>CM057452.1:946460000-948960000 GCA_016271365.2 Neoceratodus forsteri
GCAGGCAATCCCTCACCTTTAACCAACATGCAGCACACCACTGTGATGGGTGCCATGTTGCCACACTTTGTGCAGAGCTTCTGATTATCACTATACAGTGCAATCAGTCAATATCCATTTGCCATCCTGCATTACACCACCCTGATGGGTGCCATGTCACCCCACTGTGTTCATGGAGTGCTCCTGAGCATCACTGCACAGTGCAGGCGGCCCCTGACATTTCTCCAACACACAATAAACCACCATAATGGGTGCATGCCATGTCCCCAGTGTCCAAGTACTGCTTATGAGCATCATTCCCCTGTGCAGACAGTCCATCATCCTTCACCAGCATGCAGTGCACCACTATTATGAGTGCCATGTCACCCTGCTGTGTTCATGCACTGCTTCTGAGCATCACTCCACAACGTAGGTAGTTGCTTACCTTTCACCAACATGCAGTACCCCATTGTAATGGATGCCATGTCATCCCGCTGTATTCATGAAGTGCTTCTAAGCATGACTCTACACTATAGGCACTCCCTCACCTTTCACCAGCATGCAGTACACCATCCTGATGGGTGCAATATCACCCCACTGTGTTCATACAGTGCTTCTGAGCATCAATCCACAGTGCAGGCAGTCCCTATCATTTCCCCAACACACAGTACACCATTGTAGTGGGTGCCATGTTGTCCCACTGTGTCAGTTTAGTGCTTTTGAGTATCGCTCCTCCATGCAGACAGTCCCTCTCCTTTCAACAGCAGCACACAGTATACCACTGTGATGGGTGCCAAGTTGCCCCACTGTGTTATTGCAGTGTGTATGAGCATCATGCCCCATGTAGGTAGTTCCTCATATTTCACCAGCACACAGTACAACTCTGTGATAGGTGCGATGTTGCTACATTGTGTCTTTTCAGTGCTTATGAGCATCACTCGCCTGTGCAAACAGTCCCTCACCTTTCACCAGCATGCAGTACACCACCGTGTTGTGTGCTTCTGAGCATCACTCCATAGTGCAAGTTGTCCGTTACCTTTCATCAGCATGCAGAACACCATGGTGATGGGTGCCTTGTCACTCCACTATGTTTATGCAATGCTTCTGAGCGTCATTCCACAGGGTAGGCAGTCCCTTACCTTTCACCAGCATGCAGTACACTACCATGGTGAGTGGTGTCTTGCCCCACTGTGTTCATGCAGTCCTTCTAAGTATCACTCCATAGGGCAAGTAGTCACTCACCTTTCACCAGCATGCAGAATACAGCTCTTATGGGTGCCATGTCATCCCACTGTGTTCAACCAGTGCTTCTGAGCATCGCTCCCCAGTGCAGGCTGTGCCTTACCTTTTTCCAGCATGCAGTATGCAACAGGAATGGGTGCCTTGATGCCCTACTTTGTTCATGCAGAGCTTCTGGGCATTGTTCCTCAGTGCATGTAGTCCCTGACCTTTCACCAGTACACAAGAATGCTGGGTGCCATGTTGCATCATTATGTCCATGCAGTGCTTCTGAGCATCACTCACCAGTGTAAGCAGTCTCACTTTTCACCAGCACACAGCACACCACTGTGATTTGTGCCATGTCAACCCACTTTGTTCAAGCTGTGCTTTTGATCTTCACTCTCCTGTGCAGGAAGTCCTTCCCCTTTCAACAGCACACAGTAAACCACTGTGATGGGTGCCATGTTGCCCCCCCCCCCATAGTGTTTATGCAGTGCTTCTGAACATCACTCCACAGTGAAGGCAGTCCCTCACCTCTCACCAGCATGCAGTATGCAGCTCTAATGGGTGCCATGTTGCCCCTCTGTGTTCATGCATTGCTTCTGATCATTGCTCCCCAGTACAGGCAGTCCGTTACGTTTCATCAGCACACAGTACGCAACAGGGATGGGTGTCATAACACCCCACTGTGTTCATGCCGTGTTTTTTAGCATCACTCCTTAGTGCAGGAAATCTCTAACCATTCACCAGTCCACATTACACCCCAATGATGGGTGCCAAGTAGCTCCACAGAGTTCATGCAGTGCTTCTGAGCATCACTCCACAGAGCAGGCAGTCCCTCACATTTCACCAGCACACTATCGTGATGGGTGCCATGTCGCTCTACTGTTTTCAAGCTGTGCTGAGCATCACTCCACAGTGCAGGCAGTCTCTCACCTTTCACCAGCACGCAGTACCCTACCTTGATGGGAGCTATGTCAACCCACTGTGTTCATGCAGGACTTCTGACATTACTCCCTTGTGCAGGCGTTCACTCATCTTTCATCAGCAAGCAGTGCACCACCGTGATGTGTGCCTTGTCACAACAGAGTGTTCATACAGTGCTTCAGAACACTGCTCTCTAGTGCATGCAGTCCCTCACCTTTCACCAGCATGCAGAACACCACCTTGATTGGTGCCATGTCATCCCACTGTGTCAAGCTATGCTTCTGAGCATCACTTTCCAGTGCAGACAGACCCTCACTTTTCACCACAATGCAGTACACCACTGTGATGGGCGCCATGTTGCCCCATTGTGTTCATGCTGTGCTTCTGAGCATCACTCCATAGAGTGCAAGACATTCCTCATCTTTCACAGCCATGCAGAATGCAGTTCTTACAGGTGCCATGTCACTCTTCTGTGTTCATGCATTGCTTCTGAGCATTGCTCCCTGGTTCAGGCAGTCCCTTACCTTTCACCTGCACACAGTACACAGCAGAGATGAGTGCCATGATGCCCCAACATGTTCATGCAGTGTTTCTGAGCATCACTCCTCAGTGCAGGGAATCTCTACCCATTCACCAGTCCACAATACACCACCGTGATGGGTGCCATGTCTCTCCACAGTGTTCATGCAGTGCTTCTGCGCATCACTCTACAAAGCAGGCACCACCTCACCTTTCCCCAGCACACAGTACACTACTGTGATTGGTGCTGTCACCCCACAGTGCTCAAGCTGTGCTTCTGAGCATCAATGCACAGTGCAGGCAGTACCGTACATTTCCCCAGCACACAGTACACCACCTTGATGGGTACCATGTAATGGGAGCCATGTCGCTCACTACATTTATGCAGTGCTTATGAACATCACTATACAGTGCAGGCAGTACCTCACATTTCACCAGCACGCAGTACACCACCATGATGAGTACAATGTCACCCTACTGTGTTTATGCATTATTTCTTAACATTGCTCCTCCATGCAAGCAGTTCTTACCATTCGCCCGCACGCAGGACACAACCATGAGGAGTGTCATGTCAGCACACAGTGCCCATGGGACAAAGCTGTTTATCTCCTTCAGCAACCTGACTTGCCCACATCTGGGCCAGTCTTCCAAGCCCCATCACCCACCTTCTCTGGGACTCACCTTTTCTGGTGGTCCTGTCACAGGACATACGAACATACAAAATGCCAGCAGAAACAGGCCTTGCAGTCTATCTAGTCTGCTCAAATGTGCAGCTAGTCCCTTAACTTGCAGTTGCCCCTTCCCCTCCCTCCTTCGTAACAACCCCCCTCACTCTGTCCCAGCTCCTCTTAAATCCCACCACTGTTCTACATGATACCACTTCCTCGGGCAGAGTATTCCACTTGTCTACCACCCTTTCTGTGAAAAAGTGTCTCCGATTTCCCTCATGAATCCCCCCCCCCCCTCCAATCTCAGTAGGTGCCCTCTCGTATCCCTCCCCATTCTGATCTGAAGAATCCCTTCCGTGTTAGTCTTGTTCATCCCATTTAAGTATTTAAAGGTTTCAGTCATATCCCCCTCATCCCTCCTCTTCTCCACGGAATACATGTTCAGCTCTCCCAGCCTCTCCTCATAGGATTTTCCCTCCAGTCCCTGGATCATCTTCATTGCCCTATGCTGCACCCCCTCCAGCAATCTGGTGTCCTTCTTCAGGAATGGATGCCAGTACTGCACGCAGTATTCCAAGTGTGGTCTGACCAGTGACCTGTACAGGGGAAGGATCACCTCCCTGTGCCTGAAGGAGATCCTCCTCGCTATGCACCCCCAGCATCTTGTTTGCCTTTGCAGTCACCTTCCTGCACTGAGCTGAGTGGTTCATACTACCTGTTATTAGTACCCCTACATCCTTTTCCTCCACGGTGCTTTCCAATTGTGCCCCTCCCAACTGATATTTCCTCCGCTGGTTCCTTGCTCTGAAGTGCAGGACATGGCACTTCTTGGTGTTGAACCCCATCTGCCATGTCTCCAACCACTCCTATAGTTTGGTCAGGTCCTCCTGTAGCCCGTTCCACCCCTCTATGTCATCTACCACAGCTCCGATTTTAGTATCATCTGCAAACAGACTGATCCTACTCCAGTCCCTGATTGAGATATCGGCTATGAATATCCCAAACAGTACTGGTCCCAGAACCAATCCCTGGGACACCCCACTCGTAACTTCCCTTGGCAATGATAGTTCCCCCACCATCACCCTTTGCTGCCTACCCCTCAGCCAGTTGGTGATCCAATTGACCATTTTTGTTCCCACCCCTATGTATTCCAGTTTCCCCCCCAGCCTCCCATGTGGCACCGAGTCAAAGGCATTGCTGAAGTCACAAATACAGGACATCCACTGCATGGCCCCTGTCTAGTTCCCTGGTAACCCAGACATAGTACTCAACTAGGTTTGTTTGACAGGATCTGCCTGAGACAAAACCTTGTTGATGATCGTCTTGGAGACCATTGTCTTCTAAAAAGGTCACCAGCCTCTCCTTTAGGATTGACTCCATGAACTTCCCCATGATTGATGTGAGGTGAGGTTCACTGGTCTGTAGTTGCCTGGATCATCCTTCAGGCCACTTTTATGAATGAGCACCACATGGGCCATCCTCTAGTCCTGTGGCACGCATCCTGTGTCTAGTGATGTATTAAACAGGTCTGCCAGTGGTCCCACCAGGATATCCGCTAGCTCCCTGAGTATCCTAGAGTGAATGCCATCTGGCCCCGGTGTTTTTCCACCCTCATCACCCTTAGCCCTTCCACCACCCTGTCCTTCGTAATCCTGAAATCAGTAATCCCCCCCCCCCCTTTCCTTCATGAACACAGAGCAGAAGTTCTCATTCAGAGCTTCTGCCTGGTCCTTCCCCTTCTCCACCCCCCCATCCTTCTTAATCCTCACAATCTGGTCTTTGTTCCTTCTTCTCTCGTCAATGTAGTAGAAAAAGTCCTTTTCCCCATCCCTGATTCCCTGTGCCAATCTCAGCTCCCTGGAGGCCTTGGCCACTTTGACTAGCCTGGTAACCTCCCTGGCCTTCTTTGTGTATTTCTCTTTGTCCCCTTGCCCTCCCAATTTCCTAAGCCTCTGGAATGCCTTTCTCCTGGCCCTCACCCCATCCATGACCTCCCGAGTCAGCCAGCTTGGCTTCTTTGCCCTACCTTTTTTGCTCCGTGTCCTGGTACAAATCTCAGTTGTCTCTGCTAACCCTTTTTTAATGATATCCCACTTTTGGCTAGTACTCATGCATGTCTGAAATCTCATCAAGTGCTCAACCAAAATTTCCCCTATCCTTTTGAAGTCCACTCCCTTAAAATCGATCACCCTAGTACCCATACCTCCCACTTCCCTGCCCATTCTGAGTGTGAACCACACCGTGTGGTGGTTGCTCCCAGCCAGGGGTCCTCCACTCCCAGATCCCTTATAGCCTTCCTGTTTGTCAATACCAGGTCCAGAGTCATTCCCTCCCTAGTCGGCTCACAGACCAACTGCACCAGGAAGCAGTCCTGAAGTGCATCTAGTAACACCAGCTCCTTTGCACACGTGATGATTGGGGTGTTCCAGTCCACTCCAGGGAGGTTGAAGTCCCCTACCACTACTGTGTCCCCCTTCCTACAGACCCTTCTAATCTGCTCGGCCAACTCCCTATCCAGGTCATCTGCCTGAGCTGGTGGCCTGTACTCTACCCCCACCCTCAGTGTCTTTCTTTTGGAGTCTTGAAACTGCATCCATAGGGCCTTTGTGCTGCCCTCCACCCCCCCCATGCACCTTATCCCCTCCCTCACATAGATCGCTACACCCCCCTTCCCCTAGCCCTGTCCTTCCTGAATATCCTGTACCCTGGGTTCATCATATCCCAGTCCTTGTTCTGGGTGGCCCATGTTTCAGTGATGGCTGTGATGTCTACTCTCCCCATGGCCAAAAGAGCCTGTAGTTTGGCTAATTTGTTACTCAAGTTTCTCACATTCAGTAAGACCATCCTCCAACCTATGTCTTTCCCCCTCCCTCCCTGGCATCTCCCCTCCTACCCCCACTTTGTGTCCCACCCCAAATACTTCTCCAATAGCATGGGGGGGTGGGCATGCTCATCTCCCCCCTCTGGGATCCCTGCCTACTAGCTGTCCTCACCCCCCCCACCTAGTTTAAATCTATTCTTGATGCTATGTACCCCTCTAACTTCTGCTTTAATACCCACTTCCCTTCCCCACTCAGCTGCAGCCTGTCCCCTGCATATAGATCCTTATTGTCCAAGGTTCTGCCCCAATGCCCCATTACCCTGTACCCCTTAAACTAACACCATTCACCCAGCCAAGTGTTGAATTCCCCCAATCCTCCTTTCCCATACTCGTGCAGGGTACTGGGAGCACCTCCAAGAAGGCCACTAATTCCCCCACTTCCTCACATAGCCCTCTTAGTTCCTCAAACCTCCTCCTCACTACATCCACCATCTCCCTCACCAGGTTATTAGTGCCCACATGCACCACTACGTGTGGTCTCTTCCTGCCCCTCCTTGAGCACTTAAGAACTGTCTGTCCACCATTAGCCCGGGTATAGCCTCCACCCATATTCTACTATGCCTTTCCTCCATGCCGCCTCATCCGATCCCTTTAAGTATGGAATCACCCATCACTAGCACATCCCCTTCCTCATTCCTTATCCCCTCTCCCATTCTTTTCCCACAGTATCCATTACTAACACATGACACTTCACTAACTCCATCCTTCCTCCCTTCTACTCCCCCCTTTGCCCCCTTCCTGTCTCCCACCCCCTTCCCCACTCCCTCCCCATCCTCTACTTCCTTCCCCTCCACCCTGCCCCCCCCTCCTCTGCTCCACTGCTGTCATCCTCCCCACCAGCAATGTTCTCTCCCCTTCACCCCTGTCACCCTCCTCTGACCGGCTACTGTCCCTTGTGGATTGCCCTCACCTGCCCCCCAGGAGATCGCACACACCCCTCTTCCACCAGTGTCGCACAGGAAACCTGTTACCTGCCATTCCTGCCTGGTTGTGCTTTGGCCCATTTCGCTGACCCTAGCCTGCTCACTTGTGCTAGGACCCTTGTTTGTTCTGCTCCTGCACTCCCTCCCCATCCCTTCTCTTGAGTATCTGTTCCTCCCATACAGTGTCCTCATGTTATTACCCGTAACAGCCTCATCTACCTCAGGGACCCCCTCTCCCCTTATCATCTCCATCTCTCTACCTAGCCACAGCACTTCCTCCTCCAGTCTCAGCAACCTGCTACAGATTGGACACCATCCTAGCCTCCACAATATGTTCATCCAAACCGCCACCCCACATCCATTGTATCCCACAATCCTACCCGTGTTGGCCCTCCTTGCCTCCTGCTTCCCCCTGTACCACCACCACCTGCGCTGACCCAAACCATCCTCAGTGGACCCCCAACCCCCCCGTCCTCCTCCTGGGATACCCATAATGGTTTTAAGACCCTTGTACTACTGCCTTCAGAGCAGACTACGCACTATTAGCAGTATCTATACACAACTTTACAATCCTGCATTGCTTCATTCAGAGCAGGCTATGCACTATTAGTGGTAACTACACAAGACTTTACAATCCTAACAATGTCCCTTTCTGAGGCAGTTAAAGCTGAACAGTCCTCCAGCCCCAGCACCTTTACAAGCAGTGTCCCTAACTGCCACACCCTCCTAGAAGAAAAAAACAGACAATACAAAGCCTACCATGACTTAATCACCCCCTAAGTCCCAAGTGTCCCAGAACAACCCCGGTGGTCCAGCTTGATGGCCCAGGCCAGAACTGGAACAGCCCCAGTATCTTAACTCTAAAAACAGCTGGAACTTAAGAAAATGAAGTCACAATACCTTATCTCACACACTGGATCCCTCCAGTCCTCCAGACTAGGCACCTTTGATCCTCCAATCCTCCAGGACCTTGGATCAGAGGCACCTAATCATCAGTAGGGCTGAAAGTTGTTTGCAGTAGTCATGGAATGCACGATTTCCATGAAAAAAGCTTGTCTCTGTGAAAATAGCATTTCTTTGTCAAGACATTTAAGTGCCGCATTTGCAAGAATTATTTTATGATTGTGACTGTAATTAAAAGGCAAATGCCATTATGTAATTCTTCAGACAAAAAGAAAACCCCTTCGAGTTCAGTAATCCCAGGACAAGCTATTCTAATCAGAGAGATAGAGGGAAACGGGACTGGTGGCTTAATCTCTGACCACCACTCGATCTCTTGCTGCCACCGTGTTTAGGAGGGGGATGAGCGCACCCTCCACTGCGGAGTCACTGTATGTGGTTTCGTGCTAGTAGCTGCGATGGCAAAGATCAGAATCTCTTACGAGTACTCAAAATCTAAGGATAAAAGCATTCAGCTGTGGCTCTTCCTCATCCTCTCGGGAATCTTGTCCTCCTCATCCTAGGGTTTTGCTGGCTCAGTCCCACACTACAGAACCTACAGTGCAAAGTGACCAACTGAATGGTGCTATCAGTGCAGCAGGCGATTGGCAAGCTCTCTGAATGCACTTTCACTTGTGGGGCAGATTGCAAAGGCACCTTTCTCTACTCCTGCTTGGTGCCTTCCATGAAATATGTCAATTTCGGTGCTTTGGAGGCCATGAAAAGTGGCTGAAATGAATGCGAAAATTTTTTAGCCTTAGTCATCAGTGTGGGGCTTGATAGAGGGCAGGCCATCACTGTTCTACAGTTGGAAGACTTTTCCTCCAATATTTCCCCCTACTGGGCCAAGACATGTTTATACTCGGCCACCATGGAGACACCTCAGAAACATAGACTTTGACGGCAGATAAGGACCACTTGGCCTACCCAGTCTGCCCATTTCACTACCTATTGGATAAGCTGCAGATTCTAGTTAACCAACAGCCTGCTTCCTGCAACCCCTACTATAATTGCCTTATGTCTGTCCCATGCATGTTTGAATTCCCCCACTGTTTTAGACCCCACAACCTCTCAGGAAGGCAGTTCCATCGTCCACCACTATCTCTGTGAAAAAAATTTCCTCACATTACCTCTGAGCTTTCCCCCTCTATCTTCAAATTGTGCCCCCCCTTGTTCTTACATTTCTTTTCTGATCAGCTACCCTCCTGGACTTTGTTGATTCCCTTGAGGTGCCAAAGTTTATATCATGTCCCCCCTGTCCCGCCTTTCATCAAGGGTATACATATTAAGCTCTCTCAGTCTCTCTTCATATGGTTTCTGATGCAGACCCTGCACCATTTTAGTTGCCCTCCTCTGGACTGCTTCCATCCTGTCTATGTCCTTGTGTAGATGAGGTCTCCAAAACTGCATGCAGTACTCCAGATGGAGCCTCACCAATTGTCTGTACAGAGGGATAACCACTTCGCTTTTTCTACTCATGATGCCCCTCCCTATGCATCCCAGTATCCCCCTGGCTCTCCTTACTGACTTCTCACATTGCTTACCCACCTTTAGGTCATCTGATATGACTACCCCCAGGTCCCTTTCCATTATTGTTGTTGTTAGTACCTCCCCTGCTATTGTGTACTCTTCTCCTGGATTTTTATTTCCCAGGTGCATTACTTTGCACTTCTCTGCATTGAATCTAAATTGCCATATGTCTGACCATTCCTCCAACCTTGCCAAGTCCCTTCTCATCCTTTCTACCCCCCCCCTTGTGTATCAACTCTGTTACAGATCTTTGTGTCATCTGCAAAGAGGCATACCTCTCCTTCCAGACCCTCTGCAATGTCACCTATAACGACGCTAAAAAGGACTGGACCCAGTACTGAGCCCTGAGGTACTCCACTAGTAACCCCTCTTTCTTCAGAATGTGTTCCATTCACTATTACCTTCTGTGTCCTGTTGTGCAGCCAGTTTGCTACCCAGGCTACCACCCTGGGACCCACTCCCAGGCTGGCTAACTTGATTATTAAACTTTTGTGCGGGACTGTGTCAAATGCCTTCCTAAAATCTAGGTAGGCCATATCCACAGCCCCTGCCTGGTCTATTACTTTGGTCACCCAGTCAAAGAAATCGATTAAATCCATCTGACATGACCTTCCTGCTGTGAATCCATGTTGCTTTGGGTCCTGTGCTCTGCTGGCCTCTAGGTACTCAACAATTCTTTCTTTCAGAAGTGATTCCATCATTTTCCACACCAATGAGATCAAACTAACAGGTCTGTAGTTTTCTGCTTCTACCTTGCTCCCACTTTTGTGAAGGGGAATCACATCTGCCCTCCTCCAGTCCTCAGGTACCACCCCATCCTCCCATGATTTGTTAAAAAGTGTGGTCAGTGGTGTCACTAGGTCCTCCCTTAGTTCTTTTAGGATTCTAGGGTGACTCCCATCAGGCCCCATTGCTTTGTCCACCTTGAGTTTTAGGAGTTCTTTCAGGATTCTTTCTTCTGTACATGGACTGGCGTCAACCCCACTACCCAGAGTGCTTCTATTGTTTGGTTCAGGTAACTCCTCCTCTTCTTCTTTTGTGAATACTGAACAAAAGTATTCATTCAGTATCTCTGCCTTTTCACTGTCTACCTCTGCCCACCTCCCCTCTCCTTTATTAATCTTCACTATCCCTCCTTTAACCTTTCTATGCTCCCTAATGTACCTGTAAAAGGTTTTATCCCCCTTCTTAACTGAGTTGGCTATCTTTTCCTTGGTTTGGGCCTTTGCTTTTCTGACTGCCTTCCCCACTTTTTTCTGCTTTAATTGATACAGTTTCCTGTTGTGCTCCTTCTGTGAGTCCTTATACTTTTTGAATGCAGCCTTTTTCTCCTTAACCTTCCCTGACACCTCTTTTGAGAACCATAGTGTTTTTTTTACTTTGCTTTGTTTTCTTTGTTTCACACAAAAGCTTGTTGTCTCCATGATGGCAGTTTTGATTTTTCTCCATTGTTCTTCCACCCCTCCTTTCTGGCCATTTGCTAATGCATTCCTCAGGTATTCCCCATTATGCCAAAGTCAGCCCTTCTAAAGTCCAGTATCCTTGTCTTTGTATGGCTTGTCTCCATGGTTGTGTTTATTGTGAAGCACACTGTGCAGTGGTTGCTTGTTCCCAAATGTCTACTGACTTATAAATTTGTGATCCTCTCTCCATTTGAGAGTACCAGGTCTAATATTGCTCCCTTCTGAGTGGGTTTCACCACTAGCTGTCTAAGGCATGCCCCCTGTAGAGTATCGAGAATGACCCTGCTCTTGGATGTGGCTGCAGTCCATGTCATCCAGTTAACATCTCTCAGAGTCCCTTCCGTGCTGTCCCATGGTCCTGCCACCTAGATTCCGCTCTCTGTCCTACAGATGTTCATTCTCTCTCCCAGGCCAGTCCCCAAGTGAACCAGGTCCATTCTTGAATGTGGGTTGCTGGCATGGCAGTCGGTGGCTAAAAGGAATTCAGTCAGTGGCTAAAAGCTTGAAACAGAAATAGGTACACAAACCTAGAACTGGAAACCAGAGCTACACAGAGTAATGGCCCTATATTAAAAGGTATCAGACTGCCCCTTGCAAAGTGAAAACAGAAACGAAAAAACAAGCTGCACTGCAAAGCTGGGCGGGGTGCGAGTCGGGGCTTGCCAGCCCAAAAGTGAACATTAGATACATTGCACTCCAGAACCAGGAGAATATATGGTTCCCCAGCGAAGCTCAATAAGGACTCCTACCACCAAATGGTAAATTCTTGCTTAAAGTTTATTTATTTCAAAAGATATTAAGGCACAGCAGTAACATCCACCGTAAAGGTACCCCAGTGCTTTGCCAATTAACTCATATGATGTACAGAAATAACATTTAACAGCCATTATTTGAAAATTTTATTTCCTGAATTTTGATTGGCTGATGCAAATTTCTGTTAAATATGACAATAGTTTACAGTGGATTCTTTGGTGTGCTTTGAAAAATGTACGCATTGCTATATTTTTTTAATGTTTCCTTATTACTGGTGCTATATTGATGTTTTAAGTTTCCAGCATTGTGATTGGTTAATTTGTGTTACATCACCAATTTTGAATTAATCACCGGCATATACTGTATAAGGCATGTTGTCCAACAGGTAACCACACCCCCCAATAAAGCCTTAATTGACGAAGCACCAGGGTACATGTATGGCAGATGTTACTGCTGTGCCTTAATATCTATTGGAATAAATCAGCTTCAAGCAAGAATTTACCATTTGGTGGTATGAGTCCTTATTGATCTTCACTGGGGAGCCATATATTCTCCTGGCTCTGGAGTGCAAGTGTTTTTGTGTGTCTAGTGCCCCTTGCAAAGCCCCTTTCCATAATGTAAACTAGCATAGTTCGCTAAATTTGCTATGGGCTGGCAGTATAGCCTAGAGGTTAGAGGAACGAGGTGTGAATGAGATTGATACATCCAGCAGACCAGACCTGAGTTTGATTCTCACAGCCTCCACTTGCATACTGTGTGACTCTGAGCAAGTCACTTAACTGCCCAGTGCTCCCAGGTCACCCCTGAAAACAGGAACTTGTGCCTAGTGGGCCTTACCCAGTTACCAAAGACTAAAAAATAATAAAAAAAAAAAAATACAAACATGTTTGGAGCACACTTGTATACTGTGTGACCCTGAGCAAGTCACAACTTCCTTGTGCTTCCAGGTCACACCTGTAAACAAGCTTTCAGCTTGGAGTGTCTCTCCTGATAAAAAAACAAGTGTGAGTGCCCCATACATGTTTGAATATAGCCCCCCAAAGCAAAAAATTAAGCACTAAAACATGCAATCAGCACAATTCACATCCCTCTGCTGGGCAAACAGAGATACAGTATCTGGTCACTGAAAACATAAGGCTGTGATGGAGCCAATTCATTTAGGGTATTCCAGACCTATTAGAGTTGCAATAGGTACAATCAGGACCACACTAAAAATGAGATGCTGCATGTTAACTGACCTATGCTGGGTAACTACATTGTAAAGATGTATTAAAATGTATAAAAGCAGGACCAGCAAAAATTAGATTCTGTATTTTACCTGTGCTAACTCTACTAAATACACAGGAAAAATGTAAAAGCATGATCCCACTGAAAATGAAATATTGCAGTTGCTCCATCCTACTAATAACACTCACACCCTATGTGTGTGCACAGCTGTTGTAACAGAGGTGTGTGTGTGCGTGTGTGTGCGTGTGTGTGTGTGTGTGTGTGTGTGTGCACATTTTCAAGGGGTGGGGTGTATTTCCAGAACCAAAAACCCTTTTCACTTCATTATCTTGATGTTTATGGTTTTGTTTTTTCATTCTACTATTGTGGTGTAAATGTGGATTTTTACATTATTTACTTATGTATGTAGACATTTACATTATTTATGTGTGTACGTATGTATTTATTTATTTGAAAAGTTTTATCAGGAAAGATATACTGAGCTGCAAAAATAGCTAATTTCTAGATGCATCCTGGGGAAAGGGGGGAGAGAGGTGCAAGAACAACACAGAACAATAACTCATACAATAACACATGATACAACAATATAAAATAAACAGTACAAAATGAATAAGAACAAGGTCCATCATACAGGAAAAATCATAGGCAAAAATTTCACAAGGACACGTCAGGGAATCTGTCCCATGGGTATAAGCAATAGTGCTTTTCAATGGTAAGGGCCCTAGGGGATAGGGTGCTGAAGGAAAGAGCACAGATGTGTGAGGAAGAGGGGAAAGGGCAGACAAGTGAGGGAAGAAAAAGAGAGGGAGAAGTGTTAATGAGTTGGG
This sequence comes from Neoceratodus forsteri, assembly GCA_016271365.2. Classification (NCBI taxonomy): domain Eukaryota; kingdom Metazoa; phylum Chordata; order Ceratodontiformes; family Ceratodontidae; genus Neoceratodus; species Neoceratodus forsteri. The sequence goes on from CM057452.1 coordinate 946,473,858, forward strand.
TGGAGGGGCGAGGAGGAGGAGAGAGGGGAAGATGGTAAATTGAGGAGTATGGAAGGGTTAACACTCATGAGCAGCCACAGAAGGAAGCAGTGTGGACATGGAGAAAGAGGGAAGAGAGTAAAATGAGGTTTGGGGAAGGGCTATCACTCAAGGACGGGCACAGGAGGTAGTGATGTGGTCATGGAGCAGAGAGGAGAGAGAGAGAACATTTGGAAGAGGCAGAATGAATGGTTAGGGGGAGAGAGTTCTAAGGTTTGGGAAAGTGGAAAGAGAAGGCAGCCTGACCAGCAACAGATTTTACATCACAGTAATACAACGAAGTCACACATTAAGTCTATATCTCTGCATCAGTCATTTCCCTAGTTTTTATTTTGATAAGTTGATAACTTTTTTTTTCCTTTGGTCAGTTCCACGGCTTATTGCTTTGTAACTTATTTTTGTCATTGTATTCTTTTACATAATTGTCATCTTTATCTTTGTTACATTATTTGCATTTCTATGAACTTTATATTCTGTATTTTTGTATTTGTTATCCTTTCCCCTTTCCCCTTCCCCAAGGACACGTCTGAAAATGAATTGTTACTAGCTCAGTATGTCTTTCCTCATAAAACCTTTGACATAAATAAATATTTTATCACATTAATGTAATCAAGGAGGCAGTATAACACAGTAGTTTAAGGCACTGAGCTGCAAACTTGGAGACCTGGGTTTGAATCCCACAGCCCCTACTTGCATACTGTGTGACCCTGAACAAGTCACTTAACCTTCTTGTGCTCCCAGGTCGCACCTAGAAACAAGCTTCGGCTTAGAGTGCCTTTCCTGGATTCTTTCTCTCTTTCTTTCCCATTGTGGCTCTGACCAGAATCTATTTTACCTTCCCAGTTGTGCTGTATATTTTAATATGTAGAATTGCTCTTGTTCCTGCTGTTATTTACCTGTGGCTCTGCAAACATACTCCTTTTACTGTCTCTGTTTTACCTCCCACTACAATTCCCCAAGAATGCACTTGGAAATGAGCTCTTCCCAACTAAATGTGCTCTCCTGGACAAATGTTTCAATAAATAGATAACTGGATACATGCAGCTAGTTGCATTGGTATTTCCAATCCTGGATTCAGTACCTCCTTGCCCCACTTAACTACATGTAGGCAGAGTGTCTTCATCAGAGTTGTTTTGGACTATAATGGGAGAACAGGTTGCTTTTATCCCATCTCTTGCCTCAGTTGCCACTTCTAGATCACCCTTCAGTCCATTTAACAGACGATCCATGGCCAGCTATATAGGATGCTCTGCTGCATAAAAAAATAACCCTGCCTTGAACTTTTTAACCTTGTCTATTCCCTGACCTGTTTCAAGTTCAGCATCAATCCTTATTCTGGACTGTGCCCGTCATGCATACTCAGCTCACTGCCCACAGGTTTTATGTTATGTAATACTTCTCTGCTGTTTATACAGTTTGATTTCCACTTCATTTGGACTGTCATGTTTTCGCTCACTGAATTTTAGCATTTTCTGCTTAACCTTTGCAATATTTGGTATTGCACAACCTCTGCTGTTAATTTTGGAGATTCTCTCCATCTCTACTGTTCATTGTTTTAATTGCTTGTTATTTGTTCTCTCACTTTAATATTTTTCTTGCCTAGCTAACTTATCAGTCAATCAAATGTTCTTGTTCCATGCTTTGAATAGGGTATGCTATTAATTTGCTTTAATTTCCTACATTAACAGCCTAATTATCAAACCTTTGGTTTGGGACTGGGGTTAAGGGAGGTCAACAGGAAGGAGGAATTCTGGCACAGCAGATCTGCTACAGGCAAATGAGTCCAAGCATTCAGTTATTTATCTTAATGCATGAGCATCCTGGAGTGCAAATGCAATGGAGTAGGAGTGCAGCAACAGCATTTGCAGGGTTGTCACAGGTAGGTTAAGGGATGAAAAAAGGGTAGTGTAGGCCCTCACTGCTTTGGATTGTAGCCACACTCAAGTTAGAGATTGGTTGGAGGACCCATATTGTGGAAAAAGGATGACAGAGTTAACATTTCCTGTGCTCGTGGGGATACCAGGTCTTAGCCCTATGCCAGGATAATGCTGTTGATGATTAGTTGGTTAAATGGATATCCAAATGGCTACATGAAAGAACGTAGAGACTCGTGATACATGGATGCTCCTCAGAGGAGGGGAGCGAGACCAGTGGTGTTCCTCAAGGGTCAGTTCTTGGTCCTTTTCTTTTTTATATTTTTATGTTGGATTTAACCAAAGGACTGAGTTGTTGGTCTGTGAAGTATGCCAATGATATTAAGCTGGGAGGCACTTGTTTAACGGAGGCAGACACCAACAGAATAGGTATGATGGTAAAGATGCCACAAGATTCTCCTACCAGGAAATCCTCCTGTCAGGAACAACATTCTGCTCTTAGGAATGATATTGTTCTGACAGAAAATTGTCCCATCAAGAACCTCCTGGCACGGTTTTACCCTCTATAGCTAAAGAGCTCAGCTTCATTGACATGCCAGATTCATGGTGTAGTGAAAAGGTCTACAGCCTCATAAACAAGAAGTTGTAGGTTTGAATCCACACAACATCCCTTCACTTTTCTTTTCTCAGAATTTCACTTGAGTGGTGATCCATGGTGTCCTGGTATTAGAATAGTAAATCTATATGGGAAGAGGGACTTACATGGCAAAAACAGCAAGTGCAGAGAGTCGGTCACCATAAGTGTCCTGATAGGATAACTCCCTGACAGAAAAATCTCTTTGAACCATTGCCAGGGTTGCAATATCATACAAGAAACTGTAAACCTTATTTCTGACTGGGCTACAAAATGGACGATGCAGTTTAGCCTGGAGAAATGCAGAGTAATGCACTTAGATATGTTTTCTATTACCTAAACCTATCACTTGTGTGGAAAACAGCTATTAGAAACAGGCACTGAAAAAGATCTAGGGATTTATATTACCAGTGACTTTGGTTTCACCAGACAAATGAATGAAACAATAAACAAAGCTAACAGAATTATTTGGACAATTAAAAACAACATAAGGTGCTGGACGCCACACCTCAAACCACGCCGGCGACCCAGGTTCAGGAACAGACTCGGGTCATCGGGGGCTGGCTGGGGAAGGAGAAGATTGGGCATCCAGAGGACTGCTGTCTTCTCCTGGGGTGGGTTGGGAGGGTAGTCTCGCTCTTGTAGTGACCCCTAGGTGGAGACCAGGGGTACTATATACAACAGGCCGGGAGGGACAATCCGAAAATCAGAAAACAACAAACTCCCTACCAGATGGACGGCCTCCATTATTCTGCACATCCCTGGAATCTCTGGGGCCTGCCCTCTGCAGCGGCACCCTCGAGCCTATAAGTAAAAAAAAAATAGAGTGCTGGGGTTTTCCGGCCCCCCAGTGCCTTCCCCCTCGAAGAAGGGGGACCCGCCTGGAGATGGGTTACTCCAGGATGATTAGGAGGGTTGGCCACGATATGTGAAGAGGGTAGAGCTCAGGAAGAGGATCGCTGGGAGTGTAGATACTAGGAAGGACCTGAAGGAGAGGTGGGAGCCGGAGTGTAGGAGAAGGTAAAAAGATAACTCAAAAAAAAAAAATATATAACATTTAGAGCACCTGAGGTATTAATGCCCCTCTACAGATCATACATGTGTCCATACCTAAATTATTGCTCACTGTTTTGGAAACCTCATAAAAGAAAAGATAGTAACTAATTGGACAAAATTCAAAATAAATTTACAACAGGTGCAATGTATGAATCTAAATTACAGTACAAAGTTGCACCGAGTAGATCTTGTCATTACAGTAGAGGAGATTGAGTGGGATCTTTTATTACTATGGGATATTATAAATGACATCTATTTGTTTAGTGACCTAAGTATTGATTTCAAGCAATAGAATATTGCTACCAGAGGTCATCCTCTTCAATTGCAGTACCCTAAATATAACACAAAGAGAAGGAGTTCTTTTTTTACACAAAGAATAGTAAAAACATGGAACACATTGCCACTAGACATCATATTAAATAAGTTAATTAGATACTTAGAAGATAGAAAATGGTCAGATGGACTATTAGAGGTTTTCAATGGGAGTCTCTATAGGCATTATTGCCTCCTGTTCCCTTCTCTACCTCAGTATGAACCTTAGTATTAGGCAACTAAGTGAAAAGATTAAAGGTGCTCCAGCTCAGCCCTGGTCAATAATTGTGAAAAACATTTCTAGCAAATACTGACTTCAGAAAATGAATCCAAGAGAACCTTTATTCACAGGCCCTACCGGCAGAACAATTTGGGGGTGAATTTGGTTCATTTGTTTCTGGCCCTGATCTTTTTTGCTCTTCTCCTTGGTATAAGACAATGAAATGTCAGTAAAAGAGAGTCAAATGTGAGAGGCTTGAGTCACCCTGTGTGAGTTTTTTATTTCTTCTTCCCCTTCCCCACAGACAGCCCTCCTTCGTAGGAGCATCCCAGCCCGTCACCCCAACATCCTCCAGGGCTTACTTTTTTCGGACATGTTCTTGCAGGGCTTCCCCCTCCCCGGCATGGTCGGTGGGACTCCCCCAAGCCCCACAGAAGCACAGATCCAGTTCGGGCCATCATATCCAGTTGGTCAGGTGCAGAGCCTGTGGGCGCTCCTCTTCATCCTGCCACTGGGAATTTTCCATTTTTATCCTTGTGGAATATGTGGCATGCACTGACATCAAGGTGCACATGTTGACATTTGCCACGTCTCCCCACCTCTTTTGGCTCAGGATGCCTTTCCCCTGGCTTCCGCCAGTGGCAAGTCAAACACCGAGCTCTTTCCCACCCACCACCCTGGAGAAGGAGAGCATCCCATAGAAGCTTAACTCTCCTCCCCGGACTGGACCTTCAATACCTCAGGCTCACTTCCGAACCTGGGTTGTTAGTGTCATGAGCAGTAGCACTACCCCTGCTCTGACAGTGGGAGTTAACCACCCATGAGGACATGAAAACTAGGTATGCAGAATAAGCTTCGTTGTCAGGGAATCCTTTTTTATTAACAATATTGTATAGATTTTCAAGACAGACAAAGCAATACACTGTACAAAAGAAAACAAAAACAGAAATACACATCCCAAGTAGGCAGGAGCACATTAACAAACTTACAATTATCTAACTATATCTGATCCCATTCCCAAGTTTCTGAGCTTGGTGGCATAGCCAGTGACCAGCTGCCATCTGGCCTATTAATGTTGTTATCATTGATAAAAGCATATTGTGAGGTTGCATGTGGAAGATCTGCTCAGGTCACCAGCTTTCTAATCATCGCTCCATGGGTGTTGCTCCATGAGTACAGGCCCAGTTACTTGACTAGTAAGTGAGAAAGTTGCAAAAAGTGAAAACAATTTATTGTCCACAATGAATCCTTGCTGAAAGGAGGCAAATGTTAATAATCTACCATTTGTAGTTAGGTACTCTACTAAGAGTTTCTGAAGTTGCCCCTGATCTTTATATGTGATAACCTTTCTCCCTGTGGTGACATGTGGGTACTGAAACAGGGGCAACATAAGATCTTTATGTATCTCTAGTCTTAGGGATCAACAACAAAGATGTTAATTGGTGTTTTCTATAACACAAGGGAAGACTACTCACAGGAAGATGAATTAGGGTTACTAGGCTAAGACCTGCTTGGTGGCACAGGTTTCTTTTAATCATAAGCCACTGTGGGATACATTGGGTCTGAGCATCCAATGGTTCTTCATTTAACCGCCAAAGATACTTGCTCCCATATCATGCAAACTAATAATACTGAAAGTCAAGGAGTTGGAGATCACCTGCTACTTCTTTGGGGTGTCTTGCGTTTATAATAGGCCCTTCACAGCATCTTCCCATCCCATGAAAACAGAGGTATCCTGAGCAAGAGACATTCATATCAGGCTATGCAATTTCCTAAACCATACCCTAGGAAAAATTAAGCCAATCATTCCCATAGGATAGAGAAACTTTGGTAAGATGTTCATTTTTTCTGTGTCAACCTTTACTCATATGAAAGTGAGCAATTTACTCTACCATTCACAGTAAAGTTTAATTGACTTGAATAACAATCTTTTATACAGGTGAGAATTCCTGAAAACAGGAACATTGCTCTTGTGGTGCCAGTGCACAAGGGTGGCTCCAAAGAGCCTGTGGAAAATTACCACCCCTCTCCCTCCTCAGCTCCCTGGCCAAAATGCTGGAAAGAGTAGTCTACAATCAGCTCCTAGAGTACCTTAAGCAGCAAAACCTACTGACTGATAAGCTGCATGGTTTCATAAAAAAACATAGGACAGACACCGCCTTGGTTAGGTTGACTACCAACATACTGGGTGCTATAGGCAAAGGGAAACTTACTGGTGTGGTCTCTAAAGACCTCATGAAAGCCTTTGATTTGGTTAACCACAGCTTCCTGCTAGCACAACTGATCTCAGCAGGTGAAATGGAATGGAGTGCAATTCATGCTAAGGCTTGTCACTGATGGTGTCCCTTAAGGCTTCATTTTGGGTCCTGTGCTCTTCTCCATCTTTATCAATGATATGGCAACAGTGGCATGGATAGCTTACAGCCTCATGCTGATTATGCTGTGCTCTACAGGTGCTCTAGTGATGTACAGTGAAAGAGACCAGGGGAGGGATTGTAAGGTTAAGAAATGGAAGAGGGGGACTGTGCAGAGGAGGACCAGAAAAAGGCAGATATCCCAAACAAACACTTTTGTTCAGTGTTCACAGAGGAAGGAGAAGGTGAGAGGCCCCCAAAAAAGTAACAGGAACTTTGGAAGGAGGGAGGTGGACACTATCCCTTTCTTGCAGGAGAGAGTCTTGAAGTGACATGCAATTCTAAAAGTGGACAAAGTAATGTGGCCAGATGGAGTGCCTCCAAGGGTACTGACAGAGCTCAAGGAGGTACTGGCTGCACCTCTGACTGTCCTGTTTAACAACTCACTAGAGACAGCAGTTGTTTCAGAGGACTGGAGGAAGGCAGATGTAGTCCCACTTTACAAAAGTGGTAACAGGGAGGAGGCTGGCAACTATAGGCCAGTCAGCCTGACATCAATGGTGGGGAAGTTCATGGAATCGCTGCTAAAGGAAAGGATTGTGGAATATATTGAATCCAACTGGTTACAAGACCCAAGGCAGCATGCATGGGAGTTCTGGTCATGTCAAATGAATCTGATAGATTTCTTTGACTGCATGACCTGGGAATTAGATCAGGGTGGAGCAGTGTGTGTTGTGGAGGGGTTGTGGGATAACAGATGGACCAGACACTGAATTTCAGGTTCAACGCACAGTATCTGTGTGATGTTTATTTAAAATACAGAAAATAAACTTCTGCAATGCCATATTCCTTCTTCAGCACATCAGTTTGCAGCAACAGACTATGAATGTCCTTTCTCTGCACTTAGCCAGCACTTACTGACACTGATCTCTGCTCTAACCACTTTTCAGTGAAAACCCTTCTTCCCTATGTGGGCCCTGTTTGCTTGGGTAGTGGGGGCTCAAAAACAAATAAAAAACAAAACAAGTTAAAAACAAAGAACCTCAGTGCAGAAGCACTGAAAGAAAGGTTACTCAAAAGGACATTGGCAGCAAATCAAGTTTCAAAGAAATACAGCATCATACATACTTTCATAATGCAAAGCATCATGGGATATGTGTAAATCTTCATGGCATTTTAGACTTGCTCAGTTTACAGCAATTTGCATGCATTTTAAATAGCACAACTTACTTAATTTTTATAATACTGTCAACTAGTACTTTTTACCTTTACCAAAAATACCTAGTGCCATGGTATTTTCAAACATTTACAGGTTTCATAAACATAAGGTATATACATCAAGGTATTATGACATAGTGATATTACATACTAAATCCAACAACAATAAACACAACCTGTTTTACATACATTTGGAGGTCACCACAATAACCTCTCTGTATGAGGACCTGAGAGGGAAAAGGAAAATTAAAGAGGACACTGTAGCAAGGTCAAGGAAAGGAAGGGGGTGCCTATATTGGTGGCCAACCTTATGGACTATATATTGTAAAAGATAAATTAGGCTAAGAAACTGAAAAACTGTTGCAACAGATTTAAGAAAAGGTCGGTCCTCAAGAGTGGCAGGAGCTCCCTGTCACAGGCATGGCCTACCTAGACTTCAGCAAACCTTTTGACACTGTTCCACATAGGAGACTTATAAGGAAGTTGGACGGCATAGGGGTGGGCCCAAAGGTGGTAGTCTTGGTCATAAATTTTTAAGGGGACAGGTGACAGAGCATGGTGGTAAATGGAGTTCACTCCGAAGAAGGGAAGGTGATTCAGGGATCAGGAATGGGAGTGGTCCTCTTTAATGTCTTTGCAGATGAGCTGAAAGACAAGGTCTGCCTCATTGCAGATGGCAAAAAAATCTACAATAGGGCAGACATTCCAGAAAGGTGGAAAAAATGAGCAGAGACCTGAGAAAACTCGAGGAGTAGTCAAGGGAACTACAGCTGGGTTTCAGTGTGAGAAGTTGCAATCATGCACTTAGGGCAGAGTACAAAATAGGTAGACAGGTAGTGACGACCACCAAATAGGCATGAGACCTGGGGTAATCATATCTGATGACCTAAAGGTGGCCAAGCAGTGTGACAAGGCATTTGGGGGGGGGCTAGTGGAGTGCTGGGGTACATAGGGAGTGGTATCACCAGCAGAAAGAGGAAGGTAGTATTGCATCTGTATAGAACACTGGTGAGACCCCACCTAGAGTATTGTGCCTAGTTCTGGAAACCACATCTCAGGAAGGACAGACACAGTGAAGGTGGTCCAGAGGAGGGCAACTAAAATGGTACAGGGTCTGCATCAGAAGCCCTTTGAGGTGAGACTAAGGAACCTCAATAAGTACACCCTGGAAGAGAGGAGGGAGAGCGTGGATATGATTGAAAACTTTAAATACCTCACAAGAGTAAATAAGGTATGGGCGGGTATTTTTCAGAGAAAAAGATGCTGAAGAATAAGGGGATATACAATAAAGCTGGGGAGGATAGATTCAAGAGAGATATGAGAAAATACTTCTTCACAGAAAAAGTGGTGGATGGGCCAGTCCAGTGGTGCAGAAGGCTGCGAAGCTCATAGCATTTCACCTATCACCACACTGGCAACCCAAGTTCGTGAAAGAGCTAGGGCTGCCAGGGGTCGGCAGGAAGGGATGACTTGGAGAGACCTGAGTGGCTTCCTGGCAGCTCTCATCTCCTGGAATAGGATGGTGAACGGTCCTGGCTCATGGCTGCCACTAGGTGGAGGCCAAGTGGTAGCACCAGTGCAAGGAAAGCTGATGTAAAGTCAAGCGGGTGGAAGGGGTAGGTGGTTCCGGAGCACATTGGCCAGGATCAGGGTAGACTCTGGGGGTAAGATCAGTAGCATTGTATCCAGTAGGTGCCCGGGGAGCAGATGTCATCTGGAAAGGGATCTCCCTGCCAAATTCCTATTCCACAGGTTTCTGGGCTTTTCAATCAACAGGTGGCTAGTGGACCAGCTGACTCATCTGTTTCCCTATAGGGAAGCTGTCTTGGGTGACTTCAACACTTGGACTGACAATAAAACTTCTCTTTTTGGAATGCAGCTCCTCCAGGTGATGTCATCACTGGGCTTCATATAGGTGGTTGCCTCTGGTACTCACCAGCACAGTCATGCCTTGGATATGGTCTTCTCAATGGGCATTGACATAAGCAATGTTAGGGTTAATCCGGTCATTTGGTCGGATCATCATGTCATTCAGTTTCTTTTCACGACTCCTCATTTAACCTTACTTGTGAAGAGGGTCAGACACCACTCTTCTAAAAGCTTGGCACCTCAGAGCATCCTGGTGGTATGGGGCATCTTGCACATGAAGACAGACTGTGCAATGGAAGATGAGTCAGCTATGGAGAGTTATAATTTATTTCTCTCTCAACTGCCATCGACTCCCTGGCACCATTCCATGTATGCCCCTTAACCGCACACCTCAGGTCACCCTAATATAATGTAGACCTGAAGAGTTTGAAAACTAAGGGGCAGAGGTTAGAGAATGGTTGGTGGAGATCCCGCTTGGAAGAAGGCAGTTTGATGCTGACGATTCACTATGGTGAATATCAGCAAGCAATCACTCTGAAAAAATCAGCATTCCTGTCATAGTGATTGCTGCTGGAAAGAACCAGCTGGCTCAGCTCTACAGCACTGTGGACAGACTGATAAATCCAGTCTGTCTGCAGTCCTCAAGCGCTTTTTCTCTTGAAGTACAAAGTGTTTATGTGGTTCTTTCTGAACAGGAGCCACCATCCAGACTAGGATATCCCTGAGTGGTCTGTCATTGGCTGACAGTAGCCAATCTTCACAGGATGTATGCACTCAAGTCTTGTGGGCTGAGTTTGAGCCAGTTTCAGTTGATGGTGTTTCCCTGGTGTTTTCTGGATTGCATACCTCTTTCTGTGTGTTGGACCCTGGGCGGACCAAACTTCTTTTAAAATGCTGGGACTTGCTCAGTCCAATTGGGTGGAGATCATCAGTTTTTCCACCTGCCCTTAAAAAGGCTGTGCTGAGGCCTCTCCTTAAGAAGGCTTCCCTGGACCCTGATGAGCTTTCCAACTACAGACCTGTCTCGAACCCTCCTTTTCTTGGGAAGTTGATCAAGGAGGTGATGGTGATGCAGCTAGAACAACATCTGGAGAAATATAACATCTGCATCATAGGTTTCATCATAGGTTTGTTTATAATAGGCGCCCTTCCATTGCTCAGGGTGCCTTAACAATGTATATAGACAAACAAGAACACCAAGAAAATACATAATAAAAATGACTATAAAATATTCTACACAATTTATCTTCAAAACTGCCCCTACGAGCCCCTCCATTCTGGTTTCTGGCCTCCCAATAGTACAGTAACTGCCTTAGTATGCTGCTCCTCCTCCTATGGTATGGTACTATAATCCTCCGAACCCAGAGGTGCTCTGAAATTAACAAGCTTAAAATCCTCTATGATAAAACTAAATGATTTGCTTTCAGTTCTTCACCCAGAGAGCACCACTGTAATGTTTTCCACTCCCTAAATTGGCCTTCTCAGGAAGGGAGACTAAAGCACCCTCTTCTTCTGCCTTGTTTTCAAACTGGTCAAGGGTGTTACTACCCCCCCTGCCTCTGTGATGTCCTGGTTACCAAACCCGTGAGGACAACACTCAGGTCTTCTAGTAGCACCCTACCAGAGATAGCCAGGGTGAGGTTCAGCACAGGAAAAAGATTCTTTGCTACCTCAGCCTCATCTCTATGGAATATCCTCCCATCAATCCTTCAAGATTGCTCCTCACTCAAAGTATTCAACAAAGGGTTTAAGGTATTCCTACTAGAGTGCAGTCAATGCTCCTGTAACCGTTGATCTGAATCTGCTAACTTATCTCTATCACCCTTAGTCTGTACTCACTGCTACACAGCCTTTGACTTTTCCTAATTTGTTTGTTTGCTAGCTCATTACTGCTTATCATGTGACTTGTTTTACTGACCTGTTAGTTTATTGCTGTAATTACACCATTATTTAACTCTGTACCACTGTGAATACTATGAATACTTGTAATTTGTTTCATAATTCTTCTTGACAATCTGTGATATTTTGCAATGTCTCTAGGTAATTAGTTCATGGTCACCCCTAAAAAAGGACTTTTAGTCTCGGTAGGCCCACCTGGTTAATAAAATTCAATAAATACTGACAAAAGTTTGTCAAGATTCCTAGTCTTCATAGCAGTCTCATCATGTAACACCTCAATATCAAGGAATTTTATACTGTGTGGGGCCAACTCAGGCCTACAGTATGTCACACATTTCCTGTTTGACTGCTCTGGCATTAAGCAATATAACAATTGTTTTGACAGTGTTTGGCTTATAACCTTAAAGGTGACACAACTCCTCTATTATTTCAAGTGCAGCAGGCAGGAATGTGCTGAGGTTAGAAATGAGTAACAGACTATCATCCAGATAAATCAGTTCCTTGAATTGTACTTCCCACACTGAAATGCTGTGTATATGCTTACACTGCTTAAGTTTAATGGCTATGAGCTCAAAGGATAGGTTGCTCAACAGTGTTTATAGAGGGTATCCCTGCCTGATGCATTGTGTGAGTTCCAGATGATCTGGAAAAAACTCCATTACACAGTATTTTGACTGGGGGGGGGTGTACAGTACTTTGACCCAATCAATGAAAGACTAAGGAATTCCAAACAACCCAGTAAAATAATTAGATGGGGGAAACACAAAGGAGCATGCACTCAAGAATTGCTTATAACAAATATTTAATAAGCAGAATACATAAAAGTGCTTTCTAGTGCAAATCTGTACCATGGACACAGAAAAGCCCTATGCACATTCGGTATCATCACGCCTTCCCCAGAGGTGTCACCCTGTTGAAAGCTTTCTCTGTGTCTTAGGACACCAACACCACTGAGGTGTCAGGGTCCCAAAACGCAGAAGTTAAAAGAAGGAGCTTTCACAAATAATCTGCTGATGGTATGAATGCCATGAAACCAACTTGCTCCTGTTCAGTTAGACAACCCCACACCCTACCCAGCCTTTCTGACATATTACCCACGTTAATTAAAGATATGGGATAGCAACATGGGAGTGGTCTCAGTCTTACTTCCAAGTTAATGTAATCATTGCCTCCATTAGATAAGGGTGCACAAAACCATGTGTTCAAATAATTCTTTCACCAAAATACTGGTGGACAAATGGTATGGCCTGCCTGAAGTAGTTGTGAAGATCAAAACAATGGATGACTTCAAAGTAGGGTGAGACAGGCACATGGGTCTACTTAGAGGGTTGAGAGGAGAGGAAAAGAGAGTTGCAGCCACTAGGGCCTAGAGGTATACCGTTGCTTCATCAAAAATATTACAGCGACCAGTCATTTACAGTGACAAAATGACAGGTCACTCTGGGGCATTGTAATGGTTGCGCTACAGCAGTGGGACCCCCGGCACAGCTTCTCCAGGTCTTACGCCACCTCCCTGAAACACCGCTGCTGTGGAGATGATTATAATAAAATCTGGGGAGTGTGGGGGCAGAAAACACACTTGTGTTCCCGATGGCACAATGCAGATCGCAGTCGCCATTTGTGCCATCTCTGTAAAGTCGGTCAGCAGCTTTTCTGCCAAACTGGCTTGGTGGAACTGGGCCTACATAGGGTAAATAGGTAGGACTGGCAGATGGGTTTAGCTATTGTGCCTTTTTCTACTGTCTTTTTATATGTTTCTGGTGATTACAAAGTTATGTGAGAAACTGTGGTAGTTTCTGGTGGCGGCATATGAAGTCAGCGAGTCCAAATGCTGGTGACGGAATTTTGGTGAGGGTGACATGGAGACAAATGTTTTACCCTCTCCTCGAGGTGCTACGACCTCAGAGTTGATTAAATAAGTAAGGGGGTGTGGGGGTGAAGCCCCAAGAAAAAAATGGTCGCTGTTTCTGTCCTCAACGCAGTATTGTTGCAACGCCAGACTCGCAGTTTCAGAGTTGCCATTATTGCATAAAACAATTTCTGGTTCATACTGCTGTATAAGTTGGATGTAAATCTGTCCAGATCCAGTACTTTATGTCATACTAATTTCTATACTTCATTCAAGACTTCTTCTGACATTATGGCTTACCTTCCATGGCTGCATGCATTGGGTTGAGTTCAGGGATGTCTAGTTCTGCTAAATAAGAATCCATTATGCAAACATTTTCTGGGGTGGGGTAATTTATATAGAGCTGTTGATAAGATAAAATTCTTAAAAGGCACCTGCTTTCCTATGGGTTTTGGTAAATAAGGAGCCTGAAGCCACACTTTGATTCTCCAAGACAGTGCAAACTGTGTCTTGTTTTTTTCAGCCAGAAATCTGAAGTTGTCTGGCTTTTTTGTCCCTGGTCAATGTACCACAGGTTAAAATGAAAGATGACATGTTCAGCTTTCTTGCATGTATTTTAATTATATTATCACCACATTGAGTTAAGCTTTATCCATGAGGCTTCTTCAGTGTCGATCTCTAATTTCCATTCTACACTATGACCCTAATGGTGGTGAGGAGATCTCCTACCTTTGTTCTTTACTGCACTTGTGACCAGACGCTAGGCATATCAGTTTGCCTCACAGACTGCATTTAAGAGAAGCTGAAAGCATGTAAAAGTAGCAACTGTGTTCACATTTTCTCATAGCTAGTTAGTGATGAAAACATTTTATTTACCCAGAATCTGTTTATCCTTTGAGGTGTTGGTTGTTCAACCTTCAGTTTTTGCCCCGCTTCGTACCGTTTTGAATATTGTACACATAGTAAACTAGAGCATGCTCAGGAATTACTTTGGTGGTAATTTTTCTTGAGTAGAGCTGTTGCAATACCATTTGGCTAAAAAAAAATAGTCTGTATGTGAAAATGAGTTATAGAGTACTGAGTGAAATGTGTAATCTCTATTGGTAGGGTACAACATGTGTCAGGAGTCTATGTGACCCATGGTGTCCTGGGTTCTTGTGCTGCACATTGAGCCAGTGACAAAAGCTGCTGATTACTACCTGAGCTATCAAAACTGTCATCCTGGGTAATGTTCCTGTCCCTGGCAAGTATTAATGGCAATTGTGTGTATGTAGCCAACCCATTCATTATGTTCATAATAAATCCCAGGCAGTCTATGTTTGGGCCATAAACACAGCCCAATAACACCTCCCCATTGCCTAGGATCCTTCTATGTGCAAAGATAGATCTACTCTCAGAGTCGAGAATTTCTTCCTACATATGAAAGGGTGCATTCCTCAACATGAGAATTATAACATCGCTTTTCCTTTTTTTGTCCCCAGCTCTGGTTATCTGGCCTACCCATTCTGTACAGAAAAGGAGTGTCTGATTTGATTTAATTTTAGTGTTGGTAGCTTGTAAGAAGGCCATGTTGGTTCTTAAGTGCTTGAAATACTTCAGAACAAGATGCATATTTTCTCTGGTTTGGGCTCTTTTTGTATTTAAAAAAACATATCGAAAACCACTACTCATCATGCCATTATTAGGCTATATTTCTTAAGGATAACACAGTACAGTACAGTACTTTAAAATCTTTGCAAATATGGAATATGCCTAGTGCACCCTAGACTGCCTCGTACACCCATCTTCCCCCACTCCAACCACCTTCAACATAGAACAAACAAACAAGCCCCACAGCTGAAAACACACACACGCCCTCCCCAACAAACAGGTATCATGTGCAGTAACTAGATCCAAAACATAAGGACATAAGGACAGGAATCAGGAGTGAGATGAGTCTCTTTGCGGATGACTCAAAACTGGGGGCGGTGGTGAATGGGGAGGAGGGGAGGGAGGGTGGCCCACAGAGGGACCTGGAGGCTCTGGAAGATGGTCTAGAAAGTGGAAGCTGAGGTTCAATGCAGGAAAATGCAAGAACTCCACCTGGCGCAGAAACCCAGGCCAAGTGTACACACCGGAGGTGCTACAAGTCTCGATGGCTGAGAGGGACCTGGGGGTGGTGGTGGATGTCAAGATGAACAACTCAGAGACTTGTAGGAGGGCAGCAGCCAAGGCCAACAGGATGCTGGGATGCATCGCTAGGGAGATCACCTCCAGAAGGAGGGAGTGATACTTCCTCTGTATAACTGCTTGGTGAGCGCACCTTGAGTACTGCGTGCAGTTTGGAAGCCACACTTAAAGAGGACATTACTCTCCTGGAGAGGTCCAGAGGAGGCAACCAAAATGATTTGGGGCTTGGGGACAGGACCTATGAGGAGGCTCGAAGAGCTAAATATGTACACATTGGAAGAGAAGGGACGGGGGACATGATAGAGGTCTTCAGGTACATGAGAGGGTAAATAGGGGAGGAACAGTCGGGGTGCTTGAAGGAAGGAGGAGCCACTAGAGGGCATGGGTGGAAGCTGGAGGAAGATTCAGGGAGAAAGGAGGAGGTGCTACTTCACTGAGAGGGTGGAGGAGCCATGGAATCGCTGCCTAGGGGGCTGGTGGAGGCAGAGACAGTGGAGGGGTTCAAGAGGGGGTGGGACAGGTACAGGGGAAGGGTTCTGGAAGCAAAATCCAATGCAGCAAGAATATCCGGAACTGGGAAGGGAGAAGCCAGAGGAGGCGAGGGGGGCAACAAGGTCAGCACCCAGGGTGGAGGCTGACCAAACGAGCAGACATGAAAGACCGTTAGGCCTATTCTGCTGGCATCTTAGTATGAAGTAAGTAAGTATAATGTAAGCAGCCTTTCACTTTATTCAGCTCAAGGCTGGCTTCTACAGAGCTTCTGAAAGGTTAAGGCTGACCCTGAGAGTTGTCCTCTAGTAGGAAACTTACTTGGAGACAGCAAGCCTGCATTTTTCTGTGCAGAGTGTTCTGACTCAGTTATAAGCAGGGAAACTGTCATGAATATGCATGGTCCTGCCCTCTCTTGGAGGAGGGGAGGCAAGCATGGAGTCAAGCATGGAACAAGGAGATCCAGAGACTTATTATAACCCCAGTGAAGTGAAAACCAGCTGAAGAAGCTCAAGTCTCCATCTGCAACTGAACCCGGGGGTGGGGGGCTATGGGCCCAGGGATGGTAGCAAGCTCCCTGCATTTGGGTGGTACTGGTTTCTTCAGTGAGGTTTCTTGAACAAGGGACATTAACATCACATATCAGATAGGAAGATGAAGCATCACAGGATTTCTCCCTTGAGAATCCAAAAGATCGAGATCAGCATGGCACCACTGAAAGATGCAGAGGGCCACTCCAGAAGGAAGGTGACCGAGGTCCATGAGGAGCCACTCCCACTATGGAATCACTTTGGAAATGTCATAGTCTGAAAGAAGGCACACTTGCAAGTAATCCTTGCATTAAAGATGCTCTGTATTGAATTAAAACTCCAGGTACAGTAGAGAAAAACTCCCTGGCATGTTAGCTGAATAAAATGGGTTATCAGGAGGAGGGGGCCTGGTAAGAAATTGGGTCAGTAAGTCTCTGGGGTAAGGCCAGGAAAGGGAATCTGCTCTTTGGGCCACTAGGGCTATCTGTATTACTGCTGCAGGAGAGGGGCATGCATGGCCAGACCAGCTAATTTAATTTTAAACTGAGCATGTCATAGTCTGACTTGCTTTTGGTAATGTTGTCCCTCTTGGGTTAAGCGGACAAGTGCTGGCACCATTGCCCCAAGGGAAGTGCTCACCCTTCCTGAGAGAGTACTGCTGCCAGAATGGTCTTGGGAGTGCCAGGGCTCCAGGGATCCTGAAAGGTTAGTTAGGAATGGTATGAGAAAACTGGAATATAGTCATAGACATAGGTCCAGTGAAACTGCAGTAGTGTCCTTTAGATCAAAGGTGGTAACATGGCAGTAACTAAAGGAGATAATGTGGGGTAAACAGACCTCAGAAAATTAGTCTTGGGGTTAATAGGCACTGGAACATGTTGAGGGTGGTGACCTGAACCCCTATGCAGTGTTAAGGTACAGTTTAATGCAGTGAGTACCTGTGAATGGTGAAATAAAAAAGAGAGTAGAAGTGGAAAGGATGGTGCATGCAAGGCTGTGTACCACCAGACAGAATAATAAATATATCCTGCTTGATCCCAACTCCAGTTTTGATCTCCATTTGTGTGTGGCCTCATGTTTAATGGTGCCCTAGTGTATAGTTAAGGTGCCAGAAATATGCTCTTATGACTAGGGTGGGGTGCGAGTACAGGACTACCACCCAGAACAGACTTGAAAACAAAATGACTCACACTCCAGAGTCAGGAGTTGTAACTCTAGTGAAGGTCCACCATGCACTGCTGCTTAACCAAAATGAAATATATTGCCAGCAAACTACAGTCAAAACTAGGGTAAGATAGAGGATAATGAATGGGCAACAGTTAATAACAATGCTGTGTTCCCTTCTAGAGGTTGTTATGTCAACCTAGTAAACCTCGAGAGCGAAGCTTGAGAGATTTATCATTAGCATGACAACCTTGAGAAGTGAACTCAGCATTGTTGTTAAATGTTGCCATCCACTGTTTTTTATATTGTATGGGCAGCATTTGAACACCTATGCTGAGTTTATCCTTATGCCCTTTCTATGCTGCTTTGCCTCTGCACTGCATTGCCTGACTGTTTTCAAAAATCCCCCCCAACATGATCAAGCCCCAATCCATTCCCACTCTAACACAAACTGGGTTTTTTTTTTTGCATAAGGAAATTCAGTACGATCTTGAATAAGCCCCTTTGGGATCATGTGTACCTTTTTGATCCTACAGTTTCTCTCCACGTCTGGGTCTTCCTTGGTGCAGCTGTCCAGTTTCTTCAGCAATGACATTAATGGAAATACAACATGTGGGAAGACAGAGAGACGTGCATGCACAGCGTTGCTGATGTTGGTATGCTATCATTGTGATGCACTCAAGAGGGCATAACAACCTTTTGACGTCACAACAATAGCATAAGAACCATAGGAATTTATTGAATTCCATTCTTAATAATCCTTTCCCATATATTACAAAAAGAAACCCACAAGACAAATAGATCCATGCACCCAGGTGCCCTGGTGCTTTGCCATGCAAGGCCTTCATCAGGGGATGGCTACCTGGTGGTGGAGACACCTTTTAATATATAATTTTGTATGACATCATAAACAGCATAATTAAATTAAAAATAATACATAGTAACATGACATTGACCACAACATAACAGAAAATATTTTTTTTGTTAAAGAACATAGTGCTTGTGATAAATGGGAGGAGGGGGCTAATAAAAATCCTTATGCAATTTCCAACAATCAACTTCATGGTGAAAAAAATACCATCTCAGAAAAAAATGGGGGGGACACACAAGCTCAGGAGCAGAATTCATGATGAACATAAATGGGTTAACTTTGTTACCAGATTCAATCACTTAGCAGGACAACTGGGTAATGTTGTAACAAAGTATTGGCCAATTCTATTAAGTGACAATGCAGTGTCACAACATATAGGGGAAAGACCAATGGTATCCTTCAGGAGAGGAAAGAATCTTAAAGATGAGCTGGTTCATAGTCCGTTCTCAAGAAATTTACCAGAGGTCAGGACATGGTTACCTGTAGGACCACATGGTATATACCGATGCGGTAACTGTAGTGTATGCATACACTGTCAACAGGGGAATAGTTTAACAGCCCCACTAACCATAAGAAGGTGTTAATCAAACAGTTAATTTCATGTGCAGCAATGTACACAGTGTATGCACTATGGTGTGAATGTAACAGACTATATGTAGGTAGGACCATAAGTCCTCTGAAAACACGTATTCCAGGAACATATTTGAGGCATATGAAATTTACAACTAGACAGTCCACTAAGTGAACACTTCCTGTTATATCATAAAAGTGCACCAAAATCACTTAGATTTACAGGTCTGGCGCAGGTTAGGATAGGACATGGGGAAGGGGGCACAAAATGAACAGGCTATCCCAGAGGGAAAATTTCTGGATTTTTACACTGAATGCACTAACACATGAGAGTCTGAATCAGGTTTGGAACTTAAAACCTCATCTGTAAGGAATGTTGCTTAATCTGAATACTGGCGATATTTGTTTATATGCCCCGTCTTGTGACTTTTGCAATTGTGCTGCATCCAACTATTTGGGATACTTATTATACCTTCAAAGAGTTCTTGCTTATATATATACCATGATGTTAATAGAAATTATAAACTTTCTGCTTTTCCTTTTCTTTCCACAGTTGGTGATTTATGTAGCGCACAGGATATCCTGCTTACCACTTCCAATTAGGTTGTTGTGGAATGGCTTGAATCAGTGGATTTGCTCCCAACTCCAATACTGCAAAAAAAAAACTCTTTTACTTTGAACATTTTATTTTCTTTGAAAATGTATTTGACTTTATTAAATGTGATTTCATAAATTTAAAGCAGAAATCTTAGTTAAACTGCCTTCCATAGGTTGTTGTTTAGTGCTTGTGTTCCCCCCGTTGTTTTGGTATTTTTTTCACCATGAAACTGATAGCTGGAAATTGTATAAGGACCATTTTTATTAGCCCTCCACCCACACATTTATCACAAGCACTATGTTCTTTAACAAAAACAAATATTTTCTATTATGTTGATCAATGTCATGTTATTATGTACTCTGTTGAATTTTATTGAGCTGTTTGTGATGTCCTATGAAATTTTGTATAAAAAGGTGTGTCCACTACCAGGAAGCCACCCTCTGATGAAGCCCTTATGTGGCGAAGTGCCATGGCACCTGGCTGGATGGATCTACTTGTCCCATGACTTTCTTTTTGTAACCCTTCTTTTGACTGTAGCATTTGTCTGGAATACATTTCTTTTTTGGTTAAGCAATGGTGCGTGTTGGACCTTCACCGGAGTGACAGTCATTCTGTTTTCAAGTTTGGTTATGGTGCCCCTGGCACCGTCACCCTAGAGGTAGGTACTGGTTTTCATGGTGTAAAACAGGTGGTCCACTGATGAGAGATGCCAACATATATGCCTATACACAGGAGGGGGCTGATCATACACAGGTGGGCTCACCCTCTGGTATTTGAGAGAAGATTGATTTGGGAGCACCATGCACTGGGTACCCTGCGAGCTCCCCAACTGTGTAAAATTTATTTGGAGCAAAACAGTTCAGAAACCAAAAGGATATGGGCCCTGAAAATTTTACAACTTTAAAGAAAAATGTGCCACTTTTTTAATTTTCATAGCTGATCGGACTGCATGTGGACAATTTCAGAGAGGGGCAGCTGGCTCATGTAACCAAAAGTTGGAATGCAATCATGCGATTAGTGTCTTAGTCCTGGAAGCAGAACTGTATTGGGCCTGCACTATGACTGCATGTGTGAGAGGCAGCTCACATGAGGAACATGCAGCATGAAGATTTGGGAAGTGACACCAAGTTCGAGGAAGACAGCCTAATTGGAACCGGATCAAAGACTGGACCAATGACAAAATCCACAGAACAACAGTATGCCCTTAGAATCTTCTAGCTAGGACCGGCCTGGTAGCACTGAGGGTTGAGGCACTGGATGCCTTACCTTGCGCTGTGCCAGTGACCCAGATTCGGGAACAACCTCGGGTCATCGGGGTGCCAGTATGGGGGAGGTGGGAGGTGCAGGACTGAGTGAGCCATCAGGCTGCTCTCCTATCCCAGGGGTGGTGGGGTGGGTTGCCACCCCTCCCGTAGTCTTGTGCCCACCAGGTGGGGGTTCAATGGGGTATGCAGGCAACAGGGGGCAGCACACAGGGTGGGAGGAAGCAAATGAGCTGGCTTCTGGTGTGTGTGCACACCGCCACACACACTCACATCCATGTGCCGAGGCCCTGGTTGGAATGGTAGAAAACCCAGAAAAAGCAAACAATTTATATGGAAAAAAACAAAGAATCTTTTAACTGACCCCTGTAGAGACTAGAACTCCACTATAGACTTTGTCTGCAGCCCTAGTGTCCCAGGAGTCATCAGCCATCTGGATCTTTCCCTGCATGCATTTCTCCAGAAAAGGAAAATGGCACCTTGAAGCTCTGTAAAAATTTGAAATAGAACCATGACTGGGGATTCCTACAATGAATCTTCTCTCTTAGGGTTCATCTCAGATACTGTGTAATCTAACTAAATGGAGCCAGGACAAGGAACAGGTCACAGGTGACGAAAACAAAGTAAAATCTCGGTAATTGCAGTGAGCCTCTGGTGTGCACATGGTGCAGGCATGTTTAAACTGAACTTAATTGAAAACTCAACAGAAAGGTCATCAGGCATGTCATAGAAAGGGCATCAACACATTGAAATTGATGCAGGACTGGATACTGGACTGGCAGAGTGCTCATGTCACCAACAGATGAAATCCCTCTGCATGCAAAAGGAGGGTAAGGCCCTGGGAAAAAACATCTCATAAGCCAGGCCACAGGAGGGTTGCTGGCAAATGTGTCACCCCCAAGGTACTGTGACTGCCCTCAGGATACTGCGACCACTGTTTCGGGCATGCCAGTAAGGTGTGGACAATCAAAGTACTGTATGTGAAGCATGTTATGATTATGCCATATTGGGACCAGAAGTAGTGACTGCATCCTGTTCCTTCAGAGGAATACATGAACAAAGAAAAAGGGCTTCAAACAGGCATGGGATAGGCATAAGGGAGCAATACAGATGAGTATGAATAGATAGGCCACTGACAGAGCAAAGGCCAATGGCACATTTATAAGGTAGAAAAAGAAATGGGCAGACTGGATGGGCCTTGCAGTCCTTATCTGCCGTCAACCTCTATGTTTCTATGTTTCCATGGCTTCACCATGCTAAAGCGCTACAGTTGATGCTGCAATACGGAACTGAGGTGGCAAACCTCTGTAATGATGAGATCCAGCAGATAGTAGAGTGCAAGGAACCACAGTGCGCTGTTGCTTGCTAGTACAAAACGATTTTTACTAAATATTCAAAGTGCACAAGTAATCACAAAGCAGGAGTTCAGTGTAGCTGCCTCTAGCGCCTCGACTATACGAGTCTTCAATGGGGTAGTGCTACCAGAACAAACCAATCCTTAAATCTAGAAACAATCTCCACGTTATTATGTCCATGTCATAGCATTACATTTAAAGTAACAGTACATTTCATGCATTCTTTCAATTACAAATGAATTATTTAATTACTGACTAAAACATTGTGGAGCAACCTTAATCAGAATTTATAAATGATTTCTTTACAAAAATAGTAAACACAAGTAAACAAAGGAAAAGAGGAAATTATTAAGCTACCGGATCCTAATGGTGTTTGTATCCTGGGACTATCAAGTAGTAAGGCTACCATACTCCATTGTGCCAAGTGCCAACCATGTAGGTAGGAGCCCAGATAGGATGGGTAAAAGGCACCTAAAAAAAAGAGAAATAAAAGAACAAGTTATTTAGAGCAAATCACTACATTATTCCATCTAATATCTACACAATAAACAGGGATACTACTGTATATCAAAGCAGAATTTTTTGTAGAAGCTGTAGTTTTTAAGCAATATCAAAAGTGAGTCAATATTTTTTGTTATATAAAAATGGCTTGATATCCCATTTATTGTTTAATCCCTTTGGTTTGACAATATCCAATTTAAAAATCCATATGCTCTCTTTTCTTAGTAGTCTATTAGCCCTATCTCCACCCCACAAGTCTGGTGCTATCCAATCGATGCCCAGAAATTTCAAGCCATCTGGTTTAGAGTTGTGGTGGGATGCGAAGTGTGTACCTACAGGGGTATCATTTTTAGCATTAATTATTGACCTTACATGCTCTTGAATGCATTGCTTTAACAGTCTCACAGTTTTCCCTAGATATAATGAGTTGTATTCACACCAAAGTACATATACTACATGTGCAGTATTGTATGTAATAAGATCATTAATACTAAATGTAAGCTTCACCCTCTCAGGGTGTGTGAAAACATCACTCTCTGCAGCATATCTGCAAACATTACACCTCTTGCATTTATAAAATCCTTTTGTCCTTTGTGGGAGCCAAGTCTGTACAGTATTTAAAATATTTTTTTGTTGTCCCTTTTTAGCACTTGAATGTACCAACTTGTCTTTTAAATGTTGACCCCTGCGAAATGTTACCCTTGGTTTAGGTCCTACAGCCATACCCACCATATCGTCACTTGTCAAACTAGGCCATTTTCTATAAATTATGTTACCAATTTGGCCTGACAAGTGATTGTATTCAGTGATGAAAGTGCAAGGTGCACTCTGCACATCATTCTCACTTTTTGTCTTGAAAAGAGAATCTCTGGGAATTTTTTTCTACTTTTTGTTTTGCCTGTTTCACATGTTTCCTATTATAACCACTTGACACAAATCTTTCAGTCAGTTCCTGGGCGTGGTGGTCAAAATCTATCAGTCTATTACAATTTCTCCACAGTCTTAAGAACTGACTGTATGGTATGGATTTTTTCAGATTTGGGGGGTGGGCACTCTCAAAATGTAAAACTGAGTTAGTGGCAGTTGTTTTTCTAAATGTTTTAGTGTAATAGCATACTTCAGTTCTGTATCAATATTTATTGTTAAATCCCAAACCAGAAAATTTAAAGAAGTAAGGTCCAATTGATAAGTCAATCTCAAATTCAATTCATTGTCATTAAGCCACTGCATAAATGTTATAGCATCTTCTTCTTCTCCTTCCCAAATGAATAATATGTCATCAATAAAGTGAAACCAATACTTCACTTTATTGAAAAAGGGATTAACCATTTGATTTAATGCAGCCTCAATTTCCCATTTCCCTAGGAATAAGTTGGCATAGCTTGGTGCCATGGCAGCCCCCATAGCTGTGCCACAGGTTTTTTGAAAATATTCCCCCTCAAATTCAAAAACATTATTTTTTAGAATAAATTCTAGTGCCTTCATTGTGAACCCTGTTGGAACCTCTGAATTTTCTGGTTGTTCACTTAAGAAGAATTCAACTGCTGCCAGTCCTTGTTCATGTCAAATGGAGACATAGAGAGATTCTACATCTATACCTAACCATCTAAAATGTTCTTTCCAAATCACTCTACTCAGTTTGTCCAGTAAATAGGTAGTGTCCCTAATATATGAATCCAGTGCCTTAACTTCAAATTGCAAAAAGAAATCAATGAATTTGCCCAGATTTTGTGTTATGGATCCCACCCCAGAAATGATTGGTCGACCTGGTGGCAGTTCTTTATTTTTGTGTACTTTGGGTAGTACAGTATATAGAACCGTGGCATAACAGGATATTCCTCCCAAATAAACCCATATTCTGGTTCTGAAATACTCCCATTTTCCATAGCCTCTGACATGATTTAAACAACTCCTATTTCTGTTGTACTAAAGGATTAGCAGGTAACCTCCTATAATTCTCATCATTATTCAACAAGTCCCCAACTATTTCTCTACAGTGCTTTACATCTAAGATGACAATATTACAGTACCACCTTTGTCTGATTGTTATATAACAATGAATTATCCCTTGAGAGTTCAGTAAGGGCAATTCTCTCTTTTCTTGAAATATTATATCTATTCGTATTCACTTTTTCTTTTATTAGTTCTTTCACTTGTTTCATTACTGTTTTTTCATAGGTAATAATTGCATTGTTATAAGTGTTAGGACAAAATACAGACTTTGGTTTAAAAGGTTTTTTTCTAAGGGTTTTTAAATTCATGTCAATTACCAAAATCCCATATCCCTTTCTCATTTGGGAGGTCAAAAGGTCACTTTGCACTTCATTTTCTATCAGTAACTCTTCAAGAGTCAACAAGTTCCCAGAGTCAAACTCTGATGGTTCTACATCGAGGTTACCTCTGTCAGCTGGTGTAGTTTTCAGGTCTAGTTCAAAGTTCTCATTCATTTCAAGTGCTTCTGTTGTATTCCTAGTACCTTCCATTTCCTGTAGTAGAATATCAATATCCTCAAATGAAGCATCCACTATATATCCCATTTTGACTAAATTAAAGTCTGTGTGATTCAAATCTCCTTCAAAAAAATGCAGCTTTAAATGTAACTTCCTGAAGAATTCTCAGAGATCCACTGCTACTGAAAATTTGTTAACCTGGGGTGTAGGGATGAAACTCAAGCCCTTTCTTAACACTCTTTCTTGATCTTCTGAGAGGGTTAGCTTAGAGAGGTTTAATATCTGTAAATTAAGTTCTGCTTTCGTTCTCTCAGTGACCTTTCTATTCCTGTTTGTTTTCCAGCCCCCCCCCCACCCGCAGCCTCTCCTTGTTTTTCTTTTCCTTTTTCTCTGTCCTTGGGTGCTGGGCATTGCTGAAAAGAATAATCTGCCCCTATATTGGAGTGTGATTTGTTTCCTGTTGTTTCTGGTTGCTGGGATTGATATTTATTTTCTTGCCTTTGAAATCTAACCTTAGATCTTCCTCAGCTCTGGGAACGTGGTTTATTCCATCTCAGTATGTCCCCCTTACCATAATTGTTTTTATCTCTCTGGAGTTTAGTAGTTTTCCTCTGTATCAACTCCTGTTCATATTTCTGAATTTTGTTTTTTAACTTGTTGACTCTTGAAGAGTTACTGTTAGATAATTAAGTGCAAAGTGACATTTTGACCTCCCAAATGAGAAGGGGACATGGGATTTTGGGAGTTAACATGAATTTAAAAACCCTTAGACAAAAACTTTTTAAACCAAAGTCTGTGTTTTGTCCAAACACTTATAACAATGCAATTATTACCTATGAAAAAACAGTAATGAAACAAGTGAAAGAACTAATAAAAGAAAAAGCAAATATGAATAGATATAATATTTCAAAAAAAGAGAGAACTGCCTTTACTGATCTCTCACGGGATAATTCCATTGTTATATAACAATCAGGCAAAGGTGGTAATATTGTTATCTTAGATGTGAAGCACTATAGAGAAATAGTTGGGGACTTGTTGAATAATGGTGAGAATTATAGGAGGTTACCTGCTAATCCTTTAGTACAACAGAAAAAGGAGTTGTTTAAACTCATGTCAGAGGTTGTGGAATATGGGAGTATTTCACAACCAGAATATGGGTTTATTTGGGAGGAATATCCTGTTATGCCATGGTTCTATATACAACCCAAAGTACACAAAAATAAAGAACTGCCACCAGGTCGACCGATCATTTTTGGGGTGGGATCCATAGCACAAAATCTGGGCAAATTCATTGATTTCTTTTTGCAATTTAAAGTTAAGGCACTGGATTCATATATTAGGGACACTACCGATTTACTGGACAAACTGAGTAGAGTGATTTTGAAAGAACATTTTAGATGGTTAGCTATAGATGTAGAATCTCTCTATGTCTCCATTTGACATGAACAAGGATTGGCAGCAGTTGAATTATTCTTAAGTGAACAACCAGAAAATTCCAAGGTTCCTACAGGGTTCATAATGAAGGCACTAGAATTTATTCTAAAAAACAATGTTTTTGAATTTGAGTGGGAGTATTTTCAACAAGCCTGTGGCACAGCTATGGGGGCTGCCATGGCACCAAGCTATGCCAACTTATTCCTAGGGAAATGGGAAATTGAGGCTGCATTAAATCAAATGGTTAATCCCGTTTTCAATAAAGTGAAGTATTGGTTTCACTTTATTGATGACATATTATTCATTTGGGAAGGAGAAGAAGAAGATGCTATAGCATTTATGCAGTGGCTTAATGACAATGAATTGAATTTGAGATTTACTTATCAATTGGACCCTACCTCTTTAAACTTTCTGGATTTGGATTTAACAATAAATATTGATACAGAAGGGAAGTGTGTTATTAGCACTAAAACATTTAGAGAAACAACTGCCACTAACTCAGTTTTACATTTTGAGAGTGCCCAACCCCCAAATCTGAAAAATATCCATACCATACAGTCAGTTCTTAAGACTGTGGAGAAATTGTAATAGACTGATAGATTTTGACCACCAGGCCCAGGAACTGACTGAAAGATTTGTGTCAAGAGGTTGTAATAGGGAACATCTGACACAGGCAAAACAAAAAGTAGAAAAAATTCCCAGAGATTCTCTTTTCATGCCAAAAAGTGAGAATGATGTGCAGAGTGCACCTTGCACTTTCATCACTGAATGCAATCACTTGTCAGGCCAAATTGGTAACATAATTTACAGAAATTTGCCTATTTTGACAAGTGACAATGTGGTGGGTATGGCTGTAGGACCTAAACCAAGGGTAACATTTCACAGGGGTCAACATTTAACAGACAAGTGGTTACATTCAAGAGCTAAAAAGGAACAACAAAAAAATGTGTTAAATACTGTACAAACTTGGCTCCCACAAAGGACAAAAGGATTTTATAAATGCAAGAGGTGTAATGTTTGCAGATATGCTGCAGAGAGTGATGTTTTCACACACCCTGAGTGGGTGGAGCTTACATTTAGTATTAATGATCTTATTACATGCGATACTACACATGTAGTATATGTACTTTGGTGTGAATGCAACTTATTGTATGTAGGGAGAACTGTGAGACCACTAAAACAACACATTCAAGAGCATGTAAGGTCAATAATTAATGTTAAAAATGATACCCCTGTAGGTACACACTTCTCATCCCACCACAACTCTAAACCAGATGGCTGGAAATTTCTGGGCATCGATTGGATAGCACCAGACTTGTGGGGTGGAGGTAGGGCTAATAGATTACTAAAAGAATAAAGCATGTGGATCTTTAATTTGGATACTGTAAAACCAAAGGGATTAAACAATAATTGGGATATCAAGCCATTTTTGCATAACAATATTGACTCACTTTTGATATTGTTTAACAACTACAGTTTCTACTAAAAAGTCTGCTCTGATATAATGTCCCTGTTTATTGTGTGGATATTAGATGGAATAATGTAGTGATTTGCTCTAAATAACTTGTTCTTTTATTTCTCCTTTTTAGGTGCCTTTTACCCTTTCCTATCTGGGCTCCTACCTACACGGTTGGCACTTGCCACAATGGAGTATGGCAGCCTTACTGCTTGATAGTCCCAGGATACAAACACCATCAGGATGCAGTAGCTTCATAGTTTCCTCTTTTCCTTTGTTTACTTGTGTTTACTAATTTTGTAAATAAATCATTTATAAATTCTGATTAAGGTTGCTCCACAATGTTTTAGTCAGTAATTAAATAATTCATTTGTCATAGAAAGAATGTATGAAGTGTACTGTTACTTTAAATGTAATGCTATGACATGGACATAATAATGTGGAGATTGTTTGTAGATTTAAGGATTGTTTTTTTCTGCTAGCACCACCCCCTTGAAGACTCATTTAGTTGAGGTGCTAGGGGCAGCTACACTGAACTACTGCTTTGTGATTACTTGTGCACTTTGAATATTCAATAAAAATAATTTTGTACTAACAAGCAACAGTGCACTGTGGTTCCTTGTGCTCTACTATCTGTTGGACCTTCAGAGGAATGCATGTTCAATGGTTCCCTAAACAAAGCGCCTATGGTATAGTAGCCACTCCTTGCCCAGGCAGTTGTGTAAACTACTGTTGTGCATATCAAATATACAATAGCCTGACTCAAAATGGGTAATGTATTGTCACTCGTGAGTGGGAAGAAATTTCATAAATCACTAATGGCTCTGTATAGGTCTGTTGATATCTCGCAACCTGTGAATCCGTAAGTGAGAGAGCAACAGAGCAATACCTTCAAATGAGCATGGTACATCCAGCAGACCTGAGTTTGATTTTCACAACCTCCAGTTGCAACTGTGTGATCCTGAACAAGTCCTCTATCCTCCCCAGAGCTTCTGGGTTGCCCCTGAAAACAGGTCTTCAGCCTAGTGGGCCTTACCAAGTTACAAATAAAAAATCTTAAGTTAACCCATGGCATATTTGATTTATGCAACAGGTATTTAAGTAGTTTTGATAGAAATGGTAAAAAGCTAGAAGACAAAGTAAAAAAAATGTAAACTACGCCAGCTACTGTACAGTAATGTATACGCAATCAAAAAATAAATGGCATCTCATATTTTATTAAGTAACTAATTAATTAAAAAGATTTTATCAGGAAAGACCACTGGAGCCACAATAGCTCATTTTCATATGTCCTGGAAGAAAATATAAATGAAGTTGATCACTAAGCATGCTCAGAAATTTACCTTTACATGTGAGAATACATTTCTGAGCATGCTCAGTGTGAAAACAAATGAGTGAGATAAATTCCTGAGCATGTTCAGTGACCAGCTCCATTTGTCTTGCTCATGTTGACCAAAATAATACCTTTATTTTAGAAAATTTATTTTTACACCTATTGCATAAAATGCATTTATTTTCATGGCCAGGAGAGTCTGAATGAAAATAAATAACTTATTTTCACTCCAGCTCAGAGAACAATGAATATTTCCACTCCAGCTCCGTAATGTTTTAAGCAACATCTTGCTTTTTAACTAACATTGTGTGCAGGCTTGCCAGTAAATATGGCACAAAAATGTTCCTGACATTGTGTAAATGGTACATGCCATGGCCTACAGGAAAATTAATTATTCATTTTGAATGGCTGGGTTTGACCTCTTTAGACCTCACTCATAGCTTAACTACTTTTGAGGTCAAGTTTAACAGTTCAGAATAAATAATTTCTTATCATGCAGCCCATGGCATGTCTCCTATAAGAAATATAAGGTTATTTGCATTGAAGACATAGCTACTGTGCAAATAACACTTGAAATTATGTTATTTGCACAGTAGTTATGTTATTTGCATAGTAGCGATATTATTTGCATGATAGTTATGTTATTTGCACAGTAGTTATGTTATTTGCATGGTAGCCACAACCGTTGCCTTTCATATGAACTGACTCCTAGCAAACAGCACATCAAACAGTGGTGCTGTCACTTTAACTATATTAGTAAAAGGCTTGACTTAGCATCATTAATAAAGTAGAAAAGAAAGAACTGTATAGAGATACTCCCTTTACATAACACAGCACATTTTGTACCTGCAATATGCAAAAGAAAGTGGGAACTCCCATAGTATTTATCAGATATTCCATGAGGTAGCCCCAAATAGACATGTTATCTGGTTTGAAATGTTGGTGTTACTGCACTGCGCACTCATGGCTATACCACTTGTGCAAGTGTGCAATAAATAACATCAACATTCCCAAACAAATAACATTCACATTTGAAGCTACCTCAGGAGATATTCCCCATTTATACAATAGGGGTGAATGCATATTAAGTTGAATAAAATCCCATATTTACCACACAGAGCAGGTAAAAAAGCTACTGTGTGGATAAATGTGCTGGAGTGTGGATAAATGCCATTTATCCACACTCCAACACATTTATCCACACAGTAGTGATGTCACACATGCAACTGAATTACTGCACAAGTGAAGAACTCAACATAACCCTCCCCAAAAAAACATCGAATCTAAGATACCTGAAACAAAGCTCCCCAAAGATGAATATCTGCAGCCTGCCTAAAAAAATGGCACCCCTGCAATGCTGGATGGCACAGCACCAACCAGACATTCTGGTTCTAACAGAAACCTGGCTGTCAGCCAAGACCCCAGACTTATTTGTCTCTATTCCTGGCTACTCTCTCATTAGGCTTGATCATAACGGCAAGAAAGGCGGTGGCTGTGCCATCTATGTAAATGACTCACTGCATTACCAAGCCCTGCCTGCACCCTCCCTAGACCATGGTGCCCAAGTCCTCTCAATAAAACTCTCCCCTGACCAAAACCATGCTCCTCTTACTCTCACCGTCACCTACATCCCACCCCACAGCCAATCCCCTGCCTGTAAAGCACTCTCTGACTACCTAGCCAGTGATCCCCTCAAAATGGAACAAATCCTACTTGGGGATCTCAACATAAACTGGCTGGTGAGCTCATCAACACACACTAAAGATACCTTTACCGCATTAGATATGACCCAACTGGTATCCCAGCCTACCAGGGCCAACCTCACTAATGGAACCCACACCCTACTTGATATCTTGCTCACTAATTGTCCCCACCATATTACAGACCTGGGTGTACTACCCAACGCCTTAAGCGACCACTCCCCAATCATCTTCGGCTGGTCCTGTCAGTGGCCTAAACCACCACCAAATATCACCTTTCATCATCGAGTACACCCAGGAGGCATAGCCAAACTCAAACAATATCTAATTAACTGGGACTGGTCCCCTATTTCCCAAACCCAGCACATAGATGATGCATTGCACTACTTCACCACCACCTTTAATACCACCTGTGATGCTTTTGCACTGACCATCAAAGTGACCACTCAGAAACGTAGTGCCCCCTGGATCACCCCAGAACTCCTACGACAGTTCAAAATGTGTGACAACCTCTGGCATCATGCCACTGCCTCCAGTTTGCTAAGCGATAGGCAGGCCTATAATGCTGCCTACAATAAGTGTACCTGGGCAATCTGCAAGACCAAGGCAGAGCACTACAGAACCGCCCTAGCCACCTCCTGGGGTAGAACAAGAAAGTTCTGGGATAACATCAAGGAGCTTAATGGTCAGTCCTGCCCTTCCCCCACAACTTAGTGTTAACAGTACTACCACCACAGACACACTTCACATAGCTAACAGCCTCAACTCCACCTTCTCAGAACTCAGCTCAGTCCTCCCTACCAACTTTTTTGATCCAATTCAGCCTACCCCACTGCCTGAGCTCCTCCACCCCCCTTTTAAATTCAGAGTCATTACCCCTACAGAAGTGAAAGCCTACCTGTCCAAAGCCCTCCAGGGCTTCAGTTACTGCAAAGACATCTTCGATATGCATATCCTATACCTTGTGCTAGACTCAGTTATCTCCCCACTCATGGACCTTGTAAATCAGTTCCTGTACCTGGGCTAGTTCCCAACCTCATGGAAAACGGCAGTAATAACACCAATATTGAAATGTGGCAACAACTCCTCCCAAACAATTACCAGCCCATCTCAATTCTCCCACCACTTTCTAAAGCTCTTGAAAAGATCATGGCCAATCAGCTCACTGACTACCTCCTCGCACACAACCTCTTATGTAGGAAGCAGCTTGGAGTCAGAGCTGGTCATAGCACTATGACTGCCCTCACAGAATTCGTTAACTCCCTGCACTCCACGCTTGACAAGGTGCACCTCGCAGGGGCCTTGTTTATAGACCTCTGAAAGGCCTTCGACATGGTTTCCCACCCCTCCTTGTTAACACATTACAACAAATTGGGGTCTCTCATTGTCCACTCTCATGGTTCTCCAGCTATCTTTCATCTAGAACCCAATGTGTTAAAATGAATAATACCATATCTACTATGCTGCCTGTGCACTCAGGAGTTCCCCAGGGATCTATCCTGGGTCCCCTGCTATTCAGCATCTACCTCAACACCCTGCTTAAATCCTGCCCTGGCAAGCTTCTTCTCTATGAGGACGACACTGTTCTTTACACCACACATCCTGATCCTCTCTCTCTCCAGCGTACCTTACAAAACTCCTTCTCTCAGATTGAGCACTGGTTTGCTGAACACAGATTGGTGGTCAACATTAAAAAAACTAAGACAATGCTCTATGCCCACCGCCAAAACAGATCAAAGGTTTTCCCCCTGGAAATACTCTCCACCTCTCTCATCCCACTGGAACAGGTCCAAAAGTATAAGTATCTAGGTATTACATTTGACTCTTCCCTCTTATTCCACTAACATATAAAAATCTTCACCTCCGCCACCAACACCTGCATTGGTCTCCTGTACAGACATAAAGACTGCCTGCCACCTGAAGCACTTTGCTTAGCCATTACCTCCTCAGTCTTATCGCTGGTATACTATGGCCTCATAATCTATGCTGCCGCAGACACTACGGCGCTTCATCAAATACAAGTAGTCATCAATAAGGCCTGCTGGCTCCTCTCTGGTGCTGACAGAAATACACATACCTGCACCCTATACGTGCTTATCAATATCCTCTCCCTTGAGGAAAGACTATTATACCAGACCTGTCTCTTCAACAAAAAAATCTACCTGGGTTTAACCCCAATAGGTGTCATGGCTTCTGTTCAGGCAGCCATCATCTCAGCATCCATAACGGGTCGCCCAGTTGCCCTGCTTATCAACAGGTCCCTCCTTGAAGAAAAGGTCCCGGATAAATGGAAGGTGGCAACCATTGTCCTCATTCACAAAAAAGGGCCCCAGGACAATGTGGGAACTATAGGCCAATCTCCACTCTACCTACTAGCAAAGGTGCAGGAGAGATTGGTCTACAATCAAATACAGGACTATCTCGAAAGGTACCTACCCCTAGCTGACATTCAACATGGCTTTAGGAAAGGCCATGGCACTGAAACAGCCCTTATCCGGCTCACATCGGACGTCCTTGACACAATGGACCAAGGTTCCCCAATGGGGACTCTATTCATTGATTTATCCAAGGCATTTGACTTGGTCAGCCATGAACTTCTCCTCACTAAACTTCACCTACTTGGACTGGATGGGCTCTCTGCTACATGGTTCGAGAGCTATCTGCTCAACCGAACCCAAAAAGTCCTATAGAGAGGAACCCAGTCTAGTGCTAAACCGGTAATCTCCGGGGTACCCCAGGGCTTGATCCTTGGTCCCCTGTTATTTACTCTTTTAGAAAATGGGCTTGAAAAATAATGCATGTTGATTGGCTGAAAGGCCATGCCAGGCATGCATTTATTTTTGAATAGATGCCCACCCAACAACAAGTGCCAATTTGGGTTGCCACATTACTTAACATATCATTGGGCACCCCGAATTTTCAAATTGACTAGTCGCCATTTTTTTCTCTCACGAGTTGGCAGCTGGTCAAATGCCCCCCCCACCCCCCACCACCACCACACTCTCTCTCTGTCTCTCTCTCTCTACTTAGATCAATCAGCCACCAATAAGCAATAGCCACACATATAAAAAAAACACATGAAAGAATGAAAAGCAAGGCTGTCAGTCCGACTGGCTTCCACAGCATGCAGTCGGCAGGCATTTTTAAAGAGAAGCAGCACGCACCTGTATCTGTCAAACCATTCTACAGCAGTGCCAATAGTCAAGGCAGCTACAGAGGGCACCGAGTGGAAACTGACAGAAGTGTGTGAGGGAGGGGGGCAGAAACCACCTTTTTTAGGTAAGGACAGGTCCCCTTTCAAAACCCCAACAGAAAAAAAAAACTCTTTCCATACCTTACAGCTGCACCCTCCTGCTACATACCGCTAGGTCTGCTACACTGAAAAATGGGCAGCAGTAACTCCTTTAACTCCTTTGCGAACTTACTGTCCTTTCAGGAAGGAATCGTGATTGCAAACTACACACTGGCAAAAAGAAAAGAAAGAACTGACAGCAACTCTGGCCCACTCCCTCCATGAGTCTGCCTTAGTTTATTTTAATAAATAATAGGGAAAACAACTATTGTACAAAGATAGGACACACCCCTTATGTTTCCAACAGTGCAGCTCCATCTCTATTATGCTTCACATCCCCAGTGCCGATCATCCACTTGCCGCCGTTGTTTCTCACTCTTTAAATGAGCAGACTGCCCAGCAGCATGTCTCCATCTGTGTTACACTAATCATGAAAATACCACTTTTCTCACCACCGCTGCGCTCCATGGCAACCCATTTCTGGTCACAGAATCCGTCACCCCTGACTGCCTCTGCAGACTGCAACTGCTGACACACAATCAGTCAAATCCCCATCTCCCACTGACATTCAAGTGAAAAAGAAAAGACAGGAATCTACCTATACTGCCCAATCCACCACGGCCCCATGCTTGCCAATGGACAAGACATCCACACTTCTCAATTGCCGGGAACTTTTAAACTCGCCAGCCGCACATTTTTTTTCTCGCTCACCCCACCACACATGCCCACACATTTGCCCTCCCTGTTTTCCATCCTGTGAATAACATAATTACAGGTGAAAAAATCCTCACTCTGTTGTTGTCTCGCTGGCAGAAGTTATGCCATTCCTGATCCTCAGCATGTGTGTGGGTGGGGACAATCGCTCTGGTAACACTGCAGCATCTCCCTTTCTCTGTAAACTGGAAAAGAAAAAAAACATAGAACAATGCTGATAGTGGCGGGGCCGGGGGTTAAGGGACAAACTGATACCTCTTCTTCTGGGTTTTACAAACGATGACCGTGCTTACTTGAAAACATGTGGCAGTTTGTTTTCAAAGTTCCCTTAAATGCATTTCAAAGTTCCGGTCCTTACCTATCATGCTGTGTAGTAGATGGAGAATCACTTCCAGAATCACAACAGCAAAAGTGACAGCCCTCAGTATTTCCTATTTACTGGGCGGGGTCATGCAAAACTGCAGCAGTGCCCTCTACTGTCAAGTACTGCTTGCCAACTATAGAAGTGGAGGAACTACTGTACAACAAAACAGACTTCTCATTGTTTTTTAATTGTGGTTTTATTAATTTTTTTCTATTTTTTTCGATGTTTGATAAAAATGCTGCTTATAGCCCATTTTCTAAGCGCAATAATACCCTCCAGGGTGAGCAGTATGGGCTATACCGGACCTTCCAGGGGTTATAAGGCCCTCCGCCTGTGGCGTCAGGCCTCATTACACCCCTGGGCGGTCCGGTATTGCCCAATACCACCCACCCTGTCAGGTATTATTGCTTACTTTGTCAATGATATAGAGTGGGTTGGCAGGAGGAACAACCTTATCCTCTATGCAGATGACACTGTCGTCTACTGCAGTGATCCACTTCCTAGCATAATCAGTGCCAACTTCCAGGCCAGTCTAGCTGCACTGGAAGCCTGGTTCTCCTCAAACTAACTTGTAATGAATGAAGAAAATATGAAGGCAGTCCTGTTCGGGTCCAGATGCCTTGGCTCAGACCACCATGACATCTTTCAGCTTCATACTGCCCAAGGGAAGAGAATAGAGGTCACAGACAAGACCAAGTACCTCGGAGTCCTGCTTGATCAGGCGATAACCTTCCAGCCTCATACTGACTCTGTTGTTAAGTCCACCCACCACAAGTTAGGACTTCTCTATATGCTGAGTGACTCTCTTTCTCTCGAGGCTTGTTGTACCATAGCTAACTGCACCCTAATCCCCTCCTCCTTTATGGGGCTCCCCTGCTGCATTCCCTAAGGGAGGCAAACAAAGAAAGATTACTACGCTCTACCACAGGGTGGCACGTTTCGCCACCAACTTCCCCCCCAAGAAGGCACCACTGCGAGGTCCTCGCTGATCTCCACTGGCCTTCTATGTGACAAAAACTAGCCTACTCCTCTTTGAGCCTGACTTTCAAATTTACCACTGTTGGCCCTCCTCCTCACCTGTGTGGGCTGCTAAATCCCAAAGTCTGGAGCCGGAGCCTGAGATCCTCCACTGGCCATCCCCTAGACATCCCTTGTGTTGGAACTAACTATGGCAAGCGCTCCTTTAAGTACACTGCCCCACATTAATGGAACCTTCTCCCTGTTGACTTGGCTAATTGTTGTACTATTCAGGGTTTTAAATTGGGCCTGAAAGTATACCTGCTAGAGCTTAGTCTCTGTGGCTGTAACCGCTAGCCCAGAACTTAGTCTTGGTGGCTGAAACTTGTTTGTCCCATGGCAGTCAATCTACGGGGTGGCAATATATCCTGCATATTGCTGTTACCACCTCTTTCCTAAAGCATTGTTGGTAAAGATGTCATATGTCTGATTTAATTTGCTATGTTATTATGTGTATGTGACTGACATGCTCTGTAATGTACTCTATACCCTATCCAATGTATGCTCCAGCAAGTGTGTACTCCTACCAATGTATGTACTACTGTGTACTCCTGCCAATATATGTAATTATTGTCTGTAACTAATCTGGGTTGCTCCTGAAAAAGGGACCTCTGGTCTCAGTGAGCTTACCAGGTTATCAAAATCGAAATAAATAATAAATAAATAAAACTATCTGGAACGTGCCAAGGGTCAGGACCACCCTGGCACAGCGATGCTTCCCCCTTAGAGCTCCATCTTGGTACAATGCCCTCCCACCGGCCATCACATCAATCACCAATCTAGGTCCTTTTAAAGCTGCCTTAAGGGCCCACATCCTCTCCTCACATCAATGCCAGTGTAACTGGTAACCTGTGGAACCTGCACCATGCCGCTGGGCCACACACTCTCCCTTGGCCTGGCAGTGGACAGCCCTCACTATTTCTAGCCTACAGGCTCCTCATCTCCCTTGGTTACTATACAGTTGCTCTTGACTATGAATGCATTGTATTATGTATAAGACAAGACTTCCCTAAGGCAGCTTATTACCTACTCATATCATGCATTGCTTTAGCTACCAATTGTATAGGTCTTAACCGCTCATTAGGTAAGTATGTTGATAGCTCTGCAATGTTTTAGCTACCAAATGTATAGGCATTAACCAGTGCTCATTGTACTTATAATCTGTATGATTGTTCACCCACATTTATTTTATGTATGTACCGTATGAATGTCTATGTTTTATTCTGACGTGGAGCCTTTGGAAACGAGTCTATGACTCAAAGGGTTGTAATTCCGATTTCCTAAATAAATAAACAAAGCACATTTGCACAGAGAGCTCTCAAAATAAATGAAAGAGAAACCAAAAGGACTCACACAAAGAAGAAAGCTAGAGCTACTACGAAGATAAACACAAAGAAAAACAGGGATGCAGAATTTAAAACCTCAAAGGCAAAACACCTATAGGCTAAAGGACACTTCAAAATACACAACAAAGACCACACAAAACTTAGAAGAAATGAAAGAAATATTGACTCAGTTACAAAATGACACTGAACCACTCCTGGACCCTCAACATCAGTAAGAGACACAACAACCTAAAGAAACTCAGGGCCCTATTGTATAAATCAAATATGTGCTGGGCTATGATGGAATACTCTACTGATTTGCATTCATGCACACTGACCTTGGAAAACATCACTCATGGCTCCGCTGTGATCCACCACAAGTGAGATTACCTGAGGTCAGTGTGCACTTATGCAGATAAATAGTGTATTCCACCACAGCCAACACATATCCCCTATTTATATAGTGTAGATGATAACGAAACCTTACAGGTAAAAGACTTACAGTATTTCTATGGCCTGAAGATCCAAAATAATGGTAAATTATTTATCATCATTCTAGGTGGATTCTCACCATTTATCATCACTTGAGATTCATCACAATGGAGCTCTTAACCAACTGAAGAGCAGCTTGAACAATGCCTGACGACATAACAGTTACCTCTGCTGCACTCAGAACAGAGCAGTGGAATCAAACATAAATTTCTACAGATAGATAGATAGATAGATAGATAGATAGATAGATAGATAGATAGATAGAGTAGATATAAATTATTCTAATGCATCTGTGAAGGTTGAAACATAAAACATAAAAATTACGGAAATAAAGAAGGGAAAAGTCTGTCAAGCCTTGGTGTGCTGTTCCTCAAAGTTTGAATGATCACCTGACACAGAGCTAAAGTGATGCTAACTTCAGCACCCACTCTCCAAGCATTACTACATCAGTATTTTACTCTGCCTGACAAGGTGCAGAAGTTAGGGTAATATCAACAGTGTGTTACATGATCATTCAATCATTCTAACTCCAAGGAATAACACACCACAAAGGGACTCCCCCCCCCCCCCAAATATATTTTTTATTTATTTATTTAGAGATTTGGAAACAATCTTTAGCAGGAGCACTTTTACAAAGGCTCCATGTCATGAACACAAAACCAGTAATACATACAAGAAACAACAATTCCAGTAAAATGCATACAATGAAATTAAACAAGAAAATATTTAGAAGTTATATAGGACTGCTTAGAATGACAGGCAATGATACATTGTTGAGCAGGATAATAGAAGCTAAGTATCTGTTAAGCAGGATTGATTTAGGAAGAGATCAGTATGAAGTGGGGAGCAGCATCATACAGTGGCAGGCCTTGTCAAGACAAGAAGGAAGGTGGAGGGAGCAAGGCATGGGAAAAGGGGGATGAGGAAGGCATGGAGTCCAGGAATAGGAGGGCATAAGACTGGGGAAATCATCTACCAAGAAATAGGGTGCTAGTCTGGGCAAGGAGGGAACTGGGCGAGGGAGTGGGGGGGGTGATAAAAATAGGATGAAACCATTGGGTATGGAAAGAATGATTGTCCGAGCTATTCTACTTTTTATATTTTGTACTTCAACCCTAACTAATGCGTTAATGTAGTTTTTTTGCAATATATTTCCTTACTTTTTGAAAAAGGATATATAACAACAGACACATTTAGTTCCCATTAGGCATAGCACTGGAACATACCTTGCTTCATGCACGACCCTATGAGAAGTAGCAGACATGTTGGGCATTGGGCCAGATCTGCAGCTTGCTCCATGTAGTACCCTACAGGCAATATGCAATGCAGCAGTCCTGCTGAGCATGGGGCCAGACCTATAACTTGCTTCATACAGGCCCCTGTTGGCCCTAAATGAAACAGCAGGCCCATTGGGCATGGCACTGGACCTGTAACTTGCTTTACACAAAGCAGCAGATCCAACAGGTATGGTGCTATACCTGTAGTTTGCTTTGGGCAGGTCCAATGCCAAAGATCCATTAGGCTGGTCTGAAGGATGTCACTTTGGTGGTCATGGAGGTGGGAAGTAGCCCACCCCCTAAATATGGGCTTAAAATGTGAACATACATATGAACATACAAAGAAGCCAGAAGAAGAAGGCCATTTGGTTATCAAGTCTGCTCATATTGCAGGGTCCACAGCTTGAGCTAATGTCCCTGTCCTCCCTCCCTACTCTTCCCTACCCTTGATCCTTACCTTCCCCATGCCTATGCCAGCCTCTCTTAAAGCTGACCACTATCTTCAATGAAATGACCTCTTCCCTCAGTACATTCTAAGTGTCCACCACCTTCTCTGTGAAGAAGTGCTTCTTAACATCCATCCTAAACCTCCCACCCTCC
This sequence comes from Neoceratodus forsteri, assembly GCA_016271365.2. NCBI lineage: Eukaryota > Metazoa > Chordata > Ceratodontiformes > Ceratodontidae > Neoceratodus > Neoceratodus forsteri. The sequence goes on from CM057452.1 coordinate 946,514,145, forward strand.
AGCTTAAGACTGTGCCCCCTGTTAAAATGTTAAAAAGGAGTACATTTGTTGGTAATTGGATAACAGTGTAAAAAGTAAGTCCCAGCACATGTGCAGCTCATGTTTTTGGGGACATAGTTAAAAGGTGTAGTTTCAATCACCCATAACACTTATATACAGTAGATATGAAGTTGTTTTTTTTTTTTACAAATTTGAGGTTCCGTGTGTTCACCCCACCCAAGGGCACACAATCTGGGGATTTGCTTTTGACTCTGAATTACAATTGTTTAGGGGGGACATCAAACACAACCTTTTTTGGGAGGACTAACACCCGAGGTTCAATGTGGGGGAATAGCTCCTACCACGTCCCCAATAAAGGCCAGCCTCCCACAGCAGTTCCCTGCTTAGCACGCTGCAAAACCACGGTGCTCTGAGCTCCTGTGTGCCTCGTGGGCTGAGCCTACTTCCCTTCTCTTCCTGCTCCCCTGCTTTTTCTTCCCCTCTGCCCCCTCCGTGCTCATTCCCCTTGCTGTCCTCCTGTTTTCTTTCATGTTTCCTACCCCCCTGCTCATTCCCCTTTTGTTTTCCTTTTCTCCTTCACTCCCTCCCCATTCCCTCTGCCACTATTTCCCTTCCCCTCCTGCACTGTTGCCCTGCTCCACTCCCCTGTTCTGACTCCCTGTCCTGCTCTCCTCATTCCTGTGTCCAGTCATTTGCCTGGCTGTTCCCTCCTGTTCTGTCGCTGCTGTGTCACTGGCTCCCCTGCGTGTTTGCTACCTATGGCCGCCATTCTCCATGTAGCTGTGGGTGCATCTGGTCCTCCACTCACGCTGCCTCTGGTGGCTCCTGCTGGTTGTGTTCCTCCTACAAACCTGGACTGCAACTGTGATGCCTACTGTGGCCTGTCCCGCAGCTTCCGTTCCCTGCAGATCTCTGTGATCCATTGTTTGTTGGACCCCCTTTCAGCTTTTGGCCTATGTCTGGACTCATGGATGGTGCTGCCTATCCTGGCGCTTTTGTTTTCATTTCCTGGTGCTTCCTGGTGTATCCGGAGGAATGGGGACATTAGCATAATACATATCAACAAACTACCACATATCTACTTGCAAATCCATATAGTGTGCAGACAAAGCAAGTCAAACAGTTGGTGCAGAATCCTTATATTCCTGCTCTTTGTTCATGCTGTCCTGCTCATGTCTCCCACTTTCCTACAGTGCCATGTCCTTTTGGGTCATCTTACCAGACTTCATACATTCCCTCCCTGAGCTCTGCCCCTCTTCCTTGATGCTGCCGCATGTTGGGAATTTGCTCCTTTGGTTGCTTGCCACACACCCGAACAATGGCTTGTTCAGGGGTTTTCTACTCTTTCGCCTCACACACACCCACAAAAAAATCCCATTTCCTTGCTGTCTATTTTGCTGCTTTGCCCATTTCTGGTTTGCACCCCACCTCCATGTTTCTCCTGCTCCCCCTACTCCCTCTGTCCTCCTCATCATCTTCCTGCCCCCATCCCTCATACTGGTCCTTGTCCCTCATTTCCGTGTTTTCTTTTGAGCTTTCTCCCTCCCGCCGGCTCTCCGTCTCCATCTCCACATCCCTTCTCCCATGTTAGTCTTACTCCTCTCCTGACCCTCTCCCAGAGCCTGCAATTCCACATATTTTCCACTCTGCCACCTGTTGCACTGACCTTCCCTACCAATCTATGCCTGTCCCCATGCTACTTAAACAGTACTATTTCCTAGCCCCAGTATTCATATACCCTGCCCAGTCTGTTGTTCCTCAGTTGGCTTGTCCCCCCTTTATACTTCCTGACTAGCCAACTCACTGAATCCCCATGGTACTCTTGCTGGCTCCCTCTTCTGTATCCATTGTTGTAGTTCCTGCAGTATAGTTGCTATTGGTGCTCCTCCTCCTTTGTTTGTTTTGTTTGGCATTCCCCTCATTTGTCACTACAGTAATGTGTTTTGCCTGCCCCCATTCTCCATTATGTCTATGGCTTGTCCTTTACCAAAGCCTTTTGCTGGTTCCTGCACTTTCCCATTGCAGTGCTGTTTGGTCCATGTTGCTCCACTGGCTTCCCTATTATTCCCATGGTGGGGGTCTGTGGTGCCACACTGGGGCATTGTGGACCCACTTAGCTGGAGCATGCATTCTGTTAGCTATATGATTTTACCCTACTTTCTTCCTACATGGCTTTCCATCATCCCTGCATTATTCATGGACACCCGCAGTCTGCCCGGCTTTAGAATGTTCCTTGTATTCCATTTCTGTACAGCATGCTCCTCGCTGCTTTCCCCTATCTCCGCCTTAATGGCATTCACAGTAATTGTACTACACCCGTCCTCTACCTTCTTACTTACTGCCATCCCCCTTGATCCTCCTTTGTTTTGATGACCTCCCACTCTTAAGCTATGAGCTCCCCTTTCCTTGCTCAGCCCATACCAGCAGTCCAACGGCCTCTTCCCTAACTCTGCCTCCTGAGGCACAGCAGTGCAGGGAGGCATCCCCTGTCTACCGGGGATATAATCCCAGTCACCAATCCACAGTGTCCATCTCTCAACTCTGCCTGGTGGCATCGAGTGAAGGTTAGTTTGCCCGACTACTGGAGATGGGAGCCCATGTCTTCAATCTACTGTTTCAACAACCTGCATTGTATACTGGGTGCAGCATTGCCTTCAGGAATGGGACCACCATACCCCATTTGCCTTCAATCTGCTGTTTCAACCAACTGCATTCTGTGCCTGCTACCCAGTTGCGGCATTTCCTTTGGGAACAGGAGCACTAAATCTCATTTGTCTTCGCTGTCCTACCTCACTCGACTACATCCTGCAGTTCCTTGGACTCAATGTACTTGTCCCTGCCTTGGCCTCCTCATGTTCTGGCTTTGGATCCTGTCAGCTTGTTCAGTCTCCACCTCCACTTAGTCTGACAGACTCCTGGACTCCCTTGTTGCTTGTCTTCCATCTCTTGCTGTGTTCCTGGGCATCACTGTTGTGGCTTGCCTTCCGGCTCAACCTCATCCAGTCTTCAGTCCTTCAGCTCCATGCTGCCATCTCCTCCCTCATTGCTACAATGGCAGTCTATGTTTCCCTATTGCCTTCCTCTTGAACTTGTCTGCTTGCATTCCTCTAGCATTCTGCCAGATATGTGCCACTTGCTCCTCTTTAAGGATTTGTGCCTAAAGCTTTCTACAAGTTTTCCCTTGATGCTCCCCTTATCCCATCCAGTGGTCTTCCAACAATGATTCCAGTGCTTCCCTATCTGTACTTCCTGTTTGCCATCTCCTTCGGAAGTGGGAATCCATTCCCCATCACTGCTGTCCTTTTTCTGTCAGCAATTCCAGTTCGCCATCTCCTTCAGAGGTGGGTCCCTCTCTCCTCATCTTTGCAGCACCTTGTACCGGGATTCACTTCTTGGTTTGACATGGATCTCCCACCGAGGCCTGATTCAGCTTTTCTGCATTCTATTCTGATTTGCCACGATGTTTACCCTAGTCCCGTACCTTCTCTGCACTTGACTATGTCTGTAACGCTCGACCTCAGCCGTCTTCCTATCCAGCTCCATCCTTCAGACAGTGGACTTCTGCTTGGATGTTTTCATCCATCCCTGGACTGCTGCCTTCCTCCTTGCTGCCCTGGTGGCTCAGGGCTCCTGCCCACTTGCTGTGTCGCTTTTTGAGCATTCCTACACCTATTGATTTCGAGCATCCCTGCCTGATTAACTACTCCTACCCATTCATCTGTCTCGTACTCCTACCTTGGTAATCATAACAGCTCCCTTCCAACATACTATGGAGTAACTGTTGTTTTAACCTGAGGAAACATTCTTCTAGAAACATCCTTTGAACAGCATGCCCTATAGACTCTTACATCACCATGCAAACAACAATACTTATCAATAATCTCCACAGAACCCATTTTTGGAATCCCATTCGACTGGACTATAGAAGATCTTATCTCCCAACCATCTCTGCAGGATGCTTCCTTACACATATGTTATTAATTTTATTTTTTATTTTACTGAGGTTTTGGAAAAGTACCTTGGAGTCAGAGACTCCTTTACAAAGGTTCCACATCACAGAAATCAGATACAAAACAGACAATACATGGTAATTCATCTTCACAGGGTACAAGTAAGTATAGACATAGAGCAGGGAGAAGACTAACAGTTTGATACTAGGAATAATAAGCACAGTTCTTAAACAATACTTTAATACTACTCAGCAGAACCAGCTGAGCCTGACTGATCTAGGCTGAAGACTCAACAGGGGTGGACATAATCTGGCCAGGGGCCTTAGTCAGAGAGAGGAAGGTAATCAGTGGCAATCACAGTTATTAGAGGACTGGAGGTGTTTCTTAAGCTGAGTTTTGAAGGCACCGATATGGTTTTCATTAGTAAGGGAGGTGGGTAGGCCATTCATCCAGGAGGGGGCTCTATAGCTAAGGGACCTTTGGAATTGGGAAGTACGGCAGTGGGGTACATTGAGGACCTGCTTAATAGAGCTTCGGATGCACAGTGCTGGGGCCGAGGGATTAGAGGGAGTTGAGTCGGTGAGGCCAAGGGTAACCTTTTTGCCATGAGACAGGCATGGTACCTGATTCTGTTTTCGAGGTTGAGCCAGTTGGTGGTAATGTATAGCGAGCAAGTGTGGGTGAGATGGTCACAACCCAGGGTAAGGCAGCATGCTTTATTAAGGGCAGGGCGTATTCTGGATAAGGCTGAGGTGCTTGCAGCACCATAGATAAGTAAGCCGTAGTCAAGTAGGCAGAGGACCGAAGAGGAGACAGCAAGCCTAAGGGCATCTTGAGTGAGGCAGTGTTTGAAGCGATGCAGTATCCCAAGACAGATGTTAAGGGTGGTGGATAGAAGGTGTATATGCTGGTGGAAGCTCAGCGCTGGGTCTAAGGTAATGACCAGGTATTTAAAGGAGTCCACTAGTTTGAGAGGGGAATGATTGATAGTTAGTAGAGGGGGCCAGTGCTCCCTCTGGGAGTTCTGTGGGTGGGAGAAGATCATAACTTTCGTCTTCTTATAGTTCAGTGTGAGGCGCTGTGAGGAGAACCAGTTTTCAGCATCACTAAAGGAGGTTTGAAGGGAGTGGTGGAGTTGAAGGGGGTCAGAATTGGGGAGTATAGGACAGCATCGTCCATGTAAAGTAGCAGGTTTTCCATGCAGGACATGGGGAGGGAGTTAAGGAAGAGGCTGAACAGCAGTGGTCCGAGAATGGACCCCTGAGGGATACCGGAGAGAATGGGCAGTCTACCGGATAAGGTGTTACCTATCTTGACCTGCTGGAATCTGTTTGAGAGATAGTCAGTGAACCAGCAGTGGGTGTCCTGGGAGAAGCAGAAGTTAGAAAGTGTGGTTAGTAAGAGAGAGTGGTTGACGGTGTCAAATGCCTTAGCGAGGTCAATGAAGACAGCACCAGTGATACGGCCCCTGTCTAAGGCAGAGTGAATGTGAACAGTGAACTCCAGGAGGGCAGTAGTGGTACTGTGCCCCTTGCAGAAGCCTTGTTGCTGTTTGCAGAGGAGGTTGTATTTGTTGAGGTGGTCGGTGAGCTGATCAGAGACAATCTGCTCTAGGGCCTTGGAGAGGGGGGGTAGGATGGAGATGGGGCGATAGTTGTTGGTGCTGGTATGGTCCCCAGTTTTAAATACCAGAGTAATGGAAGCAGATTTCCACCGGAAGGGGAATTTACCCTGGCACAAGGAGCGATTTAGAATATGTGTGAGGGGGTTGAGTACTTCCTGTAAGCTGAGCTGGAGGAGTTTCAGATCTAAGGAATCACTGCTATAGCGGGAGTGGCTGAGGGCTTTTCTAAGGTATGGCTCTGCTGACTTTGGAGTAATGCAGTGCAGATAGAAGGGAGGGCTTCTGTAGGGGGAAAAGGGGTGTAAGTTGAGGGTGACTTAAAAAAATTAGGAGGTAGGACCTGACTGAGGTTTGTGAAAGTGGCATTGAAGGCTGTAGCTATACGTGTAGGATCAGTGGTCAGACACCCATCAACTACGATTAATTCAAGCCGTATGGGCATCACTATCTCCCATGTCTTCATAAGGATCCAAGATTTAGTGAAGTCTCCTTCAATCCTATCTTTTTACCTGGAAACATGACCCTAATTCCTTCCAAGATGTACCAACTCCATAATAACCATTACTGCTAAGGATAATGGGAACCTCAAGATACTTCATAGCAGTACTGGCATCATCTGTTTTACCCTCTCCTCATAGTCTTCTCCTACAAGCGCTGACTCAGTTCAATCTCGCTACTCAACTCATACTCCTTTAATAGCCATTGGATGTTTCTAAGACTTTCACCAACTACTATCTCAGAACATGCGTTGTTGGATATCTGGTGCCTAGCTGCCTTGCTAAAGTTATTTTATCCGAGCCACTGTTCTCTGACCCCTAGACATCACCATAATTCATAAAATGATCTACATCTCTTCATCATGTTACCATAAATTATGCCAGCTATCCATCAAGCAATCCTTGTAACTCATCCCTCAGGATTTGCCTCCCATGTTCCCTCCTGCGAATACCATCACTGAAGGCGGACTTCCATTGATTCCTCAATCTGCACATCCGCAACTGACTTGGATGTCTCACTATCCCAGTCAAGCCCAACAACATTCTTATATCCGATTAATTTTATTAACTATTTATTCATTCTTGAAAATAATTAAATAGGCAGGACTAAGGCGTACACCCACAGTACCCACTGTCTCCTCTATGTTTTAAGCAGCACTGGCTCTTTGTCAATTCAAGAATGAATAAATAGTTAATCAAAGGAAGAAGATTCACTTCATTTTTTTATATCTGAGTGGTGTTTGAGAACAGCTTTTTTTACTATTATATCTGATTAAGCATGCTAGGCACCCATGGCATTCTATGCTGCTCTCAACTTCCCTTTGCCACATCAGTCTATAGACTTATTCAAAGACCCATTCTCAGGCTCCCCTCAGCATTCTGATATCAGATGCTCTAGTACTACAAAGCTGCCATGGCCACTTAAGCTTCTGCCACAGGCAATTAAGCCACAGCAATACCCATATATATTTCCAACTAGCAGTCCTTCCCAAATATGAGCCTATGCAAATCTCATTATAGCAACCAAAACTCTAGTGAACCCTCAAATTAATTGTACTGAACTTTCCAATTATTCCCATCGATATCTAGTTACCACCTCTACAGCACAGACCACCCTTCCTTCACTGGTCTAAAATCTTTCACGTTAAACCCTCCTACCAGGTACCTAAAGCTTCTGTCTGAATCCTCGATCATCTCCATAAATGCCTACATAGTGACATATTGCACATAGCTGAACTCCAAGCCTTGAAACCCTAATCCAGATGTCAAACCCTTTACAAAAGTCTGATAGATAACTTTAAGAATTTCATAACCCATTACTTCCAACATTTCAGAGTCTGGCAGCTCATTATTCAATTCATGCTTCTCATGCTCACATTGACTCTGTAACCGCATTGAATAGCAATCAATATCACATTGGAATCCTGGACCACGTTCACCCCTTTTTAGCTGGACTTAATACATATTCGGGAATCAGACACTCCTTTAGAATGGACCTACCTCTTCACTCCCAGAACTGACTTTCCAGAATGCATCATCCAACAGATGCTGAAGATGGATCGTCATCTCTACAACAGTTCACCTCACTTAGAAATTAGAACATATTTGTAAGAACCTAGGATCATCTCCTCTTAGTTTGCCCTGAGGATGGGCGGGTCAGTAGTCATGAGTCCTCAGAGGTTTCTCCATCTGGGGGATTTTCTTCTCCTGCATGCTACTGGACATATTCTCTTTGAATTGAAGGAGGTAATCTTTTTGGGCTTTTTATTCCCTACTCACTACCTGACTTCTCTACCAAGGGTGGGAAGAGAGAAAAGCCAAAAAGTAAACTACAGTTAAATAAGCACTACTAACCCAATACTCCCTTCACTACAGCATTGAATGGTAGGGCTAAAGCCTGAGGTTCAATGTGGGGGAATAGCACCTCCCGCATCCTCAATAAAGGCCAGCCTTCCACGGCAGTTCCCCACTTAGTGCATTGCGAAACACCCACCATCCACCCCTGCCTCCTCCTTCTACAGCACTCTATTCACCCTTGGTGCTGGGCTTTCTAATCCCTACTTGCTACACGGCTTCTCTACCAAGGATGGGAATAGGGAATTGCCAAAACGTAAAGTACAGTTACATAAGCACTACTAACCCCATACTCTATTCACCAAAACATTGAAATGCCAAGAAAAATAAATCCCTGCACAAGTTGGGGTATTCAGAATTAGTTTTTTGAAATTTGTTTCATTTTAGGTTTGGGAACAGTGGTGTGGGACTCAGGCAGAAGATGGAAACCAGCCAAGGTTGAGAGAGGGCTGTGTCAGTCACCCGCCGAAGGAACAGAAACAATGTATGTACTGGGGTGGCTGTGGGGGGAGACTGGCATGGGTGCCAGAGGATGAGTGAGGGTGGAAGGCAATTTAGATTGTATGAGCTGGGTTGGGGAAACTTTCTGAACAGTGGATGGGAGAAGGGTGTTTGTGTTGGGGTAAGAGGTTGGGGGTAAAGATGGAAAAGTCAAAGCACCCATGTGCAAGTCAGGTTAGTGATGTGGACTTAGTGGTACTGATGGCAGAGGTGGACACCCATTTGCCGGTCAGTTTAGTAAGCAGGGGTTTTGGGGGTGCAGATAGTGGGACTAGGCACTTGACAGACAGTTTCAGTAGTGTTGGGGAGGGAAGCATGTTATCTTTCTTTTGTGATGAATGGTGATTGACTTGGAAGTAACTTATGAATAAAAAAAAAATTGTCATGTTTGTGTACCTGTGCCAGGAAAAAACAGGTTACTCACCTGTAACAATAGTTCTAGGAGTGGTATATGTTGTTCATCCACACTTATTGGCATGTTCGTTTCCCCTTTAATTCTTGCTGGAAGCTCTTCAAGCTGGCTCCTCCCCACCACCCTGGTAGTATAACCCTCAGCTCCACCCCATGATGCCAGATCTTAGCCCGCTGGAAGCCAGGTTGTGCATCGCAGCTGGGGAAGTTGGGTGGTTCAGTGTGGATGTACAACATATACCACTCCTAGAACTTCTGTTACAGATGAGTAACCTGTTTTTCTAGGGATGTGGATATGTTGTTCTTATCCACACTTGTTGGCAGACTCCTAGCAGTTCTCCAGGAGGAGGGAGGCAAGGTGCACACCCCATACTTAGGAAACAGAGACTGGAGAACTGAGGCCCCAAAACCAGCATCCTGGCATGACTTAAGGTCGATGTGGTAATGGGTGATGAAGGCACTTGCTGTCTTCCAGGTAGCAGCCCTACAGATTTCCTGGATAGAGATGTCCCTGGAAGCAGCCACCGATGCAGCGCTATGGAAGGTAGAATGGGCTCTTATCCCTCCTTGCTTGCCAACCTATAGCAGAGATCAATGCATGATGTAATCCATCTGCCAATCATCTGCTTTGCTGCAGGCCTGCAAGGTGCGGCTTCAGCATAGGTGACAAACAGCTGGCGAACCTCTCCCTGAAGTTCTGCCATTCTCTCCTTATAGTAGGAGAGAACACGTCTCACCACCACCACCAGACACCAGAAGACATATGAAGAAAGACTAAAGGAGCTTAATATGTATACCCTTGAGGAAAGAAGGGAGAGAGGGGACATGATAGAAACTTTCAAGTACCTCAAGGGAATTAACAAAGTCCAAGAGGGTAGCATCTTCCAGAAAAAGAGATGTGCAAGAACAAGGGGGCACAATTTGAAGATAGAAGGGGGATGGCTCAAAGGTAATGTGGAGGAAGTATTTTTTCACTGAGAGGGTTGTGGATGATGGAACAGCCTCCTCTGAAGAGGTCGTGGGGTCAAGAACAGTGGGGGACTTCAAGAATGCATGGGACAGGCATAGGGCAGTCCTAGTGGGGGGTAGGAGGAATTAAGCTGTTGGTTAACTAGGATCTGCAGCTTATCTGTTAGGTAGGAAAATGGGCAGACTAGGTGGGCCAAGCGGTCCTTATCTGCCATCAAATTCTATGTTTCTATGTTTTAGGTCCAGAGCATGGAGTCTGTACTTGGCATCTGAGGTGTAGTTCGGGTAGAACACAGACAGAGTCAACACCTGATTAAGGTGAAACTCTGACACCACCTTCGGGAGGAATTTAGGGTGGGGACACAGGATAACGCTGAAAGAACTGGAAGGGGACAGGATCAGTTGTGTTCCAGGACAGTAGCTGCTGCTGTTGTTTTCACAGGGTTCTTGTGGATTTTACTTGGTAGGTTAGTTCTTTTCTTTCTTACTTCTAAGGGGCTAGCAGGGTATTGTTTTTGGGGATGCTGGATGCTTGTAAACTGATTTGATGGCTGTAAGTGGGGCTCTTTTTGTGGATGTTTCACTGTGTAACAGGCTGCGCTGGTAGAGGCCTATTTCTTCTGATTTCAAACCTATTTGGTGGGATTTGCTTGGAGATGGTTATTTGAATTGGAGACCTATATTTTTATTTATTTATTTATTTATTTGGAAACCATCAGAATTACAACCCTTTGAGTCACAGACTCTTTTGCAAAGGCTCCACGTCGGTTACAAGGGTGGAGGGTAGACAAATACAGTTGAAAACATACATGTAACAGGCAGAATATACATAAAAAAATCAAAGGAGCAGTCCAGTCAAACTTAGTGACTGTTGAGGAAGTTAGGCAGCAATCTTGGGATACCCAGGCGGGGATTATTGGTGAGATACATGGGGCCTTGTGTGGCCCTGAGTCGAGCGTGGGGGAGGGGCAGATTAACCGGGTGAGCTGAGTTAGCCGCAGCCACATATAGCTCTCTCAAGGAGGTGAGCTTTGAGGCCTGTTTTAAGTTGAAAGATGCTGTGGGTCTGTGAGAGGGAGTGTGGTAACGCATTGAGCCAGAGTGGGGCCCGGTATCTGAAGGATCTTTGCCCAAGGAAGTTCTACATTGAGGTACAAAAGGGGAGCTTGCAAGTCTTGTATTGCATGTGTGGGGTGCAGAACTGATTAGGGGAGAAGTCCGACGGGGCTAGGCGAAGGTGTATTTTTTGCAAGGATGCAGGTGTGGAACTGTAATCGTTGTTGGAAGTTTAACCAACCAGATAACGATAGAGATCACAGGTGTGGGTTAGCTGATCACAACCAGTGACTAGGCGGCAGGCTTTGTTCAGGAGAATGTTTATCCTGTTCAGGGAGGTGGGTTCAGCAGAGCCGTATATAGTGATCCGTAGTCCACCAGGAGAGGATGGAGGAGGTGACTGCTAGCCGCATTGCCGGCGGGGGTAAGCAGTGCTTAAGCCGATACAGGATGCCTACCCTTGAGCTGATAGAGGTGGAGAGAATTTGGGTGTGCCTCTGGTACGAGAGGGAGGTGTCTAGGGTGACACCTAGGTATTTGAAATTGGATACTTGTTCGAGAGGGGCACCTTGAGCGTTCTTGATGAGGAGAGCAGACTGACTATGAGGATTTTGGCGGTGGGCAAAAATCATGGATTTAGTTTTATTATAGTTGATGATTAGGCGGTGTTCAGAGAACCAGGTCTCAAGTTCCCGGAAGTGCCTTTGAAGGGCCTGCTGGAGGGCGGTAGGGTGGGGGTGTTTCCAGAACAGAACTGCATAATCAGCATAGAGGAGCAGCTGACCACTGCATGCCTTGGGGAGGGAGTTTAGGAAGAGGGTGAACAGCAGTGGGCCTAGGATTGACCCCTGAGGGACCCCTGAGGCAACTGTTTTAGGGGTGGAGAGGGTGGAGCATATCCTGACTTGTTGCGAGCGGCCTGTGAGGTAATCCTGGAACCAGGACAAGGTCTCGGGACCACATTTAGTTTTAGGGAGGATTTGAAGCAGAAGCTCGTGACTGACCGTCTCGAAGGCCTTGGTTAGGTCCACAATATGGCCCGGCAATTGAGCCATGGTCGAGGGCTTCATGTAGAATGAGGTGAGTCTGCCAGGGCGGTGATGGTACTATGACCTGAGCGGAAACCATGCTGCTCCTGGCTAAGGGGCTTATGCTTGGATAGGTGTTCGGTTAACTGGTCAGAGACTATTCTTTCAAGGGCTTTGGAGAGAGGTGGAAGTATTGAGATGGGTCTGTAGTTGCTGGTGTTGGTGGGGTCTCCACCCTTCAGGATGGGCGTGATTAATGCTCTTTTCCAGGTAGAGGGGAACTGGCCTAGGCAGAGTGAGAGGTTAAGAATTTTAGTGAGGTGTGGTAGAGTGGTATCAAGGGAGAGCCTCAGGAGTTTAAGATCAAGGGAGTCATTGCTGTATCGTGTATAAGAGATGGCCCTGGAAATATAGCGTTTTGCCTCGTGGAGGTGATGACTTCGGAGCGGAAGGGGGTGATTGGTAGGGCTCATGTTGGGGGAGTTAGGAGGGGGATGTGGGATTGATCCGAGAAGGCCGAGTGTAAAGCTTGAGCGATAGTGGTATGATCTTGGGTGACCTCGCCATTAATAGTGAGTTGCGTGGGATGGGGAGCGGGGTTTGCCACTAAGTTCCTTTATGTTATCCCAAAATTTTTCCCATCACCCCAGGTAGAGGTTAGGGTGTGTTGGTAGTAGTGGGCTTTCGCCTGCCGCCAAAGCCCATGTGCGACTTTGCGGGCCTCCCTGTAGGTTGTCTATCCTGGATGCTTTGGGGAGTCTATGGCTTTGTGCCAGAGGTTATCTCTATGCTGGAGCAGGCTTAGTAGGGGGGGTGTGATCCAGGGGGTGGATCTGGATTTCACAACTAGCTTAGAAAAGGGGGCGTATAAATCACAGGCTTTGTTGAAGGTGGTTATGAAGTGATCCAGAGCGGAGTCAACTGACTGGGCAGTATAAATGGGGAGCCAGTTGCTGGTGGTTAGGTGGGCTTTAAGGTTCTTTAAACCGCCCTGTTTGAGTCTACGTTGCCAGGAGATTTTAGGGGGTGCTGGGGGCAACTTGCACGACCACCAGCAGGTAACTGGCGAGTGGTCGCTGATTGCATCAGGGAGTACTGTAATTTTGGAGAGATTTCCCGGCCGGTTGGTGAAGATGAGGTCCAGGAGGGTGGAGGCCCCGGATCTGAAGTCCCTTCTGGTGGGGGAGGCGACTAGTTGGGTGAGATCAAAGGCCCGGGCGGCATCTTTGTAGCTGGAAGAGGCCAGGGATAACCAGTTTATATTGAAGTCCCCCATAACGATGACTTCGCTAGTGTTGGGCAGATGGGAGATGATTTGGAGGATGGAGTCGAATGCGAGTTTTTGATTTCTGGGGGGGATGTAGCCCGAGACGATGTGGAGTGTTTTGGAACCCAGGCAGAGTTTTATTGTGAGTACCTGGGCACCGTATTGTGATGCTGGTGTATGGACTTCAGTGGCATTGAGAGAGAATATCTGTTAATTTCAAGCCTATTTTGATGTGGTGTTAGTGAAGCTGATTAAATTGGAGACCTGTTTCCTTTGGCAGCAAACATATTTTGGGGGCTTTGACTTGAATTTTGATTCCTTGTGCTGACTCCATTAGCTGTAAAGGTTAGTTCATAGTGGGGGAGGGGTGTTAATGGTCTGGCCAGGTCTCACTCAGTCAATTGACTGGAGGCAGGGCTGAATCAGGTTGAGGTGCTAGCTGCTTTGTCTTCTCAGAAAGAACTGGAAGGGGACAGGATCAGTTGTGTTTCAGGACAGTAGCTGCTGCTGTTGTTTTCACAGGGTTCTTGTGGATTTTACTTGGTAGGTTAGTTCTTTTCTTTCTTACTTCTAAGGGCTAGCAGATATTGTTTTTGGGGATGCTGGATGTTTGTAAACTGATTTGATGACTGTAAGTGGGGCTCTTTTTGTGGATGTTTCACTGTGTAACAGGCTGCGCTGGTAGAGGCCTATTTCTTCTGATTTAAAACCTATTTGGTGGGATTTGCTTGGGCCTGGTTCTTTAGCTGCAGGGCTTGGAGGGGAGACACAGGGCTGATGCACTCTCTCTTGTCAGGTGTCTGCCCAAGAGCCACCCTCCCCACCCCTCCCTCCCCAGAAGTCTGCAAATTTATAGGGGAACACCTGCCCTGCAATTGGAGAAAAGGCTGCTGGTGCAGCTCATGTAGTTCTAGCCACTGGGGTTGGATTTAAAGGCTGGGAGAGAGGAGCTTAGGGGTTGTTCATTTCCTTATAAGTTTAATGTGTTGTACTGCACCTAGTAACAGAGTTACTGGTGTACAGTGGGACTGTCTCTAAGATTAGTGGGTGACCTGATTAGGCAGTAGGGGTATCTTGGACTAGGGGGAACCTGGTGGCTCACCCAAGAAACCTATTTGGAAGGGATGGAACCACACATCATTAGGGCCGGCATCTTTGAGAGGGTGGTGGGGTGCACAGGGTGTGGAGCAGCCATGATACTGGACTGGGCATGGAAGTTTGGTGGTTGCCCAGTATGCCAGCTAGCACAGCTTAGGGAGGTTGCGGGGATGAGGAGAAAGCTGGGGGAAGGGGGTGTGGTATGGTTGGGGAAGGGGCTGAAATCCCTGGGTTGCACCAAGCACTGGGGGTGGGGTATAGGGAAAGGAGTGCAGGAGAATACTCAGGGTCACATAGGGACCCTGGCAGAGGGGTCCAAAGGACACTACCAAGGAAGCAGGCAGGTAACTGGGGACCCTCACAAAGGGGGGACGGAGGGACAACATTCTCAGGGAAGTAGGCAGATGGCCAGGGCTGGACAGAAGGAAGCAAGGCGGGGAGGTGGATCAGACCTTATACTCAGTAACCGCTTCAATTCTCTTCTTCTGCTCAAGGATGAGGGGGGTGATGTAGCCACGACAGAGGTGGTTAGAGACGGAAAGGGTGTGGGAGTGGGAGGCAGGAGGCAGGGGCCAGATAGCAGGAAGAACAGGGGGGGACCTGGAATGCAGGAGAATGGGGGGAGCAGTGAATCAGAGCAGGAGGGGCAGGGGAAGAGGGAGGAAAGCGCAAGGAGAAGGACCAGTTGGGAGGAAAGGTAAAGGAGAAGGACCAGAAGTACAAGGAGGATTCAGTAAAGGGAGCTGAGGGTTTAGGCCAGGGGAGCACGACGAGCAAGGAGGAACTAAATGGGGACAGGAAGGAAGGGAGGATGAGTCAGGCTAGTTTAGCAGATGGGGGAGAAGGACCAGTTGCGAGCAGTGAGGTGGGAATTAGCAAGGTACAGAAGGATACTCAGGAGGAGGAGAGGCATAGGATTGGAGGGAGGGGTGGCCATGGTAAATAAGGAGGGGGTGGCATGTGGCACCCAGATAGAGGGAGGAACAAGGAGCCAGCTGGGTGGAGGGGCTGTAGGAAGGATGAGGACATGGAAGGGGGAATGGAGGAAAAGGGTGGTCAGAGTGCTCCTGCTGGGGATTCTATGATCGGGGTATCAAATGGGATAGGGAGGAGAAGCCTGGCCAGTTAGAACAAGATGCTTTCCTGGACTAACGTGTGCACAGGGCTAAGCACAGGTATATCAGCTAGCAAGGACTGTGGGGTTCCCCAGACATACTGGTCCACCTGGGTACAAATGACATTGAGGGAAATAGCGAGCTAGAGATACAGGCAAGATTCAGGGAGCTCGCCAGGGTCTGTCATGACACAGAATGCACAGTTTCCTTCTCAGAAATCCTGCCAGTGCCAAGGGCTAGTGGTGAACACAAAAGGAAAATTAGGGAGATAAACCAGTGGCTCAGGGAGTGGTGTGAGGCCAGAGGGTATGGGTTGATGAGGGATTGGGGGGAGACCTGGGAGGATAAGGAGCTGTATGCTAGAGATAGACTTCATCTCAATTTGGAGGGGAGGGGAATCCTTAAGTTGAAAATAGAGGAGTTCATTTGTGAAAAGTGGGGTTTAAACTTGTGAAGGGGTGGGATGGGAGAAACGTCTGTCAGGGGTGCTGATAAAGGAGGGACTCTGTCTCCACCCCCTGGGGACCAGGAGGATTGCAGGAAAAGGCCAACTGGCAAAGTGCAGACCAGAGAAAACAGAATCCCCATGGGAACACGAGCAGAGGAAATGGAACTATAGGAAAGGGTGGAAGGTAGTCCTGCTAAATGCCAGGAGCTTGGGCAATAAAATGCCTGAGCTCCAGGTGATGTTAACTGAGGGAGCAGTGGATGTGGCAGTGGTCACTGAGACTTGGGCCACTGCAAGACATGACTGGGACCTGAACCTGGAGGGTTACACTATGTTCAGGAAGGACAGGGGGAGGGAAGGGGAGGAGGGGTAGCAATGATAGTCAAAAACTGCATTGGCATAGGGGGAGTAGAGGAGGCGGAGGGAACCGTGGAGGCAATTTGGGTCACCTTGATAACAAGGGGCAAGAGAGTAAAAATAGGAGTGTGTATAGATCCCTGCCCTGGCGGAGGAGCTGGAGGACAGTCTGGTGGCAGATGTTAGGAGACACTGCAGACTGGGCAGAGGAAAGGTGGTGGTGTTGGGACTTAAACATGCCAGGAACAGACTGGGAGACTATGACATCCTCTGTGACCAGGGAACAGAGGTTGTTAGATGTCTTTCAAGACGCGTTCCTAACTCAGCAGGTGAGGGAACCAACCAGGAGGCACGGTACTGGATGTGGTCCTGGCAGACAGTGACCAGATTGGGGGCCTGGAGGTAAGGGACCCATTGGCGGGGAGTGACCATGCCACGGTCTGGTTCTGCCTGGACCTAGAGAGGGGTAGAAGGCTGCACAAAGACGAAGTAACCGACTCAGGGGGCGGATTTTAAGGAAATGGAAGGATCCTAAGGAGCATTTGGATGGGATTGGGTCAGACATGGACGCTGATAATAGGTGGGAAATCATCAGGAGAGGGTGCAGGATGCTACCAGCACCTGTGCAAGAGTAAGACGAAAATGCGTAGGGCCCAAAAACCCTGTTGGTGGACCAGGGAGGTCCAGGAGGTGGTGCGGGGAAAGAAAGCAGCCTATAAGAAATTCAAGTGCTCAAGGAGTGAAAGGGATCAAGGGGAGTACAAGCTGATGGCTAGAAGGGCCACTAGAGTGGTGAGGGCGGCTAAGGCAAGGAAGGAGCAGAACCTGGCCAGGGAAATTAGGAGAGGGAAAAAGGGGTTCTTTAGATACATTTGGGAAAGACGAAGGGTGAAGGGGCAGATTAGCAGGATTAAATCAGGGGAGAGATGGGCACAAGACCCGGGGAGCATGCTGAGGTACTAAATGAGTACTTCACCTCAGTTTTCACCAGGGAAAATGGGGATGCTGCATCATACATGGAGGAGACAGAGATAATGAGGAGGGGGACCCTCTGCATCGGCAGGTCTGGGGAGAGGAGGGGCATCACTGGCAGGTGGGGGAGGGCTAGCAGGAGAAGAGGTACCAGAAGTGGAAATCACAGCAGAGAGAGAGAGGAGCCCTCAGCTCCCTTAAGACGGAGAAAGCACCGGGCCGGATAAATTACATCCTAGAGTGCTGAAGGAACTTGCAGATGTCCTGGCGAAACCCTGGCAGAGCTTTTAACCATCTCTCTGAGGACAGGGTGGGTGCCCCAAGACTGGAAGGTGGCGCATGTAGTGCCTATCCACAAGGGGATCAAGGGAGCTGGCAGGGAACTACAGGCCTGTCAGCCTGACATCGTGGTGGGCAAGGTGATGGAGGGCATTGTCAAGGAGAGGCTAGGAGGACCTGGATAAGTCAGGGTGCCTGGACGATAGACAGCATGGATTCATCCCAGGAAATCGTGTCAGACAAACCTGGTGGAGTTCTATGACTGGGTGACAAGTGCCTTGGACCTGGGTAGACCAGTGGATGTCCTCTTTCTAGACTTCAGCAAGGCATTTGACTCTGTTCCTCACGTGGGCCTGTTGGATAAGCTAGGAGAAATGGGGTGGGAAACCAGATGATCAGATGGATAGGCAATTGGCTCCAGGACCGGACCCAGAGGGTCGTGGTTGGTGGAGAGTCTCATCCCCAAGGAGGGTCATTAGTGGGTCCCACAGGATCAGTCCTGGGCCCTTCTGTTCAACGCCTACGATCTGACATAAGGACAGGAATCAGGAGTGAGATGAGTCTCTTTGCAGATGACTCGAAACTGGGGGTGGTGGTGGATGGGGAGGAGGGAGGGTGGCCCTGCAGAGGACCTGGAGGCTCTGGAAAGATGGTCTAGAAAGTGGAAGCTGAGGTTAAATGCAGAGAGTGCAAGGTACTCCACCTGGGGCAGAAACCCAGGCCAAGTGTACACCCTGGGGATACTACAAGTCTCAGTGGCTGAGAGGGACCTGGGGGTGGTGGTGGATGTCAAGATGAACAACTCAGAGACTTGTAGGAGGGCAGCAGCCAAGGCCAACAGGATGCTAGGATGCATCACTGGGGATCACCTCCAGAAGGAGGGAAGTGATACTCCTCTGTATAACTGCTTGGTGAGGCCGCACCTGGAGTACTGCGGCAGTTTTGGAGACCACACTTAAGAGGGACATTAACCTCCTGGAGAGGTCCAGAGGAGGGCAACCAAAATGATTTGGGGCTTGGGGACAGGACCTATGAGGAGTGGCTCGAAGAGCTAAATATGTAACATTGGAAGAGAGAACGGACTGGGGGACATGATAGAGGTCTTCAGGTACATGAAGAGGGTAAATAGGGAGGAACAGTCAGGGTGCTTGAAGGAAGGAGGAAGGGCCACTAGAGGGCATGGGTGGAAGCTGGAGGGGAAGATTCAGGGAGAAAGGAGGAGGTGCTACTTCACTGAGAGGGTGGTGGAGCCATGGAATGCACTACCTAGGGGGCTGGTGGAGGCAGAGACAGTGGAGGGGTTCAAGAGGGGTGGGACAGGTACAGGGGAAGGGTTCAGGAAGCAAAATCCAATGCAGCAAGAATATCCGGAACTGGGAAGGGAGAAGCCAGAGAAGGCGAGGGGGACAGCAAGGTCAGCACCCAGGGTGGGGGCTGACCAAACGAGCAGACACGAAAGACCGTTAGGCCTATTCTGCTGGCATTTTAGTATGTTAGTATGTAACCCTGTTCCTGTGGAAGACCAGATAAGGAGACTCCACCGAGAGTGCCTGAAGCTCCCCAGTCCTTCTGGCAGACATGACAGCCACCAGGAAGGCCATCTTCCATGACAAGTGTGACATCTCACACTTGTGCATTGGTTCGATTGGCATGCCCATCAGCTTTGCAAGACCAGCAGTAAATCCCATGGAGGTGGAGGTTCACACACCAGAGGGGATATGTGATCAAGGCCTTTGAAAAAGTGCCAGACCACCTTCTCCTGTGCCACTGTCTGTTGACCGGCCCACGCCCAGTAAGCAGAGATGGCTGCAAGGTGCACCTTAAGAGTTGAAGACCAAAGACCCCCTTTGGACAGAGACCAAAGGTAGTCTAGGATGCTAGCCACTGGATAGGACAGAGAGTCCAAACCCTTACCCTGACACCAAATAGAAAATCTCTTCCATTTGAAGACATAGCAATGTCTGATCGACTCCTTCCTGGATGCTTCCACTACAGTGAGTACATCCTCAGAGAGACCGAAAGCCTGGAACTCTAGCCACTCAGGAACCAGGCTGTCAGGTGCAGTGATTGAAGGTCCCAATGGAATACCTTCCCCTGAATGACTGAGATCAGGTCCAGGCATGCTGGAAGATGCCTCAGGAGCCTGTTGCTGAGACTGAGGAGATCAGGATAGCAGAACTGGCAGGGCCAGTCTGGGGCTACCAGGATCACCTGCGCCTTGTTCCTCCTCACCTTGAGGAGCACCCTGTGGATCAAGGGAAATGAAGGGGAAAGTGTAGAAGAGGCCTGGGGTCTATGTCCTCGAGATGGCATTCCCCTGCAGTGATCCCCGCTGAGGGGGGCGGGCATGAAACAGCCTCAGCTTGGTGTTTTCCCTGGAGGCAAACAGATCCACCACTGGTTTTCCCCAGTGGGAGAACAGGCTGTGAGCTACCTCTGGATGGAGAGACCACTCGTGGGATGTCTCGCCTATGCAGCTGAGAGCATCTGCCAGTTGATCCGAGGCTCCTGCCACATGGATGGCTAGGAGGTCTGCCTCCAGTCAGCTCACGAGTGTCCAGATATGGAGCACTTCCCTACTCAACAGCCAGGAGTGCATGCTGCCCTGCTTGTTGTGGTATTGACCGTTTGGACTTGAACCACTTGACCCCGAAAGCTGCTGAGCAAATGCTGACAACACCAGTCTGACCGCTCTGAGCTCCAACAGGTTGATATGGTATCAGGATTCCTTGGGGGTCTAGAACCCGTGGGCTCTGTTGTTCCCCATGTGGGCTCCCCAGCCTGTGAGAGAGGCATTGGGCATGAGGACGACCACTGGCTTGGGGCGGACAAACAGGATCCCTTCCTGCAACCAGTCTAGGGCAGTCCACCAATGGAGACTGTCCCACATCTTCTGGGTCACAGTGATCAGCTGGTCAAAATTACCTAGGCACTGAGTCCACTGGGCGGCCAGCTCCCACTGAAGGGGGCGCATATGCCACTGGGCCCAATGGACCACAGTGGTGCAGGCTGCCATGTAACCCAGGAGGTGCAGAAAGTCCCTGGCAGGGCGCAAATGCCCAACCAGAAATGATTGGGCAAAGGAGGAGAGAACCTCCATTCTGTCCGCCGGGAGCCATGCTGTGGCTGGGTAAGGGTCGAGCTCTGCCCCGATGAAGCATATCACCTGAGACGGCATGAGCTCTTACTTGGCATCGTTGATTAGGAGGCCAAGTTGAGAGCAGGTCTAGAGGACCAGATTCCTGGATCTCTCCACCTTTTGCCGGCTGGAACCTGCCACGAGCCAACTGTCAAGGTAAGGGTACACTCTGACCCCTCGATGCCTGAGCTGGGCTGACACCACTGCCATGCATTTGGTGAAGACCCTTGGGCCAATGACAGGCCAAGTGGCATGGCTTGGAACTCGTATAGGGTTCCCGCTGCTCTGAAGCAGAGGAACCATTGGTGGGACAGATTGGAACATGAAACAATGCATCCTGGAGATCCAGAGAGCAGAACCACATGTTTTGCTCTAGGGGTGGTATGATCTGGGACAGAGTTACAATCCTGAAGGTGCATGGCCTGAGATACTGATTCAGGTCGTGCAGATCTAGAATGGGGCACCAACCCCCCCCATCCACTTTGGGACCAGGAAGTACCTGGAAATGAACCCTGGGTTGACTGGAGGATATGCCACTTGAACCACTGCCTCCTTGAGGAGGAGCTGAGCTATGCTGTCTCTCAAGCTGACCGAGCGTGAGCTGGTACTCTCTCCTCCCATGGGGCGCGGGCTTGACAAAGATGGTACTGCTCGAATTCCAGAGGCAGACCCTGACTGACCACTTCTAAGACCCACCTGTCCATGGTAACAGCAGACCAGGTGGGAAGAAAGTGGTGGAGCTGACCCCCCCCATGGGAGGACCCAGAGCTGGCATGACGGGGATAGAGGCAGCAACCCCTATCCCATCACTGAGCAGGCTTGGAGGAAGAGAGTCCAGGGTCTGAACCCCGACTTCCTTGTCTGCAGGCCACCAGAGGCCTGGACTTGGGCCGAGGGTGCCAAGCCTGTGCCTGCTGTTGCTGCCCATCATGAAAGGAGGTCTGCTGGGCTGCAGGAGCAGGGTGCTAAAAAGGCTTTTTTTCTTCTTCTGCTGCTTCTTGTCAGGAGCACTTTGAGCAGAAGTGGCTGAGTCCAAGGTGGCATTGGACTGCTCGATTCACTGACAGTGACCATCCACACCTGCACCGAAGAGATTGGTACCCAGGAAAGGAACATCAGTGAGTTTGTGCTGGACATGTGTCGTAAAGGAGGAAAGCTTCAGCCAAGCCTTGCAGTGTGAGGCAACTGCAGCTGCCACCGAATGGGCGTAAGAGTCCCCAAGGTCCAAAGCCATCTGAAGCTGCTTCTTGGCAACGGCATGGCCCTGGTCCAAGACCTGCCTGACCATAGTCTGAAGGTCCATCGGGAGGTGTGGGAGAACTTCATCCAAGGACCCCAGGAAGGTATGGAAGAAATGCGCCATGATGATGACTGAGCTTGCCTGATGGAGGCCTAGAAAGGAGGCTGCATAGACCTTCCTGGCAGAGTGATCCAGTGTTTTGGACTCCTTGTCTGGAGGTCTATCTGTGTTAGCAGAGCTACCTGTGCATCTGAACACAGAAGCGGTCACTAAACCCTTAGCCAAGGGATGTTCCGTGAATCACGAGAGGGACCCGATGGGTACCGCATACTTGTGGGCCATCCAGGCTGATGGTGCTGGGCAGGAGGCAGGATGCTGCCAGAGCTCTAAGGCCGGGCCAGCATTGGCCTTGGCCACCGGAAAGCCTAAGTAGGGGTGTCCCCTCTTTTAAGAATATCTGTAAGAGGGTACTCCACCTGTTTCTGGACAGGTTCCAGGGGTATCCCCATGGATTCAGAGATAAGGTGGAGAATCCCTTTCAACTGTCTTTTCAAAAGATAAATCTACTTATAATATTAAAAGTTTTACATCTGACCTAAAGGAAAGTATAATAATAACCTGTACAGACATTAAAGAACGATTGGCTAAATTAAATCCTAATAAATCCCCCGGTCCTGATGGCTTGCATCCTAGAGTACTTAGGGAATTAGCCGAGTCTATAGCCCCCCCTTTGACATATATTTTTCAGCAGTCTCTGAATACTGGTGAGGTATTAGAGAGTTGGAGATCGGCAGTCGTGGTTCCAATATATAAGAAGGGAGATAAGATGGATCCAGCTAATTATAGACCTATAAGTCTTACTGCTATACCATCTAAGATTCTGGAAGGGGTGCTCAAGGATAAAATACAAGAACATCTAGATATCAACCATCTTTCAGATAATCTGCAACACGGCTTTGTAAAGGGAAGGTCGTGCCAGACAAATATGTTGGCTTTTTATAATCTAGTTATTGATAGACTGGATAAGGTATTCTGTTGATGTGCTATTCCTTGATTACTCTAGGCGTTTGATAGATTACCCCACCAGGAGTTAATACAACAAATGTAAACTGAACATAAATTCTTATATAGTAGAGACTGGGTTCAAAATTGGTTACTTGACCGAAATCAGCGTGTGAGCATTAGAGGGAATTGTCCGATAGCTTGGGGTTACTAGTGGGGTGCCTCAGGCCTCGGTCTTGGGTCCCTGCCTTTAATTTATATGTATCAGCACTCCAAATAAAACAAGAATCTGTTTGGATGCAAAGTTTATGGATGATTGTAGGGTTGGAGCCGGTAAATACTGAATTAAATACTTCTAATCTACAAGATGTAATAGATGATATAGTCACATGGTCAAAAAATATAAATTGGCACTAAATCTAGATAAATGCTTTATTATGCATTTGGGAATTAGAAACCCAAAATTACCCTATAAATGGGAACTGTTCCGCTTAAAAATAACATATGAGGAAAGGGATTGGGTATAATAGTTTCTGATAATATGACATTTTCAACTCATTGCCAAAATATAGCCCAGAAAGGAAACAGTATCCTAAATTGCATATTGAGACATATATCATCTAGAAGTAGTGGGGTTATTCTGCCCTTGTATATAACGTGCCAGAGACCGATTATGGAGTATGGAGCGCAGGTGTGGTCACCATTTAAAAAAAGGGATATTTCTCTGTTGGAGGGAGTGCAAAGGAGGGCAACGAGAGTTATCAGTGGTATGCAGGGTAAAGATTACGGGACCAGACTGAGAGATTTGAATTTGTACTCCTTGGAGGAACGTAGAAAACGAGGAGATATGTGCTTGGTATACAGAGCTTGGCAAAACAATGATTTGTGGGACGTTACAGGGCTAATATTTAATAGTTGTACATATAACACTAGATCCCACCCAATGCAATTAACAGCATCTAAATGTAATAAAGTGAGAACAACATGGTGGTTTAACCAAAGGGTGGTGGATGTATGGAATGAACTCCCCTTGGAGATTGTGGCAAGTAGATCTATGGCTGAGTTTAAATTAATATGGGACAGGAATATGTATTAGAATAGAAACTAGATAACTATGGCGAGCATATAGGACGAAAGTCCATTTAGCTCAGTATCTTCCTATGAATCCTATGAATCCTATGAAGAGATGAAGGGCCCTCCTTTGTCGACAAACTACTGACTGACTCATCATGCAGTGGGCGAGAGTGAAGGTTGGTGTGTCAGAATCTGAGGTATCCGGATAAATCAGTTGACCACCAAGATCCCCCTGAACATGCCTGGGATTGTCAGACATAAGGGTGACTGATAACCTACGAGGAAGACCCTGGACTGTTTGGGAATCCTTCATAGGAGCCCCTCCAGAGGGCTGTTTTAGTGGTGGCTCCACCACTATCGGTGGAGAGACCGATTCTGGCCGAACCGGGGCAGGTTTCACCTGCTCTTTTTTTATCAGTTCCAAGGGAGCTGGCTTTGGCCTGGGAAGCAAAAGCCACATAATGGCCGGGGTGGAAACTGAGGAAGGCTTCTGCCTGGAAAGAATGAGCTGTTGCCACAACAAATCTTCATAGCGTCGACGGAGTTTCCACCGAAGCCTCCCCTCATCCGAGAGGACGAAGATGAGCAGTGACATCGCCTCTTTTTGGCATGCTCATGTGCCTTCTTCAGTCTGTCAGTTGAGAGGGTCTGAGATCTCAACCTCGATCAGGACGGCTGACTGGGTCGCTCAGGAGATACCAGTAGAACCAGTGATTTTAATGGATCCAGGACTGGTTCCTCAATGGAATTGCCAGCAAGCTGGGTTTCCTCATCGGGGATAAATAAGACCAGAGTCTTGTTAAGAGTTGTCAACCTCCTCGGCTGACAACTGATCAACAGAGTCAAGAGTTAACTCAACCACATCTTCGATCGAGGCTTCAGACTGCTGGCCCAATGGTGGGACCGAAAAGCCGGTGGCCGAAGCCACAATCTCGACCGAGTTCAAGACTGGAGATTCCTGGGACCGAGATCGCTCTTGATCCCAAGAATGTCTTCGCTGAGATGAAGAATCTCTCTATTCCTTGTTCTTTGTACAGGACCAGGAGGTATGCGAGCTGGAAAGTCCCTCACCTTTAGTGGAGAGAGAAGAAAAAATTACTCACCATAGTAATGTTGTTTCTTCTAATGGAGTCTTGCTGTATTCTGACTATATACAGTTAGCCCCAGCACATTAACTGCTATGGAGAGTAAAGGGTTAACTCTATGCCAAGGCACAAAACGTTGAGCTCGAGCTAGTTTTTTAAACCTGTCTGTGGTACTCTGAAGTGTAACCATCAGATTCTTAGGAGCACTAAACTAACTAACTAAATGGTTAGAAACTGTTTCCAAAATGTTTATGCCAAAAAGCACTAAACAGATTTTTAGGGTCAAAAAGACTCAGGTCGAGAACCAAAAAGAATATAAGCAGGTAGTGAAAACAGCCAAAACATTTATCATAAAAAACAGAAAAACCCTTAATAAGATAAAGGCATGCCAAGTACACCTCTGGGGTGCAGCACTTTTCCTGCCAGGCCACATCCCAAAACTACTAGGTTCCAGGAGGGGAGGCAGGGAGGGAGGTCAGAATACAGCAAGACTCCATTAGAAGAAACAACATTACTATGGTGAGTAATTTTTTCTTCAAACAACATGAAGTCTTGCTGTATTCTGACTATATGCAAACTACCAAGCAGTACCCCCATGGAGGAGGGAGTCACAGAACCTATTTTGGGAACAAGCTCTGCAGCACAGCTGTGCCAAACCTAGCATCACTTCTAGACTGAATGTCCAGAGAGTAATGCTGGGTAAATGTGTGGACAATTTTCCAGGTGGCTGCTTTACAGATTTCCACTAAAGGCATATCTCTAGCTGCTGTGACTGAAGCAGCTGTACCTCTGGTAGAATGCGCCCTCAGGCCTGAGGGAGTCTCTTTCCCAAGCTTTGAATAGCAGAACTGGATACAGGAGACAAAGCACCTGGCAATAGTTCTCTTGGTGGCATGTTTACCCTTTTCCACTTTTCATAAGCGAGAAGCAACAGAGAGCAGTCATTTTTATGGGGCTTAGTGTGTTCCACATAGTAACTAAGAACCCTCTTTACATCAAGACTGTGCAATCTTCTGTCCCCTGAGGAAGAATGGTCAGTGAAAAATATAGGCAATAACACAGACTGATTCAAATGAAAGTCTGATACCACCTTGGAAAGAAAATTTCTGTTGGTTTGAAGGACCACCATATCCCTGTGAAATTAAATGAAGTCCGGTTCCACTGATAAAGCTTGTAATTCATTGATTCTCCTGGCAGAGGTAATGGCTACCAGGAACGCAGTTTTCCAAGTCAAGTACTTCAGCTCAGCTGAGTATAGAGGTTCAAAAGGGGGCTGCATAAGCTGTGCAATACAGATATTCAGGTCCCAGGAAGGGGTAGGATCCGAAAGGGAAGATTAACATGTACCAGACCCTTGAAAATTTTCTTAAACACTGGATGAGATGCTAGGGAAAAGCCTTTACCAGCAGAAAGGAAGGCAGAAACTGCTGCTAAATGTACCTTGAGAGTAGCAGGCTGGAGGCCTAAATTATTAAGATGCACCAAATAGTTCAATACAGTAGCAATATCAGCCTGCTTTTGCTGGACCTGCCTCTGGGAACACCAAAACCCAAATCTTTTCCATTTGGAGTTGTAAGTCTTTCTAGTAGCATGTTTCCTCCTAACCTTTAAAATGTCCAAGACTGATTGAGAAAGATGCAGACTTGCATAGTCTAGCTCTTCAAGAGCCAGGCTTTGAGCCTGAGAATCTGAAGGTTGGGATAAAGAATCCAACCCTGTGAGGAGGTGAGGAGATTAAACTGTCTGGGAAGACACAGAGGCATTGTCACTGACAGTGACAAGAGAAGGGGGTACCAAGGCTGCCTGGCCCAGTCTGGCGCCTCTATAATCATCTTGCAGGGCTGAGACCTGATCTTGATCAGGACCCTGATATCAGAGGAAAAGGAGGAAGTGCATAAAGAAACTTGCTTGTCCAATTCAACAAGAGAGCATCCTGAGGGACAGGGCCCAGAAGAGGTGATCTGCAGCAAAAGAGAGGAAGTTGGTGATTGACCTGGGCTGCAAAAAGATCTATCTCTGGAGTTCCCCATCTCCTGAAAATAGCCCGAAGAATTAGAGGGTTCAGGGTCCATTCGTGGTGACCCTGAGAAATCTTGCTCAGAGCATCTGCTAGAACATTGTCCTTCCCTGGGAGATGCACAGCCATCAAGGAAGCCTGAATAGAATAAGCTAGAGATCATATTCTTATGGCCTCTGTGCACAAGGCCTTGGACAGAATGCCTCTCTGCTTGTTGATGTACCACATGGTTGTGGTATTGTCTGCTCTGATCTGCACCAATTTTCCTTGAACAGCAGTTGAGAATGTCTGAAGTGCTAGAAAGACAGCTCTCAGTTCGAGAAGATTTATGTGTAGAAGAGATTCCTGGTTAGACCAGGTTCCCTGAGCTGTAAGCTGATCTAGGTGAGCCCCCCACCCCAGTAAAGAGGCATATGTGGTGAGGATCACTGAAGGAGCCTGACTGATAAAGGGGACACCTTGTTGAAGATTGTACTCCTCCAGCCACCACTGGAGGGCCTGAACTAGAGTTTGAGACACTGGAACCAACATGGAGAGAGGGTCTTTTTTCTGAGACCAAAAAGATCTGAGATGAAACTGAATATCTCTCATCTGAAACCTTGCTCCCTGGATCACAGCTGTGGATGATGCCATGTAACCCAGCAACTGTAGGAAGTGTCTGGCTGGATGAGAAACTAGCGGATGAAAAGAGGAAGTCAGAGCAACCAGGGACTGAACCCTTGAGAGAGCGAGAAATGCCCTTGCCTGAACAGTGTCTAGTTACTCCCCTATGAAAGTGAGGATCTGGGCTGGTTCCAGAACAGACTTTACTAGGTTCAGAATGAAACCCAAGGAGTCTAGAAGTTTCTGAGTGATCACTAGGGCTGATTGACTTGGTCTGAGGGACTGGCCTACAATGAGCCAGTCATCCAGATATGGGAACAGAAGGATACCCTATCTCCTGAGGAATGCCACCACTACTGTGAGACACTTGGTGAACACCCTTGGAGCAGATGTTAGGCCAAAAGGCATAGCTCTGAATTGGTAATGGCCTGAGGACAGCTCGAACCTGAGGTACTTTCTGTGGGAATGTCTGATAGGTATGTGGAAGTAGGCATCCTTGACATCCAGAGAGGCTAGCCAGTCTCCTGGTCTCAGAGAGTGAAGAATTACTCCCAGAGTCACCATCTTGAATTTTGGTTTTGTAAAGTGTCTGTTCAGGGACCTTAAATCTAGGATGGGTTGCCACTCCCTGTCTTTTTTGGGGTAAGGAAGTATCAGGAGTACACTCCTTTTCCCCTGTGACAATGAGGTACCTTTTCTACTGCTTGCAGAAGCAGAAGAGAGGAGTCTTCTGCCTCTAAGACTTTTGTCTCCAAGGGAGAGGGAGGACTGAAGGACCTTGTTCTCATTTCTGGGAACATTTTGAAACTGAGAGCAAGTCCCTGGCTCACTACTTCCAGGACCCATTTGTCTGAGGTAATGGACTCCCAGGCCTGGGAGTAGTGAGCCAACCTGCCCCCTACTGGAACTGGGAAGGTGACCCTGACCGACACCTCAGAGTGTCTGTTTGGCAGGAGACTTAGACTGCATGGATGATGGGGTTCTGTTCATCCCATGCCTGTCTCTTCCCCTAAAGAACCCCTTTTGCTGGAAAGAAGAGAAGGAGGCCTGAGCTTGGTAGAAAGGCCTGTGAAAAGACCTGCCCCTGCCAGCCCTGAATTGCTGCTTCTGAGGAGTGGTTTGCTTTTCCTTGGCTGCAGCACTCCTATAGGTGCTCCTATATTCATCCATCTTCTTCTTGAAGTTCTCTGTTTGCTCACCAAACAGAGAATTACCAGTTACAAGGAAATTCATTGCCTTGGTCTGGTTATCCTGCAACAGATTTATTTATTTTATTTATTTAGTTTTTGTTAACTGGGTAGGTTCACTAGCCATGAAATGACTATTTTTTTGGCATGACCCAGGAGAGTACAACAATCAAAGACAGGTACACAGCATGAGTACAATGAAATTACAATAGCATAGGTCAAAACAGTTTTTTTTTAGTTGTTTAACCAGGAGTAGCACACTAAGCTGAAAGTTTTTTTACAGGAGCGACCTGGGAGCACAGGGAAGTTAAGTGACTTGCTCAGGGTCACACAGTATGCAAGTGGATTAGTAATAATGAATACATGCAGCCAGGACAATAACAATCAGTGCAATTCACATAGAATTTTTAGGCAGAGAAAACCTACACAGTCTAGGAAGAGATACCACAACACTGCAGCAAAGAAATATTGTTCAAATTAGTCACAACAATGAATATTCAAATAGGCAGCAAAACAAGGCAAGGTTAAATTCCTGACTGGTCAGGATGCATCACGGCCTCTGAAACAAGACTCAGGTGTGGGGCAGATGGGGTAGAGTAGCACTCAAGGAGATTGTAAGGGTAAGAAGTGCTATGAGGTAGGAAGGTTAAAGTTAAGCCAGGCAGCAGCAGATTGGTACTTCTAAGCCAAGCAAACTTCCTCATGGAGATAAATGTAGCCATGACTCTAGAATGTACATAATTCAAGTCCACAGCAGCATGAAATTGCACTTTGGATGCCTCTATACCATCTGCAGCCACCTACTCCTTGGCTAGCTGGGGACGGGCATTCTTAGCCAGCTCCAGAACCATATCCCACATAGACTCCTGGTACCTGGCTGTATATGCCATGTAATTTAACTGCCTGAGCCCCAAACAGGATGCCAAGTACTGTTTCTTAGCCATGGCATCCACTTTCCTGGAATCCTTATCTGGGGGGTGAGATACCAGGGGACTACTATCCTTGTCACAGGCTGCAGCTTGCACTACCCCAACATGGCTGCAATGTGCTGAAAGGAGTTCCGTACTAGGGCCTGATAAAGCATACCTCCTGTCCATTCTTTTATCCACAGGAGGAATGGATGTGGGAAACTGCATGATTTTTTTTGTCTGTTTCCACAGGGATTTGTGCAAAGGGATAGACACTCTCTTTGACTCTGGAACGTTCATCATTTCCTCATAATCAGGCTCCTCCTGATCCTGATCAGCCTCTTCCATAGAAAGCTGAAGAGTCTCAGCCACCTTCTTGTAAAACAAGAAGTGAGAGGGGGACTCAGAAAGCCTGGGAGGGGAAACATTGGAAGGCCTGTCTGGGGAGGTGTCAGGCTCTACTGGCTCATCTAGGCCTTCAACCTCACCTTCTTCATCATCTTCTTCCTCCTCCCAATCATCCTCATAGTATGCCTCCGGATCAATATCTGAGGCAAAAACTTCCAACCGAACCGATCGCCTTTGAACCGATGTTGGTTCGGTCGGAACAGGGCAAAGTGGTTGCACTATAGAGATCACTTTTGCTATTTCCTCAGCGGTCGGAACATGAGGTGTTGGATCCGAACAGGCTGATTTTCTTTTTCTCTTTGACGGAACCGACTCCGCAGAGTTGGCTCTCCTTTTGCCCAAAGAGGTATTGCCCAGGTCATTAGGCACCTCTTCAGGTTCGGTCGCAACCAAACCGGGCTGGCCATCCGGGTCAACGGACCTCTTGGCCTCCCATTCCTTCAGCCTACTCAAACGTTTTTCAAGAGAGGCCTTAGGAAAGTTCTTACAAATTTGGCAGTCTACCTTGAGGTGGACAAACCCCAGACAATACACACATACAAGATGGGGATCAGCCTTAGCAAAGGCCTCCCCACACTCAGTACAGTGCTGAAACCCAGTGGGACCAGTTTTCTTTTTGGTTTTCTCAGACATGCCGAACACCAGAAAAAGTCACCCTTGTCAGCATTAAGCCAGGTAACTAAAACTTATGGGTTCCAACTGTGTCATAGGTCAGTTAAAAAAAATCCCACAAAAATCTGTATTTTTTTAGGAACCGATAAGTACCGGAAAACCACAAATATGTATACAGAAAATCCAATAGGCTTCAGTTCTGAACTGGACAGACTGGAAAAGAACTGAAGACAGAACAATTTCTAACAATTTCAGCAAAATTACCACTACCTACTAATACCACTTACTGTTACCAAGACAGAGGTAAGAATACCGATGAATTTAAGAACTGCGGTTGAAAAAACTGACCAATAAGAACTATTACCGAACCGAAGCACAGGAGGGATCTCCAGAGCGGCTTCATAGTTAGGCACAGTAAGAAATCTGATGGTTACCCTTCAGAGTACCACAGACAGAGGTTTGAAAACCGAGCTCGAGCTCAACGTTCTATTCCTTCGCATAGAGTTAACCCTTTACTCTCCAGAGCCCAGGTTGGGTGGAATGAAAATTGGCTGAGAGGAATGCTCCGTGGCACACGCCACCTCTTCCTCAAAGGCCTGCATCTGTTCTAATTGCTCAGCAGACCCTGCAGCCAGGGAGACTGCCCACCGGGCCTCTTTGGATTTCAC
This sequence comes from Neoceratodus forsteri, assembly GCA_016271365.2. Taxonomy (NCBI): domain Eukaryota; kingdom Metazoa; phylum Chordata; order Ceratodontiformes; family Ceratodontidae; genus Neoceratodus; species Neoceratodus forsteri. The sequence continues at coordinate 946,545,514 of CM057452.1, forward strand.
CAGTGGATTCCATTTCTTGGGCCTGCACAGCTTCAAGCATGCAAGACGATCGCTGAGGACATTCGGTTGGAATGCGAGGCAAAACTTGCAAGCCTGGGTGTCATGGCCGACACCCAAGCAGTAGACATATGCAGAGCATGGGTCTGTGCACAACATTTTCTGTTGGCATGGGCACCAGCGAAAACTGGGGGAAGATTTATCTTCCATTATCAAGAAGCAAAGTCTACAATCACTAGCTTGGATGAGTGTAATCTTCAGCGGATCTGAAGGTTTTAGAGACAGGGCCTACAACACGTAGTAGCAGAGAGGAGGCAACCTGTATCTTCCAGCAGAAAGGATGATCTGGTGTCGTGGGGTGGAGCCGAGGGTTACACCACCTGGGTGGGTGGGAGGAGTCAGCTTGAAGACCTTCTGGCAAGAATTAAAGGGGAAAGGGACATGCCAACAAGTGTAAATAAGAATAACATATCCACTTCCCTAGAAACATGTTTGTTTGTTTAATCGTGTCCGACTTGGCAGGCAAACATGAATGAATGAATAAAACAATTGTCATGTTTGTGTACCTGTGGCAGGAAAACATGTGTGCTTGTTTTTTTAATCATGTCTGGCTTGGAATTCAAACATTAATGAAAAAAATGATTCTTTTTTTCGATATACTGTGTTTTTTCTAGGCTTTTACTGGGGGGGTTCATGTATGTGCACATTCTAAAGTTTTTAAATATAATTAGAACATTCTAATTTGACCTTTTTTCATCACACAACAAATGAAAGCCGCTATTCTGGGTCAATATCTAATTAACCTGAAAGTTTCAGGTTTTAAATCAGTGTAGAATATTTGTTCAATGTGTTTATGCAACTGGATAATATATGTGATAATGCTTGAGTAACTTGATTACTTTTGTGGCTTTCCACCTCTCTATCCTTGGGATATACCACCCTGTAGGGGTACGACGCAAGGAACCCTAAAGGAGGGTTCCCCCTACAGGTGCCGGAAATGAGTGCGTCGGCTAAAGGTAGGTTAAGAAGAAGCCCACAGGTAAGAGAGGCAAGCCACTGGAGGAGGAGGGGTGGATGGTGGGCAACGAAAACAAATCCTTGGAGAGTCCAGGATGAGTGACGTTTTGAGGTCGATGGAGGAGTGACGTTGTTGCTCTGCCCATTGAACCTCGGGCTTATAGCCCTCCCATTCAATGTGATTATGCAACTGGATAAGATATGTGATAATGCTTGAGTAACTTGATTACTTTTGTGGTTTTCCGCCTCTCTATCCGTGGGATATACCACCCTGTAGGGATACGACACAAGGAACCCTAGAGGAGGATACCCCCCCCTACAGGTGCCGAAAATGAATGCATCGGCTAAAGACAGGGTAGGAAGAAGCCCAAAAAGACTACCCAAAGATGTTGAGTATCGAAGAGGTGAGGATGATGGACGAATTCTATGGAGAGAAGAGCTAACTTCCTAAGGAGAGAAGGGAAAGCTGAGCCACCATCCACCTCCATCCAACAGCGGAAACTTACTAACTAACGAGAAGAAAATCACTAACTATAACTAATATTATGACCATTGGCATGGATGAGAGGAAAAACCCCCTTTGAGTAGGAAACCTCTGGGAATCCAAGGCCTAGGTCACCTTCCCTCCAGGCTGATGATGTTTGAATTGTGGATGTATATTTTTAAAAGAAAGGGTTCAGTAACTAGAAGAATACGAGTAATGAGGATGATGATGGAATATGGAAGATATCTAAAAGAAAGCGCTGATCAAAGATGGAACATGAGGCTGCACGCAAATCGAATGCTAACATGAGGCAAGGTTAATACTGATGGTGATGATCACTGCAAGAGGTCGGCGGGTCGATGAGGTAGCATAAGATCGATAATAGGTATGATTGATTGAGGTGAGGAAGTATAAATTGAGGTCGATAAGGTAAGATTATGCGATGTGAACAATTAGATCCTGTTGTTGTGGTCAAAGTCTAGCATCAGAGTCAATGGTGGAATGCTCGAGGGAACGATAAAACTAGATAAACCTAGTTGGAACTAAAGAGGGTATGCTCGAGTGGTCAATGTGAGATAGTAGATCTGGAAGCAAGGATACAGTGGTAGCCGCAGACATTGCCAGCTATTTCCAGATATTTTGTGAAATTTCTGAAGAGTTTCTCTCTGCTGCCCCAACTGTGGAACTGCAGAAAGCAGGAGATATTTCTGGAAATATCACAGAAATTTTGGGAAATAGCTGGCAGTGTCTGTGGCTGCTACTGTAGGAGGAAGTAAATCCATTTATGAGTCAGAGCAGCAAGGGGTATCCAGATGTGCTCATGAGGATATTCCAGATGAGTCAATGAGGAGACCAATAATCCAATAATATTGTAGACTGGCTTGATAGAGCGATGCATTTGATAGAGCTATGCAAGTGAGCAGACACTGAGGTTGAAGAGGCATTCTTGATTATGCAATGTAAATGATTAGACCCTGAATGATTAGACCCTGAGGTTGTAGTCAATGAGGTAGAACGGTACTGAATGATAGGAATGTTAGAGTAAGCGATGTGAATGGATGAGCTTTGAAGTAATGCTGAGTGAAAGATGACTGGATTCATGAACTCGATATGATTGGAGTTATGAACTCGATGCATTCCACAGGATGGCAGCAGCAGATAGGTGGCATAGGAACTATGATAGGTACGCCCAAAAAGAATGTCGAGAGCAGGCCAAGAGTGGAGGGAAGCCTGGATAGCTGGAAGTGAACTGAAAGAGGAGGAGATGGAAAGAACCAAAAAATGAAACTGGCACTAAGGAAGTACTCCAATGAGGCACCATGAAAAGAGGTAGAGTCTGAGGCCAAGAAGGGAGATCAGGAACGAGAGGCAACTCAGCTGAAGTGATTGAGGATCAAAGCTGGACATGGTATGATGAGGAGTGGGCAAAATTGGATGAAGTAAGATGACGAGTGAAGCAAAGAGTGGAGGGAGGCTTATGATGACTGAATTCTGAAGAGTAGGTACGAAACTGGAAGAAGAGGAGATGAGAATGAACAGGAACAGAACTTGAATGAAGGTATCAGGCACCAGGGAACGAGACAAACAATGAAACTCCTCAAAAGGAGACTGACATCGAGGCCAAGAAAGCTCATCAGGAACCAGAGGATCTATGAACCAGAGGGCAAGAACGAGACGGCGATCGAGGGGAGTCAAATCTGACGAAGTACGATGAGGAGGGGAACCAAGAGTGGAAAGAATCCACAACAGACAGGATGAGAATAGTCGCTAGGCTGAGGAAGGGAACAGGAAGGGATGAGGTACGATGAGAGACTGACACCAGCAGGTACTGGAAAGTGAGGTATGAAATGACGAAGAATGATAGGGAGGTCAATAGGGTAGCATAGGACCCAGCCAATGTGGAAGGAGAACTGCACTGGGATGAGTCGAAGTAGGTGGTACATGATCTAGGATAGGCATGGCCAGACAGAGCAATGGAACAGTGCAGACATGGCAGCAAACCATGCACAGGCATGCCTGTAGAGGTAGTGAATGGGATGAGCATGTCGAGGCCAAGCATCACAGAGCCAAGGGGCTAAGGAAATGAAGGATCATCGATGGTGGATGACATGGAGCGAGTAGACCCCGTGAAGGAAAAAGACTTCTCAAGGGGGCAGAAAGTGAGCTGGATGAGGTGCCACAAATGCTTGGGTCGACCGAAGGTTGGATGGAGTCAGCCACAGAAGGCCAGAGGATATGAATGGCAAAGTAAATGAATAGAGAAGTCATGGCATGATGAGATATAAGCCAAGACTGGATTAAACCAGGACAGCTGAGGTTGCAGAAAGAGCCAAGGAGAGGGAGCAGAAAAAGTGTATGCCAAAGCAGGAGTAGATGAAGGGGAGAGTGAGGTAAGAAAAAACTAAGCTCAGAATCAATGGAAATAGATGAGCACAGGACAATCAGGATGATTGGCGGCAGAGGGAACAAGAGCCATACAAAACACTGAAGATATATAAAGTAACAAATGATATGAGATGGGACGATGGTGGGATCGGGGAAAAACCCAAAAGAAAGCATGGATTGAAGAAGGAACATGAGGCAGCGATGAAGACCGATGAGGATGATCACTGCAGGAGGGCAGCAGGTCGAAGGGGTATCATAAGATCCAAGAATAGGAATGCTTGATAGAGCGATGTGAGCAGGTGGATACTGAGGCTGATAGGGCATGCTAGATTATGCAATGTGAACTATTAGACACGGAGGTCGGAGGCGATGAGCATAGGATACAAAGATGGGAATGCTCGAGTAAGCGATGTGAAGACACAAACCTTGAGGTAAGGATGAGTGAAAGATGACTGGAGTTATGAACCTGATACATGCGATAGGATGGCCGCGGGTCCAAGAGGTGGCACAGCAGTCACGATAGGGTCAAGCATAGGAGTCATGATAGATAAGCCCAAAAGAAATATCGATTGCAGGCCTCGATTGGAGTGAATCCTGGATGGCCGGTATGGAAGGTGAATAAGAGGAGACAGGAATGAACTTGAAAATGAACTTGTACAAAGGTAGCCTGCTCTATAGAGCGATGCAAGTAAGCAGGCTCCTCAAAAGGAGGCAGAGTCGAGGCCAAGAAGGCAAACAGTGGATGATGTATGAGGAGCAGTGAAGCCGTGAGCATGAGACAGTGCTCGAGGAAATGATGGAATGGATTATCCGTGAGGGAAATTAATTTGAATGGCATGTCAGGAACCAGAGGGGATGCGAACCAGGAGGCACGCTTGGGACAAGTGATCACGAGGAGTCAAAACAGACTAGGTATGATGAGGAAGGAAGCTATGAGTGAAGAGAATCCATTATGGCCTGAGTGGAAAAAATCCATGACGGGAATGGTAAGTAGTGAAGAGGATAAGCAGGTCGAGGTGAGGTATAGAGGAACGGAGAGGGCTAGGTACGATGAAAGAGTGAAGTCCAGGGGGCTGGCACAGTAAAGCGAGGGAGGATAGGGAAGCCACTTAGGATTGGGACACTATGAAGGCAGGCACGGGAAATCGAGATAGGAAAGGATGAAGGACTGGAATGAGGGAAATAGATGAGCAGGATGGTGTGAGGCATCGTGGAGCTGAGAGGGTCAATGAACCGGAAGGAGTCAGCTTAGAGAAGGCTGGTGGCGGTGGGATGGAGAGTGACATGAGGAAGACAGTACAATGAATTAAAGCCCAGAGGGCTGGTAGAGATAGGGCAGGAATGCCAGCATGCTATGAGAGGAAGGAGAATGGTAGGGCAGAAACCCTCAAAAGAAAATACGGACAATGAGCAGGCCGCACCAATCCGAGCAGAATCCAGACAGGAAGTGAGCGCATGAGGAGGCCAACTGGCAGGAGAGAGGCAAGGAAGACAAAACGCAGGTAGTCCAAAGCAGGGGCAGAGTACCACAGAGCCAGGATAACCTGCCGGCCAGCAAGGACAGCACACACCCAGTAGATAAAATCCGAAGGAGCCCTCCAAAATAAAAATGGCAGAATGACCAGTATATGGGAAGGGGGCGGCAAGGCAAGCAAGCACCGCACCGCAACTTGTGACCAACGTGGAGGATCCGATACCTGCACAAAGTGCACACAAGGAGACAAAAGCAGGTATAGTGGAGCTCACTGGCCCTGTTAAGGAAGAGCCATGTCCAAATACAAATCAGGAAATCACAGAACCAGGTGCAAGAAATGTACCACAGCACTAACCATATAGGCTCACCATCGGTAGATAGAATACCAAGTACAAAAACAAAGCACTACTCTGAGCGACCCATTGCTATGATGGGGTGAAAGCCAGTGCCAGGATACGGAATGCAGAGAGGTAGAAACACAATGCAGGAGACAAAGACGAACCTACAGTGTGCTGTGGTGAGCGGACTTCCCAGTTCAGGTCACAGAGAACTGCTGAAATCATACTGAAATGCTAGATGTTGTGCCTCCAGGCGAGCGAGTATGGCCGGCAGCCAGAGGAAGAGGCGGTTGGATGGTGTAGCAAGCGAACGAGTGCAGGAGTCGCAGAGCAGCGCCAAGAGGCCAGTCGATGTGGTCACTGAAGCCATAGCAGGGGGCTACGTGTATGGCAGAGAAGCGAGAAACAGAGATGGAGATTGAAAAGTGCTCCCTACTCAGGGAGTAGCGAGGAAGTCGGGAAGACTGCGAACATCATAACAGTAAGTAGCAGTGAACCAGAAGGACCGAGCGGCTGCAGGGAGTGCAAGAGTAGGAGGGGAAATACGGAGGGAGGGAGCAAAGGACGCCCACAGAAAGTAAGCAGCTGTAGCTGTGAGAGGGGTAGGAGGCAAGATACTGCAGAAGGGCCCAAGTGACCGATGGGGGACAATGCAGGCAGGAGATCCGAGGGAAGAAAGGAGCCAGAAGCATATGGCGCTGAAAGCCCATAGCGAAACTTCGAGGCAGCCAGCAGAGGAAGAAGATACAGGTGCTACAGTAAAGCAGGCGGGGAGCAACGAACTGGCAGCTGGAGACAGGAGAAAAATCAAACAAATTCCAGACAGGTGCAGGAGGGCAGCGCCTCCAGCTGAAACAAAAACAAATCCTTGGAGTGTCCAGGATGGGTGACGTTGTTGCTCCGCCCATTGAACCTTGAGCTTAAAGCCCTCCCATTTCATTATACTTGTGCACACAAAATGTTAAACACAGTGAATGTTGCTATTTTCAGCACTTCACAGAATTGAAACTAGTAGACCTATTGTTTTGAAAATTGGAATACACAGCCTCTAGGACTGAGAGAATGTATGTCTTTTTTCAAGTAGTTAGATCACAAGATGGCCGAGTTATAAGCTATCAAAAACAGGGGGGTTTAAATGAATGCTAAATCACCAAAATACTGGTGTTATCTCAGCAATAAAATATTATCTTAAGCTGTGCAAGACAGCACTCAAGAGTTATTTGAGTAAGCCTGTGAAACATCAGCCCAGGGTACATCAGTGCTTAGGCAGAGAACCTTTAGTATTTAAATTAAAGTGACACTGTCAGCTTTTTTGAAAGTTGTGGTGACTGTATTAATCTCATTCAATCGCAGCGCATGTGTGTCATTTATTCCAACCTTTCACTTTTAAGTACATAAGACATTTTTACACCAGCAAAATTTAAAATTAAAATGATGTTTTTAATGACTTTGTCTGCTTATGCCCAGCTGCAATCATGTCCCTAGGAGTCAACGTGTGCGCTCTCATTAATCCAGGCACATCTGGGTGGGGAGGGGGCGTGCAGTATATAAAGGAACTTCAGCCTGCTTCCTTCCTTGGTGTTCTGTTGTTTTGGTGTCAGCGTTGCAGGCTTGGATATCCCCACATCTATCTAAGCTGTTCATAGCTGGTGCTGTGCATCTGCTGTGCATTTGTAGCTATTATTGACTATTACTGGCTCTCTGCTTGTTTTTGGGTGGAAAAGTGCATCATATCAAGTCCACTGGTAAACAGTATTTTTTTTGTGTGTGTGTGTTTTTTTAGATCTCCAGTTTAAGTAAGCTAATATGCCCTGTGTGGTCTTTTGTCACCGAGCTGCATCTTCACAGTTACTGTGCTGCTATTTCTTTTACACTGGGTGGGGCAGTAATGTCAGAAAATGGTAAAAATGTACTTTCCACCATCCCCATAGCTAGCATATGAGGATCCAATCCTGGACCGTGCAATGGCATAACCTGACTATATGTAATTACCAACAGATGTGTGCAGTTTACATTGTAGGGTCAAAATCGGAAGAACAACTACAGTAGAGTTCTCTAGAACTACCAAAAAATGTAATATGTACTGTGCTTTTCCAATGTCTATCATGTCGTGTTATTTTTCTGCCTAGATAAAGCCCACTTGTCACAGGTGCCTGCTTTCAGGGGTGAACTGCGAGTCCTGAGTTGGCTACCTGACTTGCTCATAAGTCACAGTATGAAAGTAGTGGTTGTGGAAAACAAACTCGGTCCGCTGGATGAGGTTGTGGGAATTAAACCCAGGTCTTTATGTGTCTGATATAAAAACAGATGTTACACATGTAATGTGTCTTCAGCATACTGCGAAACATCGTTTTCAACAAAACCGGTATATAAAGAGACTGTGTAGCATTGCTTACAAGTGTGTGGAAATTCTGCTTCATTTGTGGATCCTATATTTAACAGAGTCACACCTTTTCATTTTAAGTAAATAGATGTGTTATGTGAGCTAGAGGGACTTACTTCCAAGCTAAGGATGTATGGCCCTACTCCCCCTCTGCTAATAATTTCTAACAGTATACGTTTTCTGTGGTTGACACCTGAATTGAATTGATTTCTCTGTGTTTTGTATAAATGGATATACAGTACTGATTTTCAGCATAGGGGCACAATTAATTGTGCTCTTCAGTTATGCTCCCCCCTCCAGAGGTTAACCTGGACATTGCTGTGTTGCTGGCCACATTCTTGATTGATGTCCCCCATTCCAGAGGGGACCTGGAATCTGCTTTTTTTTTCATTTGTGTCCCCTTCTCCAGACAGGGACCATAAATCCAGCTCCAGATGCGACTCCAGACTGAGATTCCAAGCAGCGGGACTCCTGGACCATCATTCAGCTATTCCATGCAGCATCTGAGGTGGATGCCTAGAATTGGGAACCCCATTGATTGATCCACTTCATTAATTTATGTAAACCACCTATAGTTTTCAACCTGAATAGTTCGGAGTCTTATCAGACCATTTTGGTACCCAAATAAAACTTGACTTCATCTCTGCAAAATTTGCATTTAAGAAAAAACTACATTCTGCAAAATCAATCTCAGAGCAAATATAATTCTTTGCGATATGGGACTTCTGTTTTCACTTGAGTGAATTTTGTGAATGGCAACCAGCAAACCAAAAGCATACAGACAACACTGTATTTATCTTTGCCATTTGCAGAAGCAGAACAGTTATACATGCATAAAAGAAGAATTACTGACACATTTTAGTAGCGGAATAGCAACACTACTGCAAGGGTATAGTAGGCTGCCACTTCAACTGGCTAGCTGAAAAACAGACAAACTTCTATAACTTCCTACTGTGTCTCAGGTCCTTCCTCACTCTCTATAATCCATCCCATACTCCAAAACCATAAAATACATCCCACCCCAACTCACTGCTTACAGTTTCCCTCTTTACTACTGTATTTTTTTTTTTTTTACAGGATGTGTTACTGTGTTTTTTTAGGTTTTTTCTCCATCTTTTACAACTCTGTCATTTTGTAAGACTGGCTTTGTCATATCAACACACTGTGATAATTGACAGACAATGGGACATGACCATCAATATGAGGGCTTATTATTTAGTGAACCTGCAACTATATAATTTGTCTCTTGGAACTCAGGTGTTTAATTGTGCATATTGTATGCGACATTCTAAAATGGGACATTAGGAGTTGTGCAGTATATGTTCCAAATGACCATTTTTTATACATTGTGTGAAATACAAACAGAACAGCATTTTGAAAGGGAATGGCAACACCCCCCCCAAATAACATGTTGTCCAGCATTTCTAATTTACAGTATGCAAAACAGATTGACAGCATCCTGATCACAATCACAAGTTATCTTCCCACTGATAATGTATAATGCAGCATCCAGTCAAAATGTTGATGCCATGCTTTGTTTGGCATCCATGTTATGTGGAACTCTCATAAATTGGTTAATTAAATGGCTATGTTTGTTGAAGTTACTGGGATGTACAGTAATATTAAAAAAAAAAAACAGGGAGGCAAATAGAGATCTTGATTCCTTTTCTATGTGATATACAACATCCACTATTTATACAACTGGCACACTGTGTGTGTGTGTGTGTGTGTGTGTGTGTGTGTGTGGTGGGGCTGTCCGGTTTGAGGTTCTATCCATTGAATAAGACATTCAGTTTTGTTGTCTTCTGCCATGTTTCTTGTCCAGGTAGAATATCATATTTAATAGACTCTTTTTGTACAAAAAAGGAGAATTTATTTTTATTGACAAGCAGGTAACAAGGTACATACAGCAGACACAAATTACTGTACAATACCTGTTCTTCAGTATACAGTAAGGCATACCACAGTCTACATGGGCTATAGCACTTATCCTTCATTCAGTATGTGTTGTATATTTTGTTCCATAAGCCATGAAATCTACAAATCCTCATGCTGTACAGCTATGAGATGCATTGTAAGCCTACTTAACCCATTCAAATGCTGAACCATTACATTCAGAAGAACCTATACGTGTCTGACAGATATTGCACCCATAACCTGCAATATTTTTAAATACTCTCCACCTTCCTTCTACACATTGTTCCAGCACAGAATCTGTCCTTCTGATTCTTATGTTTCATATTTGTCTATTCCACCTTCATGTGTGCAGCTTTGCGTGGAGGGTGTCACAGTATTGCTCTCCTTTTTTTTCTAACCAGCATTAATAAAGTTGCCCAAACAGCTTGACGGCAGCTGGATCTCAAGTTATCTTCACATTGATTCTGTATAACACAGCACCCAATCAGAATAATGATGGCTTGCCTTGTTTTTGTAGCTTGCAGCTTTGTGCTTATAGCATCACTTTCCTGTTCCTGTATTGTTAGCAGTTGGTTCTAACATTACTGCAATTGTGTTATCATTGTTTTTCATACTGTTTCTCCAGAATTATTGACTGCATTTTCTCACAACAAATCTCTATAAATTCATGTACCTCATGAGGAATTTTTTTTTCTTTACATTTCCTTTTTCATGAGTGGCAGGTAACACCTAACATGTTCAAAAGGCATGATCAAAGCCAACAGCAGCAGTTAAGTGCACCACTATTGCCTTGCTGTTTTGTGGATATTTTTACCTAAGCCTTATTCCCTTCACCATTCTGCCACTACCTCCCACTACTACCCTTTTGTCATGCGACATCCCTTTGATGCACTGAGCATCATACTCATCCACATGTTTCTGTGATGTCTGATAGGGGCCTTGTTTGTGCCTCCCTAGAGGGAAAGGATGTGGGTATTGAGTCCTTCAGGCAGAATATTTATCAGATAGTACTCAGACAGAATGTTCTTTATGCTATTACCACCTTCCTGTTTTGTTCGGGGTTTGTGGAAATCACATTCCATGGAACTATTCATCCTTTTTCAAATAGTAATGGAGACAGTGTTCCTTTTGGCTTTGTTTTTTTGATTATTTGACTCATTTTTCCATTTGACTTCAAAGACTCTGTTGTTACAAGGAACTATTGTTCAATAGGACTCTCATGCATGTCACCTACTTCTAACTGCACAACTTGTACTCAAATATATTGATTCTTTTTTATTCCACAGAAATGAAAAAAATGACACTTTTAAAAGTGTACTATAATGTGTGCACCATTTGGCCGCCAGAAGGCTTTCAGTAGCTCGGTTGAGGCTGGAGAAACAGGTCGGTTCTTGACGTGGGGGGGGGCTCTCCTCAGAAACCTGCTTTGCCTGCTTAAATAAGGGCTCAAGGAGTCTATTTGATCTGCCTGGAAGGCAGCACCACTGGGTCAGGTCGTGGCCCATTGCTGGCTTGAGGGTCAACTACTGGAAGGTGTCTGGTGCCTTGACATATGCTGGGTCATATGCTGGGCATAGGGGCTGCTGTCTGGTTTGGTTAAGCGGAGCATTTTAGTGTTGGAGGACCTCTTGGAAACTAGCTGTTTGGGAAGAACTGTGAGGTGAGGATTTCTTGTGGAGACCAGGGATCCAGTAACTGTAAGGAGCATTAGGTGTAGATCGGTCTTTCTCAATTTTCTGCATTTTCTTGAACTAGGCAGTGAGCATGCCTATTGTGGAATACACTGGATAAAATTTGGAAACAAGGAAACAAGTGAATGAGAGTTACTTGGACTAGTGTTTTATATGGGTCTTTGCATTGGGAGGTGAGAGCTCCTAAGGCTTTCATCAAGACTTTTTACGACTTGTGCAAGTCACTTATTTCAGTGACTGTAAAAGAGAAGACTGTTTTTGATAAAGCTGGACTTTATTTTGTGGACATTATTAAAAGTTGATAACTTCCTACTCTCCCTAAGTATATTGTTGTTGGGAAGAAGGAGGTGGTGGTTGTGGGGTATGTTAGATCATTACATCCACCTTTTTTCTTCAAACAGATTTTATTTTAGCATATTGGTTTTTAAGTGTTTGTGTTGTTAGTTTTAAACGTAATAAAAAATATATATATTTAGGAGCACTGTTGGTGGAAGGGGGGTTATTTTGAAGTTATAATATTGTGTAAGTGGTTTGTTTGGGAGTGTATCTGTGAAATATTACAGGGAGTGTGTGGATGAGTGATTGTGTATTGTTAATTATTATTAGCCCAGTAGTTTATTTGCGATGTGCTGGCTGATGACATCAGTGGTCAGGCACTACTCTCCCACCAGGCTCAGGGGGTCTCCATCCTTTTGACTGTCCTCCTTTATCAGCTGAAGTGTACAAGCATTGCTGAGCACTTGGGATAGCCAGGTGGAAGAGAAAATGGGGGCAGTTGGGTCTGGTGGGGTTGTGGAGTGGGGTGGGCAGATTGGGGTGGTGGGGACAAGAAGATGCCCAGGGGTGAAATGGGTCCAGGAAAGGGGATCTCCCTGCCTGGTTCCCATACCCAAGGGCTCTACATTATGTGGACAAAGTGCTTGGTTTACGTATCCCTCTCGGGCGGTGTTGTGCAATGCCAGATCTATAAAAAAACAAGACAGCAATTATTGCTGATTTTCTTGGTACAACTGATCTGGCCTGCATCACCAAGACCTGGCTGGATAAGAATGCTGGCTCAGTACCAGAATCAGCAATTCCAGATGGGTACTCGGTGATACACTGCCTGAGACTGGATTGTATGGGTGGGGGAGTTGCCATTTATTTTAAGTCGGACCTAGCCATGTAGCCATCCCAGTGGGTGAGGCCAGATCCTTTGAATGTATCATGATTGCAGGATCCTTCTCATTTACCATCCACCCAGTGGTGAGAAGGAATTCCTACAGAAAGTTGTGGACTTCATCATCAATTGGGTGAAGGAATCCCCCAGATGAATAAATCTGGGGGATTTCAATATCTGAGTGGATGATGAACTCTCACAATTTGGACAAGACTTCCTCCAACTAATGAGTTTGTTGGGCCTTGCACAAGTAGTTTCCTTTCCAACTCATATTCACGGTCATTCCTTGGACCTGGTCTTCCTACTAGGGATGGAGATCACCAATTTGGTGGTGGAACCAGTCAGTTGATTGGATCATCATACTATAAGGTACAGGTTTGAAGCACCCCCCCAATAGTCCTGCCCCTATGGAGATGGTCCGGTACCACCCTTTAAGGGGTTTGACTCCAAATGATCTTATGGAGGTACTGGACCTATCAGCCTTGATGTGTGTATGCAAAGATCCGGTGGAACTAGTACTAGCCTATAATAAGGCAGTGGCTGGGGTCCTTGACTCCTTAGCTCCTGTCTGTGTTCACCCCTCTCTCTTCATCTGAAATCTCCATCGTTAGATGGGACTTGGAGGAGATGAGGCGAGGGGGTCGAAGGTTGGAGCAGCATTGGCAAAAATTCGATTTGGAGGGAGACAAACTTTGATGGTCCATTATAAAGATTATCAATCAGCAATCTCTTGTAAGAAGGCAGAGTTCCTGAACAAGGAGATTGCCATGGCAAGGAATTGATCAGCTCAGCTCTTCTGGGCTGTTGATAGGTTGTGCAATCCAACCTGTCTTCAGCCATGGGGAGCTTTTTCACAAGTTAGATGTGACCAGTTTGCTCGGTTCTTTGCTGATAAGATTGTGACCATCAGGTCAGAGATCTGATCAATGCACTCAAATGAGCCGTGCAGTGATGGGCAAGAGGTTGCAAGCACTCGGTCTGTCTGGTCTTACTTTGGCCAGTTGGTGATTGTAGACATTGTCCAGGTCATCCATGGACTGCGCCTGACCTACCATAGTTTGGATCCAGACCCAACATGCCTTCTAGTGGGGTGTATTGAAGTTATTGGCCCGATCCTTGCTAGGATAGTCCGATGTTCACTGGAGACAGGGGTGTTTCCAGACCCCCTGAAGGAATCAGTAGTAATACCACTCCTGAAGAAATCTTCTCTAAATCCAGACTGCCTAGCAAACTACAGACCTGTCTCTAGCCTGCTTTTCATGGGCAGGGTTATTGAGCATGTGGTTGCAGCGTAACTGGATGACCATTTGACAACTCATGATGTCTATGATCCTCTCCAATCTGGTTTCAGGAAGAGGCATAGTACCGAGACCACCCTTGTTCAGGTGCTGAATGATCTCCTGATAGTGAGGAATTGAGGGAGTCATTCCATCTTATTTCTCCTTGATCTCTCTGCAGCACTTGACACTGTGGACCATGGGGTGTTGCTGGAGTGCCTGTGGATCCTCTGTGAATGGTCTGGTATTGTCCTCAGTTGGTTTAGATTGTTCCTCACTGGCAGGATGCAGAGAGTAGTGTTGGGGAGTTATTCCTCGGCCTCTCTCCCATGTCATGTGGGGTTCTGCAGGGCTCTATCTTATCTCCCATGTGGTTTGCAGTGTATATGCAGCCATCGGGAGACATTATAAGGTGGTATTGGCTGAGTTTTCACTGTTATGCAGATGACACTCAGCTTTACATGTCCTTTGTGCCCAAGCAGGGTGGGGTGGTCTCAGTCTTCAACAACTGCCTCTCTGAGATTTGGAGTTGGATGAGTGCCAGTTGGCTGAGGTTGAACTCCGACAAGATTGAAGTGTTGGCAGTAGAGCCAGATTGCCAAGGCATGGGGTTGCAAGCGGGTCAACCAGCTGGGCTTTGGCTCGGAGGGGATCAGCTGCTTACCTCAAATCAGGCACAAAATCTGGGCATTGTGTTCAACAGCGACCAAACATTAAAATCTCAGGTGTCAGGTGTCAGCAGTCGTAAAGACCTTGTCTTACTATCTGAGGGACATTGCTTGGATTAAACACCTGGTTCCACCTGGTGATATGCCAGCTCTGGTTCATGCCTTTGTAACCTCACGGCTGGATTACTGTAACATCCTAGGACTACCAGGGCTTGATATCCACCAGTTGCAGTGAGTGCAGAATGCAGCAGCCAGGTTGTTGACTGGTTTATCAAGATCCTGCCATATCACTTCTGTGCTCTGCAATATGTACTGGCTGCCGGTACATTAGTGGATCACCTTCAAGGTTGGGTTCCTGAGCTACAAAGCCCTACATGGACAGGGACCTGGCTATTTGCAAGATCTTATGTGCCCCTACTGCCCCCTCTGTTCTGCCAACAAGGAATTGTTAGAGGTTCCCAGGTCTGGTTGAAGACTTCAGGGATGTGCACTTTTGCTTTTGTGGCCCTGACCCTGTGGAACGCTCTACCTCATTGGATTAGAGATTGCCTGATCACTGACAGCTTTAAATCTGAATTAAAAATATATCTGTTGAGCCAGGCATTTCCTGACGAGATTCTAGTCTAGTTATACTTCTATCTGATTGATATTTATTAAGATGTTTAGACTGTGTTTTATTTATTGATGTATGTATTAATTTTAACTTGTTCGGATGTAAAGCACTTTGGTCTGTTGGAATTGCGCTGACAAATAAAATTTTGATTGACTGATTGAGTGAGAGTACTGTACTTGCCAGAAAACCGTGCCTATCTACTACTTATTGTTACATTGCTTCATAATTGATTCAAAGCTCCTCATGTTCTGCAGTTTTAAATCTGTCAGTATCTGAAATTGGTGTAATATCTTTACTTGAATGCAGCTGTCACATGCTGGCAATATGCCCTTTACTTTCACAATACATCGCTCGTTGGTGTGTGGTAGAGCGCTCACTAGAAGATCATATCAGCCATCTGTTGCCATGTCACTTTTGCTTATCCTTTTATACACATACACAGATAGATAAGATAGGTTTGGATAGATAGATCAGATGAATGCCATCTGATCCCATTTCCCCTGTCCACCTTTAGTTTTGTGAGCTCCCTCAGGACTCTCTCTTCCGTAAAAGGGCTGACGTCTACATCTTCCCTCCCTATACACCTGCTTCTTAACTGTGGTCCATGACTCTCTCCTTCAACAGTGAATACTGAACAGAAATATTCATTCAGTATTTCTGCCTTTTCCTGGTCCCCTGCTACACACTCCCCTTCATCCCTTTTGAGCCTTACAATCCCTTCCCTAGACTTCCTTCTTTAACTGATGTATGGAAAGCAAGTGTTGTCCCACTTTTTTACAGTCTGTGCTAGTCTTTCTTCAGTTAAAGCCTTTGCTCTCCTTACTGCCTTCCCAGCTTCTCTCAGACAGTTTAGGCACTCTGCCCTGTCCTCTTCTTTCTGAGTCTTCTTATATTTCATGAAACCCAGTCTTTTTTCCCTAACCTTCTCTGCTACATCTCTTGTGAACCATAGTGGTTTCCTCCTTCTCCTGCCCTTATTTCTTAGCCTAATACACTGATCTGTTGCCTCCACTGTGGCTCCCTTTTTTCCCCACTGCTCCTCAACCACCCCTCCTTCCTAGAGCTTCTTAGATGCATTTACCCATTTTAGCAAAGTCCACCCTCCTGAAATCCAAAACCCTTGTTTTAGTGTGGCTTGTCCCTGACCCTGTGCCTATATTAAACCACACTGTGTGGTGGTTGCTGGACCCTAGGTGACTATCCACTCTGATGTCTTTGACCCTATCCCCATTTTTTAATACTAGGTCCAGTATTGCTTTGTCCAGGGTGGGTTCCCGCACCAGCTGACTGAGTTCTGCTCCCTGCAGGGAGCCCATGATGTCTCGGCTCATTGCTGTGGCAGCTGCTGGGATGGTTCAGTCTATGTCTGGCATATTTACATCATCCAGCAGTAGTACTTCCCCCCTTGGTGCACTCTCTTGTATTTCCTCAGCTAGCCCCCTATTCATCACTTCCACCTGAGATGGAGGCCTGTAGATCACACATGTGTATTGCCATGCCATTGCCTGGTTCAAGGGTGACCCACAGTACTTCAACCTTACCATGTTTACCTTGTCCTGCAGCAGTTTTTACACCCTCCCTCATGTACAGGTGCACCCCCTTTTTTATCCTCTCTGTCCCTGCTGAATAGAGTGTAGTCTGGTACATTAACCTCCCAGCCATGATTTGTGGTGTACCATGACTCTGTTATTTCTACTAGATCCAGGTTTTGTTTCTGTCATCAAGGCCACCAGGTCCAGGTTTATATTTCCCAGGCTGTGGGCATTTATAATCCTGGCCTTCCACGTTTCACTGCCTGCCTTCCTCCCCTCTTCATTTGTGTTTCCTTTTATCTCTCCTAGTTTCTGCTCTGCATCCATTTCTTACTTTTTTTTATTGAACTATTCCGCTGGTAACTTAATTTCCTGAGATATCTTCCCTTCCTTTGTTCTGATCTGTTCCACTTGTATGTGTAATTCAATTCCATGTGGTGTTACGCCATCCCTCTCCCTACGATCTCGGATTTGATTTGGGGGTTGACATACTTTTTTAATTGCCTTCTAGTTTGCCCCACCCCTTGGCTAGTTTAAATGCTGTCCTGTGTAGCATTTACACTTTTCATTGAGTACTGTAGCTTGGTTCCCCTTCTTGATGGATGTAGGTAGTCAGCTTTGAATAAGCCTTCATCCTTCCAGGTGATACCCCAGTCCCCAATTAATCCAAATCACTCCTTGCCATACAATTTCTTCAACCAAGTGTTAAGGTTTCTGATGAGGGCACTCCTGCTCTCCCCCATGTCTTTGACAGGTAGCACCTCCCAGAAGGTGACAGTTGTGGCTACCTGCCTTAGACCACTCCCCAACCCTCTGAGATGCTCCTGTACTCTCTCTGGTTCTCCCTTGGCCAGGTCATTTGTTCCTATGTGGACAATGATGTCCAGATCTCCCTCCCTTGCAGCTTTCCCAGTGATCCTTAGGATCCTCTTTCTGTCCCTGTTAGAAGTGGTACCTGGAAGGCACCTAACCTTCCTGTCCTCCTCCCCCCATGTCTAGATGCATTCCCTTCATGATTGAGTTCGGCATCAGGATTTGCTTCCTCCTGCTTCAGGGTCCTCTAGTCCCTTCACTGAGGTCACCACCTCAATTGAACTCCACATCTGTCTTTTCCACATGGGTGCCTCAAGATGACAGTCCCTCTCAGCTAGAGTGGCATAAGAATTATGCAGTGGGGTAGGTTTTGGGATATGCCTTTTTTCGATCTCTCTAACCCTCCCCAAGCCAACTGTTGTCCAAGTGCCCTGTCTTCCTGGCATCCTTTGGGGCAATGGTGTTGGTCTGGATGGTCACTGGATGGGGTTAAAGACTTTCCTGACCAAGGACATCTCTACTCTGAGTCTGCCGACCTCATCTCTCAGTCAAGAGATTGGCAGCGGAGTAGGCAAAGCAGTATAGTAGCATAACATCCTATTTTATGGTACAGCAATTCCAATTTATTGCTCACAGATTTGCCTAGGGATTGCAGGACAGAAGCCGCATAAATGAGATTGCGTATAAGTACACTATTCACTATGGTGACTTTAGACTCCTGGAGGAGGTAGGAGTTTAATCTATGTAGTAATCCTAATTTCTGGTGAATTGTGCAAGTGATCTGATGCAGATGTGATTTAAATATAAGGGATTGGTCAAGGGTCAGTCCTAGGTATTTGAGAGGGTCACAAAAACCTTGATGAGAGAGCCAGTAAAGGTTATGAAAGGGAGTAGGGCAGATCTGTCCTGACCTGAGCTTCTGGAACCAAACAGGATTGCCTTTGTTTTCGTGGCATTCAGCACCAGGGGGTTCTTTAGGGTCCATTTCTCGAGCACAGAGAAGTCCGTCTGTAACTGGGAGCTGAGAGCCTTAATATCACTCGAGCTTCTGTACAGAACAGGGTCATCTGCATATGAGAAGAGATGACTATCTCTGTAGTTTTTTCCCAGATCATTGATGAACAGGGAAAACAGCAGAGGACCTAAAATTGATACATGATCCCTGAGGTTCACCAGCATATCCATGTATCAATCATTTAAATGTTTTTCTTTGCAGTTCTCTAACTTTCTTTACTCTTTTCACTCCAATCACATTGCTTTCTTGTCCATATTACTCGTATGAACACCTCCACTTTTCCTGAGCAAATTTTAATCTTTTACACTTACAGGTTAATTTCCACATATTATTGGAATGCAACAACTTCCCTTTTCCTAGGCAAGTTTTAATCTTTTACACTTACAGGTTAATTTCCATTGGAAGGTGCAAGGAACCTGAAGTGCTGCTCACACACACACAGTAACATAACTACAGACTTTTCTTACTAAACCATTTGTACACCAAATCAGTTTCTCTGAAAAAACAAACATCAGTCTAGTTTAGGTTTTTGGCAGAGATTCTTTACGTGACTTTTAATGCCAGTCATAAATTAAAATAATCCTACAGGACTTACTGTATACAGTCTCTATTTAATATCCTCCAGCAAAATCCTACATGATTGTTTGAGAGGCCCTTCTTTGCTAACCACATATGATCAGGGAGCATTAGTTACAAACATGAATAACTTTTTTTTCTTTCATAAAGTGCATGGGGGAATCTGCATTGGAGAGACCTCTGTGCACTGCCTTCAGTAATAAACAGCAAAACTGAGAGGCAGAGAAATGCCATAAATACGCAACATGACAATACACAAGTCACTATATGTTTTTAACAGATAACTAAAAATGAAGCCTCCAAAGTCAATCACTGAAAGAGACAGATGTGCTGTGTACAGCCTGATGCTGCTTCAGCTAACAGTCCTGTACTGTAAATGAGTGGTGCTGAGATTACTTTGTTGCACTGGTAATAGTCCACAGGGCTCAGACAGGTGACTTCAGCAGAGAGGAAGCCCACAGCTATGGGTGTAGTGGTTGGGTAAAAGCAAACATCCATGGGTGGTGGAAGCAGAGAGACAATAGGTGCAGAGCATGGGCATTGAAGGCAGGTAGAGGACACAAGATCCTGCATCCTGTTCCAATGGCCACAGCTGATTTGCTCTTTCTGTCAGCTGGTCCTTCTCCCTCTCTAGGTCCATGTGAGCGGGGTACCATGTGCATGTCTGTATGTGACTTCAGTTTTGTGCCTGTGTGTGAACAGTGAGTATCCCACCTCTCCACGTGTACTGTGTGAACTCTCAGACTGACTGACTGTGTGAGTGTGTGTGACTGTTTGATACAAAAAAAAACTGTGCGTAAGGTAGAGAATCTATTGTTTGATAGAAGAAAAAATGCAGAGAAGGGGTGATATTTTCGAGTCACTTTTTTCTCACATCTGTTTCTGTGGCTTTTGTCACTGCAACCTGTTTTTCCTCTAGAAACATAGATGCTCTTTGAATTTGTTGTCAGAGCGAGAACTGCTGTTCCATGAAAATTCACAAAAGAAAAAATAGTAATTACAGAAGAAATGAGGGACAGAGCTACAAGTGGCCACTACAGACATGCCCAGTGGTATCCGGTGCAAGAAAATAGTGTGGTGGGGAGGGGGTAGCAACCACACTGTACTGAATGGAGAGGACACAGAGAGAGATGCTTCAGCTCCACTCAGTGGAAGAAAACAGCTGTGGTGCATTCGCAGCCATGTGCTACCAGAGCCACCTTCTCAATGTAACTCTACTGCATCATGCTTCGCTCTCACTATGCAGCCATAATAAATGGAACTCAAATGCACTGCACTGATAAAATAGTCCAGATTAGTAAATCTAACAGTTGTTACTGCATTCAAGCAAAACCAGTATCAACATTTGCAATCCAATAGTTCTATCTTACATATTTAGGGAGTAATACCAGATATGAGCACACATCCACATTTGCTGCAGTATGTAAATTTGGGAACATGCACAAAATTGTTTTGTAGGAGCACAGGTTATTCCAAAGTAGCAAGTTTTAATACAGAAAAGCAGCTGCATTATAATGGTGGTTACTTCAATCTGGGTAAATCAGGATCAATTAGATCATCCATGAGTTGAGTAGATTAACTAATTAATAAAATTATTTTAGTCAGATTAAAATGCGTATGCTTAAGCTTCATTCCTGTAAGCTCCAAGCAGTATATAGGAGAAAATGTACACGCGATGAGGATATTAGAAAGAAAGCAACCAAATGAAAATATGCAAGACCAGCACTATTGTAAAGAATGTTTTTTTCTGTGCATGAAATTTCATGGAGAGCCTTTTATAGCAAATGCAAATAGACAGATGAAGTTATATGTGCAGGTTAACATACTAACATACTAATTGCCAGCAGATTAGGCCTTACAGTCTATCGAGTCTGCTCGAACCTCAGATCCTTAGTTGGGTGCCGAGGCCCTCCCCCTTGTGTTCCAGAAACCCCTATCATCCATCCCCACCCCCCTGGGCCAGGCCATCATCTGATACATCCACTTTCTGTGTCTGTCCCACCCTCTCTTGAAGCCCTCCACTATGGATCTCTGAACCAGCTCGCCAGGCAGTGTATTCCAAGGGTCCACCACCCTCTCAGTGAAAAATCTCCTCCTCTTTTCCCCCCTCACTCTTCCACCTTTTAACTTCAAACCATGCCCTCTGGTGATACCTCCCTGCTTTGATCTAAAGATCCCCTCCATGTTTACCCTATTTATTCCCTTGAGGTACTTGAAGACCTCAATCATGTCCCCCCCGTCTCTTCTCTCCTCCAATGAAAACAGGCAGAGCTTCTCAAGTATGTCCTCATACGTCAAATCCCCTAATCCTCATATCATCTTAGTTGCCCTCCTCTGTACCCTCTCCAGGAGCTGTATGTCCCTCTTCAAGTGTGGTCTCCAGTACTGTACACAGTACTCAAGGTGTGGTCTAACCAGTCCATTGTACAGCGGCAGAATCACTTCCCTGCTCCTAGAGGTGATCCCCCTTACGATGCATCCCAACATCCTGTTTGCCTTGCTAGCTGCTCTCCTGCACTGCTCAGAATTATTCATACATGCATCCACCATGACTCCTAGGTCTTTTTCCCTTATTGAGGCTTCCAGCACCTCCCTTCCCAGGGTGAACCTGTGTTTAGGGTTTCCCCGCCCAAGATGTAACACCTTGCACTTGGTGATATTGAAATTTAATTTCCATGTGTGAGCCCAGCTTTCCAGGGTGTCCAGGTCCCCTTGCAGGACCAACCTCCCCTCTTCCCCCTCAACTACTGCTCCCATCTTGGAGTCATCAGTGAAGAGACTCATTTCACACCCCATACCCTCCCTGATTTCCGATATGTATGCATTAAACAGGATCGGACCCAGGACCAAGCCCTGCGGTACCCCTCTACCGACCTCTCTAGGGTTTGAGAGCTCCACACTGACCACTACTCTCTGGGTGTGTCCAGCTAGCCAGTTCTGATCAATGTGATTGATTTCTCCATAATATAAATTGAATGGCCGTAACAAATCACATTTTCACTTTCATGGAATAATAGTGAAATGGAATCTGCGACCAAGCAGCTGCAGTATTTATGCCCTTTCAGTGTCATGTTCCGTGCAAACTTCTAATAAAATACATATGTGGGACAAAATACACACACAGCTATGAGAAAGTACAGGTATGTAAGAACTTACCATAACAGTAGATCTTTTAGAGGATCTCTTGCATCAGGCCACTCCTATGGAACTACACCCACCAGGCACTAGGACCACATGGAAACGTTTTAGCTAGCAGTCTATTAGGGGCTGCCTATGACACCGATATTGGCCGACATCACTCCTCCCATATAAACATGGGCATCTCCGAGCCCTCCTCAGTTCCCCCACCAGTGACCTTATGCAAAGGACCTCCTCTTCGGAAAACGAAGGACAGCCAAACGGTTCCACCAGTCGCATGGGTGAAACAGAAGGCAAACCCACATGGAGAAGGAGAAAAAAAGAAAGAAAAGTTCTAAGACCAAGGGGGCTGGAGGGTGGGATGGCATGGCCGGACCCAAGAGATCCTCTTGAAGAGCTACTGTTATGGTAAGTTCTTACATAACTGTACTGTCTTCATCGACAGCATTTCTTGCATCAGGCCACGTTTATGAAATGAGTCCCAAGCTGTACTGACAGAGACAGTCTGAGTGGTTGGAAGCTACATAAACAGGAGCCCTGAAGTACCACCAGGCCAAAGCCTGCTGTTTCCTAGAAGCAATGTCTAGACCATAGTGTTTATTGAAAATATGGATCATACTCCAAGTGGCAGCAGCATAGATCTCAGCAGCTGACACATTTTTCAAGTAGGCAACAGAAGTGGCCATCCCTCTTGTGGAGTGACCATGTACAACCCCAAGAAGTTTCTTACCTTACTTCCTATAACAGAAAATAATGCAGTTAGCCACCATTTGGACAAGCACTGCTTCGAAACAAGCACACCTGCTTTCCCAGGAGCAAATAAAACAAAAAGCTGTTTGAACTTTCTGCAGTCCTTTGTGCGATAGACATAATGACAGAGAATTCTATGTACATCCAAGGTATGGAACAATGCTTCCCTTGGATTGGCATGCTCCAGATAATAAACAGGCAGATGGATAGACTGATGTAGAGTAAACTCAGACAATACCTTGGACAAAAACTTAGGATTTGTTACCTGTTTTAACCAAGCTTGCACTTAACTCTGTATAATCCTATATTCTTTATCACGCTTGTATATGACTGTTTCAATTGAAATTTCCTTGATCTTTGCTTGTTCCTGCTCCCCCACTGCCTCAGCAGGCATCTGGAAATGAGCAATTTCTGCTCAGTATGCCTTGTCTGGTTAAATAAATAAATAGATTTGTGCACAAAGACATACTGTCTTTGTGGGAAATTAAATAAGGGGACTCACACATGAGAGCCTGGAGTTCAGAAATCCTCCTAGCAGAAGTAATAGTAGCCCAAAATAGTGCTTTTCATGACAGAAAACATAGCTTGCAACTTGCGGCCAGCTCAAAAGAAGGCAAAGTAAGTTTCTCTAAAATGAAGTTGAAGTCCCAAGGATGGACTGGATTGTGGATGGGAGGATTTAGATGAAGAATGCCTCTCAAAAACATATGGGACATCTCTAGTTGGGCCACCATACGGCTCTCGATGGGCATATAGAAGACTGAAATAGCAGTCAGGTGCACATTCATAGAGGAGTACTGCAAATCAGAATCTGAAAGGGATAGCAAGTACTTCAGGATCTGATTCACTGGACAGGTAAAAGGATCTAGCAGATGGGTAACCGCTCATAAAGTAAAACGTCTCCACTTCATGGAATATGTGGCCCTGGTGGGAAGGCCTTCTTGAGGACACCAAGACATTGGCCACCTTTTGGAATATCTTGTAGGATCAAAAATGGTCGAGGGGTTCAGGACAGCTTGGGACAGACACAAAGGTATCATCCACCAGGGGGGCAAATGGGGAGGAGGTAAAAAGTGTAAACCTTGTGGCAGACTAGATGGACCTTGCGGTCCCCTTATGCCATTATCTTCTATGTTTCTATGTCTATAGCCCAAATCTTGCCATGGCTACATCTTCAGGAGCCAGGCATGGAGGTGCAGGAACTTGAAGTCCCGATGAACCAGGGTGCCCTATTCCTGGGAGAGCAAGCCTTTGCACAGGGGTAGAGATATGGGGGGGGGTCCACTACGAGTTGCTGCAGTAAGGTGAACCAAATCTGATGAGGCCAGATGGGAGCCATGAGAATCAGAGTTGCTCCTTCCATCAGCAGTTTGAGCAGCACCCACTGGATCAATGGGAAGGTGGGAAGGCATAAAGGAACCTCCTTTCCAGGAGAGGGACAACTCATCTCACCAGAAAACTCCAGGCCCTGGACCGAGCAAAAACACTGCAGTTTTGCATTGAGTGGGGATGCAAAAAGGTCCAACTCTGGATGACCCCACCTGTTGAACAGACCTTCTTGCCAGTGTGGTCAGCAGCTCCCACTCATGCATTCTGGACTGCGACTGACTTAGCCTGTCTGCCAGCACAGTTTGGACACCTGGAATATGGACAGCTGACAATTCTAGACTGTGCTCTATAGCCCGGTACCAAACCCTCATCACCTACCTGCAAATGGGCTGAGAATGGCCCAGGGACAGGTAAGGTTGGAAGACCTGTAGGCCGTACAGGACAGCCCTAATCCCAAGGATGTTTATGTGGAGGGAACTCTCCATCACTGTCCAAGTATCCTGGTCTGTTAAGATCCCAGAAGCGCACCCCAGCTCTTACCTGAAGCATCCATGGTGATGATCTGATGATGGGAAGGAATCAGGAAGAGAACCCCCTTTGAGCAAGTTGCCAGGCTCCATCCACTACTGCAGCACCTTCTTTACTTGAGAAGTGACCAGAATCCTCTGGTCCAAGTTGTCAGTGTGCTGATCCCACTGGACCCTCAGCATCTATTGGAGAATCCACATTTGTAACCTGGCTAGAACAACCATGATAATGGCTGCTACCATCAGGCCCAGTAGCCATAGGAACACCCTAGCTCTGACATATCTGCTGCAGTAGACCTCCCAAGACTGTACTATGAGGCACTCTGCCCTGTCCCGGGGGTAGAAAGGTAGAGCCCTGAGCCATGTCCAGTATAGCCCTAATATACTGGAGCCACTGACAGGGGGCCAAAACCAATGTGGTCAGATTGAATGTGATCTCTAGCACCTAGAACAGTTGTCTGGTGTGTGCTAGAGTATAGTGCAGCTGCTCCCTGGACTGGGCTTTGAGCAGCCAGTAATCCAGGTAGGGGAAAATATACAGCTCCTCCCTCCATAGGGCTGCTGCTACCACTGCTAAGCGTTTGGTAAAGACCCATGGTGTAGAAGATAAGCCAAAGGGTAATGCTTTGAGCTGATAGTGCACCCCCAGGAACTGGAATCTGCAGTATTGCCTGTTGGGGCACAAATCTTTACGTAGAGATATGTATCTTACATATCTAGAGCATATCCCAATTTCACTTGTGCAGGAAAGGAAGCAGGCCTTCCTGGGTAACTATCCATAACATTTTGTACTGGCTGTGCAAGTTCAGGTTTCTCAAGTCCAGGATAGGTCTGAAGTTCCTTGTGGATTTGGGAACCAGAAAGAAGTGGGAGTAGAACCCCATGATTCTCTGCTCCTGGGGAACTGGTTGTAGGGCTCTTTTCTGTAGCAGTGTGCAACTGTCTTCCACCAGTACTGGAATGTGGTATGGAGTACAGGTTATAACTAGAGGGAGTAAATTGAAGAGCTCTAAGGTGTGGCCATGTTTGATAAGCTGCTGAACCCCTGCATCCATTGTGATCTCTCTCCACCCATCCACGTGAATGGAGAACTGACCTCCAGCACCCCTCCAGTAGCACCAGAGAATGGGGGTCTGGCAAGGAGTCAGGCTGAGGCTGAGCCAATGGCAGAGGCCACTGTTCCTCCATTGGAACCTTTTCCAGATACAGGAGAGGGAGTAGGCAGTGCTGCTCCTGCTTTCCACTTACCAGGTGTTCATGCCCCCTGTTTTGGTTTGTGGGTGGCACAATGAAAAGGCACCCTCTGACCACTCCTTGACTGGGTGTGACACAATGAGTGGACTGACTGCAGGGTTCTGCCTGAGGCCTGTAGGTGAGAGAGGATATCCTGTACATCCACTCTAAAAAGCTTGTAGTCTCTGAAGGGTGCATTCAGGATGGACTACTGTATGATAGCTGCAAAGCCTGATACCCTGAGCCAGGAATGCCTTCTGAGACATAAGCCAACTGCAGCCACCCTAGAAGAGGCATCAGTGATCTCACAACTGTTCCTAGAAGGTGTCTGCCCAACTCTGACCAAGAATGCAGGGTCCTGAGGAGCTGCTGTTTCTGAGGGCCCTTGGGAAGAGCCTGAGCTGAGCTTTGGCCTGGTCCCAGAGGTTGTTCTGGAACGTGACTATGTGAGCAACATAGTAGCCCTGAGGGTCAGCATGGAGGAGGCGTAGGCCTGCTTACCCATCAAGTCCAGCTTCCTGAACTCCCTATCTGGAGGAAGGGTGCTGAGGCCTCTTAGATCTGTCATGGGTTATATTAATTACTACTGAATTGGCTAGGGATTGTTGGGCTAGAAAGAGCTTTCCAGAGGTGGTCTGGTAAAACTTGTGCACCTTTCTAAGTCTGGCTTGGATCAACTTAGGCCTGTACCAATTGGCCATGGTGGCATCCTCATAAGCAGGCACTAGGGGAGGTATGATCAGAGGTGCACATCGGGCAAGATGAAGTAATCTGCCAGATTACTCCTAGAAATGTCATGTTCCCCCACTTCAAACCCCATATTTGCCTGTAGCTGCCTCATCACAGAGATCATCTGGGGAGGGACCTAGGATTGTATTTCACAGATTTCTTACTCCCTGTGGAGACCATAGAGGGGGCCCTGGGGGATTCCAGCCCCTTCCTCCTCCTCCTCATCATCATCTGAAGGAAGGAGGTCAGGATGGTATTCATACTCATCCCTAGGGTCATCCAAGGACACTGGAGATGGTGCTGGATGCAGTTACATGGGCTATGGCATCAGTAAAGATGTTGGAGTGGGAGCTGGCCTAGCTGGTCCCGGCATGGAAAGGCCCATGGGAGGGGAGACACACTGCCTGAACTGCCACATGGAGTTAAAAAGGGCCTGGACATCGATGATGAGCAGCATCATTGGCGCAGGTAGGAGAGTTGACAGGGAGGACTGAATCCCCAGCATCAGAGGCACAGCTGGTGGGATCAGGCCAAAAGACAAATGCCCTGGCATCAGCAGCACTGCAGGGGGTGCCGATGAGAAAGGCTGAGGTCCCAGCATCTGTGTGGTAGACTGGGGTGGTGCCGAGACAGACCAGAACCCCAATGATGACACAAGCGCTAAAGTCATCAGTTGGGGAGGCGGGTGTCCCAGCCCTCGAGAGACCATCACCAGCTGAGATAGGTCCAGAAGAACTCCCCAACCGCTGCAGTGAAACCTGGAACAGCAGGGGAGATGACATTGCCTGGGGCATTTGCTGGAGGCCCAAGGAAAATGGGCTGCACCAGTTGAGAATGGACTGGTGGGCAGCAGTGTCTCAACTGACTCTAGAAGAGAGGGTGTGAGCAGCAGCAGGGGTCACCATTGAGGTGGTCGACAAAAAGATGGTCAGTACTTGAAGGGGTGACTGAGACTGCACCAGAGAGGCCTTCTTTCTAGGCCTGTCTTTATCCTGATGCTTGTGCATGCCCAACAACTTGTCCCAGGCCGGAAGAATGTGAGCCTCAGGACGTCTCCAGGGAAGTGGAGGAGCTTCTTCATTGGAGCTACTTCTCTATTTGGGTGACCTTCTGTTGTAGGAGGTAAGTTTTTAGGGCCTTCTAACAGTGTCTCTGTGTGGCCTGGTTGAAACTGCGGAAAACTTCCTGGGCTGGACATCATGGTCGGCACCGAGACAGCAGATACAGGCCTCATGTTCATCCTTATCAGAGATCTTCTTTCCACAGGAGCAGAGCTTGAAAAGCTTCAGTTCGGTTCTTGACATAAACGGGAGAAAGAAAATCACATTATGAAATAAAGTGATGCATGAACTAAGGTAAGAAAAAAATAAACGCATATAGCGGTCACCTGAAGTGGTGGTGTCACTGTGGAGTCCATCGTGTGATGGTAATGGTTGGAAAAGAACTGAGGAGGGCACGGCGCCACCCATGTTTATATGGGAGGAGCGACATTGGCCAATGTTGGCATCATGGGCAGTCCCAGTAGACTGCAATCTAAAAGGTTTCTATGTAGTCTAAGTGCCTGGCAGGTGTAGTTCCACAGGTGTGGCCTGATACAAAAGATACCCTCGATGAAGATCTGCAGTATCCAGACAGTAAGGTAGATATTTTTGTTGAGTAGATCTCTTCAGATTCTACATGCAAATGTGGTAAAACTCATCCATTAGCATTTGAGGGGGGTATCATTGACTCATTCTAGCTCAAAGCTCCCACAAATAAGAATACCATAGTGCTTCAAAATTCTCCATCATTTTATGTCCTATGGTTTACCATGTTACCAAATGTTAAAGGAAGAGATGGGGCAGAGGAATGTAATCAGGAATGTTAATGTTTTTGCTGGTGCTGGACCACTCACAGTGTGAGCAATGGGTGTAAAGCAGAGGTCTGGGGCAGTTATTGGACATGTTAGTTACCCTTAAGGGAATCATTCTTGATAAATGACTATGCAATACTGACCACCCATGTTGTAGGTTACCTTTGCGATAGGGAGGCGCCATGTTGTGAGTCGCACTGGGCATGTAATGTTTAGTGTAATAATAACACTGATATTCTGGGTGAGATCCTCATCAAGGCTGTAGACAGGTGGAACCATATAAAATCCTTACAGGGACACACATACATATATCCCTTCACTAGGCCACTTGCTGCATGTAGTACCTGCCACATTGATGTAATGAGGTTATATACTATTAGGGAAGGTGTGTCCACTCTCTCTAAATATCTCCTTCTAGGTGGGAGGTAGTATAGTGCAGTGGTTTAATGCTCTGAACTGCAAACCTGGAGACCTGGGTTTGAATCCCATAGCCCCCACTTGCATACTGTGTGACCCTTAGCAATTCACTTAACTTCTTTGTGCTCCCAGGTCACACCTGTAAACAAGCTTCAGCTTAGTGCATCTCTCCCAGTTAAAAATAAAAAATACATATATATATATATAGATATCCTGAATGGAACAGGATCCAGTGGTTGTAACACGTGCCCTGGTTAGGGTGCAACGTAACATCCCCCAAGTTTCCGGCTGTCACAAATGAAAACTTTTGACAAGCTTTCAAGCATCCTGAATGAATATCCTGTGTATTGGTAACACAGGCCGGGTAATACCATTTGGTCAAGTAGTTATCTGAAATGAAGTCAGGGACAAGCCCCATTTCCACATCTCTGAGTACTGTAAATTACAAATCATTGTGAGAACATAGTTCCCATAGACTGTGCATATTACTTTTCTGCTTACATGTTTGTGCTGGGCCTTTACATTATTAACTGCAATTAACTCATTGATCTTAACTTGTGTTTAATTAAACATGCAATGTCACGCATATTTTAGATAATGTTCTCTCTGGCCAAACCCTGAGGTCCCTACATTGCAGGGTTCAAAACAGACTAAACAGATTGATGTTAAAATAACTGACATATCTTCTGGTGGTTTCCAGATCTGCTTGATTCCAGAACAACATGCCAGACCCAAATGACCCAAGATAGACCCTATCATCCATCCAGGTTATGCAGCCATCTGGAATAGAAGGTGCCATCCTGTCGGGCAGTTTCTCGTCCCGCTATGGGATCTTGAGCTTCTGCCTGATGAGTGGCAAGTACATCTAAAAGCAAATAAATATAAAACAGTGATACACTTGTTCCCACATAAGGCCCATATTCCATCATGACCTAAAGTAAAAGCAAATTCACAGATTAAAAACATGTTTATGCGCAAGCTGTACATCATTCAATAAAGTTCCCAGGACAGAGTAGTGGTCAAACCACTGAGCAGGCCCAGTCTCACCTCAGGGCACAGTTCAGTATAAACACACACTGTATATAAAAATAGCTATAAACCACAAAAACAAAATATATCCCTTAATTGCAGTCTTATGATAATCAGTGTTACTTTTATAAGCAACATTGAGCACTTGTTGATTATAGTTTATTTTATTTATTGGACTATTTGGAGTAACACCTTTGAAGAGAGCTCATTTACAAAGGTTCCACGTCAATAGATACAGAAGTAGATATACATTACAGAGAAGAAACATAAGAGAAAAGGATCATGCAAGATCGGAGAGCCATTTTCAGCAATTACAATAAACTGAGGATAAAATATGAGCTAGTTCCTATACTCACAAATAATGTCAGTGTAGCAGATGTTAACGCCTTGTCGATGTTAGAGTAGTTGCATGGAAACAACTTTGTCAGCAAGTAATTCAGGTCTATTAAGTAGGACTACTGGGAGGCATTACTAGTGAGACTGCCTAGTGGTAGCACCGACAAACATGTTGTAAAAAGAGGTGTTTTCTCAGGGATTATTTACATAGACTCAATTTTGGAAGCTCCAACATAGCGGTGGGGAATTCATTCAACCAGGTTGGTGCCCTATCCTCTCACTCAGTCAGTCTTACAGAGAAAATGCCACAGCACATTAATGTAGCCTTGAACATTCGTAAAAAAAAAAAAAGTAGCACTAAAGCCATTATTTATTTACCCACTATCACACAGCACTAAAAGCCAGCTCATTCCCTAACAGCTGCATAGCAGACTATATGACTTAATACTGAGGTGTGTGTGAGAATGTGGAGAGACAGAAATTAGAGCAGTAGGATGTTTTTTGAACCAGAGTTGAGGCCATTTAGATTAGTATAGAAGGCAGAGGATGCAGACAGTACAGAGGAAAGGAAGGTTAGAGGTTATCTGGCATGTTGATGTGTTCCTTCCTAGATGCCACCTTTGTCATTTAAAATTTGAGACATCAATAAAGTCATTGCATGCTTTATACAAACCCTGCATACAATAACCGTTCTTTTCCTGGTCTAGTGTTACAAATTGTTGTTTGACCCATGCTCTGTAGCTGGTCACAAACTTGGAGATATACTCCTCCACTGTGATCACAAATAAACAAAAGTGCACTTAAAGAAAACCGTGGAACCATGACATGCTATGTATCTTCAGTCGACAGCTAGGTCACCACACCCTGTCTGCCAACTTATGGTTTGGCCATGACACACTACATGCCTTCAGTGATCAGCAAGGTCCCCACACCCTGTCTGCCAACTTATGGTCAGGCTACACTTTAAATCAATAGCTGGGCATACTATGCGCCTTCACTCAGGGTGGGGATCCCATGCCTCTATCTGCCAATGTACAGTATCGGGAAGTAATTAGGTTGCCATCCTTGCCTACCCCAACTCTGTTTTCTGTGGTCTCTGAATGACATTTCCATACTGGGATGCCAGTGTAAATTTGTGCGATTTCTATACCAAACCCTTATCATAGATTTGCACTTGGTGGGTAATGACATCTCAGAGACACAGGTGCAATGTAAGCATTTTATTAACAGCAATGCCAAATTGAGGAGAATTATACAGTACATACCACCCCCGGGAGCAAGGGCTGCCCCTGATCTGCAGTCTGGACTGCACTCAACTGATATCCCAAAATTATCCTGCACTTATACAAAAACTCTTTATGATAGATACCAAGCCACGTAGGACCATGTATGTCAACAAACTGATCTTGAGGGGGCAGAGCATACCAACCAGCATGGACACAGCTTAATTGGTATAGGGAGCATTGCTGAGGGGAATTTAATGTCCAACCAAGTAAAGCTAATCAGCTGCAAACTTGAAAAGCAGCAACACTAATAGACCTTTGTCTGTGCTACTGGGGGGAAATTTGTTTGAAGTCACTACTTGTTTCAGAACCGGAAATATTGTTGGACACATTTAGGAGGGCTCTATGACCATCGCGCTCCTTGGTCCTGTGAAGGCAACTGACCAGTATTCTTGTAAAACTCTGCCTGATCAGATACCCAGACTGAGAAGGGGTACCCCACAGAAGCACCAGACAAAATGGCCCGATCTGCCGCCGCTACAGCAACAACGGATATTGAGAGTATTATAGCCAGACTGAACAAAATCTTAATTGACACAGCTGATCTGAAAATGGCAACTTCAAAAACGAACTTTGATCTGTCAAATCTTGCCAAATGGGTAACATACATGGAGCAAACCCAGAACACAGCAATCCACAAGCACAATGCCATCCTCAGAGACCATCACCAGGAGATACAGCACTTGCTCAATGAAGTGGATGACCTAGAGAACAGGGCATATAGAAAAAATATGCGAATAAAAGGAGTCCCTGAGGGTGCAGAGGGCAGGCCATGCTTCACTTTCTGCAAAATATGCCCCTGAGCCTGTTACAAATAAATAATGGACCTCCACCAGAACTTGAGAGGGCACATAGATCACTGGCACCTCTGCCCCAGCCTAGGGAAAAATCGCAATGAATTCTCTGTAAATTCCTAAAATACCCAGCGAAAGAAATGCATCTGAGAGTAGCAAGGGAGAGGGGTTCCTAGTAAAGGTGCTTACCTCACAAGGTCCATTGCTTCTAGGGAACATATATGCCCCAAATGAAGACCAGCCTGAGTTTTTTAACTCACTATCTCAACAATTATTGGACATGACCACTGATAACCCTGATCTCCTATTAGAAGGGTATTTTAATGTAGCAATGGACTACCTGATGGACAGATACAATGCTAAACTGGAACTATATAGGCAGTCAGTACTAAGCCTAAAAAACCTGTTGGCCAGCTGGCCCACCGGCCCAGTGGTTGGATTTCTGCTTGCGACACCAGCAACCAGGGTTCAGGAGTGAGACCGGAAAGCTGGAGGGCCAGCCGGGGGAGAAGGCTTGAACGTGCCAAGGACAGCTCATCTTCTCCAGGGAGGGAGGGGGACAGCATCTCAGTGCACATCTAGCCCCAGGCGGAGACCTGGGGCACAGCATGCTCAGAGGCTGAAGCAAGGGGAGGATATCACGGATGTCAGCACTATGCACCTTGATGTCAGGGGTACTTGTGATGCCAGCAAGAACACCGGAAAAAGGACTCTCCAAGCTCCGGTAGACAGACTTCTGGAGCAGACCCCTCATGGTGCCCGTCTGCCTGACCGATTCTGGATCCCGACAAAATGCAAACGTTTGGGGTGTAGGAGCCCCTCCTCATCCCTGCCCGGGGGGTATAGCCATGGTTCTGTGAGGGAATCTGGATGGCTCAGTTAGGTGGCAGAAGTGGGGGCAGCTTCCATTGGGGGTCCTGTAGATGCGGAGCTTGGGGAATTGTGTGGGAGGGGTAAAAAGATTGAAAATAAAACAAAACCTGTTGGCCTTGCACAAGTTAACCAACATATGGAGGCTGAAAACCCCCTCAGGCAGAGATTTCATGTACATCTCGGCCACCCGAACAATGGCCAGCAGGCTTGACTATTGGTTTACCTCACCTTATCTCACACCCCTAGCAACAGACATGAAAATAGCTCCCCCCCGTACATATCTGACTGTGCACCCATCTCCCTTATATTAAACCCAGCCTCTCAGAAACAGAAATCCACCACCTGGTGATTGGACCCACTACTACTACAGGACAAGGACTTTCAGCAATGGTTGAAACTGATAACTACTAATTATTTTCTGGACAATCCTGTAGAATGTGCATCACGACCTATGATATGGGAAGCCTTTAAGGCAATCCTAACAAGACATATTATAGCCTTTACATCACATCAAAGGAAAAAGAGAGAAATAGCAGAGAGTTAGTGAGCCAGCTTCAGGAGAAAGAAATATTATACAAAACTTATCCTCAGCCACTCAATAATGCTAACCTGTGCTATGAGTTGATGACCCTATGTATCCAGCTCAATACCCTGGCAACTAGGAAGGTGGATTTACAAATAAGCAGACTCAAAAATTAATTCTGGGAACATGGGGAAAGAACAGGGAAACTCCTTGCGTATAGGCTCCATAAACAGCAGATGGAGAGATCCACTGAAGGGCTGCAAGATCCAGCAGGGCACCTAAAAACATCACCAAAAGAAATGAATGCCTTAATGCAAGGCTTTTTATGAACGGCTGTATCAGTCATATACAGCATTCAGCCCTATTGATATAGATGAATCTTTGTCCAAAATCAACATCCCCAAACTTGCAAATACCCAAAGGCTAGAGCTGGACTCTCCCATCTCAGAGAAGGAACTGCTGCAGATGATCAACAGCATGGCTTGCAATAAGGCCCAAGGGAGTGATGGCTTTGCAGCTGATTTTTATGAAACCACTGAAGAGACTATTGCTAAGTCAATGCTTCACATGTTTCAGGATGCCCACAAGAGAGGAGATTTCCCACCATCCCTCAAAACAGCAGTCATCACAATTCTCCCTAAAGGTGGTAAAGACTAGGGCTGCAAGTTCGGTTTGACCTAGCTGCTGGAAAGGTAGAATCAATGGTGTTCGCATAAGATTGCACACTGCCGAACATTTAATGAAAAGTAGCAAACTTTAGTTTGCTTTGGTTCGCTGCTATGAAGACTGACTGACTGAAAAACATGCGACTCTACTCTGCGCTCTTACCCGTCAAGAAGAAATGATCCAATGTTAGAATGAGTCAGTGAAAGGAGAGAGAGAGAGAGATGGTACGTGCCTAAATTATATGCTACACACTGATAAGATGAGGGTGAGTACATTACTTTGTCAGTGATTGGCTTTAGCTGCTGTACACGTCAATATGATGTTAAATGATTTGCAGGTTCACCCAAGAACCTATGTGATGCAGTACTTGTAGCATCTTTTTCACTCAGCATTCAATCTCTGGGGCAGCATGTTTCTGCATCTGCAATCTGCCTGCTGCAGTTATTCAGAAACTGAGTTTCTAGTTCAGTTGATTCATTATGCAAAGAAAAAAAAACTCAGCAACAGTACAGAGAGTTTTGTGTAAGGGAGGGTAGTTATTTATATCAGATTTTGACCTGGGCATCCGAGTCGTCTCCTTGCCATGCGGTGGAATGCCCCCTTTTTCTTTTCTTAGGCAACCCTTGATTTATTATTCAAATGAGTCAGCATTTCTCTTCTGGTGTTGCAGTAGCAACACATCATTTTAAACAATCTGCCTGCTAGCCAGCTTCCCACTGAAAATTGAAAAATAAATACTTCGAAAAAAAAACTTACACTGAACTAATCACTAGTGCTGATCTGCATCAGCATTCTGCACTATCTCTGCTAGGTATTGAGAAGTACATTTTATTTTGGCAGATCAGAAAGACTCCTAGAGCTTGCTCACGTTTTTTGTTTTTTTTTGTGCACTGTCCTAGACTATTTAATCTGGATTTCAGGTAGCAAAATAAATAAATAAATACCACAGCTTGTAAGCTTAGCTAAGAACAAACTAGAGGCAGGTGGAGGAAAGTGCAAACAGTAATGTTAGTGTCTGTAAAATTTGCATTTGTTTTGTAGATCTGCTGGACTATTACATAAAGTATGGCACACACAGTCCTGCCTGTAATTAGGAACTACAGTATGTTTAAATAAATTGATGGTTTGCATTGCAGAATTCTCCTCCTTGCAGCTCCTCTACTGTTGTGTACTTATTATTACCTTGTTGCTTTACTTCTGGTATTGTGATGCAATATTCTGCTGACTGGAGGAAGCAAGGGCAGCAAGGGCCAAGCCCATGGGGGTGGGGAGAGATGCCCCATGTCCATGGAGAGGGCACAAGGGCTGAGGCGGGGTGGATGAGGGCCAGGAGGTTGGACAAGGCACAGAGGGCTTTTAAAAATGTGGCAACACATTACTGCTTTGTTCACTTTTCTCTGCCTATTCATACCAGGAAGATAGCCTGAATCCCGATGTGTCCCATTATTAGGAAGGGGGCAGTGTTCAGTGCAGGACTCTGGTTTCTATATACCATCCCTGTTCATAAGTGATAACAAGACAGTTTGGGGCAAGACTTGTGCCAGGGTGTCCTTTGCGATGGGACACCCTGATGCACATCCTGCCTCACCCTGCACTGTTGTCACTCACTCAACATGGCATAATGAAACCACAGTCTCATTTTGGACAACATGCTTCTACTCCCCACCCACATGACAGGCAGCATCGGGCTAGCTTAGTTTGGACATTTAGGGCAGGGGGAGCGCAGGATGGGTACACACAGCTATTTCTTCTAAAGACTGGGCCAATTGATTTTTCTAATAGTCCAGCAGCCCCTTGGGGAACCACAAGGAAGTGATGGGAGGACTCCGGATGAAGGCTGAGTCCCCCCCCTCCGGACGCAGAGAGTAGGTATACTGTACACAGTTCTGCTGTGTTGTGCCTACAAAGACTTCATTCTGGTAAGAAAAGGGGTGCATTTGGATAGGGTAAGGGTTTATGATGTGCTGTGTGGCTTGGACCAGGTACAACCTGTTTCTACCTGGTAGAACCAGGTACAACTTTTGTACTGTTTGGCATGAATCAGGTAGAACCTAGTTCTACCAGGTCGAACTTTTTCAGGTTCTACCTATAAAGTTCGCAAGGTAGAACTTTTAGAGGTTCGCACAGCCGTAGTAAAGACCCTCTCCTGCCTGCCAGTTACAGGCCCATCTCATTAATAAATGCTAATGCGAAGACTCTGGCGAAAATATTAGCATCCCGGCTGGACAAACTTCTCCCTTATATAATCCATCCATTACAGGTGGGTTTTGTGAAGGGAAGGGCCAGCTCTGACCACATACAAAGCCTAATATTCCCATTCTAGAAGGCCACAGGATGAGGGGATTAAGTACCTAGGTATCACCCTCACAGCAAACCTGTACAAACTCATCCCCAACAATTTCAAACCTCTGCTGGATACGGTACAAAAGGACTTTAACAGGTGGAATCATCTTAACTTAACCCTCCCTGGGAAGACTGAAACTATTAAAATGCTAGTGGCCCCAACATTATTCTATCTCCTAGCACACATGCCCGTGGAAATTCCAGATAAATGGTTTAGAAGGTTAGACTTAGTGACAGGATATTTTCTGTGGGGCACATCCCCCTCCCCAGATATAGTAGGGTGAAACTGAGGGCTCACTGGAGAAGGGGTGGGTGGAATCTCCCCCATTCCCAGAATTACATAGTTCCTTCAATCTAGCTAAAACTGTCCACATGTTTCAGAAACCAGGTCTAGACCAACCTGCATGGATACCCATAAAATCAGCCCTTGTAGATGACTCCAATCTGGTGGATTTCATGGGAAACACCATTCTACAACTGTATGGAGTATGGCTCACTATTAAGGCCTCCCATGCTGCATGGAAAAAAGTGGCACAATTTACTGGATCCTGTCATAGGCCCTGATCTTGGACATATCTGTGGAAGAAGCTACTGATACATACTGGAGGAAGCCCCATAGACCTGCTTCAATGGGAAGCCAAACAAATTCATGACACAGAGGACCCGTTAGTCCCAGGGCAGCAAATATTTGACTCCTTTCAAAATCTTCAGCTTCAGTACACCCTCCACAAATTTGACTTCTGGAGGTACCTACAAATAAGGAGCTGGTACTTCCAATGGGTCAAAATCTAAATGCCCCTGTCCCAACTGCAAAAAAAAATTCCATAGGGAACAGCCCAAACCAGGCCCATCTCCAAATGGCTAGCCTCACCGAAAGGAAGGATGGGCTCAATACAGAAACGTATAAGATATGCGGCACCAGATCCCTCATTGAGAGCCAAAGAAAAATGGCAAACCTCCCTGGATTTAGATATTTCAGATGAGGATTGGCACAGTTGCTGGAAACTGTCACATCAGGCCTGCCCTGACCAGAAGAGTAGGTTACTACAAAATAAAACCATGCACCAGTGGTACCACACACCAGTGCTGCTCAAAAAGCTGAACTTAGTGCCTATTGACAGCTGCCAGCACTATAATTCCACTGGAACAGACCTATGTCACATTTTGTGGAGTTGTAAAATGTTCCTGCCATTTTGGAGACAGGTGACACACATATGCTCCAAGATATTAGGATTTTTTTTTCTTTTGTTTATTATTGATCGGTTATAAAAAAAAATTACAACACGACATACATTAAAAATATTTAAAATGCAATACAATAATCTCAAACAATTGCATACAATATCCCAGAGGGTCATCATTGGCAGGTACAGACCTTCTTTCAACTTCCAGCACTCTTTGTCGATCTAGCCAAGGCTTTCGAAACTGTCTCCCACTCCCTCCTCCTAGATACCCTCTCCTCAGCAGGACTATCTGACTCTGCCACAAGCTGGTTCAGAGCCTACCTTGTTGGTAGGACCTGATCTGTTAAAATTAATTATATTTCATCCTCCCCCTCCCAATAAATATGGGTGTGCCTCAAGGCTCTGTGCCGGGTCCCATACTTTTCTCCATATTTTTAAATGACCTTCCGTCTCTCTCTGCATTTCATCCTCTAGCAATATGTATGCAAATGACGTGGTCTTGTTCACTTCTGGCTGGTCCACCTCTGATGTTAAGGCTAGTCTCCAGCTGGACTTCGACAATGTTCAGCTCTGGTTTCACCAACTTTTCCTCAATGCCAAGAAGACAGCCTCCAAGGCAGAGACTCTCTAGGCTCCCCTTCTTGCCCTCCTTCCACACCCTTGATGGGACAACCCTCAAGGACACCTCCTCTTTCAGATACCTTGGGGTTTGGCTTGACCAACACCTCAACTTCTCTGGTCATGTGAATGCTATCCTGAAAAAGCTGTGCCTCAAGCTTGGTGCCCTATACAGGAACCATAGAGTGCTACCTCTATGGGCAAGATGCAAACTAGTCTAGATGATCCTGTGATGTAGCCTACAGTGCTGCTCTCAAGTCTTCCTTATCCAGGTTGGACACTCTCTTCAACTCCTTCTGTCACTTTGCTATGGACTCCCCCTCCCTCACACACTGTGAGCTCTACCACTCATTGGTTTTTCCCTCTCTCGAAAATAGACATCTTCTACATTGCACTAAATTTATCTCCAAATATTGGTTTGGCTCTCAACCATTCTACCTCTCATCAATTCCTCCTCCTCTTGTGCATTCCCTTACATCACATGATGCCCACACTTTGTTAATCCCCCATCACTCTACCTTAGTAGGCCAGGCTGTTTTCTCACATTGTTTCCCCAAACTCTGGAATGCTTTCCCCACCAAATATGCCACTATTCCTCCCCTTACTCAATCTCCTCAGCTCTTCACAATTTCCTCTCAGGAAATTGTTCATGCCGCTAACTCTTACAGCTCCCTTCCCCCTTTCTTCTCTGGTCATTCATTCTTTACTTTTCTCAATATTTTTAAATGATTTCATAGTGTGATCCCTTGTCCCCAAGCTTCTTTTTCTATGGAAAATGCAACCTTCCTGTACCTTATTAGTACCTGTTAGGCATTTGAATGCTTCTATCATATCCCACTACATGGGCGGCCCCCCCCCCTCAGCTCTCCATTACTTGTTTTCACCATCAACAAGTTTTCTTAGCACTATAGTACTTATGTGTGATATTATCACAAAAGCCTGCACTTCTATTGCTCCATGTGTTATTTCTGTTATTTTTTTTCTCTCAAAGCACTTCTCTTCTGTTCATTCTCCTACTGTATAATTTATTATTATCAATGCATTTTGTTAGTGCAATTCTGTAGATCCTACATATTTTTCTGCATAATGTATTTCCTTTTGTTTGGTATTTGCTGTGTGTACCTTATAATTCTGTTTATTGCTGCTGTGTCCCTCCAACTACCCTCTCCACCAGGACGCACAAGAGACGAGCAACCTGTTGTTCAGTGTTCTTTTCTGGTGAAACTCTTCAATAAATAAATGTCACAGGCACCTAACTCCCTGAAGTCCTCTTGTACCTGCTCTATGCCCGCCTCATCCCTGGCTAGGTCATTTGTCCTCAGGTGGACAATGACCTCCAGGCCCCTTCTCCTGGCTATTGCTTTAGTGATTCTACAGATCTGTTCCCCCTCCTTTTGAGTTGTGCCTCCTGGAAGGCACTTAACCTCCTTCCCCACCCCACTACCTGTGACCAAATCCATTTCCCAGAGAATTTAGTCCCCCACAGGAGTAGTGTCCTCTTCCTCAGGTGTCCTCTTCCTCCCACCCCTGGGTCCCCCTCCAGGGGGACCCGCTCATTCTCCCTGGTCACAACTTTGTGTTCCCTTATGGGAGTCTCCCGCTCCTCCAGGACATCATAGGAGTTTCTAAGTTGGACCAGATGGGGGATGTGTCTCTGACCCACCTCCCTCAACCTCCCTGAGCCCATTGTAGTCCATCCAGCCTGCTGCCCAGGCAATCATTGCAGCAATGGCTAGGAATATGGTGGCCTCTGGGTGGAGGTGAATGTTTTCAGTACTCCTGCCAGCTTGACCTGGAGTCTGGCAACCTCTACCCTCAGCCCAGAGAGGTGCCTGCAGATAGGGAAGTACCGCAGCATCAAGAATGTCCTCTTGAAAACTGCTGCCCTGCATCCGCTGCACTGCACAGACTCCCATCATCTTCCTATTCTGGTGTTCCTCTTCCTGAGTAACTGTACCTTGTCTTGACCCTTCTGCCCTTTCATCTGTTTTTTTCTGAGTGCTTGTGCTCTGTTTACTGACTTGGCTAGCCTAGCTTTTGGTCTCTCTTCCCCAATAACTGCTTCTTAAATTTATTCTCCCCTCATAGTCTTTACTGCAATACACTTTAGGGAAAATGTTTTCCTCTTCTCTCACTTCCTGTCTCTACATAGGAAGTTGAAGAATGCTACCTGGTCCTGTGGCTATAAAAGGAAAATGACACTGGAGGAGGTGGGTGTGCATCTCTGGTGCTTCCCTGCTTCTCTAGTGTTTCCCTGCTACAGCTAGAAAAACAATTAGTCAAACCGTGCCTGTTCTACTTCTCACCCCTGCTGTGTCCTCCACTCCTAGTACCTATCGGGTCTCAGGGCAGATGCTGCCATCTGCAAGAGATATCAGAAAAAAATTAATAAGCAGCCGTTTCACTATCCAGCCCCCTGACTGCAACCACAGATCATGGCTACTACTACAGCTGCTTTCCGGTGCTCCCTTTTTAATCAACTCCTCTATTGTCAAAGTTGGTCCCTTTTTCTCCCTTCTCTATTGGATGCCCACCTCCTATGTCAGGGAATTGACTATTGTCCACTCCTTGGGACCTGCAAGGAGTTAAACCACAAAGGAAAAGGCAGATTAAACAGCACACAATAGAGTCTAAAAAGAATAAGACAGAATAAACCACACACAAGAGAGTTTAACCTTAAGTACTGTTCCTGTGTCCCTTAGAGGTTCCACTCCCCAAGTTCTGAAAGGGGATGTAAACACAAATGAAAAAGGCAGATTAAACACCCAAAAGATTCCACAGACAGAATATAGAAAAAAAAAAAGCCCTTCTGTGCCGTCCGATATTTCCTTGCTATGGATAGAAAAACAATAAGTTAAACTGCTCCCATTCTCCTTCTCACCCTGCTGTGTCCTCCGCTCCTAGTACCGCTCGTGTCTCAGGGAAGATGCTGCAATCTGCGAGAGAAATCAGAAAAAAATAAGGAGCCATTTCACTATCCAGCCCCCCCATCTGCAACCACAGCTCATGGCTACTGCTGCCCATAGCATACTATCTACCCTGAAACCACATTCCTTAGCCTCCCTATTAGTACCCTGTGCAAATCATTACTCTTCTCAGGTCTTCGGAATCTGAGCAATTATCCTTTCCAAGGTCCCATACCAAATATGGCACTATGGCCTTCTCCACTGGGGCTCCTAACATAGAAACATAGACTTTGACAGCAGATAGGACCATTTGGCCCACCTAGTCTGCCCATTTCCCTTCCTAGAGGATAAGCTGCAGATCCTACTTAACCAACAGCTTATTTCTTCCTACCCTTCCCCCCCACAAAAACTGCCTTATGTCTGTCCCATGCATTCTTGAATTCTCCCACAGTTTTAGTCCCCACAACCTCCTCAGGAAGGCTGTTCCATGCGTCCACCACTCTCTCTGTGAAAAAATACTTCCTCACATTGCCCCTGAGCCGTCCCCCCTCTATCTTCAAATTGTGCCCCTTGTTCTTGCACATCTCTTTTTCTGAAAGATGCTACCCTCTTGGACTTTGTTGATTCCACTGAGGTACTTAAACGTTTCTATCATGTCCCCCCTCTCCCTCCTTTCCTCAAGGGTATACATATTAAGCTCCTTTAGCCTCTCCTCGTATGGCTTCTCTTGCAGACCCTGCACCGTTTTAGTTGCCCTGCTTTGAACTGCCTCCATCCTTTCCTATGTCCTTGTGGAGATGGGGTTTCCAGAACTGGACACAGTACTCCAGATGGGGTCTCACCAACTGTCTGTACAGGGGGATAACAACTTCCTGTTTTCTGCTTGGGATGCCTCTCCCTATACATCCCAGTACCCCCCAGCCCTCCCTACCACCTTCTCCACATTGCTTGCCAACCTTAACGTCATCTAATATGATTACCCCCCAGGTCCCTTTCCATTTTTGTTGTTACTAACCCCCCCCCATTGTGTAATCTTCCCTTGGGTTTTTGTTTCCCAGGTGCATTACTTTGCACTTCTTTGAATTGAATCCAAGCTGCCATACTTCTGACCGTTCCTCCAACCTTGCCAAGTCCCTTCTCATCCTAAACAATGGAACTGTATCCAGCACATGATGTGTACATGCCATGAACCTAATTCTGCTTCTTCATGCTGCAATGCTCCACTTGTTCCTGTCCATAATAATTGCAACATACTGCACTGCATCCTATAACTTCCCATCCCTTACTTACTCAATTCTTGGTATCCA
Organism: Neoceratodus forsteri; assembly: GCA_016271365.2. Lineage (NCBI taxonomy): Eukaryota > Metazoa > Chordata > Ceratodontiformes > Ceratodontidae > Neoceratodus > Neoceratodus forsteri. The sequence continues at coordinate 946,588,690 of CM057452.1, forward strand.
GTGAGGACAGCGACTGAATATGAGCGACCATTAAAATGGCGACTCATATTCAGCACTATCCTCGTGGGCTACCCTGAAAAGGTAGCAACCCTATGCAATGGTGATCCTGTGGAAGGGCAACCGGAAGGAGAATATAGTGAGGGGAAGGGGAAGAATAGGGAAGAATGTTTTTGAGGTGGTAGTGTGCATGCTGCAGCCGAGCTAGCCATGTGGTGTGGTGGTGAGGGTGGCTAGCTCCGGTACAGCAGGTACTGGGTTCGGGGCTGGGTGAAAAATTTTGCCGCAGGCTGCCACTGCGGGTTTTTTTCCCCCAGGAATCTGGAGTGTTGCCCCTTCCCCAACATGCACCCTCCTGGAATTGATAATCATTTAGTAAAGGGGGGCAAGGGGTGAAGCCCACCACCATATTAAAACTTGGATTCCTTGCCGGATGCGTGTTCGCTGGCATGTGAATATCGCCGATTTGCTTTCCGGCCATATACACTCACCATAATAGCGATCGCTGTTTTGCGATCGCAATTTTGACATGGAACCCAATTCTTTCATGAAATGCCCCACAGCACTTATACAGTATCTCACATTACCTAGTCCAATCCCTACTCAAACACAGAAGCTTGGCCTGTGTTTCTGCTATTTTGTCCCACCTTGTATATCCCCCCAATATAAATGTAACCTTGCTGAAGTAATTTACTGTGAAACTTTATTGTTCCTGCTTAACTCCCAAAATTGTATTTCCTTTACTGCCTGTTTCAATATCTAAAGTGTACTGTAGAATGCTCTCTGTGTTCTTATTGTGACTATGTACTCTAATGCTAATTTGTATTGTAATCTCCTGGTTCATTCCTTAAAATAGCAAATGTTTTCCTAGTGCACCCTACCAAGTAAATAAATATAGGACTTGGACCCACTATGTCAACCCCGGGCCAAACTCCATTTTCTCCAGGGTGTTGAGAAGGTATTGCCATTCGACAGAATCAAAGGCATTTTTGAAATACACTGCTAGTGCTGCAGCCTGGGATTTAACACCTGTACTTTATGTAGTAAAGGGAACTGGGTCCTAAGGTGGTTTGAGCCCAGTCTACCCTTAATAAACCCCACTTGTGATGGGTGGATCAGCTCAGAAAGGACTTTCCCCAGTCTGGTAGCCAGTATTTTATCCAGGACTTTCATGTGCTGTACAGCATTCGGGATTCCAAGTGCATCCGTTTTACCTATAAACTGTGGTTACATTAAGACAGTCTCTCTAGTATTTGCTATGTTTGTGTAGGGTTTTGTGGAGACTACTGTACCTGAATAGCCTTGTATTGTGGGGTCTGTGCTGAATGCAACTGCTCTCTCAGCATCATAGCCACAAGACAGGATCCCTGGGTCTGCACTTATTAGCAACCCTCCCAAACACACACACACCACCATTCCTCCCGCCTGTCGCGCATGTGCAGTCAGGCCCTGGCCTTCCCAACAGAGTCGCCGAAATCGGATCCAGCTTTTGTTCTCTCTCCCCTCTCCTACTAGGCCACATGCAGGAACCCCCTCACTTGCAGCAACACACACATCAGCTCATCGGAGTGCAAGGAGCGGAATGCCAGAGGAATCAAGGGTAAAGACAGCAGCTCATCTTCTCAGTGGATCATCTGCCTGAGAGTGTTTACCTGTCGATGTTTTGCATTGATTCCCAGCCGGCCCCAGCCACCCTCCCACCCAAGCTTGACCGTCAATTTAACATCATCTGTGATCACGTGACTTGCAGTCATGTGACCACAGTCATATAGTTAATTTTGTCCAGATGTTTTGGGCATCTGAGCTCCAGATTGGGTCGCCATTCCCCATTTTTCTTCTGGGTCAGGAAGTACATTGAGCAAATGCTTGTTCCCCGCTGGGAAGGTGGTGTTTTTTCTACTAGATTTGCTAGCAGAAGCTTTGTGGCCTCCAGCTCCAAGAAAATTCTTTCTGTTGGTGAGTGAGGCTGGACATGTTTGTTTACAGAGATGGAAATCTTTTGAGCTGCAGGGTAAGGTCTTGACCCATCACCTCCAGGACACACTTGTCTGTGGTGATGTTTTTCCAGTCCTGGAAGAAATGGGCCAGTCTTCCTCTTACTGGCAGAGGACTGGAGACCTGGACACACATAGGGTTTTTGTTTGGACTGAGCCTTAGAGGTCAAAGCCTGATCAGCCCTTCTGGCACCCCTTCCTCTGCCCCTGAAGAAACCCCTCATCTGAGAGTAGTCATTGGGCATGGGGTCGAAAGCTTGAGGGTATTAGCCTCTACCTCCCCCTCCATGAGGCCTGTAAGAAGTAGAGGCCTTCTTCTTTCTCAGTGTTACTCTTGTAAATAATTTTGCATTCCTCCACTTTTTTCATGCAGCCACTATCTTGTCACCAAAGAGGGAGTTATTTTCGCAGGGAAAATCCATGGCTTTTGTCTGGGTATCCTGTGACAGACTGGTTGTTCTAAGCCAAGCAAACCTCAAAGAGACAGCATATGCAAGAACTCTGGAAGCAGTGTCACTGGTATCCACTGCCATATGAAACTGGTACTTTGGGGTATCCAGTGTAGACCTGGCTGTATTTGCCAAGTCCTGAACCTGTGCCGCATGGAGGTTGTCACAGATAGCCAGCACTACATTCCATAGTGCTTGCTGGTACTGTGTTGTGCATGCCATGTATACAATCTGCCTCAGAATTAGGGAGGCAGTCCTGTATACTTTTTCCCCATACTGTCCAGCTTTCTGGAATCCTACTCTAGAGGCTGGGAGTAGAGGGGAACTTGGCCTTACAACAAGCAGCTGCCTGAACCAGCCAGTCAGGGTGAGTGTAGAGGTACTCAGCACCCTGCTTATTAAGCTAGTACTTCTTTTCTTTCTGTCTATGCCTGGTATAGAGGTAAGGGTTTGGAGGAGTTTGCTTTCCTAAGGGACTTGTGTACTGGCAGAAGTAACTTCTTAGTGGGAGTTAATTCCCTCATAGCAAGGAAGTCAGCTTCTTCCTCATCCTCTCCAGACTCCTGAGTGGAGAGGGCAAAGGTGCTCACCATTTGTTTGATAAAGAAGAAATGTGAGGAATAGTTCTCTGGACTCCTCATGGTCAGGGGACCCATCCGACTCAATGTGCTCTCCTTCATAACAAAATTCCTCCTCCTGGTCAGTAGGAACTAGGGGAAAGCCTAGAGGTTGAGGGGGAACTGGGAACCCCATCAGAGATCCCATGGCCTGAAATGACTGAAAAAACTGCCAGGCCTTTATCATGTCCTACTGAGAGGGTGTAAATACTATATCTACTGTTGTCTCCTTTTGCTCTTCGGCAGGAGGGACAATGACATGTTTTTCTTTCTGTTTCTTTTTAGCAGGATCTGAATCTGAAGCCTGCTCTGCAGATCTTTTATGTTTATCAGAGGGTTTTTCAGAGTGGTCCTTCAAGGGTTTCTTAGACTGGAAGGGACTCTCGTCAAACCATTTAGGTTACTCAGAGGCAGACTGAGAAGCCAAGAGTTCCTCAAGTTTTTTTGTTTTCTGTCTTTGAGCAGAGATTACTACACAGCTCACAGTTTTCAAAACTACAACTGGGACCTAAACACTTCTAACACAAATCATGGCTGACTGCCTCAGCCAGGAGATTAATGCATTTAACACAATATTTTAAAACCAGCAGGTCCCGTTTTCTTCTTGGGCTTGTCTGTCATGCCAAACGTAAAATAGAGAACCCAGAAAAACAAATATTCCCCTACAGAAAAACAAATCATGGTCCAGTTCCTACCACAATAAATTTATTTTAAAAATAAAATAAAGAATAAAAAGCCCTAAACTTAACAGTAAAACAAAAATTTGCCTCAGTTCCTCAGGCAGGCAACTGAGACGAAATCCCAGAAAGAACAGCAACAAAGGGAAAAAAAAAAACTATAAATTTCCACCAGTTTTACCTCTAAGATGAGGTAATAATGACGGTTAAAACCAAATAAAAATGAAAACACAGTGAGTTCTCTGGTTCCTGGGAACTGCGCAGAATGGGGAAAACTTGCTAAAAACCCTACAAAATAACAAACTAGAGGGCAGAGACTACTAAAAACAATAAACACAAAATAAATTATACTTATTTTTGAAACTCGAATGCTCCAAGTGAGTTGCTGAAGAGAGCTCATTGGGGTGCCTTGGTAGTGCAGGTGGAGAAAAAGATCTGATGTTATGCTGTAGAATGCAGCACCACCCAGAGGCAGAGATTTGAACTGCATTCTAAATTCCATTCCACATGCTGTGTGGCAGCATCACCTGCCAGGCTCATTGCATTATGAGGGAGTCCTGGGGTTTGAATGAGCAATAATATAATAATTTAACAAAAACCAAAAAAAATTTACCTGACCATGCTGTTTTAAGGGCAGCTATGCGTGAGACACTCTTTAAAGAATATGAGTGTTTTATGCGTAGAGGAAAGCAGCACATTGGTTGGGAATGCTCTTTACTCTTGCCCCTTACTGTGCTGTGTATTCTTACTTGGTATTCTGTTTATGATTGCCAAAACTCAAAGACTGCCCAGCTGATTGTAGTGTTGTTATTCTTGCAGCTTACTTTACTATGTATTCTGTATTTGGTATATTATTTATTCTGTACCTTTATTATTAAGTACTCCCTTCCCCTAGGATGCCTCTGGAAGTGACCTGTAACTAGCTCAGCATGTCTTTCCTGGTGAAAATTTTGAAATAAATATGTACAAAAGCAGTTTTATAATTTATGTTTAATTAGAAATAAGGTGAAGTAACAAAAAAAAAAAATAAGCTTTTCTGTCCATGAAGTGTTTTTAAGGCTGCTTGACGTAGTCAGGAGAGCCTTGGAATTACTATAAACGAGTCCATAGAATCCGGAGAGGCATTTTATCCATTGGTACTACAACAGTTACTGTGTGAGGGCTACTTTAATGCATCATACAGTAACTACAGTAGTAACATGTACCTAGTATTCCAGCCTCATTGATTTCCTGCCAGCCACCCCCTAGCTAAACCCCGCACCTGTCTCAGCACGCAGTTTCTCACCACGGCCTCATTTGACCCAATGGCAAAAGTAACTCCTCCATGACTGTCCACCTGCTATCACTGTGCTAAGACTGGAAGAGCATAAGCACAATAACATCACAGTTTCAAAGCTATGAAGGGTCTGATGGTAAGTCACTCTGCTTAAGTTGCCAGGTTAACAGCAGTTGGTGATGATCTCTGGGTGCATTGGCAAAGATGCTGTTGACTTGGCTGTGATCTCTGTCTGCAGCCCCCTTCCAATGAGTTCCTTACCCAGAAACTCAGTTGCAGCAATCTCTATTTTTGACAGGGCAGCTGTAGTGAAATGATGTTCCAAGTACAACACTAACAGCACTAGGTTTGATGTCACATGTTACAGTTGATACAGCTGTAACAACATCTTTATTTTCCTGTTTAAAGATCAATAGCAAATATCTTGAGTACTGCAATTCTGCTTTGTCATATATCATATTTAAGTTCATTTAATAAAATTTACTGTTAACACCTGTACGTCTATTAGCTTATCACAGCTGTCATGACGTCAACAGCAGGTTTGAAATTATGTGCCAAAAGAAAAAATTACCACAGTAATCTTGTTTCTTCTAATGGAGTCTTGCTGTATTCGGACTAAATGCAGTTAGTCATTTCAGTTCAACTGCCACAGAGACTAAAGAGTTAAATCTATGCAAATGCATAGTACGTTATGCTAGAGCTTGGTTTTTCCAACCCCTGTCCCTGGTACATTCTATGTAACTGTCAGATTCTTACGAGCACTAAACAGTGGCCGCTAAACTATACTACATACATAATAATTTAATAAAATAGTTGTAAACAGACTAATAACCAAACAAAAGGGGCAACAAGAAGACTCAAGTCAGAGACGTCCAAGAAAAAGCCACCCCAGTGGCACAGCACTCAAAAACATTTTTAACAGCTATAAAGCAGTGCCGTCCTTTCAGGTTCTGTTAGGGGAGGCAAGGAGGGAGGTCAGAATACAACAAGACTCCATTAGAAGAAACAAGATTACTGTGGTATTTTTTCTTCAAACAACATGAAGTCTTGCTGTATTCTGACTAAATGCAGACTACCAAGCAGTGCCCAATGGAGTTGGGTACAGAACCTACTTAGGAAATAGGCTCTACAGTACTGCTGTGCCAAATCTGGAATCACCCCCTAGCCTGGGTGTCCAGGTAGTAGTGTTTAATGAATATGAGAACAGTTTTCCAGGTAGCTGCTTTGCAAATTTCAAGCAAGGGAATATCTCTGGTAGCTGCAATAGAAGCAGCTGTTTCCCTAGTAGAGTGGGCTCTAAGACCAGCTGGTATCTCTTTCCCCAGCTTGCCATAGTAGAACTGAATGCAAGACACAATCCACCAAGCAATGGTCCTCTTGGTGGCTGGCTTGCCCTTACTCACTTCGCCATAGGTGAGGATCAGTTGTGTACAGTCATTCCTATGGACCTTTGTCTGATCCAGATGGTAGCTAATAGCCCTTTTAACATCTAGGCTATGTAGTCTACACTCTCCTGAACTAGAATGTTCAGTAAAGAAGATAGGTAGTGTCACGGATTGATTCAGATGGAAGTCAGAGACAACATTTTGAAAAAATTCCGTTTGTCCTAAAGACGACCTTGTCCCCATGGAATGCTATGTAGTTGGGTTTCACTGTCAAGGCGTGTAGCTCACTAATTCTCTTTGCAGAGATTATGGCTACCAGGAAGACAGTTTTCCATGTCAGGTACTTGAGCTCAGCAGAGGACAAGGGTTCAAATGGGGGCTGCATTAGCTGTGCTATGCAGATATTCAGATCCCAAGAAGGGGTTGGCTCCCTATGAGGGGGGAGTAGATGGAGCAACCCTTTAAAGAACTTCCTGAAGATTGTGTGAGAGGCCAGGAAAGGGCCCTTCCCTGCGAGAGAAAGGCAGAAACAGCTGCCAAATATATCTTCAGGGTAGAGGGTCAAAGGCCCAAGAAATGAAGGTGGGCTAAATAGTCCAACAGGACTGCCAGTCCCGCTGTCTGTGGATTTATTTCCTTTTGTGCACACCAGATAGAAAATCTCTTCCATTTGGAAGTACAAGTCTTTCTGCTGGCAGGTTTTCTGGAAACCTTCAAAATATTCATGACCCCTTCAGAGAGATGCAGGCCTGCATACTCTAGGTCCTCAAGAGCCAGGCTCTGAGCCTGAGAGACTTGAGGTTGGTGTATAGGATCCTCCCTTGGGAGAAGGTCATAAGATTGTGCCTCCTGAGGAGGCATATCGGACTGGTCACTGCCAGAGACATCAGCACGGGATACCATGGTTGTCTGGCCCAAACCGGAGCAATCAGAATAATTGATGACTGGCTCCTGAGTTTGATCAGGACTCTGAAGATCAGAGGGAAAGGCATACAGGAATTTGCCTGTCCAGTCCAGTATCAGTGCATCCATAGGCACTGAACCCAGAACTGGAGGTCTGCAGCAGTACTGGGATAGCTGATGAATGTCTGATGCTGCAAACAGACCCATCTGTGGAGTGCCCCATCTCCTGAACACTGCATGCAGTATTTCCCTGTTCAGAGACCACTTGTGGTGAAACTGATTTATTCTGCTGAGGGCATCTGCCAGTACATTGCCCTTGCTTGGCAGGTGCATGCCTGAGATGAAAGTCTTGAGGGAGTAAGCCTTACTCCAGATCTTCATTTCCTTTGAACACAGGGCAGAGAACCTCGTCCCACCCTGTTTGCTGATGTAGTACATGGAGGTGGTGCTGTCTGTCCCTATCTACACCACCTCCCCCTGTACCATCTTTATGAATGACTGAAGAGCTAATAACACTGCTCTGAGCTTCAGCAGACTGATGTGGAGCAGGTACTTCTGATGAGACCATGTCCCATGAGTAGTGTGGTTCCCCAAGTGAGCTCACCATCCTAGGAGAGAAGCATCTATGGTCAGAACTACTGTTGGAGATTTCTGGAGGAACAGAACACCCTCCCTGAGGTTGTCCCTGTCCTTCCACCACTGCAATGCCTGGAACAGGGTGGTTGTCACTGGAATCAGTTTGGACAGAGAATCCTTTCTCTGGGACCAATAAGACCCAAGATGAAACTGGATGTCTCTCAGCTGAAACCTGGCTCCTGGAACCACTGCTGTAGAGACTGCCATGTGCCCCAAGAGCTGAAGGAAATGTCTTGCCAGATGAGACACCAGTTGATGAAAATAGTTTGCCAGGTGGATGAGGTTGTTTACCCTTCCCACTGGCAGCAGAGCTTTTGACTGGACCATGTCCAATTCTGCTCCTATGAATTCTAGGATCTGGACAGGCTCCAGAACGGATTTCTTTAGGTTTACTAAAAATATGAGGGTATCCTGCACCAGACTCAGGGTAATCCCTCACCTGCTGAGGGGACTGACCTGCAACCAGTCATCCAGACAGGGTTACAGACACTCTGTGTCTTCTTAGATGAGCTACTACCACTGCCAGACATTTTGTGAATGTTCTGGGGGTTGAGGTAAGGCCAAAGGACATTGCCTTGAACTGGTAATGGCCTGAGAGTAATTCGAACCTTAGGTACTTTCTGTGAAAATAAGCATCCTTGAGGTCCAAGGAAGCTAACCAATCTCCTTGCCTGAGAGTAGGAAGGATTTTGGTTAGAGTCACCATCTTGAATTTGGGTTTTGTTAGGTTTTTGTTGAGATACCTCAGATCAAGAATGGGCTGCCACTCCCCCGTTTTCTTCAGGGTAAAGAAGTACCTGGAGTACAACCCTTTTTCTTTGTGAAGAGGAGGAACAGGCTCCACCACTTTGTGCTGCAGAAGTGTGGCAACCTCTGCCTGCAGAAGGGCTGTCTCTGAACTGTTGGCAGGTTTGAATGACCTAGGAGCATTCTCACAGCAACATTCATGTGGTTTGAAGGTAGAAGCCATTTTGTATGGCGCATTGCAATTTTCCTGTTCTGGCTGGTGAAACTAACACATGTGAGTACTTCTTTACCTCACAATAACAGAATTCCTTTTAAAAAAAATGGCTATACTATAAAACAAACTCTAGGAACAATTGACTAAATGGATTTATTTTGTTATTTATTCTACAGAATAATTTCATTTACAAGAGTGACAGCCATTGAAACACAGGTTATGAGAATGCTCTAGTTATAAAGAAGCAGAAGTTTATTACAGTGTTAAAATTATCACTGCCACATTTTTCTTTTCTTTCCTTTTCTTCTCTAAAAATGCCCTTTGAGTTTTGTTTGCAGATTTTAGAATTAAAAAGATTTTATGAGGAATTCATGACCAGAGAATATTCTGGTAACATAAGTTAATTTAAAAATTGACAACATAGTTACAAAGGTATGGGGAAATAGTAATCGCTTTTTGGAAAACACCTAATTTAGCTCATTTGTATTAGTACTAAATATTGCTTTACTTTATATTTTTTAGATTGCCTTTTCAAAAGAATTGTCAAATGTTGAAAGTATACCCCGTGAACAAGCCCAAGATGCGGGTGAAACGTAGGGGATGAAATAAAACAAAGATTCAAGTGACTGGAAGTCTTCTATTTTTCCTTAAAGGTCTAAAAAGCGCCCCCACCCCATTTTTTATATTGTCTACATAGCCTCTTATTGGGGTGGGGGCTGATTTAGTTCTAGAAAGAACCTATCTCCATTTCCCACCATTACTTGTGCATTTACAGGTTCGAATGACCTTGCTCTTGTTCTTGAAAATGTTTTGAAACTTCAAGCAAGACCCTGGCTCACTACGTTCAGGGCCCATTTGTCTGTAGTAATGGCCTTCTAGACCTGGAAGTAGTGAGCCAACCTGCCCTCTAATGGCAGCGGGAGGCTACCCTGGCTGACACACATGATGGTGTTTGCTTGGCAGGAGTCCCAGGCTGAGAGGTGGAAGCAGCCCTACTTACACCCCTTCTGCCTCTGAAGGATCCTGTTGCTGGTAAGCAGGAAATGCCTGGGCCAGGTAGAAAGGTCTTTGGTAAGTCGGAGTTGAAGCTTTCTCCTTAGCAGCTGCACTCCTGTAAGTGGACCTGTACTTGTCCATTTTCTTCATGTTACTCTGTTCCCCAAACACAGAATTCTGGACAACAGGAAAGTCCATAGCTTTTGACTGTGTGTCCTGGGAGAGATTGGTACACCTGAGCCAAAAGAATCGTCTTAGGGAGACTGCAGTAGCCATGATCCTAGAGGATACGTCATTTGAATCCACAGCAGAGTGAAATTGGACTTTGGATGCTTCAATGCCATCCTTGACTATTTGCTCCAGATCCTTAGCTAGCTGAGGTGGAACATTCTTAACCAATTCCAAAACAGATTCCCATCTGGATTTCTGGTATCTAGAAATATATACCATGTACGAGGCTTGTCTAATTCCCAATGAGGCAGCCAAATAATGCTTCTTGGCCATGGCATCAATCTTCTGAGAATCTTTCTCTGGAGGGTGTGAGGCCAATGGGATGACAGCCCCATCACAGGTGGCATCCTGAACAACCCCTACATGGCTACAATGGTTGTACAGGAACTCTGTACCATTGCCAGACAACATATACCTCCTGTCCATTCTTTTGTCCACAGGGGGAATGGAAGTAGGCATCTATAGAATTTTATGTGTCTATTTTTCAAGAGACATATGAAGAGGAACTGAAAGTCTCAGTGTCAGGGGCATCAATCATTTCAAGGAAATATGTCTGCTCCTCCTCTTCAGCTTCCTCAAGAGTAGGCAGTTGTAAAGTCTCAGCTTCTTTTCTGAAAAACTAATAGTGAGAGGAGGACTCACCAGGGTGTCTAGGAGGAGAAACCAATTCTGGTCTATCAGGAGACATCAGGCTCAATGGGGTCACCCAAGCCTTCCCCCCTCCTCTTCTTCCCTCACCCTCCCACTTGAGTTCATAATAGGCCTCCGGATCATATGAACTGGTGGGGAGTGAGCCAGCAAGTGATCGAATCACGATATGCGGTTTCTGACCCGGTCTGCTATCACCTGAACCAGCTTGTAAGGACTGTACAATCCGTATCGCTTTAGTGATTTCCTCAGCGGTTGGAGCTGCAAATGTTGGCTCCAAACTGTTTTCCTTTTTCTCTTTGCAGGTACTGATTCCTCAGTATCTGCCTTCCTTTTGGTCGAGGAATATCACCCCGGTCAGAAGGCACCTCCTTTGGTTCCTCAGCCCCCTCTGTACCGGCCATCTGGGTCAGCAGATTTTTCAGCCATTCTTTCCTTAAGCTGGGATAAATGCTCATCCAGCGTGGCTTTAGGAAAGTTTTTGAAAATTTGGCAGTCTGTTTTTAGGTGGTCAAACCCCGGACAATAGACACAGATGAGGTGGGGATCAGCTTTGTCAAACACCTCCCCACATTCTGTGCAGTGCTGAAACCCAGTGGGACCGGTCTTTTTCTTGGGTTTCTCTGACATGATGCAATGAAAGGCCAGGTTACCCTTTTTTTAAGTGGCAGTCAGACCTGAGTAACTAAAAGTGTTTTCGGTTAACGACCGGTTCAATGGTTGATTGAAAAAAAACGAGAGAAAGACTTTTTTTTTTTAACGGAAAACCGCCAGGTCCCAAACCAACTAATGTAACAAGTTAAACATTAAATTGTACCTCAAAAGGAAAGAAATCACTCGGTTTCCTCCCAGTCACACAAACCGTAAGAAAAAAAAAATTATAATTACTGATTTTTGGAGAAAAAGTACAGTTAGAAGGGGGGACAGCTCAGGGGCAATGTGAGGAAGTATTTTTTCACAGAGAGGGTGGTGGATGCATGGAACAGCCTTCCTGAGGAGGTTGTGGGGTCTAAAACTGTGGGAGAATTCAAGAATGCATGGGACAGACATAAGGCAATTTTTGTGGGGGGTAGGAAGAAATAGGCTGTTGGGTAAATAGGATCTGCAGCTTATTCTCTAGGTAGGGAAATGGCAGACTAGGTGGGCCAAGTGGTCCTTATCTGCCGTCAAAGTCTATGTTTCTATGTTTAACTTACCGTAACAGTAGAGGTTTTGAGAGGAGCTCTTGCAACAGGTAATACCATTAGGACTGAAGCCGTCAGGTGTCAGGACCCCATGGAAAACTTGTAGTCAGCAGTTTGAGGCAGGGGACAGCCCCCGATGTCGGTTCCACCCGAGGTCAGATGTGGTATAAAGGGGGAGGTCCCCTGGCACCACTTCAGGTTTCCTGCCGGAGACCCAGCTAGAAACAAACTTGGAGAACCGAGCAGGAATTCCCCATCATGGTCTGGTGATATAATACCCAACAAATACTATCATAGGGAATGGAGGGTGGGAAAACCACCTGCTGCAAGAGCTCCTCTCAAAGATCTACTGTTACAGTAAGTCCTTACTTAACTGTACTATCTGTCTTCAAGGGTGGAGCTCTTGCAGCAGGTAATACCATTTGGACAGAGTCCCAAGCAGTGACCAAGGATAGGCCCAGGTCTGATAGGGTGGTGGTACATATGCTGAAACAGCTGCTGATAAATATCTACAAGAGATGGCCCTGCAGGACTGCTAGTCCGAAACCTGCTCTCCTTCTGGATGCGATGTCCAGGCTGTAGTGTCCGATGAAGGTGTGGACTGAACTCCACTTGGCAGCAGCACAAATGTCGGCTGAAGAGACGTTCTTGAGGGCTGCAAAGGAAGAGGCCACTGCTCTGGTGGAATGGCCCCTGATAGCAACTGGAAGAGGTCTGTTATGGTGCTGATAACAGAATGAGATGCACTGTACCAGCCAACGGGCTAGTGTCTGTTTAGAAACAGGAGCTCCCAGCATTCGCTTAGCGAATGAGATGAACAACTGCTCCGACTGTCTAGAGGAGCGAGTCCTGTGGAGGTAATATCTCAAAATATGGTGAACATCCAAGGTGTGCAACAGTGCTTCACCTTGGTTTGTAAACTCTGGATAATAAACCGGAAGGTTGATGTCCTGGTCAATGGTCAGCACAGACACCACCTTAGGCATAAATTTAGAGTTCATGTACAGATTCACCCTGTCCCTGTGAAAGACTATGTAGGGTTCTTTACACATCAGAGCCTAGAGCTCAGAAACCCTTCGAGCAGAGGTAATGGCTACCAAGAGGAGGGTCTTCCATGAGAGGAAGTGCAGCTCGCATGAAGCTGCTGGCTAGAAGTGAGGAAGGGAGAGTTTCTCCAGGACAAAAAGGAGGTCCCACAGAGGAACAATGTCCCTCTTGGGAGGCCTGACATGTAAGACCCCTCGAAGGAAGGTTTTGCAGGTATTAAGCTGTGCCAGAGATTTATCTCCTGTAGGGTCATGATATGCAGAGACTGCACGAATGTGCACCTTGATGGATGAGTAACTCAATCCTAAGTTCAGAAGGTGATGGAGATACTCTAGTATGTGCCTAGCTGGACAACCCAAGGGATTTAGGGCATGGGCCGTAGCCCGCAGACAGAAGAGTTTCCATTTCAGAGCGTATGTGGCCCTGGTGGAAGGCTTCTTCACTGCAACCTGAATTTCAGCCACCCTGCTCGACATTCCTAGTCTCTCTTCCGCTAGGACTGCAGGAGCCATGCATGAAGGTGAAGAAATTGAAGAGCAGGATGGACAAAGGTCTCCTGTTATTGTGACAGCAAGTGGGTGGACAGTAGCAACTGAACTAGGGGCTCCAGAGACAGTTGCTGGAGCAACGGATACCAGATCTGACAAGGCCATAGAGGAACCACCAGGATCATTCTGGCTCCCTCTGACTGCAATTTGAGCAGTATTCTCTGAATGAGGGGAAAAGGAGGGAAGGCGTACAGGTACTTCCCTGTTTAAGAGATGGACAATGCATTTCACCAGAAAACACCAGGCCCTGGAACGTGCGAACAAAAATTGTGCAATTTGGAGTTGCATGGGGACGCAAAGAGGTCCAACTCTGGATGGCCCCAGGGATCAAAGAGGTCATCTACAACATCTTGGAGCAGTTCCCACTCATGATTCTGAGAGGTAAAGCGACTGAGGCCGCCGACAAGAATGTTCTGGACCCCGGGCAGATGGACTGCAATGAGGTCCAATCAGTGTTCCACTGCCCAGTCCCACACTCTCATGGCCTCCCACAAAGGGGGCACATGAGTGAGTTCCCCCTTGATTGTTGATGTAGAAGACTACTGGTGTGTTGACTGTCTGCACCAGGAGAGGACCCGAAGAGAGCTGGTCTCTGAATGCGGCTAACACATTCAACACTGCTCTCATTTCCAGAACACTGATATGTAGAGAACTCTCTGTGACAGACCAAGACCCCCGGGTCCTGTGATCCCTTAAATGAGCCCCCCAACCTGACAGAGAGGCATCTGTGGTTAAAGTTTGAAGAGGGCAGGGTCTCTGGAAAGGGATTCCTCCCTCTAGACTGTCATGACAGAGCCACCATTTCAGAGAACGATGAAACACCAGAGAGATCCGGATTCGGAGATCCAGATCGTCCACAGAGTGGTCCCACTGAGCCCTGAGGTGCCATTGAAGAGTCCTCATGTGGAGTCTGGCTAAGGGAACTGTGGCTATGGCCACCGCCACGTGTCCCAAAAGTTGCAGGACCACTCGAGCAGGGGAGGAGGGGGTCCTTTGAAGTCCTCTGGTCAAACCCCGAAGGCAGTCTGCCCTGTCCGGAGGCAGAAAAGCTCTACCCAGTCTGGTGTCCAGGATAGCCCCGATGAATTGCAGCCTTTGCGTCGGCCAGGGGTGCGACTTCAGCCAATTTACTGTGATGACCAGGAAAAAAAAAAAAAGAGAGCCTGCGTCTCTCTTACGGCGATTAGGAGCTCCTCCTCCGACTGAGCGGAGTGGAGCCAATCGTCCAGGTAAGGGTAGACAAAGAGGCCTCTCCTGCAGAGAGCTGCCGCTACTACAGCTAGGCATTTGATGAAAACCCTGGGGGCTGAGGAAAGGCTGAAGGGTAGAACCTGAAATTGATGGTGCTCGTCTCTGAAGCAGAATCGTAGAAACTTTCTGCAGGACTTCAGGACCTCGATATGCATGTAGGCACCCTGCATATCTAGGGAGCACAGCCAGTTCCTTGCTGAAGCAGGGGGAAGAGGCTTGCCAGGGTAACCATTCAAAACCTCTGGTATTTTACTGAGAGGTTGAGCTGGCTCAGGTCCAGAATTGGACGAATGTCTCCCGTTTTCTTCGGGATGAGGAAGAATCGGGAGTAACCACCTTTCCCCTTCTGGGCCTGTGGGACCCTTTGAATGACTCTTTTCTCTAGGAGCTGTTGGATCTCTGCTTCTAGGAGAAGGCTGTGATCTGGTGGACAACGGGACATGAGTTGTCCGGTGTGACAGAGATGAACTCTATCGTGTACCCTTTCTGAATGGTATCCAGAACCCATTGGTCTGCAGTGATACTGGACCATTCAAGTGGGCAAAGCACAAACTGCCCTACTACCTTCTCACTCTGCCTGTCCGTTAGGGGAGGAGGGTGGCAGAGGGAGTGAGGCTGAAGGGTTGGGGGGGCCTGGGCCCTAGGGGTTTTGGGCTGCTTGGGGCCCTGGAAACCTTGAGGGGCAGGGTGCCCATGCCGCTTGAATCCTTTGCCATGGGACTGCTTGCTTCCCTGAGCCTGTCCTTGACCTCAACAAAAAGGGCACTGGCGGGGTTCTTGAGACTGGGTTTTGGACATGCGGTGTACATCAGTCACCACTTTCCCCGACTCCTGTAGTTGTTTTAACATTTGTTAGACTTCTGGGCCGAACAAAACTGGACACTGAAAAGGGGAATCCAGGATGGACTCTTGCAAGTCTGGATGGAAGCCCAGGAGTCTGAGCCAAGACTGCTGTCTCATACAGATTCCTGAGGCTGCTGTCTTGGAGGCCATATCCACGGCGTCGTATGAACACCAGAGAGCGTGTTTATAAACATCTAGACCCAACTGGGCACACACTAGGATTTCTTGATTAGAATCTGAGTCAGGCCTCGCTTCCACAAGGTCTGTTTTACTCCACAGTGACTGTTGATATGTGATCATGTGAGCCATAAAGTTCTATGACCTGATGGCCCCAGTAGCCGAGGAGAAGACTTTACGACTCCAGGCATCAAACTTCTTGGAGACGGGGTTGGGAGGTTGGGAACTCAAATGTTTTGGATGAGACCCCCTGCCGTGGGCAGCTGTGAGGATCAATGAATTGGCTTTGGGCTGTTCTGCCAGGAAAGGATCAGACTTGGGGGGCTTATATAGTCTGTTCACTTTCCTAGGGACTGCCAGGATGGAGGATAAAGTCCCCCCAAGTCAGGCATGTTGCATCCTGGAATGGTTCCACAAATGGTGGAATCACCAAGGGTTTGGGTTCCTTCTCTCTGAGGAACTTGGCCAGGCGTTTACGCTCTGGGTCCAGATCCTCTGTGTCCCACTCATATATGGACTCAATGTGCGGCATGATGTCCAAGAAGGAGGGATCATCTGGTGGGGGCCTAGGGGAGTCCTTAGGTTCTGGGGAGGGTGAAGGAATTCCCCGTCTGCAAAGTCTGAATCCTTGTCATTCTCATCCGAGGAGGACGTAACAGGAGGGGGGGAAGGAGATGGAGATGAAGGCTGTTTCCTTCTCTTCCCCTTGGGATGTGGACATGGGTGCTCACCCCGATTTCCCTGAGGTTTTGGGGGGGTGGGGGACCCATCGGTGGCGGTGGAGGAACCGTGGCTGGGGGTCTGTATAGGTGTCCCCTTTCACAGTATTCCACCAAGAGGTGAACAGATTACCAATGTCTGCCATCGGGATGACTACAGGGGCCAGCGTCAGGTCCGAAGGACCGGGTGTCAGTTCCTTAGGAATGGGTGTCTGGGGATTTGGCCCGACAGGCATCGGGCCCGGGACCGCGGCATCAGAAGGCTGGTGACCGGTATCGCTCTTGTCTAGAGGGGCGTCCGGTGGGGCCTTGTCTGGCGTCTGGTCCCTTGGAGGAGGGGCGGATGGCTGGTCCTTGTCCCGCGACTGCCCCGTGTCTGGCTCCAGGGAGCGGGACGACTGGGTAGGTGACTGGCTAGGTTTGCGCTGGTCTGAAGGAGGGCACACCTTAGTCTGAGGGGGGGGTGTCCGAGCCTGTGTGATCTCCTACCTACCAGAGGGTTCTTCTGCCCTTTTTCATTTCTCCGGAGAGCTGGGCCTGTCTGAGGCCCGGGGCAGCCTTTCCTGGGTCGACTCTGAAAATTTAAGAGGTCAATGAGCCAGGGAAGAGTGGTGGTGGTGTCCTGATGAGGCAGACTCCTGGTGTTTTCCCTGGAAAGAGGCGGGAGTGGACTTAGTCGTGCGGGAGGGTTCGGGCGGCTGGGCTGGAACAGAACCGTATCTCTTACCGGAGGACGATGAAGACGGCTCCTGCTTTGCTGGTGACCTGGGGCTGGATTCAGACCTGGCCAGATCCTTTTCCTTGTGGTGATGCTTCCCCCCTGAAGACCTGGCCTTGGGTGGGAAATCCCTGGCAGGAGAGGATGAGCTGTCCCGATACTTGCTGCATGGCCGCAAATTTCTTCTCTAAGAGGAATGCCTTGATTGCGTGGGCCCCTCTGGCGTGAGTCTTCTGATTAAATTTCTGACATGTGCAGGCATCAGGCTGGTGTTCCGGGCCTAGGCAGCGGAGGCAGGCTGCATGGCCATCTTTGGCTGGGATCTGCTTCCTGCAGGCACACTGACTTTCGCCGCAGTGGTGAGGGCGACGACATAAACAAGGCAATAATTAAATAGGATTCTAAGGAATAACGACTAATCTAACATTCGATGGCTGCCAACTACTAAGAGAGGCATCTGTGGAGCCGAACTATGAGGGTCGATGGTGGGAAAAGAACTGAGGTGGCGCCAGGGGACCGCCCCTTTTATACTACATCTGGCGTCGGAGGCAGGCGTCTGGGGAGAGTCCCTGCTTCAGACTGCTGACTACAAGTTTCTGCGGGTCTTGACACCTGACAACTTCAGACTTATGGTATTACCTGCTGCAAGAGCTCCACCTCCGAAGACAGATCTAAACTAGTCTAACCTGTATCAAAGACAGAGGCTTGAAGAACCGAAAAATGAAACGCGGTTTGAAAAAAAAAGTAAAAAAAAACACTCTAACCGCAGCGAGCAAAGGAGAACTCTCCAGAATGACTTCACAGGCAGACAGAGTAAAGAATCTGATAGTTACATAGAATGTACCAGAGACAGGGGTTCGAAAACCAAGCTCGCACTCAACGTTCTATGCATTTGCATAGAGTTAACTCATCTCTGGGACAGTTGAACTGGAAAGGCTAACTGCATTTAGTCAGAATACAGTAAGACTTCATGTTTGAAATATGCTACTTACTATGGTGTTTGACAGGTGCAAGTTGTCAGTCGACTGAAAAACTGTTCCACTGATCAACTGTTTAACCCATGCCTCAACTTAGAAATGTAGAACTAGTGTCCGATGGAGCGGCCTATTGAGTGTCGGCAGCTCATAAATCACGAGAGCGTTTTACATAGAAACACAGAATTTGATGACAGATAAGGACCACTTGGCCCACCTAGTCTGCCCATTTCCCTACCTGATGGATAAGCTGCAGATTCTAGTTAACCAACAGCTTACTTCCTCCTACCCCCCCACTAGAATTGCTTTGTCTGTCCCATGCATTCTTGACTCCTCCCACTATTCTTGACTCCACAACCACCTCATGAAGGCTGTTCCATGCATCCACAACCCTCTCCATGAAAAAATACTTTCTGACATTACCTCTGAGCCATCCCCGCTCTATTCTCAAATTATGCTCCCTTGTTCTTGCACATCTCTTTTTCTGAAAGATGCTACTCTACTGGACTTTAATTCCCCTGAGGTACCTGAAAGTTTCTATCATGCCCCCCCTCCCTCGAGGGTATACATATTAAGCTGCTTTAGTCTCTCTTCATATGTCTTCTGGTGTAGACCCTGCACCATTTTGGTTGCCCTCCTCTGAACAGCCTCCACTCTATTTCTTTGCGGAGATGGGGTCTCCAGAACTGCAAGCAGTACTCCAGATGGGGCCTCAGCAACTATCAGTACAGAGGGATAACTTCCTGTTTTCTACTGGTGATGCCTCTCCCTGTGCATCCCAGTATCCCCCCAGCCCTCCTTACTGCCTTCTCACATTGCTTGCCCACCTTTAGGTCATCTGATATAACTACTCCCAGGTCCCTTTCGATTTTTGTTGTTAGTATCTCACCTCCCATTGTGTACTCTTCCCCTGGGTTATTGTTTCCCAGGTGCATTACCTTGCACTTCTTTGCAATGAATCTGAGCTGTTATACATTTGACCATTCCTCCAACCTTGCCAAGATCCTTTTCACCCCACCTTGTGCATCAACCCTGTTGCAGATCTTTGTGTCGTCTGCAGAGACATATTTTCCCTTCCAGGTTCTCTCCAATGCACTTATAAAGACATTAAAGAGGACCAGTCCCAGTACTGAACCCTATGGTACCCCGCTAGTTACCCTTTCTTCACTGTGGACTCTGTTTACTATTACCCTTTGCGCCTGTTGTCCAGCCAATTTTTTATCCAGGCTACCACCTTGGGACCCACTCCAAGGCTGGCTAACTTTTATATTAATATTTTGTGTGGAACTGTATCAAATGCCTTGCTAAAATCTAGGTAGGCCATATCCACAGCCCCTCCTTGGTCTACTACTTTGGTCATCCAGTCAAAGAAATCTATTGGATTCGTCTGACACGACCTTCCCACTGTGAGTCCATGCTGCCTTGGATCCTGTGCCCCACTGGCCTCTAGGTACTCAACAATTCTTTCCTTCATAAGTGATTCCATCATTTTCACTACCACTGAGGTCAAACTAACTGGTCTGTAGCTTCCTGCCTCTGCCCTGCTCCCACTTTTGTGAAGTGGAATCACATCTGCCCTCCTCTAGTCCTCAGGTACCACCCCATCTTCCCATGATTTGTTAAAGACAGTAGTCAGTGGTGTCACTAGTTCTACCCTTAGTTCTTTTAGAATTCTGGGGTGAATCCCATCAGGCCCCATTGCTTTGTCCACCCTCAGTTTCAAGAGTTCTTTCAAAACCCTTTCTTCTGTGAATGGACTGGTATCTACCTCCCTATTCAGAGTGTTTCTCTTGTTTGGTTTAGGTACCTCCCCATCCTCTTCTGTTGTGAATACTGAGCAGAAATATTCATCCAGTACCCCTGCTTTTCCACTGTCACCCTCTGCCCACATTCCTTCCCCTTTATTAAGTCTCCATATCCCTCCCTTGGTCTTTTTTTTGCTCCCTAATGTACCTATAAAAGGTTTCATCCCCCTTTGTAACAGAACTGGCTAACTTTTCCTCGGTTTGGGCCTTTGCTATTCTGACTGCCTTCCCTGCCTCCTTCTGCTTTAACTGATAAAGTTCTCTGTCCTGCTCTTTCTGTGTTTCCTTATACTTCCTGAATGCTATCTTTTTCTCAACCTTCCCTGCCACTTTTGAGAACCATAGTGTTTTTTTCCTTCGTTTAGTTTTATTGATTCACTACACACAAAGGCTTGTTGACTCTGTGATGGCTGTTTTGATTATTCCCCATTGTTCCTCCACCCATCGTCCTAGCCCATTTGCTAGTGCTTTTCTGAGGCGCACTCTCATTTTCCCAAAGTCAGCCCTCCTAAAGTCCAATATTCTTGCTTTTGTATGGCTTGACTCTATGGCTGTGTTTATTGTGAACCACACTGGTGGTCACTTGTTCCCACATGGCTACTCACTTCTAAATCCGAGATCCTTTCTTCATCCCCATTTGAGAATATCAGGTCTAAGATTGCTCCCTCTCGAGTGGGTTCAAACACTAGCTTTCTGAGGCATGCCCCTTGTAGGGCATCAAGAATTATCCTGCTCCTGTATGTGCCTGCACCAAAGGCGCTCCAGTTAACATCTGGCATATTCAGGTCCTCCATCAACAATATCTCCCCTTTTTCTGCTATTTTAAAGAGGCCTTCTATAATTTCCTTGTCCATTCCCTCCCCCTGAGATGGGTGTCTGTACACAACTCCCATGCGGATTGTGCTGCAATTTCCTGTCTCCAGGGTGACCCATACTGACTCATCTACTTCATGTTTACTCTTTAGTTCTGTTGCTTCAAACCCTACCCTTACATAGAGAGCCCCTCCTCTTTTATCCTCCCTGTCCCTCCAGTAGGTTGTATATCCTGGTATGTTGACATCCCAGTCATAGTTCTCTGTATATCATGTTTCAGTGACTGCCACAATATCCAGGTATCCCTCTTCCATCAAGGCCACTAATTCAGGGAGCTTGTTACAGACTATGGGCATTGGTACTCATCACCCTCCATCTTTCATGGCTTTACCCCTTTTAACCCCATCCCTGTCCTTACTACCTTTGCCTTTTTTTGCATTTACTCCTGTCCTGCTCCCAAATGACTTCTCTACCTTGGTGTTTACCTCGCTAATTGCTGTGTTTTTTTGGGAGGAGGCTGGGATTTCCCTGCTCCTTTTCAGTGCCACCCCCCGGCTAGTTTAAATGCTTGCCAATGAAGCATTTAAACCTATCACCTAGGATCCTGCCCCCCCCCGGACAGATGCAGACCATCACGCCTGTATAGGCCTGCATCCCTCCAGCTGGCTCCCCAGTCCCCAATGAAGCCAAAACCCTGAGCTCCACACTAGTTTTTCAACCATTCATTGAATCCCATGGTCCAGAGTACCCTAGCATCATCCTTGCCATAGACAGACAGTGCCTCCGAGAAGGTTACCGTATGTGCTACTTGTCTAAGGCCCATCCCCAACTCTACAAATTATTCTTGCACTGCTCTGATCCCATTCCCAGCCAGTTCATTTGTCTCTAGGTGGACAGTGACATCCAGCTCCCTCCCTCGTGCAGCTGCTCCTGCAATCCTGAGGATTCGCTTCCTGTCCCTCTGAAATGTAGCACCAGGCAGGCACCTTACCTCCCTCTCCCCTTCCTCCCCCTAATGACCGAGTCCCTCATCAGGAGTTTTCTTTCCCTGTGGGGTCTTGTGCCACCCTGCTGTGGGTCTCCTTTGTGGAGGTTCCCAGCATCCTCCTTGGTCTCCACTGCAGGTGCCTCTATAGAGGAACCACTCTTCGCCACAACAGCATAGGAATTGTGGAGAGGTACCGCTTGAGGGATGCACCTCTGTTCCACCACCCCCTGCCTCCCTTAGCCAACCTTGGTCCAACCGCTGCTCTTTCTTGACAACCTCTGAGGAAGTGGCGGTGGTCCCTGGGTGGGGAAAGAGGTTTCATGAATCCTAGCCAAGTCAGCCTGGAGACGGGCAACCTCCTCCTTCAGACCAGAGAGGTGCCTGCAAATAGGGCAGTGTCGCAGCCTCCAGAATGTCTCCCAGAACACTGCCGCCCCACAGCCACTGCACTGCACCACTCCCATCATGACTTATTTTGTGTCCCCTCTCCTGTTGCTTTGTATACTTACTCTCTCCTCCCTCTACATATTTTTCCACCTACTTTCCTACTACCTCTGTACCCTTACAACTCTTGCCCTTCCTGTTCTGAGACAGGAACTTCCTGTAGTCCTCAGTAGTCTCCTTCCTCCTTACTTGGATTCAGACCTCCAGCAGCTGGGGGGGGGGAGAAAGAGCTATTTTTTTTCCTTTAAGATTGATGAAACTATCTCAGTGATCCTTCCCTTCCTACTGCTAGTCAAATCCAGTGCCTATAAAAGTATAACTGGATTAGGGCGGGTGGCAGGGAGGGCAATTAATAAGAAAATATGTAGCTTTTTTTTTAGTCGGCTGCTTGCTCTGAAAGCAAGATTCCCTCTGCCAGAAACTAGCAGCAGAAGCTGTAATTGGAGACAACTGCTTTTCTACTGCTCAAGCCACACCCCCAATTAACTCCTCTACTCCTGATTTAGCAAACTAAGTTGATATAGCACCCTTCCCCAAACAAAGAAACACAGTGACTTTTTTCCTTTTACTTAAATGAGACCCCCCCGCTTCTAATAAAGTATCTGTTTGCATAATCCCAACCAGCACTGACTCCTACTGAGATAGAAGTGATTTATCAGTAAGAAAATCTGTAGCTCTTTTAGTCAGCTGCTTGCTCTAAAAGCAAAATTACCTCTGCTAGACACTAGCAGCAGGAAGCTGTAAATTAATTTTTGTATAACAGAATCCGTGACTTCTGAATTTTTTTTTTTTGGTAAAGTTTCACTGTACAGAATCCTCACAAGTTACAACTGCTTTTATCAAATTTGGACAGGGAACTGGTACAGCTGTGGATACAATTAATTGTATAGGAAGTTCAATTGACTGCTCCGATTTTCTTCTATGGCGATCAGCTGATTCTATTACCAAAAATGATTGCGAGTGCCTTTACAGAGCTGTGCCTCTACTTGAGTTTCAAGATTCAGCGGCTAACGGATGTGGAAAATTTCAAATCGGTGTCCTTGGGTATACAAGTTGCTTTACCCATCAAAATTAAGACACATCCGGAAGTCACAGATTCTGTTATACAGTATGCCCATCATCAATTAGCTGATCATGACTGAAATAAAAGACAATCAAGTCAGTTAAACTGACTGATGGATTAACATGCAGGTCCACTGACTACTAGCCACTGATTGATTAGGTACCAACAATTATCAGCGTCAGACCCCTTCCCCCACCACACCAGTTGGATTTGTCCTGCTGATTGCTGTGGCTGGCCTGGCATACTATGGGCTGATGGCTGTACTGCCACCTGGGGAGTCTCTTTTCCCACGACCCACACCAGAATGGAGTTGTGCCAGTGCAGTGATGGTCCCAGTCAGAATTAATGGCAATTCATAATACACAAAACAGCCACAGATCAGTCTTCCTCTGAACCCCCAATTGGTCTGACCAGTACCAAAACTGCTAGGATAACTGGAGGTGTCCTGGCAGACTAGCACCTTTCTTTCTTTCGTTACAATGATTAGCTGGTTGATGAAGGACATGCAGTATTACTGAATCCTTGACTTTCTGACCTGCATTGTGTTTGGTGGTGGGTAAAGTGGGTTTTGTACCCAAAGACACATATTTGAAACTTTCTGTGCCAGCCTCTGAATCTTGAAACTTGAGCAGAGGCACAGCTCTGTAACACACTCACAATTGTGTTTTGACATCCGATTTTTTTTTGGGGGGTGAGATGTGCAAAAGAATCAGCTTGGGGGAAAAGGAAGAAAATCAGATCAGTCAATTGAACTTACAACACAAGTAACTATCCACAGTTGTACCAATTCTGTGTCTAAATTTGATAACAGTAACTGTAACTTGAAGAGGATTCTGAACTATGAAACTGGCAACTTAAAAAAAATTAAATAGCAACTGGGATTTATGAACTGCTGACACTCACCTAGCTGCTCCATAAAACACTAGTTCTACGTTTCTACATTGAGGACTGTGTTAAACAGCTGATCAGTGGGAAGACAGTTTGACAGACTGACAACTTGCATCTGTCAGTCACCAAAGTAAGCATATTTCTGGTGCGTAATTTCAAAGATGCTGTTGCCGTCACGATAGTTCTGATATCACAGCACGTGCCACCAACACCCTCGATCAAGCATGTATATAAACTGTTTCATAAAAAATAATTTTAAAAAAAGTAAATAGGCACACACACAAGCGTTAAAGATCATGTGCAATGTTTTTTACATATTTTTTTATAAAAGCTTGAAAAGCTGAAATTCAAGTCCTTATGTCATGATTAGTGTTTCCTGAGAATTTCATGCTGTTTGGTTTTGTGGTTTTCTTTAAATCAGCATTTATTAACTTGCTCTACTGTGGCTGAAAACAGTGGAGTTATTTCTGTCCTCAGTCAAATTTAGAGTGTAATGACATCATTTTGGAATAGCTTGTCATTTCAGATTCCCAATCAGAGCAGTAGTTTGTAGAGTTAATGGTTTGCAGAGCTCTCCAAGTTTCTTACAAACACAGTCTCTGGCTTGTGTTTAGATAGGTCAGCTTAAAATAGAACATTATCTTCTCATAAAAAGCTGATCATTTTAATTTCAATGCTGAATTGAAGAAGTGGAAATCTTTCTCTGTGAGAAATTAGCTCGTCTGTATCACAACTCTCAGTTCTTTCTAATCAAACCTCAGATTGTTTTTCTAACTATATAACACTGGGCTATTAAATGCATATAAAATAAATCTAAATTTTGTTCATTCACAGAAACAGTTCGTCTGATGTAGCCTCCATAAATAGATTTCATGTAAGAACATGTTATTTTCATGTCAGATTGACAAACAGTACATGTGCTTGAAATACTGTAGCAGAGAGTGACAGGCACCTGTCAGAACTCACAAATGTATGTTCTTTTGTGGTTTCTGTGTGAAAATACATTGTTAGGTATAGCTAGAAACATTATGTGGCATCCTGATGCACCATGTCTCTGCCTCAAAGCTGAGGTAGCTGCAGCCAACTGCCACCTGTCCCTGCCCCACAAGCCCCCTTCCTTCTGCTCCACATTTGAAGCTGCTGCATCCTGTTTTCCACCATCTTCTCCCACAGTCAACGATTGTGTACCCTGCTGCCTCCATCCCCTGCCTAAAGAATCACGGCTGCTGTACCCTGCCTCCCCTGCCCAAACAATTGGGTTTTGCATCCTGCTGATCCCCCCCCCCCACCCTCACAGTTTATTTCATTTATTTGCTTTTGTTAACCGGGTAAGCACACTAGACAGCCAAGTGCCTATTTTCAGGTGTGACCTGGGAGATTACAAGGTACATTCATAAACATCAAGCAAAAACAAGTGAAGGATTACATTAAAGAGAATTAGCACACAGGGACATTACAACTCAAGCAACAGTACCAGCAGGGATTTACTTTGCAGGCAGTAGGAAGAAGTACAGTGTGATTTCATCGTTCCAGGCAGCAATGTTGTAAGGCTTGCAGGTAGGCAAAGAGGAGTCACATTGGGATACAGTGGGCCCAGAGCAAGATAAGGGAGTGCACAGTAATAATGCTCACCCTGTTGAGCAGGTGGGCTTAAGTGGTCTATTTTTCTAGTAAGTTGTGAGTACAGGAAGTGTATAAGCGCAGATGTACTCTACCCAAGTCATATTGTTTAGGTAGCATCTCAGTTTGTTGGGGCGTCACAGGCTGAAAGGGTTTGTCTAGTGCAGAGACAGGTGGTGGCCGTTTTGAGAAAGCCCCAGAGGGAGGTTTTAAAGCTCTGGTGGGAGGGTGAGGAGTGAGTGCTTTATGGAAGAGAGTTCCAAACCCTGGGCGCATACGCAGCGAAGGCTCGGTCACCCATTTGTGTGCGAGTTTTAGGTACCAGGAGGGCATGAGAGTCACTAGATCGCAGGTTGTAGGACGAAGTAGCTAGAATGAGGGACTCTGCAAGTTTAAGGGGGGTGGCAGTTCTGACAATACTGTCTATGAAGTTGCCCACGACATAGGAGTGGTGAGTTTCCGGTGGGAGCCATTCAAGCCGGATGTAGAGCTCACAGCGGTGAGTGAGGCGGGGGATGAAAGCACAAAACGGCATATGATGTTGTACGCTGAGTCCCACTTTACTAGACTAGTTTTTGCAATGTGAGCAAAGGTGAATAGTCCACAGCAAAGCATAGGTAGCAGGACTCCCCTGGCTAAGGCGAGACGGGCAGCTGGAGTGAGACAACTGTTTGCTCTGTAAGCGTGACCCAACTTGCAGTTTGAGGCCTTACATGAATTTCACCCCCAGGTACTTGAGCGAGTCTGCAACTAGCAGTGGGGACCCATCGGCCCCAGAAATCTGTAGTGAATCTGGGGCAGCTTTTAACTTGGCTGCTGAGCCAAAGAGCATGGCCTGCATCTTCTGCAGGTTCATCGTAGGTTTATGGTCCTGCAACCAAGTTTGGATATGGTCGAAGTCCGAGTTTAGTTTGGTGTTGATGGTAGAGACGTCCTGGGAACTGGACATGATGACTAGGTCATCTGCGTACAGCACTGAGGACCCAAGAGCCGGAGCAGAGGGTAGCTCATTTATGAAAAGAGAGAACAGGAGAGGCCCCAGGACAGAACCCTGGGGGACTCTGCAGTTTACCTGGGCAGGCTCAGACAGGGCCTTGTAGAACTTGGTGTACTGCTGCCTGCCCGTGAGATAATTACTGATCCAGGCAAGGCCGGGGGAGGAGAAGCCGAGTGGTAGGAGAGAGGAGCACAGTAGTATGTGGTCTACCCGATCAAAGGCTTTCGAGAGATCAATAAAGATGGCCCCGGTCAGTTTGCCTCGGTCAGCAGCAGACCTGATCTCAGAGGTAACAACTGCTAGGGCCGTGGAGGTGCTATGCCCCTTTCTGAACCCATGCTGTGCAGGGGAGAGTAGGTTGTGGGTCCGTAGGTAATGGGTGACCTGAGAGGCGACTACCTTTTCCAGAAGTTTGCTGATCGCTGATAGGATTGCTATGGGGCAGTAGTTCTTAAGGTCTTTTGGGTCCCCTTGGTTGGGCACAGGTATGACCTCAGCCATCTTCCAGATGTCCGGGACTATACCCAAGGTAAGCGATGCATTGAAGATGTGGGCTATGGATTGGGCTAGTACTGTTGCCCCTAGCCTCAGCAGCTTGGGCTCCAGGCAGTCATGCCCAGCACCAGTGTGTGAGGAGAGGCCAGCAAGGAGCTTCTGGGCCTCCATGTCTGATACGACCTTGAGGTAAAAGGGCGGGGGGGTTGTCCCACTGGGTGAAGAGGCCCGATCTATGGCGTAGTGAGGCAGTTTGGGAAGAGCTGGCAGGTCAGTGAACTGAGAGTTGAAGACATTGGCAATAGTGAGGGGGTTGTTGAAGTTCACCCAGTCAATGAGCATGTCCGTGACCTGAGCACTAGCAGACCCACCAACCACATTCTTAATGCTCTGCCAGAATGTCCTTGGATTTTTGGCTGTGGAGAGCAAGATGGACTGACAAAACTCACTTTTTGCAGAGCGAATGGCTCTTTTGCATGAGTTCCTCAGCTGCCTGTAATCCTGGAGGTCTGTGCTGGACAATGAGCACTTATACCTCACCCAGCATTTATCCCCGTTTCATGAGAGAATACAGGCCTCCATGGAGCCATTTAGTTGCAGTGCCCCTCACTCTCCTTCTTGTGAGGGGGGCATGCTTGTTTTGAAGTGGGGTGTAAGTTTTTAGGAAGTT
This sequence comes from Neoceratodus forsteri, assembly GCA_016271365.2. Classification (NCBI taxonomy): domain Eukaryota; kingdom Metazoa; phylum Chordata; order Ceratodontiformes; family Ceratodontidae; genus Neoceratodus; species Neoceratodus forsteri. The sequence goes on from CM057452.1 coordinate 946,616,704, forward strand.
GTCAAGGGCCTTTGAGGGGTCATTTGTGGCCATGACATGAGACCAATCGGCATGACGGAGGTCAGCAAGGAAGCCTCCAACGTTGAGTTTGGAGTAGTCCCTCATTTGTATCACCTTGTAGGGGATTTTGGCAGGGGAGTTGCCCCATATGCAGTAGGTGGGAGAGTGATCCGATACAGCATCAGGTAGAACGCCGCAGGAGATAATTTTCTCTGTTCTGTTGCTTAGCACCCAGTCGATGATGGAACCTTTGTCACCTCTAGGAGAGGGCCTTGTGGGTTCAGAGATGAGCTGGCTGAGGGCTAGTCCAGCCAACAGTGGCTCATATTGCTTAACGTTACGACCTGCCCAGTTAAGGTTGAAGTACCCTAGGACTAGTAACTCGTTTGAGCCAACCTTTGAGCCAAGACTGTCTAGGAGGAGGAGAGCCCAGACACTCCACCCTTAGGAGGGTTGTAGGCACAGATCACGTGCACCTTTCTGGTGCTTCCTAACATGAGAAGGACGTGCAGGAACTCACAGAGATGCGATGTAGATGGCGTGTGTCCTATGACTGAGACGTTTAAGTGTGTCTTGTAGTATATGAGTACTCCACCCCCCCCTTGATAGTTACAGAAGCTGAACCTGTTGCCCCGTGTTCCTGTCTCCACAGTCAGGGCTGCTGTGCTGTGCTAAGCGCTAGAGTGCCAGCTTCCCTGCCTCCACAGCTGGGACTGCTGTACCATGCTGCGCTAGCAACCAGAGGTGGGGCTTTTGCTACACCCTGCTATTCAATTCCATTGCCCCACAGTCAGGGCTGCTGTACCCTGATGCCCCGTGTTCTGCACCACAGTCAAGGCTTCTGCACCATGCTGTTCTCTGGCCCATCACCAGAGACAGGGCTGCTGCACCCTGCTCCTTTCTACACAGTTGGAGTTGCTATGGCCTGCTGTGCTCTAGAGCCCCATGCCTCTGCAGTTAGGGCTGCTGCACCATGCTTCCACTTGCCACAAGATTCAGGGCATTTGCTGCACCCTGTTGCATGCTTCCACAGTTGAGGCAGTTGCACCCTGTTGTCCCCCTGCCACCAGAGTCAAATCTTTTGTTACACACTGCTCCCCACATCCCTTGTCCCAAATAGGCATGACTGCTGCACCCTGTCCCACAGTTTGGGCTGCTGTATCCTGTTGCCACCCCTATCTCCTGCCTGATCATTCAGGGCTGCTGCACCCTGCCTCCACACCTGCAGTCAGGGCCACAGCACCCTGTTGCCCCGTTCCTATCTCCACAGTCAGGGCTGCTCTGCTGCACTACACCCTAAAGTCTCATGCTGCCTTTATCCACAGTTGGGGCTGCTGAACCCTGCTACGCACTTCCATTGCCCCAAATGGTCTAGGCTGCTACACAATGTGTACCCTATTCTATTGTCAGGGATGCTGTACCCTGATGCCCACCTGTGTCCTGCCCCACAGTCAGGGCTTCTACACCATGCTGTCCTTTGTCCCCTGCCACCATTGTGCCCTGCTGCACCACAGAGCCCTTTGTCTCTACAGGCAGGGGACAGGATGCAGCAAATGCCCTTACTCTTGTGCTGCACCCTTCCTGAACAGCTTTGGTTGCTGCACCCTGCTACACTCACTCATTCTCTCACCCTCACAGTTAGGGATACTGCACGTTACCCCGTTTCTGTCTCAGCAGGGTGTAGCAAAGGATCTGACTCTGGTGGCAGGGAGACAGCAGCGTGAAACTGCCTCAACTGTGGAGGCATGCAACAGGGTGCAGCAAATGCCCTGAATCATGTGGCAAGTGGCAGCATGGTGCAGCAGCCCTAACTGCAGAGGTATGGGGTGGGCTCTAGGGCAAAGCAGGCCACAGCAACCCCAACTGTGCAGAAAGCAGCAGAGTGCAGCAGCCCTGTCAGTGGTGATGGGATAGAAGACAGCATGGTGCAAAAGCCTCAACTGTGGGGCAGGACACAGAGTATCAGGGTACAGCAGCCCTGACTGTGAGATGGGGTACATGTGGTGCAGCAGCCCTGAACATTTGGGGCAATAGAAGTGGGTAGCAGGGTGCAGCAAAAGCCCCACCTCTGGTGTTAGGGCAGCATGGCGCAGCAGCCCCAGCTGTGGAGGCAAGGAATCTGGCACTCTAGGGCTTAGCACAGCACAGCAGCCCTGACTGTGGAGAGCGGAATGGGGCAACAGGTGCAGCATCCCTAACTGTGAGGGTGGGGGAAAGAGGGCAACAGGGTGCAGCAACCCCAATTGTTTGGGCAGGGGGTGGCAGGGTGCAGTAGTCCTGATTCTTTAGGCAAGGGATGGAGGCAGCAGGGTGCACAATCCCTGTGTTGGAGAAGACAGTGGGCAGCAGGGTGCAGCAGCCTCGAATGTGGAGCAGAAGGCAAGGGGCTTGTGGGGCAGGGGACTGGTGACAGTAGACTGCAGCTGCCTCAACCGTGGGACAGAGACATAGTGCTTTTAGTTATACACATACATGATGTATTTTCACACAGAAACCACCAAAGAACTGAAATTTGTGAGTTCTGACAGTACATTTGCTTGAAATACAGTAGCAGAATGTGACAAGCACCTGTTTGTTAATCTGACATGACAAACATGTTCTTACATGATTATATTTTCGAAGGCTACATCAAAAACAAACTTTCTGTGAATGAACAAAATTTAGATTTATTTTATATTCATTAAACGGTCCTGTGTTACATAGTTAAAAAAAAAAAATGAGGTTTGATTAGAAAGAACAGAGCTGTGATACAGACATGCTGATCTCTCACAGAAAAAGATTTCTGATATTTCAATTTAGCATTGAAACTGAAATGAACAGCTTTTTAAAGGAAGCGAATTATATATTTTAAGCTGATCTATCTAAACACAAACCAGAAACTAGGTTTATAAGAAACCTTGAGAGCTCAGCAGACCACAAATTCTATAGAGTGCTGCTCTGATTGGGAATCTGAAACAGCAAGCTACTCCAAAATGATGTCATAGCACTCCAAGTTTGAATGAGAGGACATAAATAACTCCATTGTTTTCAGCCACTACAGGACAAGTTAACACATGCAGATTTAAAGAAAACCACAAAACCAAACAGCGTGAAATTTTCAGGAAACACTAATCATGACACAGGGACTTGAACTGGAACTTTTTAAGCTTTTATTAAAAATATGTAAAAACTGTTGCACATGATCTGTAACATCCCAGCATGTCAAGATCAGCAGCTCCCTCTCCAGCACTCTTCCCGTTCGTTTCGGGGACCCTCAGGACTCCAACCTGGGAACAATACTTTTTAGTCTATACCTCAACACCCTCACCAGCTCATGTACTGGTAAAATGCTCCTCTGTGCTGACGATGCAGTCCTCGCTGCCTCACATCCCAATCCCATCTCCCTCCAATTATCCCTCCAGCAAGTTTACAACCAAGCCAAAAGTCTGTTCAGTGACCGCAGACTGGTCATTAACCTAAAGAAAACCAAATCAATGCTCTTCTCCCACCAAAATAAAGCTAAAAATACCCCCACTTGATTATCCCCAGCACTCAGCACCCGCTAGAACAAGTGACCACTTACCTAGGCATCATGTTCGATACTGCCCTCTCCTTCCACACCCACATTAGTGCCCTGTTAGCTACCATTAACTCTCGAATTGGGACTGCCTGCCTCAGGTTGCCCTTAGATTGGCCATCACCTCCTCCGTCTCGTCTCTTGCGGACTATGGCTTGCCCATCTACGCAGCAGCTGACAACACTGCCCTCTCCAAAAATCCAACTCTCCATCAATAAGGCCTGTAGGCTCCTGACCGGTGCCCCAAGCCACACTCACACCTGCCTTCTCTATGCTACCACCAATCTGCTCAACTTTGAGAAGCGACTGCTCTTTCAGACCGGCCTTCTCACTAAGAAATCATTGCTAGGTCTCTCTCCCCCCCAGGAGGTCTCCACCTCCCTACAGCAGTCATCATCATCCATCACCACCCATAGCTTTGTTAAGGCCACTTTCAAGGTGCCCAGAATCAAGACCTCTCTTGCCCAGAGATCCTTCCTCTACTGAGCCCACACCTGGTTCAACTCCCTCCCTAGCTGCATCTCCAACTTGCCAAATATTGGTTCCTTCAAAACAGCCCTTCGGAACCATATCTTTAATACCTGCTGCTGCAGATGTAACTAACCCCCTGTTGTAACCTGTGGTACCCACCCGCCTTGCCCCCTGGCTCGACAACACCCACTGGACAGCCTCTCCCTCCACCAGACTCACTTCTTCCCTACTAGGTCCGAACAGGGATATAACCCGCTGTCTTCTCTGAGGACGTACTATATCCATGAGTGTAACTCACAATCTTGTAACACTATGTAACTTAAGTTGCATACCAACTACTACATTATGTAACCCAAGTGCATCTATGTTAAATGTTCCTTTTACTGCACCTGTAATGTTGTCCTCTGTTTTAATCTGCACTGTACTAACTGTCTTGATGTCTGCCCCTCCCCCCGTGACGAGGTGCCTTTGTAAATGAGTCTCTAACTCAAAGGTTGTAAACCCGATTTGTAATGAATAAAGAACAGTGAATTTTATTAAACACAAAACAAGCTGCTATATGGTAAAGTGGAACAGCAGCACACAGGGCATTTGCCACTGATCTTTATAAATGACAGAAACCTTACATGTATAACACAATAAAAATAACAGAGACTAATTACACTGCATTTGTTTTTCATTTTGTGTCATGGGTCATCTCTCTTTCCCCTCATCTCTTCCAACTGTCTCGGCCCCAGTACTGCATGGTCTCTAATGCAAGGAAGAAGAAAGCGAGAAGTGCTTTTGCTAAACACAGTAAAACCAGAGTCGAAAATCAAAACCTTGACTGTAGAAACCCACTGGCTACAATGGCATACCTGTAAATAAACATAATAGGCATATCTGCAAGGATGATTCAATGAGTTAGAAGCACCAGCTCTCACTCCACTCAAGCTTTCCCACTCAAAACATCTTGGTTTCAGCCATTTATTTATTAAAAAGTTTTACCAGGAAAGCATACAGAGCAGACAATTGCTTGATTTCAGATGCGTCCTGGGGATGTCAGTTTGACATGCACAAAGGTGTTTAGGTTATTTTCCGTTAACATTTTAATTCAAAAATGTCTATCACACTAATACAAAACACAAAGATTTTCATCAATTACACAACAACTGCAACTTCATAAATCAAAGGCATCCATTGTTGGCTCTAACCAACTCTTGTTACTCCTGTTGTGGTTTATTTAAATTTTGAGCAAATTACACTGACAATCTTATTTTAAAGAATAAGTATCTGCTTCAGTATGTATTTCAGTAAATATCTATTCAGTTATTAGAGAATATTTATTTTTTGTACATTACAATAAATTTATGATATCACAGTGCTTCCCATGACAACAGACTTGCCAGCAATACAGCTACTGTGATGTAAGCTGTTGGCAAGAAGACAATTTTTTTGGGATACATTGGAATAAAAATTATTAGTGAACATGGAAACAAAGGACGTAAAAAGGCAAACAGAAATGTTTATTAGGTTTTTAAACCTTTTATCTAGAAACCTGGGCCACCATTTTCTTTCAGGCATAACATGTGGTGGTGCTAAATGAGGGGCATATATAGCAACACAGTACTCTATGGTCGGAAGGAAGTCTAGGTCCATGAAGTCTGTCTGCCTTCTCCTCACTTCTTATGCAAGGATCAGCAAGTATGCTGGTTAAACATTTACTATATAGATTTTCCACCAACTCTAATATCCAGGGTATCCTTTAATTTCCTTGGCAAGCAGAAATGTATCTTACCTGGAAAGTTTGTACTGTCTTTATGTTCACTGTCTTTACTGTTCGCTGTTCACAAGTTCACCGCCCTCTGTGAGAAGCATCTCCTAATGTTCACTGAAGTACACTAGATCACACAGTTCTGTTTGACACTGTTGATACCCTTGAGTATGCCGAAGGACGATATTTTATTCCCCCTCAGTCTCCTTTCCTCCAGGGTGAACACATGTTATGGGCCTTTAATATCTTCTTACAGCTTTTATCTTCCATACATAGCCCAGATCATTTTGGTGACTGAATTGTACCCTCTGTACTGTTTCAATTCTCCTTTCTGTACTGTTTCAATTCTCCTTTCGTAATGGGAGCCCAGAACTGCATACAGTACTCCATGTGTGGCCTGACCAGGACATTGTAGTAGTAGTAGATTTTATCTGTTTGGGGTGCCCTTCCCCAAAGGCTCAGAGCATCCTTACAATAAGATTACAAATATATACATATACAAATAGAAGAACAGGAACAGTAAATAAAAACACACACATATAAAATCCCAAACACAATTATAACAGTTGAACTTGTTCCAAGTTCTTAAACGGCCCCCTCAGACCCCAAAAGTTTGTGCAAATAAGAATGATTTCAGTTGGCATTCAAATATTTCAGGCCGATGGTGCCTCCGGAGGTGCCCTGCAATGAATTCCATAAAGCCGGGGCAGCTAGCTCAAATGCCCAGTCTCCAGAGCTCTTCAGCTTCACTCTGGGGATCTCCAAGAGAGCACCGGTAGCTGACCTGAGAGGGCAAGATGGGATGTATGGATGCAGGAGATCCTTTAGGTAGCCCAGACACAAACCGGGTAGGGCCTTGTAGGTCAGAAGACCTACCTTGAAGGTGATGTGCCAGCGCACTGGCAGCCAGTGTTCGCGCAGCACTGGGGTAATATGACTCAATCTGGAGTGACCAGTCAGCACCCATGCCGCTGCGATCTACAGCAGCTGCAGGCGCCACAAAGCACCACCTCCGACCCTGAGGTTGAGGGCATTATAGTAGTTGAGTCTCGAGGTCACAAAAGCATGAACCAGTGTGGTCAGGTTTTTGGGTGGGACAAAGGGCTTGATCCGGGTGACGTTTCAGAAATGGTAAAATCTAGTCTGGACAACTGCTGACACCTGAGCATCAAATGTCAGCTTGCTGTCAAACACAATGCCCACAGTCTTCACTCTTGATGAAACCTCCAGTTCTGTTGGGCCTATAAAAAGGTCCAGTCTATCACTGGAGGTTCCAAGCCCAATCCTCCGACCCAGCTCTAGCACCAGTACCTCAGTCTTCCCAGGGTTCAGTCCCAGCCAGTTTGACACCGTCCAAGCCTGGTTCTCAGGGAAGCATTTATTCAGCACATCAATAGCATCAGGTCTACCAGGTGTGAAACACAGGTACAGCCGAGTATCATCAGTGTACCAATGAAAACTCAGCTAGTACCGACTTATGACTTCACCCAGGGGCTGCATATACACTGCAAACAACATGGGGGAGAGAACAGAGCCTCTTGGAACTCCACAGTGCAGGTCTCTTGGGTTCGCGGAATAATTTCCCAAGACCATCCTCTGGGACCTGCCCCGAAGGAAGGACAGCTGATGACCTTGCTGGTGAGTCCCACATACTCCCTTAGCCTGTCCAACAAGACTCCATTGTCCACAGTGTCAAACACTGAGGAGAGATCGAGGAGGAATAGAATTGTACGCTCTCCCCGATCCCTCACCCAGAGCAGGTCATTCGACACCCTGATCAATGCTGTCTCTGTGCTATGCAAGGCCCTAAATACAGACTGGAGAGGTTCATAAATTTATATATATATGAAATGATCCTCTAGCTGTTCTACCACCTTCTCAAGAATCTGCCCCAAAAAGGGAAGGTTAGATATAGGCCGGTAATTCGCCAGGACATCAGGGTCCAACGATGGTTTCTTCAGCAAGGGCTTAACCAGACCTTGTTTTAGATACTCTGGGAAAAACCCCAACTAACAAGAACTCCCGACTATCCTGGCAAAGACCAGGCCCAGGGCTTTGACACAGCCAACTAGTAGCCATTTCAAGCCCAGGTCTAGGTCACAGAATGTTGACTTCAGCCAGAAGACTATTCCACAGACCTCCTGCACAGTCACTGTCCAGAACTCGCCCTGGGGGCTGGGTGCAATCACCCACACAAGAAACGCCACTGCTGGAGAACTGAATTCCACTTGGAGCAATCCCGGATGTCACAGAGGAGACACTGTCGGAGAACAATCGAGCAAACTCCTCACATTTGTGCACTGAAAAGGCTCTAACGGGTTCCAGGCAGGCTGGATATAATAGCCTTTCTATGGATCCTTGACAGTCGGTCGACAATTTTGTTGTCGGCCGACATTACGTGCATTTGCGGTTGGCATAAAGGGAGTCACTTCAAACTGTTTTCTTTGGGGGGCTTTGCCCCTCGAACCCTCCCATGAGTGGGTCTCTGCCCCTGCTACTAAATTAATTCTGAGTCTGAGTTGCATCAGGGAAGGGGTGCAATACCCCCAGAAAGCATTGCAGAGGGCCCGCACCGACACTACAGCGACCTGGCACTACTCTTGCCGCAGTGTTGGTTGCGGTAAACCTGTCGCCATAGTGACGGCATATCCCTTTCTACAATCCAGAAAAACTGAGCCAATAGATTCCTCCCAACTGCAATTGTCCCAGACATAAAAGCTGTCTTTTTCTGGACAATTGCATTCTGATACTCATCGTAATGAGTCATCAGAACCAGCTTGTCCTTTCGAGACCCAGTCTTCCTCCAGTGCCTCTCCAACTTCTGCCCTATGTCTTCAACTTCTTTAGCTCCCCATCAAACCAAGGGGAGTCAAGGTGCGAGACAAGGGGGCGTACACCGATCAGCGCCAGCAGGTCGAGGGACCTAGCAAGAACACTGTTAGAGGCCATCACTGCATCACCCGGGCCGCTGGCGCAAGCCTCCAACATGGACAAAATGTCCAGTTCCTCCATCAGTCTCTCTCTGGTTGAACACCCCTCAAAGGGCGGAACTGGACCATTTCCACAGGGGATGGGGCATTTAGGGGGACTTTAAAGCTGAACCCAATGGTGCAGTGATCGGACCAAGTGACCCGATCAATCCTGAAGGTGTCAATTTCAAGCACCAAAGTGAACACCAGATCGAGTGCATGGCCGGACTGGTGGGTCCCAGACATGGAATGCAGGATCAAGCCTAGAGCCTCCATACTTAAGAAATCTCTGACCCTAGGTGACGTCACATCGTCCACCCAGGTGTTGAAGTCACACAAAGTACAATCTATCTGGGCGACTTCCAACATTCTCTCGGCAACAAAGGACACCACCTCCAGCAAGAAGCTCCTGTCCCACCCAGGTAGACGGTAGACCAGGAGCACTCTAAATTCTATGCCTGTACCCCCATGCACCGCCACACAATCAAAAGAACTGGTGTCCCCAACTGGGTGCAACGTCAGGCCTAGCTCTGACCTAAAACAGATAAGAACCCCCCACGGTCCTTCCTTGGGCAGTGCACAACAGAGTACCCGGCCGGGATGGATGCCTCTAGCACAGGGCCAGAGGCATCTCCCAGCCAGGTCTCCATAATGTAAACCAGATCGACTGCCATTACAGCGGTCTTGTTAGCCATCAACCTGGCACTGCAGAGCACTGCCCGAAGAGGACGAAAGGTTGGGGATGGTTCATCAGCTACCTATCCTCTCGGTCCGGAAGATACCCTGGGTATAGAGACAAAGCACAAGGGACCTCACTCCAACGGTCTCCTTAACCCAGGGCATTTCCTGGTCCCTACTACCCAAATCAGTCAACCCAGGCTACATCCTTTTTCCTCTCTCCCCTCTAGCATCCCTCCTCAGAATATCCAACTCCTTGTATCTCCACCGTACTGCAGCATCAAGTGGCTGAGTGAGGAAGAGCCAACAATCTTTAAAAAGAAAGGGAGAGTAAGCCAGTATTTGGGCCTGAGGTGGAACTCCCATCCTAAAAGAAAACTATTACTATCTATACACTAAAATACTATTAAAATAAACAATCATCCAGCCACATACCACAACACCAAAAACCCTCCCCAATCCAACAAATAAATAGATTAGAAGATTTAGCACAAAAGGGAGTCAAATTTGAAACAAGGACCTATAGTGGACTGAGGCGAAGCCCCAACACAGTCAGGAAATTTCCAACTATGGTCCAGAAACCCAGAGGGCTCTCACCCTCCCGAGCAGATCAGAAGTTCAGTTCCAGAAAATGACCGAATACAACCAGGGCCTCTTAGACTCTAGGAATCCGGACTGCCAGGGTGTAAGAGGCAGTCTCACAGCTTAGGAATCGGGGCTAAACCAACACACAGGATCTGAGGTTGATTGATGGTGTAAAGACATAATAGTAGGAGCTCCCAACTGGGTTAAGGCCACTCTCAGGGCCTTTCATCGCCCCACACTCATTGAGGACAAAATCCAAGCCATCTTCCAAGAAGGGAAAAGAAAAGATGTAAACTGGATAGCCACGATATCAGTGATGGCAGAAAATGGCAGAAAGCGAATGTCCTAGTCCAGCCTGGGAAAAGCATGTACCTGACCAGGAAGCAGAAACTGCAACCAGCTCCAGGCATCACAGATCAGCATCCCGCTCCAAGTCCATCTTCCACTCAACTCCTCCATCTGCCACACTCCTCCGCTCGATAGCGGACAACTTCAACACCCAAGGGACAGCTCCAGTCTACTCTGGACCAACGACTCGGCACCACAGCACTTCTTCATGGATAGGCACACCACCACTCTGAACACCAGCTACAGGAAAATGGACCAGAATCAACGTCCAACCGTTATCCCCAGAGACACCGGAGAGAACTAGCACCAGGTACCTTCAGTTTCAGCTCCAACACGAGAGGCAGGCAGGTTAGATTGGTCAGGCCTCTATCCTAAAACCGCTAAACAGGTCAGCAGATTCAAATGCAAACCACTTTGGGCTTCTAACTGAAAAATAAGAAAATCTGAGCTCCTAATTCTAGCTCACTTTCCCCCACTACTTAGTTCTCTTTGCTGTAATCTCAGTATGTAAACTAACAAACTAAAAGAAAGAGCTTTTCCTCCCTTTTTCGACTGCAAATGCACCGGCTCACAGACGGCAGCCCAGCATGATCGCCATCTTGCAGTGTAGTGTACTATTTATAAAGCAGTAGGATTACTTCCTGGCTCTGATGGTCACCCCCTTTAATGTACCAAAGCATTTCTCCTGTCTTCTTGACAACAGCTGTGCAATGTTCATCAGGTTTTACCAAGGCCAAATTTGGCTTCTCCTTGGTGTTCTCATCCTCGTTTCATTGGGGGGGGGGGGGGCACAAACAAGGTAAAGCCATTTTAATGTCACACTCCACCCCCTTTCAGGCTACCCATACCTAGGAGGATCTTGAGGGGCTGCTTATTACAGTTCAAGGATCCTCAAATACAGAGAAGTCACTTTAGTGACAGACACTGCTGAGAACCCCCTCTCCACTTAGAGTAGTGCCAGTCAACTATAACCATCTGCTTCCTGCCCCCAAACTAGTTAGCAATCCACCTCGTGAATGCATCCCGTATCTCATACTGGTGTACTTGACCAGAAGCCTATTATGCACACAATGCCAAAAGCCTAACTGAATTGAAATATATCTACAACCCTGCTTCTTTATTTTACTAGAAATCTGGAGCCCCATTTTGTGTCATAAAATGTGGTGGTGCTATTGGGCCAAACTATCATCATGTAGCACTATCACACATTTGACATACACACAAAACCCCACAATGGGCATGGGGGATTCTAATACAAAACACAACGGAGGCCTCCCAGATGTTAGAGGGTGCAAACAGGGTTTGTGTCTGACAACTGTTTAGCTACACCCACAGACAGCTGTGACACTATAAGGTCAGTCACATGGTGGTATGCCATGCACAGCACCTAAGGGAACCAGTGCTATTGTTGTAGCCTTCCAATCACCCATTTTAATACACAGTTCTAGGATTTCACATCTGGAAAATACGATGGATTCCATAGGTCCTTGGTGGATCAATGGCCCTCAACATGTTCATCATTCTCCAAACTTCGAACCCCCATCCAGCCCCAGATGCTTTGTAGCACAATCCAACAATTGCATGTCCCAACAAACAAAATATCTTATTGCAAACCCTTGGCCACAACCTTTCAGAACTGTGTACGGGACCTGTACATTTTCAAAGTACGATTCTAGCAGTCTGGAGAGGTGTTGTAAATGTTCTTTAGTGTATTTTCCAGAATGGAAATAAGAGGCCTCCGCCTCCTGTTGCACCTTTAAGTTGCCATAATATTGCACAGATACACATCATTTTTCTCTTTTTTCCAGGCTTCTACAATTTGTGTGTGTAATTATGTTTGCAGAAGTTATCAGGAAACCCGAGGCCCCATTCTGAATATGGGGACCATACAATTCCATTTTCAGTAGACAGTGTACTTACAAATGAACCATTTACAATGTAGTTTTGAATACACGCCCCATTAACTTTAGACGTTTTAATGAAGAAGAAGAAGAATACTCTTTAAGGACATGCTGAATGCAATCATATAAGTTTTCCAATTCATTCATGTTTTACATACAACAGTACTTCTATAATTTACAATGCAAACCATATAAATAATTAAACATTACTGTTGTACTAGGAACCTTGTAAATTTTAGCAATATAAAATCAATGTGTTACATGACATGTCATTTTTATGGACAAGACTGCATAAAAACAAAAATGTATTGTGATGTACTTCAGCATTTTCTTCTTTGCTCCTCTGTCCAAGTAGTAGTGTAAGGCATATGGTGTGACTTTCATTCTACATATTTTTTTCTGTAAAGAAAAAGGAAAAGCACAATTTAAGCAAGAGTTTAAAGGCTACAATTACTGTGCCCATCCAATGAGTGAGGTCACAATGTGGACGAGGTATGAAAATGAACAAAACTAGATGTCAGCTTCAGGTACAGTAGTACTATTCAATACATCACACAAGTAAAGTCACTTAGACAATCTTTTAATAAGCAAAAGGAGAAAAAGCATTTCAGCAATTAAACAGCTGACTGTACTAGTTCTTTAAGATTAATTTCTAATGACAGATTATCCATAACCACACCAAACTGTTGAGTCCATATTTTTGTAAATAGGCCATGCGTCACTTTATAAGGATTGATAGATTTTCCTGTACTAACATGTTAAAATATTCCCTATTCATTATTACAACTCTTCTTTCTATTGCACAGTATAATTCTGCATTTACAATGTTCGAGACATCCATGGTTACATTCAAATGGTGGCTGGGTTGGACATACACTGCTAAGTTAGCTTTTCAATATCCATCACTAGGTGTAAAAATCATAATGCGTATATGGTAAAATAAATGATGACCAGCCATTACCTCAAAAAGATTTTTAATGAGTCTGAATTTTTTAATCAATACGTTTCTTTAATTGGGATTTAAAATATTGCTATACAATAGCACATCTCTGGCTACAACACCAAAATTAGTTTCTGCAAATGTGATGTTTAAACTAATATAAAAATTAATATGTTGTGATAACATGGTTTGACATCACCTGGAAAACTGTGTGTGGGTTTGGAACCCACACTTGAGGTAGGATAGAAACAGGGTGGCGGTGGTGTTGGGGACCTCAGTATGTATACTCTGGATGCTATATGGGAGATGAGGGCATAACACACGTATAAATACCTTCAGAAGATAAACAGGGTGCATAGCAGGAAGCTATTCACATTTAGTGGAAACACTGGCACTAGGGGAAACTCGATCATGATGGTGTGGAGGAGATTTAGGAAAGATGTTAGAAAATATTCTTCATGGAAAGATTTATTTATCTGAAAATCAGTAACCGCGAAACCAGACACTGAGCCACAGCTCGTTTCTAGGTGGAACTTGGGAGAGAGGGGGAACAAGGGAGCACAAAGTAAAAATGCCATGTAACAAGGTACAATTACTGCCAAGATGCACAAGACACAGAACTGCAGCTCCGTTTTTTGATAAAAGATACAATATACAGAACACAACATACTCTAGTGCCTAAATTCCATATAAATGCTAGGAGTGGCTCTAAAAATTAAGACTGAAAACAAGGTGCTGATCAGAAAAAATAAGCTATATAGTCAGCCAAGCCAAGAGGTCCACAGGGAAGGCAACCAGCAACGGAAGGCAAAAACTGGAGCCTTAACCCTCTGCATGCATTCTATTCCTGTGTACTACTGTTTAATGTTTGGGTATTTTTGGGGGACTGGGGGGTGGGATAAAGCAAAGTGGATACATTTATTTTGTTTGAAATTTGGTAACAGGTTAACTCCAAGAGCATAAAATGCCCATTCTCATGGGGAATCTGGAATATACTCTGGGGGAGGTAACATTCTAAGTGCCAAAAGCTATTTCAAGTCGCCTCCTCAGCTGAAGGCACTGTGTCATTTAATAATTTTCTTGGCCAGAACACTAAATGCAGGCTGCCCCCACAACCGCATGGTCAGCCCCCGGGGGACCTGTACAAATTAGGGACACTTGACCAAAAAATGGTACCTTAGGTTTAATGTAAAGATGTGCAAGATACTTCACCTGGGGCAAGGAATGGGAATTGTACATGCAGCCTTTGTGGTGCAACAGTGGAGATCTCATTAAAAAAAATGATTTTGGAGTAACTGTGGATAGTAAACTGAAGCCAGGCAGGCAATATGCTGCTGCAATCAAGACAGCAAACATAATGTTGGGTTTCACTGGGGACAGTGGTACTGGTGGGGTCAAGTACAGGTCAAGGGAGGTGATGCTCCCTTGTACTAGCCCTTGCTAGACAATGCCTAAAGTACTACAACCAGTTCTGGTAACCACAGTACAAAAAGGAAACGGAAGAGGTTGAGCGGGTCCAACATAGGGCCATGAAGCTTATTAATGCCCACAGCATTCCATTCTGGGTCCTCTCCTGTTCTCCCTTTTCTTGAACGACCACCCCTCTGTCTGTGTCAACTTGCACATTCACATGTATGCAAATGACGCAGTTATCTACACCCCGACCCCTCGACCACAGTGGTTGAAGGCTTACTCCAGCAAGACTTTCACATGTCCTGCACTGGTTCCACGCCAACCAACTCCGGGTCAACACTTAAACAAAGAAAAGACAGTATCCATGACCTAAACTGGCCATGCTCTCCCCCTTCCCTGTCTTCTCTGCCCTGGACTGTACCAACCCTTCTAGTCTACTTGTTCAAGAATCTCAGTCAGAAGCCAGATAGTAAGGTTAATTTCTTTGCCCACACTGATGCTATCCACTCTAAGCTCCACCACAAACTCAGTGCTTTGTACTGCAACAGTGTCTGCTTATCTCCTCAGGTCTGCCGGCAGCTTGTTAATAAAATGGTGCTTTTGGTCTTCAACAATGTGCATGTGGTCTACAGTACCACCCCCTCTTCTTCCCTCCCTGGACAGGACACCCTCTGCAACACCTTTTGTCGCTCTGCTACCAATTCCCCTCTCGTACTCACCACTGCTCCCTCTACTCCTCCCTATCCATCCTCCCCACCCCCCCATCCTCAAATCGCCAGACCCACTGCACCTCCATCTCCATCTCCAAATACTGGTTTGGGTCATTGCTCTCTCAACCTATCCTCACTATTCTCTCCCATTCCTTCTGCCTCATAATCCCTCCATTACAGGGATCCTTGCACCTTCTCTCTTCCCCACCCTCACTCCTCTGCTGGGCAATCAGCCTTCTCCTGTCACCTTCCTTCCCTCTGGAATCTGCTCTGTTCCTCTTCATCTCTCCCTTCCTATGGTCTCCCTTAAGCACCAGCTAAAACTCAATCCCACTCCCACCTGCTCATGTTAGCCATCTCTCTGAGTCTCTCCTGATGTTTGACCTCCTCCTGGGTTCTACCTCAGCTTATGGACAAGCTCCTTTCTATTCTCAGCTACACTGCAATCATTCCACCTGCTCTGGTCTCCTTTTTGCAAATCAAAACCACTCTCTGTACCTTTGTTTAGCTCCATTTACTTCTTCCTTGCAAAAACCTTCTCCCCCCAGCAGTCAAATTCGGCCGAGTCGGACTCCGGAGGGCGGTTGCATCTCGGGCTACGATGCCCAAAGGGGTATCCAGCAGCTCTATCCCAGAAGTGGGGTAAGGCATGGAACCTGGAGACCCATGCGGTGCACAATATCTGCGCTGGAAGTCCCTCAGGGCAGAGGGGTTCTGCCAGACCTGATGTGACGCTTCCTGAAAATGAACAGGCCACGGAGGAATAACAACATTCTCTGAAGAGACTTTGAGGAGAGCACATGTCACATCAGCAGGATCGAGACTTGTAAAATGAGAGATGTGGAGCTCTTCCAACATCCTCAACAAGAATCGCTGAAAGCTGGTGATATCAACATCCGAAGACAGGTGGACCGAAGAGTCTTTTTCCTCAGGAGAGGAAGAAGAGGAAGCAGAACAACTCGATTCAGACTGCGGCGCAGCAGGGGCTTCTGGTCTGAAGATGACATGGTCCAGAGCTCTTAAGCAGCGAGGGAAGACCGCGGCTGAAGCTCCGAATTGGTCCCAAAACAAAGGCCTTGCGGGACCTGAAATACCTGGGAGAGCAGAAGGGCAAGGCAGTGGAGATCACATGATGTCTACTGCTCGACAGCAGCCTAGCTTCAGTGCTCCTGCCTCTTCACATTCCTATCTACAAATTTTAGCGACTGGGAACTTTCTTTCTCTTTAATTTCCATATAAATAGGGGTCGCCTGCCTGCAGCTGTTATTATCTAGATGTTTTACATCGTTATTGGCAAGAATTCACCACAATGGAAACCGATATGTGGCAGACCCTGCCACACCACACTCCACCAACTTCACCAATGAAGGCCCCCAAGAAATCGTAAGCTCAGGGGTCACAAGTGACTCGTCAGCCTGCTCAACCTACCTCTTCTGTCCCTTTGACGGAGGATCGGTTCCTTCAGGAGCTACTTCCATTCCGGGAAACATCAGCGGACATTTCCTCAGAGCAAAAATATCTCTGAGCTGACATGGGAGACTTAGGCCTCAGAGTCAGGGACACTGAAGCTCGCACAGTCCCCTTAGAGACTTGTAAAGACAAAATCGACCCTGAAATCATCAAACTACAGCAGTAAGCATCCAAACTACAGCTGAAAACTGAGGACTTAATGGGGCCGTAGTCGCAGGAACAATATTTTAATTTTCGGCTTGCCCAAATCTGAGGAAGGCCCCAATGTGATTACCTTTGTGCAGAAGGTCCTTCATAAAGTGGTTGGTCCATCCCCTTAACAATGTATACCAAATAGAGAGGGCTCATCGCTCCTTCAACTCAAAACCTCCTGACAATGCCCCCCAACCCATCATACTGAAATTTTGAGCTATCTGGAAAAGCAACATGTCCTGTACAAGGCTCGAGAGCTATTGTCTATACTCTGGGACAGGAAACCACTGTGACTGACTCAGGACCTTCCTAGTGAGACATGCCAGAAGAGTGGCCTTCCATCCCATAGTAAGCAAATTGATCGCCGCTGGGATCAAATTTAAGATGGCCTATTCTGCCCGACTGCAAGCTTCAATAGATGGCTTCTGGCTTTCTTCTGACACTCCAGACTTAGCCAGAAATGAATTTGCACAGTGCCTACCGAATTTATTCAAGGATACTTGAACTCTCATTTCTCAGTTTGGATGGTTTCTGTAAATGTTTGCTACGTTGTCTTTACCCGTAGTTTGTATGCTCTGGCTCTCCTCCTCCTGCTCATCATCTGATGATTGTGGGGGGGGGGGCTCCTTTCACCCTGACAAGTCGCCTTGTATTGATTTGTACCTCAGTTCTGGGAAGTACCTCCAGTTAGCTGAGCTCCTTAGCAGGTTGGTGTCCTTTTCATAAATCGGGTGTTCTTCAGGGCTCTGACACATTTGGGCTCTACCCGCCTATAAGCTAGGTTCAATTCAGGCTGGGTTCGAGTTTGAAGTGGGGTGCATTTTAGTGCGCAACTGTTCCATCCCTATTTTGATTCCCACTGGATGGGAGCATACCAGTATTAGTAATTTGTATTCGTTGGGGGGTGGGCACAATTTTTATAGCCTGATCTACTGTTTGTTTTAAATACTGAAATAGCTTGTCCTGCTCTTTTTTTGCATCCCATTTTTTAAGACGGTTTCAGGACCGTTCAATGGTGCGAGATGCAGTGGAAATCTGTTAAAGAGCACCCTAGAGCTTATTCCGGTTCCCCCTTCTAACAGGACCATTGGTTCCGCCTGAAGGAGTTGCTTGCTTGGATTCCAGTTCCCAACTGCACAAGGACTAGCACGGATTAAAAAATAGCCTTGTCATTTGTTTACCTTGCTCCAAAGTAGAGGGTGGCTTGCATTTTCTGTTCTCCTTGTTCCTTATACCCGGTAAGACCCTTCCCTTTTAATGGATGTTCCCAGTTGATTTATTTTAACTACTTGTATTTCCCATGGTGGGGGGAGGGGGATTTGTCTGTTGCTGGGTCATCCACGAGCTGGGGATCACCACGTACTGGTTAACGGGGGTTTAGCCTGCTCTACCTCACTTTGGGAACTACATCATGGTATTCCAGGCATCCAGAGAAACAATGTTGGATACTAAGGGTTTTCAATGCTTCAACATTTCTCTTGGTTCCTGGCATCCCTCGATACAGCTTTTGTTGGCAGGTATATTGGGAACTTCCTGTCTGAGTGTGACAGATTTGGGCTTATGAGGGGTTGGTCCCTCCTAGTTGTCTCTTCATCACCCACAGTCTGTTTGTTTGCTCTGGGGAGGCCAACTGTACATAGTTTTTGGATTTTGGGGCAACCGAGGGAAGGGGTTGGGGGTCTGCCTATTCTCTGGCTACTGTCTCAACGTGGAGTGTTTTTTGTGTGGTAGGGGTGTGTTTTATATAGGTTATGGGTAAGGGGGTGGGACGTCTTACTCAACTGTTTATCCTTTCACCTAGTTAAACTGCTTGTATTTCTTATACTGTTCCTATTGTTCCGAATTTCTGAGAATCATAATTTATTGTCCATTTCAGGACTGGATGAACTTTGTTCGAGTTTGGGTTGGGAGGATAGGAGGGTGGATGGAGTGTGTCCTAACTTAAGGAGATTACATTTAGTGGTACTTATGTGTCGGAAGGATGGCTAATAGTGCTATTAAGGTATTGTCTTGGAACATTAGGGGAGCAAGAGAGCAGCTGAAGAGACACCAAGTACTCAAACACATTTCACTGCTTCAGGGCAAGATCATATTCCTGCAGGAAACTCATCTGCTTAGCTAGGAAGCTAACTGGCTGTGCAGGCAATTTATAGGCCAAGTTTTTACGTCAGGAGACTCTACTTCGAGCAGAGGCATAACTATATTAATTGCAAAATCTTTGTCCTTCCAAGTCAGTCAAGTCATTTCTGATCCTCTAGGCAGTTTCATTTTTGTTAAAGGCACCTTAGACCACAATGAAGTCATACTTGGCAGTGTTTATGGTCCAGTTGGGGGGAGACCCCTGTTTTTTTCATGGACTTGTCAGACAAATTAGCTCCCCTCTTGCTAGTTTCCTTAATTCTAGGAGGGGACTGGAACAGTCCCCTACACAAGACTTAGATCGTTCAAATCCATCCCCTCTGCCCTCAACCTCCTCTCAGTGTGCTCTTGGTGATCTAATGGACTCACTAGGGTTGTGCGACCCCTGGCAAATTTTTAATCCCACCTCCCGTCGCTTTTCTTTCCACTCTGTGGTTCATCACACCTCGTCCCACATAGATTACATTCTGGTCAGTCTTTCCACCTTACGGGCAGTGGGTAATGCTGACCTGGAACCCCAGACCCTCTCTGACCATGCCGTAGTCTGGCTCCTACTTAATCCATTGTCCAATTCACAGCGAGATACCATGTAGAAATTAAATACACAGCTACTTTAAGACGAGTCTATGGTCTCTAAAATAAAATCTCTCTTGCAGACTGAAACCAACTTAAACACAATCTTTTGTTGAGATCAGGAATGGTGTGCTCTTAAATGTGTCCTTAGGGGAGAGTTTATCAGACTTGCTTCTAAAAGAAAGAAAGCTCATGAAAGAGAGGCCAGCTCTCTTTTGACTCGTATACGGGAACTAGACAGTTCCATCTCCCCATCTTCACCACCCATCTCTCTGAATTTGCTTCTGGCTCACAGAGACAAGTATGTGGATCTCTTAAGAGATAAGGCCGAATATGCTATTTTGAAGACTCAGTCAAAATACACTAAACAAGGGAAAAAGCAGGTCGACTGCTAGCACTTCGTTTTCGAAAGCTGGAAAGCTCCAGAACTGCCTCAATTTCCTCTTCGGATGGCTCTCTTAAAACCCAGCCTAGGGAGATAGCCCAGGTTTTTGAAAATTTTTACAGTATGCTATATGGCCATGTTCTTCCTCTTTTAGAGAGGATGAGATAATGGTTTATTTAAATATGATTCCCTTCAACAACTCTTGGACACTCACCGAGCTGTTCTAGCTTCCCCTATGTCGCTTCACAAGATTACTACGGCGATAGCCTGTCTGTCACCAGACAAGTCCCCAGACCCGGATGGCTTCCCGTCTAATTTTTACAAAACCTTTGCCAAAGAGTTGTCACCTCTACTATTACGCCTTTTCTGCTACATGTATTCATCCGACTCTTTGGACCCCTCCATTCTAGAGGCTACAATTACCCTCCTTTTGAAACCTGATAAGCCTCATTCTCAACCATCTAGTTACCGCCCTATCTCCCTTAATTACGATATTAAAATACTCACGAAAATTCTAGCTACAAGATTTGGCATGGTCTGGTGTTCTTAGCCTTGAACAGGTAGGTTTTGTCCCAGGCCAATCCTCTGCCGGCCACTTACATAAGTTGGCCCACATCTTCTCTGTTGCAAAAGGACTTCCCTATCCCTGTTGCCTTAATTTCACTTGACACGGAGAAGGCCTGCAACAGAGTTGACCGGGGCTTCTTACAGGCTACTCTGTGACATATGGGGTTTCCCATAACCTTCTTACAGTGGATCCAAGTTATTTACTCCCTTCCAACAGCCAGAGTTTATTGTAGTGGTGTCTATTCTTCTCGCTTCCCCTTATATTCAGGCACCCGGCAGGGTTGCCCTCTATCTCCCCTTTTATTTAATCTGTATCTTGAGCCTCTAATCAGACAAATTAACTCTTCCCTTCACATCTCTGGTATCCCTGTCAGTGGGACTATCCAGAAATGATCGGTCTATGCCGATGATATTCTTCTCCACCTTTCACATCCCAGTGCTTCTCTTACGGAGACCCTTAAAGTTATAGACAAATATAGTTCCCACTCTAACTATAAGCTTAATTATAATAAAACTGAGATTCTATCTTTTAATGGGCACACTCATAGGGCAAACTTTGACTGTTTCGGTATAAAGTGATTCCCCCCGCTTTATTAAATACTTAGGTATTTTTCTCTCTAGGGACCTTTCCTTCATGAAGAAACTCAATTTAGAGGACCTGGTCATCACTCTCCAAAAAGACCTTCTCACGTGGAAGGCGCTTCCGATTTCCTTATGGGGTAGGATTAATATAATAAAAATGAATATTCTCCCCAGAATTTTTTATCCATTAAATATGTTAAATGTTTGGCTTCCAATCTATTTCTTTAAATGCATCCATGCACTTATCTCTAACTTCATCTGGCTTGAGAAATCCCACAGGTGTTCTTTCTTCAAACTGTGTCTTCCTAAAGAGCTGGGTGGGCTTCGGCTTCCTAATATTTTACTATATTATTGGGGCTAGTCACCTTTATAAATGTAGTACATGGCTGATCGCTCCTCAGGCAGTTATGGATGGGACCTACATATCCTCTTGGCTGGACACTGAGTCTTCTCTCATGTCTAGATCAACCTTTCTTTTCTCCCCGTGGAGGTCTTTGCCAGAACCCCTTCAGGAATCTGTTGTTGGGGTCTCTGTTAAGGTCTTTTCACAATTTTGCTCCTTTATCAAAATCTCCCCCACTAAGGACACCTCGCAACCACTCCTACTTAATCGCAATATTAAAATTGTGGTAGTACAATTTCGGCCTCCTGGCTTCCACAGTTAGTTGATTCTAAGGTATCCAACTTCTATCTCCAAGGGTCCCTCCTCCCTTCCCCTGAAATTCTGCATCTCCTCCAGCTGGGTCCCTCACATGTCTTCAAAATCTTCCCAACTTAGACATTTGTTTCAAAATATTGGCCCTTCCCCCGTGCAATCTGATCTCTTGGATCTCCTCACTTCAATGCAGGATCTTTCCTTTAAACCCCATGGTATTGCTAAGTGCTATTCCCTTCTCCTTGATGAGCTATCCCCCATGTTCAAAATGGTTTCCAAAATCTGGAAGGTCTTACTGCCAAATACAGACTTCAATTGGGGACATGTCTGGAGGGATTTTTATAGGTACACCACCCAAGATCGGCTCCAGCTCACTCAATTTCATATCTTAAACAACATGTATTACACCCCAGTCAAATTATTTAATTATCTTAGCTCTGCCACATGTACCAGATGTGGCAAAGCAAAAGGCAATTTATTATACTGTATATTTTCTGGTTTTGTGAGATGGTGTCCTCACTTTGGGCCTTGATCTGGTCCAAAATCGATCCTCTGCTTGGTTTGGAATACCTTTTTCCCCCCCCAAAATCTGTATTATATGAGATTATGGCCAGGTTAAGATTAAAGAACGCAGATACCATATTACACTAATCTCACTTGCAGTGAAGAAACTGGTTCTCAAACACTGGCTAGACCAGTCCTCTCTGTCATATGGAGAATGGTTACATGAGCTATCCTTTTGCCTTAGAACAGAATGCAGGATTGCCAGTACTCATCACAATCCGTCTCTTTTTAATAAAAAGTGGGGCAAACTCTATGCGTTATACTTAAACTGAACCGTATGCTGCTTTTCTTGCTCTCCCTTGCGGTCATAGTTTAACTGGCCATTTGTTCTCGCTTAGTGCTTCTCTCTTTTGCGCTTGGCTGGACAACTCAATTATTAGTGGTGGGCACACTTCACAGGATGGGGAGGGGGTTATGGAGTTGAGGGGTGTTGTTTTCTTTCTTGGCCTGTTGATACTATATGCTCTGTTTCTATTAATGTACTTGTTGAAATATTTAATAAAGTTTATTAAATAAAAAAATAAGGGCGATGCAGAGGATCCGAAGAAGGAGAAGAGGCCTGGCGAACCAGAGGAGGATCCCTGCTAGAGCACTCGTGCGACCCCTTCTGAAGGGTTGGACCACGCCAACTGCCCACCATAGGTAGTCCAACCATACAGGAGCGGTCCAAGTGGTGCCCGAAGGAAAAGGCCCCACGGTGAGGAGATCGGCACTGGTCTGGCCATTGCAGGTGGCTCAAAACCCACCAGATACAGGTCTGTCCCCCGATGCAGAGTGCGAAACAGCGAGAAGTCGACACTGCGGCTCCTTCCTGAGCCTCCAGCAGCCCTGGGAGAGAGCCTCCACACCACCCCAAGCCCACTCAAACCCTTCCCCTCAGAGAGAGACTTGCCCCTCGGTTGTCCATGAGGAATCAATGAAGGAATTCCCGGGGAAGCCGCAGGCCTTGGCAGACCTGAAAAGGCCAACCCTAGATCAACCCATTTCAGAACCTGGAACACCCCCGCTCTAACACCAGCTTCTGCCACAATGGAGGCACAAACATCTAGCTCAGCATAGAGCACGGCGCCGCTCCCAGATCCAGCACCGTCACCCAACTCAAACCCTCTACTGGCACCTGTCTCCTCCTCCGCATTAGGCTCGGCGCCCTAAGAGTCTTCAACACCACCAATGGACTCAGAAGAGTTGGCCCCAAGGGCAGGCCAAGTAAGGGAGGTAGAAGAGGAAGAAACCTTTGGAACCTCTCTGCTAGACCTCGGTTGGCGTAGTGGCTTCTTAGACCATAAAAACTCCTTGGAGTGGGGCAACCACTCCGGGTCATCCAGCTCCTCCTCCTCCGAAGAGGAGGAGATCAGGACAACTGGAAGAGAAGCCCCCACTACACATGGCTCGGTGCAACTCGCGGCATCAGGCGTAGGTCTAGCAGCAACCTCCGTGCCACCCTGCTCACCAACCCCAGGAGCTGGGTCAAGAGCCCGAGCAGCACCCGTAGACGGAGTCAAGGGCCCCACCAGTTCAGATCCAGCATATCCACCGATCGTGACCCCAGGGGTGGTCATGGCTCCGAGGAGGCTGACGACCGAGAGGGGTTCTTAGTCAACTCCCCGGACATCAACTGTCCACCTGACCCCTCTGGCTAATCGGAGGTCCCAGACAGGATGGAACCAACCAGGGCTCGCGCCCCTCTGGTAGGTATAGTATCGGGGGCGACCTGGGGTAAGGGTCCAAAGTTCTTGCCTTAGCGTCCCTGGACTGACACCATCTTCAATATGCGCATTTAGAGGACCCGCCAGTCCATGGAGAAGCAAGTGTCACAGTTGTCCATGTCGTGCTGTGGACCCAAGCAAGATAAACATCAGTCATGGTGATCAGTTACGGAGATGGACTTGCCACAGGGGCACTGATGCATGGGGGCATGTCCACCCTTAGACTTCGACTTAGGTCCTGTATCGGACATGATCGACCGCACACAAAATAAAATTTAAATACTGCAAAGATCCGGCACTGTAGAAAACAAGAAAAATAACAAAAAGGTAATGGTCTCACTCATCTGAAGATCTATGGTGTCGAGAAATCACAAACAGAACTTTCGTCGACTTGAAACTGCACAATAATGGCTCTTCAGCTTCCATGAGGTGCACTCTCAATGGCGGGAAGTACAGAACTGAGGTGAGAGAGGAGTTGGCGTCAGTTACTGGCTAACGCTCGAGGAGCATGCTGTGCGTCTTCCTCGTGGGTGGCACCATTCCCAGCGCCGACTTCTCCCACTAGAAAAATGTTCTAGCTATAAGCTCCTGCAAGGTCACAGCGCCTCCAGTGTATACCCACCAGTGATGAATGGTGAAAATTAGAGATGCACGGATATCCGATCTGGTGATCTGAACCGATCAGATTTTCCTCTTTTCATGGTATCCACCCCAATCAGGTAATGCCTATTTAAAGAGCCGGGTTGGGTAAGCAATCTGAAGGAGCTAGGGTGAAGTATGCTGCTCTGTATTGCTTTCTGCTAAAATGACTCAAAAAAGTCTAGCCTGGCAGTATTTCTATCTTGCTGCTGACATGGATTCGAAAGCAAAATGTATTCTGTGTACTGCACCTACTTTAATAAGTCGGGGATCGTCTTAAAGGTTACGGGACATCAA
Organism: Neoceratodus forsteri; assembly: GCA_016271365.2. NCBI lineage: Eukaryota > Metazoa > Chordata > Ceratodontiformes > Ceratodontidae > Neoceratodus > Neoceratodus forsteri. Next base: position 946,641,797 of record CM057452.1, read on the forward strand.
GTCTTTTAAATCATTTGAAAAATAAGCATAAAGCAGAGCATGCACAGCTGTTAGCGGAGAAAGCAAGGCTTGCACAGCTTTCAAAAGACGAGTTCTGTGAGCCACCAGCAAAACGAAATAAGAAAGAGCAGCCCACACTTGAATCTTCCTTAGCCAGTGCCCTTCCATTTCCCACTGAGCAAGCAAGGGCTAAAAATATCACAGAAAGCATAGCAGAGATGATGGCTTTGGATGGACAGCCCTATGCCACTGTTGATAACGTGGGGTTTAAAAGGCTACTTTCAGTGCTGGAGCCAAGGTATGCGATGCCTTCGAGGAGGTATTTCTCAGATAATGTTATTCCTGCCATGTATGAAAAGCTTTGGCTGAAGCTAATCAGTGAACTACAATCTGTTCAAGCAATTAGTTTCACCACTGATACGTGGACTGAAGAGCATTCAATTAAATCATACCTTTTAATCACTCTGCATTGGATAGATGCAAATTATAAGCGCAGAGATGCTATGTTGGAGCTTAAGCATTAACCAGAAAGGCACACAATTGAAAATTTATGCAGAGAGTTTGTGCAAGTTATTGATAATTGGGGTCTGCAAGCCAGTCAAAGGCACTTAGTCATTAGGGATAATGGTCCTAACATAACAAAGGCAATGAAGTTAAGTGGTGTTCCAAGCGAGGGGTGCTTAGCACATACTCTGCAGCTGATTGTCCATGATGCCATTATGAGAACAAAGTCCAGTGAAGACTTGCTGTGTGTTGGGAGAGCGATAGTGGGGCATTTTAAGCACTCCAGTATTGCAAAAGAAAAGCTAACAGCTTTACAGAAAAGCCTTCAAGTGCCTGTACACAGACTAATTCAAGAGGTTCCTACCAGGTGGAATAGCTGTTACTACATGTTAGAAAGACTGCTAGAGCAGAGGAGAGTCCTCACCATATACGCTTCCGAAACTGAGAACTGAACCCTGAGATCTACACAATGGGCGCCAGATGAAAGTATATGCTGCATATTAAAGCCCTTCGAGCAGGAGACTAGAAGGCTCAGCCTGCAGTCAGCTTGCGTGTCAGACATAATCCCTACTGCCACTGTTCGTTATCATGCAATTGAGAACATTAAGATACCTGGTTTACTATGAATGTGCAAAGCTCTGTTGGTGGCTATGGACACTCGATTTAAGCATTATGAAGCATCAAAAGAACTGGTAGCTGCTTCATTTCTTGACCCCTGGTATAAATTGCATTTTTTAGGGCTGACAGAGGCAAATCATTTGCCCGTGCTGTTGTCAAAGAACTAGTTGATGAACTCGATAATTTCAAGCCCAGAACAACGAAGGATGTACTGCCAGAAACCACACTGGAGCCTGAGTGTGAGGCTGAGGACCCATGGGACACCTTTACACAGTGTAATGCTGTGCACAGGAAAGTAAGTGCTTTAGTTCTCTCTTTGCTGTTGTAAGCTTTGTCTACATTTTGTAATACTCATTTCGAAATACGATACTAAGACATACCTTCTTCCCCCCCCAAAGCTGTTGAAAATGCAGAGGTCGCATCAAGAAATTCTGAGACTGAAATATATCTTTCTGAGCATTTACTCTCCAAAAAAAAAAAAACATCCGATGCCATACATTACTGGGAAATTCACCATCTCCGCTTCCCGATGCTTTCCAGACTTGCAAGACGCTTCCTGTCAGCTCCACCTAGTAGCGTTCCCAGTGAAGGAACATTTAGTGTTCCGGGGGACTTTATTACAGAATGTCGCTCTCGTTTATTGACAGAGAATGCAAACATGTTACTATTCTTGAAACAAAATCTGTTACAAAAGTTCTAAACTGTACTGAAATTGTGATTTACTAACCCATACAGTAGCCATTTGGAATTTGGCATTTGAACCCCCCCATTATCCAAGTAATTGTACATTTATGCTTTTTAAAGCTAGTAATAATAAAGTGCAATGGTGCAACGCTGTACAATATCATATAGTAAACATGCTAAATGCACGTTTTTTAAATAAATATAAAATCTATGTACGATGAATTCATTGTCTTTATTGGTATCCAAACCGATGTTAAACCGATGTTGAACCGGAATCCGGACCCGTAATCCGGGATAAAAGTGGTATCTGTGCATCACTAGTGAAAATACATACAAGGAAGACTGCACTATCCTTCAAGTACCTTGGGGTCTAGCTTCACAACTACCTCAACTTTTCCGAACACGTTAAATGCCATACGAAAAAAACTCCACCCTAAATTGGGAGCAGTGTACCACCACCACAGCTGCATCCTGCTCCCGGCCTGTAGAGATGTCGTACAGAAAATGATCCTCCATATATTCAACTATTGCGACACAGTCTACAGCTCTGCCCCCAAATCTACTCTTTCCAGAGTGGACACTCTAACTCATTCTGTCCCTTTGCTTTAGACAGCCCTACACGTACTCATCATTCTACTCATTATACGTCCCTCTCCTTTTCTTCCCTTGAAGCTAGGCATATGGCACACTGCTCATTTATTGCCAAGTACTGGTTTGGCTCCCTCCCTTCCTACCTGTCCTCTACCCTCTCCCTACCTCGCCCCAACTCCTATGCCCTCCGCAGCTCCCACTCCCTTGCATTCCCCCCTAGATCCTCCACCGCTGGCCAGTCTGCCTTCTCCTACCGCTTCCCTACGCTCTGGAACTCCCTCCCTCTCATAATCCATTCAGCTACCTCTCCCTACTTTCTAGTCTGCCTCCTGCGTAGCCTCTCCTCCACCTGTAGGTGTAACCTCACCTAATATCCCCCCTACATTCAATCAGTCTCCTCCACCCATCTCTTTCCCTCCTTCCTTTCTCTATACCACCCCTTCCCTGTTCCTCCTCCTCCCCCTCTTTTCACAACCCTATCCCATTCCCCCATCACACCCTACTCCCTTCTCTATGCCAACCATTCCCTACTCCACCCCTTCTCCTTCTATTCCTTCTCCATTTCCTCTCATAACCCTTTCCTTACTCCTAATCCTTCCACTTATCTATCTCTCCCTCCCCACACCAAACCCACCTCTCTTAGTCCTTGACCGCTAGTCTGTTTCTATGTTCCCCCTCAAGCCTGCTTTCTCACTCCCTTCCCCCCACTGCAACATGTATTGTTTTACTACTAGCCGGTGCTGGCACACATTCGGCTTGCATCTATAATTTTCAATGCAGTGGTGCATGGGTTATGAGTTCTCACAATCTTTGATTACCTATTAATTTCCATGGGTTAAATTCATGTACACAATTTACTGTACATAGTTGCTTTCATATTTATTTCTCTGCTGTTTACAGCTGTAACACATTTTTGAGTGTAGTCCCCTTTCCCTTCCCCCCAGGATGCATATGGAAACGAGCTCGTTAGTTCAGTATGTCTTTCCTGGTGAAACTTAAATAAATAAGAGCTGTCAATCAATGAGCACGTACTGTATACAATGAATATGTGCTCACTGACGGCTCATTCAGTGGCCAGCCGTTGTGGAGGGCGGAGGGCTGTGCAGGTCATTGGCTCGGGGAATGGATTGGGGGTTGGGGCACTACCTGTCGGGGTGAGTCCACTGGACAGCAGGGAATGGACTATATTTGTGAGTGTACTCCAGACTTGGGTTGGGGAGGGGGATCCACTAGACATATCTGTATACGGGCAGATCGGAGATGGAGGAAGCCACTGGCCACCACAGAAACATAGACACTGATGACTGATAAGGACCACTTGGCCCACCTAGTCTGCCCATTTCCTTCCCTACAGGATAAGCTGCAGATCCTACTTAACCAACAGCCCATTTCTTCCTACCCCCACAAGAACTGTCTTATGTCTTTCCCATGCATTCTTGAATTCTCCCACAGTTTTAGACCCCACAACCTCCTCAGGGAGGCTGTTCCACACATCCACCACCCTCTCTGTGAAAAAATACTTCATCAAATTGCCTCCGAGCCATCCCCCCTCTATCTTCAAATTGTGTCCCCTTGTTCTTGCACATCTCTTTTTCTGAAAGATGCTACCCTCTTGGACTTTGTTGATTCCACTGAGGTACTTAAAAGTTGCTATCGTGTCCCCCCTCTTCCTCCTTTCCTCAAGGGTATACATATTAAGCTCCTTTAGTCTCTCCTCGTACAGCTTCTCTTGCAGACCCTGCACCATTTTAGCTGCCTTCATCTGGACTGCCTCCATCCTATGTCCTTGCAGAGATGATGTCTCCAGAACTGAAAGTAGTACTCCAGATGGGATCTCACCAACTATCTGTACAGAGGGATAACAACTTCCTGTTTTCTGCTGGTGATGCCTCTCCCTATACATCCCAGTATCCCCCCAGCCCTTGCTACTGCCTTCTCACATTGCATGCTAAACTTAAGGTTATCTAATATGATTACCCCCAGGTCCCTTTCCATTTTTGTTGTTACTAACCCCCCAAATTGTGTAATCTTCCCTTGGGTTTTTGTTTCCCAGGTGCATTATTTTGTACTTCTTTGCATTGAATCCTAGCTGCCATACTTCTGACCATTCCTCCAACCTTGCCAAGTCCATTCTCATCCTTTCCACACCTCTTTGTGCATCAACCCTATTGCAGATCTTTGCATCATCTGCAAAGAGGCATACTTTTCCTTCCAGTCCCTCTGCAATGTCACTTATAAAGACATTAAAAAGGACTGGACCCAGTACTGAACCGTGCAGTACCCCACTAGTAACCCCTCATTCTTCAGAGTGGACTTCATTTACAATTACCTTCTGTCCTGTTGTCCAGTCAATGTTTTACCCAGGCTACCGTCCTGGGACCCACTCCTAGGCTGGTTAATTTGATTATTAATCTTTTGTGTGGGACTGTGTCAAATGCCTTGCTAAAGTCTAGGTAGGCCATGTCCACAGCCCCTCCCTGGTCGACTACTTTGGTCACCAAGTCAAAGAAACCAATTAGACTTGTCTGACATGACCTTCCCATTGTGAACCCATGCTGCCTTGGGTCCTGTGCCCCACTGGCCTCTAGGTACTCAACAATTCTTTCCTTCAGAAGTGATTCCATCACTTTCCCTACCACAGAGGTCAAACTGACAGGTTTGTAGTTTCCTGCCTCTGTCTTGCTCCCACTTTTGTGAAGGGGAATCACATCTGCCTTCCTCCAGTCCTCAGGTACCACATCATCCTCCCATGATTTGTTAAAAAGGGTAGTCAGTGGTGTCACTAGTTCTCCCCTTAATTATTTTAGAATTCTGGGGTGAATTCCATCAGGCGCCATTGCTTTGTCCATCTTCAGTTTTAGGAGTTCTTTCAGAACCCTTTCTTACTTGAAAGGACTGGGATCGACCCCCATATCCAGAGTGCTTCTATTAATTGGATTAGGCACCCCCCCTCCTCTTTTGTGAATACTGAGAGGAAGTATTCATTCAGTAGCCCTGCTTTTTCACTGTCCCTCTCTGCCCGCCCACCGTCCTTTCTAGTCAACCTTACTATCCCTCCCTTTGTCTTTCCCAGGGATGTGGGTTATGTTTACAGGGGATCGGGCGCTACTGTCTACCTGGGACATGGATTATGTGTACTATACAGGGATCGGGGGGAGCGCCACACTAACCACCTACGTAGGACAGGGAGTGTGGCGAACATCGATGTACTGGAATGGGTCCAGTCTGTGATTTGGAAGGGGGGAAGACATGTGAAACTGGGCGAGGGAAGGGACCACTGGTCACCAGGGAATATTACTTACAGATCAGGAATGGGTGCGGGTGGGGGGCAGGACCAGTGGACACCCAGGAATACTTCTATAAATGGGACAACAGGGAATATTACGTATAGATCAGGCATGGGTGGGGGTGGGACCAGTGGACACCAGGGATGCTTCTATAAACGCGTCATGCATGGATGTGGATGGGGTGGGGGGGCCACTGCAAACAGGGAAGGATGTCTTTACACATCTGTCCTGCAACCGTCGATCGTGAGGGGGGGGACGGGAGACCACTACAGCACTAGGAGCATTAGGTTAACTTCTTATTTTCTACTTGGGCCAGTGATCGCAGGGGCCAACTGGCATCAAAGTACCTTACTGTTTTCTGGTCAGGCTAGCAATCTGCAATCACCCTGACCACTAGCAGAAGGGAAATGTCTTTCTACTTGGGCCGGCGATCACTGGGTAGGGGAGACCACTAGCACCAGGGCAACTTATTGTTTTATACTTCCACCAGCAATTGATCGCACGGAGGGGGGGGGTACACTAACAGCAGAGAAACTTCCTGTTTTCTACTTGGGCCAGCAAATGGTGGGGGTGGGCCACCTTAGTACGTCCGCCAACCACCAGACTTGTGCAAGATTAAGGCAAGGTTTTAGTTGGTGGTATTTCCGCTGCACAAAGGGAGCCTGCAAAAGGCCCTTGCATGGAGCAAATGCTCTGTGAGTCAGACTGTGCCCATATTCGGGTCCCCTTCCACGTCATTGCATTAAAACTCTGCTTCGAGCACAAACTCAGTTTGGGCGTGCAAACTGAGCTTCTACGAATACCAGCACAGCACAAAACTGGGTTTGCCCACGCAAATCCTGGTGTGTGCATGGACAAAGTTTTGTGAATCCTGGACCAGGTCCGTGCACAGAGAGTGTGCGTGCTGATCTCAGAATGTAGCTGCTAGAAAACCGGAGACAAAGATTTCTCCCTCTCAGGCATCAAGATGGAATAGTCAAAAAAAAAAAAGAGCATAAGAATACCAGGAGGCAGCATAATGCAGTGGTTTAAGGCTTTGAGCTGCGAATCTGGAGACTTGGGTTTGAATCCTACAGCCTCCACTTGTATACTGTGTGATCCTGAGCAAGTCACTTAACGTTCCTGTGCTCCCAGGTCGCACCTGTAAACAAGCGTTCAGCTTAGTGTGCCACTCCTGGTTAAACAATTGAAAAAAAATAAATACCATCAATATGAACATAAACTGAAAAATCTGTTTGCTCACACATTTATGTAACAACAACAAGTGGTATGCTGGAATTGCCCAAGTTATAAGGTGGTAGATATCCTTTATAAGGGGACTAGAAAACATTATATGCGGTGCAGTTTTACATGTGAAATTTTCTTAATTAAAAACATTGTTTTATATTTTTTGTTTGTAGGTATGGTGTGAGGTAACTAATCCGATTTGTAACAGAATGGACTTTGAATAAAAACGTTTAGGTAGGCTGAATTTCACACACTTTGGGTGGCTAAGAATATTTGAATCCATTGTTTTAAGTAGAAAAAATGGATTTATGCAAAATGAAAAGTAACATGTAAATGTTTTTACTATCCATAGAACTTAAATATTTGGAAAGAAAAAAAAAAAAACGAAATTTAAGTACCCCGTGAACAAGCTCTATGAACAGAGTGAAAGGTAGGGGGAGTCAATAAAAAAGAACTTGGAATACACCAGCAAGTGTTTGTCACCTTTGTGAAGGATTGAAAAGGGCTTTACCCCCCCTTCTTCATTGTTGTTGTTGTCTACTATGATCCATAAGGGGGTTAGCCGAAGAACCAAGAAATTGTTATTTTTATAAGTTTACTTATTTCCATTTCCCATTAAGTTTGCAGTTTTTGTGGTATTACTAATTTATGTGTTTGATATCTATGGCAAGTGTGTGATTTTTTTAGTCTGGTTCAGTCACTTAATTATGTAACAAAAAATTGATTGAAATTAGGGCTTTTTAATTTTTTTTTTTTTTTGTGTGTTTATTTCCACTGGAAACAACATCCATCCCTGCTGTAGAGTAGTACTGTGAATCATGTTCGGATTTGCAGAAAAATGAAGTGAAAAGAAATTCTAATGCTCATGACAGCTACTTTGAATGTGATTAGGTGATGTGAGACACAAGCTACAGCCACCGACATCACTCCGTGAATTATGTCAATGGTGATCCCAGGATGGCAGAGATCAGAGAAAAACAAGGTTGCCATCTGGTGATAGAGGACAGGACAAAACTTGACTAGGTGGGCAATATGGGTAAAGTATAAACAAGACTCTCAAATTCTATTAAAGTACAAATATTTTATTATAAAAAAAAAAAATCATAAAACGCGCTGGCGCCTTACCTCACACCACGCCGGCGACCCGGGTTCAGGAACAGACTTGGGGCGTTGAGGCTGGCAGGGGAAGGAGAGAATTGAGCATCCGGAGGATTGCTCTCCTCTCCTGGGGTGGGTTGGGTGAGCAGCCCCGCTCTGTCAGTGACCCCCGGTGGAAACCGAGGGTACTACAAGCAACAGCGCACAAGAGGGCACAAGACGGCGCACAAGCCTTTGTGTGAAGCAAATAAACAAATCAAAATGAAAGAAAAAGCCACTATGGTTCTCAAAAGAGGTGGCTGGGAAAGTCAGGGAGAAAAAGATAGCATTCAGGAAGTATAAGGAAACACAGAAAGAGCAGGACAGAGAGCTGTACCAGTTAAGGCAGAAGGAAGCAGGGAGGGAAGTCAGAATAGCAAAGGCTCAAACTGAGGAACAGATAGCCAACTCGGTTAAGAAGGGGGATAAAACATTTTATAGGTACATCAGAGAGCGTAGAAAGACAAAGGGAGGGATAGTGAGGCTGAATGGAGGGTGGGCAGAGGGGGACAGTGAAAAAGCAGGGATACTGAACGAATATTTCTGCTCAGTATTCACAAAAGATGAGGGAGAAGTGCCTAATACAATTAACAGAAGCACTCTTGATAGGGGTGTCGATCCCAGCCCTTTCACAGAAGAAAGGGTTCTGCAAGAACTCCTAAAACTGAAGGTGGACAAAGCAATGGGGCCTGATGGAATTCACCCCAGAATTCTAAAAGAATTAAGGGGGAACTAGTGAAACCATTGACTACTCGTTTTAATAAATCATGGGAGGATGGTGTGGTACCCGAGGACTGGAGGAAGGCGGATGCGATTCCCCTTCACAAAAGTGGGACCAAGACAGAGGCAGGAAACTACAGACCTGTCAGTTTGACCTCTGTGGTAGGGAAAGTGATGGAGTCACTTCTGAAGGAAAGAATTGTTGAGTACCTTGAGGCCTGTGGGGCACAGGACCCAAGGCAACATGGGTTCACAGCGGGAAGGTCATGTTAGACGAATCTAATAGATTTCTTTGACTGGGTGACCAAAGTAGTAGATCAGGGAGGGGCTGTGGACATGGCCTACCTAGACTTTACCAAGGCATTTGACACAATCCCACACAAAAGATTAATAGTCAAATTAACCAGCCTGGGAGTGGGTCCCAGGGTGGTAGCCTGGGTAAAACATTGGCTGGACAACAGGACACAGAAGGTAACTGTAAATAAGTCCACTCTGAAGAAAGAGGGTTACTAGTGGGTACCACAGGGTTCAGTACTGGGTCCAGTCCTTTTAATGTCTTTATAAGTAACATTGCAGAGGGACTGGAAGGAAAAGTATGCCTCTTTGCAGATGACACAAAGATCTGCAACAGGGTTGACACACAGGAGGCGTGGAAAGGATGAGAAGGGACTTGGCAAGGTTGGAGGAATGGTCGAAGTATGGCAGCTAGGATTCAATGCAAAGAAGTGCAAATAATGCACCTGGAAACAAGAACCCAGGGAAAATTACACAATGTGGGGAGGTAGTAACAACAACAAAAGGAAAGGGACCTGGGGGTAATCATATCAGATGACCTTAAGGTTAGCAAGCAATGTGAGAAGGCAGTAGGGAGGGCTGGGGTATACTAGGATGCATAGGGAGAGGCATCACCAGCAGAAAACAGGAAGTTGTTATCCCTCTTTACAGACAGTTGGTGAGACCCCATCTGGAGTACTGCGTCCAGTTCTGGAGACCCCATCTTCACAAGGAAATAGACAGGATAGAGGCAGTCCAAAGGAGGGCAACTAAAATGGTGCAGACTCTGCAAGAGAAGCCGTACGAGGAGAGACTAAAGGAGCTTAATATGTATATCCTTGAGGAAAGAAGGGAGAGGGGGGACATGATAGAAACTTTTTAAGTACCTCAGTGGAATCAACAAAGTCCAAGAGGTAGCATCTTTCAGAAAAAGATGTGTAAGAACAAGGGACACAATTTAAAGATGGGAGGCGGTTCTGGGGCAATGTGAGAAGTATTTTTCACAAAGAGGGTAGTGGATACATGGAACAGCCTTCCTGAGGAGGTTGTGGGGTCTAAAACTGAGGGAGAATTCAAGAATGCAAGGGACAGACATAAGGCAATTCTTGGGGGTAGGAAGAAATAGGCTGTTGGTTAACTAGATCTGCGGCCTATCCTGTAGGTAGGGAAATGGGCAGACTAGGTGGGCCAAGCAGTCCTTATCTGCCGTCAAAGCCTATGTTTCTAAGAGGGACCAAAAAAGCGTGAAAATGCACACAAGCCGTCCGGATGATGACGCCCCGCTCTCCAAGCAGAGATACCTCCAGGCTGCATTTCTGGGCCCCGTGAAGCTTTGCACACATGCACCCGGACCCTCCTCATGAGGGCCCCTGGGTGGATATGGGAGAGCCCGTCCCCGGCAAAGGGATACGTCCGGGACAACTGGGGCATCGGAGCAGCTGGATCGGCAGGGGAGGCAATGGCAGGTCTAGGTCGCCCGAAAGAGAGGACAGCAGCGGGCACGACAGAGGAGGTAAAGAAATAATGCAACAAAAAAAAATGATTGAAAAACAACACAGTAACATTTAAATCATTGCCACTGATCTTTAAGAAGCAGAGTGCCAACAGTGAGCCCTGCAGAACTCAGACTGTAACTCCCTCCAGTTTGAAGTGCTACCTTGCTCTAACATGCTGCTTCCTGACACCCAACCAACTTGTGATCCATCTTAGAACAGAAGCCTCAATGCCATACTTATTTATCTGCCACACTGGTCTTGCAAGAGGTACCATACCAAGGACTTTCCTTAAATGAAGACATGGAGCCGGATTTTTGGTGGGGCGAGACTGCCTCATGTCCCGGGTGCACCAAAGATACAGTACACCGGGATGTGGCAATTGAACAGGTTTTTCTATCCCGTCTGGCAACTGACACAAGTAAGACCATCTTTTTGTGGTCTCGCTTGTGTCAATCCCGGAGACCACTTTTACGGAGCTTGTGCCCAAGATATGGCGCAAGTTGCCGTAAAACAATAAATTGTCGCAACTGCGTCTAACCTTTGAAAGCTGGGCACAGTTGTGGCAAACATCAGTGGCACAGCAGCAGTTCCGAAGTGTTGTGATACAGTTCTTGACGCAAGCCATGCACCACCCTTTATAAATCTGTCCCACTGTCTAACAGCTTCCCACAGCCAGCCCTCATGACAGTTTTTTTTTTTTAAATATTCCCCACACTAAATTAAGTAGGGGGATAACCAGTTCAAAGAAATGCAAGAAATAAAACAGATGGTAAAAATTGGAGCTTGCTTCTTGATGAATAGTTCATTTTCACAAGTATTTTGCTGCTAGCACACAGTCATAATATATTGTTTCTGTCCCTGCATAGAAGTTTCAAAGTGTAATAAGGGTGATATGAGCCAATTTACCTTCCCTTAAAAATTGTGTTTTGAGTTAGTCTCAGCAAAATCCAACAGTAAAATGCTTTAAACAGCAAACATATTATATGTAAAACAATCATGGATGATGTCCCCATGAAAAAGTGGACTTGTTCCACTATGTGCCAATGTGTTTGGTTTCTCTCCCTATGCTGCTGTTATGGTGGTAACGTGTGCTGTTTGCAAAATTAAAGGTTTTGAGCAGTCACAGACTGTTCTCCATTTGGGGTGTGTACCCTTTCTTTTCCTATGACTGATACTACCCTTTAACCCAGCAACACAGAGTTGTCTCTTGTGCTCATTTCCACTGCAATCTGTTGAAGTGAGCACGAGAAGAAACCAACCTCACGTGGATAGATGGCAGCGGCCATGTTTGTTCAAGGCAAAATTTAAGAATAACATTCTTAACTGTAATGTAAATTAGTATAGCTATAGCTCAATAAAATAGTACAAAAATAGATTGACAGGGGAAGGGGGTTGACACACATCAAGACTTCCTTCGTTACACGCTGCTTGTACCTCAGCATGCAGTCCAAAATCAACTACCACTCAAAGGGTGACTGGCTGTAATGAAGCTCTGAATCTTGCTGCACATTTGGCTGTAAAAACATATCATACATGAGTAAGATAAAGTCTGTGTACTGTACTTACCTAAAAAAATCATCCAAGGAGCGATACAAGCATTACCATTCCCATAAACTGAGTAAACAGTATGAGAGGAGTTAAGAAGGACCACAAAGGCCACAAGGCAATGTTAAAACTGCAATGAGAAAGAAATAAAAATAAATGCATACTGCCACTGGACAACTTTAAGAACAAACTTTACTACAAGGCCTGAAATTGCATTTTAGTGCTAGCTTGAAATCCAAGCATATCAAGGTGTGGTTATTAGTTACAGGAGAGGACAGGCATGGGCCATCTGCAAATCGCACATTCCCTGCTGCCAGCCAACCAAGGGACTGACACAGACTGTGATGGTGGCCATACATTTACTTTCCAGGCTGGAGAAGTGTTCCGCCACAATGGCCACTCGTCCAACTGCCGGGGTGGAGGGAGAGAGAGAAGATAAATGGAGGAAAATAGGAAACAACACTGAAAAAAGAACAAACATTTCAGGCACTCCAAACCATACTTAGTACTTCAGGGCCCCCATATTCAGAGCTGGCCAATAGCACCACATAGCCAGTAGTGCTGTGCTACATTCAGACAGTGTACTCTAATGGTCTGAATATGGATCTGTGCCAGCACAGAACAAGGTAAATATAAGCTGTGCTGACATGTCACAAGGCTGCACATGGCCCACAGGAGATAGCGCACCTAAAACAGGATAGTACGAGGGCTCCTGTGGACCATATTCAGCTCAAGCATGCGAATGAGCCTATAGCACATGCACGGCACTATGGGGTCATTTGCATGTCCATTATGGGCCAATATTTGCATGTGCGCAGCAGCACCTTAGCACCCATATACTGTACACCTATGTTCATCCGTGTTGTCTAGTTGACCCTTCCCTGTGATGTATTAAACAAAAACAGAAAAAAAAAAATCTTTCCCTGGTAGTCTAGCAGCCCCCCCCCCCCAACCTCCTGATCACCCACGTAGTACAACAGGAACCCTTTCATACACTCTCTGGTAGTCTAGTGAACCCCCTACCCCCAGATTATCCATGCTGTACAATAAGAATCCTTTATCGCTCCGTGGTACTCTAGTGGACCCACCAATCGCTCATGTAGGAAATAAAAGTCCTTTTCATCTCTCTCCCTGGTAGTCTAGCAGGCCCCCCCAATCGCCATGTAATGATGTAATGACCCAAAACCCTTTCTCTAGTAGTACAGCAGACCCTTATCCCCAATCGAACGGCATCCATCACCCACCCTCTGAGGATTCCCAACCTAGCCACTGGTGTGATTGTAACTGACAGTAGCCGGCACAGCCCTCCACTCACCTCCTTAGCAGGCCGCAGTATGACATGCACAGAGTGCGATTGCGAGTACTGTAGAAACAATTGTGTTCTCATCTGTTTGCTGATCCAGCTGTCCTTCCTTAAGCAAGTATAACCACAGAGGACTGTACTTAGCCCCAGGAAGACAGCAAGACCGCTTAACATCTGATCTGATCAGAGCTTATAAAAGCTCTAACATTCTCGTTGAGCTGTTGACTCTTCTACTGCTGCTGCTATCCTGTGATGGTAGCTGTGGGGATTCTGGGATTTGTAGTTACAGAAAATGTCAGCTTACAGGTTAGCAGAATCAGTCGGATACAATCTATACTGTAATAAACAGTAAGTAAATAAGCCCAGCTCATAGCCTTTCCACATCAAGGTTATGGAGCTTGTAATGGAGCAGAACGGTTTAAGTGGAATTCTGACACAACTTTAGGAAGGAATTTTCTATGTGCCCTTAACACTGCCTTATCTCTATGTGAGATAATGAAGTTCAGTTCTGTACAGAGGGCTTGCGTTCTCTGACCATCCCAGCAGAAGTCACTGCTATTAGGAAAACTGTTTCCCATGTTACATACTTGAGATCTGCAGTAGTGATTGGCTTGAAAGAAGGCTCCATTAAATATGCAAGGCATAAGATGGATGCCCCATGGGGGGACACAGTCCCTCACTGGGAGTATAAGTGATTCAGACATTTGAAAAATACTTCTAACAATGGCTGTAATGCAAGTGATTTCTCCTTGCCTACTGACTTACAGGTAGAAACAGTTGCCAAATGCACTTTCCGAGTGTAACAGGGTTGAATAAGGCCCTGTCCCGTTTGTTATGCAGAAAGTGTTTAAACACAAAGATCTGTTCTATCCTTTCCTTTTCTGTCTCTTGTCTGTCTGGTTGCACAACAGTGTGTTCTCATAGGAACTGATCACTCTGACAGTCTCATGATTCTCCGCCTTTCGCCATCTCTCTGCCTTCACCTACAGTTTCTGTCTTTTCTTCCCGCTTGCATATCTGTGGTTATGGAGGTGTATGTGAATTTTTGTGTGGAGCTATGAGTGATGTTGGGATTCCTTTGTTTGAAATGTATGTAGTTATACTGTTGGGGTGACTGCAAAAAGCTATTTGGAACTTAGGGAGTTAACCTGAGATGCAATTTAAGTTCCTCTCAGGCTTGTTTGCAAACTCTTTTGCAGACCTGTCAGCAGGGGGTCAGCTTAGGACACTGTTCTATTTGCAAGCTTGCGCCTGCAAAGAAACTGACAATAACATTTTAGAAAAACAGGATATCTCCTTAACGAGTTCCCAGGCAAAGACTTATAGAAAGAGCAGCAATACCTTTGCTACACTGAGAGACAGACTGAAACAGACTAAAGACTGTTTTCTCCATTTGTACTGTCCTTGTAAATAGTCATATTGAACAATTTTTATTTTGCCGTTACTGATAATAAAACGCTCACTGCCAATTTTATAACTGCTCCTGGTTTTCCTATGCTTTCTGACCTGTGCCTCGACGACACAGAGTAAAGGACTTGAGCCTGAACAACAATGGAGAGGCTTTGTGTGAAGCACACCAGGCTGAGAATTATTTCCACTTGGAGGAATACGTTTCCCTCATCACTGGTTTTCTGGACACTTAAAACTTCCAAAACTTAAATGGAGAAATTCTGGCCAGAATACTCCAGCTCTTCTAGAACCATGCCTTCAGGCACAGTGTTGAGAGACCTTATGAGTCACTCTGCCCTGCGAGAGTGTCAGCAGGTTGTGTCTCAGAGACGCAGGTAGTCTGAGAGCCACAGCCACGGTTCTCTGACGAACCTGACCTGCCAGACTGCCACCCACAGTCCAGGTCTGAAGCCACCAGCCCCTTACAGAAACATAGGTAGTCTGAGAGCCACAGCCGTGGTTCTCTGATGAACCCGACCTGCCAGACTGCCTCCCGCAGTCCAGGTCCGAAGCCCCCAGTCCCTCACAGAAACGCTGGTACAGACTTGCCCTCAGGGACTGATTACCTCCAGGATGGGAGCCCTAGCTGCCAATTTTTGCTTTTTTTACATGAGGACAGTTGTCTCTGGGTTTAAATCCAGAGTCTTTCACTGCTGTGGCCCACTGGCTGCAGTCAGCCCCAGGAGCACTCCGATTAGCTCCATATAGCTCTGCACTGTTAATGTTTGATTATATTGTGCTAGATTATGTTTTCTGTTAAAACTGTCTTGTTTGTATTTTATAGCTGAAGTTTTCTGATTTAATGTAAATGCCTGTATTGTGTTCCTCATAAGACCAGTAGCGATCTCAGCTCAGGCCTTTGAACCCTCCCCCTTCACCTTTTTAAGCTAGTATTGTGTTTTAAATAGCCCTTTATTGCTCACTCAGACTTGGAGGCACCTTGCCTAACATCTTGATCTGCAACCTCCCACCATTTAGCCAGTCTGAATTTCTTTAGCTCCAGGAGTAGCCCCACCCCTCTGACTTTCTTATTTAATTCTCCTCTGCCTTCTCCTTCCAGGTAGTCTGAGAGCCACAGCCATGGTTCTCTGATGAACCCGACCTGCCAGACTGCCACCCGCAGTTCAGGTCTGAAGTCACCAGCCACTCACAGAAACGCAGGTATGGACTTTTCCTCAGGGACTGATTACCTCCAGGAAGGGAGCCCTAGCTGCCAATTTTTTTGCCCACCCAGCCACCCCGGTCCTGATTAAATACACATAAACACCACCCTGGCTTTCTAGCTCACTCTTCTCTAGTTCCCCCTCCATCTTTATTCCACTGTGTGTGTCAAATCATGGATCCTGTTCTGGTCCTTCTTCTGTCTTATATCGCATGCCCAATATATGCCACCTCAAGCCTTTATTACTGTGGATAACAATCTGATCTGCTCTGTAACTAGTTCCTGTCCCTACGTGGATATACGCCTTTTCAACTCCCCAATTCTTCAATACTATTTTCATATTACCTTTAACACTAGTATACAAAATGAATTACCACCTCAGCTTATGACTTCCACCAACATCATAGAGGCGTCACCTCTACAGATAGCAGTCAGAGTACTCGTCTATGCCACCGTTAGTGGGAAGGGCAAAAATTGTTGGGGCGCATGCCCCCCACCCAGGACGATGGCCCACATTGACATAAAGGGGTTACCAGTACGAAGCTTACTATTGCCACTCTACGAAAACTTTTATTCCTCCTTCTCCTGTGCTCAGGAAATTAGCTCAATCTGGGGCCACCAGCTGCAATCACATGGCCCTCTGACCCTGCCACACTGAAAGGCGTGGGTTTCCTCCACATTAATGTATGCAGTCTGTTAAAAAAGTTCTCCATGATCCAGGCCTGGGTTCTCCATACTCGACCAGACATCCTAGTGGTTTCAGAAACCTGGCTTAGACCGGCCACCTCCAACAGGGAAGTCAATATCCCTAACTATTTACTATTTAGAGCAGACAGACATTCCGGGGTGGAGGGGTTGCCATCTATGTCAAGGATGGGTATACGGCATCCTGTCTGAGTGCTTTATCTGTTGCAAATGCTTATGAATGTCTGTCTCTTCAAGTCACCATCTCACACACTTCAACATTATGTATCATAGGGTGCTACAGACCTCCTTCTGCCGATCTACAATTGTTACCTCATCTGAGTAATATCATCGAACAACAATCCTCAGAAATAATTATTCTTGGGGATCTTAATTTAGACTGGCTATCTAAAACCGCCGCTCCTCTTGTAGCTTTTTGTGACATCCATGGATTATCGCAACTCACTGTCGAACCAACACGAGTAAATAAAAGAACGCTGATAACAGCTCCCTTCTAGATGTTATCCTAGTGAATAAACCACATCTCTTCTCCTTTGCCAGCACCTTCTTCAGTGATAACAGTGATCACTGATTTATTGCTTGCATAAGATCAAGCAACAAACCTACTACTTGGCCGAAGTTTGCTGCCAAGAGATCTAGATGGAACTTTGATCTCACTGCCTACATAAACAAACACTCCTTGTATTGGCAAGAGTTCTATTTGGCAAAAAACACGCAATCAGCATTCGACATATTCAGCAAAATTATCCTAGATACCCTAAATAAATATGCCCCTATAATTAAGGTGCGAATAGCAAAAAATGCATGTAGATGGTTCACACCATTATTAAAATCTGCACTGACTGAAAGAGAGAACCTATGGAAAAAAGCATGCAAAACCCAGTCTGCTGCGGACTGGTGCAAGTTCAAAAGGGCACGAAACTCATGTACTAGAATGGTTAGAGGTACAAAAGCTGCATACTATCATTCTGAATTTCTCTCTGCCTCCAAAAATCCTACAAAATTTTGGAAAACCATCAAGGACTTGTCTGGTCACAAGTCCGGTAGTTCACTACTTGATGAAATCTCCTTAAACAATAACACCATTAGTGACAGACTGGAAGTTCTGGATGCCTTCAATAATCACTTTGCGACTGCAGGTTTAGCCTTCGACAATTTCCCTGCGAATTTGATACGCTCTCAGGTGGGCTAATCGAGGTGCAGATCCTAGCGTCACTGATTCAGTCTTCTCCTTGCGTCCTACTACTCTGAAAGAAGTTGAAGATCTATTGCTAAAACTGGATGTAAAAAAAAGTGCTGGTGCGGAAACCCTCGACCCATATTTTTTGAAGGTGGCCATCCATGTGCCAGCCATGCCCACAACCTATTTATTTAACCTATCATTAACTCAAGGATCCATTCCTTCAATATGGAAAACAGTGCACATCATACCCCTGTTCAAGTCCGGAAATCCCTGTGATCTAAATAATTACAGACCAATTTCGATTCTCCCGGTCCCATCAAAATTATTGGAAAAAGTCATAAATAACCAGCTGAGGCAGTATCTAGAAGCTAATAACCTGCTTAATCCAGTCAAATCAGGGTTTAGAGCTAAACATAGCACCATCACAGCACTTGCCAAAGTGACTAATGACTGGCAAAGAGAGCTAGACAACAGGAATTACACCTGCACCGTATTCTTGGACCTGAGCAAGGCCTTCAACACTGTCAACCATTCTCTGCTACTCTCTTCCCTGACCTCACCAAGTGCTGACCCATTATCTTTACAGTGGTTCACCAACTACCTCTCTGATCATTTCCAGCAGGTGAAAGCGGAAGGAGATCTCTCAACTCTCAAACCTTTCCTAAGAGGTGTCCCCACGGTTCTATCTTAGGACCGATCTTATTTGCAATATACATCAACAATATTGATGAAAGTATAACTAAGGCCAACATTCATCTGTTTGCAGATGACACAGTTACTCACCTATAACAGGAGTTCTAGGAGTGGTATATGTTGTTCATCCACACTTATTGGCAGGGTCCTTGCCACTTTAAATCTTGCCAGAAACATAGACTTTGACGGCAGATAAGGACCGCTTGGCCCATCTAGTCTGCCCATTTCCCTACCTACAGGATAGGCCGCAGATCCTAGTTAACCAACAGCCTATTTCTTCCTACCCCCCACAAGAATTGCCTTATGTCTGTCCCATGCATTCTTGAATTCTCCCCCAGTTTTAGACCCCACAACCTCCTCAGGAAGGCTGTTCCATGCATCCACTACCTCTCTGTGAAAAATACTCCTCACATTGCCCCTGAATCGCCCCCCCCTATCTTTAAATTGTGTCCCCTTGTTCTTGCATGTCTCTTTCTGAAAGATGCTACCCTCTTGGACTTTGTTGATTCCACTGAGGTACTTAAAAGTTTCTATCATGTCCCCCCTCCTTCTTTCCTCAAGGATATACATATTAAGCTCCTTTAGTCTCTCCTCATCATGGCTCCTCTTGCAGACCCTGCACCATTTTAGTGCCCTCCTCTAGACTGCCTCTATCCTGTCTATGTCCTTGAGGAGATGGGTCATCAGAACTGGCGCATGTACTCCAGATGGGGTCTCACCAACTGTCTGCAGAGCAGGGATAACAACTTCCTGTTTTCTGCTGGTGATGCCTCTCCCTATGCATCCCAGTATAGCCCCAGCCCTCCCTACTGCCTTCTCACATTGCTTGCTAACCTTAAGGTCATCTGATATGATTACCCCAGGTCCCTTTCTTTTTTGTTGTTGTTACTACCCCCCAATTGTGTATTCTTCCCCTGGGTTCTTGTTTCCCAGGTGGATTATTTTGCACTTCTTTGCATTGAATCCTAGCTGCCATACTTCTGACCATTCCTTCAACCTTGCCAAGTCCCTTCTCATCCTTTCCACCCTCCTTGTGTATCAACCCTGTTGCAGATCTTTGTGTCATCTGCAAAGAGGCATACTTTTCCTTCCAGTCCCTCTGCAATGTCATTTATAAAGACATTAATAAGGACTGAACCCTGCGGTGCCCGACTAGTAACCCCTCTTTCCTCAGAGTGAACTCCATTTACAATTACCTTCTGTGTCCTGTTGTCCAGCCAATGTTTTACCCAGGCTGCCACCCTGGGACCCACTCCCAGGCTGGTTAATTTGACTATTAATCTTTTGTGTGGGATTGTATCAAATGCCTTGCTAAAGTCTAGGTAGACCATGTCCACAGCCCCTCCCTGATCTACTACTTTGGTCACCCAGTAAAGAAATCTATTAGATTCGTCTGACATGACCTTCCCGCTGTGAACCCATGTTGCCTTGGGTCCTGTGCCCCACTGGCCTCTAGGTACTCAACAATTCTTTCCTTCAAAGTGACTCCATCACATTCCCTACCACAGAGGTCAAACTGACAGGTCTGTAGTTCCTGCCTCTGTCTTGGTCCCACTTTTGTGAAGAGGATCATCTGTCTTCCTCAGTCCTCAGGTACCACACCATCCTCTCATGATTTATTAAAAAGAGTAGCCAGTGGTTTCACTAGTTCCCCCCTTAATTCTTTTAGAATTCTGGGGTGAGTTCCATCAGGCCCCATTGCTTTGTCCACCTTCAGTTTTAGGAGTTCTTGTAGAACCCTTTCTTCTGTGAAAGGACTGGGATCGACCCCCCCCATCAACAGTGCTTCTGTTAATTGGATTAGGCACTTCCCCCTCCTCTTTTGTGAATACTGAGCAGAAATATTCGTTCAGTATCCCTGCTTTTTCACTGTCTTCAAGCTGGCTCCTCCTATCCACCCAGGTGGTAAAACTCTCAGCTCCGCCCCATGACGCCAGATCTAGCCCGCTGGAAGCCAGGTTGCGCGTCGAAGCCGGGGAGGTCAGGTGGGTTGTGTGGATGAACAACATATACCACTCCTAGAACTCCTGTTACAGGTGAGTAACCTGTATTTCTAGGGAAGTGGATATGTTGTTCAATCCACACTTATCGGCAGACTCCTAGCAGTTCTTCGGGAGGAGGGAGGCAAGGCGCACACCCCCTATACTTACTTGGGAAATAAGAACTGGAGAACCAAGGTCCCAAAACCAGCACCCTGGTGTGACTTAAGGTTGATGTGGTGGTGGGTAATGAAGGTGTGTGTTGACTCCCAGGTAGCAGCCCTGCAGATTTCCTGTATAGGGATGTCCCTGAAAGCAGCCACTGATGCAGCGGTATGGCAGGTAAAATGAGCTCTTATCCCTTTGGGAGGCTCCATACCCACCAACCTGTAGCAGAGATCTATGCAGGAGGTGACCCACCTGCCTATCGTCCGCTTGGCTGCAGGTCTGCCAGGTGCGGCTTCAGCGTAGGTGACAAACAGCTGGCGAACCTCTCCCCGAACTTCAGCCGTCTGCTCCTTGTAATAAGAGAGCGCTCTTCTAGGGTCCAACGTATGGAGCCTATATTCGGCCTCCAAGGTGTGATTGGGGTAGAACACCGGCAGAGTCAACACCTGATTAAGGTGAAACTTCGACACCACCTTCGGAAGGAATTTCAGGTGGGGGCGCAGGACAACCTTGTCTCTCTGGAAGACCAGATAAGGAGACTCGATGGAAAGTGCCTGGAGCTCTCCTATCCTTCTGGCTACTGCGACAGCCACCAAGAAGGCGGTCTTCCACGACAGGTGAGAGATGTCACACCTGTGCATCGGTTCGAATGGCTTGCCCATGAGCTTAGCCAATACCAGCAGTAGATCCACGGAAGTGGGCGTTCGCACCGGAGGATATGTGATCAAGGCCTTTGAAAAAGCACCCGACCACCTTTTCCTGCGCCTGACGCTTTCCGCCCACGCCTGTAAGCAGAGGTGGCTGCCAGGTGCACCTTAAGGGTCACTGACTGAAGTCCTAGCTGAGAAAGGGACCATAGGTAGTCCAGAATGCTGGCCAAGGAACAGGAGGAAGGGTCCAACCCCTTATCCTGACACCAAATGGAGAATCTCTTCCATTTGAAGGCATAGCATTTTCTGGTCGACTCCTTATGGGACGCCTCAACAACGTTGAGGACCTCGTCGGAGAGATCCAAGGCCTGGAACTCTAGCCGCTCAGAAACCAGGCCGTCAGGTGCAGGGATTGAAGGTCCGGGTGGAGTACCTTCCTCTGGTTGACTGAGATCAGGCCCGGGCAAGCTGGAAGCCGCCTCGGGAGCCTGGAGCTGAGACTGAGGAGATCTGGATACCAGAACTGGCGGGGCCAGTCTGGGGCTACCAGAATCACCTGCGCCTTGTCCCTCCTCACCTTGAGAAGCACCTTGTAGATCAAGGGAAATGGGGTAAAGGCGCAGAAGAGGCCCTGGGTCCACGGCCTCGAGAAGGCATCCCCCTGCAGCGAGCCCTGCTGAGGGGGGTGGGCATGAAACAGCCTCAGCTTCGAATTCTCCCTGGAGGCAAACAGGTCTACCTGAGGTGTGCCCCAGTGGGAGAACAGATCGTGTACTACCTCCGGCAGGAGAGACCACTAGTGAGATGCAGCACCTATCCGGCTTAGGGCACTGGCCAGAGTGTTGGAGGCTCCTGCCACATGAATGGCTAGGAGATCCGCCTCCAGTCTGCTCATGAGAGACCACGTGTGGAGAGCCTCCTTGCACAGAGGCAAGGAGTGTGTCCCACACTGGCAGTTTAGGTAGTACAGGGTCGTGGTGCTGTCCATCTGGACCTGGACCACTTGACCCCATATAAATGGAGCGAAGGCGGTGAGGGCTAGTCAGACCGCTCGAAGCTCCAGCAGGTTGATGTGGCATCGAGACTGCTTTGGGGACCAGAGGCCGTGCACTCTGAGCTTCCCCAGATGGGCACCCCAACCCATCAGAGAGGCGTCGGTCGTTAGAGTGACCGTCGGCTCTGGGCGGACAAACGGGATACCCTCCTGCAGATAAGCTGGAACGATCCACCACTGGAGAGCGTTCCCCATCTCCTGGGTCACTATAACTGGCTGGTCCAGAGGACTGGAGTGCTGTGACCACTGGTGGGCCAGCCCCCACTGCATGGGATGCATATGCCAGTGGGCCCAATGGACCACGCTGGTGCAGGCTGCCATGAGGCCTAGGAGGTGCAGGAAGTCCCGGGCAGGGCGCAATTGCCCAACCAGAAATGACTGGGCAAAGGAGGAAAGAACCTCGGCCCTGTCCGCCAGGAGCCGTGCTCTGGCTCGAAGAGAGTCGAGCTCTGCCCCAATGAACTGAATCACCTCCGTTGGCATGAGTTCCGACTTGGCCTCGTTGATGAGGAGACCAATCTGAGAGCAGACCTGGAGGGCCAGATCCCTGGACCGCTCCACCTCCAGCCTGGAGGGGGCTGCAATCAGCCAGTCATCCAGGTAATGGTACACCCGGACCCTTCGGCGAAGCAGGAATGATGTCACCACTGCCATGCATTTGGTGAAGACCCTGGGAGCTGGAGAGAGGCCAAAGGGCATGGCCCGGAACTCGTAAAGGGATCCCTCTGCCCTGAAGCGGAGGAACTGCTGGTGAGATGGACGGATTGGGACGTGAAAGAACGTGTCCTGGAGGTCCAGAGAGCAGAACCACATGCCTCGTTCCAAGGATGGAATGATCTGAGCCAGACTGACCATCCTGAAGGTATGAGATCTTAGGAACTTGTTCAGGTTGTGTAGGTCTAGAATGGGGCGCCAGCCCCCCGTCCGTTTTGGGAACAGGAAGTACCTGGACACAAACCCTGGATCTGGTGGAGGATCCGCCACCTCCTTGATCGCCTCCTTATGGAGGAGCAGGGCAATGTCAGCTCGACGAGCAGACAGGCTGCAGACCCCGTAGCCCCCCATGGGGCGACGGCTCAATAGGGTGGGGACTGCTCAAATTCCAGAGGCAGACCCTTTCCTACCACTTCCAGAACCCAGTGGTCCATGGTGATATCGGACCAGGCGGGAAGGAAGTGGCAGAGCCATCCCCCCAAGGGGGAAACCAAGGAGGAGTGACGAGGTTGGGGAAGACTCCCCTTAACCTACCACTGGGCAAGCTTGGAGGAAGGGCCAGCCAAGGGGCCTCCTGGACCTTTCCCTCCCGGCTTCCTGCCGGAGGAAGCTGCAGGCTTGGCTTTGGGGTGCCAAGTGCGAGCCTGCTGGCCATGATGCTGGTGTTGCTGGGCCGGACATGCCGCAGAGGCTGAAGACCGAAAGGGCTTATGCTGCTGCTGGCAGCCTTTGTCCTTCTGGGCAGATGTGACAGAGTCCAAGGTGGCACTGGACTTCTCGATCCTTTGCAGATGACCCTCCACCCCGGGACTGAACAAGTCGGTACCCAAGAAGGGAACGTCTGCCAGCTTGTGCTGGGTATCCGCTGTAACAGTGGAGATCCGCAGCCAAGCTCTGCGGTGCATGGCCACTGCGGCCGCTACTGACCGGGCACACCACTCAGCTATGTCCAAGGAAGTCTGGAGTTGCTGTTTGGCCACCGCCCTTCCCTGATCCCGCACCTGCTTGACCGTTGTCTGGAGGTCAGCCGGGAGATGAGGAATCACCTCATCCAAGGAGCCCAAAAGGGCGTACGAAAAGTGTGCCATTAGAATGGCCGAGCTGGCCTGACAAAGGCCTAGGGAGGAAGCAGCACAGACCTTCCACCCGGAGTAGTCCAGTTTCTTGGACTCTATCGGGTGGCTTGTCCACATCCTGAGCATTTCCGGAGCGCCAGAAAACAATGTCTGTCACTAGCCCCTCCGCGGAGGGGTGCTCCGAGAAACCGGAGAGTGAACCAGTGGGAATGGCATACTTTCGAGCCATCCTGGCCTAAGGTGCTGGACAAGAAGCTGGCCGCTGCCATAGCTCCAGGGCCGGGCCAACAATGGCTTCAGCCACCAGGAAGGCCTCTGTGGGGAATCCCCTCGGTCCAGTATCTCCGTGAGGGGATACTTGGCCCACTTTGAAATGGGTTCGAGCATCATCCCAGTGGACTCTGAGATGAGTTGAAGCATTCCAAGGAACAAGGATGGGCTCTCGTCCACCGACTGACCCCCAGTGGACTCTGGGTCGAGGGGCCTGGAGAACAGGGAAGAGTCATCATCAGACTCAGAGAGTCTGTAAACAGCTGCCGAGGGCCTGAGCCACCCTCCACCTACCGAGGCCGATCGGGAGTGAGAGTGACTGACAACCGATGGGGCAAGCCCTGACCCGACCGAAAATCCTTGGTGGGGCCTCAATTTAAGTTGTGGGCGGGATCCACCACAATGGGTAGCCGTGGCCGGTTTGGCGAACAACCGTTGCGGCTTTGGCTCCTCAATTACAACGAGCAGTTGTTTGGCGCTCTGGTGACAGCCACTCAGCGACCGGGGAGGCGGCGATCGCTTATTCCCAGTCAAAGAAGCTGCTGCCACATCAGATCCTCGTGGCGCTGACGCAATTTGCGCCAGAGCCTATCCTCCGAAGAGGATGAAGATGAGGAAGAGCAGCACCGCCGCTTTCCACGGTGCCGAGACCGCTGATGTCGGTGGGATCGGCTGGACTGGGAATAGGTCCGAGACCAAGACCTTCGGTGTTTCCAAGGGTGGGTCTGAGAGAGAGTGGGGTAAACCCGCTCCTCCCTCGGTTCAGGGACCTTAACCAGGGACTCTGGCACAGTAGGCACAGGCAAGTCCTCTGTTTCCATCAGGGAAACCGGTGAAGAAGAGCTGTCGGCTTCTCCAGTCGACAGCCCGTCCAACGGGTCGAGAAAAATCTCGACTGCATCGTTGAGTGTCTCGGCCAGCTGACCTGACGGGGACACCGTGAAGCCAGCTGCCTTAGCCGCAACCTCGACCGAAGTCGAGAGGCGACTATCCAGGGAAGGAGACCTCTCCCGCTCCCACGAATGTCGAAGGTGGGACTTACCCTTGGAGTCCTTCTTCTTGGACAGTGAGGAATGTCCCGAAGGCCTCTCTCCCTTGGTGGAGAGGGACTGACAAAGTTCCTTGAATGAAGCCGTGTAGGAGGAGCCCAAAGAGAGCAGTATAAATGCCGCGACCGAAGAAGACGATGATGCGGCCTGGGCCGCTTCCTCCTCGAGGGCGATCATCTGTTCGAGCTGTTCAGCCCGAGCCTGCATATGGACACACGTAGAGCCTCCTTTGACTTGACCAGAGGATAACATTTCTTGGGGCGCCAAGTTGCAATCCGGCAGCGCGATCCTCTAAGACCGTGGCCGAAAAGGACTACTACGTCATGAGCCTGAATCGATGTTCAAGCCCAGGCAGTAAGCATGCGTGGAGTGCGGATCATTCGGGGATATCTTCTGCCCACAGGGGCACTGGTGAAAATCCGGGAGTCGATTTGCATCCGCCATGGCGAAGGAAGACAAAGACGAAGTCTTGTAAATTTTAAGATTAGTTTCGGGTTAACGAAGAGTTTGGATCAGGCCTAAGCATGAAGCGCAAAGGAGGAACCTAGCTTCAAAGCGGTAAGGAAGATCTGGCGTCATGGGGCCAGACAGCTGAGTTTACCACCCGGTTGGGTGGGAGAAGCCAGCTTGAAGACCTTCCGGCAAGATTTAAAGCGGCAAGGAACCTGCTAATAAGTGTGGATTGAACAACATATCCATGTCCCTAGAACTATTACTTAACACCAAGAAAACAAAAGCAATGCTCTTTTCTCCCTCTGCCCAAATGGTAAATTCAGCCCCATCAGATCCTGTGCCGCAGATTACTACAATTCTTGGCGAGAAGTTGGAATCTGTCCCTAAATTCAAATACCTGGGAGTATGGCTGGACCATAGGCTCTCCTTTATAGAGCATGTTGAAGAATTACTCAAAAAATTACGACAGAGACTTGGCCTGTTCTTTAGGATAGCCCACTTCTTAACTAGAGATGCCAAACTACAGCTGGTACAATCAACCTTTCTATCCTTGATAGATTACGCTGACATCCTCTACAGTCACTGTCCCATTTCCTACCTCACCAAACTTGACACATTATATCACAGAGCTTTGAGGTTCATCACAGGCCTGCCTTATTCCACTCATCACTGCTCCCTATATCAATCAGTGGGATGGAGTTCTCTTCAATTCAGGTGTGATAAAAATGTAGCCTCATGGACCCTGAGAGCCATCTCCAAAAAACTGCCCCAATACATTACAGACTGTCGTCCTATAAAACCAATAGGTAATTACGCCCTGAGAAGTTGCAAATCTCTCCTACTGATGGTTCCCAAAGTTAACTCTCGCTTTGGCAGGGCTGCTGTAAGCTTTACACTGTCCTCCTTGTGGAATAAATTGCTAAAAACACAAAACTGAGGTCACCCATCGTCATCTCATCTTTCAAGCTCTTATATTCATGTCTCAGAAATGATCAGTGCAATTGTTTCCCATGACCATGAATTGTCATCATGCTAACCTGTACCATTTAACCATGAACAAATTACTTCTAGTGCTTGTCTCCTCCTTGGCCCTGGTCTGCCATCATGCTTTCATGTAACACCTTGATGCCTCTGTCCTCCCTTTGATACTGGTCTATCTTCCTGCTTTCTCCAGCCTTCTTTTCAAACTCTATACTGCACTCATCCACGTTCTACATGCAATCATACTATAAACATCCTAACTCCCCTTTCCCTCTCCCCGTAGGGCCCCACTGCCGCATCAGTTCTACTGACCTATCCTTGGGACTTCACTTCTCACAATGTTTATCCTTCACTTACATATTACATACCCCTCCTGGTACCCCATCTGCCATTAGTTGGTGGTTCTCCAAGCCATTTTCATGGCTAGTACTAGTGACTGCCCCTGGTAAATGAACTAACTGGTACTTCTATAAAGAGAATATGGTTTATATACAGTTGCATGGTTCAATGGTGGACCTGCCCCCTTGTATTTGAATCCTCCTCTGTTATGGCTTGCCTTGTCTTCCTTTTATCATTTGACACCCCTATTACTGCACCACTGTGTTTGTGTTAAGCAGCCACATCACACCATGAACAAACCACTCCTCTGTATCAGAACTGACCTTCCATTTACAAACATGGCTGCTACCTGTACTTACTAAAAACTTTCAGCTTGCACAAAAAATAAAACTAAATTAAAACAACATTGAAAGTGCTGTTTCCCTGATCTTCACACTTTCCTTATATATAAACAAATCAGAAACATTAAGTGCTGTTCAGAATTTTCGTAACACGTGTTTCTAAGCTGACAATGAAAAATCCTCCTCTTATTGTTACCTGCTTATCAGGGAAATCTGTGCTGTTAACTCTGACAGACAACTGAGGCTGTCTGCACAGGAGACATTTGTTGTGTGTGTACAATATGTTGGGAGAGGAACATTCTGCCAGTGGAACTGTGGAGAATTTGTAATCCCCTGTATTCTTGCATGGTAAACATTCCATATACTGAAGGGGGGAGGGGGCAGGAAGAGGAAAAGAGGCAACAACACTTTATAAACAAACAGGGAAAACACAGTTATGTAGGCGGAGCCAGAGCCAAACTGCTTACATTTTATTTATTAATTCTTTGGTAACTAGGTAAAGCCCACGAGGCACACGTGCCTGTTTTCAACGGTGACCTATAAGCAGTGGGGAGGTTAAGTGACTTACTCAGAGTCACACAGTATGCAAGAAGAGGTTGTGAGAATCAAACCCAGGTCACTGGATGCACCAAGCTCATTTGCAACGTGTTACTCTAACCTCTGGGCTACACTGTCAGCCCAGGAATAAATACACAGACACATAGGCCCGGATATTCAAAAGGGCTGCGCATGGCGCAACAGTGTTATGCCATGCACAACCCACTGATGCGCCCCGGTGCGACATTCAAAAGGGAAAAGTGCGCTGCACAAATCCCGATGCGCCGGAGCACATCAGTAATGTATGCAGGCACTGATTGGGTGGGCGTGCCCATGCATAATCTGCACAGCCCAATATTCAGCCCGGGATGTGCAGAGTCATGCATGCGCAACCCCTACCTGCGCCTGCACAAAGTTACGCCAGGAAAAAAAGGAACAAGTGATGGCCACCCACAGGTGAGCTGCCATTGCAGGCGCAACACAACAGCTGCCACCTATGGGTGGCCACCGAGATTCTGCCCGCACCTGGCGGTGCCCCATGCCCATCGTGGGTATCCCTGTGCAGAACTCCCCCAAGTCCAATGTCCTGGTGGTCCAGTGGACCGCATTAGGCCAGTCGCGGGCATCTGTAATGAACACCCCCAAGTCCAATATCCTGGTGGTCCAGTGGACCGCACTGAGCCCGATCGCGAGCATCAGTACCACATCAAATACCCCTACCACCCTGGCGGTCTAGTGTACCCCCCACCCCACACTGGTATGGCCCCCGTCAGCACCCACCCGCCCGACTGACAGCTCGGTAGGGCTGCCGCCATTGGTTCACGCATGAAGCATGAACCAGGGGGCGTGCAGCCGAGATCCATCGATCAGAAGCGTCAAGCGGCAGGGTGGGGTGCTACCCGCCCGCCCGGCTGATGGGGGCGCGGTGGGGCTCAGTGGTGGGTGGGGTGGGGGTACACTGAACCACCAGGGTGGTAGAGGTATTTGATGTGGTGCCAGTGCCCGTGATGGGGCTCAGTGCGTCCACTGGACCACCAGGATACTGGACTGGGGGGTTCTGTTACAGATGCCCGCATCGGCTCAGTTGCGTCCACTGGACCACCAGGGATATTGGATTGGGGGAACTGTACTGATGCCCGCATCGGGCACATAGAGGTCCACTGGACCACCAGGATATTGGACTTTTTTGTTATATTACAGGAATGCCCGATCGGGCTGCAGGGGGCGTCGGTCCCCGATGGCTGCTGCCTGGCAGGGCGCCAGGCGCAAGTCGTCGGGGATCGGCGCACCTGCATGCTAATGGCATGCAAATGGGTCCGTAATGAGATGCAAATGGCCCCCTGTGCACCTTGCATAAATTATGGCCCCATTTGCACGTCCCCTTTTGAATATCGCAGGTGCTGTGCATGGCGCAATGGCACTTGCACCAGCGCATCTCCATGCTCCACTCTGGCCACTTGCGCTGGCACAGTGCCACTGCGCTGTGCACAGTGGGGGTGGCCAGGGTGCAATATTCAAAGCTGCTGCGCCATAGCGCAGCTCTGTTGAATATCGCCCAGGCCACACCTCTGCGCAACAAAGTTGAGCTGTGCCCAGGCTTGCGCCACAGCCTGGCGCAGTTTGAATATCCGGGCCATAATGTCTTCAGAGAAGGACCTATATGGCCCACCTACTGTAGTCTGCCCAGTATTACCCTTGCTACTGAGATCCCCCCTCCCACTCTCCAGATCTTACCCGTTCATTCCCCCCAAACCCCAGGATTCCCATGTGCCTATCCCATGCGTGCTGGAAACTCGTTACCATTTCTGTCTCTACCACCTCCTCCGGCAGGTAGTTCCAAGCATCCACCACCCTCTCCATGAAAAAGTACTTCTTCAACTTACCCTTCAAAAGTCCACTACCCAGCTTCATACTGTGGCCCCTAGTTGCATCCTTTCATTTGAAATAGGCTGCCCCTTTGCGTACTGTTAATACCTTTCAGGTACTTGAACATCTCGATCATGTCCCCCCTGTCCCTCGTATCCTCCAGGGAGTACATGTTCAGCTCTCTCAACCTTTCCTTGTATTCTCTCCCCTGCATCCCCTGAACTATCTGCGTAGTCCTCCTCTGGACCGCCTCCACCCTCTCAATATCCCTCTTCAGGTGCGGTCTCCAAAACTGAACACAGAACTCCAGATGAGGTCTGACAATGGCCACATACAGGGGCGTGATGACTTCCCTCTTTCAACTAGCAAAGCTTCAGCCTATACATCCCAGCATTCTGTTTGCCCTCTCCACCGCAGCCTGGTACTGATTTGCTACCTTTAAGTCAGATGAGATGGTGATACCCAAGTCCCTCTTTTGTTCAACAACTGCTATTTCCTCCCATTAATCACATACTTCTCTCTCTCTCTCTCTCTCTCTCTCTCTCAGATTTCCATGCCCTGTATGCATAATTTTGCATTTCCCCTGCACTGAAACCTAGTTTCCAGACCTTGGACCACCTCTCTAACCTAACAAGGTCCTCCTTCATTCTCCCAACCCCCTGGGGTGTCCACTCTATTACATATATTGGTATCATCAGCAAACAAAAATACCCTCCCTTCCAGACCTTCCGCAATATCCCCAATGAAAATGTTGAAAAGGACTGGGCCCAGCACAGACCCCTGAGGCACTCCACTCATGACCCTCCCCTCCTCAGAGAGCACCCAATTTACCATCACCCTTTGTATTCTACCCGACAGCCAGTTTCCCACCCACTTTATTATGGCCGAACCCACTCCCAGGCCCTCCATCTTGTTTAATAATCTTTTCTGGGGAACAGTCTCGAAAGCCTTTCTGAAGTCCAGTTAGGCTATGTCCACCACCCCACCACTCCGGTCACCCAGTTGAAAATCCCTATCAAGTTCATCTGAAAGAATCTCCCCTTAAAAAACCTTTGCTGTCTGTGATCAACCAGCCCCCTTCCTTCCAGGTAATCCACCAGTCTCCTTTAGAAGCGACACCATGAACTTCCCCACTACTGAAGTCAGTCTCACAGGCCTGTGATCCTCCCTCCACCCCCAGCCTTATGAATACATTCCTGGAGTTCATAAAAGCACAAACATTTGAATCCTATATGGGTGTTTTCAGGAGAAATATATCCTCTTAAAAAAAAAACAAAAAAAAACTGGCAGGTTCAAACATTTTTAACACGTTCATTAAAATACTGTACCTGTATTGACCTGACATGCAAATAAGGACACAAATGTTTTTTTTCCTTACACAAAATGCATGCCATACATGGTTTTCACTGTCTTTTATCAAAGTTTTTTTAGCTGCCCCCTATTACCAGATTAAACAGGCTACTCACCTGTAACAGTAGTTCTAGAAATAGTATATTGTGTACATCCACACGTCTTGGCAGTGTCCTTCCCCTTTAAGAGCTGCAGGAAAGATTTCAAGCTGGCTCCTCCCACCCACCCACCGGTGGCAACCCCTAGCACTGCCTGTGATGCCAATTCTTGCCTGCTGGAAGCAGTGGTGTGCGTCACTGCCAGGGGAGGTCAGGCGGGTCCGTGTGGATGTACACCATGCACTACTCCTAGAACTACTGTCACAGGTGAGTAACCTGTTTTTTTAGGGATGTGGATATGGTATACTTATCCACACATCTTGAAAGACTCCTAGCAGTTCTCCTAGAGGAGGGAGGCAAGAAGCGCATCCCCTACTCGAGGAAAAAAAAGAGACTGGAGAACTGAGGCCCAAAACCAGCATCCCGGTGTGACTCAAGGTCGATATGGTAGTGGGAAATGAAGGTGTGTGTTGACTTCCAGGTAGCAGCCAGACAGATTTTCTGGATGGGGACGTCCCTAGAAGCAACCACTGAGGCACGGGTATGATGGGTGGAATGAGACTACGGAAGGCTCCCTACCTGACAACCTATAGCAGAGGTCGATGCAGGATACAATCCACCTGCCAATCGTCCACTTAGCTGCTGGTCTGCCAGGTGCGGCTTCAGCGTGGGTGACAAATAGCTGGCGAACCTCTCCTGAAACTCCAGCCATGTGCTCCTTATAGTAAGATAGTGCTTGCCGCTAGTCCAACGTGTGGAGCCTGTGACTGGTCTCCAAGGTGTGGCTGGTGAAATACACCAGGAGATTAATCACCTAATAAATCAGATGCAACTTTCAGGAGGAACTTCAGGTTGGGGTGAAGGACAACTTTGTCACTGTGAAAGACCATGTAAAGCTACTCCACTGAGAGCGCCTGGAGCTCACTGATCCTTCTGGCTAACATGATAGCAACCAAGAAGACAGTTTTCCTTGACAGGTGTGACATCTCACACCTGTGCATCAGTTCAAATGACTTGCCCATGAGCTTTGCCAAAACCAGCAACAGATCCCAAGGTGGTAGTGGTTCACACACTGGAGGAGAAACGTGGTCAAGTAAAAAAGCACCAGACCACCTTCTTCTGTGTAGACTAACTAGCCCGCTCCGGCAGGCAGAGATGGCTGCCAGGTGCAACTTAAGGTTCGTCGACCTAAGGCTCGACAGAGAAGAACCAGAGGTAGTCAAGGATGCTAGCCACTGGACAGGACAAAGGATCCAGCCCATTTCCCTGACATCAAATGAAGAACCTCTTCCATTTGAAGGCATAGCATTTCCTGGTCAGCTCCTTCCAAGAAGCCTCTACAACACTGAAGACATATTCAGAGAGATTCAAAACCTGGAACTCTAGGCGCTCAGTAACCAGGCTGTCAGGTGCAGGGATTGAAGGTCTGGGTGGAGCACCTTCCCCGATTGATCGAGAGCCGGTCTGTGCGAAGAGCAAGATGCCTCGGGAGCCTGCTGTTGAGGCTGAGGAGATCGGGATACCAGAATTGGCAGGGCCAGTCCAGAGCCACCAGGATCACCTGTGCATTGTCCCTCTGCACCATTAGCAGCACCTTGTGGATTAAAAGGAATGGAGGGAAGGCATAGAGGAGGTCCGGGGTCCAGGGCCTTGAGAAGGCTTTTTTTTTTTTTTTTAACTAGCTATCTTTACTATGCTGAGAAATATTTATTGTTTCATACTTTTTATGCATGTGTTGTGCTGTACTGACCTTACCTTTTAAATGGACGGCTCCCAGAGCCTCAGGGATTGGATGCCAGATAAATAAAATTTGCCTTGCCCTACCCTGCAGCGTTCCCTGCTAAGGAGGCAGGCATAAAACAGTCTCAGCTTTGCATTCTCCCTGGAAGCAAACAAGTCCATCAGAGGGGGCGACCCATTGGGAGAACAGACTGTGCACTACCTCGGGATGGAAAAAACACTCATGAGACACCTTGCCCACCCGGTTGAGAGCGTCCGACAGCTGGTTGGAGACACCGGCCACATGGATGGCCAGATCAGCCTCCAGACTGTGTACGAGTGTCCAGATGTGGAGAGCTTCCCTGCACAAAGGAAGGGAGTACATGCCGCCCTGCTTGTTGAGGCAGTACATGGTCGTGGTGTTGTCCGTCTGAACCTGAACCACATGACCCCTGAGAAGCGGAGCAAAGGTGGTCAGCACTAGCCAAACCGCCCTGAGCCCCAGCATGTTGATGTGACATAAGGACCCCTTGGGGGTTCAGAGCCCACAGACTCCGTGTTCCCCCAGGTGAGCTCCCCAGTCCATGAGAGAGGTGTTGGTCATCAGGATGACTGCTAGATCTAGGCAGACAAATAGGATACCTTCCTGAAGATGTCTCGTCCATCACTGCAGTGTGTCCCACATCCGCTGGGCCACACTGACCCCTGAGCTGAGACCACTTGCTGGCCATCTCCCACTGCAGTGAGTGCTTTCTCCAGTGAGCCCAACGGACCACGCTGGTGCAGGCCACCATGTATTCCAAAAGGCACAGGAAGTCCTATGCAGGGCACAACTGCCTAACCCAAAATGATTAGGGAAAGAAGGCACGAACCTCCGCCCTGTCCACCGGGAGCCGAGCCTTGGCTCTACAAGGGTCAAGCTCTGCCCTGATGAAGTGCATCACCTGCTAGAGCACGAGTTCTGATCTGGCCTCGTTGACCAGGAGGCCAAGAGAGACTCCGGTCTAGATGGCCAGGTCCCTGGAGCGCTCCATCTCCTAACTGGAGGGACCCATGATCAGCCATTCATCCAGGTAGGGGTATACCCAGGCTCCCCAGGACCTCAGATGGGTAGCCACCACTGTTACACATTTGGTGAAGACCGTGGGAGATGAGGACAAGCCGAAAGGCATGGTCTGAAACTCATAGAGGGTTCCCTCTGCTCGAAAGTGGAGGAACCAATGGTTAGACGGACAGATTGAGACGTGGAAGAACGTATACTAGAGATCCAGAGAGCAAAACCACGTTTTGCGTGAGAGATGGCTACCATCTTGAAGGTGCGGGACCTGAGGAATTTGTTCACGTCATGCAGATCTAAGATGGGGTGCCATCACCAGTCCATTTCAGTACCAGGAAGTACCTTTCCGGGACTGAAACCACTACTTCCTTGCGCAGGAGCTGAGCAATGTCATCCAGAAGGACCGACAGAACGTCAAACTTACACCATGTCCTCCCGTGGGGCATGGGCTGGGCTGAGTAAACCTCGAATTCTAGAGGCAGACGCTGGCCAACCACCTCGAGAACCCGCCTGTCCATGTAACAGTGGACCAGGCGGAAAGGAACTGGTGGACCCGGCCCCTAATAGGAGGAGCCAGGGGTTTCAGGACTGGAGCAGGGAAGGCACCCCATCCCATCACGGGCAGGCTTGGAAGCAGAGGAGGACCTGGCTGAGGGACCACCGGGTCCATGTCCTCCAGGGCTCCTGATGACCGAGGCCACAGACTTGGGATAAGGGCTCCAGGCCTGCTGCTGCCCAGCATGGGGCTGGGCAGGTTTTGGGACAAAAAGGCTTCTTTGAGGGTTTGGAGCCCTTAGAGTCATTCTGGGCAGAAGTTACCAAGTCCAAGGTGGTGCTGGACTTTTCGATTCTGGAGAGGGGCCCCTCCACCCCAGGCCTTAACAAGTCAGTTCCCAAGAAGAGTAAATCTGTCAGCTTGTGCTGCATATCTGCTGTGAAGGTGGAGACATGCAGCCAAGCCCTGTGGCACATGGCAACTGCCGTAGCCACAGACCTGGCGCAGAAATCTGAGGTCCATGGGCGTTTGGAACTGTTGCTTTGCAATGGCACGTCCCTGATCCCATACCTGCTTAACAGTGGTTTGCAGGTCAGCAGGGAGGTGGGGGAGCACCTCATCCACAGACCCCAGTGGGGGGCATGAGAGAAATGGGCCATCAGAAGGGCCGAACTCTCTTGCCGAAGGCCGAGCGAAGAGGCAGTATACAACTTTTCTGCCATGTGTTCCAACTTCTTGGACTCCTTGTTGGGGGGTCTATGGCCCAGATATTGCCCGTGTGCAGGAAAACAGAAAACAGAATCGGCTATGAGCCTCTCAGCCAAGGGATGCTCCATGAATCTCGACAGGCATCCAGTAGGGACCACATACTTGCGGGCCATCTGGGCTGATGGTGCAGGACAAGACGCTGGATGCAGCTGCAGCTCCAGTGCAGGACCGAGGATGGCATTCTGGACCGGGAAGGCCTGCATAGGGGTATTCCTCCCAGTCGAGAATCCCAGTAAGCAGGTACCGCTCCTGCTTTTGGACAGGCTCCAGCTTGAGACCCGTTTGCTCTCTGAGTCGACGGAGTAGGCCTGTGAAGGAAGTGGGACCATGATCCATAGATAAGGCCCCTACCGACTCCAGTCCAACAGGCAGGAGTGGAGGGAGGACCCCTCAAATTCTGAGGAATCATGAAAAAGCGGTCGCTCACCCGAGATCCCACTCACCCGGTGAGGGCGGTCTGGGGTGACAGTGACTGACAGCCAATGGGGCAACCCTTTGCCAGGCTGGGTGCCCTTAGTCAGGGAGGCGGTTATCGGCTGTTTGGGGCGGCGGCTCCACCATGATCGGTGGAGAGTCCGGTAGGTTCCGAGGTGGGACCGAAAGAACTGACTCCTTCCAGGGTGGGGTCTGCTGCGGCTCTGGTAGTGGAACCCAATGAAGGGCAAGGGAAGCCGGGATTCGCTTAATCCAGGTCAGCCAGAGCTGCTGTCACATGAGATCCTCGTAACACAGACACATCTCGCACCCGTACCTCTCCCTGCCTGAGGAGGATGAGGAATAGTGGTGGTGCTACTTGCTGCCCAAGTCCAGGCTTCTGGAGTGGGACTTTGACCGAGACCACTGGGGGGACCTGCAGCAGGTCTCAAAGGGGGTCAGTGAAGACCAGGCCTTCTCCAGATCCGGGGGCTCCAGAGTGGGGAGTGGTGGAACAGCAGACTGCCCCCCCCCCCCGAGAAGATCAGGACTAGAGTCCTGAACAAAGAGGTATCAACCTCCTCAGTAGACAAAAGTATCGACTGGGCTGAGAAAAATCTCAGCCGGAATGTCGACCTGAGTCTCGGCCAACTGGCCCAACAGGGAGACCTTGGAGCCAGCAGCCAGATCCGAAGCACTGTCTGAAGCTGAGCATTCCGAAGTGCTGGAATTGGAGGCCCAGGAGCGCTCCCGATCCCACAAAAGTCAGTGAGACCGCTTCTTGACCTCTTTCTCCTTGTCCTTTTCTAGTTTCTTGGACTTTCACCCTTAGGACCCTGCCCATGGGTGAGCAGAGACTGGAACAGGTCCCTAAATGCACCCATGAAGGAAGTGCCCAAAGAGAGCGGCAAAAAGGCTGAAGCCGAGGAGGTCTGCGCTGCGGCCTCATTGAAAGCCACAAGTTGCTCAGCGGACACTGCAGCTGCAGAGACCACCTGATCAGCGTCCTTCGAATGAACGGGTGGATCCCTGTCGTCCGGATGGCCAAAGAGTAAGCAGGCTTGGTGATCTTCAAGAATTGCCAGTAAAAAAGAACAGCAATGGATGCAGGCCTAGACACTGTGCTTGTGGCCCAAACAGTAAACACATGAGGTGTGCAGATCCGATTGTGACATAAGTTGTCCACAACAGCATTTCCATAACCCCAGAGCGGACTTCACGTTGTCCATGGTGGTGGTGAGAATAATTCGAAGACAAAGTAAAGATTTTTTTTTAGAATAATAGCAAAGGGTCTCAGTAAACGCAAAAACGATAAGGAGAGAACCTGCTTCTTCCAGCGGAAAGGAAGAACTGGTGTCATGGGGCGGTGCCAGGGGAGTTACCACCCGGGAGAGTGGGAGGAGCCAGCTTGAAGACATTCCAACAGCTCTTAAAGGTGAAAGGACACTGCCAAGACATGTCGATAAGTACACCATATCCACGTCCCTAGAAATGGACCATTTTTTGTCTTCAAAGTTAAAATGGAAGCATAGTTCAATGAAAGGTCATGATTTTTATCTTTTTAAAATAATGTCTTCATTTTAATTCAGATGTTTAGATATCATTTTATAAGTGCAATAAGACACTCCAGGATATGCCATTATGGTGATGTAATTGCACTTCTTATGTGCATTTAATGGCACTTGGCTGCACCTCAAGCCTATAATTGCACCTGAAGCATGCAACTATATCACCATAATGCATATCCTGTCATGTCTTACTCCTTATTTATATTACAAGTCTCATAGTAGACTTTGGCCCATTCAGCTAATTGTGTTCAAAAAAGATAAAAACTGAGATAAAATGAGTTTCCGAAATGAATATTAGCACAGTGTGGCCTCTGATGGCATATCCCATTTGCCCATTCTGAGTATGCATTTTAGTGGGCTGGCATTAAACAGGTTTTACATATTGACTTCTGGAAAAACAAAAGTGATTACATCTACATCGTTAAAAAACAAGTGTTTTAATTGAGGCACTCATTAGGACTCCGCTAGTGACTAAGTCATTAAGAGCGACTGTGTGCTTAAATGGCACCGCATTTAACAACTGTGAGCACTTGTTTATGACTGAAGCATTCAATTATGTCATGAAGAACCCGTTAAGAGCACTGTTCAATGGCACCAGCTCTGTAGTATGCGTTTAAATGTGCTCATAAATGCATTAAACAGATCAAATTAATATACAGGAAATACAAATGGACATGGGATTTTAGAAACATATGCACCAAAGCAGACTATGCATTAAAACTGTATGCGTTTATGTGGGGTTGACTGTATAAGCAGCTAAACTAGTGTGAAAGTGCACAATGACTTGTTAGTTTAGTCTGCTAAAGAGTAAGTTAAAGAGCAGGTTTCTAGTTCCTGTTCCCCAAACAAAATGTAGAGCTCACCTGTCTCAGCGTTGGTGGCTACAGTCGTGGCCAAAAATATTGGCACCCTTGCACTTTTTCAAATAACTCACAATTTCCTCTAAACATAAGTTGAAATTAACAACAGTACAGTATTTGGTCTCCACAGTTCTTTATTTCTCTGTTAATATTACAGAACCTTTGTTTTTGATTCAGAATTTAATATATCCTTTTAAATCAGAAAATGAAAAGAAATGGCATTGACAAAATTATTGACACCCTAGACTTAATATTTGGTAGCACAACCTTTGGTCAAAATAACTGCAATCAACCGCTTCCTATAGCCATGGATGAGCTTCCTGCACCTCTCTACTGGCAGTTTGGCCCACTCTTCTTGTGCAAACTACTCCAGTTCTCCCAGATTTGAAGGGTGCCTTCTCCCAACTGCTGTTTTCAGATCTCTCCACAGGTTTTCAATGGGATTTAGATCTGGACTCATTGCTGACCACTTCAGAACAGTCCAGCGTCTTGTCTTGAACCATTCCTGGGTACTTTTTGAAGTGTGTTTGGGGTCATTGTCCTGCTGGAAGACCCATGACCTTCGACGGAGACCCAGCCTTCTGACACTGGGTTCAACATTGCGCTCCAAAATGGCCTGGTAATCTCCAGATTTCATGATGCCATGCACGTTCCATGGCACCCAGTGCCAGAGGCAGCACAGCAACCCCAAAACATCACTGAACCTCCTCCATGTTTGACTGTAGGGAAGGTGTTCTTTTCTTTGAAGGCTTCATTTTGTTTTCTGTAAACATAGAGATGATGTGCTTTACCAAAAAGCTCTAATTTGGTCTCATCTGTCCACAAGACATTCTCCCAGAAGGATTTTGGCTTGTTCAGGTGTGTTTTGGCAAACCCCAGTCAGGCTTTCTTATGTCTCTCTCTCAGCAGTGGGGTCCTCCTGGGCCTCCTACCATATAACCCCCTTTCATTGAGTTGGTGACGGATGGTGCGAGTTTAAACCGTCATACCTTGTGTCTGTAGGTCAGCTTGAATCTGTTTGGCAGTTGATCGAGGTGCTTTCTCCACCATTCGAACAATCCTGCGCTGCAATCTTTGATCAAGTTTTCTCTTGCGGCCACATCCAGGGAGGTTGGCTACAGTGCCATGAGCCTTAAACTTCCTGTTAACATTACATACGGTGGAAACAGGAACATCAAGGTCTCTGGAGATTGATTTGTAGCCTTGAGATTGTCCATGCTTGGCTACAATCTTCTGTCTGACCTCCTCAGACAATTCTCTGGCTGTCTTTCTTTTCTCCATGCTCACTGCGGTACACACTGTGACACAAAACAGGAGAATGAATCCTTTTCTCTATTCAGATTGGTTGAATGAGTGATTTTTATATTGTAGGCACCTGCAACTCACCACAGGTGAGTTCAATTCCAAAGTGAAGGAGAATCACCTGCTTGAAATCTAATTATTTCTAACTACTTCTAAAAGGTGCCAATAATTTTGTCCGGGCCATTTAAGGATTTCTGTGTGGAATAAGCTAAGACTTTGTAAATTTTTCTGCTTTTTGTGTTTTATTCCACTGCAAACCAAAGAAATACATATGTGGATACCAAAATATTTTTTTAATTTCAACAATTTTCTGGAAGGAATGGTGCATTATTAGAAAAAACTGCAAGGGCGCCAATATTGTTTGGCCACGACTGTACATACAGGTTACTCACATGTAACAGGAGTTCCAGGAGTGGCATATGTTGTTCATCCACACTTTGTGGCTGGTTCTTTGCCGCTTTAAATCTTGCCGGAAGGTCTTCAAGCTTGCTCCTCTCACCCACCCAGGTGGTAAAACCCTCGGCTCTGCCCCATGACACCAGATCTAGCCTGCTGGAAATGGCAGGCGTCGAGCGGGGGAAGTCCGGGTGGAGTGTAGGATGAACAACATACCACTCCTAGAACTCCTGTTACAGGTGAGTAACCTGTATTTCTAGGGACATGGATATGTTGTTCAATCCACACTATCTGGCAGACTCCTAGCAGTTCTCTGGGAGAAGGAAGGCAAGTAATCCCCTACTTGGGAAATAAGGACTAGAGAACGAGGTCCCAAAACCAGCATCCCGGCGTGACTCTAGGTCAATGTGGTAATGGGAAATAAAGGTGTGTGCTGACTTCCTGGTAGCAGCCCTGCAGATTTCCTGGATAGGGACGTCCCTAGAAGCAGCCACTGAAGCAGCAGTATGGCAGGTAGAATGAGCTCTTCTCCCTTTGGGAGGCTCCATGCCTGCCAACTTATAGCAGAAATCTATGCAGGAGGTGACCCACCTGCTTATCGTCCACTTGGCTGCAGGTCTGCCAGGTGCAGCTTCAGCATAGGTGACAAACAGCTGGCGAACCTCTCCACGAACTTCAGCCATCTGCTCCTTATAATAAGCGACCACCCTTCTAGGGTCCAAGGAATGGAGCCTATCTTCAGCCTCTGAGGTGTAATTGGGGTAGAACACCGGCAGAGTGAACACCTGGTTAAGGTGAAACTCCAACACCACCTTCGGAAGAAACTTTGGGTGGGGGCGAAGGACAACCTTGTCCCTGTGGAAGACCAGGTAGAGAGGCTCGATGGAAAGCGCCTGAAGCTCTCCCATCCTTCTGGCTGACGTAAAAACCACCAAGAAGGTGGTCTTCCACGAAATGTGAGAGATGTCACACCTGTGCATCAGTTCGAATGGCTTGCCCATGAGCTTAGCCAATACCAGCAGTAGATCCCACAGAGGTGGAGGTTCTGGCACCGGCGGAGATATGTGGTCTAGGCCTTTGAAAAAGCGCCCGACCACCTTCTCCTGCGCCACCGACTGCTTGTCGGCCCGCGCCCGGTAAGCAGAGATGGCTGGCAGGTGTACCTTAAGGGTCGTCGACCGAAGCCCTAGCTGAGAAAGGGGCCACAGGTAGTCCAAAATACTAGCCAATGGACAGGAAGGGGGGGGTCCAACCCCTTGTTCTGACACCAAATGGAGAATCTCTTCTATTTGAAGGCGCAGCATTTTCTGGTCAGCTCCTTACGGGACACCTCAATGACATTGAGGACCTCGTTGGAAAGACCCAAGGCCTGAAACTCTAGCCACTCAGGAACCAGGCCGTCAGGTGCAGGGATTGAAGGTCCGAGTGGAGAACCTTCCCCTTGTCGACCGAGATCAGGTCCAGGCGGGTTGGAAGCCGCCTCGGGAACCTGAAGCTGAAGCTGAGGAGATCTGGGTACTAGGAATTGGCGAGGCCAGTCTGGGGCTACCAGAATCACCTGCACCTTGTCCCTGTTCACCTTGAGAAGCACCTTGTGGATCAAGGGAAATGGAGGGAATGCATAGAAGAGGCCCGGGGTCCACGGTCTCGAGAAGGCAACCCCCTGCAGCGAGCTCCGCTGAGGGGGGCGGGCGTGAAACAGCCTCAGCTTTGCATTATCCCTAGAGGTGAACAGGTCCACCTGAGGGGTGCCCCAATGGTAGAACAGGTCTTGAACTACCTCCGGCAGGAGAGACCACTTGTGAGATGCAGCACCTATCCGGCTGACGGCATCAGCCAGATTGTTGGAGGCTCCTGCCACATGGATAGCTAGGAGATCCACCTACAGGCTGATCACAAGAGACCAAATGCGGACAGCTTCCTTGCACAGAGGCAAGGAGTGCGTCCCACCCTGACGGTTGAGACAGTACATGATCGTGGTGTTGCACGTCTGGACCTGGACCACCTGACCCCGTACAAACGGAGTGAAGGCGATGAGGGCTAGTCGAACCGCTCGAAGCTCCAGCAGGCTGATGTGGCACCGAGACGCCTGAGGGGGACCAGAGGCCGTGGGCCCTGAGATCCCTCAGATGGGCACCCCAACCCAACAGACAAATGGGATACCCTCCTGCAGATGAGCTGGGATGAGCCACCACTGCAGGCCGTCCCACATCTTCTGGGTCACTGTCACTGGCTGGTCCAAATGACCGGAGCGCTGTGACCACTGGCTGGCCAGACCCCACTGCAGGGGACACATATGCCAGCAGGCCCAATGGACCACAATGGTGCATGCCGCCATGAGGCCCATAAGGTGCAGGAAGTCCCAGGCAGGGCGCAATTGCCCAACCAGAAATGATTGGGCAAAGGAGGAAAGGACCTTGGCCCTGTCTGCCGGGAGCCAGGCTCTGGCTCAAAGAGAGTTGAGCTCTGCCCCGATGAACTGAATCACCTGCAATGGAACGAGTTCCGATTTGGCCTCGTTGATGAGGAGGCCTAACCGAGAGCAGACCTGGAGGGCCAGATCCCTGGACCCCTCCACCTCCACCTCCAACCTGGAGGGGGGCTGCAATCAGCCAGCCGTCCAGGTAAGGGTACACCCGGACTACTCAGTGCAGCAGGAAAGCTGTCACCACTGCCATGCATTTGGTGAAGACCCTGGGAGCTGAAGAAAGGCCGAAGGGCATGGCTCGGAACTCGTAAAGAGATCCCTCTGCTCTGAAATGGAGGAATTGCTGATGAGACGGACGGATTGGGACGTGAAAGAATGCGTCTTGGAGATCCAGAGAGCAGAACCACACACCTAGTTCCAAGGATGGAATGATCTGAGCCAGAGTGACCATCCTGAAGGTGCGCAGCCTTAGGAACTTGTTCAGGTCGTGCAAGTCTAGAATGGGGCGCCAGACCCCTGTCCGCTTTGGGACAAGGAAGTACCTGGACACAAACCCTGGGTCTGGAGGAGGATCCGCCACCTATCTGATCACCTCCTTCTGGAGGAGCAGAGCAATGTTGGCTCAACGAGCCGACAGAGAGGCTGTGGAGCCCGTAGCCCCCGTGGGGCGATCGCTGATAGCAACCAGCGGTCCATGGTGATAGCGGACCAGGCGGAAAGAAAGTGGCAGAGCAGTCCCCCCACAGGGGAAACCTGGGGAGGAGTAACAAGGTTGGGGGCGACACCCCTCAACCCGTCACTAGGCAGGCTTGGAGGAAGGGCCGACCGAGGAGCCGCCTGGACCCTTCCCTCCAGGCTTCCTACTGGAGGAAGTGGCAGACTTGGCCTTGGGGTGCAAAGTGTGAACCTGCTGGCCCTGTTGCTGGTGCTGCTCGGCCAGACATGCTGCAGGGGCAGAAGGACAAAAGGGCTTACGCTGCTGCTGGCGACCTTTGTCTTTTTGGGCAGACGTGACAGAGTCCAAGGTGGCATTGGACTTCTTGATCCTCTGGAAATGGCTTTCCACCCCCAGCCAGAACGAGTCATTGCCCAGAAAGGGAACGTCAGCCAGCTTGTGCTGGGTGTCTGCCGCTACTGACCAGGCACAAGAGTCACCGATATCCAAAGAAGTTTGGAGCTGTTTGGCCACCGCCTTCCCCTGATCCCGCACCTGTTTGATCGTCATCTGAAGGTCAGCCGGGATATGAGGAATCACCTCATCCAGGGAACCCATAAGGGCGTGTGAAAAATGTGCCATCAGTACAGCCAAGCTAGCCTGTCAAAGGCCTAGGGAGGAAGCAGCGTAAACCTTCCACCCTGAGTAGTCCGGTTTTTTGGATTCTTTATCGGGCGGTTTGTCCACGTCCCTAGCGTTTCCGGGACGCCGGAAAACACTATCGGTCACCAGCCCCTCCGTAGAGGGGTGCTCCGAGAAACCGGAGAGTGAACCGGTGGGGACCGCATACTTGCGAGCCATCCTGGCCGAAGGCGCAGGACAAGATGCAGGCTGCTGCACACAACTCCAGGGCCAGGCCAACAATGGCTTCGGCTACAGGGAAGGACTCCGTAGGAGAAGCTCCTTGATCCAGTATTTCCATGAGGGGATACCTGGCCCGTTTCTGTGCGGGTTCGAGCTGCATCCCAGTTGACTCTGAGATGAGCTGAAGTATTCCCAAGAACGAGGATGGGCTCTCGTCCACCGACTGACCTCCTGCAGATTCCAGGTCAAGAGTATTGGGAGGAATCATCAGACTCCAAGGAGTCCGCGAACAGCTGCCGAGT
Source organism: Neoceratodus forsteri (assembly GCA_016271365.2). Taxonomy (NCBI): domain Eukaryota; kingdom Metazoa; phylum Chordata; order Ceratodontiformes; family Ceratodontidae; genus Neoceratodus; species Neoceratodus forsteri. The sequence continues at coordinate 946,686,128 of CM057452.1, forward strand.
GCCTGAGCCACCCTCCACCTGCCGAGGCCGATCGGGAGTGAGGGTGACAGACAACCTGTGGGGCAAGCCCAGTCTTCAGTTGAAGAGGCAGTGGTTCCACCACAATGGGCGGAGCAGCCGGTTTTGGCCTAACAACTGGTGCCAGGGTCGGCTCCTCGACTACTACGAGGGGTTGTTTCGGTCGCTCAGGCGACAGCCACTTAATGGCCGGAGAAAGTGATGGAGTCTGCTTGTTACCAGCCAACAAGAGTTGTTGCCACATCATGTCCTCGTAGCGCCGGCGTAACTTATGTCGGAGCCTATCCTCCGAAGAGGATGAGCGGCGACGCCACTGTCGATGGTGCCAAGACCAAGACCAAGACCAAGACTGCTGATGTCGGTGGGATCTACCCGACACGGAAGAGGACTGAGACCAAGACCTTCGGGTTCGCCGACGAGGGGCCGGGAGAAACTGGCTCATCCCTCGGTTCAGGGTCCTTGTCCGGGGACTTCGGCACAGGAGGCACGGGCAAGTCCTTTGTTACCACCGGAGGAACCGGTGAAGAAGGGTTGTCGGCTTCTCCAGTCGACAGCCCATCAAAAGGTAGAAAATTCTCGACATCGTCGGCCAGGTGTCTCGGCGGCTGACCTGTGAGACACCCATGAAACCAGCGGCCTTAGCTGCAACCTCGACGAAGTCGAGCCGGCATTCGGTGAAGGGATCTCTCCTGCTCCCGACGTCGCCGATGGGACTACCTTTTGGTTCTTTTTTCTTCTACCTACTTGTGTGTCCCGATGGTCCTTCTCCCTTGGTGGAGAGGGACTGACAAAGCTCCTTGAAAAAAGCAGTGTAGGAGGAGCCCATGGAGAGCGGGATAAACGCCGAGGCCGAGGAGGAAGATGATGCGGCCAGAGCCGCCTCCTCCTTGAGGGTGATCAACTGCTCCAGCAGCTCCGTGGAGCCCGCAGCCGCGGACACCGCCCAGTGGGCCTCCTTCGACTTCATCGGCGGGTACCGTTTCTCGGGGCACCCTAGTTGCAGTCGGGCAGCGCAGTCCTCCAGAACCGAAGCCGTGAAAGACTTGCAAAGATCGCAGGCCTGCGGATCGTGAGCAAGACCCAGGCAATAAATGCACGTGGAGTGCGGGTCAGTCCGGGACATTTTCTGCCCGCAAGGATACCGACAGAAGCCAGGAGTGGATTTGTCCATCGCAGCCGCGAGGGAAGATGAAAATGTAAGTCTTGAGAACTTTAAAATGATTTTTGGTACTACCGAATTAGGATCCAGGCCTAAAAACGCAGCGCGCTAAGGAGGGAACCTAAGCTTCCAAGTGGTAAGGAAGATCTGGCATCATGGGGTGGAGCAGAGGGTTTTACCACCCGGGTGGGTGGGAGGAGCCAGCTTGAAGACCTTCCGGCAAGATTTAAAGCAGCAAGGAACCTGCCGCAAAGTGTGGATTGAACAACATATCCACGTCCCTAGAAACATAATTCCCTTTTGTTCTGCAGGTTTTAAAAGTTGTCTTAAAAGTTATTCCACTCACAAAATTCCCCACAGCCACCACAGCCAAAAATGAAGGCACTTCCTGAAGGTGCCGTATGCCCCCACGTAGGCACACGCACACCCGTTTTGTGATGTCACAAAACGAACACCGCATGTGCACACCCCACTGATTTCAATGAAGACAATTTTTTTTTTATACATTTTAATAACATTTAGAGTCAGATTTTAATAAATCAAAGTAACCACTAGACTAACAAGGTCCCTGCTAGTGGGGGAAGTCGGCACTTTCAGGATGTGCCTTTGTTTTGTGGCTGTGGTGGCCAGGGGAATTTTAAGAGTGGAATAACTTTTAAAACCTGCAGAACAAAAGGGAATTATGTATAGCCACCAACTCTGGGACAGGTCAGCTATACATTTTGCTCAGGGGCACGGGAATTATAAAACTCAGACAAATGTAGGTGGGTAAAATGGTTCTATTTATTTGAACGTTTACATGTACCTTAACATGCTAACATGTGCAACAGAGAGTGCTGCTTTGCTAATTACTCCCCCTCTCCTGCACACATCACTGCTCCCTCTGTGCCACTCTTTCTATTGCCCCACTGCCCTTGCTTCACCTTTCCCACTACTACTCCCTTTCTGGTAAACACTGGTTCGCCTCCTATCTATTCTCTCTCCCGCTGCTCTCTCCTCCTACCCCCTTCATTCTAGAGACTCGCGTTCCTCAATTCCACACACCCACCCTAGTGCTGGTATGGCTGCCTTCTCCTACAGTCTTCCATCCCTTTGGGATCAACTCTCTCCTCTTCATCATTCCATATCCCTAAAGTGGCTGCTAAAGCCACCCCCCCCCAATACCTGTTGCTGTGTCTCTCTCCCCTCCCTCCTCCCGTCACCGTTTCCCACTTCTAATGTTCTCTCACTCTCCCATCTTCCCTCCTTCCCGAGCTACTTGCCCTACTCGAACCCAAACCAGTCTCACCTCCTTCATACATTTATAATATCAGTAACTGACACCAATGCACTGTACTGCTGTCTTATTACCCTCACTATTCATATTACTATTGTTGCCACAGTTTTGCACTTTATACTGATTTTCTTGCACTTCAGTTGTTTGTAACTGCTGCTTGCTTTGTTTCCCCCCCTCCCCCAGGTTGCATCTGGAAACTAGCCTTGGCTTGGTGTGCCTTTCCCAGTTACCAACTTTTAAATCAATCAATCAATAAATAAATAAATATGAGCAGTTACACAGGAAGAGTGAAAACCAAACCTCATATCATCTTTCTGATATTCTTTTCCATAATACTATCGATCTAATTTCCATATAGTTCTAAACTGTTTCGGTACAGTTCAACTGCATTGTGTGTGTGTGTGGTGTGGATGTACATAGATAGATGTATTTATTATAGCTGCACTAGTGCAGCTGTAGTTAGGGTTGCACAGCCACATCTATGTTAAGCCCAAAATTTTGCACTTTACTAACTTTGCAACCACTGGAACGATTTGCCAGAAAATTTCCATGCACTGTCTGCTACTATAGATCTCTAGATCTGGCAATTTTTTTTTCTGGTTGGATTTGCAGTTGCAGAGCTGCGGAGCGCCAAACATTGGGCAAAACAACACTTTTTTTGGCCACTTTTGGTAAATTCTTTGCTCGTCTTTACAGCCCGAATAGTTTGTCCGTCTGGTCTGCAATTGTCAGGGTATATGGGGACTGGTTCAGGGAAGTGCCTTTTGAAGGTTTGGCAAAAAATTATTAATCTAGTCAGAAGTTATTAAAGTTGAAGTTTCCCATTATAGCCTATGAGGAAATAAAATATATGTTCCCCATGAAACACTTTTAACTTTCGCGATAGCACTTTTAAGTGTCATGCTTGGGCTTTTTACTTTCCTACTACCGCCATCTTGTTTTCAGTTAGTGAGGCACAAAAAACATTTTAATTCAAAAAAATACTGCCCCTAGATAAACACCAACACTTGGGTTTACCTAAACGGGGCCCCAGGAACATGATCTTGGCATTAGTTGTTTGCCCAGATGCTCAGAAATAAAGTTTTAACGTTTTTATGCCATCTTAGACATGGATCTTTCGAGCAAGATCCGCGGGTGCTTGCACAGAAGTCCCGCTTCCACAATAACAGAATTTTTGCGAATCTTTCACAAAAGTTCTCCCATGAAAACCAATGGGACTTTCGTGAAATTCCGTGGAAGTTCCACAGTTCAACACCCCAAAACACCACTTTCTTTGCCACTTCATAGCTAGCCAAGAGTTAGGACTTTGGGGCTAAAATTTCCAGGGTGACAAGCCCTTGCCCCACAGATGTGCCTTCTGCTGGTTTGGTGAAAAGTATTACACCAGTTCCATAGTTAGTGTTCCGAAGTTGAGTAATTTCCCACAGGATAACACTGCGGTGCCCGTTTCTCGAACAGTTTGAGATACGGATTTTTCACTAAGCACAGCTTAGTACACCCTTAGGTGTACTAAGCTTGCATGTCGGTGGCTAGGTCATGAATACAACTGAGAAGGAATGTTTTCTGCAACTGATATGGTTACTGAGATATTGCCAAGAAAGCATTAAAAATGCTACTTGGAGGGTCTCTAGGCTAGCCCTATGTGTCTGTAGTTAAGTGTAAGTTGGACCCAGGGGCCCAGAGGGCCCACGTTCCAAACTTTGCATACTATTTATGTTGAACTGGGAGCAGTGGGCCCTCTTATGCTATGCCTTTACACTCATGGGTAGGTGGGAGCGCAGGACCCAGAGGGCCCGCATCCCCATCAATAGATATCATTTTGAAAACATAAGGATATACTTATGGGTGGGTGGGAGCACAGTTATGTATTCCATTTTGCTAATCTGAAGACACAGTTATGGATGGGTGGGAGCGCAGGGTCTGCGCTCCCACCTATGTATACCATATAAGTAACATTTCACTTTCTCAAAAAGAAGGGATATTGCAAAAAACTCTTAACATGGGGACTTTCACAACATTCTACATTACTTTCACAAAAGTACCATTGCTTTTCATGGGCCACTTTCGTGAAATTCCACATTACTTTCATGAAAGAATCATAGTACTTTCGTGAAATTGCGACATTCTGCATTACTTTTGCGAATGTACCACTAGCTTACATGGGATAATTTCGAGAAATTCCACATTACTTTTGCGATAGCTGTGCTATGTAAACCTATGGTGCTCTCAACTATGGATACGACTATATAGAACTGGAAGCACAGGGCACTCCTGCGCTATGTCTCTATGCTTATAGGTGTGTGGGAGTGCAGAGCCCAGAGGGCCCATTCTCCCACCCATGGATACAATCTTGCAATACTGGGAGCACAGGGCCCTCGGGCACCGTGTCTCTACACTTATGGCTGGGTCGCAGCGCAAGGCCCAGAGGGCCTGCACTCCCAAATATGAATCCCATTATGCAAAACAGGGGGCACAGGGCCATCCTGCGCTATGCCTGTACACCCATGGGTGGGTCGGAGCACAGGGCCCTCGCTCTCACCTATGTAAACCATATGAATAACATTTCACTTTCTCAAAAAGAAGAGAAATTCACTGAAAAAAAACAAACAAACAAAAAAAAACTCCATTAATGCATCAGTTAGGGTTGATTCCACGCCGACAAAAGTCTGGAAATTCAAGGTTAGGGTTACCAACCCTACCAACCCCCCTTCCACAGACCAACAGGTGTCAGCATGTGCCTTGGGGTCATTGGCCCTATCACCCCCGTTCTCCTATGCTGTACCATCTCAGCTTCCTTACAAATGGAATGGGGTGGGAGTTAGGCCCGATGACCCCAAGGCCCACACCGAGGCCTGTTGGTCTGTGGAAGGTGAGGGTGGGGAGGGTTGGTAACCCTAACCTTGAATTTCCAGACTTTTGTTGGTGTGGAATCAACCATAACTGATGCATTATCTATATATGAGAGAGAGACAGCATAGTTTGTATAGACTTAACTACACTTATCTCCTTTATTGTATACATGTTAAATCTTGTATTGCTCTTGTTACAACATCTGAAGTAGTGTTGCCTCTACTTTTACCACTTGCCTTGTACAATTGTTTTACTTATATTTATTCTCCGGTACCCCGCTTCCTCAGGTTGCACCTGAAAATGAGCCCCGACTCAGTGTGCCTTTCCAGATATCAGCTTTTAAATACATACAATAAAAAAATTTATAGTATTATCAAAAAGAATGAAACAAAGGTGTCTCGTTAATACTGCGCATCTAAGAAGAGTGGTGAAAAAACGCACTGTGATAACCATGCAAGAAGACAGCAAAGGTGCCGCTATACAACCTAGCACACTCCCTTTAGTTTATTATCAAAATATAAACACTGGACTTATGGGGTGCCAACCATATATTCTGATGGTAAAGGAAGTGAGACAGGTTGTGTATTTATCACGGCATGATTTTTGACCATGCTTTTTTTGGATGGTACGGTTTTGACATGGAATCATGCACAACTTCATCAAGTACACCTGGCTTTCACTGGAGCCACTGTCAGAAAGCTGACTGAGGTGAAATCAACAAAAATGGCCAAATAACTACTGAACACCACATGCAGTTTATTCTATCTTATCAGGAAAAGAAAAAACACACAGCAGCACATCTCTCCAGTTCTGGAGGAAAGCACTTGAAATTGTTCATTAGCTACAGCCTGTGAAAACTGTTTCAATCTGCCACCCCCCCCCCCGGTGAAATCTACAACAGACATCAGAATTCCAACTGGATCCACCAATGTTGACCTGGTGAGCGTACAGTGTTCTGCATTTCAGTGTTAGTCTATTTGCTGTTTATACTAGTTTGGACATAAAATTGTTTCCTATTTTACTTTTTTTTTCTGTTGTCCCGTTGTTTTAGGACGCACACTGGCATGTTCTGCTTCAAGAAAGCGTGTCTGCTTTCTACAGTGTTGCAAGGCAAGTCACAGAGACAAAAAAGCGATGCCAATATATTTATGGCCAACCATCAGCAGCAAGGCTGATGAATTATGTCTCAGGACTCTAGTGACGGAGAACCGTTCTGATGTCACTAGAATCCCTCAAAGGAGTTACAGCTCTGTTGCCAATGGCTAGCCATCTATTATTCTATTTACACAAAAAATACAAAAGACAGAGAAACAGGGAACTAGCCTATAATTGCACCTCTGAGCTTTGATCTCATCATGCTGAAGCTTTGCACTCTTAGTTTTTTTATATCAAAGCCCCTCGATAGAATAACAGGTTTATAACTCAAAATTTCCCATAATTCATTCCACAATACTTGGTTACATAGTGTTTCTGCACCTTCCTATCACAAACTACTTTGCCAGATTGTTAAAAAAGTGCTGAAGGCAATATAGTGCAGCAGAAAAAAGTGCAATAGTATATAAACAAAATTAAAACAAGGTAAACACATTTAAGATATATTCTTTAAGTTGCTGTGTGTTATATTTTATCATCATACAGATATATTTATTATTTTAAACATTTACATTTCTTTTCAACTGAAACTTACCAAACTGCTGCAGTAATGAATGTAGCTGTTGCAGCAGGTACATGTGTAGGGTACTTTGTATCATAATCTTGGATTCCACAGATACATTCCAGGTAAATTATGCAGTAGAAGGCAACCATTAAGCTAACGTCAAGTAAAACACAGCCAAGGAGAAACCACCAGCTGTAAGTATATAGAAAGAATTGCCATTTAGAGATACAATGGTATATTGATACATTGAATCAAGGTACAAGTATGGTGCTCTAAGTCGCTACTCAAAATAATTGTAATTTGAGGTTTTTGTGAAACTCCACTTTGGGTGACCTGGAATACCTAGAAATGAATGCTTGGAAAATTACCATAGGCACAAGCACCAGCTTTAGATGGCTTTGTGTATGCACTTAACACCGAAACCTCAGTGCTCTAAACTTTTTTCCTACCAGTAGTCTTGGACTTACTTAGGAGCTGCATGACAATTTTGATTGCTACTCCATGTACATGTGATAGATAGTCAAGTGCATTGCCCAAGAAGTGACTTGCTTCTTCAATCTCTGATTTTTCCCATCTTTTCTTAATTCACTCAAACTGTTCTTCCCACCTCTTACAGTGTTCTCTTTACTTCCTCCCTTTGCTGCTCTTATCCTCTCATCATCATTTTTCATTCTTTGTTCAGCCCTGTTGTTGAGGGTGCCAAACTCCCTCCACTTTGTTTCCCTTGTTACCTTGAAGTACTGGCATAGGACTGAAATTAAATTATAATATGATCTCTGAAATGCTGGCTGGGGGCGTCGCAAATACAGGTTACTCACCTGTAACACGAATTCTAGGAGTGGTGTATGTTGTTCATCCACACTGCCTGGCAGGTTCCTTGCTGCTTTAAGATGGGCCGGAAAGTCTTCAAGCTGGCTCCTCCCACCCACCTGGGTGGTAAAACCCTCAACTTCGCCCCATGACGCCAGATCTAGCCCACTGAAAGCCAGGTTGGCCAAAGCCGGGGAGGTCGTGTGGATGAACAACACATACCAATCCTAGAACTCCTGTTACAGGTGAGTAACCTGTATTTCTAGGGACGTGGATATGTTGTTCAATCCACACTGTCTGGCAGACTCCTAGCAGTTCTCCGGGAGGAGGAAGACAAGGTGTGCACCCCCTACTTGGGAAATAAGGACTGGAGAACAGGTCCCAAAACCAGCATCCCAGCGTGACTCTAGGTCAATGTGGTCATGGGAAATACAGGTGTGTGCCGATTTCCAGGTAGCAGCCCTGCAGATTTCCTGGACAGGGACGTCCCTAGAAGCAGCCACCGAAGCAGCAGTATGGTGGGAAGAATGAGCCCTTATCCCTTTGGGTGGCTCCATGCCCACCAACCTATAGCAGAGATCTATGCAGGAGGTGACCCACCTGCTTATCGTCTGCTTGGCTGCAGGTCTGCCAGGTGTGGCTTCAGCATAGGTGACAAACAGCTGGTGAACCTCTCCCCGAACTTCAGCTATCTGCTCCTTATAATGAGCGAGCGACCTTCTAGGGTCCAAAGTATGGAGCCTATATTCGGCCTCCGGGGTGTGATGGGGTAGAACACCGGCAGAGTGAACATCTGGTTCAGGTGAAACTCCACCACCACCTTCGGAAGGAATACTGGGTGGGGGCAAAGGACAACCTTGTCCCTATGGAAGACCAGGTAAGGAGACTATGGAAAGTGCCTGGAGCTCTCCTATCCTTCTGGCTGAGGTAACAGCCACCAAGAAGGTGGTCTTCCATGACAGGTGGGAGATATTGCACCTGTGCATCGGTTCGAATGGCTTGCCCATGAGCTCAGCCAATACCAGCAGCAGATCCCACGGAAGTGGAGGTTCTCGCACCCAAGGGGATATGTGATCAAGGCCCTTGAAAAAGCACCCGACCACCTTCTCCTGCGCCACAGACTGCTTGCCGGGCCGCACCCGGTAATCAGAGATGGCTTCCAGGTGCACCTTGAGGGTCGTTGACCAAAGCCCTAGCTGAGACAAGGACCACAGGTAGTCCAAAATGCTAGCCAATGGGTAGACATGGGGTCCAACCCCTTGTCCTGACACCAAATGGAGATTCTCTTCCATTTAAAAGCATAGCACTTTCTGGTCGACTCCTTACGGGACGCCTCAACAACGCTGAGGACCTCGCCGGAAAGACTCAAGGCCTAGAACTTTAGCCACTCAGGAACCAGGCCATCAGGTGCAGGGGTTGAAGGTCCGGATGGAGAACCTTCCCCTTGTTGACTAAGATCAGGTCCGGACGGCTGGAAGCCGCCTCGGGAGCCTGGAGCTGAGGCTGAGGAGATCTGGGTACCAGAACTGGCGAGGCCAGTCTGAGGCTACCAGAATCATTTGTGTCTTGTCCCTCTTCGCCTTGAGAAGCACCTTGTGGATCACGGGAAAAGGAGGCAAGGTGTAGAAGAGGCCCGGGGTCCACAGCCTCAAGAAGGCATCCCCCTGCAGCGAGCACTGCTGAGGGGGCCGGGTGTGAAACAGCCTCTGCTTTGTGTTCACCCTGGAGGCAAACAGGTCCACCTGAGGGGTGCCACAATGGGAGAACAGGTCTTGAACTACCTCCGGCAGGAGAGACCACTCATGAGATGCAGCGCCTATCCGGCTGAGGGCATTGGCCAGACTGTTGGAGGCTTCTGCCACATGGATGGCTAGGAGTTCCGCCTTCAGGCTGATCACGAAAGAACAAATGCATAGAGCTTCCTAGCACAAAGGCAAGGAGTGCATCCCACCCTGCCGGTTGAGATAGTACATGCTCGTGGTTTTGTTGGTCTGGACCTGAACCACCTGACCCCATACAAACGGAGTGAAGGCGGTGAGGGCTAGTCAAACCGCTCAAAGCTCCAGCAGGTTGATGTGGCAACCTGAGGGGACCAGAGGCCATGGGCCCGGAGATCCCCCAGGTGGGCACTCCAACCCATCAAAGAGGCGTCGGTCATAAGAATGACTGTTGGCTTGGGGTGGACAAATGGGATACCTTCCTGCAGATGAGCTGGGACGAGCCACCACTGCAGGCCGTCCCACATCTTCTGGGTCACGGTCACTGGCTGGTCCACAGGACCGGAGCGCTATGACCAGTGGCAGGCCAGCCCCCATTGCAGAGGATGCATATGCCACCGGGCCCAACAGACCATGCTGGTGCAGGCTGCCATGAGACCCAGAAGGCGCAGGAAGTCCCGGGCAGGGCACAATTGCCCAACCAGAATGATTGGGCAAAGGAGGAAGGGACCTCGGCCCTGTCTGCCGAGAGCCGATCTCTGGCTCGAAGAGAGTCGAGCTCTGCCCCAATTAACTGAATCACCTGCGATGGCACGAGTTCCGATTTGGCCTCGTTGATCAGGAGGCCAACTTGAGAGCAGACCTGGATGGCCAGATCTCTGGACCGCTTCACCTCCAACCTGGAGGGGGCTGCTATCAGCCAGTCATCCAGGTAAGGGTACACCCGGACCCCTCGGCACCGCAGGAATGCTGTCACCACTGGCACGCATTTGGTGAAGACCCTGGGAGCTGGAGAAAGGCCGAAAGGCATAACCCGGAACTCGTAAAGTGATCCCTCTGCTCTGAAGCGGAGGAATTGCTGATAAGATGGACAGACTGGGACGTTAAAGAACGCGTCCTGGAGATCCAGAGAGCAAAACCACACGCCTAGTTCCAGGGATGGTATGATCTGAGCCAGAGTGACCATCCTGAAGGTGTGCAGCCTTAGGAACTGGTTCAGGTAGTGCAGATCGAGAATGGGGTGCCAGCCCCCGTCCGCTTTGGGACCCGGAAGTACCTGGACACAAACCCTGGGTTTGGAAGAAGATCCACCACCTTGCTGATCACCTCCTTTTGGAGGAGCAGAGCCATGTCGGCTCAACGAGCCGACAGAGGCTTCGGAACTGGTAGCCCCCCCCCCCCGAGGGGTGACAGCCTCGATAGGGAGGGGTCCACAGACTTCCAGAGGCAGACCCCTGCCAACCACTTCCAGCACCCAACAGTCCATGGTGATAGCGGACCAGGCGGAAAGGAAGTGGTGGAGCCGCCCCCCCATGGGGGACCCAGGGGAGGAGTGATAAGTTTGGGAGCGGCACCCCTCAACTAGTCACTGGGCAGGCTTGGAGGAAGGGCCGGCCGAGGAGCCGCCTGGACCTTTCCCTCCAGGCTTCCTGCTGGAGGAAGCAGCAGGCTTGACCTTGGGGTGCCAAGCGTGAGCCTCCTGGCCCTGTTGCTGGTGCTGCTGGGCTGGATGTGCCGCAGCGGCGGCGGAAGGGCAAAAGGGCTTTTGATGCTGCTGGCAGCCTTTGTCCTTCTGGGCAGATGTGACAGAGTCCAAGGTGGCGTTGGACTTCTCGATCCTCTGGAGATGGCCCTCCACCCCAGGACCGAACAAGTCGGTGCCCAGGAAGGGAATATCTGCCACCTTGTGCTCGAGTATCCACCATGAAAGTGGAGATCTGGAGTCAAGTTCTGTGGCGCATGGCCACTGCAGCCGCTACTGACCGGGCAAAAGAGTATCCAATGTCCAAGGCAGTTTGGAGCTGTTTGGCCACCACTCTTCCCTGATCCCGTACCTGCTTGACCGTCGTCTGAAGGTCAGCCGGGAGATGAGGAAGCACCTCATCCAGGGAACCCATAAGGGCGTGTGAAAAATGCACCATCATCAAAGTCGAGCTAGCCTGTTGAAGACCTAGGGAGGAGGCAGCGTAAATTTTGCATCTGGAGTGGTCCGACTTTTTGGACTCCTTGTCCGGGGGCTTTTCTATGCCCTAGCATTTCCAGAGCGCCGGAAGACGCTATCGGTTACCAGCCCTTCAATCGAGGGGTGCTCTGAAAAACCAGAGAGGGAACCGGTGGGGACTGCGTACTTGTGAGCCATTCTAGCCGAAAGCACAGGACAGGATGCAGACCGCTGCCACAACTCCAGGGCCGGACCAACAATGGCCTCGGCCACAGGGAAGGCCTCCATGGGAGAATCCCTTCAGGCCGGTGAAGGTGACGGAGTCAGCTTGTTGCCGGCTAATAAGAGCTGCTGCCACATTATGTTCTCATAGCGTCAACACAACTTGCGCCGGAGCCTATCCTCCGAAAAGGATGATGAGGATGGGCGCCGATGTCGGCGGGACCTACCCGACACGGAGGAGGACCGAGACAGTCAAGAGTCGCCGATGGTGGGTCAAAGAGGGGCCGGGGGAAACCAGCTCATCCCTTGGTTCAGTGTCCTTGACTGGGGACTTTGGCACAGGAGGCACAGGCAAGTCCTCGGTAACCACCGGGGGAACCGGTGAAGAAGGGTTGTCGGCTTCTCCAGTCGACAACCCATCCAACGGGTCGAGAAAAATCTCGACTGCATCGACGGGCGTCTCGGCCGGCTGACCTGACGGGGACACCGTGAAGCCAGTGGCCTTAACCGCACCTCTCCTGAAGTCGAAAGTAGACACTCCAGGGAACGAGATCTCTCCCACTCCCACGAATGTTGACGGTGGGACTTACTTTTCAGTTCCTTTTTCTTCAACCTACTCATGTGAGTCCCTGAGGGTCCTTCTCCCTTGGTGGAGAGGGACTGTCAAAGCTCCTTAAAAGAAGCAGTGTGGGAGGAGCCCAAGGAGAGAGGGATAAACACCGCGGTCGAGGAAGTAGAAGACGTGGCCTGGGCCTCCTCGAGGGCGATTAACTGCTCCGCGGAGCCTGCAGCCGCGGACACCGCCCAATGGGCCTCCTTCGACTTCACCGGCGGAAACCGTTGTTCGGGGCACCCCAGTTGAAGTCTGGCAGCACGGTCTTCTAGAACCAAAGGCGCAAAAGACTTGCAGAGATTGCAGGCCTGCGGATCATGAGCAAGCCCCAGGCAGTAAACGCACGTGGCGTGTAGGTTGGTCCGAGACATCTTCTGCCCGCAAGGGCACCAACGGAAGCAGAGAGTAGATTTTGAGTCCATTGCAGCCGCAAGGGAAGCAGAAGACTTAAGTCTTGTAAACTTTAAAACAATTTTCGGAAAAAACGAAGGATTAGGATCCAGGCCTACAAATGCAGAGTGCTAAGGAGGGAACCTGAGCTTCCAAGCGGTAAGGAAGACCTGGCGTCATGGGGCGGAGCTGAGAGTTTTACCACCCGGGTAGGTGGGAGGAGCCAGCTTGAAGACTTTCTGGTCCATCTTAAAGAGGCAAGGAACCTGCCAGACAGTGTGGTTTGAACGACATGTTTATTTTTATTTAACAGACTTTAGGATTACAAACTCTGAGTCAGGGACTCATTTACAAAGGCTCAGCATCAGAAAAACAAACACTTAACACATATAGACATAGAATGGCAGCTAAAGGTTACAGTTCTTTTAGTTACACAATATTGCAGAATCAAGATCAGCTATACATTGCATTGAACGTGTTACCGAGAGCTGTATTTTACAGTTTTCAAGAGAACAATAAGTTTGCTGATAGAGGGAGGGAGTAACAGGTTTGATATTTACAGCGAAGTAGAGAATTAGACAGACATATCCACATCCCTAGAAAGAAAGTTATCAGCTGTAGGTGCTAGTGGACCATGTGGTAGGTCCTTGGTGGCAATCAGCGATATGCTCTAAGATTTTCTGCAAAGAAGAGCTTGTAAGTAATTCAACCTACTGCAAGAGAAACAAGTGATGCGTCATTTGTGAAGGGATAAATATGCAATTTATGGTGGGGCAGTTTAAATAAGGTCAGTAAGGGGGGAATTGGGAGTCATGACCACCCAGAGGGAGTGGAAGGTGCAATGAGACAGAATTGGGGGGAGGGAGCACACTTCTGGGTTGTGCAGTGTAAAAATAGATCTATGAGAATGGGAGAGTCATACAGGACAAGTCATGTCACTCACTGAAAGGGCTATGACTATAAGTGCTTGGATGTATGGTGAACAGGGGCTTAAGAAAGATGATGGAAAGGGGCAGGAAATGCTGCAGGACTTATTCTAACTTTCCATGCAAACACACACTCAAACATGCTCTGGTACACACATGCAGCACAGGGGAGGACGCCTGAGGCAGTCGGCCAGCTGCAAGGGTTGTGGTTCAGTTACTTTCCAAGAGGAGTTCTGGGAGGCTGGTGGGTGCCAAGTTTGTAGGAGATTCATGGCCCTCATTACACAGTTAGCTACCCTCATGGATGAAGTGCAGTACCCAAGAAGTAACTTGGCATGAGGATCACTGGGTTCTGCAAGCTCATTGCCTCAATGTACATCCTGTATCCACACAGAAGGATGAACTGCAGTGGCAGGGGGACAGCTGTTGGGGGAAAGGGGAGGAGCAGAACTAGCATGAGGGCACACTAGGGATGCAAACCCACAAATCAATTCAAGCTACTAATAGAATGGATTCAGAAGTGCTCTACAACAGAAGCACAAGTTGTCACCACTGAGCGTGTGGCTCCAAACAGCAAGGACGCACCAAAAGGCAAGGTCAGAAAACACCAAGGGAAGAAAGAAGCACATCATGGTTGTAATATACACTATAGGTAGAGCAAGGCTGGTATGCCTTTCTGGCCAGGTGGAGAGATCCATCCTGTGTCTCTGGAAGGCTGATCGGTAGGGAGAGGGTTGTGCCAATGACCAGAGAACATTTTAAACAAAAATGTTTGCACTGCAAATGCTACGATACATAGCTGAATTTGAGTAGCATTAGGAATAATATGTATAGCATTTTGTATGCAACCTTGTGCAACCACTTCCGAGTGAATTATGCCATCAGCATGACTCATTGCAACCATGGAGTCTTCAGAATTCGGTCCCTCTCCACCCCATCAGAACCCCTGCCAACACAGCGACTCCAGCTGCAACTCAGACATCCCAAATGGTCTTGCCTCCTCAAAAGTCAGCCCACTAGGTAATTTCTTGAGACTGTGTATGTGATTATGTATGCAAATTGTGTTGCCTTATCTGCACTTAATTTGTGTCTCTGATTGTATCCCCATTTGATGTAGCTTTGAAATCTATTTCTCGGCTTCCTCTGTTGATCTCCTACAATTATTCTAACAGAAACCTGGCTTTGTAAAGGTATAAAACAAGAAGAGATCAAATTAAATGATTTTCACAACTATAGACAAGACAGGGGATCATGTGGGTGGAGAGATTCTGATGTACATTAAACACTCTCTTGGGCATTCAAAGATCCTGTTCTCAGGAAAAAATTGAAGGAAAAGAATGCCTAATAGTTAATTTATAGCGTTTAGATCTAGTAGTAGGTGTAGTTTATTCTCAACCTAATGTAAAAATAATTCACTTTGACAACTTGTCTCACAAAATAATGGAACACATAGGGAACAGAAAAACAGTATTCACTGGTGATTTTAATGCAACCTGGGGGTGCCCACATTGCCAAAAACTGGAAAATTCTTTACAATGTTTAAACTTGCTCCAAATAATAAACATTCCTACTAGGAAAGGTAAATTAACTAGTCCTGGCAATATATTGGATCTTATTTTTGCTTCACCAGACTTGCTGGTATTGGGAAACGGAATTTGTTCTTCTAACATGGGAGATCATAATGTAATAAGTTGTACCACTGCTGCCAACCAAAACGCAAAACTAAAAATTAACCCCTCAAATATAAAAAAATGTAATAGGTTACTTTCTGGAAACTACACTGAAGATGGAATGGTATAGGTTTTTTTTCCAATACCAAATTTGAACATGGCTGTGGATGAATTTACCACCATGTTCATAGAAGCTTGTAACAAGTTTGCCCCTTTTAAAAAATTACCCATAAATCTAATCACTTGCCATGGGTAAGTGCAAGTATTATAAGGTTAATAAGAATAAAAAAAACAACTTTGGAAAAAGGCAAATAAATTCCTAAATCAGGAAGTGTGATCTAATTAAAAAAAAAAAAGAAATAAAGTAACCCAAATGTAACCCCCCTACAAATGGGGGTTCCCGAAAGGTCTTCCATGAGCTTGCCTAAATACTCGCTGCCCGGTTGGTGTTTGGCACTATAGCCGTTTAAATGTATTGCCAGTGAGTGTCCGTGTGGCCTCCGTGTACTGTCGCTTTAAGAGATGCTAGTCGCAATGAATACTGACTGGAAGGGGGGGGGGGGCAGAGTGTTGGCATGCTTGAGTCCCGCCTGGGTTGCTGGAAAATAGCTCCGTTTCTGCCATCGCTAATTGTGCAGAGGGAGCTCTGCTGAAGGATGTAACTATTTGCTGAAAATAATTTAGAGTAATAATGATAAAGTAGTTTGTTCTAATCTGCCTTTTTTGCAGCAAGGACTGTCCTGATTATCTCCTCCATTTTGGTCCCAAACTGCCGAATTGGACCAATCAGTAATGGGGGATTCTAAAATGGAGCCTGCTCATAGGGGCTGTATGGACCCAAAACTGTGGGAATTGCAGTTTTGGACTGTTGGCGCCATTTTGCTACTAAAGGGGGAGCTCTTGCTGTGATTAACAGCTGTACCGACCAACCAAACCTTTTGGGTCTGAAGGAAAACCCCATAGCTGATGGCTGGCTAGCCAGATCCGAGTTGGAAGCTGAGGAAGCAGCAGCTCGCATAGCTCGAGCAGGTATCTGCATAGTTTCGAGTGGGCGAGCTGTGGGAAGGCCTGATTTTTGGCTTGCGGGCCTGTCTGCTGCTCTGAGAGGGAGAGAAAGAGAGAGAGAGTCATTATCGGACTAAGTCCGAGTGTTGGTGTGAACTTATGTAAGCTACTAAAGGGGATCAGGCTATACCCGAGGAGGACCGAAGACTGTGCTGAATGCGATCGGCCTGCCAGAAATCCTTTTCCTTCAAAACTTCTGGGTGGCACAGATAACTTAGCGATTGTGACCAGGGAGTGCTGTGCCTGGTTCCGTAAGTTTCCCTGTGTATACAGATGTGCTGTGTACTGAGTGGGGGTTGCGATTCTGTTCCCCACATTATGAACAGTTTTTCTGCTAGCTGGAAGCTGTGTCTAGGACAAACGGACTGAATCCGCAGTTCGCTCTATGTAGCTGGGCCTTGCCACGAGGACCCGCCATCCTACCCTGCTGCACACAGAAGAGCCATCAGTGAGAGACCTGCCCGTGGATCAGACCCCTGCTCCACGCATGAACAGGAACGACACCTCGACGATCATGTGGGCCCTGCTTCTTCTGGCACTCCAGAGAGTCCATCTGCTGTCTCCATTTTCACCCATCCTGTGTCCAGCCTTGGGTATCGTGAGTAACCACCAGGGTAGCTCCCTGCAGCATACAACTAAATCAAAAGTGTGTTATTGATTATCTTGTTATCTTTTTCATCACGAACTGAGCCCTCTGGCTCCGGATTACAATTAGAGTGTGGTGCATGCTGTTTCCTTCCCTCACAGGGCCCCGACCAGCTGCATCTCTGGCCTACCCCGAGCAACGGTCCTGGCTAGCCCACCTTCCCTCCACCTGGGTACCCAGAGAGTGTGACTGTTGTAGGGACTCTGAATGCATGCACAGTAGCGTGAACGATAAGAGTATTTAAGCTAAGTACCCTGATTATGACCCTACCTTGTTATAACCCCCTGAATAAATCAGATCTACTCTTTTTCTGCAGTTCAACCAGACTGTGGTTCCAGTTTGTGCTCGAAGTATTGTACTGTTGCCATTTGTTCTGTCTAACCTTGTTTTACAGGGGGTCCCCAGGGTCGAACTTGAGAAACCAACCCTGGTGGTAAGTGCAAACTCTGTGGGTACTTGCAACGCATATCAGAGGTATTGGGAAAGTAATTATTGTGTATTGTGTGGGCCACTAGCAGGAACAAAGGGGGGTTACAGTGTCCCAGGGGGGCTGTGCCCAGGCTAGTTTGACCGCTACCAACCCTGACCTCTGGGTGGAGGCACCCATTTCAGAACTCAGGCCCCTTAACCTGTTGGTAGCCAAGCAGGCAGGGGTAGTAGCCCTTTGGGATATCGCCACCTAGGGCTTACAAAAGAAATTAGGAAATCAAAATTTTTTTTATAAACAAAAAATAATTGAATCAACAGACCCAAAAAAGTATTGGTCCCTGATAAAAAAATCTTACTGATCCTATTAAATACTCACCAGTGATTATGATTTCAAAAAATGGGATACCACAGCAATCCGACAGTTCAGCAGATCTGCTAAATGATTATTTTATAAATCTGCCTGACTTAAAATTAATTAATGCAAAAACCGAAAGAAAAAAAAAACTATCAGACTTCTAAACAAGATGATAATTTACCAAAATTTACTGCAGATTTGGGAAATCTCAATAAATGAATTTCTTAACGTAATAAATAAAGATCAATACAGCTAGTGGTATGGATAATACAGAAAACAGATTACTGAAAGACTCAGCAATGGAAATAGCACTAATATTGAGGAATAACGTTAACAGGAGTCTGAGTGAGGGAACCTTTCCATGAAGCCGGAAACTGGCCAAAGTGGTGCCGATTTGTAAGAGTGGAGATCCCGCCGACCCTTCAAATTATCAATCTATAGCGCTACTCTCAGTGGTTTCAAAAATCATGGAAAGAGTTGTATATGGTCAACTACACAACTAACTCAAAAAATATAATAAGCTAACTCAATTTCAGTCGGGTTTTAGGAGAGGAATGTCCACGGCCACTGCACTTATGGACTTCCTAGATCTAGTCACTACCCCTCTTGGGGCTGTGAAGTCCATAGGTGCAGTGTTCATAGCCCTATCAAAAGCTTTTGATCTTTTTAATCATGAAATCTTGTTAGACAGATTATAAGGGATAGGTCTAGCTGAGGAACCATTTTGATAAGTCAAATCTTATTTAAAACAGATATATCTCAGTCAGTTATTAACAATCATCAATCTAAAATTCTGCCTACGACATGTGGTGTGCCACAGGAATCAAGACTAGGTCCCCTACTGTTTATTTACATAAATGATTTGCCCAGTTACATGAAATACACCCACATTCAACTGTATGCAGATGATACAGTACTTGTGTTGGAGGGTAGTGGATCTAGAGAGGTGGAACACAAGCTGCAGTTAAGACTTTTATAGGATGCAGGAGCGGTTCACTTCCTCATGCTTGTTGATCAATACAAACAAAAACAAATCAAACAAACAAAAAAAAACAATGTACCTTAGCTCAGCACCGATTAGGAAAATGAGAAAAATCACCACGCCTAAAGTAAAAACCCTGGAAGATAATATTTTAACTCGGATTCCAGTGTATAAGAATTTAGGTGTTTATTTTGACCATTGTTTAACATTTGACCATCATATAAAGGAAATGGCTAAGAAAATCAATGCTAGAATTGGAGCTAGTAGACTCATTGCAAACTGAACCATCAAAAGCATTTGTTTAACAACAGCTAATCAACTTATCTTGCCAGTCAGATTATGGGAGCCACATACTTGTCATGCATATAAAAAAACATCATCATGACTTAGATATTATTTACAACAGACTGGCAAAATGCATATTAAGATGTGAATATAATTCACACCACTGCACAACGTAAATCCAATCTCCATAGATGGGACGTCACCTATAACAACATTTGTCGCTATGCACATTTGTCGCTATGCCTACTTCTTCCATTGGCAGAAACACCACCACCTCCTCTACTCAGAATTAAACTGAGCGTCACCAAATGCTGCTAGACTTTACTCCCTTGGGTCGACTGTCGACAGTATTATGCGATCTCAAACTCCAAAAACCTTGGCTGATCTACTTGTTCCTCAGCTGTCCGGCTATGGCCTACACTCAGCTGGAAAATCCCTTCTATGTGTCCCGAAAAGTAACACCACCCACCATGCTCCTCAGTTATGGAACTCCCTCTCCCTTTAGCGATCCGCCACCATGCTCCCATAATGCCTTTAAAAAGGAGCTCTGTTGCTACCTCATCTCCTCTAATCGATGCTCTTGCTTCAACCTCCCCATAGCACCACATCTACCCTCACCGTTGTGCACTTTATCTGCTTTCTACCCAATGCCTTGCATGTAATCCTCCCTCCCTACCTGTCTACTTGTCTCTCCTCCCAACCTGATGCGCTTCTCCTCTTTGGCTTGTCATCTCAAACCCCTTGCCCTGTCCTACTATAACTAATTCTCAACGCCTTAGATCTTTGTAATCATTGCTGAAAAGCTCCTACTTGCAATACTCTGTGCCCTATCTCCCAAACCGTGTTAATGTTTCTCCCCTAAGGATCTGCCCACCGTATATTACTCTGCAATTTTCCCTGCTCATTATACCCGATAGTTCTTTTCAATTAACCTCTTGCCGAACTTTGCATCATGATAATTCCTTGCAAATATGTGAGCTATGTCCTGCACCTGCCAACAAATTGCCTCATCGCATGTTTTGTCATGAATCACATGGTTTTGTACCTTGCTCTCATCACCTTGCTTGTATTTTTACTGTAAAACCTTGTTCTGTTTCTGTGTTTTATGTAATTCCACTCTGTGACCTCCTGGGTCATGCCTGAAAATAGTCATTCCTATGGCTAGCGTGCCTACCCGGTAAACAAAAACTAAATAAATAAATACATTTAAGTTGGGGCTCCCTAAACACAAGGAGAAAGGGTATCTAGGTAAATCATATTCAGGGAATTCTTAAAAACAATCTACTAACTGGCCTATTGGGTAAATCAGTAAAACCTAGTCACCGTTTTGATCTAAGAAATAAGGATGCAAGAGATCGGACAGTTCCAAAAATAAACAATAATTATGTTAAAATGACATTTAGAAATAAAGTTACACACACTTGGAACAGCCCCCCTCGAATTTGGAAATAGCCACCTCAGCTTTTAAATCTGCAGTGAAGCAAGAACTACATTTTAGATGTGAATGTAACAGGTGATTAATTGGAGATTCATTATGGACCCTTGATGTTTACTGTACAACTGAAAGTGTAATTACTGTATTACATATTGCACTCTGATTGTTTTGCATGTCATAATTGATATGTTTTATATTTTAGAGATTACATTAGATGAACCATCTTAACAGGGGCACCTTGTAAATAGGGTATTTATAACCCTAATGGTGAAACTTTCTATTTTTGATATTCCTGTATAAACAAAAGTTTTTACTACTACTACATAAATGGGTGATCTGTACTTTTGGTATAAATAAATGAACAGTTGATATTTAAGTTAAATTGGTGAGTGGCACATTCTTTACTGTGTTTGGTAGGGAGTATGTACGTGATTTGCACAGGCTACTTCCTGAGTAGAGATTTTTGTTTTACAGTACCAGAGACACCCCAAACCCCATTGTGGGGTTTATCATTAAAGCCACAAAAGTAAAGAAATGCGAGTTAGAGTTTTCTGAACCTCAACATTGCCCACACCAACCCACCACCCCCTTGAACTCCACTAAAATGAATGCCACAGTGCAATCAAGGTTTCATACATATATTTTAACATCATAAATAAAGTATGCAAAACACATTTACACCCCATGCCAAAACACTGCACTTGTATAGAGTGAGACACAAGGCCAAAAGATACAGTCCTGCAGCACTGTGTGCGACACTGATGCTGCTACGCAAGTGGCCCACAGGGCCATTCTCACTGCAGGTGTGGCAGGCTGTGTGATGCAGCTACTTTGCAAGTGGACTGCAAAGTCATTTGTAAAGTCCACCACAGGTCTGGACCAATGTGTGAGATAATGCAGCAGCTTCACAGCCACTCACAACGTCCACTACAGGTCTGGGGCAATGTACGTGATTTCACAGCTGCTTTGTGAGTGTCTGGGGCAATGGATGTGATTACACACACACACGCAGACGCAACCCCCCACCCCGGCCTGTATCCTACAGCTTTGTGTCTCACAACATACTGAGTGTAGTGAGTGCTCCTCATAAGGTGTAACTGTATTCCTCATACTATGTTATTTATTTATGACGTGAAACATGTATATGAAACCTGGGTTGTGCTTTGGGCATGTAGTTCAGTGGGGTTCATGGGAATGGTGAACAGGGGGTGGAATTAGGGTTCAAAACCTCCTGCTCTCATATTTATTTACTTTTGTGGCTTTGATGATAAACCCCAACTCATGAATTAAGTTTTTTTTTTTTTTTTGCAATGAATTTTAAATCCGTTTTTTGGGTGAGACGTTAAATCGAGGTCCCATCTGCCTGGATTGGTGGTAGTTCAGGTGGATGTTAAAGATCCCATGGTACTTACTGAAAAAAGAGTAGAGGAATTTCCCCGGTGTCCTGGTCAAATTTCCCTCATTCATTAAAAATACCACCAACAGTTTAATCTGGTTCAAGGTCAGTTGGCATTCATCTGTATCCCCCTCCTCCGGGTCGTGCCTGAAAATAGGCAGGATTTGTCTAGTGCACTTACCCGGTCAACAAAAACTAACTAAACAAATAAATAATGTAACACAAACTATGTTTACATTTTACAATATTACTGTACATGTGGGCATACGTGACGTCTGTTTAACCATCATAGTGCACTGTTTTGTGTTTTCATTATGAAGTAGTTCTATGTTTTCCTTATATATGGACCAATATTAATGTAGCCTTCCCCCTCCCCCCGACCAATGTTCACTTTCTAATTACTCAGCAGTTCTAGAACCCAATAATATCAGTTGAGCTGAAGACTACAATGAAGCAGAACCAAGTGACATCAGTTGAGCAGAGGATTATAATGAAGCAGAACCCAGTACAGTTGCACTTCCTTGCAGTCTTTATCTTAACTGTTGTCACTGGGTTCTGGAACTGCTAAATAATTAAAGTAATATTAAGTGAGGAAAAAACAGAATTAACAAGGGACCCACAGTAAATAAAAAAAATAGGACTATTTCAAAACAAACACACAAAACAGTACAATGAGGAGATTAAAGAGACAGGAAATTTGCGCTAACTGGCAGCAGTTAATAATGCTCATAGTCGCATAACTGAAATTCATACCTCCAAATGATCCATATCGATCTATACATGAACAGCTGATGTAAAAAGCACTGTGATTTCTATTGTTTTCCTTTTATGCAATCAATCAATATTTTATTTATCTAGCAACTTTCAAAATCAAGGCGCTGCACAATCATATAAAAACATCAACAATATAAATATATAAAATCAGCCTGGATAAGCCTTAGAAAACAGATAGGTTTTTAGCATCGTTTTAAAACTGCTGACGGACAGGCATTCTCTTAACCGACGAGGTAAAGAGTTCCACAGGGTCGGTGCTACAAATGAAAAAGCACGAGCCCCAGAAGTTTTTAAACGAACCCTAGGAATCTCTAGGAATCCCTTGTCGGCGGATCGAAGCAGATGACCTGGGGAGTAGGGAACCAGGAGATCTTTCAGGTAGTCAGGTTCCTGTTCATGTAGGGCTTTAAAGGTAGGCAAGCCTACCTTATAGGTGATCCGCCACTGAACCGGCACCCAGTGCAGTTCGTGCAGCACAGGTGTAATATGACTGGCCCTAGAAGTGCCAGTCAACAACCTGGCCGCAGCGTTCTGCACTAGCTGCAAGCAGCGGATATCAACCCCAGGTAGCCCTAGGTAGAGGGCACTGCAATAGTAAAGACAGGTAGTGATGAAGGCATGGACCAGTGTTGGAAGGTCACCCGAAGGAACCAGATGTTTCACCCGGGTGATATTCCTCAGATGGTAGAATGAGGATTTAACCACAGCCGACATCTGAAATTTCAGAGTCAGACCATTGTCAAAATAACACCCAAGTTACGGACCCAGTCTGAGGTAGTGAGCTGGACACCATCAAGCCATAGGCCCGACATGTGCCCAGCTCCATAACCCACCCCCGGGCGACCCGGGTCCACAGCCAACACCTTAGTCTTATCCAGATTCAATCTCAGTCAACTCAAATTCATCCAGTCTTTGATCTCGGAGAGGCAACTATTTAGCATGGAGACAGCATCAACCTGTCCAGGTACAAAAGACATATACAGCCGAGTATCATCTCATAGCAGTGAAAACTCAAGCCGTATAGTCTAATGATATCTCCCAATGGCAGCATATACACTGCGAACAACATGGGTGCCAATATGGAGCCCTGCGGCAGCCTGCAGGATAGGGGAAGGGCGTCAGAGGAATAAATTCCAGTGACCACCGTCTGAGACCTACCTACAAGGAAAGATCGAAACCATTTGAGGACTGTACCAGACAGTCCACAAAGGAACTGCAGGGTCTCCAGAAGCACCCCATGGCCCACAGTGTCAAAGGCTGCTGAGAGATCAAGAAGGACCAATATGGTACAAGCCTTTCGATCTCTTGCAATAAGGAGATCATTAAGCACTCGAACAAGGGCTGTCTCAGTGCTATGCCTCTTCCTGAAACCAGACTGGAGAAATTCACAGACACTGTGAGTAACAAGGTGATCGTCCAGCTGCAACGCAACCACCTTCTCAATAACCTTCCCCACAAAAGGAAGGTTAGAGACAGGTCAGTAGTTAGCTGGATCGTCGGGATCCAGAGAGGAATTTTTAAGGAGTGGTCTAATGACCACCTCCTTTAGGGGATCTGGAAAGACTCCCCTCTCCAAGGATCTCCATACAATTTCAGCTAGGATCGGGCAGTCAGCATCTACACAACCCACTAATAGGTGAGTAGGGTCCGGATCCAAACTACAGCAGGCTGGGCACAAAGTCTGGACAATCTTCACAATATCCATGAATTCCGGTCGGCTGAAATTGGTCCAGACAGACCGGGTGCTCACCACCTCCCATCAACCTTCACAACCCCTCATGGAGGAAGCTGGGCCGATTCCGGCACTGATACTGGCAACCTTATCTGCGATAAACCGAGCTAGCTCATCACACATACTTTGTGAAAATGCTCTTCTGGACTAAAGACAGATTGGATTGCACAATCTGTTGGTGGTTCAAAAAAGTTGAGCCAGTCGATTTTGTGCAGCAGAAATCTCCCTGGACAGGAACGCTTCCTTCCTTCTTATGGGAGATTTCTGATTGATAGCCCTTATAATGTTCCATCAACCTAAGCCTGTCAGCATCAAGGCCGGATTTCTGCCATGCTCTCTCCAGCCTTCGACCAACTCGCTTCAACTCCTTCAAGGACCCATCATACCAGGGGTTCCTTGGGTGAAGAGTAAGTGGTCGAACCGGAACAGGAGCAATCAAGTCCAAGGTATCTCCCACTGCCTTATTATAGGCTAGTACTACAACCCCCGGACTTGTGCTTTCACTCAGCAATCCCGATAGGTCAAGCACCGCCGACAGACCATCTGGGGTAATTCCCCTTAAAGGGCGGAATGGACAACACTCAGCGCAGTTCTCTTTACAGAACCAGTAATTTAAGAGTTTTTTCTATGTCAAACTTTGTGTACAGAGCTGCTGAACTATCTGAATCATGGCTAAAGTGCTATACAGACCATTCCAGATCACTAGTTCTGTAAAGAGAACTGCAACATTGGCTGGCCCAGTGGCAATGAGGCATCGAGTAGCTGATGCGCCCCTGACAAAGACCTATTTTGGTCAAAGCACTGGGGCAAAGATGTCCTACACTCTGGGAGCCTAATCAAATTTGTTAAGCTAATACTGGTATCCTGGTAACTTTTGCCAGAGTGTTGTTCTTCATTTCTTACTTCTACGTCCTGGGCTAGGTGGGGCATGGGTGTCCTGATTAATGAAGGGTACTGCTTGACTAACAAGGACTACCTTAGTCGAGCAGTTCCCTTCATTAATTTCAAAGTAGTCATTCCTTTGTATAAAACAGGACTTAAAAACAGACCCCCACTGACTTTAATGGTGTGCACTCCTGTGCTCTCCCGTGGCACATGTTATTATGTGCCTGAGCGCAGGGGCAGATCTGTGTAATCAGGAAATGAAAGGATAAGCTGGCTAACTTGTAGGGACCAAACTATGATCCCGTCTACTGTCATTCAGAGTTGTAATAAAAATACAAAATATAGTTCAAATGACTTTCACCGTTATAGGCCTTCAAGACATGTAAGTCACTACATAATCTTTGTAAATACTTTAAGAGATCTCTCACTATGTTTACACTTTATGCAGTTACCTCGGCTGAGAGTGACACCCTGGAGACTAAACCTATGCAAACTTTAGAATCTGGATTGTAGGTTCAAACTCTGCATACACGTTCCACTCTGGCCGTTGCGCAGATCTGTTTCCAGGCCAGGGTGGAGCAGCAGCTAGTGAAACAAAGGCTACCAAGAAATTTTAGAAACATTTTCACAGAATATTTTAAAAACACCAAACAAATTGAAGCACACTTCTGAACAATTATCATGTAAACCACAAGAAGAAGCTTGCAACTGTAGGAACTGCAATAGTAATGGTAATGGGCAAGTAACCTCAATAAAAAAAGTAACAGATTCTTGTGTGAACCTATTTCAGGTTCTAGAAGGGTAGGAAGGGTTAAGGACTGTACACATAGTGAGTGATCCCTTAAGAAGAAGCAACATTACCATGGCAATTTCTTTCTTCTAAACCCAGGAATCACTCACTTAATGTTTACACTTTATACAGACTCAGTAGCAGTACCTTGGGAGGCTAGGTCCAGAACCTAGTTAGGAAAACGTTTTGCAAGACAGCAGTTCCAAAGCTGGTATCCCTCCTGGGTTGTACGTCCAAACAGTAGTGCTTTGTGAATGTGTGAACTGTTTTCCAGGTAGCTGCTTTACAAAATGGAATGTCCCTTGAGGAAGCTGCAGAGACAGAGGTATCCCTTGTGGGATGTGCCCTCAAGCCTCTCTGTGACATTTTTCCAGCTTTTTTGTAGCAGAATTCAATGCAAGAGATAATCCAGCGAGAGACCGACCTCTCTGCAACTGGCCTTTACAAACCTCAACATCGAGTAACAAAAAGCTGGGTGCTCTGGGACCAGACAGCCTTTGTCTGGTCCATGTACAGTAGATAGACAGGACTCATTTTAGGTCCAGGCTATGAAACTTTTCCTCATCTGGACAGATATGCTCTGGATAAAGTACAGGAGCTGCTACTGATTCAGGTGCAACTCAGATACCACTTTCGGCAGGAATTTTCTGCTGTTTCTGAGAAACTGCTTTATCCCTATGGGGAGCTATATAATTTGGCTCTGTGCAGACGGCTTGCAATTTACTTACCCTCCTAGCAGAAGTCACTGCAACCAGAAACATGGTATTCCATGGAACATACTAAGTCAACAGTTTCCACAGGATCAGAGGGATCCTCCATAAGCTAGGCAAGGCATATACTGAGGTCCCAGGGGACAAGGTTCCTCACTAGTTATTTTATTTATTTATTTATAATATCTTGGATTACAAGTACCTTTTGATCTAGTGGCTCATTTACAAAGATTCCACATCACTGAACAGTACAAAGGAGCATAAAAGCAAAAACAATAGTGTTACAAAATGAATTAACATTCCAACAAACAGTACAGATTAGCAATCCAACAAACAGTATAATGCACACTGTAATCATGTTTACAAAAAAAAAAAAAAACAGCGTAGTGAGTTTAATAGCTAGACAAGGGAATACAACACAATGTACGAGAAGCAGCCAAGGTGGCCTTGTACAAGGAAAAAAGGGGGTAGAAAGTGGGTTGTTTAGGGTGGGTGGTAGGTGTGGAGGGGATGGGCAGTGTAGAGTAAGAGGTATGTGAGAGAGTAGAGTTGGACACTAGGGGAAATGGCTGTGCAGAGGGTAGGAGGGAGGGTTATAAAGAGGTAGACAATGATGCTAAGTGCATTGGAGGAATTGCAGGAGTAATCAGCAGGGGTATAAATGGATGAGGCCTTTATAAAAATTAAAAAAAAAAAAACTTTTGAAAATGGGCTGTGAGGCCTAAGACTTTCCCTTGCCAGTTGAAATGTATTCTGAAACTGCTGCTATGTGCACCTTTGAAGGCCCAGTTTTTGAGTCAGCTATTCCGTCCGGGTTCTCGGCGATACACCACCTGCAGGTGGATCACAGAAGCAGGGATGTAGCCATATGTTTTAGAACAGAATTGAGCTTTGTAGATATGCCAGTTGGGAGACCCAGTCCTTTGACTGCATCATGGGTGCAGGATTCTTCTCTTCTACTATCCACCTGGGGGCGAGATGCAGTTCCTGCAGGAAACTGCAGACTTTATTGTCTACATGGTGTTGGAGTCCCCCAGATGGATAGTTCTGGGGAACTTCAATGCCTGGGTCGATGATGAACTCTTGCAGTTTGGACAGGACTGATTAATTAATTGGGCTTCACACAGGTGATTACCTCTGAAACCCATAATCATGGTCATTCTCTGGACCTGGTCTTCCTACTGGGTATGTGGACCTCCGACTTGGTGGTGGGGCCAGTCAGATGATCGGACCATCACACTGTAAGGTTCAACTTCCAGGCCCCATCTCTCCCACAGGCCTGCCCCTACAGAGATGATCCGGTACGGCCCTTTAAGGGGTTTGACTCCAGATGGCCTGGTGGCGGTGCTGGACCCATAGAGTCTACTGAGTGCTAGCGGTGATCCAGATACTCTGGTACAAGCCTATAACAGGGCTGTGGCGGAGGCTCTGGATTTTGTCGCTCCTGTCTGGGTTCGCCCCCTCCTCCTGCGCTCTCGGCCCCCTTGGTTTAATGGGACTTTGAGGGAAACGAGGCGAGTAGGTTGAAGGATGGAGCGTCGCTGCTGGAAATCGGGCCTTGATGCTGATAGACTTAGATTGATGGGCCATTATAAGGACTATCAATTAGCTATTTTATTTCCCCGTAAGAAAGCAGAGTTCCTGTCCAGGGAAATTACCACTGTACAGAACCGACCGGCTCAGCTCTTTCGAACTGTGGACATACTATGCAATCCAGCCTGTCTGCAGACTCGGAAAGTGCTATCAGAAGAGAAATGTGATGAGTTTGCTCGATTCTTTGCAGATAAGGTTACAGACATCAGGTCTGAGATCTGTGCAGCTTGCTCCAATGGGGAAGGCGATGGTTGGTAGGAGGTTGCAGCTCCCTGGATGGTTTAGGCTGACTTCAGCCAGCCAGCAATCGGGGATGTTGTGAGGGTTATCCACAGTATGCAGCCGACCTACTGTAGTCCTAGATGAGATTGTCCGGTGCTTGTTAAGAGTCAGGTGTGTTTCCGCACACCTTGAAGGAGGCACTGGTAATACCTCTCCTTAAGAAAGTCTCTCTCGACCCAGACTGTCTTGCTAACTATAGACCCGTCTCTAACCTTCCCTTTGTGGATAAGGTTATTGAGAAGGTGGTCGCACTGCACCTGGAGGAGCATATCACCATCCACAACATTTACAATCCTCTCCAATCAGGATTTTGGAAAAGGCACAGCACTGAAACGACCCTTGTTCAAGTCCTCGGTGATCTCCTGATAGCGAGAGATTAGAAGAATTATTCCATCTTGGCTCTTCTTGATCTCTCTGCAGCATTCGACACCGTGGACCATGCTGTGTTGCTGGCATGCCTGTGACTGATACAGGCTATCTGGTACAATCCTCAGTTGGTTTCAATCTTTCCTCCCCGGCAGGTTTCAGAGAGTTGTTTCAGGTATTTATTCCTCTGACAAGTTCTCCCAGTGATGTGGGGTGCTGCAGAGCTCTGTGCTTTCACCCATGTTGTTCACGGTGTATATGCTGCCATTGGGAGACGCTGTTAAGGTGGTATTGGGCCGAGTTTTCACTGCTATGCAGACGACACTCAGCTCTACATGTCCTTTGTGCCCGAACAGGTGGGAGCTGGTTAGAGCTTTAAAAACTGTCTCTCTGAGATTTTTGATTGGATGAGTGCTAACTGGTTGAGACTGAACCTGGACAAGACCAAGGTTCTGGTGGTGGACCAGAGTCGTCGAGTAAAGGGGCCATCGGCTGGACAGCCATCTAGGCTTTGGCTAGGAGGCTGCCCACTGATGACCTCTGAGCAGATGTGAAATCTGGGCATTATTCTTCACAAGGGGCTGATCCTAAAATTCCAGGTATCGTTCGCTGTCAAGACTGCCTTTTACCATCTGACATACAGAAGCAGATTAGTTGCCGTATTGGTCCTTGTAAGAACAGATCCAGAGGCAAACAGTTTGAAACATTTTATTGGACCAGCATAGATGTTACAAAAAGACAACAATGTCTAAGCTTTTGGACCAACCAAGTCCTACCTCGGAGACTCTGAGAAAAGACTTGGTTGGTCCGAAAGCTTAGACAAGGTTTTCTTTCTATAACATCTATGTTGGTCCAATAAAAGATTCCTGGGGTTCGTTTAAAGACCTCTGGGGCATAAGCATTTGAGTTTGTGGCCCCCACCCTGTGGAATTCTCTACCTTGTCACATAAGAGAGTGCCTGACGGTGGAGAGAGATTTAAAGCTGCACTGAAAGCATACTTGTTTAATCTTGCTTTTCCTGATCCTGTATAATTCTTTCGCTGCTGATATTTATTAATTTTATTAATGGATTTTTAGCTGTGGTTTTATAATTTATTGTGCTAGCGCTATGGTCTTTTGTGAATAGTGCTAATTTATAAATAAACTTTGCTCTGCTTGAAGTTGAAGGCTGTAGGCCTAACTACTATCAGCATACTAGGTATTCCAGAATTACAGGCAACCCAGCGTCTCTTGGGTTTCTTCTTCTGGGGGTACCCATTAAGACAACTTTTTTCACTTAGAGGAATATGCTTTCCTGGCTGTGGGTGCCAAGATACCATAAGCACATTCAGGATTTCCTCTGAGAGGTCCAATCCAGAAAATTCTAACACCTTAAGAACCACACCGTCAGGTATAGGGTCCTGGGGTTCAGGAATGTTATTCAGCACTGGGACAAAGTCAACAGATTGTGACAAAGTGGGAGGCTGACTGGATTCTTGCTGGAACAGGCCCGCCTGGCCCAGTCTGGAGCTGTCAGGATCACTGTTGCCAGTTCCCTCCTGAAATTCAGGAGTACTTTATGAATGAGTGGGAATGGTTGGAAGACATACAGAACTTCACGGTCCAGTTCAGTACCAGGGCATCTTCTCGGACTGTCTCTCTGACTGGTGGTCTGCAACAAAACTGTGGTAGTTGATAGTTCTCCCAAGAGGCAAACCGGTCTATACTGGGAGTGCCCACCTTCTGAACACTGTTGCCAGAATCTGCTGGTTTAAGGGCCCATTTGTGATTTCCCTTGCTGACTCTGCTCAGTGAATCTGACAGGACACTGCCTGGCATATGCACTGCAAATATATTTGCTTTTTAGGAATATGTCAGATCCTCATTGCCTTTGTACACAGTTTTGAGGATCCTGTTCTTCTCTGCTTGTTTATGCAGTTGTTACTTTTTATTTCTGAAGCATTTTTCCTTTTGCTCATCAGAAAGTCTTCTATGTGGTAATATTGTGCTCGATGTGTGGAAATACAGGTTACTCACCTGTAACAGGAGTTCTAGGAATGGTATATGTTGTTCATCCACACTGTCTGGCAGGTTCCTTACCACTTTAAATCTTGCCGGAAGGTCTTCAAGCTGGCTCCTCCCACCCACCCGGGTGGTAAAACTCTCGGCTCCACCCCATGACGCCAGATCTAGCCAGCTGGAAGCCAGGTTGTGCGTCGAAGCCAGGGAGGTCAGGTGGGTCGTGTGGATGAACAACATATACCATTCTTAGAACTCCTGTTACAGGTGAGTAACCTGTATTTCTAGGGACATGGATATGTTGTTCATCCACACTGTCTGGCAGACTCCTAGCAGTTCTCCGGGAGGACGGAGGAAAGATGCACACCCCCTACTTGGGAAATAAAGACTGGAGAACAGAGGCCCCAAAACCAGCATCCCGGCGAGACTCAAGGTCGATGTGGTAGTGGGTGATGAAGGTGTGTGCTGACTTCCAGGTAGCAGCCCTGCAGATTTCCTGGATAGGGACATCCTTGGAAGCAGCCACCGATGCAGCGGTATGGCGGGTAGAATGAGCTCTTATCCCTCTGGGAGGCTCCATGCCCGCCAACCTATAGCAGAGATCTATGCAGGAGGTGACCCACCTGCCTATCATCCACTTGGCTGCAGGTCTGCCAGGAGCGACTTCAGCGTAGGTGACAAACAGCTGGCGAACCTCTCCTCGAACTTCAGCCGTCTGCTCTTTGTACTAAGCGAGCGCCCTTCTAGGGTCCAAAGTATGGAGCCTATATTCGGCCTCCGAGGTGTGACTGGGGTAGAACACCGGCAGAGTCAACACCTGGTTAAGGTGAAACTCCGTCACCACCTTCGGAAGGAACTTCGGGTGGGGGCGCAGGACAACCTTGTCCCTGTGGAAGACCAGATAAGGAGACTCGATGAAAAAGCGCCTGGCGCTCACCCATCCTTCTGGCTGACGTGATAGCCACCAAGAAGGCGGTCTTCCACGACAGGTGAGAGATGTCACACCTGTGCATCGGTCCGAATGGCTTGCCCATGAGCTTAGCTAATACTAGCAGTAGATCCCATGGAGGTGGAGGTTCTCGCACCAGAGGGGATATGTGATCAAGACCTTTGAAAAAGCGCCCGACCACCTTCTCCTGCACCACCGACTGCTTATCGGCCTGCGCCCGGTAAGCAGAGATGGTTGCCAGGTGCACCTTAAGGGTCGTCGACCGAAGCCCTTGCTGAGAAATGGACCACAGGTAGTCCAGAATGCTTGTGAAGGAACAGAAGGAAGGGTTCAGGCCCCTTGCCCTGACACCAAATGGAGAATCTCTTCCATTTGAAGGCATAGCATTTTCTGGTCGACTCCTTATGGGACGCCTCAACGACGTCGAGGACCTCGTCGGAAAGACCCAAGGCCTGGAACTCTAGCCGCTCAGGAACCAGGCCATCAGGTGCAGGGATTGAAGGTCCGGATGGAATACCTTCCCCTGATTGACTGAGATCAGGTCCGGGTGGGCTGGAAGCCGCCTCGGGAGCCTGGAGCCGAGACCGAGGAGATCTGGATACCAGAACTGGCGGGGCCAGTCTGGGGCTACCAGAATCACCTGCACCTTGTCCCTCCTCGTCTTGAGAAGCACCTTGTGGATCAAGGGAAATGGGGGCAAGGCGTAGAAGAGGCCCGGGGTCCACGGCCTCAAGAAGGCATCCCCCTGCAGCGAGCCCTGCTGAGGGGGGCTGGCATGAAACAGTCTCAGCTTCGCATTCTCCCTGATGGCAAACAGGTCCGCCTGAGGCCTGCCCCAGTGGGAGAACAGATCTTGTACTACCTCCGGCAGGAGAGACCACTCATGGGATGCAGCCCCTATCCGGCTTAGGGCATCGGCCAGGGCGTTGGAGGCTCCTGCCACGTGAATGGCGAGGAGATCCACCTCCAGGCTGCGCACAAGTGACCAAATGCGGAGAGCTTCCCTGCACAGAGGCATGGAGTGCGTCCCGCCCCGGCGGTTTAGGTAGTACACGGTCGTGGTATTGTCCATCTGGACCTGAACCACTTGACCCCACAGAAACTGAGCGAAGGCGGTGAGGGCTAGATGAACCGCTCGAATCTCCAGCAGGTTGATGTGGTATCGGGACTCCTGAGGAGACCAGAGGCCGTGCGCTCTGTGCTCCCCCAGATGGGCACCCCAACCCATCAGAGAGGCATCGGTCGATAGAGAGACCGTCGGCTCGGGGCGGACAAACGGAATGCCCTCCTGCAGATGAGCTGGAACGATCCACCACTGGAGAGGGTTCCACATCTCCTGGGTCACTGCCACTGGCTGGTCCACAGGATCGAAGTGCTGTGACCATTGGCTGGCCAGCCCCCATTGAAGGGGACACATCTACCAACGGGCCCAACGGACCATGCTGGTGCAAGCCGCCATGAGGCCCCAGGAGGTGCAGGAAGTCCCAGGTAGGGGGCGACTGCCCAACCTGAAATGATTGGGCAAAGGAGGAAACAACCTCGGCCCTGTCCGCCGGGAGCCATGCTCTGGCTCGTAGAGAGTCCAGCTCTGCCCCGATGAATTGGATCACCTGCTTTGGCACGAGTTCCGACTTGGTCTCGTTGATGAGGAGGCCAACCTGAGAGCAAACCTGGAGGGCCAGATCTCTGGACCGCTCCACCTCTGTTCTGGAGGGGGCTGCAATCAGCCAGTCATCCAGGTAGGGGTACACCCGGACCCTTCGGGCCACAGGAATGCTGTCACCACTGCCATGCATTTGGTGAAGACTCTGGGAGCTAGGGAAAGGCCGAAGGGCATGGCCTGGAACTCAAAGGGATCCCTCTGCCCTGAAGCGGAGGAATCTCTAGTGGGACGGACGGATTGGGACGTGAAAGAACGCGTCCTGAAGGTCCAGAGAACAGAACCACACGCCTCGTTCCAAGGATGGGATTATCTGAGCCAGAGTGACCATACTGAAGGTCCGAGACCTTAGGAACCTGTTCCAGTCTTGCAGGTCGAGAATGGGGCGCCAGCTCCCCGTCGGTTTTGGGACCAGGAAGTACCTGGACACAAACCCCGGGTCTGGAGGAGGATCCGCCACCTTCCTGATCACCTTTTCGAGGAGCAGGGTGACATCGGCTCGGGCGAGCCGACAAAGAGGCTGCGATCCGTGAGTCCCCCCGAGGGGCGACGGCCCTGAAGGGCAGGGCTTGCTCGAACTCCAGGGCAGGCTCCTTCCTACCACCTTCCACTCCAACGGTCCGTGGTGACAACGGACCAGGCGGAAAGGAAGGGAGGGAGCAGTCCCCATGGGGGAACCCAGGAGGAGTGATGAGGCTGGGGTGACACACCTCAACCCGTCACTGGGCAGGCTTAGAGGAGGGACCGGCCGAGGATCTCCTGGGCCTTTACCTCCCTGCTTCCCTATTGGAGGAAGCATGGGCTTCAGGTTTGGGATGCCAAGCGCGAGCCTGCTGGCCCTGGTGCTGGTGCTGTTGGGCCAGACGTGCCGCTGGCGCAGAAGGATGAAAGGACTTATGCTGCTGTTGTCGACGGCCCTTGTCCTTCTGGGGGGAGGTGACTGAGTCCAGAGTGGCATTGGACTTTTCGATCCGCTGGAGGAGATCTTCCACTCCAGCGCCGAAGAGGTCGGTCCCCAGGAAGGGGACATCTGCCAGTTTGTGCTGGGTATCCGCCGTGAAGGTGGACATCCTCAGCCATGCACTGCGGCGCATGGCCACCGCAGCCGCCACCGATCTGGCACAGGAGTCTCCAATGTCCAGAGCCGTTTGGAGCTGCTGTTTAGCCACTGCCCTTCCCTGGTCCCATACCTACCGGACCGTGGTCTGCATGTCGGCCGGGAGATGAGGGATCACCTCATCCAGGGAGCCCATGAGGGCGTGGGAGAAGTGTGCCATCAGCACGGCCGAGCTGGCCTGTCGGAAGCCAAGGGAGGACGCAGCGTACACCTTGCGCCCGGCATAGTCCAGCTTCTTGGACTCCTTGTCGGGGGGCTTGTCCACATCCCTAGCGTTCCCGGAACCCCGGAAAACGCTGTCGGTGACCAACCCCTCGGCGGAGGGGTGTTCCGAAAAACCAGGCAAACAGCTGGTAGGGACCGCATACTTCCTGGCCATCCTGGCCGAAGGCGCAGGACAGGAAGCAGGCCGCTGCCAGAGCTCCAAGGCTAGGCCAACAATGGCCTCAGCCACCGGAAAGGCCTCCGTGGGTGAATCCCCTCGGTCCAGCATCTCCGTGAGGGGAGACTTGGCCCGCTTGGATACGGCCTCGAGCTGCATCCCGGTGGACTCCAAGATGAGCCAAAGCAGACCCATGAAGGACGATGGGCTTTCGTCCATCGACTGGCCCCCGGAGGACTCCAGGTCAATGGGCCTGGAGAACAGGGAGGAGTCGTCGTCGGACTCCGAGGAGTCCGCGAAGAGCTGCCTGGGGCCTCAGCCACCCTCCACCTGCCGAGGACAGTCGGGAGTGAGGGTGACTGACAACCTGTGGGGCAGGCCCTGACCCGACCGAGAGTCTTTGGTCAGCACCCCCGATTTCGTTTGTGGAGGCGGAGGTTCCACCACAATCAGTGGGGCAGCTGGTTTCGGCCGAACCGGCCCAGGCTTGGGCACCTCAGCTACAGCGAGGGGTTGTTTCGGCCGCTCGGGTGACAGCCATTTGATGGTCGGGGAAGGCGACGGCATCGGCTTATTCCCAGACAGAAATAACTGCTGCC
The DNA here is from genome assembly GCA_016271365.2 of Neoceratodus forsteri. Lineage (NCBI taxonomy): Eukaryota > Metazoa > Chordata > Ceratodontiformes > Ceratodontidae > Neoceratodus > Neoceratodus forsteri. The sequence continues at coordinate 946,722,028 of CM057452.1, forward strand.
ACATCAGGTCCTCGTAGCGTCGACGCAATTTGTGCCGAAGCCTCTTCTCTTCCGAGGAGGAAGACTAGGACGAGCGGCGGCGCTGCTTACTTCGGTGCCGAGACTGCCGATGTCGGCTGGATCGGCTGGACCGAGAGGATGTCCGAGACTGAGAACCTCAGTGTTTCCGAGGACGGGTCTGGGAAGGGGCGGGGGACACCCGCTCTTCCCTCGGCTCGGAAGCCTTAACCGGGGACTGTGGCACCGGAGGCGCAGGCAGGTCCTCGGTCTCCACCGGGGGAGCCGGTGAAGAAGGGTTGTCGGCTTCACCAGTCGACAGCCCATATGACGGGTCGAGAAAAATCTTGACCGCGTCAACGGGTATCTCAGCCGGCTGACCTGACAGGGACACCGTGAAGCCAGCGGCCTCAGCCGCAACCTCGACCGAAGTCGAGTGTTGACTGTCCGGGGAAGGGGACCTCTCCCGCTCCCACAAACACTGACGATGGGACTTACCTTTTGAGTCCTTCTTTTTGGACCGAGAGGAATGTCCCGATGGCCCTTCTCCCTTCGTGGAAAGGGATTGGCAAAGCTCCTTGAAATAAGCTGAATATGAGGTACCCAGAGAGAGCGGGATAAATGCCGCGACCGAGGAAGAGAATTATGCGGCCTGTGCCGCCTCCTCTTCGAGGGCGATCATCTGATCGAGTTGCTCAGCCGAGCCAGCCGCCATGGTAACCGCCCAACGGGCCTCCTTCGAGTTCACCGGTGGGTAGCGCTTATCGGGGTGCCCAAGCTGTAACCTGGCAGCACGGTCTTCCAGGATGTTGGCCGAAAACGAATGCCATAACTCGCAGGCCTGCGGGTCATGGTCTAGGCCGAGGCAGTAGACGCACGTGGAGTGCGGGTCCGTCCTGGACATTTTCTGCCCACAAGGGCACCGCCGAAATCCGGGAGTCGACTTGTCCATCGCAGCCGCGAGGGAGAAACTTGACCTAAGTCTTGAAAATTTTAAGTTTCGGGCGAACTGAAGAATTAGGATCCAGTCTACACGCAGAGCATTAAGGAGGGAACCTGAGCTTCCAAGCGGTAAGGAAGATCTGGCGTCATGGGGCGGAGCAGAGAGTTTTACCACCCAGGTGGGTGGGAGGAGCCAGCTTGAAGACCTTTCGGCAAGATTTAAAGCAGCAAGGAACCTGCCAGACAGTGTGGATGAACAACATATCCATGTCCCTAGAACAGCTCTTAGCCTGGCAGCTGACATATCTGACTCTACTGCCCCACAGTATATCCCCTGCATTATGATCTCACAGACAAAATGACCTGACAGACACTCATTTGCAGTTCCTAAGCAGCAGTGAGGTCACAATCCTGATGATGTAGTGTGGGGCAGCAGAGCAAGATATTTCAGCTGCCAAGCTAAGAGCTGTTCCACACATCACACCTACTATCATCAGACAGACAATCTTCTAATTATCAAAGAGAAAATAAAAAGTACCTCAGATATAAAAAGGTAATGGTTGGCTGCTTTTAAAATCTAATATTAGTTTTAGGCAATACACTAGCTCTTTAAGTCCAGTACCTGAACAGCGCTAGCTGGGACTTCTGTAAGTTTTTATCGAGAATCCCAGGTTAATCACAGTGCTTTTTAACCAGTTGTCCAAGTAGGGGAAAACCGGCACCATGACAATCCGTTACAGATCATTTGCCCTGTGACAGTTTACTCCTTCCAGATTGCGGGAACCGTTACAGGAAAGTGAACATTTTCCAGTGCAAGGAAAATTATTAATTTGGAGGGTTACAAAATGTAAATAAAATTGTGCTGTGGTATTCCATTTTGGCGGGAGAGGAGGAGTAAACTGTTGCGAGGTGAACTGCCCATAGCAAACTGATGCGTTCCCGGGAAAACCACGCATCACCTTCTCAGATATGCTGCCACCACAGTCAAGCACTTTGTGAAACCCTTGGAGCTGAGGTTAGACTGAAGGAAAGAGCTGTAAACTGGTATTGGCGGTTCCCCAGCTTGAATGAGATATTTTCTGTGGAATGATCTGACTGGGATATGAAAATGGGCATCTTTCAGATCAAGGGATCCCAGCCAATGACCTACCTGCAGAGATGGTATCACTGTCCTTAGTGTGTCCAAGTATTTTTTTTTTTTTTTCTTTTTTCAAATGTTTGTTCAGTAATCTGAGATCTAAAATGGGTCGCCATTCCCCTTTTTTCTTATGGGTCATAAAGTATCTTGAGAATAGACCCCTGCTCCACTGGAAGTCAAGTATTTTTTCCTATGGCTTTCAATATTAACTTTTTTTTTTTTTTCACTTCCCGTTCCAGCAGACTTTTTTCTGTGGGAGAGTGAGCTGGAAAAAGCACAGTAACCGGGTGACCTTCAGGGCATCCAGAAATTCCTGCATCAAACTTATAAGAATGCCCAAGGCTGAAAATCATCAATCAGCCCTGGATTCGACCAAAAATAATGCTGCCAAATTCTGTCAGATTTTGAATGACATCGAAGGCTGCAGCCAGTCCTCCATGCTACCTTCAAAAATCGTTCATAATAACAGCACCCTTACCGACGAATAAGATATTCTTGCCCAGTTAAACAACCACTTTGCCATCGGTGGGTTAGTATTCAACTCTTCACTCGCATGTAACCTGTGCGATCAGCTCAATGACCCCTCCCCACCTCTCTGCCCTCCCCACTAGGTGTACCAACAAATTTTCCTTCAGTCCAGTATCTTATAAACAGGTTTAGGACCAGTTATTGGCCCTGGACACTACGACAAGTGTAGGCTCTGATCATATTGAACCCATATTCCTAAAGTTAGGCCACTGTATACTAACCGCCCCCATCACCCACCTCTTTCACCTTTCCCTCTCCCAAGGAACCGTCCCGGATCTCCAGAAAACAGCTCACGTCATACTGCTTTCTAAATTGGGTGACCCGTGTGACCCCAATAATTATTGACCCATTTCTCTGCTGTCAATCCTATCCAAGCTCCTTGAGAAGTCAGTCAACTCCCGGTTAAGAGAATTTATCAAATCCAATAATATCCTCAACACTTTTCACTCTGGTTTCAGGCCTTACCACAGCACTGCCTCCACACTGGCTAAAATTACAAATGACTGGCTAGTTGACAGGAAACATATATATGCCTTATTTTTAGATCTAAGTAAGGCATTTGATACGGTCGATCATGACCTACTGCTAGCAATGTTTCCTAACACTGGTCTTGATGACATTGCAGTAAAGTGGTTTAACGGATACCTAGTTGGTAACATCAGCAAGTCAGAGCTCAGGGAATTTCCTCCCCGGCTATACTCCTGCAAAGAGGAGTCCCACAAGGCTCAATACTGGGGCCATTACTCTTCGGTATTTATAACAACAACATCAATGTAGGACTCAACAAAACCAATGTTCACATTTTCGCGGACACCGTGCTCTATGCCTCCAATGACTCTCCTGAAAAAGCATATGCTGACCTTCAAAATGACTTCAACAGTCTTCAATTTAACCTCCTTCACTTGAAGCTACTTCTCAATGCTAAAAAGACTAAAGCTATGATTCTCTCCCCTCCTGCCCGAACAGACCTTGCCTCCATCACAGTTGGAGGAACCAACAGAAATAGTGGATAAGTTTAAGTACTTAGGCCTCTGGCTAGATCATAAGCTGCCCTCCTCTGTTCATCTGGATGAACTGGTCCTACAACTCAAGCAAAGACTGGGCATTTTGTATTGAATAAAGCACCTCCTTACCCATGACGCTAAGTTAACATTAGTTCAGTCTACTTTCCTCCCTCTACTTGATTACGTGGACTTCATTTATGGCCTCTGTTCCACAGCCTCACTAACCAGGCTGAATGCCCTATATCACAGGGCCATCCGACTCATCATCAATGCCTTGTTCAGAATGCATCATTGTGCCCTCTATGACCAAATTGGGTGGCATTCACTGGAACTTAGGAGAATAAAAAATGCCGTCCTCTGGACCTATTGAGCCCTTACTGATAAGCTTCCCAAGCATATCTCAAGCCTCGTCACCGTCTCCCATGGATCTTATTCTCTTAGAAAATATACCCATCTCCTGCTTGATGTCCCAAGGATCAGAACTCGCCATGGTGAATCTGCCATATGCCCATGCCCTTCCCACCGTCTGGAACAATCTTCAAAACACTCTCAGGCTCTCATCTCTGCCTGGGCTTCTGGCCTTCAAGTCTTTGTTCAGCTCCTCCCTCAAAGAAAAATGTGTTTTCCTTAAGCCGCCTCTATTCCTATATTCTGTGTTGCACAGGTCTCCCTTTCCCGGGGCATCTACTGATACCCTCAGAGTCATGCTCCTGTGCCCCTGGTCCACCCTTCCCCCACTCTGCCCTCTTTCAACTTCCTTATGTCTCCTCTTTACCCCTCTCTCATCTGTATCCAGTCATTTCTTCCTCCTCCTCCTTTTTCCCTCCCCACCCTAGTCTGTGGTCTACTTACCCAACTGATGCTTATGGCTAGACCACTTCTCGTTTGCACTTGTTTAGCAGGCTGCTTGTAATTGGTTGGTCGACTAACTATACTGCCTGTTGTATATTTGCTCACCACTGCCATACTGTACCCTCATTGTATGTTATGTGTACTTTTTATTTTTGTTTCATGCCTACTTTTATGTAACCTGCACATTCTTTGTACTGCATGTATGTATTTTACCCATTTTCCAGGACCACCTCATAAATGAGTTGTCTCAACGGCATCATGCCTGGTAAAATAAAGATTAATTGATTGAGTTACATAAGAATTTATTGTAACAGTAGATCTTTGAGAGAATCTCTTCCGTCAGACAAAACTTTTGGAACTATTAAGTCATCAGCATTACTACTACATGGAAACTTATGCTAGCCAGGGGCCATCCTTAATGGTGTATCACATCTAACTGTATATAAACATGAGTGGCCCCATTATTTCTCAGTTTCCCACCAGGAACTAGACTCTGAGGACCTCCGACCACAGTGAGCCAGAAGATTAGATCAGCACCAAGGCATACAAGGAGAGGCATGGGGCTGGATACAGGATGCATGAAGTAGGTTTCGGGCACAGCATCTAATATAACCCTCACTGAAAGCAAAAGGGGAGAAGGAAAGGAGACACATCATGGCCTAATGAAGGGGATTCTCTCGAAGAGTTACTGTTAGTTCCTATGTAACTTCTATATTCTTCAAAGACATCTTCTCCATTAGGTCACATCTTTGGAACGATTCACAAGCAGTACAAAGCAAACTAGGAGGACGGTACAGTCTGACACATGATCAGAACAGATGGTACTGCAGTACAGCAAGCCAAAATCCAGCACGTCAACAAGAGACAATGTCCAGACTAATATTTAGTGAAAGTGTGAACAATGCTCCATGTGGCTGCAGCACATGCTGTATGTCGACAGCAGGGACATTTTTGAAACAGGCAACAGAGTAGCAGAACACTTGTGGAGTGACCATGAACAGCACCAGAAGTTCTTTACCATACTTCCTATAACAGAACGTAATACAATGTGCCAACCATTGTTTAGACACAGGTGCATGCTCTTTCTCAGGTGCGAACGAAACAAAAAGCTGAGAGGACTTTCTGCAGTCCCTGGTGAGAGCAATACCTCACCCTGATTGTTATGCTCAGGATAAATATACAGCAAGATGTACAGTCTGATTCAGCATAAAATGCGATACAACCTTTGGTAGAAACTTAGGATTTGCACGTAAAGAGACTCAGTCTCTGTGAAAAATCAAATACGAATGCTCACACATCAGAGCCTGAAGCTCGGAAATCCTCAAAGAAGAAGTCACAGCAACTAAAAAGACAAGTTACTCACCTGTAACTGTAGTTCTAGGAGTAGTAAATGTTGTACAGCCACACTTCGGCAGAATTCCTTTCCCATTTTAAGACTTGCCGGAAGTTCTTCAAACTGGCTCCTCCCACCCACCCAGGTGGTATCCTCCTCAGCACCACCCTGTGATGTCAGATCTTACCCGCTGGAAGCAAGACCAGTGCACTACTTGCCAGGGGAGGTCAGGTGGGTTGTGTGGATGTACACCATATACCAGTCCTAGAATTACAGGTGAGTAACTTGTTTTACTAGGGCCGTAGATATGGTGTACTATCCACACTTCTGGCAGACTTCTAGCAGTTCTCCAGGAAGAGGGAGCAAGGTGCACACCCTCTATTTAGGTAACAGAGACTGGAGAACCGAGACCCGAAAACCAGCAAGGTCGATGTGGTAATGTGGTAATGGGAGATGAAGGTGTGTGCTGACTTCCAGGTAGTAGCCCTGCAGATCTCCTGGATAGAGACAGCCCTGGAAGCAGCCACTGAGGCAGCAGTATATCTGGTGGAATGAGCCCTAAGCCCTGTGAGAGGCTCCCTGCCAGCCAACCTACAGTATAACAAAGGTCAATGCAGGAGACTATCCACCTGCCAATCGGCTTAGCTGCTGGTCTGCCAGGTATGAACTCAACGTGGTGAACCTCTCCTCGAACTCTAGCCGTGCGCTCCTTGTAACAGGCGAGCATGCACCACAGGTCCAGAATATGCAGCCTGTGCTTGGCCTCAGAGGTGTAACTGGTGTAGTACACCAGGAGGTTGATCACCTGGTTATGGTGAAACTCTGAGACAACCTTCGGAAAGAACTTCAGGGTGGGGCAAAGGACAACACTGTCCCTGCGAAGACCAGGTAAAGAGACCCTACCAAGAGCGCCTGGAGCTTGTTGATCCTTCTAGTGGATGTGATGGTCATCAAAGAGGCAATCTTCCATGACAAGTGTGATATCTCACACCTGTGCACTGGTTCGAAAGCTTGCCTATACGCACTGCCAACACCAGGTGCAAGTCCAAAAGTGGTGGTGGTTCACGCACTGGAGAGGCAATGTGGTCAAGACCCTTAAAAAAGTGCTCAACCACTTTCTTCTGTGCCACCATCGGCATACCAGCCTGCACCCAGTATGCAGAGATGGCTGCCAGGTGCACCTTAAGGATCATTGACTAAGGCCAACTGAGAAAGGTACCACACGTAACTGAGGATGCTAGCCATGGGACAGGACAGGGGGTCAAGCCCCTTTCCCTGGTACCAAAAGGAGAATCTCTTCCATTTGAAAACATAGCACTGATGAGTCGACTCTTCCCAAGAGGCCTCAACTATGTGGAGGACCTCATTGGAGAGACCCAGAGAACGAACTCTGGGTACTCAGGAACCAGGCTATCAAGTGCAGGGACTGAAGGTCCGAGTGGAGGACCTTCCCCAGAGAGCAGGAGAGCAGGTCCAGGCAAAGTAGCAGATGCCACAGAAGCCTGCTGGTGAGGCTGAGGAGATCAAGGAACCAGAACTGGTGTGACCACTTCGGAGCCACCAGGATCATCCGTGCCATGTCCCTCCGAGCTTTGGTCAGGACCTTGTGGATCAGAGGAAAAGGAGAGGGGGTATAAAGGAGGACTGGGGTTCAGGGCCTCGCGAAGGCATCCCCCTGCAGCGTACCCCATTGAGGGGTCAGGCACAAAACAGTCTCAGCTTGGCATTCTCCCAGGAGACAAACGGATTCACCTGAGGGGTACCCCACTGGGAGAAAAACGGGTTACTCACCTGTAACAATAGTTCTAGGAGTGGTATATGTTGTTCATTCACACGTTCGGTCCTCCCACCTACCCGGGTGGTATATCCCTCGGCTCCACCCCATGACGCCAGATCTTGCCTGTTGGCAAGCAGTGTGTGAGCGCTGAAGCTGGGGAGGTCTGGTGGGTTCATGTGGATGAACAACATATACCACTCCTAGAACTACTGTTACAGGTGAGTAACCTGTTTTCCTAAGGACATGGATATGTTCTACCAAACCTTCTGGCAGACTCCTAGCAGTTCTCCGGGAGGAGGGAGGCAAGGCACATACTCCCAACTTCGGGAACAGAGATTGGAGAACTGAAGCCCCAAAACCAGCATCCCTGCATGACTCTAAGTCAATGTGATAATGGGAAATGAATGTGTGTGCTGTTTTCCAGGTAGCAGCCCTGCAGATTTCCTGGATAAGGACGTCCCTAGAAGCAGCCACCAACACAGCAGTATGGCAGATGGAATGAGCCCATAATCTATGGGGGGTTCCCAACCCACCAACCTACAGCAGAGATCAATGCAAGAAGTGATCCACCTGCCAATCGTCCACTTGGCTGCAGGTCTGCTAGGTGTGGCTTCAGCATATATGACAAGCATCTGGCGAACCTCTCCCCGAACTCCGGCTCTGCACTCTTTGTAATAGGCGAGTGCTCACCTCAGGTCCAAGGTATGGAGCCAGTATTTGGCATCCAAGGTGTGATTTGGGTAGAACAGTGGAAGAGTCATCACCTGATTCAGGTGACACTCCGACACAACCTTCAGGAGGAACTTCAGGTTGGGGCACAGGACAACCCTGTCCCTGTGGAAGACCAGGAAAGGAGACTCGACAGAGTGCCTGGGGCTCCCCAATCCTTCTGACTGACATAATGGCCACCAAGAAGGCAGTCTTCCATGATAGGTGTGACATCTTCCACGACAGGTGTGACATCTTCCATCTGTGCACTGGTTCGAATAACTTGCCCATGAGCTTTGCCAGTACCAGCAACAGATTCCACAGAGGTGGAGGTTCACGCACTGGAGGGGATATGTTATCTAAACCTTAGAAAAAGCGCCAAACCACTGTCTCCTGTGCCACTGACCACTGACCGGCCCACGCCCAGAAAGCAGAGGTGGCTGCCAGGTGCACCTTAAGGGTTGTCGACCGAAGGCCCCCTTTGGAGAGAGACCACCAATACTCCAAATGCTAGTCCTTTGCCCAGACACCAAATGGAGAATCTCTTCCACTTGAAGGCGTAGCATTTTCTGGTTGACTCCTTCACGAGAGTGAAGACATCTTCGGAGAGACCCAAAGCCTGGAAATGGAAATTACGAACTTACCGTAATTCTTGATTTTCTGGAACGAAGTCTCCACCACTCATTCACACTAATGGGACTACGCCAGAGGCGCTAGGACCCCGCAGGAGCCAAAAATCTTTAGGAGGGCCATGCTGAGATAGGACCATGCATGCGTAGCGCTGTGAGACTAGCTTGTGTCATATAGGCCATCTCGGAGTTGACCCTCCAACTGCCTCAGTACCTTTTAGACTGAGGAGGTGCAGTGTAAACTAACGAAAGAAAACCTAACCCTAACTTCCAGGCATATGAAGGCCCGGATGACCCATATAAGAAGGGTCAATTCAACAATGTCTTCAGAGCACAAACAACAAGGAAGTGAAGACTAAAAGAGAACGGGTGAGCTTGGGGATGGTGGGTGGGAGTGAATGAGTGAGGGGAGACTTCATTCAAGAAGTTCAAGAATTCACGTAGCACGTAATTTCCATATCTTCCTGGACTAAAAGTTTCCACCACACATTCACATTAATAGGAGAGTACCAAGCTGAAAATCAAACCCCCAAGTAGGGTGGTAGGAGACAGAGTTCACTCAGGACAGAAGTCCATATGGATTGTCCTGTCGAAGAAAGTGAAATGTCTGGTATGGTCATCCAGAACATAAGAGCTATTACAAAAGTATGCATTGAGCTCCAACTCGTCACCTTGCAGAAGTCTGCAACGGGTACATTACGAATCCCTGCTAGGAAAGCTGCAACCACTCTGGAACAGTGATGTGAACTCGACCTTCCAACTTGACCTGTGCCATGGATTAGTAGTGTCAAAGACATGCAACTAACCAAGTCAAAATACATCTTGTTGCAACAGGCCGACTCAGCCGAGGCATGCTGAAAGACACATTAGTTTCTCGGATACGTATCTCTTTATTCTGCCAAAGTAGAATCGCAGAACCCTCTTAACATCCAGAGAAATGAAGGGAGTGCACTCCTTCATTCTGGAGTTAAAGTAAGTAGGGAGAAGTAAAACTCGACTTACAGTAACTGAGCCAGTGACATGCTGTCTACTAGCTCAAGATAGACCGAAAACGCACAGAAGTGTACCTTCACTGCCGAGCAATGCTGACCTGCATTTGACAGGTCCAAGAGGCACTCAGACACCTTACTTGGTGGGCAACCGGGAGGGTCCAGACGGGACTTGCACTCCAGGAGAAAAGTTTCCACTTCGCCACGCAAACCCTCCTGGTGGAAGGCCTATGCACGGCTTAGAAGATGTATGCAATGGTTTAGGATACCTAAAACTTGCCACTCCCATTTCCTGAGGAGCCGGCATGTAGATGAAGGGAATGCAGGTTAGGATGGACTAAAGTCCCTGTGTCAGAAAGTTGCCTGAAAGAGTAGTTTTCCATGATGTAATGAGCCATCTGAAGATGTCGTTTCTCCTGTCCTCTGGAAAGAAAATCGACACCCTGGAGGTATCCAGGAGGGCTTCTATGAAGAGGAGCTGCTGGGAAGATGAAACTGACACCTTCCCCAAATCAGAAAACCCCCTGCAGAGAACAACTGAGAAGCTGTGGCAACTGCCTCCTGTGTCTCTTGCCCGGATGGGCTAGCTAGGAGCCAAATGTCCAGGAAGTGAATACTTGAACGCAGTGGTTTTAGTGAACCCCTCCCTGAAAAGGTACTTGTTTAACCTTCCAAGGTCGACAAATGGCGCATGACGCCTGTTATCTTGGAACCAGAAGTAATGGAAATCGGAAGCTGTGCTCCATTCTGCTGTGGAACAACTTCTACTGCCCAGTTCCCATAGGGGCCCCATATTTCAGAAGTAAGATAGTGTGACTGAGAGGCGGGACAGACTGGGCTGCCGTCTGGGTGGAAGGTCTGGGCAAATCTGCAAAATTTGGAAGTATCCCTCTTGGACAATCCTGATGACCCATATGTCCGGTGTAATGGACTTCCACTGGCTGTAAAACCAAATTAGAAGCCCCTACTGCCAAGAGGCGTTCCCCTCAAACAACTGAGGTGGGACCTGGGCCGGATCCACAGAGGTTGGTACAGGGCTCTTTAGGGCCCCGCGCCATCTACTGGTTTGGTTCCTGAAAAAAAGCACCTAAGCCTTCACCTTGAAGAGGACTGCCCTGTATGAGACTGTCGAAGGTCTCATCCCTCTGAGAGGCAGCAGGCACTGCCTGTGTAAACGGCAGTTGTATTTTTCTGAGTGGCCCCCAGAACTCAACTTGAGGGCTGAACAGATGAGCACTGTCAATGAGATGAGATGTTAACCAGCTGCTCTAGAGGCAGAGTCATAGGTGTCCATAAAGGTTTCAGCTGATTCTTGAGCTATAAGCCCCTAGCAATGGAACGTTAGATTCCGAGAGGTTTCAGACCATTGCACTGAGTGTGTTCCACAGGGTGTACTCGTACTGAGGAATGCAGGAACTCAAGATGTAGAAGTCTGCTTTGGTTCACAGATGAAGACTGAAATGTTATGGTGGACGACATATTCTTGAGGAAAAGGAAAGTACAGTTACGTAAGAACTTACCGTAACAGTAGATCTTCGAAAGGAGCTCTTGCAGCAGGCTATCACGATAAGGACTATGCCGCAGGCACTAGGACCCGCCGGAAAACTTCTCAGCCAGCAGTATCCAGCAGAGACTGCCCCGACATGAAGCTCCGCCCGGCGTCAGTCCTGGTACAAAGGGGAGGCCCAGCTCCACCCAGTTCCCCCACCAAGGCCCGTGAATCAGCCTTGACAAGAAAATGAGGTGAAGCTCGAAGGTGAAACTCTGCGCACCTCAAAGGGAGGATGGAGGGCAGGAAAGTAACGCCTGCTGCAAGAGCACCTCTCGAAGATCTACTGTTACGGTAAGTTCTTACGTAACTGTACTATCTTACTCCGAGTGGGAGCTCTTGCAGCACGCTATCACAACAAGGACTGAATCCCAAGCAGTCCCTCGCCAAGGATGTAATCAAACCCGGGAGGAGGAAGAGATGAAGCTGAACACAGAAGCTCAAGACACTAGTCCCTGAAGGACTGCCAGGCCGAAGCCTGCGTGGCATCTGGAGGCAATGTCCAAGCTGTAGTGCTTTACAAAAGTATGTGCTGAATTCCAGGTAGTGGCTGCGTAAATGTCCCTAATCGATACATTCCACGGCTCAGCGAAGGAAGCAGACACTCCCTTGATGGAGTGACCCCTAACCGAGCCCGGAAGGAGCTTGTTGTGCTTCTCATAGCAGAAAGAAACACAGTGGACAGTCCATTTAGAAATGGTCTGCTTGGACACCAGTCTACCCAAGTGTTGCGGCGCAAATGCCACAAAGAGTTGCTCCGATTTACGGTGATTAGCCGTTCGCTTAAGGTAATACCTCAGCATCCTGTGGACGTCCAAAGTGTGAAGGAGAGCTTCCCCTCTGTTAGAGGGAGAAGGGAAATAAACTGGAAGGTCAACCGACTGGTCGAGGGTCAACTCCGAGACCACTTTTGGAAGAAACTCAGGGTTCATCTTCAGGGAAACCCTTTCTCTGTGGAAAATTAAATACGGCTCTTTACGCGTCAAAGCCTGAAGCTCGGAAACTCTTAGAGTTGATGTAATGGCAACTAAAAAGCAAACCTTCTAGGAAAGATATTGCAGCTCACAATCTGCTGCAGGTTCAAGCGGGGGAAGAGTAAGCTTCTCCAACACAAAAAGGAGGTCCCAGGGTGGGATAGAATCCTGAATGGGAGGTCTCATGTGAAGAATCCCTTGTAGAAAGGTGCGGGACACATCCAACTAGACCAAGGCCCTGTCTCCCGAAAGGGTGTGATAAGCCGAGATGGCCCACATGTGCACCTTTATGGAGGAGTAGCTCAGACGGTGAGACAAGGCCCACAAGCAGAACTGCTTCCACTTCATAGCATTAGTGGAGCGCGTGGAGGGCGTTCTCGCTGACACAAGAACATCCACCACCTCTGGTGATACCCCGTACCTGTATTTTGCTACGTCTGAAGGAGCCAAGCATGAAGTTGTAAGAATCGGAGATCGGGATTGACCAGCGAGCCCTGATCCTGGGACAGCAACTGTGAGCATATTGGCAGCTGGATTAGAGGTTCCATGGATAGCCGCTGAAGTAGTGGGAACCAAATCTGCCAAGGCCATAGCGGGGCGATCAGAATCATTCATGCCCCCTCGGCCTGTAACTTCAACAGAACCCTCTAAGACGAGAAGAAAGGGAAGGCACGAACAGCTGGTCCTCTACTGACTGCAGTAGCTCCCACTCGTGCGCCTTGGACTGAGATCTGCTGAGACTATCTGCAAAGTCATTGAGGACACCTGGAACGTGCACCGCGGAGAGAGTGATGTGCCATTCTAGTGCTTAATACCAGACTCTCATTGCCTCCCAGCACAGGGGGTAAGAATGAGTGCCCCCTTGCTTGTTGATACAGAAGACAACCACCATATTGTCCATCTGAACCAGAAGAGAACCTGGTATGAGCTCCTCCTTAAAGGCGTGTAGCGCACCGAGAACCGCTCGCATCTCCAGGATATTGATGTGGAGTTCGCGTTCCTCGGGGTCCAAATGCCTTGTGTTTGGTGGGCACCCAGGTGCGCCCCCCCCCACCCCAAATCCGAGGCATCCGTTGTAAGGGTCTGATTCGGGGACTCCGGACGGAAGGGGACCCCTTTTTCTAAACTGAGTGGATCCATCCACCAAAGCAGTGTTCTCCTTACTGGCTCTGTGACTGACCATGCGGTCTAGGTCGTCGGAGCACTGATCCCACTGCACCCTGAGCATCCACTGTGGGATTCTAATGTGGAGGCAGGCCAGAGGAGTGACTAGAACAGCTGCCGCCATGTGCCCCAGAAGTCTGAGGTCCTTACTAGGATCTGAGGAGTTACTAGAACCAATCCGGCTATCTCCTGCAAGCGATAGCCCCTCTCTGGGGATAAAAAAGCCATGCCCTGGATCGAATCCAGGACCGCTCCGATGAAGATTAGTCTTTGGCGGAGTTCTGGGGAAGACTTTGGAAGGTTCAGGGTGATTCCCAGGTCTCAGAAGAGAGTATAGGTGTCTCCGAGAGCTTGAAGCAGGTGTGACCTTGACGGGGCTGCTAGCGGCCAATCGTCCAGGTAAGGGAGGACATAATGCCCATGACGCCTTAGAGCCGCAGCCACTACTGCCAAGCACTTTGTGAAGACTCAAGGAGCAGAACACAGGCTTAACGGAAGAACTCAAAACTGATTATATTCTCCTTGGAAGTGGAACCTCAGGAACTTCCTGTGAGGGAGAAAGACCTCGATATGCATGTACACATCTTGCACATCTAGGGAGAAGAGCCGGTCCCCCTGGTGCAGCAGATGAAGAAGACCTGGAAGGGTTACTATCCGGAACCTTTTGTACTCTATATGAAGATTGAGAGAGCTTAGGTCCAGAATGGGACGAAGGTCCTGAGTCTTTTTTGGGACCAGAAAGAAGTGCAAGTAATACCCTTTTCCCCTCTGCCGCAGAGGGACTGGTTCTATCACCCTTTTTTGCAAGAGGGCATGTATCTCTCCTTCTATGAGAGGGATATGAGAAGGAGGATATCTGGAGAACCTTGGTGGAGTGTCTGGAGGAATCTCCATGAACTCTGAAGTGTGCCCTCTCCTTATGACTTCATTTACCAGCTCTTGTCACCGCTCCCATAGCGCATTCTGGTACTGGACCATATGCGTAAGGAAATTCAGGGACCTAATTGAACAGGTGGAGGCAGAATACACCTCCGTGCCCCTGGTCCAAATAACGAGACTCCGGATCGGGACGCTGCGAGCCGAGGTGTTTGGGCTGCTTAGATTTGTCATGAGCAGACATAATAACTGAACAGTCCGCCTGAAGGTGCTCAGCCAAAAATGGTTCATCCCTCAGGGCTCTATACAGCCTGTCCGATTTCTTTGGAACTGCAGGGATCCAAGCCGGACGCTTCCAGGTAATCCGGGTAAGGTCCTGGAATGTGTCCACCAAAGGAGGCACCACCAAAGGTTTAGGGTCCTTCTGCCTCAGGTACTTAGCCAATCTCCGGCGTTCCAGATCCAGGTCCTCCGTATCCCACTCATTGGAGCCCTGGATGTGCCTTATGACATCCATGAAAGTAGGATCATCAGGAGGCGAGTGGGGCTGGTCCTTCTCTCCTGGGGAACTCCCGATTCCCGAAAAAGAAGAGGTAGAAGAGGAAGAAGAGGAGGAAGGGCTACTGGATGACGAGTAGCCGGACCTATCCCTGTGGCTAGCCCCACTCGAATGTCGGTGACTCACCGACCAACAACGGTCCGAAGACCGACGGCAGAGTGGAGACAGACGTTGGTCAGAGGACAGACGTCGGGAGCGGTCCCGAACAGAGAGGGAATGGCTCCTGGTGTGAGACCTGACCCGGTGTCGGCTACCCAATCTGGCAGAGCACCGGTGTCGGTCTACAGACCGTGAACGGGATTGAGCCCTGGTAGAAGGTGGAGGCAGCGGCTCTGGGGGTCTCTTCCTCTCGGTGAAGCACCCCTGGCTGTGATTCCTGAAGGGTCCAGGACCAGTGATGGGGCAGTTTAGGGGGACCGCTCCTAGAGCTCTTCCTCCAGAAAAAGGAGGCGCTTTCCCCTGAAATGGAATATCTGGAGCGTCCGAACTTGGAAGGAGAGCCCCTTCTGAGCCCCAGGGAGGAGGACTTAGGGGATGGGAGCGCGGCCCCTTGCCAGCTGCATCCAGATCCATCGCCCCATCACCCAGCATCGGTGAGATCGACCAGGGGTGCCACAGTGTCCTTTGTCACAGAGGGCACACTCTTGGCAGCGGCGTCAAGGCGGCTTGTGCCTCCGGGACTTATGATGTACCTTAGCAGGGTCACCTTAGGCAGCTGGCCTCTCCCGAAGGCCCAGCCTTAGCCTGGTCTTTTGATTTTGGAACGCTCACCTGAGTCCGTCGAACCATGGGCTTTCTTGGGAGGAGGCCACGAGCGGGACCGGGACCGGGACCGACTACAGTCTTTATCGCGGGACCACTTGGTTTTGTCCTTTTTCGGCTTCTCCCCAGAGGTGTGCAGGTCCATCTTCTTTTCAAGCAGGAACATCTTCAGGGCCTTCAAACGGCAGATCTGAGTCCGGCTAGTGAACTTCTGGCAGGAAGAACAGGCCACGGTGTCGTGTTCAGGCCCCAGGCAAAAAAACGCACTGCTTGTGGCTGTATTTAGATGGTATTTGGTGGCCGCAACCACACTTGTTAACATGGGGTCCTGACGAGGAGACCCGAGGACGGGGAAGACATACATCGGTAGACTGAGAAAAACCGCTGAAACTGTGGAGAAAAACGTTAGAAAAGGCAAAAAAAAAAAACAAGTTTTTTTTTAGCTGGGCTGGCAAGCCAAGAACTGGAACTCTTCATGTTTGCGGGACACAGCGGGAAAAGAACTGGGGTGGAGCTGGGTCCACCCCCTTTTGTACCAGGGCTGACAGGTGGAGCGGTGGGGGCAGCCCCTGCTGGGTATTTCTAGCCGAGAAGTTTTCCGGAGGGTCCTAGTGCCTGCAGCATAGTCCTTACTTTGATAGCCTGCTGCAAGAGCTCCCTCTCGAAGTAAGATCTGGAAACAAGATCTTCCATCACACTGATAAAGGCGGCTCGTATTTCAGCCCATAAAATGAGTCATCCACTGCATCTTCAACAAAGCAGAATAGGGAAAGCCTCATCCAGATCCACTTCTACCCCAGAATAACCTCCAAAAGCAAGTCTAAACCAGGAACACTGGAGACGCCACCACCTGGATCGTCGAAGAGTTCAGTGCCATCCGTGGCGCCACACCGGAGCCAAACACAGCACCACATCTGGTGCCAGAACTGCTGCTAGGCCTGAAGAAAAATAGAAGGAAAGTGGTACCCATGCCAGCCACTGCAGGGAAAAAGGAGACGGGGGTAGGTACGAGGAGTCGGCATCTATGGTGTTGGCACCAGAGAGGGTACCGAGCACATCCTGGCCTGACCGACCCGGCAGCGGCCCAGCAGCTCTGAGGCCCAAAGGCCCCGGAACCAGGTCCACTGGCCACAACAACTGGGCATTCACCATATCCCCTCCACTAAAAGAGCAGCCAAGAGGTGAAACTGCTCACCGGAACCTCATCGACGACAGAGACGAGATCCAGTGTCGAAGATCGCAGCCGTTAAGTGCGGAGCCACAGAGGAACCCACCGGAGTCTGTTCAGGCCTACCATTCTCCACCACCGACGATTCCCACGCAGATGTACCAGAGGGCAACCTCGAGTGGTACAGATTCTTCTTACACCGACAGGAGGAAGAAGAGCTGGAGGTCAAGTGGAGCCGGGTCCTGGAACCGCTACTTTTGTGCTTCAGGTGGACTGCCCCTCCCGAGCACGGACTGCCCATGGTCAGACACCCCAACTGCAAAGGCGGCAGATTGGACATAGCCCCACTGCCATCACAGCTTTCAAATGAAGTCTCGCTACCATCTAAGGTTGACAGTTGATGGCATGATAACAACAACAACAACTACTACTTCTTCGTCATAAAAAAAGAACACAAAGTGTTAAGTTAAACCAATACTGAATGGCTATTGCTGCTGTCGTATAAACGAAGACTTGACTCCTGGCAGGCGAGGGATGTCATCATCGAAGCGCACTCGGCAGTGGGAGAAAAGGAATTGAGGTGGTTGGAGGGCTGGCGCCGAGATACCCTATACGGCATGAACTAGTCTCACGGTGCTGCACATGCGTGGTCCTATCCCGGTGCCAGCCCTCCTGAAGATTTTTGCTCACGTGGGGTCCTAGTGGCTCCAGTGTAGTCCCTTTAGTGTGAATGAGTGGTGGAGACTTTTAATCCAGGAAGATCCCTTGCCGCTCAGGAAGCAGGCTGTCAGATGCAGGGATTGAAGGTCTGGGTGGAGTACCTTCCCCTGACTGATCGAGAGCTGGTCCAGGCATGCTGGAAGACGCCTCAGGAGCCTGTTGCTGAGGCTGAGGAGATCTGGGTACCAAAACTGGTGGGGCCAGTCCGGAGCCACCAAGATCACCTATGCCTTGTCCCGCCTGACCTTGAGCTGCACTTTGTGGATCAAGGGAAGTGGAGGGAAGGCACAGAAGAGGACTGGAGTCCACGGTCTCGAGAAGGCATCCCCCTTAAGAGAACCTTGCTGAGGGGGGTGGGCAAAAAACAGCCTCAGTGTGCATTCTCCCTAGAGGCAAACAGGTCCACCTGAGGGTTGCCGCACTGGGAGAACAGACTGTAAACTACCTCGAGATGAAGAGACAACTCATGAGACGCCTAGTGCACCCAGCTGAGGGCGTCCGCCAACTGATTGGAGGCTCCTGCCACATGAATGGCTAAGAGATCCTCGTCCAGGCTGTGCACTAGGGTCCAAGTGCGGAGAGCTTCCTTGCACAATGGCAGGGAATGCATCCCTCCCTGTTTATTGAGGTAGTGCATGGTTGTGGTGTTGTTCACCTGGATTTGAACCACTTGACCTCAAACAAATGGAGTGAAAGCAGTCAGTACCAGCCAAACTGCTCAGCGCTCCAGCAAGCTGATGTGGTATTAAGACTCCTCGGGGGTCCAGAGCCCGTGGACTCTGTGTTCCATTAGTTGAGCACCCCTGCCCATGAGAGAGGAGTCGGTCATGAAGATGACCATCGGCTCAGGGCAAACAAACTGGATCCCTTCCTGCAGATGCTCTGGGATGGTCCACCTGTGAAGAGTGTCCCACATCCTCTAGGTCACCGTGACCAGCTGGTTGAAGTGACCTTTGCTCTGGGACCACTGACTGGCCAGCTCCCACTGCAAGGAGTGTATATGCCACCAGGCCCAGCTGCCATATCCTTGACCACTTCTCCATGTTTATCAGATCTCTGCCCATCATTTCCACCCTTCCCCAGAGTGCCCATCCAGTTTCAAATTCTGGTGTCATCTGCAAACAGGCAGACCTTCTATTCCATACTCCTCTGTTATGTCACTAATAAAATACATTAAAGAGGACCAGTACCAGCACTTAACCACTGAACCCCGAGGTAGCCTGCTGGTCATCCGCCCATCGTCAAAGCTAAGTGTTTGTTACCACCCTCTGTCTCCTATCCCCCAACCAGTTTCTTACCGATGTTACTACCTTGTTGCCCACCCCAAACCTACACAGCTTGCTTACCACTCTCCTATGTGGAACAGCGCTGAAAGCCCTGCTGACATCCTGGTAGGCCACATGCACTGCTGCACCCTGATCTAACTCCTTGGTCACCCAAAGAAATCTATCAGATTTGTTTTGCATGACCAGGGTGCATCCATGCCATCTCGGATCCTGTAACCCCTTCGATTCAAGACATTCCACAATCCTTTCCTTTAGTAGTGTTTCCATTAACTTACCACAGATGTCAAGCCAGTAGGCCTATAATTGCCCACTTCTTCCTTGCCACCACTTTTGTGAATTGGGACTACATCTGCCCTTCTCCAGTCCTCCGGGACCACTGTGGTCTCCAGTGAACTGTTAAATAGGTCTGTCAGACGTGTAGCTAGTACCTCCTTGAGCTTCCTCAGCACCCTTGGATATACCCCATCTGGCCCCATAGTTTTGTTCACCTTCAGGTTAGTGAGTGCTTTCCGGACTCTCTCTCCTCAGAAAAAGGACTAGTGTCCACTTCTCTGACATCAAAGCTCCTGATGATTTTTCACGGTCCCTCCCCTTCCCCTGTGAACAGAGAGCATAAGTATTTGTTCAAGATGTCTGCCTTTTCTTGATCCCCCTCCATACAGTAACCCCTTAACCTTACAATCCCTCCCCATTGTCTTCCTTTTTTCACAAAATGTCTCGTCCCCTTTTGATACTGCATGAGCTATTCTTTCTTCAGTTCACATATTTGCACTCCTTAATCTTTTCCCTGCCTCCCTCTCTTTTCTTTGATACACTTCCCTATCCTCCTCTCTCTGGATCTCCTTATACCTTCTGAATGCTACTCTTTACCTTTTCTGCCACCTCTTTCCAAGAACCATAGTGGTCTCACGCTACTTTTGCTTACTTGCTTGACTTAAGAGGTTTTTGCCTTCACTGTGCCCTCTTAATAGTTTGGCCCACTATTCCTCCACTGTGCCTTTATCCTCCCTTAATCCCCCCCACCCCCTTTAAGGCAGTTTCTGAGGCAGTCTCCCATTTCTTTAAAATCCACCCTCCTAAAGTCCAGTACCCCTATCCTTGTGTGGTTTGCCTTGTTCCTGTCTTCATGTTAAATCACCCAGTATGGTGATCACTGGTACGCAGGAGACTGTACACTTCGACATCTGCAATGTCTCAATTCTAGTTCTGCAGTAGATACTGTAAAGTACTCCTCTTGTCTAGTGATGTCAGTATCAAATTTTGAGAATTGTGATATCTGCATAAAAAACATCAAGATAGACCGAGTTGCATGATAATCTGTAGCATTTCAAATTTTATAAAAACAGTAATCTGACTGGCAGAAGGTGGGCAATCAAAAATCTTGGTCTCAACTGGATCACGAAGGGCTGCCAGACCAGCAGAGATGAGAAAATCAAACAGTATATTGTGATACATTATTCTGCATGATAAGGTAAATATTGCAGTTTTACAATGATAAATCTTTGTCATTCGAATTAGTCCAACTCTCGTTCACAAAATACTTTTCGTATCTGACTTAATACTGTAACCAAACTGAAGTTCACTAGAGCTGACAAGTGCCCTAACAGAGGAAACTCTCTGTTGTGCCCATTGTTTCCATGAGCTATCAATAATACCCAACAGGGTGGGTGGTACCGGGCTATATCGGACTGCCCAGAACGTGATGAGGCCCAACACTGCAGGCAGGGGGCCTTATAGCCCCTGTAAGGTCCAGTATAGCTCATACCACCCACCCTGGAGGGTATTATTACACTTAGAAAACTTTAATATTTAAAAAAAATACATAAATGAGGAAAATAAAAATAAATCCGTTAATAAAAACATGTATTTAAAGTAATCCCTCGAGTGCTGGAAGGGGCAGTAAAGGGTACTATACTGCATGTTGTTATTTTTCAGATGGTAAGTGGTGTGCTCTCCCCCCTGCCTCATTTCTAACTCCACTACAGCATTTGTCCGGTTGCCAGCACAGAGTGCAAGTGCTAACTACACTACAGTATTTGTCTGGTAGCCAGCCAAGTACAAGCGTGGTAAAATTGCCTGATTAGGTTTTGTTTTTATGGAATTTGTGAAATTCACCATCAGACCCATTGTCAGCTCAATGCCATAATGGGAAGGTGCGGTGTTCGTTTCCAGGTGAGCGTAATCGGACAGCAGCACCGCAGTCGGTTCTCAAAAAGAAAACGCAGTTGGCTATGAAAGAGGGAGTGAGGTAGAGTTTGTGGAGTTGCAGAGATATGTGGGTTACTTACTAAGTCGGGAGATATTTACTGAACGTGGAGGGGAGTTTTCATTCCCCACCCCCATTTCATTTTATTAGGGCTGAACCACTGAGCAAGCTCATTTAAAATGGTGACCCGTTTTAAAATGGTGATCCATTGGTCGCTCACCACATGAGGAAAAAAAAAAAACATTGGATTTTACTTTTTTAAATTGCCACCTGCTGATTGATTTTATGTGATAAACAGTCAGATGGCGCTGGGACTCATTTCCTGGTCTCTACTGGCACATAAATGTACCCTTTGGTAAGGAGGTTAGTCAGTCAGAGGCTGGAAAATATTCAATCCATTTTCTAAGGCAGCAACAGTGGGTGGCTTTGGGGGAAAGAGTATGCTGTATACAGGGAGAGTACTGCCCATCTTGTCAATCTTGATTTTGGGTGTGCTCTCCATTCCACGTGGTACATAATTTTATCAGGTGTGACAGCTAACCAAAGAATGCAGGAATATGGGTACAATGAGAGAAAAGATTGTAGATTGAAAAGAGTAACAATTATGAAAATGTGTTGCCGATATATCAATGTAATACTTAAGGTTCTGTGAGCCCAAAAGCCACTACTTTGTTTGGCAATACACTTTAATAACGTAAACATCATTTTAATTTAGAAGTACAATAAAACCCCATTTAACCAAACCTCGTTAATCCAAATCTCTCAATTATCCGAATCAATCATGTGTGCTCCATACACTCCGCAGTCCTTGCATTTTCTGCCTGTCACTTCAACTGCTGTCCTCGACTGCCGGTTAGGGCAATTACATACATATTCAGAAACAATGGCAAAATCTACTGCAGCTGTTAAACTGTTGTAGTTTGAGTTTGACAGCTTTTAAGCAGCCCGTGTTTAACATTCCTTGCTGGTGCTTGTAAGCCTGAAATCATGATGGTGAAAAGAATCAGGTCAGTGCTGGATATAGAGCAGGAGCAACAAATTATAGAATGCCTGGAAAGGGATTAAAAAAAAAATCACTGATTTGGCCAAATAGTTTGGGATCAGGAATGCCACAGTCTGCGATATTAAAAAAAGACAAGGACAAAATTTGGGACTTTGCCTCATCAATGGACTGCAGCATTAGTCATGACACAATAAAACCATGCACTCCTGCTGTGGCAACTTGCTAGTTAAAGCTGTGTTTCTGTGGTTTGTTCAGAACCGCTGTAAGGCGACCCCTCCCCCATCTTGGGCACAATCTTTAAGGAAAAGGCACTACACTTCCACAATCAGCTGAACACAGACTACCCCTTCCCAGCCAGTGAAGGATGGCTGGATAGATTTAAACATAGACATGGTATCCCTCCAGCAAGCAGTCGCCCGTGACATTATGTCCAGTAACACTGAAAGCACAGAGTCCTTTTGAAGAAAACTAAGGGGCATAATGCAGAGAGAAGGGCTGTCTGAAGAAGTCCTGTACAACGTGGACAAGATGGGCACATACTGGTGGCTACTTCCTAAGAAGACACTCTCATCTGTTGGAAGAAAATGCGCCTGGTTAAAAAAAAAAAAGTTAATAGTGCTAGCCACAAGCAATGTAACAGGCTCTCATAACACCCATTGCTCATAAATCGGGAAATCGCAGTCCCTCAGGTGCTTAAAACATATCAATATGGCCAGCTTACTTGCCCTGTATCTCTCCCAGCGTAGCACCTGGATGAACTCTGATATTTTCAAGGACCGTTTAGTTTTTTTTCTGCACATTTCGTACCAGCTATTAGAAATCATCCCTGGTCTCGAGGATTGCCTTTGAAAGCCATACTCCTGATCGACAATGAAGGAGCGCACCCCAGCTAAGAGACTCTTAGAACCAATAACGGCTTGATCAGGTGTGAATTTTTACCTGCCAATACGACTGCAACAACACAGCCAATGGACCAGGGAATTCTGGCCACCCTAAAGAGACTGTATAGAACCAAGCTCCTGACAACTGTGCTATTACAAGAAATCAACTCTGGACATCATTAAATCAATAACCATCAAGGACACTCTTCCTACACTGGAAGAGGCATGGAGGCAGGATACAACAACAAAGTGCTGCCAGATGTCACAACTGCTGGATACACCTGCTGTTGCCACTGAAACCTGTATTTCTAGGGACATGGATATGTTGTTCAGTCCACACTTCAGGGCAGACTCCTAGCAGTTCTCCGGGAGGAGGGAGGCAAGGCGCACGCCCCCTACTTAGGAAACAAGGACTGGAGAACCAAGGTCCCAAAACCAGCATCCCGGCGTGACTCAAGGTTGATGTGGTAATGGATAATAAAAGGTGTGTGCTGACTTCCAGGTAGCAGCCCTGCAGATTTCCTGGATAGGGACGTCCTTGGAAGCAGCCACGGAAGCAGCGGTATGACGCGTAGAATGAGCTCTTATCCCTTTGGGAGGCTCCATGCCCACCAAACTGTAGCTGAGATCTATGCAGGAGGTGACCCACCTGCCTATCGTCCGCTTGGCTGCAGGTCTGCCAGGTGCCGCTTCAGCGTAGGTGACAAACAGCTGGCGAACCTCTCCCCGAACTTCAGCCGTTCACTCCTTATAATAAGAGAGCGCTCTTCTAGGGTCCAGAGTATGCAGCCTATATTCGGCCTCCGAGGTGTGACTGGGGTAGAACACCGGCAGAGGCAACACCTGGTTAAGGTGAAACTCCAACACCCCCTTCGGAAGGAATTTCGGGTGGGGGCGCAGGACAACCTTGTCCCTGTGGAAGACCAGATAAGGAGACTCTATGGAAAGTGCCTGGAGCTCTCCCATCCTTCTGGCTGATGTGATAGCCACCAAGAAGGCAGTCTTCCACGACAGGTGAGAGATGTCATACCTGTGCATCAGTTCGAATGGCTTGCCCATGAGCTTAGCCAATACCAGCAGTAGATCCCACGGAGGAGGAGGTTCTCGCACTGGAGGGAATATGTGATCAAGGCCTTTGAAAAAGCTCCCGACCACCTTCTCTTGTGCCACTGACTGCTTCCCAGCCCGTGCCCGGTAAGCAGAGATGGCTGCCAGGTGCACCTTAAGGGTCGTCGACCGAAGCCCTAGCTGAGAAAGGGACCACAGGTAGTACAGAATGCTTGCCAAGGAACAGGAGGAAGGGTCCAACCTTGTCTCTGACACCAAATGGAGAATCTCTTCCATTTGAAGGCACAGCATTTCCTGGTCGACTCCTTACGGGATGCCTCAACAACGTTGAGGACCTCGTCAGAAAGACCCAAGGCCTGGAACTCTAGCCGCTCAGGAACCAGGCCGTCGGGTGCAGGGATTGAAGGTCCGGGTGGAGAACCTTCCCCTGGTTGACTGAGATCAGGTCCGGGCAGGCTGGGAGCCACCTCGGGAGCCTGGAGCTGAGGCTGAGGAGATCTGGATACCAGAACTGGCGGGGCCAGTCTGGGGCTACCAGAATCACCTGCGCCTTGTCCCTCTCCTTGCCTTGAGAAGCACCTTGTGGATCAAGGGGAATGGGGGAAAGGTGCAGAAGAGGCCCGGGGTCCATGGCTTCAAAAAGGCATCCCCCTGCAGCGAGCCCTGCTTGGGGGGGGGGGGCATGAAACAGCCTCAGCTTTGCATTCTCCCTGGAGGCAAACAGGTCCACCTGAGGCATGCCCCAGTGGGAGAACAGATCTTTTACTACCTCCAGTAGGAGAGACCACTCGTGAGACGCAGCCCCTATCCGGCTTAGGGCATCGGCCAGAGTGTTGGAGGCTCCTGCCACATAGATGGCTAGGAGATCTGCCTCCAGGCTGCGCATGAGGGACCAAGTGCGGAGAGCTTCCTTGCACGGGGGCATGGAGCGCGTCCCGCCCTGGCGGATTAGGTAGTACATGGTCGTGGTATTGTCCGTCTGGACCTGGACCACTTGACCCTGTACAAACGGAGCGAAGGCAGTGAGGGCTAGACGGACCGCTCGAAAGCTCCAGCAGGTTGATGTGGCATCAGGACTCCCGAAGGGACCAGAGGCCATGTGCTCTGTGCTCCCCCAGATGGGCACCCCAACCCATCAGAGAGGCGCTGGTCAATAGAGAGACCGTCGGCTCGGGGCGGACAAATGGGATGCCCTCCTGCAGATGAGCTGGAACGATCCACCACTGGAGAGGGTTCCACATCTCCTGGGTCACTGCCACTGGCTGGTCCAAAGGACCGGAGCGCTGTGGCCACTGGCTGGCCAGTCCCCATTGTAGGGGACGCATGTGCCAATGGGCCCAATGGACAATGCTGGTGCAGGCCGCCATGAGGCCCAGGAGGCGCAGGAAGTTCCAGACAGGGCGCAGTTGCCCAACCTGAAATGACTGGGCAAAGGAGGAAAGAACCTCGGCCCTGTCTGCCGGGAGTCGTGCTCTGGCTCGAAGAGAGTCGAGCTCTGCCCCGATGAATTGAATCACCTGCTTTGGCACGAGTTCCGACTTGGCCTCATTGATGAGGAGGCCAACCTGAGAGCAAACCTGGAGGGCCAGATCTCTGAACCGCTCCACCTCCGGTCTGGAGGAGGCCACAATCAGCCAGTCATCCAGGTAAGGGTACACTCGAACCCTTCGGCGCCGCAGGAATGCTGTCACCACTGCCAAGCATTTGGTGAAGACCCTGGGAGCTGGAGAGAGGCCGAAGGGCATGGCCCGGAACTCGTAAAGGGACCCCTCTGCTCTGAAGCGGAGGAATCGCTGGTGGGGCGGACGGATTGGGACGTGAAAGAACACGTCCTGGAGGTCCAGAGAACAGAACCACACATCTCATTCCAAGGATAGAATGATCTGAGACAGAGTCACCATCCTGAAGGTTCAAGACCTTAGGAACCTGTTCAGGTCGTGCAGGTCCAGAATGGGGCGCAAGCCCACCGTCCGTTTCAGGACCAGGAAATACCTGGACACAAACCCTGGGTCTGGTGGAGGATCCGCCACCTCCCTGATCACCTCCTTCTGGAGGAGCAGGGCAATGTCGGCTCGACGGGCCGACAGAGAGGCCACGGAACCCGTGAGCCCCGTGGGCGACGCTCGGAAGGGCGGGGCCTGCTCCGAACTCCAGAGGCAGACCCTTTCCCACTTCCAACACCCAGCGGTCCATGGTGACAGCGGACCAGGCGGAAAGAAGTGGCAGAGCCGTCCCCCCATGGGGGGAACCCAGGGGGGGAGCGACGAGGCTGGGGGCAACACCCCTCAACCAGTCACTGGGCAGGCTTGGAGGAGGGACCGGCCGAGGGGCCTCCCGGGCCTTTTCCTCCTGGCTTCCTGCTGGAGGAAGCTGCAGGCTTGGCTTTGAGGTGCCAAGTGCGAGCCTGCTGGCCCTGATGCTGGTGTTGCTGGGCCAGACGTGCCGCAGGGGCAGAAGAATAAAAGGGCTTACGCTGCTGCTGGCGGCCTTTGTCCTTCTGGGCAGACGTGACAGAGTCCAAG
Source organism: Neoceratodus forsteri (assembly GCA_016271365.2). Classification (NCBI taxonomy): domain Eukaryota; kingdom Metazoa; phylum Chordata; order Ceratodontiformes; family Ceratodontidae; genus Neoceratodus; species Neoceratodus forsteri. The sequence continues at coordinate 946,748,663 of CM057452.1, forward strand.
GTGGCACTGGACTTCTCGATCCTCTGGAGATGGCCTTCCACCCCGGGCCCGAACAAGTCGGTACCCAGGAAGGGGACGTCTGCCAGCTTGTGCTGGGTATCCACCATGAAGGTGGAGATCTGCAGCCAAGCTCTGCGGTGCATGGCCACTGCGGCCACTACTGACCAGGCACAAGAGTCTCCAATATCCAGAGCAGTTTGGAGCTGCTGCTTCGCCACCACCCTTCCCTGATCCCGCACCTGTTTGACCATAGTTTGGAGGTCAGCCAGGAGATGAGGGAATCATCTCATCTAGGGAGCCCATAAGGGCGTGGGAGAAGTGCGCCATCAGTGCAGCCGAACTGGCCTGACGGAGACCTAGGGAGGATGCAGCATACACCTTATGCCCAGCGTAATCCAGCTTTTTTGGACTCTGTCAGGAGGCTTGTCCACGTCCCTGGTGTTCCCGGAACACCGGAAAACACTATCGGTCACAAGCCCCTCCGCAGAGAGGTGCTCCGAAAAACGGGACAGTGAACCGGTGGGGACCGCGTACTTCCTGGCCATCCTGGCAGAAGGAGCAGGACAAGAAGCCGGCCGCTGCCATAACTCCAAGGCTGGGACAACAATGGCTTCAGCCACCGGAAAGGTCTCCGTGGGAGAATCCCCTCGATCCAGTATCTCCGTGAGGGGATACTTGGCCTGCTTGGACATGGGTTCGAGCTGCATCCCAGTAGATTCAGAGATGAGCCGAAGCAGACCCATGAACGAGGATGGGCTCTCGTCCACCGACTGTCCCCCAGTGGACTCCAGGTCAAAGGGCCTGGAGAACAGGGGAAGAGTCATCATCAGACTCTGAGGAGTCTGCAAACAGCTGCCTAGGGCCTGAGCCACCCTCCACCTGCCGAGGATGGTCGGGAACGAGGGTGACCGACAACCGATGGGGCAACTCCTGACCCGACCGAGAATCCTTGGTCGGAACCCCAGATTTAGGTTGTGGAGGTGGGGGTTCCACCACAATAGGTGGCGCAGCTGGTTTCGTCCGAACAACTGGCGCCGGTTTGGGCTCCTCGACAACCACGAGGGGTTGTTTCGGCCGTTCAGGTGACAGCCACTTAATGGCCAGGGAAGGCGATGGGGTCGGCTTGTTCCCGGTTAGAAGGAACTGCTGCCACATTAAGTCCTCATAGCGTCAACGCAACTTGCGCTGAAGCCTTTCCTCCGAGGAGGAAGACAAGGATGAGCGGCGCCGCTGCTTTCCTCGGTGCCGAGACCGAGACCGCTGGTGTCGGCGGGATCGGCTGGACTGAGAAGAGGTCCGAGACCGGCAGTGTTACTGAGGGTGGGTCTGGGAGGGAGAGGGGGAAACCCATTCCTCCCTCGGCTGGGAACCTTAACTGGGGACTCCGGCACAGGAGGAGCAGGCAAGTCCTTGGATTCCACCGGGGGAACCGGTGAAGAAGGGCTGTCTGCTTCTCCAGTCGACAGCCATTCCAACAGGTCGAGAAAAATCTCAACCACGTTGATGGGTGTCTCGGCCAGCTGACCTGACAGGGACACCGTGAAGCCAGCGGCCTTAGCCGCAACCTCGACCGAAGTCGAGTGTCGACTGTCTGGGGAAGGGGACCTCTCCCACTCCCACGAATGCTGATGGTGGGACTTACCCTTCGAGTCCTTCTTCTTGGACCAAGAGGAGTGTCCCGATGGACCCTCACCTTTCGTAGAGAGGGACTGACAAAGCTCCTTAAAAGAAGCCGTGTAGGAGGAGCCCAAGGAGAGCAGGATAAATGCCGCGACCGAGGAGGACAAAGATGCGGCCTAGGCCGCCTCCTCCTCGAGGGCGATCATCTGCTCATGTTTCTCAGCCCAGCCCGCTGCCACGGACACCGCCCAATGGGCCTCCTTTGACTTCACCAGTGGAATCCGTCTCTTGAGGTGCCCAAGTTGGAGTCTGGTAGCACGGTCTTCGAGGACATTGGCCGAGAAGGATTTCATCATGAGCCCTGCGGATCATGATCAAGCCCGAGGCAATAGACGCACGTGGAGTGCCGATCGGTCCGAGACATCTTCTGCCCTCATGGGCACCGCCGAAAACCGGAAGTCAACTTATCCATTGCAGCCATGAAGGAAAAAACAGACCGAAGTCTTGTAAACTTTAAAATTAGTTTCAGGTTAACCGAAGAGTTTGGATCCAGTCTAAACGTAGAGTGCTAAGGAGGGAACCTGAGCTTCCAAGCGGTAAGGAAGATCTGGCATCATGGGGCAGAGCCGCGAGTGTTACCACCCGAGTGGGTGGGAGGAGCCAGCTTGAAGACCTTCCGGCAAGATTTAAAGCGACAAGGAACCCGCCATGAAGTGTGGATTGAACAACATATCCATGTCCCTAGAACAGCTGTTTCTACAGTACATGTGCTCACTGACAGCACAAACATCGACTGGCTACAGAGGTCAAAGGAGGGCTGTGTTTGTCACCGTATGTGGCTGACAGGAGTGGCAGGAACCGGACAAGGGGGAGTGCGGGGAGGAGAGATGTCAGCGGGTGGGGGCCACTGAACCATCAGGATGTGCTATATTTCTGTATACTGGGGGAGTGGGGGACCCACTGGACCACCAGGGCATATTTTCCATTGTTCGATCGGGGTGGGAGACTCACAATCATCAGGGCATACTTTACATTGCTTGGACAGGCAATCGGGGGGTGGGGGACACACTGGATCACAAGGGCATAGTTTATACTGATTGAATGGGTGATCGGGGGGGGTGGAGGGACCCAATGGACCACCAGGGCTCTCATTTCACACTTGCCAGTGGTGCTAAGCAGCTGCTGCACCCCATGCAAATGAGCTCATAATGGGCATGCAAATGACCCCTTAGCATCCTGCATGCCCAATGGACTCATCTGTATACTCGAGCTTAATATAGCCCCACAGGGGTCTTGGTGCTATCCTGTTTCAAGCCGCGCTATTCCCTGTGGGTTATAAACAGCCCAGGTCCGTATCGGGGCAGTGCAGTTTCACTTAGCACTGTGCAACACAGCCCATGTTCGGATCCATATAAATACAGCAGCAGGTGGGGGGGTGCAAGTGCAGTGCAAACATCTGTGCCACACTTGCCCTGTTTTATGAACATGGGGCCCACTAACCAAGTGGGGAATAAGCAGCCCCAGCAGATATACCGTAGTAGAAGAGACAAAAGTCCTGTTTACATACGAATATCCATAGTAAGAACGAGACACAGAGAAATATAGAAAATACATGAAATATTAACTGACTTGTGTCTACTTACTGTGTTTTCAAATGTTTTTCCCCAGAGGCCTCAGTTACTCTTTAAAAAGGTGTCTGTTTATGTGACATTGTAGTGGTAGTGTCCTAATTTTTCAAAAAATGATTCCATTACCTTTGTACATGGTCACTTTCTTTAATTACTGTAAAAAAGTCAGCATAGTATGTCACTGTAACAGCAGCCAAAATCCAGAATGCCAAATGAACGTTAAATCGAGGAAGGGGTTTTTCTTTCTTCTTCTTCTCCTCCTCATCTTCTGAACCTTACATAAATAAATGATATGCATTTCTGTTCAGTCATAAATTCTTCTCCATATTACAATATTCATAAAACATTTCTAAAATCTTTGTCTTATTACAGACGGAGACAAATACTGACCAATCACAGCATAAACAAGCGCGAGACACTCACTCAGCAGCAAGAGTCATGCACGTGCAGTTGCCCTGGAAAAATGCACATTCAGAGCATCTATTTGTATTTATTTATTTTATTTTACTGAACAAAAATGTCAGCTCAGTCATGACCTACAATGTATTAATATGTCCCTTGAAGTCACTTGTAGACTAAGAGTGGTTTTACTTGTATCGACTGGGTGACAGAACAGCTCAACATTGCTGTTCTCTCACCCAAAAAATGCACATGAACTCTCTCTTTTTTTTTTTTTTTTTACTATGAATGGCTCCAAAAGACATACTAACACACACAGCACAATTAAATACTTAAAACGGAACAGAAACCTTTTCTTTCATAAAATTTAAAATAATTGGAAATTTGGGCAATTATGAAGTCTGTTTAATACCCCCAGTATATATATTTTTAAATATATGGATTGTTAAAATAATATGGTTGAAAAGCATACAAAAAAATCCTTGTAATACCATCACTCCTGGAGCAATAATACTACTATTCCTGAGCGATAATACTATCGTTCGGGTGCCGTAATGCTATCGTTCGGTACCCAAACGATAGTATTATCAACAAAGCTGAAGAGCGCACGCGCAAGTCTATCCCCGACATCTTACAATGCGAGCCTTCTGACTGGCTGCTTTTGCTCTGTAGGCGGGCACGAGTCTGAAAATATGGCGGCTTGCTCGCTCGCTCACTTAGCAAGTGAATGGCAGCAGCAACCATTTTTTTTTTTTTTACTTTTTAAAACATTTTTTTGATTATCAACAATTCGACTCTGTCCGCAGCTCCTCTGTTCGCCCGATATCGCTGCTGACAAACAGTTTAAAAAAGCAGGGCTAAATTAACCCCACAGCACCCGCTCATCCACACAGCACTGGGGAACCCTGCCAGCATGCACATGGAACCGCTGACTGCTGTTCAAATGGAAGTGAGTCAATTCACCTCATATCCATATATTAAAAAAAAATAACAACAACTAGGTTCTGGCATAACAAGGTAGTATTCCATCTCGAAGTTCTAGGGACACATGAAACCTCTCAAGCTTCACTCTCGAGGTTTTCTGTGTCCCCAGAACCTCTAGATGGAATTATTACCTTATAATACACCAGAACCTATCCATTATTCTATTTGTGTGTGTTTTTCTGAAGTACTCATTTATTTTCTTCTAATCAATTTTTTTTGCAGTTCATCACATTTTTATTGAAAGAACAACCTCATATTGTCAACGTCCATAAACATCAATATACAAGTATTGCATTGCAACACGCATCATGAAATGCAACTGTCAAAATGCTAACAAACAGACTTATTAACTCTATCAAATATAACTAGTAATCATGAATACAAACTATATGGGGCTAGGTTAAACAGCCTATGCTCAGTCCTGAATATAGGCACAGTACACTGGGAGGATATCTGCAAGGTAACCTAAAACAAGTGAGCAAAAACGGTCTGCAAACTACCTAACTAGTACATTAAGCGTTAAACCATTAAGGAACTGTACAGTATATACCGGTGTATACTTAGGAAAGATAAGGATATGAGAGTATGTTAGTACCAAGCTTTGGGTGGGGTTGGGGTTCTTACCCTTGGGATCTTTGAGAGAGGAGAGAACATGAATTAGGAGGTAGTCTACCCGATAGGGGGCTCAGTTTGGCAATAACAGAGATTCAAGAAAGGAGGCACAACAGCTTCTTATTGCTTCATGGTATGACTGGCAAAGCTGGATAGGCATTCAAAGGCTGCTATCTGCCTGAGTGACAGAAGTCATTCAGTGACTGTTGGAACTTACTGCGACCACCACTTGCAAAGGATAAAGCGTTTGGCTGCTACCCCGATTGCAGTGATCCATTCTGCTGATTGGGAAGACCTGGGTGTGGCTTCAGGAAAGCAACCCAGGAGCGGGACTTCTGGGGAAAGTGTATGTTTGCCACTAAATGGAGATCTGCACACATTCTAGATAGAAGTCTAGTATGTTTGGCGATATGGACAACTCCACGGGATATGAATCAAGGAGGCTCCAGGGGATTGGCATCTCCAGCAGAGGTCATGGTCAGAGAGGATCAGGGATTTCAGAATTTGGGGCATTCTGTACCATCTATGGATGGCTGTGATGATTTTTTTGTTATTGTTACCTATCTTCTGCCCACTTTTCATTTTTTTTAAATTATGTATCAGTTCTGAGATCTTGCAAAATCAGTTGAGAGGAAGCCCAGCATGGAAAGCTTGGGGAGAAAAAGAATGCATTCAGGAAGTACAAGGAATCATAGAAGGAGCAGGACAGAGAATTGTATCAGTTAAAGCAAAAGGAAGCAGGAAAGGCAGTCAAAACAGCAAAGGCCCAAACTGAGGAAAAGACTGCAACTCAGATAAGAAGAGGGATAAAACCTTTTATAGGTACATTAGGGAGAGAAGGAAGACCAAGGGAGGGATAGTGAGGCTTAATAAAGAGAAGGGGGTGGGCAGAGGGTGACTGGGAAAAGGCAGAGATACTAAACAAATACTTTGCTCAGTATTCAGAAATGAAGAGGGGGAGGTACCTATACCAAACAATAGAAACACACTGGATACTGGGGTTGATACCAGCCCTTTCACAGAAGAAATGGTTCTGAAGGAACTCTTAAAACTGGAGGTGAACAAAGCAATGGGGACTGATGGGATTCATCCCAGAATTCTAAAAGAACTAAGGGTACAACTAGTGACACCACTGACTACCCTCTTTAATAAATCATGGGAGGATGGGGTTGTACCTAAAGACTGGAGGAGGGCAGATGTTGTTCCACTTCACAAAAGTGGGAGCAGGGCAGAAGCAGGAAACTACAGACCTGTTAGTTTAACCTCAGTGATTGGGAAAATGATAGAATAACTTCTGAAGGAAATACTTGGTGAGTACCTAGAGGCTAGAGGAGCACAGGACCCAAGGCAGCATGGATTCACAGTGGGACGGTCATGTCAGACAAATCTAATAGATTTCTTTGACTGGGTGACCAAAGTAATAGATCTGGGAGGGGCTGTAGACATGGCCTACCCAGACTTTAGCAAGGCATCTGACACAGTCTCACACAAAAGATTAATATACAAGTTGGCCAGCCTGGGAGTGGGTCCCAAGATGGTAGCCTGGGTAAACAACTGGCTGGAGAACAGGACACAGAGGGTAATATTAAACGGAGTCCACTCTGAAGAAAGGGAGGTTACTAGTGGGGTACCGCAGGGTTCAGTACTAGGACCAGTCCTCTTTAATGTCTTTATAAGTGACATTGCAGAGGGACTGGAAGAAAAAGTATGTCTCTTTGCAGATGACTGTGGTAGGACGCAGGTGTAGGTGGGCAATCAGGTAACGTGACACCATAGCAGCTGTTAGATGCTTCAAAGATTTATTAAATAACAAAACAAATTCTTCATATTAGCAGAGTGCATTTTCTACAAAGATCATCAGAGGCGCTCCAAACAGTTTGAAGGTAGTCAATATAATGCACATTTCTTCATCAGTTAATAGTGCTTTCCAAGTCACTGTCGCATTTTATCTCATAACATTAGAACCTGCATTTTTAGCCTTCCATCAGGTAATACGTTCATTCTCACTCCTCAGAGCACCTTAATCAGCAGTTTAATAACATTCCCCGGAGTTCACCTCCAGACCCAAAGTTAATCTGACTAACTAAACCAAATGTTCAACCTTTTATACCCTAAAAAGGGTCAGGTGACCTTAAAACTCCACCCCTACCTAAGATCTTTAACTATATTTCTTTATACTCTACTTGTTTATTCTATTGAAATAAATTATACCCATTTAAACTCATATAATAACCTATTCTCCCATTCAAAAGCGATTTATATCCTTTCTGAACATTATTAATTTCATTTCTAACAAGGAAGCACCACCCCTTCCCAATAATATTTAAGAATGAAATCAATGGCCGTCCGACTCTTAAGAGTGAGCTACAGCCCAAAGCGCAGAAAATCCAAAGCTCCACAACGCTCATCATCCCCTCGTTTCAGGACCAACAACAAATTAACACCAAGCCAAATGAATTCGCCTCCAGAGGGTAAGAAGACAAATCCTCCATATTTTAAGTAAAGAATAATTAAAGTCACTAGAACTTAAAGAACTAAATGCCTCCCCTGCTGTGTGCAATAATAAGCCAGCACAGCTACTAGTATACCTATACTGACACCTTCAAGCGACAGCCGAAAATCAGCACTCACAGCCGCATAGGCCCCAACCTACATCCTACAGCTACGCTTACAGCACAGCTGTCTCTAACAACCCGAGGACACAAAATACATATATATTTTATATAAGGCTCCACCACAACTCCAAACTCTGCAGTGAATCATGAAAGCCGGAAAGTCAGACACTATACATTTGGAAAAGGGGGGTCCTTCCTCTCTTTGACCAAAACCAATACAACTAAAAGAAGGAATACCCTCACCAAGGTGCACATATTAATACAATAATCTCTGGCACTTCACATTGCGTGCAAAACCTCAGTAACATACCTACAACAAACAATGCATTCTTCCATGCATTTACTAATAAAGGCTGACAAAGTAAAACTGAAGAACCAAGAGGTTCTTTTCACATATCCAGAGTCTCTACAATAAAGCATCCTCACGAGCACAATTCCAAGGACCCCAAGCACAGTACCCAAAACTCATACCAAATCCTCTCAAGAAATGCAACAAATATAATTACTGAAGTTGCACAGCACAAGAGAGTTTACTCGACGGTGACATTTCAGCCCGTCGGCATACATTTCAAATTGCCAATTTCTTTAATTTATTGAACCATGGATCTAAAGGATAGCAGGACTCCCTGCCACCTGTGGAATTATTAAGAGGGGGGGGTTCCTCCACTGGAACAAAAAAAAAAACTATACATTCTCAATACCTGAACACATTTAAAACTGAACGAACATGCGCTCAATCGCACAATCGCGCAGCTTTACCGATCGTTTAATCAGCAAACCTGAACATCTATTTGCAGGATCTAAACAATTTGAAATCTTTCATTAACACCTCCCAAGAACCACACCAAGGAATCTTTTCCTATATCACAATATAATTCTACTAGCTCCAAACTTCTTGGGGGGTTCTCCCTTATTACCCTTCAAATATGATTTTACTTTTTAATCACACAGCCACTCTGTGACAATGACACAAAGATCTGCAACAGAGTTGATACACAAGGTGGGGTGGAAAGGATGAAAAGGGACTTGGCAAGGTTGCAGGAATGGTCAAATGTATGGCAGCTTAGATTCAATACTAAGAAGTGCAAAGTAATGCACCTGGGAGAAAAAAAAAAAAAAACAGGGGAAGAGTACACAATGGGGGGGTGAGATACTGACAACAACAAAAATGGAAAGGGACCTGGGGGTAGTCATATAAGATGACCTAAAAGTAAGCAAGCAATGTGAGAGGGCAGTAAGTAGAGCTGGTGGGATACTGGGATGCATAGAGAGAGGCATCACCAGTAGGAAACAGGAAGTTGTTATCCCTCCGTACAGACAGCTGGTGAGACCCCATCTGGAATACTGCGTGCAGTTCTAGAAACCCAATCTCTGCAAAGACATAGACAGGATGGAGGCAGTCCAGGGGAGGGCAACTAAAATGGTGCAGGGTCGGCACCAGAAGACATATCAAGAGAGACTTAAGGATCTTAATATGTATAGCCTCAAGGAGAGGAGGGAGAGGGGGGACCTGCTAGAAACTTTCAAACACCTCAAGGGAATCAACAAAGTCCAAGAGGGTAGTATCTTTCAGAAAAAGAGGTGTGCAAGAACAAGGGGGAACAATTTGAAACTGGGGTGGCTCAGAGGTAATGTGAGGAAGTATTTTTCCACTGAGAGGGTTGTGGATGCATGGAACAGCCTTCCTGAGGAGGTTGTGAAGTCAAAAACAGTGGTGGAATTCAAGAATGCATGGGACAGACATAAGGCAATTCTAGGGGGTGGAGGTTGGAAGAAGTAGGCTGTTGGTTAGCTAGGATCTGCAGCAATGGGCAGACTGGGTGGGCCAAGCGGTCCTTATCTGCTGTCAAATTCTATGTTTCTTTATTTCTTTACTCTAAGCTTCAACTCTATGGATGTCTTTGGGTTACAGACTTCATAAGTAACTAAAAAGTGTATATTGGGTAGAAAAAGTCAACATTACCAAGAGACCTTAAATAAGGGAAAAAAAGAAAATGTTTAACCTTGTAAATTCTGTTATTCAGAGTTCCCCATGGCTTTCCATCCACTAACTGTCACACTCTGGCATTAACCACATCTCAAGGAATTGGAGGAACATCCTGACTAAATGACTGACAGGTAGGTGGGGCTTCCCCTGGCTGTGGTCTGCTGTTCCTGCCTCAACCATCAGTGGCCTACTGCAAAAGCAGAGTCCTTGCAGAGACAAGCCAACATATACCCAAACGGTTGCTTATTCTGGATAAAGACTTGTTGGGGGTAGTCTCAATTGTCTAATCCGTTAAACATGGCATGCAAGCATAACAGGCGCAGGCCTACTCTTGTCTGAAAGGCCTATCTTTCTATGTAAATAAAAAACATACCCTGGTTCCCTTTCCAACATATTTCCAAACTCCCTAGAAATTCAACTGACAGATCAGGATAAGGGTAGGAGTAGGACTCCACTATTATCCACGGGGAAAATGCATAAGGCTACAAGCCTCCACAAGGAAATAATACCCGAGTGAGCCATTTCAGTAGCCAACGCTACTACACTACGAGACATGCACTGCTAATGCCTCAAGAGGCCCAAGGGCTGTCCAGGGGATGGCGATTAGGGAATATTTAGGAACCATCTTCCCTGCCCGGATGATCCTGGGTAACCCTCCAGGATAAGTGCGTGCACCTTTCCTCCAAAAAAAACAACAACAAACAAAATAAAACACTCTTCCCTATATGCTACTGAATGGCAAATAAACCACTGAGTGGAAGGGAGTCTACCAAGGTTAAAAGTCTTCAAGCAGAGCACTCTTAGTAGCAAGTCCTACGAATCCGAGATGGGCCTGAACAAACGATTCACAAGAATGGGGAAAAGTCACTTTGCCAGGCACTACTCTTAGCAGTCTCTGCAGAGACACCATCTTGAAAGAAATACCACCTCACACCTGATCTCTGGGAGAAAGGAAGCTCAGGGTGACGGACTGCATCCTGTCCTCTAAATAATTTCACACCAAATCCTGACCCTATTGTGAAGCCCAGAGAGTATGTCAACAACAGCTGAAGAGCAGTGGGCATCTTCCCTAAACTCAGCAGAATGTGCAGGGATGCTGAAGTCCAGGAAGGGTGACAAGTGGCCATCTGATCAGCTGCCATTAAGCCTGAGATGGAAGGACAAAATCAAATGGGCCAGCAGAAGAAATTACGACCACCCAAGACCCCCCCACAGCCCCACAACTGGGGTCACCTACCTGGCAGAAGGCTCACCTCTGCAATTCCTTACTGAGTCAGTCAGTAACAGGCTCTCTAAGTCTAGGACCTCAGACATCCAGACTGTCTGCCAGAACCCAGTCAACCCAAACCAACGATAACAATCACACAAACTGGCTGGTCAGTGCCCTTGAAAACTCTAGCCAGAATGAACTATAGCAAGACAGTGGCTAGCCTCATCAGATGACGAAAAAGATGAGTGATCAGGGCTGGTCCTCCAAAGGTCTACAAGTTACAAGATCCAATGGAAAAATTATCAGCATGAAAAGAAAAACAGATTTAGTAAAAATGCAAGGACTGCATGCAGTGTAAGCACTCACCTGCAACAAAGGAGGCACCCTAGTCTTATCTTGGACTATACTGACTTTCTCTACAGTCACAGCCCCTTAACGATGCTTAACAAACTTGACACCCTTTATCACCGGGCCTTACGATTTATCCATAATCTACCCAGTGGTACACATCACTGTCTTCTATACCAGACGTCGGCATGGACCTCGCTCTCATCTAGGAGAAAAAGAAATGCTCGCCTCTGAGCATTATCTGATAACCTCCCTGCTTACATCTCGCACCTTTTCAAACAGGCAAAGGGTTCCTATGGCCTGAGACGCTTCTCCATAATTTGCTTCCAGGTTCCTAGAGTGAAAACAAACTATGCCTCTGCAGCAATCATCTCCGCACTCCCCTCACTTTGGAACACCATGCAAAGCTCATTAAAACTATCTTCACTTCCAAGCTTGTCCAAATTCAAAGCTCTAATTACAGATTATCTGAAGGAATCATGCAACTGTTCTAGACGTCTATGATTCCTAAGACATGGTGCCGCTCCATACTCTCAAAGCCCAAGTATCTCACCCACCTTGCTTCACAAGCTACGGAAATCAGACACCCATTTGACTAGCTCCCTAATCCTGGTCACATACTCCCACCACTAGCCCTTTCTGGCCTCCCTTTTTTGGCTCCCTATTCCGTCACCCCCACTACTACCCTATTCTCTTAATACCTCCTCACTTATTATTATCAAGGTATGAGCTTTTACCTAGCAGAGGCTATCTGGGATTATCACCTACCCTCACTCCTTAAGTTTTAATATAAAGTACTGCTGCTTGTTAATTACGCTGACCAGCATGTATAGTGCTTGTCACCATCAAAAGATTCTATTTGTATATTCATTTTGCTTTACACTGTTGTCCTTTGTAGCTGTACTCAAGAATTGTACTGTACTGCACTAAATGTATTGTATTTTATTAATGTCCAGGACCACACTGAAAATGAGTTTCGCTCAATAGTGTTAATGCCTGGTAAAATAAAGTTGATTGATTGGTTAATGTCAAAACTGTGTAATAGCAAGCAACATTCTAATGTGGAACTGCTCTCCATAGTACTTTTTTTTGGTATATATCAAAATAAACACAGGCGTAGCAGGTAAACTATAGAGGAATGTCCAGATAAACTTACAACAACGGTTATAACTGGACAATGGACATTCCCAAGCTGGCACATCAGACAATATTCTCCCACAGGAGCAAGGTTCCTAGGCGGGCCCCATTGACAAAATAGGAAATAACAGAAAAGGAAACTATGGTAAGTTTGAAGAAATTTCTTCTTTCTATAGCGCTTCACATTGTCAATGGGTATTGATTACAAATAGGTTCTAAGAAGCAGCACCCAGAAACAAAACCAGGTGGGGAGAGTATTGCCCATTACGTCAATCACACATAGGAAAGGAATTTACCTACCAACTGCTGCCTGCAAAACTGTGTGACCAAAGGCTGCATCAGTAGAGCTCTCAGCATACACTCTGTAGAGCTTGGGGAATGTGTGGATGGAGGTTCACATAGCTGCCTTACATAACTAGAACAGATGTTTCACCTCTCTCCCTCCAGGAAAAGGCATAGCCCTGCTGGAGTGCGCCTCGACAGAAGCCAGAGGCCTCTTCTTGACTGTGACATAAGCCTCGGTAATGCAGGCTCACACCCACCTAGCTAAGGGTGGCCTTGGATGTTTTTTTTTTTTTTTGTGACCACTCCGAAAGGGCTGAACAAACTGTCCAATTCCAGAACTCAGTAGACCTCCTATGGAATGTCCTAACGGCCTGTCGCAAAACTAACTTGTGCCACTCCTTCCCCTTATGGCAAATTGGCTGTGGACAGAAGGACGGAAGACTGATTTCATGATTCACATGGAAGGCCACGGGAAACTTCGGAATGAAGGATGGTGCTGTATTCAGCACTACCTTGTCCTTATGCCCAACAATGTTGGGCTGGCAGTATAGCCTAGAGGTTAGAGGAACGGAGTGTGAATGAGCTTGATACATCCAGCAGACCAGACCAGAGTTTAATTCTCACAACCTCCACCTGCACAGTGTGTGACTCTGAGCAACTCGCTTAACCGCCCAGTGCTCCCAGGTTGCCCCTGAAAACAGGCACTTGTGCCTAGTGGGCCTTACCTGGTTACCAAAGACTAAAATAAAAATTAAAAAATGTATGGTGCTTGTGAGACATGGCCTGGGGCTATCACTCCTCCTGGCTGTGCACAAAGTAACTAAACAATAGAACACCTTGTAAGACAGCACGCCCAATGGAACCAAAGAAAACAGTTTGAAAAAGGCTCTTTGGAGAGAGCAATCAGGGATTAGATTCAGATCCAACGGAATAACTGGGGATCAGAATAGAGGTCGACTCCTGCCAACAACCCACAGAAAAGGAAAAACCTCCAGGTTAGTCCCTAGGGCAGATCCAAGAAGCCTCTAAGGGACAACATCTGACCTCTCAGGATGCTCAGGACAAAGCTTTCCCCACTCCTTCCTGCAGGAAATCCAAAATCTGCTGAACCATGGCGTAAGAAGGCCAGGTATGTACATACAGATGCTCGGTCACACCAGATGCTCTATCCCCAAATCCTCCACAGCAGCTTATTTATTTTATTTTATTTTTTTTATTTTATTTAAACAGCAGTTTGGAAGACCTTTGAGCCATAGGCTCATTTACAAAGGTACCTTGTCACAGTAAGACAAACCAAAATACACAGTATAGCAGTACAACACATAGGTATAACAGTAAATTAAGACATAGATACAAACAAGCTGGTACAGGTAGGATGGATGCAAACAATACCAGAGTTATGTTATACTCATTGGCTGCTAGGGGTCACTGCTGCTTCAAATCACTACCACCTCTCACCCCTAACATAAACTGTCAGGCTGACAAGTTAATTGCTCCTGACCTGCTCTATCTAACAGCCTTGCTCTGTCAGTACTCTTACCCTGCTAGCTCTGCGGGCGCACCAGGATTCTAACCCTCAACCCTATTCTCCATAGTCTGTAACCCTTACCACTAGGCTAGCTTAGCAGTACCAATTTGCTTGGGTTGATGTGTTACATAAACTTCTCAGCCCCCTTTCTGCATGGCTGCCGAGTTTACTGCACTTTACAGACTATACTGAATAAACTACTTAGTCTCAAAGCCCAATCAGGGTGGAACATATTGCCTCACTGCTAGGTTCTCAAGGGCATTAATCTAGCCTATACTGTGCTTCACTACTACAGCGTTAGTAAATAATTAAAACAGTGCCCACCACCCAACACATTATAGTGGTTGCACCTAACCTCCCCTCTCTTGGTCTATGACCTGGACCATCCCACTCTGAGCCTCAACCCACTGTCTCAAGGCTTAAGCTATTCGCTGACCCTGCCCATACTCTCTCCATTCCTGAACCCCCCAAACAATCAGCATAAATTATCAACCTCAACAATGGGTGCACATAAATACACTGCTCTCCTAGTTATCTTACTAGTTATCACATCCCATAGGGGCCCAGTTAAGAACCACTGGGGCATCACTGCCAGAGCTGTTTTATCCCATAGCCCTAACACAATGTGTTGCATAGTCGACTTCTATCTTAAACCTACCCAGCCCAACAGGTGTATGCTCTGTCCCACTTCTGCACCAGCATTACTTCTTCTATCTTGCTATACCACACTGATGAGCCTAAAAAAGTATAGGATAGAGAGCAGTCAAAAACTAGCCACTAAACTTAAAATACTTAAAACGCTTCCTATTATGGGCAACCTTAATGCTACTACTTCTAGTAATATTCATCCTAATCCTGGCCCAATGCAACAGACACCGGGTAGAGATAGGAACCACGGGACCTTAAAATTGGCATCTATCAACATCTGTAGTTTGTCCACCAAATCTGATGCTCTTCAGGTGTGGGTTAATCAGCACAGCCTGGATGAGATTTCCGTGGTGGAAACATGGCTCACACCACAGATCCTGGACTCAGCCTTAACTCTTAACAGTTACACCCTTTTTCAGCAGGACAAACTGGGAAAAAGGGGTGGAAGGTGTGCAGTCTACCTTTAGGGATAATCTCAGAGGCCATGCCCTTCCCCAATTAAATACTGGGAAAAATGTACAGGCCCTAGCTATCAGAGTACTGCTAGAACCCCAAAGAAAATCGCTCACTTTTGTCTCAGTCTACAACCCTCTGAGAGAATAGGCAACTGGCTTTAATATGGTTATTGACGACCAGAGTAGCTTACAACAAAATTCAGAAGTGATAAAATTAGGTGACTTTAATGTTAATTGGCTGTCACCTGAGGCAGTCCCCTATTAAGATGCCATCACCGCCATCAATGTCTCCCAAATGGTAGACTCCCCCAGTAGGGTAAACTACCAGACTGGCTCCAGTACACTACTGGATTGGATACTCACAAATCACCCTGAGAAAATCACCAACACTACTGTCCTTCCTGACTCAATAAGTGACCACTCTCCAATACTATGCCAGTGGTCCAACAAAGCCCCTAAGCCCAGTGCCAAAACAATCACTGGAAGAGTCCTGAAGAAAGGGCAACTCAATCCCCTCAAGGTATACCTCAAATAAGTTGACTGGACCCCTATGGACTCCCTCCATAATGTAGACCAGGTGCTTGAATATTTTATCTCCAGATTCAATGAAGCATGTGATATCTATGTACCCATTAGAAAATGTAAACTTAAGAGCACAACTGATTCCTGGGTCACTCCATCTCTAGGCAGCCTCATGGTCCATAGGACCCATCTGTGGCATCGAGCCTGGGCCACTGGTAAACAGGCAGATACCCAGGAATACAAAATCACAAAAAATGCCTGTACTCGGGCGTCCAACTTGACAAAATTCACCACTTCTAGGAAGGGCTCACAAACTCCTGGGGAGATGGCAGAAATTTTTGGGACACTCTAAAAGACCTTACAGGTAAAGCAAGCAAAGCATCTCCCTCCATACTAGTGGTTAATGGAGAAATTACCAAAGACCCCAAGTTAATCATTGACACATTCAACGTTGCCTTCGACGACCTTCAGCAACATACTCACCCCCCCCCGATTTCTACGATGTATCAGAGAACAACTAAATAGGCAGCAGTGTTGACTCCCATGCCCCCTCCCTTCTATTTCAAAAAAGCTAGAATACCTACAATGAGTGCTAGGCAAATCAAGAGTACTCTGGCTACATTCATAATGCCCTGGATCAGTCAGCTAGTGGGGGGCGATATACATCGACCTCACTAAAGCCTTCGACATGGTTAACCACAACTTACTGCTTGATGAACTCTCAGCTACCGGGCTCTCAACTGAAGCTGTGGGGTGGTTTCAAAGTTACCTCGGGAACAGATCCGAGCAGGTCAAAATCAATAGAATCCTATCCGACAGCAGACAAGTCTGTACAGGTGTCCCACAAGGATCGATCTTAGGCCCCTCCTTCACTTTAGCTTATTCCTCAATAGCTTTCCCATGTGTCAGCTCAAATAATATACTCCTCCATGCGGATGACGCCATCATCTTTACAAGTAAACCTGATCCACAGCTCCTGGAAGCACAGCTCCGCAAAACTTCAATTATTGAGGACTGGTTCTCGAAGCACAAACTTCTAATGAACTGTAAAAAAACCGAAGGTTATGTTATTCACTAACCCCCACAACAGGTATAAAGCACATTAATTAACCATTAGGAAGTGACATAATACCACGCTAGAACAAGTGAATACCTTCAGATATCTAGGTGTAACCCTTAACAGCTCCCTATCCTTCACCAACCATGTGAACCAAGTTGCAAAAGGCAGTTAATATTAGGACTGGCCTCCTACATAGGTATAGGCATTGCATGACCCTGGATGCACTTCAGCTAGCTGTGAACAGCTCAATAATCTCTATTATCGACTACGGACTGGTGGTGTATAGCGACGCATCTGAAACTACCTTAAAAAGAATTGATACAGCACAAAAGAAATCCTGCAGGCTCATAACTAGAGCCCAACAGACTCACTCATACCTGCGAATTATACACCCAGATCAATTGGCTTCTCCTCGTGGTCAGGGTGAAATACCAGGCATGTCTCTTACGGAAGAAAACCTGCCTAGGGCTGACCCCTCCAGCCATCCAGAACCTAATTAATCTGCCAACCAATCCCCACCAGACATGGGGCATATCCAGACAGTCACACCAAGTCCATTCTATTGCACCTCACAAGTTCAGTGGTCCTTTGCTACCGCATGCCCTGCTGGCTAAACGACCTCCCACCAGACATTATTTTGAGCCTAAGCTTGGACCATTCAAGAGAAAACTGCCCTAGCACCTTATCGCTCTCTGCAGTTGTGACCATTTCCCCTAGCTAGCCTTTCTCTCCTACCTCCCCCCTACTCCTTCGCCATGCCCACCCCTACCATTCATTCTGGGAGGGTACCTCTCCTATACCCCTTTACCTCCATACTCCTTCTCCCCCTTCCTCACCCTACCCCTCTACTTGATAAGGCCACAACCTGGCTGATTTAATACTGTCTGATGTGTTGCAGCTTATAAGTTTATTTTATGTTAAATGCTCTTTTAAAAACAACAAAAAAACATGTTTTGCTGTTTTTGTACTGTTCTGTTTGACTATTGTTATTTTAACATGGAAACTTTGTAAACAAGCTTTCTGTTCAAACATATTGCAATCCAAGAACTACATATATATTTGTTTTTTCTTTTCGGGTTTTAGCAGAGAAAAAGATGGACAATACAGGAGCATAAGCTACCGATGTGAAAAACTTCCTGGTAGCCATCACAATGTCTGCCACCATCTTCAATTTGAACCAGGAGTCTCCTCCATTCAGAAGCCAGGCTGCAAACTGCACCACTCCTGGATTGGGATGCAGAATTAGGCCCTGCGAGAGAAGGTCCTCTCACCCCCGGGAGGTGAAAAAGGAAAGGGATGAGTTAGGTTTCCTAAGTTCAAGAACCATGGCCCGTTACTGAACCAGATTTAGAAAATGGCAGTGAGCAAGATGCCCCGCTCTCATGAACAAAGCACTAATGAGAAAGCGCTGTTCACCATAAGGTAGTAAAAATGTCCCCGCTCATTTCCTTCTCTCTCTTCCTCCTCCTCCCCGCATTTATTGTGGTAGATTGGTTTGCATGGGTCCCAGGGACCTCCCTCAGTCTTCCAGGTTTGGGTGGCCTGAACCGATTAGAAATAATAGTACACTTGTGGTTTGCTTTTATTTTAAACTTCCATTACTCTATCTGGCACCCAGGACCTTCTTGAATAGCTCTTAAGAAGTGAAGTAATTTTGAAGTTGGGGTCCCTCTGAACCTACTGGCCCCTTCATGGACAATGGACTCTAGTCACACTGGTATTAATCCTTATCAATTCTCCTATGAGCATTCAGTGTACTGTGACCTGTGAGAATTCTGTAAGTACCTTTTCTTGATCCTTTTGTTCATACTGCTTGGACACAATCGATTGTAAGTAAAAATGAAATAAAGATGAGATTTCAAAAAAACAAACAAACAAAAAAAAAACACGCTGTTCCTGCACAGACCAAGTCCCCGGAATGGGAAAGTGGTCTAGATTGCCACCCCAACCCGTCAGGGTAGTACTGAAGACAGAATCAACTCGGGGGACAGGACTTCCAAGGGGAACCTTAGCTCAGATTCTCCAAACTACTCCACCAACTCAAGAGACTAGCTCAGGTGTCGAGAAAATGGGATCTTGTCAGATAAGACTCCGAAGTCGGATCCCAGGCTAATGGAAACTCCATCAATAAGGGGCAAAAGAGAAGGTGAGCCTATGGGAATAGTTCTATTGCTGCCATCAAGGGACCAAGAAATCAAAACAGGTGGTGAGCTGAAGCAGACAACTGGCTCCTCAGTCACGGAATCTCCCTTAAGGGTCTCCCTTCCTGTCTAGAGAGAGGAAGACTTTTCCCTTGTTTGTCTTGAACACTGCTCCCAGGTGTTCCCGGGTCTGTGATGGCTCAAGAAGCTTTTCTCCCGATTCACTACCTAGCCTTAGGACTCCAGTGCCTCCAGAGCCCTGGTCAGTCACTTCTTTGCCAATAACGCAGACTATGCTCCAATGAGCAGATCGTCCAGGTAGTGATAGGCATGATGTCCCTCCAGTCAGAGTTGAGCAACCAGGACCCTTAAGAAAACCCCTGGGGGCTGTTGCCAGCCCAAAAGGAGTGTGACCTGAACTGGAAGTGCTGTCCCTGTACCAAGAACCTGAGGAACCTCTGATGTCTGAGATCATTGCATGGGGATGTGGAAAAACTCATCCCCCAGAGCTATGGCGGCTAGCTAACCCCCAGTGAACAACTCGGATGACTGAATATAGGCACCCAACTGAAGGTCAAGTGGTGCACAAACTTGTCTAGGTGATTCAGATACAGGATAGGCCTGAAAACCTCCCAGCTTCCCAGGAACTATGAAATTGATCATGCAGAATCCATGGCTTTGCTCGCTGGGGGACACTGGAAGTATCGTTCCAGTTTGAGAGAGGTGGTCCAGAGTCTGTAACACAGCTTGTCTCTTCACAAGACACCTTGGAGCCAGGGACAGCAGAAAACACCCCTTTGAGGGAAAAGTTAAAAACTCTATTGCATAACCTAGAGCCAGAATTTCTAAAAAATTCAACATTTGAAGTTATCTGGGCCCCTCTTGTGGAAAAATTCTGCAGTCCTCCATGCAGGGAAGGGAGACAGAGATGGGCCCGCTATCCGCTCTGTGCCTGTGTTGCATCTTCAGGCAAGGGCTCATCTGGTAAGACTAATGCTCTTAGAACCAATACAGACTCCTTTATTCCTCTGGTTCCCGAGTCCCCAAAAGGGACAGAAAAAAAAAAAACACTTGTTACTGCCTCCACTGGCCAGCTCTTGACCTTTAGGAGTTTGTGTCCTTTTGCTGCTGCTTTGACACTGGAAGGTGACCCTGGCTTCTTATAATGGGTATCCTCTAAAACATCAGCCAGGCCACAAAGCATACAAAAAGCCTCCCTGAAGTCACACACCTCGCACAACCAACGCAATGTGACAGGTGAAGTGAGCCAACATGCAAAGATTTATCGCCGAGGCATGCTTTAAGAAGGCGGCGGCCATGGATATCAACTGCAACATGCTTGCCCCCCTGAATCTTAGAGAACGAAGCTGCCCAGGGTTGTAATCCACAGGTTCAAGGCTCTGACAACAATAAGAGACACACAGAAGGTGCACAGGATCGCACCATTAAAGGCAAAGGCTCTTCTGCATGCATCCACTCACTAGGCGTGCAAATCTGAGAAGGCAAATGACCAAGGAGCAGTGGTGTGCTTAATGGAATTATGAAAAGCCATATCTGCCAGAAGAGGAGATTTCCACTTGTGAGTACAGTATTTGGTCCACACTTATCCATTCTGTCCAAAATATATATTTTTTTTCTTACAGTGAATAAAGTTTGGAAACAATTTGGGGGCAGAGAAGGATATGGACAGGATAGGATGAATATTCAGTGTCCCTATGGATTGCCCCTCCTTAAACTGCAAAGACCTACACACCTAGATTATCAGATAAGAAAGGTATGGAAACAAACAGGGGAGGGACAGGAATCCCCTCTTCTGCTCCACGCACTCTCCTTCTTCCTCCTCCTCAGAAGATTGCCCTCCGCCTCATAAAGTAACTTTTGGTCAGGAATTTCCCCAAGAGTCCAGATATCCTCATCCTGACTCTTAATATGGTCAGGAGCCAGAGTCTGCCTGCAGATCTATTATAGCAACCTTGCACTGTTACAACACACCTGGACGTGCCCGTGTGCGACTCCCATGACCTGAGGGGCCCCGTTTTGGGGTCAGTTGTGTCTGAAGGCGTCCTGCAGAACATATGGGCCCAAAAGCTCTCCTAAGAGCAATCAAAGGTATTTACGCAATTCTGCCTGACACTGCCAATTAGTACACCAGATGCACCCCCCCCCCCTTTTCCAGTTCAGAGGCATGACTGGGGAGGGGTCTGTAAGAGACATATTAGCTTTAGAAAACACAATAAGTGACTAGGAACCCCTAGGACAAGTCTCATTACCTTTGCAGGTCTCACCACTCCATAAGTGAGATGTCTCCGACAGCCATGGTGACAAAGGAATTAAAAACAGCCCTGCTAGTTGGTATCTGAGGACAAGAGCAGATATATCATGTAAAGAAAAAGTACAGAGGACTGAGCCGCGACCACGTACACTAGACTAGGACAAGGCTGCTGAATATGCATCCCAACTTTCGCGCCTGCTAGAGGAAAAATAATTAAAGTGTCTAGCACCTCTGTACAAGAGCAAGCCAAAGAGGGAGAGAAACCACACAAAATGCTGTGTCTAGCATTGCAGAAATGCAGATGCGAGAACATGCTCCCTCGAGAACACACGCGTGACACCATGACATCAAACGCCTTGGCGCCTGCGGGCATACTCACCAAATTGGCACATGAAAATCTGCACCACAGTAAAAATGATTTAGGGCACACGCACCCAACAGCCACAGAAGCCGACAAACAGCGGAATTTTGCGTGGCTCCAAAAGGAGCCAAAAAACACAATCTGCCAAGATGGCAAAGGCAGAAACATAGAAACACAGAATTTGACGGCAGATAAGGACCGCTTGGCCCACCCAGTCTGCCCGATTCCCTACCTACTGGATAAGCTGCAGATCCTAGTTAACCAGCAGCCTACTTCTTCCTACCCCCACCCCCTAGAATGGCCTTATGACTGTCCCATGCATGCTTGAATTCCACCACTGTTTTTGACTCCACAACCTCCTCCGGAAGGCCGTTCCATGCATCCACAACCCTCTGTGTGAAAAAATACTTCCTTAAATTACCTCTGAGCTGCCCTCCCATCTTCAAATTGTGCCCCTTGTTCTTGCACACCTCTTTTTTTGAAAGATGCTACCCTCTTGGACTTTGTTGATTCCCTTGAGGTACTTGAAAGTTTCTATTATGTCCCCCCTCTCCCTCCTTTCCTCGAGGCTATACATATTAAGCTCCTTTAGTCTCTCTTCATGTCTTCCGTGCAGACCCTGCACCATTTTAGTTGCCCTCCTCTGGACAGCTTCCATCCTGTCTATGTCTTTGCAGAGATTGGGTCTCCAGAACTGCACGCAGTACTCCAGATGGGGTCTGACCAGCTGTCTGTACAGAGGGATAACAACTTCCTGTTTTCTACTGGTGATGCCTCTCCCTATGCATCCCAGTATCCCCCCAGCCCTCCTTGCTGCCCTCTCACATTGCTTGCCCACCTTCAGGTCATCTGATATGACTATTGGAGTGAGGACGATTCAGAGGAAACATGAGAAAGAATTTCTTCACAGAACGGGTGGTGGACAAGTGGAACACCCTGCCAGAGGAAGTGGTGGTGGGTGGTGGGGGCTGAAACAATCACGGGATTTAAGAATGCATGGGATAGACATAAAGGAATTCTGGTGGTCAGGGGCAAGGGGCAACAGACTTCTAGGAAAACAAACTGAACTTACAAGCTCAAATGGGCAGACTGGGTGGGCCATAGGCCCTTATCTGCCGACACTGTCTATGTATCTATGCACCCCCAGGTCCCTTTCCATTTTTGTTGTTGTTAGTATCTCACCCCCCATTGTGTACTCTTCCCCTGGGTTTTTGTTTCCCAGGTGCATTACCTTGCACTTCTTAGCATTGAATCTAAGCTGCCATACATTTGACCATTCCTCTCACCTTGCCCAGTCCCTTCTCATCCTTTCCACCCCACCTTGTGCATCAACTCTTTTGCAGATCTTTGTGTCATCTGCAAAGAGACACACTTTTCCTTCCAGTCCCTCTGCAATGTCGCTTATAAAGACACTGAAGAGGACCGGTCCTAATACTGAACCCTGCGGTACCCCACTAGTAACCCCCCTTTCTTCAGAGTGGACTCCATTTACTATTACTCTGTGTCCTATTCTCCAGCTAATTCTTTACCCAGGCTGTCATCTTGGGACCCACTCCCAGGCTGGCTAACTTGTATATTAATCTTTTACGTGGGTCTGTGTCAAATGCCTTAAGCAAAAACAATAATAAAGAGGAGACTCTGCGCCAAGCAGAGTGCAAACTCCTCAGCATTTCTCTTCATATGTCCCTCAGAAAAGAAAACACTGCTCCTCAAGAGAAAACAGTTCCACCTATACAGGGCAACAGAGGCAGTGTACCTGGTCATTAGGGTACCACATCCTGATGTAGCTGTCCCTCTTTTGCAGGGCTGGGCCCCACCCCTCTAATATTCTGGCTGGGGGTGGACCTTGGTTGTGAGGTAATTCACTCATGTCGGCGCCCAATGACGTTGCGGCACTGTCATGGCACACAGATGGCCAGTAGGGCCAGAAAACAATACCCAAAGTAGAAACCTGCAGCAAAACTTGATGAAAATGTATGCTGTGGGTTTGAAATATCTTCTCAAGGGAACGGGGCTTTGTGAGGGGAAAAACAAGGGACTGTTCCTGTCAAGTGGACAGCTGAGAGGAGTGCTCCTAACAAGCAGGCTTTTTTTTTTTTTTAAATAAATCGGAGACCTCACCAAAAAAAGGAAACACCCTACAAAAATGTGGCAAATGCGACTCCCAATCCAAGCACATGCAGTGGAAATTGGAAGAATAGGTTATCCAATTTGAAAGCCACAGCTTAATGGACACAATTATAATTCTGAAGTACTCCCTGTTACCAAGTGTCCTCAACCTGCTATGCAGAATTGCAGCCCCAACGGCCAGAAGCTGAAAGTTTCTTCAGAAAAGCTTGACAGACGTTTCCCCTTTGATGGCATAAGTAAGACTGGGGAGTTGCTGCTGTCTGGAATCCTCATGTACTCAACATTCTAAGTATTTGGGCTGTGCCATTTCCCCTAGCAGGGGTGCACAATATCTAGTTGTAATGAATACCCATTGACAATGTGGAGCGCTAGAGATTTTTAATTCTTAGCTTATCTCCTTACTACAGACTTGACTCTACTCAGGACCAGTCCCCCCAGCCCCATCATTTGGCTTCCCTAGGACTAACTTTATTGTTGTCCTGTTGTCCTCAACCGGAGAACACTGGGACAGCCCAATCACTGGTGTGAGGCCTGTGCGAGGGACCAATCAGATATCCTGTCAGGGGCAAAGATTATCCACCTTGCTTTCCTCCCAGGACCACTGCAGGTGCAATGATGCATTGTCTGTATGCCGATTTGCAGAGGCGGCCCTCAGAATCCACTGGGTGGGGCAGTCTCCCTGACATCCCACTGTGCTGCCAAGTACCAATAGGCAGCAGCTGCCGAGCAAGATGCCATGTTCCCATACCCTGAAAGAGGAGAGCTGCCCTCGGGACGCTCAATACTCCCTCCCCGGTTGGCCTCTGAGCAACTCGCATCCGTTTCTGAACCCGGGTCGCCGCATGGCAGGAGGTGAGGTGCCCTGGGCCTCAGAACTCCACACCACCCGGCCAGACACAAAAAGTATTTTTGATTTGTCTATTTACAGTTGTACTGCACCCTGAAACTAAAGGGTAGCATGGGAGAAACATTAGGAAGTATTACCTTACACAGAGGGTGGTTAACAAGTGGACTAGCTAGGGTTGTAAATGCTAGCAATGTTCACACTTCAAAGCAAGACAAGACAAATTCTTTAGAGAGAACAGCACGGTTATATAGCATGTGTAGTGGTAATATTCTGTCTGAAACTTGGGATGTGTGCCCATACTTAAACAGAGTATCGTCACTGTTGTGTGGCAGAAGGAGTGGAATGGACCCCAAGTCTCTTTCATCACCACAATACTATGTTACTCTCCCCCAAGACTCAGGCAGCATAGCAAAAATGCAACACTTCATCAATGAGAAAAGAGATCTGGATAAACTGTCAAAATGGTCGGAAAAGTGGCAACTGGGGTTTAAACGCAAAGAAGTGCAAGATCATGCACATAGGGAAGAGAAACCCTGAAGCCACCTACAGGCTGGGAGGGGAGTTGCTGGCAGTCACAAGGGAGGAAAGAAACATGGGCATCATCATCACAGATGACTTGAAATCATCCAAGCAGACCACTAAAGCAGTAGGTAAGGCTAGGGGGATGTTGGGGTGTATTAGTAGGGGTATCACAAGTCGTAAGAGGGAGGTAATAATCCCTCTTTACAAAACACTGGTTAGGCCCCATCTGGAGTACATCTGGTTACTAGGGAAACATCCCTATTAACCGATCGTCTCTATTAACCGCGTCCCCATTAAGTGGAGTGGACTGTACTGTGTACAGTACTGGAGGCCACACCTTCACAAGGACATTAACCAAATTGAGGCAGTCCAAAGAAGGGCAACCAAAATGGTGCAGAGACTGCATCAGAAAACATATGAGGACAGATTAATGGAGCTCAACATGTATACCCTAGAGCAAAGGAGGAAGAGAGGTGATAAGATCGAAACATTCAAACACCTTAAGGGCATTATTCAATGTGAAAGAGTAACATGTTTCAGTATAAGAAAAATAGCAGGACAAGAGGACACAGCATGAGATTAGAGGGAGGCCAATTAAGGGGTAATGTGAGGAAGTTCTTTTTCACAGAAATGGTGGTGGATGCATGGAACGGCCTACCTCAGGAAGTGGTGGATATGAATACAGTGCAGGGCTTCAAACAAACAGGCATGGGATAGGCATAAAGGAGCAATACAGATGAGTATGAATAGATAGACCATTGACAGAGCAAAGGCCGATGGCACATTCATAAGGTAGAAAAAGAAATGGGCAGACTGGATGGGCCTTGCGGTCCTTATCTGCCATCAACTTCTATGTTTCTATGTAAACTACTCAACAGCACTATACCAATCTTTACCAAATGTTTATTTATTTAGTTAAGTTCTGGTACAGGATAGGTTCACCGAGAAAAAGTCTTGTTTAAAAGAACCCTCCAAGATGACAACACAATGCAACAGAAAATATGCAAAACAGAAAGTAATACAATATGAGCACATGCAGTTACAAGCACAAAAAAAACACCGGCCTTAAATAATACATGTTTAATAATACATTCAAGTTTGCCGGCCTGGTGGCGCCGAGGGTTGAGGTGCTGGACGCCACACCTCGCTCCACGCCGGCGACCCAGATTCGAGAATAAGCCTGGTTCATCGGGGGTCGGCAGGGGTGGACTAGGATAGAGCGTCCGACGACAGCTCTCCCAGTCCTGGGGAAAAGAGGTGGGTGCACACCGCGCTCTAGTGGTTCCTGGGGACACCCATAGGTACTACAGATGCGTGGATGCCAAGTAAAGGCAGGGGAGCATGGCGGACATCTGCATGTTGTGCATGGAAGTCATTGCACATCCATGCTCCCATAAGGGAAGGAAAACAATGGCAACATGGTCCACGGCAGCTTGATAGCCGCAGCTTCACCAGCCGACAATGCCTGGAATCAGGCGTATGCTGGTACTGGATCCTGGCCGGGCGCGGGGGCATAGGGGGGCCCTTTCAAAGTTACAGCTACATATAACAGCTAGGCACATCCAGCTTCAGGGTTGGCGGTGAAGGAGGAACCGTGGCTGGAAATCAGCAGGACTGTGGCTGCAGGTGAGAAAAATAAAGATGATATAAAAAAAAAAAAATAATACTTTCAAGTTAATCATAGAAGAGTCATATTTTATATTGATTGGCATACATTCCATAAAGAGTGAGTCACAACTAAGAATAACTGGTCTCCCGCAGACTGAATCTGGACTGCAGAAATAATAGCCCCAAGTCCAAAGAGGGGAAAAAAAAGTCAGAGAATGACGGCCCATGAATGGGAACTGAAACAGAAAGTTACTAAACTGGAACTGCATGTTAGGAGTGGACAAGTAAGTCCTGGATGAGCATCTTTCGAGGGACACCGTCAGCTAATACCTTTGGGTATGAGAAACTGTGACAGGATAGCTGACCAGATGAATTTATTCTTTTTCTGTCAGTTTAAAAACATTCTCTGTTACAAGTTCTGTTTGGACTCGACACAAAGATGGCTGCCTGGTCACATGCACAGCACAGGCAACTCATGGGGGCTGTTAATCTACAGTGAAGGTACTGACTAGAAAATTCTTGTGGGAAAGCTAACAGGAGAAGCAAGGAGGCCACAAAGCCATAATCCCAGTGGGGATTCCTTCTGGTATATGTTCCCATATCAGACAATGGACCCTGATACATGTTGTAAAATCTTCTAGAGACAGCAAGAAAGTGGCTCACACACACGGGTTGGGGGATTGTGGGGAACTGTCATTCAAAGGGTGAAGTTTCTCCCCACAGCCAGAAGGGTAGAAATTGAGGGAGTGTACTGGTCTCTCTCTCTCTCGGACCATTCAGCATCTGATGAAGAGGAGCCCTGCTACGAGCTTGGTAAGGAAGCACAGCTTAGGGGGAAATGTCTTCTGCAACTCCAGGCAAGTAGAGTTTTTCAGGTGAGGAAAGCTGAGATTTTTCCACCCATTAACTGTTGGACTTACTTTATTTTCTATTTCTAAGTAAAAGTGTAATCCTTTTGTCAGACTCTAAATATATCCTGTTTGTATCTAACTGTAGTATCATCTAAAAACGAATCTATTTTTGATAGAACTAGTGGCTGCCTCATTATTATGAATACACGAACATACAAAAACACCAGAAGAAACAGGCCATTACGGTCTATCAAGTCTACTCAAGTGTGCAGTTCATATTATAATTTACTGCAGCTGCCCCCTCCCCACCAGTTTCCAGTCCCCCGATTTATCATCCCAGCCCACCATCACCCCCTCCCCAGCCTTGACCCTGTCCCCATCCCCTCTTAAAACTGCCCAAGGTCAGCCGGCCTGGTGGCATTGAGGGCTGAGGTGCCGAACGCCTTACCTCACGTCATGCTGGTGACCCGGCATAGGGGGGGCCCCCCCAAGAAGCAGGATTGAGCAGCTGAAAGGCAGCTCTCATCTCCTGGGGAAGACTCTGTCACCCACTGTAGTTCCACTGCCCCCGGACAGAGGTCTGCAGGCAGTGCAGGCAAGAGGGTGACAAGCAGTGAGAGGGAGTCCTGGTAACGTGGCATGTGCACACTCCACATGCACACGTGGTCAGGCAGGGTCTGGAGAAAACGAATTGCCCATAGTCTTCAGCAACATCACCTCCTTTAGCAATTCATTTCACCTTGCTACCACACTTTCCATGAAATAGTGTCTGCTTATGTCCCTCTTGTATCTTCCCCCCTCCAATTTCAGACCGTGTCCCCTTGTGTTCCTTGCCCCATTTAAACTGAACATGCCCTCTGTACCAATCCTATTCATACCTTTTAAGTATTTGAAGGTCTCAATCGTATCCCCCTGTCCCTTCTATTCTCCAGGGAATACATGTTGAGCTCCCTCATTCCTTCCTTAAAGGGTTTGTCCACCAGACTTAGGATCATCTTTGTTGCCCTACGCTGCACCCCGTCCAGTAGTTTAATGTCCTTTGTTAAATAGAGGCATCAGAACTGCACACACTCCAAGTGTGGTCTTACCAGTGACCTGAATTATGGCAGGATGACATCCTCCCTCCTTGAAGTGATTCCTCTGACTATGCACCCCAGCATTTTGTTAGCTTTGGCTACTGCTCTATGACACTGATCAGAATGTTTCATGTCCCGTGACTAGCACCCTTAGATCCTCTTCCTCCTCTGAAATGGATACCTGCACTCCCTCCAGCCAGTAGCTAGCCCCAGGGTTTCTGGCTCCCAGATGCATGACCTTGCACTTCTCGGCTTTGAAACCCAACTAAAATAAGCCTAATCAGTGCTCGAGCTTTGCCAGGTCCTCTCAGAGTTCTTGCCTCCCTTCCTCACTGTCCACTCTTGCACAGATCTGTGTGTCATCTGCAAACCGGCAGATTTTACTCTTCGTCCCGTCTGTCATGTCTCCAATAAAGATGTTAAATAACACCGATCTAAGTACTGAGCCCTGTGGGACCTCGCTGGTTACAATTCTGTGTTTCGAGAGACCCCCCCCCCACAACTACCCTCTGCTGTCTGTCCTGCAGCCAACTCATAACACATCACATCATTTTTTTCGCCAGCTCCCAGGTTCCTCAGTTTGCTTAGCATTCTTCCATGATGCACTGAGCGAAGGCCTTGCCGAAGTCCAGATACAGGACATCCACTGCATGGGCCCTGTCGAGCAATCCTGTGACCCAATTAAAAAGTTAATATTATTTCTGCTGGACTCCGTTTGCAGTTCGGCTCTGAAGTGCACTCTACCAATAGTTACTGTGATGACCTTCCTGGCCTTCAGTAGAAGGCAAAAGGCAGTTTCCTGGTTCCGGACAAAAATATTTGGTGATGGCAGAGAATAAGCAAGCTGGGATGGTTCAAACGGCAGTTTCTGTCAAAGAAACCAAGCCCTGTGTGATTGGTCAGATGCGATTACATGATTGTCCATTATTCTAGCACAAGAGCACAGATCAGAAATACTTAAAGGTAGTGAACATCATTACTAAGTTTGTAAGATAAAAATCAGTGGAACAATTTTATAATCATAATAAGGTACTCCAAGGTGTGCAATATTGCAGGATAACAGCACTTTGTGGGTGTGTAAGACACCAGGCACTGCACTGCCTCAGGCCTCACTTCTCAAGGTGTACGGTTTTCCCATGCACCTCCGTCATCCTTATCGCTTAAGTGATGGGATTATTTTGACCCTTTAACTAAAATAGGTAACAAACTCCACTCATATTACAGAACTTAATTCAAAGTTAAATGTTTCTAAGGAACGTTTTTCTCAGTGTTTTGAAAGTTATGTGCCCTTGCTATTAACTTAGCACACTTAATCAGCAGTACTGAGCATGCTCATGGTGTAAGCATTGAAAAAGAACTGGGTTCTGAAACAGGGAATTCAATTCTGTGTAACACAGGGAATCAAGTCTCCATTTTAAACAGCAAAGGTACAATCAACCTGTCAGGCCTGACAATATGTTAAGGAAATAAGCTGATACATACAATAAGTCATTCAGTGACTCAGTCCAACAGTTGACTGATTAATTATTGCAGCAGGCACCCTAGATGCCTTCAGTCATCATCACTGTATGACCTGCTGTATGAGGAAAGTAAAGTCCACTAAATCTGCCCCTGAATATATTTGGTCCAGGTCAAAGATGTCACTTGACACAAATGCCCTACTAAAACGACCTTGCTGCTTCAGCCTGGTCCCCCATCTATTCAGCCACAGACATTAACATTGCCCTCTCCCTCTTCCATGCCATTTTTAGTTGCAACTGGGACAACCACACCCGCTTAGAAAGTCCAGGTTAAAAGTTCCCACTATCCTTGGATTACTTCAGACCTTATCTATCTGTTTAATCCTGGGACAAAGCTCAATCATATTTCAAATCCTCCCACTCCCTGTCTGCCCTCTTACAGGTCTCCCAGGAACTCCTGTACGAAGGCTGTCCGCAGTGTTATGGCCCTCTACTTCAAGTCAAACCTCCAGTCTAACTTTAGCTCCCTGGCAAACTTCTGAAAGGTCATCCACTCCCTTTCTGATCCAGCAGCCAGGTTCGCTCACTGTGTCCTCCTGGTGGATGGGTCACTGGTCTCCTACCTTCCATCAGTTGCTGTTCACATCCATAACTCTTACCACATGTGCTTTGTCCTAATCTCCATGCCCTAATCCCCCTACTCTGCCTTCCAATCCCTCACCCTTGTCTCACTCATTTAAGGGCTTCCAGTTCCCTCCCATTTCCCCTCAGAAGTCTTTCATGTCTTTACCACGCTTAACCCTTCTATGTCTAGCCCTCAGAGACCGGACCCCAAACTATTATATAGCTCAGCTCCAGTCACTGCCTCTCCACTTTCTCACCTTCTGAACCCCTCCTTCTCCTTTAGGGCAGCCCCTCAGGCCTGGAAGTTTGCAGAGGTGCTCCCTTCAAACAAAGGGGGTGACCCCACATCTCCCAGCAACTTCCGGTCAATCTCACTCCTGGCATCCCTTGCTTAGCTGCAACAGACAGTCTACTCCAGGCTTGTTGACTTTCTTCACTTCTCCAATTTCCTCTCTCCTTTCAGGAAGCACCACTCCAGTTTCCTCACTATTGCATGTAACGGACACTATGCTCAATGGGATGAATCAGGGACATATCACCGCAGGCCATTTTCAATCTAGCTAAAGCCCCTGACTCTGTGTCCCACCCGCATCTCCTGGACAAGCTCAGGTCTGCTGGCCTGCCCGCTCCACTGTTGAATGGTTCCATTCACACCTCATAGGCTGTCAAGCAGGCGGCTCAGGTGGGAGGCAACGTGTCGCCTTCTCTCCCCAGCCTATCTTTTCCTCAAAGAAGCAGCAACAGTGGTGCAGGGTTCTGTGCTGAACATGGAAAGGCAATCAGCTCTTCAGTGAAAACGCACAAAGCCCAGAAAATGCAACACTCAGAAAAACAAATGTTCAGCTGAAATATAACAGTTTATTACGTGCTCAGAAGTCCATATGGCAAACTGCAAACAGCAGTCAGCAATGGCATACGATATGAAGCAGTTACAGCAATGGCTAGTACAATGGCGAATGCACAGACTGATCACAGACTGCTCAGCTTGAGTTACAACAGAAAATGACCCAGGTGCTTCGGTTATCCCAGCCTTCCTCAGAGGGTGTGTCTACTGACTGCTGTTTGCCATTTGCCTTGTGGATGCCTAAGCATGTTATGAACTGTTACATTTAACACTTGTTTTTTCAAGTGCTGCATTTTCTGGGCTTCAACCATCCTAGCAGGTGTCGCACAGGGCTCCGTCCTGGCTCCTATCCTCTTTTCAATGTTCCTAAATGTCTTGCCCTCTGCTTGTCTCTCTTCACATATCCATATGCATGCAGAGGACAGAGTTATTTACTACTCCAGCCCATCAGCTTCAGCAGCAGAAGGCCCACTCCAGCTCGACTAATAAACAGCATACTGTGCTGGTTCCAAGCAAATCAACTCAGGAACACCACCAAGAAGACTGTGTCTATAATGACCTTTGGTACCAGCTAGAAAATGGCCAGGCTCTTATCTCCACCAGATGTTTTCCATGCTGGATGGCACCTCTTTGGAGGTGGTCCCTGCCTTCAAGTACCTTGGTGTGTGGCTTGACTGTAAGCTCTGCTTCTCTGCCCAGATCAATGCCATCAATACCAAGCTTTGCCCTATGCTCAGTGTCCCATACCGCAGAAGGACTGCCTTACTCTTCAGGTCCGCAGGGAGCTGGTCAACAAAATGGCTGTCCCAGTCTTCAACTACCTAGACATGGTATGGCATTACCCATTCATCTTCTCTTGCCAGATTTGACACCTTCTGTTACTTCGCTACCAACTAGCCCCTTTGCACTCATCACTGTTCCTTCTACTCTTCCCTCTCTATCCTGCCACTACTCTCGCATTGCCAGTCCCGCTGTGCTTCCTTCATTGTTAAATACTGGTTTGGTTCCCTTCCTTCTTACCTCTTCTCACTGCTCTCTCTTTCCCTTCCTTCTTACTTCTCCTCAATCCTCTCTCCAATCCCCTCCTCTTCCTACTCTCTTCACTCCAGTGATTCCTGTAGTTTCTCCATTCCCCACCTTTGTTATTCTTCTGGGCAAGCTGCCTTCTCTTCCAGTTTTCCCTCTCTCTCTCTCTCTGGAACCTGCTCCCTAGGGTTCTTTCAGATATTTAAATGGGACGCTGACCCACTGGGTATAAAAAGTAAGGGTCAAACTAAAAAAAAAACTAATAGGTCACATTGTTCAACCAAGCCCAGATTCCTAAAACAGCTACAACAAACAGAAAGTTGTCCACAAGGGAGAAGAAAAGGTGGGTCCAAATTGAAAACTGTGTAACAACTGTCCCAGTCCCTAACTCTGAAATGAACACTGTTCCCCTCTCCTCTGTGCCTCTCCCCTTTAGAGTCAATCACGCAAAGGCATCTTCCTGCCCCACCATGTCTATGTCAACACCCCTCCTAACTTTTCTTCCCACCTCTCTAGACCCTCCCTCCTGCTTGGACCCACTTATATATTTCCCAAGGTCACTAAGCCTATTCCTGTATCCTATGTTGCACTGCAACCCTCCCAAACTCTGCACTTGTTTACACTTGTATGCTAGCCCTCATACAGTATGTCAATTGTCTGAACCATACTGCTGCTTACCTACCTAGTCACTACACAGCTGCTACACCTGCTATGAGTGTCTGAACAGCCATACACTGTCAGTTTTGTTTTGAATCATGCTACCATCTACTTGCCTACCTGCTACACATCCACTGCAACTAAATGTCTAAATAGCCACACTCAGATGTTTTGTATATTTTGCTCTGTCTCCCCTTCTCCCTCTCACCTGGGTCACACCTAGAAATGAGCCTCAACTTAGTGCATTTTTTCTCACAGTTAACAATGTTTAAATATTAGAATATGTCAACTGTTTCATGCAGAATTATATCTGAACTGAATAAGTGTTCTCTATGCCTCGCTAGCCTGGAGGCGCCAAGGGCTGAGGCACTTGAAGCTTTACCTCACCCTACGGCGGTGACCTGTGTTCAGGAATGAGCACGGGCTGCAGGGGTCAACAGGGGAGAAGAAGATTGAGCATCCAAGGCGCTGCTCTCCTTCTGGGGGTGCCAGTAGTCAGCGTATGACTGGCCCCTAGTGGAGGATGGGGAGCAGCGTGCAGACGCTGCAGAAATGGGTGGAGATGGCGCAGACACCTGAAGCGCGTGCAGGTGTGTGAGCGCTCCCTTCACTGGCATCACTGCATGCCCCATCTTCAAGGGACAAAATGGAGAAAAAAAATCATTGCTGTGGCGCATGAAGGAGGGAGCTTCGCAGGTCCCGCTCCTGGCTAGCCACAGCACTGGCCACACTGGATCCAGTCTCTGGTGGGGGTTGGGGGCCCCACCAGGGGGGTAAGCCCTGGGGTACAGTTGAGGGGCGGCAGCTGGTAGACCCTGGGGAACGGGGTTGGGGGCTCCCTCCAGAAGCAGGGGCCACAGCAACAGGAGCATAAATTACTAATAAGTAAGTGTTCTCTATGGGTTTGAAAATCTGGCACACCATTTTGTCAGATCACAAGGATTTAATAAATGTACATAGAAATGAACAAGCTATTGGACCTAATGACCTGGGTAGTAGCTGCAGCACTTTTTTTCTGAAATACGCATGTAGGAAAGATGAACAGAGTTACAGGATAAATAAGCTAAAAAAACACAAATTACCAATGGGACAATCAATGGTATAGTGCTCTAGTTAGCCTGCCACATTCAGGTTTCATACCATTCTGATGGCCAGCTAAATGCTGCTGCTGCTTAATCTTGTTCAAGATCAATGGAAGCTAACACTACAGAGCAGTGATACCCAGTCCTGACTGGCTCCGGAGCCACATGAGTAGTCTGCGTTGGACAAGGAGCCACAGCATACACTTCATACGAAATCTGGCACGTGCACTTCAAAAAGTATAATAAACAATAATTTAATAAACATTTACTGCATTTACTAAATACAACTGCACAGTCTGACAGTGGAAAATACTCTTTTAGCCTCTGGTTAACTATTAATATAAGCATAGTGACCCAGAACAGTTATTTTTTTTTTTTTGACTCCACTATGATTCGTACTGGATGAAAGAAAAAGGTTTCAGCAAAGCTTTTTTTGAAATGAATGGCACGATTGATAATTGTAAGCAGTCGGCTTTGTTCTGGTTAATGTGGTTCGTTATGCTGCTTTTTTTTTTTTGTATCATTTTTTTTCCTGTCAGCATGAACAGCAGCTTTAACTACTACTAACCTGAGGGACCTAGCCATGTGGCAGCAGAAACCATTACTGTGAGAACTTTTATACCTATAGGTTTATCTGTTTGTCCCTTAGGAAACTGAAGGGATTGTAATTTGCCCCCAGGGGGCCGACTGCATGATCCCTTCCAATTCCTGAGTTGCCGGGTCCTCTCCCACGCTTGACTGTTTTGCAGCATCTGCATATAGAGTGTGTGCGTGGCAGCAGGCTTCATTCAAGTCAGTAGGCTGTCTTTTTAAATGCTTTTAAACTTACTTTAAAATTCAGAGACACCTGTTGCTCGCCATTTTCTACGTTTAAAGAGCCACAGGTGATAAGGAGGTTTTTAGGTGTTAATGAGCCGCAGGTTTTACTGTAAAGAGCTGCTTGCAGTTCTTGAGCCGCGGAGTGAGCATCACTGCTATAGTTAGGAAGGGTGTGCTGACCTGATTAATAGAGAGACAGAGAAGACATTACACAAGCCAGGATGGGCCAAATCAAATTGTGAGCTGGTGGTCAGTTTGGCCACTAGCTTTCAAAATCTGATAGCCAAACCAATGTTTGTAGTGGTCATTCTTTTTAAGGGCTCAAAAACCACTTTGTAGGCAAGTAGCCAAGTTGGCCAATAACTTTCAAAATCTAGTAGCCAAACCAATTTAAGTATCCATTGGCCACCTGGCTACCCTATATGTCCCACCCTACACAAGACCCTTATACAAACAGTTCAAACTCTGGTTTACCTGTGTCTACAGGTAATACAGCGGATATGTGGCAGTGTGGATAGTGAGAAGGGTAGGAGCAGGGACTGCGCTAACATGTACCAAATGGGAAAAAGTCACATTCTGCCCAGAAATTACCCACTCTTCCCATTGACAGTGGGTCTAAATTGATGCAACTACTCTATAACAATATTTAAAGGAAGGAAATGAGAACTGTTCGAAAATCTGCCATTGTTAATGTTTTGACCCAGTACGTTCCTCTTTAGACACACTTTAACAAAATAAATAAATAAACAAACACACCAGTAGGTCCAATTCGACACAAGTTTTAAGCTTTCCAGTGCTGTCACAGGGTAGGAGGGGACCGAAAAGAGACCTGGGAGGATTGGAAGAGTGGTCCAAGGTTTGGCAACTGAAATTCAATGCCACAACAACGTGTGAGGTTATGCACTTGGGGAGGGTACGGAGGGGATACAACAGAAGAGATGGCTAAGGGGGTTATAATTAGTGAGAGCCTAACAATCTTAGCCCAGTGCAACAAGGTATATGGAAAAGCTTGCTGAATGTCGGGGTCCATAGACAGGGCATTCTCAAGCAAACAGAAGTAAATGGTCCTATTCCTTTACAAGTCTTTGATGTGGCCGCACCTGGGGTACCGTGCATTCATCTGCAACTTTCCCTTAAAAAAGGACCAAGACTACCTGCAATCAACCCAACGGACAGTATCCAAAATGATTCATGGCGAGCAGGGAAGGACTTATGAGAAAAGACTGGCTGATCTCAATACGTATTCTGTGGAGATCAGGAGAGAAAGGGGATAGGTGACTAAAACCTTCAAATATCTGAAAGATATTGACAGTGTGAGTAGCCAACAACCGTTTATGCCATCGGGGGGAGATTCAGGGAGGTGAAAACATGATTCTTCATGAAGAGGGTGGCAGAAAAGTGAAACGGTCTACCAGTGAAGCTGGTAAATGTTAGCATAGTGGTAAGCTTTAATAAAGAGGTGATGGAATAGACACGTATGAGCCCGATTTGCAATGGACCTTCACAGAATCGTTGTGACAATAATTTCGCACTGGTTCCCAAACTGAGATTCTGATCAATCCATAGGGGTCACAGCCCTTCCCTGCATAGTCAAGAACTGGCTTGCATCCATGTAGGGAAAGGGATTACCAAAAAAATGGCCCACAGGGCCATCTACAAAGCATGGCAAACCCAACAAAGTGTGATCGTATATTTTCTGAGACCCCTAATTTAAAACCGTTAAATGCAGTTCTGAGGTTTGTTCCTAAAGAGCATCATGGAATGATGGTGATCAGTCAATTGCTGTCCCGGAGGGGAATGTATAAATAGCTGTTCTAGTTGGCAGAAGTAGTTACGTTATACCAGTCCATTTTGAAGAGAAAAAAACTTTGTCTAGCAGAGAAGTTAGCCAGCTAAAACACCAAGATCAAATCTGCAACCCCTGCCTCCGGGGGGGTTGGAAAAGACATATACATATGAACTAAGACATCATTCAGAGAGTTTAAGCAAGAACAATGCTTTTTCTGACATACAGATCACCCACATAATTTGCTGTATATTGGTATAGGAGGCTTAAGCTCTGCGATGTAACAGAGGTTGTGAGAGGCCCCATAACGTGTGCCACATCCTGCCTAAAGGATGACATTGTGGGTAGCCCTTCTGACAGAACTGGGTGATAGGAGGGTTAATTAAGGGAAATAAGGACCCTCCACACACAGCATGAGACAGTGGACTCTGCCCCTCTAACCTTTATGAGTCATTAGAAGCACAAAGTCACTCCTTGCTGCCTCCACAGAACCAGATGAGTGTCCTTGATGGGCTAGAAGATGCAGTCATGCTAGCTAAAGCCCAGACCAGGGAAAAAGCTGTGGAAATCCTGGAAGACTTGTGAGGATTTAGACCAGCAACTCCTTAGGGTAAAGATACATGCCACAGAGGCAGCTAGGAAGAAGGTTGTCCAGGCCGAAGTAGGACACAAGCAGGTAACATGGCAAGGGGACCTTTCTTTGGCTTTTTCACCAAATGTCCAAAACCTGATAAAATCAGTAAATACTTTTTAAAGCAAATGTTACATTTTTGCATGCTGCCAGCACATACCTCTCAACGTTTCCTCACCAAAATGTGTGGCATACAGTATCCTCATACATGGCGCTGCAGGCTCAGAACACTATGGCTAGCAGTGCACTAATGTTCACTAGGTTTGCTGAGAACTGAGCATTATAAAATTATTGTAAATTGCGGCTTTAAAGTCTTTGTGAGAAATGTGAAATATCACCTTCCCCATGTGGGACAAAGGATTTCTGAAAGGTAAAATGAGTGACAGCTGAGAGGTATGTGCCAGCAAATTATTAGTAGTAAGTAGTAATCTTATTCACAGAATGTTTATAATGGTTTCAAGTTGCACTGCCCTATTGGCCAGTTTTCAAAACCCCCGTTTAAAAAGGTGAGTCTACAAATACGTCAAACCTGATTTATCAACATCATGACACTACTATGCAAACACAAAAGTACAGAGCTTGTTATTGTTGGTGGATGTATGACTCACGAAGTCCACGTAAGAATTAAGCGGTTTCATCAGAATTCCATTTAGATGCCCTCAGCAAAATGCATTGCCTCAGAGAGAATTACTTGCTACTAACTTATGAACTGCTTACTCCTTCAAACACCATCACTCAGATGCCACTTTTAACCTGAATACTAAATGCAAGTTAATCTTCTGGATATGATAATACCTCATAGGACTTTTTGTATTGGCACCAAATGCATTCCAATAACAAAGAAACATCGAATTTGATGGCAGATAAACACTGCTTGGCCCACCTAGTCTGCCCATTTCCCTCCTGCCCATAGTGTCACCATGGATCCTAGTTTATCTTTGGCCCACCCCACCCACCACCACCACCATACACACACACTTTCCTAGGATTCCAATATGCCTATCCCATGCATTGCCCCAATCACACTGACTGGAAGACTGTTTCAGGAATCCACCACTCTTTCTGTGAAGAAGTACTTTTCACACCTCTCCTGAATCTACTCCCCTCCAGCTTATCATCCCACCTTGCCCTTGAGTACCTTTTGTTCCTGAAAAGTGCTTCCACCTTGTACCTTGTTTACCCCGTGAGGTTTTTAAAGGTCTCCATCTTATCACCCCTCTCTCTCTCTCTCTCTCTCTCTCTCTTCTCTCTTCCAGAGTGTACATATTTAAGTTCTTTAATCTCTCCTCGTAAGGAATCTGATGCAGACCCTGCACCATTTTAGTTGCCTTCCTCTGGATTTTTGAAATCAGTCAAAAACAACAGCAAGAACATTCTGGCCAACTCGTGCAGATACATTTCCTTAAATGTTTATATTCTGGGGCTGACCCAATATCAAATTTTTTGCAATATGATATTTAAGCAAAATATGTTACGATATACAGATTATCACAATAATCTGAGCATTTCTGTATAGCTGTACTGAGTCTCCCATGCTTAGATCCTGACTGTACACAGGTCAGACTTAGTATATTAGTATTGCATTAATCCGCAGTACTGCTATCTGTTGTAGTGATGCCTCTACGGTCTCTAACTGCTTATATGATGAGTTTATTATTTATTCTCCTGTACCCCATTTCCCCAGGTCGCACCTGGAAATGAGCTCCGTCTCAGTGTTCCTTTCCTGGTTATCAACTTTTAAATAAAAAACAAAAAACAAAAATAATTTTCTAATTTTAGGGAAAAGAAAAATCTGATTGGATGATGGTGGGGAATCAGGAATCATGGTCACACCTGCAGAGGGCCATGCTGCCAGAGCAGCAAGTTAAGATGGTTTATCATGGTACAGTATACTATAGCATATCATGCTGCACAATAATCGCATTTTTTTTTTTATCATAAATTATCGTCAGTGGTAATTATTGTGATATATTGTGTTACCATGATCTCCCTATTATAGTTACAAAAATGTAATTTAAAAAACAAAAAAACTGGCCAAAAAAAGCCAACTGCGCCGATGATCTTTTCCAGGCACTGTCTGGGGGGGCATGTAATGAACACAAAATAAAGTGTAAGGACCAACATCCCGGCATGAGAAAAAATCTAACCAAAAGGCTTCTTTTGAAGCTCAACAATCTGGCAATAGAGGCCATACACATTTCTGTATGCCTTGGGCTAGAGACACTGAAGAGATACTGTAGCTCTTCTGTTCATACTGGCTAGGATATAGAGTTGCTCGATTTGTTTTCAAGCATCTGCCTAGACACAGGGCTTGTTTAACAAATCTGTTGGACAGGTGGGTCTGGTGTGGCAGACCAGACCTTTTTTTTTCCCCTTAGTAAACATCTTGAATTGTCAGGCCAGAGAAGGAAAACCAAAAACAAAAAAAAACACAACACAATCAGAGATTCACACAGTTTCCACGTATATGGAAAGATGGCAAAATGGGCTGAACAGGGGCCAAAAAAAAAAAAAAAAAAAAGCTCCATTAAGAAAGGTGCAGTCTCCAGACCCAGAAACTGTGGCTGAGAAATGGGGAAAAAAAATTAAGAGAATGGCAGCAAAGCCAGCCAACAGAGCTACAAGGTGGTGTTGAAAATGGTATAGGAAATTGTGTGATGCTGAAATGTGAGACCATTCCGAGAAGCAGTTCATCCATAAAGCCTGTTGTACAAGGGGCCCCATTAGTCGAGAGGTGGCTTTCATTTATGTCAAAGGCTGTTTAAACATACTGTATATAAAAAGGCTTTGAAAATGTCCCCAGTGGGGTGCGTCCCGTCACGCTCCCTGATTACACATCAAAGTGTTTGAGTGCAGTGGCATGGTCAGTGGAATCGACTGGCCTTTGGTTCAGCCCAATTTACAATCCTTTCCCTCCCGAACTGGACACAAAGAAAAATTCTAGATTTTGGCTCGAATGACTTTCTCATGTATCAGGTAATGGGCTATGTTAGTAAAAAAGCCAAGAACAGAACCTTATACATTTCCTTTAATATTTAAGTCAGAACTTAAAATTTGGGGTGGGTGCACGATTTGTGCAATTTTTATCCTACCCCGCAGCACATTCTGGATCCCCTATATGGGACAACCCTGCACACACTGAGCGGCATCATACCACACAGTGCTTGAAATAATGGATTTCCACATTTCCATCAAAAAGCAGTTTGCTGTAGAATATGAATGTTATTCGCGAATGTGACTGCGGGGGCAGCAGAGGGACCACAGATCCAGGATAAAAGGAAAACTACACCCTCATATCATTTACATTTTTATTTGTTTCCTTGTCAACAGACAACTCATTTCCAGTAGCTGATGGGGATATAAGAGTTTACTTTAGTTTGTTTTCACTGTTCTTACTAGTCCCCTGCAACTATCCTGAGGGTTTCAATTTTATGGCTGTTGAAATCTCATTGCCCGTGACAGCTGCATTAGAATACGAGAACCTGATGCCAAATCAACCATTTATACCATGAATTTCTATGTTGAAAGTAAATAAAAAAAAAACTCTGAAAACACACAAACTGAAAGCAATTTAATGGCGGGAAAACCCTGTATTACAACTCAGATAGTTTGCTAAGCTAACCAAAGATAAATGTGGTATGTCACACCTTGCTGTGACTAATTTTGTTGAAATCTAACTAAGCAAACAAGCATACTGTAGAGTCTAAAGGAGGATTTCACATCATGTTCTCACATGCTAATCAAGCTCGCAGGGACAGTGAGATTTCAACAACCATAACATGGAGACCCCCAGTGTAGTTATAGGGACTAGTATGAACAGTGAAAATCAACTAAAGCAATCACATATATCCCTAACGGCTACAGGAAAAAAAAGTTGTCTGTTGTCATGGAAACAAAATTTACAAGATATGAGGGTGTACTTTTCCTTTAATTGTAGAAGCTTGTTGTGTAGGCTGGGGGCACAGTGCTGAAGAACAAAAAGTTCAGGAACAGCAGCCATTACAAGATCCAAGGACTGTGTTGTCCTGCTTTGGAAAAAGGCATAGTGTGGCCACCTGGGGAGGGTCCTTCATGGAGGCAAGTCAGAGCACTGTTCATGCATCTAAGGAGACAATGTACAACTAATTATGGGAGTCACTGTGGAATAAACAAGATGCAAGATGTAGAGATTTGGAGCTTTACGTTAAAACAGCACTGGAGTAACTATTTCAGAACAATGGCAGCTCAAAAGACAAATGATGGTCTGGAACACACTGCTAATGCAGAAATATAGTAAGAACAGTAGTATGTTTACTCTTCAGTCCCGGATCACTGTGTAGTTATTAACTGGCATTTGTGTAACAGTTCATAAAATCGGGCTGCTGATTTAGAAGAGATTGAGAAAAAAAAGTGAATGACTGAACTTTGTAGTCTGTGACAGTAAGGGCAGGAAACAGCAATCCTTGCCTCCTTCAGCTTATGCACTGACAGGGATTGGCAGTTGGTTCTTGTTGCTGGGCATTTTGAAGTGGCAGAAAGCATTTTTCTTAATGAAAAACATAATTAAAACATTTTATAAAACATTCAAATTTTGATGGAAATAGAAACGCCACATCCCCTCCTACACCAGCCAAGTGTCTCCGCATGCACCGCACCACCCAAGCACCTCCCCTTCCCACCTGCTGTGACACAGTGTCAACACAAACACAGAACCACCCATGCTCCTGCCACCCCCACTCAACTTACTAACATACTAAAATGCCAGCAGAATAGGCCTAATGGTCTTTCGTGTCTCTGCTTCTTGTCAGCCCCACTTGGGTGCTGACCTTGTTGTCCCTCGCTTCTTCTCTGGGCTTCTCCTTCCTAGTTCCGATATTCTTGCTGCATTGGATTTTGCTTCCTGAACCCTTCCTGTACCTGTCCCACCCCTCTTGAACCCCTCCACTGTCTCTGCCTCCACCAGCCCCCTAGGTAGTGCATTCCATGGCTCTACCACCCTCTCAGTGAAGTAGCACCTCCTCCTTTCTCCCCTGAATCTTCCCCCCTCCAGCTTCCACCCATGCCCTCTAGTGGCCCCTCCTCCTTCCTTCGAAGCACCCTCACTGTTCCTCCCCTAGTTACCCTCTTCATGTACCTGAAGACCTCTATCATGTCCCCCCGGTCCCTTCTCTCTTCCAAAGTGTACATATTTAGCTCTTCGAGCCTCTCCTCATAGGTCCTGTCCCCAAGCCCCAAATCATTTTGCTGCCCTCCTCCTGGACCCTCTCCAGGAGGTTAATATCCTCTTAGTGCGGGCCTCCAAAACTGCATGCAGCACTCCAGGTGCGGCCTCACCAAGCAGTTATACAGAGGGAGTATCACTTCCCTCCTTCTGGAGGTGATCCCCCTAGCGATGCATCCCAGCATCCTGTTGGCCTTGGCTGCTGCCCTCCTACAAGTCTCAGAGTTGTTCATCTTGACATCCACCACCACCCCCAGGTCCCTCTCGGCCATTGAGACTTGTAGTATTTCCCCCAGGGTGTACACTTGGCCTGGGTTTCTGGCCCCCAGGTGGAGTACCTTGCATTTCCCTGCATTAAACCTCAGCTTCCACTTTCTAGACCATCTTTCCAGAGCCTCCAGGTCCCCCTGCAGGGCCACCCTCCCCTCCTCCCCATCCACCACCGCCCCCAGTTTCGAGTCATCTGCAAAGAGACTCATCTCACTCCTGATTCCTGTCCTTATGTCAGATACGTAGGCGTTGAACAGAAGGGGCCCAAGGACTGATCCCTGTGGGACCCCACTAATGACCCTCCTTGGGGAAGAGACTATCCCACCAACTACGACCCTCTGGGTC
The DNA here is from genome assembly GCA_016271365.2 of Neoceratodus forsteri. Lineage (NCBI taxonomy): Eukaryota > Metazoa > Chordata > Ceratodontiformes > Ceratodontidae > Neoceratodus > Neoceratodus forsteri. Next base: position 946,792,253 of record CM057452.1, read on the forward strand.
CGGTCCTGGAGCCAATTGCCTATCCATCGGATCATCTGGTTTCCCACCCCCATTTCTCCTAGTTTATCCAACAGGCCCACGTGAGGAACAGAGTCAAATGCCTTGCTGAAGTCTAGAAAGAGGACATCCAGGAAGAGGACTTACTCGTGTAATTTTTCTTATGGATTTCCCCCACAAAATGTATCCTTCCCAAAAAGGAATATTGGTTCTCCTCCATTTGGTAGACCTGTGGGGGTAGAATTCCCCCCCAGAACCCAAACCCGAATTTTAAGCCCTGTAAATCCCCTAGAAGCATCAGTTCCCTGGAAGAAAAGTCAAAGGCCAGCACATCAATAGCTTCAGACAGTACACAAGGAGTGGCTTTAGGGAAGGCATAGTCACTGCCAAAAAGATATGTAGAAAGGAGGGACAGGAGAGCCTGGTCAAAAAAGCATTCATGAGAAGAGAGGACACCCCCCCCACCAGACATCACCGGCAAGTCCCCGATGGACAGAGAGCACAGCCAAGTTCCATGCCTGCCATGAGCTTATCTGTGGAGATCATAGCTAGCTACAGCTACGTCTTCATCATGATTCTAATAGACAGCCAAGATTTAGTGGTACAGAGGATGTCAGGTTGCCTCTGGGTAACACACACCCTAAGAAGATCAACCTTAGGGTTAACAACTGCCCACACATCAAAAAGAAAGTCCTTTTCAGTGCTATGGTGGAGGGGCGTGCCTGTGGAAGAGGAGGAAAGTAAACCATTAAAAGTATGTTTCAGGGGTTGGGGAGCAAGGGATATGCCCTTTAAAAATTAATAATGCTAGCACTCCAGAAGTCAAGTTCCACTGTATTCAGCGTTAGATTTATTTCATTGTGAGGAGATAAACAGAACACACAAAAAAACCCTAACGCCTCGACTGTTAGGTGTTCCAGGGGGTATGCCCCTTTAAGCCTGTGGATGCGCAGTGATTATACGCCCTTTTCAGAGCAGATTACTTGCCAAAAATGCAATAAATTTAAAAGGCAGTAAGTGACAAAGCCACTATTGAAACGGGTGGTACAGACAGTAACTACAGACACACACACACACACACACACACAAAATGCAGTCACAAAGTACAGAAAGACAGCAACTTTTCACTCTAGTCTATCTTCTAATACAGAATTTATTTCCCCAAGAGGTACAGTGCAGCATGAAACGAGCCAAACATAGAAAGTGCTGTGCAGTGCAAAAAAACTCAGCATTTCACACTGTCCTCCAGGTACTTTCTCAGGAGTAAGACGGGCCTTCCACCAATACTCTTTTATAATTTGGTTTAACGACATAGTACCCCACATACTGTACATTTAAACTAGAATGACACAATGTGCAAGTGGGATAATAAATCAGTGCACCAATCATCATAAGAGTACTAGTTACACACTCTGATAGAGTTAAAGTTGTCAAAGTTCTGCCAAATACCCTAAGCGACAACTCCTTGGTGCAATGTTTATGGGCAGTTGGACAAGCACCCCCCCCCCCCCAAAAAAAATCACAGTCAGCCAAGTCCTAAACAAAATGAAGGTGCTTGCATTCAAATCTTACTTGGCACAAACTGTCTGGGAGCTTCTCAGATGCCATTCTTGATATTGACTCCAGTCCTGTAATTCTTTGTCTCAGTACACATGTGCTTGGGATAAATTTGCACCCTTTAAAAAAATGCACGGCAAAAGAACACCATCAGGCTGGATCATCCTCGAATTCCTTGCCGACATGAGGGAGAGGGACAAACTGTGGGCAATGGCCAGAGAAACAGGGTCTCCTATCTGCCTGAATAAGTGCATCAGTGTAATTACAAAGTCCAAATCTGATTTATATAAGGACCAGCAGATCCAGAATTGAAGCAATGGCAAAAGATTCGGGGAGAATGTCTCAGAGCTCCTTGGCAAAAGATTAAAACCATTCCTCAAACTGAAATGTTTTTTTATTGACAGGGTAGGCCCACTGAGACTAGAAGTCCTTTTTTCAGAGAAGACCCGGGGAGAGGGATACAGAGGGTGACCAAATGAAATTAAACCAGATTAAGCTGTTAGTGATATTTTAGTGAGTGGGGGGAATTTGGCCAGGACACCGGGAAAATTCCCCTGCTCTTTTCGTGAAGTGCCACGGGATCTTTAAAGTCCATCTGAACAACCACTAGAACAATCAGACGGGATCTTGGTTTAATGTCTCATCCGAAAGATAGCATCTCAGGGGTGCAGCACCCCCCTCATGATGCACTACAGGGATTTACCCACATGCCTGGTATGGGGCTAGAACCCACAACCGTTCGATCTTCTGGCCTCAGAGGCAAGTGTGCAACCTGCTGAGCCTCTGACACTGCAAATGCTCAAGGAGGAGGGTCGAAAGGTCCTTGATCCTATCGAAATTGTCAATTACTTCACCACAACCTTTACTGACATCAGTTCCATCATCCCCACCAAGCCTTTTCAGACCACTCCGCAGGGAAACCAATCCTGAAGTCTTCCACAGGGGGACTCTGAATCAGGGTATCCTAAATTCTACTTTAAAGCTGTTTCAGTCAGACACCTTGAAATACATCAGAAGGTACTTGGCAAAACCAGGTGTGGGAGTGATTTGGCCAATATGAAACTTATTACCCTGGCAGCAGAGGAACTTTCCTACCCCATCTCTAGAATTTTCAACTTTCCCAGTGCTACTCGCAGTTCCCTGAAAAGTGGAAATCTCTACTGGTCACACCGGTTTTCAAAAGTGGACACTACACTGGCCTTGCCTGTTATAAACCTATTTCTATTCTCTTCTCACTGTTCAAGGCCCTCGAGAGAATATCCAATGTGTACAGCAGCGTGGCTTCCAGAAGCTCCACAGCACCAACACGACGGCTAGAATACACCAACTGTATTCATGAGGTCCTTGACAATGGTGACCTCATCGGAGCTATATATAACTGCCTTGCTAAGGCCTTCAACCTGCTCAACACTATGCTCCGATTTGTCACAGAACACAGTTGACTGGCTCTACAGCTATCTCGCCAATCGCTTGCAGCGTATGAAGATCAATAAATGTTTGCCAGACACTGGGGAGTATCTACTGGTGCCCCTCGGGGCTCCATCTTGGGACCACTCCTGTCTGGCTTCTTCATAAATCAACTGCCTGATGCCTGTGAGATGGCCAACGTACTCAAGGCTCTCGGGGATGTGGGTGCCTGCATTCTTTATGCACATTTTGTGCTTCAGGATGCTCTGATTTTTCTTCCGAAAGTCCCCGACTTCCCTATACTGGGTCACGCTCCCGCACGATTCATGATTAAGAATCTGGAGAGCAAAGGGGTGCGCTCCATTGATTTCTGTGGGGCCATTCTTTGTTTTAGAGGGTCAATTCAAACAAATTAAGGCCACCGCCAAATTAACCAGGGCTTTGTTAGTTGAGCAATAGCCTTAATTTGTATGAAGTGGCACTTTAAAACATTAGAACAAATAGTTTAATAAAAAAAAAAAAAAAAAGGGGCCCCACAGAAACCAATGGAGCACACCCCCGTGCTCTCTAGACTCTCACATCATGAAACATGTGAGCGCGGGGCATGGCTCACATTCATTTTCAGTGGAAACATCCGTAATTTTCACAGGTATTCCCACTTTTAAGCTGTAGACCCCCATTTATTTTTTCAGAAAGTCCCGGACCCCAAACAGAAAATCCTCCCGAGAGCCCTGGTACTCCTCCACACTGATGATACTGTCATCTACTCAAAAAAAAAAAAAAAAACCGACACTGGCAGACTCACCGCTGCTCTCTAAAGTAACTTCAGGTCACTAAAAAGTTGGTTCAAGAACAAAATGGTCCTTGATTACTTCCTAGATTACAAAAAAGAAAGAAAAACACAGCTCAGCACATACGTATTACTGTCCACTCCGTGACAGTTCAGTCAGGGACCGCCATGGAGGTGTGGAGGGCTATGCCAGTCCCCGCTTGTGTCTGGGAAGATGGGGGGAGAGGTGGTGAGAAGTACCTATTGGGGTGGGGCTACTAGACCACCAATGTTAAGGGTCGTTGCATATGTTATAATGACAGGGACATCAGGAATACCACTAGATCTTCAGGAGCTAACATCGAATTTCTAAGTACCCTTACACCAGCCCCCTCGCCTGATCTAATGGTACTGAGAAAGTTACCCTCTGGGTAAGATTTGTGAATCCTGACTGTGGAGCTATGGCAGTCTGCATCTGCCGCCAAGCCCCTAGACGAATGTCGTAGCAAAGTTCTGGGTGCACAGGTGGCACAAGCCCCGTTTCGGGCAGGCAGCCTGCGGTTGACACAGGCTGCCTTTGTGAATACCTCAGGAGGTAGTATTTGATGCAAGGTACCACTTGTGCCATTTATGTTTGGCACAGGCGCTTTGATTCATTTCAGGGCTTTGTGAATCGGGCCATCTTTGGCCCCCTGTATTAATCTGGTGGCCATAGTTAACAAAAGACTAGGTGCCCTGTACCATAACTGGAACAATGTCACTGGGGATGCAAGATGACTTATTGTGACAAAAATCCATTCTGTCAATTATGGCTTCCCCGCCTATGCAGCTGCTTGTGACACTGCACTAAACAGAGTAAAGCTGATCTGTCATAAGGCGTGATGCTTTGTACCTGGTGCAGATAACCGCACTCACAGTTGTACCCTTTATGTACTCACTCACTACCTTCACCTGGCAGAATAAAGCTCCAGACCTGTTTGCACTCCTGTCCCCAACACCCCCTGCTTTAATAAACTGCTTCCACACCATCTCCAACCAATACACCAGGAACATGGCCAGGAATGCCCTTAAGCCTCCTTTCCAGCATACTCAGCTGGGCAAGTGGTAATTTGTTGTCAGGGTTGCTAAGTGATTAAAGGAACTGCCTGATAAACTGTTGAATCTCCCCAATATTAAATCAGTTTAAGAGATCTTTTATGGTCTATCCTTGCAGTGCAATGCAACTGTAATCACTAAACTGTTTACCTGGCTTCTCTCTGTACACATTCAGTGACTTTTTATACAATGATCTGAATTCATTTTTTCAAAACTGTATGAAACTGTTCTGTTTTAAGTGCTTTGATCTGGACTCAACTGCATTTCTTCAGGAACTGCTTATTGTACTTCCAATGTGTTTTGTGACTGTATTTGATGTGGAGCCTTTGTAAATGAGCACTTGTTTTCAAAGGTAATCTCTGAAGTTCTGAATAAATAAATATGACAACCTTAAGACAACACAAGAATAACAATAAGCTCCACAGTACAAATTATGTCAGGTACAGTACATCACAAAAGGCCTGAAAATATAGATTTGTTTGGGCCATCCTCCTCATCATATACCAGAAAGTTCACACTCACATCTGTGAAGAAATGGGAAAATAATTATTCAGGCCACTATAAACAGATACACCTACATCTTCAAAACAAAACCATAAAATGGGCTGTTTTACATTGAATTACACATATTACATGTATTTCATCTTAAAAGTGACCTGGCCTCAGGTGGGCACTGCCCTGGCCACTGCCCCAGGAGGCGCCATGGTCCACAACTCTGTAGGTGGGAAGCACTGAATGCACAGTGCGGGCTGCCAGTGGTGGAGGGGAATGCTCTCCTAACACTGCAACAGTCCCCGGTACCCAGCTCCCCCGCATTGTGGCAGGCTACCTCCTGCCTACAGGGTTGTGCATCGTGGCACCTCTGGGGCAGGTGACAGGGCTGTGCCCACCTGGAGCCAAGTCATGTTCCCTACCTGCCACTCTTCCATAGACCGCGAGCCAATGAGCCGCCTGGTACTGGAAAAGGCATCACCACAAGGTGCCAAATCACCGCCCTGCTAGTCCATTTTCTCCAAGACACCCCCTAGGGCAATCCCCATGCTGTTTCTGGCACAGGCCCTTCCTGGCATGCATAGTCCCCAACCCCCCTCACTTCTGCGGCCCTTCTAGTGTTGTGCCGGACAGGGTAGACCAGATCCCTGCATCAATCCACACAGGTGTGCCATATTTTATTTAATTTATTTATGTCTAGGATTACAAGTACCTTTGAGTCAAGGCTCTTTTACAAACGTTCCACGCCTGCTGGGGATATAACAGAAATAACAACATTGCAGGTGAACAGTACAGTAGTCAGGTAATAAGTAATTGAGTGAGGAACAGAATTAGAGAAACCCAGAACACATTAGAGAAACCCAGGACAGCATCGTCAGGGAGAAGAGAAGGGGGGAACAATGGGAGGGCCAGGGGAGGGTAGAAGCAGCCGGCGGCATTGTCAAAAATCACAGGGAGGCCGGCCAGGTGGCGCTGAGGGTTGAGGCGCTGGACGTCACACCTCGCACCATGCCGGCGACCCGGGTTCGGGTACGGACTCGGATCGTCAGAGGTCGGCAGGGTGAAGGAGGACTGAGCGTCCCAACGGATACTCTCCTCCTTCGGGGTGGGTTACCAGGGGTGCTGTATGCACCAAACGTCTCTGGGGGCTGGTGGGAGCACCAGCTCTCATGGGGCACTGGGCGGCCTAAGGGCTGAACTGGGGAGGGAGGGACGTTGTTAGGCACTCTGGCAGACGGGCCAAGATGCACTTGCCCGAGCCGACGCCTCGGGGGAGAGGGGAGGAGAAGGAAGCACAGAAAAACGGAAACCAACCTCGGTCCTAGATGACGGCCGCCCAGTTGCCCAGTCCAGGAACCACGGGCAGACCCACTGCCAGGGTGCTCCATGGAAGACAGGAGGATAGATAGAGAGTCACCCACAGGCACTCTAGGGGCAGACTCAGTGGTGGGGTGGTAACATGTGTATGCTCAAGAGTGGAACGACGACAGGAGGGAGAAAAAGAAAGTAAAAAAAAAATCAGAGGGAGAAGTGCTGGGGTTGGGGGGGTAGTAGGGAAGGGTAGTGGAAGACTAGGGTAAAATAGGAGATATGTGCTATGAAGGAAGGGCATGGAAGGGCTAAGGGTAGTGGTAAGTAAGTAGGTAAGGCTGATTAGATGAAGCAGTCACAGGAGCTGAAGGCAGTAAGATGGAGGTGGAGCCTGGAATTGAACATGCCAAGCCTGGGAAAGGAGAAGATGGCAGTGCTGAGTCCATTTAGCCAGGAAGGAGCCCTATGAGCAAAAAGATCACGGACCCTGAGAGGTGTAACAACGGGGAACCTGCAAAAGCTGCGATTCGGATCTCCTAGTGTTTCGCGGATTTATGCTCGAGCACAGGAGAGCTTGGATTCCAGGAAGGGCAAGGCCCATGATTATTTTTTTCACCATGGTGCAGGTTAGATACTTAATATGGTTGGAGAGTTGAAGCCATCCAGATTGAGCATAATTATACAATGGCAAGAAAATGTCCTGTACTCTGGTCAATGTGTGCCTCAGACAGTGATGCTATTACACAATAACATCACTGTATTGCTTTTGGATGCCATTGATGACCATTTGGATTACTTAAAACGATTTTATTTTATTTTTTTTTTTTTTATTTTGTATAACAATGAGCCATTGTATAATAGCAATAAGGCACTCCAGGGATGTGTGTTATCATGTAATAACTTCACTCCTGGGGTGGTGGAAGCACTCGGCTTCGCCTCGTGCTTTAACCCACCCCAGGAGTGACGTTATTACACGATAACACACACCCTGACGTGCCTTACTGCTTAAAGATCACATGTTTGGCGCAAGCCTGCGGCAACTCCTGGGTCTCTGGCACAGGGACCAACCCCCTTTTATATAACTGGCCACAGGGTCTCTGATGCACCTGGAGTTTGCCGAAGCCCTAGAGAGACACAACTTGCATCGATGTAAGGGTGGTTTTAAAATCGAGACCATGACAGTAGCAGCCATGCCAGTGTCTGTTTTGGTGCCAAGATATTCAGAACTTCACAGACATGATTCAGGGATCAGTTCTGGGTCCAGTAATTTCTCAATTATTTGTAGCAGATTTGGACAGTAGTGTGGTGACTTATATGACCAAGTATGCAGATGATGCTAAGCTATGTGGTCTCTGTAAAACTTCTGAACAAATTGTCAGAATACAGAACGATTTAGACAGTATATATAAATGGGCACAGAAGTGGAGTGTGTTAATGAACAACCAAAAATGTGTTTTGCAGGTTGGGAGAAATAACGAGAAAGCAAGATATTACATAGAAAATGAGTTGCTTCACTCAAAAGCGGTCAAGCAGGACCTGGACATTATGGTAGATAATGAATTAAGTTTAAAAAAACATTACATTAACCTAGTGGCAAAAGCCAATAAAACAATTTGGGCAATGAAACATAATATCAAGAGTAGGAGTATGGAGGTGTTGATGCCTCTGTATATGTCCGATGTTAGGCCACTACTATACCATGCAAGTCAGCTCTGGAGTCCATATAAGAGAGGTGATATCGATAAGCTTGAAAAAATCCAGCGTAAATATACTAAAACTGTTAGAAATCTATCAGATCTCTCCTACACTACAAGGCTCAATAGTTTAAATCTTCAAAGTCTGGAAACAAGGTGTAAAAGGGGTGACATGCTCTTCTACTATAAAATAATGTATGACCATACTTTAATAACAGAATCACAGATAGAATATAAACATTCTGGCTCCGTCACAAGAGGACATCCATTGCAAGTCAGAATAAACAAATTCAGTACTAACAGGCAGAAATATTTTTACATGCTAAGAGCTGCCAATTTGTGTAATCAACTCCCTGAAAATATAATTATTAGTGAAAATATATAAGTGTTCAAAAAAAGACTGGATGCATACATTGCAAACAAAGGGGGGGGGGGGTCTGGATTATTACTCTCTCTCTTAGATGGGAGCTTATCTTGGGCCCTGGCCTTTTTTACTCCTTACTTCATAAGTGTCATGACTGTGATGGGCACTACCATGTTACATTATCGGACTCTGGGGATGGCAGCAAGGGGTAAGAGGTGAAGAGCAGGTGAAAGCCTACAAATATGCAGACCAATCAGAGAGACAGCCTAAGCCCTGAGCTCTCCCCTCAGGACTTTCAGTCAATGACAGGGGTGGCAGAATAGACAGGGACAGTAAGGGCTCAGTTGAAGCACAGTGATGCATTAGTTCAGATTTGCCAGGGAATGCGAGGGGGAAAAGAACTCCCAAACAGAGCTCCCATGTCTGAGCCAGCCAGTGTTGAGGGCCAAGATATAAAACAAGGACCCAGTCAGACCTGTAGTGACTGAAATGCCAGCTGCTACACTTCTGGGATAGAAGAGAAATTGAAAGTGCTGCTAGGCTGAGTAGTGAGCGACTAGCTGCTGCAGGTACTGCCTACACTTCAAGTGTCCCAGAGAGTCTGTTGTATGGAAGCCAGCTGGACTGGACTGGCTGTTTTGAGAGAGCATAAGTGAAACTTCCCTTCAAAGGGTTAAGAGAAAGAACATTCCCTCCAAGGGTGAAGAGGACAATTGAGTGGTTAATATCATGGGGTGACCAGGAAACGTTGTTGGTAGCACCACTCAGGAACAGCCAATTTTTAAATTTCCAGGATCTAACATTGATCCTGTTAGGAAACAATGGGCGTCATTTTCAAAAAGGATGAGCCCAGCACATCTCAGAGCTCAGGTGCATCTGAGATACACTGAGCACAAACATTGGTATATTCAGAAGATGCACCATAAGATACTCCCGGCGCATCTCGTCTGAATATACTAAGATGTGCCCAGGCCCAACCCACATCCTCCTGGCCGACTGAAGTCCCGCCATAGGGATGGGGATGCGCCAGGCCTAGATAGGGATTTTCAGCCGGCAACATGTAAATGGGGCCATTAGGCATGCAAGATGCAATGGGGCCATTTGCATGTCATTATGGCCCCATCTGCATTGTGCCAGCAGTGATGCGCCCGGCAGGATGTGCCGGGCGACCACCCCCCTCCCCCCCGGCCTGTGTCAGGGCAAGAAAATGCAAACCCACCCCCCCCTTCCATAGTGTAGGGATCTCGCCTCCCCATCCCTGACGCAGTAAAATAAAATATCCTTCCCAGTTCCTCGCATCCACAGTGACCCCCATCCTGATCCCCATAGCACTGCCAATAACGTATTGCCCCAGTCCCTCGTATCCACAGTGAACCCCACTCCGTTGTAAGCCCCGTAAAACATGAAGTACCCACCTGTACCACAGTGAAGTGGCCCCCACCCAGTCAAACACGTACACATCCCACCACGCTCCCCTCCCAGTATGGCCAGTCGGCCAGTGAGTTGGTAAGCAGCTCAGCCCACTGCACACCTCCACGGCTGCCACTGACTAAGCTGTCAATGAATGACAGCTTACTGTACAAGTACACAGTGCAAGCCCACTGGTTGCACTGTTGACCAATGGGCTTGCACTGTGTACTTGTACAGTAAGCAGTCAGTCATCGACAGCTTAAATCGGCGGGCAGCTATGGAGCTATGTGATGGGCTGTGCTGCCCGCCGACTCACTGGCCAACTGGCATAGGTAACTCTAAAGGTGCTCTCCATGCGCTGAACATGTTTGCTTATATTAGAAGCACAATTTAAAATCTAAAGTTAGTTCCAACGTGCTCCTGCAGGGCACTAGGAGCATGGTCCACTTTGCATCACTGATCATTGTGCCGAGACTGTGCTACATCTACATGTCCCAGAACGACTTGCCCTCCCTCGTCCATATTGGCCATCAACACATCTTTCATCAAGGTTTTTCCTGAAGTTAATGATGAGCATATGCAGGGTGGCCATTGCTTTATAATTTTTGTTTTCTTTTCAGCCAACTCCCTGGAAAGAGCAGGATTCTGTTGTGGTGGAAATTGGAGGTGTAGGTTCTGCTGGAGTAGCAGGATTGTTAGATGTAGCGAAGACAAGAGTTGATTCTCTGAGGCAGGCACTGGAAACCTGATGCCAGCGAACATTTGGGTTGTCAGTGGTGGTCAAGACAAGTGTCTGCCTGCAAGAGATAGTTTTTTCTTTTTTTTTTTTTTTTAATATTATAAAAACAAAATCAGGAGTTGGGACATTCTGTGGTTTGCCTGAGCAGAGCTGCGTCATGGTGGACAGACACACACAGAGACAGAGACTGAAGGTGATGCACTGTACAAAAGAAATTCTCGGGTTTGTCCCCTCCAACTTCATGGGATGACCCCTTGTTCTCGAGCATCTTTTTCTATGTAAAATGCTACCCTCTCTCTCCTGTACCTTATTAATACCTTTGAGGTATCTGAACATTTCCATCATATCCCCCCTTTCCCTCTATATAGCACAGATTTAATTCCTTGAGTCTTTCATTGTAGAGCTTTCTATGCAGGCCCGGCACCATTTTGGTTGTCCTCCTATGTACCGACTCCACCTGATCTAGGTTCTTCTGGAGATGGAGCCTCCAGTACCGGATACAATACTAGAGGTGGGGCCTCACCAACGATCTATACAAGGCAAAACATAAATTAGTGTCAGAGACTTGATTAGCGGTCTTTGCTAATCAAAATGATAAATGATTAGCAACTGGTAGAAGTTGATTAGCAGCGAGGGGTCCAGAATTTGTGGGAGGGGGCTAAAAATAGTGCCATTTGCACATTCCAAGCCCTGCGGTCCTGGAGAAATCAATTAGCACCTACTGCTAATCAAAGCCAAAACTGACTTGCATTTGCCAGTTTTTGATTTGCAAACTGCGATGCAAACCCGCTTACTGTATACCTTGCAAGGGCAGGGTAGGTGGTATCATGTAGCAAAATGGCAAGGCAAGTTTTATTTTTCAAGGCGCCCAATCCCAGAAGCTCTTGGCACCATACACATAAATATAAACTATTCATTAAAATAAAACAAATACATAAATAGAAACACTAAAAAATTAAACAAGCCATATAAAACACATTTTAAAATAAAAGCAGTCATTAATGAGGACTATCCCAGAGATATATGCTAGTAGACAGTGTCTGGGAAGGCCTGACTGAACAGGTGGGTCCTGAAGTGGGCCTTGAACACTTCAACTGAAGGGGCCTCCCTCACAGATGGTGGAAGCAGATTCCACAGGACTGGAGCTGTGACACTAAAGGCTCTGCTGCCAGCAGTTTTTAGCCTCGTCCTGGGAATTGCAAGGAGGCCCCTAGAGGAAGAAGGGAGGGAGCGGACCGAGGTACCGGGTGTCAGAAGGTCATACAATGCTGCTCAATACTGGAGTAATGCAAGCCATTTCCAGAAACGAGTAGTAGACTGCTGATCATTTTTTCTGAGTATATGGCACAGGAGACTAGATGAATAAAAACACATTTTATTTTTAATTTTGCTAATCCGTCTGTGCCAGGTGCTATGCATTTCACAGCTGACTGACACTTTCACACATAAAATTGCTGATAGATTCTTTTCAGCTTATTTAAAACCCTGCAGGGGTAACACTATTTGCTTCCGCTCTGGCAGCAATTCCCACCCTATGCACCTGAGCATCCTGCTAGCTTTCCCTACTGCCTTATCACTGCGTTACTACCTTCAGGTCATCAAAAATGATTACCACCCAGGTCCTTATCTGTTCTGTGGCTGTCAATACCTCCCTGCCCAACTGGTACATTGCCCCCGGGTTTCTGTGCCCCATGTGCATGACTGTGCACTTTTAAACCTCTAGTAGTATCAGAAACTGTTACTTTACTATCAGAAAATTGATCATTTGTAACTAAAAAAAAAGTGGTCAGGAGCACACCGATCGTCTAAAGGAGCACATATTTCATGATACAAATTCAATCAAGTGTGCTCCTCTGTTTCGCAAGAGCACACCATGCTAAATCCTTAACACTACCCCTGTCAACTGGCCATATGGGGGGGGGAGGATGTGCGTGTTTGACTGGGTGGGGGCCATTACACTATGGAACAAGTGGGTACTTCATGTTTTACGGGGTTTACAACGGGAGTGGGGGTCACTATAGATACGAGGGACTGAGGCAATATGTTATTGGCAATGCTATGGGGAGCAGGACGGAAGGTCACTATAGATGTAAAGAACTGCGGGGATATTTTATTGTACTGCTGTGGGGATCGGAAGGGGGGATCCCTATACTATGGAAACAGGGGCGTGGGAATATGTTCATGCGCATAACGGGGTTCGGGATGGGTGGGGGTGAACCTCTAGACAGCCAGGGTGGGCAGGCTGCTGTCTGCAGTACTGCAGCCTGCCTGTGGGCGGCCAGCCCACTTAGGACTACTTTCTTTAGTCCTAACTTTGTCAGGCACATCTTCGGAGATGCACAAGGACAGAGAGAGAGGTTGTTCCTTGTGCACTTTTGGCAGACCATAAATGACTGGACTTAGGAATTCTATTGGGCACAGTAAACACAGAATATCCCAACTGGTCTTGACAAGGACAGAGAGAATCCTCCTATGAGACCGACAGTATCAAGTATAGGATCTCTCACGGAGCCCTTGGCACAATTTATTGATGCCTATATAAAACCGGTGGCAATGAATACTCGGGCCTACCTTAGGGATACTACACATATTTTGAATTTGTTAGAGGAGATGGAAGTTCAGGAAGATTGGTGGTTGGTGACACTGGATATAAAATCATTGTATACCAATATTCCACACTGTGAAGGTTTGACAGCAGTCTATGAATCACTTCCAGCTAATACTGCACTTAGTGGTGGTTTCATTTTGTTTATTTTGGACTTGCTTGAGTTGGTGCAGACCAAAAATGTTTTTCTGTATCAGAATCAATTACACCATCAGGTGAAATGGACAGCCATGGCACCCAACTATGCGACAATTTATCTTTCTGAATGGGAAAAACAGTATGTTTATGACACTGAGATCAATCCATTCAGATATCAAATTAATTTTTATCTATTTGACGATATTCTGTTAATGTGGACAGGGGATTTTCAGGAATTGACACATTTTGTAACTTATTTGGAAAGCACCAACTCAAATCTTGGTTTTAATATGGTGGCAAGCCAGAAGCAAGTTTCCCTTTTGGTCCTAACCATCTTTAAAGATGGAGGAAGTAATTTGTCAAACAAAACTCTACAGGAGGGATACGGACAGAAATAGTTTATTTCAAAATAGTTGCCATCCAAGTCATGTTACGAGGAACATACCCATAGGTCAATACATGAGACTTAAAATGAACTGCAATAGTAAGGACAAATATGAAAAAAGGAAAATATGACAACGATTTTGTAGGAGGAGTATAATAATAAAACTTTACATAAAATGAGAAAGGGTATATAACATGGATAGAGATAGAGATGATTTGTTAAAATATTGGAGAGAAAATTCACAGAAGGGTAATAATAAGGATAAAACTCTAGTGTTGGATAATAATGTAAGTTTTGTTACTGTTTGTAGTGCCCAGTCAGGGATGGTGGAAAATACTGTCAAGACCAATTGGGACATTCTAAAAGCTGAACCGAAGTTGAAGAAGGTTGTGAAACAGGGTCCTAAGTTTGTGTAGAGGTAGCAACATGGCAGACCTCGTCGGTCATCATACTAGAAATTCAAAGGCCCGGATGAAAGTGAATTTACCAAATGGAAATTTTCGATGTGGTAACTGTGCAGTCTGTGATTATATACAGGTTGGATCAAGTTTTTTTTTTTTTTCCATACCATCAAAAGGAATAGCAACTGAGACATTTCATCTCATGATCTACGGAGGCAGTTGTTTAGCCACATGTGGATGTGGGTGTTTTTATGTGGGAATGACAAGTCGGAAATGTAAAAATAGGATCCTGGAGCACAAGTTGTGTGTGAGACTGGGGGAAACTCACTAATGCATTGGCATTACATGTTCAAGAACGGGGCAGTGGACACTTCTTCAAATTCAGGGGTTTTAGAAGTAGTGACACTAGGCCCGAGAGGGGGAGATCTGAATAACAAATTGCTTTTTGGCAACATAAAACTACATGCAGGGGTATATCCGGAACTGAATGATACTTTTCTACTGTCCCCCTTTTTGAAAAATACATGATAATTTTGAACATATGAATTGGGTTTCACCCTGTAAAGTAGTAGAATTATAGAACAGTACATTACCTGTCTTTTTTTAATTAATTTTCATATATTAGGATGATTAAGAAACATAGAAACATAGAATTTGACGGCAGATAAGGACCGCTTGGCCCACCCAGTCTGCCCATTTCCCTACCTACTGGATAAGCTGCAGATCCTAGTTAACCAGCAGCCTACTTCTTCCTACCCTCACCCCCTAGAATTGCCTTATGACTGTCCCATGCATGCTTGAATTCCACCACTGATTTTGACTCACAACCTCCTCTGGAAGGCGTTCCGCTGCATCCACAACCCTCTCTGTGAAAAATACTTTCTTAAATTACCTCTGAGCGCCCCTCTATCTTCAAATTTAGCCCCTCTTGTTCTTGCACACCTCTTTTTGAAAATGCTACCCTCTTGGACTTTGTTGATTCCCTTGAGGTATGACGTTTCTATCATGTCCCCCTCTCCTCCTTTCCTCAAGGCTATACATATTAAGCTCCTTTCATCTCTCTTCATATGTCTTCCGTGCAGATCCTGCACCATTTTAGTTGCCTCTCTGGACAGCTTCCATCCTGTCTATGTCTTATGGAGATTGGGTCTCCAGAACTGCTACAGTACTCAGATGGGGTCTCACCAGCTGTCTGTACAGAGGGATAATAACTTCCTGTTTTCTACCGATGATGCCTCTCCCTGTGCTCCCAGTATCCCCCAGCCTCCTTGCTGCCCTCTCACATTGCTTGCCCACCTTTAGGTCATTTGATACGACTACCCCCAGGTCCCTTTCCATTTTTGTTGTTGTTAGTATCTCACCCCCCATTGTGTACTCTTCCCCTGGGTTTTTGTTTCCCAGGTGCATTACCTTGCACTTCTTAGCATTGAATCTAAGCTGCCATACATTTGACCATTCCTCTAACCTTGCCAAGTCCCTTCTCATCCTTTCCACTCCACCCTGTGCATCAACTCTGTTGCAGATCTTTGTGTCATCTGCAAAGAGACATACTTTTCCTTCCAGTCCTTCTGCAATGTCCCTTATAAAGACACTGAAGAGGACCGGTCCTAATACTGAACCCTGCGGTACTCCACTAGTAACCCTCCTTTCTTCTGAGTGGACTCCATTTACTATTACTCTCTGTGTCCAATTCTCCAGCCAATTCTTTACCCAGGCTGTCATCTTGGGACCCATTCCCAGGCTGGCTAACCTGTATATTAATCTTTTGTGTGGGACTGTGTCAAATGCCCTACAAAGTCTAGGTAGGCCATGTCCACAGCCCTCCTGATCTACTACTTTGGTCACCAGTCACAGAAATCTATCAGATTCGTCTGGCATGACCTTCCCGCTGTGAATCCATGCTGCCTAGGGTCCTGTGCCCCTCTGGCCTCTAGATATGCGACAATTCTTTCCTTCAGAAGTGATTCCATCATTTCCCTATCACTGAGGTTAAACTAACAGGTCTGTAGTTTCCTGCTTCTGCCTTGCTCCCACTTTTGTGAAGGGGAATCACATCTGCTCTCCTCCAGTCCTCGGATACCACCCCATCCTCCCATGATTTGTTAAAAAGGGTAGTCAGTGGTGTCACTAGTTCTACCCTTAGTTCTTTTAGAATTCTGGGATGAATCCCATCAGGCCCCATTGCTTTGTCCACCTTCAGTTTTAAGAGTTCTTTCAGAACCCTTTCTTCTGCAAATGGGCTGGTATCAACTTTTGTATCCAGAGTGCTTCTACTGTTTGTTTTAAGTACCTCCCCCTCTTCTTTTGTAAATACTGAGCAAAAATATTTGTTTAGTATCTCTGCCTTTTCACAGTCTCCCTCTGCCCACCCTCCCTCGTCTTTATTAAGCCTCACTATCCTCCTTGGTCTTCGCTTCCCTGATGTACCTATAAAGGTTTATCCCCTTCTTAACTGAGTTGGCTATCTTTTCCTCAGTTTGGGCCTTTGCTGTTCTGACTGCCTTCCCAGCCTTTTGCTTTTAACTGATACAGTTCTCTGTCCTGCTCCTTCTGCATTCCTTGTACTTCCTGAATGCTTTCTTTTCTCTTGAACCTTCACTGCCACTTCCTTTGAGAACCATAGTGGTTTCTTACATTGTTTTGTTTTGTTTATTTACTTCACACAAAGGCTCATTACCTCTGTGATGGCAGTTTTATTATTCCCCATTGTTCTTCCACCCTCCTTCCTGCCCATTTGCTAGTGCATTCCTAGGCACTCACCCATTTTGGCAAAGTCAGCCTCCTAAAGTCCAGTACTTTTGTCTTTGTATGGCTTGACTCTATTGCTGTGTTTATTGGAACCATACTGTTCGATGGTCGCTAGTTCCCAGATGGCTACCCACTTACATCTGTGATCCCTCTCCATCTCCATTTGAGAGAATCAAGTCTAATATTGCTCCCCTGAGTGGGCTCCAGTACTAGTTGTTCAAGGCATGCCCCTGTAGGGCATCTAGAATAACTCCACTCTTCAAGTGGCAGCTGCAACCGCACTCCAGTTAACATCTGGCATATTCAGATCACCCATCAGCAATATCTCCCTTTTCTGCCATTCTAAGTATACTTTCTATCATTTCCTTGTCCATTTCCTCCCCCTGAGAGAAGTGTCAAACCCTGTGCGGATTGTGGTGCCATTGCCTGTCTCCAAATTTACCCACAGTGCTTCTTCTCCCCTGTTTACCCTTTGTTCTGTTGCTTTTATTCCTTCCCTTATGTAAAGAGCTACTCCTCCTCCCTTTACCCTCCCTGTCCCTCCTGTAGATAGTGTATCCTGGTATGTTTACGTCCCAGTCATGGTTTTGTGTGTATCATGTTTCTGTGACTGCCACGATATCCAGATGTTCCTCCTCCATCAAGGCCACTAATTCAGGAAGCTTGTTACCCAGACTATGGGCACTGGTACTCATTGCTCTCCATTTTTTGATGGCTTTACCTTCTGTTGCAGCATCCCCCACTGACCATTCTACCTCAGTCTTTTTCTCATTTAGTACCCTGTTTTGTAGGGAGAGGCTGGGATTTTTCTGCTGCTTGTCAGTGCCTCCCCCTTTGACTATTATTGCTATTTATTGCTGAAAATAAAATAGTAACATAGAAGTTGACGGCAGATAGGGACCGCAAGGCCCATCCAGTCTGCCCATTTCTTTTTCTACCTTATAAATATGCTGTTGGCCTTTGCTCTGTCAATGGCCTATCTAGTCATACTCATCTGTATTGCTCCCTTATGCCTATGCCATGCCTGTTTGAAGCCCTGCACTGTGTTCATATCCACCACTTCCTGAGGTAGGCCGTTCCATGCATCCACCACCCTTTCTGTGAAAAAGAACTTCCTCACATTACCCCTTGATCAGCCTCCCTCTAATTTCATGCTGTCTTCTTGTCCTGCTATTTTTCTTATACTGAAATATGTTAGACTCTTTCACCTTGTTAATGCCCTTAAGGTGTTTGAATGTTTCGATCATATCACCTCTCTCCCTCATCTGCTCTAGGGTATACATATCAGCTCTGTTAATCTGTTCTCATATGTCTTCGGATGCAGTCCCTGCACCATTTTGGTTGCCCTTCCTGGTTAATGTCCTTGTGAAGGTGTGGCCTCCACTGCACCTAGTAATTCAGATGGGCCTAACAGTGTCTTGTAAAGAGGGATTATTACCACCCTCTTCAGACTCGTGATACCCCTATTAATACACCCCAACATCCCCCTAGCCTTATCTACTGCTTTAGTGGTCTGCTCAGATGATTTCAGGTCATCAGTGATGATGATGCCCAAGACACTTTCTTCCCTTGTGACTGCCAGTAATTCCCTTCCCAGTCTGTAGGTGGCTTCAGGGTTTCTCTTCCCTATGTGCATGACTTTGCACTAAACCCCAGTTGCCACTCTTCCGACCATTTTGCTAGTTTATCCAGATCTCTTCTAATTCTGCCCACCCCACCTGGATCATCTACTCTGTTGCAGATCTTGGTGTCATCTGCAAACACACAAACCTTACACTCCAGTCCATCTGCAATGTCTCTGATGAAGATATTGAAGAGGACTGGCCCCAGGACTGATCCCTGAGGTACCCCACTTGTGACTTGCATCTCTTCTGACTGCATACCATTTACCACCACACTCTGTTTTCTGACCGTCAACCTATCTGCCACCCAGCTGACCAACTTCTGACCCACCTCGAGCCTACCCAGCTTATTAATCAATCTTTTATGTGGAACAGTATTGAAAGCTTTGCTGAAGTCAAGGTAGGTGACATCAACTGCTCCCCCTTGGTCCACCACTCTGGTTACCCAGTCAAAGAAAACTATGAGATTAGTTTGATAGGACCTTCCCTTTGTAAACCCATGCTGTCTTGGATTCTGTGCTCCTATGTATTCCAGGTGTTGCATTATCCTTTCCTTATCGAGTGCCTCCATAATCTTGCCCACTACTGAGGTAAGACTGACTGGTCTGTAGTTCCCGGCCTCCTCCCTGCTACCACTCTTGTGGAGCGGGATCACATGAGCCCTTCTCCAGTCTTTTGGGACCTCTCCTGTGCTCAGAGACTCACTAAACAGTTTTGATAATGGCTCTGCTAGTTCCACCCTTGGCTCCTTTAGTACCCTGGGATGTATACCATCAGGTCCCATTGCCTTTCCACCCTGAGCTTATCAAGCTCTTGTAGGACACTTTCTTTTGTGAAAGGACTAGTGCTCACCTCCCTCCCCCATGTCCACAGTGCTGAGCTGTGGGCCCTGCCCTATCTTCTCTTCAGTAAATACTGAGTAGAAGTCATCTATTTAGACAGATGCTTACATGGTCCTCCTCCTCACACGTCCCCTTATCTCTTTTGATCCTAGCAATACCCCCTCTGAACTTTCTCCTTTCACTAATGTATCTATAGAAAGTCGTGTCACCTTCTTTTACTGTCTGTGCTAGTGTTTCCTCGGTTTGGGCCTTTGCCTGCCTTACTGCCTTCCCTGCTTCCCTTAGGGCAGTTTGGTATGCCTCTCTATCTTCCTCCCACTGAATTCCCTTATATTTCCTGAAGGCCAGCCTTTAGGGTCTGACCTTTTCTGCTACTGTTTTTAAGAACAAAAATGGTTTCCTTCTTCTTCTCGATCAAAGGTAGGATTCAATTGCGATAGCCACCGTGACCTAACTACAGAAATGCAGTCAAGTAAATGTATGATTTCCTGGCACAAGAAAATAAAAACACCAACTGTAAAAAGAGCAGTGTCTCTTACAAAAACTGTGTGTGTGTGTGTGTGTGTGTGTGTCAGTACCAAAATCACTGTTGGGGAAAAATTACTGACCAGCAATTATAAATAATAAAAGATGGGGAAGTGTGCTTAAATTCGAAATTAATGGTTGTCCTCGGTGTGGGATGCTTTAATAAACCCCTCAGGCTTCGCCCTCGGGGTTCATGTAGCATCTCTCACCTCGGGCAACCATTAATTTCTCATTAAGCACACTTCCCCATCCATTGTTGTATGTATTATAATACTGCTGTATTATAATGTTATTTGGACTTTATTGCACTTTAATATTATGGTTTGGAGCAATGAGCAATATTTGTAGTTAGAATCGTATGATTTAATGATTTTTTCCCCCTTTCTTCCCTCCTCCTCCCCCTCCTTTCCTTATTTTGTTTCTTGTTTAAGTTTTTCTTTACCTCTCTTAGGTGGATATCATGAATGGTGCTAGACTGCACATTTTTTATATGCATAAATGGTGGTTTTGGTGTATGCTCCTTTAAATGCCTCTGGTGGGGCTAATTAATATTGCATATAAATGACTCTGTAAGACTGCTGCTGACGTCTTGAAAAAGCGCCAGCAAGCATGAAATGTTGACGTGATTTGCAACGGGGGTGCTCCCTTGTTCAATAAACAATTTAGGAATTTTTAACCACTGTGGTTATTTTTGCCTGGGATCCGTGAGTCCACCTTTTCACTGTGCACAAGTATTTTTTGTTGGTGGGGCTCCAGAAAACTCCCTTGAGCCGCGTTTTGCTTGTTCTTATTGGATATAAAATGTACCAGAATTTGACCAGTGCCAGTTTTGGACCCTGTAAGGCTTGATCAACAGTACACAAATCACCAGGATTCCAAGTCAGATTATTCTACTACAACATTATATTTATTAAAAGGCATTATAAGTACACTTATGTCACAAAAAAAACATTGTCTTTACTGAGGTTTTATGTACTATATAAAAATATATCTTATCTTTGTCTTTCATGCCCAGATCATGCATGTAAAAGGGCCATCTAACCCAGTGCACCCAACTGATTAACAAATGTTAAATAATGTGTTAGTCAAAGGCCAATTATAAAAACAGTAAAACGTCTGCATTTTTCATTAGTATTGTTTATTTAGTTGTAGACTATATGTTTTAAAAAAACATTTTTGTGTGTTCAGCATTTAACCATAAGATCATTTTTTATATAGCCTTTTAAAGGTTGTATACTACTCTGTATTGTGAAGCACTCCCAATCCTCCATGACAGAGCGCTATAGAAACACAATTTGTTGACTAGTAATGAAAATATGTTTAATGTTACAGTGTACTCATGCATGAATACAACACACCTACTTTACAAATATTACAGTGGTGAACATACTGATGAATTGGAAAAGGTGTAAATGAGGGCAACCAGAATGACAACAGCTAGGTTACGGGGCAAAATTATGTGGAAAGATTGGAAGAACTGGGGATGTTATCCCTGGAACACAGAAGATCGAGGGGTGCTATGACAACATACAAAATAAAGGGATACCGTAAAGTAGACAAGAGGGTTTTCTGGGATGGATTAAGATTTAATTTGAAATGTTTCAGCTTAACAATTACAAAAGAAGTACTTTACAGATACAGTAATAAGGCTCTGGAATTGCCAACCGGAGGCAACTATGTATGTAGTGTGGCAATATTTAAGACTATGCTAGATACATTCCTTTTTTCTTTCCATAAGCAGTAGCTGTCCTGCCCCCAAGGCACCACCTACTCCTGTCATTTGGATTTCTGCTGCCAGCAGCCCCTCAACCCCTTCTGCCACTCCCCTCAACCATCGTGGCTCGAAAGGACCCACATGGATCAAGGCTTAAGGGTACTGGAGACCTTCATTTAGATGGCTACAGTGCACATGTTTTTCCCCCCTGGTTTTCTCACTTTAGCCTATATCCCCTCCATCCACCTGTTAGTGTGGGCACAGCCAGGGTTTGCCTCATTCATAAACAGCATCCAGGGTATGAAATTCGTGAAAAAAAGTAGATGCCCACTTGGGCATGTGATAAGAAAATGTACATGCCCAAGAAACTATTTACATGCCGCCCCTTAGTTTACATTATTTTAAATGTCATCTTTACTGGACCAAGCACTTCTGTTTTCATCACATACGTTAGCTCTGGCAGAAGCAGCATGCTGCGACTGTGTTCAGAAGCCATAAGCTTTGGTAGTGGGCCTTCTTTTGCCATTTTTTCACCATAGTGATATGGCACCTTCAGGATTACAGTCACTGAGCTGGGGAGATCCATTGAGAGATATAGACATAAGGTCGTGAAGAGTGTCAAGACGTAATCCAACCCTCCAATCATTTTTTATTCTTCCCATTAGAAAGAAGCCTCATTCTGCAGCAGCAGTGTGAACAGGAATCAGGTGAATGATCTTGACAACAGCCAGCACATTTCGAAATTGTTGATCCAGTATATCCACAAGAATCACTTTCTGCCACAATTTCAGACTTACAATGTTCAACAGACAGCAAGTGGAGTACATGTTTTTAAGTCTAGCCACTCCAGCAGTACCAAAGTTACATCAGCTCCTCTTGACTCTAGGACCACTTTATAGTGATCAACAATTGTTTGAATTGCCTGATCTCCATATGTTTCAAGTGCCTGTGTGGATGTTGGCCAGGACTGAAAATTTAAAGTTCTTGCAGCTAGTAGCACTTTATTGGTTGAGAAAGACTGAAAACGAAATGCAATGTGCTGTGATGTTTTCTGAAGAATTTTTTTAATCTCTGAAATTGTGGCTTGTACAATGTCTGACAGAGAACCGGATCTGTGTCTGCTAGTTTCATTAGTTAAGTCAGCACTGTTGTACTGAGTTAGATTCTCATTTACAGACATAAGTTATGTGGTGAAGAGTTTCGTCACTCAAGAGACAATTAAGTTTCTGAATTGTGCTTTCTATTCTGCTGTGAACTTTTTCAACAGTGGCATCCTCCTGCTGAAAGCATAGATTAAGAACAGATAAATAACCAAAAACACTTTCAGAAAGTTCATGTACATGACACATTTTAAAGTCTTAAGCACTTTGAGTATTTCCAGTGCTTTTTGGACGTGATCTTGCTTGTTTGTCAGCAAGACGTGTTCAAGGTGAGGCACTAATGCAGCCCAGTCCCTTTCATGGGCAGAAACAGCCCATTCTCTGTCTGCAAGCCACCTAGTGCCACCAGTGTTAACTGGTTTGACCACATTAATATTTAAAAGTGATCCAGTTTCCTGTAGGCCTTTCCAACTTTTTGGTGACCTGTGGTAAAATGAGCAAATGTTCAGCAGAAGTTGCTCTACCGACTTGTAAAAGGGACAGTCTTTGAAAGAATCCTTTACAGTAAGCTCTAAACAATGTGCACAGCAGTGTATGTCAATGAGGTGTGGGCAGCACTCTTGTTTTATTCGAGTAAGGACACCCGAAGCGGATCCTAACATGACAGCAGCACTATCAGAAGCTGCACTGATCAGCTTTTGTTTCCAACTACCATCATCTAGACCACCCTCACTCTCTAATGAATCAATGATGACATTTAAAATGCCTTCAGCATCAGGAACACTGACTGGTTTCATTGCAAGAAACCTGGTAACTGGCAGACCACTGTCAAAAACACACACATAAATGCCCTCCTCCTCTGTCACACCTTTATCTGTGCATGAGTCTAGAAGAAAAGAGAAGTAATCATTGTCTTCTAAAAGACGAGCAGTAGTGTTTTGAATATCTTGAGCAATTTAGTGAATAAAGACACGATATTGCTTGTCACTACTGTTACTTTGTCCCATTACATCATCTCTGTGATTTCTTTTTTGTAACTCTATTAGCCCAGGAAAATCCCTGAAAGGCCTTTCAGTCCTAGCAACGTAATATGCAGTACAGAACAATTTACAAATTTGATCGGTTTCTTTTTGTTCTATTAATTGTATGGATTTCTCTATTGGTCTTTCTCCAACTTTTGTTTTATTTGCAATGTATGCACTCTCAGAATTTTTGTCTGCTATGAACACTTCATGTACTGAGATAATATGTACTCAAAGTACTGCATCCAGTTCTGAAATGATTTTTGCTTTGGCTGTTATCATAATTCTGACACCATGTACAGAACACTGCACATTTATCTGTGTCATAAGCAAGCCACTGCCTGCCTTTTTTCTATGATTCTTGAAATGTTCTAACTTTCTGTGCCTTAGCTGGGTTTTCAGCATCACTTGAAGAAACATCAGTGGTCATCAAAATAGTTTGCCTGTCTGGGCAAGGAGGTGGTGGCATTACAGGTGTTGGTGAAGTGCTTGTGGTGTTGGTACAACTGCTAATACTTGCTGCTGGGGAATCCTCAGCTCCCACAGTCTCATCAATGCGCTTTCTCTTAAATCCAAATTTAAGAAGACACATGGTGTCTGACTGGCTACTCGTAGCTAGGGCAGCAGACAGTTGTGCAGACTGGTGGAGGCACTAAGTGGCTTGCACTTGCACAGACTAAGAGAGTATTAGAATAACAAACTGTCCAAGCTAGGCTGTTAGGCTACGCTTTCATGCTATGCACTCAGAGAATGTTTATTAATGTGCTGATGACTGTTGAACTTCAACTCATCTAAACTGATTCAGTTGTCTTAATAAATGCTACACAACAAGAAAAACTGCTGGTGTGTGCTGTTTGTCTCTTTACTTGAAAATAAAATAAACACAACAAGAAAAACTGTTGTCTGTTTTTTGTTTTCTTTCTAGTGCAGATGGTGGGTGCTTTTTTGATCACAGACAGTTGCCCAGCCTTTGTGGCTTCAGACAGCTTTAATTGTCCCTTTTAGAATGTAGATGGTCCAAGTAGCAGCTTGTAAAAAATGCTGTTTGGACCTTAGCAAAACTATTTTAGATTAGTTATGGAATGTGACATCCAGAAAGTAGATTCTGAAAAAACTTTACTGTGTGCAGATGAGGTTTTATATATAGGATAAAGTATAGGGTGCAGTGTGTTACGAGAATTTAACACACACCCGAGTTGTTGGATGGCACATAAACCCCGAGGATGAAGCTTTTAACACATTTTTTATAACTGATCCCTGAATTTACATTTATTTAGTTCTCAGAGTAGCTTGAAAACAAAAGCTTTATTAGACTTATTTTAACTGATCCCTTTTAAATTTTAGCTGTAATACTACTTATAAAGATTTACTGTATATGTCTTGGCCATGTAGTGTACAGCTTGTAGACTCCGATCCCTTCAGTTTACAGACAGACTAGTACTGTTTACAAATGAAGAGGACAGACTGTCTTCACTTCAGCTACTCCCAACAATTTGAAGTTGTATTAATAATAAATATAGCTAGCTAGAGTAGAGCTGTTTTAATATTTGATTAGTTAGCAAAGCTTTTAGCTTAGCTTCAGTTAGTTGAGTCAGTACTGCTAGATAAACTAAGTAGTAGTAGTAGTAACGATACAGGCAGGAGTCACCGGAGGCAACTTTTTAGTAAAAATAAGACTTAAGAGATAGCTCTTAAATGTCCTGTGGTTTTAAATTCAATGACTGTGGCCACTACTAGCTATAAAAGAAAAGAGATTGCTTTGCTAGCAAAATTTGCTGCAGGCAGCTTGTAAATAATGTCTGAGAATGCCTCCCGAGTCCCCTTTTCTCTCAGTTTATTTGCTAGTAGTACTAGTACTGTCTCTTAACTACAAGTCCGAAAGGTCAATACAGTGCAGAAAACAGAGTTATTCACTTTTGGATACTAATTTATTTTGTCGGTTGGTGGTAGTAGTGTATTTATTAGACAGCTAAAATTTCTTCATTCGGTGTCTGTAGTGCTTCACCACGAATATGCAGTCAATGTTCCCTCCCCACTCAAGTCAATTATACTGCCACTATTTTTATCAGCTAGAAAATGGACACAAGGACTAGAGCAGTTCAGCAGACTTTGGTTAGTCTTTTAGAAATCTGTGTCTGACTGTCTGCTTAACTGCTAGCTGCTGTGGCTCTTATTTTTTTTTTCTAGGTTTGCCAAATTGTTCTCCTGTCCTGACGATTTCCTTCCCTCCAGAGTCCTGACACAAACACACACACTCCTCTCTGGCTCTCCCCCCATTTAGTTATATTCCCCATCTTTCTGCATTTCCAGTTTTCCCCCCAGACGTTTGCTTAATTGCTTAGTTTCTTTACACCCAAGTCCTACCAAGTTCCTGAGAGACCCTCGCGGTCTCACACACTCCTGTCCTCCCCTACTGCCCCTATTTACTCCAATCCCCTCCTTTGTACTCTCGTTTTTTTTTTTTTCAGTAGTAAATAATTCAATCAGCTCTTAAAAGAGCTTTTGATTATTTGACTGATGATTGCGATCGATCAGTGTTTCAGGCTGGCGGTCACAGACAATGCTGCGCAAAGTGACCTGCCTCCCCAAATGCAAGCCACAGAATGGCGTGCTGTGCTGGGTCCTCGTGTCATTGCGCTGTCAGGAGAGGCGGGTGAATAGTTCAGAAAGGCACCTATTGGTGTATGTGTGTCTGCTGCAACCCACCTCCAAGACTGAAGGAGGGATCACTGAATAATCAACTGGCTAATTGCTGTACCACTCAGTTATGGGGCACATGAGTCTACTCTTCCGTCCTCCTCTCCTCCGTGGTGGGTGATGAAGCAGACAAGCAGTCAGCGGACATCCAGAAGAGCATACTCGTGATCAGCTCTTTAGATGTCAGGTCTGCATCTGTGCTCCTCAGGTAGTTCCCCCGCCCCCAGGGAAAGAAGTTAAAGTGAGAAAAAAAAAAAAAACACACGGCAAGTGGCAAGCTCTAGAAAAGGGGAAAAAATGGAACCGAGACGAAATACCTTAGGTTCCCAAAGGGGCAGGCACTAAACAGCTGTAGGTGTCCTGAAGCAAAAGTGCCTGCCCTGGGGCACCTAAGGTATAGGAACTGTGCACCCTGACAGCATCCCTATGGCAACAACTAGCTACCTGATCCAGCTGTAGGAGTCGTCGTGTCAGAACCCGCCACCAGCCCTCCACGATGGAGGCACTCTACTATGCAGCAGCTACTTAAGCTTGATCTGCCTCCAAACACAACAATCCAAGTCCACTCCTGAAACCCGTACCACCTGCATGGCAGCGGTTTGGGCCACGGGGGCAACCTGGGTTGGATACATTTCTGATGGAATGTGGTACTGCGGACAACTGTTTGTGCGGATGGTGGGAGAGACTCTATAAGCCGAATCCTTCTGTTCTAATAGAACACATTAGCAGCTTACAAGCCAAGGGAACACCTACGCTACATAATTCCACTTACAACCCACCCTGTTCAATCATTTCTGCCTGCATGCTACCAAAACATGATGTTGAACTAGATATTTAAAAGTTACTCTGTACATCTGAGTGCATCCATATGGCATAGTAGTCAAAATGAATAAAACTATACAGTATGTATACACACACACATAATTTAAACTTCTTTATTCAATAATTATAAAATGTGTGTGTGTGGTTGTTTATCCAGAAGAGGCACACTAAGCCAGAGCTTGTTTCCAGGTATGACTTGGGAGGACAAGGATGTTAGGTGATTGCTCAGATTACACTTTATGCAAGTAGGGGCTGATGGGATTCAAACCAGGTCTCCGGGTTTGTATTTCAGTGCCCTAAACCACTCACTGTGCTATACTGCCTGGGGAAAATCTCCTGCTTTCTGATTGGCTGTTATCTGTGCATAAAATCTGTTCCATGCATAAGTAATAACAAGTACCTAAACGCGAGAACACATAGGAAAATAAAAAATGAAAATCAATGTGCCATTAGAATGCTTGTTTTTAAGTGCCAACATTTTTCCCCTCGCTAATGCAGCTCAGCCGGACTTGTAGCCAATCAAAGAAATGCTGGAGCTGCTCGCTGTTCACCATTACCCCCTTTTGCCAGATAAAGACAAGTTTACAAAAAAGTACATCCTGCTTCGTCACTCTTCTCTTTAGTATTATTGGACTATCTCTGTTGGGCGATGTCACTTCGACTACCGCTGTAGGTTCCACGGTTTGTAAAAAAAAAAAAAAAAGTTTCCTCAATTTGTTGCATAAAAGTATACTCCCCCTAGTCATCTTCCTCATGGGGGGTGGGGGAATACAGAGCAGTCAGTTAAGTCCCACTTTTGTTGTCAGCCCATCCCTCCTGTTCCCACTGTCTAAATAACATGAGGAAGTATTTTTTCACAGAGAGGGTGGTGCCGGTGGGCTCACTGAACGGCCTTCCTGAGGAGGTCGTGAGGTCAAGAACAGTGGGGGAATTCAAGAATGCATAGGACAGACAGAAAGCAATTAAAGTGGGGGACATAGAAGGAAGTAGGCTGTTGGTTAACTAGGATCTGCGACTCATCCAATAGGTAGGTAATGGGCAGACCGGGT
Organism: Neoceratodus forsteri; assembly: GCA_016271365.2. Taxonomy (NCBI): domain Eukaryota; kingdom Metazoa; phylum Chordata; order Ceratodontiformes; family Ceratodontidae; genus Neoceratodus; species Neoceratodus forsteri. The sequence continues at coordinate 946,820,758 of CM057452.1, forward strand.
GGGCCAAGTGGTCCTTATCTGCTGTCAAAGTCCATGTTTCTATAAGCCCCTCTGCTTACTCGCTCAGTCACGTTTGTCTCTGTTAATTTTTCCCAGCTGGATGACTGCTCACTCACTGACTCTCTATCTTACATAGCTGCCGGTTCCCCCAACCTGACAGTACGATTTGTGTTGTGGACGCTCTCATCACTTGTTCACTCATTTACTCGGCAGATCAGCAACTGACATGAAGTGAAAGCACTTGCTGGCACTCTTGTGATCTCAATTTCACACAGTTAGCAGGGTGGGAAACCACCGGCACTATGTCACAGCTCATGTAGTCATTTAAAAAATTAAAAAAAAAAAAGGAAAAGCATTAAAAGCGATCACAAAAAGAAGCTGTATGGCTATGTGTGTGTGTGGGGGATGGATGGGTGGGGAAACGATGACAGCCACATAAAATTACAGTGGCTACATTAGGTAAATACTATGGGCAAAAAAAAAAATGGAAAAAAGGGTACAGAGGCGGAGGAACTATTTTGCATAAAAATACAGTAACAATCTTATTATTTTAGTATCTAGACCTATAAATTTAAATGTTCTTAACATTTAAAACACAGGGGTCCATTTTATAAGCACAATAAGACATGACAGGGTGTGCATGGAATAGATACTATCGCACTTCCAGGAGCTGAAGGCACCAGGCCTGCAGCCTCATGCCTTGCTACGCCCTGAGCATGCAGGAATATCTGTTCCATGCACACCCTGTTGTGTCTTATTGCTTACCTATATAATACATATTTTCGTTAAACTTTGCGCCTATGACAAGTACTATGCATTTTCACAGCTGAGTAGCACTTTCCCCATCTAAAACTGCAAAGTAATGTTTCTGCTTATTTAAATACCTTATTATTTTTTAGACTAGCCTAGAGAACATCTGGGGAGGGGTACACCATAGGTGCCAAAAGTGAGGAACATCTCCAAAGGACACTGTAAGTGTCTGAAGTAAGGAATATCTCAAAATTCCATGGCGTATTACAGTGCAACTAACCTTAGAGACAGGTGGTCACTCTACACTACTATAGGAAAAGCAAGCATAAAGTTAGTACTTTGGTTGCTTTGTACCCAAAAAAGCTACTGGAAAACAGAAGCAACGTTATGTGCCAGTTAAGTTATATAATGTATTAGTCTCCTGTAGTTCAGTGTTCCTGCACATGCTGTGACACGTAAACTCCACAGCTTAAAGTGTATGTTCTCTGGAAGCATAATAAAAGCAATTTACAGATTCTCATACTAGTTGTTCAGTTATAAAGTAATCCAGATGGTACATAAACTCAGCTAACAGTATCTTATGGAACTCTGTTCCAAGCCACTTTACAAAAATAAAAACTGATCTTCCTGTATGCGTACTGCGAGCTCATGAAGAATTGGGAATCGTTTTTCAGATTCGCACGATTTAACCTAGGGTCAAATTTGACCAAATTGCACAATTTATGGTGCTCGACCCCGAAGAGCTTTAAGAACGCGCATCTTTCTTTAACACTTACAGAATGTTACAAGTCGCATATATCGCACAGTGTACATGGTTAGATACAAACACACGGATTGCCTGCTGATGTAAACAGACAGCCATCAGGCTTATAGGGCCTGTCACCGGGTCAGACAACGTACACCCACACTGAATAAAGACACTCGCACATAATTACCGCTCTCAATGCAGGTGGGGGGAACTCCCGCCTCCGGTGACGGTTGTAGCAACAATGCTGCGTGCTGTTTATACCGATGCCTCAGCGCCTCCAGTTCCGGGTTCTCAGAGAAAGTAGCCATTTCTGCACAAGCTCTAATTCGTGAAGCAGAAGATTGCCTTGGCCCCCTCAAGTCCGCCCAGTGGGAAGCGCGTCCTCTCATTGGCCAGTTTGCCCTCTGTTCCTATTGGTCACCATATCTTGCAAGCTGATTGGCTACATCTCCTTTTCTTATTAGTACACTCAGACTTACTCTGTTTAAAATTTGAAAACTACTGCTACATTGCAGCTTTTCTAATCTTTTATTTTCTAGATGGGCTAGGGGAGCTTTGAGCAACCAGACTATTAGCAATTTAATATCTTTCCGCATTTTCATGATGAGTAATACTGCGGTACTAAGAACGTTTTACAGGGCCGTATCAAGCCTTTGGAGGGCCGGGGCACTCAAACGGGGGGAGAGGGGGCACGGACACAGTGTTTATGACAAGTCAAGATCCCCGACCAATCTAGGGCGGTAATTTTGAAAAAATGGTTGAAAATGGTTAATTGTGATTTTTTTTTACTGTAAAAAGAGAAATTTTAAACTGGAAAAGTACTTGTCACTGCATCAAATCATATGTTGCAGGTTTCCATGTTCACTTGTCTGGATAGTGCATATTTATATGTACTTTCAATGTCTGAAACATACCTCTCAACTGTCCCTGATTTTGACTCAAAATTTTACTCTGTCCCTCCTAAAATTGGTGTTTGCGTGGCTAAACATTGGGGATAGTAAGCACAAAATAATATCAAACATTAAAGTTACAGATTTGTTCTTCTTTAGAAAATGCATTTTGCACTAAGCTCCGTATTCTACTAGCTTTCTGGGTGGATATCTTTAATTATAAAGATGTGTCCCTGATTTTGGTCCTTTGTCCCTGATTTTTTTATGCCTTGTCCCTGATTCATGCGGCAGAAGGTTGAGAGGTATGGTCTGAAATGTAAACATACATTGCTTATTACTACAAGTATAGTATTTGTATTAACATGGGTGTAGAGTTTAGGTTTCGGGGAGGGTTCAAGCTGAAAACTAAAACAAGTCAGACAGTGTAGGGTAAGGGCTGCATTCAAACTTTGGGGAGGTCTGGTGGGGGGTTTGAGCCTGGAAGCTCCCCCAAACTCTACACCTATGTGTATTTATAATAACCCTGTGCAAAATGTTTAAGTTATTAAGTTGAAGATTTTATACGTATTATTAGCACAAATATTATTTTTACTAATAACTTTATGCTTTAAAAGCATTTTCTACTCAATGAAGACACGACAACCAAATTAATGGAAGACATAATAGGGATACCAATTGTCACTAAAAATGTGTAGCTTAAACGTTTCACAATAACATGTACTGCTGCTTTCAGTAATGGTTAACCCCAGCGCAGGGAGCTTGTCTTGTGCAGAACCATAGCAGAAGGGTGTTGGTACATCAAAAAGTTAGCAGCAGCCAGCATAAGGATAGGGGGACTGCAATGCATAGATGCCTTAGGGGAAACCCTGGTACATCAACACCAAGCTTTTTATAAGTACATTTTTCTTTTTTTTTTCTTGCAACAGAATGAATAGGTTCAACAAGCAACTAGAAATGTAACAAATCTTGTGCTTTAAACTATGAGCAGTTAAGACTGATACACTGAAAAAATGTAACAGAGTACCTAATATTAAACATCACACAGACAGTTGGTCGATTGACATCCCATTTTCTATTAGGTGTATTTTCCCCAATAGACAGGCAATTTATGCAAGGGGAATATGGCATTTGTGTGACTTAGCAGTTGCTAATGTATCAATAATGTCATCAAAGCTGATTTGTTGAAGTATATCACTTTCAATACTTAGAAGAGTGAGTGCACTCAAATGCTCATCTCGCATTGTAGATCGCAGTTTGTTTTTAATGAGGGCCATTTTGCTAAATGAGCGTTCACCTGAGCAGTTTGTCACCATCAGTGACAGGTACATGCGAAGTACAACAGAAACATTTGGAAAGGTCTCTTGGATTTCTTCATTATGCAGTAGTGATGCTCGAGATGGTGGTGAATCACTACCTCTTGCCTTTGCAAAGCTGATGAACTGAGACATTTCACCAGGGAAGACCTCAACAGATAAGTCTGATGGGTATTCTTGAGCTACTTTCTGAGCCTCAAGATGTATTTCCTCATCAGTTAAGATGTCTGAGCCCACTGTAACTTTGACATGATCATAGACTGTTTCATAAGCTGAAATCCTGCGATTCAAAACCATAATGAGGCAATCAATTATAATCGAGTAGGTCTCAGTCCGGAATTTGTCTCTGCTAGTTAGAACAACTCTCTCAGAAAGCACGTCGTCATACCGTGCTTTTCTTTTCCTCTGCCTTGAGTGATCACTCCTGTAATCAGAGGCACCAGATAATTCTTTTACCCGCATTTCAAATGTATCAAAACGATCATGCAATGTGTTGACAAAGCTTCCAAGAGAAGTCATTAGTTCAACAGCTGATTTAAGATCAATTTAGCTATGTTGCAAAGATTTGCTCGTTGCATCGCATCTGACAAGAATGATGTTCTACATATCACAAAGAAATGCTGTTTCTACTAGCTCCATAGTTTTGGAATAAGAGTCTGCCTCATGTCTTGTGATGCCATTCTGATCTTGGTCCTCAGCGATTTCCTCCAGAGCAGCTTTGATGTCAGCATAACTATCAAAGAATGACTTCAATGTCAATTCACCACCTTTCTCCTTTAAGTGTTTCATCAACACTGACCAACGGTGAGTAGACAAACAGAAGAAAGTGTATAGTTTCTGTAGAAAACCAAAGAAGCTAACTGTCTCAATGCAGCAATCAATGGAATTAGAACCAACTAGGTTCAGAGAATGCACAGCACAAGGTATAAATATGGCGAGGGGTTTCACTTGTCTGAGTCGTGCTTGCATGCCAGAGTATCGTCTAGCCATGTTGTTCGCATTGTCGTAAGATTGGCCATGGCAATCAATGAAGTCAATGGCTCCACTCTTCAAGTAGTCTATCAGAGCATTTGCTAGATCTTCAGCCATATGACTGCCGATTTGCAGGAAGGTCATGAACTACTCAACTGGTATGCCGTTTAACACATACCGAACAATCGCAGTCAGCTGGTCAATGTGAGTTAAGTCTGGTGGTGAATCAACCGATACTGAAAATACTTGACCGTTGCGATTTCTCTAACAGTAGTGCCTCTAACACGGTTTGCCATGATTTGAACACATTCTTCAAAGATAGTTAAGGATAAGTAACCAGGCTTTCCTCGACCAGCATTGCCAAAGTTTTCTATATGTCTGGCCAGAAAGGGATCAAACTGGGCTATCACTTCCATGCAACCAAGGAAGCTGCCGTTATGTTTTGATCCAATTATCTCATTATCTCCTCAGAGGGCCAGGCCTCTCTCAGCCAGGAGAGTAACAACTGCCACTACCCGACGTAGTACATCATGCCAGTACTGCTTTCTCTCCTGACACTGCTTCTCTAAACTGTGGTCAACATGGCAATATTCTTTGTGATGGTTGCAAACACTGAGAATGCAATCTTTGTGCGCTTAACTTTTTTCATGGGTGCAGAGTCTCTCGTCAGCTTTTTCCAGTCACTAAAACCCTCAACTTGTGAAAACTTGTCTTTCTGACTCATCATCAGCATGCAGAAGAAACAGTACACAGACCCTTTTGAAGGACTATATAGCAACCAGTTCTGCAGATGCATTTGCCCGCTGAGCATAGAACATGTGATTTTTCATGAAATGGTAATGCCCCTTCGGTTGGCTCTGTGTAGGGTTGTACTAACACGTTGACTTCATGTAACTGTCAGAGTCACTCTTATTCTGGCAAGTGTCTTGTCCTTTCTCAACCCAGATGTCCACAGTAGCAGAAGTTATGGAGAACCAGTCTGCAGGATCCATTGATTGACAAAATTCACATTCATCACTTCTTGAGCAGATTAAATTGCTGGTAGACTCCTAAGAGCAAGACATGGCATCATCATTTTCATCTGTAGAAGCAGCAATTACAGGAGCATTTGCACTTGTCGAGGGATAAGTAGTCGGGGTGACAGCAGCTGACACAGAAGTGTTAATCACAAAAATTGGCTGAGTCAAGGAATCTTTGCCAACATAGAATTCAGTTTTTCTTGCTTCTCCTTTACAATGCAGCATTTCTGAGCACCTGACTGTAGAACCCTTTGTGGCATCTTCCTGAATGTTACATACACTCTGCATGTGACACATCAGTTTCAGGTCTAGGGAAAGAATTGACATACAGCAGTATTTAATAACCATATGCAGTGGTGGCAGCCAGGATGTAACGCAGACATGCTGCATAGTATCACAGAATACTGAATTTACTGCAGGAGCCATTGTTATTCAATGCCAATTAAGCCCTTTGTTACTGCAGTATTTTATGAACTGTCATTACTGTAAATTAGTGCACTTCATCGTGGCTGACTCCACCATAGTTTGCTGACCATAAAGTTTGTATCCACAGTAATGTTAGCCTGGAAAAAAATATTAAGTTGCACATTTTTCTTTTTGTTTTCTTTCATCATGAACCAAAACGTGACGTAGAAAGAAGGATTTGTTTTTAATAGTTTACACTCCACTGTAGTGCCTCTGTGCCATGCCTAGCTCACCATATAAAAATAAATATCTTGGTACAGCATAATACTGTTTACCATTACATGAAATATATTGCTGTTGCACGAGAGCGTCACTGACACAACAGCAAGTGGAAAGTAAGTCATTGTGATCAATCATCGACAGCCATGGGAAAGTGAGACATTGTGGTCAGATCCCGAGGTTGGACACTCACAGATGCACCCGATGGTCAGTATTGCACCCTATAGTGAGGGAGAGAGCAGGAAGATGGAGATATCTGCAAGTAACACAGTCTTGGAGTAGGTGGAGTGCCGTGGTTAAAGCAGCAGGCAGCAGCCAGTGACAGCACTGGAAACAGAGAGAGTGGGAAGTAGCCAGCAGTGGATTGAGCAAGAGAATAGTCAGCAACAGGCAATCCAGACACATGTTCTGAGCACCACATGTCGGAAATCATGGAAATAGTGTATTTGGCATTTGTGTGCCAGGGTGTGCTGTTATTGGGGACAAACGCACCCAGGGGTGCTATGAGGTCACTTGGTCTGCTGCGGTCTCATGCCTCACACTGCACCCATTAATCCCCAAATAACAGCACACCCTGTTGTGGGTTATTGCTTACTAACCCAATTTCTGTGTAGTTTAGAATTTTGATTTCTTCCTGACAGAGCCTAGTCAATCTGTAGTGGGTCCTATATGAAGAAAGAACTGCAGCCCCCAGTTATTCCTGTTACTGTTTTCACCTGGACTGCAAGGCATGTTGCATTTAGATATGAAAAACTAATGATGTGCACTTGTTTATCCAGCATGACAAAACCACGTCACTATAAAAAGACAATCTTACTTACCTCTAATAATTTAATCTTCCTCTGTCACCTTCAAAGAAAGAAGTACTCCTGGCGGTGTCTCCTTGTGTTGTATTACTCAGTGTTACACACTAAAATAGGAAGACATAAAAACAAATCAAATACAGTACTGTATGTTATGACCAAAAAAGATCTCTAAAGCCTGATAGGTTTGATCCCTTTCTGGCCAGACATATAGAAAGCTTTGGTAATGCAGGTCGGGGAAAGCCTGCTTTCTTGTTCTTAACTATTTTTGAAGAATTCATTCAAATCATGGCAAACCATATTAGAGGCACTATTGTTGTTGGAGAAATTGCAACGGCCAACTATTTTTCAGTATTTGAAGACTGAACACCCTTTATAGTAGCTACAGCAGTGCTGCCACTACATCTACCATGCCTGGGTGAGGATGTTTAATATCAGACACACCCAGTTTGTTTTTTTTCAATGTACATGACCTTATATGCACTTGTTGTTGCTTTACTTTACCTTATTAACTTCAGTTGACTGATTATTTATTGTAAAGTTTGTGACCGGGGAGGAGAGGCACACTGAGCCGTGGCTTGTTTCCAGGTGCCACCTGCCAGCTGTGCCACTCAGTGACATCAGAACCCAACTGAATTTCCTCCCAGCAGCATGTAGCTGTCAAGTCTAACCACCTTAAACCACCTTAAACTAATTTAGTTGTACTGTTTACATCAGCACAGGACTGTACCAAAAGGTGTGTGTGTGGGGGGGGGTCCAGATTGTATATGTAACCACCCAGTCCCTTGAGGTTACTAGAAGCCTATCAGTCTTATTGTTAGGAAGGCAGCAGGCAGTTGGTAGGGAGCTCAGTAGGGGCTCCTTACATAATGACATCATTGTTTACTCAGCAACATGAGGGAGGAATGATTAGGTCATTTTAGAACTGTCGCAGCAGCATAGGCCACTCTCTGTGGACAGCTGCTCTGAGGAACATAGAAGGCTCAGTTTGTGTCAGTCAGTAGTGGAGTGAGGAGGTAAGAGTGGCAGAAGGACTGCCAGTGGGCTCTGAGTAGAGGGCCCAGGATTTCTCAGCCTAGTGGAGTGTCACATACAGCTTCTGGTGAACTGGTAGAGACAAGGCTACAGCAGGATTTCATGATTTCTACTCCCTGAGAAGTGGAGGGAACTGCTTGCTCTCAGTGGACTCGAGGGGCAATCCCCTGAATGTTCTGTGGTGTTTTCAGCTGCCTTGGATGGATAGGACCTGAAAGAGACTGTTTTGATTGGCTACCCAAGAGAATACCTTTCCTTCTCTTTCATTGTTCCATGCCCTGTGGATGGGACAACTTCAGTGAGTACTGTTCAAGGAGACCAGATCTCCACATTTCTTAGGGAAAGCATTTACTAGGACAAACAAGTAAACCTTGAGAGTGTAGTTCAAGAGGTTTACAGTTGTCATGGCAACTGCGAGAGGTGATTGTATCTGTGATTAACCAACATTACTCAGGCATTGTATTTTATAGTGTATGGAGAAACTAGCCACTGTGGGGGAAAAAAACATTTTTTTTTAATGTGTGTTTGTTCTTCTGCTTGGATATGAATGCCTCCTGGTTTGAACGAACATTACGCCAAAGCTTGTTTCCAGGTACAACCTGAGAGCAAAAGGAAGTCAGTTGCTCAGGCTCATTCAGTATGCAAGTTGGGGCTGTGGGATTAAAACCCAGGTCTCCAGATTTGAAACTCAAAAGAGCACTAAACCAGTATGCAGCCAATACTGCCTCCTTTGGCATCATAAGGGGTACAAAGACTATCCCGACTCCAACACACTATCAAGCAACTTATAAAATGTAATCAGAAGCGACTTCATTGATCAATTTAAGTTATGGTTGGTGGCTGATCAGATTGGATACCATACTGTCAAGTTAGGGTACAGTATGGCGCAGTGGTTTAAAGGTATGATCTGCAAATCTGGAGACCTGGGTGTCAATCCCACTGCTCCCACTTACATTTAGTGTGGTACCCTGAGCAAGTCATTAACTTCCCTGTGCTCTAGGTCGCACCTGAAAATGAGCTTTGACTAGTGTGCCTATCCTGGATAAACACTTTATTTCCCCCATTACACAGTACTGTAAACAACTAAGGACAATCAACTAGCAATACTGTCTGACCTGACTGCAATGAAGTTATGCTTTATACCACATGTTTGCTGTGTCTTTCTTTTTTCAAAACAAAAAAATGGGGGAAAAAAAAGGAAGATGATCCCTGACCCTATGTTGTCCCCTTTGTCACCCCATTCCATTTTGAATGTGATTCCTTAGTATCTAGTAGCTGCAACTCCCTTCTCCTCACCCATCCACCACTGATCCATGTGTGGGCCTGGTTTCATTTTTTGTCTCCCACCCTCACCTCCACAGTCCCTATTCCACTACCAGTACTACAATCCTCTGGTTTCCATTGGAAAATCCTACACCCCTCCTCCCAGATAGCCACCACCTGCATAGACTTCTCCTCACCTTCTACCTAGGCTGGCTACCAAGAATCCTTTATCGTGGAGTAATTTGCTTAGTGCATGCATTTCCTACATGATGTGGCCACATTTTTTAATAACACGCAAAACCGGTATTTCACAAAGCAAACAGATAAAGGATTATGGTTTTAAGTAAATTCTTTACGTATCCTTAGCCATCCTTGAATAGTTGCATTTCACTTTGTGGCAGTATAAACCCCAGATGCAGATTTTGGGTTTAGACTGCCATAAAGTGACAGTCTGTGATGAGAGTGTATTGCATCTATGTTGTTCTTTATTTGTTACTCTGGCAACCCTGGTATACACTGGCTGGATCTCATGGTCATATGAGAAGCAGAACTGTGTTTGTGTTTTTCGGTGATGGACTGGTCACATCTGGGGATGTAGATCTTGCCGGTGGAAGCCAAGTGACTGACTGGGAGGGATAGGGATGTACAAGGTAAGAGTCGTGCAAGTGCAACATTAGACAATGAAAACAGTATTTCAATCAATGGGTGGTGAGGAAGGGAGCACTAGACACCACTGGGAATAAGTTAAGAATGGGATAGGATGAAGGGGAAACTAGTCACAGTGGAGTGCATTGTATTACACTTAAAGTAGGACTAAATGGAGCTTTCTCAACTAGTAAAATTTTGTCACAGGGGGTGCCTCAGGGGTCCGTTTTGGGCCCTTTGTTGTTTACGGTATTTGTAGATGTTGTTCCATCTTTATTGAAGGATACACATTGCCTGATTTATGCAGATGATATTATTTTGTATAAAAGTTCAATTTCTGTTGAACTTATAAATAATTCCTTAAATAAGGACTTTGCTATCCAATGTGGGTGGTTAAAAGGGAATTGTTTGGCATTAAATTATTCTAAATCAAAATGTATGTTGTTTGGATCTAGGATTAGATTAAATAGATCTCAGAATTTGTCCATTTCTGATTTGTTAGGTAATGGGTTGGAGCAGGTAAAATAATTTAAATATCTTGGAGTTTTTTTAGATCAACACCTAAAATTTTCTGATCATGTAAAATTTATTTCTCGTCCGATCAATCAGAGACTTGGTGTATTACATAGATACATAGATACATAGACAGTGTCGGCAGATAAGGGCCTATGGCCCACCCAGTCTGCCCATTTGAGCTTGTAAGTTCAGTTTGTTTTTCTAGAAGTCTGTTGCCCCTTACCCCTGACCTCCAGAATTCCTTTATGTCTATCCCATGCATTCTTAAAACCGTGATTGTTTCAGCCCACCACTTTCTCTGGCAGGTGTTCCACTTGTCCACCACCCGTTCTGTGAAAAATTCTTTCTCATGTTTCCTCTGAATCATCCTCCTTCAACTTCATCCCATGCCCTCTAGTTCTGGAACATCTTTTCGCTTAAAAATAGTGTTTTCCTGCACCCTGTTCCTCCCTGTAAGATGCTTGTATGTCTCTATCATATCCTCTCTCCCTCCTCTCCTCCAGGGAGTACATGTTCAGTTCCTTCAACCTGTCTTCATAGGACTTGTGATGCAATCCATGCACCATCTTTGTTGCCCTCCTCTGAACCTTCTCTACCCTGTCTATGTCCTTACGTAGGTATGGTCTCCAGAACTGTACACTGTACTCAGGTGGGGCCTCACTAGTGTCTTGTATAGCGGAATTATGACTCCCTTTCCTGCTGGTGATGCCCTGCCATACATCCCAGCATCCTATTTGCTTTACCTGCTGCCTTGTCACACTGCTTCCCTACCTTGAGGTCATCAGAGATGATAACCCCAAGATCCCTTTCCTGCTTGGTGCATGCTATTCCTCACCCCCAACTGATATATTGTGCCAGGGTTTTTGTGCCCCATATGCATTATCTTGCACTTCTTTGCATTGAATTTCAACTGCCAAACCCTGACCATTCTTCAAGTTTCTGCAGGTCCCTTCTCATTCTGTCTACACCCTCTGGTGTGTCTACTCTGTTACAGAGCTTTGTGTCATCAGCAAACAGTGAAATTCTGCCTTCTAGGTCCGCGCATATGTCACTGATGAAGATGTTGAATAGGACCGGTCCCAGCACTGAGCCCTGTGGTACCCACTGGTCCTCTTCCTCTGTGGAGTGACAGCCATTTACCACCACCCTCTGTGTCCTGCCACCCAGCCAGTTACCTACCCACCACACTACTGTCCTGCCCACACCATATTCCCCAGTTTGTGTAATAGTCTTCTATGTGGCACAGTGTCAAGGCCTTGCTGAAGTCCAGATAGGCCATGTCCTGCCCTCCCTGATCCACCTCCCTAGTCACCCAGTCAAAAATTCACGAGGTTGGTCTGACATGACCTCCCCTGGTGAAACCATGCTGCCTTGGGTCCTGTAGTCCATTGACAACCAGATGTTCTACCAATCTCTCCTTCAGTAGTGCTTCCATGATCTTCCCCACTACCGAGGTGAGGCTGACTGGTCTGTAGTTCCCTGCTTCCTCTTTGTTCCCACTTTTGTATAAGGGGACTACATCTGCTGTCCTCCAGTCTTTGGGCCTCCCTGTTTCCAGTGATCGGCTAAACAGGATAGCCAGAGGTTCAGCCACCACCTCTCTTAGTTCTTTAAGGACCTGGGTGCACCCCATCTGGCACCATTGCTTTATCAACTCTTATTACTTCCAGTTCCTTCAGGACCCTTTCTCGTGTAAAGGGACTTGTGTCCATTTCTGCACCCATTCTCACCCTTGTACTCCTTCAGACCCATTACCTCCTCTTCCTCAGTAAAGACTGAGCAGAAATACCTGTTCAATATGTCAGCTTTACTGTTGTCATCCTCCACGTGGCCCCATCCTCCCCTTCAGTCTCACTATCCCTCCTTTGTCTTTCTTTTTTCCCTTATGTACCTGTAAAGGTTTTGTCCCTCTACCCACTGATTTTGCAATGTGCTCTTCTGTCTGAGCTTTGGCTTCCCTTACTGACCTCCTGCCTCCTTTGCTTTCTCCTGGTACTTCTCCCTATCCCCTTCTGCCTGTGTCTTTTTGTATTGCCTGAATGCAATCTTTTTGGCTTTCACTTTCTTTGCTACCTCTTTGGAAAACCATAATGGTCTCCTCTTCCTTTTCATCTTGCTAACCTGCTTAATGCATAATTCTGTTGTTCTTGTAATCCCCATTTTAAATACTGCCCACTGTTCCTCAACCCCTGATTCCTGTCCCATTCCCCTTAATGCCTCTTTCAAGTATCTCCCCATTTTCCCAAAGTCTGCCCCTAAAATCCAGGATACGTGTTTTGTGTGGTTTGGTTCTGCTCTTTCTGTGATTTCAAACCACAATGACTGGTAGTCTCTACTGTTTCCCAGGTGCTCCCCTGTTACCCCATCACACTGTCCCTGTTTGTGAGCACAAGTCCAGTATTGCCTTCTGCCGAGTTGGTTCCATGACCAGTTGCTTGAGGAAGGCACCTGAAGGGTCCAGGATAAATCTGCTCCTAGTTGATGCTGCTGCTGGGATGCTTCAGTCCACGTCTGGAATATTGAAGTCTCCAACCAGTACTACCTCACCTTGTCTGCCATCCTTTGGATGGCTAGCATCAACTCCTATCTGTTTCTTCCTCTGTGCTGGTGGTCTATAGACCACACCTGTCTCGGATGGCTGTCCCCATTTTCCTTTCCAGCTTAACCCACAGTATCTCTCCCCCATTTTGTTCCTCCTGGATCTCTGTGGCCCTTATGTCATTTTTCACATACAGTGCCACTCCTCCTCCCTTCCTGCCTGCTCTGTCTCTTCTGAATATGTTGTAGCCAGGTATGGCCATCTCCCAGTCATGGTTATCATTACACCAGGTTTCAGTGATGGCCACAATGTCCAGGTCTGACTGCACCATGACAGCCTCCAGATCTTCCATCTTGTTGCTAAGGCTCCTGGCATTTGCACATGGCTTTCCATGATTTGACCTCCTAGACTGTTTCACAGTTCTACTCAGCCCCTTCCTTGGTTGTCATTTATCCTGGTTTCCTTGCTGTCTGCCCTTCTGCTGAATTTTGCCTCTTTTCTGCTTATCCACCTCTTGGGCACTAATCTCCATCTTTTGCACACTGCTTTGCAGAGATAGCCACTCCTCTGGTTCATTGGTTCCACTGCTAGCTGTGGGGGGTGAGCAAGTAGGTACCCTCCTTGCAGGCCTGCCACCCCTTTGCTAGTTTAAATGCTTGTCAATGTAGCATTTAAACTTATCATTGAGTCTTGGATTCCCCTCCAGGGATGGATGCAGGCGTCAGGCTTGAACAAACCTCCATCCTCCAGGTGGGTCCCCAGTCACCAATGAATCAAACCCTTCCTCACAGTACCAGTTCTTCAACCATGAGTTAAAGTTCCTGGTGCATGCACTCCTATGCTCTCCTTGCCACTCACAGGTAGTACTTCTGGAAAGTGACAGAAGTAGCTACTTGCTTGAGACCCTCCCCAGTTTCCTAAACTCTTCCTGAACTTCCTTTGGCTCCCCATTTGCCAGGTCATTAGTACCTAGGTGGATAATGACATCCAGCTCACCCTCCCGTCTTGCCTTCCCAGTGAACCCCAGGATCTTCCTTCCATCCCTCCATGCCGTGGCACCTGGTGACATCTCCTCCTTGTCCTCCCCTCCTGTGTCCCTAGCTGGATCCCTCTTATGATGGAGTCCCCTACCAGGATTCTTCCTCCTCCTCTGGGGTCCACTGCTTTCCCGCTGAGGTCACCTCCTAGCTAACCTCCACATCCTTTCCTTCCACTTCTCTAGGTACCTCTATTTGGTTGTCCTCATTGCTAGTGTGGCATGAGTTCTTGAGTGGAATAGGATCTGGGATGTGCCTCTGCTAACCGCTCTAACCCTCCCTGAGCCCACTGTCATCCAAGTGCTCTGTTCTCGGCATCCTTTGAGGCAGTTGCATTGGACTGGGTGGTCCCTGGATAGGGGTGATGGTACTCCTGACCCAGTTTGCTTCCGCTCTGAGTCTGGCTACCTCCTCCGCAGTCTAGAGATGCAGCAGATGGGGCAGCACCTCAGTGTCCAGAAGGTCTGCCTGAATATGGCTCCCCAGCCACTGCATTGCACCACTCCCATTATACTGCAGTTCCACTACTTGTCTGCTACTGAGCTCTCCTAGTTCCTTTTTATATTTACTGTCCTAAAAATCCTGCCACTGATCCTCAGATAATTTTTTTAAAGAAAAAGAAACAATAAATAAATAAATGAATCAAAACACTTGTGCTGAGGGTGGGCTTCTTCCCCTATGCCCCTCCTACTTCACACCCTTACTATACCTGTGTTTAGCTCCTCTCAATCAGATTTAACAGGGCATATAATTAGAGTTGGGGAAGGAGGGAAGACAAATGCAGCAATTAAAGACAGCACAGAATTACACCACCACTATGTTTTAAATTTTCAACAGCCCAAAAACAATTATAAGTAAATACAACAAAGAAATTATAGTGTCACTAAAAGCCCTCAATCTAAGTTTAAAAGAAAAATAGCAATTACCAGTTACTCTAAAGCACTGAATTGAATATGTTTCCTTCCTTCCCCTTCTGGCTTCTTCTGAGAAATGAACTCTACTTGCTACTTCAACTCTGACTAAGCCCCACCTCCAGTTATCACGTAGCTGAGGTCAGAGGCCAGACAATTAACACCCTTCACCCAACTACAGGGCAGTCAGACAAGCCAAGATAAAATCTGCAGCAATTAAAGACAGCACAGAATTACACCACCACTATGTTTTAAATTTTCAACAGCCCAAAAACAATTATAAGTAAAGACAACAAAGAAATTATAGTGTCACTAAAAGCCCTCAATCTAAGTTTAAAAGAAAAATAGCAATTACCAGTTACTCTAAAACACTGAATTGAATATGTTTCCTTCCTTCCCCTTCTGGCTTGGTATTATTCAAGTTTCAATCCCTGTTGACTTTATCAGCAAGACGTGCAATAGCAGAGGGTGTCTTATTACCACAGTTGAATTATAATGCATTTCTTTTTACTAATCTGTCAAATAGAGAGTTATCTCTTCTTACTAATGTGTTTCATGGTATTTGTAGATTCACTTTTAAGTTGTCCTGTTCTACTCATCACTGTGAACTGTATAGACTATCTTCCTGGCTTCCTCCCGGGATGGGTTGTCTGTACAGTTTATGTTTATTAACGGATACAGTTCTTCGTCAAGGTACAGATTCTCCATTATATTCACTTTTACACATTAAAATAAACTCACGGGAACTTCGCTCTGATCAACAAATTAAGCTAAAGGTTCCAAAAACTAAGACAAAAATGGAGGATGGTTCGTTTACTTACTCTGCTGCTAAAAATTGGAATGAGCTTCCTATTGTTTTATATGAAAATGTTTGTCATCAGACTTTTAAAATTAGGTTAAGAAATTATTTTCTTGCTAAATTGCATTGTTGCTGTTTTCAGTAATTATTTTATATATATTTATTTTTAATTTGGAATGCATGTTTAATGATGTATTGTATTGTGATGTGAGTTTGTTAATTGTAAACATCTTGACTGTATATGTATGGTCTCCGGGTCATACATGAAAACGGGCCTTTGGCTCATTGTACTTACCAGGTAAACAAATGTTTTAAAATAAATAAAAAAAAAAAATTACACACTGTTTGAGATGGGCAGAAGGAGGAGGGTTATTTATCATTAGACACTCAGAAGCAGTAGGGAGAAGAGTAGACAGACTCTACAACTAAGTGCCATGGGCCTGGTCATTTATGAGTCAGGTCTGCTACTGTTATTCCAGATGCAGCTGAGGGTGTCTTTTGTTTTTTTCACACACACACATACACACACTGGACAACCAGGATATTTTAAATTAGTGTGCAGCCTGCTTTAACTGATTCCACTGTTCTCAGGTAAGACCCAACACTGTGTCTCCCGAGTCTGCAAGTCATTAATTGTATTTGACTGGACTGACAGCTGAGCATTTTATGCAAAACACAAAAGAACACCATTTATTTATTTATTTAGAACATCGGAATTACAAACCTTTGAGTCATGGACTGCAAGCAACTCGGCCCACCAAGCCAGGATATTTGTGCAGTGAAGCCAGATTCTGAAGCTCTGTTGTAGGGTCCATCTACTCTGCTGCTTTGACCATTCATTCATAGTTCTGTCCTCCTCAGTGCTAGTCTGCTCAGTCAGACCCAACACTGTCTCCCTCCAGGAACAGACATTTATTTTACTTGACTGTTACTCTCTGGAGTATTTTAAGCAAAACAGCTTTCTGCAAACCACCAGGATATTTATTTTAATTTCAATTAGTTAGCTGTGCAGTGCAGCGCTTCAAGTATGACTCATTGTGTGCTCTCATCCTCAGCTCAGAGACCCAACAACACAACACTGTCTCCAGTCTAGACAGACATTATTTAATTTTATTCGACCAGACTGATTCAACATTATTTTAATGAACTTCTCTAGATCTGTTAGTTAATTTATTAAACCCTCTCTCCATCCGTATTATTTAAATATATTGTGTGTGTGTATATATATATATATATATATATATATAGATATTTAAATCATGACTATGTAGCAGGCCAGGACTCCCAAGAGGACATTTATTTTACCTGGCTGTCAACTCTTTGGAATATTGTAAGCAAAAGAGCTTCAGCTTCCTGCAAACTATCAGTATGTATTTATTTTAATTTCAGATCATTAACTGAGCAGTGCCATGAGTTTTGACTCATTGTGTGCCTGTGCTGTGCCCTCCTCATCATCAGCTGAGAGAGACACAACAACACAACACTGTTGTCTCCAGTCCAGACATTATTTAATTTTATTTGACTGGACTGATGACTGATTGAGTCAGTATTTTGTTAAGGAGCTCCACTCTAGATCCATTACTTAGTTTATTTATTAGACTCTCCATCTATCCGTATATTATTTAAATAAAAAAATAAATATTTTCAATCATAACGAAGCTGTAGCCAGCCAGGAGGGACAGCGGGTGACTGGAGAGGAGCAGCCAAGAAGGAGCAGATTCTGCTGCAGAGAGAGTCAAAACTCAACCCAGACCGGTGCACACACGGTGCCAAGATCCAAGCACAAGCAGCCTGCATGCAGCCCGGCATCACCATCTCATCCCATCCCTTGGTCTCGCTCATCATCGTGGCATGCCTCGCTCGGCTCTGCATCATTTTGTAATCATCACCCCAGTGTCCTTCCTGCAGAGTCACTGACTCACATAGGCTAGGAAGAGAAAATATTTTTTAGAGTGTCTTACAGTAACTTATTTTTCTGCAGTGTGAATGAGCTGAGGTGACTAGGCGAGTGATAGAGAGTCAGTCAGTCGGGACCTCTGCTCCTAACAGCCATAATGGATTTCTAGCTCAGTGCTGCACTGCCTGCTGCTATCATCTTTGGGTTGGGGTGGGGTAGGAGCATGACAGCAATTGGTAAGTCTGCCTTCCTTGCTCCTTTATTCAAGTTCTTTCTTTGTCTTCTGACTGTCCCTACAATTTCCCCCTGCCCATGCCTAAGCTGCCTTTTTTTGTGTGTTTCCTTCCTAACCTGGAGTAGAGTTGGTAAAAGAAATAATTGATTTCTTCAAAAAATAAGTGTTCAAGTGAGCTGAGCATGATCTACAACTCTGTAGAACAACAGAGACTGTACTAGCTAGTGACGGCTACAATCTCCCTACACCACCACCACCGCACAATGAGTCGGAACATCTGAGAAGGGGCAGGGTAGGCTCTCACAGATACATGCGCATTAGGCGTAACAACAGAGTGACATCACCTGACTGCCAGTAGAGTGAACATGTGATGCTTCCCAGTACCCCCAACTGCTTGATAAAAGTGAATTTTTTTTTCAAGGACAGGTTTCTTCTGTTTTTTAAGATCTGATTTCAGAGTACTGGAGCTCAGAGCAAGTGCACACAGGAGATCATGGGGGGCCCCTTTTGGTGGGGGGAGACCTGGGACATTTACCCCATTTGCCCCACTGTTAATCTGACTCTGACGTTGTATATTTTTTACTTGTCTGATTTATCTCTCCAGCGTCCTCTGTCCTGTCTGCTTCACATTTTTTTATCTTATTTATTCTTATTTACATTATTTTAACATTTTACAATGGGGGCAGAAAAGGTAGGTACTCATTCATGCGTAGATTGGGCGATGACGTGCTCATCCACATCTCACTCCCATTTAATAGAAACAAAAATAGAACCCAAAAGTGGCAAATGGGGGGAGGGAGCAGCTTCACCTTGTTTATATTATTATTTTTTTATATTTAATTTTCATTTTGAAATTGGGGCAGAGAAGGCAGCTCCATCGGTGATGCGTGGGGGGGCATTCATGCTCATCTGCTTCCCACCTGATAAACTCTTTTATTTGTGTCCCCCTGAAAATGCTTGCATTCATTCATAGTTATCATTATTTTTATGTTGTCTTGCGGTAGTAGCACACTAAAAGGCGTGCCAGTGTTGTGGCGAAAGCAGGGAGGACTTTAGTGGGTGCGTCCCTCAGCCACCAATTAGCGAGCATGCTGGTGATGACAGCAGTTTCAGAGAGAGCCACAGAGTTAAAAATAAAATGCCGCTCCAATTAAGTGCAGTTTCTTCATTGGAGCATCAGATAACAAAGATCCATTAGGTGTCTTTCCTGGTGAAGCTTTCCAATAAATATAGCGGCTCCTGCTGCCTGCCACACAATCCCCACAAAGCCGACATCAGGGATGCCCAATCCCACTGTCTACATGTCCCCTCCCAGTTCAATTTGTTTGCCAAGAGATGGCCCCAATCCTCATTGTCATCATGTCTCCTTCCCCCCCACACACACACATATTTTCTTTGCCGACGGGGCTGCCCAATCTCCATCAGCATCATATCCCCCCCAAACTTGTGGCACACTGGGAGCCCACCCCAGTGTGCCCGAAATCTTTTTTTTAACCTGTAAATAAAGAGAACAGTCCATAAAGTCCAGTTTCTTTTTTAACCTGTGAAAAACATGGTCCACGTCCTGCACACCTCCCCAGCCCACACCCACTCTGCATACTTCCTCGGCCCCCTCACCATACTTACCTCTGGAGGACTGGCTGCAATCTTCTGGGAGTGGGAACACATCTGCATTCTTCAAAAATTGACCGGGAACTGAACAAAATGCGGTAAGCTTTACAGTGGCAGGCAATGGGGGGTTTCAACTTAGGTGGCTATCTCAGCTATTTTTGGGAATTTTGGTACCAGATTTTCAGTATGGGGCTCTTGGGCTCCCACCTCATGAACACATGCACTGTCATCTCGTTACTCTGTCCCGAAAGGTGATTTCATAGTCACTGTGTGGAATCACCTTTTGGGCTCTGTTAACAAAATGACAGTGCCACTGTTCATGAAGTGGGGTCCCAAAAAGCCCATGTTGCAAATTTGGTGAAAAATTCCAAAAATGACTGCGTTCTGAGCATGCATTGCACAGTTTCTATCCACGATCATTATTTTGAAATTTTTTATGTTTCCTCTAGATTTTCAACATTGCCTTTTCTTCACCACCTTGTGAACAGTACAGCTGTCATTTTCACATCCTGCCCGAAATTAGTTTTCACACCTGTGGCGCATAATGGCACAGTCGCTGTGGGAAATCAACTTTTGGGACAGAGTAACAAAATCCTAGTGCCACTGTTCATGAGGGGAGGTCCCAAAATGCCTATGTTGAAAATGTGGTTAAAAAAATCCAAAAAATAATTGGGTTATGGGCTTGTGTTGCTCAGTTTCTACACATGCTTGTGACTTCACCAATTTTTCATATTTTCACTCCATATTTTCAACATTGCCATTTTTTTACACCTCCTCATGAACAGTACAGTTGTCTTTTTTCACATCCTGCCCAAAATGTGTTTTTGCACCTGTGGTGCCAAATGGCACAGTCACTGTGCAAAATCACCTTTCAGCTAACGAACTGATAGTGCCAGTCTTCATGAGGTGGGATCTCAAAAAGCCCATGTTGAAAATTTGGAGTGAAAATACTAACAAACGCCCATGGTGTTAGGGTTTCCAACTGTAATGCCCCACCCTATAGAGACTGACAAGCATCAGGGGTGTGACTTTGGATCATCGGCTATAGAAACATAGACTTTGATTGCAGATAAGGACCGCTTAGCCCACCTAGTCTGACCATTTCCCTACCTACAGGATAAGTTGCAGATCCTAGTTAACCAACAGCCTCTTTCTTCCTGCCCCCCACAAGAATTGCCTTATGTCTGTCCCATGCATTCTTGAATTTTCCCACAGTTTTAGACCCCACAACCTCCACAGGAAGGCTGTTCCATGCGTCAAGCACCCTCTCTGTGAAAAAATACTTCCTCACGTTGCCCCTGAGGCGTCCCCACTCTATCTTCAAATTGTGTCCCCTTGTTCTTGCACATCTCTTTTTCTGAAAGATGCTGCCCTCTTGGACTTTGTTGATTCCAATGAGATACTTAAAAGTTTCTATCATGTTCCACCTCTCCCTCCTTTCCTCAAGGATATACATATTAAGCTCCTTTAGTCTCACCTCATATGGCTTCTCTTGCAGACCCTGCACCATTTTAGTTGCCCTCCTCTGGACTGCCTCCATCCTGTCTATGTCCTTGTGGAGATGGGGTCTCTAAAACTGGATGCCGTAATGCTCACACCATTCTACCCCCCACCCTGCAGCCAGTGACAGGCATCAAGGTGTGCCTTGGAGTCTTTGACCCCAAAGTTAACCGCATTCTCCTATACTGCACCCATCTCAGTGTATTTCCTTATGGAATGGGGTGAGGTTAAGGTCCGAAGACCCCAAGATGCACCGCAACACTTGTCAGTGTCTGCAGGGTAGGGTGAGGTAAAATGGCATGAGCATTATGGCTGATGACCCAAAGGCACACCCAATTCCTGTCAGTCTCTGCAGGGTGGGGGTGGGGTTGGCATCAATTCAATACTTCACTGCCATTCCTATTATGCATCTCTAACTTCTGCACTACCAATGCCAATGTCAGCAAGACAACATTCGGCATTGACAAATGCTGGTTATTTTTTGTCTTGTGATCTTAACCATTTTCAGCACACGATAACCATAGCACTCCCCCCCAAATAAAATTGGGTCAAAACAAAATGGCAAAGTAAGGAGCTGTTACCCAACTGTGGAGGGGGGTTTTTGTCCTCTTGCATTCATCCATAATTATTATTTCTGTAGCGCTCCACATTGCCAATGGGTAAACATTACAAATGGCTACAGTGCACCCCAACTAGGGGAATGGCACAGCCCAAGCTTTCAGATGTTGAGCACCTGAGGATTCCATACCCTAAGGGCAGCTCCCCAGTTTCATTGTGCCATTGTAAGGAGAGAAAGCTACTTCGCTTCTTGGGACAGCTCTCAAGACTTCAGTTTGGGGCTGCAGTTCTGCTCTGTAGATTGGGGCTGTCTTTTTACAGGGAGCACTCCTAAATTTCTTAAATTGGGCCTGTTAAGCTGTGGCTTTTAAATTGACTGACTTGCCTAATTTTATTCTCACTCACTATGTGGACTGGGAGTCACTTTCTGCTTTGCTAGGGTGTTTTGTATGGTCTCCTGGTATATTTGACTAAAAAAAGCAAAGGTGCCTCAGGTAGGTACATATTTATATTTTGTTTGGGGAGAGTAGGGGCTCTGAGGGGTCACTCATCTCTGGGGTCAGTTTCCTTATCCCCTCCACACCCCAGCTTGAGGTTGTTTTTTAGGTTACTGTATTTCCGGTGCTTTTTTGCCAACAATAAAGTTACTGTTTGAAGGGTTGGAGGAGGCCAGTCAAATTCTCACCTTGTCCTCTGTTCCCATTACAGTTGCGCCGGTGTCATTCAGGCTGAGCAGACGCCTCCTCATTAGTCTAGTTTCCCACAAGAAAAAGCAGGGGAGCACAGTGTGCACACACGTTTTCATTGTGCGCAAGCACGCTCACTCCCCCACGACCTCGGGGACAGCGCACTTTCACTTTTTTAAAGTTGCTGGACATATAATTGAATAGTTAAGTTGGCTGACTGTTTCTATGGAATTGTTTCTCCACATAGTTGTTTAAAAGCTGTGGAGTTTTTCCCCGTCAGTGTCTGAGTTGTGGGCAGCTATATTAAATGTGGTATTAATTTAAGGTTTTACTGTTTTCTTGGCATCATGGCTTTAAGGAAACCATACATTATGAAACAATGCAAGACATGCAGAAGGGTAATAAGGCTCTCTCCCATGGGTACTTATTGTCCTCACTGTGTGGCCCAGCATAATATTTCTCTCACTGTCCCCCCAGGCCGGTCCTCCGAGCTGGAGGGAGGGGTGCCTGGTCCTTCACTTGGCAGTGGCAAAGCAGAATTGTGTAAGACTCTATGGTTGCTCCTCGGTGAGCTTTTGAGCCCTGATGTCCTGCTGGGCATCCCAGAAGGTACACCCAACCCCGAACTGAGACCCTTGGGTCAGGGGGGGCACACAGGCACATCCAGGTGCAACGCAGCATGAGCAGGCTGTGGAGTCAGATATGCAGGCAGATCCCGACCCTGCCCTTTTGGAAAACCAGGATGATGATTATAAGGATCTTGGAGAAACACCTGACCTTGACAAATTACTTTCAGATGAGGAGGACATCCCTTCTGAGGAGGTAGAGGAAGGAGAGTGGATGGAACCCAAGTCCAAGATACCGATTCCACCTCTATTTGTAATAAGTCCTTGTCCTTTTTAATAGCTGAGGCATATAGATCTTTATAGCTCAAGGAGCAACAGTCCATGGAAACTCTGGAGGTTAATCCAGTTCTGTCAGCATCCTCCTCAGCTCCAAAATGTTTCCCAGGCTGTGTCCACTGTGACCAAATTATTGAACAGGAATGGGCAGGTGTGGATGAGAAAAGAAACTTCCCAAAACCAAAGATTAGGAATTATCCTTTTCTAGGGGAAAGGTCTCTCAAGTGGACCCCCCCCCCCCTTTGGCAGACAAGGCTGTCTATAATTCTTTTTTTTTTCAAAGTTTTATTCTGTTTTACACACATACAGAGAGAAGATCTACTGTAACATGTAAATGGGTAATACAGTACACATATATAGGAAATTAGATCAACTATCCCCCCCTTCCGCCCGCCCTCCCACAACCTGCCATTCACACAGAGTACAGCAATCTAATATAAAACTATCGGCAAAAGAAAGATCATTAGGTTTTCTGGAGAGATTGCAGAGCAGCGAGAGGACCCCATATTTTAAGAAATTTCTGAGATTGATTATGTAGGCTATGGCTGTCTATAATTCTATAAAATGCACCACCCTTCCAATGGAGGGGGCTCTGGCACTATCAAATTTGCATGACAGGCAGATGGATACCACATGCAGAAGGGCTTTTGCCACTTCCGGCACAAAAATTCATATGTCCTATGCTTCTTTTATTGTTGTCAGAGCCTTGAACCTCTGGATCACTACGCTGACTGATTACATCCCTCCTGATTCCAGCAGCACAGCACAGGCCTAAGCCTTAGATCATATATTACCATCCCCACATCACTCATAATGAGGGGAATCCTCCGTATCCTCCTTGTACTCCTTCTATATCCTGATCCCTACGGAAATTGCAACCAATCACAGGATGCTACACAGGGGGACTGGATGTTGCCCTTGATCTACCGCAATACCTCAACAGTATCAAGAGACTGGGTATGTATGTATATATAATCTCCCCCTACTGCAACATCCCCCATGGTCTAGCTGCTATGGAGGGACGCAGTCGGTCTTGCTATTGCCTGACACACATCTCCCCCTCTACACAGTAAAATCTTCTGTGCTCTTATCTGTCAGAGTATTAATCACTGCTCTATCAGGAGGACAAAGCTTCACACCTTGATATCATAGAACGCTGAACCAGAACAAAAAAAGCTGGCAAAAGCAAGATTATACAAACTATCTCTTGCTGCAATCATGAAACTGCTGATTTTATGAGTATTATGCTCAGGAAATGTGGAGCTTAATCCAGGGCCCTCAGAGGTTATTACTGCACCCTCAGATCTAGCCAAGATTAAATGATTAAGCTTCCTCCATGTTAATGTGTGTAGCCTATTGAAAAAGATCACAATGATCCAAGCTTGGGTTAACCATACCATACCAGATATATTGGTGGTTTCTGAGACATGGCTTAGGCCTGCCACAGCCGACAAAGATATAAATTTACCCAACTACCGACTTTTCAGAGCTGACTGACAATCTAGAGGAGGGGGTGTAGTTATGTACGTAAAGGACAACCTAACTGCAACCTGCCTCACCTCATCTTCTATGGCAAAATACTTTGAATGCCTATCCCTTAAAGTGGCTCTTTCACACACCGCATCACTGCAGGTAATTGGCTGCTACAGGCCTCCTTCTGCTGGTCTCAAGCTATTATCACATCTGGGTGAGATAATCAAAAAGGGGCCCTGTAGAAACTATAGTTATTGGAGACATAAATCTAAATTGGCTCTCCAAGGCAGCTTCCCCCTTAATATCATTCTGTGACACATATGGTCTTTCACAACTCATCAATGAGCCTACCAGAATCAACAATAAGACACCAAGTAATAGCACACTCTTAGATGTTATTCTGGTGCGCAAACATCACCTATTCTCCCACGTTGGAGTCCTGTTCAGTGATATCAGAGACCACTGCCTCATTGCTAGCATAAGAACATCCTATAAACCTACATCCCCCACTAAGTTCACAGTGAGGAGACCAAAACAGAATTTTAACATTTATGCATATCTGGAAGAGATAAAGTACTCCACACGATGGCAAGAATTTTACTTAGCAGATACAGTGTAGATAGCATATGATGTTCTAAATGACATTATCACAGGAGCCCTTCACATATAGGCACCAGTATCTAAAGTGCGTATCAAACACAAAATCTGTCGTTGGTTTACATCAGACCTTAAATCCGCCCTCCTAGACAGAGACAAGCTATGGAAAAAGGCACGTAAAACTAAGATGCCATCAGATTGAGTGCATTTCAAAAAGGCCAGAAACATCTGTACCAGGAAAGCAAGAGATGCTAAGGCTGCTTACTATAGGGCTGAACTAGTCACCTCCTTCCACAACCCCGCCAAGTTCTGGAACGCTATAAATGACATAGCAGGACATGACCCAAGTAATTCACTCCCAGCCAAGATACTCATTGGAACGAACATCATCAATGATAGACTAGAAGTCTTGGAGTCCTTTAACAATCACTTTACGACTGCAGGACTAGCATTTGACACCTCTCCCGCTAACCTAATGTGATCCCAATTAAGCATACAAAACACCAAAACACTGGTAACTGACTCTACCTTCTCCTTCAAACCAACCACTTTGAAGCAAGTGGAAGAATTAATATCCCAACTGGACATCATGAAAAGTGCAGGTGCAGACTCCCTTAACCCCTACTTCTTAAAGATTGCCATACAAGTATTAGCAGTACCGATAACGCACTTATTTAACCTTTCACTACAACTAGAAACTATTCCATCGATCTGGAAAACTGCTCAAGTCATTCCACTATTGAAAGCAGGGGACTCTTCGGATCTCAACAACTACAGACCGATTTCCATCCTCCCTGTGCTATCCAAACTGCTGGAAAAGATCGTAAGCACACAACTGAGAGGATACCTTGAAGCGGCTAACCTCTTAAACCCAGCACAGTCTGGATTTAGAGCCAAACAAAGTACCATTACAGCCCTTGCAAAAGTAACCAACGACTGGCAACTAGAATTGGATAAAAAAAAATGGTGTCTGCGCTGTGTTTTCAGACCTGAGTAAGGCATTCAATACGGTCAACCACGATCTGCTCCTTTCCTCCCTGAAATCCATAGGACTTTATTCGAACTCCCTATGATGGTTCAACAACTACCTTATGGGAAGAACCCAGCAGATGAAGGCTAAAGAGGACCTGTCCCCACTCAAACCACTGCAAAGAGGAGTACCCCAAGGATCTATCCTCGGTCCGATCCTCTTTGCCACCTATATCAATAGTATCAGCAATAACCTCACCAAAGCCACTGTACACCTATTTGCTGATGATACGGTGCTGTATGTCAGCCACCCTTCTCCTGAGACAGCCTGCAAAGAACTACAAGCAGAATTCAACCTACTCCAACACCAACTACTGAAAAAAACTTCTGCTCAATGCAAAGAAAATGAAGGCAATGTTTTTCTCTCCCCAAACACAGGCATGATATTCTAATCCAAGCAATCTCCCTCACATATCCACTGTCCTTGATGAAAACCTTGAATTTGCCATAAAATTCAAATACCTGGGTGTCTGGCTAGACAGTAGACTCTACTTCATAGAACATTTGGAAGAACTACTAAAAAAACTTCGACAGAGACTTGGACTGTATTACAGAATAAAGTATTTTCTCACAAGCAAAACTAAAAAAAAGCTGGTCCAGGCCACATTTCTTTCAGTAATTGACTACGCTGATTTCTTATATGGACGTTGCCCCATCTCATACCTGGAAAAACTGGATACACTCTACCATAGAGCCCTGAGGTTTATTACAGAACTTCCTTTCAACATTCACCATTGTTCACTGTATGCCGCAGTTGGATGTACCTTGCTCCACTTTAGAAGGGACAGAAACACTACACTATGGATTTACAGAACCATAACCCAGAACTTACCAAAATATGTTTCAGATTGCTTCATACAAGCCTCGTCAAGTAAATATGCCCCACGAAGTTACAATTTCATCATGCTTAAAGTGCCCAAATTCAATTCTCGCTATGGTAGAGCTGCCATTATTTCTGTGTTATCTTCCTTATGGAACACTATGCAGAAATTACTGAAAGTGAACAAACCCATATCCATTACTTCCTTCAAATCCCTGTACTCTAGGCTTATCAAAGAAAAATGTAACTGTTTTCGACAGTAGTAGAGAAAATGTTATTCCTCTCCCTCACCTCCTAGCCTGTCCCATCCTTCGAGGCTCTCCGCCACTCCCCAGATTCGTCATTCATACATTCTTCTCATTCTTATTTCTTTCTTTTACTATGCATTCATATAGTACCGTACTATTCCCCCTGTTATGTTCCTCACCCCCATCACTGGCTTCCATCTTCCTTCACTGCCTACTTGCACCCCTCCCTTCTCTCTCTTTCTCTATCACCCCTGCCGATAGTCTCGGATAAGGCCATCAATACCATCTATCTCTCTTGCCACCCGGCCTTCCTTGTAATAAGCCTCCGACTTACCTCTCCCCATAGAACCACCTCCTCATCCACCCAGACTGCGCACCATCCATTCCCAAACCTCTGTCAAACCCCCTTATACCTCATACTTTACACCCCAATCCCCACATATTCTCTCTACAACCAAATTTATGAGCTGCCTATTCCTTAATCCATGTCAATATGTAAATGGTTTTAATAGCTTTTGCACAATTTGTATATATCTATGTATTGGTACCCTCAATGCTATTATATCCTGTATAATCTGTTCCTCATTGTGTGTGTGTTCATTGAATTGTACTACATCTTTCATGTAACTGAACCTTGACCTTACCAGGTCCATCTTGCAAATGAGCTTTGCTCAACGATGTTCACCTGGATAAATAAAAATTTGATTGATTGATTGATTCCAAGGGTGCGAGTATTTTGCAATTGGTGGCCATGGCACTCTACTTTCTAGGGGTTTCCACAGTGGACAACTTATGCTTGTCGGCCCACTCAGCCTACCACTCTGCATTGGCCATGAGGTCCGTGTGGCTCAGACATTGGTCTGCTGATCTGTCTTCAAAGACGAAACTGTTTAATCTTCTGTTTGAAGGAAGTTTATTGTTTGATTCTGGTCTGGCTTCTGTCTTACAGGAGGTACATGATAAGAAGAGCCACCTCCATGTGTCAAACCAGCAGTGCACAGCCACAGGTCCTCAGTGAGGCCAGGGAGATGGTAGGCGCAGACAGTACCGTGGAGGGTATTGTCCCTTTTGGAACTTCGCTACACAAAGGAGCAGAGGTACCTATTCAAGCAACAGAGGATACAGCAGCAGAGGCTCTTTTCCCAGGTGCCGTGGAGGAGGACGAGCACAAAGGGATGGTACCTCACATTAATGTACGCGGGCCCATCCCTGTCCTCTTCACCTTGGTGGAAGACTACAGGAATTTCCTGCAAGATGGGCCCAAACAACTTCAGACACCTGGGTTCTGGAAATCCTTCGCCTAGGCTATGCCATAGAGTTCTTAACGGTTCCCTCAAGGGGACATTTCCTGTCATCCCCGGTTTCAAAGCAAGTGAAAAAACACCAGACGGTGCTAGATAGTCTGATCCATCTCATTCAAATTGGGGCCATAGTTTCAGTCCCACCAAATGAGCAGGGTCAAAGGTTCTATTCCCTCTACTTCATGTTTCCTAGGACGTCCGGGAGTTTCAGGCCCATTTTGGATCTGAAGCATCTGAACAAGTTTATGCACCACAAGATGTTCAAGATGGAGTGTCTGAGCATGATAAGCCGGGTTGTTCGACCGGGGGATTTCTTAGTCTGAATAGATCTGATGGATGCTTACCTTCACATCCAGAGGTAGCTCAGGTTCTCGATTCTGGGCCAACATTTTAAGTACAGGGCACAACTGATGGCCTTGCAATAGCCCCTTGAGTTTTTTTGAAGCTATTGATTGTTCTGGTAGCTCAACAATGGCAGGAGGGTCATCATGTCTACCTTTATCTGGATGACTTGTTAATTCGAGTACTGATGATGCTTCTTACAAAGAGATCAGTGTCCTGGACCCTGGAGATCCTGGAATGGCATGGTTGGATGGTGAACTGGGAGAAGAGCTCCTTTGAGCCTTCTCAGTCTTTGGAACACTTGGGGGTGATCTTCAACATGAAAGTAGGGAGGGTGTTCCTATCACCTTCCCGGAGATGTTGCTGTCGGTGATACAGTAGCTCAGGACTCAGTCCTCGGCATCAGCCCATACTCTGCTGCAGATTCTGGGTCTTATTTCAGCAGCAATAGATTTAGTCCACTGGGCCCACTTCCACATGTGGTCTCTTGAAATGAAGCTGCTGACTGCCTGGAATCCATCATCGGAAGACTATCAAGACAGGATCCTTCTCACCCCTCAACTTCATTACTCAATGAGTAGTTGGCTGAATGTGAAGAATCTCAACAAGGGAGTTCCATTGGAACTACTGCCAGAGGTGATTCTCATGATGGTAATTAGTCTGCACAGGTGGGGGGCAGTCCTGGACCAACTTCTCACTCAGGGGATTTTGTCATTTCAAGGGCAAGGTCTTCGGCTGTCCCACCAGCGCAGCAGAAAGATTCACTGCTGTGATGCCGGTGACCCGGATTCGTGAACGGACTCGGGCATCAGAGGGCCTGCCAGGGGAAAGAAGGCTTGAGTGTCCAATGACTGCTCACCCACTCTTGGGGGGAGGGTGGGGTTAAAGCCCGGCACCTGCTGACTCTTGGTAGAGGCTGGGAAAACAGCAGTGCGGCAGGATCCCACTGACTGGGGGGGCATGACAGACGTTGGTGTCTGCCTTGATGTCCTGCACATCATGACCCCACAGGAGAAAACAGAGGAAAATGGCACACTAGCCAGTTGGATGACAGCCTACTGGACCCTTGCCACCGGAGTTCCTGGACCACCAAATGACCACCCCAGCAGCACCCAGGACCACTGGCTGGCCAGTAAAGCTAATTCCCATCGTAGGAAGGGGACCCACCCAATGAAGGGATACATTGGGGTACCCTGGGTGGCAGCAATGTGGGCAGTGGGTGGACGGGAGTAGTCCAGGCTGAGTGTAAGCCCTTGAGAGGCCTGAAGGAGAGACTGGCTGGTGTGCCAGAGGGGGAGCATTAAAAAAAAAAAAGCAGGGTCTCCACATCAGTGTTCTGGAGATGAGACTGGTCTACCTAGCTCTACTATTTTCAGTCCAGACTGAGGAACACAGCAGTAAAGGTGCAGTCAGACAGTGCCGTCACAGAGGCATATATAAACAACAAGGAGACACAAGGAGCAGGGAAATGCTTCGGGTGGCCTTAGAACTACTGAGCTGAACAGAGGATAATCTTCTCTCTCTGTTGACGGTACATCTGACAGGGGAAATGAACATGCAGGGGGACTGGCTGTCATGAAGATGTTCATCCCGGAGAGTGGCAGTTGAACCCGGAGTTGTTCGCTCTTCTAAGCAATTGGTTTGGGCCACCGCAAATAGATATTTTTGCCTCAAGTCGCAATGTCCAGACCCACAGTTTCTTCAGTCATTATCGGTGTGCTCACACAGAGGCAGTGGACGCCCTGACTCAGACGTGGTCTTTCCGGAGAGCGTATGCCTTCCCATCAGTGCCTCTCTTCCAGAAAGTTTTAAGAAAAATAAAACACTCATGCAGAAACTTTCTTCTGATATCCCCAGAGTGGCTAAGAAGATTGTGATTCTCAAATCTAGTGAACCTAGCACAGCAAGCTCTTTTCCATCTTCCAGTATGAAGGGATCTCCTGCAGCAAGGCCCCATTCTCCACTCGAATCCAGGTGCAATGTAGCTTGTGGCCTGGCTCCTGAAAGGAGGAGACTGTTAAGATTAGGTTTTTCTCCCCCAAGGGCAGTTGAAACCTTGCTAGCGGCTCGAAAAACCTCTACGTCGGCTGCTTACACCCGAGTCTGGACTAAATTTTCCTCTTGGGGCAGAGAGAAAGGAATTAAACAAAGAAACATAGAAACATAGACTTTGACGGCAGATAAGGACCGCTTGGCCCATGTAGTCTGCCCATTTCCCTACCTACAGGATAGGCCGCAGATCCTAGTTAACCAACAGCCTATTTCTTCCTACCCCCACAAGAATTGCCTTATGTCTGTCCCATGCATTTTAGACCCCACAACCTCCTCAGGAAGGCTGTTCCATGCATCCACTACCCTCTCTGTGAAATAGTACTTCCTCACATTGCCCCTGAACCGCCCCCCCTCTATCTTTAAATTGTGTCCCCTTGCTCTTGCATGTCTCTTTTTCTGAAAGATGCTACCCTCTTGGACTTTGTTGATTCCACTGAGGTACTTAAAAGTTTCTATCATGTCCCCCCTCTCCCTTCTTTCCCCAAGGGTATACATGTTAAGCTCCTTTAGTCTCTCCTCATACGGCTTCTCTTGCAGACCCTGCACCATTTTAGTTGCCCTCCTCTGGACTGCCTCTATCCTGTCTATGTACTTGCAGAGATGTGGTCTCCAGAACTGGACACAGTACTCCAGATGGGGTCTCACCAACTGTCTGTACAGAGGGATAACAACTTCCTGTTTTCTGCTGCTGATGCCTCTCCCTATGCATCCCAGTATACCCCCAGACCTCCCTACTTCTTCCATTCCTTGCTAACCTTAAGGTCATCTGATATGATTACCCCAGGTCCCTTTCCTTTTTGTTGTTATTACTACCCCATTGTATGTATTCTTCCCCTGGGTTCTTGTTTCCCAGGTGCATTATCTGCACTTCTTTGCATTGAATCCTAGCTGCCCATACTCTGACCATTCCTCCAGCCTTGCCAAGTCCCTTCTCATCCCTTCCATGCCTCCTTGTGTATCAACCCTGTTGCAGATCTTTGCGCCATCTGCAAAGAGGCATACTTTTCCTTCCAGTCCTCTGCAATGTCACTTATGAAGACATTAAAAGGACTGGACCCAATACTGAATCTCACGGTACCCCACTAGTAACCCTTTTTCTTCAGAGTGGACTCCATTTACAATTACCTTCTGTGTCCTGTTGTCCAGCCAATGTTTTACCCAGGCTACCACCCTGGGACCCTCCCAGGCTGGTTAATTTGACTATTAATCTTTGTGTGGGACTGTGTCAAATGCCTTGCTAAAATCTAGGTAGGCCATGTCCACAGCCCCTCCCTGGTCTACTACTTTGGTCACCCAGTCAAAGAAATCTATTAGATTCATCTGATATGACCTTCCGCTGTGAACCCATGCTGCCTTGGGTCCCTGTGCCCCACTGGCCTCTAGGTACTCAACTATTCTTTCCTTCCAGAGTGACTCCATCACTTTCTCTACCACAGAGGTCAGACTGACAGGTCTGTAGTTTCCTGCCTCTGTCTTGGTCCCACTTTGTGAGAGGGAATCACATCCGCCTTCCTCAGTCCCTCGGGTACCACAATCCTCCCATGATTTATAAAAAGAGTAGCCAGTGGTTTCTACTAGTTCCCCTTAATTCTTTTAGAATTCTGGGGTGAATTCCATCAGGCCCATTGCTTTGTCCACCTTCAGTTTTAGGAGTTCTTGCAGAACCTTTCTTCTGTGAAAGGGCTGGATCGACCCCCTATCAAGAGTGCTTCTGTTAGTGGATTAGGCACTTCCCCTCCTCTTTTGTGAATACTGAGCAGAAATATTCGTTCAGTATCCCTGCTTTTCACTGTCCCCTCTGCCCACCCACCGTTCATTCTATTCAGCCTCACTATCCCTCCCTTTGTCTTTCTCGCTCGCTGATGTACCTGTAAAATTTTATCCCCTTCTTAACTGAGTTGGCTATCTTTTCCTCAGTTTGGGCCTTTGCTATTCTGACTTCCTCCATGCTTCCTTCTGCCTTAACTGGGTACAGCTCTCTGTCCTGCTCCTTCTGTGTTTCCTTATACTTCTGGAATGCTATCTTTTCTTCCTGACTTTCACAGCCACCTCTTTGAGAACCATAGTGGCTTTTTCTTTCGTTTGATTTGTTTATTTGCTTCACACAAAGGCTTGTTGCCTCTGTGATGGCAGTTTTGATGATTCCCCATTGTTGCTCCACACTCCTTCTAGCCTGTTTGCTAGTGCTTTTCTGAGGCACTCTCCATCTTGCCAAAGTCAGCCCTCCTAAGTCTAATACCCTCACTTTTGTGTGGCTTGACTCTGTAGCTGAGTTTAATGTGAACCACACTGTTTGATGGTCACTTGTTACCAGATGGCAACCCACTTCTAGATCTGAGATCCTCTCACTGCCCCCGTTTGAAAGTACGAGGTCTAAGATTGCTCCCTCACGAGTGGGTTCCAAAACTAGCTGTCTGAGGCCTGCCACCTGTAGGGCATCAAGAATGGCCCTGCTCTTGGATGTGGCTGCAGCAAATGTGCTCCAGTTAACATCTGGCATATTCAGGTCTCCGATCAACAGTATCTCCCCTTTCTCTGCCATTCTAAGAATGCCTTCTATCATATCCTTGTCCATTCCCTCCCCCTGACATGGGGGTCTGTACACAACCCCCTGTGCAGATTGTGGTGCCCTTTCCAGTCTCCAAGGTGACCCACAGTGCCTCCTCTCCTCCCTGTTTACTCTTTTGTTCAGTTGCTTTTATCCTTCCTTGCAGAGAGCTACTCCTCCCCTCTTCTCCCTGCCTGTCTCCTGTAGGTTATGCCCTGGTATGTTAACATCCAGTCATGGTTCTCTGTGTACCATGTTTCTGTGACTACTCTGATATCCAGGCATCCCTCTTCCATCAAGGCCACCAGCTCAGGGAGCTTGTTGCCCAGACTATGGACATTGGTACTCATTACCCTTCATTTCCTGATGGCCTTACTCCTTTTTGCCCCATCCCTGTCCTTCTTGCCTTTGTCACTTTCTCCATTTACCCCTGCCCTTCTCCATATTGACACCTCTATGTTGGTGTTTACCGCACTTACTACCGTAATTTTTTTTGGGGGGGCTAGGATTTCCCTGCTCCTTTCCAGTGCCTCCTCCCTTGGCTAGTTTAAATGCTTGCCAATGAAGCATTTAAACCTATCATCTAGAATCCTGGTTCCCCTCCTGGACAGATGCAGCCCATCATGCCAGTATAGGCTTGCATCACTCCAGGTGGACCCCCAGTCCCCAGTGAAGCCAATTCCCTGAGCTCCACACCAGTTTTTCAACCACTGATCGAATCTGATTGTGCGGAACACCCTAGCCTCTCTCCGACGCCATAGATGGGCAGCACCTCCAAAAGGTTACCGTGCATGCTACTTGTCTAAGGCCCCTCCCCAATTCCACAAACTCTTCCTGCAATTCTCTAATCCTTTTCTAGCCAGGTCATTTGTCCCTAGGTGGACATTAGATATCTCAGCTCCCCCGTGCAGCTGCTCCCGCAATCCTGAGAATTCGCTCCCTGTCCCTCCAAGCCATGGTGCCAGGCAGGCACCTTACCTCCCTCTCCCCTTCCTCCCCCAGTTCTACCTTCCTAACAATGGAGTCCCCCAGGAGTTGTTTCCTTCCCCTGTGGGGTCTCCTGCCACCCTCCTGTGGGTCTCCTTTGTGAAGGTTCCCAGCATCCTCCTTGGTCTCCACTGTGGAGGAACCACACTTTGCCAGAATGGCATAGGAATTGTGGAGAGGTACAACTGGAGGGATGCACCTCTGTTCCACCACCCTTACCCTCCCTAAGCCCACTGTGGTCCAACCGCTCCTCTTTCTTGGCAACATCTGAGGCAACAGCAGTGGCACTGGTGGTCCCTGGATGGAAGAAGAGGTCCCACAAATCCTGGCCAACTCAGCCTGGAGATGAGCAACCCCCTCCCTCAGCCCAGAGAGGTGCCTGCAGATGGGACAACACTGCATCCTCCAGAACATCTCCCAGAAGACTGCTGCTCCCCAGCCACTGCACTGCACCACTCCCATCATGTCTTATTTCTGGCCCCTTAACTGTTTGCAATCCTTACTCTTTCCTCTGTTTTTTTTTCTCTCTCTCTCTCTCTCTCCTTACTTTCTGCCTGTGTGCCCTTTAGGCTCCTGATTGTCCTGTTCTGAGACAAAAATATCCTATATTTCTCAGTAGACCCCTTACTTGCTCAGAGGCAGACCTCCAGCAGCTGGGGGCTGGAGAGCTACTCTGCCCTTCTAGGATGATGGGTCTTTGGGAGGTCTGTGATCACTCACTTCCTGCTCCAAACAGGAAGTTCTTGTTATCAGTCAAATCCTGTGCCTATAAAGTAGAACTACCGTTGGGTGGGAGGGTGGAGGCAATATAGTCCCAGTAGAAGTCCAGCCACACAGCAGTCCTTTCTCCTGTGTTTCTCTGCCAAGTTATTAGCAGAATCTTTCTAAGGCAGTTTTAAATGTAGCTTCCTTCTAGCTAAGCCACTCCCCCTACTTGCTAGATCTTTCTACAAGTAATTTAAACCTCACAGCTATTAAGTCATTTTAATCACCTGAGATTTACACCTAGATAACTGTTCAGATAACCATTCAGTTCAGTTAACTCAGACAAACACACACTTTTTTTTTTGGTTTTGTTTGTTAGTTTTTTTTTTACCCTAAATTAAAGGTCCAAGTGCAAGAGTTCTACTCCTTTAGTCCCAGTAGAGAAGTCCAGTCACACAGCAGTCCTTTCTCCTGGTGTCTTCTGCCAAGCAATGAAGATCTCCATTGCTCAAATTCTGGAGTTCCTTCAGGACAGCGTAGATAAAGGGCTGGCACTGAGCATGCTGAGAGGTCAGGTTTCTGCTCTCGGAGTGTTCCTGGGTTTCTCTCTAAGAATAAATAAAGAAGTTGTTAGTTTTCTGCATGCAGTTGGCAGGGCCAACCACTGTTTCAATCCCCAGTTTCCCCATGAGATCTTAACTTGGTTCTGAATGCTCTCTGTGTTGAGCTCTTTGAACCATTGTCATCTCTGCCACTGGATGTGTTGTCCTACAAGGTCTGTTTTTTAGTGGCCATGTGCTCAGCTAGGAGAGTGGATGAACTCCATGCCTTGTCTCATAAGGAGCCCTACCTTATCATGCATAAGTACAAGGTGGTACTTAGGACTGTTCTGTCCTTTGTCCCTAAAGTGCCCATGGCTTTTCATGTAAACCAATAGATTTGCTTGCCATCCTTCTGCCTGCATCCTTCTCACCCCAAGGAGAAGGAATTATGTAAATTGGACCTCAGGCAGGTAGATAGGATCTACCTTCGACATACATCTGAATTTTGTAAGTCAGATAGTCTTTCTGTACTTTTTGGGGCAGCCAAGCAAGGAGAGAAGGCCTCTAAACCCACCCTAGCTAGGAGGGTGCAGGCCTGTGTTGCAAAAGCTTATTTGGTGAAAAAGAAGAGGTCTCCAGCATTTATCAAGGCCCACTCTACCAGGGCGCTGGTGACTTCCTGGGCAGAAAGGGGAGAGGCCACAGTTTCAGAACTATGCAAGGCATCTAAGTGGACCTCAGTCCACACATTCATGAAACATTATAAATTGGATGTTCAGAGTTCTGCTGATGCAGTTTTTCATCGCAGATTGTTGCAGGCAGCAGTTCGCAAGTAAGTCTGAAATATCTGGCATATGGGATAACATCCCCCCACCTCAGTTTTTTATCTGGGTACTGCTTCTTAGATCCCATTTGTAATGATTACCCATTGACAATGTGGAGCACAACAGAAAGAAGAAACTAACTTCATACTTACTGTAAATTCCTTTTCTGTTCGTTCCAGTTTGCCGTTGGGACCTGCCCAGGAGCACGGCTCCAGAGGGAGAATCTTATCCTGCATGCTAGAAGAGAGGTCTCTTTTTTTAGTAAATCTCCTACATGGATCTCTCTATTCTGCTTCACTATACTTCTGATAGCTAAATTTTTATGCTGATTTATATGATTAATTAATTATCTGTGACTGCAGGTTAACAGGTTTCATTAATGACTGATGATTTTGTGTTATGATCTTATTTATATGTACTATTGGATTTTGTATTTGATGTTACTGTTTTAATGTGTTCAGCGCCTTGAGAAATGAAAGGCACTTTGTAAATAAATGTATTATTATTATTAATTAGGGTGTGCTTCCTGTTGCAGTCCTCTGCTTAACAAAAAAAAAAGTGCATATCTCATGTTATGTATATATATATATATATATTAGCTTTAGTTCACAGAGGGGCAACTCCAGTGAGAAGTCTGGCACCTGGGAAGCACCATAAGACTACATGTTTCGTTTTTCACTACAATATCTGAGTTCATTTCTTTTCTGAATTTTGAATAGAAAGGTAAGAGAGTTTATTGTTAATATAATTATTATGTGATTGTTTTTTAATTGTATGTGGATGTAGCTCTTATGGCACTGCTAAATACTAACATGGGAGCTGCCATTAGGGTATGGAATCCTCAGGTGCACAGCATTCAAAAACTAGGGCTGTGCCATTCTCCTGGTAGGGGTGCACTATACCCATTTGTAATGATTACCCATTGATAATGTTGGAGCTAACCATAAAGGAAATTACTGTAAGTATGAAGTTAATTTCTTCTTTTTTTTCTCCTGCTATATTACCCCTTTTCAGCATATAATAACCATAGCAAGAAATAGATAAATAGATGAATAAACCAGGCCAAAACGGCAACATTAGGAGCTGTATAACTGTGGTATTATTTTATATTATTTGATAATCATAGCCCAAAAATATCAGGCCAAAACAAAACAGCGACGTAAGACACTGTACGTAAATGTGGCAGTGTTGCTGGGGGGGGGGGACTGCTTCACAATTTTTAATGTTATTTATATTTATTTTTCATTTTCAGATTGGGGCATGATGTGTGATGATGAGGGCACACTCTTGCTCATCTGCTTTCCCATTGATAACCTTGTTTGTGTCCACTCTAAACATGCTTACAGTCATTCATTTTCAGTTATTTCTAACAACCCAAACATTGGGACCAAAAACAAAACAACAATATACAGTAAGTAGTTGTTACGTGCAAAGGTCCCAAGCTCTTCCTATTTGCATAGCTATTTCCAATATTTCTAAACTCTTCACCCCTGCGTTACTGGGTAATAATAAGAACCTGGGACAGATATGATGAACCTAATCCTTCCTGATCCTTACAGGATGTTAGAAAATATACTGTATATATACAGTAATATACATTAAATGCACAGTATGTAAGGCATATAATATAGACAAAAAAAATACAACAAATATGTTGCAGGTGGTACCTTTTACTGGATTAACAAAATTATTGTTAAGACTAGCTTTTGAGAGGTGAAACTCTCTTCCTCAGGTCAAAAGTGAAAAACAGCTGAGCAGTGTGACAGATATAAAGGTTGGATGTGGATTCGAAGCCTAGACTAGCAGGTAACAGATCAAAGCATTGCAGTCAATGTTCACCTCTTACAAACAGGAAGACTAATTTTCACTGGAGTATGTCTTTTTGGAGAGATCAACTTGTCAGACAAAAGGCTGCCTAATTTCACTCTGACTCTGGACTATTAATTAACATTTCTAAAATGTCAAAGCATAAAGAAAATACATACTATTGTCTTAAGAAGGTACCTGTTAAAACAACCAGAGGGTGCTGATCTGAGGGTTTAAAAAGAAATTCAGAAGCGCTGCTTTAAGCATAATTAATGGTAGTGTATTAAAAAACTATCATCTTTATTAAGTCCTTTTTCTTTAGTGTCAAAATATTGCATCATTTTTATTTCAATTGTTTTCTGATCCTGGTTGTTTTTGAAGTTCCCTTTTAACACTCTGACAGTAAAATTACTGGTGGAGTGATCTGGTCTAGAAAAATGTTCCCCTACTGGCGTATTTTCATTTTTATGGGTATCTGTGAATCTGTGGTAATTCATTCTAGTTTTTAGTTCCTGTCCGGTTTCACCAATATAGCAGCCTTCCTCACATTTTCTGCATTGTATCATGTATACTACGTTGCTAGAAGAACAGGTATACGAGTTTTGGATCATAAATGTTTTTCCATTGAGACTGACACATGTCTCAGGAGAGATATATGTACATAGTTTGCAGCGAGGTGTTTTGCATGGTTTTGTACCGTTGTCACCTAGTTGGAGCTCAGAAGGAAGTTTGCTTCGCACCAGTTTCTGCTTCAGGTTTGGTGGCTGGCGGAAGGCAAGCACTGGTGGAGTGGGAAATATATTTTTTAGAGTTTCATCTTCAGACAATAGTGGCTGTAGATCTTTAATTATTTTCCGTAGTTTTTCCAGTTCTGGGTTGTAGATTACTACCAAAGGTGTGTGATCAGATGTTCTCTGTGGCTTGTACCGTAGTAGTTCTTCCCTAGACCTATGGAGTGCAGAATGGATATTCCTGTCAATGGAGCTGGTTTTATATCCCTTCTGTCTGAAAGCTTCTTTTAGTGTAATAAGGTGTCTGCCCCTTTCATCTTGATTAGAGCAATTGAATGGTACCGGATGGCCTGGCTGCGTATAATGGATGTTTTGGTATGAGAGGGATGGTAGCTCGAGCTGTGCAGGTAACTGCATCTCTCTGTAGGTTTTCTGTACACAGATGTTTGAAGTGTTCCATTTATTAGTGTGACTCTGGTATCCAGGAAATGCACACAGAGTAATTTATGTGGAATTTAATGGAAGGATGGAAGTTATTGAAGTTGTCAAAAAAATGTTTTAAGTTTTCCTCTCCTGCTGTCCATATGATAAAGATATAATCAATATATCTATAGTATTTTAATGGTTTATGATGTTGCATGCTGAGGAATTTTTCTTCTAGATCTGCCATGAACAGATTGGGGTACTGTGGTGCCATCCTGGTGCTCATAGCCGTTCCCATATTTTGAAGCTAAATGTCAGTGTTGTAGCTGAACTGATTGTGTGTAAGGATGTATTCCATAAATTTGGCTGTCACTTCTGGTGGATATTTGCTCTCTGTGGTGGCTTTTTGCAGGTATTCATAGCATGCCATTATTCCGTCTCTGTGAGGGATGTTGCTAAATAAGGATTCAACATCCACTGTGACCAAAACAGTGTGAGGTGGTAACTGGTCTATACTGTGCAGTTTGTTTAGAAAGTCTGTATCCTGTATGAAGCTGTTTGTGTTTTGCACCAGTGGTTTGAGTATACCTTCTATGAGTCCAGAGATCCCCTCAGTTAATGTGTTAATTCCAGATATAATTGGTCTGCCAGGGTTTCCAGACTTGTGAATTTTTGGTAATGTGTAGAAGGTTCCTAGTGCTGACCTTCTTGGTATCAGATTGCCCAGTTCCTTATGTGTATGTTCTGGAAATGTGCTGATTAGTTGTTTCAATTCTTTCATGAATTTCTTTGTGGGGTCTGCAGTTAGCTTCCTGTAGTAGGTGTTGTCCGAAAGTTGTGTGTAGCCTTCCTGTTTGTAGTTGGTTGTATCCATGATCACAGCTACACCCCCCTTATCAGCAGGTGTAATGGTGATGCTTTTATTGTTTTGTGGGCTATCAATTGCTTTGCTTTCCAAAGGTGAGAGGTTGTATAGAATTTTCCTCTGTTTGCTGGAGATTGTGATTGTACCCTGTGTCTAAAGCTGTCTATGTAGTTGTCTAGTTTAGGGTTACGTTCACTCAGTGGAGTAAAGTGGGGGTGCTTCTTTTTGTGGTTATAACTCCTATCAGATGAACCCTCTTGATTGTGGAAGAATTCTGTCAGTCATAGCCTTCTAAAGAATTCCTCTAGGTCTGAGTACAGTTGTATTTCATCAAGTTTTGAAGAGGGACAGAATATCAGACCTTTAGAAATAACTGACAGTTCTGGCTGTGATAGCCGATGGCTAGAGAGGTTAATTATTCCATTGGACATGGTCATCCAATTGTCAGTCCTAGTGAGTTCTGATTCAGTGTTCGTTATGGACCCATATCTGGGGTGTATATTCACTTCCATTTGGCAACTTGTGTGTTGCAAGGTAGGGTTCTTTGTGTGCTGTATAGTTTTAATTCCAAGAGGTTGAATGTCTAAGGTTCCCTCTGAGGCTGACTGTTGTGTGCACTGTGAGCTGGGCTCCTCTCTAGTCTGTGTTGTATTGGAAGCAGTCCACAGGAAGGTAAAGTCCTCAGTTTCTATGTCACTATCATTGTGAGACATGAAACCATCATGCTCCTTCTGTAGGAGAATCTGTAGTTTCCTGTGTTATTTAATTGCAGCTCATTGTTCTCTGATGTAGAGGCATACTTCTCAACTGACCCTGATTTTCAGGGATGTCCCTGATTTTGCCTCAGAAATTTCCTCTGTCCCTCCTAAATTTGGCATTTCTGTCACTCAAAAGTAGGGACTTGAATCACAAAATAATGCCAGCCATTGGTGTTACAGTCTAG
Source organism: Neoceratodus forsteri (assembly GCA_016271365.2). Classification (NCBI taxonomy): domain Eukaryota; kingdom Metazoa; phylum Chordata; order Ceratodontiformes; family Ceratodontidae; genus Neoceratodus; species Neoceratodus forsteri. The sequence continues at coordinate 946,862,307 of CM057452.1, forward strand.
TTCTCATTAAGAAAATGCTATTCACACTAAGAAGCATGTTGTACACAGCTTCTGGGACTAATACTGCTATTTTTTCTGATTTTGGTCCTTTGTCCCTGATCATTCTAAGCCTTGTCCCTGATTTTTGATCAAGGAGGTTGAGAGGTATGTTTAGAGGCACTGGAGTTCCTTTTCTAATTATTCTGTTCTTCTATTTTGCTGTCATAGGTTTTGAAGTATTAGGCTAGTTTGTGATTTTATCATTTTCTTTTTTCTGTACAGTTGGTGTTTAAGTCTATTTTGCAGTCTTTCACTGATTCGTTTGCCGAGTCATTGCACATACCATGAGTTGTGTGTAGTGGCCAGTGGGTTCTTGATGACAATACCTCTTGGAGTAATATTCCTTTTCTTTCAGGTTGAGAGGAAGAATATGTCACTATTGAGTTTGGTTTCCTTCTTTGTCAGCTTGCTCAGTTTCCACTTTTTATGGCTAAATGCATTTGTAAGAGGTGCAAATTGACTGCAATGCTCTGATCTGTAACCTGCTAGTCTAGGCTTCGAATCCACATCCAACCTTTATATCTGTCACACTGCTCAGTTGTTTTTCACTTTTGACCTGAGGAAGAGAGTTTCACCTCTTGAAAGCTAGTCTTAAAAATAATTTTCTTAGTCCGATAAAAGGTATCACCTGCAACATATTTGTTGTATTTTTTCTCTACATTGTTGACTGGACTAACACGGCTACCACATCTCTCTCCTTTTTTAAAGCATATAAGGAACTGGCCAATACTTTTAATTACAGAGTTTAATCTTGCATAATCTGCCTCACAGGAGATGAAGACAACACCATATACCTTTAGCTTGACTAGCAACAAAAATCCTTTCTTGGTGTAATCAATTGTTGCTAAGCAATCAAGCTCCAAAAGCAGTGAATCAATTCACTCTAAAGTTTTCTATAACTCATACGGCACACTTTACATCACCAGGAGCCAGATATTCAAAACTTCACCTGGTGGGCAAACTGATTGCACCCTGTTAACCCAGGGTTTGCACCCATGCACAATATTCAAAGGGATCTGTGGTCAGTAGCGGATCTAGGGGGTTTTAAAGGGTGCAGGCGCACCCCCTATTGTAACTTACATGATTTCTACAGCTGCATTTCACTTTGCTGGAGAAGTCTAATATATTGATCGTCAGAAAATCTACAATCAAAACAATAGATTACATTTATATTTTCAGTCAAACATTGAATGGAAAAGATAATATAAAAGGTTAAAAAATGTCAAAAGTTGCATATCAAGTATAAAGCACCACTAGCACTCTCATTGTAAATCCAGGATCCACTACTTCTGTGCGCATGCAAAATGTATGAGGTGGGGACAGGAATACCGCACAATATTCAACAGATTTGTGCTGCACAAAAGGGTTAGCGCAGGCCATTTTGTGCAGCGCAGATACTACTGAGAAGAAGCCAGACTTACACTGGGCAGCCCTAGTGGCTAGTTATGCAACTGCTGCCAACAACCATGTTGGTGGTGGTGGTGGAGCACACCTGCTCCTGGGTGTCTCATGGCACCCACCCAGTCATCATCCTCATTAACTGAAGTAAGTGCCCCTGATCTCTAGTGGTCCCCCAACCCTCTGATCACCAGTCCTTGTATGAAACATTCTCTGGTGCTTAGTGGTCCTCCTGCCCTCCATTCACCAGCCCTGGTATAATATACAGTCCTGGTGCCTAGTGCCCCCCCACACTGTGGGCACCAACCAACCCACCCTGCCAATCCCCCTTACCTGAATAGCAATAGAAACATAGACTTTGATGGCAGATAAGGACCGCTTGGCCCACCTAGTCTGCCCATTTCCCTACCTACAGGATAAGCTGCAGATCCTAGTTAACCAACAGCCTATTTCTTCCTGCCCCCCACATGAATTGCCTTATGTCTGTCCCATGCATTCTTGAATTCTGCCACAGTTATAGACCCCACAACCTCCTCAGGAAGGCTGTTCCATGCATCCACCACCCTCTCTGTGAAAAAATACTTCATCACATTGCCCCTGAACCGCCCGCCCCCTATCTTTAAATTGTGTCAACTTGTTCTTGCACATCTATTTTTTTGAAAGATGCTACCCTCTTGGACTTTGTTGATTACACCGAGGTACTTAAAAGTTTCTATCATGTCCCCCCTCTCCCTCCTTTCCTCAAGGGTATACATATTAAGCTCCTTTAGTCTCTCCTCATATGGCTTTTCTTGCAGACCCTGCATCATTTTAGTTGCTGTCTTCTGGACTGCCTCCATCTTGTCTATGTCCTTGCGGAGATGGGGTCTCCAAAACTGGATGCACTACTCCAGATGGGGTCTCACCAACTGTCTGTACAGAAGGATAGCAACTTCTTGTTTTCTGCTGCTGATGCCTCTCCCTATACAACCCAGTATCCCCCCCAGTCTTCCATGCTGCCTTCTCACATTGCTTGCTAACCTTAAGGTAATCTGATATGATTACCCCCAGGTCCCTTTCCATTTTTGTTGTTGTTACTACCCCCCCCCATTGTGTAATCTTCCCCTGGGTTTTGTTTCAGTGCATTATTTTGCACTTCTTTGCATTGAATCCAAGCTGCCATAGTTCTGACCATTCTTCCAACCTTGCCAAGTCTCTTCTCATTCTTTCCACACCTCCTTGTGTATCAACCGTGTTGCAGATCTTTGAGTCATCTGCAAAGGCAATACTTTCCTTCCAGTCCCTCTGCAATGTCACTAAAGACATTAAAGGACTGGACCTAATTCTGAACCCTGCATTACCACTGTAACCACCTTCCTTCTTCAGAGTGGACTCCATTTATAATTACTGTACATTCTGTAACCCTGTTGTCCAGCCAGTGGTTTACCCTGGCTACCACCCTGGGACCCACTCCCAGGCTAGTTAATTTGACTATTAATCTTTTGTATGGGACTGTGTCAAATGCCTTGCTAAAGTCTAGGTAGGCCATGTCCACAACCCCTCCCTGGTCTACTACTTTGGTCACCCAGTCAAAGAAATCAGTTAGATTCATCTGACATGACCTTCCCACATGAGCCCATGCTGCCTTGGGTCCTGTGCCCCACTGGCCTCTAGGTACTCAACAATTATTTCCTTCAGTTAGTTCAGCTAGTGCCATGGGAGCCCATATGGTGGCTGGCACAGCCCTCTTCTTACCACTGTAGCTGGCCACAATATGCTATGACCAGGCCACACTTTTATCCGTTACTAAGAAGAGAGCGATATTGTTTACAGTAGACAGTACATATACTCACTTTACAGTATGGGGGACATACGCTTCCTGTCATCACATATCGCATCCAGCCAAGGTGGTGAGAGGAGGTGAGTGCCAGTTGCTGTATGGGCTCCGGCAGCACTGGTGCTTTGGGTAATGGGGGGTTGGCTGCGTAGGTTTGTCAGTGCTCATGGTGCGGGGGGGCTGCTAAATGCCAGGGAAAGTGTACGATGGTACAGGGATCAGTGGGTGGGCAGGAACCACTTCACACCAGGGGGTTATTTGTTATACTGGTGCTGGTGATCGGAGGGCGATGTGACCATTAGCCACTAGGAACAATTACTTCAGTTAACAGGAGTGGGAATTTGTGTGGGGGGGTGCCACTAGACATCAAGGCATTCTTGATTTTTTGGGACCAGGCAATAGGGGTGGGGCAGAGACAGTCACAGGTGCATAATCTTGCTGCCGTTAACCATGCAAACGTGCCCATAATAGGCATGCAACTGGCCTTTCGTGCCTTGCATGCCCAATGGACTCATTTGCATGGTGCTGTCTGAGTATTGCACCAGGAACTACCAGTGCTATTGGATCTGGTGGTGCCATTTCCTGAACTGCGGAGAACAATGTTGGAGTAGCACTTCTCAGCATAGCACTGTGCTGACATGCCCCAATACTCAGGGCCGTGAGTAATGAGTAAGTGCAGTGCAAACCATTGCACTCTACTTTGCACATGTTTGAATATCTGGCCCCAGATTGTCACTGTTCAATGATCTAGTTGTATTTATTTCTGTCTACTCTAAAATACACAGGCACTACAATCGTGGTTTGCATGCTGGCAGCTTCACACTTTGTTAATGTTCTCTATTCTTGTTAGCAATCTAATTGGTGGTGCATAGTGCAGGGGGAGGGGGTGGTGGTCATGTGCATTCAGATCCTGTTGTCTGTTGATCAGTCGTGTTTTTCTATTTTGTTTTTACACAGCTCCGAAACCAGACTGTTTTCCTATACAAGATGCTTGTTTGGTTTGTAAAAAACAATCTCTAAAAAAATAAAATAACACAGTTGATAGTGAGGGTATGGGATGTGGATGCACCCCCCACTACCAGATGAGCTTTGCAACCCTATGGGTTTATAAAAAAAATACAATTGTTTTAAAAAATTAAGACAAGCCTTTGCTCCTCTGTCCCATCTAAAAATACAAGCTTCATATTTGTTTCTATATTATTTACATTGTCTTTTTTTATATTATTAACTCTTTAATTTTAAAATTGGGGCATGGAGCAGAGAAGGCATCTGGTCAGTGACAAGTTGTGGTGGAGATGCATTCATTCAAATGATGTGTGGGAACTGGTAGGGCATGCTCATACAGATGTTGTTCCCTCCCAACCAGCTGTGCTGTTTTTCTTATAAAACATCCCAAACCAGATTAAGATTGTTTTTTTTTTTGTTATACAAAATGCTCACTTTTCTTCATAAGAGATATGCAATAAATTACAGAAACACTGCTGGCAGTGAGGGAATGTGATCTGTATGTGCCTCCCCCCACCTCTGCATGAGCTTTGCAGACATATAGGTTTGATAAATTTAAACTAAATCCATAGCTGATTTGGTGCACACACAGTAGTCTTGTCTCAATTATAGTTCTTTTGTTTGCATGGTAAACACACTCTGTAAACAATTTGTCATCTGTCCCCCGCCCCCATAAAAATACAAAGCAAGTGCAGTCACACTGGGTGGAGTGGGGTAGTCACCAGCTTTACATTGTTTTCATGTTTCACGATTTCATCTCTTAGTTTTAAAATATGGGTATGTATGTCAGCTAGTCAGTCATGGGGGAGTTCACACATCCAGAACCTGTTCCCTCTGGACCAGCTGTGTTCTTGATTTTATTATATATAGCCTCAAAACAGAGTATTTTTTTCTACACAAGATGATAGATGATTCCCAGTTTTGCTTTGTAAACTACAACTATGAAAAATAAAACAACACAGCTGGTTGTGAGGTGTAGATGTGCCACCCCCCCCTCCCCCAGTTAAGGTAAGAGATGGTAAAAGTGCCTCTGGTGGGATTTGAACCTGAGTCTCCTAACTTGTGCTCCAAAAACATGACCTGGATGCTTTCTTGTAAAAGGTATCATTGTAATAAATATGTAACAATTTGCAAATTAATTATTCACTCTGTTTAAAAAGTGATTTTGGGGGCACAGTTTTCATATTGGGTTTACATTCTTTCATAGAATATTTTGAATGTCAGTTAAATTTTTTTTTATTTTCTTTATTTTTAATTTTAAATGTTGGCCATGGTCCCAATAAGCACTGGCGGTGGAGCATACAAAAAAGTGAGAGGTCAGAACTGCCAAGGCTCTGAGGCAAAGCTAAGCAAATCTTCAGGCCAAGTCACTGGGAAAAGAGTTGCCTTCCTGAATATGCTTTAGTCAACATACATGGCTTTCTATAATCCCATGTAATTCACAAATATTATAAAATAATCCATTGTTTATTCACATAAATTTATTTATGAAGATCAAGGTCAAGATGAGCAACTTTTAGAGAGTTTTGAAAGACACAGTGAAGCCCAGATAACTGTACAGTGCAACCCACTCGACCTGCAGTCCTTCCCCTGCTCACCTCCACCTATCACTGTCCTACCTTCCTTACCCCACCCCCTTTTGTTCCACCCTTCTTCCCATAATCCTGCTTTCTCCCTTACCTTCCACAATTCCTCCTTCTTCTTCCTTCCATCCCCCCAACACTGTGGTGCTCAATTGGCATATTTTATTACATAAATCCATAACCACTTTTATTTACATAATCAAAATCCTTTTATATCTCTCTCTCTCTATATATATATATATATATAGGTTATATATATATATATAGGTATAAAAGGATTTTGATATATATATATCTATATCATATAGAGTGAGTGATTATCCATCCATTTAACAGCTCTCTGGGCTTGAATGCATACCCAACGTTCTTCTTCGGCCCTCTAGTATGCAATTCCCTCAAGGGCCAAACATGGCTGGATGCACACCCAGCCTGTGTCCTGGTTTTCCAGCTCAGTATCCCCTGGGCCCACTATATCCTTCTCCTGTATCTCATATGCCCCCATTCTCCCTTTTCTCTTCCTTCCATACCCCCATGCCTTCCTTACGTGATACTCCTGTTGCTCTCCTTTGGCAACCGTTCAGCTTGTTCATACCATCCAAACCTCCACACCTGGCCAACCAAGTGCTGTCCACCTTCAGCAGCCCCCCATGGCTCCACATTTCCATCTTATCCTGGTCACCACTGCTGTCCACCTTCAGCAGTTGACCATCCAAAAAACCCAAATTACCCTCCCTCTTACCTTGTTAAATTTCAGGGTGGGAGGAGGGCAACTGCTTTCTGGAAAAAGAAGTGTGAGCCTACTTTTCATTCTCTTTAAAGCAGCAGTGTTATGAAATTGGGCAAAAATTTGACCCTACCTTTTTTCACTTTAAATGATTCCAGACATCTTTCAGATTTATTTGGTGGTACAATTTTCTAATTCTGTCAAAATCTGAGGATTTTATTAATGTTTTAGTATATTTTTTTCTCAAGAAAAAAGATGGCTACCACATTTTGCATAGACTTAGCATTGTAGACCTGACAATGCTTGGGATCGAAAAAAAAAAAAGAGACTCTTGGTAGGCAGCATAGGAGATACCTAGACAAGCACATTTGACAGGTATTTTAATACTTTTCCGAACTGAAACTAATGCTAGATTTTTTGGAAAAACATTTTCATTGCACTGCTGCTTTAAATACCCCTATCCTGCAGTCCTTCCTCCTGCTCACGTCCACCTATCCATGTCCTAGAGTCCTTATTCCTCCCGCTTTTGTTCCACCCTTCTTCCCAAGATCCTGCTTTCTCTCTTATCGTTCCTCTCACAATTCCTCCTCCTCTCCCCCCCAAATACCTTAGTTATCTATGCCTGACACCCTCCCCTGCCATTTTGGTCAGGAAACCCCTAACAATAAGGGCTGCCTTTAAGCTGGCAACCCACCTTGTAAAATACAATTTAATTACATTTGTTTTTTAGAAATACATTTTCTGTTGCCTGAATTTTCTCTGCATGTAGAGTACAAACATTTTTAAAAGCAGCCTGTGTGCTGTACTTGCAATTTCAACCAGCCTTGTTTCTTTTATCTTACCCTTCTCCATTGATTGAAATGTGGGAGGTCAAAGTTCATTGACTGACCCCTCGGTGAAAGAAGTGAGGGGTCTGTTGAACTCCCCTGACTCCCTGGCTTCTCTGCCTATGCAGATAAGGCATCTAGTCAGTGATGGGTGGGTTGGGGGTGTTCATCCACATCTGGTTCCTGCCTGACCAATCTTTCTGTCCCCTGTAAAAATGCAAAGGCATGGCAATCATGTTTTGGGGGGTGCAGCAGCTTCCCTTTTCATGCGTAATTTATTCCTGTATTTTTAAAAATATGGGTATAAGAGCCACTTGGCCCATCCAGTCTACCCAATTCATGTATGTACAGTATGTATATATTCATTCATTCATTCATTCATTCTACCTTCATTTTTGCTGTAGACCCACTTGATCTATGGTGCTATCTCTTCCCCCTCTCCTTACTCCTACAATTCCCTTGTGCCTATCCCAGAACTATTTCAACCCCACCACTGTTTTCACCCCCACTTTATCAGCTGGAAGGCTGTTCTAGGAGCCCACCAGTTTCCTCACATCTCTCCTGACCCCACCCTCTCCAGCTTCTTAGCAAAATTCTCCCCTCCTGTATCTTATTTACCTCCATGCGGTAAATTAAGGTCTCTATCAAATCCCCTCTCTTCCGCCTTTCCTCCAAGGTGTACATATTGAGCTGCTTTAGCCTCTCCTCATAGGGCTTATGATGCAGACCCTGCGCCATTTTGGTAGCCTATATCTGGAACACCTCCAGTCTATGTCCTTCCTGAGATGTGGTCTTCAGAATTGGACAAAGTACTCAAGATGGGGTCTTACCAGTGATCTATATAGGGCCAATACCACCTTCCTTTTTCTGCTAGTGATACCCTCTCATATGCACCACTGCATCCCCCTAGGCCTTCTGACTGCCTTGTCACACTACCTGGACACTTTTAGGTCATTTGATATGATTATCCACAGGTCTCTTTTTGGCTTGGTTGTCGTCAGTATCACTCCCTCCATTTTGTACTCCACCCCCGGGTTTCTATGGTCTAAGTGCATTATTTTGTACTTTTTTGCATTAAAACCTTGCTGCCATACCCATGATCACTCCTCCAGTTTTTTCAGATCTCTGCCCATCCTTTCCACACCCCCCCAATGAGTGTCCACCCAGTTGCAGATTTTGGTGTCACCATCCAAGACCCAAACATTCCCTTCCAGCTCCTCTGCTATGTCAGTAATAAAGACATTAAAGAGGATTGGCTCAAGCACTGAACCCTGAGGTACTCCACTGGTCACACTTCCTTCATCGGTGTGAACTCCATTTACTACTGCCCTCTGTCTCCTATCCCTTAACCAGTTTCCTACCTTATTGCCCACCGCCAAGCTACCCCAGTCTCCTATATGTAACAGTGTAAGGAAGCTAATCTTTGTGTGTGGTGTTGGGAAGGGGGCACATGCATCAACATCCCATTCCCTTCTGACCAGTTGTGTTCTTTGATTTTTCTTATATATTGCTCTAAAACCTAAGTAAATGTTGCTACACAAGAATTGTGCCAGGTTGTTTTGTAAAACATATCTAAGAAAAAGTCTATGGACATACCTGGTTGGAATGAGTGGATACATTCACACACACACACACACACACACACACACACACACACACACACACATACACACATACACATATTGTAACAGCTTATTGACTTAATATGAACTTTGGATTTTGTACTTTGTCTCTGACTTTACGATTCTTGTTCCTGATTTGTGTAGCACTGGGTTGAGATGCATGTTATTTACTATGCATGTGTGTCATCTTGCCTACTGTACATCACATGATTGATTTTACACCACTTATTCCCATTACAGATACATGTCCATATGGATATAATCTTTCCTTTTTACTTGGGTTCCTACTTTTACCTATTTATTTTCAAATGGGTGGAGTGAATCAACTGGAGGTTAAGTGTCTTAAGTGGTCTAGACGAGGGGTATGCCACATTAGTAATCTCAGGCAGTTTAGAGCTAGAAATAGTACTGACTACACCGATGTGAATTCTATGGGTACACTAGATGTACAAACTTCTTTGAATGAGCCAGAAGAAGCACAAATTCAGGTAAGCCAAAATACACTGAGGTACAATTTTAGGCCGAGGAGGAATGTGGATTACAGAATCCTACATTCTGAGGGTACTCGATCCTAGTGGGTCAGCGTCGCCTACACTAATTGTTGCAAAAATGTATGAATGATAAAAATGTGTGTATAGTTAGTTATGTGTAAATGTTGTTAGAATTGAATATATGTAAACTTAAAGCAGCAAGGCTTTTTGAAGTAGTGTAGGCCTTGGTCAACGTTGTTGCCCTTAAGAGGGGGGGAATGTAACAGTCATGAAATGACTGTTCCACAAGTATGTAAACTGGGTACCTTATTTGCTAGGAAGTCACGTGGTTGGAGGTTCAGAACTGGGGATTTTCCAGGAGGAAGGATAGACTGTGTGAAAATAAAACAGAAAAGATGGTGAGCATATTATTAGTGCTGATAGGAATAAAGCTGAGGGGTAGAGAGGAGTGATTGACTATGCCCCTTTCATACACAAAATACACTATCAGTTTTGTAAATTGCCTGGCCCCCTACTGTAAAGGGAATAATGGGTGCAGCATCTGGTAGCCAAGGGCTAGTAAGCAGGTTGCCCTGGCTAGCGAGGAACAGCCCTGGTGGTCCAATGGTATTCAGGGGGCCAGCCTGGGTAGACGTAGCAACAAGTTGTTTATTTGATTAAAAAATAACCTTTGCCCTGTTTAAAAAATAATATTTCAGTCTCCTTCATAGTTTAATTGCAGAGCAGCTGTGCTGTGCCGTGGCACCAAAAGTGGAGTGAGAAGTTTGGAGAGCTGAGTTACAGCTCTACAGCGTAGTGCTAGCGCAATAAGGGGAATCTCCCTGCAACAGCCGAGGTGCAGCTATGTAAAACTGTGACTGGTTGTTGTGCAGGCTAAGGTCTGCTGAAGCTGAGCAATTGAGAGGGAAATGCAACAGAGTGCACCTCTTGCTGGCGGAAGACCAGATTTTTTTGTTAACTAAATAACATAGTTGACAGGTGGCAAGCACCAGGAATTAATTCTAGGGGCTGCCTACTTTTAATTTTATGAATGAAAATAAAGGGGACACACAGTTTGAAGTGGGGATGGGCTCCCACACCACATAAGCGCAATCCATGCAGAGACGCTGCAGCGCTCCAACTGCTCCAAACGGATAAGGCTTTGGCGCCACTTTCAAACAAAGCACTGCCACATGGCTTTCCTCTGCCTTTTTACTCATCAGACAAATGCTGATAGTTTTTGCCAGTGTGATTTTTGTTCTCTTTCCCCACATAATCGCAGTGTACTTTAATTGCTCTAAAGACTTCTTTAGTGTCCTGAATAAATGTTTTCTTTCCTAGTGCTCTGTATGCTTTAAATCTATTTTCTGATGAGTATTTTAACTGCCTTTGAAAATTCTTTAAAAAGCCTGTATAATTCATTTTCTCTCTGTGTGCTATGTACTGTTTTTAAAGCTTTTTGATGAGTACTTAAGGGGTTTTTAATTTATTAACAAGCTTTTTTGATGAGTATTTAAGGAGTTTTTAATGTATTATGTAGCCTTGTAATTTCATTTCCTACAGTGCTACATGTACTGTTAAACTACAATATTGCTGAAGTGTTTTAATGTTATTAATTGCTTTCTTCTTGCATCAGAAGCTTGCAGCAAGACCTTAACTTGGGGCATACTGTATTAGGGCTTAAAACTATGTGCCATATTCTGTAAGCTTTCAGACTGTTCTCCTCTTGTCTTACTCTGACCCCCCCCTTGTTTTTTTCTCACAAACCCTTCCCTCTACACCTACCTTATTTATCTTTCCTGTTGTTCTTTTCCCCACAGCATAAGCTCCCTCCGTAGGTGGATGGTCATGAGGGCCTGACTACTCAATCCCTCCCCAGAGCAGAGCCACCGAATTCAAACACCACCCCAAGTTCAGGTACGAAAAGAGATGCTGCAGTGCTCCAATGAATAAGGAAGCCCCACCGACACTCCACATTGGCTGCCCCACCACCACCCTTGGTGAACTTCCACATATATAGCAAAGGTCACGTGGTGCACAAAACCTATCATCTCATTCTCCCAATAGCAGGTTATCCTCTCCTTCCACTAGGGGCTGCTCCATATGTGGTAACAGCTTCTCTGCTACAACTGGCTCTCCCTCATACTACTCCACTATAATGACAACTCTAGCAATTTTCTCTCGTATGGCTTCCTTGGTGTCGCTCCCTCCCTCCTCTCACCCAGCAATGCAGGACTGTAAGCCTTCACCCTCAACCCCAACTGCCAGCTCATCTCCAGCAATTACCTCCTCTGCAGGTCTACCCCCGAGACTCATCCACTTTATCTTGTCTCAGGGTTCACCATCCTCCCACCTTCATTCCACACAGTCCATATAGCCCTATATACACATACTCAGGTCCCAGCTGTGCTTACTAAGCAAGCAGCAATCAATAACTGTACGATCCTGTGGGCATGGCCCATAACCAAACTTTTGATTTTCATCCTGCTTCTTACATCTGGGAACTTAGAACAAAACCCAGGTCCCATCCCCCATATGCTAGCTCCTCTGCCCCATCTCACAACTCCCTAGAGGGCTGAAACTGGTCCACCTTAACCCTTGCAGGGCCGCAGACCAATATGTCAGTCCAGAATTCCTATACATTCTAATTCTGTTGGCAGCCTAAGGGTCAATATTTGCAGCCTTTTTGCTCAAGCTCACCCTGCTACAGCCAACCATCTTTTTCCTTTGACCGGACATGTTGATTATCTCAGAGGCCTGGCTAAAACCACATAATAAAGACTCTGAAGTCGGTGTCCCAGGTTAAACTATCATTCATCATGAACTACCTGGTGGAAAAAGACGAGGTGGCATTGCCATGTATATTGTGTCAGCACTCCATTTCACCCAAGTCATTCTACCTATGCCTGTAGAGACCATTGACTCACTACTGATAAAGCTATCTCTCCCCCACACAGCTCCCTTTTTCATTGCAGGCTCCTACTGTGCACTTGTCACACCCCGCTAGCCATCTTAGAACACCTTGGCACCCTAAAATCCCTGGCCACTGGAGGTGAGCTACACATCCTTAGGGATTTCAACTTGAATTGGCTAGCCAATGCAAATGCCAAACTTCGCAACTTAGTAACTACCCTTAATCTGTCCAAATGATAACTGAGCCCACTTGCTTGAGCCACAAATCCCTAAACCATTTACTCTTTGACTGGTCCCTCAGCTCCCACCCACACAGGATACTGGCCTCAGGCCTCTTATCTGATGTCCTAAGTGACCTCCACGTGACATATATGATAAGAAAAATTTTCAGGCATAAGAGTACCCCCCTCACATCCTTCTGACCAGGTCCTACAAATCCCTTGACCTCCCCTCTCTCCTACATGACCTGCCCACCACTGACTGGTCACCCATCCACCAGGTCACCTCCCTGGACTCCACCCTGGAAGGGTTCAAAACCAGGTTCCTATCTGTCTGGGACCTCTACTCCCTTCTCAGACATTCCAGGGTAAGAGGGGCCCACCTCCCCTGGATTACAGCAGACAGCATTGCTAACCTCAGAGCAAGGGACCTAGCATGAAAATCCTTTAAGGTCTCCGGATCTCCCCTTGACCACCTAAAGTACAGTGTACTTCATAACGCATGCACAAGGTTAATCCGCTAGGCCAAAGCAAAATACTTCAAAACAGCCTTGCATTATTTAAGCCAACTCTGCAAATTCTGGAAGGTGGTCAAATCGCTTTCTCCTCCCTCCCAACCCCCAACACCCCACCTTAAACATAGGTGGTTCCACTGTCACCGACCCTCCACTTGTGGACTCTGCATTCTACACCTTCTTCACTAATTGCTAATTGCTGTCCTCACTCCCAACATCCCCTCCTCCTCCTCCCCCCGCCTACCCATCCATTCCCACTCAAGCCTCTCCACCACTTCCTTCTTCTCCTTCTGCCTTGTCACCCCACTAGAGGTACTAGATGCCCTGCTTGCTCTCAATCAATCCAAGGGTAATGCCCCTCTGGTTTGGATGCCAAAATGTTGTACCTATCGGCTCCTGCCATCGCTGCCGCACTGGCAGCTCTCTACAATTTATCTTTCTTTCTAGCCACCATCCCTTCTGACTGGAAGCATGCCACTATCATCCCACTCCCTAAAGGTGGTAATCCCTCTGCCCCTAGTAACTTCCACCCCATTCCCCTCCTCCCTATACTGGCTAAGCTCCAGGAACACCTTGTCTTCTCCCAACTCTCATCCTTCCTCAGCTCTTCCTCCTTCTTCACGCCTTACCAGTCTGGCTTCAGGAAGTCCCACTCCACCACCACCTCCTTGCTGAGGCTTACACACTCCATACTCTCCACCATGGACAAGGGCCATATCACCTCAGCAATTTTCATCGACCTCGCAAAGGCGTTCAACACTGTCTCCCACACCCTCCTTCTGACCAAGCTCTATAACGCAGGGCTCTCTGATCCAGCAACAGAATGGTTCTGCTCCTATCTGGTAGGCTGGTCACTATCAGTCAGAATTGGTAGTTTAACCTCTGCCCCCCTCCCCATCATGTCAGGAGTGCTGCAGGGCTCGTCCTGGGGCCACTCCTGTTCTCTGTCTTTCTCAATGACCTGCCCTCTGCCTGTCCACACACATCCATTCACATGTATGCTGACAACATGGTTCTGTATACATCTGGCCCCGCGTCTACTGAAGTGGTGACCGGACTCCCGCAGGACTTCAACAATGTCTAGCTCTGGTTTCATTCAAATCAGCTCCACCTCAATGCCAAGAAAACAGTTTCCATGACCTTCAGCACAAAGCAGAGACTTTTGAGGCCCCCCTCCACCCTTACCTTCCACACCCTTGATGGGACAACTCTGGAGTTCAGCTCCTCCTTTAGGTATCTGAGGGTCTGACTCGACCAGCACCAGGACTTTTCTGTGCATATCAATGCCATCCACAAAAAACTTCACTCCAGACTGGATGCCCACTACTGTAATCGTGGATGTATCCTGCTGCTGGATTGCCATGCTGTAGTACAGAAAATTGTTCTGCCAGCTATCGATTACGGGGATGTAGTTTACAGTGCCACCCCCAAGGCCACCCTGGCCAGACTGGACTCACTCTTCCATGCCTTCTGTAACTTCGCCCTCAACTGTCTTTGTCCACCCACCACTGCATCCTATACCAGTCACTGGGCTTCCCCTCACCGCAGGACCATTGCTTTACACACTGCGCTCACTTCACAGCCAAGTTCTGGTCCCAGACCCTGCCCCATACCTCTCCTCTGCACTATCAGCCTCTCCTTTGCCAATTTACACACTCAGATACAATGATACTAGACTCTTATCCATCCCACACATGTCCACTGCTGTAGGGCAGCCAGCCTTCAAATTTTGCATGCCTAAGCTGTGGAACTCCCTCCCAGCGGACATTCAGCATGCCCCTACCACCCGGTACCTCTATGCCCACCTCACGGATCACTTCTTCTCCACCTGCACATGCATCTAAACTAAATGCTGCTTATCCTCACTCTGCCTGCTATATTGTGACATTAATGTGCTTGTACATGGTATTGCATGGCACACATGCTTTGTTCTCTTGCATATTGCTGCATGTACTGCACTCTAATCTCTGTTATGTCTTTCTATGCACAGGCTGTAAGTGTTGAATCTGTTGATTATTGTTGGTCATTGCATTGTATTTGTTGTTCTGCATTCCCCCTTCCCCTCTCCCCGAAACGCATCTGGAATCAAGTAGAACTCTACTCAGTGTGCCTTCCTGGTAAAACGCTTAATTAATTAAATAAATAAATACACATTCAAGTGGCAGAGAAGGCTGCTCGGCGAGAGGAAAACAAAGTTAAAATCCCTCAAGGAATTACACATGACACCTAGTTAAAATAATAAGTAAATGCCCCAGGAGGCTAGATAATGGTCTAGTAAACACAAGCATGAACATTTCATATCACAAGACTTTATAGTTTGCAAAATAGAGTAGTTTGAAACACAGTAGTACTGAAATACTGATCACCATAATTTAAAATGCAGCAAATGTGCAACTTTTTTCTAACTTGCACTGCCAAGTCATTTTAAGTCAGAATTTCACCAAGCTTGGCAGTGCTGTAGAGAAAGGTATACTGTTTTAGGGGAAATAGATTTATTGAACTAAAAGTTTAGGAAAGAGGGGTCACTAACCTGAAAAGTAGGAGTAGCAGACTTTCAGAACCCATGCAAGCAGGGTGGAGGAGGAACCAGGAGAGGGTGTGTGCTGTCTGGCAGGAGGTGTTACAGACTCCAGTGTGACAGCCACAGGGAGGAGTTTAACTCTAACAATGAATATTTAAATTGTATGCGCTCCAGACTAAGGAAAGAAGTTATTTAATGGGGGAAATGGCTAATTTTAAAGGTAACTTTGTCCTTGATACATGGAATGTTACACTGCAAGCTATCTTTTATTTTCCATAGGATTGGAAACTAAAAGCCTTAGTGACTTCATGTTCTCATAATACAGTTTCTTAGAAAGATACACTGGAGAAAACCAGAAAGGGGAGCTTTCATATTGGAAACTTGTGACAGTGCTTAAAATTTTACTTATTGTATTTATTTATTTGCTTTTGGTAACCGGGTAAGTGCACTTGACAGGATTGCCAATTTTCAGGCATGACCTCACAGGAGATTACAGTTCAAATAACTTACAAACAATAGTACAGGGAATAGCTGATACAATGCAGTACATGAAGAGATTAACAACCTTACATGACAGTAGAATTACTTAGCACGAAAGTGATGGTATACATAGCATAAGCATTACAGTACAAAATAAATAAAAACAACTTGCAGAGATCAGTAACACAATAACAATAATAACTTTTATTTTTATGGCACCTTTCAAATGTCAAGTCGCTGTACAATTTAAAATCAGAAAACAAATCTTAAAACAGTCATAAAATCAAACATCATCATATCATCATTATTCAATTAATCATTCACTGTATGCCTGGTGCCACAAAAAAACTCTTTAGGGCTAGCTTGAAACCCTCCACAGTTGTGCACTCCCATAACCGATGAGGTAGAGAATTCCAAAGTGTAGGGGCCAAGAACATAAATGCTCTGGCCCCTGAAGATTTCAAATGTATCTTTGGGATCTCTAGCAACCCCTTGCCAGCTGAGCGGAGTGATTGCCCAGGGCAGTAAGGGATCAGGGGCTCTTTCAGGTAGTCCAGGCCCAGTCTGTGTAGGGCTTTAAAAGTCAGCAAGCCAACTTTAAAGGTGATCCGCCACTGAACTGGCAGCCAGTGCAGTTCGCGCAGCACCGACGAAATATGACTGGACCGAGATGATCCCATCAGAAACCGGGCTGCCGTGTTCTGCACCAGCTGCAAGTGGCAGATTTCTACCCCAGGAAGCCCTAGGTACAAGGCATTGCAATAATCTAAGCGTGAGGACACAAAGGCATGGACCAAAATGGGAAGGTCGCTAGATGGGACGAGATGTTTAATCCTGAAGATATTCCTTAGATGATAAAAGGAAGATTTGACAACAGGTGACACCTGCGAATGCAGGGTCAACCCTTTGTCAAAGATCACCCCCAGGTTTCGCACCTGGTCAGAGATTGGGAGAGAGACACCCCCAAGAACAAGTCTGGAGGAGACCCACCCCAGTCCCCTGTCCAGCAACTGGGGTCCACAACCAACACCTCAGTCTTTCCGGAGTTCAACTTCAGCCAACCGAGATCCATCCACTCCTGGATTTCTTTGAGTCAGTTATTAATGACCGAGAGAGCTCTATCCTGGTGAGGCACAAAAGAAAGGTAGAGCTGGGTTTCATCAGCATAGCAATGAAACCTCAGCCCATACCTTCTTACAGTGTCTCCGAGGGGCAGCATGTACACCGCGAACAACATGTGCGACAATACTGAGCCCTGAGGGACCCCACAAGACAGAGAAACTGGGTCTGAGGAAAAAACCCCAGACACCACTCTCTGAGTTCTTCCATTGAGGAACGATGTAAGCCACCTGAGGACTGTTCCCAACAGTCCACAGATACACCTCAAATGGCTGAGCAACACCCCATGGTCCCTGGTGCCAAACACTGATGAGAGATCCAGACGAACCAAGATGGAGCGGCTCTTCTGGTCTCTAGTCATCAGGAGATCATTGAGTACCCGAACCAGTGCTGTCTCTGTACTATGTCTCTTTCAAAAACTGGACTGGAAAGGCTCATAGATGTCATGGATGGTCAAATGGTCATCCAGTTGTGCCGCCACTACTTTCTCAATCACCTTCCTTAAAAAGGGAAGGTTAGAGTTTGGTCTGTAGTTGGCGTGGCAGTTTGGGTCCAAGGTAGCTTTCTTCAAGAGCGGTATCACTAGCGCCTCATTCAGGGAGTTAGGAAACTCTCCAGATTCAAAGGAGCACCAGACTATCCACGCTAGCACCAGACCAATAGCATCGATACAACCCAAAATCAGGGAAGTTGGTCCAGGGTCCAAACTACAGCACGTAGGGCACATTCCCTGGATGATCCACATGACATCCATAAACTCCGGGCGGCTGAAGGTACTCCAGGAAAACTGAGGAGCAGTGGCCTCGTACTGATCTAAAGCAATGCCCATAGAGTGTGCTGGTTGGAGCACTGCCCTGATGTCGGCCACCTTAGTAGCAAAGAATCAAGCAAGATCATTGCACTCTATTTGTGAAAAAGCTTTCCGAACTTGGAGACAGGCAGGGTTGCACAGTCTGTCCACAGTTTGGAATGGCTGAGTTGGTTGATTCTGAGCTACTGCAATCTCCCTGGACAGGAACTCTGCCTTCTTATGGGAGATTGCAGATTGATAGGCTTGCTAATGGTCCCTCAATCTGAGGCAGTCGGCATCAAGGGCAGATTTCTGCCAGCAACGCTCTAACCTTCATCCTAGTCGCTGCATCTCCCTCAAAGTCCCATCAAACCATGGGGATCAAGGGTGAAGTGAGAGAGGACGAATGCAGACTGGAGCAACAGAATCCAGAGCCCTCGAGATGGCCATATTATAAGCCGTCATGAGGGTCTCTAAGTCATTGCTTGCCACTGAGAAGGATGATAGGTCAAGTACCACGGCTAGGCTATAAGAACTTAGATCTCGTAAAGAGCGGTACCTGACCAACTCCACAGGGGGAGGCCTACAGGGAGATGCTAAAACTAAACACCACGGTGTAATGATCAGACCATCCAACTGGTTCCACCCCCACGTCAGAGGCTTCGATCCCTAGGAGGAAGAATAAGTCAAGAGAGTGTCCGTGTTTATGAGTAGCAGTGGAAACCACCTGTGTGAGGCCCAGAGATGTCATCAGCTGGAGGAAGTGTTGTCCAAATTGTGAGAGTCCAGGCATTGAAGTCTCCCAGAACCATCAGTCTGGGTGACTCAAGCGCCATGTCGACAATGAAGTCTGCCACTTCCTGAAGGAATTGCTTCTCATCACCGGGTGGACGGTAGATGAGGGCGATCTGACAACCTACACCTGCAACTACGGTACACTAAAATGACTCCATCTCCTCAACTAGCACATTCGTGAGGTTAAGTTCGGTCTTAAAACAGACCGCAACCCCCAAACCGCCACACGGTCCAATTGTGGGCGGTGTATCACCGAGTACCTGGCTGGAGTTAAAGCCCCTAACATAAGTGCATAACAGCAGTGCTGGTGGCATAGGATGAAGGTATGGGACAGAGAAGGGCATAGTAGTGCAACGGCAAGTAAAGAGGTATGTTCCATGAACTAGAGCAAGTAAAGAGGTGTAATACATGAACTAAAGACATTTACATGTGTCTAGGGAGGTGAGGTAATTAAAGAGTGCATGCTTGAAGGCAGGGTGAGAACTGGAGCTTCTAAGGGAAAACAGAAGGGAGTTCCACAATTTGGGAGCGTAGACGGAGAAGGCAAGTTCATCCATTTTGGTGGAACAATTAGGGACAGTGACCAGAGCTGAAGTCGAGGACCGGAAGAGTCGGGGGCAGTCAACTGGGGTGAACATGGCTGCAAGGGAGGAGGGGAGAGAAGAACAAATTATATTGTTAGTCAGGCAGCCTATGGAATATAAACACGGGGAGGAGGGGGACAACCATCAGAGGTCAGAGTAAAGTGTGCAGCGGTGTTTAAGCTGATGGGCAGACAAGGCAAATCTGCAAACATTGTTATAGGCAACATCCCATGCTTGAAGGACATTTGCCTGCACTTGAGCAAAGACTGGCAGTGCATAGCAAAGACCAGGGAGCAGAAGTCCTTGGGCGATGGAGATCCTAGTGGCATGGATCAGGATGTGGTGGACACGATAAGCCAACCCAATTTTGGCATTGACAGACTTGCATACCGCATTGACATGGAGAGAGAAACTGGGACACGGATCCAGAGTGACCCCTAAGTATCTTCAGGCATCAGTAACTTGTACCGGGGAGCCATCGAGACAAGAGACCAGAAATTAGGGGTTTAGGGCACTGAGCTTCCTGCAGGACATGAAGAACATGGCCTAGGTCTTGGCAACATTTAATATGAGGTGGTGAGATGTGAGCCATGTTTGGATTCATTGCAGGTCAGAAGAGAGATGGGAATTAATGTCAGAGATGGAGCTAGAGGAGGTATAGAGGACCAAGTCATCAGCGTAGAATAAGGTGTGAGAGTGGGTGGGAATGGCAGGTAGATTGTTTATAAATATAGAAAAGAGCAGGGGCCCAAGGATGGAACCTTGTGGAATACCTGTAGATAGAGGGGCAGGGTAGGAGAGGACTCTACGGTAGGAGACAGACTGGATATGATTGTGCAGGTAGCTGGAGAACCAGGCAATAGTGGACTGGGAGGCACACAGTGAACCTAGCTGATGCAAGAGCAGTGAATGGCTGACTGAGTCAAAAACCTTCATTAAGTCAATAAAAACAGCCCCCGTAAGTTGGCCTCTATCCATGGTGGTTGAGGTGTCATTAGTGAATTGCACTAGTGCAGTCAAGGTTCTGTGGCTTGGTCTGAAGCAGTGCTGAGCAGGAGATAGCAGGTCATAGTTGGCTACAAAGTCTGACACCTGACGATGAATAAGTTTCTCCAGAAGTTTACTAAGAGTAAACAGGAGTGCTATAGGGCGGTAGTTCATAGGGTTTTTAGGGTCACCCTTTTTAAAGAAAGGTATAACCCTGGCTTGTTTTCAGGAGCAGGGCACAGTGCCAGAGCTAATGGAGAGGTTGAAGAGGTGCAAGATAAGGGTGACAAGAATGGAGACACCAAGTTTGAGAATTCTAGGTTCTAGACCATCAGGACTAGTGCTGCCATGAGGAGACATGGTGTTGAGGATCCGTAGGACATCAGTTCTAGAGACAGGGCTGAGGATAAGGGGGGGATGTGGCAGAGGGATGCCTGGGGAGGAGGGAGGGAAGGAGGAATGGATGGATGTAAGGAATGGCTGCGTTGGAGGTTGAGAAAGGAGGGGAGGTAAAGAATGAGTTAAAGGTGTTAGCTATGGTGTTGGGGTTGTTACAAGAGACCTTGTCAATTAGCATGGCATGAGGGACTTGAGAAGCACTGCAACCCAGAATGTGGTTAATATGTGCCCAGTACCTTTTCGGGTACTGGGCAGAGGCATGGATAAGACCTCTATAGTAATTGCTTTTGGCAGCATGGATTGCTTACTTGCATGAGTTCCTAAGAGAGCGATAAGCAACAACGTCGGAAAGAAGGGAGGAGGCTTTCCACCTGGCCCAGAGCTTGTTATAAGATTTAAGCAAGTGGAGAAGGGGGCTGGTCAACCATTTGGTGGGAAGGCCCCTAACCCTGCGCCTAACGTAAGGAATGTACTTGGACTGCAGTGAGTGCAATGTATTGGAGAAGTACTCCACCACCAGGTCAGTGTTGTCTGCGGTGATAAGGGGAGATGAGTCAACCTGCTGGAGATCAGATAAAAAAGCCAAGGGATCAAAGGTTTAGAAGTCAGCCATGGAGATAATGTTGGGTGGGTATGAAGGGGGCAGGCATCCCAGACACGGGTTACAGGAAAATGGTCGCTAATGGAGTCAGGCAACACAGTAACTGAGGAGGCCTATTGGTGAGGACCCAGTCGAGAATGCTGTGATTAGTGCCACTGCTGGAGTGCCTGGTAAGTTCAGTGACAAGCTGAGTTAGATTGGCTTTGGCAATGTTAGTGCTGAGAATAGGGGAGCTTGGGCCAAGCCAACCCTGATTGAAGTCACCTAGGCAAAGTACTTCATTGTTTTTGGTGGCATGGGGTAGAAATTCCAGAAATTCCTCAAGTCCCAGTTTACTGGATGTAGGAGGAATGTAGGCACATACAATGTGCAGCTTCTTGGTATTATCTAGTAGAAACAGGGCATGAAACACCTTGCAGGATGCAAGTGGGGGTCAAGATTGAAGAGTCAGGTTTAGGTTGGACTTAGAAAAAAATGCCAGGCACCCACTCCTTTTTGATGAGGCTTGATCAACCCGAATCATATTGTAGCTGGGAGGGCACACAGAGAGTCAGGGAGAGAAGGCCTAAGCCAGGATTCTGTTATTGCTAGGAGGTCAGGCTTATTAGTGGCAGCCCAAGCCACCAGGTCAGCATGATTTGCCACAAGGCTTCTTATGTTTAGTTACATCTTGAGGCCGCTGCATTGGGGCCCCACAGAAAAACAAACCTGAAGGGGTGGGAGCCTAAATGCCGCTGGGCCTGGGCTGGTCTCAACATCACCTGAAAGTGATAAAGACAGGGTCATAATACATGTAGCCACAACCAGGAAGGCAAAGGTGGTCCTGGCTCGAGTGGTACATTTAGATCAGACAAGGTACCTGCAGAGGTAGAAGCACAGTTTAGGGTATGGATACAGGGCAGTAACAGGGAGGTGCTGTGGAAGAGGCAGCAAGTTGGAGAATGAAAAGTCTGTCAGGTTGTTACAGGGCCAAGGAGAAAGTTAAGTTGAGGGGTAAAGCAGTCCAGTGTGATAATACAGCAGATAGGGATCAGGAGGGCTAGGAAATAGGGGGAAGGCTGTGTGATGAATTGACAGATCAGGTAAGATAGGAAGGGATGAAGGAGGAGAGAGAGAGAGAGACTGCTGAAGGGCAGGGGCTGAGAATAGCAGTGGATGTCAAATTTCACAAAGATTGATCCGACCCCCTGACTGCAGGGATTAGTCAATAATACCAGTGGGCAGGGCAAAGGTGTATGTAATAAAGGCAGGAGTTGGGGTGGGTAAAAAAAAAATCAAGCAGCAGAGATCTGGAGTACAGGAAAAGCAGCTAAAGTTTTTTAAATAAGCAGCTCAGGAAAAAGGCACCAAGAATCAAATGGGCTCCTCAGCAAGCAGAGCATTGCGGCTTCACTGAGACTGGGACCCATACCTGATGTGGGCTTTTTCGGCGGTGACTGATGCAAGGGCTGGGGAGAGCTGGAGAAGTCAGCCCTCAAACCCTGAAATGAAGAACAAAAAGAAACACAGGGGATTAGTAAGTAGAGACAGGCTGGGACAGTAGGTAGGGGAGGGGTTACAGAGAGAGAGAGGGAGAATTAGATAATATTTTGTGTTGCTGTCATTTATTTGTGCTTATTATTATGTATTAATTACATTGAATCAAGGCTGAAAGAGCAGAGTAGGCTTAGAATTTTCAGGAAGGGCATTTGAGATTCAAAAACGGCAGAATTCCAAGCTGGAATTCTGTCTGATTGGTACTAAGGTTTGGAACAGGGTTTTGTCCACTCAATAACCAGGATTTAGAGAAATAGAATGGTGAAAAGGTCTAAAAGGAGCTGCACAACTCATTTTGGGGGAGATCGAGCAGGAAGCCAGACCTGAAGGGACCAGACCTATCTAGAGGGAGTCCAGCCTACTGAGGCCTACCAGTTGATAGGGCCTTGGAAACTAGCCCTCAGTTCATTATACAGACTATAGGCAATCACCTGCATCCCAGTGCTAGGGATAGTAGGGCAGTAAGTGAGAGCAGAAACAGTGTAGATTAGCCTGCTGCTTCAAGTACTTGTTTTTCCACAAGTGTCTTCAGCTTCATCTAGCAAGAATGCGACTGCTTCAAGTGACCAGACTATCTCCAAGGATTGTCCACACCAGAAACACTGCTGACCTCTGAAGGTCTAGGACACCATGCCTTTCAGCTGTAACGAGAAGTGGTACAATAACTTTTATATTCATCTTGGGACTAGTTCGAGAGGGACACCCTTCTGCATTTTTAATTTGGAATCCTTCTAGCTTCAGGGACTACTGCCCAACTACTGAATGACTGAATTTTAAAGACTGTGGAGTGAAGTGTACTTTGAAGGCTATTGAGTAAATGTTTGTAATGCAAAGTAACTGATATTGTGAAATGTGTGGAGTTTAAATGTTAGAGTGTTTAAGCAATTTAAAGTTATGGTGTTAGATACCAAAGAAGGGTACCTGGTGGTAAAGGAGTGAGTGAATCAACTGAGGTGGGTATAGGCTTAGTAGCCACTGCATGCCCTTAAGGTAAATTAGTTTGAATGAGCAGTGACTGAGGTCCAAGGCATAGCCTAGTGCTGGGTTGGAGTTTTAAGTAACTGAAGGGCTGGTGGGTGGTGGAATAGCCTACAATCTCCAGGGTTTTTTAGGTACAGACCTGTGGGACTATAAAAAGGTATTATTGCTTAAGATATTTATGAAGGGCAATGTTTATGCAAAAAGAATATGTTGCTGTTTCTAAAAGCTATTGTGTTCCTTCATGCAAACTCTGTCTGTAAGTTGGTAGAACAGTTCAGTAACGTTTACCTTAATTTTCACTTTTAACTCGTATCAGAGTCATGCTATGAGGTTGTCTGAATCTCACATTCCAGTGGTCTCCTGGGTCAGTGTGGTGCAGTCCCTTTCTCTCCCACACAGATCCCACAGCTATTTGATTGGGCAGGTATTACTGAAAGTGCCTGTGTGTAACCAACTCAATGATTGTGGGTGGAAAGAGTGGCAAAGAATCTACTGGTGGTGCAGCCCTGATCTCTCCCTGTGTAGGCACTGCATCTACCTGGTATTATAGGTATGATTGTCATATTATAACCAGGATAGAGAACTACAGACTATTCTAAAAGAATAGAGCAAGCAGGAAGGGATCGACTCTGTATGGAAGTGAAGGAGTCACTTAGGATGACAAGAGATCAGGGGCAAACAATGTCACAGAGTCCATCTGTGAGGATCTTTTGGAAAAGGGGGGCAAAGGAGTCATTCTGGGGGTGTGCTACAGCCTCCCCCCACCAAATAGCTCAGCAGAATATGATGCCCAGTTGGTTGGGACAGTTGCAATAGCAGCCAGATCAGCTGCAGAGGTAATCCTGGGATTTCAGTCTCCCAGGAGGAGACAGACATTTTGAGACAGCTAATTACAGGGATGAGAATAAATTCCTTTCACCTTCATAGACTGCTTTCAAGAGCAGTACAGTATGTTGAACATGGACTAGGTGTATGGCATCAGCTTTGGGGATGTGGTTACCTCCAGTGTAAAAGTTAAGGCACCTGTTGGGTGCAGTGACCTCAACTGGGTAAACTTCTCACTGGTGACATGGAAAACTAAATGGACCTTAGTCACAGGACTAGACACTTAAAGGCAGATTCTGCCAAGATGAAGGAATTGGTGTCCAAAAGTCTGGAGTGGCTATATGATGCTGGTAATGCAAAGCACATGATTGGTTAAAGTATGTTTCTGAAGCAGCTGCTGACATCTGCATTTATGTAAATGATGGAGGAAAAAGGACAAAAAATATCTCCTGGCTTAACAGGGACCTAATGCAGCTGACTTTTTGGAGAAAGATTGCCTGTTACTGCTTGAAATAAGCAAGGTGCTTTCAGACCATGTCTGGTAAGAATACTTGTGGAAGAACATTAGGTGCTTCTTTAGGACCCCAATGATAGCCAAATATGGGGCAGGGAGAGCACAGCCTGCTTGCACACACATATTATATAAGCCTTCCAGCCCCTCTCAACTTTCATCTCAAATGTGAAGTAGGCTATCTAGGAGATTCTGCCTACCCACACCCAACTTACTCCAGAGGCATTTCTTTTTTACCAGTACCCAAATCACTGCATGGACAGGCATATTAATTTACTGGGAATCAAGATCTGAACAGCAAAAAAATGTGTCGCAAAGAAGTGGCTAACTACCCAACAGATTAGAATAGAAGACTGTAGTCGAACAGTTAATGCTATCTACTAGATGGGAAAAATGACATTTGGCTTAAAAGAGCAGTCAAATCAGTTTACCTCCAGATGGAACGTATAGCATGTGTGCTATATGTGATGTAGCATGATACAAGCATTGCATCTTGAGTAAAGGGTTACTTACAGGAGGGGATTGGTGTTACCCCCTCAACACTGAACTCATACCTGCTAGCCTTCTAGCTCCCTCCCCTCTGGTATCTCCATGCCTGTTGGTTATAAAGCTACACAGGGACCTCATAACTTTGTAACATTTGTTTCTGACCCGAATGCTGAACAGGAGTTATAAAGTGTTCAACTGCGGTCTAGGATGTGTTATTTATGTTCTTGTGAGTTGCTTGAACTTGATTACCCTGCGTACTATATATGTAATGAAGTGCAGCTATTAATTAAAATATATTTACAAGACTGCACAATGGCTCGGTGGAAGCACTTTGTTCATACGTGGTGGTGACTGAGATTCAGGAGCGAGCCGGGTCTGCTGGGATCAGGCAGCCAGGCTGGGGAGTGCTACTGATGGGAGTGTGAGCCAGCTGGTGAGTGAGGCAGCAGTGGCCCCTCATGACAAGCTTCCTGTCTCAGGAGGGGTGGCACATGCCCAGAGTGCACTACTGCTGTTGACATCAACAGAGCCTGTGCTTGCCATCACAGAGTGGTGGGTGGGGGCTGGAAGAACACCACAGGAGAAAAAATGGAGTGGTACATGATGGTCATAATGGTCAACTGCAGGTGCTGCTAGCTGCTTGAATGTCCCCCCCCACCCTGGTATGTTGAATATGCATCATCACACATGTTTGGAGAATGAGAAGAATTTGGGTATTGATCCCTGTACCTTCAAAGAGGAACTCCAAAAGAAAAACATTAAAGCTGCTTTCTTTCGGTATGATGAAACCGAAAAAAGAAACAAAAAACACGTCTTCTACATCAAAGGGTAAAAGCAACAAACCAATAGCCATGATGGCAACAAGGAAATCTACATAATCAATTTCAAAGCAGATAGTTACTACAGTTTCTTTTGGTGTACCGTTTGTGAGTAATACTACATCCCACCTGTTCCCAATGTTCCAGCAATATGAAAAGACTGTAGGATGCCAAGTTGAAACATCATTACTTGATTCAGTTACCTGGAATTTCTGCTTTACTGGAGAGAACACCATAACAGCTGACTGGAGTGAGGTATCCATCCACTCAGCAGCTGACGTGAATTTGGATCTTTCTCGGGAGAAGGACTAAGCCAGAAAAAAACTACAGCACCGAAGCCCATCCAACAATGAATGCTGAAAATTTATCAACCTCACTTCAAGCTTCAGAGATTACAGCTAAACTGCAAACCAGAGGAATGAGGTCAGACGTAATAGCGGATTTCAGGACAGAGCAAACGAGTTTCGACCACGAGTAGAGTGGAAGCACACTAGACTTAGAAAAAAATGAATGAACTGGAATCAGCTCTGCCGGCTTAGTTAACTGAGGTGAATAAATGAACAGAACACACAGAAAGCCCAGTGGAAGAGACTGAGGAAACAGGAATGAAGTTGTCTCCTACTTCCAAGGGGATAAAAACCAAAAAAAAATAGTTTACAATGTTTACCTCATCCTACCAATATCTGTGATAACATTACAGAAATGAGCACAGGTACCACTGAAGTAAGAAATCAAAATTTTAATGTGAACTTGCAGAGTATTAAGGAAATGCACTCACTTGGAAATAGTGAAAGGTCATTTGTGAGCATATCAGGGTTAGCACAGACCCACACAATTGTTCCTCCAAACAACTTTCAGGACTTTGAGGTAACACATTGAGATTTAGGAGATATAGAAGGTGCCTCAATATGGACTAAGAATCTGTTTCAGAAAATTAACAATATTTTAAATAAAATGGAGCTTCTAATTAACCAACAAGAGAAACCTGGGACATAGAACTTAGCTCAAGAAAATTCAGAAATGAAATTAGAAAATGTGCACTTCCAACAAGCAGTGAATCACTTAATGGAAATCAATTTAATAAAATAAAGACACCTTAATATGCTATAAGTGTCCAACAAAGAACTAAAAGCAAAACTGTTAGATTTTGAGATGCATTCAAGGAGGAAGAATCTTTAGGGTTCCAGAACAATTGGACAACACTAGGAGCTTAAAGGACACAGTCAGACAAGTAGCTGCAGCTTATTTGGAAACAGAGCCTAAGAATATTTCATTTGATGTTGATCGGATACATAGAGGCCTGAGGTCTATACTGGAAGCTGCAGCCCCTCCAAGACCAATCATATTGAAATATCTCAGAACAGCAGACAAGGACTTACTTATGACAGCAGTTTATAAGAGAAAGAGAATCCAGTTAATGGGGGCATGAATAACAATTTACAATGATTTACTGTACGAATTAATACAGGAACGGAAAAAATATGATGTCATAAAAACAAATTATGGACTAACAATATATAGTAACAGCAATGACTATTTTTTGGTCATTGAAGTTTTCCTCATACATACGACAACCCAGCAGAAGCCATGAAAGACCTACAAGAGAGATTTCCTCAAATCTTTCACTAGAATAAAAAGGGCTAAGTTAATTTTTTGATGCCTTATGTCTGAGTTATAATTTTTTGGGGGGTAACATACTGTAAGCAGTGCATCATAAGAGGGTATAGCAGCTATGCTGCAATGGTCTTCAAATATGTATTATTATACTACTTTCTTTTTCAGGTTGGGGAGGGGAGAGTCAATATCAAGTTTTTTAGATTAGGATTCTGGGGGGGAGGGCTTTGGGGCACAGCCTTCCACTTGCTGGATGGGAATTAGATATGGAATACGGTGGCTTATTTATCAAAGTGTTTCTTATTGGGGTAAAGGCTTATTAGTACTAATTTATCTCTTACTAATTACGCATGGCTAAACATTATTGTATAAAGGGGGCATCTCTAAATGTAAATGGCGTAAACTCTCCAATTAAGAGAGCAAGAATATTGGCATACATCAAAAAATAGAAGCCAATATGATTTGTTTACAGGAAACCCATTTAGAAAATAAAAAATATGTACATTAAAGAAGAGATGGATAAGCCACTTACTGTACAATGCAGAAACTAGGAAAAGTTGTGGAGTAGCAATAATAGAAAAGGTACTAATATCAAGATGGGTGAAATATTTAGAGATCCCAATGGAAGAATTCTCCTAGTCAAAGTGTTATTTAATATTACTGACATTGTCTTGGGTTCTATATATGGACCTTTTTTGAATTATGATTTATTTTTATCTAACATTGTTGAAGGTCTACAAAAATTTCAAGTCAAAAACTTCATCCTTGCGGGAGATTTGAATGGGCTTTTAAATCCTATTGTAGATAAATCTACCCATCCAATGGGAGGAAATATAAATATAGCCAAAAAATTACGGAATTTTCTTTCAGAAGACAATTTAGTAGATGGCTGGAGAAAGTGTAACCTTTTAAAGAAAGAGTACACACACTTCGACAAAACAAAATAAAATAAATTCCCACACAGATTATATTTTGAAGTCAAAAGGGTTGGTAAACTCCCTACAATATGCTGAAACAAAATCAATAGTGGTTTCAGATCATGCTTTAAGAACTATAAATTTGGATATAATTAATTGGGATGGATGTTACAATAAACAATGGACCTTCAACAATGATTTACCGGTACTAAAAAATCTTGATTTCATACCTTTTGTGAAACAGGTCATCCAAGAATATTGATATTCCAATTATGATGGGTAAACTACAATGCACAAGTATGGGATCCTTTTAAGGCAGCATTAAGAGGTTCCATTGTTACCTATCAAAAAAAAATAAACAAACAAAAAAAGCAGGAAATAATGTTGATTGATTCAAAATGAAAGCCATTAGATCAATTGGTATTATTGGATTATAACAAGTATGCAGAAGAATGGAGCGCATGGAAAATTAAGAAACAGGATTTGGTTAATCAGGAAACATGTCCCTTAATAAAAAAAAAATCAATTGTGCAAAATATTATCATATTGATAAATTTCTCAGGATGTTAGCAAGCCTTTTGAGAAAAGAAAAGGAAATAAATATTGTTACCACCATTATTAATGGACAAGGTGCAAATAAAACTAAAGTTGCAGATGCAGAAGTTTTTATTAGTCACTATAAAATATATATATCAATAGAAAATATCTATTGACCCTCAGAAATTAAGTGAGTTTATAACAAAAGCCAACCTAAAGCAAATGAAAATTAATTACTCTAACATAACCCATAAGGAAATTTTGGATACCATTAGAAGCAAGGCAAAGTTTATTTTTATGGTGCTCAATCCCAGAGGCTCTGGGCACCTTATATTAAAATAAGAAAGGAAAATAAAACAATAAACATCATAAGACACTAAAATGAATACAACCAGAAAGATAAAAATAAAATACAACAGCATATTTCATTAAGGCAAATTTTAATGGCTGAATCAAATCTCCTGGTTTGGGAAGGCCAGAGGAAAAAAAAGGGCTGTTAGACCACCCTTAAACATTTCAACCGATGGGGCCTCCCTGACAGATGGTGGCAACATGTTCCACAGGACTGGGCCAGAGACACTAAATGCCCTATCACCAGCAGTCCTAAGTTTAGTCCTGGGAACTTTGGACTGGCAGTATAGCCTAGAGGTCAGAGGAACAAGGTGTGAACGAACTTGAGACATCCAGCAGACCAGACCTGAGTTTGATTCTCACAACCTCCACTTGCATACTGTGTGACTCTGAGCAAGTCACTTAACTGGCCAGTGTTCCCAGGTCACCTCTGAAAACAGGCACTTGTGCCTAGTAGGACTTACCCGGTTACCAAAGACTAAAAAAAAACAAAAAAAACTTCAAGGATGCCCCTGGATGAGGAGTGAAGGGAGCAGACTGAGGTGTTCGGTGTCAGAAGACAAGACAGGTAGGGACTAGTCCATGTAGGGCATCATGGTTGAGTAAACACACTTTGAAGATAAACCTCCACCTGACCAGCAGCCAGTGCAATTCCCACAGCACTGGGGGTCACATGCCAGGACCTCAAAAGGCCCATCAGCAACCTGGCAGCTGTGTTTTGCACCAGCTGCAGTTGGAGGAGGGTACCTCTAGAGACCCCAAAGTAGAGAGCATACAGTAATAAAGCCTAGATGTTACAAAGGCATGAACCACTGTTGGCAGCTCCTCAAGCAGAACTAGGGGTTTGATCCTGGCAATGTTCCTCAAGTGGTAAAAAACACTTTGGATGACAGATGACAGCTGAGATTCAATTGTCAATCTGTCATCCAGGAGCACACCAAGATCTCACACCCTAGGGGATGCCATCAACTGTGCAGTCCCAAGAAAAAGATCTGGGACCACACTGGAGGCACTCCCATCACGCCCTTGGCCGGACTCAAGCACTAGGACCTCCATTTTGTCAGGGTTCAGTCACAACCAGCTGGAGAACACCCAGTCATTGATCTCAGCCAGGCAGGTGTTAAGCACTTTCACAGCGTCTGGTGTTCCAGGGGCAAAGGACAGATACAATTGGGTGTCAACTGCATTGTAGTGAAAACCTACATTGTATTGTCTAATTTCTCCCAGGGGAGCAGATACACTGCAAATGACATTGGCAACAGTATCGATCCCTGAGGTACTCCACATGGCAAGGTCCTCGAGGAGGAGGAGGAGAAATTCCTCAACATCACCCGCTATGTCCTACCAGAAAGGCAGGACTCAAACCAGCTGATGACAGTACCAGTAAGTCCACAGTACTCACTGAAATGATCAAGAAGCACAATGTTGTCTACAGTGTCAAAGGCTGAAGAGAGATCAAGGAGACCAAGAACTGACTTGTCTCCTCTATCTCTAGCCCTGCAGAGGTCATTATGCACCTTAACTAACACTGTTTCGGTGTTATGCCTGGCTCGGAAACCAGACTGGAGTGGCTCATAGATGTCAAAGGTCACAAGGTGCTCCTCAAGCTATTGCACCATAATCTTCTCAACAACTTTTCCCAAAAATGGGAGGTTGGAGATTGGTCAATGATTCTCCAAGATGTCCAGGTCGAGAGATGGTGTCTTCAGAAGGGGCCTCACCAGAGACTCTTTTAAGGAATCTGGAAAGACCCCCTCTGACAAAGAGCACCGGCCAATCAAGGTGAAAACCAGACCCATGGAACCAACACATCCCATCAAGAAATGTTTCGGAGCTGGGTCCAGTTTAAAATATGTGTGCTTCAGCTTCAGCTTTGAGATTACCTCAATGAACTGAGCCACCTCCACAGGTTTAAACTCCTCCTAGACAGGCAGAACACCTCTGCTACACCCAAAGTGACTACTACGAGTCACAATGCAACTCACTGATGGAATCCCCTGCCAGACGAAGGACACGCTGTCAGAGAAGAACTGAGCAAACTCATCACACAGGATGACTGAAAAAGCTTTTTTTGGCTGCAAACAGGCCGGATGAAGAAGCCTGTCAACAGTCTGAAAAAGCTGAGATGGTCAGTTCTTCCCTGCAGCAATCTCCTTGGATAGGAACTCTGCCTTCTTATGGTAGATTGCCCCCTGGTACTCAACTTAGCTAGCATGCAGGGCCATTTTATCTGCCTCTGACTAAGTCCTCCACCAGCAGCACTCCAACTTCCGATCCCTAATCTTCATTACCTTGAGGTCACCATCAAACCAAGGAGACCTCAAATGAGAAGATTTTGGTCATACACGAACCAGTGCGAGGGCATCGAGTGCCTCGGATACCACCCTGTTATAGGCGGCAACCATCTCATTCATGCCCTTCACACATGCAGCACCCACACTAGACAGATTGGCAGCTGCCAAAAGCCCCTCTGGGGTCAAAGCCCTCAAAGGGCGGTAGCAACCATCTCAATGGGGGGGCAGTGAGAACTTCATGGTGCAGTGATCAGACCATATGACCCGATCAATCCCAAGGTCACCTAACTCAAGCCCCAGTGAGAACACCAGGTCCAACATGTGGTCATGGTGATGGGTCATGGAAGTAGCTTCTTCTGTCAGGCCCAATGATGACATCAACTGGAGGAGGTTAGAATCCAAACACGAGGATTTGTTGTTGGCCCAGGCATTGAAGCCCCTCCAGCACTAAACATCAGGGGGATTCCAACACCTCCCAAATGACAAAATCCCCCACCTCCTGTATGAAATCTCCCATGTAAATCAGGAGAATCCTGCACCCGGACCCCACGCACTGCAGTACATTCAAAGGACCTGGTAGCTCCTACTGGGTGCACGGAGAAGCCCAGGTCATATCTAAAACAGATGGCCACTCCCCTGTCCCTGCATTCCCACCTTGGGCAGTGCACCACTGAGAACTTGGAGAGGACGGCTGCCTCAAAACAGGTCTGGCATCATCACCCAACCAGGTCTCTGTGATGCAAGCCAGATCGACAGAGGCAATCAAGTCTGCCATAATTGCAGTCTTGTTCCTCATCAATCTGGCATTGCAAAGCACTGCCTAATGGGGACTAGTAGGCATTGAAGCCCCTCTGGCTACCTTCCCACTCAGTCTGGTGGGACTCCTGGGGACAGAAACAAAACACATCTGGCTTCTCTCTAGACTCCGTCTAAATCCAGGGCATCTCCTTCACCTGATCTCCCCAATCATGCTCACCTCCGCTAGGCCCTCAGCACCCCTCCATGACTGACTACTCAAGCCTTCAAAATACCAACCTCGTGACGGTGCCTCACTGTTGCAGCTGGTATGAGGAGGTCAATAAAGGGCCAGAAGCCACGCAACTGGGAAGCCTCATAGGCTATATGTGGCAGTCCCTGGCCCTTGCTCATCCTGGAGAAACCAAAATGCTTGCCTCAAATTCTGCCTAAAGCTGGTACAACTTGAGTTTTACACTAAATTCATTATCACACTCACACAACATGATCAACTAATACAAAACGTTTTTCTAATCAAACACACCCACACACATTCACCTCACCTGCAGCCAGAACTTTACCAATAAAATTATAGCCCCTACCTACCAATCTCTAAAAATAACTATCAATCAATCAATTAAACTTTATTTAACCAGGCATAAACAGCATCGAGCAAGCAAATTTTCAAAGTGGTCCTGGACAACAATACAATACAATACACAGTCACATATAAGGTGGACAAAAAGCAAAACATTGTACATGTGAAGCATGGTTCAGGCCTATACATACAGAGCTAACATAGGTAAACACAGTTACAATTCATATCAAGTACACAAGGGAGGTAAGAGACTTAAATCCTAGGCAGTCATCAGTAATTAAAGGCTAGTATCTTTATAAAAAAGTAGGGAGGGGAAAGAAGAGAGAGTAAGTGAGATAGGAGGGAGGGGATAGGATGATGAGGACCAGGAGAGGAGGAGATGGGTTAAGAAGTGCTGGGTACCCCCTACTGGGGATATGAGTTGAGCAAGGCTCCGTGTCATAGAATTCGTGGGAGAAACCAGAGGCTAAGGGCACATAGTCACCTAAAACAGCTGCAGGTTTCCTTCAGGTACTCAGTTATTAGTGCTTTGAATGTGAATGGACCTGAAAGGGATGAGAGCTTTAGTAAGCTTTGCATGGCATTCCACAGGGATGGGAATGAGAAATTAATTGCAGCCAAGCCATAGGTTGTTTTTACTCTGGGAATCTGGAAGCAGAGTATGGAGAAGCGTCTCAAACCATAAGATCCCTTGACACATTTGAAGAAGCTCAAGATGTATGCAGAAAGTTTATCAGACAGCGCTCTAAAGAACCAAAGAAGAGCATTTATTTTTCTCCTTGTTGAGAGTGAGAACCATCCCATCTCTTGGTACAGTAGGCAGTGGTGGGTGCGAGAGGGCAGATTAAGGATTAACCTTTAGGCCCTGTGGTAAAGAGTGTCAAGTTTGTTGAGCACTGTTGAGGGGCAATGGTTGTAGAGAAAGTCAGCATAGTCCAATAAGGATAGGAATGTGGATTATACTGGTCTTTTTCTGGCTTCTTTGATGAGCAGATGCTTAATACGGTAGAATAAGCCTAACTGCTACCTTAGTTTTTTTCGAGACTTCATTCAGGTGGCACAGAAAGTTAAGCTTGTTATCCAGCCAGAACCCTAGGTATTTAAAGGTATCAACTATTTCAAGGGGTTCACCCAAAAGAGTTAGAATCTTGGGAATGTGTGTTGGTCCTGAGGCTGCCTTTGTTGAGAGGATCATGGCTTTAATCTTTTTGGCTTTGAGTAGGAGCTTGTGTTTGATAAGGTTATAGTGGAGATAGATAAAGTCTTACTGTAAGTCCTCATGGGCCAAGTCCAGGGATGAATTTGAGGTGTAGAGCACAGTATCATCTTCAAATAAGTGCACATTAGCTGTGCGCAGATGTGAGTCAAGGTTATTGATATAGATTGCAAATTGAATTGGGCCCAAGATGGAGCCTTGGGGGTCACCTCGTGGAAGTGATTTTAGCAGAGAAAATTCACCTGCAGCTTTGACTTGTTGTAACCTGTTAGGAAGGTAGCTGGTGAACCATTTGATGGCAGAACTATTGAGACCAAATATTGCACAGTGCAGTAAGCATAATATTGTGATCCACAGTATCGAAAGCCTTACTAAGACTATAACAGCAGTCTTGTTCACAGGAGAGCAAATAGAAAACAGAGTGGAAAGAATGTCCAAGAGCTCTTTAACTAACAATATCCAGAATCCAGCAGAAAAAATGAAGTGTCTAATATGGTCAGCGTTCTTCCTTTACAGCACCACTCGTACCCAGAGTGAGGCTGTGTGCTCTCACCAATCTAAGTCACACTTTTGCTCTGGGAATAACAATGATTGCCTCTTGCTCCCAAGATAGGGAGAGAATGCTGGCTGACAGTTTAAATAACCGGGACAAAATCGAAGGGATTTGAACAGTCTAAGGGCCTGGCCTGGCAGCACACTCACTCATGCCAAGGTTGGCACCCACTCTAACACAGTTCAAGCACAAAAGGAACTGACAAACTCACGAGGCCAGAAAACAAGGAAAGTTAGTCACTCCTCTCGCTAGCACACAAAGTTCCCATAATAGATGGCACTTTAGGGAAACCCCAATCCAGCTAGGAAGAATGTCCACAGGAGATTATCCACCAAGACCCAATGCAGCAGTTCCTCAGCACAGCTGTAATTCACCTTTACTCTGGCTGTGTTCTGATACCCGGTCACGCTGCAAATCAGACCCTCCAGGAGTGGAAACCCACACAAACTCAACAGGTTCCCCCAGTCCTCGAAGCTTGACAAAAGAGGCAACCCTGGCAGTCCTACAGTAATCTGATTCAATCGGTATTCCAGTGACACAGCAGGCCAAACAACTCAAACAGGAACCCAGAAGAAGTCTCTGGAACGGCACACAATGGCTGCGACTGTGGTTATGATTGTAACAGACTTGATCATGATGACCGTCCTGAAGCATCCAGGACAAATAAAAATAAAGTATGCCTAGAAAGAAAGCAGCAGGGTTGGATGGGCTGACAAGTGAATTTTACTACACTGTTGCTGAAGAGTTAGTACCGTGGTTCTCAGAAATAATAGCTGAATTAACTGAAGGTAAATTCACTCTGCCCAAATCAATCCAAGAAGCCAAGGTGATATTAATTCACAAAGAAGGCAAACCAGCAGACTCCCCATATAATTATAGGCCTTATAGCCTTGTTAGATTTGGATTACAAAATCCTGGCCAAAATGATAAACAATAGAATTCAACCCTTATTACCTGAATATATTCATAGCAATCAGTATAGATTTATCAAATGATGCACAATCCCACAAGCAACAAGAACATTACAAGCCATTTTTCCATCTTATAAACACAAAAGCAGTTCTGAAGAAAGATACCTATTATGTGGTAGCCTTTGATGCAAGCAATGCTTTTAACATAATTGACAGAACCTACTGTATATGATGGAAATATTAAAGTCCTGGCATCTTCCTGACCAACTTTTAACATTAGTACAATTATATGCAACAACTTTTGTGAGATTTCAAATTAATTACAGAAAACTTTGTTATGGAAAATGGTGTCAGCCAGGGATGTCCTTTATCCTCTATATTATTTGTACTCTGTCTTG
Source organism: Neoceratodus forsteri (assembly GCA_016271365.2). Lineage (NCBI taxonomy): Eukaryota > Metazoa > Chordata > Ceratodontiformes > Ceratodontidae > Neoceratodus > Neoceratodus forsteri. The sequence goes on from CM057452.1 coordinate 946,898,997, forward strand.
AACCATTATAACAAATATCAGATCAAACCTAAAAAAAAATATTAGGGATTAATATGCAAAAAATCTAAAACTAAGTGTTTTTATAGATGATATTTTGTTAATCCTTAAAGACATACATAATTCATTAAATTCTTTCTTACAAGAAATTCAACTATTTTTTGCTATTTCTGGCTATAGACTAAATAAAAATCAATTATGAAAATTTCTAAGCATATACATCAGTCTGTGGAAAACTTTTCTACTGATTTTAAGACTGATACTTCCATGAAATATTTGGGTATAAAACTAACAGTACATCAACATACAAATATTCAAGTTAACTTTAATTTTGCTAAACAAATAATCCAGGGATTATTAGAAAACTGGCATCATCTATCTCTGTCCCTATGGGGAAGCATGGACACACTAAAAATGGTGGCTATGCCACACATCACTTTTGTGGCACAGAACATACCAGGTGCACCACCTTTACTGTGCTTCAAAGATTTAAAAAAGATTTTTGCAAAATGTTTATGGAGAGGGAGAAACCCCATATTGCTTGGTGCCTACTAATTACCCCAAGAGAATTAAGGGGATTTGGTTGCTCAAACCCCTTAAAATACATGCAGGCTCATATAATTAGTATAATCTGTGGGTGGTCTTTCCTAGAGGAAGAAGACATAACTTTATTCCTAGAGCTATTATTTACGAACCCTGCTGAAGGTATAAATATTAAGAATTTATTTGTAGATATAAGCCTCATTAAAGAAAAGAGCTATTATTATTTAACATGGTTTTCTCTTATTAAAAACATTATCAAAAATGATAAAATTATGATATTGTTACCATGGTTATTTTTGGATATTTGGACAAGTAAGATAATATGGGGTATGAAGCATAGAATAAATAATAAGCCATTTGTTAAAAAATAGAGTATATATGTGGAATGACCTATTGATAAATGGAACATTTCCTACGTATAATCAACTCGGAGATTAACTAAATAGATTTAAATGTAAACTATTTAATATATTGTTAACTAATATACAAATTCAGTAAGATACGTCATATTTTTCACTACGATAAGAATTATTTTACAACTACTTTAAAACAATAAAAAGAAACTATATCTAAGGGTATACAGAAGCTATAGGCTAGGATGTATAATTTGATTGTGACAAGTAATAAAGATAATAGGAACAGGTTAAATAAATGTAACTAGGAAGCAAACCTAAATTTTACACAACAGTGGACAAATCTGAGGATCTTTGCTAATAAAAACTATATTTCAGCAAAAAAAAAGAAACTACTCAGCCAAAAATATTGGAAAGAGCTTATTACACCCAGTCCAGATATCAACAATTAACAGCTTTTACAATGATATATGTTGGCATGGATGTGATGCACAAGGTACCCTTTACCATCGCTTTTGGCAATGCCCACAAATTCTGAAATGGAGGAGTATAATCTGAGAAACTATGCAAAAAATTCTACAAATCCCTATTCCACTAAATTTGGATCTCTTCCTATTTAATAATGCAAATGGAGTGTTAGAGAACCAGTTAGAGATCACAATATTCTCATTAGCTACCATGGCTATGAAGAGATTGATATTAAATACTTGGAATGTAAAATAATTACCAGTATTTGAAACAAAGAAATGGTGGAATATTGTTAGAGAAATGTTATGTGAGAAATTGTTGTACATATTAGATGATACAGTATTCTTGGGTCTTCTTCAAGATTAATACAGGGAACTGCACCTTCTCTAATGAGATTAGATTAAATCCCCTTTTATGGGAAAGATTCAATTATTATTTTTCAAGCAAGTGGAATGTGGGAGGGAGGGAGAGAAACAAGGTATAAAATTACAGCAAACCAGGACTATGATGTATGGGGGGAAGGGGTATAAAAGATATTTTGATCCACTTGATTGGTTATGCTGTATAAAATGAATGGATGTTATTATATGTACATGAATGTAAACTAAGATGGAATTAAATTAATACAAAATATTTTTCTTAAAAAAGGAGGAAAAATGGAGCGTGGGATACATGACATCCTGCTCTCTGTCTCTCTCTGCAGACACACAATCTCACCATGGATGCCTTGGCATATGTCTGATGCATACTGGGGGGGGGAGGATGGCTCTCCCTTGTCCACCTTGCTATGGAGGGGTAATTTGTTGGACTGAGCTGAGGTAAATCCCCAGGGGGAGATGGACGCCGGTGGTGCAGGAGCAGGACAAAGGCCAAAGCAGTTAACCAGACATTCAAGGAGGATAAATAGTAGATGAAAAAAAAATATATATTTACAAAAACAAAAGTTGCTTTTAGGCCAGAGAGGAGTACAGAGAAGCAGTAAAGAACTGCAAAAACTTGAATTAAGAGATCCAAGGAAGGGCTGTAAGCCAGGATTTCAGCAGGAGGTGCAGACAACAATGAAGTCTTCTCCCAGTATATTAACGGAAGGAGGATTGGGAAAGAGAGGAAGGATATTAGGCCTTTGAAAATGGGTGGAGGGAAGAACCAATGAGAGAGACCAAGGCAACGGTAGAGATTCATAACAATTACTTTGCATCAAGTTCACCAAAGGACTCCTTGAAATTTGTCTAAGCTTACCTTAAAAGCATGTGCTGTGCTCATGTACACTTACCACTTGTAGGCTGTTTCATAGGTTTATCACCCTCTGAAAGAAATTAGTGACTCCTAACATTACCCCTGAATTCACCATCCCTGAGCTTTAGTATACAGCCCCATTTTATAATGCAGGATACCAGATCAACCATCTTGAACTGTTTGATCTTGTCAATACCCCAGTGCATGCAAAAGACTCAGATTGTGTCCCTTCTCAGCCTCCTTTTCTGCAGGGTGAACATGTTAAGGGCATCCAGCTTTTCCTCATAGCTTTTGCCCCCCACCATTGCTGATCTTGTTGGTGGCCCTGTGTTGCAGCCTCTCGACTGCCTTAATATATTTTTTGTATTGATACAAAAACTGCACATAAAAGCCCTTAGTTCTGCTCGGCTTCCTAGTCTGAGCCACTATAAGCCACGTGGCAGACTCCATCAGGGACCAGTCTCGGGGGTTGCGAGGGACTAACCAGGCAAACTAACCCCCCCACCAATTGCCATAAGACTGCTCCAATTATGGGACTACAAGTCTGTAAAGAACTGCTCCAATCAGAGCACAGATCTGAGCAGATGACTGTCCTCTAGCTGCCTCCCGGACCAATCCTGAGGAAGACTGTGGATATTCTTTCCCTGCCCCCCAGTTATCTGTGCTAGTGGTCCAGAGTGTTAAGGGCTGGAACACAAAGAGTGTCATACTGTGGGTGTCAGCTGTGGGAGTCAGCGTCAGCCAGCCGCATTGTCCCAAGTACTACAACCTTGTATTCTCCTGTACCTGACTTTGTTTTCCTTGGACTAGTTATACAACCTTATTTGAATGCTACCTACTGTTACTCTATCTCTGCTGCTCAGGTAACAATCTACCTGTCAAAAACACTGTTATTTTACTCAGCTAAAAGGGTTTCTATTTGCTAGGGAAACTGTATGTTGCCTGCACTACGTACTGCAACTGATACTTTACAGACTGTGAAGTTAGAAACTTTGTCTATATTCAGCCAAAAGGGTACCACTTTCTCAGGCAAATCGTATGGTGCCTCCACTGTTTATAGTAACCAACTCTTTACAGACTCTCAGCTTTGCTGCATGTGGGATACTTTAATGTTTTATGGTTGTGTTTGCGTGGTCTGATCTGCAAACCCATCTGCATTTTATTTTACCCCTGCCTTGTCAAGTGCTAGCATGGCCAGACCTGCAAACGCAGTTGCATTTAGTTTTACTCCTGTCTTCTCCAGTTTATCCACCCTGCTATATTTACCTAGCCTGCTCATCCAGCAATTTGCCAGTTGCTTACTATAGTCCTAAGCACTCCCAAACTTACTTGTTTTACACACATAGACCTAGAGGCTAAACCTCGCCTTGTAATTTGCTATTTACACCCTGACAATTATATAATCTTTGTCTGGCATTGGACCTTATAAGTTTCTCCAGAGTTCCTAAACTGCCATAAATCTTATTACTGAAAACCATTACCATGCACCTCTCCGCCTGGTCAGTTCTCTCCTCTACCAAACTGGTGTTCACCATAATATTAATCCTGGGCCATCTTAAAACTGGGACACAAAACATGAGCCATTGGCAAGTCATAGAGGGAGCTGCCCTTACCTACGCCCTGATTCAGTGCTCTATGGCCACAGGTGCCCCTGTACAACCCTCCCAAGGCCCCCGACCTCTGACTGACCCCAACATGACACAAATTATGATAGCAGCTACTGTCGGGTGTTACGCCCAACAGCAAGTCATCCCTAGCACTAAGGTCATCATCAAACGCTACACACCTGGTATAAACATCACTAAGGGTAACCCCTGGACAGAGGGTTCTAAAAAAGTATACTTCCCTTCTACTATTATCTGGTAATATTCACCCTAACACAGGCCCTCTCAGAAAAGGTGGGGTGCATATGAATCATAAAGGGAAGCTAAAGATAGTATCTCTTAACATACAGAGCCTGCTCCCTAAACTTGCTTTGCTAGAGGCTTGGGCTGCACTTGTCCAACCAGACATAATCTCCCTAACAGAAACCTGGCTCACCCCCCAAATTCTTGATGCTGCCTTTACTTTGGCAGGCCTTAATTCATTTAGGGAAGAATGGCAAACTAAATGGGGCCTAATCTACTTAAAAGATGAGCTTCTGGCTATAAAATGAAACTCGATAATCTCGCTAGTGACTGAAAATGCCTTGCAGTCAAACTCCTTTTAGGGCAGGGTTGCAAATCACTGTTTTTAAAATCGATATACATTCTGCCTGACAAACACAAATCTGGCCTCGATTTGTTCACTAGACACTTCAAACAAGCCAGACAAAATTGTGAGACCATAGTCACCAGTGACTTTAATATTAATTGGGCTGGCAAAACAAGCGTAGCTCACAGGGACCTTGTGGCTAGCCTGTTCTTTACACAAGTAGTCACTGACTGCATTAAAGCCAACTACAAAACAAGAACCCAAATGACTGGATCCTGGCTTCCAATGGCAGCATTAGGCACATGCAACCCATGTATTTGCATTGGGCCCCAAGTCAGCAAGGAGGCCCCCAGGCCCTGCCATCCTGATCTGAGATTAAGCTGGCAACCATCTGCTAGAAAAAGTATTATGAGAGCAACTGAACTGTCCACCATTTTCTTCAGCCTTGAAGCTCAGAGCCATCCTGTAGGAATGTATCACCTTTAACTGCTCTGATGTTGTCCTAACTCCCACGTCTTGCTACTCAGAGCTACTTGATTTTTTTTGTTTTTGTTTTTGTTAATGATTGCACCAGCTGATGTATTGCATGCTGACCATGGAAAGAGGGCTCTGGAAGGGCAGCTGATGTATTGCATGTGACAACAATAACCTGTAACATCTGGAAATATATTAGCTCAATTGATTCTGTACATTATGGTTTTGTGAGTAAACATATATGGTTAAGAAGAACTGAGAGCACTGTATTACACTTACATTTACAAATACTGTATACGTTATTTGCTGTATTTGCTGTTATCTGCTCCTGAAAGGAACAGAGCAGGGGGTTTATCATCAGTCTTTTGTCCTTGTTTTTGAATGCCGTGATCTGGTAAATGGCTAGTGATACATTCTCTTGGCATGGGGGTATGTGTGTGTCTGCTAGTGTTTGTGTGGGCTGAGCCTCATGCTGTCCTGGATGCACCAACTACTGACAGTTGACTTGCACTTTGCTGTCACTGTCACAGTGTCCCCATAGCCCCTGCCGCTGATGTGCTGATGATGCTGAGGCAGCTAAGTCAAATAATTAATTAATATGGTAGATTCATCTGATATATATATATATATATATATATACACACAGACAATAGGGGTGAGTGGTAAATGAGTGAGATAAAACAGTGTATCATCCACTGCAGTGTGATATTTTTATCCTTTGCTCTACTGTGATGATATCAGCCATTTACACACACAGGTCACAAAAGGTCATCGCTCTAGGCAGCTTTCCCCTCTGCATGCAAGAAACACCTGAGCTGTTACCATAGACACAAATGCAAAACTACTTCAGAGGTCTCACTGCTGCCTACAGCTAACTCAGTGAGTATTACAAAACACACCTATCCCCCCCAACCAACTTTCAGCTCATTACTGTGACTGCAGCCAGAATTCTAAACAGCACAGCTTCATAGAACAGTCTAAACTACTGCCTGCAGCTAACTCAACTACCATTGAAACACACTCTCACGTGTTCCTCAAACTCTGATTCTCACCCATTACAATTACTGTGATACTTTGAACTTGACTACAGCCAGAATCCTAAAGAGCACAATTTCACAGAACACTCTGCACTCTGCCTGCAGATAACTTAATTACCACTAAATACAGTATCAACTGTTCTGACACTCTGTCTCTCAGCTCATTACAATTACTGTGATACTTTCAGCTTGACTGTAGCCAGAATCCTAAAGAGCACAATTTCACAGAACATGCTGCACTCAGCTAACTTAATTACCACTAAATATAGTATCAACTGTTTTGACACTCTGCCTCTCAGCTCATTATAATTACTGTGATGCTCTCAGCTTCACTTCAGCCAGACTTTTTAACTCATTCAGGCCTAGAGACATCTGTAGGTGGTGTCTGAAAGCATAGCCACTCAGGACAATAACGCCTGTAGACATACTCAACTGACTTTCACTCAGGCTTAGAAACGTCTGAGGAAGTCAGCAGTTTTTACCTATCTATTAACAAACCGAATTGCTTAGAATTGAATGAATAGCACCGTTAGAAAGGTAATTTTGCTCTGAACAATTTTGCTGCAGATACTTTGTGTCTATCATGTATACTTTAGCAGTTATTCATATTTGTTTAAGGTATGGTGTGCATGGCTAACATTTGTCTCTCAAGCCTCACCTAAGCACCTTGAATAAATCTGAAAAAAAAAAAGTTGTTTGGTATTTCAGCTACTATAAAATAAAAACGAAATGGATTACAATTGATTGCATAGCACCGTTAGAAAGGTTATTTTGTGCTGAACAATTTTGCCACGGATACTTTGTGTCAACCACATATACTTTATCAGTTATTTGCATTTGTTTAAGGTATGGTGTGCATGGCTGACATTTGTCTCTCATGCGTCACCTAAGCACCTTGAAAAAAATCAGAAAAAAATCAGTTTGGTATTTCAGCTAGTATAAAATAAAAACTAAATTGATTACAACTGATTGCATAGCACCATTGGAAAGGTAACGTTGTGCTGAACTTACCTTGTGTGTAGTACTTATGGTTCAAGAGGTATTCACATTTGTTTGTGGCATGCTGAGTATGGCTTGATTTTGCTTAGAAAGGCCCAGGATGCAGTGCTAAGAGTATACAGTGCACAAGTGGTGGAAGTCTCAAAGAGCTCTTGTGGTGTGAATGAGTTTTAAACAATACAGCCTCACAAACTTATGTTTCTTACTCCTACCTAAAACAAACTCATTTAGCATTGCAAAACACACTCGTGTTTACCAGAGTTTATGACTCTGCCAGCCCATTCAGAAAAGCTCACACACAGAATGAGCAAACTCATAAACAGGAACAGAAAACAAGACAGCATAACAAAACTTCTGAAACTCTTGGCCCAATTGATATATCGAATACATAATGGGCAGATCATGTGCTATGGCAAATATTGTCACTCCTGCATCGTGAGCTCTGGATATCTCACTTTGCAGAAGTGACAATATTTGCCGTATCACACTCATGCCCATCATGTATCCCCTATATATCATCATGATATTAAATACATCAAATGGGACTATATATATATATATATATATATATATATATATATATATATTTATTTCTGATACTCGGATCATAGAAGTTGAACTGCTTTTAAAAATAACATTCTGCTTGCTGTAAAGTACATGGAATAAAAATGATAGCTCCGTAGCATGATCACAACACAAAATAGCTTGAAAAGCATGTCCAGTTGCAGGTTCAGCATGTTTTTTTATATGAATGAGAGAAAGATACACTTCAGCTTCATACTCCATGACAGAGCAAATCTGCCTGCCAGAACTAATACTGTTCAGTGTCACTAGCTACCGCTTCTGGCCATTCATAAAGGGCCCAAATGATGCCTACTGTATACATTTGGGGATTTGAAAGCTCTCCAGCATTTGTTTAAAAAATTGCCAATTACCCTATTAAAGTTTTTTTCTGCATCCATCAAGATAGCTAACAGAGGTGCCCCCTGACTCTTCTGGGATGATACAACAGTGAGTACTGTGTGTATGTTATCTGCAGAAACCTCTCTATGTATGGCAAATCTTGTTTTGCTCTGGATGCAGTGGTTAAATTGTAAGTGTTTAGGTGGGGGAACATTAACTTCTGTATTTATAGGGTGATGGAATTGTCATTTCTAGGTGGTGGAACTGTTCTGTAGTAGTAGTCAATGGATAAATATGGCAGAGGTGGTGGAACTGTCATATAGTTTTTTAAGTGGTAGTGGAACTAAGTTCCTGTGGGCTCTTGCTCAATTTAGCCCCTGTCTGGATGTACTACTGTGGTTATGTCAGACGATGAACTAACTAAGAAAAGGGAGAGGAGAAAAATAGGAGAGTGGTGGTGATTTACCCTTACGACTGGGAGAGAATGGCCCCACTGCCCCTCCATCCTCACCCCGCTGGTAACATTGTTGTTACTGGCCCCAGCATTGAGGTTTGCATGGGGCCCCCATGGGGTAAAAGCCTCCACTGCTGGCTACCCACCCTCAAAGGTTGTTTGATGTCTCTATCCTATCATTCTTAGTCAGAGACGACTCCCTTATAGATTGTGTATGGTTTGCTAAAACCCCAAAGTCACCTCCCCATACTACAACCAGTAGACCTCTGCTTAAAGATAGGAATGAAGAGTTTAAAGAGCGCCACGTGGCACTGAATGACTGGAGCTACCTAGATGTCATCCTAGATATCAACACTGCCCATGACTACTTCTTAAACCAATTCATGGCAGTCTGCGACAGATTTGCCCTCCTGAAAAATCATATAATTCATGGCACTGCATCAGGCTGTATCACCTCTGACCCACTAGAACAAATGCATGACAGGGATAACCTATGGCACTGAATAAGAGCATCTGGCTCTCCAGATGACACACATAGATACAAGGAAGCTCGAAATAGGTGCACTAGAGGAATAAGGCAGTTAAGGCTGCCCAATGCAAGGAACAGCAGACCAGAACTGGGGTAATGGAAAAAATGTCCAGGACAAATATAACAGATCTCATGGGTAAAAGTGATAAAGCACCCCCTAAAATGCTCAGCACTGATGGAGCTATAACCTTGGACCCAGCCAAAATTGTTAACAAATTCAACTCAGCATTCACTGAACTCAGCTTTCCTCCCCGCCCTCAATACTGTGCCAATAACACCTGGCAGCAATAGCTCTGGGCTCCCAGCCAGCTCTGTCCAAGACCGGTGCTTAAGCAAATTCTATTTCAAGCCCATCTCAGTATTAGATACCCTCAAATATGTTAAAAACGTACTTGGTATAACTAGGGTGGGGAGTGACGTGATAGACATGAAACTACTGGCCCTGGCCCGGGGGATCTTGCTCTCCACATCTCTAAGATATTCAACCTCTCTCTGTGGTTTTCCCTGTTTGCTGCAGTCTGGAAAACAGCACTAGTCACACACATCTTCAAAGGCAGTGACCACAAGAACCCTGCTAACTACAGGCCCATATCAATCTTCTTCACTCTGTCCAAAGCCCTTGAACACATAGTATCTGACCAGCTGATCAGCTACTTAAAAAAGTATAATATTCAGTGCATCAAGCAACATGGTTTCAGTGAGCACCACAGCACCAGCACTAACTTAAGTAATCAATAAGACATGACAGGGTGTGCATTAGACAGTTCTAACGCATGGCCAGGGGCGTAGTGAGGGCCGAGTGCCTTCAGCCCCAGGCCATGTGTTAGAACTGTCTAATGCACATCCCAAGAGTGTCTTATTGCACTTATAAAATGGGACTTCTTAACTTATATGAGGGGAGAAATAAAAATTTTTAGGCGTTATTAATAACATTTTTTTTTAACCGTATTTTGATGTCAAATAGTTTTTACGCCTGCATTTCCTTTCAGTTTCTGACCTGTTAGGGCCACCATAGCTGAGCTTGTATGTGGTTGCTATGGGTCCCCTCTCACTCAATATTATAGTTACAACCCAAAACACAGTAAACATTTCAAGAAAAAAAAAACAGTTTCAAATGTTTAAAAATTGCACTGGCAATTTGGGCTTATTGCAAAATTCCTATCTCGTACCTCCACAAGGCAACATTGCAAGCTATGAGTGAGTGAGTGAGTGAGTGACAGGCAGAGCTGGTGAGTTGGAAAACCATGGCTCTGGAGATTACAGAACCCTGTTTGTCCACGGAGCTCAAGCGGGAATCAACCTATACAGGTTGTAAATACCATGTCACTTACCAAAGCATTTTTTTTTAATTGTGGAGTTAGCATGATCGGGCATGCGAGAGAAATGGGATCAAAGTACAGAGTGGGTGACCAAATGAGCAGTGGTTGGGCTGGCAGCTTTCTTGAGAAACATTCACAAAGACATACAGACAAGTGAACACTGCGTTTTTAAGGGTGGTCAATACTAATGTGAGAGCACTTTCAGTTTGTATTTAAATGTATGAAATGTATGAAGTCACACTTGCCATGAAAAAGTGATGGGGGTGGGTGGCTGACGGGCACCACAGTCATGGTCAGAATTGCGCCACTAAAATGATCATAACTCAAACAGCAGATCAGATTGTAGTGAATTTGACATGAACAAACTATGCAGACAGAAAATCAGTTCATGTTGCATCAAATACTGTTTTTTCCTCTGTGCTTCTAAGTCACTCTGTTTACATAAGTTGGCACAGAGAGGGGGGAAAATGGCAGCTGTTCAAACATCAAGATTCTATGTTGCACAATGATTTTTTGGGGTTCTGCACCCCCCTAGGCAGCACTTGTTTTTACCTGTGCATTAGAAAGATCTAATGCACAAGTAACAACCAATCAGAATGAAGGATTTTCCTTTCCCATTTTATAATAGAGTACATCAACTTCTTGCATGAGGCCCTAGATGGCAGTCACCTGGTGGGTGCCATCTATAGTGACCTGACCCAAGCTCTTGATCTTGTCAACCATAAGCTGTTGCTAGATGAGCTCCTCATGATTGGCCTCTCCCATGATAGTGTTGCCTGGTTTCACAGTTACTTCTCTAACCATTCACAGTGGATAAAGATAAATGGCCATCTCTCAGATGTTAAAAGGGTTTCAGTAGGAGTGCATGCAGGCTCTGTACTGGGCCCCCTCCTATTTGGCCTGTTCATTAACAGCCTGCCAAAAGCCTGCCAGACAGCAAAGGTGCTTTTGCACACTGATGATGCTGTTATATTCACCAGTAGTCCACACCAAACAAAATTATACACTATACTCCAAGAAAACTTGGGATCCCTGGAGAAATGGATCATGTTAAACAAACTGGTCTTAAACTACAAAAAAAGAAAGACCATGTTATTCTCAGGCTCACAACTGAAAAAAAAATTCTCTCCACTTGTCATCCTTAATAAAAAAGGAGTTAGTTTGGCACAGGTTGACTCCTTCAAATAAAGGAGGTGTTACCCTGGATGGTACCCTATCCTTCACGCAACATGCGGATAACATTGTCAGCCTTGCAAACCACAAGTCAGGAGCTCTGTTTAGAAATCATTTAAACTTTGCCTCCAGAAATGGGCATCTCGTAGTGTCCAGTTCTATCCTACTTATTCTAGACTATGGCCCCCCTGTTTACGTAGCAGCTAGTGACTCCATACTTGAGAGCGTAAAGCTGGTGCTCAACAAGGCCTTTCGCTTTGCTCTAAGGACAAACAAGCTTGCACATAGTTGTTCCCTATACACCCTAACCAACTGGCTTCCCCTACAGGACAGAATAAGGTACCAGACCTGTCTGCTCACAAAAAAAAGCACTGTTAGGACTTACCTCTCTGGTTATCCATAACCTGTTCCACCCAGTTAAAACCATCACACTATGAGGAATATGGCTAGGAATGCTCTAGAAATTCCCTTCTATAAAACAAACCTGGGCACGCAGTGCTTTGCAGTAAAGGTGTCTCACGGCTAAACAAACAACCTGAAACCCTTGTAGGATGCCCTAAAATTGCCCATTTTTAGAAGGCATTGAGTAAACAGCTTGTTGCTAGTTTCAAATGCTCCTGCTACAACTAATGTGACCTATATTAGCCTTCTGTCTCCTTAAGTTAACAAGTTTCCCATTGTGTCAAGACATTCTACATGGCTTACACCCCTTATTGTTGGCTAGACTCCTTTATGCCACAGTGATTTGTCTTTTTTGTATCTATAGGCTCATATTGTCTATGATGCCTATGCTCCAATGGAGTGATATTTTTGTGGACATTTTAACTTGTGTAGATATGTAAAACAGGGGACTTGTCAGAGGGTGTGGGAAAACAGATAGGCGTTCACACAGAAATTCAGAGGCAACACGCAGGTAGCATGATTTTATTTACAAGAAAAAATAAACCGAAGAGAAAAAAAAAATAAAACAGCAAAATTCCACTTGACAGCACTGTTTGGAGCACCACTGTTTGGTGAAAGCAAGGAATCTTTAGCTTATTCCAAGCTTCAAGACATGAAGTTTAGCATGTCTTGCTTTGTTACCAGTCAGATACCTTCTGACTATAAATCTCTCTGGTAAGGCCAAATGAATGGGTTTTATATCTCCCCTTGGTCAGGTGATCACCCCATTTTTAGAGAAATACATTTTTATATAACTTATTCAGTGGTGGTCTGATCAAATACACAAAAATCAAATAACTTGTTATGACATGGTAACATTATTCACATGAAATAGGGGTTAGCTGTAAGACACTGTTTGTAAATCAAGATGAATATCTAATTATCAAATAATGAGCTGTAGCTCCTCCCACGATGCGATGTAATGCATGACCTGGTTTGTATATAAGCCTAGCTGTAAGGGCCCGCAGACTCCTATAGTAGCCTTTAGTAACAGTGGGAAATGATAGGCTCAAAAGCACTCCTGAATCCAGGTACGACTGAACTTTTACTTCAGTACAAAATAACCTCTATTTATGTCTAAAAGAGCAATATTCTACAGCCTGGTAATTCTTTTATAGTTGCTATGTGTATCTTTACCAGAGAGTAACATACCTGATACTTTTTATTGAGGAAGTGCTTTTAAACTTCTCAGGTAGACCTCATATCTGTTGGGCATTCTGAAAATCTTTCTATGATGCAGCTTTACTGGAAAGGTAACAGCAACGTGTTTGTGCTCTGCTCATTCTTTTTATCAAAATAGTTAAAATCATTATTTTTGTATTAAACAAAATGGTATGGTGTAAAGGGGATTTCATTTACTCAACTTTAAACGCTGTTTTGAGTCAGTTCCTTTGTTTGTTTTGTGCTTTACAAAACTAAGAGAAAGTGAAACAAAAGCTCTGCATCAACATACACTTTCAATATTTTTAGATACAGAAAACACTTGTTTAATACTTAGCAGCTACTGACTGTCTTATGGCTATTATACAGTTTTCTTCTGTACCAAATACAGTTTTAAACATAGCACTATAATAGTGTTCCCCAAGTACTTGATATTCAAGGTCATAATTATAACATCATACTAGCTAGCAACATGTTATTTTAACACATGCATGCTATTCTTTCTTATGCTAACTAGCATCTCATGAATGTACCTTCTGAGCACTGGTGCACTTTATATCCCTGGGAGGACTGCAAAATGAGATTGAAAAGAGAAAAATAAAGTGGGTAATAGACAGAGTACAGAAATGGGGGGGGGGGGGGGGATTGCATTCTCCAGATGGCCGGCATGGAAGGAATAAGGTGAAATAATTAGGATAGGAAAAGGATAGATAATTAGATAGATGTGCTGTTGCAACAGAGTTAAAGCACACAAGGAAGCCTCCCAGGGTTGCTAGGGACCAACCCTGCCACATACCCCCTTCTCAAAAGGGGAGCGGTACTTTAACAAATGGACTGGTTGCCTACCAGACATTGGTAGGGTTGGAGCTTCCACCCACCCCCTTCAGAAGCTCCACCCCAGGGCACCCTTTTAAAATACAAGCTGTACAAAACAAACAGTAATACAGCATTCACATTCAATGTCTCATTACACCCTGGGGTTAAACTGTGTAACTTAGTACCTGTCAGATAAGCACCATTTTCTTAGTTATGCAGGAACATCAATCCCTGCTCCATGTCTGGACAGGAAGTCAGCGTTTTTCTGCTGAGAATCCACTCTGTGTTGCACAACAAACTTATAAGGTTGCAGGGCCAAGTACCAACACATGATACAGGGATTTTTATCCTTCATCTGTTGTATACAACTGAGAGGATTGTGGTCCATAATCAATTTGAATTAATTCCCCCACAGATAATATTTTAGGGATTCAATGGCCAATTTCACAGCCAAACCTTCTTTCTCCACAGTTGAGTATTTTCTTTCCCTCTCATGGAGTTTACAACTATTAAATATTATAGGGTGTTCCTCTCCATCAATGGTCTGTGACAGTACTGCCTCTATCACATATTCTGAGGCATCTGTCTGTACTTCAAAAGTATGAGCAAAATCAGGACTCTTTAGAACAGGTGAAGAGCACAGAGCAGCCTTAATAGCCCGGAAGGCTTCATCACACTCTGGTGACCATTTGACTGTATTTGGGTTTCTTTTCTTCATAAGATCAGTTAAAGAACTGGCCTGCTCAGAAAATTAGGTATGAACCTGCGGTAATACCCAGCCAGACCTAAAAATGACCTCACATGCTTCTTAGTTTGGGGAATGGGACAATTAGCCACTGCTTTGACCTTTCCAACCTCTGGTTTGACCTGGCCCTTACCCATAGAAACATAGAATTTGATGGCAAATAAGGACCACTTGGCCCACCTTGCCTGCCCATTTCCCTAGCTAACGGATAAGCTGCAGATCCTAGTTAACCAACAGCCTACTTCCTCCTACCCCCTACTAGAATTGCCTTATGTCTGTCCCATGCATTCTTGAATTCCTCCACTGTTTTTGACTCTATGACCTCCTCAAGAAGGCTGTTCCATGCATCCACAACCCTCTCTGTGAAGAAATACTTCCTCACATTACCTCTGAGCCTTCCTCCCTCTATCTTCAAATTGTGCCCCCTTGTTCTTGCACATCTCTTTTTCCTGAACGATGCTGCCATCTTGGACTTTGTTGATTCCTTTGAGGTATTTGAAAGTTTCTATCATGTCCCCCCTCTCCCTCCTTTCCTCGAGGCTATACAACTTAAGCTCCTTTAGTCTTTCTTCATATGTCTTCTGGTGCAGACCCTGCACCATTTTGGTTGCCCTCCTCTGGGCAGCCTCCACCCTGTCTATGTCTTTGAGGAGATGGGGTCTCCAGAACTGTACACAGTACTCCAGATGTGGTCTTACCAACTGTCTGTACAGAGGGCCAACAACTTCCTGTTTTCTACTGGTGATGCCTCTCCCTATGCAACTCAGTACCCCCCAGCCCTCCTTACTGCCTTCTCACATTGCTGGCTCACCTTTAGGTCATCTGATATGACTACCCCCAGGTCCCTTTCCATTGTTGTTGTTGTCAGTATCTCACCCCATTGTGTACTCTTCTGCTGGGTTTTTGTTTCCCAGGTGCATTACTATGCACTTCTTTGCATTGAATCTAAGCTGCCATACATTTGACCATTCCTGCAACCTTGCCAATTCCCTTTTTTCATCCTTTCCAGGAAGGGCTATGGTGGACAGACATCTGTTTTAGAGTAGGCCTAAACCTGAAGGTGCATCCAGTGGAATATACTGTATCTCGTCATTTGAATGCATGGCTGTGTGTGTTGATCCAGGTGTAGGTTGCAGGATCCTCCTTGTTTACTGGCCTCCAGGATGCAACCGGACTTCATCACTGACAGGGTGTTAGAGTCACATAGATGGCTTATTCTGGGTGATTTTAATGCCTGGATTGATGATGAACTCTTGCATTATTGGCACAATTTCCTCTAGAGAATGGACTCCCTAGGCCTCCCACAAGCTGTTGCTTCTGTGACCCACCAACATGACCATTCTTTCTGGGGCTTGAGGTGGAAGACTTAAAGATTGACCTGATCAGTCAATTGGATCATTGCACTATAAGGTTTGCTTTCAGGGACCTCTTTATAGTCCATCCCCTGTGGAGGTGGTCCAGTTCTGCCCTTCGTGAGGGCTATGGCCAGAGGGACTCTCTGCACTGCTGGAAATCTCAGATATGCTGGCTGCATGTGACATAGGACTGGAGGAAGCAGTAGTGGCTTATAATAGAGTTGTTGGGGAGGCCTTTGACCTTGTGACACCAGCCCATGTAGGCCCACTGGTTTTATGCCTCGACTCACCATGGTATGATGGTGAGCTGAGGGAGATGAAAACAGAGGGACAGAGGTTGGAGCACTGTTGAAAGAGGTTCAAGGCCCAGTAGGACAGACTGGCTTTGATTACTCACTATGAGTATCAAAGGGCAGTCACCTGTAAGAAGGCAGGATTCCTGTCCAGGAAGATTGCTGCCATAACAAACTAACCAGCTCATCTCTGGACTGTGGACAGGCTTCTTCATCCAGTCATTCTGGAGCCCATGACAGATGTTTCATCTGCTAAATGCCAGAGTTTGCTCTGTTCTTTTTGGACAGGGTGTCCTTTGTTCAGGCTGGTATCTGGCCAAAGGGGCTGTTACAGCCCAACATGGTTGAGCCAATGGGACTCAGTAGCATTCATTGATCATGGGAAGAGTTTAGACTAGTGATGATGGATGGGGGTGGGTGAGGTGATCCAAGAGCTGCCACCAGCATTTTGCAAGCTGGATCCAGGCCCAGCCCAGCTACTAGTAAGTTGCATTGAACAGCTGGGCCCAGTGTTCACTGAGATTGTCTGGTGCTCCATGTCACAGGGGATTTTCACAACTGCATTGAAAAATGCATTGGTGAAGTCCCTCCTGAAGAAGCCATCCTTAGACCCAGAATCCTGATAAATTACCAACCAATCTCTAATCTGCACTTTTTAGGCAAGGTGATTGAGAAAGTGGTTGCACTGCAGCTTGGGGCACCCATCCCAGCCTTTGACATCTATGAGACTTTCCAGTCTGGTTTTAGGTCAAGGCATAGCACAGAGACCATGTTGGTCAGGGAGCATGATGACCTGTTCAAAGAAAGAGATAGTGGAGAGTCATAAATTCTCATTCTCCTGACTTCTCTTCAGCATTTGACACCATGGGCTGTTACTGGACTGGCTTTGGGAGTATGCAGGACTCACTGGCAAAGTCATCTGCTGGTTTGAGTCTTATCTCACTAGCAGGACTCAAAGGGTAGTGTTGGGAAGTTTTTCCTTTCTACCAATGATCCTGCCTTGTGGGGTACCCCAGGGCTCGGTCCTTTTGCCCATGATGTTTGTGGTGTACATGCTACCCCTATATACAATAGGATTATTAGACAGTATGTTGTTGGGTTTCATTGCTATGCAGATGATACCCAGCTCTATCTATCTTTTGCACCTGGGATGCCTGACATAGTTTGATGTGTTGAATAAATGCCTGACAGAGATCCAAGACTGGATATCCTTGAACTGGTTGAGACGTAACCCTAACAAAACTAAAGTACTGGTGAGACAGAACAAATTACTTACAACTATGAAAAGATCCATACAGATCATTGTATAAAACATCACAGGATATGTACAGAGAGAAGCCAGATAAAACAGTTTAATGGTTGCCATTGCATTGGACTGCAAGGGCAGACCACTGAGATCTCTTAAACTGATTAATTTTGGAGAGATTCAGCAGAATATCAGGCAGTTTGTTTAACTATTTAGCAGCCCTGATAGCAAATGACCGCATGCCTAGCTGACTATGTTGGAAAGGAGGCTTAAGGGTATTCCTTGCCATGTTCCTGGTGTTGTATTGGCTGAAGACAGTATGGAAGCAATTTGTTAAAGCTGGGGGTGTTAGGCCCAGGAGCACCTTCTGGCTAGCAAACAGGTCTAGAGCTTTATTCTGCAGGGTAAAGGTAGTCAGTTAGTGAGTGTGTAAAGGGTACAACTATGAGTGCAGTTATCTGCACCAAGTACAAAAGGAAATGCATTGCTAAAGATCAGCTTTACTCTGTTTAGTACTGTGTCACAGACAGCTGCATAGACCACCCTTTTTTCTCACCATCCCCAGTCAGTAGGGCTGCCTTTTAACATCTGTTTCTACCAAGCCTCACAGTAACAGGTATGCTAGGGAGAACAAGGCATGTGTGGAGGCAAAGCATGCTGCTGCGCCAGTCTCCATCCTGTGTCTGTCCCTCACATGGCACCCTCAACTGCACTGCCATCTGTGGTCACCCAGGTGGAGTATTGCAGGAAGGATGGCAACGTCCACTAGGATACTCAACACTCCTCCCTCTGGTGGACTCCAATGACCCAGACTCATTACCAACCCCAGATTGCCAGCATTGTGAGTAGTAGCATGACTGTTGTGTCAACAGGCCAGCTTGGTCACACCCTTTTAATACAGTTCAGTATTCTACTGACCCTCTTTATAGCAGCCATGGACTGCTTGTCATGCATCAGCCTCTTGGTCCCCGAGTCCCCTTCCTCCTGCACTGCAGCAAGAGGAGCCCCACATAGTGTGTAAGTCCTGCCCAAGTATAATAATTTGCATTTGACTGTGTCGAATTAGAGGATTTATGAGTCCAACCAGTCACTCAGCTTGTACAGGTTCTCTTGAACTTTGTTCCCATCCTCAACTAATCCACCATCCTGACCAGTTTAGTTCCATCTGCAAACTTAAGCATCCTGTTTCAGACCCCAGTTTCCAGATCTTTGACGAAAATGTTGAGCAGCAAGGGGCCCAAACAATTCCTGGAGCACCACTCCACTCACTTTATGTTCCTTGACCACAACCCTCTGCTTTCTGCTCCAAACCAGTTAACAATGCACCTTGCGTATGCTTTGTGCATACTATTCCCATTGTGCCTCCTTTATATCTAAATTCTGGTTTAGTTCTCTTCCCCTCCTACCTTACATGTACCCAGGGTACTTAAGGAGCTAAGGATGGAACTAGCAGAGCCATTAGCAGAACTGTTTGGTGAGCCTCTGAGCACAGGAGAGGTCCCAGAAGGCTGGAGAAGGGTTCATGTGATCCCGCTCCACAAGAGTAGTAGCAGGGAGGAGGCAGGGAACTACAGACCTGTCAGTCTTGCCTCAGTAGTGGGCAAGATTATGGAGGCACTCCTTAAGGAAAGGATAGTGCAACACCTGGAATCCATAGGGGCACAGGATCCAAGACAGCATGGGTTTACAAAAGGAAGGTCCTGTCAAACTAATCTTATAGATTTCTTTGATTGGGTAACCAGAGTGGTGGACCAAGGGGGAGCAGTTGATGTTGCCTACCTTGACTTCAGCAAAGCTTTCGACACTGTTCCACATAGAAGATTAATAAATAAGCTTGGTAGGCTCGGAGTGGGTCAGAAGTTGGTCAACTGGGTGGCAAGCTGGTTGATGGGCAGAAAACAGAGAGTGGTGGTAAATGGTATACAGTCAGAAGAGATACATGTCACAAGTGGGTACCTCAGGGATCAGTCCTGGGGCCAGTCCTCTTCAATATCTTCATTAGTGACATTGCAGAAGGACTAGAGGGTAAGGCTTGTCTGTTTGCAGATGACACCAAGATCTGCAACAGAGTAGATGATCCAGATGGGGTAGGCAGAATGAGAAGAGATCTGGATAAACTAGCAAAATGGTCAGAAGAGTGGCAACTGAGGTTTAACTCAAAGAAGTGCAAGATCATGCACGTAGGGAAGAGAAACCCTGAAGCCACCAATAGGTTGGGAGGGAGTTGCTGGCAGTCACAAAGGAAGAAAGAGACTTGAGCATCATCATCACGATGACCTGAAATCATCAAGCAGACCTCTAAAGCAGTAGGTAAGACTAGGGGATGTTAGGGTGTATTAGTAGGGTATCACAAGTCGTAGAGGAGGTAATAATCCCTCTTTACAAGACACTGGTTAGGCCCCATCTGGAGTACTGTGTGCAGTACTGGAGGCCACACCTTCACAAGGACATTAACCAAATTGAGGCAGTCCAGAAGAGGCAACCAAAATGGTGCAGGGACTGCATCAGAAGACATATGAGGACAGATTAACAGAACTCAATATTATACCCTAGAGCAAAGGAGGGAGAGAGGTGATATGATTGAGACATTCAAACACCTTAAGGGCATTAACAAGGTGAAAGAGTCTAACATGTTTAAATGTAAGAAAAATAGCAGGACAAGAGGACACAGCATGAGATTAGAAGGAGGCTGATTAAGGGGGAATGTGAGGACATTTTTTTTCACAGAAAGGGTGGTGGATGCATGGAACGGCCTACCTCAGGAAGTGGTTGATATGAATACAGTTCAGGGCTTTAAACAGGCATGGGATAGGCATAAGGGAGCAATACAGATGAGTATGAATAGATAGGCCACTGACAGAGCAAAGGCTGATGGCATATTTATAAGGTAAAAAAAGAAATGGGCAGACTGAATGGGCCTTGCGGTCCTTATCTGCTGTCAACTTCTATGTTTCTATGTTACATCCCTCTTATCCTCTCCCTCAGCTTCCTCTTACCCTCTATGCAGTAATACTTCCCATTCACTCATTATTCCTTCTAGAAAATCTACTGTTGGTGAATCTACTTTCCCATACTGCTTTCTAAAACTTTGGTCCTCCCTTCCTTTGTCAATTCAGTCTGCCTCTTCAACTTTCTCCTTAAAGTATCTCCTTCTTGACTTTTCTTCTCCCTCCTGCAACTATCCATGACTCCGTTCCTCACCCACCACCCTCACTAGTTCTGCTCTGGCAATTTGTTTCATTCATTACCTGTTCATATGATATTTTGATTTCTTTCAATTTTTGATTATGCTCCTTGATATATTGTGTTTGCTGTATATGATTTTTTTCAATTCCCTTATCCCCAGAACGAATCTGGAAATGAGCTGTTAGCAGGTCAGTATGTCTTTCCTGGTGAAACTTTTGAAATAAATAAACAAATAAATAAATAAATACATACATACATACACTGGAGTACAAGCTTGTCATGCACCACTATGTCAAAGTCCTTGTTGAAGTCTAGATGGCCCTGCTTCTGGTCACCTTCATCAACGGAGATGATCAGGTCGGTTTGGCATGATCTTTCCTTTAGGAAGTCATTGAAAAGGAAGAGAAAATCTTAGACTTAACCAGTGCTTAATTTGTGTCTGTGCTAGCTGGGGCTCAGCATCGGTACCTCTTTTCATTCCAGAGCTGAGCCCCGGCACCTCTTCTAAGTTCTCCCTGACATACACAGTTAGCCCTTTAAATATTTTTTCAGCACTAAGTTCAATTCACTCACTGTGTTTTCTTTTGCTGCTGCCATGCTGTGGCACCAGCGTGGACATGGTGCAGGTCACACTTGCAGTTGTAGCCATCTACATGCCACCTCCTTGCACTCGTCCTCGCTGCTTGATCCTGGGGGGGGGTTCAGTGGCGTGATCACTTTCCATTCTGTGTGCTCGTGCATGCTTCAGTCCATTCAGACATGCATCATCTGATCAACTATTCTGTGGTCAGGTGGTGCGTGTCTGTCTCTGTGCTTCATAATAAACATTAGTGGGAGCAGTGACTCAGTACAGTCGCTGAGTCGTCAGTTGAGTGCTGCAGCAGGGCCAGCCTGTGGCCACAAAATTCCATCAATCTTGTCACAAAAAAACATTATTGGGAACTGCTGTGACCTCGGAGTGTGGAGCAGCTGTAGTTAAACTAAACAACACAGAAAGAAAAGTGAAAGTCTGACATTGCAGGTTGTGGGCAAGGGCAAGGCAGGGAATGAGTAGGTTGACTGAGGGAAACTACTGCCCACAGCAGCTGCAATGGTGGGAAAGTAGCCAGGCTTCTGGCTGGAACCTGAGGGAGGAGATTGAAGAAAGTCCTTAGCCAGGTCAGGCCCACTAAGCAGCCCAGGCAGGCAGCAAAATTTAATTCAGGGGTGGTGCTAACACTCAAAGTGGTGAGCTTAGCAAGCTGAAGCAATTAGGCAGAAGCTGGTATAACAAACAATCAGAACAAGGGCAGCAGGCATTAAGACAACTTAAGGCCAGGGATTCAAGGAGAAGTGCAGGGCAGAACAGAAGAAGCAACCTGTGCTGCCTAATAAACACAAATAAGTAGTAAACCAAAATAAATAAAAATAGGTTCCTTGGCTGGCTCTTCTTAAAAAAAAAAAAAAACAGTAAAGAAGCAGACAGACTGCACTGATGCTGAAAGGTTTTGCAGCCTGAGTTCAGGACAAGCTGGGAGCTAATCAGCTCAGTTTTGTGTATTTGAACTCAACTTGGTAAATTCAGCCAGCAGTTGCCCGTCTGGGTTTGACTGATTATTTATTTATTTATTTTACTTAAATGTTTTCCAAGTTCTCCAGAAGCTGAACTAAAAATAAACCTCTAAGGCTATACAAAGGCTGAGGAGGAGCTGTGAGACAGGTATAGTACATCCAGAAGACTGGACTGACTGGGTTTGCAGCCTGCAATCTTAAAAATGTGCTGAGTACTGGGTTCTTCTGCAGCTGGTTCCACCACAAAATAAATAAATAAATAAATAAATAAATAACAGTAAAACCAGGAGGAAAGCAGAGGAGAGGAGCTTTGTGACCATAGTAGATTGGGTTCAGTTCGCACAAGCTCACACTTATATAGCACATTACTGTGTGTGATAGTAACTGTTTTTAAAGGGGCTGGGGCTTGAATAAAAAAAAGGCTAAGGGGCTTGAAGTAAAAGAAAGAGGCTAACACAGGCAGAGGCTAGTGTGCAGACTGTGAGCTTTGGTTTGATTCACATTCCCACAAGTTCTGCTTACATACAGCGCATAACTGTATGTGACAGTAAGTGTCTTTGTCTCTTTGAAGGAACTGGGGCTTGAATAAAAAAAAAGAGGCTAACACAGGCAGAGGAGCTAGTGTGCAGGCTGTGAGGTTTGGTTTAATTCCCATTCCCACAAGTTCCACTTACATACAGCGCATAACTGTGTGTGACATTAAATCTGTTTGTCTGTTTGAAGGGGCTGGAGCTTGAATAAAAAAAACCGGTGAAGTAAGACAGGCAGAGGAGCAGGTTAGATTTCTATTCATTTTGGTCACGGCTGCCTGCCACATCATAAATCCCCCCAAAAATTTCTCATAGTTAAAAGAAAATATACTCATATTTTTCTAAGTCAGGAGGTGGTATGAACGAGGCTGAGCCAGTCACTAAGTGGAAGAAAATGAGTGATGAAACTACAGAAAAAATCAGAAGATGTACCATGTGCCACTGTTACATGTGTCAACGGCTTCAGTGCTACAAAAGAAAAGCAAGTTCATGATTATGAATGGAAGAGTGTTGCGGAAAACAGTTGTGCCAATACTGACTCTGAAGCACAGTGCTCTGGTAGTGAAGATGATTTACCTGAACAGGTTGCGGCTCACAGCAAAGATTTACTTCCTGCAGGATAGAAGCGTGAACAAAAAATTTTTTTCAGAGCAAATACCAGTGGTTAGTCATCAACGGATCAAATCTCGGTTGCAGTGTGTGTCAGCAAGTCAGTAACTTGGGTCCTGAAAAATCTGCTGGAATGAAGTTGGCTAAAGAATGGATTGGAACTGCTGTTACTTCATATGGTACCAATAAAGCAAAGCAACAGAAATCACTATGGAAAAAGATAGGAGAACATGCACAAACTAAGTCATATGTCGCAGCTTCTCGCATTCTTGAGCAGTCAAAACAAGAAACATTGCTGCAATTAGCTGCAAATGCACAGTCTGCTTAAGTTGCTACTACAGCCAGAATCTTCAGAACTGCTTATAAAGAAGTGAAGCGTAACAGGCCGTCATATGGTTTTGAAGTAGAAATAGACTGTCAGCAGTTGAATGGACAGGACATGGGGCAGATTTTGCATTCGATAGTGGCATGTTCTAACATTCAACATCACATTTCCTCTGAAATGAAGAAAATGTTGTTTGCCCAAATCACATCAATTGCTCCTAAAGTGAGTCTTTTA
The DNA here is from genome assembly GCA_016271365.2 of Neoceratodus forsteri. Taxonomy (NCBI): domain Eukaryota; kingdom Metazoa; phylum Chordata; order Ceratodontiformes; family Ceratodontidae; genus Neoceratodus; species Neoceratodus forsteri. The sequence goes on from CM057452.1 coordinate 946,923,167, forward strand.
CTCGATGAAGCTACTGCTTTAAACAAGAAGAGTGCTTTAATTGTGTACATGCAATTGATGTTACCTGGCATGGAGTCTCCTGCTAAATTATTTGTGGACCTTGTAGAGCTACAGGATTTGACGGCTGAGGGAATAGTGAACAGTTTGTCTGCACTTAAAAAGATTAACATGACTGAAAACTTCCTTGCCAAGTGCCTGGTAGTGGTTGCTTGCAGTGGAGCTTCAGTGATGTTTGGACGCAATATGGGTGTTGTGAAGTGGTTGCAAGACATGTTTCCAAATATCATAGCATGGCACTGCTCCACTCATCGCCTAGAGCTTGCGGTCAGTGATGTCATGAAAAATGCTGGCACTACGAATCACTTTAAAAGTCTGCTAGACAAGCTATCTTCTCTTTATAGCACATCTGGGAAAAATAGATTACAGCTGAAGCTCTTAATATTCAGCTTTGCAAGATAGGTAGAGTGTTAGACACCCGGTGGGTCGCATTGAGCTTTAGAACAGTAGAGGCTGTTAGGAATGCTTACCCTGCTCTTTATAAGCACTTCACATCTGCGGCTGATGACATTTCTCGTGACAGTGCAACACGCAAAACTTACTGTGGTCTAAGCATCAGTTGTCATCTGTTCAGTTTGTTGGCAACCTTGGAATTATGTATGATGCCCTACAGGAGTTGTCAGAGTTATCTCTTGATTTGCAACATCGTGATTGTACAATTGTTGATACACACCAAGCTACCTGTATCTGCTGCCAAATAGTAGTGTTCGATGCAATGGTAGAAAAACAATGGAAATTTTTGGCACAGTGTGAGAAAGCCAAAGAAGAAAGGATGTTTTGGGGTGTTCTCTTACATGAAGGAAATGTTTGCGACAAGAAGATTCACCCGGGACAATTTTTCCTCAGCTTAGCAGACAATTTACAAAAACGTATGCTGTCCACAAGAGGCACCGCTGGTGACAAGAGTGGATACGAGAATCTGATCACAGAAATGAAAGTATTATATAAGCAGTACTGGCCCAATGAGCTACCTACACTGTACGGAGAAAGTGAGATTGAGTCTCTTTGTGAAAGATTTGATATGGTAACACTCGTGAAACCATTCGGGCATACAGGGTGTACAAGGAGTCAAGTGGTAAAGAAATTCAGGAGCAGTATAAGGACCTGTTGAGAGCCGTGAGCACTATTGCTATCTCCAGTGCGGAGAGTGAGTAAGGCTTTTCCCAAATGAATCTCATATGCACATCAACATGAGCATCAATGCGTATTGAAACCATTTCATCATTACTATTCCTCAATCTAGTAGGCCCACCATTGAAGAAATTCAATCCCATCCCTTATGTTCGGTCATGGCTTGCCAAAGGGCACAGAGCAGCCAATGACACACAAAGTAAGGAAAGAAAACACGAGTATAACCAGAGAAATATGGAAATTCTCTGGTCTTTTCTTCATAAGTGGAGAACAAACCAAATCAAACTCAGAATTTCTTTCTGAAAGCTATAAAACAGGTGTAGCAAACTGGATGCTTACTTAATGTTATTTGTAGTTTAATACAGAAACTGTATTTTGGCTAATGGCTAGCAGATGCTGAAAGAATGCTTCATATACTCTTCTCTTTGTGCTACACTTCCATCATATTCATACATTAACCCCACACACACACACCAAATTACTGTAGCATTTTGTGCAAGCATCCATCATAAAGTAATGATGGCCTACCACCAGCATCCACTACATTGTGATGGATACTTACACAAAATGTTATGGTCATTTTTGTTAAGGAATGGTAGTGTCTCTTACCTGGCCAATCCAAGTTGGGTATTAGATGTTCATCAAAACTGTTCTTGAGGAATGCCTGAAAAGGAAAACAATGCATTTAAACAGGACACAAAGGATCAAGGGTTGGATTTTAACCACATGTAAATCATCACATTAAAAAAAATGTTTATACTTATCTGATAGGGCAACTGTAAAACATGTCAAGACCTGTAAAATAAAATAGAGGTAACTAAATAAAATCTTCTAGAAAAGATATACATATATTTTTTAAATGGCAGATGGTGCAATGCTAGACATTTTAGTAACCTGTTCTGACAGCCCCCAGAAACTCTTGGGTTTTAGATGTTCTTTTTTGAGTATTGTGGCTTTTACTTGAAGATAACATACACTTGTTACTGGTTCCCTAGTACCTCCCCCTGACTCCTAGGGAAACATTTTTTTTCACCTGGACAGAGTCAGGATATTGACGACTCCCACTCACCTTATTAAGCAACAACATGTACCACATAGCCTCTAGCAGGGTGCAACTTTGCCTGGTATTGTATGGTGCACAGCCTGGGGTTCTTTGATAAGTGTTAGGCCCTGTCATATGATGAAATGTTGTTCTTACTTGAGCAGCTAACCTCCCATTGTAACAAATTAATTGCAGGTGCATAATTATAATTAGAGAAACGTGAAATAATTTTTATTTTTTATAATTTTTCTTTTAATTTTTCTGTAATTTCTTGTTATTCATTGAAAATTTAGTTTTATTTCTTGTTATCACATTTATATTCATAAACTATGTACAAATGACCTTATACACACTAGAAATCACATTCCTAGTATACTACATTGTATTAAGCAACATTATGCTATGGTCTTATAAGGTTTTGTGAATGAAACAATTTCACTGTTGCTTCCTTGTGGACCATCTCTGGGGTAACAACGGAGCCTAAACAACAACTGTTTCAAGCATTTATTTAGATTATGACTGCCAAAATGCAGTTTTTGTCATTTTATTCATGTGTTTTTTTTCGTTTTATTCCTTTTATATGCCAAATTTTTTGCTATTTCTTGTTATTCCTTCAATTTCTTATTATACCTTGAATTTCTTATTTCTTTTTATACCCTAATTTCTTGTTATTTCTTGCCATTTCTTATTTAAGAAAAACACAGGTCTCTAGTTATAATGTTATAGGTAGGCCAGAAGCTCCTGGGTTTTGGATGCTCTGTGGTGAGTTTTGGGGTTTAATTGAAGATAAAGCACACTTCTGTTACAGGTTCCCTAAAGGAACCTGTAACAGAAGTGTGCTCTATCTTTTATAAGGGAACATGTAACAGAATTGTGTTTATCTTCAATAATAGCTCCAAATTCACCACAGAGCATTAAAAACCCAAACACTTCTGGGGGACTACTGCCCCCCCCACTCCACTTCCCTGGTCTTTGGGTCATCATAGCACTGTGCCATTGCTTCTACATGCCCATGATCCTTTATCTATAAAAAATTTTCATGCTTCAGTTTTAATTAATTCTACTACTTGCACCATGCTAGATGCTATCTGTGGTACATTTTATTGCTTAGTAAGGCCAGTCAAAGTCTCCAATACCATAACTTCAAGTTATGGTATTGGAAACTTTGGGTTACTCCCCCCAAAAAGTTCTCCCCCTGGATTCAGGGGTAGGGAACCTGACACAGAACAGAAATGTGTTTTATCTGCAATATAACCTCAGCCAAAACTCACCACAGATAATTTAAAATCAAAGAGCTTCTGGGGGCCTGCCGGCCCCCAGACCCCTGGCCTTTGAGTCAGTTCACAGCATCTTGCCCTTTATACAAATCCACAATCCTTTAACAGTGGTCAGTCAGACTCTCCAATACCCTGACTCTCCCCCAAAAGAAAAATTCTTCTCATGGATTCAGGGGTAGGGAACCAGATACAGAAATGCGGTTTATCTGCAATATAACCCCCAAAACTCACCACAGAGCATCTAAAGCCAAAGAGATTCTGGGGGCCTACTGGCCCCCAGACCCCTTGGGTTTGGGCCAATTCACAGCATTTTGTCATTGCATTATACTTATACATGCCCACGATCCTTTACCAGTGCCTGATCAGCCAGACTCTTCAACTCTGACTCCACCCCCCAAAAAATAAATTGTCCCCTGGATCCAGGAGTAGGGAACCTGACAGAGAAATGTGTTTTATCTGCAATATAACCACAAAAGCTCACCAGAGTGTGATGCTTAGACAGCTGGTTCTGATCACTGTATCATTTTTTGTAAAATAAAAATGGGTTATGGACTGTCTGTCATGAGAGATGCTGAGAAATCTGGTGCTCTTGGAGTTACCTTGCTCACCCCTCCAGGTCAGCTGAAAGATGAAAGCCATGAGAAAATGCTGAAACAGCATGTGCGATCATACACACACAGGTTTTAGATACAAGATGTTACATGGCAGGCCAGAAGCTAATTACAGACTTTTCTAAGTTAACTATAGGTTTAGCTGCTTAGAGGGAAATCAGTATCCCTTTTATGACATTTCAAAGGGGAAACCAGGTTTAGTATCCTGGTGCGAAACCATAAAGATGCTTTCATGTCCTGGAAGAGGGAAGCTTATCATGAGATCAAAGAAATGTCATTTGAAAAAGGACATGAGTCATGCTGAGGACTGCAGAATTTAATACTTGAAAAAGGCATCCTGTTTTTATATAGATATATATTTTTTAAATATGCTGACAGGGAGGAGCTAGGTGACCTCATGCAAAATAGGTGGGGAAAAGCAGCTTTTAAACATTAATTCTGTTTTTTCTTCAGACACACTTCTATCTAGACTCTGACAAAGAAACATCTTTGTTGCACTTTAAGCAGATATTTAGAGAGACAAATCTAAGTACAGTAGTAAGAATTGCACTGTTTAAAACCTTGTTCTTTTATAAGATTTGTATGTCTTGTGATATAATAGTTCTGTATTTTGTGTTTTACATATTTTTATCTATTTTGCTAAAACTCTTTTTAGAGCATATTTGGTCTGTCTTTGATTTTCTTTCATTTGCAAGAAAAGTATATATGGTCATAGCAGACACTAGGCATAAGCTTGAATGGTGATACCAAACTGGAAAGAGAAGCATTTTGAATTTGAGGTCTTTATTACAGTTTTTAAGGGTTAATTTCTGTATACCTGGTTAGGTGCCTGTAGGCAAAGATATCTGGCCCCCCGAAAACAGAATTATCTGAGCCTGTGCATTGGGTACACTAGCAAGAGGTTCACAGTTTGAATCCTTCCAAGACTTGAGATCAAAGGTTGATTCGAACTCACAAAACAGACAAGAGGGTTACCTTGTTCTGTTAAACTGTTCACAAGACTGAGCTCAGAGGTTGGTACTTTGGGAGTAGAGGGCTGACCTGCTGAGTGGGTTTGTGACAGATTGGTTGGCAGTGGTGGCATAATTTTGGTATTACAAGCTTTTATTTTTCTGTGTCAGCTTGAGACCGTCAGCTCACTTGCAAAGAAAGAAAAAAGGCAGAGATTTATTTTAAAAAGGAAACAGAACTGTATCACTTGGCATACCATCCAGTTCCTACCCGTTTAATTTTTTTTTTCCTAAAGTGCTAGTCAGAGTAGCCGTAGTCAGGGAAGAAGATGGCTTCTGACTACAGCAGGCACACTGTAGATTACTTGAAGCAGTTGTGCGGGGACAGAGGAGTCCCGTTTGAGGTAACAGCCAAAAAGCAGAGCCTCATAGATGTCCTGATGGTAGCAGATACCCAAAGCAGCGAGTCATGGACCGTGACTGGAAAGGACCAAACCTCAAGTGTGGCAGGGCTAGTGGCCAGTGCAGTATCCAGATCCAATGAGGAGGGCAACAGGGCCACTGTCAGTGAAGGGCCACAGCAGCAGGGGAAGGTCACCAGTATCCTGAATCCAGAGGTACTCAGGCTGCAAACTGAGTTGTGCAAGATGGAGCTGAGGTTCCAGGAGAAGAGAGAATGAGAGAAACGAGAGGTGGACCATGAAGCAGAGCGAGAATGCCGAGACACAGACCGTGAGGAGTGTGAACGCCAGCAAGCTACAGAGGAGAAGAAAGAGGAGCACCAGAGGCAACACAAACTGGAGAAGCTACGACTTCAACCACCGGCACCACAGCAGGTAAGTGGCTTGGGTTTAACTGGGACTGCAGGACTGGGTTACAAATTCAACTACAAATTAATAGCTGAGTTTAAAGGGGGGATATGGATACCTTTTTAAATTATTTTGAAAAAGTTTGTATTCAGGCTAAAATTCCTAGAGAGTCCTGGAGCTTCCAACTATCCCCACTACTTACTGGGAAAGCTCAGGATGCATTGGGTCAAATGGACAATGGGGACAGTGATGATTACAGCAAACTTAAAGCTGCACTGTTAAAGAAGTTTGAATTAACTGCTGAATCATACAGAACTAAATTCTGTAAGCTCAGGAGAAGCCCTGATATGAACTATGAGGAGCTAGCTACCAAACAACATCAGTTTTTAAAACGTTGGTGGGAAAGAATTGAAGCAAACTCTGTTGATAAAATTGAAAATGTGATTTTATTAGAACAGTTTTATTGGGCTTGCCCAGCAGAGCTAATACCTGGCTAGAGGACTGAGATCCTAAAACAGTGCAAGAGGCTGCTGAACTCTCGGATTGCTATGCCAAGAGCAGACCTGCTCTGAGAGCAAATGGGGTGGGCATGGCAGTGCAGAAAGGGAAAAGCGCACCTTCAGGGCAGCTAAAACCCTCACCTCCACCGAAACCAGTTAGCCCCAGGTTTCAGAAAAAAGATTTCTCTGAGAGAAGAAATGGATGTTGGTTGTGTAAAGAAACTGGGCATATTGCCAGAGAGTGTCCCAAAAAGGCAAGCAATAATACACAACAGGGTGCTAAAAAGGAAGTAGGTTGTTTGTGTGTCCCTGGAAGCATGCCAGTGAACATGAAGGAGCACATGCACCCATTCATGATGAATGGTGTACAGACGCAGGGGTTAAGGGACACAGGGGCATCCCTGACCTTGGTAAAAGGGGATCTGGTAGATCCTGGTCAGCTTATTCTAAATTAAGATGTTTGCGTGTGACATATGAGTAGTTCCTGACTTGTACCTTGTTGTCCTATGACTTGTAATCTTTCCATTATTATGTACCATGTTGTCCAAAATGCGTTTTGTATGTAATTTCCTGTACTTTCCCGGGCCATACCTGAAAATAGGCAAAGTTTTGACTAGTGTACTTACCTGGTTAACAAAAGCTAAATAAATAAATACCCAATAAATATGTCACTGTACAGGACCTCACTGGTGAGGTAAAAACATTGCCCCTCACTAGTGTTCTTTTAGACTGGGGTGAAACAGGAGGAACTGTGCAACAGGTGGCTGTAGCCAAAACATTAGCAGTGGATGTGATCCTGGTCAACAATCTAAAACAGAGGATGGTATGTGCAGTTACCCATAGCCAAGCGGCAAGGGAAAATTGTAGTTCCCTGTTTCCCACAGAAGCCATTGTGGAAGCCATGGAGAGGCTGGTTCCCCAGCCTGTGTCTCCTGATATTGAGATTAATGAAGAGGGGGTATACATTTCCCCAGTAGCAAGTAACCACACAGCTACAGAGAGTTACTCCGCAGAGGGAGGAGTGACCCATTGTCAGAGGGTTAGGATTGACAGTGATCCTGAGTGCCCTGATGCTAGTGCTAGGGACCCTAGTTTAGTGACTGAAGGGGACCTGTCCCATGCCTTGGGAATGTGTGAGGGGTTTGCAGCTGCTCAGAGAAGTGACCCTAGTTTAGAAAAGCTGAGGGCTTGGGCAGACTGGGACAGTGCACAGGAGGTGATGGCAGACATAGGGTTTATTGGGAAAAGGGACTATATATACTCAGGCAGTACAGACAGAAGGAGGGATGCTAGGCAGGCAGCTTGTTGTTCCCCAGGGTATCGTGAGCAGTTGCTCAAGATTGCACATGATATTCCCGTGTCTGGTCATCTGGTTAGCCCAGAATTTCTACTGGCCTAATTTCTCCCAGAAGGTGAAGGAGTATTGCAGGTCTTGTCACCAGTGCCATGAAATAGGAAGGTGGGCAAGAAAACCCAAGCCGCCCTAATTCCATTGCCCATAGTGGAGGAGCCATTCCAGAGGGTGGGAATGGATATTGTGGGGCCTTTAAATACCCCAAGCTCCTCAGGGAAGAGATTCATCCTGACTGTGGTGGATTATGCCACCTGGTACCCAGAGGCAGTCGCCCTATCCTCACTGTGGACAAACAAAGTGGCAGATGCTTACTTGGGATTTTCTCCCATGTTGGGTTTCCCCAGGAGGTAATCACTGATCGAGGGGGTTCCTTCATGTTGAACCTGATAAAATGTTTATGGGAGAAGTGTGGGGTGGTGCAGAGATGCACGAAACTGTATCACCCACAAGCCAAGGGGCTTGGGGATCGATTCAATGGTACCCTGAAGTCAATGCTCTGGGCATTTGTTGAACAGCATGGGAGGGACTGGGAGAAATACCTTCCCCACCTGTTTTTTGCATACAGGGAGGTCCCCCAAGAGTCGACAGGGTTTTCCCCCTTTGAACTCTTATATTGATGCCGGGTACATGGGCTCCTAGACTTGATCCGGGAGGACTGGGAAGGCAAGCACACCACCCAGGAACTCCCATTCTGGATTATGTCCTTAGGTTTAGGGAAGGGCTAAAGGAGCTTATGGGGACAGCCCAGAGCAACTTAGCAGCTGCCCAACAGAAACAAAAAGTATGGTAAGACAGCAGAGCAAGAGCTCACTCATACATGGTGGGTCAGGAAGTACATGGTCCTTATTCCGGTCCGAAGTACAAGCTGCAAGCTGGGTGGGCAGGACCATACAAAGTGGTTAGTAAGGTAAATAACGTGAACTACATTGTGGAGTTACCTAACCGAAGACAGACAGAAAGGATGTACCAAGTCAACCTGATGAAGCCATATGCAAATAGGGCTGACATGGTGTTTGCAGTGTGTAGTTATGGGGAGGAGATGGACAAAGGAGACCCCCTTCTGGATTTTCTGGAAGAAAGTAAGAGGAAGTCCTTTGTGGAGGCAGTAAAATTGTCTCCTCAGCTGGCCCCGGACCAGATCCAGAAAGTAAGGGAGGTTTTAGCAGACTTTTCCCTGTTGTTTAGCACCAAGCCTGGACTAACCCCTTTAGTGACACACGATGTGGAGACAGGGACACAGACACCCATATGGCTGACAGCATATCAAGTGTCAGAGGCTAACCAAAAGGACATTAGGAGGGAAGTGGAGGAGATGCTGGATTTAGGGTAGTCCAGAGATCCCACAGCCCCTGAGCCTCACCCATAGTCCTTTTGCCTAAGCCAGATGGCTCTACTCATTTCTGTGTGGACTATTGTGCACTGAATGCAGTCACAAAGTCAGACACCCACCCGATGTCCCGGATGGATGAACTCCTGGACAAGTTGGGAGGGGCGATCTACCTTATGACTATTGACCTGACAAAGGGATATTGGCAGGTAGAAATGACAGACAGAGATAGGGAGAGGTCGGCCTTCATCACTCCGATAGGCTTATTTGAGTTTAAAGTAATGCCTTTCGGAATGAAGAACGCCCTGGCCACTTTCCAAAGGTTGGTGAACCAAGTATTAAATGGTGCTGAGGAGTACGCCGTGGTGTAACTGGATGACATTGTCATCTTTAGTACCAGCTGGGAGGAACACCTATCCAACCTTAGAGAAGTACTGGGCAGGATACAGAAGCCGAGAAGTGCCAGGTGGCCATAGGAGAAGTGACATACATTGGGCATGTGGTAGGTCGGGGACGGCTTCTTCCTAACCATATAAAGATAGAGGTGATCCAGGTGTGGCTCAGACCAGAAACCCAGAAGCAGGTCAGGAGTTTTCTAGGACAGCAGGGTACTACAGGAAATTTGTACCCAATTACAGTGCCCTAGCTGCTCCCCTATCTGATCTGACAAAGAAAAGGATGCCAAAGAAAATTACCTGGAGCCCAGCCTGTGAGGAAGCCTTTTCCAAACTAAAGGAGGGCACTGTGCAGTGCTCCTGTTTGACAAGTCCTGACTATAGCAAAACCTTTATAGTTCAGACTGATGCCTCAGATGTGGGTATTGGGGCAGTACTGAGTCAGACATCCAGCCAAGAGAGGGATCACCCAATAGCCTTCCTTAGTAAAAAGTTACTTCACAGGGAGCAAGCTTACTCCACGGTTGAAAAAGAATGTCTTGCCATAATGTGAGCCCTAAAGAAGCTTGAGCCTTATTTGTATGGGCAGCATTTTGTGGTGCAAACTGACCACAACCCCCTGGTTTGGCTGATGCAGATGGGGAAAAACAATGGTAGATTGCTAAGATGGAGTCTTGCTTTGCAAGGGTATGATCTGACAATCGTACATAGGGCTGGAAAACAAAATCAGAACTCAGATGGTTTGTCTAGGGTCTATGAGGAGTGAACTGATTTGAGAAGCTCATCCCATGCAGGGGATAGAGCCCCCAAATTCAGTCTAGGTGGGGAGGAATGTGACACTTAGACAGCTGGTTCTGATCACTGTATCATTTTTTGTAAAATAAAAATGGGTTATGGACTGTCTGTCATGAGAAATGCTGAGAAATCTGGTGCTCTTGGAGTGACCTCGCTCCCCCCCCCCAGGTTTCAGTTAAAAGATGAAAGCCATGAGAAAATACTGAAACAGCATGTGAGATCATACACACACAGGTTTTAGATACAAGATGTTACATGGCAGGCCAGAAGCTAATTACAGACTTTTCTAAGTTAATTATAGCTTTAGCTGCTTAGAGGAAATTAATATCTATTTAATGATGTTTTAAAGGGAAATCAAGTTTAGTATCCTGGTGAAATCATAAAGATGCTTTCATGTCCTGGAAGGAGGAAGCTTATCATGAGATCAAAGAAATGTCATTTAAAAAAGGACATGAGTCATGCTGAGGATTGCAGAATTTAATATTTGAAAAAGACATCCTGTTTTTATATAGATATTTTTTTTATATATTCTGACAGGGAGGAGCTAGGTGACCTCATGCAAAATAGGTGTGGAAAAACAGCTTTTAAACATTAATTCTGTTTTCCTTCATACACACTTCTATCTAGACTCTGACAAAGAAACATCTTTGGAGCACTTTAAGCAGGTATTTAGAGAGACAAATCTAAGTACAGTAGTAAGAATTGCACTGTTTAAAACCTTGTTCTTTTATAAGATTTGTATGTCTTGTGATATAATAGTTCTGTATTTTGTGTTTTACATATTTTTATCTATTTTAGTAAAACTCTTTTTAGAGCATACTTAGTTCTCTTTCATTTTCTTTCATTTGCAAGAAAAGTATATATGGTTATAGTAGACACTAGGCATAAGCTTGAATGGTGATACCAAACTGGAAAGAGAAGCATTTTAAATCTGAGGTCTTACTGAGGTTACTAGTTACTAGTGGGGTACCACAGGGTTCAGTATTAGGACGGTCCTCTTCAATGTCTTTATAAGCAACATTGCAGAGGGACTGGAAGGAAAAGTATGTCTCTTTGCAGATGACACAAAGATCTGCAACAGAGTTGATGCACAAGGTGGGGTGGAAAGGATGAGAAGGGACTTGGCAAGGTTAGAGGAATGGTCAAATGTATGGCAGCTTAGATTCAATGCTAAGAAGTGCAAGGTAATGCACCTGGGAAACAAAAACCCAGGGGAAGAGTACACAATGGGGGGTGATATACTAACAACAACAAAAATAGAAAGGGACCTGGGGGTAGTCATATCAGATGACCTAAAGGTGGGCAAGCAAGGAGGGCTGAGGGGATACTGGGATGCATAGGGAGAGGCATCACCAGTAGAAAACAGGTAGTTATTATCCCTCTGTACAGACAGCTGGTGAGACCCCATCTGAGTACTGCATGCAGTTCTGGAGACCCAATCTCTGCAAAGACATAACGGGATGGAAGTTGTCCAGAGGAGGGCACCTAAATGGTGCAGGGTCTGCACTGGAAGACATATAAAGAGAGACTAAAGGAGCTTAATATGTATAGCCTCGAGGAAAGGAGGGAGAGGGGACATGATAGAAACTTCAAGTACCTCAAGGGAATCAACAAAGTCCAAGAGGGTAGCATTTTTGAAAAAGTGTGTGCAAGAACAAGGGGCACAATTTGAAGATGGGGGTGGCTCAGAGGTCATTTAAGGAAGTATTTTTCACAGAGAGGGTTGTGGATGCGGAACAGCCTTCTGGAGGAGGTTGTGGAGTCAAAACAGTGGTGGAATTCAAGCATGCATGGAACAGTCATAAGGCAATTCTAGGGGTGGGGGTAGGAAGAAGTAGGCTGCTGGTTAACTAGGATCTGCAGCTTATCCATTAGGTAGGAAATGGGCAGACTGGGTGGGCCAAGCGGTCCTTATCTACCGTCAAATTCTATGTTTCTATGTTTATTACAGTTTTTAAGGGTTAATTTCTGTACACCTGGTTAGGTGCCTGTAGGCAAAGATATCTGGCCCCACGAAGACAGAATTATCTGAGCCTGTGCATTGGTACGCTAGCAAGAGGTTCACAGTTTGAATCCCTCCAAGACTTGAGACCAAAGGTTGATCCAAACTCACAAAACAGACAAGAGGATTACCTTGTTCTGTTAAACTGTTCTACAAGACTGAGCTCGGAGGTTGGCACTTTGGGAGTAGAGGGCTGGTGGGTTTGTGACACAGAGTATCTAAAAACCCACAACTTATGGGGACTGGCAGCCCCCAGACCCCGACTTTTGTTGCTTGGACTCAGAACCCTGGCACCTCTTTCTGTATAAATTAAGCACTGGTCTTAACCAAGAGCTCCATCATTTTCTCATTGATAATAGATTCCAAGACCTTGCCTAACATTGGTATCTGGCTGACGAACCTGTAGTTGTCTAGGTTTATACTGTCACATCTCGAAGATCATGGGGACCACAGTCCTTGAAAAAGCATTCTGATATAATGCAAATTATAAGTCAAATTATTTATTCATCAGCCTAGCGAGGCTGTGGATTGGCTACTGGATCGGTCATAAGCATCTTTGAAATGACTGATTCAGCTGCAGATGGACGCTGTCTGGCACACACAGCTCATGCCACACAGCTAAAACCTAAATAAAAACTGCAAAAATGAAAGTTCGTATTGTAATTAGACTTATAATCACAATAACAGCCATGAAGCTGGACATTTCCTATGATTAATGACTGGCTGGAGGGAGGTGGCCTCGGCTGTGCTTTGCCCACTCATCCTCCCAACTGGTCAGTAATCCCTCAGAAATTACTGGCTTCTCAGTCATTATGGCTTAATTTTGGATGTTTGCTCAGGCCTTCTGACTGTGCACCGAGGCCCTTTTTTTCTTGCACAAATAAAGCACTTAAAGAAGGAACATATCTGGCCCTTTGTCTCGTGGGTGATGGCTTGAATGGCTTCTTCTATTTTTCTCTGACTTTTTTTTAACTATGGTGCCACTGTTGTCCCTGGAAGTGCCCCTCCATGTTTTCTTAGTACTTTGATATGGGACAGTGTAGTGTTTCAAAACCACTAGAAATCCATTTTGTGTGGGCAAACTACAGTATGTCAGCTGGTTAGTTCCCTGATGCTACACCAGTCAATTGTCAGAGTATCATTTTAGATTTCATTTTCCTCCATGGTATAGAAGGAACCTCTCTCTTAAGGAGCATAAACAATGAACTGCAGTCTGGTGCCTCAGGGGCCTTTGGGGGATAATGACCAGTATCAAAAATGTCTTTAATCAGGTGTAGTTGTCCCCAGCAGTTGGTTATTATTGCACCCACCACCTTGGGAGGGGGTCAACCAGAGTCCATTAAGGTAGATAAAGTAGTGGGACTATGGCATCATGTCTGTAGGCGCCTGTAGTACACCTCTGACTCATTAACATGAATATCCCTACACTACTAGAGTATGCAGCATGGCATTTTATTTAAACATTGTCATCTGACTTCATCCTTCTGGAAACACATCAGTGAGGGATTTATCTCTGAAGAGATCGTGACATATTACCAATTCATGTACTTCTTTAGCTCTTATCACACATACATGATGGCATCCCATCATGTGAGTAGTTAAGGGTAGGAGTGGGATGTCTGCCTATGGGACCTCTGCAGGTTGTCTGCAGGTGTCTCCACAGTTTTGCAGGGCTTTGTCTGTACAATTATCTAGTAATGTAATTTGAAGTGACAGGGAAAGTAGTTCAAAATATACTAGGGATTGCCTATATGGGGTAGCTTAACATTGCAATTTATAAGTGAGTTATCACACAGCTGTACTCCTGTGTAAATTTGTATTTTGTCTAACTCTCTATCTAGGGTAGTGTGTTTTAAGGAGTAACTGAAGGGTTTAAGGCAGGTCAGAGACAGTAAGGTTAGTACTAGGGTGTTATTGCAGTATAGGCAGGAGTCAAGTAAGTACTGTGTGAAGGGAGACAGCAGAAACAATGGAGCACAGGTACTGTGGGGATAGTCAGCTGCAGGGACTGTGGGGTGCTTATTTCTTGGGTCACTCTGGAAACAGAGACACTGACCCATATGTAAAACATCTGTGGAGTTCCAAGCACAGCTGGTAGCAGCAAGGGAGGAGATATCTGAGCTGCAACACCAGCCAAGTTGGTAGCCACAGGTACACCTAGCACCCCCTCTCCCAGAGGCCCACTGGACCGGGGGGTTGGGGGTGGCAAGGCAGTCACAGAGAGATCTTCCAAGCTCACTGAATCCCAACATGAAACTGGTTTATGCTACTGGAGGAAGTGAAGGTACCTGATTCCTTCGGAGGGGGGTAGATGTTGGGACTCAGAGTTGGTTCGGAGGAGTGAACACGATGACTTGGTGGCTCCCAGTGGTGAGAACAGCAGAAAAACAGCATGGAATATCCTACTCATCAGGAATTCTATGACTACAGGGGTGGAGAAGGTGGTGGAAGGAGGTAGAAAGGGGACAGGAGATTAGATGCCTTCCTGGTGCATCAGCCACCTGTGATATGGATAGGATAAGGAGGATGGCAGAGGAGGGGGGAGATGGACTGGTACAGTGGGGCACCAATGATCTGGTGAACCAGCCTATTGAGGCAGTGAAGTACAACTTTCAGAGGCTTGGGGACAGATTGAATGCACGTTTTGCTTCTCTGGCCTTTTCCAAGTTTTCCTTGTGTGGGTAGGGAGTAGGGAGAAGGGAGGACAAAATGAGGCAGAAGGAGGTTGAGGAGTTTAATGGGTAGTTGAAAGGATGGTGTCAGGAGGAGTGATACTGTTTTGTTTGAGGCTGGTGTGGGACTTATTGGACAGGAGGCTCTTCATGGTGATGGTCCTTGCCTAACAAGAGAGGGAGCTAATGCACTTGGGCAGAAGTTTGATGTCTGCATTGGTGGACAGTTAAACAGACTTGTGGGACTGAGGCTGGGGAAACCACAGGGACAGAATCTAGAAGGGGACCTAGCTAGGACTCACCAGAAATGAGGCTAGGAACTGTGGAGAGGGAAGCAGCAAGGCAGCGGTTAATAATAGGTTAAGAAAGGGTGCTGGAGGTGGCTGGCCTGCACAGCAGTAGCGCTACTGCTTGTAGCGCTAACAACCAGGGTTTGGGTGCAAGCTTGGTGCATCGAAGGGTCGGCCGGGGGAGGAGGCTAGAGTGTCCAAAGGACAGGTCACCTCATCCAGAGTGGGTGGGCTCAGGACTCTGGCAATAGCGTGTCTTCTGGTGGTGGCCTGGAAGTACTGAGTCAGGAGGTTTGGAGAAATTGATGAGTGATGGGATGTGGCAGACATCAGTGCGGTGTGCATGGGAGCATGCATGTTACCCCATGATGTCATTGCATGTTTGATCCCATTGTGAAAATAGAACATGAGAATATCCCATTGGCTGGAACAGGCAACATCGCTCCACACAGCCACTATGCCCACTTCTGGATTCTGCCCTCCTGGACCCTGACACCCTCTTCGGTCTTCACCTCAACCTGAATGGGTTATTAAATTCAGATGTGGGAGTACTGGGGAGCTGAAGGAGGCCCTGCCTAGGGGGGTGCAAGCCAAGGGGTTGCCACTAGCAGATTACTTGCAGATGGATCAAGGAGGACAGGGGCTATAGGCAGGGAGGATCTTGGTGGGGCTGGATAAGGCTTGGAGATGACTGAGAGAGGTCCTGGTTGGTGGCATTGGAAGATAAGGAATTAACAAAAAAAAAAAGAAGAGGTGCTGGGGAGAGATGGTTCACAAAAATAGCATGGAGCAGGAAAGTCAAGGAAGTATGGATGGAAAGGGAGAATGAAGGACTAGGAGCTGAAAATGGGGAGGGTGTAGACATAAGCTGGAAAACAGTCTGTCTTAATGCCCAGAGCCTAGGAAACAAAACTAGTAAGCACCAGGTAATGATGGCAGATGCAGGGTTATACCTCTAAGCCATTACAGAAACATGGGCCACCATGGATAACAACTGGAATCTGTCAGCACCAGGCTACACTATGTATAGGCAGGATGGAGGATGGGAAAAGGAAGAGGGGTAGCCCTCTATGTCAAGTAAGGCATAGAGGGAGTAGAGGATAGGGCCATCAGGAGGGAATGGTTAAACAGAATTGCTGTGGGTACTATTCAGGACATGGGGGGGGGGGGCTAAAAACTGCCAGAGCAGGGGAACAAGGCCATAAAGAAATAGGGACAGAATAGAGACGGGGACCACAAAGGGGAGGTAGGCTTTGGTGGGGATCCTAACCTGTCATGCATAGACTTGGGTATTCCAACAGCTAAGAGAAACAGAAGTAAGGCCCTGATAGATACACTGCAGAACTGCCTTCTGGTGCAGCTGTTCAGGGAACCCACAGCAAGACACCATTCTCATCATGGTGCACACCAACATAGAAATGGTAGGCTGAGTGTGGGTCTGAGAACCACTGGGGTCCAGTGGACCATAACACCATATGGTTCAGACTGGCCCTGTATACCAATATATCCTCATCAAAGGCTGAGATTCTGATTTCAGAAAAGCAGATTTTGGACCAAATGAAGGAATTGTTCCAGGATAAGTTTATTGGCATGGATAAAATCAGGAGTAGAGAAAAGTGGAGCAATAAAAGGGACCATACTTGAATCAACTAAGTCATGCTTGAGAATGTTTACCAAGAGAAACAAGCACAAGAGATCAATCTGGTTCTGGTCAGGGAGGCAGTGGGGGCCAACAAAAGGGTCTTTATCAGATACAAAGAAAAGCAGAGAGACAAGGAGTGGAATAAATACCAAGTAAAGACAATTGGGCCCGATTCTAGAAGGGTGGCGCAAGTCACTGCCAAATGCAACTTGCGCCACCTGCAACTGTGACATTGACCCTGTGCCCTATTCTAGGGGCAGGGTCTCCACAGCTAAGTCCTGCAACTTGCAACATGCAGCCAGGAATGCCAAACTGTGGGCGCACCTGGCGAGCATGTTGCAATCCACAATGTAGATCACAAGTGCCCCCCCATGCCCAGCTTGCCGCAGTACGTGCCACGAAGGGCTGCCCACATCAACTGCCCCCCAATCCCTGTATAAGTACAGCCCCACAGGGCTTCTCACCCCAGCCCCCAAAGTGTGCATACAGAGCCCATGCAGTGCCCCACCCCAGCCCCAAATCCCCCCATTGTAAAATGCCCCTCAGGGCAGCGCTGTCATCCCCACCTATGCCCGACCCTGGTCACCAGTGCCGTCGACGAATAACCTGATAAGCCCTGATGGTCTGATGTACCAGCCATGCCATCTCACAGCACCCCACCGTCCCAGCCGGCGACTGGCACCCCACCCTCACCTCCACGGCCAGCCGCTGACTGAGTTCGTGGGAGGGCTGCTGGAAAGACATGCTCAGGAGTGTGAATCGTCTTCCAGTGGCGCTCTCAGTCGAGCAGCTGGTCATGGGTGGTGTGGGCTGTGCCTTGAGCGCGACGAAGAGGGGGAATGGAGGTGGGCTGGTGGCTGGGTGGAGCAGGGTTCTGGGGAGATTTGCTGCATTCTTGACTGATGGCGCTCAGTCGAAAGGATATGCCTCTGAGGGCATTTAATGAGTCGAGCTGAGGGTGGGCAACCAGTGTATCTTCACAGGGGAGTAGGGGGACAGGGGGTGGGCAGCCCTGGGGGCTGTTACTGCCATGGGGGTATGGGGGCATGTAGCTGAATGGGGATGGGCGGGGTGTGCGATGCCCACTGGGGCAACGGACGGAGGAGGTCTGGGTGTGGGGAAGGCACATGGACCGGCTCTCAGGACCCAGAGAGGATGCAAGTTACACCAGCTAAATGCAGGTGTAACTTAAGTTGCTGTCTTCTCCTCCGGGGTTCTTGTAGAATCCCGACATTGGGAACTTTGTTGCTGCACTTCAGGAATGGGGCGCAACTGCTGCCATAAACCCCCTAGCGCCATGTCACAGGAGGTTTATGGTGCAACTGCCGGCGTATCAGCTGTCCAGCGCAAGTGGCCTGTGATATATCGCAGGCCACTTTGTAGAATAGCGCAAGTCGCAACTGCTGGCGTAAGTTGCTACTTGTGCCATTCTACCTGGTGCAAGTGCTGTTACGCCAGGCGGTTCTTTTCTAGAATTGGGGCCAATAATTACTGTACATTTAGTCTAATTTAGCTTCAGCAAGGCATTCTACTTGATGCCATACAGAAGGTTGCTATTACAGTTCTGTGTTTTCTATGGCAACCAGACTGAAATAGCTCAGTTATTTCTCTCAAGGTGATCAACTAGCTGAACCATCATAACTTTTCAACAGCCTTGAACCTTTACTATAATTAAATGTTTGAGACTGGTCAATAGTTGGCAAGATGCTCGGGGTATAACAAGGCCCTCTTGGGCAAAGGCCTCACTACTGCCTCCTTCAGCGGCACTGGGAAGAAACCCTCACACAAGAACACATTGACTATACCTGCCATTACTGGTGACAATGCACCAGCATAGTCTTAGCAAATAAATGGGCACAACAGCCAAATCTAGGCATGTAGGAACAGTTACACTCAAAGCAGTCACATAGCTCTTTGGACCTAAACTGGAACTGCAGTACAAGCTAAGCTACAGAAAATAAAATGGCAGTTCACAAAACAAGGCACATTACACTCTGTAGTGATCAAATGTGTACAGCATTGCAGAGAAAGTTTCTTAAGCTGCAGTCACTGGGCTCTATTGCTAATCAGAATCTCATTCATTCATACATTAGTACCACTTCATGAGGAACATGAGGCTTAATACTTGCAATCCCATTCTGTACCTTAATATTAAAGCCCATGCCTGAAGCTCGGGAATTTGTTTGTATACTGCACCCTGATGAGGGGAAATACTTGAAGAGACAGCTGCTGATGCCAGCTGGGCAGACTCAGCAGCTCTCTAACAGTTCTCTTTTCTTCTGGCATTTCCAGTATTCCCATGAATATAATGCCCTTCAGAAAGTTGATAAAATTTCATAAGTAACAGAATAGTTTCATATTTTGATATTCTGTGAAATACAAGAACAAATAAAGAGGATGTATTGACATCAATGCAAGAACCATGCACTTAAATTTACAGTATATGAAATTTAAAACAGAGCACTTTGTTCACAACTTCCTTGTGGTAGTTTCACTACTGCCAGTAACTCATGAAAGTACATATTGGTAAATCCAGTAGGAAACAAGGTCCTTATTGTAGTGATTCCACATGTTAGTACATTACTAACTTTAGCTTTGTTTCAATTTTTTTTTTCTAGTGGTAGTAGGAGATAAGTCTCAGTATATCTAAATATTTCATATGAAATCCCCATTCATTTTAGGGGGCTTTCAAATGATTTTTCCAGATACATGTATTGATTTATTGGGACTACTGTGCTCAACAGAGGGCAGGACAGGGGTAAATGGAAAAATAGACAAGGGCAAAAAGAGCAGGCATGGGGAAAAAAGGATAAAGCCAACATTAAATGGAGGGCAATGAGTACCAATGCCCATAGTCTGGGAAACAAGCTTCCTGAGCTAGTAGCCTTGATGGAAGATGAAAAATTGGATATTGTGGCAGTCACAGAAACATGGTACACGGGGAACCATGACTAGGATGTCAACATACCGGGGTACACAGTCTACAGAAGGGACAGGGAGGGGAAAAGAGGAGGTGGAGTAGCTCTATACATAAGGGAAGGGATCAAAGCTGCAGAACTAAAAAGTAAAGGGGGAGGACAAGAGGCACTCTGGGTCACCTTGGAGACAGGGAATGGCATCACAATCTACACAGGGGTTGTATACAGACCCCATCTCAAGGGGAGGAAATGGACAAGAAAATGATAAAGGACATTCTCAAAATGGCTGAAAAAGGGGAGATACTGTTGATGGGGGACCTGAATATGCCAGATGTTAACTGGATGACATGTACTGCAGCCACATCCAAGAGCAGGGTCATTCTCGATGCCCTGCAGGGGGCAAGCCTTAGACAGCTAGTGTTGGAACCCACTTGGGAGGGAGCAATACTAGACCTGGTACTCTCAAATGGAGAGAGGATCACAAATTTAGAAGTAAGTAGACATCTGGGAACAAGCGACCACTGCACAGTGTGCTTCACAATAAGCACAACCATGGAGATAAGCCATACAAAAACAAGCATACTGGACTTTAGAAGGGCTGACTTTGGCAACATGGGTGAATACCTGAGGAATACACTAGCAAATGGCCAAAAAGGAGGGGTGGAAGAACAATGGAGAAAAATCAAAACTGCCATCATAGAGGCAACAAGCCTTTGTGTGAAACAGATAAAGAAAACAAAGCAGAGTAAAAAACCACTATGGTTCTCAAAAGAGGTGGCAGGGAAGGTTAAGGAGAAAAATGCTGCATTCAAAAAGTATAAGGCATCACAGAAGGAGCATAACAGGAAACTGTATCAATTAAAGCAGAACGAAGTGGGGAAGGCAGTCAGAATAGCAAAAGCCCAAACTGAGGAAAAAATAGCCAATTCAGTTAAGAATGGGGATAAAACCTTTTATAGGTACATTAGGCAGCATAGAAAGGTTAAGGGAGGAATAGTGAAGATTAATAAGGGAGAGGGGAGGTGGGCAGAGGGAGACAGTGAAAAGGCAGAGATACTGAATGAATACTTTTGCTCAGTAGTCACAAAAGAAGATGAGGAGGAGTTACCTAAACCAGACAATAGAAGCACTCTGGGTGAGGGGTTGACACCAGTCCATTTACAGAAGAAAAGAGTCCTGAAAGAACTCCTAAAACTCAAGGTGGACAAAGCAATGGGGCCTGATGGGATTCACCCCAGAATCCTAAAAGAACTAAGGGAGGACCTAGTGACACCACTGACCACACTTTTTAACAAATCATGGGAGGATGGGGTGGTACCTAAGGACTGGAGGAGGGCAGATGTGATTCCTCTTCACAAAAGTGGGAGCAAGGCAGAAGCAGGAAACTACAGACCTGTAAGTTTGACCTCAGTGGTAGGGAAAATGATTGAATCACTTCTGAAAGAAATAATTGTTGAGTACCTAGAGGCCAGCGGGGCACAGGGCCCAAAGCAGCATGGATTTACAGCAGGAAGGTTATGTCAGACAAATCTAATAGATTTCTTTGACTGGGTGACCAAAGTAATAGACCAAGGAGGGGCTGTGGATATGGCATACCTAGACTTTAGCAAGGCATTTGACACAGTCCTGCACAAAAGACTAATAATCAAGTTAGCCAGCCTGGGAGTGGGTCCCAGGGTGGTAGCCTGGTTGCAAACTGGCTGCACAACAGGACACAGAAGGTAATAGTGAGTGGAACACATTCCAAAGAAAGGGGGGTCACTAGTGGAGTACCTCAGGGCTCAGTACTGGGTCCAGTCCTCTTTAACATCTTTATAGGTGACATTGCAGAGGGTCTGGAGGGAAAGGTATGCCTCTTTGCAGATGATACAAAGATCTGTAACAGAGTTGATACACAACAGGGGTAGAAAGGATGAGAAGGGACTTGGCAAGGTTGGAGGAATGGTCAGACATATGGCAACTTAGATTCAATGCAAAGAAGTGCAAAGTAATGCACCTGGGAAACAAAAACCCAGGAGAAGAGTACACAATAGCAGGGGAGGTACTATCAACAAAAATGGAACGGGACTTGGGGGTAGTCATATCAGATGATCTAAAGGTTGATAAGCAATGTGAGAAGTCAGTAAGGAGAGCCGGGATACTGGGATGCATAGGAAGGGGCATCACAAGTAGAAAAAGGGAAGTGGTTATCCTCTGTACAGACAGTTGGTGAGACCCCATCTGGAGTACTGTGTGCAGTTTTGGAGACCTCATCTATGCAAGGACATAGACAGGATGGAAGCAGTCCAGAGGAGGGCAACTAAAATGGTGCAGGGTCTGCATCAGAAATCATATAAAGAGAGACTGAGAGAGCTTAATATGTATACCCTTGATGAAAGGAGGGACAGGGGGACATGATAGAAACGTTCAAGTACCTCAAAGGAATCAACAAAGTCCAGGAGGGTAGCATCTTTCAGAAAAAGAGATGTGTAAGAACAAGGGGACACAATTTTAAGATAGAGGGGCGGCTCCAGGAGTAATGTGAGGAAATCTTTTTCACGGAGAGAGTGGTGGATCACGTGGAACTGCCTTCCTGGGGAGGTTGTTGGGGCTAAAACAGTGGGGGAATTCAAACATGCATGGGACAGACACAAGGCAATTGTAGTGGGGGGTGGCAGGAAGTAGGCTGTTGGTTAACTAGAATCTGCAGCTTATCCAGTAGGTAGGGAAATGGGCAGACTGGGTGGGCCAAATGGTCCTTATCTGCCGTCAAAGTCTATGTTTCTATGTATCTCTGGCTACCACTGTAGAATTGAAGATCCTACTACCATTAAATGTGATCACCTGGTTCTAGGGATACCTGCACTTGTCTGGGCGTGATGCCTTGATCATTCATTATTTTCCACAGTTCACTGCCACCGGTCTTTCACATCCAAACTCTGATCTCATCCACTATTTATTGTAGCTAGAGAGACTTTTCTACTCGTCTTCTTCAGAAGC
Source organism: Neoceratodus forsteri (assembly GCA_016271365.2). Classification (NCBI taxonomy): domain Eukaryota; kingdom Metazoa; phylum Chordata; order Ceratodontiformes; family Ceratodontidae; genus Neoceratodus; species Neoceratodus forsteri. The sequence goes on from CM057452.1 coordinate 946,945,918, forward strand.
TGCCACACCAGTAGCGCATTTGACTTAAGGGGATGACAAAAGGTTTTAGAAATTAGAAATAAATTAAGTGCTTCAGCTGGGAATTTAACCCAGGCCTGCTTAGCATAACCGCCGTGCTGCTCTACCAGTTGAGCCAAGGTACTACAAGGAAAACTGGAAACCTTGAACTACCATAAACACTCATCTCTTTCGATAAACAATCTGGAGCTACAAAATCTAGAATTCCATTTTTATTTCCAAGGAGTGCAATATGCATGTATTTGATATACAGTTTAGAAACAAGAAAGACATAATGTATCCTAGCTGGGATTTGAACCTAGGCCTCTGCAGATTACATTTCTAGCGCTCTACCATGTGAGCTACCAGAACCACCTCAATGTCTATTTTGTGTAATCCAGGTAGGGCCTGACCTGGGCCTTGCACAGTGACAAGATTAATTCTATCAACCAAAAAAGCAACTCAGAGGAAGATTTGGAGCACAAGCACAAATCCAAAACACTTGCAATCAAAAGAAGTCCTAGCTCACAAAAACTGTAGTAATGACCAAATGTCCACGCCATTCTGATGTGCACAAATATTTATTACATCACATAGACAAGAATAGCAGCATATACAGTGACAAAAAATAGACCTCGACGTTTCGCACTGATAAAATGCTTAGTCAAAAGTGAGACCTCAGCATTTTGCAACAATGAAGTACTTTATTGTTGTGAAATGTTGAGATCTCACTCTTGAAAAAGCACTTTATTGTTGTGAAACGTGAGGTCAACTTTTGAAAAAGCACTTTATTTTGTGAAACATTGAGGCCTGTTTTTTGCCCCTGTATGTGCTACTACTTTTATCTATGTTATGCAATAAATATATTGCACTTCAGCTTGGTGTAGCATTTTGTCTGTTATTACGGTTTTTGTGAGCTGGAGCTCTTTGACATGACAAGATTACTCCCCTACTCTGCTGGTCATACCAGTTTAATGCAGTCCATTATTCTGCTGGCCCTCTTTACAGCAGCCGTGCACTGATAGTCATGCATCAGCCCTTTAGTTCTCTAGGACCTCCTCCTTCTCCTGTACTGCAGCAGGAGGAGCCCCACATAGTGTCTAAGTCCTCCCCAAGTGTAATAACTTGCATTTGGTTATGTTGAATCAGAGGATTCAGGAGTCCAGCTAGTTGCTCAGCTTGTATAGGTCCTTTTGAGCTTTGTCCTCATCCTCTGCTAAGTTCACCATTCTGACCAGATTAGTGTCATCTGTAAATGTAACTATCCTGTTATGGACCCCTATTTCCAGATCTTTGATGAAAATGCTGAGAAGCTGGGCCCCAGCACACATCTGCTAGCACAACACCCCACTCAGCTTGGGCTCTGTTCACAAATACGTGGGATGTACCGCGATTAGCATGTACAGAGTCTGTGCATCTCTACACCCCTGGACAGGCATGTACTAACTGGTATTCACCATTGCTAGCCATGTCCCCACCCCCTGAATGCAGTTTCATGGGTATGGATTACGACTGCATGGGGGGATCACAGGACCTGGGCAGACATCCAATTGGATGCTTGTCCTGCAGCCCGAAGTGGATCTCTTGATGTGCACATGCAGGGAATCCTGGGAAGGCACAGACCATGGGATGTAGAGTCCAATGGGTGACTGGCTGGATGACTGCCCCCAGACTTACCTGGCAGCCCCATGGGCTGGGGCAACAGTTTGCAGGAGGTTCTCATTGCCACCACACCCAGTGGATATCCACTGGGGGAAGTGCATAAAAGTTACATCAGGGTTCTCCATCTCATAACTTGCACCACTCCAGGCCCAGCACTCTGAGCCTTAATGAATGGTGTGGAGTACTGTCACACTTCTGGCATGCCCCCAGACTGCCTGTGGTACACAGCTGCAAGGGCAGCAAGGAGATCCACTGTACAAGGTACTAGCACACCTGTAGTGAATACCATCAGGGGTCTGCTGGACCCTGCTGCATGGCATTCAGTCTTAGGCATTTTTGAATAGACCTCTTTATACCTCTCTACCACAACTCTCTGCTCCCAAACTAGTTAATCAGGCTGACCCACCAGCAGTTGAAGAAATAGATATTTGCACTCAAGAAACCACACAAAACCATGAACAGGCTAGATAATGCAAATGTTATTGCTATGTGCCCATATTCAAGAGCAAGCTATTGTTGTAAAATCATCACACACGGAGGATGCTGAACGAACCCTGGCGCTTCAATCTGTGTGATCTTCATCAGGCAGCAGAGCCTCAAATTTAACCCACCATATAAACAGAGTTGTTCATTAAATATGTAAATGCTAAACCAGTTGATCACAAGCACTACTGTACATCATTAAATTAAGTTATTAGCAGTAAACTGTGTAGAAAGAACCCTGATAACAGACATTTACAACTGTGCAAATTAAAAGGGAACAGTCAGTACAAAGGACATGGGGCTGGTCCCAGTGGGCACTTTGTGGGCAAAAATATTTTGATTTACTTACTGTTTACTGTAGTATGGTAGATTATATCAGACTAATTTTGCTTAGTTGTAGACTGACAGTGTATTTTACTACAAATCCCAGAATCCCTGCAGCTGACATCAGGGCAGTAGGCAGCAATGGGAGAGTCAATAGCCGGCAGTACATGCTAGAACTGTTATCATCTCTGATCAGATATTTTCTGGGACTGCTTTTCTCCAGGGGCTAAATACAGTCCTCTATGACTGTACCTAGCCCATGGAGGACAGTAGGACCAGCAAACAAAAGATCAGAGCTTATATAAACTCTAACATCCACTTCAGACTATTTAATCTTTTCACTGCTGCCTACTGCTCTGCCATCATATGCTGGGGATTTTGGGATTTGTAGTAATGGAAGGTGCCAGCCTCCAACTTGGCAAAATTAGTATGATACATTCTACTTTAGGACAGTAAACAGCAAGTAAACCAAACTGTTTTTGCACACAAAGTGCACATAAAGACCAGCCACACACTTCAGAATGGGGGCCCTTGGTGGTGACTGTTCCCCTTTAATTTCAAGCCAATGCTGTGATACTACTGTACAAAGGTTAAAAGTGATACTTGAAGTACTAGAAAGAAGGAAATCTTAAACCATGTACGCCATGTAAAATAAACCCAAACATTCACTAATTATGTTGATGCTTTTCCAATATATATTTTGCTTCAAAGCTTGCTTGATACAGGGAAATGAAGGCATAAACAGTGTCATTTTGAAGCCCAAGATACTCATCTACAAAACCCAGTCCCATTAGTACAAAGTAATTGAAAGTGTTTAAATTAACATACAGGTATCACACATTCAATTATCACAATTGCAACCCAGGTGCCAGAAATATTTTTTGAAATAATTTATAAAAGTTCCAAATAAGGCTACTGTAGATGTTAATAATGTTGTCATTAACAAATATTGCAATCAAACGCATACAGCGCTACTCACACAGAAGAAGCTATCCTCAAAATAGATATGCTATAGTTTCTTATTATTTATCAAAGGTTCTACGATGGAATCCAAGTGGTCCAAAAGCAAAAATAAGAGGAGGGAATTAGTGGGAGACTGAGGGGTAGTGTTCCCAAAAATACGCTCCAGCTTGGAAGACTCCACAAAACACTGTGTGGATAATTCAATTTTAATGGCAAATTGGGTTGTCTTAGGCCTAATCAAACAGGTCTGACAGTTATAAAGTGTCACTTTACAAACACATAACAATAAAAAAAAAGTATTCACTACTGTAAGAAAAAAATCTTCCGAAATTAGTCTTGAATTTAATTACACACCTAATGTATACACAAGTATCACATTGTATTATACAGACATACAAATGCTGTATTAACCCTTAAAATAATAAGGGATTGGAAAACAATGAGGGAGTGGAAAAACAAAGGATGGAAGGAAGAAAAGATTAATTCAAAGATACAGTTACCAAATAATTTGAAAATAATAAAGGGAAGAATACAAACGGAGGGGGTGAGAAACCCACACCCACATTCTAATGCAGTAATCACATATGCATGCAAAACATAGCAGAAATACTACTTCAGGGGACTTTTTAATAAATGTGTCCAGCACTTCAACACAATTGCCAATACTTCATACTCATGTAACTTAGAGAAAGGGGGTAAAGTCTAACTTCTCAGTAAAGTGCAGGGTTGCAGGGTGTTAAGTTTGCTAATTTGCTGCGTTTTCTTCTGCAAAAGCAGTTTTATTCTGCCCCCCCTCCCCCCAAGGCCAATAGGTTCACATGTTGGAGCAACATGTAACTCAAATCTTTGACTTGGGGAATCATGGACCATCTCAAAATGTACTGCCAGCAAGGTTTTTTTTGTTTTATTAATAATGCTGTAGTGTTCTTGTATCCTTTCTTTTGCCTTGTGAATGGTGAGCATATATTACAAGGACACCAACTCATGTACAGCATGTGACAAAACGGGGTTGTACATGTCATGAATTCCCATTAAATCACAATGAAACAATTGTGCTCAAATGTCTTTCCTGGCTTAGTATATTTGCATACAGTGTAGGATTTAGCATAAAAATCCAAGTGGTAGAAGTTAATCAGGCCATATTTGGATTTTATGGTTGGGTAGCCAAAACGTGTCTGTCAGCAGATCTCTTAAGTTTTTGACCTGCCAAAGGTTATCCTGGGTTTACATGGGAGGCTTTCCCTCACTGTACAGTCATTCATCAACAAAGGCCAAAGAGATTGTATGAAGATCCCAACCCTCCCTGCCACCAAGTTAAATTCACTGATGAATGAAACTGGAAACGTTTTGTCATTGACAATATTGGTTCTTGCCTTCGGGTGTAATAAGGAATTCCAGCCCAGTATATTCACTTGTTTAAGGGATTCTTGGAGTACATCCTCCTCCTCATAGACCCTGTCCTAACTCTTAAGTAGCAGTTATTCTGCTTGTTATCTGAACCCCTATGGATGAGAGCAATTTCGTGGCACTAGAAGTGTGGAGTACAGTATTTGCCACGGTAGATTTATGGTGGCATTATGAACCTATGGGTTGGCCAATATTACCAACCAAAGTGTTCAAAAGTGAATTTCAGATTTTTATTGTTTGAAGTCAAAAAATCAATAAACCCCTAAATGTTAGCCTCTTCTCTCCAAATACATACATCATCGATAAAGTGGAGTCAAAGAACCACGTCCCCCCAAAAAGCAGATAATTCTGCTCACTGAGCACAAATTCTTCCTCCCACAGGCTCATATACATGTAATAATAATTATATTTTTTATTTATATAGCACAGCTCCAATATCAAAGTGCAGCACATAAAAACACATCACAAAATAATTTAAAAAGTCTTACACAGATTCAACTTCAGTTTAAAATTTTTCACCATTCATAAATATCAGTAACTAAAAGCCTGTTGGAAAAAATGTGTTTTCATGCTGGTTTTGAAGCTCTCCATGGTCCTGCACTCTCTAATCTGACAAGGTAGAGAGTTCCACAGTGATTGTGCTGCAAACATAAATGCCCGAGTCCCAGTCAGTGGAGCGGAGAGGACTGCCAGGGCTGTAGGGAACCAGGAGGTCTTGCAGATAACTCAGTCCCAGTGCATGCAGGGCTTTAGATTCCTTAAATGCCCTCGCTTCCTGAATCCCACCAAAGGAAAATCTCCTGACGGTCTCGACAACAAACTCCTCTTCCTATCTGCCCCTGCCATAGCTACTCCCCTCGCTGCCCTGCTAAATCTCTCATTCACCACTGAATCACTCCCCACAGAGTGGAAACATGCCACTGTCCTACCACTACCTAAGGAGGTGACCCCACCTCTGCTGCAAACACTACGCCCATCTCCCTCCTCCCACCCTTGCTAAACTCCAGGAACACCTCGTGCTATCTCAACTATCACACTTTCTCTCTGAAACTAACGTCTTCACTCCATTCCAGTCTGGTTTTAGAAAAGTCACTCCACCACCATTTCCCTACTAAGACTCACGGATTCCATCCTCTCAGGGATGGACAAAGGACAAGTTACATCTGCAATATTCAGTCGACTTAGCCAAAGCTTTTGATACGGTATCCTACTCCCTTCTATTATCCTGCCTTTCAGGTGCTGGGTTATCGGAGTCGGCCACAAATTGGTTCATAGCCTATCTACAAAATAGAACCCAATCTGTAAAAATAGCTGACTCCACCTGCTCCCTATTACCACCGGCATTCCCCAGGGCTCAGTCCTTGGCCCCATTCTCTTCTCCATCCTACTAAATGATCTGCCAAAGACTTGCTCTACTACCTCAGTTCATATGTACGCTGATGACCTGGTCCTCTTTACATCTGGCCGGACCCATGAAGAAGTCACCTCTAATCTCCAGACCAACTTCAACAAGGTACAACATTGGTTTAACTCAACCAACTCTCCCTAAATGCCAAGAAAACAGACACTATGACTTTCAGCACTAGACAGAGACTATCCAGACTTACATCCCCAGTGATCTTCCGTACCTGGATAACACTGTCCTAGAAGGCATGCCCTCCTTTAGGTACCTGGGGTTTGGCTTGACCACCACCTTGCCTTTCCCACACACATGGACGCCATCCTGTCAAAACTGCGCCTTAAGCTCGCACCCTCTATAGAAACCGTGCTAGTCTCATGCTTCCTGTGAGACATAAAATCATCCTGAAAATGATTCTACCTTCCTTCAACTACTGTAATGTTGTCTACAGCTCTGCCCCAAGTCCACCCTATCCAGACTGGACCCCCTTTTCAATGCTTTCTGCCATTTCACCCTCAATGCTCCTCCCTGTCACCCATCACTCTGGAGCTCTTCCATTCATTGCCCTTCCATCCCTGAGCAACGTGGCGCTTACTTCACAGTGTTAAATTTGTTTCTAATTTCTGGCTCGGTCCCTTCTGCCCTACCTCGTCACCTTCTTATCTTCCCACCAACCCCTACTCATGCCCTCAGGTCTACTGACTCCAGACTATTAGTAATCCTCACCAAAGGACCTCAGCAGGCCAGTCGGCTTTCTCTTACCTTCTCTCTAAGCTCTGGGATGACCTGCCGGCCCCAAATCCGACATTCTTCCTCCAAACACTCTCTATCCTCTGCCCTCACTAACTTCTATGTTCCTAACTTACATACCCCTGACCTCCTTCCCTCCCCCCTTGCCTGGTTTCTCCCCACATCGCTCTCCCTCCTCACCTTACGCAGCCTGACCAGTGGCTTGGCCTTTGCCAAAATGACTGACTTATAAATTGCCTATCAACCCATGGACTTGCCCTCTCATGGCACTTCTGCTATCCCCTGCTTATCTCCTGACAATATCTTCCCTAAGTCAACCCATTACTCTTTTCTTGTGTATCCTACTCAGACCTCTCACCTCCCTGGCCCCAAGCCTAGGCTTCTAGTTCTATCGGCCAACTCTGTGTAAAATACTCCAAACTAAACACTAGATAGTAGGCATTTATGCATGTGTGAATGATTCTAGATGTGTAATCAAGTATGTAATGTCACCCACCTTGTGGCACATGTATGTAGTGTCTCTCTCTTCATGTAGCATGTATGTAAAGCCACCCTTAACTATGTAACAATTGCTCAAGTTGCTTGACTCCAATGTACAATCTGTTGCTTGTTTCATGTATACCCTCCTCCCTTGTACTCCCCCCCCCCCAAGGTCGCACTGTGAGACGAGCATCTTATTGCTCAGTGTGCCTCTCCTGGTGAAACATTTTCAATAAATAAATAAATAAATAGGTCAGAAGACTGACCTTGAAGGTGATCAGCCACTGTATAGGCAGCCAGTGCAGAATGTGCAGCATGGGAGTAATATGACTGGAGCGCGAAGACCCAGTCAACAATTGTGCCACTACATTCTACACCAGCTGCAAGTGGCAGATATCAACCCCTGGAAGCCCCAGGTAAAGTGAGTTACAGTAATCAAGGCATGAGGTCACAAAGGCAGGGATCAATGTGGGAAAATCATCAGATAGAACAAGGTGCTTAATTCTGGTCATGTTCCTAAGATGGTAAAAGGAAGACTTGATGACTGCTGACATCTACGCATGCAGTGCTAGCCCATCATCAAGGACCACCCCCAGATTGCGGACCCATTCAGAAGCAGGCAGTTGTACACCATCAAGCCAAAGCCCAGATGGTAAACCCACCACCTGCCTCTCTATCCGGTGCTCTGGATCCACTACCAGCACCTCAGTCTTCCTGGAATTCAATTTCAACCAGCTAGCCTTCATCCAGTCATGGATCTCCGCCAGACAGCTGTTAAACATTGAGACTGCACTATCCTGGTCATGTGCAAAAGACAGATAGAGCTGGGTGTCATCAGCATAGCAATGAAACTTCAACCCATATTGTCTTACAATGTCTCTGAGGGGCAGCAAATACACTGAGAACAACATGGGGGACAGCACTGAGCCCTGAGGGATCCCACACAGCAGACAGAATGATTCAGAGGAAAAAATCCCAGATACCACCCTCTGGGACCTGCTGGCAAGGAAAGAATGAAATCATCTGAGAAATGGACCAACCAGGCCACAGATAACCCTCAGGTGCTCAAGCAGCACCCCATGGTCCACAGTGTCAAATGCTAAAGAGAGATACAGAAGTACCAAGATGGAATGTCATTCTGGTCCCTTGCCATCAGGAGATCATTGAGCACCCAAACCAGAGCGGTCTTGGTACTATGTCTCTTCCGGAAGCCTGACTGGAGAGGATTGGAGATGTCATGGATGGTAAGGTGGTTCTCCAGTTGTAGTGTAACCACTTTCTCAATCACCTTCCCAACAAAGGAAGGTTAGAGACAGGTCAGTAGTTAGCACAATTGTTCAGGTCCAAAGAAGCTTTCTTAAGAAGCGGTGTCACCACCGCCTCCTTCAGGGACCTAGGGAATTCTCCCAGATCTAAGGAGCACCAAACAATCTGACATATTGGAAGCCCCCATTGCAGTGCTCACCACTGCAATTAAAAAACCTTATCAAACACAAAATAACTGTTGTGAAGAATGAAACGGGGATGTTATCTCTGGCCCACTTTACTTAAAAGTGTTAAACTGCCTCCAGTCCCAACCTATGCGGTATGGCGTGTAAAGGCTGATAATGTCTGTAGTCACCCATTTGAATTTTGGTTGCCATGTAATATGCTGAAGTTTCTCCAAGAGGTCCATCATATCTTGGATGTGGGGCACCAGACCCAGAATCAAGGGTTGCAAAAAAGAGTCCACTGTAACACTATTTTAAGTGTAATTAAATATGCTGTAACTACTGTAAAACTACACTGTAACTGCACTGTAACTACTGTGTAGTTACATGTAACTACTGTGTAGTTGTGAACTAGTTTCACATTTGCGTGTTGTGTACACACAGTTTGCATGAAGTAACTACACTGCAACTGTACTGTACCTACTATGTAGTTAACTAGTTTCACATTTGTGTGTTTTGTACTTAAGTTGGCATGAAGTACTGGTTACACGTGCAACTACTACTGTCTCCCTTTTGGCACAAATCAGTTCACTCTGACAAGTGTAAGTACACATTAGTGATGCAGCAAATTTAAAATTTGCCCGTGGAGTGCCGGCAAAGAAGGGCACATTTGCATTGTGGAACACTTTGTGAAATTTTCCATGAAACCAGAAGAATTTCACTATTGGTATTGCTGCCTTCCACGGGCAAAATTTCACCTTCCATGTGAAATTTCACCTTCCTGTACAGGTGAAATTTCACCTTAGACTAAGGTATTTCAATAAGTAGATCTCTCTGGTGGCTAGCGGTCCCTCCCCACATGTTGCACACATGTAGAGAAAAATCCTAACCCCCTCCCAGCATATGGATTACATGACGCATAAGTTACCATATAGTATGCTAACCCCATCCCAATCTATGGATTATGTGGGTAACATAGCACATAAATTACAAGTTGCATACAGTGTGTAACCTCCTCCCAGTCAATGGGTGATATGGATTACATGGCATATATCATATACGGCTAGCGGTCCCTCCCCCCGCCTGTCCCACATGTAATTTTAATAAATAATTAAATTATCCATGGTGGCTAGAGGTCCCTCCCCTCCACCCGGTAATAACTGCCCTGCCACCCGTCATGGAAATGTACAGTAACCCCCCCACCTGCATCGCTCTGTAAGTCTGTATCTCCTCCTTTAGTCCTTACTCCTTATCCTGTTAAAAAAATAAAAATCTCTGGTGGTCTAGTGTTTTTTTTTTATTTTAACCCCTCCCAAATCAATCCCCAGTTCCCAATTCCATTCCCTGGTGATCCAGTGCCCCCACCCAGCCTCCCCAGCAGCAGATGTCCCCACCATAACCTGGCTCCCACCCCCATCCTAAATCCCAGCACAGCAGCGGACACCGGCACAGCTCTTCTCTCTCTCCTCCATGGCTGGCCCATCAGCTAGAGCTGTCAATGAAGTGCATTCATTGACAGCTCAGTTCTGTGGAGCCAGCCATGGAAGGAAAAGGGCTGTGCCGATCTGCCGCTAACTGTGCTTCGTTGAGATGAGCGTCGAACTCGGTTACGATAAGGGACATCACCAGACTGCTGAGGCTGGTGCGTGAATCTCTGAAAATGGATGAAGAACTGAGATCAAACCGGGAGGGTGGATAAAAATAAAAACTGAACCACCATGGTCCCACCCCAGAAGGCTAAGCAGTAAGAACTAGGGAGGAGATCTGGACATATGGAAGGATGCGGGTATTGTTTCCATGGTGGTGGCGGGGTGGGTTATTACCAGGTGTGGGGAGGGACCACTAGTCACCATGGAAAAATTAATTATTTACAATTACATGTGGGACAGGTGGGGGACTTGGAGGGACTGCTAGCCACCAGGGATTTTCTCTACATGTGGGACAGGTGGGGAGGGACTGCTAGCCACCAGGGGTTTGTCTCTACATGTGAGACAGTGGGAGGGAGGACTGCTAGCCACCAGGATCTGCTTATTTTAACTGATACCCTCCTAAGGTGAAATTTCACCTGTGGACAGAAGAAATTTCACCATGGAAGAACAAAATTTTGTTGCAGAAGGTGAAATTTTGCTGCAGAAAGTGACATTTGCCATTCTGCCAGGTGAAATTTTGCCACTCCACCAGGTGAAATTTCACATTCTGCTACGCAAAATGGGCAGAATTTCATGGATTTCTCCGTGAAGCAAATTCTGCCCACTTAGCCCACCACTAGTACACATATAACAGCTGTTGCAAAGTGTAACAGAAAAACTGTTGTACAACTACCATTGTATCTCTTCTGGCATCATGTAATTTGGTCTTACAAGGGCAACTACACATGTAATAGCTATTGCAAATTGTAATAGCAGAGCTGTTGTGTAACTACTATGTTACTACTATTGGCATTATTCAATTTGTTCTTACAAGGGTAACTACATATGAATGCAGATCTTGTAGATATTTCAACAGTCTATGTTTATCTGACATTTATGTAAAGGGTAATCACACAGAAAAACTTAAAGTGTAATCAGGTGGCAACTAAAACTACAATGTAACTTCAGTCTGCTATACTAAAATGCACAGGCTGGCAACTCTTTAGATGATGTTCCATGTCTGTATTCCAGTTTTATTTTTTTCAAACTGAGTAAACTTTATTGAAAATTATAAGAAAATTAACACCAAAACATTGCATATCAAACAAATCCATATCATATGAGGTGTAAAAATAAACGACATAATGACATTTTCATAAAAAAAGATGTAGAAAACTATATTACCTTAAAATGACAAGAAGCAATACTAGCAACTAAAAAAAACTACTGCACCTAGTCTTAATTCTGATTATTTAGAGAAAACAAGTCCATTACATTAGTTGAAGTTACATTTTGTCCTGCAAAAAAATCATGCTTCAGTGAAAAATGTCCCATGTTTGGGTTTCTTGAAACGTGCTAACCCCTAACTCCTTGCTCCATCCTTGTTGTTCTACCATTCCAGTCAAGCTATGGATACCCCTGAAGAGTTGTTGCTTGATAATGCAGTGATTGTGTATGATCTTGTAAGATACTGTATCATTACAGATGAATTAAATGGCATCAGAAAAGCAGTTGTAGCTTTCCAAGAAGAGACCTGCATTATAAATATTAACAAAATAGTTTGCCAGTGACAAACCATATTTTTCTAATTTGTGTGAACATATGGACAGGGAATGTACATCTTCACCACTGCCATGTGCATGGGAGTAGCCCTCACTGACCTGTCTTATTTATGTTCTGACCTTGGTAGGAAACTGCTTAAATAGCTTTGCTATCAAATGCCTTCTGCTGACATGCATCAAATGGACTGTGGCAGGTTATTTCTGAGGCAATGCATAAGGAGAGTCACATGCAGGACGAGGTCTTTTCCATATAATTACTTCAAAATGCAGCTAATGTCAGTCACATTATATCAGTACTACACTATCACATTAGCAGCTTTTGTGCCTCTGACCCATACTTGTTTTTATTTATTTAGTTTTGTTGACCAGGTAAGTGCACTAGACAAATCCTGCCTATTTTCAGGCACGACCTGGGGAGGGATACAGATGAATGCCAACTGACCTTGAACCAGATTAAGCTGTTGGTGGTATTTTTAGTGAATGAGGGGCAATTTGGCCAGGGCACCAGGGAAATTCCCCTACTGTTTTCGAGAAGTGCCATGGGATCTGTAACATCCGCCTGAACTACCACCAGAACAGGCAGATGGGACCTCGGTTTAACGTCTCATCCGAAAGATGGCACCTCAGGAGTGCAGCACCCCTCTCATGCTGCACTACAGTGTCAGTACTGGGATATTAACCCAAGTGCCTGGTGTGGGAATGGAACCCACAGCCTTCTGATCTCCTGGCCTCAGAGGCGAGTGTGCTATCTGCTGAGCCACTGACACTATAACAGCTGATAGGAGATCTCAGCTTGGGCAACTATTAACAAATTACCACAACCAAGAAGTCATTCAACAGTAAGTCAAACTGCACCTGGAATGGAGCCTCAGCTCAGCGTACCTTTCCTGGTTACCAAATGTTTAAATAAATAAATAAAAACAGTAAGCCAAAAGCTTTGATGATAATCAACTTACAGTATTTTTGTTTTAATTTATTGGAAATTTTGTAATAGAATGGAACATTGAGTTGTGGAGGGCTGTAGACCAATATAAAGAGACATAGGGTCATACGCAATTTTTATTAAATTTATTCATTTTTTTAAAATAAAAAGCAATTTATTTTTTAATTTCATACCAGGTATCCATGACTCTTATCACCTGTTCCCTATACACGAACATATGAAATTTACCAACAGATAAAGGCCTAGAGGTCTATCAAGTCTTGTCGAATGTGCAGCTAGCACCTCTATTCTGCAGCTGCCTCCTTCCACCCTTCCCTCAATTGACCCACCCTTGTCCTGTCCCATCCACTTTCGAAGCAGTCCACTGTTCTACTGGATACCACTTCTGCAGGTAACATATTCCTTCCAGCTATCACACCCTCTATAAAAAAAGTGTCTCCTCATCTCCCTCCTGAACCTTCCTCCCTCCAGTCTCATATCATGGCTCATGGGTTTGCTCCCCTCCCTTACTCTGAACAGCCCTTCTCTACCTGTCTTGTTTATTCCTTTCATGTACTTAAAGGTTTCAATCATGTCCCTCTGTCCTTCCTCTCTTCCAATAATCGTGTTCCAACTCCCTCAGCCTTCTCTCATGTGATAAGTCCCCAGCCCCTTGATCATCTTTGTCACCCTCGCTGCACCCCACCAGTAACTTAATGTCGTTGTTCAGATACAGGCGCCAGTATTGCTACGATACTCCAGGTGCGGTCTAACTAATGACCTGTACAGTGGCAGAATCACCTCCTCCCTCCTCGAGGATATACCCCTTGCAATGCAACCCAGCATTTTGTTGGCCTTTGCAGCTTCCTTCCTACATTGCACCAAGTTAATCATTGACCCTGAAATGAGAACCCCCAGATCCTTCTCCTCCTCTGTCTGGATTAGCTGCAGTCCCCCCAGCTGATAACTCCTCCTTGGGTTCATCATCCCAAAATGCAGCACCTCACACTTTTTGGCATTAAATCCCAGTTGCCTGTTGTCTGATCAGGTTTCATGCTTTGCCAGATCATCCTGCAACCCCTGCCACCCTCCTAGGTCATCCACCACTGCTCCCATCATGGTATCATCAGCAAAAAGACTGATCTTGCTCTTGATTTCCAATGATATGTCTGCAAGGAATATCCCAAACAACACTGGTCCCAACACTGAGCCCTGTGGAACACCGCTCGTCACTACCCTTGGGTGTGAGAGCTCCCCACCCACCACAGCCCTCTGCTGTCTTCCCTGAAGCCAGTTCCCTACCCATTTCACCAGCTTTTCACCCACCCCTGTGCCTTCTAACTTACTTCCCAGCCCGAGTCGAATGCCTTACTGAAGACCAGATACAGGACATCCACTGCATGGCCCCTGTCCAGTTGCCTAGTTACCCAGCCATAGAACACCAGGTTGGTTTGGCAGGATCTGCCACTTATGAAGCCATGCTCAACTGTCTGCTGTCCTGTAGTCCTTTGGCCTCTAGGAGGACCACCAGTCTCTCCTTCAGGATAATCTTCATCAGTTTACCCACGATGGATGTGAGGCTCACCAGTCTGTAGTTCCCCGGTTCATCCTTGGAGCCACTCTTGTGGAGGGGCAACACATGAGCCATTCTCCAGTCCTGAGGTACACACCCTGAGTGTAGTGAGGCATTAAATAGATCTGCAAAGGTCCTGCAAGGACCTCTGCCAGCTCCTTCAGTACCCTGGGGTGGATGCCATCTGGGCCTGGCCTTGTCCACCCTCAGTGCCTTCAAACCCTCTGAACTCTGCCACTCCATGATTTCCCCATCTGTCACCCCTCCCCCCGTTTCTGCCATTTCTCCCCCCTTGGGTGTCACCCCCTCTTCTCTTTAGTAAATACTACCGAGTACTCCATTCCTTCCACCCTCCCTTCTATCTTCCTCCCTTCCTTCCTTCTCCACTTCCTTCTTCCATTCCTTCCACTTCCTCCTTCCATTCCTTCCTTCCTTTCCTCCTCTCACTCCTCCATTTCCTGCTTTCCTTGGCTTCCTTTGAGTTTTAGTTGCCCTCCACTATCCCACTTTATGAGCTCCCTCTCAGTTAGTGTCCATACTAGATTGAATTCTGGCCAGGTACCCTTTACCACTTCCCCATCCTCCCAAAGCTGGCCCTCCTGAGTCCAGCACTCTTGTGCCAGATTCCCTCCTTCCTTGCCCATATCCAATGTGAGCCATACTGAGTGGTGGTCACTCCCTGACAGCGGTTCCTCCACTGTAAGTTCTCTCACAAAGTCCCCATTTGCCAGCACAAGGTCAAGGGTATTCCCTAACCTGGTTGGTTCACTGACCATTTGCAGCAGGAAGCTGTCCTGGAAGGCATCCAGCAGTACCTGCTCCCTTCTGTTCCTGGTTGTTGGGGTGCTCCAGTCCACTCCTGGCATGTTGAAGTCCCCCACAATCACCACACTACCCTTCTCGCAGGTCCTCCTGATCTGTCCACTAGTTCCCTGTCTAACTCCTCCGTCTGAGATGGTGGCCTGTACACCACTCCCATTCTAAGAATCCTATTCTTGGAATCCTGGATTTGCATCCAAAGTGACTCCGTACTACCCTCCTCCCCTTCCTCCCTTACACACTTCAGTCCTTCCTTCACATATAGTGCCACCCCCCTCCTTTCCCAATCACCCTGTCCCTATGAAATAACCTGTACCCTGGTACAGACAGGTCCCAGTCATTGTATTGGGTGGCCCATGTTTCCGTGATGGCTGCAATGTCCACCTCTCCCTCTGCCATGAGAACCTGTAACTCTGCAGTTTTCCTCCCAAGGCTCCTAGCATTAAGGGTAACCACCTTCCACCCCCCCCCCATCCTGCCCTCCTTTCCTAGCATCACCAATAGTACTTGCCATTTGTCCTTTGTCACTGTTATGGGGGGGGTAAGCTCATATGGTTTCCCAACCTGTGGTCTCTGCATATCTCTTCCCCAACTGCCACCCCCACTCCTAGTTTAAATTCCCAACTTCCTCTATGTACTCCTCCATCCTCTGTTTCAACACTTTCTTTCCCTCCTCACTCAAGTGTAGTCTGTCCTTGGCATAGAGACTACTGTCCTCCCAGGTCCCTCCCCACCCCCAACAGCCCATACCCTTTAGCACAACACCAGGTTCTTAGCCATCCGTTAAATTCCTCTATTCTCAGCTTTCTTGTTGTGCTTGCCTTTGGCGTAGAGTATCTCTGAAAAAGTTACCTGATCTTCCTGCCCCTTCACATAATTGTGCTAGTTCCTCAAACCTCCTCTGGACTGTATCTACTGTCTTGTCCATGCGTCCATTGTCCCATGGCTGTCCCTTCCATTGTCCACTTTCCTTCCATTCCCTCCACCATCTCATTCCACCACTACCCCTTCCTCTGTGTCCCATTCCATTCCACTCCCTCTTTCCATTCATCTCATTTCCAGCTCCTCTTCTTCCTCCTGCATTATTTCCCCCTTTTACCCCTGTTTGCAATTCTCCCAGCAGAACTTCCCCATCTCCAGTTTGGTCCAGGCATTTATCAATTACTCCTCTAATTTCATCATTTCCCTCCTCTACCTTCTTCCTCTCTAAACTATTTTCTGAAGACCCTTCACAAATGCCTGCTCCCTCTCTCTGCATAGTAACCTGTCCTCTCCTTTCCACTCCATGACTTTTGCCACTTCTTCGTCTCCCCTCACAAGTCCCTATCTCCTCCTTCCATTTGTCTTTTGTCTCCTGAACTGGTTTCCCCGGCAATCGTTCTTCCTGGCCTGGGACCCTTTGTCTCTGCTTTCCTTCTTCTGACCCTCTCCTCACCACTGTTGGCTTACATCGCCCTCCCTCATCTCCTCTTCTTCCTCCCTCCAGTATTGGGCTAAACCCACCCCAATCTGCCTTACCTGTCTTAGTTCCTCCTGCAGACCCTCAATCTCCCTTTCTAAGTTTTTCTATGTGGTTGCACACTAAACATCCTCCACACTCCAGGCAATTTTTAGAAAGATTGGTGCACCGCAGTTGTTGCAGCCTACCACCCTACCCATTGCTGTCGTTGCCCACCAGCGACCCCCCACCCTTCCAGATGCAGGATACCAAACACTCCCCCAAGTCTCCCCTCTCCCCCCTCTATCAGTGCAAAACATTCTTTTCTTTATTTCCCTTACCTCATTTGTTGTACACGTTTAGATATATTGAGCAACTGCTTTTTATATTCCTATCCTTCCTATCCACACTCAAAAAGAGACTTTAAGTAGCTATTGCACAACCTTCTTCAAACTCCTACTCCTCCTTTTCCCAATGCAATAGCAATGCAAAGAAGTAATAATGAAAGCTCCTTGATTTGCAGTTACTTCCCTTCCACTGAGATAGCAGTCACCTCTTCACTTGCTGCTGTTCCTTTCCTGGATGTCTGTTTCTGCTATGACAGGTGCATATCCTTTGCCCGTTTGAGGAAGTGATGTCAAAACCCCTGGTATAAATATGATCCTGCTTCATATATTTCTGCTTTTCTCAGACATTTTGCAGGTTCTTTAGTAATTAATGACAAGCATCATTAAAGATGTCTCCACTGACCACATGCAAATGCAATTATTACAGATTTCTGGTCACTGAAGTTACCTGTGAAATTTCTATGTTACATTCATACTGTGGATGTATTAGGATGACATTGTCAACTTGACACATGTTCCTTATGGGAAACATGATTCACTCTGCAGTTGTAGCACTTGGTGGAGGCAGTGTGCCAGACACTCACATTATGATACAAGGTGCTCTGCTCACATAGACCCCTGGTGGTGGTGGTGGGTTGACCTCTGACCCCAGCCCATGGGGTGGGGCTTTGACCCCTAGAAGCCCGATGATTAACATCTGACCCCTGAGATGGGGGGACAGGGTCTTGACCCATAGGCCAGGGGGTGGGGCTTTGACCCCTATCCCTGGGCCCCACCAAAAATTTTACAAACCCAGCTCCTATGCCTACTGAGATATGCCTGTGCCAAGCATGAGTAGTTCACGCATTGATTTTTAACAGCTTTGTATTACTTAAATACTTTTGGGAGTATTGTGACCTCTATTGAGCTTCCGGTCACATACATACATAAAAGTAAGCCCTGCTATGAGTAGGGTGAAAATGAGCAGGGTGGCGGGTGCAAAGACGTGTGCAAAGATGCGCATCTGTGCGTGCTTTGCCTGTTTGGTCATGGGGGCGAGGAGTAATCACATAAAGATGAGGCTTTAAGGAATCAAGCTAAGAACAACTCAGAAGGTACAGTTTTACAAATAGTATAGGCCTAAGTGCCATAAACATAGAAACACAGAAACATAAAAGTTGATGGCAGATAAGGACCGCAAGGCCCATCCAGTCTGCCCATTTCTTTTTCTACCTTATGAATGTGCCATAGGCCTTTGCTCTGTCAATGGCCTATCTATTCATACTCATCGGTATTGCTCCCTTATGCCTATCCTATGTCTGTTTGAAGCCCTGCACTGTATTCATATCCACGTCCACAACTTCCTGAGGTAGGCCGTTCCATGCATCCACCACCCTTTCTGTGAAAAGAATTTCTTCACATTATTCCTTAATCAGCCTCCCTCTAATCTCATGCTGTGTCCTCTTGTCCTGCTATTTTTCTTATATTGAAACATGTTAGACTCTTTCACCTTGTTAATGCCCTTAAGGTGTTTGAATGTTTCAATCATATCACCTCTCTCCCTCCTTTGCTGTAGGGTATACATACTGAGTTCAGTTAATCTGTCCTCATATGCTTTCTGATGCAGTCCCCACACCATTTTGGTTGCCTTCTCTGGACTGCCTCAATTTGGTTAATGTCCTTGTGAAGGTGTGGCCTCCAGTACTGCATGCAGTATTCCAGATGGGGCCTATCCAGTGTCTTGTAAAGAGGGATTATTACCTCTCTCTTCTGACTTGTGATACCCCTACTAATACACCCCAACATCCCTCTAGCCTTACCTACTGCTTTAGAGGTCTGCTTGGATGATTTCAGGTCATCGGTGATGATGACGCCCAAGTCTATTTCTTCCCTAGTGACTGCCAGCAACTCTCCTCCCAGCCTATAGGTGGCTTCAGGGTTTCTCTTCCCTATGTGCATGATCTTGCACTTCTTTGCATTAAACCCCAGTTGCCACTCTTCCGACCATTTTGCTAGGTTATCCAGATCTCTTCTTATTCTGCCCACACCATCTGCATCATCTACTCTGTTACAGATCTTGGTGTCATCTGCAAACAGACAAACCTTACCGTCCAGTCCATCTGCAATGTCACTGATGAAGATATTGAAGAGGACTGGCCCCAGGACTGATCCCGAGGTACCCCACTTGTGACTTGCATCTCTTCTGACTGTATACCATTTACCACCACTCTCTGTTTTCTGCCCATCAACCAGTTTGCCACCCAGTTGACCAATGTCTGACCCACCATGAGCCTACCCAGCTTATTAATTAATCTTCAATGTGGAACAGTATCGAAAGCTTTGCTGAAGTCAAGGTAGGAAAATCAACTGCTCCCCCTTGGTCCACCACTCTGGTTACCCAGTCAAAGAAATCTATGAGATTAGTTTGACAGGACCTTCCTTTTGTAAACCCATGTTGTCTTGGATCCTGTGCTCACATGGATTCCAGGTGTTGCACTATCCTTTCCTTAAGAAGTGTCTACATAATCTTGCCCACTACTGAGGTAAGACTGACTGGTCTGTAGTTCCCTGCCTCTTCCCAGCTATCTCTTGTGGAGCGGGATCACATGAGCCCTTCTCCAGTCTTCTGGGACCTCTTCTGTGCTCAGAGACTCACTAAACAGTTCTGCTAATGGCTCTGCTAGTTCCACCCTTAGCTCCTTTAGTACCCTGGGACGTATGCCATCAGGTCCCATTGCCTTGTCCACCCTGAGCTTATCAAGCTCTTGTAGGACCCTTTCTTTTGTGAAGGGACTAGTGCACACCTCCCTCCCCCCTGTGTCCATGGTGCAGAGCTGTGGGCCCTGCCCTACCTTCTCTTTAGTAAATACTGAGCAGAAGTATCTATTTAGGATAGATGCTTTTACATGGTCCTCCTCCTCACGTGCCCCCTTATCCCCTTTGATCTTCGCAATACCCCCTCTGGACTTTCTCCTTTCATTAATGTATCTATAGAACATCTTGCCACCTTCTTTTACTGTTCGTGCTAGTGTTTCCTCAGTTAGGGCCTTTGCCTGCCTTACTGCCTTCCCTGCTTCCCTTAGGGAAGTTTGGTATGCCTCCTTTTGCACTTCCTTTTCTCACTAACACAATGTGATGTTGCTTCAAGTATTGCACATTTAATGCTTGCCCATTTTGCCTGTACCCCCTCACCTGTAATTCTTTTTGCCAGGGCTAGCTTAACTCTGTTTGCCATCTTATCGAAGTCAGCTCCTCTGAAGTCCCATATTTTTTTCCTTGGAATTGGATGATTTTGTTCTAGTGGCCAAATTGAACCATACCGTGTGATGGTCACTGGCCCCCAGGTGACCTTCTACCTGGAGATCTGTGATCCTTTCTCTATTAGTCAGTACTAGATCTAGGATAGCCCTGTCTCTAGTTGGTTGTTGTACCAATTGTTTGAGGCCCTT
The DNA here is from genome assembly GCA_016271365.2 of Neoceratodus forsteri. Taxonomy (NCBI): domain Eukaryota; kingdom Metazoa; phylum Chordata; order Ceratodontiformes; family Ceratodontidae; genus Neoceratodus; species Neoceratodus forsteri. The sequence goes on from CM057452.1 coordinate 946,966,530, forward strand.
CCCCTGCAGGGAATCCACCATGTGTCTAATTCTGGCAGATGTCCCTGCTGGTATTGACCAATCTGTATCTGGCATGTTGAAGTCTCCCATTATCAGAACCTCACCTTTAGCTGTCATGTTTTGTGTATCTTCTAACAGTAGCGTGTCTATGTCCTACCCCTGGTGTGGAGGCCTGTACACAACCCCAGTCTGTATGGCTATCCCATTTCCTGTTTCCAGGGTGACCCACAGTTCTTCTGTCTCCTTATGTGTATTCTGAATTTCTGTAGCTTTGATATTTTCATTGACATAAAGGGCAACTCCACCCCCCCTTTTTGCACCTCGGTCTCTTCTGAACAGTACATAGCCAGGTACTGAAGTCTCCCAAGTGTGGTTACTGGTAAACCATGTCTCACTAATGGCTACTATGTCCAGTTTAGCCTCTGTCATTATTGCCTGCAGGTCTGGGATCTTGTTTCCCAGACTGCAAGCATTTGTGTACATGATTTTCTATTGGTCAGATTTCGGTGTGTTAGTTGTTGGGCGAGGTCCGGCATTTCCCCTGTGCATCATATGGGGAGCCAGACCTTTTTCTTTACCTGGTGATGCAAATGAACTACAAACATGCTAAACTCCTGTTTGACCACTAGCTGACGGGGAGGGGTGTTCTTCCCATTCCATATTTTGGGTGCTGCACCCCTCTCCCCATTTGCTAGTTTAAATATTCTGCAAAGACATCAAACTTCTGCCCCAATACACTGACTCCTTCCTTAGTCAGATGTAGTCCATCAAATTTAAAGAACGTTGCTCCCAAAACTGTGGCCAGTTCCCTACAAATTTGTGTCCTTTTTCCTGGCACCAGCACTTGAGCCACATGTTTAGCTCCCCTATCTCCCGTTCTCTGACCTTCCATCCATCTGTTTCCCTCTCCCAGACTGGCAGGATCTAAGAGTAGGAGATGCCAGATGAAATGGATGATAGTTTGTCACCCAGCCTGGTCAGGTGTTCCTTGGTCTCCACAACTGACCAGCTGGCAAGATCGTTAGTCCCTATGTGTACCAGGACATTAATGTTTTCTCCTGCTTCCTGAACAATTTTAGCAATGCAGTCAGTGTCTCTCCATGCTGATGTACCTGGGAGACATCTGACCATTACCCCTGGCTGGAGATACCTATCAACTTCCGAATCATGGAGTCTCCTATGATCAGAAGTTTTTTGGATTTCCTTTTTGCTTTTTTTGTTTTGGTTCCTGTTTTGGGCATGTTTTGTTGTGCTAGCTCCTGTGCTGCAGTGTCCTGCTCTGCAGTGTCCTCTGCCACTTTGTTTGATTTCAGAGATAGAGGCAGATACCTGTTTGTAGTTTTTATAGGGTTTGTGGAGGTGATATGTTGGAGAGCACTGAGTGATGGGGCACTGACTTGCTCCTCCTAACCACCTGCCAACCTCCTGGATTGACTATAAATATAAACAACTTGGATAAAGTGAAATGGAGTGCAAAATTGAAACTGTGAATAATAAAATTGGCATTCTATGTGGATCATGTAGTATGTATTGTTTATTGAAATCTAGGATTACAACCTTTGAGCTTCAATCTCATTTACAAAGGTTCCACGTTAGGCAGAAAGGAAAAAATAAATTCACAGTACATTACTAGAATGGGAAAACACAGAGAGAGCTATGGAAACAAATCACAATGAATAGAACTATTGTTACAGTTACTGTACTTGTACTTGGAGATTACAAAGAGTTTGTATAGGTGGAGAAGGTTATAAGCAGCACAGTAGGCCTTAATTAGAGGAAAGGGGGATAGATAGAGAAGTGGGGGTGTAAAAGTATAGCACTAACCTCAGGCTCGGGTCATTTTGTCACGGGGGTTGGTGGAGGGTGGGGGTGTGGGGCAAAGGTGAGGAATTGGTAAGTGGGGTTGGATGGAACCTTGGTGAGGTGGTGTAGGGGCAGGAGGGGGAACAGGGAAGAAGATGGGACAGGGATAGGTGAAGTTGTGGTTGGGACAGCAAAGTAAGTGCTGGTGTTGGGGTGGGCAATTACAGGTCACAGGAGGAGGAGGTCAGGGGAAACAAGGGCATTTCTGTTGGGTAGACAGGTGGGATTTGAGTGCTGATTTAAACGGACCGAGTTTACTGATAGCAGTAAGCTCGGGTGGGAGCTTGCTAAACCATCTCGGGGCTCTGTATTGGTGTGGTGGAAAGGGACCTTGAGGGAGAAATTATTAGATGCCTTCATAGTCCTGGTAGGTTCAATCTGGTGCAGGAGGGAACTGCATCCTGGTGGTAGCAGGCCAAAGATAGCTTTTTTGGCTAGGAGACAGACTTGATACCAGGTTCTCTCGACCAGGTTTAGCCATCCCATTTGCAAGTAGAGATTACAGGTATGGGTTAGGCACAGAGACCCTAGAGCTAGCCTGCAGTCTTTGTTCAGAGTAGTGGAAAGTCATTTTAGGGTGCAGTCAGGTGCCGCACTGTATATGGCAAGACCATAGTCGATGGTCAAGAAGACAGAGCTGGTGATGGCAACCTGAAGGGCTTTTTCAGTGAAGCAGTTATGGTATTTGTATAGTAGACTGAGCTTCCGGTTAGCTGATGTGACAACATTGTCCACATGGATAGAGAATGAGAGGGAGCTATCAAGAGTGAGTCCCAGGTATTTGAAATTTTGGACAGTTTCCAAGGCCACATTTTGTTCACTAAGAATGCTGATGGTGTGTGACTTATGATGGTTATGGGTGGGGACAGAAAGCATGGTTTTGGTTTTCTGGTGGTTGACAAGCAACAAAGCTTGTACAAATCAATCCTCCACATTGTTAAAGTCCTGTTGAAGATGCTGTTGTAGGGTGGCAGGGTCAGTGTAGCTGGAGTAGATTACTGCATCGTCTGTGTACAGGAGGATATTGTGCTGACAGGCTTGAGGGAGATTATTAAGGAAAAGGCTTAATAGTAGGGGGCCCAGTATGGATCCCTGGGGAACACCAGTGGATACAGGCTGAGGATCTGAAAGGGTATTAGATATTTTCACACATTGCACACACCCTGTGAGGTAGCTCCAGAACCAAGACAGTGAGTTGGGGGACAGCCTCATTGCCTCGAGTTGGGCCATGAGGAGGTCATGGTTGACAGTGTCAAAGGACTTGGTAAGGTCGATGAAGGTTGCCCCACCAAGTGCCCATGATCAAAGGCATTGTGTATCTACCCCGTGAACTCCAATAGCACTGTGGAGGTACTGTGGAGTTTTCAGAAGCCATGTTGCTGCTGGCATTGTAGCTGATATTTGTCAAGGTACTCTACCAGTTGATCATAGACTATCCATTCAAGGGCTTTAGAGATAGGCGGGAGGATTGAAATTGGGCGGTAGTTGGTATGACTTGTCTTACTACCTGCTTTGAATATAGGGGTTATGACTGCAGTTTTCCAAAGCTTTTGGAATGTGCCTGAGGAGAGGAACAGTTTGATGATTCTGGTTAGAGGTATTAGCAATTCATTCAGTGCCAGGGAGATTAGTTTTAGGTCAAGGCCCTCGACACTATGCCTGGACTTCCCCAGGACTTTGGAGATGTATTTTTTAGCCTCAGCTTTGGATATTACTCTGAGGTAGAATGGGGGATGTGGTTTGAAGGATGTGATTGTGGTGGTTTATGCTGAGACACTCCAATGGGGCTATGGAAGATGGGGGGGAGCACTGCGCTGAAGTCTGTGAAAGCTTTGACAAAGATGTCAGCAATAGTTTTAGGGTCTTGTGTGGTAGAGCCTTCGAAATTCAGCATTGAGGGTTCAGAGGTATCACGTTTCCCAGTGATCTCATGGATGATATTCCAGAACCTACGTCCATCACCACAGGAAGAGTTAAGCTCAGACTTGAAACTATTGGCTTTGGCCTGGCAGATTGCTAGGTACAGTTATTTCATGCCACCTTATAACTCTGCGTCTTGGGATGTACAGTGTTTGATACTTATATCAAAGCTGATCTCTGGTGTGCATCAGGTCAAGGAGGTGAGGGGTAACCCAAGATTTATGAGAACCCCTGACTTTTCTTTTTGTGATGGGGGCAAATATATCACAGGCACCATTGAAAATTTTGATGACATTGTCCAGTGCTGTGTCAACATCATTAGAAGTTAGGATGGGGGCCCAGTTCAGTTGATGGAGGTATAGCTTGAAGGATCTACACTGACCTTGTTTAAGAACACGGGATATTATAACCTTCGTTGGTGGTTTCAGGACCTTATTAGACCAGTGGAAGATGATGGGTGAGTGGTCACTGAGGGAGTCAGGGAGGACTTTTGGTATATCTTCTAACTAGTGATCTTTCACTTGAAAACATTTTATATGTAACAAGTGCAAAGGAAAACACAGATTTAGCTGCAGCAGTTAATATGTTTAATACCTGGTTAAAATACTTGGAAGAGGGTCAAAAGGAGATGGCTGAAAGATTAAATGTAAACCTAAGCTCTGATAATAATGAATGTTGCACAAGCCCTGCCCATGCACATGGCCCCAATCCTGATATACAAAAACTCCATAAAGGAGATAATATAAATGAAAATGTTATAAGTAAAGCAAAGAAAAGGGATAGAGAAGAAGAAACATCTGACAACATGGAGGACACCTGGTATCAAATACAAAATTCAAAAGTAACCAAAGGAGGAAGGGAAAGGTAGTTGATCAGTTCAACATTTCCATTCAGAATAGATCTGATCCATTAATATGGGAAGAAGAACAAAACAATACTGTTAATGAGACTCAAGACACATTGATCCCACTACAAGACATAGTGACAGGAACGTACACTGGCCAACTGGTAATGTTAGAACCAAATCTTGACTGTACATCAGTTGATGGAATGGATATACAAATGAGCCAGAAGAGATGATAGGCACAACTAAAAACTTAAGGATAAGGAAGTACCACATGGGAATAAAAACATATATGCATATTAGGGGACTCCCTGGTTAAAAGGCTGGCTAGAATGATTTGTGATGAAGATAAAGAGTTCGGGACCCTATCCTGTTTTACAGGGGCCAGGCTGTCAGAAATTGCACAGATGTCAAAAGCAATATTACAGAATGATGCTAACAATTCTCTTGTAATAATACACGCAGGAGCAAATAACGTATTCCATCAGAAGATTCAACAAATTAAGCAAGAATCTGTGGATATTACAAACAGGTTAGCAGAAATAGGATGTGAGTTTGCATTTTCAGAAATTCTACCTATTCCTAGTGCCACCCATGAACAAATGTCTAAAATTAAAAAAATAAACAAATGGTTAAGACTTTGGTGCATGAAGCAAGGAATTGAATGCATTACTCATTGGGAGGAATTTAACATCAATGAACATTATTTTAGTTGGGATGGATTTCATTTGAGTAGAGCTGGTAACCACTCCCTAGAACTGCTTCTTAAAAAATATATAGATGCCAATTTAAATTTAAACTAATAGTTAGGGGGGAAGGTGCAAAAACAGAATATGCAACAAAACCACAGCTCTTACAAGTCCATGGGAATAAAAACAAAGCTAATAATATGGAATATAGAAAATAAATTAAAATAGTACTTGCCAATGCTAGGAGTTTAATAAAAATGGAGGAAATGGGATATACTTTAACCAACATGAAAATAGACATCTGTGGAATTTGCGAAACCTGGTTCTCTGACAATGATTGGTGTACTGATATACCAGGCTATACAAAATATACAAAAAAATAGGAAACATAAAAAAGGTGGTGGCATAGCTGTTTATATCTCAGATAATATAGAAAGTCAGCAGAAATATCAATCAAACACAGACTCAGAATCATATGTACTGACCTGTATCTGGGTGAGAGGACCTTAACAATAGGCTTGGAGTATAGATCACCAAGCTTAGGAATTGAAGAAAATATGGCATTCTTGGATGAAACTGAAAGTATTGATGATGTCAATGTTTATATTTTAATGGGCAATTTCAATATGCCTAATATAAATTGGGATATACTTGGGGCACATGGACAGCTGGAGAAAAGGTTCCTTGAAATTTCATTACAACAGGATTTAAAGCAACTGGTTACAGAACCTACCAGGAAAAATAATTTGTTAGATCTGATATTTACCAATATTAAGAATATAGAAACTCCCACTACTATTTTACCACCGCTAGGGGATAGTGATCACAATATGGTCCTGCTTCACTTAAAAATGCCTGTTATTCAAAACAATAAAGGCATTACTAAAGTAAAAGATTATTTCAAGGCTGATTATAGAGCATAAAACAATGTATGGCTGACTGTAACTCACGGAAAGATCTTAAAAATCTTAACCTGGAGGATCAATGGAAAGAAATATACCATAGAATTGAATTCTGTAAAAATACCTGGGTACCACTTAGGACCAAATATAATAGCAATAAAAAAAGAATCTCCTTGTGGTGGAATAATGAAATTCAAATCAAATCAAATTAAATCAAATCAAATCATGCTTTATTTATAAAATGTGCCTTTCCAAAACCAAGGAACTTGCACAATAAATAATTAAAATGCACAAAATAGTAAAACAATATGATAAAACCAATCAGCATAATGTCATTAAAAATCAGGGTAAGCTACGCTAAATAAAGACGTTTTCAAGGTTGCTTTAAAACTTTGGATGGTCAGGTAATCCCATACCCGATGAGGTAAAGAATTCCACAGGATTAGGGCCATGAAACTAAATGACCTGGCCCCTAATGTCTTCCAATGGACCATGGGAATCTCTAGCAATCCCTCATTGGTTGATCAGAGTGGGTGGGTGAGACAGTAGAGACAAAAAAGATCTTGCAGATAACTAGGTCCCTGGTCATGTAGGGCCTTATAGGTCAGCAAACCAACCTTGAAGGTTATCCGCCACTGTACTGGCAGCCTTTGCAGTCTGTGGAGGCCAGGCATTATATGACTGGTCCTAGAAGTACCAGTCAGAAGCCTGGCCACCGCATTCTGCACTAGCTGCAAGCAGCGGATATCAACCCCCGGTAGCCCTAGGCAAAGGGCATTGCAATAGTCAAGGTGGGAGGTAATGAAGGCATGGACCAAAATTTGAAGATCGTCGGAAGGAACCAGGTGCTTCACCCAGGCGATATTCCTCAGGTGATAAAAAGAGGTTTTGACAGCATAGTCTAAACAAAAAACAATGTGCCTATCATAAGTACAGTAAATCTCGTACCACTGAGAACTGGTCTAAGTTTAAAATATTAGCAAACAGAACAAAAACTCAGATTAAGAAAACAGGATTTAGAACTAAAACTGGTTATGAACACAACATATAATAAAAGGGTTTTTATAACTATATTGGATCCTTGAAGGAAACCAGGGCAGTGTAGGACCTCCAAAGATTGAAAATGCAATCATAACAGAGGAAGGAGAAATTGTAAAGAACTCAATACATATTTTTGAATGTATTCAAACCAAAGAGAATACTGAAAGGAAACAACCTAGCAGCTATGACTTGAATATAGTGATAACCAAACAAGAAGTAGAAGGTAGAATTTGTCAGCTTAAGGTAGCATCATCTCCAGGACCTGATGGAATTATGCCTAAATTTATTAAGGAACTTTCAAAACAGTTTACTGGACCATTGACAGTATTATTTAACACATCTCTTAGGCAAGGTATGACATTAAAATCATGGAGATGTGCAAATAGCATACCAATACATAAAGGTGGCAGTAATGATATGGTTGGTAATTACAGGCCTATCAGCCTGACTTCCATTATCTGTAAAATGATGGAAAGACTATTACAAACAAGGATAGTGGAACACATCACCATAGAGGGCCACATAGATATCTCACAGCATGGTTTTACTCCTGGGAGATCGTGTCTTACCAATCTCATTAATTTTTTCAAACCTGTGAGTCTGCCATTGGATAATGGAATGCCAGTTGATGTGATTTATCTGGATTTCACCAAGCATTCAACACTGTTTCACATAAAATATTAATAGATCAACTTCTTACTATAAAAATAAATATTAACATCATAAACTATATTGCCTCATGGCTTGATGATAGAAAGCAGAGGGTAGTTTTATGAGTGCATGAATCTGAATTGGGTACAGTTACAAGTGGTGTACTGCAGGGATCGATTTTGGGCCCTTTATTTTTTAATATTCTGGTTTCAAGCATGCAGACTTCAGAAGGTGTATGGATAACTAAATATGCAGATGACTGCAAAGTCAGATGCATTGTTAATAATAAAGACTCAGTTAATAAACTACAAAATAATTTGAACAAATTTTGTCTATGGGCGGCTGAAAATCATATGACATTTAATGAGAAAAAATGTAAAGTGATGCACTTTGGGAAAAACAACATGGGTGCATCCTACACAATGAATAGTGTCAACTTACAAGCTACCACAGAGGAAAAAGATCTGGGAATAACAATCTCAAATGATCTTATATTTGACAGGCATATTAAAAACACAGTTAAAAAATGTTACTCCATTCTAGGATGTATGAGAAAACACATAAAGAGTAAAAAAAACTGAGATTATACTGCCTCTTTATGCACGCCTGGTTAGACCACACCTGGAATACTGTGCTCCCTTTTGTGCCTCAACATCAGCTGGTAATCTAAGTATGGTTGAAAAAGTTCAACGTAGGGCAACAAAGAGGATTAAGGACATGACAGATAAAAACTATGAAGACAGATTGAAGGCATTAAAGCTATATTCTGTGGAGTACAGACTATTAAGTGGAGATCTCATATACATCTATAATACTTTTATCAAGGGAGTCTTGCTTGATACTATATGTCTTGTAAAACAAATACAGGTGGGCAATACCAGGTCACATAAGGCAAAGTTACAATGTACAGTACCCATAGCAAGACACAAAGACGACAAGGTTCTTTATGCAAAGAGTACCATCAATATGAAACTCTTTACCCAGTTATATTGTAATGAGTGATAGTGTTGAACAATTTAAAAAATATCTGGATCAGTATGTGGGTGACAAGAATTAAAATTACCACCATTGAATGATTGGTGGCGAGTCCATAATGGGCCTTGGCCTCCAGGATTCATAATCAAACTATGAAACTATCAGAAACCCTGCAGGTTACCAGAAAGAATGAGAACTGAGGTAATCAATTAGGTAAGAAAGATAGAACAAATGGGGGTAATTGTTCCTGCAAGTAGTGTATGGTCATCACCGGGTAGTAGTGTCCCAAAGAAGGAAGGAGGATTGCGGCTTTGTCCTGATTTCCACAAGTTAAATGCTATCTCCTCCTTTGACAGGTACCCTATGCCCCAGACAGATGATTCACTGGATAAGATTGGCACAGCAGAATACATCAGTATATTAGACCTGACCAAGGGGTACTGACAAATCCCTCTAGACACACATGCGCAGGAGTTGACAGCTTTCTGCACCCTATTGGTTTCTTTCAATTCAAAATGATGCCATTCGGTCTGCATGGAGCATGGACCACCTGGAGCACATTCCAATGCTATATGGACCATATCCTTAGACCCCATACACAATATAGTGCAGCATATATAGATGATGTGGTCATCTTTAGCCAAGGGTATTACGTCACTTCATCGCAAACATTATGTCACAAACAATTCATCGTAAAAACTTCATTGTAAAGAACTTCATCGCATGATACAATTCCCTGCATGTAATTTCATCACAAATCACTAAGATGAAGCTTAGTACTTAGAAGTATCAAGTAACAGCTAATGAGCTCAGACCTATTAATCATTGTGACCGTACAGTAATTATTAGACTCCACCAGAGCATCCACTGCCTTATAACATCATTTGAGCAGTTAAATGTGTAACAATTTAATGTGTTCCTTTAGTCCCAAGTAATTACAAACAGAAAACAGACACTCTAGTTTCTGTTTTGACTTTATTAGTATTTTAAAATACACTAATGTCTTGTTTTCTGAAATGCATGTATGCCTCTAGGTACTTGTCTTGTATTTTAAAATGCAATAAACCTAATTATAGAAAAGGAAAAAGAAAACACCCAGTACTAACCACTACACCAACCCTATGACTGGCAGGATAACAGCTCCAAATAATTTGAATGATACTCTTACTGTAATTGGTTGCTGAGAAAGGGGTATTCACTCTGCAACCTCTCATTCCCCCTGCCCCCAAGATTGTGAGAACCATCTCTATGACTCTTTAAGATTTAGTCAACCTTGAGGAGTAAGAGTCTCAAAATCATTTCTGACCCTGAGGCCTCTGCATGAAACTCTGGTAGGAATGGGTGGATGAATAAATTGCTTAGGCTGTACTACTATCTGTATAAAAGGATGTTACAAATATTTGTGTCCCCAGTCAGCTTATGGTGGTGCCCAGCATCAGGCAGCCTTGTGTCCATCAGTATGTTGAATAATGAACAACTCCAGTTGCGCTGTAGGTGGCGGCACAACAGAACAGCGAATTAATATACGCTGAACTGTCATGCGCTGTAGAGTATATGTGTTGAAATGTATCACGCTCTAATTACCGCACGGTAATTAACCACAACGAAAAGTTTTATGATGAAAAGACATGGAACCTTAGCCAAGACTGGCAAACCCATAAAGAACACTTGAGAGCAGTCATTCAGGCCATAGCAGATGCTGGCTTAACTATCAATCCAACCAAATGTGAATTAGCCAATACTGAAACCAGATATCTAGGTTTTGTGATAGGTAATGGTGTGATACAGCCTGAAAAGGGTAAGGTAGAAGCTGTAGCCAACAGTCCTAGACCCTTAACAAAAAAAATATTAGCTCCTTTTTAGGTTTGGCTGGTTACTACAGGCAGTTTATTCCAGACTTTGCTACCCTGGCCTTGCCTTTAACAGAACTGACAAAGAATAGTACCCCAACAAGGTCACATGCAGTCCTGAGTGTGAGGAGGCATTTGTCACTATTAAGTCAGTGTTATGCTCAGCCCCAGTACTCATAAACCCCAATTTTTCCATCCCATTCGAGGTACACACAGACACATCTGACATTGATATTGAAGCAGTGTTATCTCAACATGACAAGAAAGGAGAACACGCTGTGATATGTATTAGCCAAAAGTTACATGAACAGAGAGAAGTACTCAACAATAGAAAAGGAATGTTTGGCTATGAGATGGGCTATTGAAGCACTAAAATATTATTTATGAAGTGCGAATTCACTGTTCTGACAGATCATAATCCTCTGGTATGGTTAAACCAGATGAAGGAGAAAACTCCAGAATAATGTGGTGGTACTTGGCATTACAGCCATATGGATTCACAGTGAAACATAGGACTGGATCTCAACATAAGAATGCAGACTTCCTGTCTAGATTTGGGGCCAGTGAAGTGAATATGAATGAGACACTGCAGGATGAAAGATGAAATGTCGTTTTAAACCTCAAGGAGAAAATGAAATGACAGTAAAGTAATGTATGTTACTAAGTCATTTTTTGGAAAAATTTAATGGATCCCTAAGAAAACTTCTGGAGTGGGTGGGCAGAAGTTCCGACCCTTCCTAGGCTGAAGGATACTGACAACAAATGTATGTGTTACCTTCTTTGGTGGGAGGAGTTTAACAGGATGCTCCTGTTATAATAATAAAAAGGTTAAGGTTTGTGCACCTCCCCCCCATTTCCTTCACTCTGTACTGTCTTCTATTCTCTCTTCTTCTGTCCTTGTTTCTTGTCAGGGTGGCCAACTTGACAATTCTCACCTATTTCTTTTCTGTGCCCTTTATATAGAATCCCCATTCTTTTTGTTAGACCAGACATTTGTAGACAGTTACAAGAAGGGATTATTTCAGAAATAATAAAAATGTAGTTACCTTAAAAAAAGGGCTCACTGCTTACTAAAGGGATGGCTGGACCCAAAATGGCTGTTTTTAAAGATACAGAGATGGGTGACATCATAAAGGGGAGGAGCTTTGCCCTAGTCAGCTGACAGTGATGTCATGCCTAGGAAGGGATAAATACCCAGCCTTTGAGACACAGTAGAGTGGTAGGCCAGTAGGTTGCTGGTGTCAGAGAAGAAGGAGGTGTGCTAGAGTACACACCAGCAGTATATGGTCACTAATAGTAGTGGGTGAAGTGGCATCACTTGGTTCGGTGAAGCGATTCATGGAGTGAAGACAAATTCGCGATGTACTCCACAGCGTGAAGCAGAGTACTTCGCCTCATAATGGGTAATGTGAAGTCCATAGAAAACAATGACTTTGTGCTACTCTGCTTTCCCCAAACCACTACTTCACAAATTTTAAGAACTACATTGAAAACAATATACTTCACCTCACTTTGCCTTGTTTTAAGATACAAAGGTGAATTTTTCAGTGATTCATGGGATTTCAGGTCATAGGGACTCTAGAGTGTTCTGCACAGCCTCAGTTCAGTGTAGTTTATGCAGAAAGCTGTAGGAGACAGTCTGCTTTGAGAGCTCTCTGTGATTCAAACCTATAAAAGCTGTTAAAAGCCTTTTTGAGTCATTGTTTTTGCTGAAACTTTAGTTCATCGATTGTAGGAAACCCTCCTGTGCTCACATCATCGAGCATTTACTGTTTGTGGATTTTGAATGTTAATGTGCAACATTCAGTCTGTGTACTGAGAGACAGTGGAAGTGTGCTTTGGGGGAGGGGCGTATCTGTGGTGTACGTAGACTTAAGTTGGAGAAATAGGGAGTTCTTTGTTTTTTGGTTATATTTTTCTTGTATAACTGACTGTGTTAATGTACACAAAGTAATATTTACAGTACTTGTTGACATTGTTTTGCTGATTGTGTGTGTTGTGGACTTGGTGCAACAGTGCATGAATTCAGGTGGTTTAAAATACGTGGTATATTACTGAAGTTTTCAATTTGCTAAGCATTACTTGTAGACAAATTCTGTGTGTGTGTGTGGTGTGTGTGTGGTGTGTGACATCAAATAATACTTTTTATTGTGCCACAGCCGTGATTGCAGGTGCAGCAGTGTGAACCTGCTATACACTGCATCTGTGTGATTTTGTACTGCCATTGTGGTATCTTTTCTTGATTTTGCAGTGCCGTAATCTGCAGTCAGTGCTCCTCCCCACTGGCAAAGGTATTCTTTTCCAGATTGGATTGTTTGTGACTTGAGAGCACCACTGGTTAGTTAAGATGTTGTTGAACTTGCTGTGACTTTGCATCTGTATCTCTTGTTGAGAGCCACATTTGTTTCTTGGCTTCACATCTAGCGTCCCACCCTCCGGGCCCCCATCCAGAATGAATGTTCCAAAATCTAAATTTGTTTAGAGTATTCTTGTTGATCCCCCAAAATGCCCACAAAGAGACGTGCAAGCAAAGCTGTTTCTTGCCATGGCACTACTGCCAGTGGTAAGATTGTCTGTGGGTGTGGTAGTACACAGTTGCAGAAGTGCATTGCTGATGTGAGGAAAGGTATTTCTCCTTCAATGTTTTTTACAGCGCCATCAGTAGCTTCACTCATAGTTGGAGGAGATGATGTTGTCCCAGCTGGTGATGCTCGTGCAGTTGCTGGTGGTGGTATGAATATTGCTGCCTCAAGTTCCACTTCTGACAAGTTTACCATGTCCAAAAATATAGTGGACTGTGAAGCTGTGTCAGTGAGTGACAGTGTAGATGATGTCATACTCCCCAGTAACATCCTAGTAACTGAACATGAGCATTCTGATCATCATGTCAACGTTAGCACACAATGTCACATTTCTTCCACCATGGTTCAAGTCATGTATTTGCCATGCAGTGAATCACAGTGTGGTGAAGAAATATTGGGTGATGGTGGTGTTAATGATGATGAATCTGATGACGATGATGTTGCTGTGGTTGCAACATGCAGTCCATGTGCCAGAATTCAAGCAGAAGATGTGGATGATGTTGATGAATATGATGATGATGTCAGTGACCCCTGTTGGGAACTGGAGAAAAGAAATTCAAGGTGGCTGTGTCTGGGTCTGTTTGCATTACCCCTCCCATAAAAGTTGTGATTTACCAGTTTCAGTTGATGATGATGATGACCCAGTAATAATAATAGGTAGCATGTGATGTTGGTGCCTGAACTAAGGCACCATCCAAATAACTTAGCGTTTATGGTAGCCGAATAGCGATGGGGAGGGAGAGGCGACCGGATGTGGGGTGGGGTGGGTGAGTGCAGTGACAGGATGTCGCTATATGTACATACTCATGGGGGGTCAAGCATGGTGAGTGTGGGCTGGGAGGGGGTGGAGTGGATGTAGGGGTGGTGCTGCGGTGAGTTGCTGAGCTGCACAGTGGTGTCAGGATTTGGTCTGCGGTTGCGGTGGAGGAGGTATTGGGTTTGGATCTGGGTGCTGGTGCAATTTTATTGCGCCCAGCCCGAAACCTAATTTTTTGTGCTATCGCCCCCCAACATGCATCCCCTGGAGTTGAGAATCCTTTAGTAGGGGGGTGCAGGGGTGAAGCGCCCCCCCACAGAAAGCATTTAACCTAAGTCCCCAGCGCAGTTCTTTTCATGAGCCAAGGATGTCAGAGTGGTGAAAATGTTTTCACTGCTCTGACATCACGATAAAGTGGCTCGCCATTTGGCAGTCACTGTTATCACATAGAACCAATGATAGGTAGTCATGGTGATCAGTTGCAGTTCAAGTGTGTCCTGCTTAAAAAATCATGTAGCACACCCCCACTTCATGGCTTAAAAAAAAGGAGTCCAATAAGCAGCATCAGGGACATGTTAAAACTAGAGCATAAAAATCCTTTGTTTGGGATTTTTTTGTGCAAGATGCAAATAAGTCAGTTGCAATCTGCCAGGTTTGCCAGGCTCGTGTGAGGTGAGGTAAACAGGGGAGCCATCTGGGCATAGGGGGACAGAATACACATCTTAAGAACAGGCACATGGCACTATGGACCCAGCACAAGATGGCAGCTAATACCTATACCACAGTGGGGCATTCACCCTCATCATCAACCATAATGAGCATGTTATCCCTTCCATGACTGTAACATCAAGTAGAAAATGCAATGTGAAAGTAGTGATGAAATAAGAGCAGAGGATTACTACAGGCATGATGAGGTGGAGGAGCATAATGATTTTGAAATGTTGTCCAGTGGTGGTCAGAGTAGCAGTTTTGATGGTGGTGGCGTTCAATGCAGCATGCCTAGTGCAAGTGGTACATTAACCCTGTTGGTAAATCTGGAAAAATAACTGCATTTATGGGTTTGTCATCACCTGTGCAACCTTCTTCATCACATGTCCACACTCCACCCCTGTGATTTGCAGAGCAGAACCATTTGTTATCACACCCTGTGTAAAATGTTTAAGTCAGCCCATGTTACACAGTGTTTTGCACAAAGCTGAAGTACCCACCCAATCATATAGTGTCACATGAACTTAATGCTGCTGTAGCTGAAATGCTGGCATTGATCTTTGCCATTCTCCTTTGTGGAGAATTCTGCATTCTGTGGTTTGTTGCATGTGCCTGTCCAAATGGACAGTCCCAACCAGGACATACTTTTCCACCCATGCTGTCCCTGAGTTGTACCGTACTGTGTCTGACTCTGTAAGATATGCTCTTCAACATTCCTCCTCTCCATTCATCCATTTAAGTATGGCTATATGGACAAGTGGCAGAACAGCAGGGAGTTCATATTTGTGTGTATAACTGCACATTGGGTGCAGGTGCGAGGTGTTGTCTGTGCTGTTGGTAGTGTGAATAATCAGTGTAGTAAGGTGGAGTGCCATGGTAGCAATCTTTCAGGAATTCAACAGCATGCAATGATTGATATGCACAATGTGACCTGTTCACACACTGGTTAAAACATGTTGGACTTGGTACTGACTGAAACTTATGAGTGGCTGAACCCTCTGTCCCTGAGAGCTGGTTTCATAGCAAGTGACAATGGGTCAAATGTGGTGAAATGCATCACGAATGGTGGCTTTGTTTGGGTTCCATGCATGGCCCACTGTTTACATCTTGTGGTGCAGGAGTTTCTGCAGCACCCTGATATAAAATAAATGCTGACAGTTGCATGCTGTATCTGTTCTAACTTTTCACGCTCTGCAAAGGCCCGTGACCAACTTTCGGCAGTTGCAGATCCGAAACAGCCTCCCACACAACACTTGAAGCTGGAAGTTGTCACCCTGTGGAACTCCACTTTATTCATGGCAGAGAGGTTGTATGAACAGTACAAAGCCATCTCAGAATATCTTGTTATGCACACTAGCCATGAGAGTTCCAGGGGCCTCCATGTCTATGACGACTGAACAGTGGCGCCTCATGGACTCTATAATAACAAACTTGAGGCCTTTTGAACATGCCACACAGGCAGTGAGTGGCAAGTCTGCCTCCATTAGCCAATCAAGTCCACTGCTGTGGGTGCTGAGGCAGACATTAGTGAATGTACAGCATAACCTTGATGGTGCCAGAGACAGTGCTAGCAGTGTGTTGCTGAAACACATGCTGACAGCACTTGACCAGAATTGTCACATCTTGAGCATTCAGCGTAGGGACAACTTTGCAATAGCAACAATGCTGGACCCACGATACAAACGTGGAATTGCCTCAGTACTGGAGGGAAGGCCTGAACAGGCAAAAAATGTTAGTGGGCAACTGGTGCGCTTGGTTCATGGGGCACAGAAGTCATGTGACAACGTCAGTAAACCTCAGCAGCATAATCAGGCTGAAGGTGAACCTGGAGGTGTAGTATTAAGCATATCTTGTAAGGGGAAGGGGACTGCAGTTCCAGGTGGTCTGTCATCAAAAGTGGTTGGCATTAACCCACTTTGGGAGGCTTTGTCCCAAGTGGGGATTTGTGACATAAATTATTCTGGAGAAGTGGATGATGCATCAACCACTGGACTTAGTGCGGCACAGCAACTGGTTAAGTCACATGTGTCTGAAAACAGACATCTGTCAATCATTGATGATCCCCTTTTATACAGGAGTGGAAAGGTCAGTGAACGGCCAGAGCTGCCCGCTATGGCACTGAAGTACCAGACATGCCCACCCTCCAGTGTGAGTGTCGAGAAGGTATTCAGCTCAGCAGGTGCAATAGCTCGGGATCATCATACAAACATCTCTCCTGCAAATTTCAGTTTGCTGACATTCATAAAAATGGATGAGAGGCACATACCAGCTCAGACTACAACCTCAGTATTCGTAGCCCGGCATAGTCATGGTTTTGTTGATGTTGTAGAAAGGGACCATCCTGGTAACACTGGCAGCATGAATCGGCCTACCACTGACGTAGATGATAACACAATGGAGAAAGAATTTCCTAGTGATCAGAATTCAGACATAGAAGACTACAAAGGCAACTTTCTTTATGAGGATGAAGATGAATCATGATGAGGTTAATGTTGACAGGTTTTTAACTTAAGTGGTTAAAAGGCTCTCACATTTCTTGTATGATACATGTTTTCTTTTTCATAAAGTTAAATCACTGTCCCACTCATAGTGATTCAAATTCCATATGTCACGTCATATTTATAACACAGAGCACAGTCTATTCTGGCCCCTGGACTACCACCACCATAAGACAGCTGTTATCTGTTAGCCACTGCCACCATAGGGAATATCACTGTGTGCCCCTCTGGACTAACACCACCATAAGACTGCTGTTAGCCACTGCCACCATAGGGAATGTGACTGTGTGTTTTCCTGGACTACCATCACCATAAGACCACTGTTCACCACTGCCACCATATGGAATGTGACCATGTGTCTCCCTAGACTACCACCACCATAAGATCGCTGTTAGCCACTGCCACCACTACCAGATGCAGGAAGATGTGAGAGGAAATGTCATCATGTGCCTCAGCTATGACCACCACCACCCACCACCTACATTGTGACAATGTTTTCCATTACATGTCTTGACCATGCAAAGGCAGAGGGAGTTGAACAGGAGACCACATCCATCAGCCACAAGCACAAGGCTTCTTACTATTAAAACTATAAAGTGAATATGTGTACTAATGTTTTTCTTGCTATTCGACTTCCTTTAGTTGTGTGTTTTGTTTTCTGTTGCTTTTCTGAGCTGCAATGGTCAAACACATATGGTCATCTTATTTAGTTGTTTTAAAGATTAACAACAAATGACTCTCCTTTGCTGAAGGTCTATATCAATGGTACAGCAGCATTACTGTCTACAGGAACCTATGGGATATCCATTTCCAAGCCATACTAGTAAGTATTACAATTTTATTTCATCTGTTCCTTTTTTTTTCATAAGAGTGCAAACAATCTGACTGATGATTCGTAAACTAAGTGACATGTACATCACAAAAAATATTTCTGCAACATATCATGCACCGTATTCCAAATTTGCAGCTGTGCAGCCATGACAGTGTTGAAAAAGTGGGACCCAAGTCATGTTACTTGACAAGATGTGGTTTTAAAATGTAACTTGAGTTGAGATGCAGGGACACTGACACAGTGTATTTGTTACAGACTGGTACTAAATTAAATTGTGATCTAATGATTGCAGTGGGACAGCTTGCTATCTGTGCTAATCCAGATACACGTGGTGGAACAGCCACGGCTTAAACATAATGTCTTACTGCTGCAATCAAGTTGTAATAAGTCCTTAATTTCTTTTTTTAGGAAACTTCCAGATACTTTGTGGTGTCATAGTTGCCTTATCCAAAGAACTTCTTCAACATCATGCCCCCCCCCCGGGGCTGGAGCGGAGATGCAACAAGCAGAAGTTGTTTGAATCGATGATGACCATGACCATCATTACTGGACTGGAGAAGGAAACAGATAAAATCTGTGAAGAAGTAACCAGATAATAAACCATTAATGAGACCTACTTTCAAATATCCCCCCCCAAAAAAAATACTTGCCTTCATTAGTTTGAGAGTATTCCATTTCCAATTCCAATGCCAACATTTCTCATCAAGCACGGTAATGTGCACACCAACAGTATGTGACCTGTGATACAAAACAATACAGTGAGTACATGTATATATATGTCAACCCCCCACCTAAAGAAAATACAAATAAATATATATATATATATATATATATCTCAACTCACCAAGGCTACTATTAATGTACACACAAAAGGCACCCTTCCATCCAGTTGAGGTGATTGGATCATATTTGCAGCACACTTTGAACAAGCAACAGTTCTCTCACTGTCATTATTTGTGATGGAACACTGAATGGTCATTCATGTCATGTTATCCCTCCTTCACACGGTTTGGTAAGACACTGTGCATCATGACATCATCATCACATTCTGTGAATTTTCTGGACACAAGACAGCTGCATTTTGGGGATACAGAAAAATTCTGGGGACTCTGTGTGACCACTGCACACATGAGTGACTGTGCAATAAATTCTGGGGGACTTTGCATGTGGTGTACCACTCCCATTTCACTTTGTCAGCACTTGTGAATGTTCTGGACACAAGGCAGTTGCATTTTGGGGATGCAGAAAAATTCTGGGGACTCCGTGTGACCACTGCGTGCATAAGTGACTGCACAATAAATTCTGGGGGACTTTGTATGTGGTGTACCACTCCCATTTTACTTTGTCAGCACTTGTGAATTTTCTGGACACAAGGCAGTTGCATTTTGAGGATGCAGAAAAATTCTAGGGACTCTGTGTGACCACTGCGCACATGAGTGACTGTGCAATAAATTCTGGGAGACTTTGCATGTGGTGTACTGCTCCCATTTTACTTTGTCAGCACTTGTGAATTTTCTGGACACAAGACAGTTGTGTTTTGGGGATACAGAAAAATTCTGGGGACTCTGTGTGACCACTGCAGGCATAAGTGACTGTGCAATAAATTCTGGGAGACTTTGCATGTGCTGTACTGCTTCCATTTTACTTCATCAGCACTTGTGAATTTTCTGGACACAAGACAGTTGTGTTTTGGGGATACAGAAAAATTCTGGGGACTCTGTGTGACCACTGCACACATGAGTGACTATGCAATAAATTCTGGGGGACTTTGCATGTGGTGTACCACTCCCATTTCACTTTGTCAGCACTTGTGAATGTTCTGGACACAAGGCAGTTGCATTTTGGGGATGCAGAAAAATTCTGGGGACTCTGTGTGACCACTGCATGCATAAGTGACTGCACAATAAATTCTGGGGGAATTTGCATGTGGTGTACCACTCCCATTTTACTTTGTCAGCACTTGTGAATTTTCTGGACACAAGACAGTTGCATTTTGGGGATGCAGAAAAATTCTGGGGACTCTGTGTGACCACTGCACACATGAGTGACTGTGCAATAAATTCTGGGGGGGCTTTGCATGTGGTGTACCACTCCCATTTCACTTTGTCAGCACTTGTGAATGTTCTGGACACAAGGCAGTTGCATTTTGGGGATGCAGAAAAATTCTGGGGACTCTGTGTGACCACTGCACACATGAGTGACTGTGCAATAAATTCTGGGGGGGCTTTGCATGTGGTGTACCACTCCCATTTCACTTTGTCAGCACTTGTGAATGTTCTGGACACAAGGCAGTTGCATTTTGGGGATGCAGAAAAATTCTGGGGACTCTGTGTGACCACTGCGGGCATAAGTGACTGTGCAATAAATTCTGGGAGACTTGGCATGTGGTGTACTGCTCCCATTTTACTTCGTCAGCACTTGTGAATTTTCTGGACACAAGACAGTTGTGTTTTGGGGATACAGAAAAATTCTGGGGACTCTGTGTGACCACTGCACACATGAGTGATTGCGTAATAAATTCTGGGGGACTTTGCATGTGGTGTACTGCTCCCATTTCACTTCATCAGAACTTGTGAATTTTCTGGACACAAGACAGTTGCATTTTGTGTGTTGTGAGCACATAATGTCATAATTAAATTGTAAATTAAAGCAGCAGTGCAACAATCTGGTGAAAATTTTGACCTATACTTTTTATGCTATTTTAGATTGCCAGTCACTTACCTCCTGACTTGTATGATACCCTTCTTTTAACAATTTGTGTCTGCTTTAGTACTTTTTCTCATGTCTGAAAAAATAAAGGGAGCACTCCTTTTAATATGGCTCGGACCAGGTTTTCATCAGTATTTGCAGCTGTTTTTGAAGAAATATTGTTCTGTGAGGTCATAAAACACTGCCTACTGCATAATTGTTAATTTTAGTCACAGCACAAGTGATATATAAACAACTGATGGACAAAAACAGCGGCAAATACTGATGAAGACCTGGTCCACACTGTATTAAAAGGAGCGCTCCTTTTATTATTTCAAACATGAAAAAAGTATTAAAGCAGACTCAAATACTGGAAAGAATGGTATCATACAAGTCAGGAGGTAAGTAAAGTGGCAATGTAAACTAGCATAAAAAGTATAGGTCAAAATTTTCACCAGATTGTTGTACTGCTGCTTTAATGTCATTTCAAAAAATAAATATTTGGAGCTCAGTAATGTTTACTTTGTGTTGGGACTCATGAAGTGGTGTTTGTCAAAAGCAGGACTGAGCAGACGCAAGAGGTATGCTGTTTGCTCAACTGTATGTTTGCCAGCCGGTGTTCTTTCCTGTTGTGGTTGTCCAGCTTCATGCAAACATATATATGGTGACTTGTTGCAGTATGTGAAGGAGAATAAAGATAAGTAAAATATACAATGTATATTTTATTTGTACCATGGTACTATAGCGGAGTTAGTGAGATGATATTTTTTTCAGAGGTCTCGGTCCACTGCACCTCAGTCACTCACTGTTGGCACATGACTTTGAGGAGATAACAGCACAAAAATGCATGCTCTCCTAAAAGTCATGTGTGCATTATGACAAGATGCACTTCTAGACACCTCTGAAAAAATATCATATCACTTAGTCTTGCTGCTGATGATGGTGACAATAAAATATATGTTATATATTCTTCTTATCTCTATTCTTTATACCATAAACACTGCAACAAGTCAGCATATATATGTTTGCAAAAAGCAGGACAATGTCTGAAGTCACACACACAGAGGAAACAACAGTGACTGCACACATGCAGTTTAGCACATTATATTTGCACTGCTCAGTCCTGCTTTTCCACAACCACTCCACAACAGAAAGTAAACATTAATGAAGCACTGGATTGTTGAAAGTGGCCAGTGGCCAAGGTTTTAGTGACCAGTGACCAAACCTTAATCAACAATATGTAGTTGGCTAACCAAACGGTTGAGGAGATAAAAAGGTGTAAAATGCTAGTGTAGAGGCTTCAAAGGGCTAGTAAAAGGTGAAGGTGACTAGTAGATGACTACATGATACCAACATGTAGATTGATGTGTCTTGTAAGTGCAGAGGTGTTTGGAGAGTAATTGTTGAAACCATGCAAATAATGATACCACGTTGCAAATTAATGTATGTGTAAATGCCCAGGTTCAAAAGGCATTGGGGCCTATAAATAACTGTAGAAAATAAGTGAAGAGCATAAACCGGGTTTAATAATAAATGTTTAAAAAAAAATTAGCATTGCTTTTACTCAGCAGAGATATTTTGTACCAAAACCTTCCTTCAACCCAAAGGTCAAAACCAAGATAAGATTAACTGCTTCAACCACTGCAGCTAAGATACAGTTCCTCATTTATAATTTCTTGTTTTGAAATATAAGCAATAAAAGTCGATAAGAAACAATTATATCCTTGTTTTGGCCTCTGTTCAGTCAGCAAGTTATTTAAAGTGAATGTGAAGTCCTCATATGTTTTCTGTATCCTAGCAGTGAGTTATTTTTATAAATGTAAATCTAATCACTTCTTTTTTTTCCGTCAAGATGACCACATGTCTCAATACAGTGTCAAATGTATCTTATGACTGAGGTATCTCATGGCCATTGCTTTTTAAACCTTGTCTCATAGTGTTATTAAATGACATAGTGTCTAGGGTAAAATTTGTTGTAACAGCTTGGAAATTTCCAGTATGCATTTTGGATGTAAACAGTTGAATATAAACAGGACTAAAGTGTTCTGCCCTTGTGTCCAAGAGGAGTAGCCAACATGGCTGCCATAGATACTTAGTCACCCAGAGGAATGAGGAATGTTGCTTCATTCCTCTGAACACCTGTAACCCTGGTGGTAATAAACCATCAACTGTTTTGGATTATAATCCATGTTAGAGGTAAGATTGTGAGCTAGCCCCAGGCATTAATAGAAATTGCAACTTGATTTAAAACCAACATTTGTGTCAGGTGGCTTTATTGGATTACCAGGGACCACTAGCCAAGAACCTTGTGCTTTTACAACTTGGCCGAGCCAGCCAGCAGGTGGTTTTGGTTCTGGTCTTGGTAAACTAGTGTTAAAGCCTGAGTGTTTACTCAAGCAGAGTCCCATGAGTAAGGGTCTTAACCCTTTGTGGGGCTGGGAAAAGGTCCTAATGGACTCCTGAGTGTTTGGTGGACTTGAGCCTACAGGAAAAGGTCTATGGTGCAGCTATAAGCCGGGTAGGGGTAATGTATGTTTGTGTGGGTGTCTGAGGATCCCAGGTTTAAGGATATGTGGAGATGTATTAAGGACAAGTCTTCAAATGCTAAGGGCAAACTGCCCTGTAATTTGTGCTAGAAGTATATACTATTACAGCTGATGATGTGCTTTCACAGTTCAGGCTGCTTTTAAGATGAAAGCGTGTGTCTAATCAAGTAATTGCGGATAAGCAACATTTAGAGAAAGAGAAACAAACCACTGTGGTTGCATACAGTAGGTGAACTACAAACGGGTTGATTTGAAAACTCTCCCCCAATGTTCCCTATCTGTGCAGTTTCAAGTTTTTATTTGTACTCATTTTTGTTCCCTTGCCTCCTATAGAGGCGAAACATTTGATTCCAAACCCAGGTACTGGAGACCTCCACCAGTTGGATCTCAACCTAGTACTCCGTAGTACTGCTACGATTTTTAAACTGCAAACCAGCCTTGGAAGAACTTGGTTTGTGAGTTATTAAATAATAAAAGAAAAGGAAGCAGAAAAGGGTTAATAGCTGCAGTGTTTGAGTTATCAAGAAGGTCCTGCAGCCATTTTTCTAAATCGACCAGTGTATCAGAAAAGAAGAAGGAAAATACCTTGGCACAGGGGTAAGTCTGAATGTTTTATTTAAGTTTTTTTTATGTCTGTCTGTTTTTATTTCTGTAATATATACTAAAACAAGGTAATGTTCCTTCGTGTCTTATATTTTCCAGCGTATATCTGTGTTCTTGTGATTATGTTCTGCTGTCAAGGTTGGTAAGATAGCACTGACTGCCTTTAGCATAAACCATATTACAGTAAAAAAAAGCTTTTGCCTCATATCTGACTGTTTTAATTAGTTTATTTTTTAATAAAAGATTTGTGCTGCTTAGATAGGTCAGTGAAGAACTTTCGTATGTAGTTGTTGGTCGGTAAGTAGGTGTTGAAGGTGTAGAGACATGACGTCATAGATTACGGGAATGTGCAAAAAGATTTGTAGTTTGCAGGCAATGTGCCAAGCCACTGCTAGGTGAAAATAATGGTGTTAACAGCTATGAATGGCTTTATCATACTGCTAGTTAAAACCAGCAACTTTTTTGCTAAAGAGAATTACAATGTGTAGGATTCCAACATAAAATTCCTTGAGAGATAATCATCAGATGGAATACTGAGACCACTATTTGTGGCCTTTGAAGAAGTGGGGAAGAAGACCCCACAAAATGTTGACTCTTTTCTGAGGTGGAAAGACATGGAAATACAGAAGTGCTTTTCGCTATTAGGGTGGAATTCTCTGACCTTTTCACTGAGTTCAGTGGTTAAGGCACAGAGTTGTGAAATCAGGATATTACACAATTCAGCATTTGAATCCCAGCAGAGTCCCTTACTTATAGTGTGACCTTGAGCAAGCCACTTGACACTTATTTTCTTAATATCCAGTATTTTCTGCCAGTCCTGCTGCATGGAGGGCAGAGGTGCTGTTGTCTTACCTCCAGCCATGCTGGTAGCCCAAGTTTTAGAATGGACCAGGGTTGCTTGGGGACTGGCTGGATGAAGGAGGATAGAGCAACCCAGTACAGGTGTCCTCCTCAGGGAGGGAGAACTGAGTCGTGCAGCTTGCCTGCCACTAAGCAAATGTTGGGTGGCAGTATTGATGGGACCAGCAGACCCTGGGGGATGTGCACTGATACAGCATGCATGCGTGTCAATATGCACATGCATGCATACACCACTCGCCAATGTCCCTGGGGAGAAAATGGAGGAAAATGCCATGGCTCTCTCAGCATCCTGCACAGGTACCACACAATCCCATGTGACTGGTCGCCCACTGATGTGATTCTGCGTAAGTTGTAGTTAACCAGTAAGTCCATGAGATGGGTCAATGACAGGGTTGGGGGGTGCCACTGGAAGCAGGAATGCAGGTGAAGAAACAAGTGGAGAAAAATCCAGTATTTTCTATTTTATGTCTCCATTTTTTATCAGGCTGGCATCTGGACTTTCTGCCATTTATCCAAGGTCCTCTCCCACCCTGTGATGCCCATTTCACACTGAACACTGGTAACTTGCCTGTGGTTGAGCAGGAGAGCCATTCAGATATGGCCAACTGTGACAGGGATGTTTGCCAGCTTAGCAGCAAAGGAACAGCCACCTGACACCACCTTATCAAAATGAGGTGCTTGGCTTCCATAAGAGTGGCTGACAGACTTTTATAAATGTGGGTGCGGCATCTAAGGTAAGCAGAATGTGTCCCCAGTATGAACTCTGACCTGGCCAAGATATCTAGCCCCAGTACCATGGTACAGTCCTTAATCCCCTTCTTCTAAAGAGGGCTAACCTTGGACAGGTGTGCAGGTGGACAGCATACCTGTCTCTGGTTAATGTACACCTCCAGCAATTTGAGTGGGAAAGAGCTCACAAATTCCATAAAGCCAGGGAGTCCTGTATCACCTGTGATGGATCTTGGCCTGTAACAGCCTGCTCTTGGTGTCCCAGTAGGCATGATGGGCTGTGGTGATACATGCCTCCTACTTATTCTGAGTGATGTTCACTTCTAGTTCTTTACCCCTTGCCACCCTGCACCCCACCATCAGAGTTGATCTCCCATCCCTAAGACTGTGGTATGCTTTGCCTGCCATGACAATCATGGAGGCAGGGACAGTGCTATTTGTTAAAACTAGGCCCAATTCTGAGAAGTGGGAGACTTCCTGGTGCAAGCACCATAGCCTTAATTGTAGAACTTCCAGAACACCATTCTGGGAAGATCATATTTGGCTTGCAACTGGTGGAAGGAGATCAGCCTGTTAGTACTAGGCAAGAGTACAACAGATGCTCTTATTTCCAATAAGGATGGCTGGGTGCTCCCAGATGTATGTAAGTGGGACTGGAAGGGCTCTATACCCTTTAGGGGCCAAGGTCAAGGCCTTGCATTCATCCCACAGTCATATAATTTCCTAAATTATTGGGTTCAAGGATAACCTGGCCATGGAGAGGTTCCAATGAGTACACTGAGGCAGGGCTTCTGGAAGACATCCCCCTCCAGGCTCACCCACTGTAGAGAGAAATCTAAGGATGGGGAGTGCCACCTGATTGCATAACACATTTGGTATGCAAGGGTTTACCCCTTGTGCTATGGCATGCCCAGGCCATCACTGATCCATTGGAAGTGGAGATTATTTATACTACATCTGGCAGCTTGGCCACCCAAAGGAACTATCCCAAAATTCATTCCACCATTTAAAAATATCTATCTTTGATAGCTAAGGATAGGTTACTGAAGATATAGGAAAATGTAGGGAGAACAAACGTACTGATGACCACTACCTTACCCATCAAAGTAGGATTTAGTTTGAGCCACCTCCTTGTTTCATGCTCCAAAACTGTTATGAGAGGAAGAATTTTGCTTAACATCATTGTGCTTGTGAAGAAGTGAACTAGAATGCAATAGAAAGTGTTCCCCAACTTTATGAGGCATTGGAGAGATCAGAACTAACTTAATGCCACTAAACCTAAACAGCATCCAGCACTACAGAAACAATTCCCCCCCCAAAATCTATTATAACAAGCAGTTGACATAATTTAGCTTGTATCATACTGAACCCTGTACTGTAGAAACCTAGAAACTAACAGCAGATAAGGACCGTTTGGCCAATCCAGTCTGACCATTTTCTCTGCCTTCTGTAAAAGCCGCAGACCCGACTTGATCTCTGGCTTTAATTCCTCATTTCTATTGTTGGGGGTTCCACTATGCCTGTCCCATGCAAGTTTGAATTCCTCCACTGTGTTTGCCACCATCACTACTTCTGGGAGTCTATTCCATGTCTCTTCCATCCTTTCCATGAAGAAGTATTTCTCATGCTACCCTTAGTCTACCCCATTTCCAACCTCATGTCATGCCCCTTGTTTCTGGACATCTCCTTTTCTGAAAGATGCTACCATCTGGTACCTTTTTATGCCTCTTAGATATTTGTGAGGTTTCTACCATATCTCCACTGTCTCTCCTGTCCTCCAGGGTATACAATTGAGGTCTCCCAGTCTCTCCTTATATGACTTCTGGTGCAGGCCCTGCACCATCTTTGTTGCCATTCTTTGACCTTCCTCCACCCTGTTTATGTCCTCATGGAGATGCGGCCTCCAGAATGGATCCATAATTATATGTTCATTCCCTATGAAATTTGTATGAAACTAGGATTTATAGCTTGTATCATACTTAACCCCATATTATATCTTCATTATCTATGACATTTTCATGAAAATAGGATTTTTATTGCTTGGTCTTTATCTGCACTTGCTGTTTGCCTACAATTGACAATGTAATCCTTTGCTTGTCACATTATAATAATTTCTGCAGCAAGTAACTGTGATATAATAACTGGTCAGCAATTTCTCAATGTATTGACCAGGTTGATATTTTCCATAACAACCAGCTGGTCGTTATGACATTCATGAGCCATGCCAGTCAAACTATGCTGCTGCCTCATTGGCCAACATTCTGTATGTGGGCGGGGCCAAACAGTCTCACAAACTGCTGGAGAAAAATTGCTGGTCTGTTATGATAAAAAATAAAAGATGGGGAGGGTTTTTCATATGAGAATTTAATGCACACCCTCGTTATGGGATGCTTTGATAAACCCCTCGGGCTTCGCCCTTGGGGTTTATGTAGCATCCCATAACTCAGGTGTGCATTAAATTATCATATCAAACCCTTCCCCATCCATTATTCTCTATATCACACATAGGGAGTTATGATGTAACTAGTAGATAAGACACAAAGGCTGTGAAGTCTAAATGGCAAAGAAGCCCATTTTTATGAAAATGTCCTTGGTAATAAAGCATTAGGGGGTGGTAAAAAAAAAACAAGAAATATCTGCATCACAAGTTGAATTGTGTCTAAATATGTTTTCATAATGTTCCCTGTGACATCATAGGCTCTTTCAGTCCTAACATGGTGAGCATGAAATGAGATCTGCCTTCATAGAAATAGATTTGTAAACAAAAATTAATAGCAGGGATCCCCATCCAGGGCTAAAATGTTATGAATAATGAAGTATTTAGAACATTTCTTTCTTTTTTCAATGAACTGTTGCTTTAGTCTTTAACCCCCAAAATTTAACTTCACCAGCAAAGTTAGACATTTTTCTGACACATACCTTGCAGTTTTTTTCTGCCAATACAATCGATGTTTCCATCATGAGAGTCAGGGGGACATGACTGCAACCTTTAAATACCTTTGGGGAAGAACAGGGTGGAGTGTGAAGTAGTTTTTAGGTTGAGCACAAATGTGGTTATACTGTAAGAGGGAACACAATGAAGCTAGTGGGGGGAAGATTCAAGAGGGATGTGAGGAATTATTTCTTCTTGGAAAGCGTGTTGGAATGATGGAATGGTTTGCCTTGGGTGGTGGTGGGGGTACAGGCAGTAGGGGGATTCAAGCCTGCATGGGATTGGCACATGGGTATCATTAAAAGGAAGAATCACCCATCTTTTGGATGAGACGTTAAATCGAGGTCCCATCTGCCTGGATTGGTGGTAGTTCAGGTGGATGTTAAAGATCCCATTGCAATTAGTGAAAAGAGCAAGGGAATTTCCCTGGTGTCCTAGCCAAATTTCCCTCATTCACTAAAAATACCACCAACAGCTTAATCTGGTTCAAGGTCAGTTGGCATTCATCTGTATCCCAGCCCTGGGTCATACCTGAAAATAGGCAGGGTTTGTCTAGTGCACTTACCCAGTCAACAAAAACTAAGTAAATAAATAAATAAATAAGATGGGTAAAGCAGGGGGCTCCTTGCCAGCACATAGAGTAGGTAGGGTTAATGCAGACAGGATATGCCTTGTGGTCCTTTTCTGCTGACACAATCCATGTTTCTATGTTGTACATCTGCCACAGTGTTGACAATATCAGGACATGTATCACTCCTGTGTTTACTGCATAGTTATCACATGGGAGTCAGTTCATCAGCAGGCTGGGTATTCTACATCAGTTATATCAGCATATTCAAAATCTGTAAATTATTATAATTGTGGTAGTATTTATCTTTTTCAGCAGTATGTGTCGATGCTGATACTCTGTTTTCTATGTCCTGGTACGAATGTATTTTGGGAATGAGTTATTGCAACTCATTTTACTATTACAGGGGTGCAGACATTGTAAAACAGTAACAAATTGGGTAGAAATAAGATTTTGCTATAACTGAGGTGTTGAATACAAATCATAAATGCATTTAGTAGAGTTTCTTTCCTTTGCTTTACCCGGCCAGTCCATACTTTAGTTTATTCTTGCCTTTTTCCAAGTTTCTCAAACCTAGCAACCTTTTGTTGTGTCATGCATACCTTATCATTTTCTACTTAGTCATGTCTCTTAAGTCAAAGTATGTGACACATTTTACAAAAACATCAGATACAAACAACACAACTTGAAAGAACAACTAATGAAAAGTAAACATTGAAACCAAAATTGTTGGCAGATGAGGATCACAAGCCCATCCAGCCTGCCCATAAAGCCCTACACTTGTTTGTAGCCTCTGACCTTAAATGGTCAATGGCTTTTCACCACTCCTTTAAACCTCTAAGGTTCCCTTATGTCTGCCCAGGCATGTTTAAACCCCTCTACTATGCTCACTTCTGTCACCTCCTGTGGGTGCTCATTCCATGTATACCACTCTCCATGAAGAAAAACTTCCTCACATTACCCCTTAACCTACCATCTTCCAATTTCATACCATCCCCCCCTCATTCTTATACTCCTCCTATATTGGAAGATGTCTCAACCCTGCGCCTTGTTTATGCCCTTAAGGTACATGAATGTTTCTATCATGTTGTGCTTAATAGTCATCTTGGCTTTTCCTGGGACCCTAACTTGGTAACAGGTTCTTCAGTACTACAATAGCCTTATCCTTTGATTACACATTGTCCCCTACTTCTTTTACTTCATGTACAGCACAGTAAACAGCAACTACAATCCAATCAAACCTGACTGAGTTCAATGCCTACAAATTCTAATGAATGTAAGCCTTTTTTTTTTTGCAAATTTATTTTTTCTTTATTTAGCAATTATTCACTGTAATCTGGAAAATGTCAGCTGACATTTAGAGCCTTCTAAAGCTGTCATAAATAAGAAGTCGTACCTTGTAAATTAAAGGTTGGAATGCAAAGGCTTAGGGCCCTCTAGTATGGTATTGATTGAGAAATAGAGCGATAGAAAACAGAAATTAAATCTGAAAGGTTTTCAATTTAGACCCTTTTAGTTTTCCTCCAGCTGCTCTCTCCTTCAGCAAGCTGCATTTACACTGCACTTTCCTTTCCACTTTTTTGAACATTATTCCTTGAACAGTCTACTCATACATCAAAAATTTGATATGGTACTGTGCTTGCTTTTTGGCTTTTGACTGCTTTTAAATCTAAATTGATTCTGAGATTTCATGTTAGATACCCAGGCAAGAGACTAAAACACTGCTGGATTCTTTCATAAGGGATATTTAAATGTGTGAATATATTCTCTTTTTTCTATTTTAGATAAAAAAGGAGCCATACTGTAATTGTACTACAAGTGCTTGCTCTGTGTTTGCCAAGGGTTCCTACTACCTGTATCCATTCTATATTGAGTATCATATTTTTGTAGCTGCAATGCTTTTTGTTATGTGGAAGAATATTGGACGGACTGTTGAACATCACAAAGAAAAGAAACATCCATTTAAGCCACAAGACACAGCGATCGGCATAGTTACAGGATTGGTTGCTCTGGCAGTCACAATAGGAATTCTTATTGTGTATCTAATTCAAGTCAGTCATTCAACATACAAAAAATCATTAGCGGTAACCATGATTTATTCATATGGTATCACACTGATGTCTTTGATGTGTGCTGCTGGAATTGTTGGTCTGCTGATTTACAGAATAGATGTTCGATCGCTTGATTATTCTAAAAACCCCACCAGGAAGCTTGATGCTGATCTTCTAGTAGCCTCTTCTTGTGGGACATGGCTTCTTTCATGGAGTTCTATCTTAGCTGTTATATGTGCTGAGAGTCTGCCATCTTACTCATGGCTCAGTCTACCCCATTCTCTGTTGTCCATTTTCGAAAATTATATCCAGAATATATTTATCATTGAATCTGTACATCGTGAGCATCATGAAACCCAGGATGACATTTCAATTGACCAAGGAATATTCAGTGTCTCAAACAGCAGGAATCTCTCAATTGCATCTTCATATGGAGTTTGCAATGAGACCTTTGACAATAAGACTGAAGATTTACCTTACATGTCAAATGGGTCTACATACCTACCAAATGAGG
Organism: Neoceratodus forsteri; assembly: GCA_016271365.2. Taxonomy (NCBI): domain Eukaryota; kingdom Metazoa; phylum Chordata; order Ceratodontiformes; family Ceratodontidae; genus Neoceratodus; species Neoceratodus forsteri. The sequence goes on from CM057452.1 coordinate 946,998,134, forward strand.
AAAAGGACAATAATGCAATACGTGGTTCTGCAGCCACTCTCCCAGTTGGTGACACTGTACTGCCAGTTAGGAGAACAACAAAATTGGGAAAGAAAAGAAGAACTCTCAAAAACATTGCAGCTGCTTTGCTGTTATGTAACATATCGGTAAGGTGATTGCAAACATGTTTCTTATCATTTGCTTCTGGATACAAATAAAGTTTAATTATATGATGGGAATTACAATATATTCAGTGTGAATAAATTGATTTAGCCTCAGTGCCATGGCAAAAAATGTTTTATTTATTTAGTTTTTGTTGACTGGGTAAGTGCAATAGATAAATCCTGCCTATTTTCAGGCATGACCTGGGGGAAGGGGATACAGATGAATGCCAACTGACCTTGAACCAGATTAAGCTGTTGGTGGTATTTTTAGTGAATGAGGGAAATTTGGCCAGGACACCGGGGAAATTCCCCTACTCTTTTTGATAAGTGCAATGGGATCTTTAACATCCACCTGAACTACCACCAATCCAGGCAGATGGGACCTCGGTTTAACGTCTCATCTGAAAGACGGCACCTCAGAAATGCAGCACCCCTCTCATGCTGCACTACAGTGTCAGTACTGGGATATTAACTCAAGTGCCAGATGTGGGAAATGAACCCACAGCCCTCTGATCTCACGGCCTCAGAGGCGAGTGTGCTACCTACTGAGCCACTGACACTGCACATAAAAAAATAACTGAAGTCTGCCCATAATCACAGTTTATCAGTCTTACCAGTAGATGAAATACACCACATTGGGCTGTAGAAATATCTTATTTTCAGATGTATAAAATGCATCAGACTCCAGATTGTGCAATTGAGAGGGAAAGAATAACTCTGGGATCTGCTGTGGCATTGACAAACCATCTTATGACTGTGTAAACCTTATCAATATAAACCAGTTATTGTTGATCATTTACATTGAAAAATCAGAATAATTTATCTTTTCAGTCTGTTGTGCAAAGGTCCTGATTTACATGTTCTTTCTTTTCTAGTCCTGTTGTGATACTATTGTCATGATGCCTTCAGTGATGAATACATAATAACTGGAAACAAATAGCACTTTAACAATTAGCAGTGATGACTCTGTCCATTCTCACCAGTTCATGTCTTAAAGTACCAGGAGAACCACAGGAGTGGTAGCTGGATATCCAGAGGCAGATCAACCACATAAGTGCAGTTTAAGGGGGACTAAAATTGAAAACAAATAAAAAATATTGGGCCCTATGCACTATGACAAGGTGTCGCATAAACTGGACAGGTTGGCATAGCTATGTTGGAATGCCGCAGAGTGGTGTTTATGCAGCATTCATGACTGGGGCATGCAACCGATACACGCCTGATCCCCTGGCTGAGTGAACAGCAACACACCGGGGGTGGGCAAGGGGGCATATCAGCACTATGTGCTATTCACTAATGCACATAATGTAGGCTGCATGGGTGCAGAGAGGGGTGCAGGTTATGGCAATGGGGACCCTGCCATAACCTACTGTGCGCCTCCACTGTCAGCACCTGCCAGATGCTGGGGGACCAGTACAGAGTTCTCCATGCTGCCTTTGCCCATGAGGCTGCCAGGAAGGGCAGGGCAGCGGGACAGGTGAGTGCCCAACACTGCAGTGGAGTGGTGGTACTGGGATGTGGTGTTGCTGGATGGGGGAGGATGAATAGACTGTGGCACAGCCCACCTATGGGGGCTCAAGGGTACAGCCACAATATGTTCAGGGCACAGCTGCCATTGCGGGGGTGCAGGGCCAGAGGCAGATTCCCAATGCTGGGGTCCTGCAGTGCGCCGGGATGGTGCTGTGAGCTAAGGGCTGGAGCTAGTGGACAGGCCATGCCATGTGGGTCCAGTGCCTGCAGGCAGGCATGCACTACCCTGGACCCGCACCTCACTGTCTGAGGATCCACTGTTGGACTTAGGATAGGCACCCCATTGGATGCCTGCCTGGGTCTGTGACACCTCCCACAGCCTCCCTGCAGAGTCCTGTGCACTGTGGGGGAGGAGCCATGGACAGGTGGGTCCCAGTTGTGAATACTGGCATGTGCTCACCTGTTTGTGAGTGTGCAGCTATGCTGGTGGGTATGTGCTGCTTCCGCATACCTCTGCCCCAATAATGCATAGTGGCCAATGTGTGCGTAATTGTTGTGAGGGTATTGCACAGAAGGGAGGAGGAGGAGGAGAAGGGAACTACAGAGGGATGACTGAGGGAGGGTTCTCTGTTTGGCACAAATGCCATTGGAGAGGACCAGAGATGCATAGCTGCAGGAAGCGAATAGGGCTCCTGTAGTTCTTGGATATATAAAGTTGTAGTTTCACTTGTTTTGGCTTACCAGGGATAACTGTGGAAGGAGGAGGGACTGGATCTCTAGAGGCAGATCAACCAGATAAGTGCATTTTAAGGGGGGATTTAAAATAAATAATGTTTTTGTAATTGTTGTGGGGATGTTTCATGGAAGGGAGGAGGGGGATGCTACAGAGGGAGAACTGAGGAAGGGTTCTTTGTTTGGCACGAAAGCCATTGTAGGGGACCAGACACATGAGGATGCAGCAAGCCAATGGGCTCCTGTGTTCTTATTTAACACCCACAGTCCTTAGTATCCCTGTGGATGAATTTTTTAAATGTATTTATTTATCAAAAACGTCACCAGGAAAGGTACACTGAGCTGAGAGCTTGTTTCCTGGTGCACCCTGGTGGGAGAGGGGAAAAGTACAAAGTGAGGCTTGATAGCTACATGACAGTTACATGTTGGCATCAATTTACAACTCAGAGATAGCATTCAATAGCAATATACATTGACAATAGTTACAATACATGTCATGAGAACTGAAGAAAAAGGAAAACAGTTGACAGTCCAACTACAGAATAGAAACATAGCAATCTAGTTCAAATACATTGATATTAGGTACAGTACAGGTCATAGAATGCCTGGAGTACAAGGAAGCTATTACAAGAGACTGTTAAAATATTGATTAAATAGATCATAAGTGCCCATAAACTGTGGATTATCACTTGGGAGAATGGGAGATAGGAGAGGAAGTTGGAGAGGTGAGGTCCGTTGTGGGCTGGGCAGAGGTGAGGAATTTAGGAACAATTGCAGGAGGGCAGTGAGGAGCCTTTGAGGTGGTTTGAGAGGGTCAAGGGAAGGGGCATGCCAAATGACATGAGGGAGGAGTTCCAAGATTTTAGAAATGGTGGCTGAGCATGCTGCTTAGGCTAATAATTCGTGGAGACTCGAGGGACCACTAGGGTGTGATCATCTGAGTTTCTGAGGGTGTAGGTTTGGGGGGAGAGGAGACAGAGGCAGAGAGGTAGGAGGGGAGAGCGCCAAACTAGAATTTGCTCATGAAATTTGCAGTGTGCATGGCTCCTGTCCTACAGAGAAGGAAGGGAAAGAGATTGAAAAATAGAGCAGTGATGAGTGTGAGGGTGACAGTCAAGATCATAGTGACAGAAAGAGCTGAAGAGTGTATCCAATTTGGCTAGGGTAGTGCCTGGGGCAGCACTATAGACTATGTCAACATAGTCAAAGATAGGGAGGCTTATTCTCTGGATGATAGCACAGTGTGCTGGCAGTGGGATACAGTCACAGTTCCTGTGCATGGCACTTAATGTGGGGTGCAGTGTTTTGACAAGCATCCACATGGCCAGAGAAGTTAGGTGTTGGTCAAGCTGGATATCTAGACACCTAAAGGTGGTAATGTCCTCCAGAGGGGAGCTGTCCAGAGTGTGGAAGACAGGAATGGAGGGGAGCCTAGAGCATCTCTGTCTTGTTCCTAAGGACATGGATAACCCTGAAGCATGGGTGCCACAAAACAGGAGTGCAGCGTCTAGAGAAAGAGATGTCTGGGGCATCTGTAGGCCATGCTGATCAGGTCAAGGAAAGTGAGTGCACTGTGGTGGTAGTGAGGAAATAAAGGAACTCCACAGACAGGTCAATCTATTTATGCACTAACTAACAGAGAAATGGGATAGTAATAAGCCCCTAACCAAGGGTAGCCTTGGTTTATACTATCCAGCAGAGTAAGGGGTAAGCAGCAAAAAACTGTTAAGGGTAATCAATTTTGTATTACTCAGCATGAGAACAGGAAGCGGGAGGAGGAGTGTGAAATATTACCAAAGGATAGGGGTAGCAGCAAAACCTCAAGAGAGGCATACTTACATACCAACTAAGAGGGGAATGTGGATTGCAGCAGAACCCTATCTAGGGTAATTCTGTTTTGTATTAACCTGCAAAAGAACAGGTAACAGGTTGGGAGAGAGTGAATCTGGGGGAATTAGGAAAAGAAGGGAAAAGGAATCGCAGCAAAACCCTATCTAGGGTTATCCTATTTTGTATTAACCTGCAGGAGAAAAGGTGGCAGGTGGGAGAGGGTGATTCAAGGGGAATTTGGAAAAGCAGAGGACATCCATAATTTGAAGTGCATAGGACAGAAATCTGATGCTGAGTGAGAAAAGGGCCAAGAGTATGTGGGGAGAATGGGGACTACACATACAAATAGAGTGAAAAGGGTGGTGTGCTGCAATAACTGTGGGGCAGCAGTCTTTCTGGGAACAATATGGAACATAGGGGGCTGTCCAGTGTGTAGGAGCCTAGAGTATCTAAAGGTAGAAGGAAGCAGCTTAAATGGGAGATCAGGAGAATGGGGTGGTGGACTGAAGGAGCGAGGCAATGGGGAAGGAGGCACATGGGAAGTGTCCAGGGAGCAGGGGTGTCATGCAGGGGAACAGATCAGGCAGCATCAACCAGTACCCAAGGGTAACCCCTCAGAAGGCCAGGTTGTCAAGGGAAGGAGAATGGCAGATGATTGGTGAAATGGTTGGGAACTCAGAGTGGTAAGGAGTGAGAACTTCAGAAGGATGCCCTTATCAAACAGATTTGGCACCTATCTAGAAAGTTGAAGCAGGAGGTGAGGTAAGATGTCTGCATTGGACTACGATGGAGAAGGGACAAGGGAGGGGGATTGAGACCATGCAGGGAAGTCAAGGGAGAAAAGACAAGTCTAAAGGACATGAAGGAGACAGGGAGAAAAAAGGCTTGATTTAGAGGGGAGAGAGAGGGTAGTGGGGATAAGCACAGTCATGAGGAAAAAGAGGGGCTTGGAGGGGAACGGAGGCACAGTTGGGGGAAAAATGGAGATGGCAGGGGACACTAACCAAATTCATGGAGAAGGAAAGCAAGAAGACAGGTTCTACAGTAATGGGGATGGGAATGAGAGGAAAATGGGAGAGGGAATGATAGATGATGATCATTGGGGACTCTATGATTAAGGACATACACTGGGAAGGAAGGGGTTCAAGGATGCAAAACAAAGTGGTTTGCATGCCTGGAATGGCAGCAGGGAGAGGGTCCAAGGTAGAGGAGGTGGTAAAAGGGAGTAGAGGGAAACTAAGCATATTATTCATCGAGCAGCAACAACCTAGTGGGGAGGAGGGGGGGAGGTGGTAAAATGTAGGTTCAGGGAGCTGGGGAAGACCTGCAGGGGGTGACAAGATCACTGGCATTCTCAGAGGCAATCCTGGTGCCACAAGCTAGCACAGAAAGGAAAATTAGGATAGAGGAGTTCAACACATGGCTTGAGGGATTGGTGTAGAGAGAAGGGGTTTGACTGCTTAGGAGGAACTGGGGGGAGACTTGGTCAGATAAATCTCTCTATGCACAGGACAGACTACACCTCAACAGGGAGGGTTTGAAGGCAATCTCGGGACAAGCTGGGAGGGACATTTCATGTTTAATTTAAACTACGGAGGGGAGGGCAGGCAGACCTAAGGCACAGACACCCTGGGAGGTGGTAATGAAGGAACCTCACCCCCACAACAGTAGAGTGGGACAGGAGGGCAAAGGTGGAGTAGGGATGTTTGAAAATGGGGGACAGGAGAAGCTTATGGAGACAAAGAGGAAGCTGAAATTGGAGGAAATGTTGGGGGCTCAAACTCAAGGTGGAGGGTGGTGTCCCTTAACTTATGCAGTCTCTGAAACAAGATCTATGACCTGCAAGCACTTCTTACAAAGGGAAGAGTGGACATTGCGGCAATAACTAAGACTTGGGCCACACATAACCCTGACTGTGACCTCTCAATGTTCGGTCCTAAACTTCATAGGAAGGACCAAGCGGTAGGTAAAGGAAGAGGAGTGGCAATATTCATTAGGGAAGGTACAATAAGTACAAGGGAGGAGGCAGATGAGGGGAGGGTGGAAGCATTGTGGGTCTAATTACAGAACACTTTGCGAGGAAGGTGAGGTTGGGATGGTGTACAGACCACCCAATCAGGATGAAGAATTGGACAATGACCTGAGTTTGCAAATTCTGAGGGCCATAGAGAAGAGTGAAGTGACAACAGTGGGAGATTTCAACCTGCCCAAGGTGGACTGGAGTGTACTGAACATGACATGTGCCAGGAGTCAGAACATTCTAGAAGCAATTCAGAATAGGTTCCTGACTCAAGGCATCACTGAACCCACCCAGGAAGAGGCAATCCTTGACCTGGTGCTCGTGAATGAAGAGCATGTACAGGATATAAGAGTTGGCGAGCCACTGGGTTGAAGTGATCATCACTCAGTGTGGTGCTGGCTGGACATGGGCAGGGAATGTGTCCCCACTCAGACCAAGATCCTGGACTTTAGGAGGGTGGACTTTAGAAGAATAAGAGAAGTATTAAAAAGGCACCTGGCAAAAACTGCAGCAACAGTTGAGGTGGACCGAAAATGGGCTGTTATTAAGGAAGATTTAATGGCTGCAATGGAGAGTCTGTTAGATACAGAGGAAGAACTTCAAGGTTAAAACACTCAGCTGGTACAGCTCTGAGGTAGCCAGGCAGAGAGAAATAAGAGGCTGGACTACTGCAAATTCAAGATGACAGAGAGAGAGGAGGACAGGGAAAACTATATAGGGCTGGCAAGGGAGGCAGGAATAGTTGTTCAGACAGCCAAGGCACAGAAGGAACTACAATTAGTGGAGGGTATTAAGAAGGGGGAGAAGGCTTTCTTTCACTACATAAGCAAGAAAAGAGACATGCAAGATGGGTCATTAGACTAAGACAAGGAGATGAGTGGGTGGAGGAAAATAGGGAAAAGGTGGAGCAAATTAATTAATACTTCTGCTCTGCCTTCACCATGGAGAAAGACAGCCTGGTGCTGACAGGAGGGAAAAGGAGATCAGAAAGGGGGAGGAGGACTGAGGGGCAATAGAATGGGAAAGAGTTGCTAGAACTGAGGATAGACAAATCACTAGGACTGGATGGAGTGCACTCCAGGGTACTGAGGGAACTGGCAGGGGAGCTAGCAGAGCCACTGGCAGACCTATTCAGTTGTTCACTGGAGTCGGGCATGGTACTGTGGGACTGGAGAATTGTACATGTAGTGCTCCTCCACAAGAGCAGTACCAGGGATGACCTGGTGAACTACAGACCAGTCAGTCTCCCTTTGATAGTATGCAAGCTTATGGAGACCATACTGAAGGAAAGATTTATAGAGCATCTAGATGAACATGGTCTCCATGATGCAAGGCAGCATGTATTTATGGGAGGTAGGTCTTGTAAAATCAATCTTATTGACTTTGACTGGGTAACCAAAACAGTGGACAGGGGCCAAGCAGTGGACATCCTCTTCCTGGATTTCAGCAAGGCCTTTGACTCTGTACCCCACAGGAAGCTGTTCAGAAAGTTGTCAGACCTTGGAGTCAGTAAGAAGATGGTTTGATAGGTGGAAAACTGGCTAGGGAACAGGTCCTAAAAGGTAATGGTAGGAGGGGAGTTGTCTATCACCAGGGCAGTCACAAGTGGTGTCCCGTAGGGCTCTGGTGCTGGGGCTGGATGCTATTCAGCATTTTCATTAATGATATTGGGGATGGTATCATGGGCAACATCTGTCTGCTCAGAAGACACCAAACTCTGTGTGAGGTGGACTTAGCAGAGGGTATACAAGTCCTTATAAGGAGGACCTAAAAGACTGGGAAGGTGGTCCAGGATCTGGCAACTGGGCTTCAATGCTAACAAGTGCAAGGTCGTGCCATTGGATTCAAAACCACTAGGACGAAGTACTACCTGGGAGGAGGCTGGGTATCTCCTATAGAGGAGGAAGGTTCTGGGATTAATGATATCTAGGTGACCTGAGCACTCTATGCAGTGCAATATGGCAGTGGCAAAGGCAAATGGGATATTCTGGTGCATAGCCAGGGGGATCAAAAATAGGCAACAGGAGGTGATTCTGCCCTTGTACAGGTCACTGATGAGGCCACATCTGGAGTATGTGATGCAGTTCTGTCACCCCTACCTTAAAAAAGATATCAACCTGATGGAGATGATCCAGGGGAGGGCTATGAAGATATAATATTGGGGCAGCAGGGTAAATCATTTGAAGAAAGACTGGAGGCCCTGAACATGTACTCCCTGAAGGACAGGAGGGAGAGTGGAGACATGATTGAGACCTTCAAGTACTTGAAAGGGATCAATAAGGTGAACAAGGAGGGTCTCTTCAGGCAAAGCTGCAGCAAAACTATGAGGGGGCCACATCCTTAAGCTAGAGGGGGGCGTTTAGGAGGGAGGTTAGGAGACATTTCTTCACAGAAAGACTGGTGAGTAAGTGGAACATGCTGCCAGAAGACGGAACTCAGCAAGGAAGGTGGCCAGCTTCAAGAGGAGCTTATAGATATAAGTAGAGTACAAAGGTCATGGGAGGGAGGAGGAAGGATGGAATAGTTGGGAGGGAGGAGCAAGGACAACAGCCTGAGCTGTGAACTCTGTATGATGAGCAGAATAGATAGACCAGAAGTCCTAATTCTGCTGGCTACTTATGTTCATATGTTTGTATATATGTACTGACTGACTTGTCTAGACAAAAAGAAACATGACACTGAGCACCACTGTATGTACAGTAGCAAACTTTTATGCTCGGGTTCTTCTGTGAGTCCCCTAAGATGACTTACTTTATTATACACATTTCTGAATTTTTACTTTAGATTTGTTCTCAGGATTTAAATTAAGGGTGACAATGCAGTTTCCTATATTTTATTTATATGTAATAACTAGGGATATGAATATTTTTCCTCTTGCTTTGTATAGTAGTACTGTCCATTGTTTTGGTTATTCACAGATATTTCACTCACTGTCTGATGCTCAACTGTTTTCATCACTCCATTCACTGTATAATTCCTCCAACAAACTTCAATGGTGCCCTGCCACCAAATATGACCCCAGCCCCCTACCGATCTGCTCATCGTACCAAAACCACCAGCCCATCTGCTCATGTTATCTATCCCTATTTGTTTATTTTGCAGGAGCACAAGTCATTTTATTGGTTGCCTCGGGATGAGTTGATTAATTTAACTGGGGAAGCACGAGTTATGTTATCATGTTGTGCCAAGTTTAAGAAAAAACAATGTTTTGGGTTGAAGCTAGGAGGAGTAGGGGCTTCTGTGCCACCCAGCCCCAACTCAGGACATCAGCTTGACTGCATCTGATGCAGCATGTTAACATGATTTGCGCTACTCCTGTTAAATGATAGTAATGAGCTGGGAAAGCTGGAGAGAGAGCTTGAGCTCTTGGAGAAAGGTATGGGTGAGACCAATAAATTGGTGAAGGTGGCAGGGGTGGCATTCATTTTATGGGAGCTGGACTGTGCAAATGGGTTGGGGTTGGCTGCTATTGATATTGCAGTGAGTAGGATGCAAAAATAATTGTGGGGTAAGAGCTTAATTTTGCAAGTAGAGTTTGAGGACTTTTAGTGGGACACTATGACTTTGGGAGTGTGAGTGCTTCTAGGCCTCTGGGGGCCTCTTTTGTCCATTACACTATTTAAAGACCCCCCAGTTGGGTTGCAGAGAAGACAGTATAGCTTTTTAACATTTCCACACTATCTCCGCAGTATCAGTATACCACTGGCACAGGCAGTTAGCATTTGGTGGATAGTAGGGATTTGCATGAATCACTTAGAGGAGCGATTACTGGACTATATAGTTATACCTAGTTATAACATAATAGTCAAATTTTTAAATGCTGTTTTAAGTTAATAATGCACCATGAATTGTTCACAAAGTAACATAGTAGCTCTTATTTTGACAGTCAGGCAGATACACCTGTTGTGTTTGCATAGTAGATCTGGTAGGGGTGGGAAAATCTACATTTGGATGTTATGCTTTGTCTGCCCTGGCCTCTTTCATAGACACCTTTCACTGCTTGTATCCTTCAGGTGCCGAACTCCACATTGTGAATTCCCAGCCTCTTTTTTCATAGCATTGTTCACTTCCATTGGGCACCATCCGATATCTCTTTCTTCTAGGATCTGATCACCTCCCTTTCCTGTTGATACTATTCTCTATCCCATTTCTTTGGATAAATTCTAGTTTGCCCTAAATTCTTGATGTTTTTTACTGCCCTTTACTTGTTGGCAACATAGAAACATAGACTTTGATGGCAGATAAGGACCGCTTGGCCCACCTAGTCTGCCCATTTCCCTACCTACAGGATTAGCTGCAGATCCTAGTTCACCGACAGCCTACTTCCTCCTACCCTCACTAGAATTGCCTTATGTCTGTCCCATGCATTCTTGAATTCTCCCACAGGTTTAGACCCCACAGCCTCCACAGGAAAGCTGTTCCATGTGTCCCCCACCCTCTCTGTGAAAAAATACTTCCTCACATTGCCCCTGAGCCGTTCCCCCTCTATCTTCAAATTGTGTCCCCTTGTTCTTGCACATCTCTTTTCTGAAAGATGCTACCCTCTTGACTTTGTTGATTCCACTAAGGTACTTAAAAGTTTCTATCATGTCCCCCTCTCCTCCTTTCCTCAAGGGTATACTTATCAAGTTCCTTTAGCCTCTCTCATATGGCTTCTCTTGCAGACCCTGCATCTTTTTAGTTGCCTCCTCTGGATTGCTCCATCCTGTCTATGTCCTTGCGGAGATGGGGTCTCCAGAAGTGCAAGCAGTACTCCAGATGGGGTCTCACCAACTGCCTATGCAGAGGGATAACAACTTCCTGTTTTCTACTGGTGATGCCTCTCCCTATACATCCCAGTATCCCCCTAGCCCTCCCTACTGCCTTCCTCATGTTGCTTGCTAACCTTAAGGTCATCTGATATGATTACCCCCAGGTCCCTTTCCATTTTTGTTGTTGTTACTACCTCCCTTCCCGTTGTGTAATCTTCCCCTGGGTTTTTGTTTTCCAGGTGCATTATTTTGCACTTCTTTGCATTGAATCCAAGCTGCCATACTTCTGACCATGCCTCCAACTTTACCAAGTCCCTTCTCATCCTTTTCACGCCTCCTTGTGTATCAACCCTGTTGCAGATCTTTGTGTCATCTGCAAAGAGGCATACTTTTCCTTCTTGTCCCTCTGCAATGTCACTTATAAAGACATTAAAAAGGACTGGACCCAGTACTGAACCCTGTGGTACCCCACTAGTAACCCTTCTTTCTTCCGAGTGGACTCCATTTACAATTACCTTCTGTGTCCTGTTGACCAACCAATGTGTTACCCAGACTACTACCCTGGGATCCACTCCCAGGCTGATTAATTTGATTATTAATCTTTTGTGTGGGACAGTGTCAAATGCCTTGCTAAAGTCTAGGTAGGCCATGTCCATAGCCCCTCCTTGGTCTACTACTTTGGTCACCCAGTCAAAGAAATCAATTAGATTCATCTGACATGTCCTTTCCGCTGTGAACCCATGCCGCTTTGTTCCTGTGCTCCACTGGCCTCTAGGTACTCAACAATTTTTCCTTCAGAAGTGATTCCATCACTTTCCTACCACAGAGGTCAAACTGACAGATCTGTAGTTTCCTGCCTCTGTCTTGCTCCCACTTTGTGAAGGGGTATCACATCTGCCTTCCTCCAGTTCTCAGGTACCCATCTCCCACGATTTGCTAAAGGGTAGTCAGTGGTGTCACTAATCTTCTTAACTCTTTTAGAATTCTGGGGTGAATTCCGTGAGGCCCATTGTTTTGTCCACCTTCAGTTTTAGGAGTTCTTTCAGAACCCTTTCTTCTGTGAAAGGACTGGGATCGATTTTGTGAATACTGAGCAGAAGTATTTGTTCAGTATCCCTGTTTTTTCACTGTCCCTCTCTGCCCACCCACTGTCCTTTCTATTCAGCCTCACTATCCCTCCCTTTGTCTTTCTACGCTCCCTGATGTACCTATAAAAGGTTTTATCCTCCTTCTTAACTGAGTTGGCTATCTTTTCCTCAGTTTGGGCCTTTGCTATTCTGACTTCCCTCCCTGCTTCCTTCTGCCTTAACTGGTACAGTTCTCTGTCCTGCTCCTTCTATGTTTCCTTATACTTCCTAAATGCTATCTTTTTTCCCCCTAACCTTCCCCGCCAGCTCTTTTGAGAACCATAGTGGCTTTTTCTTTCATTATGATTTGTTTATTTGCTTCACACAAAGGCTTGTTGCCTCTGTGATGGCAGTTTTGATGTTTCCCCATTGTTGCTCCACCTGTTTGCCTGTTTGTGAGTGCTTTTCTAAGGTACTCTCCCATCTTGCCAAAGTCAGCCCTCCTGAAGTCCAGTACCCTCAGTTTTGTATGGCTTGACTCTGTAGCTGAGTTTATCATGAACCACACTGTTTGGTGGTCACTTGTTCCCAGACGGCTGCCCACATCTAGATCGAGATCCTCTCACTGTCCCATTTGAAGTATGGGTCTAGGATTGCTCCCTCATGGGTGGGTTCCAAAACTAGCTGTCTGAGGCATGTCACATATAGGGCATCGAGAATGGCTCTGCTGTTTGATGCTCCAGTTAACAACTGGCATATTCAGGTCCCCATCAACAGTATCTCCCTTCTCTGCCATCCTGAGAATCTAAATAAAGACCGAGGTGTCTGAAAGGCATCAGGCAGGATGCTGATGGACTTTTCTTTGTCAATAAATTATTTTAAATCTTTATTATTATGGTGGCATCCCATTCTTGAGGTTGTGAGTGCAGGAAACCTGTGCTAAGTCTTCCTTTGTATGCAGTTAAAGAGTTTCTTTTTCTAAATTTGCCTACTAGTTTTATTTCTACAGAGATGACATGTTTGAGTATTTTATTGCTTTTCTTTTCTCTACAATGCTCCTGTCCCATGTGACAGTGATGCATTCTAGGACCACTGATTCCAAGAGGATCGCTACTGCAGTAGCAATCTGCTGGTTGGTGCCTGATATTCTGGCCTGAACTAAACAACTCTTTCTAATCCAAACTTTTTGTTTTCTAGTTTTGTATCTAGGTCTACCAAATAGAAGTAAATGTCTTGTAGTTAAAGCTTTTCATTTCATCGAAGTATACACCACCATTAAAAAACAACAGAAGTCCCCCCAGGCCACTAATGCTATAATTAGAGAAGACTGTAGTTGCTTCCTTAGAAAATAGCCTAATCATATATTCCTCAGGTGTTTGCCATCTGTCAATGCAGTCTTCATTAGTGTTTTCTGGATAAGGAGGATTACTTAAAATCACAGCTCTACTGCTTTAAACTTGATATAAAACCAGTTGTTTGCTAAATTAATGGCCACAAACAAATCACTGTCACATGGAACAGGAGGCACAGAATAAAATGAAGAGAAACAAAAAAATGCATACATCAAGATCCCCTGGGGTCATAAAACTTGCAGGAAGATTTTGAAAAAAAAAACAAAAAACTCCTATCTGTACAGCAAACAAAAGGAAGGACACACTAAGACTTCACCTACAAATCAAAACAGTCTGCACAGCACATTCTGTGTAAATTTTGACTGTAGTTCCCCTTTAAGTGCATTTTACTGCTCCTTTATTCATGACACCTCTGCTGATGACGCCTCTGCTGCTGTCACATTTCTTCTAACCCCACCTTATCTCTCAACAATATTTATTATGCCTTCCTCCAGCAACTTCTGCTTTCCTACTTTCTCTGCAAGACCATTATCTACCTGCATCATGCCCTTTCAGCATAATCTGTGCCTTACAAACCACTGAATAATTTTAAGTTTCTTGACCTATTACTGTTACAGAAAGATTGATTTAAGATGATACAATTTAATATCCTCAAATTCTGGGAGCCTGGATACAAATTGAACAAATGACAGTTTCTACCACAGTTCTGGTTTATTTCTCTGAACAACACCAATAATATGAAAACCTTAATCTTGAAATAAAATTTCAGACAGTCATTCTTTATAACTTCACCTTTATCACAGTGCACCTCTGCTTAATGTTATCCTCTCCCTTTTGTGGATTCCTGTTTTTACACTACAGATTTTCAACATTTGTGAATAAAGAGGTTGTATAAAGCTGTCTTCTCTACATTTGTGCTTCAGGCCTAATATTCATAAGCCATTTCAGATCTGTATGGCACGTTTTTCCATATAACGTTAGTCATAAAAATGATCAATCACATTTTTTTGCAGAATTGTGACTTAAAAGTGTCAGAAGGAACACTGCCATAATGTACTCTATAAAACCATCAATTCTGGTGGTGTCCCTGTAGACAGGGGTATAGGCCAGCATTCATACTGTGCCTTTTTGTACATAGTTTCCCTGCCTGTCCTAAGCTGTGTGCCTTTTAGAACATTATTCTGTTTTTAATTAGAGTACTTGTGAAGGAAAAAATATCCCAGACATACTGTATGTGAAATTGTGGTGCTGTGCAGTATTTTCAAATTCCAGCGGAATGAAATTTCATGGAATTTTCAAAACTCTGCTGAATTTCACCAGGAATGTAATGGTAGAATTCTGCAGTACAGAGATACAGAATGAGTTTTCCACAACATTTCCATGACATTTTATTCCACATATCTCAATATTTTCCAGAAATGATTGTGGAATGATTTTTCACATAAAAAAATCCTGTTCCAGGGAATATTATTCCACGGATCACAGCAGGCATAATTCCACGAAGAACCAGTAAAATTCTGGTGAAATTTCCACTAGCAGAATGGTTATTCTGCACTAATTCCACCAGTGGAATCCTGCATTGTGCGCATCAGTATGTTTGTTCCCTATTTGTATAAACTACCCATAAATAAAGACTAAATTAAATAACATTATAAAAAGGGTCTGAGAAATGGAGCTTTCTGATTGGCTGAAAACATTCTAACAGCCTTATGTTAATCTTTTATTAACATACATGTAGAGCTTAATCATATGATGAACAAGGTTTAACACTGTTTAAAAACATGTTTTATTATAATAGCAATAAGGCACTACCAAGGATTATGTTAGTGGTCAGTTAATCACGCTCTAGGGACATGTGGCACTCGGCTACACCTCGTGCCACAGTACACCCCTAGAAGGTGATTAACACACCATTAACATAACCCTTGGTCATGCCTTATTGCTTAAATCACATGGAAATGAACACAGACTAAACTGAATGTACAATAAACAATAACCCATGACAGGGTGTGTGCTAATGCTAAATAATACTCCTTGGAAGTTGATCCCCTTTGTAATATAGGACAGCCTGGAGCTGGTCATTGTGTTTGTAAAATGGCTAACTTGATATATGTGAACAGACTGTGTGGCTATGAAATCAATGTAGTTGTGTTCAGTCTCAGTCAATTAGATTTAGATTTCAGTGGCATTTTAATATTTCTTATACATTTTCATTAGCATATGATACAAGCTTTTGAAAAGTGCTCAGCATAATATTTTATCAGAATTTCTTTCCATGCAAGTGCCTTCTTTATGAGGCCCTTTGCTCAGTGTTAACATGAACAGTTATCCATGTTTCACATAAAGACAGCAGGTATAGTTGGCAAAACATACATGTAGCAGTTTGCAACCAAATTCAAATCAACTTTATAAAACTATTAAGCAAAAAAAATGGATTTTCAAAAGACTTGCCTCTCTCTCTGATTCCCCAGCCTTGACATATACTTATTCTTACTGCAAACAGTGTCACACCTTTAAATTTCTGTTGATTTTCATTTCTTTCTTTCTTTCTTTCTTTCTTTTCTTTCTTTCTTTCTTTCTTTCTTTCTTTCTTTCTCTTTAAAATTTACATGATTACTGCATCATGTTCATGATGCCCCATCATGGATTACATGATCTTCCCATCCGATCTCAAATGTGTATCTTACATTTTATTCTACAGTATATAATCATTCAGAACTAGAAGATTTTTGCAGAACTGACATGAAATAAGTGCCACATGAAACAAATGAAAATTCACATCTTGATTTCCACAAAATTTTGCACCTTAATAACTTTACCACCATACAATTTATTTGCCTGAAAGTTTGCATGCATGGTCTGGTACCATAGATCTCTGGATCTGGCAAGTTGCGTTATGGTCAGATGTACGAGTTATGGAGCTACAGAATGCCATAAAATAAAAAATAAAAACTGTCTTTTGTATGTTTCTTTGCTCGTGCCTACAGCCCACAGGATTTGTCTGTTTGGTCTGAAATCTTCAGGGAAGATGCAGTCTGGTCACCAATGTACAGTACCTTTAGAAGATTTGTGTAAAATATTAAACCATTCAAAAGTTATTCAAACTGATTTCCAATTATAGTCAATGGGAAAAATATGTTTCCCGAAAGTGTCTTAAGTACAATTTTCGTTTCTCAAATAGTCCTTTTACTTTCATGCTGCCGCCATCTTGTTTTCAGTTAGCAAGAGAGAAAATGCTTGCTGTTTAAATTTGGGACCTAGGTAAAACTGACTGTTGGGTTTACCTAGTTGTGTCCTGAGGATGCCAGCTCTATTTTTTGGGATAACCCCCAGAAATGCCGTTTTAAAACTTGGAGCCCCATTACTTACAAATCATGAAAATCTGCCAGGACACTTTCACAAATATGAAAGTTTCGTGGCTGTTTTTTGTGAACTCTTCATAATTTGCAAAAGAACTTTGCCAAAACCTGCAAAGATTTGCCATCCTTCTGCAACAAAACGGTTGGAGCTTTTGGGTTGAAATTTGTATGGTGGCAAGGCTGGTCCCGGTGTGTGCCTGGTTTGTTGCAAACATTCAGATCTTAAGTTATGGGAATTCCAAAGTGAAAATTTCATAAGCTACAGGTATCCATGATCCTTTTGGTGATTCCAAAATGAAGGATACATGTTTTTTCCTCAGTTAGGTCACCTTTATGATTTAATCTGTTGAGGAAGTTTGAAAATCATATATTCACCAGCAGTAGAATTTTTTCCTACTTGCTACGGTTACAGAGATATTGGCAAAAATGTATTTCAAGGGTTCCAATGGTGTCTTTTCAGCACTGTTCAGTGCCCAGATCTTTTAAAACCATGTGGAGACATAGATTTAGTTGACTTATCTCATGTTAAGGTCTCACTGCCATGATTACAACAACACTTTAAATGTTCTTGTAGCTGCTGTGGTTGCTGAGACATTGGTACATTAGTGTTACAAGGGTTCCTTGCCCTATGCTGTATGGCTTCATAGTTATATGTAACTGGGAGCACAGGGCCCAGAGGATCCCTGCTCCCACATAAACATACCATTATGAAACAAATGGGCAACATGAAGGGACTGCAGGGCCCAAGAGGGCCCGTGCTTCCATGAACACATACCAGTTACATTACACTTTCCCAAAAAGAAGGGAACTTCATAGCAAAAACTCCATTAATGCATCAGTTAGGGTTCATAGCACAGTGACAAAAGCATGGACATGTGATGTTAGGTTACCACCCTATCCTCATCCTCCACACACCAACAGGCATTGGGGTGTGTGTTGGGGTCATCGTGCCTAACTCTCACCCCATTCTCCTATACTGCACCACTTTACACATGGAATGGGGTGAGAGTTAGGCCAATGATCCCAATGCACACCCCAATGTCTGTTGGTGTGTGGAGGGTGGGGGTGTGGGAGTGGGGTGGTAGGGGTTCTAACCCTAACACCACATTTCCATGCTTTTGTCACTGTGCTATGAACTCTAACTGATGCATTAATGGAGTTTTTTGTCATGAATATATCTATACATACATGTATATGTATATATATATATATTCATGGCAAAAAAATGTATTTAATGCATCAGTTAGGGTTAAAGCAACAAAAGTAAGGAAATAAAATGTTAGGTTGAACCCCTAACCCCCCACACCCTGCACCCCCATCCTCCACAGACTGACAGACGCTGGGGTGTGCCATTGGGGTTGTGTGGCCAAACTCTCACCACAGTCCATGTGTAAGCAGGTTGACAAGCTACAGTAAAGAAGAATGGGGTGAGAGTTAGGTTCATGAGCCCAATGACACATCCCGCATTTGTCAGTCTGTGGAAGATGGGGTGGGGTGTGTGGGGGTTAGGTGCTCAACCCTAACATTTCATTTCTCACTTCTGTTGCTTTAACTCTAATTGATGCTTTAAACGTAGTTTTTTTTGCCATGTATTTCCTTACTTTTTCAAAAAGTGCAATATAACTAGTAAAAACATGTATTGAGGAAGCACAGTGCCCCAATGCTCCACTAGTTGCCCATTTCTGCATATATGATATGTATCTGTGTTCCACATAGCTACAGAGCCATACAGCAACCCTATAGGACAAGAAACCCTTGTAACACTAATTTGCCGATATCTCAGGAACTGTAACAGGTAAAAAATTAAAGTGTTGTAGTAACTATGACAGCAAGTACTGCACAAATCAACAATGACTGAACCTGTAGCTTGCACTGATTATGAGATACAGGCACTGAAAAGCACTGTACAGGCACTCTTTGAACCCTTGTGACACTAATTTGACAGTATCTTATTAACCATGCCACCCACGAAAAAAATTCCACTGCAGGCTTACTCTATGGTTTCAAATCTTTTTCCAATGGCATAGATCACTTATAAGTGATCTAAGCTATCAGTAGCAAAAACTCTGTATCTTGCTTTGTTTTGAGTTACAGGCACCGAGAGGAGTGACAGACCTCAAAATGTAATCCTATGGGGAAAATCTCAAATTTGTGATGGCATATTTATAGAAACACTTAATTCCCAGCACCTAAACAGCATAATTTACACCTATAGGGCATCCTTCAACACCCTGTCAATTTTAAGTAAAAGACCAAACCGTTAATGAGTTATGCAATTTTAAAGTTTTACACCTTAAAAATTCTTCATTCATAAGATAGCAAAATCCTGGGCCATCAGATCAATCCTAGTCCATGAGCTAGCAAAATTTTAGTCTGCAAGGGGACATTTGGTCTCTCCATTCTGGCCATTTGGTCTTCCCCTGGGAGATCTGGTCTCGCCCAGGGACATCGGGTCATGAAAATCTGGCTATCTGGGCATCCCCTAATGGACAAGGCTTGCAGACCAGGATCATCTCATGTACCAGGATTTTGTAGGCTAGCAGACTAGGATTGTTAACGAGTCACAAAAGAAGAATTTGAAATTTTTAAAAAGCTATTTTTTGGCAAAAATTAACTGAACCAAAGGCATGGCTTTGTAGAGGGGGTCACCCAGAACAAAACCCATGCTTCATTTGGCCCCAAAGTCACCCATGGACAAAGCTACGACATTTTGTTTGACTTGGAAAACTGAAAACAAGATGGAGGCTTATGAACAAAGAATTTTTTCTGACATACTAGGATTTTTCTTTCACGAGCTGACAAAATCTTTGACCGTGAGACCATTTATCTTTACAAAAATACATATAAATTTTGGAGTGAACGGAGCATGCTCAGAACTCAAAAATTAAAAATGTAATAACTTTTGAATGGATTAATATTTTTACCACACCAATGCTGGATTGATCCCTGAACCAAACTCTTTCTACTTTCCAACTTTTTGACCAAATGACCACATTATGGTTTCAGCGCCATGGGCAAAAACACATCAAAACTGGAGAAAAGTGCATTTTTTTTGTGTTTTGCTGCACAGAAACCGTATGTCCGACTGAAACACAACTTTCTAAATATAGTGATCTACCATACCAGACCAGACCACACATTCCAAATTTTGTGTAAATCTGTTGAACAATTGCAAAGTTATTAACGTGCAAAATTTGAGGTTTAAAATTAAAGTGCCTACTCAACCCTAACTATAGGGGTGTGACTGTTTGTGTATGTGTGTCTATATATCACATTAGGATACTTTAGGATGACAGTAACTACCATTTTTTTTTCTTTTGTCATTACTGTGTGCATATTTAATACTGATCCTTACCAATACTCTCTTTCATTTTTGTCTCCGCATACAGCTTTGGATTCTACCAGCATTTGGATGCCGACCACAGTATGATGGTGGATTAGAGGAAACAGTGTATGGCTTTGAAAACTGGGTTTCCATTGTTAATATTGCAATGCCATTTGCTATCTTCTATCGCATGCACTCAGCAGCAATACTTTTTGAAGTATATTGCATAACATAAGGGTGGTTTTCTCTGTCATCTGAATACCAGTGGCCACCTAAAATTTTAGTTTCTGTATTTTTGGCAGGTACAAGATTGTGATTGTATACAACTTCAGAATGCTGATATTATGAAGTAGTAATTTTACTATGGTGTTCATGGACTTTGCAGCACAGCTCTAAGTAGCAGAAGCTCACATGCTTAATCAGATTAATGTAAAAGTACTGTCTTACCAAATAAGTAACATTTTGCTGCCTAATGGTGCAGTGGAAGTATGCTTTATGGCCACCTGGGGAGACTGAGGTTTTGTGTGTACTTACTGTAGATTTACTTTCCTGGGACTGGTGAGGAGTCTGGCATGTGCCTTGTGAGATGAAACGCTTGGTACCTGGAAATGAGATGGAAAGGCCACTTTATCTGAAGACCATGCAACATTGGCATTATCTGGATGGGCAGTCACTTGCCTACCCTTCTGGCTGAAGAAATGTTTGGCAATGAGATCCTTTAAAATAAGTAAGTGTTGGGGACAGACAGGAAAAAGGAGTGCTTGTTACAAAGCAAGTTAAAATTTAGTTCAATTGCAAAAGGTTAATAGTGCTAAGAAAGTATGCAGGTGCTTAGTTCCCAACAAAGCTATTGGCTACCAGTAATTCTACCATTTTTTAATTATTTGGTAACCAAGAAGCTCCACTAGGCACAACTGCCAGTTTTCAGAGGTGACCTGGAAGCACTAGGAGGTCATGTGACATGTACAGAGTCACACAGTATGCAGGCGGAGCTTGTGGGAATAAAACACAGGTGTGCTGGATGTACCAAACTCATTCACAGATTGTTACTTTAACCTCTACTCTGTAGTGCAAGCCCTTTTTAAGGGTGTTCAAAAACTGTAGAGTTTCAGTTGCATCAAGCAAGATTAATACTATGTATTTTTGTGGTAAAAACATTTTATGATTTTCTTTTTTAGTGGGCTGCTCGGTATTCAAAACAACAAAATGAGCCAAAGTTTTCCATATGTTTCTGGTCATTTGTGCATGCCAACAAGCTGATTTTATGCACTCCAATGTGTGATGAGTGCACATTTCCTAATTTCAAAATGGTGCCATTAAAGTGATCTAAAGATACTTGCACTGTCATGGCCCTTCAAGACATTCTTGGGACAGAGTCAATGCTTTATCAGCTTTAGTTGCCATTTTATTTAAGCAAAAGCTGCTGCTGGAAAAGGAGAAAAGATGCACTGGGATTGATATATCATGTAAATTATTGCCATGTGCACCATTAGAGCAGCAGGTAGAAGAAAGTTATTTATTTAAAAGGATATTATTTTTATATTTATAAAATGTATATTTATATTTGAAAATGAGGTACTAGGGTTTTAGGTTTAACTGTTAATATACTATGCAGTGTACAGGGTATTTTTCAACTTAAACTATTTTTATTTCTTGATAAACTTATTTTTTAGATCTTTACCATGTTGTGATTGTAAACATGGTACAGGAATAAACACGTTTAGCTAACAACAACAAAAAATTTCAAGATGTTGAAAAATGGTCCTAAGCACTATGTATAAGGTATTTGATAATTAAAACAACTAGCATAGTGAAACCCTGGGATGTGGATAGTTTAAAGAAGCAGTACTTGTTAGTTGGCAAAAAATTTCATTTTACCTTTTTTTTTAGCAGTATTGTATTCCTGATGTTAAATTCTTCATTGGGCTTTTTTAAATTCATTCAACCATTTTTAAGACAGTGTTTAATTACAAAAAAAATGTATCATTTGCATGGATCTATAGTAGAGATGGCAGCTTCCAGTATCTTTTAAAAATCTCCTCCCTGGAGGTCACTCTTAAACTGCACCCACTTTATTCATAATGCAAATATGTCAGGGTGTTGCCAGTCACGTTTCTGATGGCCAACAGCACAGCACCACTCAAACCTGCTTACATTCATGATGATGTGCCTGGCAAAGAAGCAATACATTTTAAAACTGAGAAATCCTCTCTGATGCCTCAGGAATGAAATAAAGGAAAAGGAAATGAGATATACAAATGTTTTGGTTTGTCCTACCTGCCAAGTAAATTATTGATATATTTGTTTACTAGTACTGCTGCTTAAGTATTATGCTGTATTCACAAAGGGAGAGGTTTAATTGAAAATGTGACAGCTCTTGGTGACCAGTCTTTTATCCGGCTATGAACCATTTCAATATTGTAATTTAACTTGAATATGCAATGATGCATGCACACATCCCAGAATGCGACACAATGACCAAGACCTTTGAATATTGAGCCTGTAGCATGCAATTTTAAAATCACAGATGATGGGCTAGTATCTGACAACTTAGAGTAGTCATTTGTGACAGTTATAACTCTTCCAAAAAGGTGTGCAAAACAAGAAGATTTTTTTAAAAGCAGGGATTGCATTTTCAAAGTTATTTGATTCCTGTTGGTCATTAAATGTGAAATGTGAAGCAGATCTTGTTGAGTCATATGATCTGGCTTGTATCACTGAGACCTGGCTGGATGAAAATCCTGGCCCTATATTGGCCTTGGCAACTCCAGCCGGGTTCTCAGTGATACACCGTCCAAGGCTGGATCGTAGGGGCGGAGGTGTGGCCATTATGTTTAAATCTGAACTGGGCCTTGTGGATGTGCCATTGGGGAACACCAGATCATTTGAATATATCCTGGGCAAGGGTGCAGGCTGTGGGATTCTCCTCATTTACTGTCCACCAGGTAACAGAGGCGAATTCCTACAGGAGATTGCAGATTTCATTGTCGACCTGGTGTTGAGGTTTCCCAGATTAATACTCCTGGGCAACTTCAATGCCTGGGTCGATGATGAACTATCTTATTTTGGTCAAAATCTCCCCAGTTGATGAATACACTGGGCCTGACACAGGTTGTTACCTCCTCTACCCATATAGGGGTCATTCATTAGATCTGGTCTTTCTCTTGGTATGGAGATCACTGACTTGGGGTGGAACCAGTCAGTTGGTCGGACCATTACACCATAGGGTTCAGTTTCAGGGCCCTCTAATAGGTCTGCCTCACGAGATGGTCCAATACCGCCTTTAAGGGGCATTGGCCCCAATGACCTAATGGCGTGCTGGATCTATCGAGTCTGTCAGGTGAAAATCTTGTGTGTCAGCTGTTGTCAAATCCTCTTTCATCATCTGAGGAATATCGCCTGGGTGAAACATCTGATTCCCCAGGAGGACCTTCCAACTTTGGTGCACGCCTTTGTCACTACCTGCCTGGATACTGCAATCTCTACCTAGGGCTACTAGGTTGATATCTGCCACCTTCAGCTGGTGCAGAACGCTGCAGCCAGGCTTTTGACTGGGACTCTAGAACCAGTCATATTACGCCTGTGCTTCGCGAACTGCACTGGCTGCCTGTTCGGTGGCATGGATCACCTTTAAGATTGGTTTACTAACCTTTGAAGCTCCTACACCACTAGGGACCCGTTACCTGAAAGATCTTCTGATTCCCTATTGCCCCTCCGTCCCCTCGTTCCACCAGCGAGGATTGCTAGAATTCCCAGGGATTCGTCTTGATTATCGGGATCTCGTGCCTTTGCCATACTTTCGCTCTAACCCTGTGGAATTTCTACCTCGCTGGTTAAGAGAATGCCCAACCGTTGATAGTTTTAAAAATGCTTTAAAGACATATCTTTTTACCCTGGCTTATTTGTCTTAGTTTTGGTCGTTTTTATGTTTGGATTTTATTGTTCTATTTATTTCTGTACAGTGCCTTGATTTCGAAAGGCGCTTTATAAATAAAAATGACTTGACTTGACTTGACTTGACTTGATACAAACTTTATTTTGGATCTTTAGGCAATATCCATAAGCCATTTACATTTTATGAGTTGTAAGAAATTTGGCAGACATTTAAAAAGTTCTTGCTTTCTTGAAATGGGACAACATGCTCAAACAAAATATGTACTGTGCTGTGCTGTTTTCCATCAGAAACTTGTGTTAGCACCATACTGATGCATCTATAGTGTGACCCTGTTTTGTACAATCAGAAAGCAACCTCTATAAAAGAGATTTTTAAAAATGCTTGTGGTGTCCATATTTAGTGGCTTGAGTCCTTAATAAAAAAAAAATCTAGTGATGAAAGATGTGTATGTAAGTGAATTAAAATATCATAGACGAACGAGATGGCTGCCTAATCTCTTTGCTCTGCAGCTAAGGGGGAAAACAGTCTGATGGAACCTGGCACAGAGGATCTCTACAGATATGCTTAGTAACGCAACAGAGGGGTGAATGTGCTGTGCCAAAGAGGTGTGTGAGAGAACCACTGAAATCATTGCAAATGGCTCACTGTAGTGTACTAACATTACCTCTCCTGACACAGAACTGGGCCCGACTCTCGGCATGGCCTGCAATGCCACTGCGATGGGTGAGAGCTCCCGTACAGAGCAGATGTTTGCACAAATTTTGACACAGATGGAACAACTCACGACTGCTGCTAATGCGACTACCCAAGCGCTGAAAGGGATCGAAGTCTGCCTATTTCATACCGAGCGGAGACTGGGATCGCAAGATGCAGCAACACATGACCTATCGGCAAACGTGGGAGCAAGCAAAAATGATTCACTTATTCGAGGAGAAGGTCGATGACCTTGAAAACAGGAGCCAGCGAAACAATCTCAGATTCATTAGTTTCCCGAGGGGGCTGAGAAGAATAATGTGGTCTCTTTCTTACAGCAAACTCTTCCTACACTGCTAGGCCTCCCAGAGGATTCTTAAGCCCCAGGTAGAGTGAGTTCATCATCATTCCTTAGCCCCACCTCCCAAACCAGGCAAAGGCCTAGGCTGCTGCTGGCTAAATTCCTGGATTTCAGACAAAAAGAGACTATCACGAAAGTGGCCAGAGAAATCAGCAATATAATGTTTGCAGGGGCACAGAATACATGTATTTCAGGACTACTGCAGAGAAATATCAGACCGCCAGAGAGAATATGGCTCGGCAAAGAAAATCCTTCATGCGCATGGATACTCTTTTTCCTTGCACTATCCAGCCACCATGAGGGTGCTACACAATGGAGCACTGTTAACGTTTGCATCTCCTGAAAATCAGATGGACTTTCTAAGAGCCCAGCACCCAGAGGACATTTGAGCACAAGGGGCTTATTTGGCTACGCGATGATGGTGGAATCAACAGAGATGGAAGGAACCTTGCAGGCTGCAGTAGATACACCTACTACTTTGCAAGTCCAAAATTTTGAGGCTGTCCTGCCTCCTAGATTGTGGAAGTGGCATCCCTCAGCCCAACATTCCAAATGCCAACACCCTAGAATACGGGCAGCTTCGATGAGCCCCCAACCTGATCACAGGCCTGGAGCTCGCCCGGGTATGGACCTGCAAGCGTACTTCACCCCGAATCCCTATGCTCCGCTCCAAACAGATAGTCCAGGCTCACAAGAATTCACCAATGGGGGTGCAGCATTGCAGCTAAGTAACAACAAAGCCACTATTGCAGGACAGAATAAATCTTGGGCGGATATTGTAGCATCTCCTTTGAGCCCACGAACGAGCCCTATGCATCTCTTGGCAGTTGCTGGGAACAATCGATCTCCTGAGTACACAAAGACTGATAAAGCATCTTCAAGGACATACTCTGACACAGTTACATGAAGGACTTTGGATAAGTGATGGCTCTTACCTAAACTAATGGGGGTACTTTGATCTGAGTAGAAGCTTGCCCCCCTCCCCCCAAGATTCCCTCTTTTTTCTTTTACACACAATCCTCCCTCCACCCCAGCTTCCCCTCTTTTGCTCCCCCCCCCCTTCTCTGTTATCTTTTACTTTTTTGGGGGGGGATATTTTCAAGGTACCTCTGATGGCAGCCTTGTAAGGCACACGACAGACACTCCTCTTGGATGGATCCTACGATTCTAACCCATTCCTCCCCTTACAGCTGATAGATAGCGATCTCTTTAAACTGCAGAGTGAGGCATCGCTCTATTATACACCTCTAGGTGTAGCATATGCTGCTGGCCAGCTTCATGGGACTTCCTGTTGGCCATCTGTAGGCCTGATGTAAATGGTTTTGGTTGTTGTGTTTGTTTGTAGAATGCATTGTTATTATATTACTTTTTGCAAGGTATCAGGTTACCAGACAAAGTTGCAGGGATAGAGTTTAAGCTGATCGGCTGCTGTATGGTGTCCTGGAAGGACCTTCCTCCTCTCAGCCTTATGTCTATTTCATATTGGCAACATCAGAACTGGTTTTGTAAGAAAATTGGATTATGGCTGACATAAATTTAATCACCTGGAATGTGAAGGGACTTAATACCCCCATAAAGCATTCACAGGTTTTGGGACACTTAAAAAGTCTGAGAGCGGATGTTGCTCTACTCCAGGAGACTAAACTCTGGCAAGTAGATAATGGTAGCCTTAAAAGGGCATGGGTGGGCCTGGTTGTATCTTCCTCTGCTTCTACGTATAACAGAGGAGTCGCTATTCTGGTGCACAAATCTCTTCACTGGACTTTAGCTAAATCTAAGCGGGACAACTCTGGTCACTGGATAATGGCTCTTTTTTTTAGACAACAAGGGCCCTGGTAGTCGCCAACTTGTATGGCCCTAATGAGGACCTACTGGAATGCTTTCATGCTATGGTGCAGTCCCTCTCTCTTTAGCAGGGACCGAACACCGTGATACTGGGGTGATCTTGATGTTCCTTTAGACTTGAGTGCTGATAGGAATACTAATACCCCAGATAGGCACCCCAAAGTAAGAAGGGCATTGCAGCAGTTTATGGCTGATATGGGATTACAAGATGCTTGGAGAATCCTTTACCCCCAAGAAAAAGAATACACGTTTTTCTCTCCAGTTCACAAAAATTATTCCCATTTTGGACTATTGGCTAATTTCTTCATTTCAGCGGAGCATAGAATCTGACATTCAGATCTATCCAATAGTGATATCGGATCATGCTCCTGTCCACTTGCTGTTAATGTGGGGCTCAGAGATTAGACTCTCTCGCACCTGGAAACTTGACCGTCTCTTATTGCGGGATCCAGATTTTCCTGTTTGGGTGACCACACAAGTTAAACTGTTCTTGCAGGATAATTCCCCTTAGATGACAGACCTGGCGTGTCTGTGGGAAGCACTGAAAGCCACAGCTAGAGGGGTTATTATGGTTTGCTGCCACCCGTAGATGGCAGAGGAACAACTTAAAAGGTTCAATAATGCCTGGCTGTATTGAGAGCACTTGTAAGAAGCCCCCCACATGACTCCAGACCTCTCCTTATCATTTGAAATGATTTGTCTTCGCTCGATATTAATAACTTTGGATGGAAGGCAGAGCTGGCTGTTCTTCATTCAAAACATAGGTATTGGGGGAGGTGAGAAAGGGGGAAAATTTAGCGTAGACTACGCAAGCAGAGAGCGGAGAGCTATATCACTGGCCTCAGAGATTCAAGTGCAGTAATACAGGTGACTCAAGAATGTTTAAATAACATAATGGCGAATTTCTATAAGGAACTATATACATCCTCGAGAACTATGGATCCTATGAGGATAAGCCAATTCCTCAATCTACTTTCTATCCCTTGGCTATCCCCGCAGAAGGCAAAGACCTTAGAAGCCCCCATCACTCCTGTGGAAGTGACCATAGCCTTAAAGGCCTTAAATGCGGGCAAAGCACCAAGAGGAGATGGATTTCCCCCTGAGTTCTGGAGTATGGTAGCTCCGCAAATTACCCCTCTCTTGGCGACCCTTTTTAACTCAGCGAAAAAACTCTGGCTCCTTTCCTAATTGACTTAGAGAAGCAATCATTACAACTTTCCCTAAGAAAGGGAAAGACCCTACAACGCCTTCTATCAGCCAATATCTCTGATAAATTCCAACAGCAAAATATTTGAGAAACTTATGGCCAGGGGGCTCAGCCCCTTACTCACTTCCTGGTCCATCCCTCCCAGGCGGATTTGTCCCAGGAGATACAGTAGGGACCACATCCATTCTATGATTAACATTATGATCTTTGCCTAAACAGGCACAACTCCCGCTGCAGCAGTGGCAATAGATTTCGAGAAGGCCTGATTCCCTTGAATGGGATTTCCTGCTGCAGGTGCTGGAAGCCACGGATGTGGATCCCACTTTCGGCCTGGATTGCTGTGCTGTATAATAAGCCCATGGCATGGGTTCATATAAACACCACACTGTCTGCTCCCCTCTCTGTGGTGGGGAACTAGGCAAGGGTGCTCACTCTCCCTTACTTTTATGTTTGCACTAGAACCCCATCAATTGTCATTCGATCCTCTTCTGAAATTAAAGGTATCCACATTGGTGAAAAGGCATACTGTACCTTTCTATATGTGGATGACCAGCTGGTGCCACTAGCTGATGCCCCAGCTTCCATCCCCCCCTTCTTAATTTGTTGGTGGAATTTGCTAAGCTATCAGGTCTAAAAATCAATTGTTCCAAAACAGAGGGCTAAATATTCGATGCACTAAGCCCTTAGTTGATCAGTATGGGCTTCAGTGGGTGGCCCATTCAATAGTGTATTTGGGTATCAGACTACAGACAGACTTAGCTAAAATCTGGGAGCTAAATTTAAACCCCCTGATTGCAGAAATTAGAACTGAATTGGATCGGTGACATAAACTACTGTACATCTTACATTGGCTGGCAAAATATCAGCTATTAAAATGGTTGTTGCCCCAAAGCTCCTTTATACTTTATCGCATATCCCTTTGGCGCTCCCGGCAATGTGGGAAACAGCTATAGATAAGATGCTCTCTAGTTTCCTGTGGGAAAAGGCCAAACCTAGATATAGCAGAAACAAATTACACACACACTGGAAACGAGGGGGTTGGAACCTCCCTTGGATTGAAGGGTGCAGATTAACATACCTCACAGCACAGACAATGGTCTGGTTTCTCCCACCAGGGGTAATAAGCCACAGTGGGCAGAGATGGAGTAGGAAAGGGCTGGGTGAAGGAGCTTAGCAACCCTGCTGTACTCCCCTCTACCCCAGCCTTTGCAGGACCATCCTACTATCTTGGCCTCTGTCTTGGCATGGCATTCAGTCCATAAGAAAATAAAGGCTAATCCTTATCCATTGGCAGAAATGCCAATCTGGCGTAATAATGCCTTTATGATTGAGGGGAAAACATTTCTCTGGGTAGACTGGGTAAATAAGGAGATTTTTAAATTAGCTCAGGTTCTGGATGAGGGTGGACAAAATATGAAATCTTTTAAGGAATTAGATGCTGAGTACCATATGGGGACCAAAATCTTTTGGCAATATTTGCAATTACGGAGTGTGGTACAGACTTACATCAAACATCGCCATGTGGCATGACCGAGCAACCCAACCCCCCTGTCTAGCTGGCTATTGGTGAAGAAGGGTGTAGTTAGTCGCATTTACTTGGCCCTTAGGTCACAGCTCCCCTCTGGGTCTAATACAGCCAAGGCTAGATGGGAAAAGGCCCTTAATCAGCCTATATCAGAGGAGCAATGGTCGGTATGCTAGAGGGAAGCCCACAAAAATCTTCCGGATGCTCGCAGCCAGCTAATACAGCATAAAATACTTTCTCATTGGTATCGCACCCCCCACCATGCTTTACCGTATGTGTCTGGCAAACACTGACCTATGCTGAAGGTGCGACATCCCAGGTGGGGACTTGGCCCATATCTTATGGCATTGCCCAAAAGTTACTATCCTTTTGGATAGCAGTATCCAGCTTTGCTGAACAAATACTGGGGGCTACAATTGGTCTGTCCCCTATGCTTTGGATCCTGGGTCTGACACCTCAGGGTTTGAAACTGTCCAGGATGCAGACCTGATGGCTATCAATATATAGCCTTCAGGCTAAATGGCTAATTTAAGCCATTGGAAATCTATAGAGATCCCATCTATGTCGGAACTATACAATTCAATGGACCTCATCGCCAAGTTAGACCACTTATCCCATATAGCTGATAGCACAATGTCCAAATATCATCTCTGCTGGGGCCCCATATGGCTTTTCTTTCCCTCGAGCAGGGTAGGCTGACTGCCAAGGATCTCCCCCATTAGGTGATTATCTAAATTAAGCAAGCGATTGGCAATCCTAAACTCTAGGTTTAATGCAATATTAGACCCCTGTATATTCTCCTTTCTTAACAATTAAATATGCTACCATGAAGTTTTGCTTAATTTAACTTGTTTATCAGTAAGAACAGGTTATTTTCCTAGTGAGAAAATTGCCTCAATTTGTATATACTAAAGTTTTGTGCCCTTTTATGCATAGTGAAGAATGTTTAAGATAAAATAAGGACTCACAGAGGCTTACCCCTTTAGAATTACCCTATGGCAGATAATTGCAAGCAGCTATAATTTCAGGTACCTATGTACAATGGAATAAAGGAAAAATGTTATGCCATGTTTGTACCACTCTCACGCAAGATATTATATATGTTGTGTACTGCCCATAGTCCAGAATATCTCACTGTTTGTAAGCTTGTCTAGCATAATGACTATGGCTCTGAAGCTTAACTGTATGTTTCTTACTGACGAAATCAACAAAAAAGTACTAACTAAGAAAAAAAAATGACATCATAAAAAATATAAGGAGGTCAGAAATACAAATATATTAAAAAAACTACATGATGAATTTTGTTGTCAGCTACTACAGTTGCTTTCAGTACCTCAAGCTAGCTGGATTAAACTCCCACTGAAACAATGCAGCTGCTGCTGCGTGAATGCTTTGTTGCTGCAGCAATCCACAGCAATGGGAAACATTTTCATGATCATCATATGTACTGCATGTGCTATAAATGGAACTCAGTGTTGAACAATGTGGGGAATTCTGCCATTTCATACCTGGGTCTGAGTTTTTGAAGACCAGGACATAAGCACATTTTCAGATACACCTGAGTCTAGCTGCAGCTACTGTGTCTGGCATCTAGCTTTTAAAACTGTGTCTTACTATAACAATTGGACACCACTGAGTGACTGCAGTTTATTCCTCACAAAAATGGTGGACAAGACTTAACAACACATCAGTTGCTAAATAGGTCAGGGCAAAATTTGCAAATTCCGATTATGTGGAATTTCATGAAATTCCATGATGTTTGTGAACTTTCAACAACATTTTTCAGCATTTCCCAACATTCATTAATTGGTCATAACTCAGTCCATCATGTAGCAAGAGATCTGAGTGCATACTGTTTGGAAGAGACCCTAAATAGATAGGGAATTTAAAGGGTCTTAAATTCTGGCAATTTATTATTCATGTGAAAATTTCTGAAAATATTTCTGTACCTCAGTTTGGCCACCTATGACACTAGATAACTGAACATTTGTATGCATATTATCTTGGATGAGTCTTAGAAACTGCTAAATAGAGAGGTAGCTGGTCATGTAAATTGTAATTTCCAGAAGTTCAACATTTCACAGTTTAATTATTTGTTAAATTGTGTGAACATTTTCAAAATATTCGGATGTTTACAGCTCAACTGCTACTGCAGGTCCACACTCAAGATTTGGCATACATACCAAAGTAAATATGTCCTGGAATCTAATTAAGCTGGATAAATGTCATTTAGTATGGTAACATTTATTGTGAATGCCTTTGAAATGACTGATTGGCAAAATTTGCTCAAAGATTCATGGATACATAACAAGTAATGCCACCAGAATTCCACTTGTGGAATATAGCTTTCACAAAGCACTTATTTATTTATTTGAATTTTGCTAACCGGGTAAGACCACTGAGACAATAAAAGTCCTTTTTCAGGATCAACCCAGGGTCACATGTTTCATAGCAGTACAACAAGTATCACAGAGCAGAGCATTACATTTCATAGCAGAACAAGTATCACAGAGCAGAGCATTACATTTCATAGCAGAACAAGTATCACAGAGCAGAGCATTACATTTCATAGCAGAACAAGTATCACAGAGCAGTACAGTGTATAGATAGAAATGCAATCATCAATTCCATGTACAATATATAGAATAGTAGATGGGTGACCATCCACAACCAGGCCGTGTTTCCATCGAGGTTGTTGATGAGAGGTCTTCATGATGTCTTCAACAACTGAAATGAAAACAAAGCCGTAGTTGTGGATGGTTAACCATCCACTAGTTTATATAGTATATGGTTCCTGGGTTGTCTTTTTTTTTTTTTCATTTTTTTACCTCAGTTATGTCCTGCTGTTCCTGCTCTGGCTCTCCTGCTTGTCCCACTCTGACACAGTTTGGCTTTACCCCATTCCGCTAGCTCGTCACCCATTTAGTTTAAAAAATAAATAAAAAATGAAATGACTGTGATTCACAATTGTGACACAGAGCCTTGTAAGGCTGTCCATGTCAAAACGAGGAGGGTTCCCCACCAGTGCTCGCTAAGTCACGCCACCATGTTGTATGATTTTTTTCCTCACAGCATTGTTCAGTGAGCCAATCAGTTGATAGGGTAGAAAAGTTGTTGTACTATTGATGTGACATCAGAGCAATAGTACAACAACTTTTTACCTTTGAACTGTCCTACAACAAGATTTTGAAATCCACGGCTTTAGTCACAATAAGCCCTTCCATATACTATTGTTATATATACCAATACATTACATTGTATATATTATATTTTATAGTATCACAACAGGTATCACAGAGCAGTACAGTGTACAGACAGTAAATGCAATACATCTGTGAAGCATCATCACTGCTATCACAATTATCACGACTGAGTCACCTCCCGCAACACTCCTACAACAGTGATGCCCAGCAGCATTCTCCGTCGCGACGAACAATATCAGGATACTTCCTTCACAGTGGCCTGAGTCACTGCTAGTTGTAAAGCTTGGTGTCACTTGGTGCCACCGTTTTCAAATTAGTAAACATATACAGTGTTATCTGCAGGGTTGTTAAAGAGTCAGCAGATGGCACAGTATGGAAACAATGCTGCATGTGCATGTGTTTCCACAAGTTATATAGTCACAAAGCTCTAGTTGTTTGCTGGCATATTGCAAGAAGACAGGCTAGTGCACAGTGGTATCCTTGACTATTCTTCATGGTTCATCACTCAAGATACTGACCTGACACTTGGCACTACTATATTTGTACTATGGAGCCTTCTATAATGCTACCTTATTACCAGTTTACCCAGCCTTTCCATTACTGTACAATGGTAGCTGAAGTGTATGAGTGGGCAAAATGTATGGCCATGGTGTCGACAGAAGTATCACAACATTCCACAGTTTCACAAAAGCTCATTAAATTTAGCTTTACTTACTGATGCTATTTTAGAATCTTTGTTGTGTATAACCTGGCCAGCCTTTGAGCAAGATATTAGAGAGTTAACACAAACAGACTCTTTTTTTTTTTCCCATATTTGTTTTTCTCCCAGTTGTCAGCTTATCTTTCAGGGATATAGTCTGTGCACAGAGGCATACCCTGATCTGGCTGAACCCAGCTGTCATTCAGTTAACTTCTGTTTTTTTCTCTCATATTTGTTTTCCTCCCACCTCCCCTGATAGTGCAGTGCATCTGTCTGTCTCACACTGCCACAGCTTTTCCCACAGCAGGAGCAAGCTCCCTGGCTCAACAACATGGGTCACTGTGTTGGTGGGACCTGTCACCAAATTTCCATGACTGAGATACACTGCAAATCAGCAGCTGTTTCAGCCATGGCTCGCCTCTTATGTGACTTTCCATGCTCAGTTCTGAACCCAAGTCATCAACATGGCCAAGGTTGGATTGGTATACAGGGGCCCACCTGGACAATGGCCACAGGGGCCCACCTGGACATGCAACTGGGGAGGGTACAGGGTGACACAGTCTGATCAGTATACCACATACATGTGATATGCCAGCTCCATATACAGTGTACAGTCACCTGCAGTGTCCCACGCACCCCTGTATGAGAGGAACATGGTGATGATTGCAAGGCATGGTGGAGTGCAGAGGGTGTCTAGGTACCTGAGTGGGAGGGACCCACTTATGTGCACCTATGGTGTACCACTGTGGGTGTGTGCCACAGATCAGTCCCTGGCCTGTGCCAGGCTATCACCCAACCACCAGACTACCTGGGCACTGTTGCCCCAGATGGCACCCTGGGTGCATGCCACTTCCAAGTGGCACCCTGCAGGCCACAGGGGTGCAGGCCAAGGCCCCCGGTACATTTTCTACATTGTGGCTGTCTGCTCTGCTGGTGTGCTGCGGAGGTACCTGAGAGCACTGGCATGTGGCTGCTGAGAGTCTACATCCAGGGGGTGGTGTGTAGTGGTGTTCTCTGGATGGCGCTAGTGGTGACACAGCACCTGAAGCTCTGAGTATGTCCATCCTGGCATAACAGCTGTGTGTGGGTGCCCAAAGCATGTTCTGGTGCATCTCTGAGAGCTGTCTCCGGATGGCCTGCCTGCTGTTCTGTGGCCTGCCTGTTCGTGGCTGGCCAATTTAGGCTATCTTTTTGTATGCCTAACTTTGGGCAGCTCATTTCTGTGATGTGCAGAAGATGCACTGCGCATTGTGGCCAACATAGAGGTGCACAGCATATTCATGGGAATGCCCCTTTATTTTGCTGCATACATTATTTGGTGAGATGGCATCAGGAGATTCATGATGCATCTCTTCCTTTGAATATCACAGTTTTGTGCATTTTCTAGGATTAGTGGTACATCTCCTTTGAAAATGTGGGTCATAGTGCTTAAAATTCTGCAGTTTAAAGAATTGCAAAATGTAGTTAAAAAAATTTTAGAAGTCTCAAGGGTTATAACTCAGTCACCCTTAAAGACAGAAATTTGTAACTTGAGACACTTCTGAATGGACCTTTGTAAAGTCATCACATGAAATTCAATGCAGTTTGGAGAGATGTACTTTAAATTATATGCAAATAACAGAAATCACTATTTTGGTGAAATTTCATGACTTTTGGGAAATTTTGAAAAATGTTATAAAAGTGAAATCAGAATTTTGTCAGGAGATAAATTTCACCTAGCCTCTACTGCTTAAACATCGATAACATGCTATATATATATATATATAGCTTTACTGGTAGTGCAGCTACAGTGTAGTTAGGATTGCCCGGCTGTTTCTATGTTAAACCCAAATGTTTGCACTTTAATAACTTTGTCACCATATGATGGATTTGCCGATAATTTTGCATGCATGGTTTGGTACCAGAGATCTCTGGATCTGGTGAGTTGCATTGTGGTCGGATGAGTGGTTGTGGAGCTGCAGGGTACCAAAAAAAGGAAGCACAAAAACAGGGTTTTTGTATGTTTCTTTGCTTGTGGCTACAGCCTACACAATTTGTCCATTTGGTCTAAAATCTTCACAGAAGATAAAGACTGGATCACTGATGTGCCTTCCAAAGATTTGGTGAAAAAAATATTCAATTGTTCAAAGGTTATTAAAAAACAAGTTTCCCATTATAGTCAATGGGAAAAAAATATACAGTATGTGTCTCTCGAAAACTGTCCCCACTACATTTTTCTGTTGCAAATGACCCTTTTACTGTCGTGTGGTGGTGATCTTGTTTTCAGTTAGTGAGAGAGAAAAATGGCTGCTGTTTAAATTTGGGATCTCTAGGTAAACACACTGACAGTTGTGTTTACCTAGTCGGGCCCTGAGGATCACAGCACTATCTTTTGGAGGAAAAAACAGTAATGCCGTTTTGGTGATCGGCCCACCTGTGGTGTTGCAAGTGTGACAGAATGGATGTACTCTTGCAAATCACGTAAATCGTCGTAGACTCCATTCTGTCGTAGAAGTTCTGCAAACTGTCACAATTTATAAACAGAACATGACCCCAAAACAGCAGTTCTTTGCCACCCCACAGCATCAAATGGTTAGCTTTGGGCTGAAATATGCAGGGGTGGCAAGCCATGGTCCCACAGATGTGTTGTTGGTGGTTTGGTCTCCAAGCATTCAATGGGCCCATAGTTACAGCACTCTGAAGTTGAGAAATTTCCCATAGGCTACCATTGCAGCACCCACAGTGACTTTCAATGCCTGTATCTCGGAAATGGTGTGATATATGGATTTTTCATTCTTCACAGCTTAATTCACCTGTAGGCAAACTAAGCCTGTGTGGAAGTTTCAAATACATGAATACCACTGCAGTGGAATTTTTTTCATAGTTGCTACGACTACTGAGATATTGCTAAAATAGTGTTTCAATGGTTTCTTTTCAGTACTATACAGCTGCTGTATGGTCCTGTACTTATGTGTATGTGGGGGCACAGGGCCCAGAGGGCCCACACTCCCTCTGCCACCTACCACTTACTAGTTACATTACACTTTCTCAAAAAGAAGGGAAATTCATTGCAAAAAACTTCATTAATACATCAGTTAGGGTTAACAGCACAGCAACAAAGTTTGGAAATGTGATGTGGTTACCCCCACACACACCAACCCCCATACACTCCACACACCAACAGACATTGGGGTGTGCCATGGAGATTGTCAGGCCAAACTCTCCTCCATTCTCCTATACTGTAGCTTATCAGCCTGTTTACACAAAGAATGGGGTGAGTTGGGTCTGATGACCACATGGCACACCCTGACGTCTGTTGGTATGTGGTGTGTGTGTGTGTGTGTGTGTGTGTGTGTGTGTGTGTGTGTGTGGTAACCTCTAACATCACATTTCCAAACTTTTTTTGTCGCTGTGCTATCAACCCTAACTGATGATTTAATGAAGTTTTTTGCAATGAATATATATATATATATATATATATATATATATATATATATATATACATATATATATATATATATATATATATATATATACACACACATACATATACAAATCATTTTCATATTTCATAGTTTTTGCACTTTTATAACATTTGTTTGTACATTAAGAAGCCTCCTGCATCTTCCTTTGCTGAGCAATTTAAAATCCTCTTTAAATCTTGTCTGCCATTTTTTGGGAGTAAACTGCGGTAAACCAATACCATTTATGCCAGCTTTAAACACATCTGCAAGTGTGGGACCAGGTAAGCTAAACCATCTAAATGATGTCTAACCAACTTAGTTCTTGGAAATCAGCATCCACCAATGGATGGTTGAGCTGTATGTTTATATGTACAGTTACTGTGTCTCATATGTTTATGATTGTGTTCTGAGCTCTTTGAGTGACAGAGATGTGAGGCGAAGCTTAGCAGTTTTGGCATACAAAGAATTTATGGAGAAACTCTTAGAACCACGAGAGACACAGGAACTGCACATGCCCTTCCTCAAAGGTACTGTCTGTGGAAATACAAGCCCAACAGTATTCCAACTAATCAGGAAGCCAAACAGTCCACCTGTCTGAACCCTAAATCCATAAACCATTCAGTAATTGACTATATTCTTACTTCCCATTCATACAGCATAGTTGCTACTACCAGCAGCTTAATCTAGTTCAGTTTCAGTTGGTTTGCATCTGCATTCCCCCCCCACTCCTCTGAATGAGGCTAAAAATAGGCAGTATTGTGCAAGCCTCATTTCCCAGTCAACAAGACCTAAATAAATAAAAATGTTTTGCATGAGGATCATTCATAGGCCCTAAGCTTCTCCCAGAATTATCTTCTACCACTCTTTTTGTGATCTTGATTTCCACTTTTTACTGGATGATCTCTGCAGTTTTGACTGGTTCCAAACCTCACAAGCCCCTAGTGTTGATAATACTCTGGACTACTTCCATAGCAATTTCCTCTTTACCGGTATATTATGCCCCCTCTGCAGATCTACAGGAAGGGAATTCATCTTCCTTGAGTCTTAACTGATCTTGTTGCACTGGGCAGGGATCGTGATGTGGCCCATGCCTCTAATTATGCCTCTAACTCACCCACAGACCTCCACTATAAACAACTCAGCAATGCTTGCCTTGAGCAGCTCCAAGCTGTCAATTTCAGCTATTTTCAAACCACCTTGCAAGCAAACATAAACTGCCCACCCAAGTTCGGGAAGGTGTGACACAATTGCTCTGACTCTTCCCATTCCCACTCATCTACCTCTTCCTGCAAGTTGGTCATTTCAAATCTCTGTTCCCTAAGAATTTATTGCCACATTTAAAATTACTTACCACCTCTCATACTCCTTTCTTTTTCTGTCTCCCTATCTCTCATTGTGACACTCAAAAGGCCTTGCATGGTCTCTGTCTGATGAACGCAATAGCCCATATGGTCTGGACCAGTCTCTTCTCTCTGTGCTGCTCCTGCAACTTCCATTTCAGTTTCTCCATTCTAAATCTGTCATTTACCCCATCCACAGTTCTCCTGGCCTGAAGGTGGCAAGAATCATCCTTCTCCACAAGGGTGGGGTTGCAACCCTTCCTGGCAACTGCAGAAGTATTTCCTTCCTCCTTGTCCTTGCAAAACTGCAAGAGACTTTTGTTCACTCTTAGCATATAACTGTCCTCTCCTCTGCTTTCCTGTGTCTTTTCCAGTCAGAATTCAGGGCAAATCACTTCATCATCACCTCCCTGTTAAGGTTTACTGAGTACATCCTTAATGGGATTGAGAATGACCTCTACACAATTGCCGTGTTGATCATTGTATCTCAGGCTTTTGACAGTCTCCAATCCCTTTCTACTAAATAAGTTGTCCAGTGCCAGGTTGTCTGCACAGGCCATCTGCTGGTTTATCACTTACCTTTCCAACAGAGTACAGTCTAAACAGAACAGTTCACATTAAACTTATTGTGCAATCAGTTTGTAATCTATTCGTTGAATATGATTGCAGTGAGTTGCCAACCAGCTGTTTCTTTTTCTTCAACTGTAACCGAAAGTATTGTAGGAACTTATTCAGCGGTCAGAAGAAACCAACTAACAACCATTATCAGTAATTAAGAGATTTCCTATGCCAAGTCTTAACATCTCAGATGTTAACCAGCTGTTGACAGGTCGCACAGTAAGTTTAATATGAATTCTGGAAGAAGATCCATACTTATCATAATTTATTTTCTGTTCTCTTCAATGTTGTCAATGAGGAAGTAGTATATACATACAGGTATGGGTAATGTTCTTCCCTACCATTGCAGTGGTGCAGCTCAAAAGCAGTGACCTCAGCACAGACCCCAGAAATATGGAACATTCCATCTGCAATAGGTTCACTTCAGTTAACACTGTGCACAAGATACAAAACATTATTACTGTCCACATTCCTAGTCGAACCATTGCATAAACATATACAAGAAAAATGAGGGAAAAATAAATTCAAGCCTACCTTGTCCTGATAGAAAAGGACCCACATTTTGAATATGCAAATCAGGGTTGGACTGGGGTACAGGGCCCACCTGAAACACTGATACAATGGCCTGCCTTGAAAATCAATAGGGAGGGTCTGGGGTGACACAATCATAGCAATATTCCACTTCAGTTTGATACACTAGCTCTGTGTTTGCATCTTAGATTTGCTTGCAGTGCCCAAATACCTCATTTAATTAGAATATAGATGATAAATACAAAGATTTTCAGAGTTTTGAAGGTGGCCAGATACAAAACAGAGAGGTACCCACCTGGAAATTTCCTGGTATCCTGGTGTGTCAGTCTCAACTGTGATGCAATGTGACTTCATCCCACATTTGCCACTTGAGGCCTCCAGCATTAGACACTAGGCTCACCACTGGATCTCAATCCCTACCATTCCTGAAAGCTTGTTTTAAACAGATAAACATGCTTAGTTAAGGAAAGGCAAACTATATTCTTGACAACTGGCGAATACCGTGTGGGCTTCCCAGACAAACATAGCTTATATGTCTCACCATGTAATCTATTAGTTTGCTTCACCAATTATAAGTTATCATACAAACGTGTTCAGATATACTGTAGTTGATGATTCCGAAGCCCAAACAGCACAGTAGGTATCATTCAATACAAAGACAATGGACATCTACAAAGCTCTTATACTTACATATATTAGACAATATTCTTCAGAAGAGCAGAGAGCTCCAGGGAGAGGCCCCACTGACAAAGTTGCAGCTAACAAAAAGGAATTACTATATGTATGATGACATTTCTTTGTCTTTATCATGCCACATTGTCAATGGGAAGTAGTTAATACATATGGGATCTAAAGAGCAGTTACCCATTTTAGTAGGGTGGGAGAGAATATTGCACCATATAATTCCCTGACATGTAGTCTCTGGACTCATCCAACAACCACTGTTGCAAAATGTAATACCAAATAGTTGTGACAACAAGATTTAGGGCATAAACCCTGTGGAACCCTGAAAACACAAGAATGGCAGACTACAAAACAAAAATTGCTTGATACTGCAACAAGACATCCCTCTTAGTCTAGAATGCTAGGAGCATCCTAGAAAAGTAAAATGCTTTGCCCTGAGCAAACCATTCCCTACCAATGGCAACAGTTAAAGAGGCATTATTCCTGTTAATATAACTCTAAGAGAGGTCTTTGTCTCTCTCTGCTCAGGGCCGGATGACAGTAGAGGGCTGTTAAAAACACCAAAGTCTGAAGGAGGCATCACCCTGACTGTTCATTTTATATGGAAAATTCCTAGTGTGGAGGAAACTAGGGCCTTTCATACTCCATGTAAAACCACTATGGAACCATGGAACTATGAGGGAGTCATAAGGACGATACCCACATGCAAAACAACATCCAAACCCGAGGCCTTGAAGTTCATAACACCCTGGTCTTCAACCCCAGAGCCAAAGTTCCACACTGTGAATACCATAGAGGACTATCTTTTACTGAGCAACACAGAGATTCCTTACTTGTCAGGAACCCCTGCTTTTGAGTCTTCCCTGTTCAAATGAATGAGGCTGTCAACTGTGTACATTGTTGTCTGGGACAAAACTGGAGACCACAGTCTTCCAATCCACTCTGAGATTATCAAGGAAACTTCCTTCTGCCCCTGAATCCTATGGACACAGAGCAACAGTGAGAAAAATTGCTAGGCCAGTATGCTTCAGTAAGTCTCACTACCAGGGTGGACATCCACTGTCTCCACCCATGGTCACCGGGAAAAATTAAGTACCTCAATGCACAAGAGAACTCCTGTGGACACATAGGGTGACCTGTGACTGGTGAAGCTTCTGTCCTGCAGGACAAATACCTCCCAAGAGGATCACCCCCATCCCCGGCTGTACATACTTCATGACCTATACAATCTGTCTAGATATTCCATTCTCCTGCTAGAGGTTCAAAGAAGCAGTTCAACTATGGCTATAACCAATCTAACTGAAGCGTTGCTTTTTTTTTTTAGGTGTTCTCCTCGAGAAGAGAACAAATTGTTCTGGAGTCAGATAACCTGTCTACCCAGCTGCTTGTACACCCCAATAGCTTGCTCACAGGAATAACAGAGTCACTTCTAAATAGAGGCCCCTATTTCTGCAACTCCTATTGCTTATGTCAACTGTGAACTAAAACCTGGGCAAGAACACAAGGTGCTCCTTTATCCCCAAGACCAGTTAGATATTGAGGCACTGTGACAGAAGACTTTAGTCTCCTAATGCTGGAACCTGATCCAGAAATGTGCCACTCCACTCACAACTGGGCTCAATACATCAAACTGGTCCTAACTGGAGTCAAGGGAAGGCTTGACCAGGAAGTTGTGAGGCACCCAACTGCGCAAGGTTATGCAACAGTGTTCCTGTATGGGGGTGCCTCAAGAGCTGCTCAGACTCTGGACAGTTATGAGCCTAGATATGCAACAGGGTAACAGTTGAAATAGGATTTTGTACCCTAACCAGCATACCTGGATAACAACAAGGTCTAATGAATAAAACCAGCTGCCTGATATGCCAAATACTGAGTGCTCCTGGATGGATCCACGATGGGAGTCCGACAAAAATTTTGTCGAACGCCCTGTCAGCAACACCAGCAGGTCGACCGCATTCTTCAGTCGGCTGCCAGTTCGCATTGTGTTTGTTGTTCTTGGGGGCTTTACCCAAACCCACCACGGGCGTGACCTCTGCACCTCCACTTAAGATTCTCAGCTCCAGTCGAGCTGATTGGGTGCAGGACCCCACAGACAGCAGTGGGTCTACCACAGCGGCTTGGCAATGTAGTCGCTGTGGGGGACCTCACAGAAATGTTGCTGTCGGGGTAACTCTTCCTGGATCAATACTACTCCCAAGGATTCTTATTTTCAATAGTGTCATCGAACTGTCCCTGTTGATTAGCCAGTTGAGCAGCTCTAGGACTACTAAGTCCTGGCCATGGACCTCTCTTCACTTTTCTAAGCCCTGAACACATGACAGAGCAAACAGGGAAACCTGACTTACTGCCTGCCTCTGATGCAGCCAGACTCTTGTAGAATCCTAATTATCTTACTGCCATGGCTAAACCAAGATGCTGGCTTTGAGTAGAGAAAAGAGAAATATACACTAGGTAACATTCTCTAGCATACATGGAGTGGCTTGCAGGCTGGAAGATGAGCCAAAAATGCTTGACACCACTCTTGGGTGCTTAAAGGAAGCACAAGGCAACTTATCCAGCCTGATCCTCTAGAAAACACTGGTAGCCCTTCTAGCCTGATATTGCTAACCAAGCTCAGAACTATTGATTTCACCTTTCCCTGAAACAAAGGTTCTCGGTAAAAATGGCAAACACATGCATTTACATGGGAAAGGAGACATATCAGAATTTTGATTGCCCCACATGGATGCGCTTTATGCCATCTGGGTTTAAGCTGATAAACCCTCCTGTAGAGTTTACAGGAAAACCTTACATAAAGCAGCTGTACAACCACTTCTGAAGGAACCCAACTGTGCAGATAATGCCTGTCTACATAAACAATGTTGTGCAGCAGATAATGAAACTGCAGTTTTGCTGTGCTATACCAGATAAAATATTGGCTGTGTTCATGAACTGTAGACTAGAAGAATGTTTCTTCTGCCTACACTGCCATCTGTCTCCAACCAGCCTCAGGACAACAACCCCACACCAAACAGATCTGCTGTAGATGTTGTTTGAAGTCAGACCTGTAGCTACTTGTAATACTACTTATGGCATATGACCATAGCTGGCGAACCAGCTAAGTGGGCCTGTGATTGCCAGTCATTTTACTGGGGGATCTAAGAAAGAGCTGCAGGAATGTCTATTCCCTGTGGATCCTAGCTGGCTAATCCTACCTGAAAGCATGCGGCCCCAGAGATAGCACTGGAGGGAATACCAGGCTGCATAAGATATCTGCCCCCCTCTGGCTGACCATGGGTATGGCACTAGGAATAAAATATATAATGCCCAAATTGATTTCATTTGAAGTGCAGTCTTTTCTACATGATGCGCCCATGAAATAGATAAGATCTCCGTGCTGGACCACCACACCTTTTAGAAAACACGATGGTATACTCAGTCTAATGTGTGGCCAAATGTCAATGACCTTTTAACACAAGGATTATCCCTGAAAAGAAGGAAAGCTGACATCTAGTCCCGGATCTGGTGTAGCAGATTTTGCCGATTGACCCCTGCTCATCTCTGACCAGACCTGATCAGTGAGGCAATAGTTTTCTCAACACTGCAGATCCCACCACACTGTGTCTCATAGCTAGTGACAATAGGGTCTGAGCCTAGGTAAGTGACATGGAATCCAAGTGAGATCAGACATTACAGTTCTGGGCTCCATCCACTCTCCATTAATCTTTATCTTTCACTGGATCAAGATTCTCTCCAAAAGTCTCCTACATCCTTCTCTGGACCTTCGCGTTTGGGGTTCACTGGCCTATTTGGGTGAGCAGGGTCACTCTAGTCTGGTGCAGCTGGACA
The DNA here is from genome assembly GCA_016271365.2 of Neoceratodus forsteri. Classification (NCBI taxonomy): domain Eukaryota; kingdom Metazoa; phylum Chordata; order Ceratodontiformes; family Ceratodontidae; genus Neoceratodus; species Neoceratodus forsteri. Next base: position 947,042,056 of record CM057452.1, read on the forward strand.
TCCCAGTAGCAGTTTCAGGTTCAGGTGTCTTACACAGATATGGCCTACAGATCACCGGTATGTAATATTTTACATAAAAAAAGGTTATGATGGATTTGTGTGACTCAGCTTTACCATTGCCAGACCATTGGTGCAACCTCCCAGCTCAAGACTCCAGCTGGGCATGGCTTAAATAGACATGTCAGACTATGTTTCAAAGGACAGATGGTATGACACCATGGGAGAAGGGACTCATGGTCCTGTGGCAGGTCTTAAATCTCTCAAAATGAGTTTGTGATAAAACATGGTGCTATGAGCATGTCTGACTATACAAATATACAAGTATTTTATCAACTTTCTTTTCGCTCTGTTATTGTCCACTAAACCAGTTTTCAAACCAACTCCCTTGTCAAAAAACACAAAGGCGCAAGGAGCTAAGTGCTGTAACTCTGCAACAGCTACCTGATTTACTGCAATCTCCCTTATTTTTTTTTAATCAAGCTTTTTGACCCCATCTCTGCCTCCCACCTACTTGGTGATGGTGTTACATGGTAGAGCTGGCAAGTGGCTCTGGCACCCATTTGGAGGACTTAGTCTCAAGACCCTGCATCTCCACCGACCATCCTGGCAAGACCCATTGCTGCCCCCAGTGGCAAGGCTGAGGTGAAGGGGTGTTGCCTCCCCACAGAGACCAACACTCTAGAGTCCGGGGGCCAGCGTGATGCTGCAGGGCCATCATGGAGCCTGTCGGCTCTATTTCTTACATTTTTCTCTCTGCTCCTTGCCGTGATTGCTTGCACGTGTGTGGAGGCATGCACATGCAGCAACTGCAGCACCCACCTGACTCTAGCCACTCCCAGCTGCACTACTTCTGGGCCTCCACTTGAGGGCAGCCTTGCAGTGGGCACAGCTGGGTCCCCACCAAGGAGGGGAAAGCTGCCTTACGGCTGCTCAAACCATTTCCTGCCTCCACCTCCCTGCCAACCCTCAATGCTCCAGACTTGTTCCCTAACCCAGGTTTGCCAGAGTAGTGTAAGGTGTGGTATCCAGCGCCTCAACCCTCAGTGCCACTGGGCTGGCTACTGCAGTCTCTTTCAGTCAGATAAATACACTCTCACCAAGCAAAGAAATAAACTCTCCTACTGCAGCATACTTAAACCATAGTTATCTCTGCAAAATGTGTAGAGAAAACAGAAACATTTGACTCCAGTCCCTGCATCCTACCAAAGAGCAAATACCCAGTTGAAGCCTTCTTAAACAGAGCCACTCTGGTTATTGTCTACAGTTACTACCTTTGTAGGCTGAGCCACTATGTGCCACGCTACTGATCCAAGGAAGGTTAAGTGATTTTTGCTCACAGTCATACAGTATGCAAGTGGCAGTTGTGGGATTCAAACCCCGGATCATGGGTCTCTGTGTGCCCAGCTTGGTGCTCTCAGCTCAATCTATACTGCTTCACTAATGACAGACATCCTCCTCCAGTCCTCCTGTATTCTATGGAACACTAGTTAAAACACAACTATCTCAGGGTGTGGTAGGGCATGCTGTTCTCACTCTGAACCACACTTTGGAGAACCAAAGAAGCAGGTGACTCAGTGTGCAGGCTCACAGTGGTGGTGCACATCACTCCATGCATCCCAACATGGTGAGCTTGCAGTGTTGACATGTGCAGCCCCCTGAGACAGCCATTCCATTATCAGCACACAAAGTACAGAGATGAGGGTGGAATGAAAGCTACACAGGAGCCTACGGTGTTGCTGAGTGCTTGTTCTCCCCCTTGGAAAGGAGAGAGAGAGACATTCACAATGCATGAAGTGCTGTGACAAGAGATGAGGAAGGCTGGATGAAAACTGGCATGAGCTAAACTGCTGTGGAAAGTAGAATGGCAGAAATTTCATGCCCACTCAGAAGTCAGGAACTGAAGGAATGCAAAAGTAACAGTTGCACAGGTTCGATAATCTTGATCCCACTGGTCCTCTGATGCTGTGGCTTGCTCCCCTACTAACAGATAATCATGGACTGGATGGCAGCCTTTGGAGATCAGGAGCTGTTATTTCAAATGTCACAATGCTGTGACAGGCTCCCTGCTAGCTTTGACTGAATGCCACAGATAAAAATAGGAGAGGCACTGAGAGAAGAAACAAAAAAACACACTTCCTACAACTCTAGAAAAAAAGCATACTCCATCAAATAAAGTAGCACATTTGTAATTTGAGAGGGACAGCCCCATGGGAAAAATGCAAGAAGAAGGGTGGGAGGGAAATCAAACACTAATACAATCAAGAAATTATTGCACTCCACCTAACTATCTGTCTACAGTAGGTCCCCCTCCAAGAAAAAGTAAAATAACCTTGCTCACCTGCAGCACCATGCTTAAACAAGCATTTGTTAATGCCGAATGTTGATTGCGTTGGTCTGTTGAGCCTGCTCAGGGGCCCTCTGTCACTGGCTTAGTCTGTTTGTCCCAGTGCTGCAGGCTGCTCTTTTGTACTGGGCTGCTGCCTGCATTGGTGCCTTGTTCCACTGAGGAAGAAATCCACAGCTGTCCCGACAGAGCTCCATTGCGGTTGCTCACTCCCCTCTCTCACTCGCTCATTCTGTTTCTCCTGCGCTGTAGGCTGCCCTTTGTGCTGGGCTCCTGCCTGTGTTGACGCCTTTTTCTGCCCATAAAGAAATTTGCAGCAGTCCCGACAAAGCTCCGTCGAGCTCGTTCACTCCCCTTCTCTCACTCGCTCATTCTGTTCTGCTGGCGCTGCAGGCTGCCCTTTTCTACTGGGCTCCTGCCTGCATTGCTGCCTTCTTATGCCCACAAAGAAATTTGCAGCAGTTACAATATAGCTCTGTTGAGCTCACTCACTTGCTTATTCTGGTTTTCCTGCCACTGCAGGCTGCCCTTTTGTACTGGGCCCCTGCATGCATTGATGCCTTTTTCTGCCCACAAACAAATCTGCAGCAGTCCCAACAGAGCCCCGTTGAGCTCAATGACTCCTCCCTCACCGCTTGTTCTGTGTATCCTGGTGCTGCAGACTGCCCTTTGTACTGGGCTCCTGGCTGCATTGGTAGCTTTTTCTGGCCAGAAAGAAATCTGAAGCAGTCCCGACACAGCTCCACTGAGCTCGCTCACTCCCCCTCTGTCACTCTCGCATTCTGTTTGTGCCGGCTCTGCAAGCTGGGCTTTTGTACTGGGCTCCTGCCTGCGTTGCTGCATTTTCTGCCCACAAAGAACTCTGCAGCAGTCACTCTAGAGCTCCGTTGAGCTTGCTCACTACTGCTCTGTCACTCACTCATTCTGTTTCTCTTGGCGCTGCAGACTGCGCTTTTGTATGGGGCTGCTGGCTGCGTTGGCACCTTCGTCTGTCCACAAAGAAATCCGCAGCTGTCCCGACAGAGCTCCATTGAGGTTGCTCAGTCTCCCTCTCTCGTCACTCATTCTGTTTGTCCTGGCGCTGCAAGCTGCCCTTTTGTACACCTGCATTGGCGCCTTTTTCTGCCCACAAAGAAATCCCAGCAGTTCTGATAGAGCTCCGTTGTGCTCATTAAGTCCCCTTATGTCACTCGCTCGTACTGTTTGTCCCACTGCTGCAGGCTGGCCTTTTGTACTGGGCCCCTGCCTGTATTGACGCCTTTTTCTGCCCACAAAGAAATCTGCAGCAGTCCTGACAGCACTTTGGTGAGTTCGCTCACTCCCCCTCCCTCACTCGCTTTCTTGTTCTGTTTCTCCCAGTGCTGCAGGCTGCCATTTTGTACTGGGCTCTTGTGTTGGGGGCTTTGTCTGAACACAAAGAAATCCACACTAGTCCCGACAGAGCTCAGTTGAGCTCGGTCACCCCCCACTCGTCGATCTTAATCTGTCCCAAACACTGATTTTCTAGAGTGACTATGCTACTGTCTGGCAGGAGTGCAAAAACATATTTTAGCCAGGATGTGAAAAAATGACAGCTGTAGTGGTCTTAAGGAATTACGAAAAAATGCCACAGTTGAAAATGTGGTGTGACAGTATTACAAATTTGCGAAGTTACAAGGGTGCATGAAAACAGTTCAACACACGCTTGTAACACAGTAATGTTATGGAGTTTCATCACCACATTTTCAGCATAGGGATGTTAGGACCTCTGCTCATGAACAGTGCCCCTGTCATTTTCTTAATCTGGCCCGAGCACTGATTTCCCACAGTGACCATGTTATTCTGTGCCGAAACAGTGAAAACACATTTGGTCAGGATGTGAAAAATGACAGCTATACTGCTTATAAGGAGGTGTGAAAAATGGCACTGTTGAAAATCTGTTGTGACAATATTACAAATCTGAAATTATAAGGAGTGCGTGGAAAGCACGCATAATTTGTAACACAGTCAATTAATGAGCTATCATCACCAAATTTTCAACATAGGCATTTTAGGATCTCTCAAGATGAACATTGCCATTTTCTTAATCTGTCCCGAACAGTGATTTCCCACAGCGACCGCTCTATTCTGCGCTGGAAGTGCGGAAACACATTTCGGTCAGGATGGGAAAAATGACAGCTGTACTGTTCATAAGTAGGTCTGGGAAAATGGCAATGTTGAAAATCAGGAGTTAAATATTATGAATTCGCGAACTTACGAGCGTGCGTGCCAACTGTGCAATGCACGCTCGTAACACGGTCATTTTATGGAGTATCATTACTAAATGTGCAACATAGGCATTTTAGGACCTCTACTCATGAACAGTGTCACTGTCATTTTCTTAATCTGTCCTGAACACTGATTTCCCACAGGAACCGCACTGTTCAGCGCTGGAAGTGCGAAAACACATTTCGGCCAGGATGTGAACAATGACAGCTGTACTGCTCACAAGGAGGTGTGACAAAATGTCAATGTTAAAAACTGGAATGAAAATATTGTAAATTCGTGAAGTTAAGAGCATATGTAGCAACTGCGCAATGCACACTCGTAAAACAGTCATTTTTTTGGATTTTTTCCACTAAATTTGCAACATAGGCTTTTTGAGAGCCCACCTCATGAACACTGGCACTGTCATTTCATTAGTCAGCCACAAAGGGTGATTCCGCACAGCAAAACCACTTTTCAGGGCCAGTTAATGCCATGACATTTCAAGAATTCATGAGGAGGGTCCCAAACACCTCATGTTGAAAATTTGGTGAAAAATTCCAAAAATGCCGAGATATGCACTAAAGTTGAAAAACCCTATTTATTACATTATATACCTTACCAGCATTTTCTCAGTTCGCGGTCGGCTTTAAAGAGTGCAGGCGTGTTCCCGGTCCACCGAAGATCGTCGTGCCAAGCTCCGGAGTAAGTATGGGATAGGGGTGTGTGGAAGGCAGGGTGCGGTTGTGGGTTGGGGGGCAGGGGTGGCGCCAAGGGACAGTTTCTTTTTCAGGGACCAACAAACCAAAAGACGTTGCGGGACAGTTTTCCCTTCACAGGGACATCTGGCATGCTGGGGTGGGCCCAGCATGCCAGCAGAGACCTTGTTTTGGGGGCCAGCAGTAGCTGATGGGGATTGGGCACTCATCGGCAGGAACAAAGGGGGTATTCATTATGCTGACGGGATTGGGCACCACATTGGCAGGAACAAAACGGGGGTTCAATATGCCGACGGGGATTGGGCACCTGTCGGCAGGAACAAAATGGGGTGTTTTCATTATGCCGATGTGGATTGGGCACCTTCAGCAGGAACAAAATGGGGGTGTTTTATTATGCTAATGAGGATTGGGCACCCGCTGGCAGGAACAAAACGGGGGAAGGGGTTACAGAATGCCGACCGGGAGTCGGCAAGTAAACACGGTGAGGGGGGAGGGGGTTATATTGTTTGTGAACATGGCAGCAAGCCACCGCCATGTTCACAAACAATATCAGGGGTGTCACATCCCACCCTGCAATGACTGGTCGCTCCCTCACTGTAGCGGATGGCTGACGCTGCAGTGACAAGGCAGCCCCTGATTGCAGTGGCTACTTTTTTAGAAGGTTGTGGCACGCTGGCTGAACTAGTGTCAGCAGTAGTGTGCCATGACATTGGGGAACAGGGGACAAGCCTTTTCAGGTTGTGGGAGCATTGGGCACAACAGTGCCATGCCTCCACAACCTGCTTGTGGAGAAAGCTGATGCAATATGTTTCTTGCGCATGCGCACAATCAACATAAAAACTATTTTATGTAGACCTGCAATCAGAACTAACAAACATAAAACCTACTAATGGTCAGTGGTCTCTATTCAGGCACTGTAGGCACTGAATGGAAGTTAGTGGATTAGATCATTTGAAAGCATCAGCTTAGCAGGTGCAATTCCTAAATTTAGGTGCACTCTCTGTCACCAGGAAGCCCCAATCTGCCTAGGAGTCACACGATCCTTAATAAAAATAATAAAAGCCATTAATACAAACAAATCTTTCTGAGAGTTCAATGCATGCTACTACCCATATAGTGGTACAGCTTAAACTGAGGTAGCTATTGCAGATGGAATGTTTCATGTTTCTGGGTATCTATGCTGAGGTCACAGCTTTTGAGCTGTACCACTACCCCAGTGGAGGAACACATTACCCATATTTATTAACTACTTCCCCAGTGACAACATAGGGTGGTACAGAAACTGTACTTGTTAGTGGGGGTTCACCTCTCCCTACTCCCGATTGATATGGAGGTCCCCCAAGGGTCAGCACATGGCCCCATTCTCTTTCCAATATTCCTAAGTGACCTTCTGCAGACTGATTCTCATCCCTCATACATATGTACATGGGCAATACAGTTTTGTGTGTCAGTGGTCCTTTCTTGAGCTAATTTGCAGGCTAACTTGGAAACCATTCTATTGAGTTGCAATCAAACCTGCTGACACTGGATGTAAAACAAAAACTGTGGCCATGACATTTGGTACCAGACCTATGTTGGCATCACTATCCTCCTGCCCTCTAGTTAACATCTGTGATGGCTCCACCCTGAATCATGTCGCCTCTTTCAATTACCTAAGCATGTGGCTAGACCAATCTCTGGACTGCCCTACTGACATTAACACTATATCCTCTATGATTCTTCTAAGCTTGGTACCCTTCAGAAAATAAAAGCGGTCCTTCTTAATGCAGCCAGATGAGAAATCATTGAGAAAATAATCCTCATTGTCTTTGACTATAGTGACATTATCTTTGGGGCTGCTTTGCCCTCAGCTGCCAACCTCACATGCACCATTATACCTTTTACAATGCTTTTGGATGGCCCTCCATTAAAGCCTCTGTCCTCTGTGCCTTGTTGATCAGTAAATGCTGAACTAAAAGCCTCCTGAATACCTCTTCTCTCTGCTGACCACTCACCCCACCTTCAGCCTCCTGGATACTCCAACCACAGTAATGTCCTTATACCCAGGTGTGCCACATCACAAGGGAAGGAGCTTTTCTTGAGGCACCCTCCATGTGGGACTCCATACCTTTCTCAAACCTCATCACTGATCACTGAAGGAGTAGTTAATAAGGCTGCACCCACATCCTGTGTCTTCCTTTATGCTCCCTAGACTGGTGTCCATGCCTTAACAACTGTCCACTTCCTTGGCTTCTGCTATCAATGTTTGCTGCAAAGGTCCCTTTATGGTATTTGGTTCTTTGGCTGTAATGATCTCCTTTATGGGGTCTGTTTGATTCATGGATGTGCTGTTCTTATTATTCTGTATCAACTGTTTTGATTTTATTTGTTTTGCATACTTAATGGTTTTGCTGTTATTGCAATATTTGTTGTATTTCTGGGGCTTGATTTCAAAGGATTTGACATAGCCTATGGACTTAACCTTGTCCACAAATACTAGTTCAGCATTTCACATGTACAAGGATGTCATTTCTTTCTTTCCACAGCTGCACAAAACTATGCATGTGAGCTGCCATGAATTGTGGAAGAGTCAGCAAAAAGGCAACATTTTGAAAATTATGCATATGGAGAAAATTGTGGTTGTAAAGTGAAATCCTTCCTTGCGCAACTTGTTTTTTCAGCACATGTGCAATTGTTCGCTTTTGAAAATCTAGCCTCTTTTGTATTTTATTATTTCATAGTCCCTTTCTCTAGGACACACATGAAATGGGTTGTACAGCTTTGTGTGCCTCTTCTGACCAATGTTTTCAATAAATATATTAATAAATAAGTAAATGTAAACATATTATAAATCATATTGAAGATGTCTGTTTTAAAAAATTGGATATTGAATTCAAAATCAAATATTTTACTTTGCAGAAAATTAGAGACATGCCTGTGTGGCAAATGGTCTACTGTGCTAATTGAACATATACTGTAACTTCAGAATTTTAAAACTGTTTACATGTGACATCCTAACATGGTTAAAAGTGTACCTGGAATATTTGGAAATAAATAATCCTGAGTGGAAGAATGATGTCATGATTTATAATTGTTTTAGGCACACCTGTGTCTACCTACGAGAATTGTGCCAGAGTACATGAGTGCCAGACACAACTCCTTGCAAAATACATTTGAGTGCAAGGTGGATCCAGTGCTTTAAATACATGACCCCTAGAAACTGGATGGCTCAGTGGATTAGTAGTTAAGGAACATTTCTGCACTAGGTCACTGGTCAAATCCAGCCCAGTTTGTTAGTGGCTAAAAGCCAGTGATACCTCAGGGCTGTTCAGTGGCCTTTGTGAAATGAGTTGTGGTTTTCTCAGTCCAGTTCTCAATGGGCAGGTGTCCACAACACAAAACCACCACCACAGTTTGGTCTAATTGGCACCCTTGATGGCAGTCTCACATGAGAGGCCAATGAATGAATGGGCATGCAGTCCAAACTATTCTCTTACCTATGTGGTGGTCCCGCCATGATAGGACTGAGGCATATTTGGCAGGGAGCATGAGGAAGTTTGTACTATGATCTCCCCAGCTGCAGATCTTATTGATACACAAAGGGCTATAGTTTCCAATGCTGTCAATCCAGAACTTTTCATGGTCTCAACATTTACACACACAAAACACAAATCATAACAAAGAAAATATGATCTCATGCCATAACAATAACAGGAATCATCTTGTTCAGTGGCAGTGCAACAGATTAAGAAAACATATTTTTCAATGGATATCTTCATTTTGAGTTCATTTAAAACAAACTTAAGCGGACATGATCACCAGCAAAACAAATGGCATCAGTAAAAGTTAGTTTCACCACATTACAAACTAAACTGAATTTCAAGTCGATCTGTTATTTTGTTTTTAATTCTGGACAGCTGATGTATAAAAACACTGGATTTTTGCCCTTTGCAGTTAATTTACAGCTGCATTTATTCAAGAAAATGGACACTACCCAGTTTTATGACTTCATGGTCTGTTGCTGTTGGCATGATTTTATGATGACATGAGCCTGGCATTATGATTTTCCCTCCTAAATAAGTTTCAATGGCAGATGAACTGTAAGGTAATAGCTTGACATTCTTGTATTTTGAGTGCATTTAATACTGCTGAATTCTACAGATTCCAGCTGTTGTTTTGTTGGCCAGGAACTGGACCACATCTTTAAAAGATATTCATGCCTTTCTTTTTAATTTTTAGTAGGAGTCTTCAGCATGATGTGAGTAATCTAACATGAAAAGGCAAAATAAAGCACATTGTATATTTCTAATGACAATGCTGATCTGTCAATAGAGATGCAATCTGCCACAGACCAAGTTGATATTTCTAGCATTGTACTGCATAAAACTAAAAATCCAGCTGTGGTAGAGAATAGTCTACTGTATTAGTGTGATTTATCATCTATTGATCTATTTTGTTTAGAAGTTTTACCAGGAATGACATACTGAGCTGATAACAGTTAATTTCCACTTGGGCTCTGGGGGTAAGTGTCACAAAGTTAGTACAAGATTATATGGTTAGTTTTCTAATACAACTTTATGATACACCAATCAAAAGAGAGAGCAAGTTATATTCTTAAAGCATTTTGCCTAATTTTGATTTACTGATTTCCATTATTTGTATTTTTACTCTATATTTTGAATCTGATCTCTACTCCTCTCTTCCCCTTCCCCAGGGATGCCTCCGGAAAAGAGCTGTTACCAGCTCAGTATGTCTTTCCTGGTAAAACATTTGTCATCAATCAATCAATCAAACAATCAATTAATCAATCACTCAATTAATAAAGTAGTATATTTATTTCTTAGGCATCCAATCCTGCAGGCTCTGGGTGCCTTACACAGTAATACATAATAATAACAGAACTATAATAAATTACTGTTAATAAATAATACATTATAAGAAACATTTTAGGAATCAATAGGGAAAGCTCTTATGAAGAGATAGCGCTTTATTCCCTAACTTAAAACTTTCAATTGAGGGGGCATCCTGAAGCTCTCATGGCAGCTGGTTTCAGAAAACTGCAGCAGCCATTGCAAAGGCACAGTCCCCAGATAGCTTTAGACAAGATCTGGGGACCTTTCAGAGGCACACCTCAGAAGAGTGGAGAGGGCAGTAAGGAGCATATGGACACATAAACTGTTTTAGGCAGCCAGGACCCAGATCACGTAGGGCTTTGTATGTTAACAAACGTATCTTGAAGAAGATGTGCCACCTCACAGGCAACCAGTGCAATGTCCACAAAGCAAGAGAGATATGCTTGTAGTGGGAAGCTCTAGCAATCAAGCTAGTCATGGCATTCTGCCCCAGCTGCATCAAGCTCCAGGTATCCTGGAGATATAAAGCATTACAATAGTCTAGTCTTGAAGTCAATAATGTATGCACCAGGGACTTCATATCATGAGGGCTGAGAAAGGCTTGACCCAGGTGATGTTCCTAAGATGAAAGAAACCATTAATGACCACAGCAGACATCTAATATTTCATAGTCGCTTGTGGTCAATAATAATGCCAGATTCTTCACTTGTGTCTCTGACTGTAAGCGAGTGAGTCCGAGATGTATTCCAGCCATCCCTCCACTCAGTCTAGCCACGCTTCAGATACCTGAGTCTACCAGTAGTACTCAAGTCTTGTCTGAGGTTTTCCTGAGCCAGCTGGAGGCCACAGTCATTGATAACATATAGGCAGTCATTAAGCACACCTACTGCATTTTTCTCACTAGGGCAAACAATAGATATAGCTGTATATCATCCATATAACAGTGAAACTACAAACTGTGCCTCTGTATCACTTCTTCCAGCAACAGCATATACACCACAAAAAGCATGGGAGACAAGATGAAACCCTGAGGGACTCCATAGATCAGGGCAGCTAGACAAGATACCACCTGCTGCACCCTACTGGAGAGGAGGGATTCAAACCATCTCAACACAACCCCACCAGAATCTACTAAGTCCCTCAATTCACCTGTCAAAATCTCATGATCTACAGTATCAAATGCTGATGAGAGATTGAGGAGAACAGATGGAACACTCCTTCTACCACACTAGAAAGAAAAGCACAATTCTGCTCCTAGCAAGCACAGTCTCCATGCTGTGACACCCTCTGAATATGATTGGAATGGCTCACAGAGAAAGCCTACAGGTGCATCGCCAGCTATGTCACCACCACACTTTCAATAACCTTTCCCAAAAGGGAGGTTAGAGATGGCCTGAAATTTACAAGATATCATGGTCCAAACAAAGTTTCTTGAGAAGGGTCTCACAACAACCCCTTTTCATAGCCATTGGAAACACTTCTCCCAAGCAAACAAAGGGCAGTGTCAGCAATCACTCAGCCAACAGACTCCCCACAGTCTAACAAAAGCCAGGTCAGTCCAGGGTCCAGTGAACAGAAGGTGGGATGCAGCTTCATGATCACCCAGAGAACCTCCTCAATTAGCACAGGGTGAAATTCCTTCCAGACTGATCAAAGGCCTCTGTTAGTTGCAGACTGTATTGTACTGTGCTGGGCCATGACAGCCCACATGAAGAGACTGAGGAATGAACAGTGGTTACCCTACCAAACTGTTCAAACTCTTGTATCGCTTCATATGACAAGTACTCCTCCAGACTGTAGGCAGACTGGATGTAACAGCCTGTCCATAGTGCAGAAGAGATGGTCTAGCCTGTTTGGCCCCTGACACTCCTTATAATAAGTTCTCAGGTTTAGTCTATCCTCCAAAAAGCCTGCTCTCTGCCAAGAAATCTCCATTCTCCACCCTTTGGCCTTCAACCATCTAAGCTCCTCACTAAACCAGGGGGAGCTCTGTCAGGAGATTCTTCAATGTGCACGAAAAGGTGTGAGTGAGTCAAGGGCTGCAGTAATAGCTGTATTATAAGCACACATCTGCAACAGTCTTGAGCAACCCAATGTTGACAAGAACCTACAAATGTCCAACATTTCTGAAAGTTAGGTACCAATTTAACTTCAATGGGGGAAGGGGTAACATATCTTGAGGGGACACTGATCTAAAAACTCACAGCATGATGGTCCAATCAACTGACCAGACCAACCTAGATGTTAATAAGTTCGTGCCCCAATGGGAAAACTAAGTCCAAGTTATGACAGGATTCATGAGTTGCAGAGGTAACAACATGTGTGAGGCCCAACAGTTCCATTCATCAGATGACTTTTGCTGGCTAGGCAAAAGGTATTTGTTATTGGACCAAACATTGAAGTCACCCAACACCAACAACTTTTGGTATTCCAACATCATGCCTGTGACAGACTCCACAAATTGCTGCAGGAGTCCACTCCTTCAGCCAGGGGACATAATATGCGTGGCCTGACTGAAGATATAGTGACCTTCCATGAGTGGCCAATGATATCATGCTATCTCATGAGTGGAAAAGCCATGAATAAGATACCTTAATATCATTGGCCTCGATGGAACATAAATACGATACCTTCATTCAAGCTATGTCATGTTCTGTTTATACAGACATATGTTTTTTGAAGTGTTAATTTAAAACATTTCTAGCAGCTGCAAGAAGTTAAGCGTATACAAGTACTAGTTGCCATAACCTTTTAAACGTACTTTTCAAGCCTATTCTTTTAATAACCCCATCCAGCAACTAGTATATGATCTTTAAATATTGTGGCATAGTATTGCAGACATATAATACTTACTGTACTAACTTACTATTTTTTTTGAAGCTGTGTCAGTTTTCCTAGTCCTTGCTTTCCACTGTGTGCTTTTGGTCCAAATCAGTCTGCCTATACTGTGCAAATCCCCGACCCCTAATGCTCAAGCAGTTGCTGTTTTGATTATTCATTTTGTATTAATATTGATACTGTATTGCAGTTTTATTTTTAGAGAGAGAGAGAGAGAGATGCTCAGCTTGCTCAGGAAGACTGTTTACATGTAACAAATGCTGCAGCATCAAGAGCACTCAGCCAGCTGACTCTCCACTACCGGCAGTGTTAGTGTGGCACACAAATCATGGTGTCCACTGTCCACAAAAATGATTCTAAAATAAAAAAAAATAGGATAAGTGTTAGTGTTGCAGCTCAGAGGATATGACCTGACAGCAATTCCATTTGCCAGTGGTGGCCATAGGAAATGCGGTGTGACTTATCGTACCTAACAGCACACCCACTCATGGTTAGCAGTAGTTCCACCTTAGTAGAAAGTGAGTGGGTTAAACTACAAAAAAGGTGATCTTAAAGAGTATAGTACAATTAGAAGAGGGTTATTTGGCAGTTTTCAGAACTGCATGTTTCTATTGAAAACTTTACTTTCAGCTGCTAGAAGTCATTTTTGTATTTATAGTATAGGAACAGTTAAAGATAATATAATTCACAAAAGCTAAACATATCACTTCATAGATTAGCATTTATTCTGGCACACATACACACACACACACACACACACACACACACACACACACACACACGTATGAGATACCTTCTTCTATGTTAAACTCAACATTTTGACTTTAATAACTTTATAACCATTCAAGTGATGTGCTTGACATTTTGCAACACCATTAGGGACCTAAAATTTTTGATGTGGCAGTTTAATTCCAGTCGGATGTGGGTGCTGAGATATGGAGTAAAAACAGAACCAGACATAATACTGAAACTGCCTTGATGAGATTCACTAGGCATGTATATAAAGCACTTGCTGATGGTAAGTGTAGTTTCGACAGCTCAGGACTCACCAAGACATTTGATTTGGTGGACCATGCTAAACTCCTGAAAATTTTATCAAGGGTTAATTTTTCAACAGAAGTTAAATCTTGGTTCAAGATTATCTGCAGAACCAGAAACAACAAACTTTAATAGATAGTTCCTTCTCTACAAAGTCTCTAATAAGATTGGTGCCTCAGGGTCCATTCTCGAACACCTTCTATTTTCTTTTTTTGTAAATTCTGAATTAATTTTGTATGCGGACAACGTGGTTTTCTTTTGTTCAGGGAATAATATCTGAGACATTCAGCAAATTTTACAACATGATTTTATTTTATTACATAATTGGTTTGAGTTTCATAAATTGGTTCTAAATTCCTCAAAAACTAAGTTAATGATCTTTTCAAGTCCTAGGATAGTGTTGAATACAGAATTATTGCTTCTGAATAATACTGGGAATTCTATTGGACAGGTTACAGTATTTAAATATTTATGTTTAACATGCCACAAAGTGACGCCCCCCATAAAAACTTCTGAGGCAGATAGGTGTATCTGTCCCTCCAGAAAGCCGGCCACTAAAGTGTAACCCACTAGCCAGCAGCATGCACCCATCAGTGGGCAAGACAACCACGCAGAGTCCCGTCGTGAGCCATACGGCCGTTCCATATTACCCGCACATTTCTAAATGATTCAGCAACTTCTACTACCCAGAAGCAAAAAAAAAAAGCTGTCAGTAGAGCAGAGAGCAAGCTAAAACTAGACTACAGGTAGCTTTAAATGTTCCTGGTGCCATACTTTATCACTGTTCCATACCTCCTCAGCACTCTACAGCTCGTCTGTCGGCTTTCCCCACCATACGTCTTCCTGCTCCTAACCTCTGGGGCAGTCCCAATTTCTTAGCAGCTAGCTTAAATTTTGCCATACATGGTCATCGGCTTTACATAAAATAAATAATAAATGTGCTGCACTGTTGCCTGTCCGTATTTAGTGACTAGCAAGTTCACTGAGCTGCAGGAGTGAATGATTTAACAGCAGGCTCAGAATGGGGGTGTGCTTCTAATGTCCCGTTCATGCTCAAGTGGCAATACCATCACATCCCTCCTGACTACTGTGCAATTCTAGCAGGGACAGGCATGTTGTTTTTTTTCTTGTTTGTTTTGTTAAAAAAAAATTTTTCATTCTTGCAAACTGTGTCATCATATAAATAGAAAGTAAAGTACTTTCCGTTTAATAATAGCTCAGCCATCAGTCTGATTGCACTCTCAGTAGTGCTCACTACCTAGTCTCCTCACAACAGCACTGGTTTCAGACAACAAAATAATATTTTGTCAGTGTGTGTGTGTGTGTGTGTGTGTGTGTGTGTGTGTCTGTGTGTGTGGAGGGGACTTTGAAAAGACAAGAAAAATAAAAAAATCATTCTAATGCAGTCGGAGGAACTATTTTATTACAAAATGTACTTTAAACTAATTTGTCATTAAACATTTTATTAAACTTATTTTTTCGCTGCCCATTTTCTAAGTGCAATAATACCCTCCAGGGTGTGCAGTATTGTGCTGTACTGGACCTTCCAGGGGCTATAAGGCCCTCCGCCTCGCAGGTCAGGCCTCGTTAAGCCCCTGGACGGTCGATTATAGCACAATACCGCCCACCTGTTTAGTGTTATTGTTTAAATATAGATAGATATATATATATTTGAAAACTGGTGAAAGAGTATGAGTGTGCGTAGAAACTGCATAATGCACCATGTAATGTGGTCATTTTTGGGAATGTTAGCACCAAATTTTCAACATGAGCTTTTTGGGGCCTCCCCTCATGAACACTGGCACTGTCATTTTGTTACTCAGTCCTAAAAGGTGATTCCATACAGCAACCGCGAATTCACCTTACGGTTCCGATTAATAAGATGACAGTGATAGTGTTCATGAGGTGGTGTCCCAAAAAGCCCATGTTGAAAATTTGGTTCAAAATGTTGAAAAACGGCTGTGACATAACATATGTTCAAAACCAGATTGACAGATATTATATGGCACTTGCTGCACCTTGATTATTCAGTTTGCTGTACGGCTTTGAAGCAAGCAGGCATGTCCCAGTCCAGAGAAGATGAAAGTGCCTGACCTCCGTTGGTAAGTATGGGGTAAGGGGAGGGGTGCGGGGAGGTAGGTGCGCAGAGGGAGGGCGGGGATGGGGCAGGGGCGAGGGGGAGACAACGAGAGACCATTTTCTTCTTTCCATTTATTGAAAAAAAAAAGACGCTGGGGGCGGTTTTCTTTTTACAGGTGTTTTTAACAAAACAATGTCCATTTTGGGACACTGGGAGTGAAGCTACCCAGTGTCCCTGAGTACTGGACGGGGGGGGTGAATGCTGTCATAGAGATTGAGCACCCTGATGTCTGCAAATAAAATATAACAACAGGCTGGTGACAGGGGCACTGACAACAGAGGGTGGAGAGTGAGACAGCACACAGAGGGAGGGAGCGGGAAGGATTCTTTGGCATTGAGGGATGGAAGCACCGACAACAGAGGGTGGAGAGTGGGACAGCACACAGAGGGAGGGAGTGGGAGGGCTATATAGTTGAAAAAAAAGTAAATAGAAATATGCCTTGGCCCCCTTGGAGGCACTTTGAGGGGGTTTCAAAGGAGAGTTATCCTCTACCATACCTAGTAATAGCATGGCAGGGGATAGCAGAATATTACACTGTAGGATCTCTGAACAGCAGGTTACAACCTTCTTCCAGAAGGGAAGCGTGTAATCGCATTGCTATAAAATATGGAACATGTCAGCCCCTGAGGAAACGCATTTCCAACACTCATCTTGTTGCAGAAAGTGCATGGCTTAAAGTTGCACTGAAGTACGGTACCACAGGTGCAATATTTTGTTTTATATGAGAAAGCTGCAGGGGTTGCCATATGCCTACATTGCAGAGGTCCGGCATTTGCGCCAGTCCTCCTCGGGTATGGTAAGATTTAGCATCCTTTGCCATTTTGTTTTGGCAGGATTGAGGGGTATTGGGCTATTTTTCTTATCCTTTTTATATGAGGGCCTGCTAAGTCCACAGAAGATTTTACCCATGAGGTGCGTGGTAATTTCATCTTATGTACTGTCCCCCTAATTCTACAAGTAAAGCAGAGGCATTTTGCTTTAGACCAATCATTAAATATATTTCTTAGTTGAAGATATTTCCAAAAATCATTTCTGGACAGGTTGCATCTCACTTGCAGTGTTTGAAAGAATTCCAAAGCCCACCGGTCCAGGGTTAACACATCTTTAATTTTGTGTATATGATTAGCCTGCCAGGTTTTCCAGTGAAAAGGGTGTTTGTTTATGGACCATTGAGGATTGTTCCAAAAATTGGTGTAAACTCATGGGCTGAGACAGGATTTAGTTAGTTGCCCCAATTTATGCCAGGCTGAATGTGCTGCCTTTACAGTTAACCAGATTTGAAATTTTCTGGGAAGAGAGAGACCCAAATATGCTGCAGTATATACATTTAGTAGCACCTAGATTCCAAATCTATAAAGCCAGCATATTTGGACTGTGTTCATGGAATAATCTTCATGTTCCAGCAGTTAGGAAGACATGGGCGTAAAATTGGAAATTGGCAGACACCAGCCCCATTATTCCAGGATGCCTCAGTTTGGCTCTACTATACTGGGTTGAGTTACCCCAGAGGAAATTCCTATAATGGCATCTAGTTTCTGAAACCATTTCTGGGTATCTCAATTGGGAGGTGGGACAGGAGATGAAATACCCTAGGGGCTAGCATTATTTTGATTGCTGCTATCTTCCCTGCCATTGTAAGGTTAAGGTGTTTCCACCTTTCTGCCTCTATTGCAGGTTGCTGATCAGGGGTGTAAAGTTTCTGGCAACCAGGTTGTGCACATCAGGTGCGATACCAATTCCCAGATACTCATTTTCCCTTGCTGCACAGGCCAGGCCAGATTGGTGTTTCATATTAGAGGTAGTAAGAACATTTAAGGGGAGAACGGCAGATGTGTTACTATTAATATAAAACTCTGATATTTCCACAAAGGATTTCAGCATTGTTAGAATTTGAGGCATGCCAGAGGAGATATCACTAGTTACGATCAGGCAGTCATCAACATATAGTTTGGTATAGTAGCAACTTTCTCCTACCTGCAACCCTTAATACCTGGTTGAGTTCTTATTGCTGCTGCAAAGGGCTCAATTACCAGTACCAAGGGAAAGAGAGGAAGAGACATTGTTTAACCAGGGTAGCACACTAAGTAAAGCTTGTTCCAGATGTTACCTGGGAGCACAAGGAAGTTAAGTGACTTGCTGAGGATCACACAGTATGCACCATATGACCAACAACAGAGGGGAGGTGGACAGTCCTATCTTGTACCCTGGTGTAATGTAAACAGCTCAGAGAGGTTACTGTTAGTCAGGATTCTTGATGTAGAGCCTGTATATAGAGTTTTGACCCATGTTCTAAAGTTATTGTCAAAGTTACAGTGCTGCAGTACTGCCTGCAAGTATTCTAGTCTATGGAATTTAATGCTTTTCAAAGTCTACCTGATGGTAGCCACTGGGGTGGGAAGAGTTGCTGCAGTCTGCATCAGCATAACCAGTGCCCTCAAATGATCCGCCCTGGCCCTAACTATAACAAAGCCTATGTACAAGGGGTGTATCAGGTATAGGAGAACCTTCTCCAACCAGGATGCAAGTGCCTTGGCCAGTATTTTGGCATCTGCATTAATGAGGGATATACTGCAGGCCTTTGGCTGGCTGGGAGTGAGTGGTTCTTCCCTTCCTAGGGAAGCACAGTGATAATTGCCTGCCTCAGGGTACCTGGCAACACTTCTTTCTCCTTCACCTCATGTGTAACATACTGTATCTAACATCGGAGGGATTACCGATTCCTGTATCAGTTGGTAAAAATCGGCTGGGAAGCCATCACTCCCTGGTGATTTATGTGGGGCCATGCTCCTTAGGGATGTGGACAGTTCCTCTCTAGTGATTTGTGCCTCTAAGGCCATTCTCTGGGTGTCAGATAATCAGGGGAGTTAAAGGCTTGCCATAAAGGTCGAGAATTGTTGTTTATCCCAGAGCACATGAGAGCTATATAAGCTTTTGTAAAAAAAACAGCCATTGTATGTTTGGTGTCTTCTGGGGACATATTTAGTTTCCTTGTAGGATCTTTTAGCTGAGCAATGTGCCTTTCGGCTTGCTGTTTCCTGAGCCTGTATGACAGGAGTTTCCCCTGTTTTTCCCCATATGCCCAGTATTTATTCTGAGTTCTATGGTTTGCAATTCAGCCTTTAAGCAGCTAAATAATTAAGTTGGATCCTTAGGGACATTATATCATAAAGTAAGTTCTTACAGTATTGCCAAGTTTGTGAAGGTCTTTTTCATAGAGAGCTCCTTTTTATTTATTTATTTATTTAGCTTTTGTTGACCGGGTAAGTGCACTAAGACAAATCCTGCCTATTTTCAGGCATGACCGGGGAGGGATACAGATGAATGCCAACTGACCTTGAACCAGATTAAGCTGTTGGTGGTATTTTTAAGTGAATGAGGGAAATTTGGCCAGGACACGGGAAATTCCCTACTCTTTTGATAAGTGCCATGGATCTTTAACATCCACCTGAACTACCACCAATCCAGGCAGATGGGACCTCGGTTTAACGTCTCATCTGAAAGGCGGCACCTCAGAAGTGCAGCACCCCTCTCATGCTGCACTACAGTGTCAGTACTGGGATATTAACCCAAGTGCCAGATGTGGGAACTGAACCCACAGCCCTCTGATCTCCCGGCCTCAGAGGCGAGTGTGCTACCTACTGAGCCACTGACACTGACAATGACTCCTTTTGACTGAGGTGCCCCTCCAACCTATCCATCTCTTTCTCCCTCTGCTTACATCTGTGGGATGCATAACTTACATTGCTGCCATGGATTGTGGACTTAAAGGCCTCCCATATCATGGCCAGGAGTGTGGATCCTTGCGAAATATTACAAAAGAGTATTTTGTTTCCAAGGAAATCCTTGTCCTAAAATCCTTGTCTCAGAGCAATAGTGGGTATAATCACCAAGATGTAGATATAGGGGCTGGAGATCCCAGCCCTAGGGACATGACCAGAGGGCATGGTCAGAGAGATGGAGGGGCAATTGTTACTTCTTCCACCCGAGAATAAGTTTTGAGAGATGAACCAGTAGTCTAGTCTGCTGGACATTGTCTTAGCTTCTGATAAATATGTAAGTCTCTTTCTGCTGGGTGTGAGCCTCCTGCAATCAGCTAGTTGGTGTAAAGCCAACAAGTCCTTCAAGGTCTGTAAGGACTTGACATGGGGCTCTGGTTTATGAATTGGATCTATCCATGATGTAATCTATTGCCAAGTTAAAATTCCCCCCCCCCCCCAAAAAAAGTAATGGCTGCACTGTCCAAAATCATATCTATTAACACTTGAGACACAGTGTTAAAGAACCCCGGAGTGTCTTCATTAGGGTCTGGTACAATTGCCCGACTGTCATCTTACTGATGCATATTTTCCCAACTTCCATTTCCCAACTCTAATGTGCCTGTGCAGTACACTTTGCTGATAGATTATTTCCTGACTTTAACTCTCTGTAACTCTCCTGGAGACCCGTCCGTCTCCCGCTTTAGTGGCAAGAAGATTATAATGTGTGCTCCCTGACTATTACATTAGGAGCCGGTGTAGTTATTGTTTTGGGACAAGCTCCACAAACTGTTGACATTAATGGCAGCATATCAAAATAAAGACTTTTGGAGGCATTTAAAAAAGCCAACACAATGAAAACAGTAAACAGAAGAGCTGTGCACATACCTGCTCCGATCTTCCACTCCCCTTTGAGAAGGCCTGAGGCTCTATCTATGATGTCCATAAGGCTCCAAGGCTCCATGCTCAACCCAAGAACACACAGTTCCTTCTTGGAAGGCTAGTGCAAAGTTCAAAGCTCACCAGGTTGAATATGACAGTTCCTAGTCACTGTTTCATATTTAAAAAGCTGATAGGACTGGTGCAGAAAGTATAAAATCAACTTCATTATTAAAAGTAATTAAAAACAAATAGAAGGCGATCCAAAATGAGTCAAAGCACCATGTTGTATGCTATGCCATGAATAAAGTCCTTTGCAGGTCTATGCTCTATGTCTGACACAATGTTGCTGATCTTTTTCTTCTCTTTTAGTATAACATTTCTTTAAAGGTGACTTGGGCAACCCTAAATTTATTTTTCAACTGTACTGAGTAACCAGCTGCTCATTACATAGTTCCCAAAACAAACGATGTATGGCTACGTGGTGCTGTTCCAACTAATGTCCCCAGGCGCCTATGCCAAACCTCTACCTAATTTTGTGTTCTTAGTGTGCCAGTTTGCATCTGAGTGTGTACCAACCAAAACTGTAGGGGTACAAGGGTGGCATTAGGACTATGGTGTTATTGCGCTTCCTCGCACCCTCCCAGCACATAAGTCTCTTCAAACCACTCTAACACTCCTGCACTTTCAGGTGGCATGTCACTCTTTAGCTCTCTGAAAACTCCTGGAATCTGGTGAGCTGTTGCTACTGGGGCATCACTGGCATCTGTGGAATGATTGTGCTCTGTAGTACCACGTAGGTGATGCTGGCCACCTACTAGTACTGTGGATGCATGTCCATGACAACCAGCTGATTTCCTATGTTGACAGCACCAATAAAACAAGCCTACCCTGTTTCGTTCCTTGACATAAAGCTATCTCCCAATATACAGCTTATTTTATCCTCTCTGGGAAGGGGAAGGCTTCACAGACATGTGGCATTGCTGCTGCAGTTGTAGATATTGCCATTGTAAGACAGAACAAAAGAGCAAGACAGAAAACTACTGTCAGTGTTTGCTGGTACTTATTAACTTATTTTTTGTCTATCAGGTTGACTACAGCAGTATGGTACTTGATTGCAGTACTACACTGTAGTACATTCTGACAGTGAGCAATTATTCTTTATTATACATTCATTAACTGTGATCACACATGACATCACATATCCGGTGCTTGCAGTACTATATTGCAGTACATTTTGGATCTGAGCAATTATTTTTTTATTACAAAATAATTAACATATCCTTGTGTCGCATAATTAACTGTGATCTGTGCAGTACATTCTGGCATGTGCTGCCACTTTAAATCTGTGATCTGTGCGGACGTGCACCCTATGTGTGAGGCCAAGATGAGAGCTAGCTGATGCAGATGATGAACAGTAGGCTTTTTTGTGAGTACCTGTGGTTTAAGCAGGCTTTTTTTATTTGTGTTATTTTGTTGTTTTAACTCTCCTTCATGTGCTGCCACTTGAAATTGGGTGATCGGTGTGGGTAGGCACCCTATGCACAAGACCAAGAGGACAGCTGATGCAGAGGCTGAACAGGCTTTTTTGTGAGTATCTGTGGATTCAGAGGGCTTTTTCTTTCTGTTATTTTTTGTTATTTTAACTCTCTGAAAGGAAGACATTATTCCGTTAATGTTGGGATATTTGTAGGCAGGTACATTCATGTCGGACAGCTGTACCTGATGGGAAGTCGATAGCGGGAAAATAATTATCGGGAACATGCATGTTGGGCAATTGTACTGCTTCCCTTCATAAGGGGCATAAATATTGGCCAGGATGACTGGACCGGCTGGGGTAGATAGACATCTTGGCCATTATCTACCTTCCCCCCTTGTCAGTTTTTTGTTCAATAGGTAACCATTTTAAATTTTTATGCCATAAAATAGAGACCTCAGCTCTGGCTTTGCCAGATGTGCTATGAGCTTCCCATCCCACCCATTCCTTATTTAACTTTTGGGATTCTGGTTTGGTTAATTTGGTCTCCTGCAGGAAGGCTTCCTGTGTTTGTAACTTTCAGCCTTGAAAGCACTTTTTTCCTTTTGATTAGTGAATTCAGGCCTCTCACATTACATTAGGTGGCTACTCTCTTTGCTGTGCTATCCATGGTCAAATTCTAGTGTCTTGTACTCCTTCCAACCACTGTTATTCTTTAATCTATGCCTTATGATTACTTACTGTGATTCCCTAGCTACCTGCCTGCACCAAAAGTTCTTGCCCAAGATTCCCCACATCTCATACCATTTCCCATGCCAAGCCATATTTACTGTATGTACCCATTCACTTATCTTTACAGCTTGATTAAATTGTATTGAACATAGGGACAAACTGTGTCCTAATTAACTCTTAGCATATACCAATCTGTACTCACTACAAGAATCTGTATACTTAGGGCTTTTCTGTTCCCCAAAACTTACAATTGTTTCCATACCTAAAAAGTTGACATAAACTGAATCAAAAGTCATATAACAGAGTCTTCTACTGTAGTATATGGTAACTTACCCTAGTAACAGTGTAGAATTGTTTAGTCCACATCCCCCTGCAGTTCTGGGCTAATGGTATGTCTGTGGCGGAAACTGGGTTTTAGAAAGTGCACGAGCAGACTGTAGTAGTAGTTCTGCTGAGGCCTGCTGATCTATCTAATGTATGTTTGTTGAATAAACCTCAGAGCTGTTAGAAGTTACTTATGGTGTCCAGTCATTCCTAAAACCAGCAATCCTGTAAGAAGCAACTAAAGTGAAATATTATATGGTGTCAGAAGTGAACTTGCAGTGCTGCAGTTGCAAGAAAAAGAAGAAAAGTTTGTGCTGCTAAGAAAAGAAACCAAAAGACAGTATTTGTGAGTACCTAAAAGCTTAGCAAAGACTGTATAACAAAGTATTTTTGGCAGTATGGAGTAATTTAAGCCACCTCCACCACTATTGTTGACCGGAAATCTTGCAGAAAACTGGAGAAGGTGGGCACAGAGATTAAGTCTGTACTTCACAGCCACGGGATTGGATGATAAGTCAGAGGAAATGAAAATTGCAGTCCTGCTATACTCGATCGGGGATGAGGCCCTTGAGGTGTACTATACCCTCAATATAACGTATGCTGACCCATAAGCTAAAAAAGCAGCTGAGGTTATGAAAGCATTTAACAATTATTGTTCAAGGCAGGATGGTAATACAGGCTGAAAACCAGACCGCCAGCTACCAACACGTGAGACATGTGCACAAAAATCAAACACGTGTGGGAGGTGTGGCAAGGGACATGTGCCAAAGGCTTGTCCAGCATATGGACAAGAATGCCGTAAATGTGGTGGCCTCAACCATTATACAAAAATGTGCAGGTCCAAAAAGTCCAACAAACCTCATGAGAAAATGACCAAAGGGATAGAAGCACTAGTTGTGGGTGCTGTAAAAAGAAAACAAGAAATTGTGCAAACACAAGTACCAGATGAAGGGTGGTACACTACCTTGAAGATAATGGGACAGCCAGTTAAGTTCAAGTTGGACACTGGAGCTGAAGCCAATATACTGACTAAAGAAGTGATTGCGCAGTTTCCATGCAAGGTACAAATCAAGCCGGCCAGTACTATTCTAATGGCATATGGAGGAGCACAAATTAGTCCTGAAGGGGGAGTGACGCTAAAGTATAAGACACAAGACAGAGAGGCCAATCTGCAGTTTTATGTCACTAATACATCGGGAGCTTCTCTACTGGGTCAACAGGTGTGTGTCATCCTGGATCTGATTCGCAAAGTAAAGGTGCTTAAAACCAAGTCACCAAGCACAAAAGAGGAACTTCTTGCACTATATAAAACAGTGTTTGAAGGCCTAGGAGAATTCCCAGGAGTTTACCGTATACATACTGACTCAAATGTTACTTCTGTGATACATGGGTGCAGGAAAGTCCCATATGCAATTATGGACAGACTAAAACAGACACTGGAACAGCTGGAGCAAATTGGGGTGATTAGCAAGGTAAGAAAACCTACAACATGGGTAAATAGCCTTGTAATTACTGAAAAGAAAAATGGTGAGATCAGGGTGTGTTTGGACCCTAGAGACTTAAATAAAGCTATCAGAAGACATCACTTCTCCATCCCCACATTGGAAGATATTCAGAGTAAGCTTGCAGTTAAAAAGATTTTTACAATTCTATATGAAAAAGATGGGTACTGGCAGATCAAATTAGATGACGCATCTGCAGACATATGTACATTCAACAATCCATGGGGAAGGTACAAGTTTCACCGACTTCCTTTTGGTATACGGTCTGCGAGTGAAGTATTCCAGCAGAGAAATGCTGAAGACTTCGGGGACATACCAGGTGTTTTTGTAATAGCTGATGACTTGCTTATAGCAGCAGCTACCAAGGAAAAGCATGACAATATTTTGCGAAAAGTAATGGACAGAGCAGTGGAACTCAATGTAAAGTTCAATAGTGACAAAATACAGTATTTGGTGAGTGAGGTAAAATACATGGGGCACATCATAACCGAAATGGGCTACAGCCTGATGAAGCCAAAGTAGAAGCAATAGCTGAGATGCCCTCCAAGATAAAAAGCACTACAGAGGCTGTTAGGAATGACCGATGACTTGGTACAGTACATTCCAATGAAGCAACCTCACTGCACCACTAAAAGCAGCTACTCAAAATAGATGTCATGTGGCAGTGGCAGCCAGCACAGGAAGAAGCCTTACAAAAGCTGAAAGAGACTATTTCTTGTGCACCAGTATTAAAATTCTTTGATCCAAAAGAGGACATTGAAATCCAAGCAAATGCATCTAAGGACGGACTATGTTTTATTTATTTATTTGCTTTTGGTAACCGGGTAAGTGCGTTAGGCAACAATCCTGCCTATTTTCAAGCACAACCTGGGAGAGTACAAGACAAAAGGAGCCACAAAGTACAGTGGTAACATAACGACATCAGACAGTACAGAAAAAAGATTGAAATTAGCATGAGAACCAAACATTTTCAGGTACAATCAAGTCAGTACAAGACAAAAAGTGCCACAAGTTAAAGTGATACATAATGACGTAATGACATTAAGGTGAACAATAGGCTGCAGGCAAAATATACCCAGTATACATAGAGGTATGACAACAATTTAATACTCAGGATACTCATATCAAAACTTTAATGTTGCAACAATTGAAGGGGGCTGGGCCACCGGCAGGTGGTCAGTGGCAATGTTATGAGCAACAGTGACAAGTGTGTTGAGGGAGAGAACAACGAGTTTTTGAAAATCCGGTGGGAAGAGGCAGTTTTGACCTGAAGTGGGAGAGAGTTCCAGAACCGAGGCGCGAAGTACGAGAAAGCCTGTTCGCCCATTTTGTGGTGCAAGGTCTACATGTTAGCAGGGGTGAGGAGGAGGATCTAAGTGAGCGAATTTGAGATGCAGGGGTAAGCAGGAGGGCCAGGGAGTCTGGTCTAGGGGGTCTAGTTTGGGAGTCAATAAAGCAACCCAGAGAGAAGGCCCGGAGCTCCTTGGGTGGCAGCCAGTTTAACCCAGAGTAAAGATGGCAGTGATGAGTGAGGCATGGGGCGGATAAGGCGAATCTTCAGATATTATTATAAGTAGTGTTCCATCTCCTGAGAATGCTGGGGTTAGCTGAGTAAAGAAGAGGAAGACAATATTGGAGCTGCAGGAGAATCACCCCCCTTGCTACGGATATTCTAGCGGAAGGGGGTGAGGGAGTGTCGCACCCGGAAGGCCCCATCAATTTTCATATTGGCGGCACGGCAGACTGTGTTTATGTGTGTAGCAAAGTTGAGGGAGGGATCAAGAGTGACACCAAGGTATTTGAAGGAGGACGTGACAGACCGAAGAGCCATCCGGCACCAAATCAGAAGCTTTAGCTATGGGGATTTCTTTGCAGAGCCGAACAGCATGGACGCTGTTTTATCCAGGTTCAGATGTTGGTGGTTGTTCTGAAGCCATTGCTGAAGGACCTGAAGGTCTTTGAGGTGAGAGGTTGATGTTTGCGATCGGTGGGAACCCGAGTAGAGAACCAGATCATCAGTATACATGAGAATCCGGCTTTGGCAGGAGGAGTGGAAATGTCGTTTAGGTAAAGGGAGAAGAGTAGAGGGCCAAGGATGGATCCCTGAGGGACACCACGGGTGATCTGTCTGGGGGAGGATATAGCTTTATGAAAGGCCACGGCCTGGGAGCGATTGTTTAGGTAGCTTTGGAACCAAGAAAGGGTGGGGTCGGAGGCACCCGTGGCTTGGAGCTTTGACAGCAAGAGTTGGTGATGAACCATGTCAAAAGCTTTGGACAGGTCAATGAAAACGGCACCGGTGAGTAGACCGATATCCATGTTGTTTTTTATGTCACTGGTAAGTTGGGTTAGGGCCGTGGTTGTGCTGTGACCAGGCCTAAACCCATGCTGGCAGTGGGTGAGGAGATTAAACTTGCCGATGTGGTCTGAGAGTTGACGATGTACAAGTTTCTCAAGAACCTTACTAAGAGCAGGCAGGAGAGAAATGGGGTGGTAGTTGGTCATTTGTTTGACGTCTCCCGTCTTATGAATAGGGATGGTTCTGGACATTTTCCAGGCTGATGGGATGGATGAGGTCTTGATAGATAGATTAAAAAGTCTGGTGACCGGCTTGGCAAGCCAAGGAGCAAACTGTCGGAGAATGCCCGGATGGATGCCATCAGGGCCAGGGCCCCCCCCCCCCGGGCTGGGATGGATTTAAGAAGTTTGTGTACTTCATAGTACGAGGTCGGAGAAAGCGTAAAGAAGGGATGAGCGGGGCTTGAGGTTGAGGGAGCGTACCTTTCACCCTGGATTACGTCAGAGGCGTTGGGCGGAGGTGAGGAGAAGTAGGAATTGAAAGCATTGGCAATGGTAAGGGGGTTATTACAGTGAGTGCCCTGTATATTCATGTCAGTAGGAGTCTGGGGCTGATTATTGGCCAGAATTTCCTTGATTTGTGCCCAGTAAGTTTTAGGGTTGTCTCCAGAGGACTTTAGAAGGGTCCTGAAGTAGGTGCTTTTAGCCAGGCGAATGTGTTTTTTGGAGTTGTTCCGAGAAGCCCTGTATGCTTCAAAGTCGGCTTGCAGACCAGAGCTCTTCCACGCAGCCCAAAGTTTGTGTGCTTATCTACTACAAAGACACAGACCAGTAGCTTATGCATCTAGGTCATTGTCCAGTGCTGAAAGAAACTATGCACAGACAGAAAAAGAGTTGCTAGCGATTGCGTTCTCACTACAGAAATTTCATCAGTATGTTTATGGAAGGTCAGTGAAAATACAATCAGATCACAAGCCACTACAGTCCATACTGAACAAACCAATTGGAAAGGCTCCAGCAAGATTGTAGCGGATGCTGTTACAGATACAGAAATATGACATAGAGGTAATATATACTCCAGGAAAAGATATTCTGATTGCAGACATCTGTCCAGGGCAGTACCAAGAAAACCAGCAGAGGAGACATTGATCTAAGTAGTGAAAAGGTCATATACTCAATCCAAGCAACAGAGACACTGCCTGACAGCATGTTAGAGGGGCTAAAACAGGCCACACAGAGGGACAGTGAGTTACAGTTGCTTAAAGAAATGCACCTCAAAGGATGGCCTAACAGGAAAAAACAAGCCAGCATCAAACTTCAGCACTATTGCCCCATGAGACACGAACACTGAAATGACTGGCTGTGTTTGAGAAGAGCTCCCAAAGTTAAGTGCTTTTTGATATAATTTTCAGTTTAAAAATTGTTTTGTTTTATGTAAATTTAGGTGATTGTGAAAGACAACCCTGTAGGCTCCAGGAAGATATAAAATTTGTGTGGTAGATATTTGTTGGAAGTCAGAAGGATCAACACATTTATTTAGTGTGATCTTTCTACTCTGATGGTTAATTTTAATACTATAGTTTAAACCCTTTCTGTATGTGCCTTTGGTGGTGTCTGATATTGAGAACCTAAGTGTCAATTGTGTATCCTGTCTGTTTTGGTAGGTACTTTATTTTCTTTGTTAAACAGCTGAGTATACCTATTGCCTAATACTTTATAGTACATTGTATCTTTTTGCTCAGTCTCTGATTTTTCTCTTCTTTCTCCAATATTTTAGAACTGTTTAGTTATTGTGGCAGAGATGTGGTACTGTGTTCTTTCTTGTAGTTCAAGGTACTTTTGGAACTGCTTATTTCTATTGGTTTAAACGACTACATTTTTTTTTCTATTTTAAAAAAAGCTACATCAACTTGGTTTGTTGTCACCTGTTTGTTGTTGCTAAGTAGCAGATGTTTTTGCATTGTGCTCTGATTCTGTGATAGAATCTGTATTATTAGAAGGTAGATTATTGTGAATGTAGTTACCTTTTGATGGTAAGGATAAAGAGGTGAGATAGAAGTGTATGTATTTTCAAATATTATAGAGGAACAGTGGCAGGATTTTTAGGACAGTAAATTAATAAAAGGGAACTAGGAGAGCTTAGTAGCAGACAAGTAGTGGAATAGCAGTATAATTGCAGTATAATGTGGGGAGTGGTGCAATGCAGTGGCTGTGGGGCAGCCATATTCAGGCAGATCTTCTGGACACTGAGGTGCTGCCCCATCTGCATGCATCTTTCTGGACTGTGGGATGAGATAGCCAGACTCAGAGCAGAAGTAAACTGGGTCAGGAGTACCATCACCCTATCCAGAGACCACTCAGTCCAATGCAGCTGCCTCAAAGGATGCAGAGAACGAGGAGTACTTGGATGACAGTGGGCTCAGGGAGGGTTAGACCAGTCAGGCAGAGGCACATCCCAGATCCTATTCCACTCAAGAACTCATATGCCACACTGCCAAACAGGGACAACCAAATAGAGGTACCCAGAGAAATGGAAGGAAAGGATGTGGAGGTTAGCCAAGTGCAAAAGATGGAGATTAGCACCCAGGAGGTGGATAGGCAGAATAGGGGCAAAATTCAGCAGAAGGGCAGACAGCAAGGTGAACCAGGATAAAGGACAACCAAGGAAGGGGCTGAGTAGAACGCAAAACAGTCTAGGAGGTCAAATCATGGAAAGTCATGTGTGCAAATGCCAGGAGCCTTAGCAACAAGATGGAAGATCTGAGGCTGTCATGGTGCAGTCAGACTCGGACATTGTGGCCATCACTGAAACCTGGTGTAATGATAACCACGACTGGGAGTTGGCCATACCTGGCTACAACATATTCAGAAGAGACAGGGCAGGCAGGAAGGGAGGAGGAGTGGCACTGCATGTGAAAAATGACATAAGGGCCACAGAGATCCAGGAGGAACAAGATGGGGAGAGATACTGTTGGTTAAGCTGGAAAGAAAATGGGGCCAGCCATCCGCACAGGTGTGGTCTATAGACCACCAGCCAGAGGAGGAAGAAACAGATAGGGAGCTGATGCTAGCCATCCAGAGGATGGCAGACAAGGATGAGGTAGTACTGGTTGAGACTTCAATATTCCAGACGTGGACTGGAGCATCCCAGCAGCAGCATCAACTAGGAGCAGATTTATCCTGGACTCCTTCAGGGTGCCTTCCTCAAGCAACTGGTCATGGAACCAACTCGGCAGAAGGCAATACTGGACCTTGTGCTCACAAACAGGGACAGTGTGATGGGGGTAAGAGTGGGGAGCAACTGGGGAACAGTGATCACCAGTCACTGTGGTTTGAAATCACAGAAAGAGCAGAACAAACCACACAAAAACACGTATCCTGGATTTTAGGGGGCAAACTTTGAAAATGGGGAGATACTTGAAAGAGGCATTAAGGGAGTGGCAGGAATCAGGGGTTGAGGAACAGTGGAAGTATTTAAAATGGGGATTACAAGAGCAACAGAATTATGTATTAAGCAGGTTAGCAAGAGGAAAAGGAAGAGGAGACCATTATGGTTTTCCAAAGAGGTAGCAAAGAAAGTGAAAGCCAAAAAGATTGCATTCAGGCAATACAAAAAGACACAGGCAGAAGGGGATAGGGAGAAGTACCAGGAGAAGCAAAGGGAGGCAGGGAGGTCAGTAAGGGAAGCCAAAGCTCAGACAGAAGAACACATTGCAAAATCAGTGGGTAGTGGGGACAAAACCTTTTACAGGTACATAAGTTAAAAAAGAAAGGCAAAGGGAGGGATAGTGAGACTGAAGGGGGAGGATGGGGGCTGTGTGGAGGATGACAACAGTAAAGCTGACATATTGAACAGGTATTTCTGCTCAGTCTTTACTGAGGAAGAGAGGGTAATGGGTCTGAATGGAGTACAAGGGGTGAGAATGGTGCAGAAATGGACACAAGTCCCTTTACACAAGAAAGGATCCTGAAGGAACTGGAAGTAATAAGAGTTGATAAAGCAATGGGACCAGATGGGGTGCACCCCAGGGTCCTTAAAGAACTAAGAGAGGTGGTGGCTGAACCTCTTGCTATCCTGTTTAGCCGATCACTAGAAACAGGGGAGGTACCCAAAGACTGGAGGATAGCAGATGTAGTCCCCTTATACAAAAATGGGAACAAAGAGGAAGTGGGGAACTACAGACCAGTCAGCCTCACCTCGGTAGTGGGGAAGATCATGGAAGCACTACTGAAGGAGAGATTGGTGGAACATCTGGTTGTCAATGGACTAGGACCCAAGGCAGCATGGTTTCACCTAGGGAAGGTCATGTCAGACCAACCTCATTGAATTTTTGACTGGGTGACTAGGGAGGTGGATCAGGGAGGGCAGTGGACATGGCTATCTGGACTTCAGCAAGGCCTTTGACACTGTGCCACATAGAAGACTATTGCACAAACTGGGGAATATGGGTGTGGCAGGACAGTAGTGCGGTGGGTAGGTAACTGGCTGGGCAGCAGGACACAGAGGGTGGTGGTAAATGGCTGTCACTCCACAGAGGGAAGAGTGACCAGTGGGGTACCACAGGATCAGTGCTGGGACCGGTACTATTCAATATCTCTACATCAGTGACATTGTGCAGGACCTAGAAGGCAGAATTTCAATGTTCGCTGATGACACAAAGCTCTGTAACAGAGTAAACACACCAGAGGGTGTAGACAGAATGAGAAGGGACCTGCAGAAACTTGAAGAATGGTCAGGGTTTGGCAGTTGAAATTCAATGCAAGAAGCAAGATAATGCATATGGGGCACAAAACCCTGGCACAATATATCAGTTGGGGGTGAGGATATAGCATGCACCAAGCAGGAAAGGAATCTTGAGTTATCATCTCTGATGACCTCAAGGCAGGAAACAGTGTGACAAGGCAGCAGGTAAAGCAAATAGGATGCTGGGATGCATAGGCAGGGGCATCACCAGCAGGAAAAGGGAGGTCATGATTCCACTACAAGACACTAGTGAGGCCACCTGGAGTACACTGTGCAGTTCTGGAGACCTTACCTACGTAAGGACATAGACAGGGTAGAGAAGGTTCAGAGAAGAGCAACAAAGATGGTGCATGGATTGCATCACAAGTCCTATGAGGACAGGTTGAAGGCACTGAATATGTACTCCCTGGAGGAGAGGAGGGAGAGAGGGGATATGATAGAGACATACAAGTATCTTACAGGGAGGAACAGGGTGCAGGAATGCACTATTTTTAAGTGAAAAAGATGTTCCAGGACTAGAGGGCATGGAATGAATTTGAGGAGGACGATTCAGAGGAAACGAGGAAGAATTTCTTCACAGAACAGGTGGTGGACGATTGGAACACCCTGCCAGAGGAAGTGGTGGGGCTGAAACAATCACAGGATTTAAGAATGCATGGGATAGACATAAAGGAATTCTAGAGGTCAGGGGTAAGGGGCAACAGACTTCCTGGAAAACATAAACTGAACTTACAAACTTAAATGGGCAGACTGGGTGGGCCATAGGCCCTTATCTGCCGACACTGTCTATGTATCTATGTAATATATACATAGAAAATGAACTCATAATGGTGGGTAAAAGAATCATCATACCCAAAGAGCTGAGAACAGATATGCTACAAAGACTTCACGCAGCACATCAAGGAATACAAAGGTCAAAGGCACAAGCCAGAGCTGTGATGTATTGGCCAGGCATGAATTGAGAAGTAGAAATGATGGTTGAAGCATGTGGACCTTGTCAGGAACTCTTACCCAGCAACCATAAAGAGCCAATGTGTCCACATGAAATACCTGACATGCCATGGGTAAAGTTTGGTGCAGACATTTTTGACTTTAGAGGAC
This sequence comes from Neoceratodus forsteri, assembly GCA_016271365.2. Taxonomy (NCBI): domain Eukaryota; kingdom Metazoa; phylum Chordata; order Ceratodontiformes; family Ceratodontidae; genus Neoceratodus; species Neoceratodus forsteri. Next base: position 947,075,002 of record CM057452.1, read on the forward strand.
ACTCCTACTTATTAGTAGTGGACTATTTTTCAAAATACCCTGAGGTTCTCAGAATGCCTGACAAGACAGCAGCTACAGTTATTGCAAAATAGAAAGCTGTATTTGCAAGACATGGAATTCCAAAAGAACTGGTAGCGGATTATGTACCATTTGCAAGTCATGAAATGAAGCAATTTGCAAAGTTGTGGGAGTTCAGAATGACTCATTCCAGCCCAGGATACCCACAATCTAATGGTTTAGCTGAAAGAATGATCCAGACAGTAAAAATAATCTTTCTGAAGTCTATGCAAGGTCAGACCGATCCACATCTCGCATTGCTCAGTCTTAGAAATACACCAGTCACAGGACTGAACTGTACACCTTCTCAATTGTTAATGGGCAGAATGTTGAGGACAACATTACCAGCAAGTGCAAGAGCACTGCAACCTGAAATACCAAAGGATGCACAAAAATGTCTGAAAAGACTACAGAAAAGACAGAAACAGTATTACGACAGGAATGCAGCTCCACTTATTCCATTCAGAGAAGGGGAAAGGGTATGCATAGAGACTTCTAGTGGGTGACAACCTGCTACAGTGGAAAGAATCCGTGATGAGCCAAGATCCTATAGTGTGATTACACCTGCAGGACAGTGATACCGCAGGAACAGGAGACACCTGAGGAGAGACTGAACAGTTGCTTTGGAGGCTAAAGAGCAACAGGCAGATGAGTCAACTGAATCCGTATTGTCACAAACAGTAGAATCCAGGGACAACAGCCAGGAACAGGACACTTGTCAAGAGTATGAGCAACCTGAAATGGAATCTGTTGTTTTTAATGACACTTTGCCAGAAAGTCCTGAGGCTATACCCGGTGTGCAGTCTACTCGAATGACCAGGAGAGGGCGTCTGCTTAAAGTTCCTGTGAGGTTCAGAGATTTTGTTATGACTTAAGTCAGTGGTAATGACTTATTTCAGCAGAGCTCAGTACCAGTGACTTTAGACCCTAACTCATCACAAAGTAAGACTCAACCATTATGTTAATAGTGCTTGGTAATTATTTGTCATTGATATGCAAACCGAAATCAAGGTAATTGCTTTCTTTTACTAGAAGGGGAGATGTAGTATATAGTTACTTACCCTAGTAACAGTGTAGAATGGTTTAGTCCACATCCCCCTGCAGTTTTGGGCTAATGGTATGCATGGGGTGGAAACTGGGTTTTAGAAAGTGCACGAGCAGACTGTAGTAGTAGTAGTTGTGCTGAGGCCTGCTGATCTATCTAATGTATTTTTGTTGAATAAACCTCAGAGCTGTTAGAAGTTACTTATGGTGTCCAGTCATTCCTAAAACCAGCAATCCTGTAAGAAGCAACTAAAGTGAAATATTATATCTACCACCCACCTGCTGAGAGAGGGAGAATCCCCTTGTTTATAGGGTACACCTCCTTCTGGTGCTAGTGAGTAGGAGTCCCCTGGGGAGAGTATACGCTATCATATTTCTTCCCTTTGTGCAGTATACTGCAACCAAATGATGAAAACAAAAGGATGTTAACCAGTAGGCAGATAGGGCTTGGGGACCTGAAATTCCACTTGCTATCTGGAGGCCTAACTTCCTGAGATTCATGAGGTTCCTAATACCACTTGACCTGCACATTGGGAAGTTTGTGGATTACTTTGGAGTGGCTCTTTATACTTAGGACCCTAGTTTGGATCAGAGATGAGGTTATTTATCCATCAATGTAGACCACATGGTGGAAAGGTATGGGGAATTTCCTTGCCCTATCACTTCTCATTCACTTAGAGATTCATCCTCCTTACCCTTCTCATAATTCCAGTTACACTTTGTCACCAGTATCTCATTGCATCCCTTGTGTAGATTCCCTTCCTGTTCTCCTTTATAAAACCCCAGGTGTCCATTTGTCCATCCCTACTTAGTATCCCTTCATCCCTGGCACATACCCCTTAGAGCCAGAGTATTCTGCTCCAAATGGTGGTATACCCATGCTTAAATATACCTATTGTGTCGAGCAGGCTCCCTCAGTATTCAGAACCATTACATTATTCTCCTTGCTATTCTGTGCCAGATTCCAGAACAGTGGTGCATCTGATGTACGATGTATCAAGGTGCCCGCTGGCGATCTGACACAGTGTGTCATACCAGATGCATGACATTCCACAAAGCCAACAACTTGCATCACATGTCTGGAATTGCCGCATAAATAGTGTGTGCATCCTGTGGCATGATGCAATTGTGGGTGGCGATTCAGATTCATGACACTAGCAGGAATCATGCCACAGGTGGCAGAGGTAAGGTCACAAAGCATTTCAAACACAAGAAAGCCAAAAAAAATTCTCCGAACGATGAACTTCACCAACAACGAGACAGATGTCCTGGTGGAGGAGATCATAACCAGGCATGACCTTCTATTCAGCAGAGGAGGAAATAAGGCCCTGAGGGACAAGAGAAAGGCCACCTGAGAGGAGGTGACCAGGTGTGTGAATGCTGTGAGCCACAGCAGGAGGACTGTTCGGGAGATCCAAAAGTGTTGAAACAATCTGAAACGCCATGGGAAGGACAAGCTGGCTCATAACAGAAGGAGCTGCTGGGCAACAGGAGGGGGTCTGGAGGACACATAGCCACTCACCAGCCAGGAGGAGAGGGTAGTCAGCAGCTTAAGTGGCAGGAGTATGGAACGTGACAGCAACCTTGACATCTTCCAGCTGAGACATACAGGAGGTAGGCATGACATGATAGAATCAAATGTGTGCCATGTGCATGCAGAATGTGTGGGTGGGCCTCTTGCAAGGGATAGGTGATAACGCACTGTGGACCGCACACACAGACTGCAGATGGACAGTAGAGAAGGCACAGTGTAACCTCCCCTTCCCGAGCCGCACAGTCAGTCCCACAGAACAATGTCACTCTGAAGGCATCTGCAGCACCCAGGGGAATAAAGGATGGAACACCTGCACGCGCTCGTGCTGATATGACAGGCAAGGGTGCATACAGGTACCACCTTGAGGGTGTACATGACACAGATGACACCACAGCCAAGACTGTTGGTGCAGCCCATGGAAACTAGGACATGCACAGAGTTTGCCTAACACTGATCACAGTACCGCATGCAATGATCCAACAGACCATGGTCATGTGACACCCATAGAACAACCCCAGCACACATTACAGAGGCCTTGGGCCAATGTCCACACCAGCATGCACAGTGGGCCATGGATGGGAAAATCCACACCATGACCAAACCAGGCTATACATGTATGCCTTGAACAGGCAGGTGTGAAATGGCACAATGGTGGAGGCAATACATGGGATGCGCAGGGTAATGATTCCCCACAATGTGCATTGCACTTGGGGCAGGCAAGGGCATGCGAGGGGTGGGACACGTAAATGTGTCAGCTGCTGTAAAGAATACAAAGTGGGATCAGGTCCATTTCACCCCTGCACACCAGGGTGTCTACACCTGTGTGGGCTGTGAATATGACAGCAGCAACGCCACAGGTGTGCCATGTCTGTGCCACAGTGGAACAGGGAGCCTGACACACAACTGTGTTATTGTGTTGATGTGCAAATGCGGCATGCAGAGCACACAGCCTGACCACCAATCTCTGATGCACAGTGGTAAACACATAGATACTGCATCAGGCTGCCACTGCAAGGCAGGCTGAGGGATGCTGTGGTGGTGGACAAGACAGCTGTACTGAAAAGGGAACAACACACGATGGGTAGGCTGCTGACACAGAACAATAGCCCGTGGCACACATATTAGTGTGGTATGAAGGCTGAACAGTGTGGCCTGGATGTGCAGTGCCATGACACAGTCCACACCAAGAACATGTGGGACGTGCATGGCCTGTGTTGGCAGTGGTACCATGGATATGTGTGTGGCATGTGAGACACATGGCTATGGCCGTCGGGTGAGGGGTCGGGCACTGCCAAGCAACATAGGCCAACAACCCTGACAGTCTGTGAGGGTTCATGTGATGGATGTGTGGTGGGGACTGCTGAATAGTGTCTCAGCCAGAAGGCAACCATGCCATCAGTGCATGTGTGGAAATGGAGAAGGGCAATGGGACAGCATGTCTGGCAGTATGCAAGGGATATGTTGGATGCCCAACTGAGGCAGGGGCAAGTGACAGGAGGTGATGCATGGTGTGTCATAACCCCTGAGATGGTGGCAGACCCATGCCTACCCTGATGCACCCAGCCAAATGACACAACTCTCACCCATGCACTGTACATGTGCACTATAACATCACACAACCCAGGGAGCTGCCCATGTGCACATGTCACCTGCAGGGCGACAGCAGATGGAATGCCACTGCACAACACAACAGCCATGCTGGATGCATGCAGTGAGACCACATGTGTGGACCATATCACCCCCTCAACACAACAGCAGACATCTTGAAAAGCAACGGTTAAGTCATGAAACGTTGGTGAGAGGAAGGGGGGGGTGCTAGTTTATATTCACAGTGTTCTGTGTACATATTTTTAGAAAAAGTATTTATTAAGGCTTTTTTCTCTTTATCGTGTCCAAATGAAACGGTCTTTGAAATCCTGCTGGATCCTGGAAGAGTAGCTGAGTTGCTTTTGCTTTTGGTTGTGTCAGCAGTACAATGTCTGCCAACACCAGCAGCATGGCAAAAGGTCCAGTGTGGCATGCAGTGGACATGACACATGTACAATGGACAGAGGTGCTGGGATTTGTGGCAGCAAAGTCATGGACGTGTCATGTGGCCCTTTAGCCACTATAGTAACAATGCATATGTGCTGCCAAAGTTGATACATACAAGTGGTGGCACAGCTTCTCTCTTTCAGGTACAGGCCACAGCCAGAAGCCAGGACCATCCAGAGTACAGCATAGGCAAGGTGACATGGATGAGGAGAGTGACACTGGGTCATATGATGCCACCAGCAGCTCTGATGACACTGACAGTCCACAGTCTGAAGCCCACACAACTGATGATGACAGCCCAGGGGAGGAGGCGGCAGAGGAGGAGGTGGCAGAGGAGGAGGGGGAGGAAGACACAGAAGCAGTGACAGCAGCAACAACCACCACTGTGGACACATTGGATGTTGGTGAGGACACTACAGAAACCACTAGGAATAAGCGATGTGGACAGTGTACCAGGACAATGTCGCGAGAAATTGTCCCCTCAGCCAGCATCAGATGGAGAGGAAGGGGCTGTCAGGGAGCAACCAGCTGAAACTGAAACTCCAATGCAGATGGACGATGTTGACAACCTCTGCCACAGTATGCTTAAATCATAGGTTGAGGTGGGCCAGGAACTGAAAGCCATAAGAACAGCAATATAGGGCCTGCATTGGGCAACAGTCTGTCATCATACCTGGATGGAGGGGAAGGTGTCACATTTGTCTAGGTCCATCAATAGGGCCCTGCAGCACATGTCCACCAATAAGGCCTGGCACACAGCAGCCATGGAGGCCCTCACAGTTGCATCACAGCAGCAGGCATCCATATAGAATGCACTGACATCACTGCCGCAAGACAGCTAGAACAATATATGGTGAGCAAACACATGGGTACATCCACTGATTGAGTGTCTTGCCTTCTAAAGGGGAATGTCCCCTGCCTAGAACTATCACATGAACCCCACATATGAGGTAAATATTTTTGCTCAGTATTTACAAAGGAAGAGGGGGAGGTACCTAAAACAAACAGTAGAAACACTCTGGATACAGAAGTTGATACCAGCCCATTTACAGAAGAAAGGGTCTGAAAGAACTCTTAAAACTGAAGGTGGACAAAGCAATGGGTCTGATGGATTCATCCCAGAATTCTAAAAGAACTAGAGTAGAACTAGTGACACCACTGACTACCCTCTTAACAAATCATGGGAGGATGGGGTGGTACCCAAGGACTGGAGGAGGGCAGATGTGATTCCTCTTCAAAAGTGGGAGCAAGGCAGAAGCAGAGAAACTACAGACCTGTTAGTTTTACCTCAGTGGTAGGGAAAATGATGGAATCACTTCTGAAGGAAAGAATTGTCGAGTATCTAGAGGCCAGAGGGGCACAGGACCCAAGGCAGCATGGATTCACAGCAGGAAGGTCATGCCAGACAAGTCTGATAGATTTCTTTGACTGCGTGACCGAAGTAGTAGATCAGGGAGGGGCTGTGGACATGGCCTACCTAGACTTTAGCAAGGCATTTGACACAGTCCCACACAAAAAATTAATATACAAGTTAGCCAGCCTGGGAGTGGGTCCCAAGATGACAGCCTGGGTAAGAATTGGCTGGAGAATAAGACACAGAGAGTAATAGTAAATGGAGTCCACTCTGAAGAAGGGGGGTTACTAGTGGGGTCCAGGGTTCAGGGTGATAGACTGGTCCTTCAATGTCTTATGTTTACATTGCAGAGGGACTGAAGGAAAGTATGTCTCTTTGCAGATGACACAAAGATCTGCAACAGAGTTGATGCACAAGATGGGGTGGAAAGGGTGAGAAGGGACTTGCAAGGTTAGAGGAATGGTCAAATGTATGGCAGCTTAGATTCAATGCTAAGAAGTGCAAGGTAATGCACCTGGGAAACAAAACCCAGGGAAGAGTACACAATGGGGTGAGATACTAAAACAGCAGAAATGGAAAGGACCTGGGGGTAGTCATATCAGATGACCTAAAGGTGGGCAAGCAATGTGAGAGGGCAGCAAGGAGGGTTGGGGGATACTGGTGCATAGGAGAGGCATCACCAGTAGAAAACAGGAAGTTATTATCCCTCTGTACAGACAGCTGATGAGACCCCATCTGAGTACTGCGGCAGTTCTGGAGACCAATCTCCGAAAGACATAGACAGGATGGAAGCTGTCCAGAGGAGGGCAACTAAAATGGTGCAGGGTCTGCATCAGAAGACATATGAAGAGAGACTTAAGGAGCTTAATATGTATAGCCTCGAGGAAAGGAGGGAGAGGGGGACATGATAGAAACTTTCAAGTACCTCAAGGGAATCAACAAAGTCCAAGAGGGTAGCATCTTTCAAAAAAAGAGGTGTGCAAGAACAAGGGGCACAATTTGAAGATAGAGGGGGGCAGCTCAGAGGTAATTTAAGGAAGTTTTTTTTCACAGAGGTTGTGGATGCATGGAACGGCCTCCGGAGAGGTTGTGGAGTCAAAACAGTGGTGGAATTCAAGCATGCATGGGACAGTCATAAGGCAATTCTAGGGGTGGGGTAGGAAGAAGTAGGCTGCTGGTTAACTAGGATCTGCAGCTTATCCATTAGGTAGGGAAATGGGCAGACTGGTTGGGCCAAGCGTCCTCTCTGCCATCAGATTCTATGTTTCTAAGTCCAGCTGTGTTGAGTCAGAGACATGGTGGTCAGCGTGTTGCACAGTGTTGTGATCATGTGTCCACAGATGCTGTTCTGATGTACAGACATGCATGTATGCCGCAGCACATGTGCATGCTATGTGGGCAGAAATGCCAGAGGTGCAGAGGTAACACTGGAGGCAGGACACAGAGGTGCAGGTGGACATGGCGAGTAGTGTGAGTACATTGGGGATGCAACACTGGAATCCCAGGAGGGAGCAACATGGAAGGCTGGCTGGAGGTAGGCAACATGTTACATGGCCATCACTGTGCAGGGACAAAGGCACATGGTGCAGCCATGAACATGGGTGCTGCACAAAGGCCTGAGGCATGTGGGATCACATGCCAGCACAGAGATATGGACATGATGCAGATGGTACAGATGCCAGGCCAGACACAGGGCACCTTAGGTGGAATGGGCTTGTCCTGTGTAGTGGGCCATGGCCTTGGCCAACACACAATGCCACACAGCATGGGAACAGAGACACACCTGGGAAGCACCAGGCACAGGCCCACAAACTTGCTGCACACACTTGGATGGGACACCATGCCAGTGACAAGTGGGAGGACAGCACATCACATGCCACACACCACACACCATTGCTGTATGACACTCCTGATGTGCACAGTGTGGTACACATTGTGGTGATGTGGGAACTGGTGTCCCTGTGGAATGGCCACAGTCTATGTACCAACACATGCTATGGTGAGGTGGGATATGTTTCAGGGCATACAGGGTGGACATGCTGTGGACATGGAGGTAGCAGGCAATGCATTCCCCGCTGAGTCTGCAGCATCCACCAAGGCACAGATCCAGAATGTGACGGGTGAAGCAACTCAGGACGAACTGCAGGGGAGATGCAACAGCACTGTGGGCTGGAGTATGGTAGCCACCACACCAACACAAATGCAGCTGCCATATGGGGGGAACAGAGTACACTCCACAAACAGCCAGCCAGTGGAGGTTAGGGGGACTGTGGCCAGTGATTCCGCAATGGATGTGCATGACAACACAGCACCGCAGTCTGCAACATAAGGAATGCCCTTGTTGGTTGGTGGGGACCACGGTATTGTAACAGTTATGCATACTGTATCACATGGTGCTGGATGACCCAGAGGTGGCAGGGGTGCACGTGGCCCACACAACATTGGTTCCAGAGGAGGACAACTGGGGGGATAGAACCATGCAAGTCCCAACGGCAGGCCTCATGGCAAGCAGGCATAGCCCAGGAACAGCAGACAGGGCATGATGATAGCAGTGCAGGGGGCCAGGACAGTAGTGGTAAGGCATAGGTCCCATATGCTCCCACAAGGATGTTTGAAGGATGGAGTGTGAGGGAACATATAGGGGTGCACACTGGGACACACAGGCTAAGAGCAACATGCAAGGGTGTTGTGATACACATAACTGTCTGTGTCCAGCCATGTACACAATTGGCTGGCAACACATGGGCACGCATGTGCGTGTGTGGGGATACATGGCTAGCGTTGGGGGCAATGTGGAGGGTAGGAATGCACATGGGTGGGTAGTGTTTGTGTTGAAACTGGGTGTGTTGCACTTGTGGAAGGTGCACACATCTGAATAAACCATGCACAAGTGAGTCAAGGTGTGTTGTGTCTGTGTCCATGGCCTCATGGGCATGCACATAGGGTACATCACACATACACATAATGCAAACATCATGGTTGTATAAGCAAATCACCAGAAAGGTGTAGGATGGTTCAGCAGTATGCAAAGATGCATGTTGCCAAAGGGCCTCACACACAATCTGCAATGGATGCATGCAGAAAGACACAGATAAGTCATTTGCCCTACCAGGACACATCAGTGTGCACATCCATATCACACCGCAGGGGAATGAGCAAGCCCTGTGATGGTCTTATAGTATTGGGTGTGGTGTGACCATGGGGCAGAGGTACTGGCTTGAAGCAGGGGACACTCTCTGCAGGTGACCATGGCAACAGTGGGTTTCATGATGGCATGGTGTGTAAAAACATACATGCGTGATGTGACCCAACATCCGAACCATGAAGTGGCACCAGATACCAGGCAGAAGGAATGTACAGTGCACACACATACACCTGTTGTTGCTGCAAGACATGGCAGTCAAAACAAGACATGAACAATACAACTCATGTAGGGCACAGCTGCCATAAAACAGTCATAGTTGCACACACATACTGTATATTCCCTGTCCTATTGACAGCCTGCCACTCTGCATGCACTATATACCTGTGGGACACTGTGAAGGGCCATGGCAGGTGTGGTCTACCAACGCTGACTGCTGTTGCCATAGCATTGTGCATGATGCCATGTCCTGTACCTCACACTGTCAGCTCACAGGACACTGTGCAGTCATCTGTCACACAGCCCAATGTCCCACACTGTTGGACACATGTACAGCAGACGCCACCGCATTGTTTCCCATTCGTGAAACAGAGCCCTGAAGGCACACATGCCTGGTACAGTGCACATATGTGCTGGACAGTCCTTGTTGCAGTGTCAGATTGGGGAGGGTCAGCACAGTCGTGAAGACAGTGTCCAGCAGGTAGTGGGCCTGCAACACAGCCTACCTGAGCCCATGGGCTGAAGTAACAATGGATACATGCCAACACAGCTAGAACAATATATGGTGAGCAAACACATGGGTACATCCACTGATTGAGTGTCTTGCCTCCTAAAGGGAATGTCCCCTGCCTAGAACTATCACATGAACCCCACATATGAGGTAAGTCCAGCTGTGTTGAGTCAGAGACATAGTGATCAGCATGTTGCACCGGTGTTGTGGTCATGTGTCCACAGATGCTGTTCTGATGTACAGACACATGCAAGTATGCCACAAAGCACTTGTGCATGCTAGGTGGGCACAGGAATGCCACAGGTGTGCACCTCGCCTGTCATGGCAACATCACCACAATTGGGTCAGGTGTGCCAAGGATGTACATGAGACAGGGGTGTCGCCATGCCCAACTTGCTGGAATGTACAGGTGGTATGGACAGCACAGCATATGGCATCCATGGATGGGCCAGGACCTGTCATGGCCACTTGCATTACATTCTGTGTCCCAGTACACCACCACCAATAACGTTTACATCGCCATTACAACAAGTGATATGCCCATAGAATAGGTTTCCTGTTCACAGTCCCACTGAACATATGTACATTATTTTGTCAAAGCAGCCTCCCACCCAACTCCCTGCTGGCACCATGAGCAAGGACATGAACATTGTACATTTGTTCTTCACCTCCTGGAGACACCATTACCAGGCCCACGTGTCATGGGTAATGGCCCATCATGCTTGTTTGTATTGTTCCCCACCCCAAACATGTGGATGTGGGTGATTTGCCAGACAGTGGACACATCACACCGACCATATAGGTGGATGTTAAGGGTGCCATGTGTCTCTGGCACCATGCCATGTGGCCACAGAGCATATGTGTAGAGGCCACAACATCACTACCAGGATGCACACAGGGGACACATGCATGAAACAGAGACAGGCTCTGTAACAACAAATGGAAGATTTATTATAACAATGAATGGTAACAACAAACAGTCAACAACAACGTGCTTCAATCCTCATGACAGGGTACAATCCTGCAGAAGCAGGTACAACATTGAAGAACAACACTTTGTCATGGCTCACAAACACTCAGCACTACAATCCAGCCTCATGTCAGAGGCATTGCTGGGTCACCATAATATGTGCATGGGTGCAAGTTACCTGTGGGTGCTGCAGGGAGGGGGGGTGAACTTTGGCCTGGCAGATACATGTCAGTGATTCATGTTTGGACACCTGTACTACATATGTGGGTGGTTGGCACTGCCAGACAGTAGATCCACTACAAACCAACTGCGGTGGCACACATGAGCGGCACCAGGCCACTACTGCATCCATCAATGCGGTGATGGTGGCCTGCACCCTCTGCAGGTCACAGCTGAGATTGCTTAGGCCAGCATGGATGATGTCAGTGCATGACTCCACAGGGCTAGCACCTTGTCCGGCGTACGCAGCCGCAAATGTATCCACACCATCCCCACCTCCTCTATTATCCTGGCCATGGTCCATGGCCTCCCTCTCTTGTATGGTGCTTTCCTGTTCCTCAGCCACAGGAACATTCACCTCCGTGACCCCTCCACTGTCTGTTCCTCCCTCCCTGCCATCACCATGTTCTCCCTCTTGCAGCACCACAGCAGGTTGTCTGTCACTGTTGCTGCCATTCCTGGTGTTTTCTGTCCATTGTCATGCACTACTGCTCCTGTGCTGGCCTGGCCAGTGAGTTGCTGCTCTCCTGTCCCCTGCTGCTGCCTGTGCCTGTCTGCAGCGTGTCCTCCTTGTAAAGATGTGCCTCCTCAGCTTCATGCATCACATTGCAAGTGCTAGTGCACATTTTTGGGTGTGTACAGGTGTGGGCTGCCTGCTGGATCTTGCATGACCTTTGGAAACAGGCATGTGTCCCATTAGGTGACAGAGGCACATGGCATAGGTCCACCCTGCAATCATGTCTGTACCTGCATGGCACAAGGGCTGAACTCAGTGCCCATTGCATCCATGCTGAAACCGTCACTCCTCCATGACACAACATGTCCATGTCTGGCCATGTGGTAGCACACACAGTGGTACATGCCTGATGCAGGCTGGCCACACTGTGAATGTGTGTGTACTGGGCATGCTATGCATGATCCAGCAGGCTGTGTCCACAGTGTCACACACACAGTGGCATTGGGCCCAGGATGCGTACCATGTCTGCAGGGGTGGCTGTGCAGCACTGCTGACTGTGAGTGTGTGTGTGTGTGTGTGTGTGTGTGTGTAGCTACACTACCTGTTGATTGGTTGTGCCACCCAGTGGCCTACACAGCATGTTCACTGAAGCCAAGGTGCAGCATTGCATAATGACACAGGACTGACCCGGATGTTGAGTGGGGCTTTGTGCCTCGCACACCCTCAGCCACCATCATGTCGCCAAATACACCGTATCTGTGTATCATACACACATACCACCGTAAACTGTGGACGTGACCCATGCATGCTGTATGTGTCATGTGTTTGCTGCAGTGGCACTTGCAGTCACTGCCACATGTTAGCCAGCCTATGGCCACCTGTGTTCCCACAACCCTGTGGCTGGATGTTGTGTGTTAGTACATAGCATACGGTAACAATGCTGTCTCACACAGTGCTATGACCAACCACTAGTCTGGCATTGGCCATGTGGTAACACTCCCTTACACCATTTTTCCCTGCCCAAGCAGTAGACAGTCATTGTGCTGGATTGAGGGCTGCATCCTGTGTATTGTGTGTGTGCTGGGGTGTACATAGTACCGCATACCACGTGGGGGGAAGTCATGTACATGTGTGTTTGCATGGGCACTGTTGGCCATGCCCTGGTGCCATTTGGACATTGTGTCATGTGAATTGCATAGGCACCCTCATGCTTGTATGTGGCATGATGGATGTACAGATGCCATGTCCCACCACACCATGTATACGGTGAGGCCCCACCATGCACACACTCTGCATCCCTTCACATGACACATTAGTGTTGTTCTCCTACAGGACCATGTTTGCATGTGGTCATGTCTACAGGATCCCCTAAGCAGTGTGTGTCCTACCATCCCTTGGTGTTGCACCACCATACACCAATTACTGCATTGTGTTGTGATGCATTGTGTGTGACTCACACCTTGCCACACTGTTGCAGCCCCAGCAAATGCTTCGGCCTGCAGCAGTCTGTGCCACTCCCTGTGCATGCTACTCATGTGTCACTGTGTTTGTTGTTGTGATTGCTTGTCACCCACTGTTACAGATCACATAGCCATTGTGTACAACACTGTGCCACAGGAGCTGTTGTTGCAATGTTGTCACTCAGGTACACAGATCCATGACCCTGCATTGGTACCACCCACCAGGCACACACGGTGTTGTGCCATTGGACATGTGACACACATTTCATGTCAAGGCAGTCCATGCATTCATGTGCTGTGTGTTCAGGTGCAATGCACATATGTGCTTAATCCATGGCACACACATGACTACAATGACATTAAAGACACTATCTTATGGACTGTGTGACAATGTGTACCACTGTGTGGGTGTCCACATAGTTCTTGCCATAAAAGGTGCATGGGCTTGTCAGCATGTGCAGGCCACGGCACCAGCTGTACATGTCTCTTTGTCCTGGTCCATGTGTGCGGGCACATGCCAACATGTGGCACCCTTTGGGTTTTCCTTGGATACCCATGTGCTCCCCTTCCCTTTGGGCACATAACATTGTGCCCTGTCCCACATGGTCTTTCCCACGTGACACGTGTACTATACACACACTTACACAAGCATGTCCTATGTGCCTCTACAGTGGTTCACACTTACTTCCCTGATGTCCAGCATGGCCATCACCTCCAGCTGACATGCAGCCTCCCTCCGATATGTCTGACTCCATCCTGTCCACATCCTGGTTCTGTGGTGCATCTGGACAGGGGCTTGAAACAAAGTACACATAAGTACTTGCATGCAAGTATGGCTGGACACCTGTGATGCTGCTGTTTGGCCTACTGTACCAACACCTACCTTGTGCACAGTGATGATAGCCCTGCATCTTAATGTCTGCCTCTTTGGCCATGGTCAGCAGCAGCTTTAGTGTGTCTGGGTCCCTCAGTGCCAGGTCATTTATCTTGTGTTTGAACCTGGCATGGTGTCCTCTGCACCCCTGACACCTGGCACAGTTTCTCAGATATGGTCATCCAGACCTTGTCCCTCTCCTCCTGGGTGTGCATCCTGTACCCTGGGGGCATGATGATGCGGCCCCACTGGATGACACAGCTGATCAGCACAGCTGTTTCCTCAGCCGAGACATTTGGGGCACGCCCCTTACTCCTAGGCTGGCTGCCAGGCATGCTGGTCTTTTCCAGTATGGTGAACTGGCCTGTATGGGTGTTATGTGCCCTCTGGTTGTGGTCCTATGGTTTCCCACCCACCTGCTGGACTGGATCATGCTTCCTCACACTTTGTATGCTTGTAGGTCTGCACGTGTCATTCGGCAGACACAATGCACTCCTGGCGTGTAATGCCACTTACAGTAAGTCAGATTTCACTGGTTTCATGCAATTGCATCAAAAACTGCTCTCGATTTGCTGCAATTGCATCACGAGCAAGCCTGCGTGTTTTGTGCATGTTCTTCTGTCCAGGTGAGGCCCCCTTCCCTGTTCCTCTGCACCACACCTTTCAACCTCTTGCCTCATGAATCAGGGACAAGACTTACAAAAATGAGGGACAAAGACTCAAACTCAAGGACACATCTTAAAATCTGGTACTATTCACTCAGAAAGCTGATAGAATTAGGATATTTGTGTTAAGATGCATCTTCTGAAGAAGAACACATCTGTTACCTTGATGTTTGACATTATTTTGTGATTTTAATCCCCACTGTTCTGTCACAAAAACACATATTTGTGAGGGACAGAGGAACATTTTGGGTCAAAATCAGGGACCTCCCTGAAAATCAGGGACAGTTGAGAGGTATGCTCTGCACCATGGTTGTAGAGTGCTGGCTAGTCCACTGCACACTGTCAGTATGTTGGCAGGGGCTGCTGCAGTGTGTAGTCCTCTCCTTGTGGTTGGGGAATGTCTCACCCTCACATCAAGCTCCCTGCACTGGCCTGCAAATAACATGCCAACGGGCCAGCCATACCTCTCAATCTCTTGCCTTATGAGACAGGGACAAGGCATACAAAATCAAGGACAAATACCCTAAATCAGGGACACTTCTTAAGAACTGGTACTATTCACTCAGAAAGCTGATATGAGAAATGGATTTGTGTTGAGATGCATATTTCTGAACAAGTACACGTCTGTAACCCTGATGTGTGACAATATATTGTGCATTTAATCCCCACTGTTCTGTCACAAAAACACATATTTTATGAGGGGCAGAGGAAAACATTTCAGTTAAAACCAGGGATGCCCCTGGATATTAGGGACAGTTGTGGGGTATGGGGCCAGCCTCTGTGTCACTGTATGTTTGTTTGGGAGGCAGTATAGCATAGTGGTTTAAGGCTCTGAAGTGCAAATCTGGTGACATCCAGCAGACCAGACCTGGGTTTGAATCCCACAGCTTCCACTTACATACTGTGTGATCCTGAGCAAGTCACTTAATTTCCTTGTGCTCCCAGGTCACACATGTAAAAAAACTTTCAGCTTAGTGTGCTACTCCTGGTTAAACTAAAAAAAAAACACCTCACAACATGTACATACAGTGGCCACATATAGTTGGTGGTGATGGTTGTTCCTGTCATGTTCCTTGACAGTTCACTGCCTTGTGTGTCCTGTGAGGGCAAGGAAATTCTTGTGGACAGCAGTGGGCCTCAGCGTGGCAGGGGCACATTACATTGTGACACTATAGTGCTTTACAACAGTCTTGACATGTGACTGTTTGGGGGACACTGCACAGTACACACAGCAGGCAAAGGTAGTCATGTTCTGTACCATGGTCCAGTCTGCTGGTGGCTGTGCATTTCGCCCTTACCGGTGCCAGTCCCGTGGTGTGAACACTGCATATCCCTGGCCACAGTAGCCCACTATTGGGGGTGCAGGACATGTCAATTAGGACTGTACTGCCTGGCCAAGTCACTGCTGTGTGTGCTGCATCTGCGCTGTGCATTGTGTCCATAGGGCTTTGTCCTTCTACAGCGTGCATGTGGGTGTGGGGCAAATGGCACCTTTCTCCACTTGCCCTCTGCACCAAGCAATGGTGTCCACATTGTGCTGCATTGCAGAGCACCACACAGTCCTGCCTCCACACATGACCATACATTGCATGCCCTATACCTCCAGCGGCATGTCTGTATATGTTGATACAGACACCAGCAGTGTCTATGCATATGTGCCTTTCTGCAACTCCCCCTCCCTTACGACTGTTACCTCTGGCACCACTCTCCATGTTCCCAGTATTCCTCCCTTCCTCCCACCCTATCACCACATCCCCATGTCTGGAATGCTGCTGCAGTATCCGCCAATGTGGTATTCTCACGAGATTGCTCTGGTCTAGGGTGGCCACGTGGTGTGCACACCACCTACTCTGAAATGTGGCAACACCTTGCATGCCCGTAATGGTGGCAGTTGCTGTTGTTTTCAACCTGGGTACACACTGTTGTTGTCATGTCTGCCACTCAGTTGCAGATGTGTGTCTTCAGCTGAAGTGTGATTCAATGAGTTGCTGCCTCATGCATTGTCCACTTGCTGCTAGGCCTGATAGCAACAAGGCCTGCTCCCCACCATCTTCCTCCTCCTCCTCCTCCTCCTCCTCAGGCTCCTCATCTGGTTCCTCCCCTGGTGCTTCCTCTGGGGGTTGGACCTCCTGTTCCCCATGTGTTTGATCAGGGAATTCTTGTAAAATCTGGAGGACCCTCAAATCCATCAAAGGACGTCAGACTACTTCCTCCATTCCAGCCAAGATATACGTCAATGGCAAGGTCATTGAAAGCAATAGTCAAATCCTTGAAGAACTCAATTCACATTTTGCTACCACTGGCTTGGCCTTTGATTCTTCTCTGTATGCAGACCTTGCAAATTGTCCCTTGGCCAGACTATCCTGAAGCCCAACCTCACCTCATCCCTTCCAGCTGCATTCAGTCACCTACAAAGAAGTTGAAGATTCACTTCTCAGCTTAGACACTAAGAAAAGTGCTGGTGATGATGGACTAGAATCATTCTTCTTCAGATTAGGCTGCTTCCATTTTACAGCTCCCATACTTCATATATTCAGTCTTTCTACCGTTACTGCCACAGTTCCATCTTGCTGGAATTCCACACATATCCTTCCTTTATTCAAATTAGGCACCCAAGTGATTTAAATAATTATAGGCCCATCTCTATCCTACTCATTCTCTCCAAAATCTTTGAAAATTGATCTATCTCAACTAAAATGACATATTGAAATCTTCGTTCTCAACCCAGCTCAATCTGGTTTCCGTCCTAATCATAGTACTATCACAACCCTTGCTAAAGTTACTAATGACTGGTTTCAGCTCTGCACTCCAAAAGATAACTGGTGCAGTCTTTCTAGACCTTAGTAAGGCATTTTACACCATAGACCGCAACTTAATTGTCAGTAGCCTTATTAAACTAGATGCAACCCTCCACTGCTCAGTGGCTTACCAGTTACTTAACAAGGAGGTTTCAGAAAGTTAAGGCTGATGGCCTATTTTCAGCTTCCTCCCAATCACTAAGGGAGTCCCACAGGCTCCATTTTAGGCCTATCCTATTTTCTCTTTACATCAATAATCTTGACTATAACATAACTAATTACAAATTGTATTTTTGCTGATGACACAGTCCTGTACACTTCTAACTCAACTCTGTCTGAAGTAGAGACTACAAGTTGACTTTGTGCAGCTTGAACAGAACCTTATTAATGCAAAGCTCCTTCTTAATGTAAAAAAAAATAAGACCATGATTTTTACTCTCAACACCACCACCACCGCCTATCTAAACCTGCCTAATGACTTTATTGTAACCTCTTTAGGTGAATCTCTTGAGGTTGTCTCCAAATTCAAATATCTAGGTATATGACTAGATAATAAACTCACCTTTAACAACCCTATTGATAACTTGGCCAGCAGGTTAAAATCCAGATTAGGTTTCTTCTTCAGAAGCAGGTTCCTGTTCCCTATTGAGATTAGAACTAGGCTTGTTCAGGCCACATTCCTGCCTGTACTTGATTATGGTGACATAATCTACAATTCTACTTCAGCCTTAAATCTGAACAAATTGGGCATCCTCTACCATCGTGCACTACTACGGTTCATCACTAACTCCCCTTTTTGAACCCACCATTGTGATCTGTATGCAGCTGTCGACTGGACGTCGCTTACTACTAGACGATTGATTCACTCTAGCTCTTGGACTCAAAATCCTCCTGAACAAACTACCAAGCTGTATAACGTCCCTTATTCGCATCTCCCACAGTTCGTATGCCCTTAGGAAGTCTGACTTTATCCTTCTAGACTTGCTTAGGACTCGTACTCCTTTGGTAAACGTGCCATCTCATACGCACTTCCAACTATCTGGAACCAGCTCCAGTCTATACTGAAACTGTCTAGCATTGTTTTTGTCAATCTCTTTAAAACCTTTGCTGCGACCAAATTAAAAAATGCCTGTGGCTGTTTCTATCCCTTACTTGACCACTGACTGTTATATCAAAAACTCAGGTCCCCTTCCTAATTCTTATACTTCTCTATTTCTACTTACCTCTTCTTTTCCTTTCCCACCCTCCCTTTACTCTTTATTTCAGTCATACTTACTTTCAATATTCCTCCACACTTTTCCTCATTTTCCCTCTCCTGCCTCCCTTGCAAGATCCCCCCTCTCTTCTCCCTCTCCACTCCCCTTTGCAGCTATCTTACACTATCCCTTCACCTTATGCATCCTATTGCTCTTGTTCCAACTTTTTTTGGCTGTAGTTTCTCTACTTTTAATGGTTTCTCCAGGTTACATTTATACATATTACCTTTTTTATGTCTTATTTTAAGCACTGTGTATCACATATATCATACTTTTATGTACCAAGATTTTATATATGTAATTTCCTTTGTCTGTATATATTCCTCAGGACCTCCTTGTGAATGAGCATGCTCAATGGAGTTTTTCTGCAATAAACTTGAACTTGAACTTGTGCCAGGTTGTGCAGTATACAACATGTTATGATGATCTTGCATGCCATCCCTGGGCTATACTGCAGGGACCTCTGATCTGTCCAGGCATCTGAATCTAGCCTTCAGGAGTCCAAATGGTTTCTTGATGGTGGACCACGTTGTTACATGTGCCTCATTATATCTGTGCTGTGCTGCTGTACATGGGTTCCGTAGTGGTATCAGGAGCCATGGCTGTTGAGGGTACCCACTATCTCCTAGAGAGAGGGAGATTACATGGTTTGTCTGTTGCCTCTGCCATCACCAGACACATGTTCATGGTTGCTATGTTGCTACTCCTGCCCCACACCCCTCTGAATGCCAGCTCTGCTGTGGCATGCCTGCCCGTGTCTCCTTGTGACAGTACCCCAGTGCCACAGTGGGGCTGGCACATTGTGGCCTGCACCATGTCAGACTTGTACATGATGGCATGTACACACATGTTCCTCAGTGGTGCTCATGTTTCGGGGTGGGCAAGGACTCTGAACATGCTGGTGTGCCATGTCAGCCTTGCATACTCGTTCACCTACCAATCAGCCAGCTGCCCTGCAGATATACACTGGCAAACACCTCATGGATCCTACTCTGCCAGAATATGAATGAGTCATGTTATGACCCAGGATATTTTGCCACTACATCCAGGATCCTGCATTGGCTGTCAAAGATGACATGAACATTCAGGAAGTGGCACCCCTTCCTGTTCACGTACACCTCAGCATCAGCCAATGGTGCACATATTGCTACATACATGCAGTCCACAGCCCTCGGAACATGGGGAAACTGCACAATGCCAGTAGTGCATTTCAGTGTAAATAATCCAAAAACGATATATTATATAAACGGACTACCACTTCACTCATCAAATTGTGAAAAAGAGATATATGTTAATAATAAACTTACATCAAATAATCACTGTGTTAGAACTGCTTGCATGACCAACAGACTTTTGAGGCAAATAAAACGCACTTTTGTTACTCGCACTGAACAATGCCTTATTCCATTGTATAGGGCATACATTAGACTGTATCTAGACTATGGCTCCCCTTTCTGGAATCCAAACCAAAAAAAAAGACATAGCAATTCTTGAACAGGTTCAAAGGAGAGTAACTAGAATGATTCCAAGATTAACAAACTTGGATTATCAGAACAGATTAAAAGCTACTGGTCTCTTCGCTCTTCAAACTAGAAGATTAAGAGGTGATATGCTTATGGTTTTTAATTTAATAAATTCATCAGATCTAATGGAAAATGTTGTCTAACACTCTCCAAAAGGAGACATGTTCCGAGACTGCATAATAAACAGCTTGAAGTAAAACTTATAAAACCAGCAAAAGGGGAAACTTTTTCCAATAAGAGCATCCATTGTATGGAACATCTGCCACAAGAATTAGTAGAGGCAACTAGTGCCACTGTCTTTAAAAGCAAATTAGATGTTTGGTTGAGGGATAATAGATAAATAATGTCCCACATAGTGTGGGGAACAGTCTCGATGGGCTCTGGCCTTCTTCTGTTCTTTCATACCAAGTAATACCAAGTAACCCATGCCTCACTGCATTCTGCTCCTGAACATCCATTGGGAAACATTAACCTACACCAGATTCTCTAAGGAACGTATGTGGAGTATGACTTATCCCACCCTGGCTGGGGGGTAGAGTCATTGATTACTGTATTATACTGTAGTTATTTTTTCATTTAGCATTGTGATTCATTTTTTGATTATAGTCAATGGGATAGTGACTACTTCCCACAAAAAGCAACCTTGATTCTTAAAGGTAAAATGTATGCCCAGAATAAAGCAGCTAGGGGCGATACAGATTTTAACATGGGCATTATAAATAAAAGATTAATAAAATGGACCCTATACAAGGAGAAAAAAATGGTGGCTTTCTTGCAGACAACAGCATACTTTATTTAAAAGCCATCTGTATAAAAACATTAAATAAATTACAAGCTCATGAGGAAAGGTTTATTTGGACAGTGGATCAGTTTGAGGGCATGTGCTATATTCTGGTACAATCCCTGTCTGATAATTCAAGTACAAAAAAAAAAACACATTTAACAAAAAAAGTGAGAAGATTTGATAAAGAATGTATAAACATGCAGAAAAACTCTAAATACAGAGGGCAAAAAAAAAAGAATTCGATGCTATATGAAGATAGGCTTGCTTTATAGAATTTAAGAGGTGAATAGAAGGAATTATAAAACAGGAAAAAGAAAGAGCACAATTACTCATCACAGCATGCCATACAGGAACCAGCTGAAGAGAAGAATGTAAAAAATGTTGAGATCTAGTAGCTTTAGGGACAGTGAATAATACACACAATACTGACACCATAATTAGCCCACTGGTATGGTTACATTATTTCAGATCAATGTTTTATGATGATATGGTGAATGGGATTAAATTAGCACTGAAAGATAATAGTCAGCTAAATGTAAACATGACAATATTAATGATGATGTATAGAATTTTTTTTTGAAATTCTACGTCTTTGTTAGATTATATCAAACACACAAGATGTAACAAGAATAAGGATGAACAGGATTACACTGACATCCAGAATCCAATAATTGGTAACATGGGATCAGACTTACACAGAGTCAAATACTAAGAAAAAATAACCTACTAAAATATCCAACCCCCACTAGCCCCTCCCCCACCCTGGAGTGTGCCTTATAAAACAAAATAACGTGACAAGGAAATATCAAAATGAAACTACATCACCAATGAAAAGCATCAGCATAGAGCGATACATACCAAAACAGACAGAGGCACGCAATACCCAAGTCTTAATTCAGATATAAAGCATATAGTTTACCTCATTTCTGGTTGAAGGAGGCTATACAATTTCAGGAGCTAGCAATTAACCTTTCAGTATTAAAGCAAAGAGACATTTCTTTCACCCATTCAGCATATGATATTAGCAATTGGTCCATCCAGTGCTTGAGAACCAGCCTTTTGACTGTTATAGAAATTAAAGCCATATGATACCTACGCTCCTGGACCCTTATATTAGACAACCTCCCTAAGATGCATATTTCAATAGTAAACAGCTCTCCCAGCCCCAGAAGGGGGTCCAGATTGGTTTGAATTGTGTTCCATAATGGAGCCACCTTGTTACAATGCCATAGAATGTGTATCAGGTTCCCATCAGCTGAGCCACACTGTGTACAATTAGTCGAGGGTAAT
Organism: Neoceratodus forsteri; assembly: GCA_016271365.2. Lineage (NCBI taxonomy): Eukaryota > Metazoa > Chordata > Ceratodontiformes > Ceratodontidae > Neoceratodus > Neoceratodus forsteri. Next base: position 947,097,193 of record CM057452.1, read on the forward strand.
CTGCTTAATTTGGCTAATTTAACCGGAGTGTAATACAGATCATTTAAAATATGATACTGTATAAGCCTGTGCCTATCTTGAGTGAGATATCTATGCAAGTCCTCTCAAATCTGACCCCAAATCAAGGGGGAATCTGGCAGAAGCGGAGCCCAGATTTTCAAACCAATAAGAGCATTGGGAAATTTAATGTCCAGTAGGAAGGAATAAATCTTAGAAATTCCATGGGGTCTGTATACAAAGTCCTGTATCTGGTCTAAAAAAGGTTTAACTTGGGACGGCGTGAATGTGATGCCAAAAACAGAGACCAAAAGATGCCTCAACTGAAAGACCTTAAATATATATTTCTGAGGAATATTCAATTTAGCTATTATATCAGTTGAGGAAAGGAGAGAATCCTGAGAAAACAAATTTTCTACCAGAGTATCCCGAAGTTGAGGAATCCAGTCTGGAGAAAGCGGAACCTCTATTTTAATGTTAGGGTTAGAGATGAGAGGTTGTGCCGTATCTTTTGGTTGAAATACCAAAGAAGTTCAAGCACTGAGTCAGAACCTTTATGGAGACCCCACCACCGAATTTAGTAAAAGAGAAGGTAATGCAGAGGTAGAATAGTAAAACATTCTAGGTGAGTGAAGCTTGTGCATATCCAAAAGCTTTCTCTCCAGTTGAAGCCAAATGGGAAGATAAGTATCCGGACTGGCCTCAAACCATCTCCCCATTTTAGACAAATGACTCGCCCAATAATATAGCATGAAATTGGGGAGGTCTAATCCACCTTTCTCTTTAGATAAATTAAGTTTTAAGAAGGCTCTTCTAGGATGTTTACCTAGCCAGATGAATTTCGAGACAGAAGAGTGAAGCTGCTGAAAATAGGATTCTGGGAGCCAAATGTTCAGTAAATTAAGGATAAAAAATAAGGGCAGAACATTCATTTTGATGATACTGATACGGCCCATAAAGACAATGGGAGGTTGACCTGTCTTTGAAGGTCCTGCTGTATCCTCAACAGTAAAGCATCCAGATTCAGTTTCCTGAAATCATCAGGGTCTCTGGTAAGATGTATGCCTAAATATTTGAGAGAGGAAGGAACCATTTCATACCAAAATTAATTAAATTAGCATGAAGCGTGAGAGCATTTATTGGGAATATAACGGATTTGGATAGATTAAGCTTATAATCGGCTACTTGACCAAACCGATCAATAATTTGTAGTGCATGTGTTAGAGAGAATTCGGATTAGTCAGATGTAAAAGAATATCATCAGCGTAAACTGAAAGAGTCAACGACTGCTGGTGAACTAAACAACCTGTGACCTGTGGTGAGCTCTTGATGTTAATTAGCAGGGATTCCAAGTGTAGGTTAAACAAGAAGGGAGATGGGGCAACCTTGCCGAGTTCTGGTGAATGGGGGAATCAAGAAGAGAAAACCCCATTAGAATAAATTCTGGCAGTAGGAGACTTGTATACTGTCTGAATCCATTGAATAAAGATATCCGGGAAACCCATTCTCCTCAAGGTAGCCCAAAGAAAATCCCAGTTTACTCTGTCAAAAGCTTTTTCCGCGTCTAATGAGATTAAAGCCATGGGAATCTGGGAGTCCTGAGTGACCTGAAAAATATGCGAGAGGGTTCGTAAGGGATCAGCCGAGGATCTGCCTTGAACAAACCCCACCTGTTCGGGACTCAGCAGTCAGACCAAACCTGTTTGATTCGAGAGATAGGATTTTAGTTAAAATTTTAATATCATAATTTAATAATGAAATTGGACAGTAACTGGTGGGATCTTTCTGGGGTTTATCTGGTTTCAAAATCAAGACAATCGTGGCTTCCAGTAAAGTAGAATCCAGAAGGTCTGAAGTGAGCATATAATCAAATAATTTCAAGAGAAGGGGAACAATCTCCTACTAAAAAACTTTATAGAAATTGGAGGAAAACCATCAGGACCAGGGGATTTGTCCAATGCTAACCCTTTAATCGCTGCTTCCACTTCGGCCAGAGTGATAGGAGAGGCTAGGATCGCGTACTGGTGGACCTGCAGGGAAGGAAGTTTAAGGCCATCCAGAAATTGTTCAATGCAAGAATAGAAGGGCTGAGAAGGACCCTTATTATATAGATTCCTATAAAAGGATTCAAAAACCTGAAAGATGTCCCGGGGAGAAGTCTTAATAGTGCCATCTGGGGAACACAATGAGGGGATCAATCTTGAGCTTTCTACTTCCCGCAATTGAAGAGCTAGCAATCTACCTGGTTTCTTCCCTTGATCAAAATAACGAGCTTTGGTTTTAAGGATGGCATACTCTACCCTATCCCTTAATAAGTCTGCATATTCATTCCTGAGCTTCAGTAAAGTTTCTAAATTGGATTGGGACACAGAGGAGGATAACCTGTTTTCCACTGTCTTAATTTGATTCGACAACAAAATAACTCTAGCCTCTCTCTGTTTTTTCAGTTTGGAGGCAAGCTTAATAAATTCCCCTCTAAGAAAACATTTGAAAGAACACCAGAACAAGTCTTCCCTGCTAATAGAGCCTGTATTGGACTCAATAAAGAGAGAGATTAGTGATCTAATATGAGAAATAATGCTCCTCTTTTAAGAGTTGTGTATTTAATTTCCATGAGGTGTATCTTTGAACATGCAGATCGGGAGTAATTGAAATCCAAGCCATGGAATGATCAGATATGACAATTGGCTCTATCCCTTTCTGGTGGATACCAGGCAGAAGCATATTGCTGACTAAAATAAAATCAATTCTGGACGAAGACCTGTGAACTTCAGAAAAAAAGGAAAAAAGCCGACTAGAGGGATTAAATAAACACCATGGATCACATAACCCCAATGTAACCATAAAGTCCCTTAGAGAAAGTTGTGAAGGAGAAAGGGGTTTTAATGGCCTATAGGCTTTGTCTAGATCTTGTGACGGAGCAATGCTCCAGTCACCCCCTAGAATTATCGAGGAGGGCAGAAATCCACTCAGTTTATCTGCCAACCTCATGAGGAAGTCCAGATCCCCTCCTACTAGGCCATAAATTGCTCCCAACACCACCCTGATATTATTGAGTATGCCTTTAACCAGGATAAATCTTCCCTCCTGATCCATTAAGCATTCTTCTGCCACAAATGATATGTGTCTTTTCATCAGTACAGCCACCCCTCTACTAGAAGATGTCCCACAGGACACAAAATATTGAGAGAAGCCCTGTCAACGTAGCCCATTGGCCTCCGAAGCTATGAGATGGGTTTCCTGCATCAAGTGAATATCAATATTTAGTAGGGCACAGTTTTTGAGAACCTGATATCTTTTGGAAATATCTCTGACACCTGTGACATTCCACATTGTAATTTTAATTGGCATCATTTTCATGTATCATTAACTTTAATGAAAAGGGAACCAATATCACCCAACAATTAGACCAACCCACAAGGCACACTCCAGTCCCACCCCTTCCCAACAACCCCTGAAAATCAAATTAGTATAAACCAATTTCTCTTCCGAAGGAATATATAGAATGATCGAATTATATAAAGGCTAGATAATATTAACCATTCAGTAGTAAAATCAAACTGAATAGTCCTGAAGGAAGAGGTCAGAACAGAAGCCCAAAACCTCCCCCCCAAATTCTCCCATACGTTAAGCCAATCCCAAATTAACAAAAGGAGCAATACCCTTGTACCCCCCGAACCCCTGTGAAAAAGACTGGGTGGTAAGAAACTGCCCTCCCTTAAAAGTTACATAGAATTTGTACAATGATAAAAACACCAGAACTAATGGACGTCCTATTATAATCATGGACAGAACATCCTGTTGGAAAGGCATAAGAACCATAACACCCCCCTCCCTCCCTAACCCAATCAAACTATATGCAAAAAAGAAAAACAATAGCACAAGTAATCCAGAAAGTAGAATGAGCCAGACGATAGCAGAAGAAACCCCCCCAACATAATATCTCCCATCAATATAATTGCGACCTGATAAGATTCTAAATTGAACCCCCCCCACCCTATAGACAAGTCCACTATATAGAACTGTCTCAATGATCATCTGAACCCAGAGTCTGACTTTAAACTTAACCCGGATATGAGACCCACCCAGTAAGACCCATTCAAATACACCTTGTACGCTTAAGATCCAGCCCTGAAGGGTGAAAAATAGCTGAATGTTAAGATATTGAAGGTAAAGGGCCACATTCCAGAAGATCAAAACAAAAGAGAATGGGGTATTATAGGGTCAACCCCAAAAAATAACCCGCTATGCAGCCCGACCTAAGTCTACACCAATTTGAGCAGCCCCTCCTCCCCTCTAATATAAGGCAAGCCATTGCTTTATTCTAATCTCGTACTCAGAGACCCTTATCCCCAAAACTGCCTACATCAAAAAGAAAATCTGCAGTAAAGCGCAGACTCTTTACACAAGTTGCCCATTCCACACGAAGGATCGCACAGGGGGTGATCGAGATGAGACCTGAGCATTGTGATAAACACACTTGAGACTTCTAATCCTGAAGTCAACAGGAGAAAAAGATTGAAATTTACCAAATCGCCAGCTTACCCACACAGTAGAATCCATTTTAGAAAGAAAAAAGAAACCCATGCCCTATAGGAAGTCAAACACGGAGGGCTGATTGGGAGGTGCACACGAACTGTCCTACCATATAGCTAACCCACAGAAAAAGCGTCAGCCCACACATGTTCCACTCGAGAGTCCCCAAACCGGACACTAAATCGGCGCCTCCCCCCGAGATCAAACCCCCCATAGAGGACAACCCAAAGCCGCATTGGTCCCAGAACAGAATCCCCATCCCCTACATCTCGCCGGATCGAGATCTACCCGGTAAGCATCGTAAAAATAATATAAAAAAGTAGTATAGCAGGGTTAACCATAAGTTGAGACCACCATTCCTCTGAAAGATAAAATAAAAAGGAAAAAAAAAAGGGGGATACATAAATTAAAAGAAACTAATGTATGTCCATCAAAATAAGTCCAATTATATCTGTGGTTTGCTCATCCAGGTTAGAACAGTTCTAGCAGCTTGCTCACAAGATCTGTGCTGGCTTGATGCGGTGAGTCATATGTACTCCAGCTACCCAACAAAGACACATGCAATTTGGCAGGGTATGCCATCCTAAAAGGAATGTTTGCTGCCACCAACTTGTAACTATGGGATGAAAGCTGCCTGTTTTGCCGCACTTCATAAGGCAGGTCTTGCGTGATGTGCAATTTAGATCCTTCCATATTACTTCCTTCAACTCTTGACTTTAGACAAAACATGCTGGCGCTCTATATAACTCAGGAACTTCAGTACAATGGGTCTGGGTGGCTCTCCTGGCTGAGGTCTAGGTCGAAGGGAACGGTGGGCCCTCTCAATTTGGTACACCGAGTGCAGTGGCGATGGGCCTACCACCTTTTCTAGAAACTTCTAAGTAAAGGAGATTGTATTATTTCCTTCTTCTTTTTCCAGTAAACCAAGAATTAGAATGTCGTTTCTTCTACTGAGCCCTTCCAGATCTTCTGTCTTCAGTAGTAACTTCTGAACCTGTTTCTTTAATAACATCAGCTCAGACTCTTGCTTATCCTTCCAGATTTCCACCAAACATAGCCGGGCCTCAGCATCACCCACCCACCTTGTTAACTCAATTATATCTCCCCGCATGGATTTTAGGTCCGCTGCAATATCCTTCAAAGTCTCTTTAAAGGGTTCCAGCTCCTGCAGGAACCTATCTTCCGTGAGCGGGATCGGTTGGTTCGATGGGGAATCCCCCTTTTCCCCATGCACTTTAGATGTTTTTGATTGCTGCTTATCTGGTGAAGCGGGTGGAGTATGTCGCAGCTGGGCTTGCTTCATCGTAACATCCATAATGGGACGGTTGTCCTGGACTTTAGACATCCAAACGTGCTCAAAACCACTCTGAGTGCCGATTTGCATAACCAGTAATGCTTTCAGTAACAAGATGGCTAAAATTAGATCAAAATAACACCAAAAGGAGGTAGAGGAGCGGGAGCCCCAAAACAGTGCTGCCTCTAGCTAGCCTGCATCACGTGATCCATGGATGTACAGAATTTAACATTTCTGAAGTTATCGATGCAATTAAACATAAAAAATAAATAAGTCCCCATTGGTAGACAGAATGTCTGTCAAATTTTATTTATATATTTATTAGCTTTTGGTGACTGGGTAAGTGCGTTAGGCAATTGGACCTGCCTATTTTCAAGCACGACCCGGGAGAGTACAGAGATACAAAATAAACAGTAGAAAATGGTACAGTATGGTAAAGCAGGACCTCACACAGGAAGGTCAAAATACAAATCATCGTTTGTCACATAGGTCACCCACGTAGGAGTGAGACAAATGAAAACAAATTCAAATTGACCTGTACAGGACCCCACTACACAGGAAGGTCTGACAATGTGGATTACATTCAGACAACTGGACACCCAGAGATAATAGAGAAAGAAGCAAAACATAACACAGTGTAGGGGAGTTAACACAGCGGTAATATCGAGCATGACAAGCAACAAAAAAAATGTGTCCTTAGGTGAGAGAAGAGTGCTTACTTGAATGAGTCATGAGATGTGGAGACCCTAATATGGGGAGGTAGGGAGTTCCAGAATTTGGGGGCAAAGTGAGAGAAAGCTTGTTCACCCATTCTTGTTGAGCAAGGGGAAACAGAGAGTAGAGGGGAGGTAGAGGACCTCAGGGAGTGAGCATAAGTCACAGGGTTTAACATAGCTCTAAGAGAGTTGAGTCTGGGGATATGGGTAAGAGAGTCAATAAAGCATCCAAGAATATAGGAGCACAAGCCATTGGGAGCCATCCAGTTTAAGGAGGGGTACAGGAGACAGTGGTGGGTGAGTCTAGGAGCAGACAGGGCAAATCTACAGATATTATTGTATGTGACTTCCCACTTTTGGAGAGCACTAACATTAGCCCATGACTGGACAGGTAGAGCATATTTAAGCCCCAGGAGGAGGATACCCTGGGCTATGGAAATCCTGGTCGAGGGGGTCAGTGAATGGCGATACTTTGTAGGTGACTCCAATCTTCATATTTATGCACTTACAGACCTCATTTATATGAGAGGAAAAATTTAGAGATGGGTCAAGTGTCACTCCCAGGTATTTAAAGGAGTCAGTATTGGATATAGCAGATCCATCAAGGCAACAGACTTGCAGACAGGGGGTAGCTGTCTGGACTTTTCTGGTGGACACGAAGAGCATGGCATATGTTTTGAGTAGGTTAAGGATGAGCTGATTCAAGGAGAGCCAAGACTGGATGCTTGGAAGGAGGAAGATAGTTGATCACTTATTTCAGTGACTGAATTAGAGGCAGTGAAGAGGACCAGGTCATCAGCATACATTATGGCCCGGCAGTGAGTAGGAAAGGAAGGAATATTATTAGTGAAGAGAGAAAAGAGCAGGAGGCCAAGGATGAAACCCTGTGGGACACCACAGTGGAGGACCTCTGAGGAAGAGACGACTTTATTGAAGGCAACAGCTTGTGTACGATTGCTAAGATAGCTGTTAAACCAAGACAAGGTGGAGCCTGCTACACCAAGCATATAGAGTTTCCTTAAGAGCATGGGGTGGTTGACCTGGTCGAATGCTTTCGTGAGGTCTACAAAAACAGCCCCAGTAAGGAGACCATTGTCCATGGTCATCTTGACTTCACTAGTAAACACGGTCAGGTCTGTAATGGTGCTATGTCCTGGCTTAAAACCATGTAGGACAGGTGTCTGGATTTTGAACTTTTCGAGATGAGAGGAGACCTGACTGTGGATAAGCTTCTCAAGTAGTTTGCAAAGAGTTCTGTCAAATAAGCCCTCAATTGTGGGCAGAACTGTCGACTCATTTATTCAACTCAATGGTCTCATACAAAAGGATTCTAGAAATCTGGAAACTAGGTTTAATTGTATCTACTGTATTCATCAAAAGGGTCAAAAATGTGTCCCCAAAATATAAGGCTGATAACACTCTTACCTATTACCTTAAAAATATTGTTGTGCCTGGTACTTCCCTGTCTCCAGTGGTGGACAGAAAATAATAAGATACTATCTATTAATCAAGGTGGATTTAGATGAGGTATGGTGCAATTTACTTGATTTTTTACATTGAACTATCTTGTTGAAAAATAAGTTGATATTAAAAGTGTAAACTGTACACAGCTTTTATTGCTATAAGAGCTGCATTTGATTCAGTTAAAAGACATACTTTATAGAAAATCCTGGAGGCTTTAAATATTAATAAAACCTGTTATGACTTCTGCATCTTGAAACCAAAGCCTGTCTTAGGGTATATAAAGATGGCAACATCACCAAACCTTTTAATGTTAACTTAGGTGTTAAAAAAGTATTCCTTCTTGTGCCATCTCTAACGTATGTACTGACCAACCGGTTCATGATCTCAAAAAAATGATACATTTCCACTATGTATTGATACATTCCTAGTACAAATGTTATTACATGCAGAGGATGCAGTCTTGCTGTCTGAAATGCCATTGGGATTAAAACAGGCATTAGGCTCAGTTATAATGCTTTAAATTGTCTAGGCTTTGAGATCAATGTCGAAAAACCACAATTATGACTTTTGGCAGAAATAGATAATTTCCATACAGATGGGGGTTCATAAGTATAGTTTTGAAAAAGTAAATACAGTGTGTTACTTGGTGGTTTGGTTTGAGAACATTGAGCTGGACGTAACATGTTAAAAAACAGAAAGGATTAAGCTGTAAAATCAACTCTAGCTATGAACCATTTTGGTAATACATGCGCCAACAGTTCATTTATTGCCATAAAGGCATGTTTTGAAGCTAAAGGTAATTCTCAAATGTTACTAGATGTAAAATCTAGGAGAAAACAACAAAGCTATATGTAAAGAGCTCAATGGGGTTCAAAATGAATTTTTTTAAATGATATTAGGTTGCCCGAAAAGAATCACTCGCACAGTTATACACACTGAGACAGGATGTCTGACTTTGGAAGCAGAATCCTTAAAAGAGCCAATGCATATTGGGCAAAACTTATTAATCTGCCCAAAGCCAAGCTTCCGTATAAGTGTTGGTGTGACACACAGTAATCAGAATTGGTCTGGTAAATTGAACAACAGCGTCTCCAAACTGGGTCTAGAAAAGTCTTGTGTACAAAGTTCTAATGAGAAACAGACTCAGGATGCATTCCTTAAATTAGCCCTTCAGCGAATCACTGATTCTGCCACAAATTATATTTCTAGAAAAATCCATGACTCTTGGATGCACCCCTCATAAAAGTCTCATGTAACCCCCTATGTCGCTTATAGCAAGTAGGACACCCCACATTAAATCTGGCACCAGTACCCAAGTATGGCATACCATTTACTTTTAGCAGGAAATTCAAAATTTGGTACCACCCATGGCATTATATACTAGGCTCATTTCTAGAGGAATAGGGGTTGGGGTACAAGAACAAACATATGAACCTTTATAAAGTGCAACTAGGTCCAAGGTAGAAGCTGATAGGTGTATTCTAGACCTAAATTGCTGAGGTGACCCCAGCAAATCCACACCAGAAGCAAGAATCAGATTGTCCAGGACAGGAACTGGAATTGCGCAGTATGGCTTTATTTAACAGATGGCAACTCAAAGCGAGTAGTGGACCCCCATGGGTTGGTCAAGTCAGAACAGGTACAACAGTCCCGAACTCTCCTTGCATGCAGTACAGTTCAAGAAACAAAAACATCTTCCCTTTCCCAAAAATGGTGTATATATGTGGATCTAGCCACACACTCTGAACATTTCACTCTCTGGGGTAAACATCAAACATTTTCTTTTGTAATTAAATATACTTTATTTGAGCTTCAGTCAAAGTAATTTTTACACACATTCTCAACGGTCTACAGTAGTACATAAGAAGTTGTCTCCAGTTCCATTTTTCCATATCAATTCTCACAGTTCAAAAAATAATGAAGGAAAGACTAGAGAAAAAGAAAGCAGCACAAAACACATCGATACACCCACCCCAACCCTCCCTATTAACCCTCCTACCCCACGGCCAAGTGCAATATCTAATAGTATTAACTGAGTTCTATCTCCATCCATCCGATATAGAGAAGGAAGAGGCAAAAGTATACAGAAAAGGAGAGGGTAGTAATTCTTAGGGCTTCCATATTGCCAGTGCGACATCAAGTGGGCCCCACAAGGCTAAGTAAGCATTTCCCCTATGCCTCATATAGGCAATGTGTTTTTCTAATTGTAATGCCAATAGCATTTCTCTATACCATTCTGTAACCGAGGGTGTTTGATCATCCTTCCAGTGTCGTACAATTATCAGTTTAACGTTCGCTGCCACCAAAGCAATGTGGGCCCTTCGCCGTATTGGAGTTCCTGGGGGAAACAGGTATAGTAAGCAGGCTTCTGGGGTAAGCAATGGCTGCAAACCAAGGAGGAGGTCTATCCCTTCATCACAACTTGCCAAAGGGGCTGGATTTTCGGACAGGTCCACAGCATATGGAACAATGTGCCCTCTTCCCCCTGGCACCTTGTGCAGAGAGGTGAGGGGATAAGCCCACATTTATATGACTTTACTGGCGTATAATATACAGTAAATTATGCATTATGTTAAACTGGATCATCCGGAGTCTATCCTGTTTAATAATTCTATAGCAGTTTTGCCATATTCTCTTCCACACATCTATATCCTGTGTCAATTCTAGTTCTTGCGCCCAACGGTAACATACACCCTTAGGTAGGTGTGGGTCTAATGTTTGCAGTTTTTTATACACCCCGGATACAGAGTGGGATTGGGATGCTGCCTGAATTAACATCTGCACCTCTGGATCTAACATCAAACATTTTCTTCACACACTTGGGTGAACATTAAATACTTTCTTCACACACTGGAGTGAACATTAAATAATTTCTTCACACACTTTCCCTTTCACACATCTGGGAGAGCTAGGCATTTTTTCCATTCACTAGGGTGGACATCGAACACTTCTTCACACATTGGGGTGAAGCACTAAAAGCACTGAATCCCTTTCACACACTTGGGTGAACTAGGTATTTCGTCCACTCATTTGGGTGGGCATTGAATACTTCTTCACACACTGGGGTGAACATGAAGCACTTTCTTCACACACTGGGATGAACATGAAGCACTTTCTTCACACACTGGGGTGAAGCACTGAATCCCTTTCACACACTTGAGTGAAATAGGCATTTCTTTCATGCACTTGGGTGAAACCAGGTGCACTGACGGGTGAGATCTAGCCTTCTCTAAGGGCACACGCACCCCAGAAATGAATCCCCTAGTGTTGGGGAACTTGTCTCCTAAAACAGTACTTACTGAATAGCTGCTCCTTTCACTGAGCAGGGAGCAACTAAAAGACACCTTTTCCTGGGTAGCATGTCAGAAACAGTTTCACTCAAGTCCTTTCCAAAGACAGCTGAAAACAAACAAGGATCTTCAGGGGCCTGCCCCTTGAATCCACTGAGAAAAGCAATTCCTTCCACTTCACTTGGAGTAGAAATCAGGAAATCCTGCTCTAGAAAGACGTCCACCACTTCACTGGAAGCTGGAAATTGTAATTCACACCAGGGTGAGAAATCCTAGGCCCTCAACTCAGAGCCCTCTGGCAGACCTCCTGCCACTCTCATTCCCAATTTAGCAACAACCGACTACTAACTGAACATTTTAAGGCTCCCAAGAGCAGCTGTACACACAAAAGCATTATGATGCTGCGAGAGTTCCAAGTGACATAATCATTCTTCTCTCAGTCTTGCTGATAACATTGTGTAAGAAGCCCTTAATGAGCTCCCTACCAGCTGCCTGCTACCTGCATAACACTAACTCTGTTAGGATTCTAGTAACCCCAGGGGACTGGGTGGTTACACTCAGAAATAGTGTGTTTGGGGTGCCATTCTATAAAGTGTTGTGAATCAGCTTCACATAGAATAGCGGTTATTAGATTATGTTTAGAACTATTGGGGGATTCTTTTCATGATGGCTATTTATATAATCCTTCAGTGCAATATTCAAATAATTGTAAATGTAATCCAGAGACTTTTTTTTTTTTTGCAGTTAATGTTTTTATTGAGGTAATAAAAAGCAGTACATACATGAACGACAACAGTGATCAATGGGAATTACAGGGAAGTCACAACATAACAGTACAGAATTGAAAACAGTAGAGTAACTTCATATAGTGTATAGTAGAGCATTATTGTGCATGGAAACCAGAGGTTCTAAAAATGTTGTTCTGCTGCAGTTCAAAAGGTCATGGAATGTGATTGTACCCTACTGCAGCAGAACAACATTTTGAAAACCTCTAGAGGTTCCACGCGCTAAGGCACCTACCTTTACTCGGTGAAAACGGCAGGCTCCTCACTCCCGGCGGCAGCGGTAGAACCAGTCACACCACAGCCTCAAAACACGCAGATCGACCAGATATTCTGAAATGCAGGATCAACCAGATATTTTGATTAAAAAAAAAAAAAAAACGAGAGATCCCCAAGTAACTCCCTCTCGCTTAGCGAGAGCTACGACCACCATTTTTATTTTACTTGAAAATCCCTCCCACACTGAAATGACAGCCAATAGGAGGCTGTTCATTAAACAAGGACACGTCTGTTCCCTAGCAACCATGCACATCACCTAGCAAGCAGCCCTAACTTGAAGAGCACGATGGAGCAACAAACTTTTTTTTTTGCATTTTAAAAATGAAAACTGTAACTGAAATAGGGGGCTATACACTATAAAAAATAGTGCATGGGCAACCTGATGCAACCAGCCTGTTGTGTGCCACCTCAAGTTTCTGATTACTTTTGGACCGCTCGAGCTTCGATCTCGAGGTCTGAGGTAATCAGAACCCCTCTGTGGCACAACAGGCTGGTTGCGCATTGGTTGCCCATGCACTATTCTCTATGTTGTTAGGAGCACATTGTTCACTGTGTACACATTCAATCCTAATCAAAGCAGCTTATAAATCCATCCATATTTCATGAGGAAGTCAAGGGGGTTTTAGGAGAGCTTTAGACTTTCTTAATAAAGAGGAGGAGGGGGTCAGGTTGAATCTTTGTAAGTGTGGGGCCCAGACCTCTAGGTAAGACCTATTTGAATGCTTTGCAAAATAGGCCAGTTGAGTTTGGGAAACCGAAGATTCCAAGTCAGTGAGCCAAGTTTGAAATGCAGGAGCAGAGGTTGTTTTCCACAGCCGTAAGATGAGCCGTGTGAATTCGACTGTAGCCTGGGTGAGCCAGAGTAGTTGTGAGTTTGTGAGCTGGTAATGGTCTGGGACTATCCCCAATAGCCCAAGGCTGGGGGACCTGGGCAGGTCTAATGCAAGAGTTTGGCAGCAGAATTGAATGATTTTATCCCACACCCTGCCTAGGGGGACACAGTGCCACAGCACATGCAGAAGGTCTGAGTCGGGGGCCTGACATCTCCAGCAATTATTGTGTGGGAATAGCCTCATCCTGTGGAGTTGAGCAGGGATACGGTACCAGAGGTGTAGGACTTTATTTCTAATGAGAAGGCAACATTGATCAACACAGGCCTTGGTGGGCAGTTTTCCAACATTTGTTCCACTCTTGGGTGGAGATCTGTGTCTCCAACATCTTTTGCCATCTAGCTTTGGCCAAATTGGAGGGGTCAGGTGCAGAGTCCCTGATCCAGCCTTGTATTTTCCCTGCTAGGCCCTTTTCTTGCTAGATCCAAAGTCTGAGAAGAATTTTGTTCTTGTAGGGCCTACCTTGGAATGACAGCCCCGGCATGTGCAGGGGGATCTAGACCACTTGAGATAGAGGTTCCTGAGTTGTAAACATTGCCAAAATCAGGTCTGGGGCAGGTGATGGTATTCTTTTAAAATTTGAAGAGAGACAAATGTTTTGTTGTCCTCCTGTAACAGATCTTGAAAGGTATTCGGCTGGTGTGTTTGCCAAGTCTCCCAATGGAAGATGTTGTGGTTGATGCAGAAAAGTGCATTTTTCCACAGTGGGGAAGACAGACCTAGGCTTTGGCAAGTGTGGGTCAGATTTCCCATAGATAGCCAGGCCTGATGATTGGCTTTAATTGTCAGCCACTCTTGAGCAGATCTGGGGAGGGTAAATCCTAGATAACAAAGAGGTGAGGTTCCCCCCTAGTAATGCCGATTCATTGTGCATCCAGGCTGGGGGGAGGGGTCCTCATCCCTCTACACTGTTTGGCAATGATGAAGGATTGGGAGTAGGTACTAAAATTCGACAAGTTCCATCCCCCCCTAGTCCATGGGGCCCTTAACTTTGCTTTGCTGTATCACGGCCTTGACTGTCCCCATAAGAATTTGCTCATAGGTGCATGAAATTTATTCACTCAGGCTTTAGGGAGCAGAATAGGGAGGTGGGAGACCAAGTAATAGACTCTGGGAGCAAACATCATTTTTAAAGAAGCAATTTTCCCTGACACAGATAGATGCAGGTGCTCCCATCTCTCTATATCTTTGGTTAATTGTATCCATACCGAGGTGAAATTTTTTCAGCTAGGGATGAAAGATCTCTACTCTTAATTCCCATATATTTTATTTCAGTAGGAGCCTAGGCAAGGCCTGAAGAGTGTATCATGTCAGGCCTTGTATGAGAGTTTAAAGGGAGTACCTCTGATTTGGTCAGGTTTATCTAAAGACCGGAGATTTTCTCAAAGTCAATTAGGGTGCTAAGGATGGATGGTAAGCTACCCTGAACATCCCCAGTGAGGATTAAGCAATCTTCAGCATAGAGTTTAGCATGGTATTCCTGGGTTCCCACCTTAATGCCCTGAAATTTGTGATAGGTGCGGAGGGCTGCAGACAGCGGTTCCATCGCTAAAACAAAAAGCAGGGCAAAAGGGGACAACCCTTTCTTGTGCCCCTGTGGAGTTGAAAGGGTGGTGACAGTGTGGAGTTGGTGATTACTCTCCCTTTATAGAGAGTTCATATCCATGAGGCGAAGTATGGTCCAATGTTAATCCGATGCAGGACCATGTGCAGGTACTCCCACTCCACTGAATCAAAGGCTTTCTCAAAGTCTGTCGTAACAAGTGCAGCTGGGGTTGGTTGGCCAACCGCCTTCTGCATCAAGGATACCAGGGCTCTAACATGGTCCAAACTATGTCTCCCAAGCCTACCTGTGAGGGATGTACTATGTCGGACAGGAGATATTCCATTCTTGTTGCTAAAGCCTTCACCAAGATTTTTGCATCGGCAATTATGAGGGAGTGGGTCTGTAGTTTCCTGGTATAGTGTGGTCCTTACCCTGTTTTGGTGGAATAGTAATTATGGCCTCTCTGAGGGAGGGGGGCAGTGCACCCTCTGTGTGCGCCTCCTGCAACATTGCAACTAAGGGGGATGCTATTTCTTGATGTACTAGCTTGTAGAAATCCACAGGGTACCCATCACCCCCGGAGGCCTTATGGGGAGTCATACTGAGAATGGCCTGTCTTAATTCTAAAGTCGAGAGGGGATTATCTAGTTCTTGTTTTTGTGAGTCGGACAGGGAGGGAAGGGCTACATGCTCCATGAAATCATGGAACCTGGACTCGTCCCATTCAGTGTGTGACTTATACAAGCATTGGTAGAGTTGAGCCATAGTTTCATTGATTTCCTGTTGAGTGTACACCATCAAGTTCCCTGCTGTTCTTAGCCCCAGAATATGCCTATCTGCCTGCCTTTTCTTTAGTCTGTAAGCCAGGAGTTTCCCCGTCTTTTCACCTTCTGCCCAGTATTTGTGCTGAGTGTGTCTTATTTGCAATTCGACCTTCCTGGAGGCTAAAGTGTTAAGCCTGATTCTGATACAAGACAGTTTTGAGACCAGGGCATGGTTTCAGAGTCTGTTAGGATCCTTTTTATATTCAGCCTCCTTTTCTGCTAGTTGGGCTACCAGATGTTCTGCCTCCTGTTCCCTCTGTTTTTTTCTGTAGTTAGCATAACCAATGATTTGGCCCCTGAGAGTGGCTTTGTAGGCCTCCCATATACTGGCAGCTGAGGAGGAGCCTGGTGGATTCAATTGAAAAAATTACTGTGTCTCAGCTCTGGCTAGCTTTTTAATTTCTTCATCCTGCAACAATAGAGTGTCCAACCTCCAAGAAACTGATGTCTTTTTGGCAGCGGGGTCCACGGCTAGGTTGAGCAATACCTGGGCATGATCTGAGAGGTAAATAAGTGGCTATGTATATGTCATTAACTGTGCTGGTTATGCCTTTTGAGGTGAACCAATAATCAAGCCAACTAGCCATTGCTATGGCTGCCGAAAAATATTTATAGTCCCTCACTGCTGGATTTTGTAGCTTCCAGATATCAGCTAGCTGATGCAGGGAGAGCATCTCTTGTATGGTGTTAAGGGAGTGGTGTGGGATTCTGGCTTGGAATTCAACCTATCCAGGAAATATTCTACAGCCAGGTTATGGTCACCTCCCATTATGACACCAGGGTTATCCTGGGACTGGTCCAGGATTTTTTGTGAGACTGTGTTGAAAAAATCAGGCACATCCTCATTGGGGGAATAGATGTTTACCAGCAGGACTAGACCCACCAGGGTAGCCACTTTTACTAAAACCCATCTCCCATCTTTGCTTGCCTCCTGGTGTAGAACCTCCCATTTGAGGGAGTTATGTATAAGGATGGACACCCCTCTTTTCGTTGTGCCTGAGGTGCTATGGAATTCTCCCCACCTACTCCCTCACCAACTTCTTAGCTTGCTGCTGGGTCAGTTTAGTCTCCTGTAAAAGTGCTATCTAGCATTTAAGTTTTTGAAGTCTGGCTAAGATCTTTTTTCTTTTGATCATGGAATTAAGGCCCCTGACATTCTAGGATGTCAGAATAACATCTTTTGGTTATCCATTATCTAGGCATTTAGGGTCGAAGATAATCACCATGGGCAATGTGTATGGATAAGGTATCCCCCTTCCTCCTAAATAAGTGCTCTTCCCCTTTGTTGTACCCAGTGTTATGTTTCCTGATTGAACCCTCCCTTGGATTGTAGGGAGTTGGTCCTGTGATATATGCAATGTGAGTTCCCTGATGAAAAATAGTTGGGCTGTTGAGATCTACCATCAGTGATACCAGTACCCATTCTCAGTTTTTTGTCTGGGGTAGCTTAAGAGGCAACCATCTCTATACCCCCCCCCCATTCTTTAAACTTTGAAGATGCACAGCTTTCATAGGTGGGGCAGGACATGAACATTCAAGCAATAGCGCAGTACCTATGACATATCTCTGTTGTACTGGAGAAAGAGCTCTGTTATGTGAGCTGGGCTTTCCAGACTTAAGCCCCAAGCTCCCAGGACCCATCTCTGAGGGAGCAATCACAAAGCGACCTCCCTCTGGGGAGGGTGGCAGTGCAGCAGGTGTGTGCTCCAACCTCAGACCCTCACCCATGGATCAGCCACCAAGCAAGCAGTACCCTCACTGTGGTAGTAGTATTACGTTAAGCAGGTCGAGTAAGGTTGGGGGGCTGGGTGAGTCTGTATCAGAGAGTGCATTCAAACTGCTCTCTCAGGCTCCAAGTTCTGGAAGGGAGCAGCTGTTATATTCATGTAGCCTGTAGGACTTTCCTCCCCCCTTTGGGGGACTGCATGTCAGTGTGGCTCAGTTGGTAGCACATCTGCCTCTGGACCAGAAGGTCATGGGTTCACGTCCCACACTAGGATTGGACCTGCTCCTAAAAATGCTAGCATCTGAGTGTAGTATTAGGGGGGTGCTGTACTGCTGGGGTGTGCTGTCCTTCAGATGAGACATTAAACGGAGGTCCCTTCTACCCATCCTAGTATTGTCCTGATGGGTGTCCAGGTGGAAGTAAAAGAACCCAGGGCACTCTTTGCAAAGAGTAGGGGACATTCCCAATCTCCTGGCCAACATTTCCCTTCCTATAAAACCAGTTCATGCAATTATCTAGGCTGTGTGGGTGTTGATGTGTGATATGACCGCCACTACACATTCAGTCACTTCACTACCAGTCTAGCATTGTCTGTAAAGCACTTTGGGATACACTGTGTATGAAAAGCGCTATATAAATGCTGATTCTTCTTCTCCCATCAATGCCTTAGTGTACCAACATGCACAATAACACTGCACCACTTATATCCCTGACCTTAGATAGTGGCATTTAACTTAAAAAGAACTGTAAGCTAGGTATAAAGCCAAGCAGTAAAACAGCATAACTTTTAAAACTTTGGATCCGCGAGGCAGTTTTAGCAATGATTCAAACCAAGCAAGCTGTCCATCTGTAAGTCATGCTCCATATCGCACCATTGCAATGGACATTAAACTACAGTTCCAGGGGGTTTTGTCTCCCCTGACATTAAGATTCCTCTTTTCAAGGAGGGAGAGTTCGGGAGGCCAGGAAGCAATACCTGTCACAAGGCAATGCGAAACTGGCCAGCTAGGAGTCAAAAGCTCACCATATGCTCCTGAGCACTTTGACTGAGAGGGGAAGCCACCTTACAGTAGCACCTCCCATTTCGGGTACTTACATGCACCATGTGGGAGTCATCCAGTGGGATCAGTGTCCTCAGAGGCATTTAACAGGGCCTCCAGATGTTCGAGAGAATCTTCTGGTGATTCTCCCACAGTCTGTTCACATTCTGCCCAATCCCCTGGCAATGGGGACATTTCCCTGGAATCTGTTGGCACCTTGAGATATATTTTTTTTAGGTGGAGGGGAGTGTGACAGCAGGAGGAAAGGTGAGGGCATAAGGTCTCTTACTAGCTCATACCTGTTGTCCAATTTGATCGGGGTGTCCCCTGGGGAGCAGCTACTGATGTCCAATGGGATAGATCTTCTCTGGCGACTCTTGGAGCATTCTTGTCTGACAAGTGACTTCCCTGTGACCGATGATTTATTCTTGGTGCAACCTCTGGAACAGGTTGCCACGGGGGTTCTGTCTTGTGGTCCTGAGAGCTGGTAGTTGGATGTTGGCATGCAGCTTCATGGCTCACCTCCATTTTGGCTTCTGAGGTGCCTCGTGGAGAACAGCTGTTCACAGCAGGCATGTTAGGGCCATCATAAGTGTTCTGCAGGAATCTCTCAGCAGCTGCAGGGCTGTCAAATGATAAGAAATTCCCTGATATGAGATCCGTAAAATCACTGGGCATCTTAGGGAAGTTTGTATATTCCTTTTGTAGAACTGCTGTTTAACACCAGCAAATGCTTGATGTCTGTTGGATAAATCCTGATAAAGTTGGATTCGGTGGCCATGCCAGAGAAAAGACCCCTGCTCTCTCGCATGTTTTAAATAATATTATTTTTCTGGATATCATAGAAATTTACATAAGATGGGTCAGGGATGTTCCTCCTGTTGAGGGCGGGGGACTAGGGATCTATGAACACTTTCTATTTCTGGAGCTCCACAGTTGTTATCTTGTATTCGCTCGGGCAGAAATACTCATAGAAAAGTGTACATGTCCCTGCCTTCTGCCCCTTCTGGCACCCCCACTATCCAGAGGTTTTTCCTTCTGGCCCTGTTCTCCGTGTCTTCTACTTTTGTCAGTAGATACTGGATTTTTTGATGTTGGTCTTGCAGGGCTCCTGAATGCACCTGTACCTGCAGAGTTGATACATGGCTGTGGACCGCCTGCTTGGTGGTTGATACACAGGAGGCTAAGGCCGCTAAGTCCTGGCTTGTTTTATGGGCCACCAACTTGAGGTCTGCAGTATCCAAAAGAATTTTGTCAAGTTTAGCCATTATGTCCGATGCCTCATTGCCAGCTCTGCTGGTTGTGGTAAGCGCGATGTGTTTATTTCCCTGGGCAATCGCCATGGCTGATAGTGATCAAGTGGGCACTGTTGGAGCTTTTCACTGGGTGCCTGCACCTGAGCTCACTGGTCTGTTTGGGCCGATGCCTTGTGGTGCAATCAAGGTATCAAAAGTGGATAAAATACTTTTGCCACACCCGATCAGGACAAGAGATGTATCAGAAGATAGCTGAGGTATTTACTTAATTTTTTCTCAGTTCGGTCTGCTCTGTTTAAGTGTCGGTTGTATTGATGGTCACTATTATGTCCCCCCGATGAAGGCAGCAGTCAGAATTACAGTCCTACCATCTAGCTGACAGGCTGTGTCCCCCCATAATCCAAAGACTTTAGTATCTGTAGCACAGTTCTTGTCAGATTGCCCACTGTTGGAAAAAGAGAGGAGAAACTGGCTGGGCTCATTTCTAAAAAAAACGTTTGTACAACTTTATAAAGAAATTATCAAAAAACTTTTGTTCTCTAAGCATAAGGCCTTAATTTAGGCTTTAGGCTCATGTGCTGTTAAACTATTTTCTCTCTTAAGGCAATGATAGATAAACTGAAGCCTCCCTTTTATGTGGATCTTTAGTATTCTTTTAAATGGTATGGTCTCCATTTGCAATTGCTATAATTGTTAGAAACATTGCTATGTAATTGTACACGGTTTAAGCCTTGTAATATTTTATACGTGCTGTAAAATATCCTTTTGTATGAAATGCATTTGTATGCTATGATGTTTTTATGTGTACTTAAATAATCTTGAATCTTTCCCATCTCAGCCAACAGTGGTAATCTGTGGGGTTCTACAGGGATTGGATCTGTCCCCCATGTTATTTGCAGTATACATGTAACCTTTTGGACAGTTCATTAGATGGTATGGTTTGAGTTTTCTCTGTTATGCAGATCATACTCAATTGTACCTGTCTTTTACACCTGACAGTCAGAATGCAGTTTCAGTGATGGAGCAATGCCTTCAGGATATCATAGATTGGATGGTTTCTTGCTGACTGAGTTAAATTCAAACAAAATGGAGTCATTACTAGTGGAACCAAGTCCTCAGAATATCACAGCTAGGTGGGCAGCTGGCAGGGTTCATTCTCTGAATGCCATGCCCCTAATAGCTATGGTTATGGTAAAGAATCTGGGAGTCATTGTGAACATAGACTTGACACTCCAGTACCATGGTCCACAGTGGATGTTTTTATTTAAGGAATATCTCCTGGATCAAGACCTAGAGCCCAAGGACCTGGCAACCCTGGTTCATGCCTTCAGGACTTCAAGACTAGACTGATGTGCTGCTCTTTACCTAAGGCTGTCAGGGAAGTAGATGTTTCACACTGCAGGTTCAGAATGCAGCAGCCATGATGATATCAGAATGTTAAATAGCCAACAGGAGGAGGGCAAGGTAAACTTGGCATGCCTATGGACTGAGACAGAAGGTTGAGTAGGGCCACTTATTATCGGTATCTGTTATAGGCCTCCAAGAAGTGAACAAGCTTATAACCTACAGTTGATGGATAATATCTACAATCGATGTATGACAAAAAGGGACGTTATAATCTTGGGTGATTTTAGTATCAGTACCATAGACGTTGAAACTGGTACATCAACCGATAACTTGGTTTCAGCATTACTCAATATTGTGACTGAGTGCGACCTACAACAATTGATATCAACTCCTATAACAGGGAGAAATATACTAGATCTGGTCTTAACAAACATTGAAAATAGAGAAGTTTCCTGTAAGATGTTTTACCCCATTGGCAGGCAGTGATCACTACATGATTCATGTGGCTCTCCATCACAAGACAAAAAATATTTGCAGATCACAACAAACTTATAACTATGGTGGGTCAGATTTTAAATCTGTGGCTGAGGAGCTATCCAGTTGGGACTGGAAAACATCCTTTGATGGAAGAACCACAATAGAAAACTGGACTTGTCTCCAAAAAAAAACTATTAGAATCTCAGGAAAAATGGGTACATAAAAGACAAAAGTATATTGGATGCAGAATTAGACCCAAATGGCTTAACCCTTGCAGGGCTGTGGACTGATATATCAGTCCAAAATTCCTATATGTTCTAATTCTGTCAGCAGCCTAAGGGTTAATATGGGCATCAAACAATTAATAAACAAAAAAGCGCATTCTATTGGTCCAAAAATGATCCTGGCAGGAAAAAAAATCATAGTATAAAAATGATTTAAAAAAATATAGACATGCCGTAAGACAGAGAGAACACCAATTAGAGGACATTATTACCAGAAAAAGCAAAGCCAAAAGCTTTCTTTGAGTATATTAACTCAAGGAAGACTAGAGTGACAACAGTTTGCCCACTTCTGACACAGGGGAAATTGGTAGATAAGATGACCCACTACAAATGGCTGAGCATGTCCATGACTTTTTTAATCAAACTTTAATATAAAAAAAGGTATAGAACCAGTCAGCAAGACAACAAGTGGTGTCCTGAGTGATGATTTGGGTAGCTATATTTTTTCTCCTGAAAAAAACACTAAAAGATCTAGATAAGGTAAATCCCAGTAAAGCACCCTGCCCTGACCAAATCCACCCATATATTATTAGGAACATGGCCCACCTAACTTTCAAACCCTTAAGTCTAATATATACATCATCCTTTGAAACTGGTCTGGTCCCAGATGATTGGAGGATTGCTACTGTCACCCCAATATATAACAAGCATTTGTCAATGCCGAATGTTTGCTTGCTGGTATTGACATTGATAGTGCAGGAGTTAAAGAGATGCATAATAGGAATGGTGGTGAAGTATTGAAGTAATGCCAACCTCCACCACCACTCTGCAGAGACTGACAGGCATTGGGGGTGTGCCTTTGTGTCGTTGGCCATAACACTCATGCCAGTCCACCTCACCTGACACTGACAAGTGTTGCAGTGTGCCTTGAGGTCTTCGGCCCTTGCGCTCACCCCATTCCTAAAGGAACTTCTCCAGCTCACTCAGGGAAGGACATTTTAATTTCTGCCTTAAGGATTTTCTGACCCCACACAAGTGAAGATAGTTTTTGCTCAGAGCTATCTCACAGAATCCTGTAGCCTAAACAGTCTGTTCCTGCTTGCACCTTAAGAGCTGGTGGGACCACGTTGGAGACAGAGTTTTTTGGTGCCAACTCCCAGTTGAATCTCCTGGTCTAAGAAAGCTGCCTTACTGCATGTATTTTTGTGCCTAATTTACTGCCTTATTACATTTGTCTTCTGCCTGTTTTAAACACAGTTTAATCACTTTAATACTTTAAACGTCATCGCCAGCTTCCCACCCAATACAGAGCATGCTATCGTAGGTGATTTGAATGTGAACTGGCTTGCCGGCACAACTTTGCCTATCAAAGACAATTTCGCTGCTCTTGACCTTACCCAGCTGATCAACCTACCCACAAGGGTGAACTCCACTAATGGCTCTAGCACCCTGCTTGACCTCCTACTTAAAACCGTCCCAACATCTATTTTTATTTGAAACCCACATTTATGATTGCTTACCTTCTCAAAACTCAGTGAAGTTGTTGGTTGTTTGCTCTGCTTCCTTTCTTAGTAGAACTGAAACATATTGGAATGGTGCATTTATACCTAACCTTGTTTTACTTCAGTTCTTGATCCCTCTTATTGCATAAATAATGCACATCAGGACACCAAACAATGCAGTCACCACATGCAATAGTCTTCTCTTCTCCACAGCATTATGAGTGGCTACATTGTGTTAAGGGTGTTCTCAAGTCCAGGAAAAATGCAGTGGTTGTTGTTCAAAGAATGTAAACAAACTAATTTTTGCTTGGAAACACCAGTATGGTTTGCAGTCTGTTTTTTACCTTTAAAAAGAAAAGAAAGGAATCAGAAGTGAACTGTCAGCTACATCAGCAATCTCTACAGAATGTGAGCAACCATAACGTGTTTTTTTTAATTTAGGGAACATTTGAGGACTAAGGGAGTTGCCAGTGTCCCTCTAACTGATGTTTAAGGAAAGACACATTTCCAATAAATGTTAAGATGAGTAAAGTAATACCCATTCCTGTAGTAGGTGATGCATTTGATCTTTCCAATTATAGTTTCTTAGTGCTGCTGCCCACCTTCTCCAAGCTTTTAGAGCATCAAGTACATCAGTAACTTATGACTACATGGAGAATAACCAACTCAATACTAAGTACCAGCATGGCTTCCAAGCTGGTCATTCAATGGGCAATGCCCAAGTTGAGTTTATCAGATTTATCAATGTATTGTTTGAAAACAAAAAAGACACTGAGGAAGTGTTCATGTTCATGGATTTAATGAAAGCCTTTGACTTGGTGGACCACTCCTTATTCCTGGATAGGCTGTCCAGAATAGATTTCCATCCTGAGTCCCTAATTTGGTTTAGGTCTTATCTGGAACAACTGACACAAAGATTACAACTTCTGTAGGTAATAGGTTATGGGGAATATGTGGGCTCAGATGGGAAGTCCCACAGGGATCTATTTTGGGTCCTCTGTTTTCTGACATTTTAAATGACCTCCTAGAGTCTCAACCCACATGGATATCAGATGTATGCAGAAGATACAGTTCTGAGGCTTCAGCCTATACAGTCTAAAACTTAGAAGAGAAGCTGACATTAAGACATTTATGCTATACAGGGATGGTTCACCAGGTCAGGGCTAGTATCAAATGTGAAAAAGATCCTGACTGAGATTAAATCTCAATACTATAATGCAAAAATGAAATGTATTAAACTAAAGATAAAGGGTAGGATTTTCAAAGCTTACCAAGGGTTTGGGCCACAATTATAATGCATCTACACTGTTTGAGCTAGAAAATTAGCATATTTAAAAGGTGGTCTACAGGGTTGTGTGGAATTTTTTAAATTCTGATGTTACAGAATTCTGCTGAATTTTAGAAAAAATGTCCTAATTTTGTGAAATTCTGTTGGTAGAGGAATTCTTTTGTTGCAATCTGTAGAATATTATTTCATGATTTACATAATCTGCAGACAGTTATTCTGTGGTTTACATAGAAATGATTTTCGTCATTCTGCAGATTTTGAAAAAAAAATCCGAAAATCATTTCAGAAGTGAAATTGCCATTCCAAACAAATTCCAGTTGTAGCATTCTACATTCTGCACTGCTTTAGTGGTCTAGCTTTTGAACGCATTTGATGTACAGTAGTTTGTGCTCAGAGAATGACACATACCTGTAGATAGGAAATACATAATGGATTTCTGTGGAATAACGCATTTATCTCCACTAGTGAGTAGTAAAACCCATTACTCACGAAAGTGGTAAAGCTATAATGATAGTTATAAAGGTCTTATCAATCATGTGAGGAGATAAATGTGTTGTTCTGCTGCAGCCCATTATATATTTGATATATACCACACCATTTTAATGTTTTTACTAGCATTTTGCTATGTTTCAGCTTAAAACTGCCTTTCTTTCCATTGTAAGTTCTTTATCTGGCCCATTGCTCTCTGTGTTCTATTTCTAGATTCAAAGTGGAAATAACATATTCTAAGTGAAATAAATTGTGTTCTAAGTGAAATAAATGGCATTCTAAGTGTAAATGAATATTTATCTCAAAATAATGTAATTTATTTACCCAATTTATTCCCCCTGGTGTGGCATATATCATAATATTTGCCACAAATCCATAAAATCCTTTGAAAATAGCAATCAAAGGGTATAACGCATTTGGCATGATGCAGACTGCAAATCCAAAATAACACCTGTGTCGTGCAGTTTGAAAATCCTGCCTATGAGGGTTTTTTTTCCCCATGGACCATGGTTACTAGTGGAGTCCCTCAGGGATCAGTCCTGGGTCCATTGTTATTTAACATCCTTATAACAGGTATGAATATAAAAAATGGTAACCGGATTATTAAATATGCTGATGATGCCAAACTGGGTGGAATTGTTATCAACTCTGAATCTATATCTATATTACAGGATGATATAAACCAAATTTCTGAATGGGTTAGCAATCATAAACTGAAACTTAATATAAACAAATGTAAGGTTATGCATTTTGGATAGAACAATAGATGCACTAATTATTATATTGTGAACAACACTTTAAGTGTTATTACAACTGAAAGAGATATGGGTGTTATTATTAATAACAAGCTGAAATTTACAGATCATCTAAATTTTACTGTTAAAAAATGCTCCAGATTAAGTAATTGCTTATTTAGAAACATTAAAAGTAGAGAACCATCAATAATGGTTCCACTATACACCAGTATTATAAGAGCTAACTTTGATTATTGTTCTTCATTTTGTGCACCCACTCAGAGGGAGATAAGTTATCTAGGAGAGGTCCAAAAAGGTTTATCAAGAACATAACTGGAATGGGCCAACTGACATATGAGAAAAGACTGAAACAACTAAATTTGTATAGTATGGAATACAGATCAGTATGTGGTGATCTCTGTCTGCTTTATAAAGCAACTAGGGATGAATATTTGTTTGATACCTTGCATTTGAAATGGAACACTACTACAGTCCAAACTCCTTCGCATAATTTAAAATTACTTTTATTTACTAACCGAACTAATAAAAGAAATCAATTCTATACCAATGAATTGTTCAATATGGAATTCACTTCCTTTTGAGGTTGTAAACTGCGTAAATCTGACACAATTTAAATTTAAATTAGATATATATATATATGAACGATTTTAAATTTGTAACCCACCTAGCTTAGATGGCATGATCCTAATGGGCTTGTCCCTTGATCGTGTAAAACACCTATGAACCTATGAACCTACGATCTTTACAGGGTTTGCTGAGAACAACTATTAAAGAATACAGATACTTGGGACTGATGCTATATCATTGATGAAATTATCTTTTTCCATATTGAAATTGTGGTGCAAAAAAATGAACTGAAAAATTATAACTATGAGAAGGTTTGCCTCCTATTTACACAAAGGCTAGGAACAAAATAGCCCAGCTGATGATGTTTACAAGACTGGAATATAGCAGCAGAACTATTCCATGTTGTTAAAAATATTAATTTGACAAAATTAGACAGAGTTTATAATAACACTGTCAGATGTGTTTTGCTACATAAATTCACTACTCATAATTTCCTATTATAACATAACTTAAATTGACAACCTTGAATCATATACAGGGAAAGAGCTTGGCTAATCATGATATATAATGTATCCCCACATCATTTGAAAATTTGTTTGGACCAAAATACTGAATGAATTTTTAGATACTTAGTGAGGGGAAACTAAAGCAAAGAGGTTGGAAAATCCAAGAACCTGTACTAGGTATGGGAAATGGCACTGAGATCAAGGGTTGCTAGTCAATGAATAACATTTTGTGAAAATCAAGTGCTAAGTCCTCACTTCAAGAGTTTCAGAAGGCTAATATAAACAAAATAAATCATATTTGCACATGTTGTTAGGGATACCTAGGATGTAATATTATGCTCATTATTTTATGTAGTATTTTGTATATTGTGTATTGTGAGGGTATGGACATTTTCTGTATGTGTGTTACCTGGACTTATTTTAACAGGGATACTCTTGAAAACAGGATTTTGTGTCTTACTGTGCAGCTTCCTTTGTAAAAATACTGTTTTCCATTACTTTATTTTATTTATTTATTTAATGACTGGGTGGGTGCACTGGTCCAGGGACCATTTCTAGCACAACCTGGGCCATATAGATGGCACAGATAACAGCAACAGTACAGAGCAAAACAATAAACAGAGTAGTACCATACAAAGCACAGTGATTGATATTGCAGCAATTATGCGGAGTATTACAATATATAGTGTGATACAAAACAAAGCACTGTAAAAGTACAGTAAATTATGGGGAGGGATTATACAATGGTACAGGGTTAGACAGAGGGGGGTAGAGAGTACAAATGATAAGTACAAAATGGCAAGTAAGTGCTAGACTAGATAAGATAGATAAGATTACACTAACACTATGTTGATATCTGGAAAAAGAAATGAAACAATGTATATTTATTTAATTACTTATTTATTTCAAACTTACCAAGATAGATATACAGTACTGAGCTGATAGCTTGTTTCCAGATGCATTCTGAGGGGAGGGGTAGGAAGATAGTATGAAAGAAGAAAAAAAATAATAGTAATTAACAGCATTACAAAAATAATCATCATTATACAAGCAGTACACTATATCAAAGGAGCATAAGCTTAAGCATTAAAAGGCAAGACAGTACAACAAGGGACATGGGCTAGATAAAAACTGAGTTTGGATAGGCAAGGAGAAATTATTCCAGTATGCACAGTGGGTGGGGGGTAGAGAGCAATATAAGGCAAGGGGTCACAAACAGTTGCAGGTGGCAGTAGAAAAGTCACAAAGGTGAGACTTAAGGGAGAAGAGGCAGAGCAGATGGAGAGGGCGAGGGTGGACCATAGTTTAATAAATCAATATGAGAAGACAGCTTGAATAATAATATTTTCTTTACTAAAATAGATAAGCTTTAACAAGAGCTAATATGGCTGCAGCTGATGTCTGACGGAACACAGCACTGTCAGCGATGTTGAAGATGGTTACAATGAGTTATGCATGTGATTTTCAATTTAATAGCATTTCATAGATGAAACAACACTGTAAATTCTCAGTGGATAACAGTGTGACTCACCCAGGTGTAATAGGCGTGGCCATCCCATTACAGTCAACCCACCCTATATATACAAAATAGAGGGACTTTTCTATGTGAAGGGTGTCATGGGGTAGTCCTGAGGAAAGGTCATCTGCCACACCTGTAAAAAAGATAGTAAAGGGTCACAAAGGATCAGCAGCCCTTAGGGAGGTAAAACGGGAGAAAGGACAGGTTAGGAAGGGAATTATACTTATCTGATGGGGTAGGAGTCCACATCCTGTCTGACCTGCAAAATAAAAATAGAAGTTAGTTTAGTTAAAAACCCTGTCTCCTATTGGTGGTTGAGTGGCCAGTATTTACTTAATAGCCCAGGTGGGCTAGTGGAGGCTCATGGGGGGCCAGTAACCCTTTTGTTTAAATAGGAAAAGGTATTGGTAGTCTTGGGGCTGGGAAATGCCCTGAGTTTTTTTTTTTGTCAACTAACAAATACTGTTGCTTTAAATATTTAAGAGGTGGAACATTAATCTCTATGTGTGGAGGTGGCAGAACTGGTATCCCTAGGAGGTAATACAGTAGTATGCAATGGAGAATGGTGTCAGAGAATGTGAACCTTGAATCCTGTTCACTCATTCCTCTCAACTGTCCCTGATTACAAGTGATGTCCCTCATTTTACCCATCGAATTTGTTCTGTCCCTTACCAGTCTCTCATGGAAAAGATGCTACCCACACAGAGAATATCATGCAAATTCAGACTTTAAATCAGAAATGCATAATATTCTAAAATGCTAAATCAAAATAAACTCTGTAAAATTAAACACGTTTTCCACACTGTTCTGAGCTTGGATATCCATGTTTGAGACTTGTCCCTCATTATGAGGGTGAATGCCCTCATTGTCACACATGTTGATTATCCATGCTCCTCATTTCAGTGACAAAAAGTTGAGAGGCATGCTGTAAGTCCCTGCCCAATGTAACCCCTGCAGTTAATTCCATATTGTGCTTTGTGACTGTAACCCCCACCCCCCTGCCAATACATTTGAAATAAATAAAATGAAGATATAACAGGAAAGCGATGTCTGAGCCAGTGTCTTGGAAGCCAAGATTTATAAATTTTGCAGACAAAAAATACAGCAGAAAGAAGCTCATGTGCAGAACTGTCCCTCTTTACTAACAGGTGAAAACAACGAGGAAGGCTAAAAGAGGGTGGGTTCTTGTCTCTGGTCGCTTCTCATTATGTACAAGAAACAGAAGTTTACTGTACCTGCAGGAAAAATTATATTGTCTAGTGTGGTGCAGCACAACACTACTATAAATTCTACCTTCAGAAAGGTCAAGCAGTATCGTATCTTCGGTTTCAGTAAAAATAACTAACCAAATTCGCTTGTATTATAGAACCAAATTAGTTTATACCTCCTGAATTCCTTCTCAGGAGGGCAGAAATGTCATGCCACAGCCAGATTGACAGTTGCCTGGGCAGTTAAATCACTCTTCAAATTAAGTGCCATATTTTCACAGTCCAGAAATACTGGCTGACAAAAGCTCTGGGGGTTCATGTATGCTGTCCTCTCACAATGTATACTGTTAAGACGTATACTGTTACACTGTATACTGTGGGTGGGATATTCAAAATGTGCCAGGCAGGGGTGCAAGCCTGGGTGCAGTGCAACTGGATGCACCAGGGCATGGTCCAGGCGATATTCAATGGTGCTGCACCATGGCTCAGCACCGTTGACTATGGCACTGGGGCCACCCACACTGCACACAGAGCAGTGGCACTGCGCCAGTGCAAGTGGCAAGTGAGGAGCAGGGGAACGCGCCAGAGCAAGTGCGGGTACGCTAGGCACAGCAACCATGATATTCAGTGCTGGGCATGCAAATGAGGCCATTATGCATGCAAGGCACAAATGGAGCCATGTGCATGTCATTATGGCCCCATTTGCATGCAGGTGCGCCAATCCCCTGCGACTTGCACTTGGCAACCTGCCAGGCTGCAGCCATCGGGGACAGACGCCCCCTTCCCCTTGGCTGGCAACGTGTCCCAGTGCCCGATCGTGGGCATAACATAAATAAATCCCTGGTGGTCCAGTGGACCTCACCCCAGCACCCAATCTTGGGCATATCATACTGCAATCCCTGGTGGTCCAAGTGGACCTTCTCCCCTGCCCGATCGTGGGCTGTAGTGGAAATAATATTCCCTGGTGGTCCAGTGGACCTGCTCTCCTGCCTGATCACGGGCTGTAGTGAAAATAATATACTCTGGTGGTCCAGTGGACCCAATCCCTGGCCCGATCATGGGCAAATACAGAAATTAATTCCCTGGTGCTCCAGTGGACCCGATCCCTGGCCCGATCGAGGGCTAATAATGCAATTAAATCCCTGGTGGTTCAGTGGTACCCCCCTCACCACCCACCCACTGAGACCCTCTACCCCACTCCTCCCCGGTCAGCGGCGTGCAGCAGCTCCCCAACCGCAAGCTGCCTGGCCACCCACCAACTGACAGTGTACAGTATGGCTGTACACCTATTGGTCCACTGTGAGGGCCAATGGGCATGCAGACCTGTACTACACAGTCCTGAAATGTGAATGAATTCACATTTCGGGACTGTGTAGTACAGTATGGTCTGAACACCCATTGGCCCAAGCAGTAGACCAATAGGCATACAGCTGTACTGTATGCTGTCAGTCAGTGGGTGGCTGGGTGGCTTGCAGGTGGAGAGCTGCCATCTGCCACTGACTGGAGGGGAGGGAGTGGTGGGTCTCAGTGGGCGGGTTGGGAGGGGAGTACCGCTGGACCACCAGGGATTTAATTCACTATTCGCCCACAATCAGGCTGGGGATCAGGTCCACTGGACCACCAGGGAATTAATTTCTTTATTTGCCCATGATCGGGCCAGGGATTGGGTCCACTGGACCACCAGGGAATTAATTTCTTTATTTGCCCACGATCAGGCTGGGGATTGGGTCCACTGGACCACCAGGGTATATTATTTTCACTACAGCCCATGATCAGGCAGGGGAGCAGGTCCACTGGACCACCAGGGAATATGATTTGAACTACAGCTCATGATCGGGCTCAGGATCGGGTGCACTGGTCCACCAGGGATATATATTTATTATGCCTGTGATCGGGTGGGGGGGCACGACACCTGTACTGTGTCACTGGAAGTCAGGTGACCACCCACAGCAAGTGGCTGCTGTGTTGTGCCCTGCAATAGGGCAGCTCACCTGTGGGTGGCCAAGACTTGCTCCTGCTTTTCAGGGGCGGATCTTGCATCCCCTGTGAGGCACAAGGCAGCTTTGTGCCTGTTATGAGCCACACATCCCAGGCTGAATATCGGGATGTGTCACATATCATGGGCACACCCCCACCTTACTGCATACATTACTGGTGCACCCCAGCACATTGGGATTTGTACAGCGCAACATCCCCTTTGAATATCGCACCGGGCACATCAGTGGGTTGTGCATGGCAAAACACTGTTGTGCCATGCGCAACCCCTTTGAATATCCCACCCTGTGTCTCTAACTAATGCTGTTGGGACTGGGAACTGGGAGGCAATATTGAGTTTACTTTGATTTATTAATAAAAAAATTTAATTGGAGGACAATGAAAAAATCTGTGGAGTCGAAGCTCTACTTTCACTTCTGGCTTAGACACAGAGTGGCTGTACAACTAATGATGGAGGATTGTGAATAAAAGCATGCCTGGGTTTTGCCTGGTTATAACAGGATGTTATGTAATCCCAGAAAGATATGCTCATTTAGGGTTTTTTGCCCTGAAAGTCATTCCAGGGCAGTATCATAGCATCCTACTCCCCCGACCATCCTACCTTCATCAACTACCCATAGGTATAATGATAACGCATGAGCAGCTTTTCCTGATGAAGTCACACCAATCACCAGTCTCCAGCTCACTTTGTCCTTATAGACTACCGAAGTTATTTAGGGACACTCCAAACCAAAGACAAAAAAACAGCCATGCTCAAGATGACCACCGGAGTTATCTGTGCATGTGCAGGAACTCACACATATGCAATAAGCACCAGTTTCCATACTGGACACAGCAGATGATGCCGTGTTCTGGCCACTGAACAAAGTAGTGCAGTGGTTGCACATCTGCCTCCACCACCAGAACTTCATAGAATAAGGAGCGGATGGTATCCAGCCAGGGCCTTTTTCTCAACAATTCCAAAATGGTTGCAGGGCTCCACCCACTGCAGCTGCAAAAAGGAAGGGAAAATATACTGCAGAGAGGGTAGGAAGAATGATGGGGAGAGGATAGGAGGGAGATACTGTAGGAGGAAATGGAACCAAACCAGAATTTGAATGTAAAGGAGGTACAGCAGGAACGGCACCTGGCATCAAGAAAGTGGAGGGAGATGGCAAAGTAGAGTGGAGAATGATCACTATGAGGGGGACAATCTAAAGCAAAATGACAAAGGGAGTGAAAGAGGTTATCCAGTCTAGTTAGGGAGGATTTCGGATCTCCACTGTAAACTACAGCATGTCACCTTAGCCAAAATAGGGAAAATCATCTTTAAAAAAATCTTACTATGGGCAGGAAGCAGGATGCTCGTGTGTTCTGCATAGTGTATCAATACTGGGGTGCAGCATATAGTGTAGTCCATCAATGTATACCAAGAAATCAAGATGATGTTCCAGCCAGACACCAAGGTGCTTGAAGGAGAATGTATCCTCAATCACAGCATCATCAAGGGTGAGAAATACTTGGAGGGAAAAGAGCCTGATAAGCCTCTGCCAGGTGCCAAATGTCATGGAAACTGCTTTCTAGCATTGAGGAACAGTTAGTTTGACCAAAACCAGCACTGAATATTGTCAAAATATAGCTGTAGCTGGGTAGTGATGTCATTGAAAGAGGAGCCAGATGCAATGAACACTGTATCATTGATTTACATATGAATGGATGCAGAAGGGAAGTCATTCCTGAATAATGAAGAGAGAATTGGGGCCCAAGACAGACCATTGCATGGTGAATGAACAGATAAACAGTGGTGGGGGGCATAGGGAGCTTCTGATCAAGAAAGCTTGAAACTTGCCCTCAAGGT
This sequence comes from Neoceratodus forsteri, assembly GCA_016271365.2. Lineage (NCBI taxonomy): Eukaryota > Metazoa > Chordata > Ceratodontiformes > Ceratodontidae > Neoceratodus > Neoceratodus forsteri. The sequence goes on from CM057452.1 coordinate 947,130,547, forward strand.
AGGAGTGGATCCAACTGACTGAGGAGGCAAGGAGGCCCACTGCACTAAGCATGTTCAGAAGGAGGGGATGTGTCCCAGTGTTAAAAGCTTTAGCAAACTTGGCAAAGATTGCAGAGGTGATCAGACCCTGGACCATGCATGAAAGGATGGAGTCAGTAAGCTAAAAGAGGGAGGATGGAAAAAGGATGAGGGATGAGGAAGTGGAAGAAGACTAAGATTTCTTGAAACCAGACTGGAAAGGGGTGAAGAAAGAGGTTGTGTCAAAATAGGAAGAGAGTTGTGAGAGAACAAGATCTTCCTGTAACTTTGCCAGAGTGGAAAGAGAGAATAGGACCAAGAGAAAAGGGGTTACCACATCTAGGGAGATGGATGCGACAGTAGCCAGGTTTCAGGCTGTCAGGGACAGTGGCAGAGAAAAGAGAGATTAATGAGTTGGGTGATATGCATAGCAATGGTAGAAGCTGAGTAAAGCTCATGCTTAGGATCAAGACCATTAGGGCTACATCCTTCTGAGGATTAGGGGCAAGCAGGGCTTTGAGGAAGCAGAGGGAGAGGTACCTGTAGGAGAGAAGAAAAGGAATGAAGGGTGAAGCCAAAATGGGAGAGGAAGTGGAGATTAAGAAAGAGATGAGAGAAAGAGCACAGGTGGTAAAGTGTGAGTTAAAGGAAGAGGCAACAGAAGAGTGGTCTGAGGTAAGGGAGTTGCAGACCTTCAGAACAGGATGGGAGACAGATTCAGAGGGGAGAAAACAGAATGGATAACTTTCTAAAACTTGGAAGGGTGATTAAGGTTGTTCTGGAGTGAGGATGCAAAATACTCAGCCTTCAGAAGCCTAGTGACTTTGGTACAGGTGTTGCAGAGGTGCTGATAGTTGGCTAAAGCAGCTGGGGAGTCACTGATCTTGTAGGATTGCCAGGCAAGGTCTCTGGGAGAGAGGCAAGCTAACAGTTCAGCTGATATCCATGGAAGGTGGGGAGCCCCGTACTCTATTTTTCTCAGGATAGCATGATGATCCCATACAGCCATAAATTTAGTCTAGAAGGACCGGAAGGCATGATAATTATTAGTGGCTGAAGAGATCGAGGACTAATCATATTCCCATAGATTAGTTAGGCGAGAGGACACATCCAGTGACATAAAGGACCTGAAACAGATACATTTAGGGTGGGCTTTAGGGCAATAAATCTTGCACACATAGTAAACTATATTCGGACAATACACAGTTCAGAATCATCTGACTCACATATTGGAATGTATCTGATTGTCCTATATCATACAGTGTAATAATCAACAGCTGGAATTTTTAGTCAAACAAACTATATATTGTAAATGATATATTTTAGTCTATGTCTTAAAATGTTTTTAACACAAGTGTAATGACTCTGTAAGTTGAACCAATAAAACTGAATGAATGAATGAATGAATGAATGAATGAATGAATGAATGAATGAATGAGGATATCAGGAAGGATACCTGGATCTATTATTGGGATAGAATGAGATGAGAGGACCTAGTCCAAGACAGAGTGACTTAAAGATTTAAAATGCACTACAGATGTGTGGGGTTGGAAATCAATTGAGACATTTGGAGGGATTTTATTATTTGGGAGAATTTATTTGTAGAGTGGGAGAGGCATTTTATATTAAAGTCACCAAGGATCAGCAACTCACCTTTGAAGGAGTGTAAACAGACAGAGAAAAGAAGCTCAGTAACTAAAGTAGGGGAAATACCAGGGCAACAGTAAACCCCAGCAGTAAAGATGTAAACAGAGAAGGCAAGGGAAAGTTTGAGGAGAAGCAGTTCATAGGAAGAGGGAGAAGAGACAGCAAGCACTGGCACAAATTATATGCTGTTGTAGATGTTTACTACAACACCACAGCCCCCACTTGAGTGGTCCTGCCTGACTAGGAATCCTGGATCTCAGTGGAGAGTGAAGATTCAGATATGACAATTGTATCTGGCTGTAAATTGAGCATGACAGGTTACAGTAGGTGAGGTTTTGGGAGGAGGCTGCAGAGGTTTAAATGGGCATCCTTAAGTCCACTGGAAAGCTGAAGGGGTGAGATGGAGATGGGGCCTAGATTTTGTTTAATGTCTCCTGCTACTAAAAGCAGTAAGAAAACAAGGAGCTTAATGGAACCAACATGCTGACTGGAGGAAGGGTAGAATGAATAACATTTAGGATGCCCGGGGGAATGGGGAAGGGAGGGAAGAGAGGAGGAGGGGAGTATAATGAAAGATGAGGGAGGAGGTTAAAAGGGGGGGCGGGAAGCAGCAGATGGTGGAAGTGAATAGAGAGGAAAGAAGAATGGGAGGAAAACAACTGAAGTTAACAGCATAGTGGAAATAAGGGGCAGACAATAGCAACACCTAAGCAAAAAGTAAAAGGAAGGCACAATAGATATGGCTATTGGGTGGAGGGGGTTAATTCAGAGAGGGAGAGGCAATGTACTAGGCCTATCCAGACAGTGATACTGTGGGGAAGAGGCCAGTACAAAGTGAGTTTACAGGGATTAAGGCCTGACCCATGTAGGGGGGATTACCAAGAAAGAAGACCTTAACTATACATACTAGTTGAATGCAGACCTGAACCAGATTTGGGAGGTAAAGGGGATGTGAACAGACCCAGATTAGGAGGCAACATGGAAGTGGCCTTATCCAGACAAGGCTGTAAGTGTATATTGGCCTTCCCCAATAGGGTGGCAGGCAAGAAAATAAAAACCCAAAGAGTCTTATCAGAAGGGAGACTAAATAAATAACAATCAGTGGGGAGACTATAAAAGCAATAGAAAGAACTGTATATGCACTACAAAAACATATTTCCATATTACAAATAAATGGTCAGAAGATAACAGAGTAGCTACCCTCCCTGTAAGGCTTCTTATAGTTATATGAGACAAGCTGGTGACTGTATAATGGTAACACACAATACATAAGCAGATTGTGGCTAAATAAACAATGGTCCACAACTAGTAGCTGAGGCCTAAGCTAATAGATGAATACAAATGGTGTTGGGAAGATTAATACATAATAACAATAAAGTCACATATGATGAAGTGTAATTCAGCAGTTAAGAGCACCCCACTAGTGGAGCAACTACTGCTAAAGTGGGACACCTTTATGCTCTGGCACTTTGGCTCTGGACCATGGCAGAGAGCCATTAGGAAGTGAACAAGAAATACTGAGGTGAAACTCTACCCACTCCAACAGCCTCTCCTGATTGGAAGAAATGGTACTCCCACTGGCAGCAATGCAAACTAAGTCCAGCATAAATACATAAGCTTCGTACAAGTAATCTCAAGCCTGACTGGCTCAGTAGCTGTATGCAACATCACTAGCTCAGGAAATTTGTGCTGACAGAAAGTTTAACGGCATTTTGAAAGTCACTGCAATAAATCGGCTAAGCCATGTTAACTCCAAAAGTACCTCACAGTTGCAGGAAACTGGGCTTTCACTGTCAAAAAAACAGTTGAGGTCCAGCACCAAGACACACACTTCTCACAGGTAATCTTGAGCCTGACTTGCTCAGCAGCTCTATACAGATTGCAGAGTACATTTGGTATTAAATATGTATATTGATATGCAGGTAGAATTTTTCTGTAATGATTAGAAACGATTTACAACAGGAGTGGATAAAATAACAAGATAAATGTGGTATCTTGGCCTATGACATCATTAATAGCAGGAGTTTGAAAATATGTTTCTCTGTGTTGCCATAATTGATATCTTGAAGGTTATTATCATCTAAGTGGAATACCTAACCAGTCAGAGAGAAGCTGTCCCAAAGCTGATGACATTACATTGCCTACAGCAGCAGTGAAGTTAGCAGTGGAAATTAAAGAGCAAAAGTAAAATCTTAAAAATGAAAAAAACATATTTAAAATTTATTATAACTAATGTTAAATACATCAAATAGGCAACTGTCAATCTAAATCGAAATTCACAGTTTATCATCATTTGTGAGGGGGCAGGATGTTCTTAGTCTGCTTGTAGTTTCTGCCACTTATAAACTATGGTCCTGTGTCCTGTTCACTCACACTTAAAAGATAAATAGGCAGCAGAGTCCCTCAGAGCTCTGTTCTTGGTCCTTCCTTATTTGGGCTATACATTACTGACATGAGTTTGAGTGCTGATAGCATCTTATCTAAGTTTGCAGATGACACAAAACTGGGGTGTAGTCGAAACTTCTGAACAATTTCTTGTACTATGTTGGGATTTATAACATCCTGAAAATTGGGCTACCATTAATAAGATGACTTGAAATGCATCAATGTACTCAGTCTTGCCCTTTGGGCATAAGAATCATGAATTCATATGTACTTTAGAGGTCAGGTTATCAAATTGGTTGCCAGTGAAAAGAGATCTAGGTATACTGATACATAATGAGCTTACCTCAGTAAATCATTGTAGGCATATTGCACTGGCCACTAATAGATCAAGTAAATCAATAAAAAGAGGGCAACAACAGCAGTCTCTCCTATTAAAGGGGCAAAACCTAATATTTCCTCCTGGACGTTTCCTTATATAGCCACTGATAGGTCATCTGACTAAATACCTGTTTTTCCATTGAACCCTTATACAATTACTCCACTAGAGGTGCCAGCTCATTGAAGCTAAAGGTCTCATTAGGAATTTCTCAATCATCACTTTAACTGAGCTCCTTTTCCGTGAAACTATATGCACTGGCAAGTACCTTCCTGGCTAAACACCCCTGCTAACTTACAGCTAGGCCTCCTACATTGTGTGATGGGAACTAGTGCCATGGACCAATCTAAGCACCTACTCTTTCTAGCCATCGTGACACTCCAGATTCACTTGTCTGCTAACAGAATATTCAATACAGAAGTGAAACGGACCATAACTATGCCACCTCTGAAATATTTTCACTTCTCCAACCTCCTTTGTCTCCATGAACTACCACGAGACTCGACACCTCTTTTAATAATTAAAGGCAAGATCTACCACACTGTATCAGATACTAAGAAATGCTTCCTATGCCGCCTGATTCTATCCCTTTTACCATCGTAAACTCTGGAACCTCCTGCTACTGGCCATCTTGCTCTCTGGTGACATTGAAACTAACCCTCACCCTACTAGCCACCTATCCCACTCAGATGCTATACTACAAAATACTAAAAGCATCCTTATTGTTCACCACACCATTAGGAGCCTAGAGCACAATTTCCCTGAACTAGAAGCCTGGGCCTCCCTATGCAAGCCTGGCATCCTGTGTTTTACCGAAACCTGGTTGAAGCCCACAGTCCCAGATTCTCTGTGCTCTATACCCTCCTACAACCTACTCTGGAAAGATAGAACTTCCACTAAAAGAGGGGGTGGCATTGCAAATTATTCAGAAAGTCACCTGCATCTCACTGTCCTGAACACAGTCCCCCTGATGTAGTGTGAGTATCTTCACTTCCTCCTTACTCTTGGGGCAAAAAAGCTACATATTATCTGTGCTTACAACCCCCAAACAGTGGCCACTGTGGCTTAGATGAGCTCCTCAACCAAACAGCCATGCTCTCTGGCAAAAATGAAGTACTCCTACTAGGGGATATAAATATAAACTAGTTAGAAAAATGCCAGGCCACCTCACTCTCCGAAATACAGAGCTACAACTTGCATCAAATGATCACTGAACCTGCAAGGATTGCATCCAGCTCCAACTCCAGTACCTTAATCGACTGGGAGCTAGTAAACCATACTGAGCTTGTCCTCTCTGTCAGCACTTTTACAGATGCCATCATGGACCATCATCCAATCTTTTGCTCCTGGGGGCCAGCTCCATCATCCCCACAAAAACCGTGTTTCATCACCATCTGAAACTATGCTAACCTGAATACCGAAAGCTTTCTTCACGATGTAGCCAACATAGACTGGTCCAGTCTCTATCTGACCTCTGATTTGCAGTCCACTCTCAGCATATTCACTGCAAATTTCTCAGCCATTCAGGACAGTCATGTCCCTTGGATAATGTGTCAAGTCAAAGGGAAGCCTACCTGTTGGCTAAAAAAAGATCTACTAAACAAAATAAAACAGTGTGATAAAAGCTGGAGCTGTTTCAAGTCCTCTGGCCTACAGGAAGACCAAAACACCTACAGGATGCTTTCAAATACATGCAAAAGAGATCAGGGCAGCTAAAGCTTCTATTGCAAAAGCTTATTAACCAGTGCATCAGGGATCCTAAAAATTCTGGTCCCATGAAAACGTTCTGGGATCTAACTTTTCCTACATTGATTGACATGGTACTAAATTGTGCCCACTGCAACAACCCTCAGGCCATCACTGATTTCTTTAATGACCAATTTACAAACTTGACCAAATACACATCTACTTTTCCTGCCTCAGATCAACTAGGTCCTTCAACTCCCTTCCACCAAGCATCAAAAATTCCCTCCTTTTGCTTTAAGGCTGTTACTTGTGGGGAGGTTACAAAACTCCTCAGAAAGATCTCAGACAGCATAGCCACTGGATCAGATGGTATCAAGCTCAGGCTGCTTAAAATTGCTGCATCTCTCATTGCCAGACCCCTGGCTAGAATTACTACACTCTCCTTATGTCATAGCAGAGTCCTGGACATTTGGAAAACAGCGAGATTCACCCCGTCTTCAAAAAAGGCGACCCTAAAGACCCCTCTAATAACAGGCTCATAGCCATCCTGTCAGTTCTAAGCAAAATATTGGAAAAACTAGTTGCCACACAAACCACTGAATTCCTCCAAGACAATGACCTTCTAATTGCTGCACAACACTGCATTCGAAAAGGTCACAGCATCACAACTGCCCTACTCAAATTTAGTACAGACACCCTCACTGCCATGGACTCAGGGCCTCTCACGGGAGCAGTTTTCATCGATATATCAGAAGCCTTTGACTTGGTAGACCACCCACTTCTCCTTGACACACTCCACTCTATGAGCTTTGCTCTTATTGTTGTCAGTTGGTTTAAAAGTTACCTGTCAAATAGGGCCCAAAGCATTAAATTCAGTTCTACATACTCCGACCTAAAGATGGTGAACACTGGAGTTCCCCAAGGCTCAATCCTTTGGCCACTTCTCTTCTCAATTTTTATCAACAGCATTACCACTAATCTCCTTGACACCGCATCTCTGCTCTACGCAGATGACATAGTCATGTATGCCAGTGTGAAAGATGTGTCCAGTATCAACCTGTGTCTTGCCTCCAATTTCCAATGCACACAACCCTGGCTACAGGGCCACAAACTTGCTCTAAATGAAGCAAAAACATAGTCCCTGCTATTTGGGACCTTCCCTAAACTCAAGACATTCCAAGATAAGTTCATGGTCTCTTGCTTAAATGGCTCACTCATAACTTCTGTAAAGTCACTTAAATACCATGACCAGTCTCTACATTTTGAACTCCACATCATCAATGCATGCAAATCAATCAATTCCAAGCTAGGCATGTCATACCGGACCAACCACATGCTAACCCCTACTGCTAGAGTGGCTATAGCTTGGGGCATACCCCTACCTACTCTGACTTATGGAGTGGCCACTTATGCTCCTTTATCAAAACCAAATCTTTAAAGATGGGATGTCACCTATAACAACATCTGTAGGTTCGCCTCAGCCACCCACAGACTAAAACACCATTGTCTACTATACTCAGTTCTAAACTGGTTGTCCCCCAGTGATACTAGACTTTACTGCCTCGGCTCCACTGTCAACAGCATCATGAGATCTCGTACCCCAACTCTGACCGAGCTACTCACCTACCAGATCTTCAACTATGGCCTATGCTCAGCTGACAAATCCCTACTATGCATCCCAAATGCAGTACCACCAATGGCACTAGAACCTTTGCCCACTATGCACCTCAAATATTGAACTCTCTCCCTCTGGACATCCTGCTAGCTCCTACACACAATGCTTTTAAAAAAGCTCTCCACCTACATCTCAGCTTCACCAACCAATGCTCCTGTTTCAATCCTCTTTAGTCCTCTGGGTATCCTACTTATCCTGTAGCTCTTACCTTTTCTCCATAATACTCCCCTTATGGTACAGCCTATCCCAGCTCTCTCTCCTGACACTAATACCCTTGCAGCCATCCCTCTCTCTCTCTCTTTCCAGCTCCTGTTCTATACCCTAACTTTCCTTATCCTGACCTGCTATTATCCCTACTGTTGACAATCTTGCCATTCCCCTGCCCATTATCCCCCTGCACTTGTCAGTATTTAACCACATTTTTATGTATCTATTTTTGTTGTACTTTCTAAATCATATTTTCAGGACTACTACTGCAATACTCTTGCTACTGTATGTTTTTCATCATTCTATGACTATAATAACCTCTGTGATCCTACCAGGACCACCCTGTGTACTACCTGTAATGCTTAGCTTTTTGTTAAATGCTTTTCAGAATACCCTGTATACTACCTGTGTTGCATAGTATATTGTTCTAATGTTTCACAACACCTTGTTTATGTATCTTGATGTAATCTACTGTTTGTTTCACCTGCAATGTCTGCCCTGTAAAATCCAGGGTCATGCCTGAAAACAGTCATCTTCATGGCTAGCGTCCCCACCCAGTAAACAAAAACTAAATAAATCAATTATGAGATCATACAAGACTTATGTTATTCTTCATTTAGACTATGGATCCCCTGTATGGAATCCTACCATAGTCGTGATATCAATTTATTGGAACGAACATAGAGAAGAATTACCAAATCAATACCCAGTCTGGCATCACTAAGTTATGAAGATAGACTAAAATCATTGAATTTATTCTCATTAAAGACACATCGGATGGTGGGTGATTTGCTGCTCATCTTTAAGATTTTACAAGATCAAGAGTTACTGACTCAATGTGGTTTAAGGTTTAAACCTAGGAATAATAATCTTGGATCACCTAATAGGCAGTTAATGGTACCTAGAACAAATACTATAAAGAGATATAACACTTTTATGGTTCGAGCTCCCAGAAATCTGGAATAGTTTACCAAGCCATTTAGTGATGGCACCATCTTTTGTATCTTTTGAAAATGGGCTTGATGCCTTCCTTATGAATGGCATTACATAATTTACCTACTAATAGTGTGGAAGACAATTAAATGGGTCTTTGGCCTACTTTGTCTTCAATCATCCAAAGTAATATCCAATGTAATATCCAAAATGAATATTTTGAGTCAGATGATTTCATAACACATAGATATATTGTGATAGCTGAGAAGATATAAAAATGATATGTCAAGAGTATGTAAGATGGCAGTTCTGTGAATGATCCACTAGCACAAAATACCCATAAGAGGGCATGCAAGGGCATTCTGAACGTTTCTTACATAGCAGATTACAGATGCATACCATTTGTGATTGAAAGGTACTAAAGGCTATTCAATTAAAGAAAAAATGCTTCTCTTTTCACAGTAGCTTCTTGTAGTCTCATGTGTTTTAGTCCTCTACTCTGTAACCTCACTGAGTCTTGTGATATCACTGCATACAAACACAGCATCACTATTGCCTTTCAACCTAATACTGAATTGTCTTCAGTTGTGTCTATGTGACCTATTGATTCCACATTCTCATCGGAAGTCACCACTGCATCACCCTTTCCATATCTTCTTTAAATTCATCAGCCATATGTCATAGTCACCCTCAGTTGCAGCTAACTATGCATAGTATTAAGTAGTATTCTATTTGGCTTCTACCTCCTCAACCAACTCCAAACACTAGTCATCACAGTTGTCCTCTGGAATGGTCTCTCACATTAAAGCAGCAGTACTGGATAATCAGGAAGTGATTATCAAAATTCTGCTTTTTGGCTGGAAGTATGTAGCCATAGTTCCAGTTTCCATATCTGTAAATATTTTTTTCTAGAGATCTTTAGTTTTTAGATATTTAAAATGTATTTACATTGTTGTGGATCCACAGTAAATATAGCTGGTACCTAATTTGAAGCCAAGCTGTCCACTCATGAAGCATCAAGTCTTTTGTTTACTTCTGTGGGACCCTGTGTTGTGTGTTCCTGCTGTATTTGTGTAGTACTATGAATCATGCACATGTGCAGTTGGCAGCAGAGAGTTCCAGTTCAACATGGCATGTGGGAAAATGTAAAGAAAAACAAAGAAAAATGGAGCAAATTATGGGGTGATAGTACAGTGAAAGCAAGAAAGATTACAAGGTGCGTGCACAACAGAGCACATGGAACAAACTGTTATAAAAGATCAATTTTTTATGTTTGCGTGCATGCATGTGCAAGACACATAGTGGCACCATATTAGTTTTCATAGGTGTGGTACCCCCTCTTCCAATGCCCTCAATGTTTTTTCAGGCACGGCCACACAGCACCAATGAATGTCCCAGCTGTCTATGACAGCAGTTCAGATTGCAGTGGCATACAGCTGAAAGCAACGACTGCTGCAATCAGTGGTGGTAATGTGTAGGCAATTTGCATGCTGCCCTGCGATCAGCAGTATGGAAATAGCCCATGTCACCACTGGCTATCAGGGAAGCGGTGGTTGTATGTGCATGCCCCCTTTGTTAGGTACCAGGTGCCCAAACCTCTTGGCTCATGCACACCCCTCCAGAACACTGTAGCGTCTGATGGGGTGCCTAACCCTGTCGCACCCAGTGACCCCTCCCAAAAACAAAACCCAGGTGCCACGCTGGGATCCCGCCCCAGCGTGCCAGATGTCCGGCATTCTCATGTGTCCCTGCCCCACACTGTATGGCCAATGTGGGTGCCAATCCCCCGTTGGCTCCACTGCCCCAAAAAAACTTCCAGGTGCCACGCTGGGAGCCCACCCCAGTGTGGCAAAAGTCCCACATCATCCATGTAAAATAAAAATAAAAACCTGTAACAAAAGAAAACAGTCCCTCATTGATTCTCTTGCTCCCCTCCCACAACCCTTGCCCATCCTCTGCATACCCCATCTCCCCACACCCCCCCTTACACCATACTTACCTCCAGAGCATGGCGCAATGATCTTCGGTGGAGTGGGAACACATCCGCACTCTCCAAAGCTGACCATGAACTGAAGAAATACCGGTAAGCTGTATAATGTCATAAATAGGATTTGTTCAACTTTGGGGCATATCTCAGTCTTTTCTTAGAATGTTTGCACCAAATTTTCAAAATGGGGTCTTAGGACCTTATCTCATGAATTCAGTGACTGTCATTTGGGTATTAGGTCCTGAAAGGTGATTTTGCAGTCACTGCACAGAATCACCTTTCGGGACCGATTAATGAAATGACAGTGTCACTGTTTATGAGGTAGGCTCTCAAAAAGCCAATGTTGCAAATTTGGTGAGAAAATTCCAAAAAATGACTATGTTATGAGCGTGCATTGTGCAGTTTTCACGCACACTTGCAAATTCATGAATTTGCAATATGTTCACTCCAGATTTTCAACATTGTCATTTTTTCACACCTCCTTATGAACAGTACAGCTGTCATTTTTCACATCTTGGCCAAAATCTGTTTTCGCACTTCTGGCACAGAATAGTATGGTCCCTGTGGGAAATCAGTGTTTGGGACAGATTAAGAAAATCACAGTGACACTGTTCATGAGCAAAGGTCCTAAAATGCCTATGTTGAAAATATGATCACAAAAGTCCATAAAATGACTGTTATGAGTGTGCATTATGCAGTTTCTATGCACCCTCGTAACTTCACAAATTTGTAATATTTTCACTCCAGATTTTCAACATTGGCATTTTTACACACATTCCTATGAACAGTACAGCTGTCATTTTTCACATCATCGCCAAAATGTGTTTTCACAGTTCCAGTGCAGAATCAATCAATCAAAACTTTATTTAACCAGGCATAACACCATTGAACAAGCTAATTTTCAAAGTGGTCCTGAACAGTAAGGACAAATACAGAATGAGTTAGGAGTTAATACACAATCAGATAACTAGATTAAGTGCATCAATCTGTAAGGCCATTCTTATACAAATATATAGTGCAAATAGGGGTAGTCGGCAATCAGTTACATAGATTGGATACATTAAGATGTAAGGTCATTATGTTTACTTGCTGCAGGCGCAAGCCAACATATAGGGAGAGTACAGATTTGGGGGCGTGGCCGCTGTTGGGTGAATGCAGGGCACGCATCAGTAGGTGCATCCCTCATTCCCCAATCAGCCTGCATGCCAGTGCTACACACCATGCATACATAATGGGGTGAGAGCAAATCTAATAAAGGTCTGCTGCAATCCGAGCAAAGCTCGCCAGACCTTTTGCTTCTGCATGCTCAATGCCATTATGAGCATGGTCGGTGAGCGGCTTATGGTTGTCAACATCGGGGTACCCAATCCCGTCGGTAACCCCCACTGTTTTACTGTGCTGGACGGGGAGTTCCACTCCCGTCGGGCATACCCCCAAAGTGGAATGCCGAGGGGTACCCAATCCCCTTGGCTGGCGCCCCTGCTGTCTTTGTATGCTGACGGGGAGCCCACTCCCCTTGGCATCACCTCTCCCCCAATTGTTGAATGCCAAGGGGTGCCCAAGCTCCTTTGGCCTGTGCCCCTCACCGCTGTCTTTGTTTGCTGACGGGATGCCCAATCCTCATCAGCATTCCCCCCAGTGTTGTGAGTCACGAGGATGCCCAATTCCCCATTGGCTACTGACTCTCAAAAACAGTTAGGTGGCACGCTGGGAGCCCACCCCGTTGTTCCAAATGCCCCGCAACACAAAACTGTCCCGTGATGGTTTTCTTTTTTCCCTGTAAAACTAAAACCGTCCTCGTAGTCTCGATGCCCCTCCCCACCCACACCCACCCACTGTGTACCCTGCCTCCCTCACCCCCACCCCATACTTACCACCGTGGTCCGGCGTGACGATCTTCAGTGGACCGGGAACACGCCTGCACTTTCAAAGCCGACCACAAACTGAGGAAATGCTGGTAAGCGGTGTAATGGAGTGAATAGGATTTTTTCAACTTTGCTGCATATCTCAGGTATTTCTTGATTTTGGCACCAAATTTTCAACATGGGGTTTTGGAGCCCTCCTCATGAATTCTATCACTGTCATGGTGTTAATCACATCTTGAAAGGTGATTTCGCAGTCACTGCGCAAAATCACCTTTCAGGCCCATTAATGAAATGACAGTGGCAGTGTTCATGAGGTGGCCTCTTAAAAGCCTATGTTCCAAATTTGTGGAAATCCAACAAATGCCTGTTTTACAGCATGCGCTATGCAGTTGCTACGCAGGCTTGTAACTTCACGCATTCACAATATTTTAACGCCGGATTTTCAGCATTGTCATTTTTGTATACCTCCTTGTGAACAGTACAGCTGTCATTTTCCACATCTTGCCCAAAATGTGTTTCCGCTCTTCCGGCGCACAATAGCTCTGCCACTGTGGGAAATCAGTGTTTGGGCCAGATTATGAAAATGACAGTGAAACAGTTCATGAGCAGAGGACCTAAAATGCCAATGTTGAAAATTTGGTGATGATACTCCTTAAAATGACTGTGTTATGAGCGTGCGTTGGCAGATTGCACGCTGCTCGTACCATCGTGCATTTGTGATATTTTCAGTCTGGATTTTCACCATTGCCATTTTCCATACCTCTTGATGAACAGTACAGCCGCTATTTCATTATATCCTGCCCTAAAATGTTCACCACTTCCCAGAATAGCTGGTTGCTGTGCTAAATCACTTCTTGGGACACTTTGAGGAAATAACAGTGACAGTGTACATGAGCAGAGGTGCTAAAATGCCTATGTTGAAAATTTGGTGCCGAACGTCCATAAAATGGCAGTGTTGCAAGCATGCATTGTATATTTCCACGCACCCTAGTAGCTTCTCAAATTTGGTATATTTACATGCCACATTTTCAACACTGGCATTTTTTTACACCTCCTTATGAACTGTACAGCTGTCATTTTTCACATCCTGCCTGACATGTTTTCCCACACTGCACTACCAAACACCCAAAGGGACACCCTAATGCCTGTCACTCTCTGCAGGGTGGGGTGGATTGGCATTAGTTCAATACTTCATTGCCATTCCTATGATGCATCTGTCTAACTCCTGCACTACCAATGCCAATGCCAGCAAGCCAACATTCGGCACTGACAAATGCTTGTTTTTATACAATAATGAGAAAACAGGTCATAACTGGTACCAAGCATGCATTGAAATTGAATCTGAGAATCCTCGGTTATGCTTCCATATGTAGGTCAACATCAGCCTACAACAAAAAGGTCATACTCCCCTTATTCAGGAGGAGTGTTTAACGGTGGTGTAGACATAGAGGATAGCAAATACAGCCACTGAAGGGAGGAAGAGTACAGGAAGCCTCCATCAGGGAGGAGATGTACAGGAAGGAGTAAATACAAGTAGACAGAAGAGTAATTAGAGTTAGGAGACACTAAGATTGTACATGTATTAGTAAGAATAGTGCAGTCACTGTGGGAAATCAATGTTCAGGACAGATTAAGAAAATGACAGTAACACTGTTCATGAGTGGAGGTCCCAAAATGCCTATATTGAAAATCTGGTGAAAAAAAATCCCCCAAATAATTGCACTACAGGTGTGCATTGTTCAGTTTCTATGCACACTCTTGACTTCACCAGTTTTTTATATTTTAGCTCCAGATTTTCAACATTACCATTTTTTTGCACCTCTTCATGAACAATATAGCTATCATTTTTCACATCATGTTTGAAATTTGTTTTCACACCTGAGGCATTAATGGCGCAGTCACTGAAAAATCACCTTTTGGCTAACAAACCGAGAGTGTCACTGTTCATGCGTTGGGGTCACAAAAAGCCCATGTTGAAAACTTAGAGTAAAAAATGCCAAGACGTGCCCAGGGCCTTAGGGTTTCTGACCATAATGCCATACCCTGTAGGGTATGACAGGCATCTGCCCTACCCTGTAGGGACTGACATGTGTCAGGGGTGTAACTTGGGATTGTTGACAGTAATGCTCATGCCATTCCACCCCCCAACCCCTCCTGCAACCAGTGACAGGCATCGAGGTGCACCTTGGACTCCTTGGCCCCAGGGTTTGCACCATTCTCCTGTACTGCACCCATTTCAGTGTATTTCCTTATAGAATGAGGTGACTGTAAAGCCCAAACACCCCAAGGCACACCTCGACACTTGTCAGTGTCTGCACGGTAGGGTGAGGTGAAATGTCGGTGACCGTTGTGGGTGAGAACCCGAAGACACACCCCAATGCCTGTCCATCTCTGCAGGTTGGGGGTGGAGTTGGCATCAGTTCAATACATCACTGCCATTCCTATACTGCATCTGTCTACCTCCTGTGCTTCCACTGCTAATGCCTGCAAGCAAACATTCAGCATTGACAAATGCTTGTTATCTAGTACTGCTGCTTTAACAATTCAGCATTTTCTATCTGAAATGGTGTTACTTCAGGGTTTCTTAAAATCTTGTACCTCACCAGCTTGTTGCACTTCCATTATATTAGGATGTTCACATTTTATAGGAGCACAACACCATTGTTATATAAAGCATAGTTATGATGCTGATGGCCTCAGTACTTATAGGCACTAGATGAAAGGTATTCTTCATTATATCTGAAGATCTTTAACTTGAAAATCAAAAAGTAATAATTTATTTAAAAGTATGACTGGTGTATACTAAACCAATATCTAAGTTCACAACAGCAGCATAGTTTACTAAATATTGGATACTGCATGGATTTAGTAAAAATATGCCTAATATTTTTATGAGTAGTCAGTGACCCTATGATATCAAGAGTGGTAAACCCCAAATAATGTCACAGGGCCATAGATCACAAGTAAAATATCAAGTATATTATTATTGGGCCCAATCCATATATTATGTATGAAGCGGCATGGGCTTGAGGGATAAAATGATTGGATATGCTGCTGTCTGAAGGAAGGTACAGTTAAAGTTCATTAAACAGAGCTTTCTGGTAACAATTATGTCCTACAAAGAAATACTGTCAGGCACATACAGTATTCTGATGGACCTACAGTACAAATATTTGCGTTAACTGCCTAGACAAAAAATATCTTCATATTCTCACTGTAGACACCAGCAAAGCAAAAATAATCTTGATATTTGTAACTTTTAACTTAGACTAAGGCACAAAACCCAGCACCTAACCAGCTCCAAAATCACTCGCCAAAAATTAAATAGTATTGTATTTATTTTCTTTATTCGTAATTATTGACTAAGAAAGGCACACTAACCTGTTATAGCTTTTTGCAGGTGCGTCCTGAGTGAGGGTTGCATGGACCTGTCTTATTGACAGGTAGAAAGTAGGCCATCACACTTGGGAAACTACCTGGTACTTCTTCATTAAGTGCCATGGGATCTTTTAGTTTTACCTGTTTAATGTCTCATCTGAAGTACAACTAAATTTATTGAAGCACAATCTCACATAAAAATTAGACAGGTAGCAAAAACAATAACTTTATTTAAACTGCCATTGCATAAATGCCTATATCTGCTACAGGACACTGGGTCTATTTTCAAAGTATTAATAAGCATATTATGCAAGGTCCACCAGATACCACTGGATAGTATGTAATCCCTACACCCCTGCCTTTTTGCAAACAACAGGTGATATGCTGTTGAAGCTGACAGCAGTACCAGATGGGGACTGGGTTTGGGGAGGACTATGTTACTTGGCACAAGGGGCCTAGGTTTGGCTACTCTGTACAGGGGAACCTAAGTAAATCCGAACACAGGAAGCAATAACTGTAATGTCCAATACCAGGAATGGGATTCTAAAGTGTGGCTTTTATTCACATCCAAACCGAACAAACAAAGCATAGACAGACCCCCACGGGGCTACATTCCTGGTAATGCAGATAAGAGATAACAGAACACTTCTTCAGCACTTCAGCCCTCAGGCTCTGAACCCACCAGGCACACAGCCCATATTTGTACATTGCTTTGGGTACACAGCCTGACTTGTACACTATTTGGGTTTTTCCTGGCCCGGCTCCCCTGCTGGCCACTCGATCCTTGTCCATATGGCAGTGGACCACATTTTCTGGTGGTGGCTCCCCAACCACCTTAGAGCCTTGGACTCCTTAAGGGAAATTTCCTTTCAATCCCACGTCTTGGTACTTTCCTCAGCACTGGCCAAGTGCCTGAGGCAAAGTACAAGGGCCACAGAGCAAATCCGTAGAGGTGAACCTGGTTACTAAAGATGGGGGTGTCTCCCTCCTCCAGCTTTCACAATCCATACCCGGCCATTTCTCTGGACATTAAACAACTCTTTTTGAAAGCTTGTCAATGTAGATTAGAGGGTAAATGTATAGCACATTTACTCTACATGTCTTGACTTTCCCCTTGTACTAAACTCGAACATACTTAAACAACTCCTCCTGAAAAGCTTGACAATGTAGATTAAAGGGTAAATGTATAGCACATCTGCACTACATGTCTTGGCTTTCCCCTTGTGCTGGACTTGAACACATTTTATTTGTTGCTCTCTTATTCCTCTAGACCTCGCACTAATTTAGAAGTCCAATCCCCACTTTAACATAGTTCAGGTGAAACATAGGCCCTTTGACAAAAGCAGAACTCACCCTTTGGTTGCAGGTGCCCCACAGGTGAATCTTGACAGCTTCTGGTACCATAACACACTTGGAAAAAAATAAGGCGGCTTCTTCTCTAGCAGGAACCAGGGGGTTGCCCCTGGAATAACAGGCACACGTTCCACCCCCATCCCCTCAGGGATGGGGCACAGAGAACAGTATCAGCGGTCTCCCAGTACTTAAAAACAGCTTACTGTGTTCCTCTTTTGGTGGAAACACACAACTTTCCCTAGAAGTAACTATATATCAGAGCTTAGGCTCCAAGAGCCTGTGCTCAGACTGCTGTGCTCCTCTCCTCAAGACTGCTCACACACAACTGCTTTCAAAAACTCCCAACATTCTAATCTAACTCCCATCTGCAGATTCCAGTGTGGCTCATGCAGCTGCAATAGTCTTGGTGATGTCATCCCTCAGTCTCAGCTGAGACTGAGAACAGAGTGAGACAGTGTGAAATCCATTTAACTGGAGTTTCATAAGCTGCCTTCCCTGTCTACCACTAGGTCTTACTGGGATTCTAGTAATCCCAGGTAACGAGGGGGTCACAAGTATATTTCCTATATGCCACTATTAATTTACTCAGTGGAGTGGATAGTTTGATGGAATAGTACGTTTATTTAAGAGAGTTCATCCTGTAATTACTAACTAACCTACATAGTACTGTATTTGTGTAGTTTAAAAAATGGAATTGTACATCCTTCAGACTGCAAAATTGATTATTACTACATGACCCTATCTTACAGTATCTGGAATTTACAAAAGAAGCAGATAAAAACCTGAAAGCAGACTGTGGTACAATACTGTAGACAGTAAGAGGAGTTGATATCTTAATAGAAGAATGTAATTTCTCAGGCCCATGTGGCTGAGACTTTAAATCGTAAAAATTGGGTAAAGGTCACTTGTAAAAGTGCAGATATTTCTAAATTGTTACCCCATATTTCAGCTGTCTAATGTTATTAAATATGCATGCAGCTTTTTAAACTGGAATATAGAGGAACTTATCAAATCCCAGCCTGGGCATAATCTTGATGCTCTAAAAGCATCATCTGCCTGCTATTGGGGTTGCTTTAGATTATGGTGGCTTGACATTGCTGACTACCTAGGAAACAATTTGTTAATTAAAATACCCCATATGAAAATCACTAAACCATTGTGTAATGTTGCTTTGGTCATATGACTGAAATCTGCCAGATTTATCAGATGATATAACAAGAAAAAGCTAGTAAAAAATATATTTCTCTGAATGATCTCTTCAGAAAGAGAATGATTTTCATTTTGGGAAAACTTCTGATTTTTTGTATTTGTTAGTATATAAAGTAAAAAATATCCATACCACACCAGTGGTGACTACATTGGATAAATAAATCATGTTATTGTTGGATAAATTAAGTTTCAATGGGATCATGCAACTTAGTGAGGAGTTTTGATTGTGCAACTTTGTTGATAGTCTGAAGGTATTTGAATGAATGTGTTGTTGATTGTTGTAGGTGAATACTTTGGACGTTCACACTCTCTGTTCCACAGGGAACTACCACCCTGTCAGGGTACCATGAAGGTAAAAGAACCCTCTCAGGAGGGTTCCACCCCTAGAGGTACCATGGGATCAAATTCCTTTAGACTAAAGGTACCTTAGGAAGGAGTCCCCAAGAAGAGTGGCATGCTGTTGGGGGAGGATAAGAGGATGGTGGGGGCAAAGAAGCACTGCTTCTGGGTGAGGCTGGAGGGAGTTGACTTAAATAGCTCATGCAGGGGGCGTGGCTGGTTGCTCCCACCCATTGAATTGCAGATATAGCCTTTGAATTCAATGGGCCTACGCAACTTAGTGAGGAGTTTTGCTTGTGCAACTTTGTTGATAGTCTGAAGGTATTTGAATAAATATGTTGTTGATTGTTGTAGGTAAATACATTGGCTGTTTGCAGTCTGTATTCCATGGGGAACTACTACCCTGTTGGGGTACTGTGAAGGCAAAGGAACCTTCTGAGGAGGGTTTCACCTCTAGAAGTGAAATAGGAATATATTCTTTTAGGCTAAAGGTACCTTAGGGAGGGGCCCCAAAAAAGTACTAAGCAACAAGTAGTGACCAAAGAGCTTATGTGAGGATGGAGTGACAGCAGTGAGTGATGACTGGAAACAGGCAGGGACTGAATGAGCAGTGAATGACAGATAACAAAACTGAAGTAGAAGAGGCATGACTTCCTTTGATAGCGAGGGAATGGCAAATGGAAGGAGGCCATCATCCAACCCTAAGACACAGCGGAAGCCTATCTATTGCAAGACTACCTAATTGTATGACCTTCAGCATGGAGGAGAGAGAGGAAAAACCCCTCTGTGAGGGGGAAACCTCTGGTGATTCAGAGTATTGGTTGCCTTCCCTCCAAGCTTGGGATAAGTTATTGACAGCTCTGCTACAGCAATTTAGAGACCCAATTCAGGGGAACATTTTTAGAGGAAGGGGTATCACTCTATCCCTCTAACCTCTAACAGGAAAGCAATGGGGGAGCCATGAGCACATTTCTGAACCAAAGGGAGGTTTCTGGCAAAGGAGGCCTACTCCCGAAGGCAGAAGGAGAGCAATAACCACTGAAAGGCACTCACTTGGCCTCCATGAGAAGGTCCCATAGAGAAAATTTAACCCTTGAGAGGTAAGGCATATGAGTTGAGCCCTTGAGGGGTGAGGACTTGGAGTGGTAAGATCCTCACCATTGAGGGACAGAGGAAGGGAAACAAGTGGAGATCAGGTGAACCTTAGATGGCTGTAGGGAGGATAGCTTTCAGAGGTGCTGCTGACATGGTCTGCACAGCTAAAGGAGCCCTCTTGGACTTAAAGGCCCCACCCTTTGGCAGCTGAAGTCTTAAATGCTGCATCAAAAGGTGCCGTTGAGTCAATCTGCATGGCTAAAGCTTCCCCCAGAGCATAGGACAGTCTCACCCAAAGAGCATAAAGAGAAGAACCCCACTCAGTCAAGGGACCCATCTTCAAGATGTGGACTTCAAGGGGGCAGAGTGAGGCCTTTGATTTATGGGCAGAGCCCTGGAATCATATTGTGGTTGTGGCTGTGGCTGGCATACATCCGAATGAGGAGCAGTGGGAGGCCATGGCAAAGTCTGATGTCCAGGAGCATGTAGGTAAGGATGAATGGCTGGTTTGTATCTTAATGCAGAAGTAGAGGGAGGTTGTGGTCAAATCTGACAGCCATGACCACATGTAAGAAATGTAACATAGCTAAGGTAGAACAGCTGGTTGAGACATGGAATGACAACTAGGACATTAAATGAGAATGAATGTTGCAAGGTTAGACTGAATGAGGAATGTATGCCAAGCTGCTCAATAAGGGAGGTTAGTGTTAGTTGCTGATGCATTGCAAGTCAGGTAGACTGAAGCTGAAGAAATAATTTGAAACTGCTAGGAAAAGCAGGGGTATATGGGGATCAAAAATAAAGGAGCAGAAGATGCTGAGGTGAGTAACAAGAATCCAGAAGGGAGTTCCTGCCTAGCTAGGAGCCAGCAGTAAACAGTTAAAAATTGTAGGTGAACTGAGAGATTGCTAAAGATATGGGAAACAGCAAAATGTGAGCCTGATAGCACATAGCAAAGCAAAAACTTGAAAAATTAGGATGCCAAAAAGAAGCAAAACTGAAAAAAATGCAAGGCACAGGAGAACAGAAGGGCAGTAGGAAAAGGAGACTGAGAGAAGCATAAACTGCAGCCATGAGGTACTGTAGAAAGCAAAATACTGATCTAGAAAACTGAAGAAGCACAAACCAAGCAGAAAATCCAAAGAATGAGGGGGTAGGAGACAAACAAGGGAGACCCCTAGCAGAACTTCCAGCAGCAACAAAGAAACCAGTGTCTGAGTGAGACTGGAGAGAGCTGACTTAAATTGTTCAGGCCGGGAGCGTGGCTGGTTGCTCCTAACCATTGAATTGCAGGCATAGCTTTTAAATTAGTTCCACTACAAGACAATCTATTTAACTTAGAACACAATTTATTTCATTTATAACATTTTATTTCCATTTAGAATCTGGAAACAAAGCACAGAGAAGTGCCATTCCACTGCAATCCATAATGTATTCCCTATGTATGCAATCAGTGTAACATGCAAATCATTGTTACTAGAATGATTACATTTAAGCTGTGATCAATACCATATTAAACTGGAATCTTCTTTATGTGCAGCAGCCTGTCACAGTACATTTCTGCCTCTGCCACACTGTACCTAGTTATTTTTCTTCTAGGGTAGTACTGAACAACTCAGATTTAATAAGGTCAATGGGGAGTCACCCAGTTCAAGCCCAGGAGCAGTCATCTTTAACTTAGCAAGTCATGCACAACCAAAATAGAATCCAGTGTAATAAAAATAATAAGGGTCATGATCAATGTGTATTTTTACTTGCTGTTCCTAATACCAATATGCCAAAATA
Organism: Neoceratodus forsteri; assembly: GCA_016271365.2. Classification (NCBI taxonomy): domain Eukaryota; kingdom Metazoa; phylum Chordata; order Ceratodontiformes; family Ceratodontidae; genus Neoceratodus; species Neoceratodus forsteri. Next base: position 947,152,485 of record CM057452.1, read on the forward strand.
TATTAAACGAAATATGGCATTTAAACATTTTTTTTTGTTCTCACTTACTTTTCCAGCGTTTCAGGCTTTTCTTGGAAAAGTTGATGTAACTGAAGAAATGAAGGAGGTTCAAGGAGAAAAGAGAGCACAGACAAATATTCGAATAGCCTCCATCTTGGAGCTACTAAGAAACCGCTCTCTTCGCTGGCAGATAATTACTGTAATTATTACTATGGCCTGTTACCAGTTGTGTGGGCTGAATGCTGTAAGTATATACTAACGTTTCCAAAACGGACAATTTTTTACTGTCAAATGTATAAATGGTTTCAGTCATTTTTAATTAGATATGATATCAGTGTCATTACTTTTTAACATTTCAACATTCGACAGTCATTTCTTTGACAAAAGCATATTTAACTCTGTTTTAACAATAGCATGAGTTAACTTCCATATTATATAGGTTTCCTTACTTTCTTCATTGGTTTGAATTTATTATATCTAAATGCTAAGGAATGTTTACAGTAGATGAAATGGAGAATGGTCCAATGACATAGTAGAAGTGTGTCCACTTACTATGTAAGGGACCCTGTTTTGTTATAAAGCTGAAGATCCCTTTTTGGCTGGTAGAGACACAGAGTGACTTCAAGAAGGGGTGGGACAGACATAAAGGGCAGGAAAGAATCGAGAGGGATAGTGAAACTGACAGGCAGACGGAGGGTCTGAGCTATCACTTGGAGGCCCAGAGGGATCCACACAGTGATAGTCTAGTGGGGGAAATGAGGGTTAAAAAAGGACATTAGAAAGTATTAGTTCATGTTGAGGGTTGCAGCTGGGTGGAACAACTTGCCAGATGAGGATGCAGAAGTGCAAGGCAAGTGTGGAGTTCAAGAGGAAGTGGGATGCAGTTAAAGGAGTTATCAGATGGGCAGATGTGAGCAGCTTTGGGGAGGCCATGAGGAGGGGTGATGGAGGATAGAGAGATTACGAGTAGGGAATTTAGGACAAACCGGATCGACTTTTCAGGTCTTTTTCTGTCCTTTTTATGTTTTTGTGTTTTGACTGAATGCCTCCATCCCTTACATCCAGCCTGATTGTCACACCTCTAAACCATTAAAAATAACAAAAAAACAAAAAGGAAAACCTAGCATGTACTTTAAGAACTTACCAATAAAAAAGTTTTAACAAATTAACACTATGGCTTATGAGAAGGGAGGATTAATCGTCCTCCACACAAGAGATTGATAACAGCTCCAGACATACCAACCAGCTTCCACTGCAGCAGTGCCACCTGCTGAGCAGAATACAATGCTCAGGGTAACAGTGTTTGAACATAATAGCAGGGCTCCTTGGATGCAATAAGTGATATGCAGACACAGGCGTAGCATACGCATGAGCCTGCATTCAAACTTATGAAAATCTGGTATGGATTTTGCTGTTAGTGCATGCTACCAATATTTTATAAATCTACCATACCTATATTTTAGATACGCATTTATCTTTGATTGGAAACTTTAGAGTTTGACACCCCACCATATATTTGCATTGTTCTGTTGCTTTTATTTTATTTTAAGAAGTTTTGCAGTTACATCGAAAATCTGACTGGGGGACTTTTGCAATTTCCGACACTTAAGCAAATGAATGCTACAACTACATCTGCATGTGAGCAACTGGATCTTAGCAGTCCTTCAGCTATTTTCCAAAAATGTGTCTGTGGCAGAAAGTCATGATGATCTGCGTCAAGCAATTGATGAAGATATGATCTGTGTTACTTTCTTGCAATAACTGCATCATGTGTTTGTATGCAGTTAACAATCTCTATAACAGTTTGGATTGATGTCCTGTTTGAAAACAGAAGATGGTGGATCCTTAGTATATCATTTTGGAGGTCCTCCCATAAAGTAGAAATCATTTAGCGATATTTCTCTTTCCATTATAGCTAGCAGTACCTTATTCTTTCACATACTGCTGTTTCTAGTATAACTGAATTCTACCCAATAAAAAGAACCATCATACTGTATCTTTACTAATGTTGCTTTTAAGGTGAGAATATTTTGATATACAAGGAGTAGACCTAATGTCATCAAAATTAACACACAGTAGGCCTGCCTAAATCATTGTATGATGTGTTTGGCAGAGAAGGATGTATTTTTGTTTAACAATTCATAACCTTTTTATTCTTGTTTATTTACCTATTCCCCACCCAAATGTTTGTGGACCCCTACCAGCACCCTTCCTTTGGCCAGGAGAGTGGGCAGGATGCTGCATTCACAGTTAGTGACACTGTACTTTCTGATCAGCTGACAGGTGATGAGCATGCCACGTGAACTATATTCACCCCCAAATGATGCTCCCAGCCTCCAACTAGTGCCAGTGGAGTGGCCCTATTTAGAAGTGCAGCATTTCACTTGATAATTTCAGACACAACCACGACAGCTAAAGTTACCATGGCACTACAGGGGCACCATAAGTTGACAGAATAACTTGCCATTTAATATTGCCTCGAAATGCTCATCAATAAAAAAAAATGACTGACACATTAATTGAAGTACAACAAACACATAGGACACTAATGATCTTGGTTGAGGAATTGTATAAACCAAATATGACACGCCTCTGATAAATTAATATCTTTTTTCTCATGAGTCTTAGCCCTATGGTCTCACTTATAGTGTCACCCATGAAGTAACAGGGTTTAGAATCTGTTAAAAAATGTAAATAGGGTATTTTTTTATTTTTATAGCTCCTATTTATACAACTGTAGTGGTCACAAATGAGATAAGATAAAAAATATTATCTGGAGTGGATGACATATATGCAGGAGAAATAACATGCTATCTCTTCAGTAGAGCTTTATTTACTAGTTATGTATTTATTTACTTTCTTCATGGGTTAAGTACACTGAACAAGAGCCTTTTTCCAGGAATGACCCAGGGCCGCAATAGTAGCTGTCAATGAAAATACAATAGATAACATATGACTACAACATACAGGCTACAAGATATCGCAAAATTCTACAAAAATAAATTAGCTGCACATTTAAATAGTTAAAAAACATTTACAGTCTAACTGTTAAAGTAAATAAGACTTCAGATGAAGTTTAAAAGCTATATGACTTTGGCATTATGGTATGTGAATGGTAAGTTTTTCCAACATTTCACAGCATGTACTGAAAAGGCATGTTCTCCCACTGCAGTAAAAATCTTAAAGATTGATTGCGAGGAATTTGAGGTAGATCTTAAAACCCTGCATTTGTTTCTAAAATCTAAAAGTGCACATAAAGGGGAAGCAGTTTCTGGTTTCTGGTTTCTGTTATGCATATATGTACTGTATTTATTTATTCATTAATTCATTTATTTATGTATTTGAAAATTGGTAACCAGGAAAAGCACACTGAGCCTAGGCTCATTTCCAGGTGTGACCTGGGAGAAAGTGAACAGGAGATGCAGTAAAAATATACACTGTATTGATGCTTGGTACAACATAAAGTGCAGTCAAAGTACGATATAAGAAGGAAAGGCAAAGGCTGGGCACACAGCAAAAAACTTAGTATGGAAACAGATTTATTTGAAATTATAAGGTACATCATGACACAGCACTGAGACAATACCCCCTGAGGAACACCCACTTGTTGGGTTGATACATAGGGGTCTTGTCTCGGTGTTGTATCATGCTGTAACTTATAATTTAAAATAAATCTGTTTCCATATGAAGTTCTTTGGTGTGTTTCCAGCCTTTGCCTTTCCTTCTTATCTGTGAGAATTATTTGGCTGGAGCATGTTGAGGAGAGTGGCTGTACACTTCTTTCTTTGCCTTTTTGCAAAGTACAATATGACACTATACAAGTGCAATATAAAGCAGCAAGGCACAATGAGTTGTAAATAATCTACCAAAAGAGGAACCTGTGCAAGAGAAAGATGGCTGTGTAGAAGTAGAAGGTAGGAGCCTGATTCAGGCTGAGGTAGAACCCATGAGGAGGCTCAACATCATGGAGTGTAGAAGCTCCAAACATGGGAGGGTCAGGGGAAGGGTCACAGAAGCAAATGGGGGTAGGAATGAGTTTCAGATGGTACCTGAGGGAGCAGGGGGGGATGAGGTGGAGGGAGGAGGGTAACAGGTTCCAGACAGAGGGAAGATGGTAGGAGAAAGCTGATAGCCCAAAAGTGGAGTGAGGGAGAATGTGGCAGGGGAATATGAGAGAGGAGTAAAGAAAGGTAGGAGAGACAGGACCCAAACCACTACTTGGAGATAAAGAAGGTTCAATGGCACTGGTGATGTGTTGGGGGTAAGATGGACAGGGAGGAGTAGAGGGAGCAGTGTTTAGTTTGGGGGGTTGGTAGCAAAGCATCAAAAGGCTTTACAGAAGGTACCAAGTCTGGCAACAGAAGTGGATGGGGTGTTGCCACAGACCATGCCATGTAGTCGAAGACCAGGAGCACCATTTTGGTAATCAGCTCCCACAAGACCAATGGAGACAAGCAATTTGTGTTGTGGTACAGGGCACTGAGTTTGAGGCAGAGCTTGTCATGAAAGGCATCAATGTGGGCAGAGAAGTCAAGCTTACTACCTAGTCACACACCAAGATACTGTACTTGAAGGACTGCACCCTTTCAAGGAAGGGTGCCATACAAGGTAGAGAAGACAGAAAGGGTGGAAAGCCTGGCCAGTTTCAGGCCTATGCCAAAGGTCATGGACATGGACATTGTTTTTTTTTTTAGTGTTGATCCAAAATGGTTGCAGTGGAACTAGCTGAAGCTATTGGGGAAATCTTGCTGAAGCAAGCCTTCCACTGCTGCAGTAGCGTGCCTGGAGGTGACTGTAACTATGTGAGTTGGCACAGGTAGACAGGATGTCATTCAGAAAACTGAATAAGAGTACAAGATCCATGATGGAGTCCTGTGGGACCCCAGCCTGGATGGGTACAGGAGGTGACTAGACACCTCCTACCTATCCCAGCTTTTGACAGCCCATGAGGAAGGAACATAACCATTTAACAGAAGCAGCTGAGAGGCCAGCAGAACTCAACTGTCCAGGAGGAATGGTGGCCAGATCAATGAAAATGGACACTGTGATGTGCAACTGATCCATTCCAGAGAAGATGGAATCAGAACACGCAGCAGGGAGGAGATGGTGGTGTGGTGCTTCTGAAATCTAGAATGGAAGGGGGAGAGGCTGTTGGAATAATACAGGAAATCAGCAAGCCTGGAATAGACACATTTCTCTTGAAACTTTCCAAGACAGCGTAGGAGGGAGATAGGTCAAAAGTTACCAGGGGAGAAGGGTTACCCCCTTTGTGAGGAGGAAGAACTTAGGCAATCTTCCAACACTGAGGAACGCACAGAGGGAGGAGAGGTTGAGGAGGTGAGTGAGGAGAGAGGCGATGGCAAGTATGTCGTAGTGACTTACTTAACAATAGGGAGAGCAGCTTTGACAAATCTTTATGCCCTCACAAATGCTCTGTACTGCATTCTGACTTTGGCAGCTTAGCCATTTTAAAATCAGTCATAGGCCTTGTGGAGAGTTCAGTACAGATGAGAAACATTACAACTGGATAGCAAAGCTGCACAGAATCTCATTCACAGGACTGGATACCTAGGATTCTGAGTTTTTTTTCAGAATTAAAATTTTTCAAATTGAAGACCAAAAAGTCTAATTCAGAAGAGGTTAGATTTAAAATGGAACTGAACTACAATTTCACATACAACTACTGTATACAATTAAACAAATTGGTGAGCCAAAAACACTCCAGCCCTGCATGACCATGAAGACAGACCTGCACCATTCCCATCTGAAACACCAATTTTCCTCGCTCCAATAACTTTCTATGTCTTTCATCCCAGGGGTTGGTGATCAGTGAATTCAGACTTTAAGACAGGTACCAGTGAGTGAGGACAGGTATGTGGGCGGGTCCTGAAGATGTCCCATCCAGTTCAACCACCACATCAGGTTACCACTGACTGCCAACTGCTAACCAAGTGCTGCCACTTCCAGTGTCTCTGCCCAAAAACAGTGCTGCAGTCCCTGGTGCCACTGCCCATGCCTTTCACTCATACATACTAATTTATCAAACTGACCCTGAACTCCAAGTCTAAAGCAGGAGACCCATGATGCTTTTACGTAGATGGATGTGAGAGGGGGTTCTGACAATCACAAGCCCTGAATCACCTCCTCGGGAGATGCTTATATGGCATCTGGCCAAAGCAGTGGGCCAGCATAGAGGCATTGCTAGTGTAAGGCATTATTTGAGGTTTGGGACACAAATCCACAGGCCAGGAGTCTGTGGGCCACCTAGGTCCCCAACAGCTATAGAAATTGTGATGTTGTCTGGCACAAAAAAAAACACATTTCTGCTGCTTTAGCCTTGCTTTTCCCCATACCTGTTTCATTATTTTGTATCCTCTTTTTGTTCACTTGTCAGGTTAATGCTTCATATCATGGATTACAGGTCATAGAATCAATACCCTACTTCTTAAATATCAGTATATTTGGAGAGTGGGATCTATGGAGGTGGGGGTGGGCACCTGGCACCAGCAATAGCCTCCCTAAATTACCCATATCGAATTGTGCATCCATGTCTGAACAAAGTATGATACACCAAGGGAAGTACATAAAAAAGTGGAACTGAATGTTTATGCAGCAATACATGTCTGTCCTACCTATCTCACCTAACCAAAGGTGGAACATATGAAGCATAGGCCTATGAAAGTGGCATGCCTGCCATTTTATACTCATATGGGCCCTTTATTAAAATATATAGTTTTTTCTCCACTGAATGACAAGTTCTCATTCAGAAATACAGCCCTAAAGTAGTCAGCAACAGCAATGAACAACATCAAATTGTAATGCATTATCATTTTTATTTTTGTGCATTCTCATTTTTCTCGCTGTTTTCTTTCTCTGGCAATAAGAACTGACACCTTCTGTTGCTTGTTTTGGGAAACCATATAATTAACTAATCTGATTACAATGCAGAACACATTTCCTTCTCAATCGTTAGTGTTGTGAGATCTGTTTTGAATCATGGTGCCTTTGAACCATGTATGTAGCCTTCACAGTGCACTAAGAGAGCACTCAGTTTGTCATTGGAATAATTAGTGCTACCTGGACCAACTGCTTCAATTTTGGAAACATAAGAGGGTCTGGTAGCCTATAAACATCATTTGTATTATTTTGTTTTTCTTCCATTTTTCATTTCAGGTAATTTGCTGCAACAAACAATTCCTCCTTTGGCAATTCAGTCCCATTATGATCAGTTAGGGGAGCCAGAGAACTAGAGGATAGGAATGTTGCAGAGGATGGGTAATGTGCACGAATGCTATTTATTATGTCAACTGCAACACCGGAGAATCGTTGTCTAAGTTCAGCATGCATTCTATCAGGGCATGGATAATAAAGCTTGCTTCAAAAGTTCACATGAGAATCAGTTTTTGTTCCACACACCCAATGATGCTTCAACAATAACATCATCCATCTGTTTTTTTTTTCTTCTGTTCATGTAACTTTTTTCCACATTATTCATGGTACAAAAATCCACAGCTTCCTTAAACAATTCATTACTACTATTCTCACTTCACTTGTCTACAAGAGTGTGATGAACAAAGTCAACAACATCTACTGCCATGGACAGATCTGTATCTTTGTTGTGTAAAACTTTGTGGATGCCTTCTGTTACTTTTAGAAGAGAACATAAAATGACTAGGCAAAAAAATTGTGGTTGATTTTTGCAAGGATGCTGACAATCCAATGACTTTTGGAGCCTTAATATTAGCGAGACACTGAGGTAAAGCTGCATAGCAGTTCATCATGACCTTGATAGTTTGAATCTAGCAAGACCAATGAGTATCTGACAACTGAACCAACTACGATATGCTCAAGCCTAACTGACATGTACTAAATATTGACAAACTCATGATGGCGAACAAGACAAGAGTTAAAAAAACTCATATACACTTTCCATAATGCAGAAAAATTATTTTGCTTCAGTAATACATTAGCTTGAAATGGCAAAGTACATGATTCAGCTTTAGAGATGGATGAAATCCATAAATTGCATTTCGCCAAATATTCAGTGAAATTAGCGCATTTTGTGAAATATTTCACAAAATATTTCACAGGTGCAAAATGTGAAATTCTGCTGGTGAAATGTGGAATTTCACCCATGAATAGTAGAATTTCACCACTTGTGGGTGAAATTCTGCTGTTCGTGGGTGAAATTCTGCATTTTTTGCTGGTGAAATTTTGCATTTTGTACCCACAAAATATTTTGCAGAATGCAAGAATTTTGCAAAATATTTTGCATGGCAAAATTCATGATTTTGCCAGTGAAATTAAATATCACTGCACCTCTATTCAGCTTGTGCATAGCAGTGCAGATACAGAGCCTCTGGATGATGCTGGCAGGACTTAAATTGAACCCCCACTGCCGCGCTCATAAATAAAGCACCATGGTATGCCTGTGCTACTCATTTGGCACCTGTAATTCCATTGTCTTTGAGACATTTTAGCAGTGTTTCCATAATGGAGTCAGTATTAAAAGATTCATTAAAGTGCTCTGTAATGTTTGATTCTGAAAGCAGCACAGGGGAAGTCACAGAGTTTGGAATTCTGATTTTGAAAGCAGCACAAGGGAAATCACAGAGTTTGGAACTGTTTGATTTTGAAAGCAGCACATGGGAAGTCAAAGAGTTTGGAACTCTGATTTTGAAAGCAGCACAAGGGAAATCATAGAGTTTGGAACTGTCTGATTTTGAAAGCAGCACAGGGAAATCACAGAGTTTGGAACTCAGTGCTTGGCTTCAGAAGGAACTAGAAGGGGACAAGATCAGATCTACAGTACAGTAGCTTATTGTTGTTTTACATTGTTTCTTGTGCATTCTACTTGGTAGAAGGTTATTTCTTTTTCTTTTCACTACTAAGGGCTAGCAGGTATTGTTTGGGGCTGTTGGAATTTTGAAACCTGTTTTGGTAGCTATAAGTGGGCTCATTTGTTTGATTCAGTGTGGCAGGCTGCATTTGTAGAGGCCTAGTTCTTCTGTTTTAAAACATAATTGGTGTGATTTAACTGGGTCTGTTTCTTTGAATTGGAGACATATATCTTCAATTCCAAGCCTATTTTGATGTGTTGTTGGTGAAGCTGTTTGAATTGAAGTCCTGTTTCTTTGGGGAGAAAACCTATTTTGGGGACTTTGAGTAGAATTGTGATTCATTGTTGCTGGCTTCACTAGCTGCAAAGTTTGAGTGCAGAGTGAGGGAAGGGTGCTAATGGTCTGACCAGAGGCCTCAGCTACCTGATTGTTTCTGGAAGACTTGGGCTGGTCCCACCCTTGGTCCATTATTTCCTTTGTACCAGGGGTTTTGACATCACTTCCTCAAACAGGCAAAGGATATGCACCTGTCATAGCAAAAGCAGACATCCAGGAAAGGAACAGCAGCAAGTGAAGAGGTGACTGCTCTCTCAGTGGAAGAGAAGTAATGCAAATCTAGGAGCTTTCATTATTACTTTTGCATTGATATTGCATTGGGAAAGGAGGAGTAGGAGTTTGAAGAAGGTTGTGCAATGGCTACTTAAAGTCTGTTTTTGAGTGTGGATAGGAAGGATAGGAATATAAAAGCAGTTGCTCAATATATCTAAACGTGTCAACAAAGGAGGTAAGGAAATAAAGAAAATGTTTTGCACTGATAGAGGAGGGAGAGGGGAGACTTGGGAGTGTTTGTATCCTGCATCTGGAAGGGTGGGGGTCGCTAGGGGCAATGACAGCAATGGGTAGGTTGGTAGGTGCACAACTGCAGTGCACCAATCTTCTAAAAATTGCCTGGAGTGTGGGAGGATGTTTAGTGTGCAACCACATAGAAAAACTCTAGAAAGGAGATTGAGGGTCTGCAGGAGGAACTAAGGCAGGCAAGGCAGATTGGGGTGGGTTTAGCCCAATACTGGAGGGAGGAAGAAGGGAGATGAGGGAGAGCAATTTAAGCCAACAGTGATGAGGAGAGGGTCAGAAGAAGGAAGCAGAGACAAAGGGACCAGGCCAGGAAGAACAATTGCCGGGAAACCAGGTCAGAAGACAAAAGACAAATGGAAGGAGGAGATAGGGACTTGTGAGGGGGAGGCAAGAAGTGGCAAAGTCATGGAGTGGAAAGGAGAACCAGGTTACTATGAAGAGAGAGGAGCAGGCATTTTGAAGGCCTTCAGAAAAATAGTTGTGCACTGCTAGAGAGGAAGTCGGTGGAGGAGGGAAATAATGAAATTAGAGGAGTAATTGATAAATGCCAGGACCAAACTGGAGTGGGGAAGTTCTGCTGGGAGAATTGCAACAGGGGTAAAAGGGAAACAATGCAGGAGGAAGAAGAGGAGCTGGAAATGAGAGAGGGAGATGAATGGAAGCAAGCAGGGAGTAAGAGGGGTGGAATCTTAGTGCTGGGGACCCAATACTAAGAGGAGTTAGGTGGGTAAGGGGAGAGGCATAGTCGCATTTGGGTGGAGGCCATGCCAGAAATGACAGTGGAAAGGTGTGACAGTCTGTTCTGAAATATGCTAGAAGGGTAGGGACAAGCATCATTTAATTATACATCTTGGGACAAACAACCTGGCTGACAAGACAGTAGATACAGTCCAGATGAGGTTTGAGGAACTAGCACAACTATGTGAGGGGCACAAGATCAGTAACTTTTTCAGAGATACTTCCCATGCCAAAGGTAGGCCAACAAGAAAGCTGAGAATAGAGGAATTTAACGGATGGCTAAGAACCTGGTGTTGTGCTAAAGGGTATGGGCTGTTGGGGGTGGAGGGACCTGGAGGACAGTAGTCTCTATGCCAAGGACAGACTACACTTGAGTGAGAAGGGAAAGAAAGTGTTGAAACAGAGGATGGAGGAGTACATAGAGGAAGTTGGGAATTTAAACTAGGAGTGGGGTGGCAGTTGGGAAGAGATATGCAGAATCTACAGGTTAGGAAACCATATGAGCTACTCCATAACAGTGACAAAGGACAAATGGCAAGTACTGTTGGTGATGCTAGGAAAGGAGGGCAGGATGGGGGGAGAGGTGGAAGGTGGTTACCCTAAATGCTAGGAGCCTTGGGAGGAAAACTGCACAGTTACAGGTTCTCATGGCAGAGGAGAGGCGGACATTGCAGCCATCATGGAAACATGGGCCACCCAATACAATGACTGGGACCTGTCTGTACCAGGGTACAGGTTATTTTGTAGGACAAGGTGATTGGGAAAGGAGGGGTGGCACTATATGTGAAGGAAGGACTGAAGTGTGTAAGGAGGAAGGGAGAGGGTAATGGAGTCACTTTGGATGCAATCCAGGATTCCAAGAATTGATTCTAGAATGGGAGTGGTACAAGCCACCATCTCAGATGGAGGAGTTAGACAGGAACTAGGGGACAGATAAGGAGGACCCAGTGAGAAGGGTAGTGTGGTGACTGTGGGGACTTCAACATGCCAGGAGTGGACTGAGCACCCCAACAACCAGGAACAGAAGGGAGCAGGTACTGCTGGATGCCTTCCAGGACAGCTTCCTGCTGCAAATGGTCAGTGAACCAACCAGGTTAGGAAATACCCTTGACCTTGTGCTGGCAAATGGGACCTTTGTGAGAGAACTTACAGTGGAGGAACTGCTGTCAGGAGTGACCACCGCCAGTATGGCTCACATTGGATATGGGCAAGGAAGGAGGGAATCTGGCACAATAGTGCTGGACTTCAGAAGGGCTGACTTTGGGAGGATGGGGAAGTGGTAAAGGGTACCTGGCCAGAATTCAATCTAGTATGGACACTAACCAGAGGTGGGAGCTCATAAGCTGGGGATAGTGGAGGCAACCAAACCTGCTGCAAAGCCCAGAGCAAGAAGGCTAGGGCTAAGAAACCGATCTGGTTGAGCAAGGAGGTCATGGAAAAGGTAAGGAGGAAAAGAGCTGCCTTTAGGAAGCACAAGAAAACAGGGAGGGGGGAGGACAGGGAGGAGTACTTGACAGAATCGAAGGAGGTGACAAGGGCAGTAAGGGGAGCCAAAGCATCTATGGAACTCAGGCTGGCACAAGGCATTAAGAAGGGGAGAAGGACTTTAAGCACATCAGGGAGAAAAGGAGCTGTAAGGACACATAGTAAGGATTAGGAAGGGGAGTTGGGTGGAAGCAGGGTGATAAGGCAGAAGCACTAAATGAGTACCTGCCTGGGTATTTACTAAAGAAAGAGGGGGTGACACCCATGGTGGGGAGAAATGGCAGAAGCAGGGGAAGTGGTGACAGATGGGAAATCATGGAGACCAGAGTTCGAGAGGGTTTGAAGGCACTGAGGGTGGACAAGGCGCCAGGCCCAGATGGCATCCACCCCAGGGTACTGAAGGAGCTGGCATAGGTCCTGCAGGACCTTTGGCAGACCTATTTAATGCCTCACTACATCTGGGTGTGCACCAGACTGGAGGACGGCTCATGTGGTGCCTCTACAAGAGTGGCCCCAAGGATGAACCGGAAACTCACAGACCAGTGAGCCTCACATCTATCGTGGGTAAGCTAATGGAGACTATCCTGAAGGAGAGGCTGGTGGCCTCCTAGGCCAAAGGACTACAGGACAGCAGACAGCATGGCTTCATACGTGGCAGATCCTGCCAACCAACCTGGTCGAGTTCTATGACTGGGTAACTAGGCAACTGGACAGGGGCCATGCAGTGGATGTCCTGTATCTGGACTTCAGTAAGGCATTCAACCCAGTGCCACATGGAAGGCTGGGAAGGAAGAGAGGCACAGGGGCGGGTGCAAAGCTGGTCAGATGGGTAGAAACTGGCCGCAGGGAAGGCAACAGAGGTGGTGGTGGGTGGGGAGCCTCTCACCCAAGGGCAGTGATGAGTGGTGTTCCACAGGGCTCAGTGTTGGGACCAGTGTTGTTTGGGATATTCATTGCAGACATATCATGGAACATCAAGAGCAAGATCAGTCTGTTTGCTGATGATACCAAGGTAGGTGCAGTGGTGGATGACCTAGGGGGATGGTAGGGGTTGCAGGATGATCTGGCAAAGCTTGAAACCTAGTCAGACACCTGGCAACTGGGCTTTAATGCAAAAGTGCAAGGTGCTGCATTTTGGGATGAAGAACCCAAGGAGGAGTTACCAGCTAGGGAGTGCAGCTAGCCCAGACAGAGGAGGAGAAGGATCTGGGTGTGCCATTACAGGGTCAATGAACAACTCGCACAATGTAGGAAGGCAGCTGCAAAGGCCAACAAAATGCTGGGTTGTATTGCAAGGGGTATATCCTCGAGGAGGAGGAGGTGATTCTGCCACTGTATAGGTCATTAGTTAGACCACACCTGGAGTACTCGTGCAGTACTGGTGTCCGGTATCTGAAGAGGGACATTAAGTTACTGGAGGGGTGCAAGAAACGACAAAGATGATCAAGGGGCTGGGGACTTATCATTAGAGGAGGTTGAAGGAGTTGAACATGTACTCACTGGAGGAGAGGAGAGACAGGGTGACATGATTGAAAACCTTTAAATACATGAAAGGAATAAACAAGATGTGTACAGAGGGCTGTTCAAAGTAGGGAGGGAGGGCCACCAGGGCCATGATATGAGACTGGAGTGAGGAAGGTTCAGGAGGGAGATGAGGAGACACTTTTTACAGAGAGGTGGTGGCTGGGTGAATGCTACCTGCTGAAGTGGTATGCAGTAGAACAGTGGACTGCTTCAAATGAGGATGGGACAGGACAAGGGGAGGGTTAATAAAGGAAGGGTCGAAGGGAGGGGTAGCTGCAGAATAAAGGGTGCTAGCTGCACATTCGAGCAGACTTGATAGACCTCTAGGCCTTTATCTGCTGGCAAATTTCGTATGTTCGTATGTTCATAATGCTTCCAGATTCATATATGATATACTGTACCTTACACAAACTGTCAGCTGCTCTTTACATTTGTCTCTTGCCTCATCTGTCATAATGGCAAACATTCCTGAGCTCTTAAGTTCACTGACTATCTTTGAAAAGTTATCTTCTGTGCAACATGCAGTCACTTTATTTTGAGCTTGTGGAGAAATGTAAGTGGCATTTGAAGATGGCTTATACATTTGGAGAAAAGGATCAAATTGTTTTCATAAATCCAAGCATTCAAGAACATTTCCTTAATTTAAACTACCATCTGTTTTGTTGTGACCCCTTAAAGAAAGTCCTTGCTTCTGTAAAAATAATTTGAAAGCAATGATGCGCTCAAGATGACATCACCTGTCATTTACTTCTCTGATATTTGCTGCTTGAGATTCTCTTTAAATCCAGCCCATAAGGCAGTTGTGTTTGCATGATATGAAGTCTTTTCATGGTCTCTAAATAGAGTCAAGTATCTTTTTCCAATTAACAAAACCAGTACTTAACAAAGTATCTTTATTAGGGGAAGTGGCTCCAGATTTTAGGCCAAAGCATTTATACAGCTAGCAAAAGGCAGCATCTAGACTAAGAATATTCTTGCTGATGGTGGTTTTCAAACCAATGGTGCTCAAATTATTTTTTTGTTTGCCTCCACATGTACGCTGTGGGTAATGAGGTAACTTTGTCTGAATAGTTACGGTCTTAAGTGTTCCCAAACCTGTTACATGTTCTACAATTCCTAGTTCTCTGCTGGTTTTATTCATACTTTGTGTCGACTTCCATGCAAGTCTGATTTGGGTGCTTAGACTGGTTCAGCTTCCTCATTTGTAGTGGTGGTTAATAATGAAATAGATTCAGAGAATGCAACATTAATTTCAGAACTGGTAATTATTCACATTAGTTCAAGTATATATTTTTCTTTTCACTTAAGTTTCAAATATCCATTTTTACAAAACAACTGAAGCCTGGTACTTACTTATACAATAAGGATTTGTTTTTGTGACCCCCCGGCACACTGTGTCTGGGTTCAGACCCCTGCCTGGTGACTGTACAGAGCTCACCTAGATGAGGGGGTAGTTTTCTTTTTTCTCCTGTGGTGGTGGTGGTGGTGAGGGTCATCACAGAATAAATAAATAGCATGGTGCTTCCACCCAGAGAGAACAAGTTGGCCAGATGTTGTGTGCAGTACCACCTCCTGGGATACAATACCTACCTACCTACCTCCCTACACTAGAATGCACCACCCCCTAGGGATCAGTAAGACAGTTGTTACATTTACCAATAAACATGTTAATCAGAGTGTACTAGCTCAGTGCACACACAGAAGTAAAATTTAACCAATTAACAATGCCTTTATTTAAGAAAACTAGCCTGGCAGCTGGAAGAAAAGAAGGGGCTTAAGCAGTTGCAAGTCAACTTGAGCACTCCCACCCTATAACAATGCACCCCAACAGCGACCGCACTGTGGGTCACTACCACCCTCTCAGATCCCACACAGTTTGAGAAAGCACCTGCCCAATCAAGGGGCACAAAAATGAATTATTCTACACAGGGTGTGGTACACTCTTTAACTGGTACCAGCAAGAGAACTTCAGTTTCAGTTATCACTACTGCATGTTTAAGCCATTAAAATGGCATTAATTTCCCATTCTTATTATGTAAACCCATTAATTTTCACCATTAAATCGTGTATCACCATTTTTAAAGGCTGATGCATCTACCCATTAAATTGCCTATAATTATTGATGGTTTTTGTGTGCAAAACATTAATTTTTTCACATACTTCATTAATTAACCAAGAAATGTATTCATTAAATATTTAATGGGTGTAGTACGCCCCCTTAAATCTTGTATCAGGCATTTTTAATGGTGTGTTTAATAACCACTTAAATTACTTAATGAACATTTCATTGCCATGCAAATTATGTTCATGTTGTTTCAATACATTAGTGGCCATTAAGAACAAATGTTCACCATTAATTACTGTAACTATTGCCACCAGTAGAAATTCATTATCTCTTATGCCATTAATTCATTTATAGTTGATGTGCATTCGTGAATAAGTATGTGCCATTAAAGTATCAGATTAGTGAAACCTTTAGAAATGAATGGTCCTAATAGACTTTAAACACTATAGTGCAACATCCGTTCATAAATGACTTGAAACCATTCAAGTTCTTACATAAATGTTTTACAATATATAACAATTTACTCCCCTACCCTTAGTTAACATATTATAGTAAAGGGTATTAACTGGAGCACATGTTTTTAGATACAGGATTCACAAATGTATAAAAGTTGGGCTATTTACATGTAGTAGGATCATTTTGGAGATCTGGCTTTATTTGAATTTGTTAAATAAGTTACTGAACACTAGTGGAGAGCTGATAGGAATACAATTGAAAAGCAGGCTCCGTATTTGAGGTGATTATTTATTTATGTACAAGATTTACCAGGAAGGCATACTGAGCAATGAGCTCGATTCCAGATGTGACCTGTTCATATGATTAGTAGCCAGGAGTATGCATGTGGATTGGTTAGGATGTCTGTATTTAGTATGATATAAGATGAAGAGGATATGAGTCATTTTGACAGTTAGCCCCATTGTGGAAATATTGGAAAGTTACATAAAAATGGGTTTATAACAGTGATGCTGGTGTAAGCCCCGTAAGGAGTCCTGCTCCTTAGTTGGGGATATTAGAGAATTTATAGTTTATTATGTGGGTATCAAGGCCACAAAGGGCTAACTTCTGTCTTCTTTGGAGGCTGAGCCAGCAAGTCTGAGCCAGTGTTCCAAAGGGGAGTGGCCAACTGCTGACAGCTGGAGAGCTGAAGCAGTCTGCAAAGTTTGCAAGATTCTGGAGGGACCAACAGGGCAGGCAAGGAGTGCCAGTGCTCTCCCTCATGTAAATACTTTTCCAGGAGAGTGAGACCCATTTACATTTGATGGGGTACCATGTTGGTGGCCGTGAACCATTGCCCCAGTAGGGGGATATGCCCACAGAACTGAAAAAAGAGGAATCTGATAGAAATTTTTCTTCAAGAAAGAGCTACAGAGAAACTGGGAGAAAGGACTGGAAATCTGAGGTGAACTGTATTTTATTCCTAACCAAGGAACTATTTAGGTACACTTCAGTGCCTCACCCCCTGCAGCAGGCAGAAAGTTTGTGAAGTATGGTACTTTGACAGCAATTTTGACCAGGGACCCTCTTTCTTTGGGAGTCAGTTCTTGAGAGAGGGTGGAGACAGCCTCCAGATCACCCTTGAACCCCCCCAAGGGGCAATTGTCTCCCCGTGCCCTGTAAGTTTTGGTGTAGGTCCAGTTTCCTGAGTAAGTGTAGGACTCCTGGTATGGTAATGCAGATCTATGGGCTGGGGCCCCTAGCATTTTGGACCATGGCACAGGGGCAGGTAGTGGATGTTTGGTGCCGGGTCTATGGGAGGTAGGCCATGTTTCTCTGGGCAAATGTTGTGGCATAAAATGCCCCCTGCCATGCCTGAGTGCTGGCACACTTTAGAAACTGGGCTGAGATAACAATTGGCTGATTAAATTGTAAAGTGCATGTTTTTACAGGCTGTTCCCATTGGTGAGCATATTAGTACCATTAACTAGCACATTTGGATGGCCCATGAAATATGGCCACAAAGACAGATTGTTGCTTCTGGTGAAGAAATGTATGAAAAAGAAGGAATGCATGTGTGTCTCACTGGGTTGCTTGCAGCCCCAAAGTCATTTTGGACCATTTGAACTGTGTACCAAGGATTTCAAATGGGTCAGAAGTGTTATAAACTGCCACCCCCTTGGGTAAATGAAAGTGCCTTATAGATATGAAAGAAATGAAATGTGTGGACCTCCATTAATGTTTGGAGACTGTTCTGTTGTTAACCCAGTTTTATTGCAGCTTCAACTGGCCCAAAAGTGCTCAAATGCTCCGGAGGTCATCCAAAGTCCAGGGAGTTAAAGTAATTGCATATCATTTGTTTGTATGCTCCCTTCCCCTTTTTACATTGTGCATACCCCTAGACATGTGGCGAGGGGGCTACACTAATAACAAATAACACTGTGTTCATGAGAATGATTCTTTGCTTGTGTGAAAGCATATAGTGCTGAGCCCATTGTGTTGCATTTGGTGAATCAAGACTGCAGTTGTAGTTAAAATGGGCTTTCCTTTAGGACCGGACAGAGCAGCATGTCACAGCTTGAGACACGGGTAGCAAGTAATGTCATCACATCTTTCACGCCAAGCTCTGCCCAGAGCACTGCTTTTCATACAGAATAGGTAGTTGGCCAAAGGTTAATGGCATCTGTAAGCATTTGGTAAACGCCAGAAGAAAGCATTCTGAGAACACACAAGGGGAGCCTATCCAGTAATTGTTTTGATGAAGTTTGAGCAAGAAAAGAGCATTTGTAGAAAAACTGCATTA
Organism: Neoceratodus forsteri; assembly: GCA_016271365.2. Classification (NCBI taxonomy): domain Eukaryota; kingdom Metazoa; phylum Chordata; order Ceratodontiformes; family Ceratodontidae; genus Neoceratodus; species Neoceratodus forsteri. Next base: position 947,170,729 of record CM057452.1, read on the forward strand.
GAAGAATTTGATGCATTACGAGGGTCAAGCAAAACATTTGCAGCCTGACACAGAAAGAAATGCACTATGAACCTAGTATTATTTTATTTTTCAACATACAGTGGTAGCCATAGACATGGTCAGATATTTCCTGAAATGTCTGTGATATATCTGCAAATTTCTTGCCTGCCTGCAGTACCACTTTGGGCCACCAGAGAGAATACCTTAAGATATTTCATGAAATTTCTGGAAATATCTGACCATATCATGGCTGCCACTGTAGTCACTTTTCAGTTCAATACACTTAGTCCAGTGGCGTTCTGGCATTGTTTTCCCTTCGTGGCAGAATTCTGTGCCTTGGTCCCCCAGAAACCTCTTCATAGCAGCTATCACCTCTTTCGTCATCAGCAAATCTCTTTCTACTGAGTTCAGCCTTCAGTTCTTGGAACAGGCAGAAGTGTGAAGGAACAAGATCAGGTGAGTAGGGTAGGTGAAGAAGCAGTTTATGCCCACATTCTGTTGCAGCAGCCACTGTAACCTGTGCTGTGTGGGGTGAAGCATAGTCTTTGCAGTAGCAAAACACTTCGCCTCAATTTTCCACGGTGTTTGGCTTTGTTTGGCTTTGATGGCTTCTCTCAGCTTGTGCAGTTGTTCAGCATAGTACTCACCAGTTATTGTCTTTCCTTTCTCAAGATAATGAATCATGCTCACACCTTTAGAGTCCTAGAAGACCAAGACCATGATTGTGTCACTTAAGGCGACCTGCTTGAACTTCTTTGGTGTTGGAGATACAAAAAAGTTTCCATTGTCTACTTTGCTGTTTAGACTCCAGATCAAAATAGCTAACCCAGGTTTCATCTATTGTTATAATGTGACTGATAAAGCTTGCTGGATCCCTCTTGTATTGTACAAGAACCTGGCATAAAATATCCCTTCTGGTTCATTTCTGATCAGATGTTAATATTCTTGGCACTCATCTTGCTGACACTTTGCTTATGCCAAGGTTTTCAGGCAAGATTGATTGTACTGCCCTCAAATGGATGGCCAAGGTGCTGGCTACATGCTGTATAGTTACTCGTCTGTCTTTCATCACCGTTTGATTGTCTATGTCAATGTTCACCTCAGGGTCACTTCCCTTGGTGCCATCACACGAAATCATCTTCAGCACTTCTTCTGCCATGCTTAAATTCAGCAGCTCATTTCTTGACAGCTGAATAGGCAAGGGTTTCTGTTCCAAATGTGTTGACCACATGCTCATGGATTTGCATTGGAGTCATTCATTTGATATGGATGTACATGATGATTCCTCTGAACTCAGTTTTCTCTATCCTCAAATGATCATCACCTATCCAACTCTGCCTGCCATGTACCTATGAAAGAAAACATTTGATAACTATATCAGTATATCAGATTTATTAATATTACTATAACTATACATTGAAAATGATACTAGGTTCATAGTGCATTTCTTTCTGTGTCAGGCCACTCACATTTTGATCGACCCTGTGGAAATTTAACTTTTATCACACTTTCAGAAAATATCTCTCTAGCAGCCTAAAATACATTTTAATTATAATTTACCCCTAATACATATGCTTCCAAATGCTGTATAGCAAATTGCATTAAATTCCCATACCTCAGATCCACAAAGAACATTTTTAGTTTAGGATGCACATGCTAAAACTGTTTCTCTAATTCACAGACCTTCCTTCAGTTCAATGTGCTTGCTTCCCATTAATTTTGTGAGTCCCCTGAGAACATGGTGTTCCTGGGAGTTTTCATCCCTATCATGCAACTGAGCCCATTGGGCATTCAAGGCGCTAAGGGGCAATTTGCATGCTCATTATGGGCTTATTTGCATGCATGTAGCACTGCAGTGCCTGGTACAACCTAGTGGTCCCCCACCCCAATCCCCCCGATGTAGCAGGTAATACTAATCCCATGCAGTCTAGTGGCTCACCACCTCTGATCTGCTCTCCATACACAGAGCATTTTCAGCCACTAGCCATCAGGGCTACTGACTGGAAAAATCCACCTGTCTGACAGGATTTTCACTAACCCAGCACAAAAATAACCAGAAATTATTTTTTCTGCCACAACAAAAGGTTTTATTGCAGTTGCCAACAACATGGTAGTTATTACATCACAGCAAGTTAAAAAGTATATACATGCAATAAAAATATTTCTGTCTCTCCCAGTCTTATTTATAATCTGTACTGCAAACACACACACACACACACACACACACACACACACACATATCAGGGCAGAAAGACAGTCCACACTCCCCCAGCAAGCCCTCAGACCACCAAGCTACTTCCTGAACTCTGTGAAAAACATTTCCTAGCCCCCTGCCTCTCTTTCAATTCCCAGCCATTTCAGAACTGAGGTAGGCAACTTTCTTTACAGCTATATTCTCCTTGTTCCATCAAGTGGTTCACCAAGCCACAACAGAAGGGTGGGATACCTGGAGTCAGCATACATTGTCAGTGTGTGTGCATGTCAGATGCTGCCTGTTGACCACTCTGCTATCCACTGGTTAGGACTGCTGCCACATGGCCACTGGCTGGAATCCAGGTTAAGTCTACCCAGCTTAGCTGCAGAATCCATTACTGTGTAAGGTATTGTGTTTGACTTAGTCTGTTTACCCTGCTATATAACATGGTAACAAAGTAAGCTAAGGTCAGAAGGGTGTCTAGGTCCATCATGCCTACCACCCCTCCTTCGTAATCAGGGACCAACAAATATGCTGTTCAGATGAGTATTAGTTTTTAGGTCTTTACTATCCCTCTTATTAAACAGGGCACCCTGTAATTTCCCTGGTATGCAGGCATTTCTACATATTTACTGGTTGCTTGACAGAGTTACTGTCATGTCACACAATGGAACCCATTTTTGTTATAGTGGAGGACTCTAGACCCAAGCAAGTAGCATAGTGGTCTGTAATGGAAGTAGCATACTTAATGATAGTTCCTAATACTACTGCAATTCTACTTGTGTGAGCAGTAGTAGTGCTTCAGATATTTGTCAGAAAAAAATGGGGGGGGGTGTGGCTGATGAAACCCTGATTACCAAAACACTGTACTATACATGGAACTAATGATTCTACATCTTGCAGTTTTATTGGTTGGGGGAAGATGCAGACTGTCTGGGGGTGAAAGAAATAATAAAAACAACATCCCAATGATTAAATATAAATTTGCAGGCAAGATGGCTGGTATCCATTATTTTTTTTCAGTTTTTATAATAGGGCCTTCACCCCCATACCCCTTATTTTTTTGACAGACATCCCCTCCTCTTTCCATCCCAAATCCCAGAGGTAAGAAATCAGCTCAGCAGATCTGAGTGGTCAGAACAGTGGGCCTAAAATGGAACATGGAGGGAGCCTGCGTAAGAACATAAAGGGAGCATTGATCAAATCAAATCAAATCAATTTTATTTATAAAAGGTGCCTGTACAATAAAATACATAAAATAATATAATTATAAAACAAGCATATAATTCCACAAAAAGCAATATAATAGCAGCATAGTATAGTAAAATAACCTCATCAATCAGCAAAAGTCAGGTTAAATAAATAGGTTTTTAAAGGAATTTTAAAACTCTGGATGGTTAGGCAATCTCGTACTTGATGAGGTAAAGAGTTCCACAGGGACGGAGCAACAAAACTAAATGCCCTTGCTCCCGATGTCTGCAGATGTACCCTAGGTACCTCTAGCAATCCCTCAGTGGTGGATCGGAGAGGACGGAGGGAACAGTAGGGACAAAGGAGATCTTTCAGGTAATCTGATCCCTGGTTGTGTAGGGCCTTATAGGTTAACAAAGCAACCTTAAAGGTGATCCGCCACCGTATCGGCAGCTAGTGCAGACTGCGGAGCACAAGCGTTACATGACTGGCTCTCGAAGCACCAGTCAACAACCTGGCTACTGCGTTCTGCACTAGCTGCAAGTGACAGATATCAACCCCTGACAGCCCTAGGTAAAAGGCATTGCAGTAATCAAGGCAGGAGGTAACAAAGGCGTGAACCAACATTGGAAGATCATCAGGAGGAACCAGATGTTTCACCCGGGTGATATTTCTCAGATGGTAAAAAGAAGTTTTAACAATTGCTGACACTTGTGATTTTAAAGTCAGACAGTCAGCAAATATAACGCCCAAGTTTCACACTCTGAGGTAGCTAGCTGGACACCTCCAAGCCACAGACCTGAAGGTGAACCTGCCAGCATACCCGCCTCACGATGACCCAGGTTCACAACCAACACCTCAGTTTTTTCAGGGTTCAACCTTAGCCAGCTCACATTCATCTAGGCCTGAATTTCAGTTAGACAGCTGTTGAGCACTAAGACAGCATCATCTTGTTCAGGGACAAAAGACATGTATAGCTGAGTATCATCTGCATAGCAGTGAAAACTCAAGCCATACCATCTAATAATCACTCCCAATGGCAGCATATTCACTGCAAACTACATGGGCACTAAAATGGATCCCTGCGTAACCCCACAGGGCAGGGAGAATGGAGCTGAGGTACAAACCCCAGATATCACTTTCTGAGTCCTGCCCATGAGGTAAGATTGAAACTATCTGAGGACAGTCCCTGAAAGTCCACAGATAAACCACAGGCAATCCAACAGCACACCATGGTCCACAGTATCAAATGCTGCAGACAGGTCAAGAAGGACCAAGATGGAATGAGTCTTTCAATCTCCAGCTATCAGGAAGTCATTTAGTACCCAAACAAGAGCCATCTCAGCACTATGTCTCTTCCTGAAACTGGACTGGAGAGAATCATAGATATTGTGGCTGGTCAAATGGTCCTCCAGCTGTAAAGCCACCACCTTCTCAATAACCTTACCCAAAAAGGGGAGGTTTGAGACCGGCCTGTAGTTTGTAAGACAGTCGGGATCCAGTCGGGATATGAAGTACAGTGTAGTGTACTTATGAAAACAGCATGAGTGGATCCAGATTCCTCTACTATCACCCCTATTTTCAAATTTGCAACTAGAAAGCAAACATGGTTGCTATGCTGCTGTAAAAGTACACTATCTACTTTTGTCTGACATTGGTCCCTCCTATTGTTTTTACAAAATGACTGCTCCTGCAACAATTTCTGACTTGAGAACACAAAGAATACTGCAATTTTTAAAATCCAAACTGTTCTCCTATTGAAATGTTACTATTCTGATCATTTGCTACAGCCATTATGGTGCATATCAGATGTTTACCCTAACTCATAAAATGTTTAGTTAACTTCAAAACTTTAAACAAAGAATGGTGTCCTCAGTGAAAGTATTAAACATTCAGTATATAAAAAGAAAAATATTGCACATTCAGAAAATAGAACTTCTCATGTCTGCCCACTACACCTTTACTGACGGTGTAAAGTTTTCTTTCTATGTACTGAATGTTTTATACTTGCAGTGAGGACACTGAGCTGTTTTACTTTAAAGCTTCAGTAGCTTAATACATTTTTCAGTGGTTAACCCAAAGTTGGATCACCGAGTGCTCCTATGGAGGATGAGTGCAGCAGCCTATTTGTATTTTGTAAGTGCTATAACACCTCACTTACCTTGTTCCAGCCAGGTAAATGCATGGTGGGCAGCAGGGAAGCTGGGTGACTAAGACTGGATGCAGCAGGAAGGAGAGCTCACAACAGTACATTGTGGCTGCCCAAGAATTATTGAGAAAAGGTCACTGGGGAACAAGGGAAGTATACTGGAGGCTTTTTGTGTGATTTATGTGAAGCAGGAATGAGTGAAGGGGGCATACTAGGCATGTGTACTGGGAGGCTGATTAGTCTCTGAAAGCAGGGGTTCTTTCACTTGCTCACTTACTCAAGTAATGTTTATGCTGTAGCAGGGGCAGACTGAGGCTGGGTACTTTGTATTTTTTTGCACATTTATTTTTATTTCATTTACAGGGAAGCAGCTCGAGATGATGTTTGTTGCTGAGTTAGCCACCAGTGTTAATTGATTGTTTTAGGTGTCTGGAGGCTAACTATTCAAAGAATGCAGAACAGCAGTATTCAGGAGAACCTTCTGGATGCTGCAGTGTTGCCCCTTTGCTGGCACCTCTCTGGGTTGAGGGCAGAGGTCATCAGTCTCTGGACTGAGCTGGCTAGGAGGCCTACATCCCAACCCAGAGGCCACCTAATTATCTTCTACTTCCTTGAAGGTTGCCTCACGGTGGGATTGGATGGACAACAGTGGGCTCAGGGATGATAAGAGAGGTGGGTCACAGGTACATCCCCCATCCAGTGCAACTACAAAATTCATACATCATCTTGGTGGACCAGGAAGGTCCCTCAAAGCCTGCCAATGTAGTCAACAGGGAGGATGAGTGGGTTGTCCAGGAGGGAGACCCAAGAGGAGGGGGAAGCAGGAGACCCCAGAGAAGGAGGAAACAAATCCTGTTTGGGGAATCCATTGTAAGGGGATAGAGTTGGAGTTAGGCAGTGGGGGGTGAAGCACCTACCTGGAGGCACAGCTCAGTGGGAAGGGAGGGGGATCCACCAGCTCAAGGAGAGAAAAATGGACAGGGAACTACTAAAAGCCATCCATACTATGGCAGCTAAAGGGGAGATGCTGCTGGTAGGGGACTTCAATCTGCCTGAGGTTAAGTGGAACCTCTCAGAAGCTTCCACAACAAGAGGCAGGGATATCCTGGACTACCTGCAAGGAACAGACTTGAAGCAGCTAGGGTTTTAGCCAACTGGGAAGGGAGCAATTTTGGACCTGGTACTAACCAACAGGGACAGAATCACAGGCATCAGGGTGAGTGAACACCTGGGGTCCAGTGACCATCGCACAGTGTGGTTTAATATAAGTACTGTGACAGGGTCAAGCCACACAAAGGTGAGGGTCCTGGCCAGCCTGGTGGTGCTGAGTGTTGAAGTGTTGGATGCCACACCTAAAGCCATGCTGGAGACCCATGTTCAAGAATAAGCACGGGCTGCCCCGGGGTTGGCTGGGAGGGAGAAGGACCAAACATTCTAAGGACTGCTCTCCTTCTCCAGGGAAGGGGTCTTCAGTGATCGGCACATGCCTGGCCCCTAGCTGCTGCTGGGGAAGGCTCACTGATTCTGCCGATGTGGATCAGAGGCAGGGCAGATGCCTGACAGGATGCACACAGGATCGTGTATGTTACCAGCACCAGCATCAATGTATGCTCTGCCTCTGAGGGAGCTAAACATTGGAGGAGAAAAGTTGCTCTGGCAGGATGAAGAAGGGTGCCTTGCAGGTTTCCCCCCAAATAGCCATGGCACCAGCCACAGTGGATCCAGTCTTTGGTGGGGTTTGGGGTGCCCCACCAGCCTGGCAACCCTGGGGGTATTGGTCAGTGCTGGCTAGTGCACATTAGGGAACAAGACTGGGGGCTCCCTCCAGAGCTAGGGGGCCACAAGCAAGGAGTATGAAATGAGAGCTAAGAAAAGAAAATGGTGAGGGTCCTGGACTTCAGGAGAGCAGAATTCAGTAGAATGGGGGCATGTGTAATGGAAGCTCTAGTGTGGGGTAAAAAACAGGGAAGCTGGGATACATTGGGTCCAACTAAAGGGGGCCATAGTGGTGGCAACAAACCTGTGCATTTGGCAAATAAAAAAAGGTAAGAGAAAAAGAAAGCCACTATGGTTCTCAAATGAAGTGGCAGGGCAAATAAGGGCAAGAAATTTGGCTTTTAGGAAATATAAAGAATCACAGAAAGAAGAAGACAGGACAGATTATTCAGAGAAGCAGTGGGAGGCAGGAAAGGTGGCCATGATTGCAAAAACCCAGATGCAGAAAAAAATATCAAAAGAAGTGAAGAAGGCTGACAAAACCTCCTATTAATACGTTAGTGAAAGGAGGAAAACCAGAGGGGGGATTGTGAGGCTGAAAGGGGAGGAAGGAGAGGGTGTGGAAGGAGACCAGGAAAAAGCATTAATTCTGAACAAATATTTCTGTTCAGTTTTCACAGAAGAAGGAAAAGTGGAAGGACCACAACTAAGTAACCAGATAGGAACAAAGGTGGACACCAGTCCATTTACAGAAGGGGTGGACAAGGCAATGGATCCAGATGGGATACACCCTAGAATATTAAAGGAGTTATGGGAGGTGTTGGCAGCACCACTGACTGCCCTCTTCAACAAGTTGCTGGGTAAAGGAGTAGTTTCAGAGGACTAGAGAAGGGCAGATGTAGTCCACCTCATAAAAGTGGGAGTAGAGAGGAGGCTGGTAACTTTAGACCTGTCAGCCTGACCGCAATGGTGGGAAAAAATATGGAATCACTGCTAAAGCAAAGGATAGTGGAGCACCATGAAAGCAGCGGAGCACAAGATCTGAGGCAACATGAATTTTTGTTAGGTAAATCATGTCAAACAAATCTGATAAATTTCTTTGACTGGGTGACCAGGAAGTGGATCGGGGGGGTCTGTGGATGTGGCCTACCTAGACTTCAGAAAGCTGTTGGACACTGTTCCTCATAGGAGGCTTGTCAACAAGCTGGGCAGCCTGGGACTAGGTTATAAGGTGCTGTACTGGGTAGCAAATTAGTTGATGAATAGAACACAGAGGGTGGTGGTAAATGGAGCTAAATCAGAGGAAAGGGAGGGTGATCAGTGGGGTGCCAATAGAATCAGTTCTGGGGCCAGTCCTGTTAAATGTCTTCATTAGTGACATTGCAGATGGGCTGGAAGGGAAGGTATGCCTCTTTGTGAATGACACTAAGATCAGCAATAGGGTGGACCTTCTGGGAGGGGTGAAAAACATGAAAAAGGACCTAGCTAAACTGAAGGAGTGGTCCAGAGTGTGGCAGCTGGGTTTCAATTTGAAGAAGTGTAAAATCATGCACTTGGATCACAGGAAACCATGGGTGGCCTACGGGATGGGTAAGGAATTATTATCAGCCACCAAACAAGAATGAGATTTGGGGGTGATCATATCTGATGACCTGAAAGTGGCCAAACAATGTGCCAAAGCTGTGGGGAAAACCAATGGGATGCTGGGGTGCAAAGGGAGAGGTATCACCGATAGAAGAACAGAGGTGATGATGCCACTGTACAAATCATTGGTGAGACCACTTTTCCAATATTTTGTCCAGTTCTGGAGGCTGCATCTCTGAAGAGACATAGGCAAGATAGAGGCAATTCAAAGAAGGGCAACAAAGATGGTGCAGGGCCTACATTAGAAGCCCTACAAGAAAAGAAGACAGCAGGGAATGGGGGACATGATAGAGACATTCACTTACCTGACAGGCAATAACAAGGTACAGGAAGGGAGCATTTTCCAAATGGAAAAGAAGCGCAGGGACAAGAGGGCACAATATGAAGCTGGGTGGGGACTGAGAGGAAATGTGAGAAAGTATTTCTTCACAGAGAGGGGAGTGGACACTTGGAATAAGCTCCTAGATGATGTGGTGGGGGCTAAAACTGTCACAGCTTTTTTTTTGTAGATTCTGTTTTTGCACCTACCTATTGGGGCATCTCTCAGGAATCCTTGCTCGTCACTGTAGCTCCTGACCACCCTTCTGAACCGCTTCACCTGATGACTATATCGGGTTCAGGACTCTGGCTGTCCTGACTCCTTGGAGAGGCTGGGAGTCTACAAGAGGTAATTGGGTGTTACGGCTGACATTGGGCATGTGGGCCCAGGCCACTGAAGGTTCTGTCACCTCCCCGAAGATAGGGGATTTTCTTGTTTTCCCCTGTAGTCCTGCCCACTCAGAGCTTGGACGTGCAATGATGCCTCCTGACATCTGCCACAGCTCTATCCCTCTACTTTGTGCCCAAATGTGTGCAGTTACCTCTGGCTGCCACTGGAGGCTGGTGCAGCATTGGGCAGTCCCTGGATCTCTCCCCAAAAAGAGGAGAGTAGTCTAAGAATGCTTGATCCTCTGTCTCCCCTGCCAACCCCAGCGGTGAGGGCTCGTTCCCTAACCCAGTCTCCAGTGTGGCACAAGGTGTGGCGTCCAGTGCCTCAACCCTCAGCGCAACTGGGCCGGCTGTCACAGTTTTTAAGAATACATGGGATAGACACAAGAGAATCTTAGAAGAAAGGAGGGGAGCAGGAGTCCAAGTAGGGTCTCCAGTGGCACTATAGGGAGGGATCTTAGGGCAGACTAGGTGGGCCAGGTGGTTTTTATCTGCCCACAACATCTATGTTTCTATGGTGGACCAGAGAGTGTTGTAATCATGGGATGGATTCAGCAGTACTCTGAATGGACAAGGGAAATGGCACCAGCAGTACTTGAACCTGAGCGGGAAATACCATCAGTAGGCACTTGCAAGCACAAAATGGTAGACTTGTCTGCTCTTCTCCATGGAAGCAGCAGGTAAGCTGATGTGAAAGGCAGCAGTTCTGGAGGACAGGAGACCAGAAGGAAGAAAAGCTGTCCCTGAGGTATTTTTATAACACCTCAGCCAGGAGCAACGGTGCTAGTACATGCCTCAGTGAATCAAAGGTATGCAGCACTCGTAACCCATAAATGAACCAGAAGTGAGTACAAGTGACCATGGAGCAAGAAGGTGGTGCAGTGAGGGGGGCAATAGACAAAGGAACAGCAAGAAACAGCAGTATGGAGGCGGAGTGATGTGATGCGATTCCAGTCGAAGCACTCAGTGGAAGGAGACAGTCTAGATATCCAGTCATGTGCTTCTACAGTCCTTCTCTCTCCTATGCCATAACAAAACATCAGCTTGGCTTCACCCATGCAGCCATAAAAATGAGCATGAGAAAAAAAAAACACCATTGAAATGAATGGACCCATTCATTTCAATGGCTTTTTTTCTCATGCTCTTAAGTTTCTTGCTTTATTATATTTTTTTCTGCTTTTTTGCTGTTGCTGTCATATTTAGGTCATCTCTCACAAACAGAGGTGTTGTTATTTTTCATATCACCTTATAAATGGTGGTTTGCTGGCTGTGTTGGTGTTGTTCGCAAACACCCATTTATAGGGTGATGTGAAAAATTACATCTGTGTTCGTGAGAGGGGACCTAACTAAGACCTCAACAGCAAAATGGAGACACAAATATTAAAAGGCAAGAAAGTTATGAGTATGAGAAAAATGGCATCGAAATGAATGGGACCATTGAAATGAATGAGACCATTGAAATGAATGGGCCATTCATTTCAAAGACTTTTTTCATGATCTTTTGAATTCAGACTGCTGAAAGTCATTTCCTTAATGTTTCTGCATTTTTACATCAATGTATTTTCCAACAGCAGGATGTGAGATGGACTTGAGAAACTATTTCATTTTTAAAAATGAACATTCTAACATAGTTTAATAATTGAAAGTTAAAGCTGTAACCACGAGCAAGCACACCAGGATCAATGCTATTGCACATGCTCCTACTCATGGTTTTACTATTGAAACAATGATCAAACTATGCTAGAATGCTCATTTTTAAAAAAAGTAAGATTTCTCATGTCCAGCTCACTTTCTGCTGTTGAAAAATATAGTAAAGAAAACATGAATAAAAATCTTGAAAACTGGCCTTCTCACATGTTACACTGGCCCTGCAGTGCCGTGTGCTCAGTGTATTGACTTTACATTGGTCAGACAGGAATACAGGAGGGGCAGCTACAACTATGAAATTATAACTATGCAGCTAATAAATTCATCATAAGTCACAGTGGTGGCTGAAGGCACCTTTTGAATATAGTGCTTCAAAGTGAAGCACAAAACCAGTGTGACTCTGCAGACAATAACTGAGAGTGCAGGCAAGAACACTTAGGACAGTCTAGTTCTTACAAACAGAACATTTTATTTTAGTCATTCATATTTAGCCCTTGCCAAATGCTACCTTGTGCTCCACTGAATTTGTCCTGATGATTGGGACTGTAAAATGAGTGTGAATGTAAAAGATCAGCTGATTCAGCCCACATCATTTGTACTCTCCCTTTTCACACTCTTTTTGCAGTCCACAACAGATAGACAACACTGTTTCTTCGGGACTCCACTGTGGCTGTATGGGGCTCCACAAATTTGCTGCACATTAAATATCACTAATGTATTCAAGTTGATTATATATATTTTGATTCATGAGACTAATCTTGGAGTGGTAGCAGGGTGAAAATGATGCTGTGTGAACTTTTAGTTGGCAAAAATGTGTGGTGGATGTCATGCTGTAATGGTAGGGTCGGCCTCTTTTTGGCTCTGACTAGTATTTCTTAACTGTCATAGGTTTTCTGTCATATTAACTCTGATTTATCCTTGCAATAGAATAGCTTAGTTTCAACTCACCCTTCTACCCATTCATCTTCTCATAACTCCCATCCTCCTCCCAAGCCCCCACAGAACTCAAATATTTCACTAATAAGACCCCACCTGGCATGCATCAAAGGCAACTGATACAACCCACCCTCCTCCATGGCCAGTCGCCTTCATCTGATTAGAAATACTACCATGCTCACATTTTTACTGTATTTTTTAGAACCAAGAGTGTGGGTGTGCAAGCAGTAAGGCAGATTCTGGTTATTAAAAGGTGCAGGGCTGGGGATTAGGGAGGTACAACATTGTTTACTTTTTAAACAGTTTTTTTTTCAATTTACTGTGTGTAGCAGTGACAGGTCACCAAGTCAGAATCAGGATCAGTCAGAGCATGGACAGAGGTTTGATAAACCAGAGTAGGTGAGCAGGAAATAACTTTGTTGGCTGCACTGTAGTAGTCAGTGAAGGAAGCATCATGTGATGCCCCATTTGTGAATACTCTCAGGAGTGTACGTAGGTACAATTGGAGAAAAAATAAAGTCAGTGAGGAATGTTCTCAAACATTGTGCTTTTTATGTTTGTCTGCACACGCAGCACACAAGAAACATATTGAGACAGGACAACATTGCAGAAGTATGTCTGTCTTGTGGCCAATGCAGTGGACAGTTTTGTCATTGCAGCAGTAGCTCCCCCCTCCCTCCCAACCAGGCATGCAGACATCCAGCCGAAAAGAATCTGGCCATGCACATTACAGTGCACAGTAATGCACATGGGCAGAGTTTTGGCTCTTGTCAGCTCCTGTCCCCAGTTTGTTCAGTGTGCCTTTCCTGGTGAAACAGTTAACTAAATAAATGAGCCATGTTGTGGCTTACCACATTGGCGGCTCCAGCCACCCCTCACCCACCGACTCTCTGGTAAGCCTCATCCGGGTGCCCAATCCCCATGTTGGCATGTACCCCCTCTCCTCATTAATGTGGCACACTGGGAGCCCACCCCAGTGTGCCAAAATACTTCTTTATGTTTCTGACTCCAGAATGCCCACTCCCGTGTCGGATGCACTGGACTCCCCCATACCCCTATTGTCTCAGCTGACCTCAGGGTACCCAGTCCCAGGGTCAGCATTGATCTCCCTCCACTAGTCTGGCACACTAGGAGCCCATCCCAGTGTGCCAACATCTATTTTAATAATATTTCACCTGTAAAAAGGAAAACCATCCCCCAAGGTCTTTTTTTTTAAACCTGAAAAAAAGGAAATGGTCCCTCATTGTCCCTGCTGCCCCTTCCCCATCTCAACCCTCCCTCTGTGGACCCTCCTCCCCACACCCACCTCACCCATGCTTACCTGCAGAGGTCAGGAGCAGCGATCTTCAGTGGACCGGGAACACATCTGCACGCTTCAAAGCCAAACTGGGAACTGAAGAAATCACAGTAAGCCCTATAATGGCAGCCACTGGGGGGGGAAGGGGGCTCAATTTAGGTTGATATCTCAGTCAATTTTTGAAATTTTGGTACCAAATTTTCAACATGGAGTTCTTGGGACCCCACCTTGTGAACACTGACAATATCATTTAGTTTCTCAGTCCTGAAAGATGATGTCATCATCGCTGCTTGAAATCACCTTTTGGGACCCATTAATGAAATGACAGTGCCACTGTTCATGAGATGGGGTCTCAAAATGCCCATGTTGTAAATTCAGTGAAAAAAAATCCAAAAAAATGACTGCATTACGAGTGTGTGTTGCAGTTTCTATGCACACTCGTAACCTTGACAATTTTTCATATTTTCACTCCAGATTTTTAACATTGCCATTTTTTCACACTTCCTCATAAACAGTACAGCTGTCATTACTCACATCCTGCCCAAAATGTGTTTTTGCACCTGTGACGCACAGTGGAATGGTCACTGTGGAAAATCACCTTTCGTGACTGAGTAATGAAATGATAGTGCCACTATTCATAAGGTGGGATCCCAAAAAGCCCATGATGAAAATTTGAAGTGAAAATACTAACAAACACCCTGGGTGTTAGGGTTTGGCATCTGGGGTGACTTGGGGTTGTCGGCCATAATGTTTATGCCATTCTATCCCCACCCTGCAACCAGTGGCAGGCATTGAGGTGTGCATTGGGGTCTTTGGCCCTAAAGTTCACCCCACTCTCCTATACTGCACCCATCTCAGCTTATTTCCTTATGGAATAGGGTGAACGTAAGGGCTGATGACCCCAAGGCACACTACAACATCTGAGGTTGTCTGCAGGGTGGAGTGAGGTGGAATGGCATAAGTGTTATGGCTGACAACCCAAAGGCACACACCCAATGCCTGTCAGGCTCTGCAGGGTGGGCGTTGCGGTTGGACGGGGGCGTTGGGGTTGGCATTACTTCAATACTTCACTGCCATTCCTATTATGCATCTCTCTAACTCTTGCACTACCAATGCCAATACCAGCAAGCAAACATTCAGCACTGACAAAAGTTTGTTCTTTTTCCTTTCAGACAAGACTAAATTGTATAGTATTTTGATGTTTGGGAGCTGGAAACAAGTTGTGGGAGTATCTGAGGTAGTCAAATGTGTCCCCTTTGTTTCCCTGTCCTTTGTACTGATAATTGGGGTCCTGGTTTCTAGAGGGTTGGATGATATTGCACATGTGGCAGAAAAGTTACTGCACTGGGTTGTCCCAATGCACTTTTGCAGTTCCCACAGTATATGCAAGGTTTTCAAAGAAGTTACCATTTTACAACCCTCTTTTGCCCACTTTACAGTTACTTATGCTCCAATTGTAGCTTTTGATGCCTGTTTCTCAACACATTTTATAAAGTGTAATATGTGGTTGTATGTGATGCTGGCCATTTCTATGGCCATTGATTGCATGCCAGCTTCTAAAATGCAATAAAAAAAATAGAAAAGAGCTATACTGCATTGTTGCAGATTTTTTTTATTACAATAAAATTCTTGTTAATCTATCTGTTCGAGGAAATTGCATGCAGATGGGTTCTGCTATACAGCTCATGTGCTGTTTAGGGGGAGCAATAATTAAGGACATCTAAATGAAAGTTAATGGTGTCCTGGTGCATGAAGTGTGCTGGCATTGTGAACAACTAATGAGCCATTAAAATAGAATGCATGATTTATCTGAAGGAATCATGCAACTTTTCTAGACGCCGATGACCCCTAAGCCCTGGGTGCCTCTCTCAAATCCTACGCCTAAATATCTCATCCACCCCACATTCCTAACAACAGAAATCTAGGACTTACAAGCCTAGTTTCCTTAATCCAAGATGGCCATGTCTATTCTCTACCTTTTACCTATTCTGGCCTCCCTTTTGGCTGCCTACTCTTTCACCCCAGTTTCTACCCTATTCCTTAATACCTCCTTATTTTTTATCATTTAGGTCTGAGCTCTTACATAGCGGAGAATATATGGGATTGTTGTCTCTTCTCATTTCAGTAAAGCTTATCATTATGTACCTTTGCATGTTAATTATGTTGACCGGTATGTATAGGCCCATGTTGACCGGCACCTTCACAATGTTTTTTTTTTTTGCATTGTTGTCCACCGTTATTGTAATCTTATGAAGTGTACTGTATTGTATTTATGCCCAGGACCACCTTGAAAATGGGCTTGCTCAATGGTGTTTATGCCTGGTTAAATAAAGTGATTGATTGATTAAAATACAAAAACGTCATTAGAAGGAGGCAGTATATCACAGTAATTGAGGGCACTGAGCTGCAAACCTGGATACCTGTGAATCCCACCAGTCCCCGCTTGCTTACTGTGTGAACCTGAGCAAGTCACTTAACTTCCTTGTGCTCCGAGGTCACACCTGGAAACAAACTCTGGCTTAGTGTGCCTTTTCTGGTTAAACAGTTTCCCCTTTCCCCCTGAAGAAAAATGGCCTTTAAAAGTCTAATCAAAGTTGAATTGTACCATTATTTATGTACCAGTTAAGGGGAAAGAAATGATATGTTTTAATGGGTCAGAGCTCATTAATATAGCCATTAATATGATGCAGTATTTTAATAGTCATTAATTAATCAATTAAACCATGTCTGAATTTTCATTGGTGTTTTAATGGGCATTTTAATGGTGGCCATTATTTTGATTTTGATGGCTATAAGATATTAATGCCCAATCAATTAATGGCTGACAATTAAAATGACCAATACAAGTTCATACCCATTAAAAGTTAATAGCCAAATGATGTAAAATACCACGTTAAATTTAATGACGGATTAATGGTTAGAAAGACTTTAAAGTACAATTTGGACCATTAATTATGTACTGATTAATAGGAATTTAAGTTACCGATAGTAATAGAAATGTAATTGGTATGTTTAATGGCACTTTAATGGTATATTCACACAGTAGTGTGACACAAGCACCCAATGACTCTGGAAACCCATGTATCACACTACAGTCTCAGTGCAGGCCTGGAAGCTACATCGCCCAGGTTCCTTTGGTGGTGCACTTGATGACAGTTAGCAAGCTTGCAGTTTAACCCCCCTCTCCCCAAACAGGCCATAGTGTGCTAGCACAATTGAAAGAATTTGAAATCCAAAGAGAGAATGCTTGATTAGTGTCCCTCTTAGACTGCCACAGGCTTCTCGAGAGCCCAGTAGTTTAATTTCTTCCATTCCATGTCTCATTGGACTGGCAGCACTGTTAATCAGTCCTTCTGCCTTCTTCTGCCCTTTGATTGGTCCTTTTAGCCCACCAGTACAGTTGGGGAGGGTCCTCTGATATCCATCCTCCACAAGCCTTTGCTGTTCCTGGTAGGGCTTTCCAGTCCACTGATTGGTTCAGCTACCAGGTCAGGGGGCACAATATGGCAATGCTCATGTCTTTGTAGGAATCCAAGATGCTGGAATTGGCTGGTCACCCTATCTAGGCCAGGCCTCTTGTCAACTTGAGAGCTAGGTACATTTGCTTTGCTACTGTTATAGGGAGTGTACCACATTCCTATTGACCTGCCATAGGAAGCCTTCCACCCTCATTAGGCTGGTTAGTTGAGTAGCACTTGAGATAGGTTGACTATTTTGTTTGCTCTTGCTGTTGATGCCGTAAGACTATTAGGGACCCGCCATAGGACGCCTCCAACCCTCATTAGGATGGGTATCTGTGTGGCACCCCAGACAGGCTGCCTATACTGTTTGCTTTTGCTGATTTTGCCATAAAACTATTACTGACCTTCAAAGGGAAGCCTCCCACTCTCACAAGGCTGTGTATCTGCATGGTACACTAGACAGGTTGCCTTATACCATTTGTTCTTGCTGTTGTTGCCATAAGGCTGTTAGCATTTCCCCCATAACAATTCTTATTTGTAATTTTTTCTTTCTGCTGTCTACCAGTATACAGCTAGCTGCTGCTCAGCCATTTTGGGCAACATATGCTCTAGGTGACCCACTGGGTAAATTATGTATTGTAACCTACCCTAGTCATAGGATATCCTTTTACCTAGGTGAGAATGGTCTTCCAAACAATGCTTCACAGTTCACTAGTTACTGTTAGTATCCTCATCTGTTGGAGTGCTGCGTCCTGGTATCTGCCATCCATTGCCCAGCTGCATCTGGCTGGCAATGGAACTATGCCCAGTAACACATGTCCTGTCACTTGTGCCATGCACATGGATACTGTCCTGAATCTACTTCCACTGTTGCCTCAAGGTACGGCTTTAACCACTCTACCTCCCCTCTTGTTCTAGGGCCCTGCTGCTGTCACCCTACTACAGTTTAACAGGCAGTGCTGCTTCATGAGTAAACAAACTAGTTAGAGCCAAAATGGCTGTTGATGCATTAATGTGATAACAGATTTATTTATTTCAAAGGTTTTATAAGGAAAGACGTACTGAGCTAGTAACAGCTTAATTTCAGCTGAGTCCTTGGCAAAGGGGAAAAAGGAAACGATGATAGATACAAAAAATACATAATATAAAGTTCACAGAAATGGAATAAATGTAACAAAAATAAAGAGGACAATTATGCCTAAGAATAAACTGACAAAAATAAGTTACCAAGCAATAAGTTGTGGCACTTACCAAAGAACACAAATAGCTATCAACTTATCAAAATAAAAACTAGGGAAATGACTGATGCAGGAGAGGAGATATAGAATTAATGTGTGTAATATTTTTCGCTGGTCATGCTGCCTTCTCTTTCCGCTTTCCTAAACTTTAGAACTCTCTCCCACTAACCATTCATTCCACCTCTTCCACATGCTTTCTCTCCTCCTCCCCATCCCTATTCCTCATATAGTCAAAATATTTTTTTCCTGGTGGTCTAGTGAACCCCCCCTCCCTCCCTATCCTGATCCCAGTACATATTTTTTTAACTGTTCCTTAGTGGTCTAGTGGCTCTCTCCCCTCTAGCAGGTAGTGTCCACCTCACCTCTATCCTGAGATGGAGTTGGTGACTGGCACAGTTTTTCTGTTTTCCTCCATGGCTAGCAGTGAACTGAGATGTCATGAATGAGCACGTGCTGCATGCACTCGACACTGACATCTCAGCCGGTGCCAACCATAGAGGAGAGTGGAGGGCTCTACCAGTAGCCCACTCTGTTTTGGGATGAGGGAGTGGGTGAGGCACTACCTGCTGAGGGTGGGGGCCACGAGAACACCAGGTAATAAGTTAAAAATACATACTGGGAATGGGGGTTCACTAGACCACCAGTGAAAAAATATTTTTTACTATATGGGGTATAGGGATTGGGGGTGGTTACATCTCTGACTATTGACTAGTACTTGACACAGGCAGGTGATCGGTGGGGAGGGACCACTTGCCACTAGGGTTGTTTTATTTTAAATACACATCAGGTGAGCAGGTGATCGGGTGGGGGGAGGGACCGCTAGCCACCAGGAATTACTTTTATTTATTTTGGTCAATCGGGGGTGCAGGGCAGGTGGAATTTCCGTGAATGTTTGGAAATGGATTTCAGAACTTTCACTTAAATTTCACCTGTGGAATGAATTTTTTCACACACCTCTACACCTTGCCCCTCCACTCACCTCAACAACCCTTCTTCATTTCTTCTTCCTCCCTCACTTGCCTGCACTTTCACTTCTTCCCTCCCCCATCTGCGCTCCTTCCTTCAGCACCCTATCCCCTGGTGTCCACACCATTGAAAAGTACTATTGCTTGTACACATGGGAGAGATTCCCCGCTGTGTCCTTGTAAAAGTTTTGCCTATAATTTTACTTATCTGATGATTCTGATTTATGTTCATTTTGTACTGTTTATTTTATATCGCTGTATGATGTGTTATTGTATAAGTCATTGTTCTATGTTGTTTTTACACCACTATTCCCCCTTCTCCCCCAGGATGCATCTGGAAATGAGCTATTTTTCAGCTCAGTATGTCTTTCCTGGTGAAACTTTTGAAATAAATACATACATAAATAAATACAGTAAAAGTCCCACATTTACACCACAATAGTAGAAAAATAACAAACAAACCCATAAACATCAAAGTAATGCAGTGAAAAGTGTTTTTGGTTCTGGACATACACACCCCCTTGAAAATGTACACACACACACACACACACACACACACACACACTCACACAGCTGTTACAACAGTTGTGCACACACATATGGTGAGAGAGTTATTAGTATGATAGGGCAGCTAAAATATTTCATTTTCAGTGGGGTCCTGCTTTTACACATTTTCCAGTATATTTAGTAGAGTTAGCATAGGTAAAAAGCAAAATCTAATTTTTACTGAGGTCCTGCTTTTATACATTTTTACAATGTAGTTATCCAGGAAAGGTCAGTTTACACGATGTATCTCATATTCAGTGAGGTCCTGATTGTACCTATTGTAACACTAACAGGTCTAGGATGCCTTAAATTAGTTGGCTCCATCACAGCCTATATGTTTTCAGTGACCATGTACTGTCTCTCTTTGGCCAACAGGGGGATGTGAATTGTGCTGATTGCATGTTTTAGTGCCTCAATTTGCTTTGGTGGGCTGTATTCAAACATGCTTGGGGCACTCGCACGTTACTCCAAACAAGTTTGAGTATAGCAAATTTAGTGAACTGTGTTAATGTGCACTAAGGAAAGGGACTTTGCAAGATGCAGTCTGATACTTTTTAATATGGGGGCATTACTCTGTGTAGTTCGGGTTTCTAGTTGTAGCTATGGCTACCTATTTCTGTTTTAAACTTTTAGCCACTGACTGAATTGTTTTTAGCCACTGACTGTCATGCCAGCAACCTGAGTTGAAGAATGGACCTGGGTCTTTTGGAGACTGGCCTGGGAGAGAGGGAGAATGCACATCTGTTGGACAGGGAGAGAAATCTAGGTGGCAGCACCATGGGACAGCATGGGAACAGACCCCAAACCTGGATGACTGAGCTGTCTCCATGGAGACTGAGTACACACATGTCTGGGCCCAATAGGGGAGAAATAGGAAGAAAAGCCCTCAGACTGCAGAACAGTGTTGGCCTCCCCTCTAGCTGGCCCCACACCAACACACAGGCACCTATGATCCAAGGTCCTGTGATAGGACCACCAGAAAAGGTAAATCCCAGAGAAGGTGGGAGATGGGGCTGGGAAAACTGGCCAGACGGGGGCAAGTCAGAGTGCTGAAGGAGATAAACAGCTTTTTCCCATGGACACAGTGGGGCAACATGTCACTCATCATAGTTGTGTCCAGCGTGCTGGTGAACAGTGAGAGACTGCCTGAATGGAGGAGCAATGCTGAAAAGCAATGCATGAACACAGTGGGGTGACATGGTATCCATCAAGGTGGTGTACTGTGTGTTGATGAAATGTGAGGTGCTGCCTTCACTGTGGAGTGATGCTCAGAAGCACTGTATAAACACAGTAAGGGGCTGCTTGCATGGAGGAGCGATGCTGAGAAGCACAGCTTGAACACAGTGGGGCGACGTGGTACCAATCATGGTAGTGTACTGTGAGCTGGTGAAAGGTGGAGGAGTGCCTCCTCTGCGGAGTGATGCTCAGAAGCACTGCAAAAAAAAAAATTATTGTTAGACTATTATAGTCATCAACAATACACACATTCAAAAGAAACATATGGAAATACACACATATATTACAAAACTACACAACAGGATTTAAAATGTTTATGGCAATTGATCCTGAAAACAACATTTAAACATTATATGTTATAAAACCACATTTTCAAATTTAATTTGCCATTATTTTATCTTCAATCAGAGATCATCTATTCCACATTTCTCAGTTTTGTTTTTCTTTTTATTCACTTTCATGAAATATTTTGCCATTCTCTCAGTAGTCCAGGTATCAGTAGTGTGAATTAGAATATTTGTCAGTGTTTCTACACTTATGCCAGATTGTCCAATTAGAAAAGGTTTAAGCCAGTACATCCTTTCATTCATGTACCATGTGCATTTCCACAAAATGTGGTATAAGTCTTCAACTCCCCCCTCTGAACATGAACAATTTTCAGACCCTTTATATGCCTTGTAAGCACTAAATATTTTCCTTGCATTTAGTTCAGTTAATATGTCCACATGGGGTTTTATCCCTATATAGAAATTATTCATTGCATACCATTTTGAATAGGCAGTATGGCTAATATATTCTAAGTCCTTATGATCCCAAAAGTTTGTTATCTTTTTTGAGATACATTTTTATGTTGGCACACTTGCACAGCCAACATCTTGTGGTAGTGGATATTTGGAGGCACGGTCGCTGTTGGAAGAATGCAGGGCATGCACCAGTGAGTGCGTCCCTCATTCTCCAATCAGCCTGCATGGTGGCACCACACCACCCGGGCCAGCACATCTAAGGAAAGGTCAGCTGCAAAGCGAGCAAAGCTCGTCACACGCAGTGGACCTTCCTATGTGCTTCCCCAGCATAAAACATGGTGGCACAGTGGCCGCTAAACTACCGACTTCGGGGGTGCCCAATCCCCCCGGTCAGCTTACCCTGCCCCTCTTGCATGTGCCAATGGGGGAGCCCACTCCCCATCGGCATAATGCCCTCCTTTTTGGTTGCCGAGGGGTGCCCAATCCCCGGCTCATGTGCCCCCCACATTTGTCATTTGCCGACAGGGTACCCAGTTCTGGCCGGCATCTATCCCCACTCCCATGTGCCGACGGGGTGCCCAATCCACCGCCGACTACTATACCCCCAAAAACACCTGTAAAAAGAAACCATCTATATGTTTTTTTTAACACCTGTAAACAGAAAATGGTCCCTTGTAGTCCTCTACCGCCTCAAGACCCACCCACTGCGCACCCTGCCTCGCACCCCCTCTCGCCCATACTTACCTCTGGAGTCTGTGTGATGATCTTCGTGACCAGGAACACATCTGCACTTTTAAAGCTGACCGCGAACTGAGGAAATGCCGGTAAGCTGTATAATGGAATAAATAGGGGTTTTTCAACTTTGATGCATATCTCGGGCATTTTTTGGAATTTTTGCACCAAATTTTCAACATGGGGTTTTTGGGACCCTTCCTCGTGAATTCTGTCACAGTTATGATGTTATTCGGTCCTGAAAGGTGATTTCGCTTTCACTGTGTGGAATCACCTTTCAGGACTGATTACCTCAAGGACAGTGGCGGTGTTCATGAAGAGGGCTCTCAAAAAGCCTATGTTGCAAATCTGGTGGAAGAAATAAAAACGCTGTTTTACAAGCGCATGCTATGCGAGAGCGCTGTTACCATCAGAGGTTCAATGCATCATGCAATATTTTCTACACCAGATTTTCAGCATTGTCATTTTTCTACACCTTCTTGTGAACAGTACAGCTGTCATTTTTCACATCCTGGCTTAAATGTGTTTCCACATTCGCGCATAATAGCGATCGCTGTGGGAAATCAGTGTTGGGGTGGATTAAGAAATGACAGTGACACTGTTCATAAGCAGACATCCTAAAATGCCTAGGTTGAAAATTTGGTGACGATACTCAATAAAATGACTGTGTTACGAGCGTGCCTTGCGCAGTTTGCACGCACGTTCGTAACATGCATTTGTAATATTTTCACTGTGGCTTTCACCATTGGCATTTTTCCACACCTCTTGATAAACAGTACAGCTGTCATTTTATATATCCTGGCCGAAACGTGTTTTTGCACGTCAGGCGCAGAATAGCGCGGTCGTCGTGCGAAATCACTTTTTGGGACAGTTTGAGGAAATGACAGTGACACTGTATATGAACAGAGGTACTACAATGTCTATGTTGAAAATTTGGTGCCGAAAGTCCATAAAATGGCTGTGTTACAAGCGTGCCTTGCGCATTTCCCACACACCCTTGTAACTTTGCAAATTTGAAATATTTACATGCCACATTTTCAACACTGCCATTTTTTTACACCTCCTTATGAACAGGACAGTTGTCATTTTTCACATCCTGCCCAAAATGTGTTTCCGCACTGCACAACCAAAGCCAATGCCAGCACGACAACATTCGGCATTGACAAATGCTTGCTTATATTTGTCACTAATTACAATTCCCTTGTTGACATACTTTATTAGCAAACAAAGCAGAAGCACTGCATGAACACTGTGGAGCACCATGGCACCCATCACGGAGGTGTAATGTGGATTGGTTAATGGGTAGAGATTGCCTGCACTGAGGAAAATGCTCAGAAGCACTGCATGAACACAGTGGAGCATCATGGCACCCATCCCTGTTGCATACTGCATGCTAGTGAAAGGTAAGGGGTTGCCTGTACTGGGGAGCAATTCCCAGTAGCAATGAATGAACACAGAGGGGTGATATGGCACCCATAACAGCTGCATACTGCCTGCTGGTGAAAGGTGAGGGACTGCCTGCACTGTGGAGTGATGTTCAGAAGCACTGTATGAACACAATGGGGTGACATGGAACCATCATGGCGGTGTACTATGTGCTGGTGAAAGGTGAGGGACTGCCTGCACAGGAGAGTGATGCTCAGGAAGCACAGCTTGAACACAGTGGGGTGACATTGTACCAATCACGGTGGTGTGCTGCATTCTGGTGACAGGTGATGGACTGCCTGCACTGGGTAGAGATGCTCAGAAGCTTCATGGACACAGTGGGGCATCATGGCACCCATCCCTGTTGTGTACTACATGCTGGTGAAAGGTGAGGGACTGCTTTACCCTGTGGAGTGATACTCAGAAAGACTGCATGAACACAGTGGGGCAAGATGCCACTCATCATTCATGGTTGTGTACTGTGTGCTGGTGAAAGGTAAAGGACTGCCTGCACTGTGGAGTGATGCTCAGAAGCACTGCATGAACACAGTGGGCAGACATGGCACCCATCATGGTGGTGTACTATATGCGGGTGAAAGGTGAGGGACTGCCTGCATGGAAGAGCGATTCTCAGAATCACTGCATGGATACAGTGGGGTGACATGGCACCCCTTATGGTGGTGTACTGTGTGGGACTGCCTGCACTGTTGCGTAGTGCTCAGAAGCACTGCATGAACACAGTGGGGTGACATCGCACCCATCATGGTGGTGTACTGCATGCTGGTGAAAGGTGAGGGACTGATTACGCTGTGGAGTGAAGCTCAGCTGCACAACTTGAGCACAGTGTGGTGACATGGCACAAATCTCGGTAGTGTACTTTGTGCTGGTGAAAGGTGAGGGAGTGCCTGCTCTGTGGAGTGATGCGCAGAAGTACTGCATGAACACTGTGGGGCAACATGGCATCCATTACCATGGTGTACTGAATGCTGGTGAAAGGTAAAGTACTGCCTGCACTCTGGAGTGATGCAGAGAAGCACTGCATGAATGTGACATGGCACCCATCACATTTGTGAACTGCATGTTGGTGAAAGCTGAAAGACTGCCTGTATAAGGGAGTGTTCTTTTTTTTTTTTAACTATTTTTCCCTCTGGTCACTGCTCGTGGAACCTTCTCTCAGGCATCCTGTCTGTTTTCCTGCCCGCCTGAGGCCCCTGCATTCTGTGCCTCCTCTCTCCCCCATCCCTGTAGCCAGCACCCCCGGTTTAACCTGCTTGTGGTGGGTCGCCTCTCCTCTTGGGCGTTCTTCCATGTCAGAGTCCAGCTGCAGGTAAGGGCCCAGGTAGAGGACCTGGAAGGCCAGTCGGAGTGAACCCGGCAGTGGGCATGTGGGACAGGTGCCGTTGCCTGTCCCACAAGCCAGTGTTTTCCCTGTACTGCGCTCTCCCCCTTTGCGTGGCACACCCCCTATGCTCTGGCGCACAGCAACCCTGCCAGCATCGGCCATGCTATTTACGTGCCGACCAGCTTGCTGCAGTGCCCCCGGTCTCCACCGGGGGCCACTGGCATGCCAGATCATCCCCACCCTGCTTCCCTGGGGAGGAAAACACCACAAGAGCACTCATCTTCAATCTTCCCCTGCCGACCCCCGGTGTCCCGAGTTCACACCCGAACCTGGGTCACCAGCATAGCGCAAGGTGTGGCGTCCAGTGCCTCAACCCTCAATGCCACCGGGCCAGCCAGGGAGTGATATTCTTAAGCACTGCATGGACACAGTGGGGCATCATGGCACTCATCATGTTGGTGTACTATGTTCTGGTGAAAGGTGAAGGACTGCTTGCACTGTGGAGTGATGCTCAGAAGCACTGCATGAACAAAGTGCGACAACATGGCACCCACCATGGTGGGGTACAGCATAATGAGTAAAGGTGAGGGACTGCCTGTACTGTGGAGGGATGTTCAGAATCACAGCATGGACACAGTGGTGCATAATGACACACATCACAATTATGTATTGTGTGGTGGTAAAAGGTCTTGGACTTCCTGCACTGAGGAGTGATTCTCAGAAGCACTGCATGAACACAGTGGGGGGGGGTTACGGCACCCATCCCTGTTGCATACTGCATGCTGGTGAAAGGTAAGGAACTGCCTGCATTGAGGATCGATGCTCAGTAGCACTGCATGAACACAGCGGGTGATATGGCACCCATAACAGCTGTGTATTGTGTGCTGTTGAAAGGCAACAGACTGCCTGCACTGTACAGTGATGCTAAGAAGCACTGCATGAACACAGTGGGGTAACATGGAACCCATCATGGTGGAGTACTGCGTGCTGGTGAAAAGTGAGGTACTGCCTGCACAGGAGGTGATGCTCAGAAGCACTGTGTGAACCCAGAGGGGCGACATGGCACTCCTCATGGCTGTGTACTATGTGCTGGTGAAAGGTGAGGGACAGTCTGTGCTCATTTAACTGCTATATGAGAAATAACACATACACTGCCTTACATGGCATTTATTTACTTATACATCTAACCCTAACTTTTATTGTATTTAGGATAAGCACTTGACACACTAAACACATGTACTGCTTCATGTTCTAAACAGTAGCACAGTATAACATTGCAGCCATTTTCAAACTGACTAGGAAAGGTTAATGTACCAGGAAAAGATTAGCAGAGTGCCACACAGGTGCACGCGTGTACACACACACACACATACACACATACACATTCCTCTCCATGATGCAAGAATTGAGACCTTTGTCTCTGCCTGCATGCAACATCCCATATTAGCCTTCTTTGTTGTTCTAACTTTCACCAATTAATTTTAAAAATATGAACAATAACCAGAATAACCAATATAAAAAATCCTGGCCCAGTTCCTTCTGTGACTTCCTTTAGAGGTTACCTCAAAATTGCACGTCAGCTTTTTTTTTTGTAATTTAAACTTTATTGATTTTACAAAAGGTCACAAAAACACAAGCTGAAGAAAGTGAAAGATACATGGTAACAAACGCAGACAAACATTAAACAAACCCCAAAACAAACAACCACCACTCTCCTACCACCACCCACCTCCAGCCAATGCATCCCCCCTTCCCCAGAACACAACTAACCAGCAACAAAGAACTCGGAAAGAAAAGAAAAGAAAAGGAAAGGAAAGGAAAGGAAAGAAAAGAAAAGAAGAAAAGAGCAAGAGAGGATCAGGATCAGGGCATAAACAGTTAAAGAGGGTCTGAGTCGGAAAAGCACTATCTAATCAGGTATCCTCTGGATAGACAGGAGGGTATGAAATTGCTCCCAGCAGCACTGATAAAGGCCTGGTTGTTGTTGAAGGCTGGTGATTTGTTTGTCAACTGCAAGCACCTGCGTAACCTCACCATACCACTCCCTGTAAGGTGGGACACAAACAGCATGCCTGTGTCAAGGATAACAGCTTTGGCCACCATAGAGATCAGTGCAATGTGAGCTTTATGATAACCAAACAACGAGGGTGAGTAGTCCCCAACCAAACATATCTCAGGAGTAAAGTCATCCTCCAAATCCAAAAGGGATCCAGGGAAGTCTTAATTTGAGACCAAAGTAAGCAACACACCAAGACATTCCCATAGCATGTGATACAGATTGACCTCTGCCCCACCACATCGAAAGTACATATCGGGATGTCAGATCGCCCCATCCCAAAACAATGCAAGAAGAGTATAATAAAGATTATGCAAAATACAGACTTGGGTCAAGTGGTAAATACCTTTTAATAAACTTATACAAGTTGCGCCAAATACACCTCCAATGGTCTGGATCCAGTTGCCACTGAAAAACTGCTGCTAATAAAAACAGACACCCAAGGGGGCATTGGGGGCAAGGGATTGTATGCAGGAGTACAACCAGGCCACAGAGTGGGGCTAGGCTGCCAGAGGTCACATCTGGTAGAAGGGATTATCTGCAGGCATGGCCCAAGGAGGATGACCAAAAACTGAGGTAAGGGCAGCAATTAGTTGCCAGTATTTGAAGACATGAAAAGTGGGAATGGCAAAGAGCTTCTGCAGCCACTGGTGGGAAAGGAGCATTCGATCCACAGCAAAGGAAGAAACAGGAGAACCCCCAAACTTGGGGCAGAAGACAATCAGAATCTGATGCTCACCAATTGCAATGTTTGGATTGGCCAAGATGGATTGGGAGAGAGTGCCAGACCAGTCCGTCTGGAGAAAATGCTCTAGTTGCAGCCTAGTTTTGACAGAAGATAAAACTGGTGGGATTCAAATGGCTGCTGGGAGGCTAGAAAGTTTCACATGTAGGAGGCTCACACAATAAATACCAGCTTTTTGACACAGCCTAGACTCATTTTGAAGCCACAGCAGACAGTATGCCCCACCCCCTGGCTCTACTGGGGTGAGTCCCCATCGCAGGAATTTAGGAGCATAGAGAGCCAAGTAGTAGAGGTAGGAATGAGGAAGGCGTAAGTTGCCCAGATCCCTAGAAAAGGAGAGTTTGAAATAGACACACCAGACCGCCCTCTCTTTTCAGAGAAAGTGGTTCAAGAGCGTATGCAGGAAATGAACCAGGCCTTGGGAGATATACCCCAATCATGCCCAGTGGATAAAGTAACCAGGAAGAATGTTCATCTTGATGATATGGTAACATCCCCAAAAGTCATAGGGAGGAGGCCCATCTAGTCAAATCATCTTTGATAGTTTGAAGCAGGGTGGGACATTCAGGAAATTAGGTCAGAAAGGGGATGAGGGAGGAAAACTCCTAGATACTTGAGAGCTTTGGGTTCCCAGGAGAGGCCCAAATCTACAATGTCTCACTTAAGGGCAAAAGCATTGAGGGCATAACTTGGGTTTATACCAGACAGTTTGGAGAAGGTCTCAATTTCCACCACAGCAGCAGGAATGGAAGTGATCGGGTCAATCACATGAAAGAGCAGGTCATCTGCATAAGTGGAAAATATAAATTGTTCATCCCAATCAATGATGACCTGAATAGCAGGAGAGGCATGTAGGCACTGGAGCAAAGGCTCTAGGTAAAGGTTAAACAGGAAAGGGAAAAGGAGACAACACTGTCTCGTGCCCCCTGGCCTAATGGGAAAACTGCAGAGGTCAGGCCATTACACCAAATTCTCGCTGAGGGCTTGGTATACAGCACTCGCAACAAGGAACAGAAATTGTGGGGAATGACAAACTTTTGTAGAACAGCAAAATGAAAAGGCCAGGAAACACAGTCTAAAGCCATCTCTGCATCAAGCAAGACCAGCACCACAGGGGGTCCTGCTCTCCCCAGATGCAGAGAATAGATGGAGCAACTTCCGAATGTGATCATTATAATGGTGACCAGCCACAAAACCCAACTGCTCTGGTGAGATAAGGGGCTCCCAAACTAATTGCAATCTGTTAGCTAGTACCTTAGCTAGGATTTTTATATCCGAATTAAGGAAGGAAATCTGTCTATAACTAGATAGCAAAAGCTCATCTTTGCCAGGTTTCCGGAGGAGAGTAATCCAAGCCTGAGTGAAAAAATAATCCTGCAGGCCATCGGACAAAAAGGAATTAAAAAGCTGAGTAACTAGGGGCACTGTCTCCTCAGAAAAAAACCTTGTCAAAATTGTTACAAAATCCATCTGGGCTGGGAGCTTTATCCAATGGGAGGTGGTTGATAATGGCTTAGACCTCTACCAATTGAATAGGTTCCCCTAAAAACTCCTGCTGGGATGGGGAGTGGCACAGAAGAGTAACCTGATTCAGGTAATCTAAAATCACCTCCTGCTCATCAAAGACAGACATGAGAGCCTCATAGAGGTTCTTATAAAACCTTTAAACTTCCACTATGTCCCGGGGCTTAGTGAGCACATCAGCCACGCAGGTCAGGCCAGGAGATGAGGAACCACTCTTGGCTCATCCAGCTGTCTAAGTCTCCAGGCCAGGAGCTTACCAGCCCATTCCCCAGATTCAAAATAGTGAGACTTAGTTCGCAGGATGTCCAACTCTGCTTTTTCCGCCAAAAAGTATGTGTATTTCAGTTGAGCTGTCTCCAGCCATTGCCAAATTGTGGGGGAGGAAGTGGATGACAAATTCCACTCTGGGCACCAAAGTTCAGCTAGAAGTTGATCCTCCTCTAAAACTTGGAATTTCTGGTGCTCAGAGGCTAACTTAGTACATTCCCTTTGAATGGCAGCTTTGAGGGCCCCCACAAACAGTCTAATCTAGGCACCGACACTTCATTAGATGACAAGAAAGTGCAGAGGAAGCCTTTAAGGTGCCAAACCAAAGTGGGATCCTGAAGAAGTTGGGTGTTAAGGCACCAGATACCATCCCTAGTCTCTCCGACAGTCAGAAAAAGGCTTAACTCAACTGGAGTGTGGTCCAACAATATTTTGGGAAGGATCTCAGAGGAAACCATTCCATTCAAGGCAGATCCACTCACCAGTAAGAAATCAGTCCTGGAAGAAGTGTCATGAACTGATGAGAAATAAGTATACTGCTCATCCCCACCAGTCCCCAAACACAACAATCACCCCCCCCATATACCCTCCAAAACTAGATGGATACCATACTCATCACCAGTCCCAATGATTGAAACCCTACCACTCCAAACCCCAAATCCTGTTCCGTGGCCCAGAAGATCAAACCCCTTATACCAATAATTGAAAATACTCCAGGACTAAATAGCAAAGGAACTCCCACCTAATAACCAGTCCGTGACCATCATCCCCTAATCAGTGCAAAGAACCTCACCAACCGCTCCCACCCTAGAAACCCCATAACAGTAATGCAGACATACCACAACACATAACCATAGAGCTATTCTAAATGTTAAAACAGCAAAAGCAGTACACAGAGGTCATTCCTTGAGCCCAAAAGAGGAGCCTTCCAAGGGCCATAAGAGCCAGACGGTATGGTGGCTCAGCAAACTAGCAAAACAGTAGTAAACAATTCTGGTAATTAATATAACAGTAAACATCCAGTAAGCATAAACATAGAATGGTAATTGTCCAGGGAGCCACATCAGATGATCCCTAACCCCCCCCCATCTGCTTACTGTTCCTCCAGAGCCAGAAGTAATGTCCAAACAGAAATTAAATGTCGCAGGTAACAAAATAAGATGATCCCATGCATCAAAGAGCAGTCCTCCATGTACTTCATACTGGGACTATATAGGACATCACATTGAAGACCGCAGGTAACAGTGAGGTCTGCAGAGGTGGAAGTTTGGTGCATTGGCATCCATCTTAAGCTGCAATTTCAAATCCAAGCTGAGAAATCTGCACCGTGATCAAATAGAAGCCTCCCAATGATCAGAGAAGCACAAAGAGCAAAATTGGTTGAGAAAACTGCAAATTAAGTAGTTTAATGAAAATAGAGCAGGAGCAGTTGGTAGAAGCTATTACACTTGGGTCTACATCATGTGACTCTGCACATTAGCGTTCAGGGACATATGCCCAAGTTTGATGAGTTTGAAACCGGGTTATAGATAACCAGTTCAATGTTGTTTCTGACACAGACACGGCTTACCAACAGAATCTTGACAGAGACTTTGAGATAGATAACTTATACACTATTTAGATCTTAAAGGACAACAAGAAGGGGAAGGGGCTGCCTTGTATAAGTCAAATCCTATTTAAAAGTCTACAGCATTTCCCTTAGTTTTGATCCATCTGCATGTGAGCTCCATGCCATAAACCTCAAGCTGGGACTCAAGGTAAAAAAAAATCTTAACCTCCTTGCCACTTATATATTCCCCTTAAAACATCCAGAGTGACATTGATTGCTTTGTCAGGACAGTCTTCAGCCTAAACCTGCTACATGGATAAACTGTAGTAGGTGACTTTAATTGTAACTGGCTGGCTAGCACTAGTAAAGAATTCAAAGAGAAACTGGCAAATATGTACCACACCAAGGTATTTAACAAACCGACCAAAGTTAATTACAGGACAGGGACTGCAACCCTCCTTGACTAGATACGGGTTAGCTATATGGACAAAATAATTTCCAGTGGTATGCTACCTGACATTTTGAGGGACCATTCCCTGTTACTTGCAAATGGTCTGCAAAGGTATTCAAAAAAGTGCCCTCCACCTTCTTTGCTAGTGTACTATGGAAACACAGGACCCCACACTTTCAGGCCCTCCTGCAACAACCCATCTGGTCCTCCTTAGCCCTCACAAGAGATCTCAATGCAGCCCTGGAATACTTTGTGATGCTGTCACCCCAGCCAAGAGTATGGTTATTAGGGGGAGATCTCAAGCTTGGTACACACTGGCATTTAAGTCTCTTTCTTGTGAATGTGACAGCATGGAATTTGTACAGGGAACATGGACTGGGTAAATTTCTCCAGAAATACAGGGAGCTACGTAACCTGGTGAAAACTCACATCAGGGAAGCTAAATTAAACTACTATAAATTTCAGCAACTAAGCCTAGTTAATCAACCCAAGAGGCTACGGGCAGCCTAAATGAACTCCTGGGGAACATCAATAAATGTCTCCACCAATCTGTCACATGGTGATTCAACTATCTATGGTGACAAAGCTACATCTGATGAGTTCAGTGGTACTTTTGGTGACCTGTCAGCCTATATTCCTAACACTCACACCCATTCTGCTGGACAAGGTGTATGACCTGGTGAGCATAACCAACCATATTTTTATTTCAAACATCTTACTTTGTTGGAGATATATCGCTGCTTAGCTAGGACGAAAGTTAAGATAACAGTGGGTCCTGATAGCATTGACGTGAAACTTCTGAAACTTGGTCTTGGGAAAGTCACATACCCCCTTCAGCAAATCTTCAACATATCTATGGCCACCAGTAAAGTTCTGGACATTTGGAGAAAGACAGATGTGGTCCTGGTACTTAAGAGTGGTATTCCCAGCCTTCTTGTCAATTATCACTCCATGTCCAGCCTCTTGTCATTATCCAAAGCACTTAAAAGAATTGTTAACCACCAGCTGGTAGAGTTCCTTAGTTAGTATAACCTCTTGGCCAATGAGTACCACGGGTCCAGCAGGAAATTCAGCACTATGACTGCTCTGTTAGAACTCACAGAGTCAGCACATAGTGCCCTTGGCTGGGGTAAACTGGTTCTGTCTTCACGATCTAACAAAGGCATTGTCAACTATACTCTCCTTGTCGCAGGTTGTCATCCTTGGCCTCTTGTCAGATATGGTTGATTGGTTCACTGGCTATTTGGCCAGTAGATCCCAATCAGTTAAATGTAGGGCTGCCGTTTCTGATGTCAGACCAGTGAATATTGGCATCCAGGAGGGATTTATACTTGAGCATCTATTATTTAGCCTATTCATTAGGCTGTTTGAAGATCCTCCCATATAATCCTGTATGCAGATGACACAGTCATCTTCTCATATAACAGGAACATTGACCACCTAAAGCAAAGGCTGCAGGTTGACTATAATTCAATACAAGCATGGTCTGCCAGCAACCTGATACTCATGAACATGAAAAAAACAAAATGCATGTTTGGCAACCACAGCAAGGAAGACTTATCCTCCGGTCTCACCATCTCAACCAATACAGGTGGTCTTTTTGAGCAAGTACAAACTTTCAAATACCTTGGACTGATTCCAGACTATGCCATGTCTTTCTCTGACCATGTGGACCACTTAATAAGGTCAGTTAATGCAAGAATTGTATTCCTTTACAGACAGAGGAGACATCTCCTACCGGAGGTAAACAATTTTGTTCAAAGCTTTATTATTAATATTGTTGACTATGATGCGGTGGTCTATGGGTCTGCTAATGATGGGGTGCTAAACCAGGTAATGGGACTACTCAACGGGGCCTGCTGCATTGCACTTGACGTTCAACTCTATACCAATACATGTGACCTGTATTCCAAACTTAACCTGTTTTAACCACAACCAGAGGCTTATCTAGCACACCCTTGTCATGGGCTACAAAGCACTGCATGGCCTACTCTCCCTTTTCACTTTCATAGACAATAGATATGCTACTAGAGGTATGGTGAGCCACATTGCTGCTTCCCAGGAGGACAACTACCTTGGGTCAAAACTCCTTCACATACTGGTTTGCCAAGTACTGGAATGACCTTGCCAGCACCATTAGAGAATGCAACTCTGTTTCACTATTTAGATTTAGGCTGCATACCTCTGTCTCTGAGACTGGTACTTGAAAGTGCTTCAAATGAATTGCCTTGTACTCTGACAATGTAAACTTTGTTTACTGCATCCTTTATTATGGATCGCTCTGCTATATTGCAAATGAATAGCTTTGTAATCTGAGAATGTAAACTTTGTTTTCTGCACCCTTTATTGTTGATTGCTCCGTTATAATGTAACTTTGTGTTGTGTTTGCTGTTGATCGAATTGTATGTCAAGTGTATATCCTTGATTATGTAATGTATATTTGTGACTCTGTGTATTATCATTATTTCTGACTCTGGATCCTTTGAAAATAAACATTTGCCTAAAGGATTCTTTGTGAAATAAATAAATTAATATATACATACATACATACATATGTAAACAAGTTTAAAAAACTGTGCTCTAACGTCTTAATGGTATTTTGTTTTGCTGTTTGTAATTTTATGCTGGCCCTTGGGTCTGATAGCAACCCTCCTGGGCTACTGTCTGGTTGTGTCATTTCGGTGGTGGGGTAGGGAGTCCACAGATCACAGGCTGCCCCTGAAATCTCTCACTCCAGATACAATTTTTGAAATACAATTCTATGCTGCATGCTGCCCTCTCAGAGCAGGCCAAGCACTGGCATGAAAACTGAGGTACCCTAGGTCACTGCTGCAGATCACAGGTTGCCCTGAAGCATCCCAACTACAGATACATTTTTTCTTAAATTCTGGGCCCATGCTGTCCCTCTCATAACAAGCCAGGCACTTGCACAGAGGCTAAGGTATGTTGGGTTACTGCTGTGGATCACAGGCTGCCTCTGAAATCTCCACTACAGATGCAATTTTTTTAATTAAATTCTGATCTGCATTCCGCCCTTCTCAAAACAAGCCAGGCACCGCACAAAGACTGAGGTACACTAGGTCACTGCTGTGGATCACAACCTGCCCCTGGAACTTACCACTAAAGATGCAATTAAAAAATGTAATTTGATCTGCATTCTGCCCTCTCAAAACAAGCCAGGCACTGGCACATAGATGAAGGTACGTGGGTCACTGCTATAGATCACAAACTGCCCTGAAACTTCCCACCACAGATGCAACATTTTTTTATAATTTAGCTCATGCTGCCCTTGCCCTCCAAGCAATGCTTAGGCTTAGATTAACCAGCAAGGTGGTTCTCCGGCCACCAGGGTTGATGAGACAGACTCAGTGACAGTTTGTTGTCTGTGGCCTAGGCTCTGGAGTGATCATCCAAGTTCTCTTGCCTTTTTTAACTACAGTACTTGTAGACAA
Source organism: Neoceratodus forsteri (assembly GCA_016271365.2). NCBI lineage: Eukaryota > Metazoa > Chordata > Ceratodontiformes > Ceratodontidae > Neoceratodus > Neoceratodus forsteri. The sequence goes on from CM057452.1 coordinate 947,205,943, forward strand.
GTTGTACTCATTCAGGAAAATAAAAATGACTGATAATATGCTGACAGAATGTGGATCTTGATGCCCTCTACCTACAACAGACGGAGACTGCCCTTATGTTCCTGTGTCAATGGTATTATGAGGTCGGCCCCAGGGACGCTCGACTATTGGTATATCAACTGAGAAAACAATGCCAAACAAGAACTATCCCCACATTAAAACACCCCATGACAGGAGTTTGTCACGCTAAATTGCATGAAATAACTAGGGCTTTTAGAGATTATTATCAGGCTATGTACATCCCTGAACACTCAATTCTGCCAAGAGATTACTTATTTATTTATTTAGAAACATATCAGAATTACAATCCTTTGAGTCATAGACTCTTTACAAAGGCTCCACCATTTCCTGACAAAGATCACTCTGCCTACCTTGATTGCAGAAAAAAGTTGAGTTTAGTGAGCCTATTTGGGAGGTTGAGCATGAAACGGCCATCAACCTTCTAAATCTATGAAGGCTCCAGGACCAGATGGCTATGGTTCAGAATTTTATAAAGCCACTAAGGAACAAATACTTGGCCCCCTGCTCCAAGCAATGAATGAAATAAACTCTGGTGAACCTCCCTGTCCAGCTGGGCAAATGTGGTTATTTTGATGATTTTAAAAACAGAAAAAAAAACCTAGCTTTACACCTCTTGTAGGCCCATCTCAGTGCTCAATTCAGATTATAAATTCTATACATGTATGTCAGTTATTGCCCATAGACTTGAGATGATTCCTCCCTCCCTAATAGGGCCAGACCAAACAGGATTTGTCCAAAATAGAACGACTTCGGATATCACTAGATGAACACTGCATCTCATCTATGAGATGCAGATGCATCATCTCTCATCAATCCTATTGAGCCTTGATGCAGATAAGGTGTTTGCTAGAGTATCTTGGCAATTTTTGTATTCTACCCTGGGAAAGATGGATTTTCCAGAATTCCTAATAAAGGTCATTTAGAACCTTTACAGATCCCCACGAGCATGCAATAAGATCTCAGACCATCATTCTTAGGATTTCTCATTGCATAGGGTATCTGACAGGGCTGCACATTGCCCCACTTTTATTTGCCATATATATATATATATATATAACCCTCAGCTCACACTATTAGGAAGTCTCCCTGCTTATCAGGAATTATGTTAGGTGGTGAGGAACACTGAATTGCCTTAAATGCGGATGATGTCCTCTTATATCTAGATGATCCTGATTCTTCCCTCTCAGCCATATTTAATATTATTGAGCATTTTGGGGCCATGTCAGGGTATAAGGTTAACACTACCAAAACGGAGGTCCTCACATTTAAAGCAGCAGTGCAACGAAAAAAGTCATTCCAAAAAGCTAATTTTCTGCTGTGGTTATAAAAACTATTGACAGAACTGTTGATTTGGGTTTTCTGGATGCTTTCTATGCTGTGTACTGTACATTTACACTTTTGTCTGGATTATTACCGTCCTCGGGTTCTCAATATTATTTCTATGGAAAAATGAGGCAGCCATCTTTTTCTATTGAGAAATAATTACTTAAAAATGTCATACAATTTGTAAATGATGATGAAAACTTAACATTTTACCACCAAAATAAACTGGAAGACATCTGGCATCAATTAGGGAAAAAAGGTGGGGTCAAATTTTAACCCATTTTCACTGCACTGCTGCTTTAACTACTCATCCAAACCTGAGATCCAAACCAGCTTCCCTTTTGATTGGATCTAGATAAGTTAAAATACTTAGGATTTTTCTAACTCATTCACTAGAAGATGCCTACAGGCACACCTACTGTATACCCCATTCTATGTCAAAAAGTACTTGACTTATTCTGATGGGACATATTGCCACTCAGTCTGGTTAAGCAAATTGAAGTAATAAGGATGGTGATCCTGCCGAGGGCACTATATCTTTTCCAAAATGTACTTCTTGCCCTAACACTGAACACGTTTAAGCAGTGTAATACAGTGTTATCCCAATTTGTGTGGGCGGGACAGCGTACTTGTGTTAAATTGTCTTCTCTATAAATGGAGGGTTGTCTCTCCCCCAACCTTAAACTCTACTATTGGGCAGTGCACCTCTGTTTTATAGTACTCGACAATTGGGAGCCCCCAAACATTGAGGCAGGAGACAGAACAAGCATTACCCCCTTGAATTTGCCATACATCATTTAGACTCACAAATTGGGGGTCCTAACCCATGTTTGGGATTTCAGCGTTTGGCATGGATCACAATTAGGAAAACTCTATACCTCATCCCTTCTTGAGCCTCCTATGCCCAATAGCTCAACTGGAACATTTTCAGCCAGCCCAGTTAGACATATTTTTCGACACTGAGGCATTACTCTCTGAAGTATTTACACCAACTACTGACGGGTACACACTTTAGGTCATTCCCAGAGATCCAATGTAAGTTTGGACTTCAACAATGTGATTCTTATAGATTTTTACAACTTAGGCATTATTTCCAAAAATTACCAGTTGGGGTCTATTGACCTGAGACCTACCCAGCTATTATTACAACTCTCATTTCTGTGATCAGAATTGGAATGATTGCACACCTGATCTCCTTGCTGCATAAATCCCTGACTGATTTGGCTGGCAGCTTGACAGAATATGTCTTATGGACCTGGCAAGAGGAATTGGACCAGCAAATTACACTGGCCCAGTGTCATATGTCCTGTTGGCTTGCCTCTAGAGTCACCAGCTCTCATCAGTGGAGGGAATACTCATGGAAACTCCAGATAAGGTATTTCTACATCCTGCTTATTACAGCACATTTCTATGAAAGCAGGGATGCCACTTGCTGGAGAAATTGTGGGGAAACTAAGGCCAACCACACCCATGTTATGTAGTCTTGCCCTGTCCTACAACCCTTCTTTCAGTCACTTCAAATTGAACTGGAGGAATTGTACTGCAGACCAGTGCCCCTATCTGCTGATTTTTTTCTGCTCGCCATATTACCAAAGGACTTCCAGGGACCCTCACACCAGGTATCTGTTAAGAGTTTTGTTATTAGCTGCAAAGAAAACTATAACAAGAGCTTGGCTCACTCCACAAGTCCCAACACTGGAGAGTTGGAGAATCATTGTTAACAAAATCTACAGAATGGAAAAAATGACACATTCCCTAAATGACAACGTAGAACTTTGTTCTCCTAGATGGATTGGGTGGCTCCTGCACATAATGACTAAGTACCCAGAGTTTGTTCCCTGAAAAGTCTAGATAGCATACTGAATTTTTTTGTTTTTGGATTGGGTGGAGTCCTTGAGATATGGGACTGGTGTGCTTGGTGTTGGCCAGTCTGCCTAGCTCCCCATGGGTGTCCCTGAACATTGTTGGAGGATAAATGTATTGGAAGGGGGACTCTGCTGTTTATTAGATTTAAGTATACCACTGTGTCCCCACTCCCATGCTGTGCCACAAGGGGATGGAGGTATGATAAGCTGAAATTGTCTTCACCCTGGACCCATACTACTGTACTGCTGTTAAGTTATAGATTACTGATATTTCTGTACTACTATCAAAATGTACGTATTGTTATTATGGACCTGAAAAAAGGTTTTTTGTAAATTAAAATCATAGTTACAAAAAAAAATGAAATTCTGATAGTATGAAAGATTGAAAACATAAAAGAATCATCACACTCTGAGCTTACCTATTGGATACCCAGTAGTTTTTGTCACATTCAGTAATGACTGCAGGTATAAGCTAAAAAAAAAATTGCCACCATTGGAGTTTACATTTTTTTGTAGTTAATCTCTTTATTAACATATGTCTTTTAACTTTAAATACATACAGGGCTGGCCCAGTGATGCTGAGGGCTGAGGAGCTCAATGCCTTACCTCACGCTACGCTGATGACCTGGGTTTGAGAACAACCTCAGGTCGTTGGGGTGCCAGCACAGGGGGGAGGGTGGGAGCAGGATCAAGCATTGGCTGTCCTCTCTGTGTGGGTGGGTCACCCGCCCATAGTCCCACCTTCACTGGATGGAAGCATAAACGGAGCAGCAAGTGGGGTGGGGTGTCCCGTAGGGTGTGACATGCACATGTCTCCACACACGTGTGTCACATCAGGGATGTGAAGGCTCGGGGACTGGGGAGAAGAATGAAAAAAACTTACAAATTACCTATTAAAAAATTAAAAAAAACAATAAACATGTATAGTAAGATCAACATAGGTGAGTTACAGACAAGAAGAACATATGTCGTACTATACATGTAATGAGTACAATGACAGGTTAACAGTCTATAGGTGACAGTACCAGAAAATGCTGTGCGTAGAGTAACAGTTCCACACAGGACAGTTGCCAAGGAACAAGTAGTGAACTCATAAATATACAAAACTCAAACCAAACACTGCTCAGAGGTGGTCATGGATTTTACTAGAAAGCATAGCTATGGTTGGGTTTCCATTCTGGGATATATGGTCCAGCATGTTGCAGTTTTTTAAAGGAAAATTGTTTAATGTTAAAGCTCAGTACTTTTAACTGTGAGTCTTGTAAAAAACAATGTGAACTTTAGACTTTATTCCTTAATAGGGCTGGTTGAACTTTGTGAAGTTTACAGCTGCATGTTTTGGGAATATCTGCAAACTAGAATCTGCATCTTTTGAGTAGTTTTTGCACATCTGTTGATCATATGTGCAATGCATGCATGTGATGGGTGGCTAAGTTTGTTTAAGAATAAACAGCACATGCTATCAGGCCAGTACAGCAGTCAGCTGACTGCTCAGTTTTTTTAACTTGAACTGTAGCGCAGAAGAGACACATTAGGGGCTGTGATTGTGGATGCCAACTAAAATGCATACCCCACATGCTACTGCATCAGCCTGCTTGTGGCCAAGGAATGGGCAGAACATTTTCAGCTGCTGCATCCAAATGTAACACACAGGTCACAATGTGCATTAATTTGTATAAATAAATGCACAATTCTAATTTCACAATACCTGTAATTTATCAAAACTCAGCCAAACATTGGTATTTTGCATGGACCAGCTTAACATCTAAAAGATGGCCTGGCTAGCATACACAGACACATCAATCAATCAATCAATCAATCAAAATCTTTATTTATCCAGGAGAACATCATTGAGCAAGCTCATTTACAAGAGGGACTTGGTTAGCTCTGGGTCAAATGGTACAATAGATATTTGCAATAGAGCCAAATAACACAAATAAAGAACAATTAATGCAATTAATGCAAGTAATATTACTCAATGTTACATCAGTCATACTGTATCAGTTCAGAGTGCTTCTGTAATAGTTAAGCAGGACATAAGATAAGGCTTAGTAAGAACTTCAGTAAGGAGAAGTGATCAGCCGCTTGTGTAGGGAGCTGAAGCAAGCACAGAATTTCAAAAATAGTGTAATCACACAGTATCTCTAAATGTAACACTCTAAACAGAAGGAGAAGGGTCTTAACAGTCAAGGAGAAAAGTAATTACAGTTCTTTTTTGGCAAATTTTGGCATGGAAATCAGATTTATGCTAGGTTTAGAATGGACACAGAAGCAGACTGCAAGAACCAATCAGAAGTCAATGCCGAGAAGCACTCACGCTCTGATTGGATGGCTGCTAATGCCATGTTTTGCTAATGGAAAGTCTGAGCTTAGGTTGTCAGGCAGTGGTAGAGTAGCGCTTGACGCCGGTGCCCGGGTTTCCTAAGCCTATGGGCTGGGAGCCCTTGGAGAAATATATCCTTGGCAAGTGTTGGAGGAAGGGGTTGGTATTAAGTACTGTGCCATGGACAATGGAACATCTGAACCAGCAGGAGGACCAAAACAGCAGAACAACATAATTGGGTATTCCTTGACGCCTAAAGACTGGCCCAACCACAGAAATTCAGAAAGGTGTGTAATCAAACAGAGTTCCAACTATTGACACTCTAAACAGGGAAAAATAGAGGTCATAAATGTTTGGCAGTAAGTAAGTAAGTATAACTCTTTTGTGTGCAAGTTTTAGACAGAAAATCAGACTTTAACTTAGTATTGAGGGAGACACAGGAGCAGACTGCAGGAGCCAATCAGATGCCAGAGCAGAAAAGTGCTCATGTTCCGATTGTGTCTCGGGAATGCTGCACCTCACTAGTAAGGACTCCGATATAGGTGTCTCAGGTGGTGGCTATGGAAGCGACAACCGCTCGGTATCCACATTTCTCCCACCTGAGGGGCAGGGACCCCCTGAAGGGCTAGTCTACGGCAGGGAAGAGAGTTAGGGGACAGAAGAAAGATAGTAAGATAGTAAGAATGGAATGCAGTGGAAAGTGAATATGAAGATGAAATAGGGCAGTTAAATGGTACAAGGTAGGGGAATAAGAGCCACAGAATAAGCAATATGTAAAAGATAGCAGGGTGAATAAGGTGTAGCGGCCGTGAAAGCCATGAAGAAATACCATTCTGCTTTTCAAAATATGCACCAATGGATCCTGGATGATCTGTTTGAAAATTGTTCTGCTGCTCATTAAGTCTGTTAAGATGTACTTCAGTTTTAAAGTTGTATTACTTAAAAGAAACAAAAACAGTTTAAAAAGTCTGTGAAATGTGGTAAAATTAAACTAATAATTGAATGCCCATTGAAAAAGTCTGTGAATCCTCTGAGTTGTGTGAATTGGGGGAAGGGTATTGGTCAGAAGTTTAAAAATGCATCACGGACATCATCTTGGGCCTGATTTTCAAAGGCAACACAGGGCTTGCATCAAGTCCTGCATCAAACCCTATTGTTGGTGCAGCTGCACCAAACACCTTTACTGCGACTGCACCCAATTGTGGTAGGTCAAGCACTGTTGTGACATTTTACCTGATTTATGGCAGCTTGGGTACCTAAGAGTTTTACAAGCTTGACCAGAAAAGTTGGTCTAACCCATGGCAGTCAGTGCATGGGATAGAAATTCCTGCTCACCATCTGGGAGGATGCTGCAAGCACTATGCCATATGTTTGACACAGCCGAGGCTTGTACATTCTTACCTTAGAAAATTGGGCCCCTGTGTCTAGCATTACAGCAATAAATAAGCATTTGTCAATGCGAATGTTGTCTCGCTGGCATAGGCATTGGTAGCGCTAGAGTTAGAGATGCATAATAGGAATGGCAGTGAAGTATTGAAGTGACGCCAACCCCACCCCCACCCTGTAGAGACCAACAGGCATTGGGGTGTACCTTTGAGGCATCAGCTATAATGCTCATGCTATTGTACCTCACCCTACCTGTAGACACTTACAAGTGTTTTGGTGTGCTTTGGGGTCTTTGGGCATTATACTTACCCCATTGCATAAGGAAATACGCTGAGGTGGGTACAGTATAGGAGAATGGGGTGAACGTTAGGGCTGAACAGTCCAAGGCAGACCTCAATGCCTGTCATTGGCTGCAGGGTGGGGTTGGGGGTGGAATGGCGTGAGCATTACAGCCAATGATCCCAAGTCACACCTTTGATGCCTGGCAGTCTCTACAAGGTGGGGTGTTACAGTTGGAAACCCTAACGTTGTAGGCATTTGTTGGTACTTTCACTCCAAATTTTTAACATAGGCTGTTTGTGACCCCACCTCATGAAGAGCAGTACAATCAGTTTGTTAGCTGAAAGGTGGTTTTGCACAGTGGCTATGCCATTTGACGACACAGGGATGAAAACACATTTTGGGCAGGATGTGGAAAATGACAAATGTATTGTTCATGAAGAGGCGTAAAAAAATGGCAACATTGAAAATCTGGAGTGAAAATATGAAAAATTGGTGAAGTCATGAGATGCATAGAAACTGCACAACACACGTCCGTAACCCAATTATTTTTGGGAGTTTTTTAGCCACATTTTCAACATTTTGGAGCTTCCACTCATGAACAGTGGCACTGTGGTTTTGTTAATCTCTCCCAAAAGTTGATTTCCACAGCAACCATGCCATTGTTGCACAGGTGCGGAAACACGCTTTGGGCAGATCAGAAATGACAGCTGTACTGTTGATAAGGAGGTGTGAAAAATGTCAGTGTTGAAAATCTGGCATGAAAATATTGCAAATTTGCAAAGTTACAGGGTGTGGAAACTGCACAATGCACGCTTGTAACACAGTCATTTTATGGACTTTTGGCACCAAATTTTCAATATAGGCATTTTAGGACCTCTTATGAACAGTGTCACCATCTTTTTCATAAACTGTCCCAAAAATGGATTTTGCACAACGATTGTGCTATTCTGCACCGGATGTGCGAAACACATTTTGGCCGGGATATATAAAATGACAGCTGTACTGTTCATAAGGAGGTGTGGAAAAATGCCAATTTTGAAAATCTGGAGTGAAAATATTACAAATTCATGAAGTTACGAGCGTGCGTGGAAACAGTGCAACGCACACTAGTAAAACAGCCATTTTTTGGATATTTTGCTACCAAATTTACAACATAGGCTTTTTGAGAGCCCCTCTCATGAACAGTAGCACTGTCATTTCATTACTCAGTCCCGAAAGGTGATTCCACGCAGTGACCGCAAAATCACCTTTCTGGACCGAATAACACCACGACAGTGACAGAATTCATGAGGAGGGATCCCAATAACCCCATGTTGAAAATTTGGTGCAAACATTCCTAAAAATGCCTGAGATATGCACCAATGTTGAGAAACCCCTATTTATACCATTATACATCTTACCGGCATTTCCCCAGTTTGAGGTCGGCTTTGAAGAGTGCAGACGTGTTCCTGGTCCACCGAAGATCATCACACCAGCTCCAGAGGTAAGTATGGGGTGAGGGAGTGTGGGGAGACAGGGTGTGCAGAGGGTGGGCACAGGTTGTGGGAGGGGCAGGGAGACGCAAGGGACCCTTTTCTTCTTTCACAGGGCTAAAATAAAAAAAAAACATTGCTGGATGGTTTTTTATTTTCAGGGCAATTTGGCATGCTGGGGTGGTCTCCCAGAGTGCCATCTAAGTGTTTTTTTTAGGGGGGATGCTATGGCTGACAGGGGATTGGGCACCCCATTGGCACAATGAAAGTGGGGGGCAAGAGCCGGGGGATTGGACACCCCTCTGCACATAACAATGGGTATGATGCTGACAGGGAGTGGCCTCTGTCAGCACATTACATTGTAGTGGCATGCTGACAGGGATTGGGCACCCCCGAATTCGGCATTATGGCAGCCAGTGTGCCGCCATGCTATGCTCTGTTTTTCACCAGAGAAAGCACTTCAGGAGGTCTGCTGCATATGACGAGCTTTGCTTGCATTGCTGCAGACTTTTCATTTGATGTGATCACCACATTAAGTATGCATGGCGTGGCGCCAGCATGCAGGCTGATTGGAGAATGAGGGACGCACATACTGATGCATGCCCTGCATTCGCCCAACAGTGACCGTGCCTCCAAATCTGCTACTACCGCAATATGTTGGCTGCGCATGTGGGAGCCAACATAAAAACTTTTTCTCCTCCAGGAAGAAGAAACAGACCTATGTATCTGCAATTCTAACAATGGACTCTGTGTACTAAGGGGCTCAGTACACACAATTAAAGAGTCATACTAAACTATGCACTGCAGAGCTAGTTAGGCAGGACACACAAGGCTGACAATTACTATCCTCAACAGCCCCTCCCTTCAAGCATATACCAACATGGAGGGAAGGGGTGCACTGAGGGGGTGAAGTCAGCCAGGATGCCAGACTTCCAATAGAAAGCCTCATCTGACTCCCAAAAGGATCCCTGCTCCACAGAAACAAGCAGTTTTGGGATACAGCAGTCCCAGTGTCAAGTTCTCAAATGTTGTGGCACCTCATGATACTACTGTCAAGTGATCTTACAACAGTGGTGTCACAGGATCTCCTGTCACTACTGTCATAATCTCCTCAGGGATGAGTACTCATATTGATTGGAAAGCCATGCTGTTAAGCAGTTAGCAAGTGATGGTTCTGTCTATTCTTTCAAGTTCTTCAATGAAGATCCTGACTCACAAACTCAAGAAGAAGGAACCTGAGACTGAGTATTAATGTATCTCTTCATTGCCGCATCAATTGAAAAAGCAGTAATAAATATAGTCAAGGGCTTCCAGCCCTCAAGGTTCAGGAGGAAGTTGAACACTGCAATCAGTGAACTGATCAGGACACATGGACCCCAAAACATACTACTCTAGGCCATCAAGCAGTTATGTCTGCTTTTCCTAATTAATAGGCAACCCAATGCACTCCCAAAGCTGTGTGTACCCTGCTCAATGCATAAGCATACTTGGCTGCTAAATGCAACCATGCCTCTGCATTGACCCCCAAACCTGACTGACCATGCAAGTGTACTGGATTCAGTGCAGTCTGGAGTTGACATCATTCCTTGGTTGCAGGACTTTGTTAATGAATTTGTGGGTGACTATTGGACACCTAGGATCCATGTAATTTGGCCCTGTGCACCTTGTGCTATGGCACATAGTGTCTATAAGGGTTTGTGAAATGAGTCCAATAAGTAAAGCAACCTTTTCAGTAAGACCACTTTGTAAATCAGTTGCTGCATCTTAAGAGCAAGGAAGGAAGGAAGGAAGGAAGGAAGATTGGATGGTTGTTTTTTTAACTTCCTATAGGATGCCAATTCGTTACATTCTTAAATGTATGTAATGAATTGTCTTCATGTAGGAAGTTTAAACAAAGGGGAAAAACATCCCCTGGATAAGTGAAAAATAAAAAAGGAAATTAGAGTTAAGTAAAGGTTATGAGAGATTGCAAATAAAATGTTAAAAATTGCAGATTGGGAAAGCTTTAAAGAGGCTAGAAAGGTACTGAATACAAAGATCAAAAAGGCAAAAGTACATTATTACAATAGGAAAGCAAAGGAAACCACTGACCCTAAAAAGTATTGGGACCTTAGTAAGTCTTTTGAAAAACCTGTAAATAATTCTCCCCCATTTCATATGGAACAAAATGGTGTTCTTCAGAAATCTAAAAATTCTGCAAATATATTGTCAATTTCACATACTTACAAACATTGAGATACCCAATCTTGATAGTAAAACAACAGATCTAAAACAAAAGGTGCCTATGAAAATTTGCAGCTTTCTAATTTCTGATACTCCACGTTAGATTTAGTTTCTTGTAAAGATGTGACAAACCTAATAAGAAAGTTAAAAGTAAATAAATTCTGTGGTTACATAGCATAGGGGCCAGATTTTTAAAAGATGATATGGATATTGTAACTCCTATAGTTGCAAAACTATTCAGTTTGAGGGGGGTCTTCCCCGTAAAGTGGAAGGCTGCTAAAATAGTGCCAATTTTTTAAAGTGGATTCTCTACCATGCCATCAAACTTGTAACCGATTGTCCTCCTACTACTGGTATCAAAAATGGCATGCCCCCCGAACAGTGAAACTTCTAATGCAACATGCGTCAATATCAACAATGATGTCATGTCACAGTAGAAGCCGCCTGGAATCCGGCAACAATTTTCCCTGACCTGCACCTCCACCCTGAACCAACTCCAGCTCACAGTTGGCATCTATTAGTATGGGGGGTGTGGGGGTCAGAGCCCCCTGTGTGGGGGGTTCGGGGGCAAAGCCCCCTGAAGAAAAAACATACACCGATGTGTGCGGCTCCATGTCAACTGCAAATTGCGGTCGACATGGAGCCTAGTGCTGTAATGCCAGGCGAAGTGTTTCTTGTCACACTGGCATCGTGTAGAGCCATCAAAAGTTCTAGAAAGGCTAGTAACATAGCAAGCTATAGGATCAGTTGGAAAATTTTGACACCATAACCAAATTCCAATCTGGATTTGGAAGGTGGAATTTCACAAATACCGCACTCACATTGACCTAGTCATCAGCCCCTCGGATGAAGGGATGGCAGTAGGTACAGGGTTTGTAGACTAGTCTAAAGCCTTCAGTCTTTTGGAAAGATTGAAAGAACTGAGTTCAGAAGATGTCTGTCGATGGTTCAGGTCATACATCACAGACAGTACAAAAACAAGTTAGTGTAGAAGGTAGTTTGTTAAATTGGAACAAAGTAAGAAGATGCATACCTCAAAGCTTTAAAATTGGGCACATTGTTTGTTTTACTTTTCTTTTTAATTTTTGGCCAGGAAAGACACATTAAGCTGAAGCTTGTTTCCAGGTGCATCCTGGGAGCACAAGCAAGTTAAGTGACTTGCTCATGGTCACATAGTATGTAAGTGGTGGCTGTGGAATTCAAAACACGTTTTCCAGGTTTGCATCTCAGTGCTCTTAACCACTGCATTATATGGTCTCCTTTTCACATAAATGGATTGCCAAATTATATCCATCATTCTGACCTGTGTTTCTGTGTGGATGATACTATTTTACTGGCATCTGGTAGAGACTATGAGCAGGTAGAATGAAAGCTACAAGTTGGTTTCCTAGGTTCACACACTTGGTTTGCATGTTCCAAGTTAGTAATTAATAGCAAAACATCTCTGATTGTGACTTTTTTTCAACTATCACTGGCAGGAATGGCAACAGTCCAATGTTAACTAGAGGGACAATGAAGTTCGATTTACCTAGATCTCCAAATATAAATATTTGGTAGTTTGGGTGAGCCAACATTTGAAATTTGATTATCATGTAAAAATGACTACCAAAAGGTTAAATATTAGACTCAGTGGGCTTGATTTTCAAAGCCCCGAGAATTCTGCAAGCCTCTGGTGCACTGATCGTTTGGCACATGGGGCTTGTGGCATCATCCCGGCTGATGATTGGGATTTTCAGTCCTGAAGACCAAATGGCACAAGTTAGACAAGCTTTTCTTTTATATAACTTGTAATATTTGGGGGACCATTTTCACAGGGCTTGTGCCAAATATTTGGAGCAAGCTGCCATAACTTGTGGAAACTGTCACAACTGTGCCTGAGGCGTTAAAACTGGGTGCAGTGAATCTAAGCAGTTTGCACAGCTGCATCAAAGACCGTGGTTAGCCTTTGCTTCACCCTTTGAAAGCCCAGTACCTCAAGAAGCACAGTTACTGCATAAATAAAAATATGTGACAGTCTATCATAAATCAATTACAAAATCTTGTTCTACATTATGAAAGTCACCTTTACAGGTTTGATAGTAATACAACACTAAACAAGCATTTGTCAATGCTGAATGTTGTCTTGCTGGCATTGGCATTGGTAGTGAGGAGTTAGAGATATGCCTAATTAGAATGGCAGGGAAGTATTGAACTGACGCCATCCCCACCCCACCCTGCAGAGACTGAAAGGTGTTGGGGTGTGCCTTGGGTCATTGCCATAAACATACCATTTCATCTCATTCTACCATGCAGAGACTGACAAGTGTCATGGTGTGCCTTGGGGTCTGTGGGCCTTATGCTTACCCCATTCCATAAGGAAATACACTGAGATGGGTGCAGTATAGGAGGATGGGTGTACTTTGGGGCTGAAGACTCCAAGACACACATTGATGCCTGTCACTGGCTGCAGGGTGGAGGTGGGGTGGAATGGCATGAGCATTACAACTGACAATCCCAAGTCACACCCCTGACACCTGTCAGCCTCTACAGGGTGGGGTGTTACAGTTGGAAACCCTAATGCCCTGTTTGTTGGTATTTTCACTCCAAATGTTAAGCATGGGCTTTTTGTGACCCCATCTCATGAACAGTGGCACTATCAGTTCACTAGCTGAAAGGTGATTTTGCACAGCAACTGTGACATTTGGCGCCACAGGTGCAAAAACACTTTTCGGGCAGGATGTGAAAAATGACAGCTGTACTGTTCATGAGGAGGTTTAAAAAAATGGTAATGTTGATAATCTGGAGTGAAAATATGAAAAATTGGGAAGTCACGAGCATGCGTAGAAATTGCACAATGCATGCCTGTAACACAATTATTTTGGGGAATTTTTTAACCACATTTTCAACATAGGCATTTTGAGACCTCACTTCATGAACAGTGGCACTGTGATTTTGTTAATCTTTCCCAAAAGTTGATTTTCCACACCGACCATGCCATTGTGCGCTACAGGTGCGAAAACACATTTTGGGCAGGATGTGAAAAATTACAGATGTATTGTTCATATGTTGAAAATCTGGAGTGAAAATATTAAAAATTGTCGAAGTTAGGAGCGTGCAAGGAAACTGAGCAATGCACACTCATTAACACAGTCACGTTTGGAATTTTTCACCAAATTTGCAGCATGTGCTTTTTGGACCCCACCTCATGAACAGTGGCACTATCATTCATTAATCAGTCCTGAAAGGTGATTCCATGCAGTGACCACAAAATCACCTTTCAGGACCGAGTAATGAGATGACAGTACATGTGTTCATGAGGTAGGGTTCCAAGAACCTCATGTTGAAAATCTGGTACCATAATTCCCAAAAATGACTTGAGATATCCATCTAAGTTGAAATCCCCATTGCCTGCCATTATAAAGCTTACTGTATTTTGTTCAGTTCCCAGTCAGCTTTTGAAGGGTTCAAACGTGTTCCCACTTCACAGAAGATCGCAGCGCCGGCCCTCCAGAGATAAGTATGGGGTGCGGGAGTGCAGGGAGGTGGGTGTGCAGAGTATGGGTGCGGGTTGGGGAGGGTGTGCCAGGACGATGAGGAACCATTTTTTTGCAGGTAAAAAAACGAAACCGGACTTTGAAGGATGGTTTTCTTTATTTACAGGTAAAAAAAATATTTGGAGCACACTGGTGGGTCCCAGTGTGCCACAAGTTTGGGGACATGATGTTGGTGGGGATTAAATTCTGGTTGGCAAACAAACTGAACTGGGAGGGACATGCCGACATGGGATTGGACATTCCCGATGTTGGTTTTGTGAGGATTGTGTGGCGGGCTGCAGGAGCTGACATATTTATTGCAAAGTTTCACCAGGAAAGGCACGTAACGAAGCCTTGTCTTCTGATGCTCCAATGAGGAAACTGCACTTCATTGGAGTGGCAGATTTCTTTCAACTCCATGGCTGTCTTTGAAAATGCTGTCATCGCTAGCATGCTCACTAATTAGTGGCTGAAGGATGCACCCACTAAAGCTTTCCCTGCATTCACCAACACTGACACACCTCTGAATGTACTACTACCACAAGATGTTGCTTGCACACATGCAAGACAACATAAAACGTTTGAAGTTACATACAACTTAATAGCCATGTTCATACTTCTGTGTGATTATAAAACTCATTACTGTCACATGTACAAGGAACTGGGGTGGCTCACACCAAAAAACAAAACTAAATTAATCTGGGCCAATTTAGTGCATGAGATTTTAACACAAAATAAACTAGTGTGCTTGATAGAAAAGCTTGGGAAAATTGACACAGAGTCTGAGTTTTAATAAACAAAAGCTATATATTGAATTAGTATCTAGTAATAGATTTGAGGAAATTACTTTTTCATTTTCGACTGTGTGTCTTTGAAACAGAATTGATGAAAGTATTCATTTAATTTGGCTATGAGCCAGAACTAAAAGTATGGTGTCACTATTTAAGGTAACACCATACTGCCCTCCCTAAAGCTGCATTGCCCACCACCCAAAATTACAATCAGATACAAGATTAGAATTCACACAGTGGAGCACCACTTTATGTGCCGTTTTCAAACTCGACTGCTCTGTGCGAGCCTTTCTTCAGCTACTGTGCAGTTTGGCAAGTGGCTGAGGGATTTCAGTCAGCGCAGTACTACAGACTGTTTTCTTACCTTGATTTTAGCTTAGAAATGTTTGCTTTTTACACAATTATTGAGGGAACTTTGAGAATTCTGCTGTGGGAATTCTTATGATCAGAGGTATTTTAAGTAACTCCATTGTGCTAGGAGCATTGTTTTAACAGTATTAAGCTTGATTAGTAACTTCAGTGCTTGTTAATTAATTAATAATAATCATTTGCAGTGCTGAGCTTCTAGTGGAGCCAGTGAAAAGCAATATGAGCATTCTAGGATGATTTTTGTATTATTCTCACAGTTACAGTTCTTCTTTTTTTTTTTTGTATACTCTTTTTACCTCCCCTCACACTCCGGTGTCCACCTCTCCTTCAGGCCACCTAGTGCTTCCATGCCTCGGCTGTCCTCTTCTGGAGCTCCTCCCACACACACATCGCAGCCGACCCCTGATTGGTCCCGACGTATTCCATCACGGGCGGGTCCCCTCCTCGGGAAGGCATCGAGGTGGCAGGGACCCTGGCACATTATTTTTCTACGGTCAGGAGGCACTGCTGTGGTGAAGGATGCTCCTGGAGGTTCCGAGGACATCGAGCATGGAGGCCATCATATGGTGGCACAGAAGCTGTTTCCGGCTTTCTGGTTGTCTCGCCTGTGCCGCAGCATGTAGTACCCGATCTCCACCAGGGGCCACTACTAGAGTGGGCTTCCACCACCTCCCCAGGAAAGGATAGCAGTCCTCCGGACGCTCAATCCTCTCCTTCCCCAGCCAGCCCCGGACGACCTGAGTCTGTTTCCGAACCCAGGTCACCGCGTGGTTCGAGGTGTGGCGTCCAGTGCCTCAACCGTCTGCGCCACCGGGCCGGTGGTACAGTTATTCTTAAAGCTATAAGTTTCATGAGGCTAGCTCCAAATAAATTAAATACTTGGGTCCAGATATTCAAAACTTTGCCCCTGGGCTAAATTAACACTGCCCAGTGTGCAAACTTAGCCCGAAGCACAAAGCAAGCTATATTCAAAAGGAATAGCCTGGGCAAACAGCTTCTGAATATTGCATGGGAATGAGGCTGGGCAAACTGGGCTGGGAGTGCAGGGCAAACTTAGCCTGGAATAAAACAGCTCTGAAAACAGCAGCTAGGAAGTGCAAACCACAACAGCAACACAGTGCACAGCAATGTGAAGGTAGGTAGAGGTGAACTATGTGGCCAACATGTGTGCCAGCAAATGTGTGGACCCAGTACAGCTGCAGGCAGCAGTGCATGTGAAAGTACAGTGTTCAAAACTGTATAATATTCCCAGAGATGTTTACGCAGCGCTAATACATTTGCGTGGGTGTAGCGCAGGGCTAAACTTTGCCAAATTCAAAAGTGACATGCAAATGAGCCTACTTAGGCAGTCTCTAGGCAAACATCCAGATTAGCATCTCTTTATGCCCTGATTTGCGTGCAGTTTGCCCAGCGTTACTGCAGGGTCCCACAGCTCCATCTGTAGGTCACTCTGGAAGTATAGGGGCTGGCCAGGTCTGATGGCAGCTTCACCTGTAGGTCAGTCTGGCAGTGCATGATGATCACTGTAGGCTACATTTAAACAGTACAGCATAGCATAGAATATTGTACCCCAGGGGACAACACAGCATAGGCACAGATGGTGGTGGTGCTGCATGCAACTGTCACACTGTAGGTCATGCTACAGTACACAACAGACACTACAGTAGCAAGGGGGGGCCAGTAGTGTGTGGACACAGCACTCCCTATGGTGTGTAGGGCAGTGCTGATGACTGCACTAGACACAGTGACAGGCCCAACATGCAGGTGTTTACTGACAGTGGACATTACTGTTACCCTGTTGTGTGACCCAAAGATGCTGCACCTCTGGCATGGGATGCTCAAAGTGACATATACATGACTGACTTTGTGTTCTGTGGCAGTTGTACAGCTATGCGGTATGTGGCCAAGGGGGCATATATTATCAGAAAGGCACACTGGTGTTGGGGTATTCCCAATACTGGCCCATGTGCACTGCGCGATGTGTCCCAGCCTTGTGGCCACACCTGGTTTGTGGCACAGACTGGCCACCCGTACACTCTCCCCTCAACATCCTCCATACCCACAGTGCTGCATGCATGTGCTGGCATCTGTTGTTGTCCACAGAAGACTGGTCCACAGGAGTGTGCTGTATGGCCACACTGCCATGCTGTCCACTGGCGGCAGGGTCACCACATACTGCCTGGCATGGCTGGGACTGGTGGCAGATGACAGCATCATTGTGATGCCATCAGTGAGCAGCATGTTTCCTCTATGTCTTGCTTTATCTATGTGTCATATTTATTTGTTAGGGTAACGCAAAGCCACGCAAAGGCACACAAACACCTGCGAAAGTAAAATGTCATGCAAAGCTGATTGCCCAGGGTTAAGACTACTCTTTCCTGGGCGGTAATGTACCTTCTAAGTGTCATGCTAAGTCACACAAACCACTCTTTGCTAGTCACTGAATATAGCAATGCGCCTGTATTCATGTACCAAACCCTCAGTTTGCCCCTTGCATGCATTATGATTTTGCCGGGCGCTAATGCAGTTTGAGTATGCTATTTCGCCTTTTGAATATAGCAAACCTGCGCTAATCCCACGCTAAACCTGAGCAAATGGTTTGCGCTCAGCGCAAAGTTTTGAATATCTGGCTCTTGATCATTCCCAGCACTCTCACAGCCCTCTCCTCCAAGCTGCAGGCATTAAATTCTCCTTACCCTGCTCTTTCTGTTACATCTTCCCTGCTGGTTGCGAGGGCCAGCCTCGGCTTCCCTCCCCAAAGCTGCACAGTCCACTTCCCGAAATTACAGTCAGGTACAGAGATCAGAATTCACACAGTGAAGCACCACTTCAGGTGCCATTTCAAACCTCAGACTGCTCTGTGAGCGCTTCTAGCTACTGTGCAGTTTGGAAGTGGTTGAGGGATCCTCATGACGCTTGTCAATTTATAGTGTGGTTCACGTGACTGCTGAAATTCTAGTCAATTTATAGTGTGGCTCACGTGACTGCTGAAATTCTATAGGGTAATTTCTCCCTTAGCAGGTTGTCAGGGCCCGCCACTGGTGGCCACTGTAAGCAGTATGTATACTATACCTCCTAACAGTAGTTTCAGCATGCTGCTTCTCTGTCTTCTGATAGTCACCTCTCTTACACCCCTAGCATCCCTACCTCCCTCCTCCTACCAGGAATCACCGACACTTAGCCCATTAATTGACTTCCTGGAGCTTCCCCTACATCTTTCTACTACCTCTACTGCCCGATTTCCTCCCACAGGGCCCAGTTTCACTCGACTGATTGGTCCCAATATTCTACCACCCTCTTTTTGTGCTGCATTCATAGCGCTGAAATTCCCAGCCAGGGACACTTCTGAGCTTCCCTATCAACCCCCAGCCACAGATCACAAACCTCTGTGGGCCTTTCATAATCTCAAGCTGTTACTGACACTGCTACTACTACTACTACTATCAGGGGATGTAGAAACAAACCCTGGGCCAAATACATTGCACATCTCAAACTTTTCCACCACCTTCAAGTTACCCCGGGGTTTAAAAATTGCTTACCTAAATATATGCAGCCTCCCACATAAGCTAACCCTGCTTCAACCCTGTGTCCTGCCTTTAAAACCAGATGTCATGATTGTCTCCAAAACCTGGCTAAAGCCGCATCACCCTGATGCTGAATTATTAATTCTGGGATACACTATCCTTCACCATGACCGACCAGGAACCAAGAGAGGTGGAGGCATAGCCATCTACATCTCCTCATCACTATAGTTCTCCCCAGTTCGATACCTTTGCCAACACACATCTTTGATCGTTATTAATAAAAATTGCTCTCCACATTCAGTCCCTATATTTATAGCCGGCTCCTACTGCTCCCCAGACTCTCCTACATCTTCTATCCTTGATCACTTGGCCACCCTAAAATCTCATGCATCTGGGTGTGAGATTTACATCTTAAGTGACTTCAATTTGAACTGGCTTTCCAGTGCCAGTTCTAAGTTTCGTAATCAGGCGGCCTCTCTAAACCTATCCCAGCAGATTACAGAGCCCACCTGCCTGAACACTACATCCCTAACCCTTCTTGATTGGGCCCTTACCTCCCACCCTCATCATGTAACTTTCTCCAGCCTCTTGCTGGACTGACTTAGCAATCACCACATGATTTACCTGATAAGAAAAATATGCAGACCTAAGGCACCTCCCCAGAGTAATACTTACTAGGTCCTTTAAATCCCTGGACCTTGCCTCTCTCTTATACAACCTGGCAATTACTGATTGGTCGTTTATGTCCCATTCCACATCTATTGACTCAGCCCTGGAGTGTTTCAAATCTAGGTTCTTGGAGGTCTGGAACCTCTACGCACCTCTCAGGAGGGCTTGTGTGAGGGGCGTCCATCTGCCCTGGATCTCAGCTGATCTTATGGATCATCTCAAGGCCAGGGACCAGGCGTTAAAGCCCTACAAGACCTCAGGTAATCCAATGGATCACCTAAATATTGTTCTCTCTGAATGCCTGCACAAGACTAATACGCCAGGCAAAAGCAAATCATTTCAAAGCTTCTTTCAATAGTAATTTAACCCACTCATCTAAATTCTGGAAGGTGGTTAAATCAATTCCCCCACCCAGCCTCCCACCCCTGTCCTCATCATCAGCAACTGCTCTTTTCCAACTCTCTTGTAGTGGCCACGAGTTTAATGCATTTTTCACTAATTGTGCATCGGCACTTTTATCTACTCATCTGACAGTCCTGCCTAACACTGTTAACGCCCCCATGCCCAGTCTCCAACTCTTCACCTTCCTTCATCTTTCATCCTGTCACCACATCCAATGTACTTGCAGAACTCCTCTCTCTTAACCCTCCAGAGGAAATGCTCTTTGGGTCTGGACTCCAAAATGCTCTATTTGTTGGCCTCCACCATCATGCAGCCCCTGGCTACTCTCTTCAAGCTCTCCTTCTCCCTCAGTTCCATCCTATCAGAGTGGAAGCATGCCACAGTTATCCCCTTCCCAAGGGCTGTGACCCTCCTCTTCTGATAACTACCACCCATCTGACTCTTCCTATATTAGCTGAGATGCAGGGCACCTTGTCCTCTCACAACTGTCCTCCTTTCATGACTCCTCTTGCTTCTTCTCTCTTACTAGTCTGGTTTTGAAATCCTCCACCTCCACCACCCTTTAAGGCTCATAGATGCCATCCTTACAGGTATGGATAAAGTCATATAACCTCTGCTATTTTTGTTGATCTGGCAAAAGCATTCAACACTGTCTCCCTCCCTCCTCCTAACTAAGCTCTCTCTTGCAGGGCTCTCTAGCGAAGCCACCAGCTGGTTCCTCTCCTACCTGGTAAGCAGGTCCCAATCTGTCAGAACTGGCAACAACACCTCTGCCACTCTCCCGGTAACCACCAGTGTTCCACAAGGCTCAGTCCTTAGCCCCCTCCTGTTCTTCATTTTCCTAAATGATTTACCCTTTGCCTGCCCAAAGTCTTCCATTCACATGTATGTGGATGATACTGTACTGTATACATCCAGACCCATGACTCCTGATGTAGTGATCAGACTACAGAAGGACTTCGGAAATGTCCAGCTCTGGTTTTGCACTAATCAGCTGTTTCTCAATGCCAAGAAAACAGTCTCCCTAACCTTTGGCACCAAACAGAGACTTTCTACGCTCCCATCAATCCCCTTCTTCTGCTCCCTGGATGGGACTTGTCTGGAGGCATGCTCCTCATTTAGATATCTCTTGGTCTGGCTTGACCAGCATCTCGACTTTTCTGTACATGTCAAAGCTATCCATAGAAAGCTACATCCCAAGATGGGCGCCTTATACCACAACCGGGGTTGCATCCCGCTACTGGCACGCAGAGCAATTGTACAAAAATGATTCTCCCAATCTTTGACTACGGTGATGTAGTCTATAGTGCTGCTCCCAAGTCCACCCTTGCCAGACTGGACTCTCTCTTCCACTCCTGTCATTACACCCTTGACTGTCCCCCCTCCACTCATCACTGTGCCCTCTACCGCACACTTGACCTCCCCTCCCTTGTGAATCAGAGACAGTCCCACTGCGTAAGTTTCATGGCCAAATTCTGGTCCCAAATCCTTCTCCCCTACCTCAGCACTGTGCTGTAAGCACAGGCACCTCAGTGTATGTACTCAGGAACTTCGACTCGCCTACTGTCTGTTCCACTCAAGTCCACTGCCGCAGGTCAGGCAGCCTTTCATCTTGGATGCCCAAACTGTAGAACACCCTTCCTGAGCTATTCAGTACTTTGCCTCCACGCAACACCTTAACTCCTCCTTAAAATACACTTCAACACCACCTGCACATGGACCTGAATCAACTCTCAGAACTAGGTCCTAGTTGTCCACGGTACAGTGATTACCAACTACTGGATCAACTATTTACTGCACTATGTTTTGCCCGTAGCTGTCCAACTATCTATTTGCACTATATAATGTATGTACTGTTCTTATTGTATTCTTTATGGTGCACCTCAATTGTATGTTCTGTTTTGATTATTGTATTCATGCCCGTAACTGTCCAACTCTCTATTTGCACTATGTAATGTACAGTATGTACTGTTTTTATTATTGTATTCTTTGATGCACCTCAGTTGTAATTCCCCACCCTTTCCCCAGGAAGCATGTGGAATCAAGTGGTAGTCTGCTCAGTATACCTTCCTGGTAAAACTTTTAAATAAATAAATCTGATTACCTCAGCTTCACAAACCATGTATAGTCCCTTTACTGTTTTTGAGCTTATTTTGCTTTTCTTATGTGTTATGTCTATTATGTACTAATTTGCTTATTTTTATTCATTCTTTTTTGATGTAACTTGTGTGTATGTAAAGAGGATTACCTTGTAAACAGGGCATTGTTGCCCTAACAGTATTGCAAACCTTCCTTGACAGTAAGTAGAAGGAAGGAAGGAAGGAAGGAAGGAAGGAAGGAAGGAGATATTAGAATTCTTACTTTGATATTCCCTTGTATGCAAGTGAAACTTATGTACTCATATTGTTGTGTATATACAACAGTACCCATCTAAAGCTCATGCTTTCCACAGACCTTCACCTTATGCAGTTAAAAGTCAATAGTGTTTGTCATCCAACAGTGACAGATTAAAATTCTAGTGATGTCTAAACTGCTAACTTAATTGACCTAGATGTGTCAGGCATGCAGAGGCTATGAGACACTAAAGACTGCAGTTTTGCCACTGTGTGGACATAGGAGGTAACAGATGTGCCCTACCTGCACTTCTGGTTGCATTACTTATATCATCAGTAACAGTTGCTTGCCAGTGCTTTGCTGTCAAAATCAATAGACAGGAATAAAGTTTTGCTTCTGGTTATGAAGTCAAATTCAGTTCTCTACAGTTTCAATGAAATTACCACAGGGGTTAAGATCAAAACCTGGAAAACTGAAGGCTTATCATATTAAGGATTTATTTGAAGCAAGTCATATGCATATACAGTAGCATTAACAGTTTTGTGCTTCACTTTTAACTTAAAGCAACATACAGTAGTAGCAATGATGGGGAGGTCTAAAGTAAGGACACATCATGTTTTATTGTGAAAATGTAAAACATAAATGTCTAGTTACAGCCACCAAGCTATATATTATTCGGAAAGCAAATGGAACTTGTCTCACGGAAATGATTTAGAACTAATGTTGATGCTCATTGGTTATATGGTAGCCAAATATAAAAGTGGGACCAATGAGGGAGAAAGTGGGAGGTAGTATAGCCTAGAGGTTAGAGCATCCAGCTGTGAACCTAGTGATCCAGCAGACCTGGATGTGAGTCCCACAACTACCACTTGCATACTGCATGACCTTGAATAAGTCATTTGCCTCCCCATGTTCCTGGGTGGCACCTGTATACCTGAGCCAGTCTGCCATTCTCAAATGGATTCAGATTCAATGGTTCATTTGTTTGACAAAATTTGTGTTTGCAAAGATTAAAAACATGTTTACATAAGTAAAAACCAGTGATAAAACAGTTAATAAAAGTTGTAAAGATTTCCATTGACACATTGCCAGTATACTGTATATAAAAAAATGATTCATATAACCCTTGAGTATTTTGGATTTATAAAGGAAAGGGCCTTAGCTAATTCTGGACAAACCAGAATGTAAATGAGTCGCTAGGGATTCGGGTCTGACTACCTACACCCGTGTTCCTCAAACAAATATTCCACAATAAAATGATAAAATAAAAAATCACAGTGCCCTAGTTAACTTGGGTGAAGTATGAGTCATTAACAGCCTAAGGCTTCACCCACAGTGATATCACTTCCACGCAAACATTTGCATATCTAATGTATTATATGCAGTAATTTATGAAGTGTCATATACCTAGCATTGATACAACAGAAAACAAATCGATATGCCATTATTCAGTCAAGGTTTTAATTTACTTATGCCTAGCCTGAAATTAAATTTGTTTAATCCAGTAGTCTACAACAGATGCCTACAGACATCCAAAAATGATTATGGATAAATACAGCAGACAGGAAAATCTAGAAAATTATTATTGTAAAACAGATGATGAAAAGATTTTTCCAGATATTGTGTTGACAATTGAAGTGACATAAAATATGATGCTTCCAGCCTCATTTCTGCTCTAGATTAAATACAGAATTTATACATTTTAAATAGGCAAAAGTGCACAACTGTAAAGCACTTTTGGAATGATATAATGCACATTATTCCATAGAACATGTCTTGCTTTTGTTACGGGCATAATTTAAATAATAGATTGTCATATTGCACATAACTACTGTGTATATGAATATGGTGTTCTAGCCAGCTCTGCACTGTACTGCTAAAGACTTGAATAGCCAAATTGTCAAGAGCCTCATTAAAACTGGAATGTGATTAGTTTGAATAAAATCTCTCTCTCGCTCTCCCACTCATTCACTTTCACTCCTAAATGTTCTTTACCTTTTTTTAACCAACTACAGGGAAAAGATATTCCTTACGGCATCTGCATAACTGCTACCATCTTCCTCTAGAAGGAAAACCTCTTGCTCAGACACCATCCAGCACACAACTCCCTACTTCTCCCACCCTTGCATTCTCTGGTGTTTTTCCACCAGAAACACCCTCCATTCAACTCTTTGGAGGCACCACCATTATTCAGAGTTATGGGAGAAAGTTGAGTGAGTAATAAGACTCTGGCTACCCAACTGAGAAGGTGGGCTGCACAAGCATTATTACGTGGTCATTCCCTCAAATTTTCCTCCTAATTTACTTACAATAACACTGTTCTTGAGGATACAAAGCTGCACATGCTAGCAAAGTAGCCCCTCTCCCATCTAAGAGTTGAGAAAGATGGCATGAGTTCATTTTCAGGAGGGTGCTCCCATAAACATTTATTTGACCACCTGTGTCTGAGTTAAATGCTTGGATGCTGGGATACTCTTCAGGCCAGTGCAGGGCTGCAAAATAAGGGCTAGCAAACACACAGTCCTCAACAATAACTGAAAGTCCATAACTTGATTAACGTCTAACCATTAAATTTCTTAAAGGTAAAGCTCATAAACATACTATTAGAAAAGTGTACTGATCACAGTACAGTGGATCCAAGTTCAAAGCAAAGTCCCTATTTCATAAGGGTGAGTTCTTTGGCATGCTAGTCCACAATTATTTGAGTCAAGGTACTTTTAGGAAATGCATACAACCCAGGTGCACATTTGCTTTTGATAGCAGCGTGGTTTTATACCCAGAATATGAAGGACTCGCATGAGGTAGATTTAAACAGAGACTATTTCTGCTGTAATTAAACAATAGCAGCAATGAAATAGGGGGGTTGCTATGGGGCATTTTGCTCAGAAACTAGCCAATGTTTATATCCTAGCAGCTTCCCCCAGACTGGGTACGCTGAGTACCCACATTGCTGTTGCCCCCTATGGGAGGGTGCACTGTAGCCTGACCTGGGTTCTGGTGCATCCACCTCATCATGGAATTGCAGCAGCCAACGTAGAGGCCTAGGAGCCTCCATAATCTATGCTAATTCCGTGCTTTGGTCCCAGCTAATCTATGACCTGTGTGGCATACCATACAATTTACAATAGGGAAAAGAGGCACTTCCCACTTGGGGACTGCAGTTGCTTGGGTCTGGCCACCTCACCCTCTACCTCATCAGCTCCAATTGAGCACACAGTCCCTGGCCAAATACAGAACATCACATTATAGGGTAATCCCCCACTACTGAGTAAGACGGTGGGGCACCTTGATACCTAACATATGTCTTCACAAAGTCCAAAACAATTACATTCTGCCTTAGAGGCAGCACATTTAGCTTATGGTGATTGGACATGATGATTCCTTTGCAGATTCAACTTTCTGCAGACTGTCCACAATTTAAGGAATGATGATTCCTTTGCAGATCTGACTTTCTTTGGGGGAGCCCAATTTAGTAGGGGAAAGGTCCCCATCAAAATAAATGCAATAGTTTATAGAGGGAAGGTCCCTGAAAATAAAGCAACAATTCCTTTCTTGAGGCCTTCTTCTAATGAACTGGCCAGATAGCATTCTGGAAAGTGTCTCAGCAGGTTCAAACAGATGGTTCATTTCCAGCTGCAGTCATTTATTTGCAAAAAGGAATAATTTGTCAACAGTTACATATGGGGTTTGATAGTCAATTTTACTGGGTTCTGCCACTACCCTGGGAGGGTTCTCCCACAACCTTCAGGGTTCTCTCACTACTGCAGCCTCTCACTACTCCCACAACCTTCAGGGTTCTCTCACTACTGTAGCCTCTCACTATCACAGAAATACTTTCTCACAGCAGTACTGTGATAAGATTTAAATATAGGTGTATTACACTTTTAGCAGGACCTAACAGATCCTTTAAACAATTAGTCCAGTGGAAGGCCCATTACAGCCAACCTAGGAAGCTCCAATATCACATGTCCAGTGAAAACCCAACTGTTTCCCACAACCATGGTTACTGTATTGACCCTGTGACTGCTGCCACAGGAACCCTTGGGTATATAATAATAATAATAATTTTTATTTATATAGTGCAATTCAGATTATCAAAGCACTTTACATAAAACATATTACACAAATCCTATAAATAGATCAACTTCCAGTTAAAAACATAACATTTCTCATAAACACATCCAGATCAATTTAAAATTTTCAAAAACATAAAATATTAAAAGCTAGATTGAATAAATAAGTTTTAAAAGCAATCTTAAAGCTCTCCACGGTCCTGCAATCTTTGATCTGACGAAGTAGAGAGTTCCACAGGGATGGCTCCATGAACATAAAGGCCCTGGCACCAGATGTCTTCAACTGCACCCTGGGAACCTCTAACAACCCCTTGTCAGTTGAGCGGAGAGGCCATCTGGTGCTATAAGTAACCAGGAGCTCTTGCAGATAGCTCGGACTCAGCTTATTGCCAGAGTCTACACACATATCTCATGTCCCACATCAATCCCATATACATGCTAAGGTATAAAGGAGCTAGTACTTCCAGATTAAAATGCCTATGTGGGCTTTCCCCTCTGGGAAACCAACAGCCCATTTACTTATAGAGATGCATAGTCTGGACCTCCTGGTGTATCCAACAGAGGGAGGCAACAAGAGTACCTTAAATAATTATTTCTTTAAAGTTAAACAGTTTAAAATTTCTTTCATCAGAAGCTGCACTTATCCAAGTCTGAAAGAAAAGGCTTTTCCTTGAGGATCAGCATACTGTGGGGGATTCACCCCACAGGTGGTATGATGAGATGACCGCTGCCAAGATCCCTAGGTTTGGTGGAGAATTTAAGTTCCAGTCAGGCCTCTCAGCTGCAGTACTTCAGCTGCCTGCAGTGAGTCTCTCCAACTCCTCCTTTACCAGACTGAAAGAGTGAACAACCACACTTTATGATTTACTAGTCACCAGGAGTTGGCCACACCCTCTGGAAACTCCCAGATAATCCAGCCAGCAGCATTTTTTCAGACAGATTGGAGTTAATTCTTAGAGGTCCATAAACCTACAGTGAAGCCATGGGGGTTACACATGCCTAATGCACCGCATCATACATAAATCCTCCTCCTCTCTCTCTCTCTCTCTGTGTTCTCCTGTGCAGTGCTACCTGTGGTCACCTAGGTGACAGTGTTGTAGTGCAAACACATCACCTTCCCTGGAAGTAAGTGTTGACTATGTGCTCAGTTCTCTACTAGTGACCTTCATCAATGCCCTGAGCTTGGGGCACAAAGCTGCTTTGCTGCCATAGCAGAATCTGAAACCATTAAGATATAAGTCATCTCCCCTGTATGTCTAGTGTTCACATTCCTGCAAGCTACATATAAGTGAAATTGTCATTGCAGATAGAAACATAAAAACTGACAGCAAAAGGCCTAGTGGTACTGTTCTGTCTGCCCATTCACACAGTTGTTCACTATAAGCAGTAAGAGCATGGACCACCATACTCAAAAGGTTAACAGGGCAGTGACCATGTTAATTGCACCATTAACCAGGAATAGTGTGGTCGGATGGGGTAGTGGCCATATTCAGAAATCCCCCATGAGCACCGCTAACCCAGTATCGTGGACAATAAAAACATACCACTGTACCCATGGAAATGAGGGGTCCTCTTTCACACAAGGCACAGTAGTATATTCAAAGGTTTTGAAACTGGTAAACAGCCTGCATTGCAGCCTTGTTTAATGCTTTCAAAACCCTACTCTTATCACAGTGTACACTGTTGTGCAGACCCTACCCCAGCCAAATGCTCTGTAGTGGAAGTCCCTGACAGTGTCATCATTGCCTTGATCACCATACTGCTGCTCTGTAAGAGATATTTTATATATTACCTGAAGTCCAGTTGTCTCCCCATGCTCCCTGATCACCTGCATGGCAAAAGAGGAATCAGTCCTGGTGTCCAGCAGTCTCCCCCCCAAACCCAGTCACCTGCCTGGTAAAAGAGGAATGTTGTCTGATGTGTATTAGGTCCCTCACTCCTGATTATTGATCTAATCACCCATCTTGCATTAAACAGTCTGATTCCCTTCTCTGACCCCATCCACTCTGGACCCTCCACCCCGCTCCCCTGGTGGCCTCCTCTCTACACACTAATAATGGAGAATCCAGAGACCAGCACAGGCCCTCAGGTCACCAGCTTAACCAACTGCCATTTGACTGACAGGAAGTAAGTGCATGCCTATTGTAGAAACAATGATCAGGGGTGGAAGGACCATTAGATATTAGGGATTGATTCCACTGATTCGGAAGTGGGGGGACAACTAGACACCAGGTATTGATCCTTCTTATAACAGGAGGGTGAAGGAGACCACTAGACCCCAGGGAATAGAAAAAATACAGCACTTTTGCAATTCAATGCTTGTGTTTATTGCATAAAAGGCTTAAAGTGCATTAATAGGTGCAAAGTTAACATCCTACCAGACTACGAGCCCCAGTGCTTGTTAATCCAGTCGATGTTACTTTTGCACCTTTAAATATCTTTAACCACTTTATGCAATAAAAGCAGGTATCAGTTTGCAGGAGTGCTCAATATCTGTGTTTTTCTGTGCTGTTGATATTTACTGAGCACCTGGTTCAACATGGAACACAACCGATCACTGCAAACGGATAAAACATATGCAGCAAAGAGCACCAGGAATTAGGCACTGACTGATATCCTGCAGGCTGCTTACTGATGCAGTTTGTCATGGATCCCACACAGCAGGATACCATACTTAACTTGGTACTCACTGATTTGGACATGGTTGAAAGGTTTCTCTCAGGTAACCACTGGGGTCCAGTAACTATAACACTGTATGGTTTGAACTGGTGAGAGTGGGATAATGATGCCCCCTCAAAGACAATTATTAAGGATCTCAGATGTGTGGATTTTGGTATAATACAAGAGCTAGTCAGGGAAAAATTGGCAGGGAAAACCCAGACTGAGGGCTGGAAGGACAGTGGGCCATGATTAAGGGGGCTTTCCTGCAGGTGACCAAATCTTATGCAAGGAAGGTCACTAAAAGGAAAATGCACAAATGTTTGATCTGGTTCTAAAAAGGAAGGAAAGAGCCTTTGAGGGTGAAAAGAAGGGCCTTCACTGAGTACAAGAGGAACAAGGGAGAGGAAGCCTGGCAGTACTATAAGGCTAAGCTTAAAAATGCAAGGAAGGAGAGCCAAGACAGACAAGGAACTGTGGCTTACTGAGGGACCAAAAGGTGGGGAAACAAATTTTAAGTACATAAGGGAAGAAAAGGAACATGAGGGGGATAGTTAATCTAGTTGGGAGGATATAGTGAAAGTTGATCAGGAAGCAAATGTAATAAACAATTACTTCTGCTCAGTATTTATTTATTTTATTTAAAAGTTGATAAGCGGGAAAGGCATGCTGAGCTGAGGCTCGATTTCAGGTGTGACCTGGGGCAAGGGCAAGGGTACAGTTTACACTTGATGCAATAATAGCAAACAACAGTTAAAGATTAGTACAAGACTAAATAAGTACATAACAGTTTAAAATTGGTACAGGTAAAGAACACAGGGGCAGTAACAATACAACAAAGCAATGCTCCGTGGCATGTACAGTAATACACACAGGATGGGGGCAATACATGAAGCATCTTGCTAGGGTGGAAGGCAATGGTCCTCTGCTGGAGAGTGGTGTCAAGGCTGACACACGGGGGGTCAGGAAATGGGAGGAGTACAGATCTTAGTTGGCATGGTAAAAAGGGTCTAGAAGCTCTTTGGGTAGACAAGGCTCCTGGTCCTGATGATATGCATCCATTAGTACTTAGGGAACTGGCTACATAACTGGCAGTACCCTTAAACTGTCTATTCAATGACTCATTGAAATCTGGAGTGTTGCCAGCAGACTGGAGATCCTCTGATGTAGTACCTCTCCACAACCTGGGGGAAGGGGTAGGGAGGATCCAGGCAACTACAAGTTTATTAGTCAAGGAAAACTTGGTGCCCTTCTTAGAGAATAATCAACTAAAGGGTATCAATCAACATTCTTTTGTGTCAGGGAGGTCATGCCAGACCAACCTGATACCATTTTTTGACTGGGTCATCAAGGCAATTTACAGAGGATAGGCAGTAGATTTTCAATACTTTGACTTCAATAATGTCTTTGATTTGGTGGTACCACACAGGAAACTGCTAAAGAAGTTGAAGGACTTGGGAGTAGAGTGGGGTTTACTTAGATAAGTGAGAAGTTGGCTTGGAGGGAAGGCAACAGAGGGTAGTGGCGAATGGTGCTGAATCAGTGGATGAGGAGGTCACATGAGTGCCACAGGCAGTCCGGGGACTTGTCCTATGTAGTATATTTATGTGACCTAGGAAAAAGAATCCAGAGAAAGTTATGTCCCTTTCTTGACAACACAAAGCTATGTGGTAGGGTAGTTCACAGTGAAAGGGTGCAGGTGCTCCAGAAGGACCTAGAGAAACTAGAGGGACGGTCTAAGATCTGGCAGTTGAGATTCAGTGCTAAGAAGTGCAAAGTAATGCACTTAGGGAGACAGAAGCCACACAGAGGATACTGGATGGAGGATCCAGACTGGTCATTCAACAGAGGAGAGAGCTCTGGGGGTCATCATCAGAGGCTCCCTCCAGCAAATGAGTTAATGTAACAAAACATACAGCAAGCCATCCAAGATATTGGGTTGTATAGGGAAGAATTTTGACAGTGGGAGAAGTAAGGTTATTTTAGCAGTGTACACATTCTTGGCGAGGCCTCACCTGGAGTACTGTGCCTAGTTCTGGGGTCCTCACCTGAAGAATGACATTGACAGACTAGGGCTGGTACAGTTAGGGTCACCAAGATGATCCAGGGCCAGCAGGGCGGATCCTATAAGGATAGGTTGGAAGCCCTAAACATGTACTCACTAGAGGTCTGGCGGGGTGGGGTGACATAACTGAAAACATATACATTTCTCAGTGTATAAACAAAGTGAATAGAAGACCTATTTGTAATGAATAGGGATGCAGTCACTTGGGCTCATGACTGGATGTTTGCAGGAGGCAAGTTCATGAAAAATGTGAAGGAGCCCTACTTCACTGAGAGGGTGGTGGAATCAAGGAACACACTGCTGGTGGAAGTGGTGCAGTGGCTATCCTAAACAGGTTTAAACTTGGTTGGGACAGGGCAGGGGACTCATAGTCCCCATGCGGGCCACACAGATTTGTGTGGTGGGGGAACGGGGGAGGGGTATCAGCCCACCAGCACACTAGGAAGGTGGGGGTGTGGTAGTATAGAAACATAGAAACATAGAAGTTGATGGCAGATAAGGACCGCAAGGCCCATCCAGTCTGTCCATTTGTTCTGTCTTATGAATCTACCATAGGCCTTTACTCTGTCAATGGCCTATCTAGTCATACTTATCTGTATTGCTCCCTTATGCCTATCCCATGCCTGTCTGAAGCCCTGCACTTGTATTCATATCCACCACTTCCTCAGGTAGGCCATTCCATGCATCTACCATCCTTTCTGTGAAAAAGAACTTCCTCACATTACCCCTTAATTGGCCTCTCACTAATCTCATGCTGTGTCCTCTAGTCCTGCTATTTTTCTTATATTGAAACATGTTAGACTCTTTCACCTTGTTAATGCCCTTAAGATGTTTGAATGTTTCAATCGTATCACCTCTCTCCCTCCTTTGTTCTAGGGTATACATATTGAGCTCCATTAATCTGTCCTCATATGTTTTCTAATGCAGTCCCTGCACCATTTTGGTTGCCCTTCTCTGGACTACCTCCATTTTGTTAAAGTCCTTGTGCAGGTGCGGCCTCCAGGACTGCACGCAATACTCAAGATGGGGCCTAATCAGTGTCTTGTAAAGAGGGATTATTACCTCCCTCTTGCAACTTGTGTCATCCCTACTAATTCACCCCAACCGCCCTTAGCCTTACCCACTGCTTTAGTGGTCTGCTTGGATGACTTCAGGTCATCTGTGATGATGATGCCTTTCTTTCTTCCTTCCCTTGTGATTGCCAGCAACTCCCTCCCATCCTATAGGTAGCTTCAGGGTTTCTCTTCCTATGTGCATAATCTTGCACTTCTTTGAGTTAAAGCCCAATTGCCACTCTTCAGACCATTTTGACAGTTTTTCAAGATCTCTTATTCTGCCCACCCCATCTGGATCATCTACTCTGTTGCAGATCTTGGTGTCATCTGCAAACAGACAAACCTTACCCACCAGTCCATCTGTAATGTCACTGATGAAGATGTTGAAGAGGACTGGCCCCAGAACTGTTCCCTGAGGTACCCCACTTATGACTTGCATCTCTTCTGACTGTATACTGTTTACCACCACTTTCTGTTTTGTACCCACCAACAAGTTTGCCACCCAGATGACCAACTTCTGACCTACCCTGAGCCTACCCAGCTTATTAATCAATCTTCTATGTGGAACAGTATCGAAAGCGTTGCTGAAGTCAAGTTAGGCTACATTAACTTCACCCCTTGGTGCACCACTCTGGTTACCCAGTCAAAGAAATCTATGAGATTAGTTTGACAGGACCTTCCTACTATAAACCCATGCTGTCTTGGATCCTGTGATCCTATGGATTCCAGGTGTTGCATTATCCTTGACTTAAGGGTGCCTCCATAATCTTGCCCACTACTGAGTTAAGACTGACTGGTCTGTAGTTCCCTGCCTCCTCCTGCTGCTACTCTTGTGGGTGGGATCACATGAGCCCTTCTCCAGTCTTCTGGGACCTCTCCTGTTCTCAGAGACTCACTAAATAGTTCTGCTAATGGCTCTACTAGTTCCATCCTTAGCTTCTTTAGTACCCTGGGATATATGCCACCAGGTCCTATTGCCTTGCCCACCCTGAGCTCAGCGAGCTCTTGTAGACTCTGTCTTTTGTGAAGGGACTTGTGCACCCCTCCCCGTGTCCATGGTGCTGAACTGTGGGCCTGCCCTACCTTCTCCCAGTAAATACTGAGCAGAAGTATCTATTTAGGATAGATGCTTTTCCTTGGTCCTTCTCCACACAGTCCCCCTTATCCCCTTTCATCTTATCAATACCCCTTCTGTACTTTCTCCTTTCACTAATATATCTATAGAAAGTCTTGTCCCCTTCTTTTACTGTTTGTGCTAATGTTTCCTCAGTTTGTGCCTTTGTCTGTGTAACCCCTAGATGGCGCTATCCAAAGGGCTACTACCCCTGCCTGCTGGGCTAGTAGCAGGTTAAGGAGGCTGAGTTCTGAAATGGGTGCCTCCACCCAGAGGTCAGGGTTGGTAGGGGACAAACTAGCC
This sequence comes from Neoceratodus forsteri, assembly GCA_016271365.2. Classification (NCBI taxonomy): domain Eukaryota; kingdom Metazoa; phylum Chordata; order Ceratodontiformes; family Ceratodontidae; genus Neoceratodus; species Neoceratodus forsteri. The sequence goes on from CM057452.1 coordinate 947,239,746, forward strand.
TGGGCACAGCCCTCTGAGACACTGTAACCCCACTCTGTTCTTGCTAGTGGCCACCACAATATGCAATAATTACTTTCACAATACCTCTGAAGTACTTTGCAAGTACCCACACCGTTCACAATTACCACCAAGGCTGACTTCTCCGGTTCAACCCTGGGACCCCCTGTAAAACAAGGTTAGGCAGAGTAAATGGTAACAATACAAAATTTTGAGCACAAATTGGAACCACAGTCTGGTTGAATGCAGAAACATGTAGATCTGATTTATTCAGGGGGGTTTGAACAAGGGAGGGGGTAATCAGGTTAATTAACACTGGTTCTATCAATCACACAGCAGTGCATGCAGTCAGAGCCCTAACACAGTTACACTCTCTGGGTACCCAGTTGGAGGAAAGGTAGGCTAGCCAGGCCGTCACCCAGGGTAGGCTGGCATTGCAGCTGATCGGGGTCCTGTGATGGAAAACAACTACAGTACACTTTTTGTAATCGAGTCAGATGGCTCAGTTCATGAAAGAAAGAAACAACACAGCAATCAGATGACATACTTAGATTAAAAGATAGTTGCAGGGTGCTACCTTGATGGTTACTCACGATACCCAAGACTGGACACAGGATGGACAAAATTGAGGACAGTAAATGAGTTCTCTGTATTGGTAGGAGAAGGAGGGCCCACGATTCACCATGGTGTAGTTCCTGTTCAGGCGTGGAACAGGGCTGACCCTGGGCAGGTCTCTCGTCGATAGCTCTTCTCTGTGCAGTAGGGTAGGATAGCAGGGCCCTTATGACAAGGCCCAGCCACATGGAGCTGACAGCGGATTCAGTCCATTTGTGCTGGACACATGTCCAGCTAGCAGAACACAGTTCGCAACCTGGGGAACCAAATCACAACCCCCCTTCCAGCACACAGTACATTTATATGTAAGGCAGTTATACTGTACCAGGCACAATACTCCCCAGTCATGATCGCACAGTCTCTGCTTAAACCGGGTGCACAGAAGTAGCTGGAGTTCCTATCAGGCAGATTGCATGCAGTAAAATCTTAAGTCCTTTGCAGGTTGAGCCTGGATACACTTCTGTGGCTTAATTCACTCACACGAACTCGGATTTAGTCTGAAAGAACATCTCTCTTTCCCTTCAGGGCACTGGGCAGACTTGCAGGCCTCACTCAGGCCTTTTCACAGTTCTCCTGCTCAAAACCACGCAGATCACAGCTCGAACTCTCATGAGCTGCTCCTCTCTCAACTCCCAACTCAGAACTGGCTTGCCAGCAAACAGCTCAGGAGATTTCCCTCAGATCCAAAAGGTTGGTTGGTCAGCCCAACTCTCAGTCACAGCAGAGCTCCCCCTTCAGTAACAAAAAGGCGCCAACAGTCCAAAACTACAAATCCCATGCTCTGTGTCCATTCAGCCCCTATATGCAGGTTCCATTTTAGAGTCCCCCAGCACTGATTGGTCTAATTCGGCAGTTCTGGACCAAAATGGTAGAGATGGACAGAAACCCATCGCTGCAAAGAAGGCAGGTTAGAACAACAACAATGTCCTTATCACTCTAAATGATTTTTCAGCAACTAGTTACATCTTTCTACAGAGCTCCTCTGCACAGTTAGAGATGGCAGAAACTGAGCTATTTCCTGGCAGGCCTGAGGCAGGACTCGAGCATGAAAACACTCGGCCCCACTCCAGATTAATATTACTGCAAGCTAGGCAGCTCTTAAAGCAGCAGTACAGGGAGGCTGCACAGGCACTCACTGGCAATACATTTAACATGGCTAAATGCCGAACACCATCCTGGCAGCGAGCATTTAGGCAAGCTTGTGGAAGACTTTTCAGGAACCCCCATTTGTAGGGGGTTACAACTGCCTTACTGCCTTCCCTGCTTCCCTTAGGGAAGTTGGTATGCCTCCCTATCTTCGTCCCGCTGCAATTCCTAACATTTCCTAAAGGCCAACCTTTTGGCACTGATCTTTTCTGCTACTGTTTTTGAGAAGCAAAGTGGTTACCTCGTTCTTTTGCTCTTGCTTTCCTCCCTAACACAATGGGATGTTGCTTCATGTATTGCATTCTTAATGCTTTCCCACTTTGCCTGTACCCCCTCACCTGTATTTCTTCTTGCCTGGGCTAGCTTAACTCTGTTGGCCATCTTATCAAAGTCAGCTCCATTGAAGTCCCATATTTTTGCCTTAGAATGGGATGATTTAGATCTAGTTGCCAAATTGAACCACAGGATGTGATGGTCACTCTCCCCCCCCCGGGTGACCTTCTAACTGGAGATCTGTGATTCTTTCCTATAGTTCGTACTAGATCCAGGATAGCCCTGTCTCTTGTGGGTTGTTGTACCAGTTGTTTGAGGCCCTCCCCCTGCAGAAAATCCACTATGTGTCTAGTTATGGAGGATTTTCCTGCTGGTATTAACCAATCTGTATCTGGCATGTTGAAGTCTCCCATTATCAGAACCTCCCCTTTAGCTGTCTTGTTTTGTATAACTTCTAACAATAATGTGTCTATGTGCTCCCCCTGGTCTGGAGACCTGTAGACAACTCCAGTTCATATGGCTGTCCCATTTTCTGTTTCCAGGGTGACCCACAGTTCTTCTGGCTCCTTATGTGCATTCTGAATTTCTGTAGCTTTGATATTTTCATTGACATAAAGGGCCACTCCCCCCCTTTCTGCACCTCAGTCTCTTCTGAACAGTACTTAGCCAGGTACTGAAATAAATCTACCCTGTGGATCCCTGACCATTTGGATAAGTGAGAACAGAATTTTCCTGGTTATCAAGATCATGACGTCACAGCTTTGGGTTGTACCCTCTGCAGAAAACCGTGACCTACTTGTTGTCGCCTCATCTGAATGGCTTTGGAGTCCAGCAGGTGAGATTCCTGTATGACTATAACACCTGTTAACAATAGGGACAAATGCTTTAATACCTTGTATTGTTTCAATTTCTGTCTGACCCCTTTGACATTCCACGTAGCAATTCTCAGATTATTAGCCATAAGCTATGCCATACATGAAGTTGAACAGGAAATTCAGAAGTATCATCAGGATTGCCAGTATCTTTACCCTCCAGGAATCTGTGTTGTACCTCTTCCCTCCCTTCCTTCCCATGTTCCCAAACAGCCCCCTTCTAAGCCCCCAAACCAAACAAAAAAGAGAGAATCAAGTCTGTATATTTGAATCAACCCAGACCCCCAGTCCCCCAAACTGTTGCAGACTACGTTCCGCAGATCTCCTTCACTATAGCTCCCTCCCTCCAGCCACCTTTAATTGTTACCAGTTCCCCCCCTTATAACAGTAAGCGGGGAAAAAATGCTTTGAAAAGAAGGAACTCCCCTGAGCCATACAGGGAGGGTACAGTTTTTATATGTACCTTATGAGTTTCTTAACAAACTAATCCAAATAATGTATACCAAATGTGTATACAAACTAATGAACTGAATAAGATATTATCTGCTGCTCAGTATAACAACAACAAGAACAGTAACCCTCTCTATGAATTAGATCACAAGTCATAGGTTTGGTTTATAATAATGAGCAGATTGCGATCTGACCTTTTTCTGAACAGTGACTTTAATTAAAAGCAAACTTTAAATGTGGGGTTACTAAGAGCTGAGACTCTAAAGGGTAGATTAACTTGAAACATCATTTCTACCTAATGAAACCAGCTACCAATAGCTCCTTAAGAAGTAGGTGACAAGCTCCCTCTGGTGGGTGCTGTGAGGTATAATTTCTGCCCAAATGGAAAGGTGAAAAAACAAGCGTGTGCACAAACATAAATGGGTCCAAATAATAAGATATACATGTGCAAACATGATGCTTCTGATAGTTATTAACATAATTATGCCCAGCAGAAAAACAGAAAGACCCAGGAACATTATTAATCAAGAGCAGTCAATGTTCCACTGGACGAAATTGGGCTATAAACTTAACTGAACAGGAAGGATAAACAGACCTAAAGTTCCAGCACATAGGGCCATCCTTACACCATATTTGCACCATTTCAGGTGTATTTATCACAAAATGTGGTGCCCTTCTATTATTTATTAGTGAAGCTGACAGACCTTCACTGGGTAAATTCAAGTGTCTCAAAAGAGATCAGGTAATGTGGCCTTGAGGCCTGTATGGGCTGCATCTGAATCTTCAGCTTTGCCAAGTACCCACAATTTAAGACCTGGAGCCGCCAGGATAGTTCATATAAATCGTACCCCGCAGTGATGAGTGTGGATACAGGGATGAAAAGCCATCCTTCGTCAACGAATGGTGGCAGGAAGATCTTGCACTGCTTGAATCCTGGTTCCTTCCCATTGGACCTCTTGTAATTCCTTCATTTTGGATAGAAATGCTGATGCTCTAGATAATTTAAGAATCTAAAGATCAGTGGGAATCAGTCTGAGTGCCTTATGTGCCCTCTTATCACATATTTAGGGCCAAATGAAGAGGGTCCAGCAATTTTCTCTATGAATTTTTGTATGAAAAGGATGGCATCCTGCCCTTCTTCAGCCTCTGGGAGCCCATTGAGGACTGCATTGTTCCTACGGCTACAGCCCTCAAAATCTTCTATTTTTAGCTACATTTTTATAGTCTTGTGCCTTGTTGCCACTAGTTCGGAGTCAATCTTATCACAGCATTTTTCTAGCTAATTAATATGGGCCTCTGAATCTGAGGTTCATCGGGATATGTTCTCTAGAGCTTGGGAGATAGATTTAATCTCTGAGGTAAGCGAACGGAACTCATCCTTAAAAGGTCTAAATTCAGCCAAGAAGCCAGCCTGGGTGAACGGCGCTAAGTCTGAGGGAAAACTGGAAGTCCCTGGTGTGTCAGCAGTGCTAGAGGCCCTAGGCTTCTTCGGGCCTTTTTCCTGAGCTGCCGGCAGAGTACGTTTTGGTAGTGCTCTCCGCATTTCAACCTCCATGTAGGAAATCTCACAAGCCAGCAGTAGAGAAGACATGCAGAAGTCTTCTGAAGTCTTCTTTAAGGCTTTACTCATTTTTAAACTCAGATAATAAACAAATAAAATGAACAGGTGGCTGGAGTGAGAAATCGGAGCTAGCACCAGGCTACCTGCACCACATGGTCTCCTAGTTTAAATATTCTGCAAAGACATCAAACGTCTACCCCAATGCACTGACTCCCTCCTCAGTCAGATGCAGTACATTGAATTTAAAGAACTTCCTCTCCCAAAACTGTTGCCAGTTACCTACAAATTTGTGTCCTTTTTCCTGGCACCAGCCTTTGAGCCACATGTTTAGCTCCTCTATCTCCCCTTCTCTGACCTTCCATCCATCTGCCTTTCTCTCCCAGACTGGCAGGACCTCAGAGAAGGAGATGCCAAATGAAATAGATGACAGTTTGTCTCCCAGCCTGGTCAGGTGTTCCTTGGTCTCCATAACTGACCGGCTGGCGAGATCTTTAGTTCCTATGTGAAGTGAGCCAAAATGAAGATGGTGAGATTGATGGATAAACTCTGCACCAACCAGACAGGTTTTTGATTAAAGTGTCCCTTGCCTATACCAGGTGAAGTGTGCTGCCTCGATAAGTTCATGATTAAGGCAGTTCTTTGACTATTTGGCCACAAAATGGAAGTTTCACCAAAATCAAGAGGCAGGAGACACAACTCATGAAAAGTGGCCATGTATTCGCAACATCATCAAAGAAATCAGACCATGAGAAGAGGTGTGAACAATAACGATTGTGGAGCAGCACCTCCATGCCTTTGAACAGCATAACACTCTATTTTAAAACCATTGAAGTACTCTAAAAGCATTACTGTAAACTCTTAAATCACTCTAAAAATATTACTCCAACTCTTAAATCACTCTATAAAAGTTTACAACTCATAACTGTAATATTTAGTTTTACATACACAGTACTACACCAGAGTCTATGTAGATGCGTTAGGTGCCATAGATGATTAGGTAGTCAATATCAGAAAAAGATGAACTTCTGAGTATGTGCTTTCCATTGGCTGGCTTTTAAGAACTGAACTTTACCAAGAGCACAGGATTTAAACCACTGGGCAGTGACAAAAGCCAAGTATGAGAACAACACAAAGATTTGTATTCCACATGTAGATCCTCTGGGCTGTAACAAAGGACCTTAGGAAGAAAACATAGCACTTACAGTTCCAAGGGAATTAGCAAAATGAGGAACTTGTCAAAATGAAGAGCATCTAGGCCATCTCCATGGATCCTAGGGAGAAACCAGAAGAACCGAGTGTTGCAAACTGAAGAACCTCTGGGCCATCACTGCTGACCCAAGAAAGGGACCTGTTGATTATGCACAACTGGAGCACTGGATGAAACATTGAAAAACCTCTGGACAAGCACCATGGGTTCTGAGGAAAGAATCAGAAGAACTGGACCTTGATGAAGTTGAGGATCTGGAACACCTCCAGGCTGTCCACCTTAGGAGAATCACTGAGGAATGTGAAAAGAACCTTCCCCGAGTATCAGATGCCTATCTGTGAACCATTGTTGTTCCTTGCACCGCCTAGCTCACTGCTAAGGAGGAACTGGCCTTAAGAATCTGAAGAAAGCAGGTGACAAGGGTTCTTTAGCTCACTATACTATTCCTATCTGATGCCTGGCTCCAGTCATATTAGGATACAATGGGATGAATCACTGTCTCTGAATCATGCAGGAAGAGTTGTTGACATGCAGGCATTGCAATGGGCAGTAATAAAACTGAGTTTAAAAGGTGTACTGTCTCTTTATTTGGGAGTTGCTGGTTTGGCAGTCTTCAGACCATGCAACCATACCAATTTTACAACATATAGAAAGACAGAAAAAGACTGGCACCAGTCTCAGTTGCAATTACTTTACTGTGCAAAAAGGAGGGTTGTAAAAGTGCTTACGTAAAGTGCATTAGCAAAAACATTACAAGGCACACTCATGTTAGTAGTCCTCCCTCTGACCCTCTGACAAAGTCACAGAGCGAAACTGGTCAGGATTCTATAGCTAGGCATCCCAACCTTGCTGCCCCTGCTGCTAAAGTGGGTGTGCCTTGTAAATTTTTGCTAATGCACTTTACGTAAGCACTCATGCTGCTCTCCTTTTTACACATAAACTATCAGTAACTGTGAATGGTGCCAGTCTTTTTCTGTCTCTTTCATATGTTTTCTGACTGAGCACAGCTATACAGTGCAGCAACTAGTTGTTTGCTTTCAATTCTAGGACATGCAGAGCAAACAAGCCATTTTTTTAGCAGGTACAATCAATCTGAATTGGTTCAAAGCATGCAAGGGCAGTTTCTCAAGTCTTAGAGCATGCAATTACTATATAAACGTTCTTGAACAACTAAGGGCAATAGAAATTGTCTCATAGCAAATCAAGGCAACTTGAGCAAACAGGACAAATTTGTGCATGCAGGGTACTCTCACAGTCTCAGAGCATGCAATGGCAGTACAGGCAAATTTAAGCATGCAGGACAGTCTCATAGTCTCAGAGCATGCAGTGGCAGTACAAATTTAAGCATGCATGACAGTCTCATAGTCTCAGAGCATGCAGTGGCAGTACCGACAAATTTAAGCATGCAGGGCAATTTCAGTCTCAAAGCATGTATTTACATTGGTGCTATCCCTTTAAATGAGCAGTTTCTCTATGCCACACGGCCAGCTCTTTAAATTCATTCAATCAACAATCTGGCACTATTATTTTAAATAAACTGGGACTTGCACTTTCGTATGTTTGCTTTGTAACCAGAGGCACTATACCAGTTCAGACATTACATAGTTGGAGAATGTAATGGCTTGATATCTATTTCAGCTGAGCAGTCAAATTCAGTCTGTAAATGGCTGGGATACAACTAGCTAAAGTGGGTATGGCAGACTAAACTCTCCCTCCCACAGGCATTCACTTTGCTTTATGATTAAACAACGGAGTGTTCATCTCTTGCATAATTTATATAAATCTGGACTCTCAAACTTGCAGCATAAAACTTCAGCTCCAGTTGTTTGGCTCGCTTGCTTGGACCAAATATCACAAATAATCAATTAATTAGTCTTTACTTTACCATATCACAACTGGCAGGTTTGCATATGTCTTATGCAGTAGAGTCCCTATGCTTGGGGCTGGTCTCACTCTCAATGACCTGTGCACTGGAATCTGTGACAGCTATGCTGCAATGATGGGAACCTGTTTGCCTATCATCTCCTCCTCTTTTGGCTGGAGCTCCAGACACAGTGCAAATCATTGGCAGTTTTAACAATTACATACATTAGTCCTGGGCTACTAATTTCTGTTACTAGGCTACTGGCCTTACTTCTGTCCTGGCCTTTTGCTCTGCTTGCTTATTACAGCTGGGCCCTGTCCTGTCCACTCTGCTACCCAACTGGCATTTACATTCTTTAATATTAGCCCCATTATCAAATACCAAAAACTCTGAAGAAAGGCCTTGAGGAATCATCCACTCAGCAAACTCTTTAGTTTCTGCAAGAAATTCACTGCACTGTTATATTTGTACTCAAAACTAGCACTGCAGTATAAATGCAGCCTGCCTCTTATGTCTCAAGAAAGAGAACAAGGCAAAGGAATCATAAAAGAATGTTACGTGTCAAGCGACTGTCATGTAATCTTCAGTTTAACAAGTAGTTCATAAAACATGCCATGACAAAGGAAACTACTGTAGAATTAATGCATGGTTGCGGGGGAGGGGGGGTTGTGGCACGATGCCATGGGCCAAGTGCCTACAACCACCCAACCATGTATTAATTCCCCAGTAGAGGCCTCCTTTGAAGTGGCTTAATGCGCCTGTAACATGGCAAGTGCAATTCAAAAATTCTGGTTTAAGCCATTTGTTTACATGTATAAAAGACAAACACTTTCAGTGACTTTAAAAGTCCTCAGTCACCTGCCTCATCCTCTGTACCACAACTCCTATTTTTGTACTCTGTGCAATCAAGTTATTCTTCTTAATTGTGAGAGTGCACATTGCATGACAAACATTTTAAGAGTCAATATAGTAATAGTTTCATACCCAAAAAGCAGCCTTCTTAGTTTTGCCAGCTGTCATAGCTGTATGTTTAGCAGTAGCACTGCTGTCATCAGCTACACTACCATCAGGGACAACTTCATCTTCATGTAAAATAACAGTGTTAGCAGGGAAGATAGGAGTAGCCACCTTTCCACCTCCATTGTTGTTTGCCTTCCTTAAGGCCTATTCCAGGATTTTTTATGGCACTTTGGCTCCATGTCACATCAGTTTCAGAGTCAGATGACTCAGACTCTGACTCATTAGACATAAAGTTGCTAACACTGCTGATGTTGTCCATGCTGAAGTCTGACTCATGAATATTCGGGACAGTGGAGTATTGAAAGTATATGTAGTCACCATTTCATCGACTCTGTGGGTGATGGCCTGACAAACTTGTTTTATTTTGGTAACAGTGTCTCAGCTACCTTGCCCATTACTCCTTTTATGAGGACAGCACCTGAGCATCTCTTTGTATTTCCTTCCCGTAGAGTGGATTACTTGTAATGAAAGAAGATGTGCAGTTCTGAGCGACACTAATAGACTGGGAATTATTATAATTAATTTTTTTGTTCTGACAAAGACTGTTCAGCTGTGGCATTGTTAGGAGTATGCTGCTAGTACATGTGGCACTAGTTGAATGTAACTACTTTTCTGTTATTCACAAACTTTTGAACAACTTCCCCTCCCCACTGCTCTTCTATTATCATTTCTGCATTTCTGTCCATATTATTGCAAAAGATGACTGACCAACACAAAGAAAATGGCTCTTTGAATTACAAATGACGTTTTTGTTCCAAACTGACTTACAACAACAGACTATCCAAGGGGCATTTGGCTTCTGCTTTGCAAGATGGTTCAGACAATTTCTTTAAACAGCAGGATGATTTTCAAATCACACAAGACTCTTTGGGCTCGATTTTCAGAGTCCAGAGAATGCTCAGAGCATTGTGCCCGATCATGCGGTGCATGGAGCTTGCAACACTGTCCTGGCAGGTGATTGAATTTTCGTCCCAAGCACCAAATGCTGCATGTTAGACCACCTTTCCCTAGTCTAACTTGCTACATCTGGGGACCCTTTTATGGGACTTGCATCAAGTATTTGGTGCAAGCTGCTGTGAAATGAGCAAACTGTCACAACTGCACCCGACAGTATAAAATCAGGTGCAATTGTAGCAAAGGAGCCAAAAATGGCTTTTGACAGGGCTGGATGCAAGTCCTGCATCAGCCTTCTAAAATTGAGCTCTTTGAGTCCCCCACACACACACACCACCACACCATACACTTTCTCCTCAGTCAGTCTTTAACATTTATTGTCTCATTGTCATTTTCTTTCTCTGTTTTTTTCTTTAACCTACATATTTTTTTAATCTTGCTTTTCCTGAATGGGCTTAGGCCCAGAAAACCCCAACCCCACATTTTCCCTTATTTTCCTTTCAGTGACACAGTCTAAAAGTTTGAAACTGAAAGAGATGTCTGTGAGCAACTTCACTCTTTTATCTTCACTTTTTTACTCATTTAAGTCCTGATGCCTCTGTACTCTCAGCTCACAGCCAATCATTGGCCAAGTGCTGGCCCTGCTACTTCGAGCCACAGAATCCCTCAGATCTCACTTACCTCATTTACATGTATGATGTGACTGAGGAACAAGGATCAGTGTTGGTAGTTCCAGTTTCGATGTTTTTCAGTATACATGAACAGCTCCTTCTGATTCCAGAGAAGTGAATCAGTTTACATGTGAATCTCTTGAATGCCCGCAATGGATTCAAAATTAAGGTGAGCATGCTCAGTACTTGCAGGTGTGAGTTGGCAAGAGAAGGCCCATTAAAAGTTCATGGGCTGAATTTCCAAACGGAGGTGCAGGGCTTGAATACTGCCCTGCACCATGGGACTTAGGATTTGGGTGTTACTCCAACCCTCTTTGCCACAACTACATCTGATTATCAAATCTCAGGTGCAGTTGCGACAGTTTCCCTGAATTACGGCAGCTTGCACCAGATGTCCGGTGCAAGCCCCGTAGCTCAGATTCCCAGGTGTGGCACAGGCTAGACCACACAAATGTGATCTAAAGACCCATGTCTGGTGCAAGCATTTGAAAATCGAGAGCCATGTCCTGAGAATGATACAAGCCCCATGTGACATATGTTTGGTGCAGCAGGAGCTTGTGTCAGTCTTAGAGGTTTGAAAATCTGGTCCCATGCCTCCAAGAAGGACCTAGCAACTGATACCATTTACATATAGAGCACACTTGGGTTCTGCAGGCATCAATTACTATGAACTGCATGCTTTCAACCCAGTCTGAGAAGCAACCTGGTTAGAGCACCAGTCGGGTATACATGAATCTATAAACCATGATTTTTGCTTTGATTCCCATATTTACAGTGCTTGAACTGGGTTACAGCCCTCATGTAAATGCAGAAACTGCCACGCCAAGATCCCTGAACATCTCTTTGCTTCCTTGAAATAGTTCAGAGCAGCCATGTGTGGTTGCACTTAATACGCCAGCTTGCACATTCACAAGCTGGCAGACCAGATTGTACACTGGGATGCACTGCTTAGATGCCCCAAAACACTGCCTGTTCATACTAACATGGGCATTCTATCTATGTGTGCACATCTGTTTTCATTTTCTACAGATTTCTCTGTCTGTGTCCTCTTCCTCCACATTTGTCACCTTTCAACCTTTTTATTAGTGCCCTGTTATGTCCCCACATGAGGACTCCTTGGCCTATTCACTCCTACTATGCCTTTTCATACCCATCGTCACCTTTTTGTTTTCCAGATTCTATTCTTACCTTGCATATTATCACATTTTCTCTTGACGCCTCCCTGCATTTTTTCCCTACATACTGTATGTATCCCTTAGTTCCCCTTACCTCTCTATTAACTTTGCTTTTTTCTCTTTTAGATAATTCCTGAAGAAGACCTATGGTTGAAATATTTAACTCTATTTTCTATTTTCTGCATGCATTTAATATTGCTGTCTTGTTTCCATTATTTAGAGGTGGGTGAAGTTAGAAAACATCACTCTGTAGAGAAATTTATGAGTTTTACTGATTTTGTGATGTTTTCCTTTAAGGCAAAGTTCTGCCTTAAAAGAGAACTTTGCAAATGGTGAAATTGTGAACTTTGCCTGCCAATTTTGGCTGTAAAGTGATGTTTGCAAGGATCCATGGGATTGGAGGTCACATGGTGCTGCAATGAGCTGCATTGCCATGCAAGGCTGAATTCAGTGTAGGCGTGAAGAAGAGACAGTGTTAAGTGTGCTCTGTATCTTTGCACCTAAAACCTTTGGAAAGTGTTTAAAAACACAGTTTATTTTCTAACAAATCACTCCTTTGTGCCTTGTACTCTAGATCACCAATTACAGTATTTGTGTCATTTTTGTGATTTAGTTAGTTTCAAGTTGTACTTTCATTTTCTGTATTCTGTATTCTGTATGAGGCAGTGCTGGTGGGTGGGGGTAGGGGCTTAACTGCAGCAACTTTCAGCAAGAAGAAGGCTGGTTAGACAGCCTTTTCTGTTTTGTCAGTACTAGTGCTGTTGTAGTCAGAGTTTTGTGTGAAATGATTTCTCTGTTTTCTTTGGTTCATAATTTTAGTTCTGTATAACAGTTAAGTGTGTTTTACTGAATTATTTTTGTCATCGGAGTTTTACTATATTGCATTCATTTTATGGCTGCATAGGCGGAGCCATGCACGATATTATATGATGTAGGAAGATAAAATTACTGTGGTAGCATGTGGGAGGAATGTGAAGCAGTCGTCCTCCGCTAAGTGTTTTGACTGGTGCTGCAGCACATATCTCTGCCTCTTGCTTAAAGCAGCAGTACTACATAAAAAACATCAGTACCACATAGATGTCTTCCTTCTGATCTGTTGAGCATATAGCTATTTAAAATTCTGTTGTGCAGTGCAGCATTTGGCTAAAAAGACCCCAGTTTCTTCTTTGTTTTTATTTACATTTGTATGCCTACCATGTTGTTCCACCCGACCTGTGCTGCCTATTGCACGCAGATAAAGACATTCTGCTTTGTTTACAACTGGTTAGACTTCCTGTGTGATGCGTGCTCCCTTCTGTGCTGCTGGAAAGTTTTCTATCAGTTCCCACAAGAAAGTATACTAAAGTCAGTGGTGAATGGGTTAATTTACAAAGGAATGTAGCTAACAGTGGGAGATAACGTGAGACAGGAGCAGATGCAAGGCTGAGAGAGAAGATAAATTCTCCCTCAGATGTAAAGCTGAGAGACAAGCTAAATTCTCCCCATCATACCTGAAAACAGGCAGCCTCTACCTAGTGTTCCTACCTGGTCAGTAAAAACTAAATAAATGTCAATATGCTCCAGTGACATTTTAATGAGGTCTGTGGCTCCTACCTTTTGCCAGCACTTGTTCATCACATTAATTCAAAAAACATTAGTTAAATGAGTTCCGGCATGGAAGTTTTTATTGCTGTTTTCTATCGGTATGTACTCACAAAAGCAGACCATGTTTATTTTGCAACGTACCTCAAAAATGGATATGGCACAAGCAGGAAGAATACTCCAGATACTGGAAGATTTCACAGACAATACTCTGTTTTTAGTAAAATCCCCAGTAACACACTGAGCTAAAACTGCACTTCCTCAATTTGTGAAGAAGCACTGCAAGAACAAAGCGGAACTGTAACACAGAGGAAATGTGATACCTAGGGGTCAGGCAGCTGAAAACAAGGAAGGAGCCATATACAACTCACCTAGTTTATTACTATTTAATAATATTTTTCTTTTGAATGTGGCAGTACTGCAAACATGAAGAAAGTGGCATGGGTTCTAATCCCACCACATGATTGCTGCACAATGTGTCAACAAGCTTTGAATGTGGCAGTACCGCAAACATGCAGAAAGTGGCATAGGTTCTAATCCCACCACATGATTACTGCACAATGTGTCACCAAGCTTTACAGTTTTTTTTGATGAGATAAACAATATCTGTACTCAGACAGACATAGGAAATGCAAATAAATAAAAAGGAAGCACAGAAAGAAAGAGAAAGAAAATGAACACTGTTATGCAAAGTACCAGATAGTTATGCTTGCTATATAAATAGCACTCTGTGGGAAGAACAAGGTGAAATTGGTATCCTTATTCAGTGGAATGTCTACAACTCAGAAACATTCAACATTTCTCACTAGTGAGATTCTTGGTCCTTGAACTTAGAAAGTAAAATACAAACATCAGAAAATGTTATACTGTTTGCACCACAAAACCAGCATAGGTACAGTAGTCACTTTATAACTGTGGCAACAAGTCAAGAACACATACTGCTTATCAGACTACATGTCTCCATGGAATATTTTTTTTACCAGAAGTGTCATGAAAAAACAAACTAATAAAATTATAAACCTAGTAGACCAGGGAGGGGCTGTGGACATGGCTCACCAAAACTTTAAGCAAGGCATTTGACACAGTCCCACACAAAGATTAACACAAAGTTAACTAGGTTTGGGAGTGGGTCCCAGGGTGGTAGCCTGGGTAAACAATTGGCTGGACAACAGGATGCAGAGGTAATACTAAATGGAGTCCACTATGAAGAAAGGGGATTACTAATTGGGTACCACAGGGTTCAGTACTGGGACTGGTCCCTCTTTAATGTCTTTATTGGTGACATTGCATAGGGACTGGAAGGAAAAGTATGCCTCTTTGCAGATGACACAAAGATCTGCAACAGGGTTGATACACAAGGAGGGTAGAAAGGATGAGAAGGGACTTGGCAAGGTTGCAGGAATAGCCAGTGGTACGGCAGCTTAGATTCAGTACAAAGAAGTGCAAAGTAATGCACCTGGGAAACAAAAACCCAGGGGAAGAGTACACAATGGGGGGGTAATAACAACAGCAACAATCATGTGTCAATGCTGAATGTTGTCTTGCTGACATTTGCATCGGTAGCGCAGGAGTTGAACAGATGCATAATAGGAATGGCAGTGAAGTATGAAAGTGACGTCAAACCCCACCTCACCCTATAGAGACTGACAGGCACTGAGGTGTGCCTTTGGGCATCGGCCATAATGTTCATGGCAGTTCAGCTCACCCTACCCTGCAGTGCGACAAATATCGCGTTGTGCCTTGGGGTCCTCGGGCCTTATGCTCACCCCATTCAGCCATAATGCTCATGACAGTTTACCTCACCCTACCCTGCAGTGCGACAAATATCGCGTTGTGCCTCGGGGTCCTCGGGCCTTATGCTCACCCCATTCAGCCATAATGCTCATGACAGTTTACCTCACCCTATCCTGCAGACACCGACAAGTGCCGAGGTGTGCCTTGGGGTGTTCAGCTTTACATTCACCCCATTTCATAAGGACATATGCTGAAAAGGGTGCAGCATAGGAGAATGGGGTGAACTGTGGGGCTGAAGAGTCCAAGGCACACCTCAATGCCTGTCACTGGCTTCAGGGTTGGGGGGGGATGGCATGGAGTGAGCATGACAGCCAGCAATGCAAAGACATACCCCTGACGCCTGTCCACAGGGAGGGACGTTATGTTTAGAAACTCTAATGCCCCTGCTGTTTGTTGGTATTTGCGCTACAAATTTGTAACACAGCATTTTTGTGAACCGCCACCTCATGAAAGTGTTTGGGACCTCTGCTCATGAATAGTGGCACTGTGATTTTGTTAATCTGTCCCGAACGTTGATTTATCACAGTGACCGCACCATTCTGTGCCAGTTGTGGAAAAACACCATTCAGGCAGGATGTGAAAAATGACAGCTATACCATTCATAGGTAGGTGTGAAGAGATGGCAGTGTTGAAAATCTTGAGTGAAAATATTAAAAATGTTCAAATTTGCAAGCATACTAGAAACTGCGCAATGCACACTCGTAACACAGTCATTTAGTGGAATTATTTTACCAGATTTTCAACACAGGCATTTTGGGACCTCTGCTTATGAACACTGTCACTATGATTTTCTTCATCTGTCCTGTTCATTGGTTTCCAACAGCGACCCCACCATAGTGCACCACTTGTGTAAAACACATTTCAGGCAGGATCTGGAAAATGACAGCTGTACTGTTCATAAGGGCATGTGCAAAATTGACAACGTTGAAAATGTTGAATGAAAATATTACAAATTGTCAAAGTATGAGTGGTGGAAACTGCAAACGATACACTTGTAACATAGTCATTGTATAGACTTTTGTCACAAATTTTCAACATAGCAGTATTTAGGACCTCTGCTCATGAACAGTGCCACTGTGATTTTATAATCTGTCCCAAACACTGATTTACCACAGCGACCGCTCTATTCTGCACGGTACTGCGAAAACACATTTTGGCCAGGATGTGAAAAATGACATGCACTGTTCATCAGGAAAGTGTGAAAAAATGCCAATGTTAAAATCTGGAGTGAAAATATTACAAATTGGTGAAATTACGAGGCACGTGGGCTAAATGCAGTATGTAACATTAATTTTTGATTTTTTTCACCAGATTGCAACATAGGCTTTTTGGGAGGCCACCACATGAACAGTGATACTGTCATTTTGTTACTCAGTCCTGAAAGGTGATTCCGGAAGTGACCACAAAATCACCTCGGGACCAAATAATGCCTTGACAGTGACTGAATTCATGAGGAGGGGTCCTAAAACACCATGTTGAAAATCTGGTGCCAAAATTCCCAAAATGCCTGAGATATGCACCAAAGTTGAAAAAAAAACCCTGTTTATGCCATTATACAGCTTACCGGTATTTCTTCACTTTGCGGTCGGCTTTGAAGAGTGCAGGCATGTTCCCGGTCCACTGAAGATCATTGCGCTGGCTCTGGAGGTAAATAAGGGGTGAGAGGGGTGTGGGGAGGCAGTGTGCACAGAGGGTGGGCGCAGGTTGGGGAGGGGCCACCAGACTCAACGAGGGGCCATTTTCTGGTTTACAGGTTAAAAAAAACAAACATTGTGGGACTTTTTTTTCTTTACAGGGATATTTGGCATGCTGGGGTGGGCTCCCAGCATGCCACCTGAGGTTTTTTTGGGGGTGCTGTAGCTGATGGGAGATTGGGCACCACCGCCGGCCATACAGAGTTGGGGGTTTGCGTGAACCGAGGGGGATTGGGCACCCCCTTGGCACACAAGAAATGGGGGTACATTATACCCACAGGGACTGGGCATCCCCGTCGGCAAATTAATTTAGATGGGGGAATGCCAACAGGGGGTTTGGGCACCCCGTCAGCTTTCAGAGGGACTGTGGAAGGTGGTGGCTATCCCTTGGCTTCTGTGGGGACTATGAGATACTAACAGGAAGCCGCTGCCATGTTGCTTGAGGGGACACCAGATGAGGCAAGCAGTAATTGACTGCTGCAATCAGCGACGCCTGGTGGTGCTCCCTGATTGCAGCAGCTAATTTCTTTTAAGGTGGTGGCATTTTTCTGAACTGCAGTTATAGACAGCATGCTATGCCATTGGCGCCACACAGCCCAGTCACAAAAAGCAGTGGCGCCAATGGCTGCAGCAGGACCGCACCTGTGAAACCCACTTCTCCACTGAAGCAACCACAATGTGTTGTCTGCACTGTGCACACAAGACAATATAGAAATGGAAAGGGACCTGGGGGTAGTCATATCAGATAACCTAAAGGTAGGCAAGCAATGGAGAAGGCAGTAGGAGGGCTGGGGAATACTGGGATGCACAGGGAGGGCATCACCAGTAGAAAACAGGAAGTTGTTATCCCTGTGTACAGACAGTTGGTGAGACCTCATCTAGAGTACTGTGTTCAGTTCTGGAGATCCCATCTCCACAAGCACATAGGACAGGATGGAGGCAGTACAGAAGAGGGCAACTAAAAAAGTGCAGGATCTGCATCAGAAGCCATACAAAGAGAAATTAAAGGAGCTTAATATGTATACCCTTCAGGAAAGGAGGGAGGGGGGATATGATAGAAACTTTAAAGTACCTCAAGGGAATCAACAAAGTCTAAGAGGGTAGCATCTTTCAGAAAAAGAGATGTGCAAGAATAAGGGGGCACAATTTGAAGATAGAGGGGGGATGGCTCAGGGGCAATGAGAGAAAGTATTTTTTCACAGAAAGGGTGGTGGAAGCATGGGATGGCCTTCCTGATTTGGTCGTGGTGTCAACAACAATGGGGGAATCCAAGAATGCATGTGACAGACATAAGGCAATTCTAAAGGGCAGTAGGAGAAAGTAGGCTATTTGTTAACTACTGTAGGATCTGCATCTTATCCAATAGGTAGGAAAATGGGCAGACTAGGTGGGCCAAGCGGTCTTTATCTGCTGTCAAAGTCTATGTTTCTGTGTTTCTAAGCATAAACCCAGGCTTGAACCATTACGACTTGAAATGGCAGGCTGTTCAAAGTTAACCTAAGACCATTGTACCTGATGCTACAGGAAGTAATTCATTTCACAATAAGGAGTCTTACCATAAGTAAAACTTAACAGGCATTTAATTATAAAGTATGACCCTGTGAAAAGAAACAGTAATCTTTATTCATGTTGCAGAAAATGATTTAAGTAAGCACTCACTACCATGGAGTAGCCAACAGCCGTTATCTTTCTACAGCTGCCTGGGCGGAGCTCCTCAGTTGTTTTGTGATCAGTGTAGGAGAAAAAGGGTCTATGAATGGAACGTGACCCTGTGTTCTTCTACAGTGATATACTAACATCTGTACAGTGCTGACTTCATTGGTGCTGCCCTCCACTGATGGAGCTCCCCTCCACCGAATGGTCGCCCAACCCCCAAGGGCACACTACTTTAGTTCCGCACTTCTGTCAGAACTATGAATGTATGAATATTATGCAAGAGCAGTTCCATTGCCACTGCCATCTTGCAAAGAGGTAGTATAGCGCAGTGGTCTAAGGCTCTGAACTGCAAATCTGGTGACATCCAGCAGACCAGACCTGGGTTTGAATCCACAGCTTCCACTTGCATACTGTGTGGCCTGAGCAAGTCATAACCTTCTTGTGCTCCCAGGTCGCTCCTGTAAAAAATCTTCTAGCTTAGTGTGCTATACCTGGTTAAACAACTAAATAATAAAAAAAAAAGGGCAAACCACCACAGCTCAACAGCTGTGCATTCCTCAAACTGTCACCGCCACTCCAAAAGCTGCCACCACTCCAATAGCCATTCACTGCCACTCCGATAGCCATGCCCTGTCACCACCGCAGGTAAAAGCTCTGCACAGCTGTATCGGCTCTGACCAGAGTTTGTTGTGTATTGTTGAAGTTAGAGGGTTTATTTGTGTCCACAGTAACCTTGTTATAATTACCTGAGTTGCTGCATCTTGCTTGTGTCCCCATAGTCCCTGAAATCTCTGTCATGTGTTTTTGTGTAATAAAAAATAAATAAATAAAACAAGTGGCAGTGTGAGTGCTGTTAGTGACCCTGTGGGTCCCCTGCTTGTCCTGGATGACATGTTTATTGCATACAGTAGGTTGCCAGAGATCCACACTAACCCTAACCTTAATGTTCCATAGGATAACACTGCAACTTTAACAGGCTGTAACTCCATCAGTCTAAAGAGTTAAGGGATGCTCTATATATCCAAACAAAGGTCATAATGAGTACTGCAATAGTAGCACATGATATCCTAGAAAATTCATGGGTTGTACATCACCCAAAATTACCTCCCAAGTTTATCATTGTGCTAACTCCACAATTTGTCTGATAATCATCAAAGACACATCAAATGTGTATCTCCTCTTGAGTACAACCATACCAAGTTGCAGACAAATTCAACAAAACAATGACTGAGTTATGCCCCCAAACCCAAAAGGAGTAGTTGGTGGAAGTGGGTGGTGGCATTTGTGTTGCCAAATTATTCTCTGCCACATCTTTGGCATCCATGTGGATGGGTGCTGGGGGTAGGCAGCAATAAGAAGATCTGTCTGAGAAGTAGCAAAATCTCTGGCTCAGGAACAGTGGACAAGAGGGTTTCTGATGTCCCCTTGACTGCTGGTGGTGTGGTGGCACTGAGCCTGATCTGGATAATAGGTCCCAGTATGGATATATGGACCATTAACCAAACTGCTGGTAGTTCCTTTCTGTGCATTACAGCACATTGGGCAGAGGTATCTGGAGTAGTATTCAACTCTGGCCAGGGAAAAACTGTACTAAGCCCAATTTCAGTGGGAGCCACATCTGGTTATTTGACAGCATGTCACACTGGCAGTGAAGAGTGTAACTGGATCACAAACACAGGTTAGAACATTTTATAGTTTCTCCTGAGACTGATGTGTGGATGCAGTCCATGGTGGTGGTGGTACCACATGGGTGGGGTGGGGATGGCACAGGGTCTTAAGGCTGCAGAGTGGGGGCGGGGGACTGCTGACCTTGAGACGTTTGTGTATCAGTAAGCATTTTGACTTAACTTCACCTTGGTGTACCCCAAGGTGAAGTTCTATATGAGTTGCAAGACAAATTGACCAAATATGCCTTTGTGTACTCAAGGAGATGTTACAGGTGAAGTTGCAAGGCAAAATTAGCAATGGTGAATTTCCCATTAAATAGAACAACTTTGTGAAAATATCCATGGAGGTGAATTTAGTGACTCTGCCTTAACTTTGCTTGTAACATCTCTAACATTAATATAAAACACTGTTCCAGCATTTTTCTCTCCTATGTGCATCACATTTCACTTTTTGGCATTGAATTTCAACTGACCAGTACTGGACCACATCTTCAATATCCTTACATCCTTTCTCGTAATGTTAGTCCTTTGTTTAATGTCAACCCTCCCACAGAGTTTGGTATTACCTGCAAACAAACCCACCTTGCCCTGGATACCATCTTCTATAGCTGCTGTAGTCCCTCCTGTAGGTAGGGAAAAATCAGCAGACTGGGTGGGTTAAGTGGTCCTTATCTCCTGTCATATTCTATGTGTCCATGCTTCTAAGTCACAGATATACATATTAAACATTGTGGGCCCAATAATGGCCCCAGCGGTACCACAGTCAGTTCCTTCCCTCAGAGAGTTTACCATTTAGGATCAACCACTGGTTCTGTGTTAGCCAGTTTTCAGCCAACCACTTATTTCTTTCCTAACCCCAGATCACTCACCTTCATAATTAGTCTCTTATGTAGTACTGAGTAGGGCTGGCAAAATGTGTCTTCTTCCAGCAGTCTTCTGGTGAAATTACAATTTCACTTCTATGAAATTTCACAATATTTCCACAAAATATCCCAAAATGTTGCCAAAATTGTGATTTCAGTTATGTCCATCTAATTTAAACAGGAGTTGTCCCTATTGCACCACACCTTGCATGAGGACTTTTCCAAGGTCCATTGGGAGGTGTACCAAGTTTGAGATGTCTGCCATTAAAGGTGACTGAGTTATAAGCTTTCAAACATTTGGAAAGTTTAAAATTACATTTCACAATTATGACTGATAAAAGAAAAGAAAGGTTGCTCAGGACCACATGAACAGAGCCTCTGTTAAATTCAGTAGACACCAAACAAAAAAGAAGTAGGCGGTTGCTCATTCAAAACCACAACAAATCAACTCCGATGTTAGAAGATGATAAAAAGCATTTATTTAACAAACAATGAGGTAGCACCCTCTCAGTGAGTGTCAATGTTTCATGTCGCGCTGACGCTTTTTCAAGACCAGCTTGACATCTGCCAATTTCTTTTTTAATTTCACAATTATGTAAACTGCAGATTTTAATCCCCTATAACTTTAAAATTAGAGAACAGAATATCACCAGTTGTGCTATGTTCATTGACCCTAAAGGTTCCAATTCAACTCTGCTAAAAATAATACAGTTCAGTAAAAAACATCATAGGCAAAACTCTGCAAGGCAAAATTGTGCCTGTCCTTAACAGCTAATTGAAAAACAGCATAAAAGGAAAATTGTCACACATTAGCCAGCATACAACAACACAGAATACTCCACGAATAGAACAAACAACGTTTCTCTTAAGTGTAGATTTACTATTACAACATCACACCACGTGGATCACCACTCCTGCTACATTTTTCCCTTAAATATAGATTTACTGTTACAACACCATGCTGCCAAGGATCAACACTCCAGCGCAATGCTTCCCTCAAGTGCAGATTTACTGTTTCAGCACCACTTCACCATGGACCACCACTCCTGTGCAATTTGAGGTAAAAAGCATAACAGTAGACTTAGGATTGACAGCACATAGTTAAGGTACCTCCTCACTACACGGTGTCACACAAGCACTATTCTGTATACCTCGCTCTTCTGTATTTCAGTATTTTAACCTGGGTAGCACACTTTAAGGGGATTTAGTATGACCTTGTGGTGGAAAAAGTCACCAAGCTGAATGAATTGCCTAACAATTTGTTCCACCTTATGAGACTAGATGAAATATATTTAGCCATCTATACAATTAAAAAGAAAAGTGTCTGACCGGATGGGATCCCAGCAGAGGTTTACATTTCAGAAACTTCATTATGGTGTCGATTCTTGACCATGTTTTATAATAAATGCACTTCTGAAAAAGTTACCCAGAATCCTGGAAGGTGCTAATATTGTGCCATTACATAAAAGGTCCAGTGAATGATCTAAAATGAATAGGCTCATTGGCCTATTGATATCAATTTAAAGATTTTTTTCTAAAATAATTCTGAGACATCTGCAAATAGAAGTAGATAAAACTGTATGCATTTCACCATATCAAGCAGGGTTTATGAACATTTTTTCAACTCTTGACAATATCTTTGTATTATATCATTTTATTAAAAAGTATGTAAAATTGCGAGGTCAAAAACTGTATATTGCCTTTATAAATTATAGCACTGCTTTTGACAGCATCTCAAGGGGGATCCTGTGGCAGATTCTATTAAAGAAAGGGATAGACCCCAATTTAGTAGCTATAATCACCCACTTATATACAAATACATGGGCAAAAATTAGACTTGGTGTGGGGGGCAGTTATCCAGTGTCTTTAAAATTAATCGGGTGTGTTTGGCAAGGCTCTGTACTTGCTCCTTTGTTATTTCCATTATACCTGGAAGGCATGTTGCAACATAGTAGTGATGTTGATAGTGATTCACCAGAAATGAAGGATTTCCCATGTCCCTTATTGGTATATAGAGATGACATCATGATCATGTCATTTACCAAAAATGGGCTACAGAAAAAGCTGCATTACATAGACAAGGAGTCCAGAACTTTAAAGTTGACAATTAATATGAATAAAACAAAAGTAATGATATTAGGGAGTAAAAATTGCAAAGGAATGTAGTACATTGGACCTGATAAAGTTGAAGTAGCTTCCTGTTATGTTTATCTAGGGGTAATGATGCAACAGAATGGTAGATGGAGCAAGTATGTGGCTATGACCTTAGAAAGGTAAAAAAAAAAAGCATTAGCTAAGTTAAATAAATTTAACTATACATATGGGGGTATGACGGTGAGACCTCTAGTACAGGTAATACAAGTTAAGTTTGAATCCCAGCTTCTGTTTGGCTGTGAAATTTGGGAACTTAATGATTCAAATAAATGAATGAATCCTCTATATAAATCATTAAGATACTTATTAGGGTTAGGCACTCTTGTCCAACTCCATATATAAGGTCAGAACTTGGGCTAGTAGATATTAATGCCTAATAGAAGCAAGAAAAGTTAATTATTGGATTCA
Source organism: Neoceratodus forsteri (assembly GCA_016271365.2). Classification (NCBI taxonomy): domain Eukaryota; kingdom Metazoa; phylum Chordata; order Ceratodontiformes; family Ceratodontidae; genus Neoceratodus; species Neoceratodus forsteri. The sequence continues at coordinate 947,263,308 of CM057452.1, forward strand.
GGCTACAAATCAAAATAAAGATTCATTAGTAAAGTGCTTAGTAGAAAATGAGTTTTGTAGAGCTTGGGGTACAAAAGTGGCTTTTGGTTGAATTCCATATTGCTTAATTTAGAAAAGCATAAGTTACTCCATCTAAAAAAAGCTGTCAATAAAGGAATCCTGATAAGTACAAAATATAAAAAATATATCTGTAAAAAGATAAAAAAAAATTGGAATAAAAGGGATTTAACCCAGATAATGGACTCACGTTATCCAAATGGTTTGCTGCAAATAACTATTAACACGGATTCAAAAAATACCTGGGTATATTAACTGACCCGCAATTATGGACAAATTATACATTGTATAAATTTGAGCAGTTCCCAAGTAAAGTTTTTGATCTTAGATACAAAAAGTAGGAATAACCTCCAAGGATTGTGATTGTGGGAGTGGAAGGAAGGAAGATTCTACATGTATTATGGGAATGTAGGTGGTACTAAAAGCTGCATGAATACTGGTTGAGCCATTTCTAAGTAATAGTTACCAGATTGATAAAGCAGAATTAACAGATATTCTGTTCCATACAGAATATATTTGGGCAGTTGAAAGATTGGCCAATTATCTCCATGCTATTAGAAATGTTAAAAGTAAAATCAAAATTGTATAGCCTTTGCACAGCATTAGGAATGTGCACTTTAAATAAATTATATTTTTAAAATGTTATTTATGGAACAAGTTTCTATACAAGAGATGTACTTACTCCTTTTTTTATCTGTATTTAATATGTTGTGAAGGTTTTTTAACCATTCATTAAAAATGGATTGATTGATGATGTTGCTATAGTATTTTAACCACATGCTATTGACCATAGTCCTTTGGTTCACACAGAGTTGACATGATACTAATCCTAAATATTAGGCTTTGAGGCCCCCACATGGCCCAGCAGCAGAGTGTCATGTAGCCATGCTGATGACTGGGATTTTTTAGGCGAGCCTGGAAAGTCACATTAGGAGGAAGGTCATGGCCAAGACAGCTGCAGCTCAGCAGTTCATCTCAGTCAGGGAGGGCTGATGGCAGGTTCCACCAACACAGTTACCCCTGTGGCTGGGCCAGGAGCTCATTGAGAAAAACCCAGTAGCTGACTGAATGATGTCTGATTCCACCTGATCAGGTATATCCCTTGAACAGGGTATTTCCTGAGAGATGAGCTGCCAGCCAGGAGAAAATTATATGGAAAAAGATGCTGTGTAAGTCAAGTATCTACTCACTTTCAAAGGCTGACCAAGTTATAAGTAGTCAGAGATTTCAAAATAGCATCAGTGATTAAAGTTGTATTTCATGAGCCTTGTGAAATTGGGGAATATTGTGATACTTTGGTTGAAGCCATGTCAATACATTTTGCCAGTTGTATACTTGATTTACTATTGTAGAGGAAGGTAAAGGCTGGGTAAAGTGGCAATAAGGTTGCATTTATAGGAGGCTCCATAGTAAAGTTTTAGTGGTGCCAACTGTGAGGTTACCATCTTGGAGTGATGAACCATGAAAAATAGTTATGGACATCACTGTGCACTAGCCTGAATTCTTGCAATATGCCAGATAACCACTAGACTCGCAGAATATAAAGACTTTGTGGCAACGCATGCATGTGCAGCATTGTTTCTGTTCAGTGCCTCCTGTTGACTCTTTAACAACCCTGTAGATGATAATGTCTAATTTTAGTTCTTGAAAACTGTGGCACCAACCTACAGCTGATTGTTACTTAGGCCATTGTGATAGAAGTATCTGGATATCTTTAGTAATGATGGAGCATGATGCTGGGCATCACTGTCACAGGAGTGCTGGAAGGGTACTGCAGGGCTACTGTATGATGCAAGTCCAGGTAAGGTGATTCAGTGGTGATGCATACATTTTGAATGTTTAATTCCACAAGTGGAATTTTAGAGGCATTACCTATTGTGTCCATGAATTTTTGAGTGCATTTTGCCAATTAATAATTTCTAAAGTATCCACAATACATTTTAACCTACAAAAACACATTTATCCAGCTTAGTTAGATTCCGAGACATATTTACATTGGTATGCACACAAAATCTTGAGTGTATACCTGCAATAGCAGGGAGCCGAAAACATCCAAATGTTTGAAAATTTCACACAATTTAACAAACTATTAAATTGTGAAATTTTGAAAACACAACCAATGTCCTCTAATCAGCAGCTTGTATGACTCTTCCGAGAAAGTATGCATATACATTTCCTATTATCTAGCTGCAAAGGTGGTTAAGTTGTAAGTACAGAACAATTTTCAGAAATGTTCCATGAATAATAAATTGCCAGATACTGGCTCCTTAGATCGCCCTCCCTTATCCAAATTTCATGCAACTTGACATCTTGGTAGGGCATCTTCCAAACAACAAGCATTCCAACTTGTAAACCTTCAGATATAATACTGACCATGTAACAACCAATTAGAAAGTTTGGAAACCACAGAATATCACAGAATGTTCATGAAAATTCAGCAAAATCAGAATTTGCTAACTTTCCCAGCCCTAGTACTGACTTCAAGATTATGTTAAATACTTTCAAGACAAAATAGATGTCATGTTCTACAAATGGGAGCAAAATTATGTCAACAGGGAGGTATAGAAGGAAAAGCTAGAGAAAAGCCAGCAGCTCATTAGGAAGGGAAGACAAGCACAGAGCTGATTTGTACCCTCCCCACTAGGGATGGCAAGGATTTGGTTCAAGTGGAAAGCACCACACACATATTTATATTTTTCTATGGATCTGTGGAAAGGCCAGAGCCACATTTTCAAGCCTCACAGCAGGAAATGCTATTTTCTGCAATTTCTGTGCATGGTGGCATTTTCATTCACACACAGGCACACAAAATGCTATTAATACTAGAGAAGTAGTTTTGCACAGCTGTGCAAAAAATAATATGCAAGCTGCCATAAATATTGCAAAATACAAACTTTTTAAAATTGTGCTTATGAGGGAAAACATTTTTAACCAGGCTTATGCAACTCTTCCACTTTTGAAAATCCAGCCCCAGGTACTCACTGTTTAGACATCTCACAGCCCTCTTTCACTTCCCTCCTTGTTCCAAGAAACATACTGGATGCTGTTGCTGATGCTGACTTACTTGTTTACTGCTCATACAGGTGAAGAAACAATTTCATAAGTGACAGTACCCAGCATATCAAACTCAAGCATTTCAAAGTCCCATTGCATTAGCTTGGTTGCTGAAGTGGCCCACCTTGTATATCCCATTTCATACCGCATTCATATTCTTCATGGTCACTATGGCCCAAACTTGTTAAGACTTTTTTTCATGTAAGTTTTTATCCTTCTTGCAGCTGGGACATGTTGGACTTCCTTCCATCCTACTTCTCTGACCCTCGCTATTCCCAACTTCCCCAGGACTCACTGGCCAGCCTGTGTTCCCCAACAGCTTTTCCCCAGTGGTGTGCTCAGGAAAGAGAGGGCCATTCTCCACCCCCAAAGTTTAACTATCTGGTTCTAGCCATCAGTGTCCTGGTGGTAAGGTGAATATGAATCGGCTGGCAGTGTGTCATGAATGCCTGCCCCACCACCATTTTCTTCTCTTTTCTCCCAGGCCCATGTTGCTGGGACACACACATCAGTGTGCATGCTTTGAGACACATGCACACTGCAGAGTCCCGCAGCAGCTTCCACTTCCTGCTTCTTCCATCCCACACTACACTGTCTTTTGATGGAGCCAGTAGTCTTCCATCCCCAAGAGAAGAGAGCAGTCCCTGGAATGCTCAATCCTCTCCCTCCCCAACTGACCCCAGCATTCTGCATTCATTCCCGAACATGGGTCACCAGCATGGAATGAGGTGTGGCATCCAGCACCCAACCCTCAGCATCATTGGGTCAGCTCACTTGTTAAGGCTTTTAAATGACACCCTCCCCCCTACTGGCTACATAAAGCTGGTAGCTGATGCAGTGGCATTGTGACTCATGCAAAACTACTATGGATTACAAGTTGTGACTCACATGTAGAACACTGTGCCCAGAGACAAACCAATCTACCCATGGCTGACACACTGACTGCATGGATATTACGGGTCCATAGACCCATTCCATAGATGCAAGCCCAAGGTCTTCTGAAGGGCCAATTTCCAGACTGCCAAGTCCCAGAGACATGCCTTACCACAGGACCACAGGATGTATATCAACAAATATAGCTCATGCACTCCCTTTCGTTCTGCAAATGTGCTCCCTCTTGACTTCCCAGGTCCATAACCCTTTCTGTACTAAACTACTAACATCATCTGAGGATAGTACCAGCATTCCAAGATCTAGTGGAGGGAGGAGGGTGTTACACTAAGAACAGTAGAAGGGGTCAAGGAAAACCATACAGTTTTCTGCAGGTATACAAGAGGATAAGACAAATGAAAGATTGCATAGAAAGGATGAAGAAATATGGAGTGAGTGCAGAGGAAAATGAGGGGGCATGAGCACATTGAATGACTTCTTTAGTTCTGTTTTCATGCTGGAAGCAACAGGGACACTATAAGACAGTATGATAAAATCTGGGATAGCTTGTCAGAAGTTAGAGAAGGACACATCTGAAAGAGAGAGAGAGAGAGTATTGTAGAAGGTAAATAAGTGCCTAGGACTGGATAGGAAGCACCTAAGGGTGCTAAGGAGAGAAGCAAGCCTTGACTGTGCCCTTGGCAAACCTGTTTAACAATTTACTAGCTTAGGGTGTGGTGCTGAGGGACTGAGCTATGGTGATCAAGGTCCCTTTGCACAAGAGTGGAGCTTAGAAAGAATCAGTAAAACATAGGCCTGTAAGCCTGCCTTCTGTAGTTAGCAAACCACTAAAGAGCCATCATAAGGGAGTAGATAAGTGAAGTCCTAGAAGTAAACAGGAATGTGCGTACCAAGCAACATATTCACAAGGGGCAAGAAATGGCAAATTAACTTTGTTTTTTTATTATCAAATGATTTTTTCTTTCTTGCTGTGGAATGAATGGTGGGGGCATCCAGCCACTGGCTTGTCCTGCCTGGAGGGCAGAAAGCTCACTCAGCCACTAGGGGCTTGGTAAGGGCCATTTCTAACCCACTGGGAGGCTTCCCCTATGCTTACCAATGCCAGGCTGAGACTGACACCCCCCCAGTGAGATTCCACGACAGACCTCCAGGTGGGCCAAGCACAGCCATCAAGCTGCTTGTTCGTGCCCAGCTTTTATCTCCATTGCCCACTGGAGTGCAGACTTGCACTGACATTCAGGCACAGTGTGCCAACATCTGCCGTACTCCCCCCATGTGCACCAGTGCTGACAGTGCCCCCCGGTCATCACCAGGGGCCACTACAGCATGGTGGAGTCCCCTCATCCTCCCCAGGGATAGGAGAGCAGTCGTACGGATGCTCAATCCTATCTCTCCCCTGCTGACCCTGACGATCCGGGCTCATTCCCAAACTCGGGCCACCAGTGTAGCGTGAGGTGTGGTGTCCAGCGCCTCAACCCTAAGCACCACCGGGCTGTTCCAAATTAACTTTTTTTTTGTTCAGTATTTAACTTTAACATGGCCGTTTCATAAACCTTAATGAAATCTAATAAGACATTATACCCAGGTCCCACCTACCTCTTCTGGTGGTTGTTCAGGTGGATGGTAAAGATCCCATGGCACTTCTTGAAATGAGAAGGGGGAACGTCCCTGATGTCCTGGCCAAATTTCCCCTATTCACTACAATGAATTTCTAATAGCACTTAATCTAGATCATTTACAATTGGTTTGTATCTGCATCCCTTCCTAGGACAAGGCTGAACATAGACAGTATTGTCTAGCCCTCATTTCCTGATCAACAAAAATTAAATAAATAGCTAAAAAAATAACCAATGTAAAAGATATACATCACATACTACATTACAAATGGCTGAGTGTAAATACAGTCATTGTGCTTTACATACAGCAATAAAGCAGTGAACTTTATCTAAGTGATATTGCAAATACAGTAGCGTCCCCCAGGATGAAACCCAATTCTGCAGCATTTTTCAGCATTCTGCAGAATGCTACAGCAGACCTACTGAATAAAGCAATTTCATTTCAATGGCAATTAGTCGCTTTTGTCATTCAGGAAAATGTCACACTGCCAGGATGAAGTAGATACCACAGTTTCCTCATGACAAAGGGACTAATTGCCATTGAAATTACATTGCTTTATTCAGTAGGTCTGCTGCAGCATAATGCAGAGTGCTTTAAAGTGGATTTCATCCTGGGGATGCCACTGTAAGCCCCTCTTAGGGAGACTTTGAGCAGAGGAAATGCTAAGTGTGCTAATGAACTTGTAGCATTGCATACCACCATCCAGTTCTCCAAGTCAACTAATTGTGAGGAACACCTGATAATAACCTGTGTCACTGCTGTCACCCAGGAAAGATACGCCTCAATGCAGTAATTATGGTTGCCACATGGCCTCAAAGACCTCTATTTGATTATTGGCTGTATATTGGACCCTCTCAATCTTCAAACATTCTAACAGGTGATTGTTAACCCATTGAGCTATTGTGGCCAAGAGGCACCTATACAGTTTTGGGCTATTGCTTTCTTAGCAATAATGAGGACCATCCCCAGTATTGGCATTTCTTTAGAGAATTTCATTAGGGACTCTGCCCCCAGGAGCAACTTCAGTAGGATGAAAGGCAATGATTGATCAGTGGTGTGTTTTATGATTTTATGAACTTTCTTCCAGAACCCCTTGATCTTGAGGCATGTTAGAACCATATGGAGAAGATACCCTATTCTTCCTAGCACTTAGGGTAGGTAGGTAGGATCTAGATCTGATTTCATTTAATGGAGCCTACTGGGGTGATTTAAGCCCTGTACATAAAATTATGTTGAATTTGACAGAAGTTTGTTATTCTTTGCCCTGTAGACCATAGTTGATTGCCTTGCACCAGGCATTAGCCAGTGTTTTCTGATCTAGTTGGATGCTCACTCTACTTGATATGGGACTTGAGATGCAGCTAAGTTTAAAATCATTGGTGAAGTTCTGGCAAAGTCAGGAATTTTGCATCTGCAGAGCAATCTGTGAAAGTTTGCAGATATGCTAAAAATGTGCCTATCAGACTTTGCATTTTTTTTGTGGAATTTCACCACAAAGTGCGGAATTTCACCCACAAACAGCAGAAATTTGCCCATGAATGGTAGAATTATGCCCATGAATGGTGAAATTCCACAGTTCACGGGAGAAATTCTGAACTTCGCGGGTAAAATTTAGCAATCTGCATCTGCAAAATAATCCACAAAGTGTGTGAAATTTGCTGATTATTTCACAGAGCAAAGTATCCCAACTTCACACATCTCTGTATGGGACACAGGCTCTGATTTGCTCTCCTGAAGAGGCTTTTAGTGTGCACATAAGGCCTAACTCTGTTTGTGGTTTATAGACCACTTGCTCTACTAGTGACTAATCTTAGGTGCTATCTGGTCCGTTGGTGGCCCTGGCCATCTTATTTCTTACTTATGGGTAGATGAAGAATCCATTTGGATTGAATTTGTACTCCTTCCTGAGCTCGATGAAGGATATGAGGCTGTCTCCTCATACAACTTTTAGTTTATGATGAGCCCCAGTATAGACCATGCCAGAAGTCCATGATGTACATGAACATCATAGCCATTTAGGCTTTAAAGTCCTGCTAGTCTATGGTGCTGCTGACACTACCACCCTCAATAAAATTTGGCTCACCCTGAATAAGGCCTGCAGGCTGATTACTGGTTCCCACAGGCTCACACATACTTGTCAACTCTATGACGAGGCAAACTGCTAAACCTAGATGAATGGCTACATTATCAAACCTGCCTCCTAACAAAAAACTCTACTGGCTATCACCTCCGGGTGGCAGCCTCCATCCACCACACCTAACCCACTATCGCAACTCCAAACCTCTGACAAGACCACTCTACTGGTCCCCAGATCCAGGAACACCCATTGTCAGAGGTCATTTGGCTACCGAGCTCCATCCTGGTTTAACTCTCTCCCTGTTCCCATCTCCAATGCCCCCACAATCTCCAACTTCAAAACTGCCCTTCGGAGCCAACTGTTTAACACTCACAGCTGCTTCTGTTTCTAAATGGGACCTGGATCTCTCCACACTTGATAATGCCTCCTGGGCGGCACTCCCAAGCACCACACACCCAACTTTCTCCCCATAGCTTATTTCCTCTGTTAATACAAGCCTGGGCTCAGCTGTTAACCTGAAATGTTGATGAAATTGTATAAATGTATGAAACCATCTGATGTGCCTGTATCTGTATCTGTATCTCATATGCTGTATCCTAAAGTTGTCTCTGTTTGTCCTCAATGTGATGAGGTACCTTTGAAATGAGCCTCTGGCACAAAGGTTGAAAACTGATGTACAATAAATAAAATAAAAAATAAATAAACTTGCAGGTATGCAGCTGAGCACCTACAGTAGGTAGTAATTATTTATTTATTTAAAGAGATTTATCAGAAAACATACACTTCCCTTATGCACAAGTTTGTGGCCTCAATCAGTCCCATCTTCAGAATGTGCAATTTTTGGTTTGTATACTTTTCTGGACTTATGTTTGCCAAGTGCTCCCTCACTATGGTGGCCATCTTGCCAAAGTCAGCCCTCTGGAAGTCTGTCACTCTGGTTTCACTACAAATCCCTATCTTACCCATGTCCAGGGTGAACCAAACTGTGTTGTGGTCACTCCCTACCATATTGTGTGGTGACAGAGAACAAGGGGGAGGCAGGACATTAGACTATGAGCAGTGACAGGTGGGAGATGTGTGGTATTGACGTATCAAGGAAAGAGAGTGTTTGGAGGAGGCAGAGCAAATTGTTATGGGAAGAGGGTTCCAGATATTAGGAAATCAGCAAGAGAAGGCATTTTGTCCCGCAAGGGATTTACAAGAAGGGAGCAGTAGGGAGTGATATCTTGAGTTACAGTGAGAATAAGAGGAGGGAGGCATAGGGAGAGAAAGCTGAGATGATGGGGCAGTGAGGACAGCTAGAATTTAGAAATGAAGGAGGTGCAGTGGGTTAAGTGGCAATCTGCCAAGAAGGGGAGGGAGGGAGAAAGCAGAGTATAGACAACAATGGTGAGTACAGGGTGGGATGACCAAGGCAAAATGGCAGAAAGAGATACATGTTTGGTAGAGATAGGTCACCCTCTTCCCTCCTCCCTAAAATACTGAGGTCCAGATCTTAGCTTCTTTCTCCAGATAAAATTGCTGATACAGCCATTTAGTTGGGAGAAGAATTTCCAAAGGTCTCAAATGGGTAGTCACTGAAATAAGTAGAGGACTTTGGGGAAAACACACATATTGATGCTATTGATGCACTCCAGCATGGACAGTGGGAATGACACCCATCTCTCCAAGGTGGCTTTCACGGTCATGGGGGGGATTCTTATTATACAAATCCCCACAAGGTTGGCAATAGTGATCCTCAGGGACTTTAGGGCTTTCACAAATTTTAACTGGGTTCCAACTGACATATCCTGTGGTGCTGGTCCTCCACTCTGCAGCATTAGCTCACTTCCCCAGTTAACTTTGTGGTCAGCTAGAAGACTGCATTGTTCCAAGACCTCCACTACCTTATGGATGGCCTGGCTGGGTTTTTGATGCACAGAACAGCAAAAAGTCACCTGCAACCCTTTATACCCTGTCTGGCCCGTGGCACAGCTGCCAATGGATGCAGCATAAGCACACAAATTGGGGAGACAAGGGACATCCCTGCCACATGGCCCTGGTGAGGCAAACAGTCTAGATAATTGTCTATTGGGCATCAGTTGTGCAGAAGGGGTGTTGTGCAGAATTTTGACCCAACTCCTGAATCTGGGCCCCTGTCTGAGCCTCTGAAGGGTATAGTGCAAGAAGCCCCACTCCATGTGGTCAAAAGACTTCTCAGCTTCAAAGACAGTGACTCTAGCCCCCTAGCCCCAATATTTTGCTCTCCCCTCCCACCATCTAGTGCCACACAACATTTAGAGTTCATCTGAGATGGGTCTTTCCCTGTAGGCCCTTGATGAAACCAAATTGATCTGGGTGAATTATTAATGGAAAAAAACTGTATCCAGTGGGGCAGCCATAGCTTTGACCATGATTTTATAATCTGCTGTGAGGAATGAAACTGGATGATAGGAGAGGCAGAGCTTTGGGTCATTATCCAGCTTGGGAAGCACCACTATGGTTACCAACTTCATGGAGGGGGTAACACTCCAGTTTCAGTGCACTCATTAAGCCTATGCCATAGGGGCTCTAGTAAAAATCAATCAGAATGCCATTTGGGACAGGGCTCCTTCCATTCTGTAATGACCAGACTGCTTTTTCTACCTTCTTCCATGCGAGTGGGGAGTCAACAGAGGAGTATACCTCCGGCGACACTGTGGTACTGGAGCTAACACATCAAACTGTGACAGTTGTTCAGTAGGGATCACCTCAGATGTGTATAAGGCTTGCTAATATTCATGAAAACTGTCACTGATTTTGGATGGATCGGTAGTATCAGAGCCATTAGCTATGATGATGGAGGCAATGTGAATGGCCTCAGATTTAGCCCTGAGCTGCCAGGCCAACTATTTTGCCACTTCTGTCCCCCTCAAAGTATTGTCCAGCCTGCACCAGCAAGATCTGTCTCTCCAGCTTCTTGTTTGTGAGACTGTTCAACAGTGTTTTAACTTTCTGTAGGGCTTGATAGCAATGAGTGGTGAAATTCAGCATGTGTGCATGGTCACAGATTGATACCTTTACAGTCAGGACAGGGAAGTGGACCTCAGATCATTTGCATGATTGGGCTGGCATAAGAGATGGTACAGCCTTTTATGTAGGCATTGACTGACTGATTTCAAAGGTTTTACTAGGAAATATATATGGAGCTTGTATCAGTTGTTTCCAGATGCATCCTAGGGGCAACGGGAAGAGGGGACAGAACAGATACAAAATACGGAGTATAAAATGCATAGACTAGAAATACAGTAAGTGTATCAAAATAAACAAGATGGAAATGCTTAAGAATGAATTAACAATCAGTAAGTTGCATACAGTAAATTGTGGTAGTACCAACAGTACAATTAAATAGCAATCAACATGTAACTATAGGGAAAAAAGTAAATGATTAAAGCTAGGGAAGAGGGAAGTGTTGAAGTCAAAGATTAGGAGTTATAGGTGAAAGGGGTCTAAACCAAAATTATAAGCAACAGCAGGAGTGAGTAGAGAATCACAGAGGAGAGATTTAAGAGAAGGAAAAAAGGAACAGTGTGAATGAAAGGGGGGAGGGAACCCCATAGTTTAGGGAAATTAAATGAGAAGGCAGTTTGGCCAGCAGTTGATTTCATTTGAGGGAGAACAAAAGAGTGGGAGCAAGCACTGCACTGAGAGTAAGAGGACAAAGGGGAAGGAAAGGAGAGAGGCAAGATATGAGGGGACAGAACCAAATCAAAATTTGGAGATAAAGGAAACACAGTGAATAAGGTGCCTGGTATCAGGAGAGGGGAGGGAGGGAGAGGGAAGAATACAGGGTATAGTGATGTGTATCCATAGGTTTATCAAGGGCAAAGCAACAAAAGTAGTTAAAGAGAGGGTCCAGTCTAGCTAAACTGGACTTTGGAACAGCACTATAAGCAGAGGACAGGATTTTTAAAGAGTGGTGCAGGACTTGTGTCCAGCCCTATGCCACAACACTTAGGTTCTGGCAGTGCACCAAATCCTTTGTCGCAACTGCACCTGATTTTATACTCTTGGGTGCAGTTACAACAGTTTCTACAAATTAGCAGTAGCTTGCACCAAAAATCAGATGCAAGCTGTGTAGAAACAACCCACAGGATTACCACAATTTAGACCAGAGATAGAAAATCCCAATAAATTGCCAGGTATGAAAGGAAAGAAGAAGAAGAAGGACTCTAGCAAGTTTCTAGCAAGTCTCTGCCTAGTGCCAAAAGTCATAGTGACTGTTTTCTTAGCATTGCAGGATAACGGATTACTTCAGAACCGAAGCTGGATATTATTAAAATATGTTCTTTGTCAATGGCAGAGTTCTGAAGCACTGGGGTTTTTTGTCTGTCCATGCTTGTACTCACTCTAGAGGTTCCTGGTTGCTATAAGAAACTCTCAATGCAGACACAGACTTGTGTTGTACAATAAGAGACTGAAAAGCACAACATGTAGTCTCTGGAGGACAGAATGGAGAGAGGGGACATGATGGAGACTTTCACATTCATGAATGTGTTCAAAAGAGTGGGCACAACACATTTGTTGAAACTAAGAAACAATGCATAGAACAGGAGATATGCATTCAAGTTGGAGAGACAGCGTTCAGAATTTAGATTAGGAAGTATGTTTGTATAAACAAGGGTAGTGGAGTTGTGAAAAAAACTCCCTGGCAAAGCTGTGGCAGCAAAGACAATAGCGAGGTTCAAAGTAAAGTGTGATACACATATGAAGTGCCCAGTGTCAGATTCCACCATGATTAAATTAATCCTGATACTACTGTCATGATATTCTTAATTACAAATAGTTACAATGGTTGGTATCACTGTTTTTTAAATTATATAAATTTATACATAGTTGTCTGCAAGGTTGATCAAGGCTCATCAGGTGTCACTATAAAGAAACAGTGCTGTAGATGCATACGCTTCCAGAAGCCCATTTCCTGTAGCCTCTAGTTGTCAGCTAGCAAACTGCAAGAAGATTCAATTGTAAAATGATAGCCTTAACTATTCTCAATGGATCTTTACTCAAGATTCTGAATGACATGACTTGACATGTGGAACCTAACACTGAACACTAAGACTGAGCTGATGCTAAATATTATTCTGTGAATGGGCTGAGATTAGGGCTTTTACATACAATTCAATCCAGTCAAACTTCTAGACCATTTTGGATCACTTCCCCCTTCTCTAAAATAAAAATAATGAAACACTCTTGCTCTACCCAGATGGCAAGGCTAATCCTGTGGCCATCCCTTTCTCCACAAAGTCATTTTCCTCCCCAGACATAATTTAATGAAAAAAATGTCTGGCTCCTAGCATTGTACCAGTTGCTGAGCTGGCTGAGTTTCTAAAATCAAAAACTGACTGCAGGAATCAGGGAAGATGAAAGAACCTGGGACTGACTGGAGACAGTGAGGGGTGGTGAAGAAATGTCCCTTAAACACATTTTTAGCCTGCAAGACCATCATACTATTGACCCAAAGTGTGCAGCTGAACTGTCAAAGCCAAACCAAAGACAGGGAGTCCGAAAAACCAAAGTAGACAATTTTCACATTTGCTTACCCTTACTGGGCACCACTTTTTAGACATCAGATGGAAATATGAGGCTGGAAAAGAGGAGACAGGGATGGACGATGGAGACTAGAGCATCTACAAGAAGGTAATTTTGGGAAAAATTAGATGGATGGTTCAGGTATTTTCCTGTATATCACTATTCCATGTTATGTTTCTATTTTTCACAGAGTGGGTGGTAGATGGGTGATACAATCTGCCAAGTAGAGGAGAAACATGGATCTATAATGGGATCATCCTCAGGTTGCTTTTTCTAGATGGACAAGTCACTCCTATCAACTGGGGTCCTTGGGCAGACTGGATAAACCACATGAGTTTCCCGAGCTGTATGTTTCAACTGTTTGATGTTTCTTTGTCAATGCTGGGAGTGTAACTTGATTCAAAACACAGTGAGACACCTTGAGGGGATTATTAGGAATTATACAATGGGGTCTAAAAATGGGGCACTTTGGCTGACTGGCACATTTCTGAAACTAGTATATTTTAGTATAAACACCACAAAAGATGCCAGTCAGTCACTTTACCAATAAAAAGCACAAGAGAATCACTACGACCCCTGAATAAAAAAAAAGTTGCCATATTGATTTCCCACTAACTGCCAACTTCAAAATGGAAAATGAATGAAAATGGACTGCATCTTTAAGGCAGCTGATAACTGTGACAGGAATGAATAAGACCCTGTACCATTTGTTATGCAGAAAGAGTTAAATGCAAGGGTCTGTTCTATCCTCTTCTTTTCTGTCTCTTGTCTGGCTGGTTATGCAACCAAATTTTCTTGTGAGACCTAAGAACTGATCACTCCAGCGGTTTCACAATTCTCTGACTCTCGCTGTCTCTTTACCATCCCTTGCTGTTCTGTCATTTCTTCCCTTGCATATCTGTGGTTATAAAAATATATCTGAATCTTTATGTGGAAATGTAACAGATACTGGGATCCCTTGTTTGAAAATGTATATCGTTATACTGCTGAAATGATTGCAGATAGCTATTTGGAATTCAAGGGTTAACCTGAGATGCTAGTTTTCAAGCCCTTTGCAGAGCTGTGAACAAGAGGTCAGTTCAGGGTCACTGTTTTCTGTTTTTCCTCCTGCAAAGAAACTGACAAGGACATTGGACACTGGCAAGAACATTCTGTGAGCTGCAGCACATCTCTTAACAAGGTTCCCAAGCAAAGACTTATAAAAAGGAGCAGCAAAGCTTTTGCTAGACAGACTGGGAGACTGAGATTTGAAATTGAGAAGAAATACTCAAATGAAGGACTGTTTTCTCTGTTTGATCTGCCTTTGTAAATAGTTATACTGAACAATTTTATTTATTTTTTGCTGTTATTAGAAAAAACGCTACTTGTGAATTTTGGAAATGCTCCTGGTTTTCCTATGCTTCCTGATCTGTGCCTCAACAACAATAAAAATAAGATAACAGTGACTTTGCTTCCGTAATGGCTCAACAAATATATTTGCCAGTCAATCCTCAGCAAGATAGAGCTTAATTAGTGATTCAGCTATGGTCAAAACTGCTCCTGATACCACTATGTTCAGCCACATTTAGCACCAGTAACTGCAAATAGCAGATACCTGTCAGCCACTCTGAACACCCGCACATCTCAACCACTTATACCACATTATCTCTCTCTCACTCCACTCCTGCAGTTCCATAAAGCAACACACATAGCTCACTCACCTCACAGTTTACCCAGCAAAAAGGACTATCAAAACAACTGTGGAAGAATATTTATATAAAATATAAGAAAAATATAAGAACATACAATTCTTTATTTTAAATTTATTTTAATAATTATCCCACTGTATTATCCTAATAATCCACACAAGAATGTGGATTATGCTGGGATTTTCCACTTCTGGTGTAGTTTAGGCACTATGGCCTGCAACCTCATGTGTGGCTGCTTTCTTCTGACTACTTGCCACTTTATGCTGTTGTTCCTGAGCCCCACAGCAAACTGTGCACATATCCCACAATACATACTGTTTCCTGTTTCATTCCAGTCTGACCTGGTGGCAGCGGTCCAGTAACCAACAACAGGAAAGCTGGTGGTGGCATGGGGAAGGAGGCAGGGCACCACAGTTAATAGGGAGCGTTGATTTCTTTCCAGCAGTGCAGCTGCTTTCATCTTACTACTTGACACTTTCTGCTGTTGCTCCTGAGCCCTGCAGGAAACTCTGCACCTACCCCACACTACAGACTGTTTCCTGTATTTTATCCAGGTCCAAATTGGTAGCAGCGGTTGGTAACTGACAATAGGGAGAGCTGGTGGTGTCATGGGGAAGGAGGCAGGGCACCACAGTTCAAAAGGGAGCTGCTGATTTCTTTCCAGCAGTGCAGCTGCTTTCATCTGACTACTTGTCACTTTCTGCTGTTGTTCCTGAGCCCCACAGCAAACTCTGCACCTACCCCACATTACAGAATGTTTCCTGGACTTTATACTGGTCTGACCTGGTGGCAGCAGTCAGTAATCAGCAACTGGAGAGCTGGTGGTGACAAGGGGAAGGAGGCGGGGCACCACAGTTCAAAAGGACACCACTTCCAGTGGCTCTTTGTGGAACAGCTCTTAGCATAAGTGACGGGAGTCCTCAACAAGAAAAACATGCAGGAGGCTCAGTGGGAGACCATTATAAAAGTATTTAGAATTAAAGAAAGGGCATTTGTTCAATGTGTGAATAGGCAACCGTAAAGGGGTTAGTCACAGTTGTGTTGAACAAAGCCTGTAACTTGGTTAAAGATGTTAGCTTCAAGAAAAATTCTGGGGTGGGAAAATATGTGTAATTAATTTACATGCTTTTGTGAAAATGAAGTATATAGATATTTTGGGCTTGATGGTGATATCTATTGTTGTATGGCAAACTGCCAACAAACATCCCTGATGAAAAGGAGCTTTGAGGATCAGTCCTATGTGAATGTAAAGTATTTGATGTTTTAGTTAAGTTGGATGTGGGCATTGAAAAGTGAAAATTAAAATGAATGTTCAGAAACAAATCCCCATTCAGGTTACTAGGCAAAGGACTGCAAATAATTGAATAGAATGTGTCAAGTGGGGAAGCCTGTCCATGATAGAGTGTGGGGAGGAAGTAAATGAGCCTCCTGAAATTAGGTTTAAAATTCCTGTTTCAATTACAGATAGAAAGCAAAGAGTCCAAATGTATAAGGAGATATTAAGAACAAAATAAGCTCAAACTTTAGTAAAAATAGAGATACAAAAGGCATGGGTTCACACTCTGATGAATACAAATGTGAGAGCTTTAGTTACAAAAATTGATGAGTTAGGTGAAATATTAAAGCATAACCAGGTACAGATAGCAGTTTTTATTGAGACGGGATGTGCCCCCCATGTGCCAGATGTTGCAGTAAAAACAAAAGGGTATCCAGTGAACAGAAACAGCCACAAAACAGGAGGGGGGATAGCATGCTATGTTCATGAATAAATAAGTTATTGACGGATGACTAAATTAGAATAGAAAGGGTTTGAAACATTATGGATGGAACTGAAAATGCCCAGATTACCTTGAAACTGTAGGCCTTATTTGTGGGAGGTTTTTATCACCCTCCCTCAAGCAATGGCTTCAGTATGATTAAACATCTAAACTGGTATATTGATAGGATACTGGAAAACATCCAGTCAGTGGGATAATTCTTATGGGAGATGCAAATCATTTACCTTTATCAACAGTCATGCAAGGGAGAAATTTGAAGCAGGTGGTAAAAGAAGGGACAAGGTGAAAAAGTGTATTAGATGTGGTTATTACAAATTTGTCAGATTGGTACAAATCACCAATGGCTGCACCTCATATCTGATTATCAGATCATAATGTAGTACTAATGACATCAAGTTTTGAAGGATATAAAACACAAAGAGATATAAGACAGGAGTTTTTGAGTAGAAAATGGAATAAAGACAGGAAAGGAAGAGTATTAGACTATGTGTTGTGTGAATTAGATCCAGAATGGTTTAAAGTAGAGTCTGCTGATTCTAGTTGGGTTAAGGTGACTGACACGTTACATGAAATTATGGATAGGATTTTACCTGTGTGCAAAGTGGTGTTGAAGGGTGATAAACCATGGATGAATCAGAAATTCAAAAGCTTGATACAAAAAAGACAGACAGCCCTAAAGTTAGGACAGATAGATGAATACCATTAGTTGAGAAATAAGGTAAACAGGAAGGGCAAAAGGATGAAACATACATATTATATAAAAAAGTAAA
Organism: Neoceratodus forsteri; assembly: GCA_016271365.2. Taxonomy (NCBI): domain Eukaryota; kingdom Metazoa; phylum Chordata; order Ceratodontiformes; family Ceratodontidae; genus Neoceratodus; species Neoceratodus forsteri. The sequence continues at coordinate 947,280,790 of CM057452.1, forward strand.
TGGATTACAAAAATCTGAACAAAAAATGGTGGAATACAACAAATGGTATTTGCAAAAAATAAACCTGAGGAACAAATAAGAAAGTGGACAGAAAATAGTGATTTTGAAGGAGGGATAATGGTAGCCTGTTTGTTCAGGAGTTAAATACAACATTGTGTGCTGTTAGTTAAGGCCTGAAACCCTTTGATAAGATAAGAGGGGAAGTATGGGAAGTGCAAGATAAATATCTAGTCTCAGTTGAAGAAACAACTAAAGCCTTAAAAAAATTAACTCAATAAGGCAGTAGGACCTGATGATATACCAAACTGAATATGGCTGGAGGGAGCAGATTTAGTTGCACCATGGGTATGTAACATTTTTAATAAATCAGTGTTGTTGGGGACATTAGCAAGTCAATGGAAACAGGAATGAGTTTTGCCTTTACTAAAAGTTACTGTGCCATGGGATGTCAAAAAAGATTTAGACCAATTTCATTAATGTGTTGTGTCAAAATTGTGTGAGGAATTTGTTACAAAATGGGTGATGGAAATTTTATCCAAAAAATTAACCTAAATCGGTTTTGGATCTTTTAAGGGGAGTTCAACAACTCCAGCTTTGTTAAAATTTCAGGAACTGTGTATGAAATCTTGGGAAAATGGGGAATTAGTTAGAGTAGTTGCTGGTTGATTACAGAAAGGCATTTGATTTGATAGATCATGAAATATTAATAAAAAATTACAGGAGTTAGCTGTTTCAACTTATATCATAAGGTGGATTTATGACTTTTCAGAAGGCAGGTCACAGTGGATCAAAATGGAGGAGCTGAAGTCAGATGTGGAGTATGTGCATGGTGATGTGCCACAGGGAACAAAATTGGGACCCTTTTTATCCTTGTAATGATAAATGATCTAAAAACTGAGGGGCCATATATTAAATATGTGGATGATACCTCAGTGATCAAGAGGTTCAGTAAAGTCAGTCAAAGCACTATGTAGGTATATTTAAAAAAAATTGAATCTTGGACACAACTAAACAAGATGCAGATAAATCCGAAAAGACTCAGGAAATTAGATTTGGGAAAACAAATAAAACATCACTGTTCCTCTTGAATTTGGAGGTTCCACAGTTGAGGTGGTTGAGTATGTTAAACTCTTTGGAATAAAATGTAACATTACTTCAAATGGAAAGAACAAGTGGAAGGAACAGCAAATTAGGTGGCATAGTAAATGAAAAGCAGTATATCAGATCTTTACAAATAAACTTGGATAGACTGGCTAGTTGGGCGTCAGAGAATAAAATGATGTTTAGTGTTGCTAAATGCAAGGTTATGCACCTTGGCAAAAACTACAGCTTAGCTGGTTACACACTGAACAATACTCAGCTGCAGGTTGTGACGTCTGAAAGAGACCTTGGTGGTATCATTACAAATAATTCGAAATTTGGTACTCAAATCAATAAGACTATTATGAGTATTCTCAAACATGTTATGAGCAGGAACCGACACCATCATCCATCTATACACCAGCCTAGTGAGATTACATGTTGAATACTGTGCCCTTTATGTGCACCCACCTCGCTAGGGGAGGAAGCCATTGTTGAGAAAGTTCAGAGGAAAATTACCAGGAATATCAAGTCTGACTAACATGGAGTATGAAGATAGACTTAAGACTCTGGGACTATACTCCTTCAAATATAGAGCGCTGATGGGTGATCTGTGTTTGGCATATAAGGCCTTTCAAGATCCTTCCTTGTTTGAAACTATCTGCCTCGAGAGGCATCAATCAGCAAATAATGCTAGATCAGACAAACTAAAACTTTATGTCAGAATTAATAAATGGTTAAAAAGAAGTAATTACATCACCCAAAGATTACCACCAATATGGAATTCTCTACCTCTGTCAGTGGTATTAAGTGAGTATATTGAACAATTCAAAATTAGACTGGATCAGTATATGGGTGTCAAAAAATTATTTTTCTACCATTAAAGAAAATAATGGTGGTGAGTTCACTATGGGCTTGCCCTCAGATTTGTCTACACCTATGAACCCATGATCCTATAAGGGATGTTAAAGAAAGGAAATTCAAGAGTATACTTTTTAACAATATTTAAAAGGGCAGAGGTGAGTCAGGAGGATTTGGTATATTTTTATTGCACAGTGGTTAGACCAGATTTGGATTATAGTTGATCAGTATGAGATGTAGGACTTACAAAGACAGAAAATAAAGAGTTAAAAAGGATACAAAAGAGAGCTTTGTGTATAATTTGGGGAATGAGATGTCTTATGAAGATGCTTTATAAAAGTGTAAGTTGGCATAGCTAGATGAAAGGAGAAGAGAAATGTCAAGGAAACTGTTTAGGGATATATGCAATCCTCAGCACAAATTTCATGTGCTGTTACCACCTAGAGATGTGGCTGTTTATGGGTTAAGGAAACAGGTTAGATGGCAAAAAACAATTTTTAGAACAATGAAGTACAAGGCATCTTTTTTCATGTGCTTTTAGATGAGTGAGTGCTCTCTAATTTAAGCTGTTTGTATTATAAAATTTGAAACTGGGTGAAAGAGAAAGAAACATTTTTTATACTAAATATTTATAAAGTTTTTGGTATGTATTTTTGTACTAGTGAAATAATGTGTACTTTGTATTATTGATTACAATTTTTTCTTATGTTCTTATTGTATATGTTACTTTGTTTGCAACTTTAGCTACCCCTTTGGGATGTTGGCTACAATGTGTTTAAATAAACTAAACTTAACTAAACTAACCTACAGTAAAAACCATGCCAGGAGTGGGTAAACTACAGCATAACCCACACTTTGTCATAGATTATTGCTTAAGTATTACATTTGGAGCTTCAGTACAGATTTGATGTATATATGGCATTTTGTGTTGTTGCTGTGTTTACAACAGACAGGTCACGTTGAAAAACATTACTTCCTGTGATGAAACAACAAACAGATTTGGGTTCATCCTCATTATGTAACAAGTCAACAGTCTGGGTTATATTGCATCTTTAAAACAAAATAATAATAATTTGGGACCCCTACTGGTGGGGGGAAATAATGTAACTAACCAAAAGGAATGGCTGTGAAATTTAATAAATACTTCAAAGGTGTTTACTCAATTGGGATTACCCCTGATCCCATATTTATGAAAGAATCAGATAGCCCACTAAAAATTTCAGTTGATACAGTGAAGGACAAACTGATGAATTTGAAAGTCAACACATCCCCTGGACCAGATGAATTACACCCCAGACTTCTTAAAGAACTTGCCTCAGTTATTAGTGGTCCTATACAGGCCATTTTCCAGTCCTCTATAAATCAAGGAGAGGTACCTGAGGACTGGAGGATGGATAATGTGATTCCAATCCACAAAAAGCGGCCCATATCAGACTGTTCAAATTATTGTCCCATCAGTTTAACCAGCATAATAAGTTAAATATTGGAGTCTATTATAAAGGATTATATTGAAAGCCACTTAAGGGAAATGGCATACATGGATATAAGACAGCATGGATTCACTAAGGGTAGAGCATGTGTGACAAATGTTATCTTTTTTTGAGACAGTGAGCGCAGCCTTGGACAGTAACCTATCAGTGGATGTTTTATACATCGACTTCGAAAAAGCATCCGATACTGTATCACATAGGGAATTGTTGTTTACTTTGGAGGAATTGGGAGTGGGTTTCTATGTTGTTAGGTGGATTGCTGCATGGTTGTTTGATAGGAAGCAGTGGGTCTGTATAAAGGGAGAGATGTCTGAATGGACTATGGTGCCCAGTAGAGTCCCTCAGGGATCTGTTATGGGCCCAGTCCTGTTTAATGTATTGGTCTCATCTACAAATTGTGATGTAAATGTATGGCTTGCATGGATTCACAGCGGGAAGGTCATGCCAGACGAATCTGATAGATTTCTTTGACTGGGTGACCAAAGTAGTAGATCAGGGAGGGGCTGTGGACATGGCCTACCTAGACTTTAGCAAGGCATTTGACACAGTCCCACAAAAAGATTAATATACAAGTTAGCCAGCCTGGGAGTGGGTCCCAAGATGACAGCCTGGGTAAAGAATTGACTGGAGAATAGGACACAGAGAGTAATAGTAAATGGAGTCCACTCAGAAGAAAGGAGGGTTACTAGTGGGTGCCATGAGGGTTCAGTATTAGGACTGGTCCTCTTCAATGTCTTTATAAGCGACATTGCAGAAGGACTGGAAGGAAAAGTATGTCTCTTTGCAGATGACACAAAGATCTGCAACAGAGTTGGTGCACAGGGTGGGGTGAAAGGATGAGAAGGACTTGGCAAGGTTAGAGGAATGGTCAAATGTATGGCAGCTTAGATTCAATGCTAAGAAGTGCAAGGTAATGCACCTGGGAAACAAAACCCAGGGAAGAGTACACAATGGGGTGAGATACTAACAACAACAAAAATGGAAAGGGACCTGGGGGTAGTCATATCAGATGACCTAAAGGTGGGCAAGCAATGTGAGAGGGCAGCAAGGAGGGCTGGGGGGATACTGGGATGCATAGGTAGAGGCATCACCAGTAGAAAACAGGAAGTTATTATCCCTCTGTACAGACAGCTGGTGAGACCCCATCTGGAGTACTGTGTGCAGTTCTGGAGACCCAATCTCCGCAAAGACATAGACAGGATGGAAGCTGTCTAGAGGAAGGCAACTAAAATGGTGCAGGGTCTGCACGGAAGACATAGTGAAGATGGGCGAAGGAGCTTAATATGTATAGCCTCGAGGAAAGGAGGGAGAGGGGGACATGATAGAAACATTCAAGTACCTCAAGGGAATCAACAAAGTCCAAGAGGTAGCATCTTTCAAAACAAGAGGTGTGCAAGAACAAGAGGGCACAATTTGAAGATAGAGGGGGGCTCAGAGGTAATTTAAGGAAGTATTTTTCACAGAGAGGGTGTAGATGCATGGAATGGCCTTCGGAGAGGTTGTGGAGTCAAAATCAGTGGTGGAATTCAAGCATGCATGGGACAGTCATAAGGCAATTCTAGGTGGGGGTAGGAAGAAGTAGGCTGCTGGTTAACTGGGATCTGCAGCTTATCAGTAGAGTGAGGAAATGGGCAGACTGGGTGGGCCAAGCGGTCTTATCTGCCATCAAATTCTGTGTTTCTGTGCTAAATTTGCTGATGATATGAAACTAAGCAGTTGTTACGAATGAATTAGATGCTGAGCAATTACAGAATAATATCGATCTAATATACACAATAGCCGTGGTGAAAAAATTAAAATTTAATTTAGCAAAGTGCAAGATTATGCATTTGGGAAGGAATAACCCTAAATTTAAGTATGCTGTGGATGGAGCCCTGTTATTAGATACAGATATAGAAAAGGACTTGGGAGTATGGATAAATAACTATTTGGAGTTTACTCACCACTGTAATGTTACCATCAAAAAAAGCCTATGGCATCTTGGCCTCTATGTTGAGAAATGTAAAGAGCAGAGAAAGGGACATGATTATGCTGCTTTGTGGGTCCCTTGCCAGACCCCATCTGGAGTATGCTGACTGTGTATGGAGACTTAGACTGAGGCGGGACATGGGAAGGTTGGAGGTGGTTCAGAGATGCACAACAAGGAGGGTGAGTGGCCTAGGGGGACTCTCCTATGGGGATAGGCCAAGAAACCTCAATCTGTATTTCTTACAATATAGGAGATACTGTGGGGATATGTGTCTGATTTACAGGACATGTAGAACTCCTGATATGTGGGAATGTCTGGGACTAAAAGCGAGATCTACCTTAATTGCAAATCAGGGTCACCAGTACCAACTCAAGGGAAAGAAATATAACAAGAACCAGAGAGGGGCTTGGTTTTCACAGCGTACTGTAGATCAGTGGAATGTTCTGCCTAGTCAGGTGGTTTCCAGTGAAACCATGAATCAGTTTAAGTCAACTCTGGATAAATATAAAAGTAATTATCTTTATGACATGAGTCCATAAATGGTGCAGGATGATAATGGCCTAATGGCTAAAGTACCTGATTTTTTCCTATGATCCTATGATACCACCATTGTACAAAATAACAAGGAGCAAAATACAAAAACACAAGGTAAGTACAGTACACAGACCAGTACTTACATTGTGATACTTATTTGCAATTCGTAAACTCCCCTCCATTAGTGCCTCCCAGTATTTTACCAGATTGCTACATACTCCCAACACTTGTGTGGTTAGCTTTCTCCACACTATCATTGCTCTCTCATTTTCCAGAATATTTGTTCATGTATTAAATATTAGTATTTCCAGTGTTTTAAATATCTAGTAAACTTTTCATTGTACGTTGCCCCAGACTGTTGACTTGTTACATAATGAGGATGAGCCCACATCTGTTTTTGTTTCATCACAGGAAGTAAATAATTAACTTTGTTTTGCTACTGCATTTCCATTGAATACCTACAGTATCCATTTAGGTTTTGATCCCTGTCCCTAACCATATTAAAACATGCTGTACTAAATCGCAAAAACAAGCAAAAAACAAGCAAAAAAAAAAAATGGTATTAAATAAATATGATGAAATGTAAATATAATTGAAGAAAAAAGGGTGCCATGGTTGTCCTACTGAGCTAGCGGGTGAGAAATTGATGGACCAATGGTCTTCTATGTTTCCTAAACTTGTTTCCAGTATGTTCATATATAGCATTGGGACAAAAACTGGTAAATGCCACAAAAAAAAAATACAAATCTAGACAGTGCTCCTTCTCAGTGCTTTACTATGTAACAAATGAATCACGGTTGAAGCTCTCTATCCCAGATAATATGTGTTCCTTTGTAGGGTTTAGTATGTTGCATGTTTACCACCCTTCATCCAAAAAGTTGGGTGACCTTGCCCTATTTTTAAGCCCACCTTAATCTCACTCTGCTCACCCCCACCCTTCAATCCTGTGTACTACTTCACTCCCTACTGCTACTAGGTAGTTCAAAAAAGCTCCAGATATTGTGTCTCTATATACCTCCAAAAAAAGGCAAGCCCATGCTAACAGAATTAGTGAACCACCTCCCATCGGTTATTCAAAAAAAACAAAGTCATTATCATGCAGGATTCTAATCTAGATTGGCTTGGTCCTAGCAGAAATAGCCTTCAATCTATAATTATCAAGGCCCATCTCTCCCAACTTATCAATGACCCGACCTGACACTCCAGTAAAGGTTCACATCATACCCTTTTGGACTGGATCCTAACTAATAGGAAGGATAGGATTGCAAAAACAGGAGTTCTTGCAGATCCAATCAGTGATCACTCCCAGTTTACTGTGTTTGGAATGCTACCACCCTCCTGCCCTCCTAAGGTTATTAACATAACTGACTTATCTGTCATAAAATGGAGGCTTGTTTATGTGCGCCCATTGACTTTAAGAGGCAATATTTCAGAAGGTTGTAGTACTATTTAAAGTTATGATTACAAACAAAGCACCCACTTGACTAAAACGTCCCTGTTAGTATCACATCTGGGGAGGGGGGCATGTTCTGAGTATGCACCTGCTCTTTATAGAGCTACCGATGCCTCAAAGAAAACTAGCATTACTCTGCCTGCATTCCATTTATATTTATATATTTTCTCTCTCCCATTATCTATTACTAAGGAAATTTGCATGAATATACAATCTTTATCCTTAAAGTCAATCTGCCTCTATAGCTAACTCCCTACTTTAAAGTCATAATCCCTGTTGTGACAGTATGTTGCTAAGGGAGTAACTGTAATATCACAAGCAGTGAGTGCTCCATGACTTCAGGTAGGGAGAAATAGGAAGGAACAGATTAACTCTTCAGGAGCAAAGATCATGTTTTCATATAGATGACCTCAGTAATAAATAATGGGGAGGAGGAATACAGCACTAATTGGAAATGCAAGCTGGTCTGTGTCTAAATGTTAGGTTTTGTTAAAGAGAATTTCTGACCAAATGGCATAAGATACTGGGCTTCATAGCCTAATACCTCATGCCAGCATGAGCTAATTGGTACAAAACATTTTTTTGTTTTTTTTTACTCACTCTGTTAAGTATATGAAGGGATCATAGCTGGCTCCATAGTCACCACCAGCCGATCCCTTCCAGCTTCCTAGTATGGCTGCTCCGCCCCTGTGCTCTGTGTTTTTGTGAGGTGTGAGCAAGGAGAACGTGGGAGTGTCTGAGCCCTATACAAGTCTGAGAGGTGTTTTTTTAAACTGTTTGATAAAGCTTTAAGCAATCTGAGAGGGCAATGAAAGCAACTGCTCTACTAATAGGGATCCAATTAGTAGAGTCCTTATTAGTAGAGCAGATGCTTTCATTGCCCTCTCAGATTGCGTAAAGCTTTAATAAAACAGTTTAAAAAAAAACACCTCTTAGACTCCCTGCTCACATGTCACAAAACACAGAGCGTGGGGTGTAGCAGCCATTCTAGGAAGCTGGAAGGGATCAGCTGGTGGTGGCTATGGAGCCAGCTACGACCCCTTTGTACACTTAGAGTAAGTAAAAAAAATAATACATTTTGCACAAATGAGCTCACACTGGCATAAGATATTGGGCTATGAAGCCCATTACCATATGCCAGATAAGTCCTTCAAAGTTCATCTGAACGTGTCACCAGCTAGTAACAGGGTGTCCCTGTTTGAATGATTAATCCTGAAAATAAAATGTGTAACCCCTAATATATTCTTTTCATGCTTTCTATCAGCTTTCTTCCTCCTTCCTTTGCTATTTTTATATCAGGGTGGCCTTCCTAGCATATCTTTACAACCTTTACTGTCCCTTTAAATCCTAAAAGTTCCCATTGTTGCACATAGATAGTATCTCCCTTCATTTATAAAGGAGTCCTTTTGTTTGAATAAAAAGTGCTTACTCATAAAGGTGCCCCAAGTTGTTTATGTAGTGCTTTGGTAGAGATGGAAGAATAATGTCTCTATATATTTAAGTGAAGAGCTATGCACTAGTTTAACTGGTGCCCTTTAAGATGTACAATAATGCTGTGCTGCAAGCCCGAGGACAGACGAAGTAAATAAAAAAAAAACACTTGTTGCAGTAAAACTGAAAAGCTCTTTTTGCAAGCTTGAATTTAGAAGAGCTGCCTTCTGCAGCAAAAGAAACAGCAGCACTGCATTGCGATCGGAGCAGGATTGCGCTCCGATGTATATGCGTAGCTTGCAGCTGACTCAAAGCAGGATGCTTCATCTTGAAAAGTAAAAGTGCTGCCCTGGGCAGTGAAAGTGCAAAACACAAGCCCATAAAAGTACATGAAGGGCAGAAAGAGAAGCCAGAGTGTCACCTATTTAAGAATTGCAGTTTTTGTTGTAAAGGACAGCCCCAGAGAAGGAGTACCTGGGAGCTGTCAGAAGGCCAGATTGAAATGTTTAGCCAATGGCTGACATTTCAGCCACCAAGTTGCATAGAAAAAGATTGCGTTAAATGGAAAGGGCTCTCAGAAAGAAGGGCAGAGCCCTGACTGAATCAAAGTATGCAGCTGCACAATGTTATACTGCATTATAACAAGACAGAATGTATTTGCTCCTTTTTCTTGCTTAAATAAAATATGATTTAATGGCAGGTCTCCTGGTCTGGCAGGGAAAGGCAAATAGGGAGCACACCCCTCATTTGCCATTCCCTTGTCCAGACTGGGTATTCCTGTATATTACCAAGTTTAAAAATAATTATTCTTCTTTACCTGAAATCCTGATCATTTGGGGAAGCTCATACTATAGGGCTGTCAGTCCAGGTAATGACTGCTCTTGTAGGAATCAGGAGAGATGAGGCACTGCAGGTGGGAGGAGCTATGCTCCAAATGAGGTAGAAACCCCTAATTAAAAGGTTCAGATGATCTAAAACTGATATTTTAGGATATATTCACAGAAGGAATATAACATGAATGCCTGTCTTATTTCTTTATAAAGAGTATCCTAGATATACTATAGGACCTAGAAAAGGTCTATTCATGTTAACTAGGAGATCACCTTATTATGAAGTCATCCTGGGAATTCCTATAAAGGGACTTGGCAAGGTTGGAGGAATGGTCAAATGTATGGCAGCTTAGATTCAATGCAAAGAAGTACAAAGTAATGCACCTAGGAAACAAAACCCAGGGAAGAGTACAATGGGGTGTGATACTGACAACAACAAAAATGGAACGGGACCTGGGGGTAGTCATATCAGATGACCTAAAGGTGGGCCAGTAATGTGAGAAGGCAGTAAGGAGGGCTGGGGGGATACTGGGATGCATTGGGAGAGGTATCACCAGTAGAAAACAAGAAGTTGTTGGCCCTCTGTACAGACAGTTATTAAGACCACATCTGGAGTACTGTGTACAGTTCTGGAGACCCCATCGCCGCAAAGACATAGACAGGGTGGAGGCTGTCTAGAGGAGGGCAACCAAAATGATGCAGGTTCTGCATCAGAAGACATATGAAGAAAGACTAAAGGAATTAAATATGTATAGCCTTGAGGAAAGGAGGGAGGGGGGACATGATAGAAACTTTCAAATACCTCAAGGGAATCAACAAAGTCCAAGAGGGTAGCATCTTTCAGAAAAAGAGATGTGCAAAAACAAGGGGCACAATTTGAAGATAGAGAGGATGGCTCAGAGGTAATGTGAGGAAGTATTTCTTCACAGAGGGTTGTGGATATATGGAACAGTCTTCCTGAGGAGGTCGTATAGTCAAAAACAGTGGGGAAATTCAAGAATGCATGGGACAGACATAAGGCAATTCTAGTGGGGGAGGAAGTAGGCTATTGGGTAACTAGGATCTACAGCTTATCCGTTAGGTAGGGGAAATGGGCAGACTAGGTGGGCCAAGCAGTCCTTATCTGCCATCAAATTCTATGTTTCTATGTTTCAGTTAGTGGCTCATGGAGGAAGAAAGACCAAGTACCTCTGCAACCCATCCCTTATGTAACAACTCCCTTTGAGAGAGTACTATGGATGTGGTGGGACCCTAACTAAGAATTCTAAGGAAACCAATTTATACTGGTTGTGTTCGATTATGCCACCCGGTACTCTAAAGCCATACCAATGAGAATGGTTACTGTGATGTTATAGGAATTTAACATACTTATTAGATGGTCCCTAAGGTAAATGTAGAAGCTGATGATTTGTAGACAGCCCCAGAGTGTGGGGTGTTATGGGAAGTTTGCTTGGCTGGAGCAGTGTGTTTAAGATGGCTACACAATAAAGATGAGTAAAACTCATGCTGGTTTCATGCTGATTAATAAGCAAAACATGGTGTCAGAAGCAGATATCAAAACCTGAAAAGATGGAAAAGAAGATCAAAAAGAACTCTAGAAGAAGACGGTCTGGTGAAAAAACCGAGAGAGAAAAAAAAAGATGGATAAACTAAATCCTCCATCGGGTATGCAATTGTCTGGAAATGTAGCTGAAAATTGGAAGAGATTTAAACAAAGGTTTAATATTTATTTAACTGCAAGTGGTGCTGAAAGTGAAGATGGCAAAACAAAGGCCTCGATCTTTCTGCATGTAGTTGGGGAAGATGTGTTAGACATTTACAACAGTTTCCAGTTCAATGAGGATGAAAACATGGATCTTGATGTAATTATGAAAAAATTTGAAGAGTACTTTGTACCAAAATGAAATGTAATCTATGAGAGATACAAGTTTTTCACATGTGACAAGAAAAAGGGTGATAGCTTTGATCAGTATTTAACAGAGTTACGTTCGCTCTGCAAAACGTGCGAGTTTGGAGATCTGAAAGAATCATTGATTAAGGATAGAATTATATGCGGAATCACAGACAATGGGCTCAGAGAAAGACTGCTTAGAGAGCAAGATTTAACTGTGGACAAAGCTGTAAACATGTGTAGAGCTGCTGAAACTACCAAATCACAGGCTAAAGAGCTGAACAAAGAAAACAAGGGCACTGTGCATGCACTAAAGAAGCTTGAGATAAACAAGAAATATTTTTCAAAAACAAAGCAACAGAAGGAGCAGCAGCCTAATCGGAAAACATGTGGTAGATGTGAAAATAACCATGAACCTAAAGCTTGTCTTGCCTATGGGAAGTCCTGCAGTAAGTGTGGCAAAAATAACCATTTTGCTAAATGCTGCAAAACAAAAAGTGAACAAAATAAAGTTCACACTGTCAAAGAAGGTGAGCCGGAAAAGTTCTTTGTAGATTCCGTTGAGCATGTGTTTCTGAAAAAAAGGAATGGATTGTACCTTTAACTGTGAATGAGACTATCATACCATTCAAGCTTGACACAGGAGCACAGGTGAACCTGATTTCATTGCAAGACTATGAAACTCTGCATGTAAAATCTAAAATTCACCCAGCCAAGATAAATGTTGACTGGTTATACAGGAGAGAATATTCCAGTAAAAGGGAGCTGCATGGTAGCTCTGAAGGACAAAGGTCAGCAGTTCAAGGTGTCTCTGTTAATTGTAAAGAAGGATGTGCAACCAATTCTAGGCATAAGTGCCTGTGAGAAACTCAGTTTAGTGAGAAGAGTGTTTGTCGTGACATCACAAGCTGAAGCTAAATGTGAATCGTTATTTACAGAGTACAGTAATGTGTTCAAAGGTCTAGGATGTTTGCCTGTGGAGCACAAAATAAACATAGATGACCAAGTGCCACCCTTAATACACCCCTGCAGGAAAGTGCCATTCGCACTGAGGGACAAACTGAAAGAAAAGCTGAACCGCATGGAAGCCACAGGTGTAATCAAGAGAATTGATGAACCTACAGACTGGGTGAGTTGTTTAGTCATAGCTGAGAAGAAAAATGGCCAGCTCAGAATATGTCTTGACCCCAGAGACTTAAACAGAGGTATAAAAAGGGAACATTTCAAGTTACCTAGCAGAGAAGAGATAATGTCACAGTTTGCTGGTGCTAAATGGTTTAGCAAACTGGATGCTTCTTCAGGATTTTGGCAAATGAAGCTAGATAAGGCTAGTTCAAAGTTATGAGTTATGCACGTTTAGTACTCCAGAAGGAAGATACAGTTTCTTTGTCTGCCATATGGGATACTGTCTGCTCTAGAGGTTTACCATAAAAGAATTCATATGATTTTTGAGCACATTCCAGGTGTTGAAACCATGATGGATGACATCATTGTGTGGGGTTCCACAAAAGATGAACATGACTTCAGATTGGGACAAGTGCTGGATCTGACAAGAAAAGAAATCTTAAACTCAACAAAGAAAATGTGAGTTTTGGTAAAAGCACTGACTTTGTGGGTGATATTGTTACAGATCAGGCATTAAACCTGACCCTAAGAAGACATCTGCGATAGTGAATATGCAAAAGCCCAGCTGCAAAGATGATGTTAGGAGGTTCTTAGGGATGATTAACTACCTAGGGAAGTTTATCTCAACTTTCAGCACGATCTGCCACACTCAGATGGCTGGTTGGAGCAGAAAAATGAATGGATGTGGTTGCATGAACAGAAGCAAAGCTGGAAAGATCTGAAGAAGGCTATTACAGAAGAACCAGTGTTATGATTCTATGATCCTGTTAAAGAAACAAGAATATCAGCTGATGCGTCACAGTTTTGCTTGGGCTCAGTACTTCTGCAAAATTATGGAGGAATCTGGTAACCTGTAGCATATGCTTCCAGAGCCTTGAGGAGCGTCGAGACAAGGTATGCCCAAATAGAAAAAGAGTTACTAGCAATAATTTACGCTTGTGAGCAATTTCATCAGTATGTATATGGTCAAGCCTTCACAGTATAAACAGACCACAAGCCTCTAGTAGCTATAATGGCCAAGTCTCTAAACGACAGGCCCCCAGAACAGAGGGAGGACATAGACACATTACTGTTAGAAGATATACAAAACATGACAGCTAAAGGGGAGGTTCTGATAATGGGAGACTTCAACATGCCAGATACAGATTGGTCAATACCAGCAGGAACATCTGCCAGAACTAGACTCATAGTGGATTCCCTGCAGGGGGAGGGCCTCAAACAACTGGTACAGCAACCCACAAGAGACAGGGCTATCCTAGATCTAGTACTGACTAACAAAGAAGGGATCACGGATCTCCAGGTAGAAGGTCACCTGGGGCCAGTGACCATCATAGTATGGTTCAATTTGGCTACTACATCTAAATCATCCCATTCAAGGCAAAAATATGGGACTTCAGAGGAGCTGACTTTGATAAGATGGCCAACAGAGTTAAGCTAGCCCTGGCAAAAGAAACACAGGTGAGGGGTACAGGCAAAGTGGGCAAGCATTAGGGATGCAATACTTGAAGCAACATCCCATTGTGTTAGACAGAAAAGGAAGTGCAAAGAAGAAGGAAACCACTTTGGTTCTCAAATACAGTAGCAGAAAGGTCAAGCCAAAAGGCTGGCCTTCAGGAAATATATAAGGAACACAGCGGGATGAAGATAGGAGGCATACCAAACTGCCCTAAGGGAAGCAGGTAAGGCAGTAAGGCAGTCAAAGTCCCATACTGAGGAAACACTAGCACGGACAGTAAAGAAGGTGACAAGACTTTCTATAGATACATTAGTGAAAGGAGAAAGTCCAGAGGGTATTGCTAAGCTTAATGGAGAAAAGGGAGCATGTGAGGAGGAGGACCCTGTAAAGGCATCTATCCTAAATAGATACTTTTGCTCAGTATTTACTGAAGAGAAGGTAGGGCAGGGCCCACAGCTCAACATCATGGACACAGGGGAGGGGGTGAGCACTACTCCCTTCACAAAAGAAGGGTCCTACAAGAGCTTGCTAAGCTCCAGGGTGGATAAAGGCAATGGGACCTGATGGCATACATCCCAGGGTACTTAAGGAGCTAAAGGAGGAACTAGCAGAGCCATTAGCAGAATTGTTTAGTGAGTCTCTGAGCACAGGAAGGTCCCAGAAGACTGGAGAGGGCTCATGTGATCCCGCTCCACAAGAGTGGTAGCAGGGAGGAGGTGGGGAACTACAGACCGGTCAGTCTTACCTCAGTAGTGGGCAAGATTATGGAGGCACTCCTTAAGGAAAGGATAGTGCAACATCTGGAATCCATGAGGCACAGGATCCAAGACAGCATGGGTTTACAAAAGGAAGGTCCTGTCAAACTAATCTCATAGATTTCTTTGACTGGGTAACCAGAGTGGTGGACCAAGGGGGAGCAGTTGATGTCGCCTACCTTGACTTCAGCAAAGCTTTTGACACTGTTCCACATAGAAGATTGATAAATAAGCTGGGTAGGCTCGGGGTGGGTCAGAAGTTGGTCAACTGGGTGGCAAACTGGTTGACGGGCAGAAAACAGAGAGTGGTGGTAAATGGTATACAGTCAGAAGAGATGCAAGTCACAAGTGGGGTACCTCAGGGATCAGTCCTGGGGCCAGTCCTCTTCAACATCTTCATTAGTGACCTTGCAGATGGACTAGAGGATAAGGCTTGTCTGTTTGCAGATGACACCAAGATCTGCAACAGACTAGATGATCCAGATGGGGTGGGCAGAATGAGAAGAGATCTGGATAAACTAGCAGAATGGTCAGAAAGAGTGGCAACTGGGATTTAATGCAAAGTGCAAAATCATGCATATGGGAAGAGAAACCTGAAGCCACCTATAGGCTGGGAGGAGAGTTGCTAGCAGTCACAAAGGAAGAAAGAGACTTGGGCATCATCATCACTGATGACCTAAAATCATCAAAGCAGACCTCTAAAGCAGTAGGTAAGGCTAGGGTGGTGTTAGGGTGTATTAGTAGAGGTATCACAAGTCGTAAGAGGAGGTAATAATCCCTCTGTACAAGACACTGGTTAGGCCCCATCTGGTGTACTTGTGCAGTATTGAGGCCACACCTTCACAAGGACATTAACCAAATTGAGGCAGTCCAGAGAAGGGCAACAAAATGGTGCAGGGACTGCATCAGAAGACATATGAGGACAGATTAACAGAGCTCAATATGTATACCCTTGAGCAAAGGAGGGGAGAGGTGATATGATCGAGGCATTCAAACACCTTGAGGCATAAACAAGGGAAGATTCTAACATGTTTAAATATAAGAAAATAGCAGGACAAGAGGACACAGCATGAGATTAGAGGAGGCCGATTAAGGGGGAATGTAGGAAATTCTTTTTCACAGAAAGGGTGGTGGATGCATGGAATGGCTTACCACAGAAGTGGTGGCTATGAATACAGTGCAGGGCTTCAAACAGGCATGGGATAGGCATAAGGGGCAATACAAATGACTATGAATAGATAGGCCACTGACAGAGCAAAGGCCGATGGCACATTTATAAGGTAGAAAAGAAATGGGCAGACTGGATGGGCCTTGCGGTCCTTATCTGCCGTCAACTTGTATGTTTCTATGACTGTCCAATGAGAATACAGAGAATGCTAATTAGATTATAAAAGTACGATGTTCAGTTAATCTATAGTCCTGAAAGTATATGTACACTGCAGACACACTTTCATGTACTGTAGACAAGAGTGAAAGCCTGGAAAGTCAAACAGACGGCGAAATAAAGGCATGTGTTGACATGATCATGATCTCTCTTCCTGTGTCCAGTGAGAGACAAGAGCAGATCAGAAAAGAAACAGAGGCAGATGAAACAATGAGAATCCTGAGAAATATCATATTAAAAGGTTGGTCGAAGGGGAAAAGTTCCTGTCCATTGTCTATTCATGATGTTTGGATGTGTAGAAGTGACTTATCTGTTGTCAATGACATTATTTTCAAAGTCAACAAATTTGTTATGCCAGGAAAACTTCGCAAAGAAATGCTACGCAAAATACATGAAGGGCACTTAGGAGAAGAAAAATGCAAGTGAAGAGCCAGAGAAGTAATGTATTTGCTGAGAATGAATCAAGATATTGCCCAGGTAACTGCAACCTGTGAATTGTGTCTCACGTACAGACCAAAGCAGCCAAGCCAGCTGTTATGTCCTCATCCAGTGCCAGGCAGACCATATTGGAAAGTAGGTGCTGACTTGTTTGATTGTAATGGGAAGACCCATATAGTTGTAACAGATTATTACTCAAATTATCCAGAGGTAGTAACACTGCCTACAACTACCAGTAAAGCTGTAATCACCTGCATGAAGTCAATCTTTGCAAGACATGGTGTTCCAAATGAAGTGTTCACTGATAATGGTCCACAGTTTTCCAGTGCTGAGTTTAAACAGTTCGCCCATGAATGGGAATTCATACACAGTACTTCTAGTCCCAATTTTCCAAAATCAAATGGATCGGCAGAGAGCTCAGTAAAACTGAAAAGTATCATGAAGAAAATACATGATGGAAAAGAAGATTTTTACAAAAGCCTACTGATCTACAGAAGTGCAGCATTATAGAATGGGCTTTCTCCAGCACAAATGCTTATGGGAAGGAGGATCAGGACAAATCTGCCAATACATGAAGAGCTTCTGAAGACTCATGACTCAGAACAGGTGAAACAAAGCAAAGAAAAACAAAAGAAAAAGCAAAAACAGTTACATGACAGGAGAGCAAGAAACTTATCTGATTTAAGGCCTGGAGATCAAGTGTGCCTTAGAGAGTACGACAAAGGAATGTGGCTGCAAAGGGGCACTGTACAAGCACAAATTGCACCAAGGTCTTACCAGATTGAAACAGAAAAAGGAGAGGAGGTGAGATGGAATCGTGTGGATTTAAGACTCCTGCCAAAGGCTGAAGATGCCAATGAGACTGAAGTTGACTTACCAACTTTCACAGCAGTCAGTCAAGATAACACCAAAGAGACTAATAGCAAAGACCATTTGAAGCAGTGTGCATCCACTGAAAAGTCACCAGAGAAGGACGCGAGACCCAAAAGAGAAATTCGACGTCCAGAGAGACTGATTGAAACTTGTTACATGAGTACAGTGGAGTGAGTGGTAAAGACGCACTAGAGAGTGAAGTACTAGTGACCTCTCCTCACAAGATTAGGTTTAGTTTAATTTGAAACCTCAGTTTGTAAGAAGTTAAAATAATAATATTTCAGCCAAGTTACTGTTAGCCTATAATTCAGTTTGAAAATAATATAGAACTTTACTTTAAGTGAGGAAGATGTGATGTTATAGGAATTTAACATACTTATTAGAGGGTCCCTAAGGTAAATGTAAGAAGCTGATGATTTGTAGACAACCCCTAGAGTGTGGGGTGTTATGGGACGTTTGCTTGGCTGGAGCAATGTGTTTAAGATGGCTGCACAATAAAGATGAGTAAAAACTCATGCTGGTTTCATGCTGATTAACAAGCAAAACAGTTACTACCCCTAGAACAGCTGAAAAATTAGCTAAAATCTTTAGCAGAATGGGAATACCACAAGTGATTTTAACAGATAGAGGTAGTAATTTTACATGTGTCATGTTGCAAGAATTGTACCATCTGCTGGGTGTCTCTCAGTATGTACCTCCCCATATCACCCTCAGACAGATGGATTAGTAGAGCGATTCAATAAAACACTCAAGAAAATGATGAAAAATACATGCAAGAGGAAGGTCAAGACTGGCACAGATTTCTCCTTACCTTGTTTGCATATATGGAAGTACCCCAAGCAACTACTGCTTTTTTCCCTTTTCCTTACTATATGGTCGAAACCCCAGGGGACCATTAGATGTGATTAAAGAGCACTGGGAGGAAAGTAAAGGTGTGGGATTTACTCAATATTGTGGATTACATGACTTCCTTATGGGAAAGACTTGTGAAATATGTGACTATGACTCATATGCATGTAGATCAAAAACAGCAGAATCAAAAGGAAATGTATGATGTAGGCTTAAACTACAAGCATTTTGAACCCGGTGAAAAAGTTTTACTGTTGTTGCCCAGTAAAGAGAACAATCTCCTGTTGCGATGGCAAGGGCCTTATGTGGTTCCTAGATAGACTGATATAGTAAATTATGAGATTGAAATGCTCAAGCAGACCAGTAAAATGGTATACCATGCAAATCTACTAAGAAAGTGGATAGACAAGCCAAGCCCAACATTATACATCCAACCAGAACAGGGCATGTCAGACGTAGAGGTGGCCTATGATAAGTTAAAGCCCAACAGGAAGAGAAAGTGATTCAGATAAACTCTGAGTTAAAGCCAGCTCAAAGACAAGAGATTGATCAACTCTTGAAGTATTTTAAGGAATCCTTTACTAAAATGCCAGGAAAAGCAATAGAGGTGGTGCATGAGATTAAAATAACACCAAACAAGCCAATTCACCACAGACCATACAGATTACCAGAGAAAATCAGACAGGAAGTAGTGGATGATGTAAGAAAAATGGAACAAGCAAGGGTTATTGTTCCTTCTCACAGTCCTTGGTCCTCACCCTTGGTGGTAGTAAATAAAAAAAAGGGGTGTGTGAGATTATGTCTGGATTTTCAGAAAGTAAATACGATTTCTTATTTTGATGGCCACCCCATGCCAAGAATTGATAACCTGCTAGATAAGACAGGTTCTGCACAATATATCAGCACCCTAGATTTGATGAAAGGATACTGGCAGATACCCTTAGCACCACAGGCCCAAGAGTTGACAGCATTAAGTATCCCTATTGGTTTATACCAATTTACAACAATGCCATTTGGTTTGCATGGGGCTCCAGTCACTTTTCAGAGGTACATGGATTGTATTTTAAGACCCCATAACCAGTACAGAGCAGCCTATTTGGATTACATAGCCCGGACTGGAACATGCACTTAAACCATCTTAGTGCTCTCATCCAAAGCATTAAGGATGCAGGGCTCACAATAAATCCTTCCAAATGTGCTACTGCTAAAACTGAGACCAGTTATTTGGGGTTCGTAATTGGACATGGGACTATAAAGCCAGAGATAGATAAAGTGGATGCCATTGCCAATAGCCCTATATCAACTACCAAACATCATGTGAGATCTTTTCTAAGGCTAGCAAGTTATTATCAGAGGTTCATCCCTGACTTTTCCACGATTGCAATGTGCCTTAGAGAACTAACTAAAAACAAGTACCCAAATAAAGTAAAGTGGACTACTGATTGTGAAAAAGCTTTTGGAGCATAAAAGCAGCCTTGTGTTCAGCTCCAGTACCAGTATTCCTTAGTCTACACTTTAAAAAAACATTTGAGGTACAGACCGATTGCTCTGACATGGGCATTGGGGCAGTGCTAACCCAGCATGATTACAAAGGTGAACACCCTATCCTATTTATTAGTAGGAAATTACACGAGCTGGAAAGAAAGTATTCCATGGTACAGAAAGACTGCCTGGCCGTGAAGTGGGCTATAAGACGCTCAAATACTACTTATGGGGAACAAATTCACTGTTATCACTGACCACAACCCTCTATGTTGGTTAAATATCATGAAAGATAAAAACATGCACATCATGCGCTGGTATTTGTCACTCCAGCCCTATAAATTCTCTGTTAAACATAGAGCTGGGACACAGCATCAAAATGCTGTTTTTTAATCCTTCTTTGGAGCTGAACATGTTGTGACTGAAAAATGTGATGTAACTTGAATAAAGAATGTCGTGTTTTAAATGGCATATGCCTCAGGGAAATGAACAGTAGGAACAATTAATTGGATGTATAACAGCATTTTAGTATTAATATACTGTTCTGATTATTAAGGGTCCCTGAGGGGAACTTCAGGAGTGGGTGGGCAGAGGTTCCAACCCTTCCAAGGGTGAAGGGTTCAGCCAACGACATACTGTGTTACCTTCTTATGTGGGGAGGAGTGTAACAGGGTGCCCCTGTTGTGAATGATTAGTCCTGAAATAAAATGTGTAACCCCCTAATATATTCTTTTCATGCTTTCCTATCATCTTTTCTTCCTCCTTCCTTTGCTATATTTTGTGTCAGGGTGGCCAACCTGGCATATCTTTATAGCCTTTACTGTCTCTTTAAATCCTAAAATTCCCCATTGTTTCACATAGATAGTATCTCCTTTCATTTATAAAGGAGTACTTTTGTTTGAATAAAAAGTGCTTATACTCATAAAGGTGCCCCAAGTTGTTTATGTAGCACTTTGGTAGCGACGGAAGAATGATGTCTCTATACATTTAAGTGAGCGCTAGGCGCTAGTTTAACTATGGCCCTTAAAGATGCACAATAATGCTATGCTGCAAGTCCAAGGACAGGCAAAGTAAATAAAAAAACACTTGTTGCGGTAAAACTGAAAAGCTCTTTTTGCAAGCTTGAATTTAGAAGAGCTGCCTTCTGCATCAAAAGAAATAGCAGCACTGCATTGTTCATTGGAGCAGGATTGCGCTCCAATAAAATACGCAGCTTGTGGCTGACTCAAAACAGGATGCTTCAACGAAGAAAGTAAGCACTGCCCTGGGCGGTGAAAGTGCAAGACACAAGCCCATAAAAGGACATGAAGGGCAGAAAGGAAGCCTGTAGTGTCACTGATTTAAGAGTTGCAGTTTTGTTGTAAAGGACAGCCCCAGAGAAGGAGTACCTGGCAGCTGTCTGAAGTCCAAATTGAAATGTTTAGCTGACGGCTGACATTTCAGCCACCGAGTTGCCATAGAAAAGATTGTGTTAAGTGGAAAGGGCTCTCAAAAAGGGTCAGGGCCTTGCTTGAATCAAAGTATGCAATTGCACAATGTTGTACTGCATAATAACAAGACAGAATGTACAATTGTGGCCAAAAATATTGGCACCCATGCAGTTTTTCTAATAATGCACCATTCCTTCTAGAAAATTGTTGAAATTAAAAATATTTTGGTATCCACATATGTATTTCTTTGGTTTGCTGTGGAATAAAACACAAAAACAGAAAAATTTACTAAGTCTTAACTTATTCCACACAGAAATCTTTAAATGGCCGGACAAAATTATTGGCACATTTTAGAAGTAGTTAGAAATAATTAGATTTCAAGCAGGTGATTCTCCTTCACTTTGGAACTGAACTCACCTGTGGTGAGTTGCAGGTGCTGCAATATAAAAATCAGTCATTCAATCAGTTTGAGTAGAAAAAGAGTAATTCTCCTGTTTTGTGTCACTGTGTGTACCGCGAGTGAGCATGGAGAAAAGACAGCCAACCAGAGAATTGTCTGAGGAGGTCAGACAGAAGATTATAGCCAAGCATGGACAATCTCAAGGCTACAGATCAATCTCCAGATACCTTGATGTTCCTGTTTCCACCGTACGTAATGTTATCAGGATGTTTAAGGCCCATAGCACTGTAGCCAACCTCCCTGGACGTGATCGCAAGAGAAAACTTGATAGAAGATTGCAGCGCAGGATTGTTCGAATGGTGGAGACAGCACCTCGATCAACTGCCAAATAGATTGAAGCTGACCTTCAGACACAAGGTACTACAGTTTCAACTTGCACCATCCGTCACAACTCAATGAAAGTGGGTTATATGGTAGGAGGCCCAGGAGGACCCCACTGCTGAGAAAGAGACATAAGAAAGCCCAACTGGGGTTTGCCAAAACACACCTGAATAAGCCAAAATCCTTCTGGGAGAATGTCCTGTGGACAGATGAGACCAAATTAGAGCTTTTTGGTAAAGCACATCATCTCTATGTTTACAGAAAACAAAATGAAGCCTTCAAAGAAAAGAACACCTTCCCTACAGTCAAACATTGAGGTGGTTCAGTGATGTTTTGGGGTTGCTGTGCTGCCTCTGGCACTGGGTGCCTTGAATGTGTGCATGGCATCATGAAATCTGGAGATTACTAGGCCATTTTGGAGCGCAGTGTTGAACCCAGTGTCAGAAAGCTGGGTCTCCATCGAAGGTCATGGGTCTTCCAGCAGGACAATGACCTCAAACACACCTCAAAAAGCACCCAGGAATGGTTCAAGACAAGACGCTGGACTGTTCTGAAGTGGCCAGCAATAATTCCATATCTAAATCCCATTGAAAACCTGTGGAGAGATCTGAAAACGGCCATTGGGAGAAGGCACCCTTCAAATCTGGGGAGTACTGGAGCAGTTTGCACAAGAAGAGTGGGCCAAACTGCCAGTAGAGAGGTGCAGGAAGCTCATCCATGGCTAGAGGAAGTGGTTGATTGCAGTTATTTTGACCAAAGGCTGTGCTACCAAATATTAAGTCTAGGGTGTCAATAATTTTGTCAATGCCATTTCTTTTCATTTTCTGATTTAAAAGGATATATTAAATTCTGAATCAAAAACAAAGGTTCTGTAATATTAACAGAGAAATAAAGAATTGTGGAGACCAAATACTGTACTGTTGTTAATTTCATCTTATGTTTAGAGGAAATTGTGAGTTATTCGAAAAAGTGCAAGGGCGCTAATATTTTTGGCCATGACTGTATTTTTCCTTTTTCTTGCTTAAATAAAATAAGCTTTAATGGCTGGTCTCTTGGTCTGGCAGGGAAAGGCAAATAGGGAGTTCGCCCCTCATTTGTCATTCCTCTATTCAGACTGGGTATTTCTGCATATTACCACAGTTTAAAAATAATCATTCTTCTTTACCTGAAATCCTGATCATTTGGGGAAACTCCTACTACAGGGCTGTCAGCCCAGGTAATGACCTCTCTTGTAGGAATCAGAAGAGATGAGGTCACTGCAGGGGGAGGAGCTATGCTCCAAATGAGGTAGAACCTCCTAATTAAGGTTTAGATGATCTAAAACTAATAGTTTAGGATATATTCACAGAAGGAATATAACATGAATGCCTGTCTTTTTTGTTTATATAAAGAGTATCCTACATATACTTAGATAGGACCTAGAAATGGTCTATTCATGTTAACTAGGAGATCACCTATTTATGACGTCACCCTGGGAATTCCTATAAAATCTGCCACCAGGGGAGTAAGAAAGGGTGTGTGGGTTAATATCTTCTGCCCACTGAGGGAGAAGGAGCTAGTGTGAATGCTTACACACTGTGTTGAATATTCTATCTACAGAAGAAAGACAGGAGTCTCAAGGAGAAATATTTCCTGAGGTTTTGAATGGTGTGATGAACTAACACCCAATTTTTCTTTCTGTAAATATCATGTTTTTTTTATTTTATTTTATATTTTTGCAAAGTTTGCAAATAAATTGATAAACACATTCATTGTGTTTTTTATGCACTACATATTACTGTGGGTGTCTGTCATTTATCCCACCTTCTACACAGCTCTTTAAATGTTCAGCCTCCGAGATAAGCAGCACAGAACTTTCAGCTTCAAGGGCAAAGTGTAGGGTGCCAACTTAAGAGCTTGGAAAGGAGGAGAGGATTAGAGTAGCAAAACATATCAGTACTCACAAGTAGCAGCAGTGGGTCATGCCACATCTCATTCATGAAAGCACATGCCAAAGTACAGAGTTGCTCTTTAGCATCTCAAAAAGATTCCTTTTACTCGATGAATCAGACATGCTTTATTATCACAGGAAAAATGGAATACAGATCCCTGATGACTCCTCCAGGTATTGGGCAAGGGTGATGACATTTTAGCATGCAGCAGACACATTCCTTCTTACCACATTATAACTAGCTATCTGTATAATCTCCAGTGCTAATTCAGTGGCCAGATATATATATATATATATATATATATATATATATACACACAATAAGCATTCAGTGATGCAAGGGCAGCAATAGAGTAGTGGGTCAGCACATTTCAAATAAGATAATATCATGGGTGTCAGCTTTAATTCCATGTACAGTACAGTAGACCATTAAAAGCTGGCATATCCCCACACACACCTTCCAACAGGGACTAAAGCAGTATCAGTTGCAAAAGGAAGGCTGCTAACTTGAGATCTGCCAAGTCCTGCACAACTAGCAGCAAAGAGGCATACTAAGAAATTAGAAAATAAACCAAAGTACCCATGCACATCCATGCATGCCAGCCAATGCCACAGTGATAGTGCCTCTGTACCAGTTGTGATGTGCAGTTGACCTATCCTCCGAGCATAAAGTGCCACGATGAAGCTTTAAAAGCAGTCTCTCAGAGATGGCAACACAATGAACAATGACTGCATAAAAAGACTTGTACTAATACAGTGCATACAATACATTTCATTAATAATGTGCAAAAGTGCAGATCAAAATGCAAGAGAGCAGAATCACTCAAAAAGCGTAACGCAACCAACCTCCGTACATAATCAGAGGGAAATGGGGGTGTATGGAGGTGAAGGATGGATAAGGGTTAAGGATAGGAACAAAGTCCAAGAAAACAGCTGTCAATTGGATAAATACCTGAGACAAAGTGCAAAGGAACAGAAAATCACTCAATACAGTGTGTATAATTACATTTCATAGTGTGCCAGAAAATGCAGATGAAACTGCAACGGTGCAGAATCACTCAGAAAGCTTCAGGCAACCAATTCATGTACATAATCAGGGGAAATGGGGGTGTATGGAGGGGATGGATGGATAAAGATAAAGGGGTAGGAATAAACAAAGTCTGGTGATACTGACTGATTAAGGCCAGAAGCATACACAAGTTTGTTACTATGGTACTTCACGCTGCCTGTACTTATGCCCACTTCTTGGTCTGTGACGATCGATCATGAATGACGGTGCATGTTGTCACAACCCCACTCAGCAGGTCAGCCCTCTACTCCCAAAGTGCCAACCTCCGAGCGTAGTATTGTGAACAGGAAACAGAAACAGGATAACCCTCCTGTCTTTTGTGGGTTCGAATCAACCTGTGGTCTCAGTTCTGGAGGGGTTCAAACTGTGAACCTCTTGCTAGCATACCCAATGTACAGGCTCAGATAATTCTGCTCTTCAGGGGGGCCAGATATCTTTTGCCTACGGGCACCTAACCAGGCGTACAAAATGAACCCTTAAAAACTCTAATAAAGACCTCAGATAACTCTTACCTTTTCCCAGTTTAGTATTACTATATAAGCTCATGTACAGTGTTGTCACATTGTTAACCATCCATGCATCACAGGCGAAAACAGTAGGACTTGGAAGACACAAATTATTTAAAAATGAGATGTTTACTTAAAAATAGATAACAATGTAAAATGTAAAACACAGAACCATATATCACAAAACATACAAATCACATAAAAGAATAAAAACAAGATTTTAAAAGTGCAATTTCCTACCACCAGACAATTAGACTTGATCTATCTAATGTATCTCTTATAGTGCTGCTAGCATGTTGTAGCTTTCAGAGT
The DNA here is from genome assembly GCA_016271365.2 of Neoceratodus forsteri. Classification (NCBI taxonomy): domain Eukaryota; kingdom Metazoa; phylum Chordata; order Ceratodontiformes; family Ceratodontidae; genus Neoceratodus; species Neoceratodus forsteri. Next base: position 947,306,719 of record CM057452.1, read on the forward strand.
CCAAAAACGTGTGTAAATGGAAAACAGAATACTGTTTAAAACTGGCTTTGCCAACCTCTTTGCATGAGGTCACCTAGTTCCTCGCTGTCAGAATATAAAATTATACAACCAGGATGTCATCACTCAGAAGGAAAATTAAATAAGGTTAATTTCTAAGTCCTTCTTTCATCCATGAGCAACATCCTGCTTTTACAGAATTCAGAGGAACATTTATGACTTTGCACCAGTGTGACATAACCTGGTTTTTCCTCCTCTAAATGTCATAAAATGGATATTTCTATCCTGTCATCTGGCAAGCTACAATTAAGCTAGATAAAGGGAGGTGCTTAATTTTGGCCTCTTCTAGCCTGTAATTATCTGCCCTCTCTGCCCCAAATTCATTTGGTCTGGCCCACTACACGCCTAAATGACACGCTATACTGCATGACCTTGCAAATGCGGACTGGCTCCAAGGTCCTCTCCTCATCAAATGTCGACCATGCCCTTGACAATTTCTGCAGTACCTTCCTGACCATATGGGACTCTCATGCACCCCTATGAAAAGCAAGGGTCAAACGCCACCATTACCCCTGGATCACCGACAACCTCAACACCTTATGTCTTTCCAGGGACAAAGCCTGGAGACTCTACAAAGCCTCCCATGCAGCTCACGATTTCTATCTTATAAACACCTTAGAAACTGCTGCACTACGGCCATCTGGCAATCTAAATCTGCCTACTTTAAAGTGCAATTCGCCCAACACCAAAACCCACCCACCTCTTTCTGGAAGCTGATCAACTTCTTTCTAGACCCCCCCACTAAACAAGCATGCCCCACCCTCAAAATTGATGGCAACCCCATCTCAGACCATGTCACCGTGGCAGACCTTTTTAACAAATTCTTTGTCTCCTGTGTCCCCCCCAACACCTCTTCTCCCTCCCCCAACTCAGCAGCTCCTTTCCCTTTTGCCACAAGTTTCATCTTTCCACCTTTCACTCCTCTTGAAGTATACAATGCAATCTCCTCACTAAACCCTACTAAAACAAGCCCCGACGGTATCCACCCTAAAATGCTCTGCATCTCGGCAACACATATTGCTGCCCCTCTGACCCACATACTAAATCTCTCTAGCCACCACCACAGTCCCCAAAAATGGAAACCAGCCAAAATCATCCCTCTGCCCAAAGGCAGAGACCCCTCCTGCCAGGTAACTACAGGCCCATATCTCTCCTCCTCCTAGCCAAACTCCAGGAATCCTCATCCTGTCTAAACTGTCAGACTTTCTCTCCTCAAACAACTCTCTCTCACCAGTCCAATGCAGCTTCCGTAAACAGCACTCCACCATCACCACCCTTCTAAGTGTAACTGACTCCATCCTCTCTGCCATGGATAACAGCCAAATCACAGCCGCTATATTCACCAGACCTGGCAAAAGCATTTGACTCCATTTCACACACTGCTGTTACACAAGCTCAGTTCTTTTAGCATCGCCCGCCAGCCATCGAGTGGTTCCGCTAGTACCTCCTTGGCAGACAACAATCAGTCCAAATAGGCGACTCAATCTCCTCTCCTCTTCCAGTCATAACTGGTGTTCCCCAAGGCTCTATACTTGGCCCCATACTCTTCTCTTTCTCTTCATCAATGACCTTCCCTCATCCTGTCTCTCCTCCAGTGTACATCTCTATGCTGATGACACCATCATCTTTGCCTCGCATCTCCTATGACAATGTCCTCCCCATTCTTCAGCACGAATTCAACAGAATCCAATCCTGGCTTCTCAAAAACCTGCTCACTCTCAATGCAAAAAAATGGTCACCATGGCCTTTGCTCCAGACAGAGTTGGCCACCCTCCCACCCCCCAGTGCTTACCACCTTGGATGGCTCACCTTGAACAACTACCAGCCTTTAAGTACTTGGGGTATGGCTGGACAGCCACCTTAACTTCTCCAACCATGTTGAGGTGATATGCACTAAGCTCCAGCCCAAGCTCGCTGTCCTCTATCTCCACAAATCCTGCCTACCGTTACCCACCTGCTGTGAGCTAGTTCGAAAAACAGTCCTACCAGTGATAGACTATGCAGACATTGTCCATGGCACAGCCCCATCCTCCTCCCTCTCCAGGCTGGACATCCTCCTAAACTCTTTCTGCTGATTCACCACTGCTTCCCCCCTCTCACGCACCACTGCCTGCTCTACGCTCCTCTCTCCCTGTCCTCACTCTCACACAGGAGAACCATCCACTGCAACGCCTTCTTAGCTAAATTTTGGTTGGACTCCCTCCCATCCTATCTCACTTCCCACCTCACCACAATGACCTCAACCAATTACCCTCTTCACCACAGGGACCCGCGTTCCTTCCAACTCCCCAGCCCTGCACTCTCTCAGGTCAAGAAGCCTTCTTGTACTGCCTCCCCACATCTGGAACTCTACCCTCCAGCCTCCACATGGCCCCTTCCAGTCCTGCTTTTACCCAGCTACTCATGCTTTTACCAAGCCCACCATGCCCTAAATGGTCTAACGCTCCCAATATGCTGATGAGCCACTACTCAGTCCCCTCTCACTCACCATAGCCGCAGTTTCCTAAGCTGACATTCAATTCCTTTCTCACTCCTGGCTAAGCTTTTATAATATAGTTTAGACACCATATTTGCACTCTCTGTAATATGTATATTGTTCATTCCTGTCTCACAAAGTCTTTTACAGTATAGCGTAGACGATGTATTGCACTTTCTGTTAATAATGCTTATGTGTACCGCCTGTGTTCCTCACCAATTCTGTTACTCCTTGTACAATCTGTACCCTGGTTGCACCTGGAAACAAGACTCAGCTCAGTGTGCCTTTCCCGGTCATCAAAATTTTAAATAAAAAAAAATACAAAATAAAAATGATCTCTTGGCCTTCCTGGTAACACCTTGTATCTAAAACCTGGGGGGGGAGGTGTCATTCCACAGGCTGTTTCAGCATGTCTCATCAGAGACACTCAATAACACATTTTTGTATTACAAAAATCATAGATTAATCAGAACCAGCTGTCCAAGTGTCACAATTCCTTCCCACCTAGACTGAATTTGGGGCTCTATCCCTGCATGGGATAGCTTCCCAAATCAGTTCACCCTTGTACACACGAGACTGCCCATCTGAGTTCTGATTTTTGGATCCAGCCCTATTTAGAATTGTCATATCGTACCTTGCAAAGCAAGACTCCATCTTAGCAATCTACTATTGTTTTTCCCCATCTACGTCAGCCAAACCAGGGGGTTGTGGTCAGTCTGCACCACAAAATGCTGCCCATATAAGTATGGCTCCAACTTCTTTAGGGTCCACACTATGGCAAGACATTCTTTTTCCACAGTAGAGTATGACTGCTCCCTGGGAAGTAACTTCCCACTCAGGTACACTACTGGGTGATCTTTCCCTTGGCTGGATTTCTGACTCAGTACTTCCCCAATACCCATGTCTGAGGTGTCAGTCTGAACTATAAAGGGTCTGCTACAGCCAGGACCTGTCAAAACAGGAGCACTGCACAGTGCCTCCTTTAGTTTAGAAAGAACTTCCTCACAGGTTGGGCCCCAGGTAATTTTCTTTGGCATCCTTTTCTTTGTCAGGTCAGATATGGGCAACCAGGGCACTGTAATTGGGTACAAATGTCCTGTAGTACCCTGCTGTCCCTAAAACTCCTGACCTGCTTCTGTGTTTCTGGTCTGGGCCATGCATGGATTACCTCTATTTTTATTTGGTTAGGCGAGCTGACCTTGGCGACGCCATGCCCGAGGTTTGCCACTTCTCCAATGGCCACCTGCACTTCCTGGTTTTGACAGTGAGCCGCCTTCTGTATCCTGCCCAGCACTTCCCTAAGGTGTGATAGGTGTTCCTCCTAGCTGGCACTAAAATGGTAATGTCATCCAGGTATGCCACAGTTTCTCACAGCACCATTTAACACCTGGTTCACCAACCTTTGGAAAGTGGTTGGGGAGTTCTTCATTCCAAAAGGCATTACTTTGAATTCAAATAAGCCTATCAGGTGATGAAGTCAACCTCTCCCTAGCTCTGTCTGTCAACTCTACCTGCCAATACCCCTTTGTCAGGTCAATCGTCGTAAGGTAGGTCGCCCCTCCCAACTTGTCCAGGAGTTCATCTGTCTGGGGAATTGGGTGGGTGTCTGACTTCGTGACTGCAATCAGTCCACAATAGTCCACACAGAAATGAGTAGAGCCATCTGGCTTGGGCACAAGGACTACGGGTGAGGCCCAGGGGCTGTGGGATCTCTGGATTACCCCTAAATCTAGCATCTCCTCCACTTCCCTCCTAATGTCCTTTTGGATAGCCTCTGACACCTGATATGCTGTCTGCCATATGGGCGTCTGTGTCTCTGTCTCCACATCGTGCATCACAAAGGGGGTTAGTCCTGGCTTGGTGCTAAACAATGGGGCAAAGTCTGCTAAAACCTCCCTTACTTTCTGGCTCTGTTCCAGGGTCAGCTGGGGAGACAATTTTACTGCCTCCACAGAGGACTCCTGCTTACTTTCTTCCAGCAAGTCCAGAAGGGGGTCTCCTTCATCCATCCCCTCCCCAGGACTACACACTGCAAACACCATGTCAGCCCTATTTGCATATGGCTTCATCATGTTGACATGGTACATCCTTTCTGTCTGTCTTCAGTCAGGTAACTCTACAATATAGTTCACATCATTTACCTTCCTAACCACTTTGTATGGTTCTGCCCACTCAGCCTGCAGCTTGTCTTTCTGGACCAGAATAAGGACCATGACTTCCTGACCCACCATGTACGAGTGAGCTCTGGCTCTGCGGTTGTACCACACTTTTTGTTTCTGTTGGGCAGCTGCAAGGTGGCTCTGGGCTGTCCCCATAAGGTCCTTCAGCTTTTCCCTAAACCTAAAGACGTAATACAGAATGGAAGTTCCCTGGGTATCATGCTTGCCTTCCCAGTCCTCCCGGATCAAGTCTAGGGGCCCATGTAGCCGGCGTCCATATAAGAGTTCAAAATGGGAAAATCCTGTTGACTCTTGGGGCACCTTCCTGTATGCAAACAACAGGTGGGGAAAGTATTTCTCCCAGTCCCTCCCATGCTGTTCAGCAAACTCCCAGAGCATTGACTTCAGGATACCATTGAATCTTTCCACAAGCTCATTGGCTTATGGGTGATACAGTGTTGTGCATCTCTGCACCACCCCACACTTCTCAAATAAACATTTCATCAGGTCTGACATGAAGGAATCTCCTTGATCGGTGATAACCTCCTGTGGAAACCCAACACAGGAGAAAATCCCAAGTAGGAATCTGCCACTTTTCTGTCCTCAGTGAGGATAGGGCAACTGCCTCTGGGTACAAGGTGGCATAATCCACCACAGTCAGGATGAATCTCTTCCATGAGGAGCTGGGGGTATTTAAAAGCCCCACAATATCCATTCCCACCCTCTGGAATGGCTCCTCCACTATGGGCAATGGAATCAGGGTGGCTAGGGTTTTCTTGCCCACCTTCCCTATTTCTTGGCACCGGTGACAAGACCTGCAATACTCCTTCACCTGCTGGGTGAAGTTTGGCCAATAGAAATTCTGGGCCAACCGCTGCATAGTGTGCGTGATTCCCAGATGACCAGACAAGGGAATATCATAGGCAATCTTTTTTTTATATACTTTCTTTTTATTCAGAGAGAAAGAAAAAATATACACCAATAATCTCATCAAATAATTTCTTCTCAAGACAATTTACCCTAATATAATTATTACTAAAAGTATAATACTTTTTTTTTTGAGGGGTTAAAAGAAATTAAAGACAAAAAGTGCCACAAACACCCCAAGTGACCCAAGCTTTAATCCATCCCATTCGAGAAAAGAAAAACTACAAGTCTCTCTTCAGGTGTTATCCTAAACAATTTTCATTCCTATGGAATGTCTTCCAGCTGAATTCTAGTTACAATTTCATCCATCTGTCATAGGAATATATTGAGTGTTGTCTTCGGATCTTCCTCTTCTTGATCTAAATCAGATTCCAACTCCGTTGGCAAAGAGTCATTTCTATCGTAAACGTCCTTAGCTTTATCAACATCCAAAAAGAAATAATCCCTATTTTGAAAGGTAACCTTGAGCTTTGCTGGCGCTTGTAAAACTGCATGGACTCCTGCTTGAATAAACTCTTTTCTCAGAGCCACAAAACATTTCCTACGGCGTTGTGTTATTAGACAAAAGTCAGGATACAAATGCATTCGTACCCCTTCGTAATAAACACTTTTCTTAACTCTCGCTAGCAGGAGTAACTTATTCCTCAAGAGAATTGCAGGACAAGTACAAATCACATACCTTGCACCAGTTTCTGAAGAGGCTCCTGCTAGTGATTTGGGGCAAAATACTGAATCCAGCAATACTGGTTGCTCAGGAGAAAGAGTAAGAGTCAAAATCTTTTCAATCTCAGACTTTAAATCTGTTTCTTTCAGAACAGCAGGAAGTCCAATTAACCGTAGTTTTTTCAAAAGCATCATATTTTCAATCTTCTCCAGCTTACTGATAGTGCTTATCTGCTCATGGAGGGAAGCATTAACTGCTCCCTCAACTGTTAGAACTCTAGCAGTGAGCTTCTCCATTTCACTCTCAGAAAAAGCCACCCTTTCCTCAATTGCAGTCATCTTCACCTCAATATTTTCATATCTAGCACCAATTCCGATCAATGTTGTCTTGATTTCCGATAATGCAGTCCTAGTTTCAGTCTGAAAGTCCATTAGGAATGACTGAAGTGAAACCAACATAGTTTTCTGTGAGGGTTTCACCTTCGCACTCATATCCGAGCGCACTGCTACAGGTGAAGCCGTTCCGCCCAACGGGAACTGCGCTCCGTCAACCCGTCGCTGAGAAGACTGCTTCCCCGTGGACATTTGGGGAAAAATACTTTTCAATTTGCTCTACACTCTTCCCTGCTTCTTTCTTAGCTTTAAAAGACATCATTTATGTTATGTTAGGAAAAAATAAGAGCAGGAGAGTAAAAACAGCGGAGCTAAGCTGAGGTGTATGCGGCCATCTTGAACTCATTAGCCATCATGGGCAATCTTGAGCAACTGCTCATGATACCCCTGTGGAATGACAAGCTGCCTGCCTAGCAACCCTCCCGCTGTCTGTGCAGCCTGAGTATACATAAGTCCATTTTCCCAGTAAACCTTATGTCTGCCGTCACCACCCTGTGCACCGTTGAAGTCTGCCCAACCCTCAGGTTCTCTAGACTAGGATTACTTCCCTGAGCAGCTGCAAACCCCTCACACATTCAAGAAGGCATGGACAGGTCCCCTTCAGTTGCTAAACTAGGGTCCCTAACACTAGCATCAGGGCACTCAGGATCACTGTCAATTCCAACCCTCTGACAATGGATCACCCTCCTCTTGAAGTAACCCTCTGTAGCTGTGTGGTTGACTGCTACTTGGGAAATTTCTATCCCTTTTCATTAGTCTCCTCATCTGGAGACACAGGCTGAGGAACCAGCCTCTCAGTTATTCCACAATGGCTTCTGTGGGTTTCAGGGAACTACAATTTCCTTGCCTCTTGGCTGTGGGTAACTGCACACACCATCCCTTGTTTTAGATTGTTGCCCAGGATCACATCCACTGCTAATGTTTTGGCTACAGCCACTTGTTGCACAGTTCCCCTGTTTCACCCCAGTCTAGGAGAACACTAGCGAGGGCAATGTTTTCTCTTCACCAGTAAAGTCCTGTACAGTGATGTATTTATTGGGTTTAAGCTGACCCGGCTCTACTAGAACCCCATTACCCAGGTCAAGGATGCCCTCAGGTCCATAACCCTTAATCTGTACACCATTCACCATGACTGGGTGCATATGTTCCTCATGTTCACATGCATGCTTCCAGGACACACAAACAACCCACTTTTCTAGTACCATTCTGTGTATTATTGCTCATTCTTTTGGGACACTGTCTGGCAATATGCCCATTTTCTTTACATAACCAACATTAACTTCTCTTTTCAGAGAAATCTTTTCTCTGAAACCTGGGACTAACTGGTTTCGGTGGAGGCAGTGAGGGTTTTAGCTGCCCTGAAGGTGCGCTTTTCCCTTTCTACACTGCCACACCTGCCCCAGTCACTCTCAGAGCAGGTATGCTCTTAGCATAGCGGTCCAAGAGTTCAGCAGCCTCTTGCACTGTTTTGGGATCTCAGTCCTCCAGCCAAGTTTTCAGCTCTGCTGGGCATGCCCAATAAAAATATTCTACAAAAATCACATTTTCAATTTTATCAATAGAGTTTGCCTCAATTCCTTCCCACCAATGTTTTAAAAACTGACATTGTTTCATGGCTATCTCCTCATAGCTCATGCCAGAGCTTCTCCTGAGCTTACGGAATTTAGCTTTGTATGATTTAGCAGTTAATTCAAATTTTTTTAACAGTGCAGCTTTAAGTTTGCTGTAATCATCACTGTCCTCATGGTCCATTTGACCCAGTGCATCCCTAGCTTTTCCAGTAAGTAGTGGGGATAGCTGGAAGCTCCTGGACTCTCTAGGAATTTTAGCCTGAATGCAAACTTTTTCAAAAGAATTTAAAAAGACATCCATGTCTTCCCCTTTTTTAAATTTGGCTATCAATTTGGAATTCAATTTGTAACCCAGTCCTGCAGTTCCAGTTAAACCCAAGCCACTTACCTGCTCTGTTGCTGTTGGTTGGAGTCGTAGCTTCTCCAGTTCATGTTGCCTCTGGCACTCATGCTCCACACGGTCTGCCTCCCAGTGTTCTCGCTCTGCCTCTCAGTGTTCTTGCTCTCTCTTCTCCTCTGCAGCTCACTGGCACTCATGTTCCTCATGGTCTTCCTCCCACTGTTCATGGTCTCTCTCCCTCTGGAACTCCAGCTCCATTCTGCACAACTCAATTTTCAGCCTGAGTACTTCTGGATCCAGGATACTGGTGACCTTCCCCTGCTGCTGTGGCCCTTCACTGACAGTGGCCCTGTTGCCCTCCTCATCAGATCTGGACACTTCACTGGCCACTAGCCCTGCCACACTCAAGGTTCTGTCCTTTTCAGTCACTGTTGGTGACTCTATGTTTGGGTATCTGCTACCATAAGGGCATCCACGAGGTTCTGCTTGGTGGCTTTCACCTCGAACGGGACTCCTCTGTCCCCACACAACTGCTTTAAGTAGTCTACAGTGTGCCTGCTGTAGTTGAAAGCCATCTTCTTCCCTAACTACGGCTGCTCTGACTTGCACTTAAAAAAAAAATAAAACAGGTAGGAACTCGACTGTAAAACAAGTGATATAGTTCTGTTTCCTTTTTTAAAAAAAATACTGCCCTTTTTTTTGCAAGTGAGCTGATAGTCTTAAGCTTACACACTGAACAGTCAGAGCTTGTAATACCAAAATATTCGAACTGCTGCCAACCAATCTGTCACAGCCCCACTCAGCAAGTCAGCCCTCTACCCCAAAGTGCCAACCTCCGAGAGTAGTATTGTGAACAGGAAACAGAAACAGGTAACCCTCCTGTCTGTTTTGTGGGTTCGAATCAAACTTTGGTCTCAGTTCTGAAGGGATTTAAACTGTGAACCTCTTGCTAACATACCCAATGTACAGGCTCAGATAATTCTGATCTTCAGGGGGGCCAGATATCTTCTGCCTACGGGCACCTAAACAGGCATACAAAATGATTTTCGGCAATGTACACTCGCTGTAACAGCAATCGCCTTTCCACAATCACCATTATGACATGAAATCATTGAAACCTACAGTTAGTCAAGTATGTTCTGTTCTCCAGTCTGATTTTGTCAAACTTCAGCATAACTTGATAACAGTCAAACTGCTCCTAATTTCAAAAAAACCCTCCAAGGTTATGTGTCTTCTATCCCCCTAATATCCCTCAGTATGCCCCATAACAAACCACTATGCTCCTATCACCACCCTATCAGGAGACTCACTCAAAGTGGCGACTCACTTTAAATACTTAGGCTTTATACTGGACTCACAATTATCCTTTCATCACATGTCAAGCTCTCAAAAAAAAAATGAAATTTAGGCTTTGCCTCTTTTTCAGGAACAAATCATTGTTCTCCTGAGACTGCAGAACTAGACTGATACAGGTCACCTTCATGCCTCTTCTTGATTATGTTGATATTCTCTATAACAATTGCCGCACCCCTCTACCTGCGTAAATTAGACACACTCTATGACCAGGCCATCCGTTTCATTACCAATGCCCCAGCCAGAACCCATCATTGTACCTTGTATGAGGCAATGAAGTAGACCTCCTTATCCACCAGAAGAATGGTGCACATTTATACTTGGACATATAAAGTGCTCCTCAATAAGCTACCCCCTTATACATCAGCCTTCTTCTCATGCTTAACTAGCAGCTACACCCTCAAAAAATGTGCATATATTACCCTGAATGTGCCAAATTATTGGACACGTTGGTAGGGCATCTATAAGCTTTTCACTTCCTGTCTTTGGAATAAGCCAAGTTAGCCTAAAACTCCATACCCTTATCCCAGTTAGGGCATCCATTGGTAGGGTACATGATATCACTGCTGAGACCTGCAACTGCACTTAGATTCCTTATGGTCTACCTTCTCCCTATCCCTCTCCTATTGTCTTTGTAGATCCTTGACCTTCCTTCCTTCCTTCCTTCCTTCCTTCCTTCCTTCCTTCCTTCCTTCCTTCCTTCCTTCCTTCCTTCCTTCCTTCCTTCCTTCCCCATTCTGCCAAAGTTGTTATGTCCCATATTTATTAGGTGTGGTAAACTTACTGTTAAGTGATGCTTCTAATTTATCTCTATGTACTGTATTGCTGTAACCAATCTACCTATTTACCATGGTATCCCTGCTGTTTTCTATGATGTACTGCTTGTATTGATTGCTGTGATGATTTTTATTAGGTGGTGGTAAACTTACTGTCATGTGCTGCTTTTGCCTCTACATATTTGTTACAACCAATCTACTCTATGTACCGATGATACCTGTTGTTGTTACTATGAGGTATCCTTGTACTAGCTGTCTGTGATGTTTAGCACATTGTATCAGGGAGCTCCTTGTGAATGAACGTGCTCAATGGAAGCTATCCCTACACAATAAACTGAACTGAACTGAACATTAATCAGACTATTTGAAATTCTTAATGGAAATCGTGAGGGGTTCTGCAACAGTGTGTACATATCAAGCATATTACATAGAGAATAATGTATAGGCCAGTGTGTGTTATGAGTTTTTTAGACACACCTGAGAAAAAGTGCCTATCTGAAGTGCAAGCGCAAGCATGAGCAGAACCATGAAAGTCAGCACTATGAGGAGAGAAGGAGGGAAGAAGCAAGCAAACATTTACAAAAAGGTCTTTTGAGAGCTGAAGTTTTTTAAATACAGTGTGACACTGTTGTAGTGCCTACATGAGAGAGTGAGTGTGACAGAGGTTTCCGTGTAAGTTTGTGCTTCCACTAAGCAGTTAAAAAATGTCAGATTGCAATGCTGTAATAAATGGGTATGACATCATACCCAGTTATTACAGCATTTGAAACAACTCAAAAATGAGTTGTTAATGAGGTCAACAGTTATTATGCATAGAATAATGCATTGTAATGTTTGTAATGTATTTTGTCACACACACAAGGTGTGGAGTAACAAACCAAAAGAGGAAAGCCCAGTGGTTTATGAAGGTATCCCACACTAAGGGTGTGTAAAAAAACAAATTATATAATGACAGAAAAAATGTATTTATTTATGATTGATCAGTGCCCACCTTCACCTGTGATGTTATCTGAGCATAACATCACTGTATGAAGGTCCAGCACCAAGATAACCCCAGGAAAGAAAAAAAAATCACTGCATCCCTATACCTCAAAGCCATCATAGGCTTCTATCATTTTATGCCACAGCTGTACCATACGAACTCACACCACTCATCAAGTTCCCCCCACAAGTCAAGCCCCCCCCAGCCTTCTTGCTCCACAAGTCACCAGTAAAGCTGCCACCAAGCAAACCTGCATTTTTAAAGAGATGCTCACTTGGCTGAGCAGGCAACTGAAGTGATCATGCGCATCCTCTCACTCCGGCTCCTCAAGGTTTCCTATTTTACTCCCAATTTAAAAAACTAAATCCTTTCCTAAGTTCCTTAATACACCTCTGTTTTACCCCCATCAACAATTTAAACAAGTTCCACTTTATAGCAATCTTGAATCACAATTAAAGCTAAAGTGAAACTGTCTGCACAATTGACTTCCCTGTCCCCACTCAGCAGCTGGCTTTTATTTACCTCACTGTTTTAGTTATGCTGCCGCATAAAATTGTCATACAGGAAAACACAAAAGAGAAGCTATCACCTGCAGCAAAAGCACAGTCCCAACTCTGCCTTGCATGCGCTTGTGCTTTTAAGTGGGGGAGGGGTGCTCACAGCTTGCAAACACAAAAACATAACTGAGATGGGGGAGAGTGCACAGTAGAAGAAATTGAATAACTTCTAAAATTTGGGTGGGGATGCAAACACGGAGACACAAACCTGCAGGGTGGAAGGGCAGATGCAGATAACCAAAACACATATCAAACAGCCAGGTCACCACCTACTGGCTGAAACAAGGAATGAGGACTATTTTGGGGGCTGCAGTGGGCGGAACCCTGCAGACCTCTTGTGAGCAAAAGGACTCCACTCTGACTGAACAGCATTTAAGGGTTGTTTCACAGTCACCTCCATGCTTTGTGAAGCACTCTGCAGTATCAATGCAGTCTTCTCATAGGCACTGTTTTGCTTCACTGACTCCATACTCCATCAACAGCTGAGTGCTCACTCAGTCTTTCTCTATCTCTCTCGCTCTCTCTCTCAAATCTCCTCTCAGACCAGCCCTGCCCCTGACCCCGAACATAACAGTGACACTGAGGTGCCCAACCCTCAGTGCTGCCAGGTGGTATGTGACCTCCCATCCACCACCATGCATGCGCGGTCACCTCTCAGTGTGTTTTTTTTTCTCCCACCCACCGACCCTCCCTCTCAGCACCCACCACTCACCCCCAGAAACATAACAGTGACACTGGGGTGACCATTCCTCCAGTGTAATGCTCATGAATCCTCAGTCCATTTTTTTAAAAGATGTAAAAGAAAACTGTACATTGATGTATTTTGCAGCTGTTACTGTCCCCCACCCAACCCTCCCATTCAGCACCCACCACACTGCACCCCTCCAAGCCCTTACTTATCCGAAAGGGGTCCAACACCATAATCCTTTCTGGACCACAGACACATGTTCAATCTTCAAAGCCGGACCATGAACTGAGGAATCAGGTATGTGGTTCAATGTATTTCAATGGTGTTTTGAACTTAGTGGTGTAACTTGGCCATTTTTTTCATATTTTTAGCCCAAATTTTCAATATGACTTTTTTGGAAACCTGCCTCATGAACAGGTGCACTGACATTAGGTTAATCTGTCCCAAAAGGTGTCCTGTGTGAAATTACCTTTCAGGCAAGAGATGAATATTTTCTCTGCCCTTGTTCATGGGGTGGGGTCAAAAGAAGGCTATGTTGAAAATTTGGTGTAAAAATATTTAAAAACAGCAAAGTTATAAGCCTGCATTGAATTGTCTGAATGCAGACTTGTAATTTTGCTAACTTTCAATATTTTACCCCAGATTTACAACATAGCTGTATCTTTACAGCACCTCATGAATGTGACAGCTGTCATTTTTCAAATCCTGGCCAAAAATGTGTTTTTGCGTCCTGAAAGGTGATTTTGCAGTTCTTGCGTGAAATCAACTTTTGGCCAGAAGTTGAAAATTTCCTCTGCCCTTCTTCATGAGGCAAGGTCATAACATAGAGGAAAGTGATTGATCAATCATACACAACAAGGATGTTTTTCCCTCAAGAGGTTTCTGTGATAACAGGAGACCTCGAGAGCTCAGCTGGAGAGATCTCATTACCACGGAAACCTCGAGAATAAAAACCACCCTTGTTGTGTATGATTGATCATACTTTTGACGGGGTCTTTACGATCTTGTCATATTTTGCTGGTGCTGCGCGAGCTGCACTGGCTGCCAGTACAGTGACGGATCACCTATAAAGTCGGCTTGCTTACTTTTAAAGCCCTACGTGGACTCGTCCCAGACTACCTGAAAGAGCTCCTGATTCCCTACCAGCCCGGTCGATTACTCCGCTCATCTAGCGAGGGGTTGCTAGAGGTTCTAAGGGTATGTTTAAAATCTTCTGGTGCAAGAGCGTTTGAGTTCGCTGTGCCTACCCTCTGGAACTCTCTACCCTGTTGGATTCTGGAGTGCACAACTGTGGAGTCATTCAAACAGGCTTTAAAGACTTATTTGTGGTCTCAGGCTTTTATTAATTGAGTGTGTTGGTTGTACTATAATATGTGTATGATTTTATTTATGAATGACGTTATATATTTGAAGTGTTGATTTTATTATGTACGGTGCCTTGGTTTTCTGAAAGGCGCCTAAAAAATTATTATTATTATTATTATTATTATCATACACTGTCTTTTATAGTATATGGTCAATCATAAAGTTAAGAGTTTTCCTTTACTTTAGCACTTTTTCTCAGTGCCACTCTGTTCTGGGTCCACTTTCACTGCCACAGCTGTTTGCTGAAGCTCAGAAGTTTGCTCACTGCACTTGCATGCAGATGTTCAAAGTTGTTGTGCTGCAGTAGCTACGTAGGTAGTGCAGCACAACAGCTACGATGACGTAGCTACTGCAGCACATCAACATTATTGAAGGGATGAATTTCCATCCACAACAACATTCCACCAAACTCTATCAGGCTATTTTGAAAATTGGGTGTACAAATATTAGAAAACACCAAATTTACGAGCCTACATTACATTTTGTGAATGCAGGCTCATAACTTTGGTAATTTTCAATATTTTTTGCCCCAAATTTACAACATAGCCCTTTTGTTTACAGCACCTCAAGAATGTGAATGCTGTCACTTTTAAATCCTGCTCAAAATGTATTTTTGCATCCCAAAAAGTGATTTCACAGTCTCTGCATGAAATCACCTTTCAGACGGGAGTTGAAAATTTTTCTCTGCACTTCTTCATGAGGTGAGGTCATAAGAAGGCAATGTTGACAAACTATTACAACATAACAATGTTATGGGCCTGCATTCAAATTTACACACAGAGGCTCCTAACTTTGGTAATTCATAACCCACACAGTGCACCACAATGCATCTAGTATCTCGGGGCTTCTATACCAGTGGTGAACATCCCAAGTTTTTCGTGGTTTATCTGTGGCATTATGTAATCTATCACATTGCTACTGCACTGACTCTAAGCACCAGGCTTAAAAAAAAATAAATAAACACAGATACAGCTTATCAATAGCTGATTTCTTCTTTATTCAGTGCATAAAAGTGCTTTGAAAACAAGTAGCCATAAAGTGCAATTGCAAAGTAAAGTGAAGTGAGCAGTGACAGTACTCAATTGAAAATCATTAAAAAATGAATTACTTGGCAGTGACCTCACAGAAAAAATAAAGAAGCATGCGTATGAGTTTATTTCTAATGGTGAGCTAATGGGCATTTGAGCAAACAAGAATGTGAATTTTTGAAGGTGCAACATCCCATCAAATCTTGCATATACCTTTTGCCAAAATTACATAAGGACCCCCAACCCCCCCAGCCCGGATGCCCTATTGTTGCTGCTATAGGGTCCTCTATGGAACCCTTTTCACAGTTGATAGACTGCCACCTCAGACCCTGGGCACTGAAATTGAGGTTGTACCTCCAACGCACCAGAAATGCTTTACATGCCATTTCGGACATTTCGATCAGCTCCAAAGCTGTTCTGGTAACTTTTGATATAGGGAGTTCACACTCAAATATTCCCAATCAAGGAGGTCTAAATGCATTACACCATTATTTAGATCAACGCAAGGACCCCAAGACACATGAAACTGACTTTCTTATCGATTTTGCGGATATGGTCCTAAAAGAAAAACTACTTTGTGTACCAGAACAAATATTATGTCCTGGTCAAAGAGACCATGATGGAGACTACATTTGCCCCTAGCTTGGCAAGTTTGTATGTAGGACTGTGGGAGGAACAGTTTTTATATTCCAACTCTCTAGTCAAAAAATACTCTGTGTTTTGGAAGTGTTTTATTGATGACTGTTTGTTAATCTGGATGGGTCCAAAGTCTGAACTGGATGTTTTATTTACTTTGATGAACAATGCCAATTCAAATCTCCGCTTTTGTGATGCTGACCAGTACTGACAGTATAAACCTTCTAGATATCACTATCTATAAAGATGGTGACAAATTACAAACTACTATGTACATAAAGCCGTCAGATCAGAACAACCTTCTACATTACACCAGTTCACATCCAGGCACACTGCGGGACAATATACCTGTGGGCCAAATGTTATGGGTTAAAAGATTGTGCAGCACTGAATCTGAATTTAAGAAACAATAACAAGATATGGCACAAAGATTTATTGACCATGGCTACCCACCAGAGAAAGTGCAAATTGGACTTGATAGAGCAGTAATGAAAACTGTGATGAGCTTTTAATAAAGAAAAATAAAGTACAACATGCACAACCCATCACTTTTGCCTTAAACTTCTCTAACCAGAGCAATGCTGTTTCTAGTATAATCAGGAGACATTGGCATGTAGTACAAAGCACTGAGGGGATGTAAAATATGGAAGTGAGGGTCACACATCAAAGAGGGAGCAACCTCAGGGACAAGCTGGTTCACAGCCTACACAAAAGAGCCACTGAACAAGAAAATTTGGCTTCCTTATATACCAAAAGGAAATGTTAAATGTGGCCATTGTGCTCGGTGTAATAACACATCCAGCACTGAATCTGCAAAACATCCAAGGACTGGCAATAAGTTCAAAATAAACTCATTTATTAATTGTTCCACAGTAGGAGTTATTAAATTATTGTTATGCCCATGTGGTCTGGGCTATGTTGGCCAGATGAAATGCACCCTTAGGGAGTAGATCAGTGAACATAAAGCTACTATTTGGAATACATCTCAGATGAATGGGTATCCCATGTATTAGGTGACTGTGATTGAGTGCTTTCAAACAGGATGACTCAATCACGCCGCTTTTACACAGGGCTACTGGGCAGGGAGGGTGACCAGACAGAGGATTCGGTGACTATAGTGCCAGGATGTTGCTATGTGTACGTGTGTGTGTGGGGGTGGGGAAGGACCACACCATGCAGCGGGCGGAAGGGGGGGGTTGTGAGGAGTAGTGTGGTGGTGAGCTGCCGAGCTGGCAGTTTGGTGTGGTGTGTTGGTGGCAGACTGGGGTTGGAAGGGAGCTGGGTTCGGTTCTGGGCAAGCTCGTTTTGCATCAGGTCATAGGTTGTTTATTTTTTTTTTAGACTTGCACCCCCAGGCGTACACCCTCTGGAGTTGAGAATCCTTTAGTAGGGGTGTGTGGTGGGTGTTGCCCCACATAAAATAATAAAATGTAACTCTCTGGTGCCATCTTGCTGTTCACCATGAGTCTACATCACGAAATTCATTTTGGACATATGAACTCACCCTGGACAACAATCGCTATTCTGCGTGATCACCGTTATCACATGGAACTGACAAATGCCATAGCCTGGCATTATATAAATATGAACCATGGCTTACCAGACAGTTTGAGATCTGTCAGCATTAAGAAGGTGGACGTAAGAGTAAGGGGAGGAGATTTTGCCAACAAACTGCATCAGCGAGTGTGCTATTGGATCCACACCATGGACACTCTAACCCCTTTGGGGTTAAATAAAGAAATCCCCCTACACTGTTATTTATAAACTGCTGCATTTTTTAATATTTTCTGTTTCTGTGTTATGTGTTTGCTTATGTGGTGATACCTACTTACTGAATATGTATGAATGCGTGTATAAGTGTGAATGTACAGTATCAAGGTGTCCAATCAGCTCTGAGGAAGCCTTTTTGGTGAAATGTCAGCTGATTAGTGACATAGCACATTGTGCATGTTGCCTGTCTGTGCTGCTGGCTCTTAGTATGGCTGCAGTGCACTCAAGGAGGTGCCGGTGTATGTTTGTTTTATAATGATTTTCGATTGAGTACTTTCACAGCTCACTTGCACTTTATGGCTACTGTATGTGTTTTCAAAGCACTTTTCTGCACTGAATAAAGAAGAAATCAGTTATTGGTAAGCTGTAACTGTATTTATTATTTTAAAGCCTGCTGCTTAGAGTAGGTGCAGTAGCAATGTGGCAGGTTTTTCTTGCTCCCCCCACTTTTGCTTCATTTGTTTGTTAGCTAATTGCATCAAACTGGTCACTGTTAGTGAAGTGAGCTCCACAATTCTGCTTTTTTGTTTGTATTTTGTAATCTATGTCTGCTTATCTGTTTATTGGCTATCAGTACGTAGTTGCTACCTTGACTGCAGTGCTATCGGCTCTAGCCAGAGTTTGTTTTTAGTAGGTATAACTACCTATTTAAACTTCAAGTAACGATCTAGTTTTATACTCCACTTTTTATTTATTTTTTGTCCACAAACAAGCCATTGTATAATAGCAACAATGTACTCCAGGGTGTGTGTTGTGCTAGGATAACATCAGGTCCTGGGTGTTGGATGCACTCAGCTTGTAGGGCTCATGTCCAACCACCCGAGGTGTGATGTTATCCCAGCATAACACACACCCTATCATGAATTATTGCTTAATTACCACATACATCCCCATGTTTTACTTTTTATTAAAAATGGGTAGCATTCTCTGTGAAAAACTATTAGCAACTGTGAGGTAAACAGTATATTTTTCACATTTTTTCAAACATAAACCAGTACTGTTTGTTTCTTAAAACAGAATCGGCTGAGAGGGGATTTATGTAGATGAGGCTTAACAGCTGAATGGTGACTGCCACTGCAGACAGTGCCATTTACTGAGGTAGCAGTATGTTTGCATACAGAATGAGATGGACTTAACAACTACTGCAAGAGGAAGTGATCAACAGCTACTCTCCATTATATACAAACTTAAAATCAGGTGTATGTAACAGAAGAATCCGCATTTACAGAGAACTTTTCATGCACACTACATCCCAAAGTACTATACAAGCAATAAGAGACTGATAGTGAAGTGATGGTAAATGTGCCATGGCAGCCATTTCACACATCAGCACCCACACACTAGGGCTGAGTGAAATTTACCTTCTGCCAGCCAAATTCTTTTATATGAGAGGTTCTGATTCTGTTTCCAAGACATTTTGTGAAATTTCCATGCAGATTTCACAAAAATTCACCAAAATTGTGATTTCAGTGATTTCCATTCACTTTTTAAAGCATTTGTCCACATTGTACCATATTTGGTATTGTGACTTCTCCTAGGTAGACCTGTACCAAGTTTTACATTTCTGTCTTTAAAGGTGACTGAGTTATAAGCCTCCAAACATTCTGAAATGTTAAACTTTCATTTCTGAATTATGTACTGTAAGCTGCAGAATTTTAAGCCCTCTAACTTTAAAACTAGAGAACTGAATATCACTAATTTTGTTAGGGTAATTGACCTTAGATATTAGGCTTTGAGGTGGTATCCCATGAAAATAGAGACTCAAAATAAGCAAGTCAATTACAATAAATGAAAAATAGCGCTTGTGATTTGAGTGACGTGGTTTTTACAGCTGTGTGTAGTCTTTTCCGTCTTCGAACAAGTGGTGGGTTTGTGCTGCTAATGTGAAGTGAGTGTGTGTTTGGGGGGCTTGCTAGCCATCTGGTTGTCATGGCGTAGTGGGTAGGGTATGGTGCAGGTTAGGAAGGTTGTGTGGGCAGGGCTTTGCAGGATGTATGGTTGTGGGTTTGATTCTGGCTGCTGACAAGACTGGTTTGGGATTTTTAGCAGTTTTTTGGTGTTGTGCTGTTTCCTTTGGTGCACTTTCTGGGTCACAAAATATGTCAGAGTTGGGTGTTTATATATGTTGAAAGGGGGTCCTGGGGGGGCCTAACATTATAGAAGTAAACACATGTGTGGTATTTTGATACCCAGAAGCTATACCCACTGCCTTTTGCTATTCTGATGGTTCATTGCTATTTGTGTTCACTGTGTTTGTTGGCGCTAATGTTTATGTCCTTAATTTATCTTTGTTATTTTATTTTCACTATTTTGACATAGAAGCCTTTGAAGCCACCCCCATGGCCAGCAGCAGCAGAGCATTGTGTTGCATGCTGATGACCTGGGATCAGAAGCAAGTCCGGAAAGTCATGTTCTGATGCAGGCCATGGCCAATACAGCTGCCACTCAGCAGTGCACCTTTGTTGGGGAGGGCTGACAGCAGGTTTCACCAACACATTGACCCCTGCAGCTGGGTCAGGGAGCTTTCTCTTACCACAGGGGAAGCAGTGGCTGTGCGAGGCTGACAGGCACCACCACCACCACCACCACCAGGAGAGGTGGTGGTGGGGAAATGTATGAGAAAATACAAGTATCCAACTGAATGACAGCTGGGTCCAGCCTGATCAGGGTATATCCCTGTGAACAGGTATATCTGTGAGAGATGAGGTGCAGGCAGGGAAAAAACAAATAAAGAGAAGCTGTGTGTGTCAATTCTAATCTCTTGCTCAAATGCTGGTCAGGTTATGAGCAATAAATAGTGTAAAGGGAAAAGGGAAGGAACAAAGTCCACAGGCAATGAGCAATATGGTTCTGAAGTTAAGTCCTGCATGTGGAATTTCCTAAGATAGATCACTGAGTGGAAGTATCTGGTGTTTAATTTAGTCGTTTGGATTCATAAATATGGCAAGTGTAAGACTGTCTTATGAACTTGGCGTCTTATTAAAATGGATTATGTGATGAGTAGAATGGATTGGTGTATACATGGCAAGTACAAGACTGTTTTATGAACCTGGTGTTTTATCCAGGTTATGCGATGAATGGAGCAGTTGGTTTTGAAATTTAGATTTAGAAACCAGTAGTTTTGGTACCGCATATAATTGCTAAAGTATCGTTTCCTGATTGAGCACGAAGTCATGTAGCATACATGCGTAGTAATTTGGAAGGTTTGGCATTTAGCTCTTATTGAATAATTACTTGTGAAGTCTGATAATTACCTTTAGTAATGAAATGTAGCGTTTAAAGTGACCATTGATGCGAATAGGCATGAGAAAGTATTTTTTGTTTCTCCCACTGATTAAGACATATTAACGTTGTATAAGTAAAGACTTGCTAGAAGGTTTGATGCATGGTGCACTTCTTTTTTAAGCAGGCCAGCACTCGAGAGTAGCTTGTCTTTAGAGAGGTCTGAATGAGAATACCAGCAACAACCAAAGGTTTTGAAAGTACATAGGGCATTAGTAGAACATTTAAATTATGTCATTAAATTACTGCATTTTATGAAATATAGAGCCCTCGTTCTTAGCTTGTTTATTCTGCATAGTAGTTTGGTCTTAAATTATTTTAGAATAAGTATTTTGAAACATCTAAATTTTGAAATAAATATCATCTTCAGGAATTAGGAATATGAGGACCCTTAGTAATTAAGATGGAATAGTGGTGATTCATTTCATGCTCACTGAAGTAACGAAAGTTTAGTTCTAAGTGTGTATTAAATTCATGAATCTTATTGGTCTGTTAATTATTTGACTAGTGTAAAGGTGATGGAATGTACACGAAATGAAGCTTTGTGACCTTATGAATTGGGCATGGAGGGTGTGTATGCCCATTCTGGGATCGCATAAAAGTGCATTATGTTGGTTTTCTGGATACATAAAAGATAGAAATGATTGAATTATAGATATGTCCTGGTTTCATATATTTAGAAACAAGATGTTATCAAAAATCTTTTATTCACTTTTCTTTCTAGAAAATGTATTCATGAGACAGTGCATTATAATCATGTCTGAAATCTGGAAGAATACTATGATTTTGGAATAAGTGTTTTTTATGGAATTAAGGATAGGTGAGCATGAATGAATATCCTTATGATACATATTGACATTATATTTTTATTACAAAAAATCTTTTTGCACCAAATGCATGATTTAAAAAATATGTATCTTATAGGTTAATTTTGGAGCTTACACTGAATTATAGAGGATTACCAAGCAATGAAAAAGAAAATATTTGAGAGATTACCCTGTGAGTAGCACCATTTGGCGACAATATGATTTTGACTAGACCAAAAGGGTTTAATATTATTTGAAATTTTACGCAGACAGGTTTTTAATTTTTTTCTTTTGTATTTTTGTATTTTCAGAAGTGGCAACTCTTGATTAAGCCTATAATTAGGTGAAACGTTGGGTATATTGCCATGTTTTAAATTTATCAATAAAAGAAAGAAATTCTGAAAATGGATTCATCTTATCTGCATCAATATTCCTTTAGCACCTTACTATTTTCCTTGCTCTGACACAGGTTATGAGCAGCCAAAGATTCCAAAATAACATTAGTAATTAAAGCTGAATTTCATAAACTTTTGTGAAATAGTGGAATTCTGTAATACCTTTGTTGACGCCATGTCCATACATTTTGTCCAGTCATATTCTTGAGTTGCCTTGGGGAAAGATGCAATAACATAGTATGCATAGGTGGCTCCATAGTAAAAGATATAGTGGTGCCAGGGCTCAGATAAGGTGTGTACTGGCCTATTTTACTCACCTCATTTTAGGAAATACTCTTCAGAAATTTTTTACTGAGTACCAGTATTTAACCAACATTTGTAAATACTCCACATGCCAAAGAATAGTGCTTCATAACATAACTGGTGATTCAAAAGTAAGAGGTTTTTGCCAGATTTACAGCACTTTTATGCATCCCACTTTTATTTTACTCACTATGTTTTAAAACTGGTGAGTAAATTCCTACCTGCCAACATTATTTGGAGCATTGTTGGCACCTGAAATTTTATCTAGAAAAAAACTACATTTTTAATAAATGTACCTCGGTCCACTCTAGCAAGACATTTGTACACATCTGAATATCATTTTACTCACCTCACTTTCAAAATGAGGAGTACAGGTTCTAATCCCAAAAAGTCTTATCTAGATCTCTGAGTGGTGCTAACTATCAGGTCAGTATCTTGAGTGATGAACCATGAAAAATAGTCATGTACATCACCATACACTAACCTTATTTCTTGTAACATGCCAGACAACCACTGGATCTCACTGACGTAATGACCTGTGGAAGCACATTCACATATAACATTGTTTCTGTACAGTGCCACCTGCTGCTTCTTTAACAACCTTGTAAATAACAATATCCTTTTTTTTGCTATTTAGAAACAGTGGCACCAAGTGATGCCAACCTTTCAACTAGCTGTGACTTAAGCCAGTGTGACAGAAATATCCTGATATCTTTAGTCTTGAGGGAGCATTATGATTGGCATCACTGTCACAGGAGTGTTGGAGTAGCATTGCATGGTCATGCTGCTAGTGCAAGTAAGGTGATTCAGTGGTGATAAGTGCTTTGTAAAAGTTAAATTCCACAAGTGGAATTCTACTGGCATTACCTATTATGGCGTCCATGAATTGTTCAGCAAATTTTGCCAGTTAGTAATTTCTAAGGTATTCCCAATAAATTGTAACCTATTAAACCACATTTATCCTGCTTAATTAGATTCCAGTGCATATTTACTTTGGTGTGCATACCAAATCTTGAGTGCAGACTTACAATAGCAGTGGAGCTATAAACATCCAAATATTTTGAAAATGTTCACACAATTTAAGAAATAATGAAATGATGAAATGTTTAACTCCTGTCATGTACAAGTTATGTAACCAATTACCCCTCTATTTAGGAGTTTCTAAGACTCTTCCAAGAAAGTATGCATATGCATTTTCAGTATGTAGCTCCAGAGGTGGCTATGTTGTAAGCATAGATACATTTTTAGAAATATTTGCACAAATAACAAATTGAAAAACTTTGAGCCCCTATAACTTCCTTGCCCTTCATCCAAATATCATGAAGCATGGAATCTTAGGGCCTCACCCACACAGTAAGCATGCCAAATATAATATATCTTACAAGACTGACCAAGTTATGACTAAAGAATTTCAGAAAATTCAACAAAATTTCAAGAAATGTGTGAAATTTCATGAACATTCTGCAAAATAAGAATTTGCTAATTTCACCCAGCAGTACCATACATAGCATTGAGCAACCACATGAACTGGTTTTATGGGAAGTGGGATATTGGTCAGGACACTGGGGAAAATGTCCCACTCTTGTGAAAAGTGCCTTAGGTTCTTTTAGTTCCATCTGGACACCCACCAGAATTGCACTAGAGATAAGCAGAAGGGACCTTGGTTTAGCATTTCATCTGAGGGATAGCACACCCTGATAGAACAGTATCCTTCTAGTACTGCATTTGGGTGCCAACATTTTAGGAATGTGCCCAATCCTGGTGTGGGTCTAGAACCCATGACCCTCTAGCCCAGAGACAATGTGTTATCAGTGAGTCATACTGAAAATAGAGAAAGCAAGCAATGGATTCCGGTGTATAATTACTAATTATTGTAATACTGGTCATGTTCAAAGTCTACAGATCCAACTCTAATTACTATATAATAGAACTGTCTTGAACCTCAACTCAGATTGGACTAGGTAGCTAGTAAGAATGCCTTAGGATTTCTTGGAGGCAATATTTTCTTTATAGTACAGCTTGCACCTAGGATGTATGCTATTGCTGTATAAAAAGTGAATTAAAATTATTTTATGGATACTTTCAATGGTATACCATATATACAGAAAATAATTATGTGCCAGTCATACTGTGTATGCTATAGGCATACTCTGAGTTAGTCCATGTATTTGCACTTTCTCTGTCCCCTTGGGTATCTGAGGTTGTTTTTTTAAATCAAAAATCATAATGGGAAAACTAGTTATCTTGAATCTATGCTGAAAATGTTAAACAACCTGCTGGTTGACTGCTAATGGCTCCCAACTCACCACTCCACTGGAAATAGCCACAGGCATAAATCACTTCTTTACCGACCTTGACTTCTATAAGGACGGTCTACCTTCCACTCTCCCAGAGCCACAAAATTAATTTCCCAGTGTCTTCTCATCCTCCCTTCCACATAAAAATAACCTCTAGATGTGAGGCCCTAAAACTGCTTAAAGGTCTCAAAGTTGACAGTTCATCTGGCTTTGACACCATGTCCCCCAAATTTCTCAAAATTGGAGCACCTGCTCTCACCCTCCCAATTTCCCCACTAATTAATAGATCCTTCATCACACATACCATCCCTGATTAATGGAAAACCACTGTCGTCATCCCAGTCCACAAAAATGGACAAACTAACCTTGTCCAAAATTACCAACTGATCTCTATCTTATGCCCAATTGCAAAAATATAAGAATGAATACTTTCCAATCAGCTTTTCTTGTACCTGGAACAGACCCACGCCCTTACCGACCATCAACATGGATTTCAGAAATTGCACGGGACCGAATCCACTCTCCTACGTGTCACTCTGATATATTCCAAGCAATGGACCAGGGTCAAGCCACTGGAGAGGTCTTCATTGATCTTATGAAGGTGTTTGATCCAGTTAACCACCCCCTACTAATCTTGAAACTCCGTTGTCTCAGTCTAGATGATAACTCACTTGTTTGGGTCTCAAACTATTTAACCAATCAGTTTCAGTGTGTCAAGTGGTCTGGAGCCCTATCGCCTTTAGCTCCTATCACCAATGGGGTCCCTCAGGGGTCAATTTTGGGGGCTTTATTATTTTCTATCTTTATTAATGACCTACCCATGAACTGTGGAGGAGCTTCAGTCCAGCTCTCCGCTGACGATGCCATCCTCTATAGATCCTCAAAGGATATTGGCAGAATAACCTCTAGTTTGGAAACAGACTTCCAACTCCTAGAGTCCTGGTTTAAAGCTGTCTAGTCCTGAATATGAAAAAAAATGAAGACCATGCTTTTCCACCATACCTCCTCCAATCTATACTCTGGTTCCCCCCTAACAAACAAAACCACCTCAGGCAATCTTCTTGAAGGAGTTTCCGCCTTCAGATATTTAGGCCTCATGCTCAACAAACACTTATCCTTTGACGTGCATACTCACAATGTCATTAAGGTCTCCAGCCAGAAACTAGGTGGTCTATACCATACTGCCCCATACCTTTCTAACATTGCCAGAAAGACTATTGCCTCTGCCACCCTTCTTCATGGCTTCTTCTATGGAGCCTCAATTACTTACTCAGTCAAGACGACACTCCTTAACAAATTAAAAATGACATGCCACAGACTCACCCTCTTTGCATCCAACGCCCCAGCGCATATTCATCACTGTGTAGTACTTAATAAATTGAATTGGCCTTCTTTTGAAGCCAAACTTGACCTTCCGGTGCTTTGTGCCACCTTCAAACTTATCCATCTACCTCCACCACCCAGTCTAGCTAACCTGCTCTTCCTTAAATCCATCCCATGAGCTCTAAGATCTTCACACCTCCCAATGCTTATCCTACCCAAGACTCGGCTAGTGATAGGTCAGATATCCTTCTCCTATGCTGCTCCCCATAAATGAAACAACCTCCCACACACTCTACTGTCATGCAAGACTGTTTCTCTTTTCAAAAGAAAATACAAAGAGGTCTTCTTCCAACCTACTACCTGCTTTGGTAATTGTGCCTAAATGTGCTCTTCCTTCTGACCTCTTCATTACCTTGGTGAAATCTGATGTGTAAATTTTGCCTATTATGTACCACAGCCCTAAAGCACTGTACCTTATGTTCTGCTTTTGTCTATACTTGTGTTATGATTTTATGCTCTTATTTGTTTCATTGATCTTTACTGAAAGTACTGCTCTATTGTATTCATACTCTGCATTATCTCTGCGTTACCTTTTGGTTTCTGTATTGTACCTCGCTGTACTAGGAATGCATTTGTTCCCCAGGGCGTCACTGAAAAAGGGACTTGTTTGTCTCAGTGGACCCTCTCGGTCATCAAAATACAAATAAATAAATGAAAAAAATTAATAAACCTTAGAATCTCTGTCTTAACCATAAGAACTTCAGGAACAATCGGTAAAAGTCCAAGAACTGCATATGATGTTAAGATTACCATTTCCTTTTTTACACGTTTTCCCCCTGAATAGCCCTGCTGAGATACAACATTTCATTCTGAGTGGGTATCCTGCAGCCACCCATTTCTGCAGCTGGTTGGACTGCAGCAATAGGAGGTTAACTGACTTAACCAAGGTCACCCAATGAGTATTTTTCTCTAGCGGGGTTTCAACCTGCAAAATCCTAATTTCCAAGCTAATGCTGTAACCATTAGACTGCACTGCCTCATTTTTTTCTTTTGCAGATCATTAGTGAAGAAGAATTCAGGGTTAAAGCAACATTTTTTAAACTTTTGTCCAGTTTCCAGTGTACATTCAAGTTATACATTGCTTTGTCTATCTGTAGCCCACATAGAGGCACTGTCTTCTTTTTCATCACTAATTTATGACACTAAGTTCATCTGCCATAGCTTAGACAAGATCAGGTATCATTTCTTGAATGGTGCTATAAAGAACATTGGTCACTGCCCCCCCCCCCCAAAAAAAACACCATTTTAATCAGAAAAGAATGACTGTATTCCAGAACTTATGCATTCCACATGACGAAGTGTGCCATCCAAAAATCATCAGGGCTTTTTTTTCTGTGCTTTTCACTCCACTGAAATTGTTAGTAAACACATTTGCAATTCATTTTTCTGAGTGCAGTCTTTGTGTTTGAATTCAGAGAGCCATGGTTCATTATGACAGTGCCAGAAATTGAATTTCATGATTTCATTCCTGTATCCAGGGATCCAACTACAGGCCTGTCTCGAACCTTCCTTTTCTAGGGACAGTGAATGAGAAGGTAGTGACATCATAGCTGGAGGCTCATCTGGAGTCTTTTTGTATCTTTTAGCCATTCCAGTCAGGATACAGGGGGTATCACAGTACGGAGACAGTGTTCATCAGAATGCAAAAGGACTGTTTACTGGTGAGAGTCAGGGGAATGTTCCATTCTGGTTTTTCTCAACCCCTCATCAGCGTCTGATAATGTATACCCTGGGATTTTAAGAACTCAGCTGAAGAAAACAACAGGGCTCAGAGGCACCATGTTGACGAGGTTTTACTCCTTCTTTTCTGGAAGGGTACAGTAATTTGCATGGGAAAATGTTTCCTCATAGCCAGTTGCTTTTACCTATGGGGTCCCCCAAGGTTCAATCTTGTTGCCAATGTTGTTTGTGGTGTGTATGCTGCCTCTGGGGAAGTCATTCAGTGATATAATATGCAGCTTCATTTGCTTTGTTGATGATGCCCAGCTATAGTATATCTGACTTTTGCTCCTGTGAAGGGAGATGCTGTTGATGTGCTGAACAGATGCCTTGCTGAAATAAATGACCGGATGGCTTCCAGCTGACTTTGAATGAATCCAGACAAGGCATAAGTTCTGCTAGTAGATGTGGGTGCTCAGATTGTGGCATGTTTGGGAGGGACTGGGTTAGGATTACAGCTGGGCACTACTCATCTTATTGTCAAAGACAGAGTGAAAAATCTGGATGTCATCATTGACCATAATCTGACACTAAAACATCACGTGTCATTCATGATCAGTGGTGGATTTTTCCATCTAAGAAATACTGCCCTGAGTAAGACCTATCTGAGTGCTTAAGACACATGTGCATGCCTGTGTAACATGTAAACTGTATTATTGTGAAGCTCTTTATCTCAGGCTATCTGGAGACTTTATGCACTGCTTGCAGCTGATACAGCTTGCTGCAGCTAGATTGCTTGCCAGAGCTTCTAGTTCCAAATGTGTCACTCCTGTACAGTAAACATTGCACTAGCTGCCAGCGATGTGGCACATCTCCTTTAAGCTAGGTTTGTTAGCATACAAAGCCCTACACAATCTGGGTTCAGGCTACTAGAAAAGCTCATCTGTCCATATTTTTCATGGCTGTCCTCTCCATTCTTTGGAAGTGGGCCTCCTGAAAGTCCCCAGGTCTTAGCTAAAGTTATCTGGAGACCTGGTGCTTGCTGTGGCAGCATCTGTTTTATGGAACTAGTTGCCTTGTGGTCTCACAGAAACCCCTCCATTGAAGTATTCAAAAGGGGATTGAAATTCAATCCTTTCACTGGGCTTTCTTGACTAATAATTGTTTCAACACTATGCCATGAGTACAGTGTACAGTTCTGGAGACCTTACCTACATAAGGACATAGACAGGGTAGAGAAGGTTCAGAGGAGGGCAACAAAGATGGTACATGGATTGCATCACAAGTCCTATGAGGACAGGTTGAAGGAACTGAACATGTACTCCCTGGAGGAGAGGAGGGAGAGAGGGGATATGATAGAGACATACAAGTATCTTACAGGGAGGAAC
This sequence comes from Neoceratodus forsteri, assembly GCA_016271365.2. Taxonomy (NCBI): domain Eukaryota; kingdom Metazoa; phylum Chordata; order Ceratodontiformes; family Ceratodontidae; genus Neoceratodus; species Neoceratodus forsteri. The sequence continues at coordinate 947,335,973 of CM057452.1, forward strand.
AGGGTGCGGGAATACACTATTTTTAAGTGAAAAAGATGTTCCAGGACTAGAGGGCATGAGATTAAGTTGGAGGGAGGATGATTCAGAGGAAACGTGAGGAAGAATTTCTTCACAGAACGGGTGGTGGACAAGTGGAACACCCTGCCAAAGGAAGTGGTGGGGGCTGAAACAATCACGGGATTTAAGAATGCATGGGATAGACATAAAGGAATTCTGGAGGTCAGGGGTAAGGGGCAACAGACTTCTAGGAAAACATAAACTGAACTTACAAGCTCAAATGGGCAGACTGGGTGGGCCATAGGCTCTTATCTGCTGACACTGGCTATGTATCTATGTATCTGTATTGTTTATTATCATTATTTATTTGAACTGTTATATGGTGCAGTTTATATCTCTGTGCTGTTGATTGTATTTGGTTGTAACACACCCAGAGTCTGCTGGACTGGATGCCAAATAGAGTACTATCACCAGTCCTTCTCCTCTTCCTAATGAGTGTTTTTGCTTTCAGCATAGCCAGCCTAAATTCCTTCATGGAAATTTACACATATTACCCATGGTGTTTTGTATTTGTGACAAATGCAGGAATTTCTATATTTTAGAACCTGGTTTTGCTGACAATGCACTTTCTGCAAAATCTTTGCTTCACTGATTTTTTTCCTTGCCTATGAAATGAATTTCCTATTTTGAACTCTTCATGTCACCAACAATAGCCAGCATTTGACTGGCTGACAAGTTGTCCTAGGCTGAGAAAATGGCTATATTATACTGATGGATCCTGGTAAGGATGAAACAAGTATCTGTGATTTTCTGTTTTCAGCCTTTGCGGATTAGGTGTGAAGCCATTCAGCACCTTAAATGTAAGGAATAAGACAGAGCAGTGTGTGGTTTATTGACTGATAAAAGCACATCACTTGTGCATTGTCAGGCAAAAGGTGCTTGTGCTGAGTGCCTTCAGTACCAGGGCATGCCCTTATCAGTCAAAAAACACATCTTGTAGTGACTTATTCCACTTATAAAATAGGTTCCATGGGAAAATTTAAAAACTAAATTAAAATAAAATTAAGCAATGTTGGGGCAAAAGTGAAAAAATAATACAAAAGTTAGAAAATAGTCCTTTCACTGTAGCTTTTCTATGGTAGATTTCATAATGTAGATGCATACTACTAGAGGGATTGTGGTGTCTTGCTGAATTCTGTTACTCCATCTCCCCCCTCGAGAAAGTTATTGTCAAAATATTGCATGCCACTCACTAGTAACTGTTCTTTGCCCCTGTACTCAAATCCCTTTCAACTGTATTTAGTAGATGATGGCAACTACTAGCAGATTGCAAGAGATGCAAAAACTGTGGCTTTCAATGAATGAGCCTATTCATCTGAAGGCTTTGTCTGTTTGCAAGTGAGTGTGTAGGAGAAAGCTGTTTAGCCTCAGAAAGCTTGCATGTGCCATGGCATTGTTGCAGTTAAAAAAAAACAACAAATGCATGCCAGCAATTTAAACGGTTTCTATATATCATGCGCACTTTAAGGAGGAAGATGTTGAGGTGGAGGTGGTTAATCAGGGGTGGTGGTGGAGCACATACAGCATTGACAGTACTTCAGTGAACTCCAGGTCATGAATTACAAGCCTGCAAAAAACAGTAGCCAAACAAATGTTAAAGGAGGCTAGTTATATGATGAAAATGTTTCTTTATATGTGTTGTGTATTTTCAAACTGCAAGGTGGGAATTGAAGTGTTTACTTATGGTTAATATGTTATTTTGTGTGTTAGGACAAGCAGTTTCTCTTATGGGTGGGTTACTTCATTAACATGGCTGCCACAAATTTTATTGTAAAAAGTTTCTGGGAGGCATGGGTCTATAGGCGTACTGCATCCTGATTGGCATAAGTAGTGCCAGTTGTCACAATATGTGCTGAGAAGGGCATGGCAAAGGGTACCTCTTAGCCAATCAGTATGCAAAAAATTCTCAGCCCTTTTTTTGCAATTGAATTTTATTCACATATCTCAAAGACAGTGCAGGAAAGTAGCAATTGCTAACACAGGGGTATCAAGTTTTGAAAAGTGTTGTGGATGCTCACGGTAATTATGAAAGGCTGGGGGTTGCCTGGGCCCTCAGAAGCTACAGGACTTTTCATGCTTTGTGGTGCATTTTGGGGGTTATTTTGATATATTTTAGAATTTATATGCACCACCATCACTACTCTACTCCACTGCAGAGGATATATGGGTGCCTTTACGGGCTCTTTGATGCCCAGCAAGGTGGTAAGACCAATAGGAGGGTACTCTGGAGGGATATTTGATGCCTCCTGCTGTAGCAAGCATACCAAAATACTGACTTCAGTTTACAGTGCCACCACCCCATGAAGTGTGAGAGTTCCCTGGAGTGTTCCATACACTGTCTCAAGAATTTGCACCAGTTATCATAAAAGAAAATAATGCCTGTGGCCCTGGGTAAGGTTTGGGCTACGAGGATTTTTCACACACCTTAGGTGTGTGATAATCTCATAAACCCCTCAAGTGAGAGTTTTTGTGATTATCACACACACCTGAAAATAATAATCCTAACTATCTGCCACTGCATACCTCTCAGCTGTTATGAAATTCATGTAGCAGCTATAGTTATTACAGTCAAATCTACCATTACTCCATTAAGTTTTATTGATGTTTCTCATAATGTTAAAGCTATTCTTGGACACACAATCTATTCAAATGTGGAACTAAATTGATAGAAACATTCCTTAACACTAAACATTTGGGGCCCACTGTTCTTAGACATATTAATCTTTATTAACATTCTTGTAGAGCTTAATCATATGATGAACAAGGTTTAACACTATTTAGAAAAACATGTTTTTATTATAATAGCAATAAGTCACTCCCATGGATCATGTCAATGGTCAGTTAATCACCCTCTAGGGGCATGTGGTACTCGGCTATGCCTCATGCCACATTACCCCCCAGAGGGTGATTGACAGCTCATTAACATAATCCCTGGCCATGCCTTATTGCTTAAAAATAAAGTGATTAACATTATGGCCATTTGCTCTGAAATGTGAAGGTCAGTGCTATGCATTGCAGTGCTGAGACATTGAGAAGTATGCTGCATGGGCATTTTTCTCTAAGTATGTCAAAAGTGTAGAAACACACACACACACACACACACACACACACACACACACACACCACTCAGAATTCACCAAAACTGGGTCCCTCTGGTGAAAGATACTACTGTCCTTTCCTACACTACTAGTACACTGTGAGACATTGACTTGATATGTTACAGAATTTTACACCACACACGGAAGGAACACGCATCAGTCTGGCTTGCCAAAAAAGCAGGTACTGTACTAAAATTATGCTCACTGAAGTGTCCCTATTCTGAATTACAGAGGGCAAATAAAACAAAAATTAAAAGTATGGGGCCCAGGATAGATTTCCACTTTAAGCAGACTCCTAGCAGTACCATAAGGATGAGTGTACTAGTATTACTTATGGATTAGGTTCAGGTTCTAAAGGACAGATGCCACAGATCTAGAATCCTTTCTGAAGTGCAAATCAGTACAGTAATGGAAAGTGAAGGGGTGGGTTGAAGACCAAGTTGCTGTCTTACAGACGTCCAGCAATGGTATGTTCTCTGGCAGCTGCTACAAAGTAACTACACCTCTAGTAGAATGATCCCTAAGGCCACAGAGTTGTTCTTTGCCAGCTTTATCATAACAGCATGATAAATAAGAAACCAACCAGTGATACACAGCCCTTTTAGCTGCTGCATGACCCTAGCCACTTCATTATTTGTCACAAAGAACTGCGTATAGCCAAACTTGATGGCCTCCATTCTGTTAATGTAGAAACCGAGAGCTCTTTTTACATCTAGTCTGTGGAGTTGTGACTTTCCTCAATTCGCATGGGGTCTTAGAAGGCATACATACAGAGTAACATCCTGATTTATATGGAATTAAGTCAACACTTTGGGAAGGAATTTTACATGGGTCCTATGGACATTTTTCTTGTGGAAAATTAACAAGTCAGGAAGAATGGAAAGAGCCTGTAGCTCACACCCTTCTAGCTGAAGTAATAGTGACTACAAAGACAACTTTCTATGTGAGGCATTTCAAATCACAAAAAAAACCAAAGGTTCATAAGGTTCCTGCATGTTTTGGGAGAGAACTGAGTTCTAATCCCACGAGGGGTATGGTTGCTACACTGTAGAGTAAATGTGATTTAGACCTTTTGAAAACCTTTTAAAAATTGTTGGAAGCTACAAACTTCTCACAATGTATACGTATGTAAACAGACAAAGCTGACAGGTGCAATTTCAGAAAAGGAGATGACAGAACTTCCCTTTTAAAGTACTATAAATGCACATGCAAGATATAGCAATAATGCTTAGAAATGTCGGAAAGAGTATGCATGATTATAAGACATGAATCAAGCTCTACTTGTTGGTGCCAAAAAGAAAAGTGAGGCTGTTGTGAGAGTGCAGTGCAGGGCCACTACAATGACCAAGGCAAGAGGCAACATTCTGATAGAACTGCAGTCACAGGAGTCTTCTTCAGTCATTCTCCATGCATACCATACAGATAAAGCATATACAGCAAATTCAGCTACTTAGCAAATTTATTTTAACAACAGGTGAAGACAGGTGCCTTGGTGCTAGCTGTGTGGGTTTACATCTATGATGGCTTCTAATCAATTTGCCCTTTATATTTGGTGCTTCGGAGAAGGCAGTTCTTCATGTCTCAGCTACCTCCTGAGCCAGTATTTGACCATTTAGTAGCAAAGGCCAGTACTTTCTAATCAGACCCACTACTTGCCCTGATAGTGTATTGTACTGGGCAATAACACAAATTGGTTCACATTCTGTAGCTACAGATTTTTTTGTTTTGTTTTATGAAGTTCACCTTTTTTTGTAAAAAAGGAAAAAATGGAGTATGCTTCTTGGCTGCTGTTTTGCCATTTCAAGTGCTGCTTGTAAAATGTTCCTCTCATAACCCAGGGATAAAAATCTATAACAAAGTTGCTCACTCTGTGTAACAAAGTCAATAATAAGGACTCTGTTTTCTTGCTTCTTTTGAACTCATAAGATGCTCAGGTTGTTTTTGTATAAAATGCTGTTCTGGGCAGAGAACATGCCCCCTCCCCCCCATTCACCATCTCCTTTCCTACAATGTGGTGATAGCAGGCATCTCTTGGTGGGTGAGATCAGATGTACTAGACAAGAAACGAATAAAATGGGCAAACAAGTTGCTGGGGCAAACTGGAGATTCCACAACAGGTTACAGGCAGCAGTACTAGCAGTTGCAGGAACTTGCAGACATGCTCAAAGTCAAAATGAAAGTGCCAAGTCCCCTCAGCTCTGTATTTACTAGCTTCACAAGGGCTGTGCTACCAGCACTAACAGCCCTCGCACAACGCAGCACAACAAGCAAAATAAAGCATCCTAAAACAGTTTTTTCATGCTATACTGACCTTTTGCAGCTTGGGACTCAGGAGAGAATGTTCACGCAAGTGGTGTAGCTGAGCTGCCCAGAGACCATGAATCACAGGCAGAGATGAGAACTCTGTTTCACATGACCCATCCCTGAGACTCCCAGGGAATGAAATGGGTCAAGTGACCAGAAAGAACTGAGACTCTTAAAGGACAATGCCTGACTGAAATAAAATCCCAACTAGTGTATACATACACACACACACAATGCTGCTGAGCTGGAGCAGAACAGGACGACCAGGTGCTACATGAATAAAAGTTAAGTGACTGTGACATGACAGACAGTCTGTTTACAGTAGCGGATAAATTAAAATTGAACCATTCATATTCTTAGAGAACATGAATGGCCCAGTTTTTGCAGGTGCCCAGTTTAACTTTGTGGGTGCTCAAGCACCTGAGAACCCATGCTGTCTGCATCCCTGAGCTAACATTTGCACAGTGTATCTGGAATGAGCATGAGAAAATGTTTACAGTTTCATATATACACATACGCTGGAAATATAAGCACAAAAAAGGAAAAAGGAACCACAAGGACATATTTTATATATACCACAAACACTACCCTCTTAAGTCGACTCACTCACTCTGGATAAAATGCATATACAGTCTTGATCATGATCTCTGCTTTATTTAGATCACTAATAAGATAGGCCTGATATTCAGAAAACCTGTCAAATCACTTGTGTTATGCATGGATACTCGAGGCTGAGGCAACACTACCTTCATTGATGGATTATTAATCCATTTGGCCTATCTGTCCAATACTGGGGTACCTTCTATTTTTTCTGAGTAGTGGAAATAGGGCACCCATCTTGATTTAATTTTGATTTAAGTTTTTCTTTGGCATTTCTGAACTTAGATGTCAACCATTCCATCATTATTAATACCGGTAACTTGCGATTTTTAAGCCAGGATTCCTCTGTGGGTAGTGTTTTTTGAAGCTTCCTTTGGGCAATTGCTTTTGACGCTGCTTCCGTCATTATAAGGGCATGGTAGTGTCCCTATAGTTAGGGTTAAGACGGCTGCATAATGTTAAATCCAATTTTTGCACCTTTATAGATTTGCCATCCATTGCCAGGCTATCAGAGCCTCAAGACATGAAAAGTTTCATGAGAGCATCTTGTAAGGTTTTCGAGATACAGAGCACCAAAAAACAAAACACAAACTATATTTAACATTGCATATTTTTTCCTCACCTACAGCTTAGATGGTGTGGAATGTTTTCATGAAATGTTCAGATTTGAAGGGCCCTGTGCCAAGAGTGTGCTTATTGAAGGTTTGGTGAAAAAATATTATAGTGTTATATAATGATTTTTGAGTTAACCGTCATGTTCAACTAGTAAAAAAAAACAAACAAAAAAATCACAGGTGCTTATTTTTATGATTTAGTTGTTGTGTGGAGAGAAATTCCAGTTGTGACAGACATCATCTTGGTTTCTTTTACAATTTACAAAATGGTGTAAGAAGGAAGTACTGAGGTAAAATCAAACCCTAATACCTGTATTTTACTATCAGCAATTATTCTGCTTGATTATGTTATTGAGTTTCAAAAAGTACCTCCCTAAACCTATCTTTCTGCACCGGGATTGCCTTCAGCCATTTGCTGCACTTTTACTGTTTGCGACTCCTTTACCTGCAATGCAGTGATTTGTGACATGTTAGTTGCATCATGTTAGTCGTGACATGTTATTTGCAGCATGTAATTTGTGACATGTATATTTATGTAAACTAAGATAAGTGCGGTTCAGAGTATTTCAATGGGGTTTTGAACTTTGATTCATAATTTTGTAATTTTTGCATATTTTGGCACTAAATGTTCAACATGGACTTTTTGAGACCTTACCTCCTGTCAAATGGTGGTGGAGGTATGCAAATCAAGGCCAAAAGGCAGTTTTGTGATTGCATGCTGAAATCACCTTTGGAATGGGATTTGAACATTTTCACAACCCTTGTTTATGAGGTGGGATCATAAGAAGGTTATGTTGAAAATTTGGGGTCAAAATATACAAAAATAGCAAACTCATGCACATACGTTAAAATGTTTCTATGCTCACTCGTAACTTCGGTAGTTTTAACTTGCATTCCCTGGTGGTGGGGGGGTGCCTGGCCTTGCACTTCTGTAGGGGGACAGAGTCTTTCTATGGCACTAGGCCCAAAGGGCCCTGCACATCTGCACCTCTTCATGCACGTCCCAAAGGGACGTGCATGAATGAGGACACGATTCCATTATCTCAAAAAAGAAAGAAAATTCTTTTCAAAAAATGTTGTTAATGCACAAGCTAGGTCTCAACTTAATGCCACAAAAGTAGGGAAGTAGTCTTGGTAAACAAGAAATGAGAGATCTTGGAACAAGTCTATGTCTTCAAATACCTAGGCATGACCCTGGATGAATCCCTCTCATTTGCCCCTCACACAGACTGTCTTGTAAAGCAGGCTCACATAAAACAAGGTGCTCTTTTCTGACGTAGGCACTACCCCACAACACCAGCTAAGCATGTTATAGTATCCAGCTCCATTCTTACAATGCAGGACTATGGCCTGACAGTGTATGGTACAGCTACAGGCACAGTCCTCCATAGGGTCAAAATGGTCCTAAATAAAGCCAGCTGATTTGTACTGGGAGCTGATAGGCTTATGCATACTTGTGCACTATATTCCCAAGCAGGCTTGCTCCCATTGCGAGCAGGCTTAAATACCAGGTTTGCCTGCTTGGCATAAAGGCGATCAAAGGTCTCTCACCTCCTGCACTTCACAACCTACTGCAGCCCCCCCCCCCCAAGTAATCAGTACCCAAACAGGAGTATGGCTAGAAAGGTGTGGATGGTACCCTTCCAGAAAAACAACCTGGCCGAGCACTCATTCTCATCCAAAGCACCTCTATGGCTTAGAGAACTGCTGTACCTGAATCCCTGTTGAGCATGCCAACCCTAGCCCAGATCAAGACAGGACTTAAAAAAGCACTCCTAGAAGGCTTTAGTTGTGATTGCTATGTAACCTAACAAGATGTCCACTCAATGACATTTTTTTCTGTTTCTTGTCCTCATCTATTGCTGTACTTCCAGTAACCTTGATGATGAGGATCCACTGGTTCTGCTGAATGCACACCACCCATTTGTAATTTACTTGTTATATACTACGTAACAACCTTTTCTGTTTAGGAACCTTTGTAAATGAGCTTACAGCTCAAAGGTTTAGTGCTGATTGATTAAATAAATGAATAAATAAATAAAAATCAGTGGTGGGATCTTCCTTGAGTTTGTTAACCCTGATGCCCATCCTATTCCCTGAGCAAACAACATCACACATGATCTTTCTTCACACATGGTGCACAGAGCCCTGTATAAAGAAAGCTACAACAAATTGTGTCAGCAACATGTGATGAGACACACGTCTCTACCTTTGAAGAGTGTATCACTGTGAGGCACTGTCTTGCACCTCTATCTTGTGCTTTGGAGAGGAGGCTACAGGCTGCAGGAGAGGGTGAGCATTAGGCTTGGCAACTCCAAGAAAGACCACACCACTGATTAGCCAAGACTCCAGAGACCTGCAAGAAACCCTGTCGTTTTCCTTTTGCTGCTTGGTGAGTGGAGAAGTTAGAGTTGGAAACCCTAATGCCACATTTCCCTACTTCTGTGGCAGTAAGTTACCCTAACTGGTGCATTAATGAAATTTTTTGCAAACAATGTATCTTGTGTTAGCTGATCTTATTATTACTGGGGGGACTTCTCACAGCAGTTGTTTACTCTGCAATAGTGCATCACTCTGCCCTTGCTCATTGCTTAAATCATAACTAGCCTAAAATCATTTGTGATGATCTGCTCATTTCTCGTCTACTCACATTGATGATTTAGTAGCGTTGGTGTGCAACATACAGTAGCAGTTGATTGCTTTACACGTAATTGAATGCTGCTCTCTGGAATGCCATGGAACACCTACACCTGGAATGCCATGGAACACCTACACCATTTAACACCACCTTCAGACAGTCTGAAAGGCTGAAACAATGCATGTGTGTTACTGTCTCACTGGAAGCTAGCATAGAAGAGTAGAACAGCCACTGTGTGAAATCCAATGTCAGCATGTAACATAATGCATTACCTTACATCATAGGATCTGTATGATTTCATGTTTTCTGTGGTCTGTTTCACATGGCAAAAAAATAAATATGAAAACACTCAGGGATGGACACATGTGGCCCACTTCACAAAGCATTGGGAATGATGCAAGGCATGTGCGTCAAAAGAATATGATGCAAATGCCTTACTGTGCCACATCTTGCATCATTCCTGATTCAGCAACCCAGCCTGCATCAGTTGGGGGACTGTCTGTGCCAGCTGCACTTGTGCTATCCTTGTGATGGATGCACTAGTGCACCATGGCCGAAGGAGGTGCGTCTCTGTGTGGCACTGCAGGATCCCCATAACTGGGATTCAGGAAGCCCCCTCCCCCCACAGAGCTCATGGTCTGCTACAGTTAGATCAGCCCAGAGCTTGTCGAAGGGGCTGTGTGCTGTGTGCCACCCCTGGAGCAGTCACTCATGGTATCCCTTGCCCACACAGGAATTTTCACATCTGCAGAGTGGCAGTGGAGTGGCCAGCAGTGTCCCACTGTGGTAGGTAAATGCCCACAGGTTCCCCCATGTTGATAGGCATGCCGCTGACCCCCCACACATAGACAGCACAGGCATGGTAATTACAATGCAATGTCCTTGCAGGGGTCTCTTGCCACCCCCTCCACTCATCTGAACATACCCTGCTCACCACATCCCCTGGTGCAGTCCCCATGACCCTGGCAGCCTCCAGGAGGGTCTCCAACACTAGGCACTGATGACGCCCATCCGCCCCACAGCTTGGGGTAAACCTCTCCCCTATGCCTTCACTTTGATACATGGCAGTGGTTTCTGCAAGCTGCAGGAATATGGCTCTGGAACCTCTTCTTCTCGTGAACTGGGCACAGGGTCCCTGGCAAATTGGGGATTGAAGCAAACTGCTGTTTATCGCAGGTTGCATCGATCTGAGAGGGTCTTTGTGAATCAGACCCATGATGTCATTGTATTTTATTTTGCCTTTCAGCAACACTCCAGTAGCAAGATTTCTTTTTATTTCAAATTCTATAATCTTTATTAATTTCAAAAGATATATCACAAGATCAAAAAGCAACACTACAAGGGGAATACATACAAGGTTTCATAAGGCAATAAGTACAGATGAAATAAACCCCTTTAAAAAATAAAGCCAACAATAAATAAAGTAAAATAAAAACACAAACTGAAAGCTAAACCCCAACCCTTTTAGCAAAGTCACCCCCCACCACTTAAAAACATAGAAACATAGACTTTCACGGCAGATAAGGATCGCTTGGCCCACCCAGTCTGCCCATTTCCCTACCTATTGGATAAGTTGCAGATCCCAGTTAACCAACAGCCTACTTCCTCCTACCCCCCACTATAATTGCCTTATGTCTGTCCCATGTATTCTTGAATTCCTCCACTGTTCTTGACCTCACGACCTCCTCAGGAAGGTCATTCCATGCATCCACCACCCCCTCTGTGAAAAAATACTTCCTCACATTGCAACATTGCACTTAAGACCTATAAATAACAATAGGAAGAAAATAACTGAAAAGAGACCAACATGGTCAAAATTCACAAATTATGATACAATATCACTCATCACCCCCGGGAATGTGGGGAACAGGGGAACAAGGAACATAATTAATCAGGAGTATCAAGTAAAATACATAAGAAAAGAAGACTCAAAAGAATACAGACAAAGCACAAGAATTAGTTCAGGTGGAGATACGTGCTTCATAAAGCTTTCCCCATTTCTTGGGAAAACCATGTAGCTTATGATTCATACTAGTTATCATTTTTTCTAATCTAAGATTTACCAAAAGTTCCTGCCTCCATTCAGTGAATGAAGGTATTTGTTGATCCTTCCAATGTTTTAAAAAAACCTTTTGGGCAGTAGCAAGATTTCTATTCCTCACCTGGGATGCATATTTCTGCCTCAAATGACACCCACACCCTCAGTCACCAGGTGGCAAGTGTGTAGCAGCTGGAACCTTCCCTCCCTACCTGAGAATGAAGGGATCTAAGGGCATGTGCAGAATAAACCTCTGCCACCTGATGTGAAATATTCTGTGCAACTGATCATAGTGCTTTCATTTGTGGAAACATCTTATGCTTGTGGTAAGAAGTAGATTAAAATCCTTTAAATATTATGGGTGGAGTCGCCCAAAGGCCCAGTGCATGGCCATATCAGTGACCTAGTTTGGGAAAGAGCTCTGTATGCTGGCAGTCTATCACAACAGTTCATTATTTCCTGGGGAGATTTATCACCATGGTATGATGTTAAATCAACCCCCTTGAAGGGTCACTGAGCTTTCTCCACCACCAGAGACATGCTATGCATATCCAAGACCTTCATAGGGTTCTATGTGGCATTGATGATGATGATAAACTCGGGGAAGTGGAAGAAAGTGAATTTTCTGCATTGCTGGCCTTAAATAGCTATGCCACCCTTGGCACAGACTTCTTGGAAGTCACATCTATGAAAGGGACCCACAACAAAGCTTCTCAAGCTCTTATACCAAAAACCCAGTTCTTCAAACTCCCTCACAAATAGGAACAGCAACAGCTCCTACACCTCCCTCAAAGTCATGGGTTGAGGTAGTCGCAGCAATGGTCTCTATCCCCTCTACAAGCTCATCATGCCCATAAGCCATGCCCTCTGCCATCCTCACAACACCTCAGAATTCTGTAGGACCAAGGGCTGCTCTGCCGTGGCAAGATCCCTTCTTTCTGACCAAAAGGCCAAGTAGCCAGCAAAGCAAAATCTTATCTCTACTTTAATTTCTTTTTTAACTGCCACAATGTGTCTTCTAGAAGGAAAGGGGCATTACACATCAGCATAATATGGGACATGCTGAATTATACCAGTTGCTTTTAATACAGTAAAGCAAGCCTGACTTTTTATCTGGTCACATCTCTGCTTAACCTTCTCGGATAGCACTGCTGGCAGGGGGCTCTGCCATTTTGACTGCTCACACACTCTAGTGTAGTTCTGTGAGTGTGCGATAGTGCACCCCCCACAAGAAGCTATTCAGTATCCATAGTTCCAGCAAGGACCTGGACATTGCATGCTCCACTCAGTATCAATGACCTGCAGCTCTCCACCCAAGCCATTTACAAGCCACATATTCTGCTTCCAAAACTAATCCAAGGGGCAACATATACAATCCTGAACATGTCTAGCTTCTACAAAGAGTGCCATGCCTGATACCTTCTCCCTCAGGTTGCCCCCAACCCTATATAGCCATGCTCCAGAAGTTGCCAGAATTTCTAACCTTTATATCCTTTTCAGTTTAAAGTTAACCATGAGCCCTACTTTAAGGCCTGGATACAAACTGAGGCCTCTGCCTTTTTTCAGGCCAATGACAATGGTGAAACATCAGTCAGTACACTGTGTGAGGCCTTCAAGGGCCCCTTACGGGGGGCCAATAATCGGGTATACTGCCTGGTGACAGAAAGAGAGGGAGGCTGACTTAGTATCCCTAGAAGCTGAATTCAAGCTCAAGGAATGACAGTTCAGAGCTCTGCCTATGGGGAGCTTTAAGTCCTCCTTACTTGCAGAGATACTTAAGCTCCACATATAAACTGATTCTCTCTTACCAGGAAAGCAGAGATGCCATAAATACAATGTTGGCACAAATACTTGGGAAGTGAGGAGAGATGCAACAAGATCATGGCCTACTGCCTGAGAAAACAATGAGCCGAGTGACACAGAGCTGGGATATGGATGCATCGGGTAGAATTTGTACCAAAACTGAGAACATTAATAACAACATGTAACAATTCTATGAAGCTTCCTGTAGCTCTCCTCTGCAGACCCTACTGATTTGACCATAGAGCGCTTTCTCAGACCACTGCAACTCACTAAGCTTACAGCAAAGCAGACACGATCCCTGCAACCAACACTGATGGTAACTGAGATCAAGATGGCCCTTAAGGCCCTCACTCCCCATAAGTAGCCAGGTAGGGATGGTTCCCTGGTGGAGCTCCCCCAGTTTCTGTCTATCAGTACTGACCCCATCCTCCTTCACCTCTGCGAAGATTCTACATCCACCAGCTTCTTCCCCAGCAGCATGAGAACTGTGACCATCACAGTCCTCCCTAAAGAAGGAAAGGAGCCGACATAACCAGCCAGTTATAGGCCAGTTTCCCTCATCATAGTGGGCAATACAATATTCACCAAGGTACTAGCTACGAAACTAGAAAAAATGTTTCCTTCCCTCATTCATGGAGAACAAGTTGGCTTTGTAAAAAGTCACTTGAGCCTGTCCCCCCTCTGCACACTAGTGAACTTAATGCACATTGCCAATAATATCCTCACCTGCTACATCAATAATCATAGACTTTGAAAATGCCTTTGACTCAGTGGAGTGAGGGTATCTCTAAAAGGTGCTCTAACTGATGAGATTTGTTCCTCAGTTCATTGCACACATTCAAACTATATACTCCAGCCCAATGGCTGGAGTGCTTACCAGTTGTATACTATCTGATCATTTCCCCCTTCAAAAGGGCACCCTCCAAGGATGCCCAGTCTCTCCCCTACTGTTCATGCTGACCATTGAGCCTCTAGCGACAGCAGTTTGGATGGACCCCTTTATAACAGACCTCCAAGTTGGACATGAGACATATAAAACTCTTCTCTATACAGATGATCTGCTGGTCACCACTGACCATGCCCCTGCATCCACATTCTGTCTGATAGATCTCTTATCATCTTTCTCTGCTATCTCTGGCCTCAAGATCAACAGATCAAAGATGTAGACGCTGCCCCTAAATAAGCACTGTGAGGCCTCTATCTCCAAACATGTGGGGCTGAAATGGGCACCAGAGACAATTAAATACCTGGAGATCACCATCTCCCCAAAAATTAATAAAATGTGTGACCTCAATCTCTGCCTGCTACTGGCTGATTTATGTACCAAATGCGAAAGATGGAAACCCCTCAAGCTGTCTATGGTGGGCAGAATTGAATCAATTAAAATGGTCACTGCACCTAAGTTGTTTCACACTCTAGCTGACTTATTGATCTCCATCCATAGTAAATTGTTTGTCACTATAGTCAGAAAGATAGGCAAGTTTTTGTGGGAGGGGGAAGGCCGAGATATAGCTGGATAAAGCTTAGAGCTTACTGGAAAAGAGGTGGGTGGGGCCTCCCAAGTTTCCAGGAATACTTCTGGTTCTTTTGAGTGGCATAGACAGTCAAATGGCTGCAGCCCCTGGTTCAGTAGCCTCCATTATGGCTAAAACTAGGGGCCTCTCAGATACAGCAAGGATCACCAGCCGTAAGCTATATACCTCACAATTGAAAATCCTGAGATCACATCCCACAATTGGGCCACTCCTCATAACCTGTAACAAGGTATAATGAAGGCTTCACTTGGTTATAGAACACCTGGCATTGACCCCACTATAGGACAACCCCTGTATCAGAATAGGAGGATTTCTCTTGTAATGGCCTAGGGGGGTGAGCAGCAGAATCCTGGTGCTGCAGGACCTTCCCATACCAAACTCTACACAAATAGACTATTTCCAAGGGCTCTGTTAGATGAATCATTTGGATAAAGAGAAATTCTTGCGCTTCTTGCAAATCAGAAGTACTGTTAGCCCCTACAGTACCTCTGGCAACTTGTAGAAATATCATCTACAACCCCTCTGCATCCACTGCTCAGATGGCTCAAGTCAAACAAAGGACAAGCAGAATCTATATACCGGCACCTAAGAAACAGTGCTCCTGATCAAACCCCCTCAAAGTTCAAGGACAATTAGCAGCCTAGCTAGAAAAGCAAGTCATTGAGATAGACTGGATGACCTGCTAGAGGCTTGCGCATTCTATCACACGTGACCCTAAAGTCCGATTGATCAAAAACAAAATAGTCCATCTCTGGTATAGCACCCCTGTTACATTCAGCCCACCTGATATTCAACTCAAACTGCTGGAGATGTGGTACCCCTCATGGGGTCCTGTACCATATCTTATGGCAGTGTCCTATGATCCAACTCTTTTGGCAGCAGCTCACACAACACATATCCTAAATATTAACACTACACAGCCCACTATCACTAGAATTTCTGATCCTTGGCTCTCCTGAAGAAGTCCCATATCTAAATGCCATGACTCTTAAATGAGTACTGCAGGTGTCTGTGGAAGTAAATTGACTGATTGTGGGGAAATAGTAATCTATGGAGATTCCAACTCTGCATGAACTACTCATCAGTCTGATATTACTTGCAAAATATGAGAGAGTGTCACACCTGGGCAGTAATACGTTCCTGAGGTATTACTTCACATAGACACCCTTCTTGATGCACCTGTGGGTTACTGCTCACAGGTGCCAACCCAATGCACCACTGATAAAGGCAGATGTTGGCTAAGCAAGCTGCATTTCTTCTCCAGGTGACACACAATAGGCCACCATGCGAGCTTTGTAATCAGGGCCCAATGAATCAATATATTCAAGGGTATATGAGAATATTGACTTAATATGGATCAGTGTGTTAAGGTGTTCAAACCCCTCTCAAATGTATGACTAACCTCTGCGAGCCTCTCATATATGGTTATGAGTGCACATATTTTTTTATGTGACAAACGTTTGCTACATCGGTGCATGCACTTAGGGCTGGAGTTTCTCCCCAACCCCCTGGCTAGAAAAGATTAGAAGAAAATATATTCCTTGGCTGTGCAATGTGCTTTACTGTCATAGGAAGTTATGTCCACCCTTGAGTTGAAATAACTGTCAGTTTAAGAGGAACATTTTACTGTATCTTGCATTCTGCTTAATGTCACTGCTATCATATACTGTGTCAGATGTAAATGCAGTATGCATGAAATTTTCAATAGCAAGATTAACCACAAAAAAACACTTTTTCTTAAGTAAGTCAGTTGCTATTTTCAATTCAGTTTCCCAACTGTTTTATTAGAAAGCAAGATTAGCACAGGTTTCCTTTACAATCCCTCCCAGTACAGCCACATTTTTACCTTCAATGAGCCATACCGTAGCATTTTGCAGTTTGCTTGGGTCATTGGCAATTTCCATGTATATATAAATAGAACTGTGAATATTTGCAAACTCAAACAGTTCTGAGTTTGTGGGTCTGCAGCCTGCACAGCTGGATACATTCCTTTATGTAAACTTTTACAGTATAATGTAGAATGTGCCTAAGTCTACTTGGTGCAGCTATTCTGCACTTCTATGCAACCTCACAGATCATCTTAAATGAAACAAAGCTGTTTTTCAAGAATGAAAAGATTCCATGTGCAAAGCATATTCAAAGATCTAATGCACTCCCTTTAAACTGAAAACAAATGAAGAAATTATAGACTGTATTTTTTTTTTAAGTAAGCACTTGTATTGCATAGCAGCAGGCAATCACAGCTTGATCTCTTTCATTTCCACATACAGTGTCATGTCATTCCTGCCCATTTCCCACTAGTTATTCT
Organism: Neoceratodus forsteri; assembly: GCA_016271365.2. Classification (NCBI taxonomy): domain Eukaryota; kingdom Metazoa; phylum Chordata; order Ceratodontiformes; family Ceratodontidae; genus Neoceratodus; species Neoceratodus forsteri. The sequence continues at coordinate 947,352,968 of CM057452.1, forward strand.
GATTCCATTAAATGCCTGCTGTCACACCTCTGTGTGTGACCCAGCAGTTAACCTAAAGAGACACTATAGATTTCTGTGTATTAAATAATATAGCAGCTTGATGATTACTTGTGTTAGACAGCTTCTGTGCAGCGACTGTGAGAGTGTGGACAAAATGAACAGACTGTCCTGCTGCTGAGCAGCTGATAGCTCCTGCACATGCACATGTATCAGAAAGGCTCACCTATGATATGAGGTGATGAAGCTCAAATCATTTCTCACTGTAGACTAGTAATTAACTCAGTAGGACACTCTTTCCAGTCCACGTCTCGATTCATTTATCCTTCAAATCCCGACATTTTTATTTCCTGCTGTGTGTTTTCACTCAGAGAACATATATTATTTTCTTTACATTTACTAGGTATAGAAGGGGTACAGACCAATATTTCATCCTACCACCTGCAGTTTATAAAGATTCTTCTTACCAAAGGACACACAGTATTATACTACATGTGGACCCTCCTCTCCATTCACAAGTCAGAGTTACAAAGTTTATTCCACAGTAAACTTAAAACTTTCATTTTATTCTCAATCAAATCACTGCTGAGAGCTCAGAACAGTAATGTTATTGTTAATAAAATGAAAGTTGTGGCATCATCATCATCTAACTGTACATTGTGACTTGTCTGTACTCACAGCAGCAATCGTAGACAAAAGTGCAGAGTAGGGAAGGGATGATTGGCGTTATCGCAAACTTACCTAGGAGCAAAAAGCAGCACCACTAGCTTTTCTTCAAACACATGAAGCATATTAGTGATATGTGCTAGCTAGCTCACTATCCTCAGCAATAATGTGAGGATAAAGTACTCGGCCTTCGACCTTGTACCTTATTCATTTGAGACAATCACATAATCCCCTCATATAGTAAGACAATTAGCACATTATTTAGTAAATGACTCCTTCGTCTTGACTCTTGTACATGTAATTATTTTGTTGTTTTTAAATGCAGTTAGCCTGATAATTTGAAGGTACTATAAAATCATGCAGCTGTTTGTGGGACAGACATATGGAAATATTAGTAAATAGGCAGAGCAGTGTGAGGGCTGCCCAAGACCAGTTTGGATCTGTGGAGACAGATTAGGAAAGGACTATCTGGGCAGACTGGGTGGTCCAAGAAGTCCTTTTCTGACAACAAATTATTTGTTTCTATGTTACATATTAAAATTGTATGCATTCTTTAGAATCCACTTCATTATTTTTTAAGTGAGAGCCCATCACTTTTTTTCCTTGATTGAGTAAACTTAAATATATAGGACCCCGTATTCAGAATTTGTGCTAATTAACACATAAAGGGCTGTTTGCTTGTGTTAATATGCAGTAGGAAAAAAGGGAGATATATTGGAAACTTCAAGCAAACCTGCTGTGCTGTACAAAGAGGTTTTCAATATGCTGTGTTTCCTGTTGGTGCACACCACAGCACCAGAATAACTAATTCCTGATCTCAAAATGGAGTCTGTTGTTGTGCTGCACCATCCCTAACCACCTCACAGAAGGGAGCTAACACAGCACATCCACTATAGCATGTCAGCAGTAACCCAGAATACTAAACAAATTTTAATGACCCCACTGGCATATACTGGGATTAAAGACAGAGGGAAGTGTGACTGGATTCCAAGGATTTCATTACATGACATATACCAGGACTGAGGAGGAAGTGACACTGGACTCTGGGGATGTCTGATCAGGGACCAGGACGGAGTAGGGTTAATACTGCCTGTGAGCGTTTTTAAAAGTAGGGTTTTGAAAGCATTGACTAGCACTGCACAAACATCCTGTTAGCCCTTCCAAACCCATTCAAATATGCCAGTACATGCTTCATACATACCGCCATCTTCATTTGCATGCATGCCATGTTTTGGGCAACACTAACTGCTCCTTTGAATGGACCTGCCATAACAACCCACTTTAGGAATGCAAAGCACAGTTAGTTAGGTCCAAATCTAACATCCAGTTGCACCTCCATCCCTCCTCAACTGTGTGGCATCCCATTGTGTGAATGGCACAGAGTAGGAGTGGAGCATCTGCATAAGGGATGTCTGCAGAAAGACTGCAGTTCTGCAGGAAATGCTGCAAGTTGTAGGTCCTAGTACAGTTGTAAGAGGCAAGGCAGATTGGGTAAATGAATCATAGAAATACCCTATATGGGGATTGTCTAACAAAGCAAATTGTATTTGAGTAAGACAGACTGTGGGGGGAGGTGGGGCTAGGGATACCCTACCTAGGATAGCCTAAGAGTACATAGTGTGATAGTAAACATATTGCATAAATTCTGAGTCCTAGGAGGTACTGAAAGAAATACACTATTCTGAAAACACAGCTGCAACCAGTATAAGCACACACCAGTATAAGCACACAATGATGGAGGGGTCACATGCTGGCAGGAGGTGGGCTGAGTGCAGGGGGTTAGGGACAAAAACTGTTACATCAGAGGGTGCTCTGGGTGTTCGGCCACTGTCTCAGCTGTAGTAGGTTCCAGACCATTATGGTGGAATTGGGAGACAGAACAGCTGAAATATGCTACTTTAGAGTGATAGCTGTGAGTCCTCATAGGGCTGTCTGCCACAGCCACCTCCTAGACCACCACAGGTCATAGTAGGGGGCTGGACACTTGGGTGTTGGAAGGGAAAAGGGGGGAAGGAAGTCCAAGCCTGAGGAAGCAGGGCTGTGTACCAGAAAAAGGTTCACCATATTGCAACAAGAGGTGCCCCTAATTTCCCCCACAACAAGCAAGAGGTTCCTAGCATGCCCAGCAGGCAGGCACTTTCAAAGAGTATGCCAGAGGTGGGCTAAGGACCCCACAGAAGGCAGGAGGAAGATACACATAGTAGGTGATTCAATTGTGAGGGTCACAGGGTGGGATCTGGGTCTCATATCCAATGGTAATGAAATGGTCTGTTGTCAGGTGTTGGTAAGGGTTTACAGCTGATGTCTATCTAGGGTCAGCCTGTAAATATATAGCAGATTAAGGGAGTGCTAACAAGGGCAGCCAGGTCTTATCTGAGACCAGCCCAAAAGGGTAACACAGGCAAGGGAGTGCAGCTGGTTCCTATCTAGGGTCAGCTTACATTTGTACTGAGGTTCATGGAAGCAGTAAGGGATTGGAATATTGAGGGTTAGCTGCCTAGGCTAATGGGAAATTGTGGCTTTGCAGCCATCCCCAACTGGATTACATATGGAGGTTCTTATCTGGAGGATGAATGGGTCAGAAGTCAGGATGATGTGGTGGAATAGCAACATATACAGCAACAGGATAGTGTGAAGAGACTGGTGTGCTGTAATGGCTGTGGGGTGGAAGCATTTCTGGGGATGGTGTGGATAACAGGGGGCTGTCTAGTGTTCAGAATCCTGGAGCACCTAAAGGCAGCAGTAAGGCAACTCAGATGGGAGCTGGAAAGGCTTACATGGAGAGTAAGAGAAGCAGTAGTGGGGAGAAAGACAGATAGGGTATGCCCAGGGGAGCGAGGTCAGCAGGCAGGGGATGGGTGTAGAGGTGATCACCCAAGTTCAGGGGGTACCCCTACCTCAGAGGGTGGGGGAGCCTGTGAGGAGATGGCAAGAGGTGGGGGGAAGGGGTGGGATCACAAAAGATGCAACAGGAGTGGGAACATTCAAAAGGGTGCCTTTATGGAATAGATTTCACCCACTGTCTGAATGTGATGAGGGGGGACAGGAGGTGGGGAAGAGAGGTTGGGTTAAGACAACAAGGTCAGAGAAGAAGGACAGGAAAGGGGGATGTGACAGTACAAAGCAGTCACAGTGTGCAAGGATGAGAGAACATGGAGAGGGAAGTAGGAGGTGGGGAAAGAGAATAAAGTGACAGGAGGAGGGGGAAGAACAGGGTGTGTATGGGTGGCAAGAATTGGAAGAACAGGGATGGGGAGTATGAAGACAGATGGAGGGGTGAGTAGAGGCTGTGAGGGTGTCAGTCTAACAGGGCCTGGGGAGAATAAGGGTGGGGTGGTATGCATGATAGAGGTGGAGCAGGTAGGTGGGGGAGAAGCTCATAAGGCAGTCAAAGAAGTAAACAACGGAGTCAGAAATTGGGGGGGCAGAAGGATGGAAATCCTGGGGGTGCTCCATAATTAAGAGTATTCACTGGGGAAAGAAGAGTGGCCCAAATATGGGTGGGAAGGTGGTTTGCATGGCAGAGATGACAGCAGAGAGGATGTGCCCAGAAATTAGGGAGTTGGAGAGGGGAGTTGGGGAAACCACTCATAGTTATACACCTAAGTATCAAAGACCTAGCCAGGGAGGAGATAGGGGTAGTACTGCAAAGATTCAGAGTGGTAGGGAAGACATGCATAGAGGTTACCAGGTCACTTGCATTCTTGGAGGTGTTGCCAGTACCAAGAGCCAGCAGGGTCAGAAGAAAAGGCTAGAGGAGTTTAATGACTGGCTGAGGGATTGGTGCAAGGAGAAAGGGTACAACTCTAATTGTGGCTGGGGAAGATCTGGTTAGATAAAATGATTTTTGAACCATACGGACTGCACCTCAGTAGTGGGTGGGTCAAGGGTCCTCCAGGACAAGCTGGGTGGTAGATAAACCAAAAATGTAATTTAAACTACTGGTGGGGGGGGGCAGCCACAAAGAGGAGGTCACAGACCTCTCCCCATATCAGTTGGGGGGAGGGACTTGAGGTGGAGGGAGGGTAGCGAGGAGGTTAGTAGCAGGGCATGGGAGGTACAGGTAAGAGGAAGAAATGAGAAAGGCGGATGGGCGGGAAGGGAAAGAGGCTTAGACTCTAGGTAGAAGGTGGTGTTCCTAAATGCATAAAGTCTTGGAAATGAGATGGATGACCTGCAGACATAGCTGGCTGAGAGGGGAATGGACATAGCAGTGCTCAGAGAGACATAGGCCACACCTAACCATGACTGGGACCTCTCGGTTCCTGTATTTAAATTATACAGGAGGGAAGAAAGGTAGGAAAAGGAGAGGGGTGTGGTTTTCAGAAAGGGTATACATTTAACTTGTACAACAAAGGAGTCGGAAGAGGTGAGGGTGGAAGCAATGTGGATTTGATTACTGTCTAACAGAGGGGAGAAGGTGAGGCTTGCGGAGGTTTACAGATCACCGAACCAGGAGGAGAAAAGAGACAGGGAATTGAATTTGCAAATGTTGACTGCTGCAGGGAAGGGAGTGGTAGTAATAGTGGGAGACTCCAACCTGCCCAAGATGTATTGGAGGGTGCCAGCAATTACCTACTTCAGGAGTCTGATAATCCTAGATATGCTACAAAGTGGATTCTTGACAGAAGGTGTCACAAAATACACAAGTGTGTGTATGGGGGGAGGGGGAAGTAATCCTTCATTTGGTGCTGATGAATAAGTATCATGTCCAGGAAATAAAGGTCAAAGAGCCCTTGGATGGGACTGACCATCGTACAGTGTGGTTCCAGTTGAACATGTGTAGGGAAAAGGCCCCTGCTAAAACTAAAATCTTAGATTTTAGATAGGCAAACTTCAGAAAGATGGGACAGCTGCTAAGGAATCACCTGGCAAGCATCCAAGTGGATATGGGGGTGGACCAAAAAGGGTCCATCATCCAGGAAGAAATAATTATTGTTGCAAGGTATTACATTAAGCTGAAAGGGAAGGACTCAATGGCCAATGCACCCAGTGAGTTTAACACAGAGATTGCCCAGGCAATAAGGGATAAGAGATCAGCCTAGAAGAAATTTAGGAGGACCCAGAGGGAGGAAAACAGGGAGGCCTACCTGCGGATGGCTAACATAGCAGGTAAGTCCAGCAGGCTAAAGCTCAGAAGGAACTGCAACTAGCTGAGGGAATTAGTAAGGGGAGGAGGCCTTGTTTCACTTTATTAGTAAGAAAAGGGAAAAGAAAGATGGAATTGTTAAGCTCAGGAAAGGGGACTGTTGGGTGGAGGACAATGGGGCCAAAGGAGAGGTCCTGAATGAGTACTTCTTTTCCATCTTCCCAGGGACAGAGACAAACTGGTGCCACTAGGTCGAAGGAGAGGAAAAGGCAGGAGGGAACACAGATGTTTTGACAGAGGTGAATAGGGTGAGGACAATGTTGCTAGCACTGTGTGTAGATAAATCCCCAGGCCCAGACTGCATTCCCCCAAGAGCACTAAGTGAGATGGTGGAGGACCTTGCAGATCCTTTGACTGACCTGTTCAGTAGTTCACTGGAGTCAGGAGTGGTACCACAGGATTGGAGAACAGCACATGTAGTGTGCTTCTGTAAGAGCAGTCCCAGGGAAGACCCAGGGAATTAGAGACTGGTCAGTCTGACCTCAATTGTGTGCAGTCTCATGGAGACATACTTAAGGAAAGGTTATTAGAGTATCTGGATGAGAATGATCTCCAGGATGAGTGGCAATATGGTTTTATGGGAATGAAATCATGTCAAACAAATCTGATTAACTTCTTTGACTGGGTCACTAAAACAGTGGACAGGGGCCAAGTGGTGGACATCCCTAATCTGGACTTCAGCAAGCCCTTTGACTCTATACTCCACAAGAGGTTAATCAGGAAGTTGGCAGATCAAGGAGTTGGTGAGAAGTTGACCAGGTGGGTGGAAAACTGGCTGAGGGGATTAGACCCAGAGTGTAGTGCTGTGAGGTGAGCTCTCTATTCCCAGTTCCCAGGGAGGTCACCAGTGAGGTCCCACAGCGCTCAGTGATTGGACCGGTGCTGTTCAATGGCTTCATCAATGATACTAAGGATAGCATTAAGGGTAAAATTTGTCTATTTGCATACAACACCAAGCTCTGTGGGAGGATGGACACAGCAAAAGGGAGACAAGACCTATGGGAAGATTGGGAACAATCTAGTGAGGTGGTCCAGGATTTGGCAACTTGGCTTCAATGCAAAGAAATGTAAGGTTATGCACACTGGATCAAAGAACCTGAGGACTGAGTATAGCCTGGGCAGGGTCTTGGTATATGCATCAGAGGAGGAGAAGGACCTGAGGGTGATTATCAGTAGTCAACAGAAACACTCCACACAATGTAGGAAAGCAACAGTAAAGGCAAATAAAATGTTGGGCTCCATTGGCAGGGTGATTGGCAGCAGGTGGACGGAGGTAATACTGTCCTTATATAGGTCCTTAGTAGGGCTGCATCTGAAGTACAGTTTTCAGTACTGGTGTGCATACCTTAAAAAGGACATGAACCTGCTGAAGGTTGCTCAAAGGAGGGCAACTAAGATGATAATGGGCCAGCAGGGTAGGACATACAGGGAGATGTGGAGGCCATGAACATGTACTCCATGAAGGAGAAGAGAAAGCCGTGAGACATGACTGAGATTTTCAAGTATTTGAACGGAATAAATAGGATGGACAAGGAGGGTCTCTTTGAACTTAGTGGGAACTGAAACACAAGGGGACACAGTCTCAACTTGGGTGGGGGTTTAGTAGAGAGGCTAGGAGGCACTTCTTCATGGAGAGTGGGTGGCAGTTGGATTGAGCTTCCTGAGGAGGTGGTTTAGCTGAAAATGGTAGGCAGCATCAAGAGAGTCTGGGATAGAGTTTAGGGGAAGATAAAAGTGAAGAGAGGGGTGGACAAAGAGGAAGGGTGGCTTGTGAGGGGGCAGGATCAGTAGCTGATGATGAGGACCCTGCAATATGAGTAGACTCAATACACCTAATGGCCTTATTCTGCTGGCTTCATTATATGTTTGCATGTTATCTATAGCAACAGCAGACAGACTTTTGCCCAAGGTGGCAGTACTCATGGAAGTGGGGACTGAAAGGCCAGATCTAATTATGCACGTGGGCATGAATGATCTAAGCAGATGGAGCAGGGAATAGTGGAAGTCAGATTTCCATGCTCTGGGAAAGGTAGCAAAGGGGACAGCAGGGTGGTAACCCTCTCAGAAGTGCTATCATAGCCATGCCTAAATCAAAGGAAACAGTTCCATGTCTTCCAATTCAGTGCATGGCTAAAGATCTGGTGCAGGAGGAGGGATTTCAGTTCCTCGGGGACTGGGGCCTAATCTGCTGGGATTGGAGATTGTTTAAAAGGGTCGGCTTACAACTTAATGAGAATGGCAGGTGGGTTCTGTTCGAATGGTGACACAGCATATAGCTCATTTAAAATAGTAAAGGAGGAGTCAGACTGAAACATAGAAACATAATTTGATGGCAGATAAGGACCTCTTGGCCCTTCCAGTCTGACAATTCCTCCCTACCTACACTATTATTGCAGACCACATCAAATCTACAGCTTTTACTCCTCCCCTAATCCTTTCCACTATGATTCCCTTGTGCTTATCCCATACATTCTTGAACCCCAACACTGTTTTCACCCTCACTACCTCCACTGGAAGACTGTTTCAGGAATCCACCACTCTTTCTGTGAAGTTCTTCCTCACATCTCTCCTGAATCTACCCCCTCCAGCTTTTAGCAAGTCTCCTTGTTCTTGAGCACAATTTCTTCTGAAAAATTCTTCCCTCCTGTACTTTATTTTCTCTCATTATGCTTTTAAAGGTCTCTGTCATATCCTCCCTCTCCTTCCTCTGTTCCGGGGTGTACATATTGAGGTCCCTTGAGTCTCCCCTCATGTGACTGTTGATGCAGACTCTGAACCATTTCTGTTGCACCCCTCTGGACCACCTCCACTCTGTCTATGTCCTTCTGAAAATGTGGTATCCAGAACTGGACGCAGTAGCCTAGGTGGGGTCTTACCAGTGATCTATATAGTGGAAACACAACCTCCATCTTTCTACTGGTGATACCCATCCCTATGCACCTCATCATCCCACTAGCCCTCCCGACTGTCTTGTCGCACTCACTGGCCACCTTTAGGTCATCGGATGTGATTTTACCCTGGTCTCTTTCCTGCTTAGTCGTAGTCAATACCCATCCACCCATTTTGTACTCAGCCCCTGAGTTTGTGCGCCCTAAGTGCATTATTTTGCACTTTTTCACATTGAAACCCAGCTGCCATATGCTTGACCACTCCTTCAGTTTTCTCAGATCACTGCTTATCCTTTCCACCCCCCTGGAGTGTCCACCGTATTTCATATTTTGGTGTCATCTACAAAGAGGCAGACCTTCCCTTCCAGCTCCTCCGTAATCTCACTTATAAGGACATTAACAAGGACTGGTCCCAGAACTGATCCCTGAGGCACCCTGCTGATCACTCTCCCTTCATCTGAGTGAACTTCTTTTACCACCACCTTCTGTTGCCTCTGTCCTAACCAATCTCTTTTCTAATTTATCAACTTTGGACTCACTACTAAGCTACCCAGTTTGCTTTTTAGTCTCCTATGTGGAGTGGTGTTGAAAGCCTTACTGAAATCTTTGTAGGCCGCATCCACCGCTCCACACTGAGATAAGTCTTTGTCACCCAGTTAAAGGGTACCTAAACAAGCAGTTTTTTAAAACTACAAACTCCAAAATCTGTCTTCATAGCAAGGTAAAGTAAAGGCTGCTGTTTACATTTATGCTAAAACTGCATTTATGTAAATAACATAAATGCAGTTTCATAGCCTTTGAAAAATGCAAACATTCAGCCTTTCACTTTAAAAAAAAACAGCCTTGGTGGGAGTCACATGATGCTGTGCAGGGGATAAGACGTGTTTGTCAGAGCTCTGCTTCTACCACCTCCCGATTGTAAATAACCTCTAGTTATCCTAACTTCTTTTATTCATTTTGGAGGTTAGAAACATGATCCATAAGCGGTGTTGATTTGTAGAAAAATACACTTACGACATGTCTATGTTACGGAACGAGAGGAGGCCACACAGGAGCTAAAGCCAAGCGCCCTCGTCAGTAGCTCCTCTCCCAGAGTCCTTCAGAAGAGCTTTCACCCTCTCACGTATATGCGGAGTTAGCAACAATTAAAGAAGCGCTGATGAAGCTAATTGAGGAGGTGGCTGACTTCAAACCTGCGCTCACCCAACTAGCTCGCAGGGTAACAGATACAGAAGCCAGAATTGCTTCAGTGGAAAGGAAACAAGATAAAATGGAACCAGACATTGTGGAAGCTAGAAAGTCTCTATCTAAACTAGAAGATAGCCTCGAAGATCTAGAGGGGAGAAATCAAAGAAACAATCTGGTTCTGATAGGGATGCCTGAAGGGGAAGAGGGCCCAGACACAATCCAGTTCTTACAACACTTTTTGAGAAAAACCGTGGGTCCTTCCCCAAATGGTCCAGAGTTTATTATAGAATGAGCCCACCGATCCCTGAGGGCAAAACCTGCTGTGTCTGAACCGCCACGACCTATAATCTTTAAATTATTGAACTATTTGGATCGGGAGTTTATTATTAGAGAAGCCAGACAATTGTCAGCGATCTTATGGAAGGGAAAAATTGAGACTTGTTCCTGATTTGACTTTGAAGACTCGCCAGCTCAGCTGCTTTTCGGCCCTGTCACTGGGTTATGGGCAGCAGTATAAACACCGAATGCTGTATCCGGCCCATCTGGAGGTGTCATCAAAGGAAGGAACGAAGTGCTTTGACACTGTAGAAGAGGCTGTCAAGATCCTGAAGAAGTGCTATCCTGATCTATTCCCCAAATGAGGGGGTTCAAATCAAGTCACAAGAAGCTTAGGACTTGCATTGAGAACTTTCTAGAAGGATCTTGTATTCCTGAGCCTCTTAATTGTGCTTTGTTTGATCGCCTTTCTAATATTGAACAACAAAAGCAGTATTTTGGCTTTCCTAGTTATATAGATGATATTTGCTCAAGTTATTAGTGATGGCTGGTTATTGGTTTAATATTTTTCAACATTCCTTTTCTCTTTCTAACTATTGTGTATTGAAAGAGCAAGAGATGCTATACCCAATTTTGGCCGATAGATGGCAGTATATTACTGCTTATAAGATAAGATGGTTGGGCAGTTTCTCGAGCTGAGTTTCCCATTTTTTTCTGGTTATCTTGCTTTTTAAAATCTAGTTTCCCAACTTGGTTTTTGATGGGGCTTATTCCTCTGGTTAAATTGGAGGGAATGCATGAATATCTCGCTCTCTAATATTCTGGGCAATAAGCAAAAGTATGGGGCACTTTTTTCAGTAGAGTACCGTCTGGGTTAGCCCCGTGGATTTCCCTTTTGCTTGATATTTTTCCTGTTCATGCCCTAATCTTGTTATATTTCGGAGCAGATCATATTTCAGTCAGCTTTTCAGAGAAAGTACTTTATAGCCTGAAAAAGGTCTGTTTTAAAAGTTTAATGGATGCTAAGCTAGTTGTTATGTGGTTTAGCAGTTGTTATAACTTCAGGGGTAATCTGGTAGACTAGGAATCGACAGATTTTGAATTTTGGTCCAGATACAGTTTTACTCGCGGGCTTCACACCCTTTAATTGTATGCAAAGACACAATCCTACCCAGAATAAGCTGGGTTAAGTAATGTAATGCACACTGATCACATTTGTTTTTTTTTTTCTCTTTCTCACTGTCTTTATTCAGGTGACTTTCGTTTGGTTTAGTAGGTTAGAACTAATGCGCTAAGGAGATACAAAATCTTATCACTGGGGTGAGATTGTCTAGAAATGTTAGAAGGAGGTTGTGTCGTCAGCTTTCTGGTCGGCCTCTTGTTTGTGGGTGGGGAGGTGGGGCATGGAGCTCGCTCCTTTGCGAGTACCATGGGCCATTTGATTAGGTGGAGGCCTAGGGCCTGGGAGAGTAGACTGGTGAATAATTTAAAATTTTTCGGGACTAGGTTATATTTAGGGAATTGGAAATTGGTTATTGGAATATTTTGTTTTGTTTCTTTGGGGGGGATGGCAGCGATGCAGCCTTTTATTTAATACCAAATATATGGCACAGATGAGATCTTTGCATGCTTAACGCGTTAACTATTGTTTCTTGGAACATAAGGGGAGGGAAAGATAGTAAGAAAAAATACATTATCTTAAACCATCTTGCCAAATATGACCCTTCAATAGTGTTTTTGCAAGAAATGCATATGCTTCCAGATCAGCTACATTTCTTTAAAAAGAGTTGGGTAGGTCAAGTCTTTGGAGCGGGTTTTAGCAAAGAAGACCCCCTTTATCTCAGTGGAATCCATCTCTGACCCCGAGGGGAGGTATATTTTTGTAATCGGCAAACTAGGCAGCTCTGATATAGTGTTGGGTTCAGTTTATGGCCCTAATGTAGAAACCCCTTCTTTTTATTCACCTAGCCATGGTATTAGCCCCTTTTCTGCATTACCCTATTCTAATTGGAGGAGACTGGAACCTGGTTCAAGTTAATGATTTAGACCGTACCTACCAAAGGGGAATAGGTCCATCTGCTGCACAAAAAGCTTTATCTGAGTTTGTTTTCTCCCTGGGCCTCTTAGACCCATGGAAAATATATAACCCGCTAAACAAAGAGTTTACCTTTTTTTCTCTAGTTCATAAAAGCTACTCCCGAATTGATTATTTTCTGGTCAGTCATCAGCTAATGTCCAATATGGTTGATGCTAAAATTTTAGCATGGGTAATTTCGGATCATTCTCCAATCCTAATCCAGTGTGAATTGCCTAATATTTTTATCCGCTCACACACATGGTCTTTAAACAATAATCTCTTAAAGGATAATATGATTATCTTAAAATTTCAAAACTTTTTGCAAATTCCATCAAAACTAATTGGAATTCGATTCCTGCTGTAGACCGAGTCTGGGCAGCCCTAAAAGCAACTTGGAGAGGTGAGTTAATTCGCATTGCCACAATTCAAAAGAAAAAGAAAAACAGTCAGTTGAATAGTTGGTTGGAGATAATTAAAAGTCTAGAAAGGAAGGGGTAGATAAACTTTTACCCGTAGAAGACCAAGAACTATCAAGGCTGAGGGTGCATTATGCCAGTATTATACTTGAGAAAGTGGAGAGGTCCGCTTCTTTATTAAAAGCCACTTACATTGGACAGGGGAGCAAAGCAGGTAAATTACTTGCCTGGCAACTAAAACAACAGGCTGCCTCCAAATGGATTGCAGCCTTAAAACATCCTCAATCAGAAGTTTTAGTGACCAGTTCTTCGGAAATCTTAACTCTATTTCAGGATTATTACAAAGAGTTATGCTCTCCGGATCTGATGTCTAGGGATTATGATGGACAGATGTGGACTTTTTTAGAGAGAGCGGATCTTCCATCTTTGCCCCAAAGCAGCCAAAACTTTTTAGTAGCTCCTATCACTGGAGAAGAAATTTCAGCGGTTATTGACTCTTTAAAACCAGATAAGGCCCAGATGGGTTCACAGGTTTATTTTATAAAACTTTTAAAAAATACTTAATCCCCCTATTAATTCAGTTATATAGTTATTGGAGTTCCCACCCCGACTTGGATCACTCATTATTTGAGGCAAGAATAACCCTTTTACCCAAGCCAGGGAAAGACCCATCAATAATCAATAACTACAGACCTATCTCACTTTTAAATACGGATATTAAAATATATGCTAAAATTCTGGCTAATAGGCTGGGGTATGTGTGGGAATGTCTATTAAGTTCTGAACAAGCAGGGTTTGTGGCAGGACGCACTTCAGCAGACCATTTCAGAAAATTGTTCAATCTAATTTCTGCATCCAGGGCCCCGGAGCTATAAGCGGCATTGGTGTCCTCGGATGCAGAAAAAGCTTTTGATAGAGTAGAATTGCACTATATGTTTGTGGCCTTGCAAAATTTTGGCATTCCACAGCCCTTTATCAATTATATACAAGTTTTATATGCTTGCCGGTCAGCAAGACTCCAGTGTTATAACCTAGTTTCAGACATTTTTCCTCTATGTCGGGGCACCCGCCAAGGTTGCCCCCTCTCTCCTTAGTTATTTAACCTTTATATAGAACCTTTGGCTAGAGTTTTAAAATTGGATAAAGATATAATGGGCACTTATTTGGGAGATATCGAGTGTAAATTATCCCTTTTTGCTGATGATTGGCTCCTTCATGTTTCGAATGGTAGGCATTCCCTTCCCCAAGCCTTACAAATTATTTCCCAATTTAGTGCCTTTTCCGGTTATAAGCTTAACAAGGACAAAACTATGGTTTATTCTTTATCCTTTCTTCTAATGAAGGAATGGGTTTTAAATATGGGCCTACAATGGGAAAAGGAACACTTAACTTACTTGGGTATTAAATTATCTAAAGACTTGGCTAATCGTAAAGACCTCAATTTAGTCCCTTTGGTAAAATCCACAAAGGAGGATCTGGCGAGGTGGACTAAGTTACCACTGTCCTTTTGGGGCCCAGCCAATATTCTTAAAATGTCAATTTTGCCCAGGTTCTTTTATCTTTTGTGTAATCTTAACCTTAATCTCCCCAAGTCTTTTTTTTTGGCCCTTCACAGGCTTTGCTCAGATTTTCTTTGGAAAGGTAAAGCTCCTCATAGGGCTTATGCAAAACTTACCCATCCTGGAATGTTGGGGGGGGGGCTCCAATTACCTGATTTTTACATTTATTACTTAGCAATACACACTAGCAGATTTCTGTATTGGTTCTCAGCCACAGCCTCCTTATCAGACAGCCCTTCTTGGCTGTTCCTAGATTGACAACAGGCAAAATCTTGTAAGATTGACTTAGAAGCTCTCTTATATGTTCCATGGTCTAGTGTTCCATAGAAACTAAAGAATTCCCCCCTTGGTTGGGACATGAGGGCTTTACAGCAACTTTGTTCGCTACTTCAAATATCCAATTTAAAAGATTTAAAACAACCTTAATTACACAACCCCAATTTAAAAATAGACAAGAAACCTATGCAATTTTTTTTCCGTAAGTCCCTTAATAAGCTATATCTAGCAGATTTTGCTCTGGGTGATTCTCTCCTTTCTATTCCTGCATTACAAGCAAAATTTGGAGTGACTCAAAAGAACCAGTTCCGATTGCTTCAATTGCGCCAGTGTATTTACCATTTTTTGGAGAAACCACCGTGGTCAGATGGGGCCGTAAAAATGTTAAATGATCTTTGGACAGCGTCTAAAGGGTAGAAGGTAATAGCTAAACTATATAAAGTAATTTTGACTCATACTTTGACCAAGGTTACTCCCATAGCCTATTACTGGAAAAATAATTATGATAAAGATTTCTCGACCAAAACTTGGGAAAAGATTTGGACAGATAATTATGCTTTAATTAAACAGGATCACCTAAGGGACATCCAGTTTAATATTCTTCACAATCTATATTATACACCCACTAAATTATTCCAGATCAAGAGGTTATCCTCGCCTAAATGTGGGGATTGTGGTTCTGACTTTGCTACCCTATACCATAAGTTATGGGCTTGTCCCAAAATTCTCAAACTATGGAACCTAGTTAAACAATGGGTGGCACCCTATCTTAATATCACTGTATTCCTTAATGAAGATACATGCTTGTTAGGTATGTATTCACAGATCCCTACGTTTTCTCAAAAAGTGCAAGTAGCTTTGGTTGCCATGGTCGCTAAGCTGGTAATACTGGAAAGAGGACTGGGAACCCTCAATTAAGGAATGGTAGGCAGAATTTCTTACTGCCTTAAATGCCGAAAGATGTGTAGCCCATTTTTTTCATACCAGTGATAGGTTCCAGAAACGTTGGCATGATTTTTTTTCAAATGTGGCTATTAACCTAATCTCTGGCTGCCTCCGTCCCTTTTTTTTTTTTCTTACAGAAGACTTGTAGGTTTGAGGTTTTGAGGGGGAAATCTTAATGGTTAGGCAGTCTTAAGAGGACAAGATGTCCTCTATTCTTTTTTTCCCTTCTCCTCTTCCCAGTTTGTCATGCTATCATTTTTACCTGTAGCATCTTTTCTGGATACTTCCTTCCCCCCATCTTATAATACTTTTTCTCAGTTAGTTAGTCCAGAGCTATGCCTTCTTATTTGCATTTACAACTATGTAGAGTCTTGGGGAAGACCCTTCGGATTGGCACTTTATTAACCATTATTATAGTGGGGTGAGTTGCATGGCTGCTGCGGGTTGGGTGAGTGGGAGGAGGGATGTTCTGTTTTAAGTATATTTCCTTTTTTGGGGTTTCTATAAATGTTTTAGTTATTGCAGAATATATTGTATATGATCTGCTGATCCAAGCAAGTGTTGGTTTTGTATGGTATTACTTATATGTTTTGTATCCTTTCTAAAATAAAGTTATTTGCAAAAAAAAACAACAACCTTGGTTTCTCCCTAAGATGTCTACCAAGTGTGTTAAGTGATGAGTCATGATGACATCATAGGAGCCAGAAACAGAGATCCATATATTTCTATAGTGCTAACTAGTCCTTCTTTCCCTCTTTATTTTGAATTGTTGTACCAGAATGATCAACACCATGTATTAACTCATGGATTATTTTGATCATTACAAATGTTAGGCTATGATTTTGTTCATTTTGTTTACTTTAACTTGCAGAAAATGTTTTGCAATGCAGCTGACTTTTTCTTTGGCAAACTGCAATACAGTACAACACTTCAAATACCTGATGATCTAGTGGTTATATAATGCACTGAATTTTGTTTTTGTTAACCAGGAGAGACACACTAAGCTGAAAGCTTGTTTACAGGTCTGGCCTGGGAGCACAAGGAAGTTTAGTGACTTGCTCAGGGTCACACAGCAAAGTACCAGTCTTGCTCAGTTCCAAAGTTCATGCTTTCTTGTTAATCCACAAATAAGGCTTTCTTTTTCCATGTGAACCCCCTGCACCTAGCCTGCCTTCTGTTGAACACCCCACAATCCATACCCTGTTCTTAGTAATGTCTGGGGCCGCATATGAGCTTGCAGTCTCATGAAGAGAATTATCAAACCTCAGATTGTATTCTTGTACCTCAGAGAGTTGTGCACACCTATACTGATATGCATAATCAGCTGGCACTGTTACAAATGCCTCCCAAATTACTCTCCAGTCCACAGTCTCAATGTTTGACTTGTGCTCCGACAGTAAACATTGAGTGGATCACCATCCTTCAGCACAGTGAAGGTAGTATGTACAGTTCCCTGTTGTGTTTTTTTTTCCCACCTCATTAACCAATAACTATGTCTTCCTGAAGGGCCAAGCAATAAGCATCATGACCCACCAGAAAAAACTGCTGTTCATGCCCTCATAAGGGTTGCACTCATAATGGATAACAATATTATTAGCAGGAGAGGCATATTTATATCTTGAGCGAATCCATCTGACTGCCAGTGTCAGCCTACTCCTTTACCTGTGATCTGCAGAACCTTGAAGGACAGTTCCCAGCAATTCTCCTCCAGAACTTTTCTGTGATCTACTCCACAATGCGAGTTGGCTGGCTACCACCCTTCCAAATCTTGAATGAACTATACACAACTCCCTCAATACTGCCCTAGCAAATGTCAACATCCCTCCCCTCCCCACACGAGGATAATCTCCCTACACTGAATTCAAGTAACAGTTTAGGTGCAGCCCTGCCACTCTGAGTATTTGTCATCGCTGGCTACTCTCATCCACAGTCAAGTAGTGATCACGATGCTGGCAGCCCCACATTTCAGATCTCACAGTGATCTGCTCAGCGTCCTCCTTCATGTCTTTAGCTAACCTGAATATGGCTGTACCCTACTGGAATGGCCTCTTCAGTACCTCTCTGGCATTCATTCTTCTCACCTGCTTCCCACACCAAAAACTGGTGAGTTCACTACCCCTCCGCATCATGAATGTGTTTAGTACAGTCTCCCATGTTATATTTACATATTAATAATAAACATGATCTTCTGGTAAGCCAGGCTGATACAGGTAACAGCATGGCACAAGTGGACAAATAGGCTTTCCTACCCATATAAGATCTAAGCCACCTATGATTAGGCACTATTAAATGATGTGCATAATGATGTGCACACCCGTCATTTATTTGTGCCTAATCAAAGGTAGCCTAGATCTTTTAAGGATAGGAAAGCCTGTCATTCCCCTTGTTCCCTGCTGCTATGAGCCTGACTTACTGGAAAGACATGTTTATATTTGATATGTCAAAAATAAAACAGGGACTGTACTATTTGCATTCATGATGCAGAAGGGTGATGAGCTCACCAGTTTTTGGTGTGAGGAAGAATAGTGAAGAATGAATACCAGAGGGGGACTAAGAAGGCCACTCTTGCAAGGTACTGCTATATTCAGGGAAGGGGGAAGACAGCATGAGAGAAATATGAGCAGATTACTGTGAAAAATAAGATGTGGGGCTGCCAGCACATTGATCACTACCTGACCCCATTGTCCTGGCCAACATACCCCTTCCCATAAAACCAGTACATGTAATTGTCCAAGGTTGTGTGTGGATATTAATGTATGAAATGGCTGCCACTACATGTTCAGTCACTTCCCTACCAGTCTAGTATTGCTTGTAAAGCAATTTGGGATATAATATGTATGAAAACCACTATATAAATGCGGATTCTTATTATTATTATTAATTCCCATGGAAAAAGAAAACAAGACAAGCATATATTTGAATTTCGAGAAAGTATGAACTCTAACACTGGACTGCACAAGAACATTGCTAACAAGAAGTGGTGGCTCTAGGGGGTGCTGAAGGGTGTGTCTGCAGCCCCCCCCACATAATAACATACTTGCTTACTGCTGCTACATTTCAGTTTGTTGAATAAGCCTGATTTATTGATTACACAAATATTTACATTCAAACTATGGATTACATTTGTAGGTTCTGTCAAAAACGTACTAGAAAAGAATAATAGCAGAAAATATAAAGGTTTAATAAAAATGTAAAAAGTGCATATTAAGCATGCACACCACCCCAGCACCCCCATTGTAGCATCTTGAATCCACCATAACCACTAGACCAGCAGGTTATTCAAGATTTGTACTGCACTGTGGGTTGACACAGAGAAAGTCGGTTGGATTAAAACACATTTTCAACATGTTAAAGTAAACAAAATGAACAGAACCATAGCCTAACATGTGCATTACACAAAATAATGCACATGATTTTGACCAATTGGGTGAAACAATTCTATACAAAGGGAAAAAAATAACTAGTTAGCACTATAGAGAGCCATATATCTCTCTCACTTTGACTCCAATGATGTCATCACATAACACATTTGGCGGCCATTTTAGGAAGCAGGTAAGACAGTTTTTTTGAAATTGGAAGGCTGATTTTACAATTTTCAAATGCTCTGGAACCACAGTTAGGTAAATTATGTAAATGTAATTTCAGCATCAATGAATACAGCAGCCTTTCCTTTAGTCACCTACAGAGTCAGATTTTTGAATAGTTTGTTGTCAAAATCTTGTTTAGGTATCCTTTAAAGAAATCTATCAGATTAATTTGTCATGCCCTCCCCCTTGTGAACCCATGTTGCCTCTGGTCTTGTAACTCACTGGATTCAAGATATTCTGCAATGCTTTCTTTCAGCAGTGATTCCATTAACTTTTCCACCACCGATATGAGGCTGACTGGCTGATAATTGTCTGCCTCCTCTCTGGTACCACTTTTGTGTTATGGGACAAGGTTTGCCCTCCACCAGTCCTCTGGAACCACTCTTGTTCCAGTGAGCTGTTAAAAAGAACTGTCAGAATTGCTCCCAGTATTTCCCAGAGCTTCCTCAGTGCCCTTGGATGCACTCCATCTAGACCCACTGCTTTGTTCACCTTCAGATTATAGAGTCCCTTCAAGACTCTCTCTGCCAAAAAAGGACTAGTGTCCACCTCCCTCTCCCCAAAGATTCTGTTACTTTTTGTGGCCCCTTCCCTTTCCCAATGGTAACACTAAACAACAGCATTTGTTCAGAATATCTGCCTTTTCCTGGTCTCCCTATGCATAGTCCTCCCTTCCCTGTTTAACCTTACAGTCCCACCTCACTTCCTCTTTTCACTTACATGCATAAAAATGTGGGTTCTGTGTTATAATGGCAATCGCCATTATGGTGAATGTATATCACCAAAAATAAGAACGGCAATGTACAGTACATTTGCAGTGACAAAAACACACTTAAGTGGTTATGCGGGGAGGCTTTTCCCCCCTGCACCCCCGCATGGGGGGCTGTGCCAAACGCACCCCTCTTTACTAAAATAACTAGCTCCAGGTGGGGTGCATGTCAGGAGGGGAGAACCAGGACAAAGGCAAAAAAATGAGCACAAAAATATTGTGCTCCACACCAGCCCGAACCCTGTACCTCCCCAGTAGAGCCAGCCATCCTACCCACCGTGCCACTAGGCCACCTTGGTGGCTTCCCCTCTCGCCACCCACCACATACCTTCTGTATACCTTCCAGTACACTGTCACTGTTCTATCGCCCTGCACTTTCTTGTCACTACACTTACAGCATAGCCCACAACACAGGCGCTGAGACTGAGTCGCTCATATTTGAGTTGCTCAATCTCAGTCTCCTTTTTGATGGAATACCAAAAATGTGTTGTTCCCTTTCATCACCTCCTGGGCTATGCCCTTTTCAGTATGCCCTTTCAGACTCCTTATTGCTTTCTCTATTTCCCTCTGTTTCCCTGGATACACCTGTCTATCCTCTTTCCTCTGTGTCTCCTTATACCACCTGAATAATACCGTTTTAGCCCTTACCTTTTCAGCCAGCTCTTTCGAGAACCATAGTGGTCTCTTTCCTCTTGCTTTTGCACACTTGTTTGATGCAGAGTTTTGTTGCCTTTACTATGCTCCATTTTAGCTTCATCCACAGTTCCTCCACTCCACTAAGGCCATCCCCAACCCTGCCAGGTCATTCCTGAGGCATTCAACTATCTTTATAAACTCTGGACTCCAGGACCTTTGGTCTTGTGTGGTTCAATTGTACGGTTCAATTTTGCAGCCATCCTTTTATTGAACCACACCATAAAGTGATCAGTAGTTCCCAAGTTGCCTCTCACCTTGACATCTGCAGTACTGTCCCTGTTAGTGAGTACCAGGTACTATATTGCCCTATCACGAGTGGGTTCACTGACATGTTGCCTGAAGAATGCCTCCTGCAGAGTCCAGGATGTCCCTGCTTCTAGCTGAAGCTGCTACTGGGAGGCTCCAATCTATATCTGAACAAACATGATGCATGAAAACCATAATTCCCCAGTGCTTTGGCCAAATACAACGGCCTTCATTAGAGGAAGGCCAAAGTGTTCGGTTGAAGTGCTGGGGAATTACAGTGCTCTTGTAGTTGGATTATTTTTGGCTACAATTAAGTGACTGGATTATTTTTTGCTACAATTAAATGACTGCCTAAGCACTTTACTTTTCCGTGGTTTTTGAATGCAGGCATCCTGTTTGTTTACGTGCTTGGGATTGGCTGCCTTTCCCATCACCACAGTGTAGTTCTGTGTCATGCTATTTCTTTGTTTCTTCCAGTCTATATCTTGCAGGTTGATGTGCCCCACCAGCAGCACCTCTCCCTTTTCTGCCATCCTGCCAATAGCTTCCACCAGTACCTTATCTAATTCCTCCCCCTGTGCCGGAGGCCTATAGATCACTCCAGAGAAAACACTGGCTCCATTCCTTGTTTCCAGGGTGGCCCACAATATCTCTGCCTCTCCCTGTATTCCCTATATCTACATCACTTTTATGCTTTCACTCCAATAAAGCAACACACACCCTCCTTTCCTTCCCACCCGGTCCTTCCTGAACAAAGTATAGTCTGGTATGACCATGTCCCAGTCATGATTTTCAGTGCACCATGACTCGGTAATGGCCACAATATCCATGCTGGCCTCTGCCATGATGGCCTCTAGGTCCAGAATCTTATTTCCTAGACTTATAGCATTTGCACACGTGGCCTTCCAAATTTTGTTTCCACTCTGCTTGTTGCCTCCTTTTTTGATTTTTGTTCTCCCTCTTTCTTCACTCTCATTTTAATGGTCCACCCTGGTGAATCCCCTCTCCCCTTGGGTTCTCCTTGCTCTCTACTTCAGCCTGTGGGAGAGCAGTTTATGCCTCCCTGATTTCTTCCACTATCCCCCTTGGCTAGTTTAAATGTTGATTGAAATAACATTTTAAACCATCCAGTGAGGATGGTGGTTCACCTCCCAGATAGATGCAGGCCATCACTCTTGTATAGGTCCTTATTCTCCCAGGAGGGTCTCCAGTCCCTAATGTAGCCAAACCCTTCCTCTCTGCATCATTCCTTCAGCCATGAGTTGAAGCTCCTGGTGTGGAGATCACTTTCTTTTCTCCTGCTGTAGACAGGCTGCAACTTAGTGAAAGCCACTGAGCGAACTACCTGCCTAAGTCCCCTCCCCAGCTCCCTAAACTCCCCCTGCACTATCACAGCCCCATCCCTAGCCAGGTCATTAGACTCCAGGTGGACAATGACATCCATTTTTCCATCCTATCCTGCTGCCCTATTGATCCTCAGGACCTGCTTCCCATCCCTCCGGGCCATGGCACTGGGTAGGCACTTAATCTGCCTCCCCTCTTTTCCTATTCCCAAATTTATCCACCTCACATTCAATACCCCCTCCAGAGATTGCTTCCTTCTCCTCTGGGGTCCTCTACCATCCTCCTTGGGGTGTCCAGCATGGAG
Source organism: Neoceratodus forsteri (assembly GCA_016271365.2). Classification (NCBI taxonomy): domain Eukaryota; kingdom Metazoa; phylum Chordata; order Ceratodontiformes; family Ceratodontidae; genus Neoceratodus; species Neoceratodus forsteri. Next base: position 947,375,351 of record CM057452.1, read on the forward strand.
GGCCTCCACATCTTCCCTGGTCACTACCATTGGTGCCTCCTCCCAGCATTCCTATCCTGCCAGAGTGGTTTAGGAATTATGTAGTGGTACCAGTTGAGGAATGTACCTGTGTCCCAACACATCCACCCTTCCAGTGCCCACCATAGTCCATCCATTCCTCCTCCCTGGCAGTCTCTGTGGTAATGGTGGCAAATTGGTGGCCCCTGAGGTGGAAAAGAGGTCCTCCAAATCCTAGCCAACTCAGCCTGGAATCTAGCAACTTCCTCCCTCAACCCAGAGAGGTGTGTGCATATGGGGCAACATCACAGTCTCTAGAAGGTCCTTCTAAAAACTGCCACCCCATAGCCACTGCACTGTACCACCCCCAGCATTCTCAACTTCTGTTCTCTTACTTTCCTCTATCTGTCTAGCGCCTTTCGAATATTCAAAATACATGGAGTACTAACTACACCTTCCTTACTTCCTTAAAGGGACACTGTCAACCTCCTTAGGCCTCAAAGTGTCTTGAATGTAAAAAAAAACATTTTATGATTGTTCACATTCTGAAGAGATGGCTAATGTAGCTGATAGTTTGATTCTGTTTTTTTTTCCTTTTAAAAAGTAAAAATAAACAAACTGCCTTCCATGCTGGTGTTGCCACACAAAAAACGTGTTTTGTTACTTTCCTTGATCAATTCCCACTGCATTCTTCTTGGACTTAAAAACACTGCATACACAGTCTAGCCACTCATAATGCAGTGGGAGTAGTGGAGACTATTGCATTATAAGTGGCTGCACTGTTTTGTGGTGTTTCTAATATTCAGGAAGTATGCAATAAAAATAAATCAAGAATTTGAAACAAAACAAGGTTGTTTATAACTATAAAGTTGCATGCATTTCAGTTCTGCTAAGCAAAGAGACAGCTAAAACAACCAGCAACATCAATGAATTTTAGAGAAGGTAAGCAATCATAAAATGAGGGTTTTTTACTAAAAATAATATGATGCAAAAAAAGGTTGACAGTATCCCTTTAACCTTACATAAATATACCAAAAAAAGTCACTTGTATCAAATCTTACTATTATCTAAAGGTTTAGAGCAAATCTCAGTATTCCAGAATTCAGTGGGCTGCTACTTCAGTTGTCCTATTAGAACCAGAGCACTATGCCAGGAAAGCTGTGTCAAAGTAACATAGAGGATAGTGTATGAGCAACCATACACAACAGTGCTGTTTTTTGATTGAGAGGTTTCCATGGTAACAAGAGACCTCGAGAGCACAACTTGAGAGGTCTCATTACCACGGAAACCTCGAGAGAGAAACAAAGCATTGTTTGTGTATGATTGCTCATACACAATCTTTAACAGTTTATGGGCAACCATACATAAGCATCTTGTGTCCAAAAAAAAGGTCTCCCCGTACTGAAGGCAGCTTACTTTACTGCAGGCTTTTGCCGTTCTTCCCAGCACCGATCACTTCCTATACAAGCTCTCACCACTGCGGCTGCTTCATTGTGCTTGTGCGACAATGTTCGATGTTGTGTTGCAGTAGTAACGTACTCAGAGCAGCACAACAGCATTGTGACGTCACTACTACAGCACAACAATGCTGTTCCAGGCATAGATTTCACTGCAGAACAATGTTCTGCCATACACTAAAGTCAGATTCTGGCTAAGTAATGCCTTTGAAAAAGCTTTTTGTTTTTAAAACAAAAACTCAGTAGCCCAAAAAGCCCAGTAAATAGTGAAAAACAAAATCACAGTCCCACATAATTAAAAGCTACCACTGCAACAAGCCAACAAATTCTAGTCACAAACACAACCCCACAAAAAGCCAAACACAGACTGCTGGATTCACCAAGGAACAAATGTGGTGACCGCAGAACAAATGTGGTTATATCCTGCTCCCAAATAACATCAACTGCAAAAATCCAACACTTTCATGTATTGGTTATTGATTGGACTGAATGTATGGACTGGCAAAGTACACATTCAAAATTTCAATGTCACAAAGAATCAGGGCCTTGCTAGCCTCTGCCCCATCAACCAATGCAATGGAGTCAAGCACAACCAGGTTAAGGGGAAAAGGAGGGGAAGGGATTGATGCTAGAAAATGATGTGGACCAATGCAAGGAGTCTTGGCACAAAATGCCAAAACTTCAGCTGATGGTCAAAGAAGGGAGCATTGACCTGGTGGCTGTCAAACAAACATGGGTAACCTTGAACCATGAATAGGATATAACCATACAGGGCAACCACTGTTCAGGAAGGATAAAGTAAAGTTCAGGGAGGAGGAATAACACTATATGTATAAAAAAAAGGGTAGAGGCGACTTAGATAGACAGCCTATTGGATTTGGAGAAACTAGCGAGCAGTAATTGTGAAAAATAGTGAACAGGAAACAAGTCAGGATTGGGGTGGTTTACAGAATACCAGGTCAGGATCAAGGGGCAGACAAAGAACAAAGGAAGATGTGTAAGAATCCATTCAAGCCAGCCCAATGGTGCTGAGGGTTGAGGCGCTGGATGCCACACCTTGCGCCATGCCGATGACCCTAGTTCAGGAGTGAGCTCGGGAGTCAGGGGTCAATAGGGGAGGGAGGAGGATTGAGCACCCACTGGGCTGCTCTCCTCTCCCAGGTGGGAGGGCTTGGGTTGTACGGTGCTCTGGCAACCCCTGGTGGAGACCAAGGGGTGCTATGAGATGCCGGGCTGCATGCAAGAAGCATGGCTGATGCAGGCAGGGTTGCCATGCACCACACCATCAGACGTGCACTACGCATGGGGGGGCTTTGGGGTTACATTCAGAAATACCCCTCCAGCCCAGATAGGTGACGGCCCTGCCAGTGCTGTTGTGACACGCCCAACGCTGGTTTCCCACCACTGCCCCTTCAGTCTCCCCGGGTTGTAGTCCTCTGACCTGGGGAACTGTAACAAACCTGAAGATGGTGGGGGACCACAGCGGGCGGTAGAGCTACATGGCGAGTGCAGTGGCCTGAGAGAGTTCCAGGCTGAAGGGCCAGAAATAGAATCGGAAAAAAAAAAAAAGAATCCATTCAAGCCTGAGGAAGTGGTATTAATAGGGGACTTTAACATGCCAGATGTGGACTCGAAAGTTCCAGTCATGACATGTACAGTACTTGGAAGCAGCTCCTTGTGGATGCATGCCAGGAGGTATTGCTACCTAAGTTAGTGTATTGCCTAACAAGGAAGGGGATCTGTTGGGTCTGGTGGTCATAAATGATGAGAGGATCCAGCATGTAGTATTCCTGAAACCACTTGATTCCAGAGACCACAGATAAGTGGCACTGGATGTCCGGATAGGGAATACCAAAGGGACAAACACATTAAGGGGAATGGACTTTAAATAGGCAGATTTCAAATGGATGAGAGAACAGTTGGAAAGAAGCACATGGAGCATAGGACAGGTAGAATGGGTGAAGGAAAAATGGAAAGAAATTTAAAGGTAATGCCTGAGGCAGCAGAAAGCTTAGTTGGGAAGGTATCAAAGGAAAAAAGGGCATGGGGTCCAATGTGGTTCACAGCCTAAGTAAAGAAAGCAGTAAGAGCCAAAAGGAGTTTATTACTCAAGATATCAATACTCCTAGGTCCTTTTCTTCAGATGGGTGATGAGTTTGGCTCCATTTAGCCAAAATTCAGTCTTAGGGTTATTTTACCCAAGTGCATCACTTTACATTTTTTTTGCATTAAAAGTTCAGTTGTCCTTCTGTGGACCAAGTTTCAAGCTTTTTTAGGTCAGCCTGAAGACTTCAGATAGACTCTTCGGTGTCCACTTTACCTCCCAATTTCATATCATCTGCAAGGAGTGCTAATCTACCATTAATAACTCCACTGATGTCTCTGATGACGATATTGAACAGTACAGGCCCTAGGATGGAGCCCTGAAGAACCACACTGATGACATCTCCATTTTTTGATCTGAGTCCATTGATAACCACCCTCTGATTTCTGCCCTGGAGCCAAGTTTTTATCTAGTTAATGATGATTTCTGCTATGCCTGTGTGTTTAAGCATTGTCAGCAGCTGAATATGTGGAACTGAATTGAAGGCTTTACTAAAGTCAAAGTACAGCATATCCACAGGGTGTCCTTTGTCTAATTCTGTGGTAACCCAATCATAGAATGATATGAGGTTAGTATGGCATGATCTACCTGCTGTGAAGCTGTGCTGCTTGTTGTCCTGAGGCCATTTTTGCTCAGGTATTCCACTATGTTCAGTTTTATTAGTGATTCCATCACTAATAAAATACCATATTATTACAGGAAACATTTCAAGTCAAATTAGTCATTATGGCCCTGTGGCTCTAAACTTCCTAACCCGAAACTTCCTAACATGAAGATCCACTGTGATTCTCTGTACAGCAGCAGGTGCAACCTATCATCACCATTTACAGCAGCTTGCACAAGTTCAGTGCCCATGCACTGCATTTCCTTTGGGTTTTTGCGCTATACAATTGCAAAGTGCTCACCCAATGTAGTATCTTTACAGCCTAGGGTGATATCACATACATGTTCTTGTATGTGCCTTTTATATGGTCAAACTGTCCTCCCAACACACAACTTGCTATAGCTACAAAGCAAAGTTAAGCCACAAACATGTGTACAAGTAATGAATTGATCAATCTGTAGACAGTTTTAGTCATTGGATGCTAACTACCTGAAAGACCAGGATCCAGAAAGCAGCACATAAATCCTGGACTGGAGCTATAAATCAATGTGGAATTCTGTATACTTAATGTTCTAGGTAAAACCTGGACTACACCCTTTAAACAGCTAAATATCTTATGTGATGAACAAGTGCTTGGCCGAGATCCAGAAATGGATTTCACAAATTTGCTGGACTCAACCTAGGAAATACTGAAGTGTTGGTGGTGGAGTTGGGTCAGGGGAGGAGTGGAGGTCTCTGGGGAGGATTTGGGACTGTATATTGTGTCATCCAAATAGGAGGCATACAACAGGTGAAAAATCTGGACATCATTCTGGAAAGTGAAATGACACTGTCATGCTGTCCAGAATGGATTTTACCATCTCTGGAATGTTGCCCAGATAAAATCCCTTTTTCTTCCTGATGATCTGGCCACACTGATACCTGAATTTGTCACCTCAAGGTTCAGCTACTGCAATGTGCTCTACCCCAGGGTCAAGGGATATGCTGTGGCACCTGCACCTGCTGCAGAATGCGGTGGCTGGCTATTGACAGGTCTTCTGAGATTGTGTCATATTTTGCCAGTGCTGCATGAACTGCACTGATTGCCAGTGTGCTGGTGCATCTCCTTTAAACTAGGTCTATTGACCTATAAGGCCCTACATCTCCTGGATCTGGGTTACCTGGCAGAGCTACTGAATCCCTACAGCCCCAGTTGCTCTCTCTGGTCAGCAGGTGAGGGCCTCCTTCAGGTGTCACAGGCAATATTGAAATCATTGGGGGATTGGTCTTTTGAGGTGCCGGCACCTATCTTCTGGAACTCGTTACCTGGGTACCTGAGGGAGGTCCCTTCTGTTGAGATTTTTAAAAGAGGACTGGAAACTTTCTTATTTCAATGAGCCCTTGGAGAGTAACAGAGTAAATAGAGTCTAATTACTGCTTCTTGCTAAGCGTAAAGGGAACATAATCATAGATGGGATTAAATATTTATTAGGTGTACCATTTTAGTGATGTTTAGATAAATTATCTGATTTTATGATTTTTTTTATAGTTTTTTTTCCATTGTAAGGGCACTCTGAGCCTTTGGGGAAGGGCACCTTAAATAAATAAAATCTACTACCTGTTAGATTACACTAATCACCTGCACTCTGTATTCTAATTTATAAAATAGCAAGAATAAATCTAGAAATTTCATTGGCTGAAAAAAGTCACCTGACTGTGTATTAAATATCTATAAACACATGGTCAGGTGCTGAATCTCATTTTCTTCCCCCAAATAACTACTTAGAGCCATTTTATAAATGAAATAAGCCCACCAGGGTGTGCATCATAGGATTTTAATGCACTTCTCAGGTGTGTAAGGACACTTGGCCTTACTTCACCCCTGTGGTGCACATTACAGTCCTATAATGCACACCCTGTTGTGGCTTATTAGTTATGTATCTGGTCCTAACCATAGTATGTAATGCATCATGCATGGCTACTTATGCTCAAAACTTCATGGTAGCTTCATCTTGGGAACCTAATGGGGGCATTTGGTAATTACACCAAAAGTAAAACAAATGGAATGGTCAATTTGACCTGCCCCTTTCCTCTCTGCTGCTAAATGTCAATTAAAAAAATTGCAACCTTCTTTCTTCCTTGTAATTTACCATTTTAGGATTCATATTAGTGCATACATTGTAAGGCACCCTAAGCATGCTAGACAGCAAAGTTATAAGTGAATTCATTCAAAACCTACAGTATGACGTTCAGAGAAATCTAATTGCCTATACAAATTATTTTAGTTTCTATCAGTTAACTACAGTATATATTCAAAAAGTGATCAGTTGCCAAAGAATACACAGAAATGGTTACCCCCCAGTACTTTCACTGTATCTAAGGGTTTTGGAGAATAACATGTAATGAAATAACTGCAACGGCCAACAGGTAAAGCCTTAAGTATGACTGTATGTATCAGTTAGTAGGAAAGAGAGGAAGGAGGAGAAGGAAGGAAGGAAGGAAGGAATTTGGTCTTGCACAGTACATTTTATACGCACTGCATCCCTAAGTGCTTTATAATTCATTAAAAGTTGTAGGAGCCATTATACATATGCAGTGAGTTTACTTAAGGTCACACAATAATGAGTAAGTTATGGCACTGGTGTTCTAACATGGGACTCCAAATTCACAGTTGTGATTTCTAAGATCTAGACTACATTGTTTATGGGCAGATTTTAAATCAAGTATTAAGGCATGAACAAAGTTAGGGTCACTCACCGTGACTTATTCTCACCCTATGGGATCACAATCAGGTATGTGGAGCTCAGTATTTTATGCCCCATGGATTAAGGGAAAGGGGAAATGTTTTAACCAGGAAAGGCACACTAAGCCAAAACTTGTTTCCAGGTGCAACCTGGGAGCACAAGTAAGTTAAGTGACTTGCTCAGGGTCAAACAGTGTGCAAGTTGGGATGTGGGAGTCAAACCCAGGTCTCCAGGTTTGCAGCTCAGTGCTCTTAACCACTATGTTATACTGCCTCCTAGCTGTAAGCCAACTGAACTTGAACCAGACAAAGCTGATGGGGGTATTTTAGTAAACGGGGAAATTTGGCTACGGCTCCAGTGAAATTCCCTTACTGTTCTTGAGAAGCATCATAGGATATATAATGTCCACCTGAACAATCTGACGAAAAAGCAGACAGGACCTTGAATGGCACACCCTGGCAGCAGAGAATCCCTTAGTACTGCACTTGGATTCCAGCATTTATGATATGAGCCTAATCCCAGTGTGAGACTAGAACCCATGAACTTCTGGCTCAGAGCAGATTAGCTACCAACTGAACCACTCTAACACCTATTTAGAGTAAAGTTTCTAACCCTTAATATAACCTTGTAAAATACTGACAGCCAATCTGAATGCTGTGTTTCTGGCCATTGTTTAATACGTTAATAGACTTCCATTAGGCTACTCTTACTGTTGTAAGGGTGATGTCCCAAACATTCTCGGAGTAGGAGGACAGTGCACTAAGGTGAGCATTTCTTTTACCCCTAGAACGTATGGGAGACAACTTTTACAACAGCAAGAGTGGCCCCAGCAGCCATAATAATATATCATTGATCAAGGTCAATTAATAAAACATGAAAAGTTTAAAGAAGTCTCAAAACAGGCCATTTCCAGGGCATCTACACATGAGTCATTTTTACAGACTAAGAGTATGTCATGAGCAGGTAAAGGAGTGCGTCAATCGGTAAGGAGCACTCCTGCAATCAATAATCTATTTGGAATCTGCTTACATAAATTAACAAAATGCAAAACACAGAAACATAGAAACTGTATGGAGTTAAGGACTAGATGACCTACCTAGTCTGGCCTGTTTTCCCTACTATAGTGTAATCGCAGACCTTACTTGGTCTCTGGTCACCCCCTCCCCCCACTAAGATCCCTGTGTGTATCCCATGAGTTTTTGAACCCTGTTACTGTTTTCACCTCCACCACCTCCAATGGTAAGCTGTTCCATGCATCCACCACTCTCTCTATGAAGTACTTCCTCACATTTCCTCTGAGTCTCCCCCTTCTAACTTCATAGCAAGACCCCTTGTCCTTGAGCATCTTTTTCTGTGGAAAATGCTTTGCTCTTGTACCTTGTTTTTGCTTGTGAAGTATTTGAATGTCTCTATCATATCCCCCCCTTCCCTCCTTTCCTCCATGAAGTACATGTTAAGTTCCTTGAGCTTTACCCCATAGGGCTTTTGATGCAGGCCATGCACCACACTATTTTGGTTGCCCTCCTTTGTACTGCCACCACTCTTTCTCTGTCTTTATGGAGGTGGGGACTCCATAACTGTACACAGTACTTGAGGTGTGGCCTAACCAGTGATCTGTATAGGGGTATCATTACCTTCCACCTTCTTCTGGTGATTCCCTTTCCTATGCAACTCAACATCCTTCCAGCCTTCCCCACTGCTTTATCACACTGCTTCATTATTTTCAGGTCATCAGAAATGATCACCTCAGCTAGCTTTCCTGCTTTGCAACTGTTAAAATCTCTCCTCCCGGTCGGCATGTTGCCCCCGGGTTCTTATACTCCAAGTGCATTATTTTGCACATCTTTGCATTAAAACCCAGCTGCCAAGCCCTTGACCATTCTTCCAACTTTTCTACATCACTTCTCATTTTTTTCCAGTCCTCCTGGTGTGTCTATTCTGTTGCAGAGTTTTGTGTCATTTGCAAATAGGCATACTTTCCTTTCCAGCCCTTCTGCAATGTCATTGATGAAGACATTTGAAGAGGACCAGTGCTAGTATTGATCCCTGTGGTACTCCACTGGTCACTTTTCCTACTCTGGAGTGACTGCCATGTGAAAAAAGCAAAAAGGCTCGTTAACACAGAAAAGGGTTGAAGGTACCACACAGCTTAAAGCTACCGTTTGCTCAGATAAAGAATTTAAAGAAGTTAAGTTACAAAGCTTACTGAACATAAGCATGCATGTTCACAAATATGAGTTAGGTGACAGGGAAGGAAGTTACGTTGCTATTGTTACTGTGATTATTATACATAGAATAATACATGGGGTGAGTTCATACTGAGAATTTAATGCACACCTTCAGTGTGGAATATTACATAAACCCTAGGACAAAGCCCAAGGGGTTCACCAAAGCATCTCACATCAAGGGTGTGCATTGATTTTGAGTTTTGCACTTGCCTCCATCTGTTGTTTTATGTAATTGCTGGAGAAAACAGTTAACTCTAACAATAGTAGATGATCAAATATCAGCAAAAGCAAGAAAACATTAATGAAAAGTGTATTTAGGATAGATTCTAAATATTTTGTTCAAGTCCAGTTCGTGGTTCATGCAGTGATATACAAATAAGGTGCTGAGTTCAGTGTTTAGAGTTTCAACTCTGCACCTCATTTGCATATTGCTGTGACAGTGACAAACCAGATGTCACAGAGGGTGGGAAATAATTCAGATGCGGCAAAATATTTCAGGATTTAAAACACCCAGGTATGTGACATTTATTTACAAAAAAGAATAATTAAACATTGGGCATCCAACTGGCTCAACTCTCTTGGCAGCAACATAGCGATCGCTCCAACACTCGGCCTCTTCAAGTCCAAGCTGCATCTCTTACTGCTTGAATTCTGTGATTGCCCATCTTAACATTTCCACCGTTCCAGCTACAAATGCACCAGCACCCAGCACTTGCAATCAGTCTTTGCACCCCTAGCACCTTACCTGTCATATTCCCTCGACAAGGCCCCCTGGCTGCACTGTCTCCCGCCCTAGCCCACCTCCCCATATCCCCACTTCTACCCCCACCCCAACCACCTCCCATACTCCCCTTACCACATGCATCTCCTCCCCTCGATCTCCCTACCTCACTTCCCCATCACCCATCCCCTTCCCTTGTCTTGCTCATAGCTCAAGTCTTTGTAATGGTTATTACATGTCTGTAAGTCAATGACTATATGTTTGTAACTAAAAATTATGACAGTTGCATACGTTGAAGTGGAACCTTTGTGAAAGAGCCTCAGCTCAAAGGTATTGTAATCCTAGATTGAAATAAATAAATAAATAAAACAAAAATGATAAAAATAAAAATGCAATGAAAATGACCACTTTCCCTTAGTGGTTTCTTTCGATAACAATATGTAGTCAGAGACTTCAGAATGGCTACAATCTAATTACCTCTTTATCTGTATTATTCAACACACAGTCTACTTCACTGTAGACCTCCCTGTATCACTTCCAAGGCTCATCCACCTGAAGAACAAAATTAGGACTTATTTATACTTCTCGTACAAGGTCACCTGACTAGACCCTTAACCTACTTAACAGAAATATAAAACACTAGGTTATGTTAGTTACATAATTGTGACCTATCTGAAATGCTCTTTCAAATATAATTCAAATCCTGTTCCCATTTATGAATCAGGCTACAAAACAAAGATGTTAATTACCTTTTCTTGTTAATCATTTTATTAATTACATAGCAACCCATAGGTAATGTGCTTAGCAACTACATGAGTGACAGGGGATTACTATCTGGATGTACAAAATGGAGTCAGCAGAGGGCACTGATCCCTTAGGAAATCAATCCAAAGACCAGCAGCTTAGGAAAAAAGGTCTGCTATTTTTCTTAGTGACCAGGTGAGAATTTCTGCCTGGTCAAACCTTAGTTTTTAAAGTATTTATTCAATAGGAAATGATTGCTGCTCCACTACAGGGTGCACAGTAATGCAGGGGGCTAAACTAATCCAGTATTATTATTTTAACCCGCTTTTCTGCAAGTCCCTATATTTAAAAAGATAAATTCAGGTTGCTTTCTCTATTTATTTAATGTTTGAAGGTTTTTATATGCAAGGGAAGCCTCCTGTCCTAAAGCATCTGTATATACAGCTAACTAAGGACAAGTGGATGAAAGTTACGCTACAGGAGCGGCAGCTGAAATTATTAGTTTGCATTTATTCAGCCGCTGACTCTTTTAACTGTTTAAACTAATAGTCTTCTTTTCTTTCAGAAGTTTGCTACCATAATATGAGTATACCAGGTAGCAGCTTCTGTGCACCAGAAAGGAAGAGTTTGAAGAGTTAAATTCAGACCTGCATGGTTCATCTGCAGTGTGACCCATGCAGCAAAGTGAAAGTGCTTGCTTTTCCTTTCGGGCAGGTGGCTGACATTTCCAACACCACCCCACCTCTACTTGTTATCAAGATCTCGCTTCCTGCTGCCAGAGCACCAGTCTATGCATGGGATAAAGCCTCTAAAACTGAACTGAATATTTCTTTCTGCTCGGTTCATGGGAATTGCTTGAGCCGAGCAGGTAAGCTACCTATCTCATCACTTTTTGATCTAGGGCAGCTGCAAATGTGGAAGTCGCCTTACCAGAGACCTATCATGTATAAATTAATTCTGGCAGTCAGCTATTCTTTTTCTTTGTTATTTGGTCAGTTTTAATAACATGTTCCACCATTTCTTTGTATAAGGCACTCCATACAACATTCTGTTCTCTTTACAAGTTCAATCAAAGCAAACAAACCATTTTCCAGGATCCTTTCCTACTAGCTATTTTTTCTAACAAAATAGGACCATTGTACATTAGTCCACATTAGGCTGTTATGTCCAAAGACATAATTCTTTAGTAATATAGTACAATACAATAACAGTAACACCCCTTTTTAAGGAGTTAGAGGACTGTGTGAACAGAAATAAGATTTAGGAAGAATTATAGAATACTGCAAGAAACAAAAGAAGATAGTTCGGTCTTATCCTAGGTGGCCTACCTAGGATAATAGAATAACATTTTTAATTAAGATTAAACAAAAGGATGCTGTTGTGCAACAGAAGTTTTAAGGCAGAAGAAAAAGATGATAGGACGGAGTCCAACAGTCCAAATTTAGGGAGTGTAGCCTAGCTTTGCCACACCAGATATGAACAAAAGCTTGAGAATTTAAGCTAAATACATTTCTCAGCAAAGTTTTGGTATCTGTTTTTCTGATATTTAACTCAGAGATGCAGAACTGTATTTACATTTGGCTACTGATGGCAGTTGTAATGACAATGCGCATGACTGAGCATGAGCGGAACTGAGGAGAAGGTGGCATGCTTTTGCCATTATAACTCATGGATTATAATGGTGAATTATAACCAGCTTCTCCTATTAGAAAAAAAATGGCCCCTAATTATTACTTCTTCTACTTTCACCTGAGTGTTTCCTCACTGCATGGCCAAACTGGACTGCACCCCATCGCTGCCTGCTACCTGGTCATCCATTCCAGTGACCACATATTGCATGATCTAACATAAAAACTGGTATGTATAATGAAATGGCAAATGCAGCAGTATAGTATACATTTATGCAATGCAGAGTACTGTGCAAACCATGACAACCAGTAGTAAATATCTCCCCTGTGTGTCACTGTGCTCCACAGAGTAAGATGAAACAGTGGAGCATCCCTGGGCTGGTTGATATGGTTTGTTCACCAGGATGGACTAAACATATTTTATCATTTGTATTTCCCATTTTGGTGTGTGTGTGCCTTTTCTTTGTTAGTCTGTGTTTGTATCACTAGTTACGGCAGCAACACATGGTGTCAAGTAGCACATCCTTTTACTTTGTCTTTACCACCACTTACTTATCTGCAGCTGACTCCTCTGTCAAGCACATGTGTGTGTGTACACACACGCGCACATGCACGTGCACACACACACACACACACACACACACACACACACATATACATGCCTTGTGGTGGGGTGCTGTATCACCAGGATCTAATGCTAGAAACTTATACTTCTAAAGGACATCAAGGAGGTGCAGTATGGGTGGACTGGGGTGTCATTTTGCCATGGTCCTAATACTTTGCCTCACTCTTTTTGATTCTTACTCTATGCTCAGCGTGTGCTGCCCTCATCATGCTATACTGCTCTGTAACAAACAGGACAATCTGTGGTCACTGTTGATGCTCAATACCACTCCTAATGACACAGAAGGGGGGTACTGAGTTAGAGTACTTTAGAGTCCACTAGTTCAATGGAGGGAATCAGAATCATGGCATCAGACTAGGTCACCCACTTTGTAGAACAGTTCTTTACCTCAATCACCACAGGACAAGAGATGATGGTCTTTATTTGAAATTGGATTTTTGGTTGTTGGGGCCAAAAAACCTTTACTGCTGCCTACCAAAATTCTAGTGTCACTTCATGACAATCCTGTAGTTTCACCAATACTGATAATGCTAAAAAAGTATTTTGATTTCCATGAGACATAGTTTTCATATTTACAGTACACAGGATGATTTTACTTGCCAATAGTCTTTCAAGAAGATGAAGGACTGTTACTGTAAGTATCCCAGTGCATTAGCATACTTTGGACATTTTAACTGGATCATATTTTAATGTTTTTATGTTCACTTGCGCGCATGTGCAAGGAACGTTTTGGGAGAGTAGCACACTTTGGAGGTGTGCCTCTCCCTTGCAATCCAGTGCTCCGTTGAGCAGGCATGGTGGTCCTGCACCAATGGGTGCGGGAGCTGTGCATGACAGCGGTGGTCTTCGCTTCAAAGAAAACCACTGCTGTCATACCAGCACCTGATCACACCACCCCCTTGCGCCACGTGCTCCCTCCCCCGTGTCACGCCCACCCCCAAAGCTTTGGTGCCACGCTGGGAGCCCACCCCAGCATGACAAATGTTGTTTGACGATGGGGGTGCCCAATCCCCTGTCGGCTCCACGGCCCCTAAGCCATCCTCCTGCCACACTGGGATCCCACCCCAGCGTGGCAAACATCCCTTTTTTTTGCCGACAGGGGTGCCCAATCCCCCATTGGCTCCTCGGCCCCCCCTGCGTAGTTTGCTGACAGGGGTGCCCAATCCCCCGTTGGCTCCTCGTCCCCGCCATCTTCTGCTATGCTGGGGCCCACCCCAGCATGGCAGATATCCCATGTAGCCCTTTTTTTTAAAACCTATAAAGAAAAACGGTCCCACGTGCGTCTCCCAGTCCCCTCCCACAACCCGCACTCACCCACTGCACACCCAGCCTTCCCACACACCCCTCACCCCTACTTACCTCTGGAGCTCGGCGTGATGATCTTCGTGGACCGGGAACACGCCTGCACTCTTCAAAGCTGACCGCGAACTGAGGAAATTCGGTTAGCTGTATAATAGGCTATATAGGGGGTGTCAACTTCCTATTGCATCGTCAGGCATTTTTGGAATTTTTGTACCAAATTTTAAACATGGGGTTTTGGGACCCCTTCTCATGAATGATGTCACTGTCATGGTGTTGGCCGGGCCAGAAGGGTGATTTCGCGGTCACTGCGCAGGTCACCGCGTGAAATCACCCTTGCCTGAATAATGCCATGACAGTGACATCATTCATGAGAAGGGGTCCAAAAACCCCATGTTGAAAATTCTAGCAAAAATTCCAAAATGACTGTTTTACGAAGCATGCGCTAGCAGTTCCTACACACGCTAGGTTTGCAATTTTCAATATTTCCACTCCAGATTTTCAACATTGCCATTTTACCACACCTTCTTATGAGTAGTACAGCTGTCATTTTTCACATCTCACCCAAAATGTGTTCCCACCCAGGTAGCGCACAATGGCACAGTCAGTGTGTGAAATCAATGTATGGGATACATTAAGAAAATTACAGTGACACTGTTCATGAGCAGAGGTCCTAAAATGGCTATGTTGAAAATTTGGTGAAAAAATTCCTAAAAATGACTATTTGACGAGCGTGCATTGCACAGTTCCTACGCACGCTCGTACGTTTGCAAATTTTCAATATTTGCACTCCAGATTTTCAACATTGCCATTTTACCACACTTCGTTATGAGCAGTACAGCTGTCATTTTTCACATCCTGCTCAAAACGTGTTTCCGCCTATGTAGCACACAATGGGGGTAACAAAAAGGTCATGCTGAAAATTTATTGTGCAAATACCAGCAATCGCACAGGGCATTAGGGTAAAGCACCATACATGCCAAACACCACTGCAAATACCTGCAAGCGAACATTCGGCATTGACAAATGCTTGTTTAAACTTGAAATTTGTAATGACATTCACATTGCAACTCTTCTGGGGAGACTAAGGTGTTCTTCAAATAGAAAGACAATGTAACACTGTGAGCAGATTGTTGTGTATGACAAAATGTATACACATGAATCTGGAGAGAAAAACTAATCACTCATTAAATGGCTTTTTAATACCTTTATTAATGTTACCTAAACACCATTTTATAGTGTCCAGAACATTCTGTGATATAATTCTTGTCACCTCTATGTGATGGGGTGGGGGTCGAGGACCCTTTCTTCTGTTCCTGGTGCTAGATTGGTATTTGTTTTAGTTATTATTTTCTCAAACATTCAAAATGGCTCCAAATTATTTTCATGTACTTTTTTTTTTTTTTGCCATGCATTTCCTTCTGTTTCAGGTTCTTAAAATATATCGGATTTGCAGCTACTTTACCAAGAGTCTTCCATAAAATGTGGTGAGGGCATGGCAGCCGAATTGTGAACATTTTGGAATTTGCTATACAATATGCTATTCTGATCAATCCTGGAATAATGGACACTAAAATGAAGGGTTGTCTTAAAGAGAACCAGTTCACAAGGCTGCCAAATGGATATGTAGTAGCCTTACCAATAATATTTACTCTCTAGCATCCATAGTGAGAAAAGATATTGTGCCAGCCTGATACAGTATTAAAATTGCGGAAAAGATGGTGAGTCAATGAAGCCCTGGGACTGCAGGTCTCCCAGTATGCCAAAAGAATAGCTGCCCAGCAACAGTAATGTCACTATATGGAGAGTGTTGGGCCATACGCCATGCAGTGAATGGGGGTATATTGAGTATTATTTTGTACCAATAAACAATGTGACCTGAGCTCAAACCAACAGTTTCAGTATGGGTTAGAGGACTACTTAGCTCTTGGTCCAGTTCAGCTCAGGTTGTGCTGGTTTTCATTATATATAATATTTTATATGCCCCCCTTCACTGTGCTAAGAATGATGCTGCTCTCTCCATATAGTGATGTCACCTTTAATGTAGTAAACAGCCCCAGGGCTTCCATAATTCTCAGTCTAATTAAAAAAAAATTAGACGTACAGTATATTTATTTACACACTGGATGCTCGAAAATATATTTAACATTTGAAGTCTGATGTACAAGTATACATCCCTTTGGCAGTCTAATGTGGGCTACTCAAAGTAGATTCTCTTTTAAATGCACTCTAAGAAGACTGATAAAATTAATTTTTTGACCTTCAGGTCTCCTTTAATGTTTCTGATATATACATGGATATGATATATTCAAATGATATTTTTGTATTTATCATGTTATGCTGTGCTGGTATACAGTATAGTTCACATTAAAAGAAGGCACTGTTGCTCAGCTGCTCGATCCTGACTCATTAACATATCCCCAATACTTTGGAGTGGTTAAAAAGCAATTTTATTTTGCAAAGCTGCAAACCCTGGAGTAGCAGCCCCACTACACAACTGAATATCCTATGCATTTTACATGGCTCTTAAATACATCAAAAGATCCAATGTTCAACTATAACACATGGAGAGCATTCCCTAACTCAGCAGCATGATACAAAAGGGAACTCTGCTCACAAGATGTTCTATAAAGAGGAGGTTGCACAGTTAGCATGAGGGCAGATCTAATACTATCACAAGTCAAAGTCTATTTTAAGTTCAGACATGAAGGAGCATTGAACAGGTGAGGAGTAACATTTATTTAAGTTAATTAAACTGAAATAAATGACCCTCTTATCAAAAGAAAACCACCCCAGTTTTTTATATTGATCACAATGATGCATTGACCTTTGAGCAGAGCCAGCAAAATGACAAACAGAACGGTGTAACATTTTTACTCGCTGTAACAGAGTAGAAGGAGCTGAAGCATATAACGAAAGACCATAATCAACTGAGGATAGTAGTAAAATTGGGCCAACATTTCATAAGGCTTTGTTTATAAACAATTCTTAAGATGATATAACTGTTCTCAGTGAATATGAATTTTTTTTTTTCTTTTAACTAACTGTCTTCAATACCTGACTTGACCCACTTTCTTACCGCCCCTTTTTAAAGCAGTCCCACCCACAGGATCCCACATTTCCTCTCAACCTTTTCTCCAGCCACTCCATCTAACTCCTCTCAATTACTGCTCTACCTGCCCTATTGTTAGGGACCTCACCCTAATTCAACTATATACCCTTTCAACTATAAACCAGCTTGCAGTTAAGCAGGCCAGCAACACCAAACAAACTACCTTGGGGTGCAGCCACCTACTACTACTCGTCACTACCTCTTTGGCATTGTTGGTACCATATACGCCCTTTGTTCTGCAAATTTTGGACTCCCTGCTGTTCTGTCTAACCCTTTATGTGAATCCACTTTATTAACCCTCACTCTCCTTCTCTCCTCAGCCGAGAAACTGTCGCCCAGGCTCCCAGCTCCTAAGCCGCTGGATTCCCGGCTACCGCGGTCGGCGCCTCTAGCCGATGCTCGAGACCGCAGACACGACCCAAGGCCCTACAAGGTACAGCAACTGGCCGCAACTTTTCGACCACCCTCCCCACCTCCACTGATTATTAAATACAGTAGCTCCTGCCAAAATATTAGTCCACGCCCCGTGCCAGTGCCCCACCAATAGAGACTTAGCTCGTGATCCCCCTCTTCTCTATCCAGCCTACGGGATCCAACTCTCAGGGCCTCGCCTTACTAAAACGCATAGGCTCTCCTTGGCTGTGCCTTCACCACTAAATATCTTTAATGCTATCAAATTTGGGTCGACCTGGATCGGAAAGCTACTGATAAGCTGCATTAATCCAGCAACCCCACTGGCCCCTGAGCTAATTGAGTGGCTCCTTTTTGAGGTACCATCATGTCGGGCCCTATATGGCTCCTTTTACTGTCCCTTCTTCTGCTAATACCAGCTGCCCAGCATTGGACACCTGAACTACCATCATGTTTGGTCTACAACGGCACCTTGTGCTATATACCACATGGCAACTTATCCTTTAATTGCCTCCGTGATTCCAAGTACCAGTACCTCGAACCCTGCTCTTGGACCACACATACCAGTAGTACTTATAACACTCCCCCACCACAAGGCCCACCTCCCACCACGCAGACTTCTATCTCCTCCCCGCCTATTGTGGTAGGGGTACTAGCTCTTGCTACAACAGATCAGCTCTTCTATGGTGGCTACTTTCCAGTCCCTAAAAACATCAGATCTACTAGACAGGAGAAAGGCAGGAATTACAAGCTTATAATTAGCGCTCTTAGAAAAATCCTACTTATCCTCCTGCTTTGTTCAGGCAACGTAGAACTCAACCCTGGCCCCCCAGAAGCTATTGCTTTGCCAGCAGAACTAGCAAATTTAAAAGGAATACGCTTCTTGCATATTAACGTATGTAGCCTC
Organism: Neoceratodus forsteri; assembly: GCA_016271365.2. NCBI lineage: Eukaryota > Metazoa > Chordata > Ceratodontiformes > Ceratodontidae > Neoceratodus > Neoceratodus forsteri. Next base: position 947,393,911 of record CM057452.1, read on the forward strand.
CTTAAAAAGATAACCTTAATACAAACCTGGGTAAATCATACCTCTCCTGACATACTTGTGATTTCCGAAACTTGGCTTAGACCCAGCACCACTGATAGAGAAGTAAACATACCTAACTATGCCTTGTTCAGAGCTGATAGGCATGCCAGAGGAGGAGGGGTAGCTATCTACGTTAAAGACAAATTTTCTGCCTCCTGCTTATCCTCGGCATCTGTCGCCAGCGAATTCGAATGCCTAATTCTCAAAGTGGAAATTACACAGACTACTGCACTCTGCATAATAGGATGCTACAGACCACCGTCTGCTGGCCTACAGCTTGTGTCATATCTAAGTGACAAGTTGGGACAGGGGCTGCCAGAAACTATTATTTTAGGAGACCTCAACTTTGACTGGCTCTCTAACACAGCTGCCCCCCTTGCATCCTTCTGTGATGAACATGGGCTGACGCAACTTATTATTGAACCAACACGCCCAAATGTGAAGAACCCCAGTAAAAGTACACTTTTGGATGTGCTAATGGTGAGCAAACCTCATCTCTTCTCCCACGCTGATGTTTTCTTCTCAGACGCCAGTGACCATTGTTTTATTGCGGGAGTAAGATCTACCAACAACCCAGCACCCATCAGCAAGTTCTCTATGAAGAGATCCAGGCGCAACTTCAATGAACATGCCTACCTAAATGAGCTTAAGTACTCCCCTGAGTGGCAAGATTTCTACCTGGCCAAAATGATTACGTCAGCTTACAATATCTTCCACAACATTCTATCAAGGGCCCTTAATAAGTATGCTCCCCTGATTAAAGTTTGAACTAGGACGAAAACTTGTAAATGGTTCACCTCTCAGATCAAGTCCTTGCTTCTAGAAAGAGATAAGCTCTGGAAAAAGCACGCAGACTGAACACTGCAGAGGATTGGAACCAGTTCAGGAGACTACTAAATTTATGTACCAAAACAATCAGAGAATCGAAGGCCACCTTCTTCAATCCAACTTGACTCTGCCACAAAGAGCCCAATCAAGCTCTGGAACACAATCAGTGATCTGCTAGGCCACTCCCAGGAAATTCACTCCACCAAGATTACCTCTGGCAACTTGACTATAACCGAAAAGATGGATATACTCGACATTCAATAACCACTTTGCTACTGCAGGCATGGCATTTGATAACTCCCTGCAAACATACTTTGCTCCCAGACTGCCAGCCAACTGCCTGAAACTCCGATAGCTCAGCCTTTCTCACTTCAACCTGCCACACTGAAGAGGTAGAGGACCTCTTGCTTCAGTTGGATACTAGAAAAAGTGCTGGGGCCGACTCCTTGACCCTTACTTCCTAAAATTGCCTACCACGTACTAGCAATACCGTCACCCACCTTTTAACTTATCCCTGTCTCAGGGCACCTTACCACCTATATGGAAGACAGCACATGTCATATCACTGTTCAAATCAGGTGACCGTGGCGATCTCAATAACTACAGGCCAATTTCCTCCTTCGGTCCTGTCCAAGCTCCTAGAGAAATTGTAAATGCACAGCTGAGGACTCACCTTGAGTCTAGGGAACTGCTAAATCCTATGCAGTCCGGATTCAGAGCTAAACATAGCACTATCTCAGCCTCGCCAAAGTTTCTAATGACTGGCAGCGTAATCTTGAGAGCAAAACTTTATTTGTGCTGTTTTCCTTGATCTAAGCAAGGCTTTCAACACCGTCGACCATAGTCTGCTCCTCCCGCCCTTCAAACCACAGTGTGGACCCCTCCTCTCGTTGGTTCACTGACTATCTTACAGGGCACCTTCAACAAGTTAAAGCCGAGAGGCCTGTCCCCTTAAAAACTCTGCAAAGAGGGGTACCTCAAGGTTCTATATTAGGGCCCTTACTTTTTGCAATCTACATTAATAACATCGACTACTGTATAAAAGAAGCCAACATCCATCTGTTTGCAGATGATACAGTTCTCTACGTGAGTCGCCCAACACCTGAAGCTGCCTGCAATGACCTTCAGTCAGAATTCAACCTTTTGCAAAGCCAACTCCTCCAAAAAAAGCTACTCCTTAATGCCAAAAAAACTAAAGCGATGGTCCTCTCTCCTTTTATCCGTACAGCTAACCCTGTGTCCAGTGGGACAGTTCTCCAAATTACCACAGTTCTAGGTGAAAAACTAGAATTTGTTACAAAATTCAAGTATCTGGGAGTTTGGATAGACCAAATACTCTTCTTCATTGAACATATTGAGGACTTGCTAAAACGACTTCGGCAAAGGCTTGGACTGTTTTTTAGAATCAGCAAATTTCTCACCAGAGATGCCAAGAAACAACTGGTCCAATCCATTTTCCTATCATTGGTTGATTAGATTGACTTCCTCTACAGCCAATGCCCCAACTCTTACATGGCTAAACTGGACACACTCTACCATCGAGCACTGAGGTTTATAACGGGACTCCCCTTCGACACACATCACTGCACCCTATATGTGGCAGTGGGATGGACATCACTAAAGTTCAGGCGCCACAGAAACGCCGCTCTCTGGACCTATAGAGCCATCTCTAATAAGCTGCCTTACTATATCTCCTGCTGTCTTCCCCGAGTATAATTGGGAAATACGCATTAAGAAGTTACTCAGCTATTACACTTAAAGTACCCAAAGCAAAATCCCGCTTCGGCAGGGCAGCCATAAGCTTTGTGCTACCTACCTTATGGAACGATCTACAAAAACCCCTCAAATTAAGCACTCTAATCAGTATAAATACTTTCAAGATGCTTTATTTCCGTACAATCAGAGAAGTATGTAACTGCTTCACCCACTCAGACCCAGTACCGGTGTCTGCACTGGTATATAGCCACGCCTAGACCCAATTTTAAGTACTGACCCCCCCAGCTTGCTCCTCACCAGCCTAATTGTTCTCTCTCTTATCCCCCTGTCTTATCAACACTAGGCCCATCCATCCCCTTATTCTTCCTTTCCCAACCTCGGATAGGAGCTCACTACCCTGGGTTGTGACATCCTACCATGCCCGTGCTTTATAGCATTCAATCCAGGGCTCACACATACTCCTTTCTCCATCCACCTTCTCTACATCCAGCTTTACTAACTCCTTTCTGTGCACTGTGCCTCCTAGCCTTTCTCCCCTACTTCCTCCCTCTCTTCCCCTACCTTCACCTCTACCTGGTGTATATTTTTATTTTAATTTTTTTCTTCCGTTACTTCCTCCTGCAACCTTAGATAACCTGCTTTATCTTCCTATAGACACTTTTATGTATGTAAATACAGTGTAATCTGTACAATATCTGTATAATTCTACGTACATATGAACTTCTTTTTCTTCCTCTCTGTAAAGAGTATTATCTGTATTGCCTTGTAAATACCTGTGTTGACCTGTATATACAATTGTTCATGCTCCACCCAGGTCCATCTTGCAAATGAGCTTCTGCTCAACGATGAACACCTGGTTAAATAAAGACTTGATTGATTGATTGATGAATAGATTTGACTAAGAAACAAGTATGCTGCTTTCTTGTTTTTGTAATGTGAGTGAGTGAGGAAATAACATAGTTCACAGGCCCTAAGTGAATAGGAGGAAGGAGAGTCGAGAGTAAGCTGAAAGGAAAAGTAATATGGTATGCTGCTTTAACAAAACATGAAAATAAGAGAAGTGCAGTGTTGAGGTTTCTGCCTTTCAAGGAAAACCACGCTAACTCACTGTACATAGTACAGTTGCAGATAGCAAAAGGACAGATTAAGGCAAAACAGTAGAAAGCATTGTAGAGGGGGGTCCATTATGGCCAGAAGAAAAGGGGCACCCCTGTATAGAACCTCCCCATATTCAGTGACAGGAAGAATCCTTTCAGAAAGGACCTTCTACAGTTAAGGTTCCAGGTTAGCCAGACTCCAATTCATTTAAAGGTGGCAATATGTTCCAGCTGTAAATGATCATGGGTCTTAAGGATAGGGACAGAGGGGTGGGACATTTTCATAGCCTTGGTCTGGTTTCAAAGGTCACGGTGACAATTACTGTGTTCTGAGTTAGTTGGTTTAACACAGTACACTTGTGATATTAATTGCAATATCAGGTACCAGGGCTAAACAGAGAACTCGGGCAGAGTGTATGGAACAGGCGTCTTTTTCTGCCATCATTTTCTGTTTCTGTGTATCTGTGTAGTGTTGACTTGTTGAATTAGGGCTTCCATCTTTAAGGTAATAAACAATGTGTCATCAGTAAAGGAATGAGGGTGGAGGTGACACAGGTAGCAGGTAGGTCACTAAGGAAATTATGGAACAAGATGAGGCTAAGAAATTAACCTTGGGGCACATCAAACCCATTGTGCTGAGTTACCCATTTGTACACTTACTAATTTTCTAACTTTTGAACAGAATCAATTGGCCATGATAGCCTGGCATAAGTTGCATTACTGCTTTCAGGAGGAGTGACTGCACAATTGTACCAAAAGCTTTTGCCAGGTTAACAAAGATTGTGATAGTGAGTCAGTATACTATACTATCACCTCAACAATGTCATCAGTTAGCCAAGGGAGGAACATGACAATTATTCAGAATTTGGTGAGGTGGTTCATACTGTTTTAACAACTGGAGGAAAAATAGCTTTTGACACTCTGGTATGCTTTGTACAGAAAACTTGCAGCTGCTTCTGCCTAGTTAGGTAAGCTGGACTGAATTCTTAGTGCCAGTACCATACAGAAGCATTGGCTTTGAAACAACCCATACACTCTCTTAATAACCTGGGGAGATGAAGACCCTTTATCTGAGAATCTTTTTTTTAGTCAATTTATTCATTAGCCTGATTTTGTGATTGCATATTAAAATTGCAAAAACAGATAAAAAAATCAATAACAATCAAAGTCAAAGAATCAAAGTATAACATGACAAGAAAGAGAGTCTAGAAACCTTATTGGTCAAAAGTCACCATCTGACCATGGTTTAGAACACTATTGATGCACACTTAGATGGCAGATCTCCTTTCTAAGTTCAATACAAAGTCATAATGATATTTGCAACCTAATTGCAGATCAATACAACTATCAGTCCCTTGATTGAATCCCTTTGTATAAAACAACAGCTCAAACTGCTGATTTTAAGCTTTTTTATTAGCGCATTAGGCAGAGCCCTGCTCCTCCTGTCTCTCTCCAGCTCAGCTAAAGTGTTTTGCATAAAGTTGATGTCACACAGCTTGCAATCAGTTGCATGTAATAATTAATCTGTCACAGTTCTGTTAAAGACATGACCTGGTGTTTCAAAATCCCATTTTTCTGAGGCACCCAATAAAGTTTTCATGGTCGTTTACTGGCACAAGCACATTCTTAAATATAAGGCAACATTATCTGAATATTTGAATAATGACTTATACTATTATGTCATGCCCAGCTAAGATACAGTATGACAGCAAGGAAATTAGCTCCCATAATTGAAGCCATTGTCATTATTCCAGGGTCTTTACATACCTGTCTGTCTTTGGTTACTCTGTTTCTTTTATACTAATGCTCTTGTCATTCTGCATATACTTCTGAATTGTTTGAATAGCTTTCTGGAGAGTTTTATTTTTTATTGGAATTTTTCAATTATTTTTGGCGTGAGCTGAACACCTCTGAAATTGCAGCTTTAAAAGCAAATGCAAAGTGAAGAAGCATGGTAACCCCTATATTTCCTTATTTTGCTACATTGACAAACATATTCTACATCTATTAAAAAGTTTTATGAAAATTACATGAGATTGAAATGGTTTTATGCACACAAAACATACAAATATTTCCCCCATTTCTGGGAACGTTAGTTCAAGAAGGTGTCACAATATTGGTAACTTACTCTTTTTTTTACATTTAAGGAAGAAAATGTAGCACGCATCATGGCAAATGATGTGTCCATGTTTCAGTTTTTTATTTGCACTCATTTTGACACATAAAACATGGATGTTATAACTGCATAAAACAATCTGATCCTCTTCATTCACTGGGCAAAAACTTAAAGAATTTGACATGGGGTTGCTGAAACAACAGTGAATGTTCTTAAAGGGTATTTTTTAATACACTTTGTTCCTTAGAAATACAGTTACCGCAATGATTGCATAAACACAATCGTGTTCATGTATATTTCATTAAACTACAACCTCAAATGCTGTTTTATAAGAGGAATAAGCCATTCCAGTCTGTGGGTGTAAAGATTTTGATTTTTGATGACTTTACACTCATGTCTTATGCCCCTGGGCTGTGCTTTGAAATCCATAGTGACTTATTCTTTAAATATTTCATGCCATATTTACAGTATATTCGGAAGGAAGTCAATCATCAGTCAAGCAGATGAATTGTAAATGCAAAGGCCATGATATTCAGAGCCGGCTTACAGTGTAGTGCAGTTTATTGTGCTGCACTGAAAATAGTGCATGGCAGGCTCTGTAACAGAGTGCATTAGCTGACTGAATATTGGTCTATGCCATTGTAGCTCTAAGTGAATAAGGGCTGCACTGTCATGATCAAAGGCAGCATATGGCCTACAGGCTCACAGGTGCACAACAGGGATAGCGCCAGGGTCCTGAGGGCCAAACGTAACCTTAGCACACAAATGAGCCCATTAGGCATACACAATGCTCAGGGGCCATTTTCACCTGTTAGAGCTCATTTTCATGCACACAGCAGACCTCCTACTGTTCACTGGGGGTTTGCTGTGCTCATTGCATACACACAGCAGACTCTCTGATGTACATACTGGGCAGTAGACAGAAGGAGTTCTTGGTGCCTAGTGGACCCCCTCCTCCAACTGCCCCTCTAAAAAATTAAAGTGACTACTCTGGTGTCAAGCTCCCCAACCCCCTGAGTGCAGCCCTCCCAACTGAGTGTCACCTTCACCTGGCCACCCACTGAGGACCCTGCACTCCACCCTCTTCCTGGTTGCTAGATCTGCATCAGTGGATGGTGACTGGCACAACCCTCTGCTTACTCTGCTTACAACTTCTACCAGCCACCATTTGGCATTCACAGAGCATGATCATGAGTAATGTGGAATCAGCTGTTTCTACAGTACTCGCGATCATGCTCAGAGAATGGCAGACCATGGTCAAACATGCAGGAAAGTGGAGGACTGTGCCAATTACCATCCTGAGCTGCAGACCTGGTGACTGGGTTGAGGGGGTGAATGGTCATCAGTGAGTGGCCAGCTGGGGGTTGACACTCAATTGTGGAGTAGTACTTGGGGGGACAATAGACACCAGGTAGGTGACATTAATATTTTACAAGGGCAGTTGGGGGGTTCACTAGACTACCAGGGAGATCAGTGTAATATTGTACAGGGGCAATTAGAGAGGGGTCCACTGGATTGCCAGGGAGGCTGGCTGCAGTACAGCTGCCCTACATTTGGGAGGAGTAAGCCTTAACGCACTGTAATGGCCAAGATTTGGTAGTGTTAATCACACCATCTGGTGGCAGTTTAATGCTTCCAGAACCCTCTGAATATACCATTGTGCCATTATGCATGAGGGATCTCTCATTTGTATAGGTGCAGCAGTATTGTTGGTGTGATCACACTGCTGGGTTTAACCAGCACTCCAGGGGCCCTTGAATATGGCTTTGCCTGGAGCATCAGTGCTAATCTAGGTTAGGAAAGACATAACCTGGTTAGTGATGTGCTAAACATTTGAATATCGGAGCCAAAGACCATTGTATCTCTCATTTGTAGCTTTTGCCATTGCACAATTAAGAAGATAACTTTTCTGTGAAATAGCTAGAGAAGTACCCAGGTGGAGACTAATTAACAGGGCTTAGTAAGAAGGCTGAAAGGTGACAAATGTGGGGGAAGGAAACAGAGATGGAAACTTTTGGTGAAAATGAAAAATAAATTAAATGTGTACGGATACAAACAGCTGTTATTGCTTTCCTCTCACTGGGTTCTTTAAAATTAAAAAAAATGGTTTAAATTCACTAGAGTTCCTATTAATGGACAACAAGTAGGAAATATTTGACTGTCTGATTGCTGCTGTAATCTTTAGTGTTTTATGTTGGCCCTGGTCAACTTTAATTTCATTGTTGCTTAAGCATCAATGTCTGTTTATTGATCCGTGGTGCACTCATCCTATATCTGTCCTAGGCTGCGAGTACACAGTACAAAGAAACATAGAAATTGACGGCAGATAAGGACTACAAGGCCTATCCAGTCTGCCCATTTCTTTTTCTGCTTTATGAATGTGACATCGGCCTTTGCTCTGTCAATGGCCTATCTATTCATATTCACCTGTATTGCTCCCTTATGCCTATCCCATCCCTGTTTGAAGCCCTGCACTGTATTCATATCCACCACTGCCTGAGGTAGGCCATTCCATGCATCCACCACCCTTTCTGTGAAAAAGAACTTCTTCAAATTACCCCTTAATCGGCCTCCCTCTAATCTCATGCTATGCCCTCTTCTCCTGCTATTTTTCTTATATTGAAACATGTTAGACTCTTTCACCTTGTTAATGCCCTTAAGGTGTTTGAATGTTTCGATCATATCACCTCTCTCCCTCCTTTGCTCAAGGATATACATATTGAGCTCCATTAATCTGTCATCATATGTTTTCTGATGCAGTCCCTGCACCATTTTGGTTGCCCTTCTCTGGACTGCCTCAATTTGGTTAATGTCCTTGTGAAGATGTGGCCTCCAGTACTGCATGCAGTGCTCCAAATGGGGCCTAACCAGAGTCTTGTAAAGAGGGAGTATTCCCTCCCTCTTACGACTTGTGATAGCCCTACTAATACAGCCCAACATCCCCATAGCCTTACCTACTGCTTTAGTGGTCTGCTTGGATGATTTCAGGTCATCTGTGATGATGATGCCTAAGTCTCTTTCTTCCCTTGTGACTGCAGCAACTCCCTCCCAACCTATAGGTGGCTTCAGGTTTCTCTTCCCTATGTGCATGATCCTGCACTTCTTTGCGTTAAACCCCGGTTGCCACTCTTCCGACCATTTTGCCAATTTATCTAGATCTCTTCTCATTCTGTCCATCCCATCTGGATCATCTACTCTGTTGCAGATCTTGGTGTTATCTGCAAACAGACAAACCTTACCCACCAGTCCATCTGCAATGTCACTGATGAAGATATTCAAGAGGACTGGTCCCAGTATAACTGGAATTCACAAAATGGGTCTTCCAGTTCTCATGGGATCGGTATCATGACAATAGATAAGGATCTCATTAACATCACTGCACAGCTTGCTATGTGACCCATCTCTGTAGTGGAGGTCACATATTAGAGTGGTACAATTTAGGTTTAGGTTTCAGAGAGAATGAGCAGAATGAGCAAAGATGGCATTGGGAATACTTTGATGTGGTGGCTCAGCACAAATAGTAAATCATAAAAATGGTCACTGAAATACCTGGAAGTGTGACTGCGTTAACAATACCATGAAGGTAAAAGGAGAGGAGTCAGGTCAATGAAGCTGTGGTTTGAGGTTTTAGGCTTAATGGGCAGGGTCTCAGTGATGTGTTGAGTTACATAAAAGCTGTTGTACTATACTGTAGATACTGTAGAACTAGAAAAAATGTTATGATTGTCTGTGATAGATTACCTCTAGTATTTGCTGATGTGTAATAATACTATATATATATATATATATATATATATATATATATACACACTTTCTTTATACAGTACATTAAGTAATTAAATATAGAACAATACTTAATGAAGTGTGCTTAACGATAATTGTATACACACCTGCAGTGCGGGATGCTTCATAAACCCCCAGAGCGAAGCCTGAGGGATTTATAAAAAGCAATCCACACTGAGGGTGTGTATAACATTTGAGTTTTTAACACCTCTCTGTGCTTTGTTTCATATAGTTGCTGGTCTCCATTTTTGCCTGCAGAATTAGCCAGAAATGATGGCAGTGCAGAGGAAGTGGTGTGGCTGCTGCATCTGCTTCATGGTCCTGCTGTAACTCAACTATTTGGGCTGGATTGGGGTAAAGGCATATCTCTGATAAACCCTCCATTTAATTCAAGTCCAATCTTCCGCCCACATGAAGCAGACCACAGCCTGAGCGCTGTACAGGCTGGGAACTGAAACAGCCAGCTGACACCTTTACTTTCCAACTATGTATATTGCAGCAGCATACTAAAGGTCATATTAAAAGGGAAAAGAAGCACAGAAGGCAGTTTTCCCATATTTGCACCTATAGTTCACCTGTAATATTGCACCTCATGACTGTTTAGGATATATTTGTCGATATTAGTTTTGAATATCTTTTTGTCCTTGATAATTATTACTTCTGTTGATAATTTATTCCATGGATTAATGATACAATGTGTGTACAATGCCTTATCTTTTAGTAGTATTACAATTTTGCAGTTTTACTTGCAAACAGCATTCCCTGGCACCCGAGCTGCAATTTTTTAAATGTAAGTTTAACTCACTGAATACATAAAGGTCCTGCGCAATGTTGTAACACATTAATAATTTGCCCCCTTTCCTTCTTGTCTCTAAGGGCATTAAGATTAGGTGTCATATCTGATTTTCTTAGCTATCTTGTCTTATATTCTAAATCATCTTTGTGGTCTGAAGCTGCAGACTTTCCACTCTGTTGATCTCCTTCCTACTGAGTGGGCACCATTCTTTGCTCTCCTAATCCAGTAACAGTCTTACATATGCCCTGTATAGAGGCATTATGACATCTTCCCTTCTGCTCATGAAGTTATATTTTATGGTCCAGAAGACCTTATTTGCTTTAACAATAGCAGTGGTACATTGGTCAGTTTGCTCAAACTCTGTGTTCATAATAATACATGTCATGCTCATTTTCTTCGACTTTAATAATACTGTAACATTTCCAAGTTTTTAATGGTGTTTGATGCACCCTTTCCCTAGGTGCAAGACAAAGTATTTTTTGATGTTAAACTGCATTCCCCATGATTCTGCTCACTTATATACATTATGTTGTCTAGATCTGTTTGAGTCGACTATTTCATCCTTTGAACAGGCTTTACCCGACAGTATAGTGTCAACACCACTGGTAACACTATCTGTTTCAGAGAAGTAGCCATCAATACATACTTTCTGGGTTCTGTTTCCAGGCCAGTTAGTTACCCAGTTAATTATGTAATGGTTTATATTTAGTGTGGCCATTTTTTGAACAATTGCCCAGTGTGGAACAGAATCAATTGCATTGGCAAAATAAAGGTAAATACAATCTACAGGAACACCATTATCAAGGGTGTCTGATACTTTTTTATAAAAGCAGATGAGATTTGTAACACATGACTTCTTGGTCATAAATCCATGCTGTTCTATATCAACTTCTGCAGTTTCTTTTACATGGCTTATTATTGTATCTTTCATTATGGATTCCAGTATCCTACTGGGAACAGAGGTCAAACTTATTGGTTGATGTTTTTTACAACCAGTTTTATTTGTAGATTGGTATGATGTTTGCAGTCTGACAGTCCACTGGGACCTCTCTTATTGTAATCATTGCTTTGAAAATATATTGGAGTGGACATGCAATGCATGGTGATGGTATTTTTCATATCTGAGGCAGATGTCATCTGATCCAGGTGCACTATGAGTGTTCAGATTTTTTTTACCTCATTGATGATTACTTCTTCTTTTATTACAAGATGTGTAGAGTCTATAATGGAAAAAATCCTACTCAGTGGAGCAGTTTTGGAAAAAAAAAAACAGCAAAAATATTAATTCAGAACATTAGCAATTCTGGAAGGGCTGGTAATTAATGTGGCATTTTCAATAATGGAACTAAGTTTATTATTTGAATTTTTGAGTGAGTTGACATAACTGTAAAAATCTTTCATATTGTTCTTGCTTGAGGTTGTAGCCATTTTCAATTCCAAATTACATATAGCATGCTTGATTTAGTTTTTACATTTCTTTTGTAGTTTTATAATTTTCCCATGTTTAATTAGTTTTATTTTTGATATACAGATTATATGTTTTTTGCTTCTTTTTGATTAATTTTTTTAATTTCCTTTTTCAGCCATCTAAATTTGATGCCTTGCCTATTGTATTTTTATTTTTTTTAATGTGTTTCTTGCATAAGGAGGCTATTGTTGTTTTTATCTCATACCATATTTCTCAACTGATTTATTTTCCAGTATTGTTTCAAAGTTTATATTGTTATGGTTGTGATAAATTACATTAATGTTTGTAATTTTGTATCAATAAATTTCTCTCTACTCAATAAGTCATGTGTAACTTTTCTGTAACAGGAAGTGTAACACTGTTATGGTCATTCTCTCTTTGGGGCATTCCTACCAAGCAGTTAGTAGTGTTGATGTTTTCAGAGCTCAGAACAATATCAAGTATATTATCTCCCCTGGCTGGAGTGTTGTCATGTTATGTTAAATTTAGTTGGTTAAATAGCTCACTGAATTCCTTACTTTGGCTACATGTTGCACTGTTAGATAACCAGCTGATGTCACCACAGTTTGTCACCCAAGAACAGAATGTCCATTAGATCGCTAGCTTGTTCTAATTCATAATTAATGGTTTCATTGATTTGTATGGTGGCATTTGGGGGTTGATAACATAAACATATAATTTCACTTCTGCTGACATTTTCAATGATTTTTAACAATAATGTTTCTGTATTGCCATGTTGTTATTTTGATTTTACCAGAGATGTTTATGATTGAAATTAATCAGAAACATAGCAATACCTCCCCAGTTTTTTCTCATGGTCTAGCCTGAACAATTGGTACCTTCTAAGTTCTTCCCCCAGAAGTTTTCCTGGGACCACCATGTTTTTGTTATGAAGGCTACGTCAACGTCACCCTCAACACTAAGTATGGCTTACAGTTCTTCCCATTTGTTGTTTAGACTGCTTGCATTGTACATGAAGCATTTAATTGTGTTGGTGATTTATTTCAGATTTGTTCCTATGATGTTAGGACTATGTTTGTTCCCTTCCTCCATCGACATCAGTTTAAATGCTCCCTTGGTAGTTTCTCATTAATTAATTTTCCAAGTGTATTATCACCCAACTGGTATAGATGGAGGCCATCATTGCCATAAAGGTGACCTTTTCCATAAAATGTACCTCAAGTATTCAAATAAATCTGACCATCCCTTAAACACCAATTCTGCAGTCTTGTGTCGATTTGTTCTATTGCTGTATTTTTGTTTTGGGAGGGTGGTCCTCTGAAAACTGGGAGTGTTCCTGTTATTAGAGGTGTCCTTTCTCTGCTTGCAATACACCCTCCAATTTCAATAATTTATTCACATACACTTTTTCATAATCATGGCATATATTTCTGGTGCCAACATGGACAATTACTGCTGTTTTTTTTCTACAGTTTGTTAGTAATTTTCGTAGCTGTGTCTTATTATCCCCAGTTTTGGCATCTTGCAGGCAGGTAACTGTTCTATTCAATTGTATGAGTATGAATGTGTTCATGGGCATGTGGGAAAACTCGGCATGTGAATGCCATTATAAGCAGCTTATTATAATATTAAATTATAACCTGGTTTCCCTATGGGGGAAGGGACCATTTTTATATTCCAGTCATTTATATGTAAATATGTGTACTTACAGTAATATGTACTGTATATAGTATTTGATATCAATAATTAGTATACCAACAAGCATTTGTCAATGCCAAACATTCACTTGCAACACAATGACTATTGTAGAAGCTGGGGGTGGATTTCAGAGGAGCAAGGACCAGGGAGAGAGATCATGGTGTGCAGCAGGACCCCAATAAGTAAAGCTGCACTGCTGCTAATGTAGAAGCCTGACTTGGCTAGAAGTATTTATGATATTTATTTATTTTTTAAAGAACAGTGTACCACTACTCTCCTCAACTCAGAAGTACATCATTCCACTTAGAAATATCTGGCAAGGTGACAAATGTAAGGAGGATAACACACTATGCAGTTCTGATTGCCTATTGACTGAAAGTATGTAATCTATCATTTTATAATGAATTATGTTCCTGTTGTGCAATCAAAATACTGTACCAATTGCACACATTAACAATACCCCATTATTTCTTCCCCCGGTTAATCACACAAACCTACTTAAAACTTTCTGCTCAGACATCTCTGTATTGCTCATCCTCCCCATGTTCTTATGAGTGCTGCTCTGGGAAAAGTTTATTTATAAAAAAAAAATTCATTTTGAAATTGGTTCCATGATCTACAGGGACATATATATGTTCTTCATGTTCTTGGTTATCCCACAAGACTCTTTCTAAAAAAGTTATTCCAGCTGTTACAGTTCACTCAGGAATATGCTTTTGTATTTTGAAGTTTTTTTAAGAGTTTATAGCACATCGTGGAAGCCTGTCTAAAAACTAGATTCACTAAAGTTATAAATATACACTAACGTTTTACATACACACTTGGTGTATTCAGTGTGGATTTGTGGCAAGAGCATATATTCAGCACCAGTTCACTTGCAACTGAGAAAGCTGGTGGGAAGCCATCTGGCCTGGTCCCTACTGAGCTGGTCCCAAAGACTGCAGGAAATGCTGGGGTTCTCAGCATCTGCAAATACCACCAAAATACAGCAGCAGCCAATGTGCACTGGGTGTTTGGAGGGAATCCTTTCAATTGATGCTCACTGTCATGCTTACTTGGTGTGTCTGTAGACAGGGAGAAATACATCCAGAGTTTACATTTCCTAGGCTGCTGGTCATCCCTGTCTCCATTTGTTGTTAATGTTTTTTGGGGAGGTGGGGTGATACTAAGGTAGGAATAGCTTATTAACATTAGACATTTTTTGGCTGACTTAACAAATGAAATGAATGAGACCTTAATAAAGATTACATTTTAATTATATCCTTCAGTACCATCATAAAAATGCCCTGAGTTAATGAAATACACACATATTTTCTCTCCAGAAAAGTAGATGCTACCGGCTGCCACATATTTGCATGTAACAATATTCTACAACATCTGGCAAAATACACATACACAAGTATTTTTTCTCCAGAAAAGTAGATATTGCCACATAAACAATATTCCTCAATCCACTTAAACTCCATCACTCAATACAGACTGGGCCCTATTTGCAAAAGATTGTTGACACAGGCAATGGGAGAAAATCTTTTGAAAACGGGGTCCGTCATCTTGTAAAATACAGTACAAGCCCTGCCAACTGGAGAATGAAACTTATAAACATTGCCCATGAAGGCCCATTCAGCTACACAGGTGGGTTCATCTCTGTTTCTGGCTGTTTTGGCAATAGTTTTATGAGTTTTCAGTATTGATTTGAAATGAACTACAGGGTCTCCTTGGATACCAAACAAACAAGTCTCTGCAAATCACTTAGACAAGTGGAGGGTCATAGAAACATAGAAACATAGAATTTGATGGCAGATAAGGACCACTTGGCCCACCTAGTCTGCCCATTTTCCTACCTAACTGATAAGCTGCAGATCCTAATTAACCAACAGCTTACTTCCTCCTACCCCCCACTAGGACTGCCTTATGTCTGTCCCATGCATTCTTGAATTCCCCCACTGTTCTTGACTCCATGACCGCCTCAGGAGGCTGTTCCATGCATCCACAACCTCTCTGTGAAAAATACTTCTCATTACCTCTGAGCCATCCCCATCTTCAAATTGTGCCCTTGTTCTTGCACATCTCTTTTTCTGAAAGATGCCACCCTCTTGGACTTTGTTGATTCCCTTAAGGTACTTGAAAGTTTCTATCATGTCCCCTCTCTCCCTCCTTTCCTCAAGGGTATACATATTAAGCTCCTTTAGTCTTTCTTCATATGTCTTCTGGTGCAGACCCTGCACCATTTTGGTTGCCCTCCTCTGGACAGCCTCCATTCTGTCTATGTCTTTCCAGAGATGGGGTCTCCAGAACTGAACACAGTACTCCAGATGGGGTCTCACCAACTGTCTGTACAGAGGGATAACAACTTCCTGTTTTCTACTATTGATGCCTCTTCCTATGCATCCCAGTATCCCCCCAGCCTTCCTTACTGCCTTCTCACATTGCTTGCTCACCTTTATGTCATCTGATATAATTACCCCCAGGTCCCTTTCCATTTTTACTGTTGTCAGTATCTCACCCCCCATTGTGTACTCTTGCCCTGGGTTTTTGTTTCCCAGGTAAATTACCTTGCACTTCTTTGCAATGAATCTAAGCTGCCATACATTTGACCATTCCTCCATCCTTGCCAAGTCCCTTCTCATCCTTTCCACTCCATCTGGTGTATCAACCCTTTTGCAGATCTTTGTGTCATCTGCAAAGAGACATACTTTTCCTTCCAGTTCCTCTGCAATGTCACTTATAAAGACATTAAAAAGGACCAGTCCCAGTACTGAACCCTGCGGTACCCCACAAGTAACCCTCCTTTCTTCACTGTGGACTCCATTTAGTACTACCCTTTGCGTCCTGTTGTCTAGCCAATTTTTTATCCAGGCTACCACCTTGGGACCCACTCCAAGGCTGGCTAACTTGTGTATTAATCTTTTGTGTGGGACTGTATCAAATGCCTTGCTAAAATCTAGGTAAGCCATGTCCACAGCCCCTCCCTGGTCTACTACTTTGGTCACCCAGTCAAAGAACTCTATTAGATTTGTCTGACATGACCTTCCCATCGTGAATCCATGCTGCCTTGGGTCCTGTGCCCCACTGGCCTCTAGGTACTCAACAATTCTTTCCTTCAGAAGTGATTCCATCATTTTACCTACCACTGAGGTCAAACTAACTGGTCTGTAGTTTCCTGCCTCTGTCCTGCTCTCACTTTTGTGAAGAGGAATCACATCCACCCTCCTCCAGTCCTCAGGTACCACCCCATCCTCCCATGATTTGCTAAAGAGAGTAGCCAGCGGTGTCATTAGTTCTACCCTTAGTTCTTTTAGAATACTTTGGTGAATCCCATCAGGCCCCATTGCTTTGTCCACCTTCAATTTTAATAGTTCTTTCAGAACCCTTTCTTCTGTAAATGGACTGGTATCGACCCCCATCTTCAGAGTGTTTTGGTCAGTTCAGAAGAGTGAGGACCAGGGACAGAGAGAGTGTGGTGGGTGGCAGGAGCTGCCAATAGGTAAAGTGGCACTGCAGCTAATGTTGAAGCCGGGGGGGGGTCAGAGGAGCAAGGACGGGGAAGAAAGAGAGAGTGGTGGGTAGCAGGATCCAGGCATGTGTTAACTGCAATGCGCATGCCTGGAGTTATGGCGCCAGAAAGAAATGAAGTGCTTTCTCATTGGAACAGCTTATTTTTTTTCAGCTACAGAACATACTAAGTTAGCAAGCAAAACTACTGTCATTGCCAGAGTGCCTGGTTATTGGTGTACACTGCCAAGCCCATTGCAGTTTCAGCTGTAACTGACTCAACAGTGACACACCTCTGAAATGCCAGTACTAGCAAGATGTTCTTTGCACAAGTAAATGTAATAAATGGCATATTTAAAAATGTCCTTAAATTTGTTTAAAACATTTATTTGAATTGATATTCTGTAAGTGTATTATTAATATATCAATGTAATTTTGTTTTTGAATGAGAAGAGACATCCCTGCATCCGGATTGGCTAGCACCATGAAATGGGGCAGTACAACCAAGAAAAAATAAGTCCCGTAAACCAGGATTCACCCTATGAAGAAAATCTTATACCAAGCCTTAGGAATGTTCATAATTTATACTGGCAGCTATTTTTTTGTAACTGAGACCCATCTACCCACCTGTTAACTTCTTTACTCACTACCTCCAGTCTTCTGTCACTTGCTCCAAGCAGTAACAAGCACAGATTAAAAAGTCTTCCATCCAGTTCTTAATTGACTGCAATGCCCATCCATCTGCTCACTCACTTTCTTGATCCTCTGTCCTCTGTTACAGTAAGGCTGCCTACCTGCCCATTTGCTCGTTACCTCCATCACTCCCAGCCAGCTTACCTGGTCACTCAATCCCTCACATAGTGCATTTATTTATTTAGTTTTTGTTTACCAGGTAGGTACACTAGATAGAAATCTGCCTGTTTTTGGCATGACCTGGGAAAGTACAGCAATAGATATGCAACACATGTATGAACAGATACAATATATGAAAGAAGTCTAACATTCAAGAGTGAGATAGCGAAGGGGAATGGATGAACAAGTGATGTAGTAAAGATATTGTAATTACACATAGCAATAATTACAGTAATGATATTATATTTACACATAGCAACAGGTACAGTCATACATCAATAGGTAACAGTGATACATCATTACACAGCAATTTTCCCCCTCCAAATCAGCCATTTGCGGTACTTGTGTTTTAAATATCAATCCACAGTGCTTTTTTTATAAATAACCAACTAGACACATAGTCACCCACCCCCCTCCACTTGAGTCTTTGCTTGCTCATTCATTTACCATGTCAATCCCTCCCTGACACTGCCAAAATACACAATTTTATCTAGGCCCAATTTTTATTTCCTTAATCACGGTCATTGAAACTTTCTAACTTGCATCAAAAACCCAAGCCACCACCACCAGTGTTCTTTGAGGATTGGGGTCTTTCCATCGGCCTTGAAAGAAGCCCTGGTCAGGCCCCTATTGAAAAAATCCTCATTGGATCCAGATTGTCTCAGCAACTACAGGCTGATCTCTAACCTTCCATTTTCAGGGAAGGTTATAGAAAAGGTAGTGGCCATTCAGCTCAAAGAGCACCTTGCCTCCTCCTCTACCTATGAATCTTTTCAGCCTGGGTTCCGAGCTGAGCATAGTATAGAGATTACCCTGGTGAGGGTGCTAAATGGCCCCCTGATGGTGAGAGACAGGAAAAAGCATACCATCTTAGTACTCCTGGACCTCCTGGCAGTGTTTGACACCATGGATCATGAGGTGCTGCTTGACTGCCTACAGTACTGGTGTGACCTGTCCAGTAATGTCATCAAATAATTCAGATCATACCTGATGGGCACACTGCAGAGGGTGACGATGGGATTGACCACATGTAACCCAAAGCCTCTGCTCTGTGGGGTACCCCAGGGTTCAGTCTTGTCACCCTTGTTGTTCATGGTGTGCATGCTGCTGTTGGGAGATATTATCAGGTGGTACAGGCTGGATTTTTAGTACTATGCAGATGATACCCAGCTATACCTAGCCTGTGCACCCAAAACCCAGATGGTGGCCTCTGTATTTCATAACTGCCTAGAGGAAATTCAGACTTGGATGACTCATAACTGGCTTAGACTTAACCCAGACAAAACTGAGGTACTAGTGGTGGATCCAGGTCATGGTGGTGGTGGTGGGGGACACAGAGATCTGCATGGCTTAGTGCTGGGGGATCCCCCTTGTCCCATCCAGACAGGTGAAGGACCTGGGCATGATCCTTGATGATGATGAACTGCACTGGCTGCCAGTCAGGTGGAGGATTGTTTTCAAGGTAGGGCTTCTGACCTACAAGACCCTACCTGAAAGGGGGCCAGTCTACCTGCAAGATCTCCTTGTCCCTCATTGCCTGGCCTGTGCTCTCTGTTCTGCTGAAGGAGGCCTCCTTGGAGTTCCCAGGGTTAGGTTGTGGCATTCTGGAGATCAGGTAGTTTTGGTGCCTGCACCTACCCTGTGAAACTCACAGTCTAGATATTTAAGTGAGGCTCCCTCAGTAGAAACCTTTAAGAAGGTATTAAAGACTTTCCTGTTCCAGCAGGCTTTTAATATCTGAAACTTGTGAATTGATTTTATATTGCACTATTTTGAAATATATAGTTTTAATCTGATGAATGACTCCTAGCTGTTGCTAAGTTTTTATGCTGCTATATTTTGCAATTGTTTGTTTTATTGTACAGTGCTCCGAGTCCCTGGAAAGGAGTGCTTTATAAAAAAAAGGAATCTGTCTGTCTGTCTGTCTTTCTATCTATCTGTCTGTCTATCTATCTATCTGTCATGCCTGTACCTAGATGCCCGATAGCTCAATCGTTTGACTAACAGTTTGTAAAATGAACCAAACCATAATAAATGAGAACAATTGGAAATAAAATAATCAAAAAGAAACAAAGAACCATTTTAAACATCATTTTTGGGCAAGCAAGACATAGAACAAATTGAATAGTGCAGAAGCAGTAATAGAAAACCATACTATGTTTGATCCCTCTAGTGGCACCAGCCCATGAAGGGACTGGTTTATGTAATTTTAAAAGCATTTTATTAATTTTTTCTAAAGTTTTGTTATTTTTCCCAACAATCCACTCCCCCCAAAAAAACAAACTGATAAGTAAAATAAAGTAACATAGAAACATAAAATTTGATGGCAGAGAAGGACCACTTGGCTCATCCAGTCTGCCTATTTCTCTCTCCATACACTATTACCACAGAGTGTGCTGATCTACAACTCTTTCTCCTTCCCCATTTCCTTTCCACTATGATATCCTTTGTGCTTATCCCAAGCATTCTTGAACCTCACCACTGTTTTCACCCGCACCACCTCCACCGGAAGGTTATTCCAGGAATCCACCACTCTTTCTGTGAAGAAGTACTTCCTCACATCCGTCATGAATCTACCACCCCCCAGCTTCATATCATCTCCTCTTGTTCTTGAGTACCTTTTCTTCTGAGAAATACTTCCCTCCTGTACCTTATTTATTCCTGTGAGGTATTAAAAGATCTTTATCAAAGCTCTCCTCTCCCTCCCCTGTGCCAGGGTGAACATATTAAGGTCCCTTAGTCTCTCCTCTTTGGGCTTTTGATGCAGAATCTGCACCATTTTAGTTGCCCTCCTCTGGACAACCTCCACACAGCCTATGTCCTTCCAGAAATGTGTGGCCCTATTTTTCAAAGCCTCTGAAACTGCTTCAAGTAATTGATGAGCCAGCCACGTGGTGCATGGGACTTGCGGCAGTCTCCCAGTCGGCAATTGGAATTTTCACTTCTATGTGCCAAGTGCTGCAAGTTATACCAGCTCCCTCTGTCTAACTTGCGACATTCTGTGGACTACATTTACAGGGCCTGTGCCAAATATTTGCTGCAAGCTATCGTAAAGTGTGGAAAGTATCACAACAGCACCTGAGAATATAATGTTGGGCACAGTTGTGGCACAGGTGTTTAGCACAGCAACACCAAGAAAATGGTTTGGACATCTTTAAAAATCAATCCGTAGTCTCCATAACTAGACACAATACTCTAGGTGGGATCTTACCAGTGATCTATACAGAGGCAACACCACCTCCCTCTTTCTGCTGATGATGCCCCTCCCTATGCACCCCAGTATCCCGCTTGCCCACCCTACTGCCTTGTTGCACTGCCTGTCCACCATTAGTTCATCAGATATGATTACCCCAGGTCTCTTTCCTGCTTGGATCCAAAGGAAAAGGCAAGCGTGCTCCAGGACAAGGGCTGTCGGTGCACCAGCTGGTGGCTAGTCAAACCCAAACAGGAAAAAAAATAAACAATGATGCACTCCAGTGAATAGGCAAAGAGCTCAAAATGCAGTGAAAATCCAATTTATTGCAGAGTCCACATGGAAAGCAATGACAGGCAACCCAGCACTTCAACCATTAGGTCTTTGTCTGGGGGTGTATCTGAACAGTGCTACAGATCTACAATTTAAATGCAACAATTAAAGTGCAACATACTAATTTTATTACAGAATTATTAAAAACTGTAATTGTACAGTTCATGAAAAACACAAATAGTGCTCACTGGTAATTGTGATGCACATGAGCAAAGCTCAGACATCAAAAACTTAATAACTCTGGCACTCACAAACCAATAGAAGGACCACTGGAACTCAGACAAATTAGGCTCAGGTAAAAACATATTTATTACATATTACAGAACAACATAAAAACAATAAAAATGACAGCCCTGCCTGATGCGTTTCAGACACAAGTCCTTTCTCAAAGGCTGAAAACTATACACTAAAGGCACATATAAATAGAACAGATTTCATGATGTCACAATTGGAAATTTAAAATGATTGGTTCTCCATCTCATGGTATCATTTTATCTAAGAACATAGCTTTCATCTCATAAATGAAGTCACTAGTATTAACATAGTCCATCTAAAATATCAGATCATTATAATATGCATATCATAAACATAAAATTAAAATGCCTACAATAACAGAGAAATTCTGTTTGACCCTGAATATTTATCTCTCTTCCAGATATTGTCTCAGTTCAAACCCCAAGTTTAAACTAGGTTTTTTTCATTGCTTGTAATCTCAAAATCCAATCTGCCTCCTTCTTCAGCACTTTATTATTAAAGTTCCCACCCCATAGGATTTGGAAAGAATTTTTTCTATGCCTTTAAAAGTAAACACATTGAACTGTGTCTGAAATGCATCAGGCAAGGCTGGCACTTTTATTGTTTTTATATCGTGCTGTAATATGCAATAAATACGTTTATACTTGAACCTAATTTTTCTGAGCTCCAGTGGTCCTTATATTAGTTTGTGAGTGCCTGCGTTACTAACTTTTTAATGAGTACAGTTACAGTTTCTATAAGTTCTGTAATTAAATTAGCATGTTGCACTTTAATTGTTGGATTTAAATTGTAGGTCTGTAGCACCGTTCAGACATGCCCCCTGTTGAAGACCTCATGGTCAAAGCACTGGGCTGCCTTTCAGGGTTTTCAATGTGGACTCTGCAATAACTGGATTTTGATTGCATTTTGGGCTCTTTGTCTATTCACTGGAGTTTATTTTTTTCCCTTTCCTGCTTGGTGGTTGTCAATGCCACTCCACCCATTTTGTACTCTGCCCCTGGGTTTTTGTGCCCTAAGTACAGTATATCATTTAGTATTTTTTGCATTTAAACCCAGCTGCCATACCTTTGACCACTCCTCAAATTTTCTCAGGTCTCTTCTCATCCTTTCCTCTCCCCCTCAAGTGCCCACCATATTGCAGATGTTGGTGTCATCTGCAAAGAGACAGACCTTCCCTTCTAGCTCCTCTGCAATGTTTCTTATAAACTCATTAAAGAGTGTCAGTCTCAGCACTGACCTCTGAGGCACCCTGCTGGTCACCCTTCCTTCTCTGGAGTGAGCTTTGTTTTCCATCTGCCCTATGTTGCCTATCCCCTAACCAATTTCTTAGTCAATTTACCACCTTTGAGCTCACTCCTAAACTACCCAGTTTGCTTACTAGTATTCTATGTGAAACATTGTTAAATGCCTCACTGATACGTAGGTAGGCCACATCCACTGCTCCACCTTGATCTAGTTCCTTGGTCACCCACCCAGTAGGAGGCTGTATAATGTAGTGGTTTAGGGCATTGAGCTGTAAACCTAGAGACCTGGGTTTGAATCTCATCAGCCCCTACTTGCATACTGTGTGACCCTGAGCAAGTCACTTAACTTCCTTGTGCTCCCAGGTCATATCTGGAAACAAACTCCAGCTTAGTGTGCCTTTCCTGGTTAAATAATTTCCCCTTTCCACTTCCCCCAGTCAAAGAAATCTATCAGGTTAATTTGACATGACCCCCACCCTATGGAACCATGCTGCCTTGGGTCTTGTAACCCACTGGGTTCAAGTTATTCCACAATCCTTTCCTTCAACAGTGATCACATTAACTTTCCCACCATCACTAACAGGCTAACTGGCCTATGATTACCAGCCTCCTCCTTTCTACAAAGTTTATGTAGTGGAACTACATCTGCCCTCCTCCAGTCCTCCAGAACCACTCCTGTTTTTAGTCAGCTGTTAAATAGAACTGTCCGAGGTGCAGACAGTATTTCCTTGAGCTCCCTCAATATCCTTGAATGCATCCCATCTGGCCCCATTGCTTTGTCCACCTTCACATTAGCAAGTCCCATCAGGACTGTTGCCTCCAAAAAAGGACTAGTGTCTGCCTCCCTTCCCACAAAGTTTATGTTGCTTTTTTTGGGCCCCTCCCCTTCTCCTTCCTCTGTGAATGCTGAACAAAAGTATTTGTTCAGGAAATCTGCCATTTCCTGGTTCCCCTCTGCACAGTTCCCACCTTCCCTTTTTAACCTTACAATCCCAGCTCTGATCTTACTCTTTTCACTTATATACCTAAAAAATGTCTTGTCCCCTTTTGTTACCTCCTGGGCTATTCTCTCTTCAGTTTGCACCTGTGCACTCCTTGCTGCTGCTTTCTTTTCTTCCCTCTGTTTCCCCCGATACATCTCCCTATCATCCTCCCACTGCATCTTCTTATACCTTCTGAGTGCTAATCTTTTAGCTTTTACCTTTTTAGACACCTCATTTGAGAACCATAGCAGTCTTTCTTTCCTCTTGCTGTTGTTCACTTGTTTGCACTGAGGTTTTTTGCCTTTACTATGCTCCCTTTTATCTTCACCCACCGTACTCAGTATGTTTAGCATTCTAGGCTGCTAAATGTGCTGAGATATCCACACTTACAGGGACTGAAGGCACATTTATTTGTTTATCTATTTAAAAGTTTGATAACTGGGAAAGGAACACTGAGCTGAGGCTGGTTTCTAGGTGTGGCCCAGGAGGGGGGAGGGAGTAGGCACACAGGCAATTGCAATCATCAGACATGCAATAACAGCAACTACATGTGCAAAATCTCAAATGGTAACAATGTAGAACAGCGGATATACAAGGATTGCAAATGATCTAAGAGGCTTACACTAAACATGGGTAGGCAGTACCAAAATCTTGTAGATGAGATTTGGTAAGTTTTGTCCTCCAGAGAGGGCAGTCTGAGGGCAGGAGACCAAGGACGCTGGGAAATAGGAGCCTTAGGATAGATGGGAGAGTGGAAGCAGTGGGGAGAAAGGGAACAGAGGAATCAGGAAGGGTGGTGAAAGATACATGGCGGGGAGGAGAGACCCTTAGTAGGCTGAATATTTCCTCACAATCTACTTTGTGGATTCCTTTCAAGAACTTAAAGTGCAGTTAATTACAATATATACTGTGGGTTAATGTAAATTGTGTTGTATTACTTGTGAATCATTGCTATTTTGTATATTCCTTTCTGCTGCAAAATCTATATTTGCCTACTTCTATTGCTATCAGCCTCTGTATTAGATTATACCAGATAACCTGTTTTTGTCTTTTAACCTTATCCTCCGTACTATGTGTACTGTATTACATACACTGTTATCTTACCTTTTGTTCTGTTACCTGTCCTAACCAAGACCGCCTTGTAAATGAGCATTGCTCAATCTAGATTTTTTCCTGGTAAAATAAACAAATGCAAATAATGCTACACAAAGGCAGATAACTCTATATACTGTGTCATACTTTGGTCCCAGGTTTATGTTTATCACTGATTATTGCTATTGTATATGACAGCTATTATACTCTTCTTTTAATGTTACAGTGAATGAACAAAACCAGTAGAGGTTAATTGCATTTTGCCATATCAAAGGGGTATGGCTATCTCACATCTCACTGAGACACGAGTCTAAAGAAAGACATGCTGAATATTCCAGTATGTGCAAAGTAAAGTATGCTATCCAAGGGAGATGACATCAAACTACATTAAATCAAACCATGATGAAATCCTGCAGGGACAGTACATGGTGTTTTATGTGTGTTTTGAAGTACAGTCCTGGGGGACACCAGCTAAGACAGGAAGGGAGACACCACTCCACCCACCTGAACTGACTGCTGACAGCCCATAAGGTATCAGTGGAACCACTCAACTGCAGGAGCAGTGAACATCTTGTACAGGAGGAGGGGGTGGGATATCAAATCAACTGCCTTCACAAGATCAATGAATATGGCTGCAGTGATATGTCCCTGATCCATCCCAGTAAGAATGGAGTCAGTGACATGTAGCAGGGAGGAGGTGATGGAGTGGTTCCTTTTAAAGCGAGACTGGAAAGGAGAGATGAAGGATGAGGAGTTTAGAAAGTCAGCAAGTCTGGAGTACACTAGGGACTCTTGAAGTTTAGCAAGGGAGGGAGGGAGGAGTGCAATCCTCCTGGAGTTTCCTAGGGAGGAGTGGTCACCTCCCCATGAAGAGGGAATACTTTGGCAACTTTCCAGGTGTGAGGGACTGCACAAAGGGAGAAGGATAGCTTCAGAAGGTGAGTGAGTGGATGGCTAATAACAGGAGCAGATATAGGAAGACGTTTGGGGTCCACGCCATCAGGGCTTTATTTGCAGAGGTTAGGCGACATGAGGGCAAGGAAAACTTCCTGGGGGGAGACAGGAGGTAAGCTAAAGCTTTCAGATGAGATGGCAGAAGAAGGGAAGAAGGGATCATTGAAAGACAGGCAGGGCAGTGCACAAGTAGTGAAGAAGTTGTTAAAAAGAGAAGGTACAGTGAACAGAGACCGGTGAACCAGCCATCTTTGGTGGAAGGGGGGCCTGGGCTGTTGAGTCAAATAATGAGAGGATCACTTTCCAGAATTTGGATGGGGAATTTAGGTTGGACTAAATGTTGGACTTGAAGTAATGGGTCTTGGCTGTGCAAATCACCTTAGTACAGGATCTGTAATGTTGGTGGTCAGATGTGGAGTGGGAGGTCTTTAAATGAACCCATACAAGATCACAAAACTGGCACATCTCTATAGGTCAGGTGTGATCCAGGGGTGGTGGGAGCATTTCACTCTGGTTTTACAAAGGGGGGGTGGATGTGTGTTCCAGGTGTTGCTTTAGATGGCAGTGAAAAGTGAAAGGGAAGTGTCAATGTCTTGGGCAGAGTATACAGAGGACCAGTCAGAAGAGGCAAGGTCCTTTAGGAGGTCATCAGTGTCAAGTGACCTGTGAGACCTAAGACAGATGTGCTTGGGGGTTGACTTGAGGGTGACACACCTTCCTAACAAGGTAAGTTAAGCAGTGGTCATTGAAAGCATAATAAAAAACACCTGCAGCCATGATGTGATGGGGGTGGGAGGGCAGCATTCAGTCCAAGAGGGAGTGGTAGGAGGAGTGAGGGTTGAATCTGGTGGGTTAAGTGATTAACTGTGTGAGATTCAAGGGCTTGATAGTGTGGAGGAATGGTATAGAGGTAGGGGAGAGCCAATTGATATTGAAGTCTCCAAGGAGGATGTGCTCACCATAGGTGTAAAGGGAAACAAGAGAGGAGAGGGAGTTGAGGAGAGAGGAGTAAGACATCTTAGGTCAGGCATAGAGGACACCAACAAAGACAGGGAGGGTGGAATGTAGGGGACATTTTACTAGCAGGAGCTCATGAGTGGTGGGGAGGACTTCCTTGAAAGAGATGGAGCAAAAGAGGGTTTGACGGATGTATAAGGCAACTCCACCACCACACTTGCCTCTGTCCTAGCTAAAGAGGTGGAAGTCTCAGAGAGCTAGGTGAGAGTCTGGAACTATAGAGGAAAGCAATGTTTCAGAAATACACAAGATGTCAGGGGAGTACATGGAGATCCATACTTTGAGGGAGTCTGGTTTAGGGAGGAGGCTCCTTTCACAAAGATGGAAGATGCTAAAGCCTTTGGGCATGGACAGGGAAAAGGAAAAATATGGGGGCCAGAGTTTTGTTCTACATCACCAGCCAGAAGGAGGAGGATGAGAAGGGGGAGAGAAAGGAGAGGGTTTTCCACCTTTTATGATGAGACAGAGAGAAAAGGGAGGAGTAGAGAGGTAGGGAGAGAAAAGAGAGATGGAGAAGTGTAATGTTTAATGAGGGGAAGTGCAAAAGATCAGGGTGGATGTAAAGGATGGGGGGTGAGGTATGGAGGGGGAGGGTAATGTGGAGAAAAGAGGGATGGAAGGGATAAA
Organism: Neoceratodus forsteri; assembly: GCA_016271365.2. Classification (NCBI taxonomy): domain Eukaryota; kingdom Metazoa; phylum Chordata; order Ceratodontiformes; family Ceratodontidae; genus Neoceratodus; species Neoceratodus forsteri. The sequence goes on from CM057452.1 coordinate 947,421,455, forward strand.
ATGGGGGAAGACATGTGGAAAAGGAAGTGAGAAAGTGAGGGACAAGAGCATGGAGATCAAGAGAGGACCTGGAGAATAGGGTAAGGGAAAAAAGGGGGAGAAGGGTAAAACAGGTAGCAAGAGGAGTATGGTACAAGGTCCCGATAGAAGAGAAAGGGGGTAGAGAGTAATTAGGCACAAATAGAAACTGACTCAAGATGCTGTAGGCAAGTAACAGGAAAGGTTAGGGAGTCACACAGGTACAAATAGGAAAGGTTTGGAGTAGAGAATTAAAAGAAGCAGTAGATGAGCAAGCACAAATAATTACCAGTTAGGAGTAAGCAACTGTGGAAGGGTGGCTAGGCAATAAATACAACTTGACCCATCTGTTATGCAGTTAGGAACAGTTAAATTAGTACAACAACCTTATACTGGGACAGAAGCAACCCTATGCTAGAGAGCTAGCTGACCAGCACAACATCACACAATAGGTATGAATACAAATTGAAACAGTAAGTGTGCATATAGAAATAGTTACAATTGTTAAAAACACTTATGCAGGTGCAGTAGCAAGAATTAGGATAGATAGCTAGCTAGCAAAACAAATATGTATAGTAGACACTCATCAGTTGGCTATATGATGGCAGAGAATGTTAAATACACTACTAGGTGACATAATCAAGGAAGAAAATAGTTTAAAATACCTTGGGTTATGGATAGATAATAGATTGTCCTTCACAACACACATTGAGGCACTGCGTAAAAAGCAAAGATTTAAGCTAGGCTTTTCTATTGAAACAAAAATTGCTTCCTGCAGATTGCTTGGAAAACACTAGTACAAGCCACATTTCTACCGCTATTGGATTATGCTGATTTGATCTAGGGCCATAGCCCTTTGTCCATCTTAAATAGACTGGATGTACTTTATCATAGGGCCTTCCAATTCATTACTGATCCGGCACCTGGAACACATCACTGTACCCTTTACAAATCCGTAGGATGGACCTCATCAGCTACAAGGAGACTTAAGAACTTATACATTTGGCCTGTAAACTAGTTACAAATGGTGTTCCACAATACAATGTAGACTTCTTTACTAAGTCACACAGCAATTGCACATTAAGAAAAAACAACTATATCCTCCATAACACACAGAGGGTTGCCACTCATCATGGTAAATTGACAATACATGGCATTATTCTAACAACATGGAACACATTACAGACATCTCTAAAACTGACCTGCCTGGTTAGCCATAATGTATTTAAAACACTGACTGAAAATTTATGTAAGAATCCTGTATGTGTAATGGTGCAATTACTTCAAAACGTTTTGACTATTGTAGTCAATGTACTTAAGTGATAAACTCTACTACATACCTTTTGAATGTACATTCATATGTTGTCACTCATCTCATGCACTCAAGTTTTTTTCCCATAACTGTTTTATTATTGTTCTTCTTGCTAAATCCTATATAGAATGTGACAACAGATGGGGACCTAGATATCCATCTGGTCTGCCCTGTTTTTAGCCTACCCCTTCTAGTGTCCCTAGGATATTGCATCATTGTATCTTTAACTTCCATTACTATGCCTACATTTATCCATCAATCTGCATGTTCCGATATCTACTCATTTGTAATCAACTTGTATGCTGTTTTGTAAATTATCTTGTATACTGTCCTAACCAGGACCTCCTTAAAATGAGACTGTTCAATGGTCCTCTCTTGGTAAAACAAATAACTATACTAAATAAACTAAATAAGGATACAGCAAGAGTAGCTTGAATACACTAACATAACTAGAGACTGGTTACAGATACAGACACAGTATAAAGGAAATTACAATTGAGGGAGTAGGTAGAGATGTATGAGGGTCTGAGGAGCAGTATGGCAGCTGACCAGTTGACTCACTCAGCCTATGGCCTCATGGCTCACTGTGTCCTTGGGCATGTAGCTATCCCAGAAAAATCAACAAAATACTGGGTCTATTTGCTCACACATTTACACTGTATCTACAGTACTGTATATATTGAAATTACTTCATTCTGTCAATATAGAGGAAATGAATTATTAGTAAATTGATACAGTAAAAGTAGATTCATAGCACAGTGCATACATTGAAAGTGCATCAATATGATGAATCTATGTTGACCTGACTTTAAGCTTCAGTGAAAAACAAAACAACATGAAGTGGTAGCCAGCTCTATTTGCAATGCTATAATAATTTATGGTGCAGCATGAAGCAGTATTACTCTCATTAGCTGTATGTTATCCAAGAAAGCAACATCTGCAAAATGGTAGCACGAGACATGGCCTGACACGGGCTGATATGGCTACTGTGGTGCTGGCTACCACTGTAAGTTCCTAGCCCTTACACTTCCAAAGATAGCTCTTTTTAGGGAATGGGCTGAATTTTCAGAGGGTGGTTGCACATTTTTATTGCAGACTTGTGCAGCTGTAAAAAGGTTATGTCAATGCTAGAAGGCATAAAAGTTGGTTTAACATTTGGTGCAGTTAGACTAAACTGTAGCAAAAATAATCTGCATTCATCAGAAATGACTCATGCATCAAATGTTTCACACAAGCATCCGTAAAGCAAGTAAACTGTGACAAATGGACCAAAATGTCTAAAAACAGAAACATTTAAATGTTGGCACATTTCTGAGGATGCAAGTACAACTCAAAATTGAGAGTTTTTAGTTATACTGTATATTCCCATTTGAAAATCCTGCCTATATCTTTGAAAATGGTTGATCTTGGAACTTTACGGGTAAAACTTAATGTTATGAAATGAAAACTTGGCATCAGGGCAATATGGATAAGTCCCATTAATACACTTTCAATGTATCAACTGCAACCTTTCACTGTGTATTACCTGCTCTTGTTATGTTCTTGTTATTCTGATGTTTCTACTCTGTGCCGCCTTACATGGCCCGGGTCATGCCTGAAAACGGTCCCTCAAATCAGTGCACCTACCTGGTTAACAAAGTCATAAATAAATAAATCAATACATCAATGTATTGAAAAATGTACATTTACTTTATTTTTATATTAAAGATACGTTGTGATATTTATTGGTAATGATGAGTACTGTATTAACACTTTGAAAGTTGATTGACAGAATGCACTTACATTGACCTGACATCAAGTTTTCATTTTCTTAAAAAAATGAGGTTCCTGGAGCTTTAGTTTCAAAGTTTACTTTTTAAAGACATAGGGCCTGATTCTCAAAGCTCCTGGGGCAGCGCAAGGGGCTTACATCCCAATGATTGGTGTAAGGTGCCCCATGCCCCAGGAGTGATTCACAAGGCAGCCTGCACAAAATGGGCCTTGTGCCACTCTTATGCCACACACTGGGCTGTGGTATGGCACCAGTGGCTTGCAGCAGATACAGGCTGCCAAATCCACTGAATCAGGATTCACAAAACTCTTCCAGTGAGCAAATTTCTATGTACCATTAGACCAGCCAGGGCTGACCTAGGAGACACTTAGAAATTTCACACAGAGGTGTCCTATTTGCAGAAATGTGCCATGGTCCTCCTCCCCAGGCCCGATCCCCCACTATAATACAAATGGATCCTGGGACTCCTATCTCAATTACCCACGTATAACTAATTATTATAATAAACTCCCTCCCTGGTGGAGTAACGGACCCCTCCCAATGTCCCCATTAAATAAGTATTTATTATATGCCTGGTGGTCTAGTGTACCCCTTTCTGATCCTCAATGTCCCCAAGATGTGCTAATGTATTAAAATTTGTTGGTGATCTATTGTCCTCCCCAAGCCCCAAACCCCCATTATGCTGTATTATGAAAACAATGATGGTATAGTGGCCCCCACCTCCGCAGGCAGTGTCACAACACCCCACTTCCCTATCCCCAAATAGAGCCGGTGACTTGCACAGCCCACTGCCCACCATGGCCAGCCACTGACTGAGCTCTGAATGAGCATGTGCTGTATATGCATAGTGGGTCAGAATGGGGAGGTGGGACACTGCTTGCCAGGGTGGAAGGTTGGGGGCCACTATACCACCAATGTTTTCATAATGTGACATAACAGAGGATTGGGGCCTGGGGGGGGATGATAGATCACCAGGGAATGTTAATACATTAACACATTTTGGGGACATCAGGGATTGGGAAGGGGGTACACTAGACCACCAGGGATGTATAATAAAGACTCAATTCATGGGGACATCAGGGACAGGGGTCATCTAGTCTACCAGGGAGGGGTTTTATTTTACTAAATAGTGGTATGGGGGTAACTGGGGATCTGAGGGTCCACTTGGACACCAGGGAATATTCGGGCCATTGCTGCATGGCCACCTATGACTTGGCACCATGTCCAGGTATGCCATCTGTTTGGTGCACTGCTACAGTTTCCATGAAGCTGTAGGACTTTGCCACTCATACCCTACCCAATAGAGAATCAGATGCAGGATCCTTGGTGCACCGGGTTTGCCACAGCCCTAGATCACTGCAACTTGTGGCAATCTAAGGGCTGTTTGAGAATTGGGCCATTAGGGCTCAATTGCAAAAGTCTATAAGTTCTGCAGGTCCTGGGTGGGCTGAAGATATGGCACACAGGGCTTATGGCAACCACCTGCCAACAATCAGATTTTCAATCCCATGTTGTAATTGCTGCAAGTCAGACACATTTTTCTGATCTATCTTGTGGCAGTCCCCAGGACTCATTATACAGTGCCTGCACCAAAGATTTACTGCAAGCTGCCGTAAATCAGTTAAAAGTGTTGCAACTGCATCCAACCTACCAAAATCAGGTGCAGTTGTGGCAAAGGTGATTGCACAGCTGCACCAAAGTAAGTAAGTAAGTAATTAAACTTTTATTTCTATTCTGGCACCCAATCCCGGGGGCTCTGGGCATCATTACAGTCAGGGCATGATACAGACAGTGCAACGGTTTTCTTATAACTGCTAAAAAGCAAAATAATATAAAATCAGGTCTATCTAAAAGCAGTTATATATTATCATAAAATGCCTTCTTAAAAAGATAGGTCTTCAGGTTCCCTTTAAATGCCTCCACCATTGGATGCTCCCATAAAGATATTGGCAGTGAATTCAGAGGGCGGGCTGCGCCACCTTGAGGTATGATCCCCAAGGTTTTCAATCCACCTCAGAAATTTTCAGGAGAGCCTTCATGGAGGAGCAGAGGAAAGTACTGGGGCAGCTGGGGTTAGGAGGTTAGACAGGTAACCAGGGCCCAGGCCATATAGGGCTTTGTAGGTGAGCAAGCCCACATTGAAGATGACCCTCCACCTGACAGGTAGTCACAGCAGATCTCACAGGAACGAAATCACATGGCGGGACCTGGTAAGCCCACCATCAGCCTGGCCATTGCATTCTGCACTAGCTGCACTATTGCAGGTCCTCCATTGACCCCTGAAGTACAGAGCATTACAGTAGTCCAGCCTGGAGGTCACAAAAGTGTGTACCAGTGATGGCAAATCTTTAGGTGGAATCAGGGGTTTAATTCAGGTGATATTCATTAGATGGTAAAATCCACTTTTAATAACAGATGACATCTGGGCTTCCAGAGTCAATCTGTCATCAAGGATAATGCCTAAGTTTTTCACCCTGGGGGAGGCCGTCAACAAGGTGGATCCCAGGACCAGATCTGTTACCATTCTGGAAACCTACTCATCACACCTTCTACCAGGCACAGTCACTAGCGCTTCTGTCTTATTGGGGTTTAACTTCAACCAATTAGAGGACATCCAATCCTGAATCTCAGCCAAGCATTTATTCAGCACTCCAATGACATTTCCTGTTCCGGGGCAAATGACAAATACAACTGGGTATCATTTGCCTCACAGTGAAAGCCCAGACTGTACTGTCTGATGAGCCCACCCAGGGGCAGCATGTACACCACGAACAACACTGATGAGAGAATCGAGCCTTGAGGCACACCACATAACAGGGGCTTTGAGGAGAAGGAGAAATCCCCATCACCACTCTTTGCCTTCTGTCAGAGAGATAGGACACAAACCATTTGATGATTATGCCAGTGAGTCCACAATACTCTCTAAGGTGATCCAATAGCACAGTGTGTTCCACGGTGTCAAACACTGAGGAGAGATCAAGGAGAATGAGAACTGACTATTCTCCTCTATCCTTTACCCAGAGGAGGTCATTCTGCACCAGACTAATGCTGTCTCAGTGCTGTGCCTAGCTCTGAAGCCAGACTGAAATGGCTCACAGCTGTCAGAAGCCAAGAGGTGCAACTCGAGCTGCAGAGCCACTACTTTCTCAACAACCTTCCCTACAAATGGGAATTCGGAGATAGGTCTATAATTTGCCGGACATCCAAGTCGAGCAATAGTTTCTTCAGAAGAGGCCTCACTAGTGCCTCCTTCAAGACACCAGGGAAGTACCCTTATTGAGAGCAAGCACTGGACTATCCCAGCAAACACTGGACCAATGGCCTCGGCCTCTCCCACTTCAAGACAGGTTGGGTCAGGGTCCAGTTTACAGTAAGTGGGCGGCAGCTTCAAATTCATCTCAACAACCTCAACCACCTCAACTGGCTGAAACTCCCCCCCCAGACAATAGGAATGCCTCTGCTTGAACCAGGCTGACCACTGTGGGACACGTTTTGTCCCACGGGGAGATCCCAGCCTGAATGGAGGACACCCTGTCTGAAAACTATAGAGCAAACTCTTCACACAACATGATCGAAAATGCTTTTTTCAGCTGTAGACAGACTGGATGAAACAGCCTGTCCACAGTCCAAAATAGCTAAACTGGTCAATTCTTCTCAGCAGCAATCTCCCTGGACAGGAATTCTGCCTTCTTATGGTTGATTTCCCCTGATAATCATTAAAATGATTTCTCAGGGCCAGTCTGTCCTTCATGGACCTGGTCCTCAGCATCCAACATTCCAAATTCTGACCCTTGGTCTTCATCTCCTTTGAGAGCCCCATCAAACCAAGGGAGTATCAAGCAAGAAGACCTGGGTTGTATACGAACCAGTGTGATGGCATCGAGTGCTTTGGTAACAGCTCCATTATAAGCTGCCACTGCCCCACCTATGCCAATCGCACAGGCAGTACTCATGCCAGAAAAATCTACTATCACTGAAAGTCCTTCTGTGGACAGTCCCTTAAAGGATGATAGCAGAACATTTCATTGGGGGACCCATACATGAACTCCACCTGAAGTGATCTGACCAGATGACCAATCAATCTTGATGTCAGAAACATCAAGCCCCTAGCAAGAATACCAAGTCGAAGGTGTGGCCGTTTTGATGGGTCACAGTGGTAATTTCCTGAGTCTGGCCCAGAGATGTCATGGTCTGGAGGAGTCTGTAACCAGAAAGCAAGGATTCGTCATCAATCCAGACATTGAAATCCCACAGAATTAACTATCTAGGGGACTTCAACAACCTGTCATTGATGAAGTTTGCTACCTCCTGCAGGAGATCTCCCCCAAGCCCCCAGAGAAACTCAAGCTGGATCTAAAACAGATGGCCACTCCCCTGCCCCTGCATTCCCTCCTCAGACAGTGCACCACCGAGTACCCAGCAGGGACCGACACCTCCAAAACTGGCCCAGCATCATCCACAAACCAGGTCTCAGTAATGTAAACCAGGTTGACCGAAGAAAGGGTTTGATGCAGGGTTTGACTTAAGCCCTGTGTTACCCTTTGACAATCAAGCCCATAATCTTTAGAAAGGGCTACATTTTGAAATGTTAGGGCTAGTAAGTTGATTTTTTTTAAGAATTAAAACTTTAATCAGACTGTATTGATACATCCTTTCACTACACTTTCAATGAATATGAATGTACTGGAAATGTTTTGCTGTAAAAACGTTTTTTTTTTTAAGTCTTTTTCCTTTTTTTACAGCAGATTTTTGGTTCGTAAAGAAGAGAAACATGTAACAGAGGCATGAATTGAGTTATAAACCCATGTTTTTAAGGTTGCCTAATTGCATCATACTAATTCCCCTTGGGTTCCCCAAGATCTACCATGCTTTTTGCAGGTTAGCATCAGAAGATAATAAATTATAGGCAACTGAATTGCAAACCTGTAATTCTGTCACTGGCTCTGATGACATGAAACTATGAGACTGAAACTTGAGATGATTGTACAGGTCATTAAGACTTTGAGATGGAATTACAAGCCTTTTATAAACTGGGTTCAGAACTGAGTGTTGATCTGAACAGTGTTATTAGCTGATGAGACCATGCAAGTTTTATTATAATCTCCAAGACCGCACTCTGATCTTGGTGACCTTATCACTTGATTCACTACTCTGACCCTTGTAAGTTTAAAATCCTGTTTGGTAGCACACTAGACATACTTATCTAATAAAGATATTAACTCCCTCCCAATGGAAAACACAGCATAAACACTTGTCCAGTTTATATTGCATGTTTGCACAATCCCTACATAATACCAAATAAAGGTAAAAAAGTAAAATAAATGGTTTACATTCCAATCTAATCCTCAATTCTCATGTTCACCACAACTCTATGGTAGTACTTTAACTATTTGTTTAATCCCTTACATAGTATACCAATTGTTTTTGTCCAGTACATAGCATAAATTATTAAACAAAATGTAATATTTTTACAACCATCCACAGGCTCCATTTGTCCTTTTCCCAGCCCCAAGGCTGCACATGTAGACAGCCTCTGTTTGATAATTTCCTCCTCCACCCCAACCCTCTCAATTTAAGAGCCAATCCATTTAGCAAGTTTCTGTATTTAAACTGCACATCATAAACTAAGCTTATTATCAATGCTATGAAGTCCATATTACATTTTATTACAGCATTATTAGTTTTTTCACTTTGGGGACATATTCAGAGCTGGCTGGATGTGCAGTGCAAATGGATCGCTGCACAAAGCAAATAGAGCTGGCCAGCTCTGACAGGACATTCAAACAGTATGTTCAATCAGAACAGATTGCACATTCTATTTAAATATTGGACCCCGGATGCGCAGCACATAGTAGGCGGCCGGCATGTTTGGTGCACTGCATCCAGGGTTTGGGGCTGAAGACCGCCAATGGGGAATGGATGGCACATACCAAAATGCACCATTTCCTGAAGGGTGATATTCAGCCAAAATATGCTAATGAGCTCATTGGGCATGAATGGCAGAAAGAGGCATCATTAGCATGGCTGCACCCAGTGGAATGCACCAGACAAGCCCCCTTCCAGCTCTGATCCCATTATATCGCTGTCAATGGGCCATACTTTATACAGTACTTTGCGGCCATTGGGTGTTCAGTCAGCATCCAGCTGTGGTGGTGAGTGGTGGGCTGTGCTGGTCACTGGCTAAGGGTCAGGGTGGGAGAGAGGAGCGGGGTGGCCAGACTGGTATCGGGTGGGCAGGTCCACTAGACTGCCAGAGTCTTCATCCATTGCACTGGTGTGGGGATCCGGGAGCAGGGTGGGGGTGGGATCACTACACTATGGAAACCTTTCTTTACATGGGGTATCTGTGATCGGAGTTGGGGAATGGCCACTACACTATGGAAAGTGCACGTTATATGATCGGGTGGGTGATCAGGGATTGGGGTGGGCTACTACACTATGGAAAAGACAGGGAAAATATTTTAATGTATACCATCGGGGCTGGGAGGGGGGTCCACTGCACTATAGAATACACAGGGATCATACTTTCATTATATTACAACAGGTATTGAGGCTGGGATGGGGGCCCACTACATTACAGAATACACAGAGCTCATGTTTTCATTATATATAGCAGGGATATGGGCTGGGACAGGGGTCCACTGCACTATGTAAAAGGGGAGTAATAATGTAATATTCTATATCGAGAATTGGGGCTGGGTGGGGGTCCACTACACTATGAAAAAGGGACTATTATTGTGCTTGCTGACATCAGGGTTCAGGGCTGGGAAGGGCCACTACACTGCTTGCAATGGGATTCATCATGTAACATTCTACAAGGGATCAGGGCTGGGAGGGGATTAGGTGATTGGCCTTGGCCATTCGCAGGAGCACCACCATGACTGGCACAGAGTTAGAATAGGGTTTTGGGTGCATGTCTTTGTGCCAGCGCAACCAGTGGTGTCTTTGCCAGGGTGATTTTGAATATTGTAATGTAGGGAACATGCATGAGGGACCCCTCATTTGCATGCCCACATCACAATATTCTGTGCTGCAGTACAGTTGGGTTTGCATGGCACATTGGGGGCTTCTGAATGTTGTCACATCACTGGTGGCCATCGCAAGTCCAGAGATGCACAACAGCATCTAAGGATACGCTGGGCATCTCCTTTGAATATGTGGGCCTTTATGTTTTTTGATCAGCTGGTTCCAGTTCAGTGCAGTATCACTATCCGGCATGAGCAGTACTGAAATATTCAGGCTGTAAACAAGATTGGACTGAGCAGAGGACAGCTGATTTTAAAAGGTAAAGTAACAAACTCATAACGTTGTTATAAAGCCGAATATAGACTTTATAACATTGATAAAAAGTCACTTTATGATTTTTTTTTAAATATATTATAATCCCAATTAACTGAATGCAAGGGGACAAGGAAAACATTCCAATAATCAGGTTTTTGGATAAATGGAAGACAACATGGAGCTATGTTAAAATAGATGTATATTATAGTACATTGCACACTAGTATTAAAACTATGGATTACAGAACAGTAATTGAAGTTTAATTAATTAAAACACAGTACCAAGCTGTACCAGAATAAATACCATAGCTAAATAGATCTAGTGTTCTGTGTTAGACAGTATTATTATCTGAATCAGTTCTGTACCTGAATAAATAAATAGAAACTCAGATAAAGTGGAATCACAGCACTTCAAAAAACTTAGTTATAGTCAATTGTTTTTCCCTTTGCTGTTGTTTTTTTTTTTTTTTGTGCTTGCATTCGTAATTTTCTGAACAGGAGGGTTTGAACACAATCCATGTCATCCTGACATTCAGCCCAGGCAATGCATCTGTTGAATGCTGTGATGGCCTCACACACTGTGGGGATTAGAGCAACACAGCCAGACTGTCTGTTCTCCTCTTCGTCATCTTCTTTGTCATCGGGTGCATCCATGACAGAGGGGTTATTCTGGGGAATGTTAAAGATGTCATTGTCCATTAAATTTCCGCACCCATCATCATGCTTGTCACAGGTAACCCACTCCTCCATGACTTCTGCACTGCATTTAATTTCTTGTTCCAACTGCTGAATATTTAAGGTAGTCTCTAGTTGCTGGTCTGGTGGCTACTAGCTGTTTTCAGTTTAATTTTCATTGCTGACTTCTGGTGTGGGTTCACGGTATCCATTGATATGGGCAACGCTATTTGAGTGACTCAAAATAAGTAACTCAAATTGCGTGCCCGATGAAAGAGCGACCATCAGAGAATAGCGAGGGGGAAAGAATAGCAATTCTAAGGCACACAAAAGTGAGGAACAGTAAATGGTTAGGGAAAGTTGTGCACGATAAAGAAAGCAACTGAACAGGCAACTGCTGAGCTGGATGCTTGGTGTGGTGGTTAGGATGACTGCCTGTGATGCATATGGTACTGGGTTCAGGACTGCATGTGGGTGAGTGTTTTTTTCTATGGTGATAGTTTGGCACTTTGTTTTATTTTATTAATTTATGCCCTTCCATTCCCCTGAGATTCTTACAGCAATCACGGATTGTCCTTCCCCAAGTAGTCCCCTCTGGCATTTCCCTCATTATCCCAGTGTCTGCACCCCACCTGGAATGCACCCTCCACATAAATCACTGGGTAGATAGCCTGGTTTGTTTCAGTGGTGTGGTGGCAGTTTTGTTTTTCGTGTAGTGCTAATCACCGATTCTGTTTTTGCGATTAGCACTACTGTTATTTCTCTGTCGCCTATAAATCGTCACTGTTATGACATGGAACCAGGTTCAGTCAGCACCTGGGATTTTTCCCAGCATTTTTTGATAGTGTCCTTCCTCATTTCAGCCCAGGATTCAGCAAGCAAATAACAGGCATCTTTGACATGAAGCTTTTTTATAGGCATCTGCTAGTGTCAAGTCATTGTTTTCCTTGGCCAGAACACTCACCAGCAATTCCCATGGTAAAGTCTTTTAGAGCTGCAAAATATCTTGGGCTATAACTTGGATGTAGTGTTAGCCAGTAGAAAAACACATCAGATGGCTCCATCTGGTGTGCACAGCTGTTCCAAATCAGGGTGTACTCCTGCATTGTCATGGAGTACACTTGCTCAGGGTGGGAGGTTAACAGACCTATGTGGGCTCGTACTGAAGGAAGAAACTCAGTGGAATAAGGTTTTAAAATGTCAGCATCCATCCATATGTTACTCCGCTGTGTATGTGACTGGCAAAGTGTTCATATTGGTGTTATTGGAACAGCATGGCTTAAATTACTTGTTGATGATAACAAGTTCAATGCAATGAGTGCTAGTGGCATTTGCACAACAAAGGACTGTAAGTCTGTCTTTATCTTTTTAAACGGGTGCTGACTTTCTGTAGAAGACAGTGCTAATTTTTTCGGGCAGCAATTTCCCGTTGCTGCCCATTTCATCAGCACTATAAATTTGTTCATGAGTTAGCCCTTCAGCAGCCATCAACTGACACATTTTAATACTGAAAGGTGCAATGCTAGCAGAAGATGCAGACAGGACCTCACCCGCAATTGACAGTTGCCTTGTGCCATGGCGATTTTTAAATCTGCTTAGCCACTCATCATTTGCTCCAAAGGCATCATCAATTCTGTTGAGGTTTCTGTGAAGCTCACTAGCCTTTGCTTTCAGGATGGGGCCAGAAATGGGAGTGCCTTTAACACAGTCTGCATGAACCACAAATAAAGTGCTCAATCCAGGGCTTCATCTTTGCTCCCTTTCATTGATTTCCTCTCAGTGGGACCTCACCTATCCACTGTTGCAGTGTATTCATGGATTTTCTCTTGCTGTGCAAATGTCACACACCATGGCATTCCCAATGTTAAACCTTCTAGAAATCCCATCAATACAGTTGTCCCTTGTCCATACACAGGAGCACCCGCAACTTCTGTGAGATATCTAAGACACTCTGCTTTCTCTTTGTGGCCATTGCTGCTTGCAGGATTACAATAACTGACTCTGGTGTGCTACGTAAGTGTTTAACAGGATGCTCATCAAAACTGCTAGTAGTCACTATGTGCCTGTAAAGGAAAAACAGCTGCTGTTAACTGCTGTTAATTGGGGGACATACCGCAGGTTTCGGATAATCCAGTGGTTTGGTTAACTGGGTTTCAGTTAATCGGGGTTGTACGGTATTGAAATTCAGTAAATGGGAGGGCTCTAAAAGTGTAAGGAGAGGGGTGGGGCTGGGACTGCCAAAAGGAGGATGCCTGAGGAGGGGAGTTGGAGGGTGACTGGCAAATCAAGATTGTGGTTGGTTTTGGAACACAGCAGTATTAAAACTGTAAGTTACTTGCTAAATAAAACACATTTTTATTGTATGCTTGGTAATAGATGTAACTAATAATGACAGCATGGTTACAGAATATAGTTTGGTTCAATTTTATAGAGGCATAGCCCATAGGTATTTATTTGAAGTTAAAATAAACAAGAAAAACAGACATTTGTACAGAGAAAGAATGATTAAAATTACAACTGACAAGAGATGCACAGAAAAAGAATATACAGTACATATACAGGGATTAAAAACAAGTAACAATTTTAAAGTGTATTTCTCCAGCTAGTCAGTGCAAAGGAAGCCATATCAAACACAACAGACTGTCTAATACACGAAAGTAAATACACAACCTTATCTGTATCAGAGTCCAAATGTCTGTTATATAGCAAATATAGAAACATAGATTTTGTCATCAGAAAAAGATGTTTCGGCCCAACCAGTCTGCCCCCTTGTTCCTGCTTGCAAAGGGCCCACCCATTTCATAGAGGCCCTGAATGAGAAGAATAGTGCAAAAGGCATGCCTAGTATTTGTCATGCACTATTAAAGTACTGCAGCTGCACTGTATTGGCAATTTCATGCAGAGTGCTTCTTGCTTGGAAAATAACTGAAATTGTAATCTGTCCAGAGTTTTATGATGATCTGAGTTGGCAGATTGAGCTATGTCTCTAAGCCCACCCAGATTTAAAAAGTTTGTATAGAAATAACACAATCTGTAATCCTAGCAATGTCTTCTTTATAAAGCAACGTCAAGTGTTAGTTCCATAAACACTGAGCTAACTTTATTTCTGAACTTGGGGCCAGTTTATCCTCGTGTCAATGCCCAGATTTTGAGCTTTATATGACACTTTACGTCCCCATCCTATTTTGTTATCAGTAATGTTACTGGATCCAAGTGTTTTTGTGTAAAAGGTTTTTGGGCAAGAGGATAACCTCCCTTTGTCATATACCTTTCCAAAAAAATGAATCAGGCCAAAAAACTAAGGATGGAAACTAAACCAGATTCAGCCCTTAACTGAGCACCTGTAATATAGTTTGGCAATTATCATATCCTTCTCAGAAAGTTGCTATGCAAACTTTCTAGAAAAAAACAAGCTTTTTATCTACTCCCCAAACTTCCATCCCATAAAGTATATCTGTCTTAATTTTAGCATTCAACACATTTAGAATAACTTCAAATGAGCTTCTTGCTTAAGAATTATAGAACTTAAGTGACAGTGCTGCCAAAGAGTTAGAGTTCAGACAGAGTCAGCAGAAATCACTTAAACAATTAGAAAAGGTACTGGGGCAGAGAAAGTGTTTTGGCAGCTTAGTTGTTGTGGTGGTGGTGGAGGGATTTTGTGTTCTTTACAAATGTGGCAAGATCAGGCAAAATATTAATGACATTGCAGCAGTGGCAAGGAGGGAGAGGAAAAGTTACAAAACTGCAAGGCACTTGGGAAAGACTGCACCACCCAAAAGTAACCAAAACAATAAAACAAAAAGTTGCACAAAAATAACAAAAGAAAAACAAAAGTACTGCTGAATACATTTATTGTGCTGGCAGTAACTGAACAGACAAACAGACCCCAGCACTTTGAATCCTTGTGGATTCTTCATCAGAGGGAGGGGGGACTCAATAGTGCAATGGGAGTTTATAGAAGTGCATTTAAAGTGATACAGACATACAAAACAACTAATATACTTTAAGTAGATGCAAAGAAAACATCAGAACAATAATAAGGTAAAAAGATAGTAGCAAACAAGAGTTTATTCTAAAGCAAGTGTCCCAAATCAGTACTTTAGCAAAATAATACAGAAAAGTTCAAATGTTTATTGCTCTATGAGCCTGTGAAACTGAGGATTGGGACCCAACAGAAATTATCCGAAAAACTCCAGGGTGTCTAAAAATGACAAAAGGACAGTTAATATGTAACATAATATTAGCATAGATTAAGAGATCATAAAAACAAATTAAGAAAAGGCAGCTGGTAGAAAACAAATAATACAGGGTAGTAATTTAAGTAAAGGAGAGAATATCTCAAGCATCATTAAGGCCACAAGGGTAAACTGCTTCCAAGGTGAAAATTAATCTGCTGTCATGTTGTAGAAGAATTCATCTGTTACCTATAGTATTGACCCTAATGTGATCAATGCCCATAAATTTAAAACTATTTAAATTGACCCTGTGATGAACACACCAGGGGCTTCCAACAGGTCTGCCACAATGTTCATTCAGGATAGAACAGACATGTTTCTGAATCCTCATCTTGAGAGGATGAGTGGTCATGTATATACATAAAGAAGGGCAATCACACCAAAGTGCATACACTGCATAGGTTGTATGACAGGTGATAAACTCACATATCTCAAAAGTGGAATGATTGGTGGGGCTGGTAAATATATTGCCCTGAATCATATATTTGTATATGTTGCAATTACTACACCTATGTGACCCACAGGTACTCACTGCTGACACTGACTTCCGGGCACTATGACCAGATTTAAAATAACTTTTAACCACTATATCCTTAATGTTAGGACCATTTTTATACACTGCTCATGGTAAATCATCTACAATGTCCCTCAGGTCAGAAACAGCATGGAGTATATGCAGAATTGTTTCAAGGTACCAGCAATCCTGGGGCAAATAAGTTTTACCCAGTAATGAAATGAATCCTGTCATCATTGTTATTCCCATGGTTTCTTGGAATAAGAAGAGATTGACAGTCCTGAGAAAGGGCAAAGGAGTTTGCCTCCTGTAATATACCAGGATCATAATCTGTATTCTAAAATCTATCTGTTAACTCATCCACCTGGTGGGTGTAGCTGGAAACCAGGGAACAGTTTCTGTGTAATCTCAGGAACTGTCCCTTGGGTTTACTAGGTATGAAGTTGGGAAGATGACAGCTACTGGATCTGAGAAGGGTATTCCCAGCCATGGGTTTATGAAAGTTCTCTGGAATAATGGAACCATCAGGAGAAACACTTAATTTGAGATCCAGAAAGGCCACACTGAGAGGGGATCCACATGATGTATAAACCGAAGATTGAAATAATTACAATTGAGGCTAGCAACAGACTTGTTGGCCTCCACAAGACTACCCTTCTGGATACATTGTTTATCGTCTATGTACCTAACTCAGTATTTGATACTGTCTTGGGGCTCAATGGAGGCAATGGAGGCCACCCTGCAGGCAGCAACAGATGTGGGGTGTGTGCCTTGGGGTTATCAACCCTAACGCTCACACCATTCTCATGCACTGTATCCATTTCAGCTTATTTACTCATGGAATGGGATGAGCATTAGGGCTGACAAACCCAAAGCACCCTTCATTGCCTGTTGCTGCCTGCAGGGTGGGGAGGGTGTTAGGGTTGCAAACCCTAACACCACCACATTTCCCTACTGTTGTGGCTTCAGCTCTAACTAGTGTATTAATAGTTTATAGCACCAGTCACTTCTTTGTGAAGTTTTCTCATATGACTCCCACCTTTTCTTTTTAGATCCTCACAAATTGCAAACACTTTGCTTGAAAGGTCAGATTTTGGTGCGATATTGAGTGCAAACTGGCCTCGTTTCTTTACCCATTTGCTACCATGTACCTTACTGCAATATACAGTGGTTTTGGTTGTTTGACAGTTGTGAACATGAAATGGAGGTAATGAAGAAAATACAGGTGGCTTGTAATATGGCTAGCTTTGTGAACACTGTGTTTGGTGATCCAGAAGGTGGTAATCCCTGCTGAGCAATGATGCAGTGACTGAACAAGGAGCACAGCAGGTTACAAATAAAACTGTTTACAAATCTTTAGAGAAATTAGTGCTCAAAGGATGGAGATTGTACTGGCACAAAATCACTTTAGAAGCATGTGTGATTGTGAAGAGAATCCCGTGTGGCTTCTTCATAACCAGGAAGCCTACTTATGGGACTGACGACCAGACCTTCATGCAGAAATGGCACATGTTAATGAAAAATGCAGGACTTGAATCAATCAAGTTGATCCTAGTTGATTCAATCCTGGTAAGAGGAAGTTTAACTAAAGATACTGAAATTAAAGAAAAATAACTTCAAGATATGCGTACAGTTGGGGAATTTGAGAAATATAAAAAACAACTGATGTACAAAGTAATGCATTATGATGTGCAATTTAAAAAGCAAAACAAAAAGTTTGACTGGGAGGAGGAAGATTATAGACTGGGGCATGTGTCTGACTGGAGTAACAACAAAGTGGTCAGCACACCTGTGACAACAACCAGCTTAAACTAACAACCAGCGTGAACTAAGGTCAATATTATGGAACAGTAACTCTGCTGATGATAATACAATACTAGATTATACATCAGGCCCCAGTGATACAGATAATAATCTGGAGTTTTTCCCCAAGTGCGGAATCAGCATCTTCCTCTGAACCAACAGCAGCAATCACCCCCACCTGTAGGAACAGCAAGAGAAAAACAGGTTTCAGGGACCTTATTTTCAGGGAAGAGGACAAGGGGAGGCAAGGCATGGAAGAGGTCAGAGGTTACAGATATTAAATGACGTGTGCCAGAAATTTACAATTGTAAATTTGTCAAAGTATATTTTGACACCAGATGAAGAGTCTGTGCTAAATAAAGGACTTTCTTTTTCTTTGACAACTAACCTTAATCAGTTTGAAACAGTAGTAGATTTACATTGTTTTGCCCATAGAATTACACTGAAGACTATATATGGAACTGATGCTACTGAACAGAATATGATGCTGCATTAAAGGTGGGGGAAGTGGCTAAAATTCGCTCCGTGGAGTGATTTGTGGAGTAACGTGGAATCTGTGAAGAGCTCTGCAACACGAAGTGGAGTACTTTGTTTCATAATGGGGAATGCAAAGTTAATTGACACCAATAACCTCCCATTATTCCACCTTCCCCAAATCACTTCTCCACCAATTTAAGGCGAAGTAAATTGAAATCAATGTACTTCACATCGCATCACTTTACTTTGTTATTGAGCTCCAAGGCAAATATGCAGTGCTTCATGGGATTGCAGGTCACATGGGCTCTAGATTGTTCTGCACAGCCTCAGTTCTGTGTATAGTGTGTGTAGTGGAAGATAGAGACAATTTCAATTTCAGAGCTCTGCAATTCAAATCCTCTAAAAGCTGTTAAAAAGCCTTTTTGAGCTTTTTTTTTGCTCAAAATTTAGTGCATCAATTGTAGAAAATCCTCCTGTGCTCATATCATTGAGTGTTTATTGTTTGTGTGTGGATTTTGAATGTTAATTTAGAACAATCAGTCTGTGTACTGTGAAGTGTACTTTGGGGGAGGAGCGTATCTGTGGTGTAGGTAGATTAACTGGGAGAAAAAGGCAGTCTTTCTGTTGTGGTTACATTTTTCTTGTATAACTGCTAATGTACACACAGTAATATTTTCAATAATTCTTGACATTATTTTGCTGATTGTAGTGGTGCAGCAGTGTATAATTTTAGTTTGTTTAAAACATTTGGTTATATTGCTAAAGGTTTTCAATTTGCTATGCAATACTTGTAGTGTGTGTGTGTGAGTGTGTGTGCGATGCATACCATTAAATCAGACTTTCATTGTGCCAGAGTAATTGCAGCAGTGTGAACCTGCTATCCACCACACCTGCATGAATTTTTTATACTACTTTGTGGCACATTATCTTTACTGGAAGTGGACTGTTACTGCCTTTCACTACCTCCCCAACCAGCAAAAGGTATTCTTTTCCAGATTTGGATTTGTGACTTCTGAGCACTGATTAGGTGTTGTTGTGACTTTGCATCTGACTATGCATCTCTTGAGTGTGCAGTGCAACCTTAATCTGTCTGTGCATTTGCAGTATACCATTAATTCTGGGAGACTTTGCATTTCTGTTACCTCTCATTCCTTCAAAACTGTGGAATCTAGACCAAACGTAACATTCGGGAATACACACTATTCTGAGACTGTGTGTGCACACTGGTCGCATGATGGGTGCACCATTATGGGGAATTTTTTATTACCTACATTTCATTTCACAGACTGAGAATTTCTGTACAAGACAGTAGCATTTTTCAGGATGAAAATTAATTCTGGTGACTGTGTGTGACTACTGCATGCATGACTGATTGTGCCATTAATTCTGGGAGACTTTGCATTTCTTGTCACACTCTCATTTCACTTCGTCAGAACAGGGGAATTTTCTGGACACAAGACAGTAGCATTTTGGGGTTGCAAATTAATTGTGGTGAGTGTATGCAGCCACTGCTAGCATGACGCAATGCACCATTAATTCTGGGAAAATGTGCTTTTTTTGTTACCCTCTCATTTGACTTCACCAGCACTGGGGAATTTTCTGGACATAAGACAGTAGCATTTTGGGGATGTAAATTAATTCTGGTGACTGTGTGTGACTATCTGCACGCATGACTGCATATGCCATTAATTCTGGGAGACTTTGCATTTCTTGTTACGCTCGCATTTCACTTCATCAGCACTGGGGAGTTTTCTGCACTCTAGACAGTAGCATTTTGGGGTTGCAAATTAATTCTGGTGACTGTGTGTGGCCACTGCTTGTATTATACAGTGCACCATTAATTCTGGAGACTTTGCATTTGTGTTACCCTCTCATTTGACTTTGCCAGCACTGGGGAATTTTCTGGACACAAGACAGCAGCATTTTGGGGATGCAGATTAATACTGGTGACTGTGTGTGATGTGACCATGTCCATTGCATGCATAACTGAGTGTGCCATTAATTCTGGGAGACTTTTCATTTCTTGTTGTGCTCTCATTTCACTTCATCAGCACTGGGGAGTTTTCTGGACACAAGACAGAAGCATTTTGGGGATGCACATTAATTCCGGTGACAGTGTGTATGGAGGCACTGGGGGTCTGCCAATATTGCTGCAATGCTGTTTTACTTTGCATTTAGTCAGAATGACAATGTGAAGTAATAATTACAAGGTGAAGTGAGCCTTTCCTGTTGGCCACTCTGCATAGCAGAGTGACAACACAAAGTTACCACTTCACGTTCACTTCACCACTGGAATTTAATTGCAGTGCATCTCTATGCAGCATGAGATCACTAATGTGGACAATATACCTGTTAATATCAAATTAAGACCTAAATCTAGCTATTGTCCTCCTTTGACTCCAGCTGTGATATTTTTTTTAAGAAATGTGAACAAAATATTGTTGATTTAAGGAGTTCCCCACCACCCAGATGTTTTAACAATTGTACAAAAAATAACAGATTCCTCTAAATAACCTGTCTGCTAACCAAGCAATTGTAATAAAGAATGTGGACAAGGGTGGAGCAGTAGTCATTATGGACAGGGACAAGTGCTGTATGTTGCTGAAATCAATCATCAGCTTTCTGATATTTCCTTTTATCAAAAATTGCCTCACAATATCACAAGTGATTAAAAAATGAGAATTGATTTTATCTTGGTAGAGGGTTTGTTATGGGGGTACATTACTAAAGCACAGCACAGGGCTTCCTTGGTTACACATCCGATAATTCTCACTATGTATTGTTTACCAAAAATACATAAGGACCACATAATCCCCCACGTGGTCCAATTATCTCAGGGGAAGGGTGGCTTACTGAGCCTTTATCAGGGTTCATTGATGCCCACTTGCAACCATTAGTCCAGAATTTGCCTTTATATCTGAAGGATTCTACACAAATTGTTAACATTGTTGAATCTTTCGAAATTTCTGATGATTGTTTATTTGCAACATTAGATGTGGAGGTGTTATACACTAACATCCCACAAAAAGGTGGGCTAGAAGCCCTAGAGTACTATCTTAATCACAACCATACCCACATGAAGTTCCCACTGAATACCTGCTGCATTTGGCTGAACTTGTATTGGGATCTAATATTTTCTTATTTCAGGGCAACTACTATAAGCAGGTTAAGGGTACTGCAATGGAACCACAATGACTCCTGTTATGCAAACATGTATGTGGGTAAGTGGGAATAGGCCTGGGTGAAAGCGACATCACACATCCATATTTTTCATATCTGGATTTGTGGTGTTGCTTTATTGATGACATTGTAATGGTGTAGAAGGGTCTCATGAAAAGTTCACTGAGTTTGTCAGTTGGCTGCATACCACTAATGAACATTTACGATTCAAAGCAAATGTTAATTCACATGAAATAAATTTTTGGACCTTAGGATTTACAAAATGGGGGTATAGGTAGTCTCTGTTTACTAAACCTACAGATGGAAATAGCCTCCTCTTAGCTAGTAGTTTCTATCCTAGACATATACCCCATAATATACCCAAGTGACAACTGATAACAGCAAAAGGAATTGTACTAAAATGATGATTATGAAATACAGAAAGGATTGCAAGTTCAGAGGTTCAGAGAATGAGGTTATGGACAGGCCACAATACAAAAACTGTGGATGCTGTAAATGGCATACCCAGATCAATCAGTTTGATCCAGAAGACTTTGAATCAGGGTGAAACAGACCAGTATCAGGAGACTGGTTGTGTGACTACATTTAGTACACAGAGCTCTGAACTAACAAACATTTTAACATAAAATTAGGTAATCTTGAAAACAGATGAGAAAATAAAAAAAAAACATGTGGGTGATGGTCCAAAGATGATTTTTAAGAGTGCTTCAACTGTGAGGGACAAGATAGTTAGGTCATACTTGCCCCGGAACAAAAAAATAATTCATTGTGGTTAATGCAGCCTCCTGTTGGAACAAAGAAATGTGGGAAATGTAAGTTTTGTCCTCATGTACAGGTAACAAACACTTTTAAGAACCCAATAACAAAATAAGTGTTTAAAATAAAAGATCTCATCCTGTTTCATACCACAGCTGTAGTGTATCTATTACAGTGTTCCTGGTTATTTTTTAAATAGGATGAACCACAAGAGAATTCAAAGTGAGGATAGGGGAACACTTAAGGGCTTTAGAAAAAAACAGATATGCCTTATGTGTAGCTCAGCATGTTACAAGCTGAAGAGACCCACACAAGAAACATGATATTAAATTCACAATCGTTTGGAGAAAGTGGCTGTGGGTCCGAAAGGTGACAATTTGGAACAGATTATAGGGCAGAGAGAAAAAATTCTGGATTTTTATTTTAAGATCCAGAAGGTATGAGCCTTAATGATAATAGAATTAGCAGCATTTTTGTAAAGCAGTGTGATGAACACCTGAAAATAAAATAAAATGAAATATATTTTCATTATTTACAAGATCCACTTAAAACAGGAATAAGAATTTTTTTTTAAATACATTTTATATCTTTGCAACACAGGTTCTTTGAAAAGAATGAATCAATTCCTTGTATAGGTGGCTTTAATTACTAGATGGAGTAGAAAATGTGTACTCATTACCTTAAAATATCCACTGACATTTAAACGTTGTCAGTGGCTATGATAACTAGTTCCAAGCCATTCTTAGTTTTAATTGAAAGTATATGTACCTCAGATAAAATTATTACTTGCAGATGTTAATGTTTTAATTGAGTTGCATGAGTTTTACACATATGCAAGTGGGTTATGTGCTATATAAACATTGTGATGCACTAGCCATTTATCTCTGATGAAGCCTGGTGGGTAACCAGTAGAGATGGGTGAAACTGACACAATTCATTCTGTGCAAATTTTGTGGAATTAGCTCATTTTGTGAAATTTTTCATGGAGGCGATATGAGAAATTCTACCCTAATATAAACTGAATTTCACCTGCAAAGTCCACCCAATAACGGTGGAATTGTACACACAAAATGTGAAATTCTGCACCCTGAACAGATCACCCATGGGTCACCCCATAATAAATTTAAGAAAAAAAATCTTGCTTGCAGTAAAACCCCCAACCAAAACAACCCTCCCCATGTCCAGTATTGCCTGAACCCCCCATCAATTTTCAACATGTATAATATTATCCCTGGTGATCTAGTGAACCCCTTTTCCATCCCAATTCCAGATTCATCCCCTTTTCTCAAAATGTAAGTTTTTTAAATATTCCCTGGTGGTCTAGTGAACCCTCCTCCCTATCCCCGATAGACCCCCTTCTCCATTATGTTTTGTTTTACCTGACCTGGTGATCTAGTGGTACTTCACCCCCCACCCCAGCAGTTAGTGTCCCACCCCACTCAATACCCCATTCCAAACAGAGCAGGCAACTGGCACAGCAATCCACTTTCCTCCATGGCTAGCTGCCCATTCAGATGTGAATGAATGAGTGTGTGCTGTGCTGTGCATGTGCTCATTCATTCATATAAAAAAATAACTAAACCCTGGTGGCAACCGTCCCTCCCCAACCCCATGACCCATCTGCCCGTGTGTTTTTTTTAGGTATTATTCCCTGGTGGTCTAGTGGCCCACCCACCCCCAACCAACCCAGTAAGTAGTATCCCACCCTGTTCCACCATTCCTAAACAGAGGGCCACTGGCACAGCTTTCCACTCTCCTCCACAGCCAGCAGCCCTCAGACATGTGAATGAATGAGCATGTGCTGTGCTGTACATGCACGCATTCATTCATATAAAAAAATTAATAAATTAACCCTGGTGGCCAGAGGTCCCTCCCCCCGACCTCATCACCTGTCCGCCTGTATTTTATTTTTTTAAAATATTATTCTGTGGTGGTCTGGTTGCCCATCCTGCCCCCCAACCCAGCAAGTACTGTCCCACCCCACTACCCCCATCCCAAAACAGAGCGGGCCACTGGCTCAGCCCTCTGCTGTCTTCCTCAGCTGGCAGCCCACTCAGATGTGAATGAATGAATGAGCATGTGCGCATGCGCTCATTCATTAATTTACATTTCAGTGTGCTGCCAGCCGTCAGAAAGCAGAGGGTTGAACCAATAGCCCATTCTATTTTAGGATGAAAGTGGAAAGAACAGTAGATCCTGGGACAGTAGATCACCAGGAATAATATATTTTTTTAAACTATAGCGGACAATCTTTTATTTATTTATTGAATTGTTTCACCAGAAAAGATACACTGAGCAACTTAATGCTCATCTCACGGTACATCCTGGGGGAATGGGAGAGGGATGTACAGAGTGAGAGTTCTTGGATACATACATAACAGATGGTGAATACATACATACATACAGTTACAAAACAGGTTCATGGCAATTGAGTACATAATAGGCTGATGCAACAGTTACTGTACTGGCAGTTCATAGGAGCAGGATACATATAGAATCGGTACAGAGACCAAGCATAGGATGCATGGTTGACAATGCATACATTACAGGCAGTTCATTAGTGATGCAGATGCAGCAGGGTAAACACATAGGATCCAGTCACCCTTTCTAAGAGCTAGTCTATAAGGGGTAGTATAAGTACCGGTGGGGTGGGGGGATAAGAAAAGGACAGCGAGAGGGAGAGAAAAAAGTGAGAGGAAGACAGGGAGACAGGTATGCAAGGAGGGGGTCAGGAGCAGGTACAGGTAGGTGTAAGGTAATTGTTTAGAGCAGAGCTATGGGTACTGTATGTAGGACGGAGGAGTGGTGGATTTGTGGAGGGAGTGCATTCCACATTTTAGGTAAGTGGTAAGAGAAGGCTTTTTGGCCAGACTAAGTAGTTCTGCAGGGGACTGAGAGGGTATGAGTGTCAGCCTGGGATCTCAGAGAATAGAGAAAGTGGGTAGGGGTGCCAAGAGAGGAGGAGAGATATAAGGGGAGAGATCCAAGCCAGAATTTAGAGATGAACTTAGCACCATGTAGCGCATGCCAGGAGTGTAGGGGAAGGAGGTTGAGAGAGTGGTAGAAGTCACAATGATGGGTGCAGGAAGGGGCATCAAGAGAAAAATGACAGAAGGAATTGAAGAGAGAGTCCAATCTGGATAGGTGGGACTGTGGGGCAGCATCATAGACTATGTCGCAGTAGTCAAAAATGGGAGTCATTATCTTCTGTACCAGCTCATGCCTAGTGGTGAGTGGGATGCAGCTGCGGTTTCTGTAAGGTCCCCAAGCTTGGGCTTAGTTTTTTTCAGAACTGCATCAATGTGTACAAGAAGTCAAGGTGTCTGTCCAGCCAGATGCCGAGATACCTAATAGAGGAGGAGTCCTCAAGAGCAGTCCCATCAAGGGTGTGAAAGGTGGGTAGTGATTTAGCCTACTGAGTCTCTGATATATGCCAAAGGACATGGAGACTGTCTTCTTGGCATTTAGAAGAGTTGATGAGAACTAAACCAGAGTTGGACTTTAGTGAAGTCAGACTGGAGCCTGTTAGTGACATCAGCAACAGTATTGCCAGAGGTAAACAATACTGTATCATCATACATGTGGATGCTGGATGAAGTGCAAACCAGGGGGGGTCATTCAAAAGATGGAGAACAGAACTGGGCTAGCACTGAGCCTGGGGGACTCCAGTGGTTATAGGCTGGGGGTAGAGATAGCATCAGCTATTCATACTGATTGTGACCTGCCGGACAGGTAGGCACTGAACCATCCTGTAGCAGAAGGGGATAGTCCAGCAGCTGAAATTTTGTGAAGGAGGAGGAGGTGACAGACAGTGTCAAAGGCTTTGGCCAGGCCTACAAAGATAGCTGAGGTAATGTGCCCTTTGTCAAAGCCAGAGGAGATGGTCTCAATTAACCTTAGCAGAGAGGAGGTGGTGGTAGAGTGGGATTTCCTGAAGCCAGACTGGAAGGGGGCGAAAAAAACGAGTCAGAGAGAAACAAGGAGAGTTGGATGAGGGCTATTTGTTCTGTAATTTAGCTAAGGTTGGCAGTAGAGAGATAAGACAATAGTTCCAAGGAGAGAAGGGATCACCCCCCTTCGGGAGGCGGAGGACAACAGCATGTTTTCAGACAGAGGGCACGGTGGCAGTCTCAAAGGAGAGGTTTAGTAACAGGGAGATTGGGAAGGCTATGGCAGGAGTGAAGAGGTAGAGGAGCCTAGAATCAAGGCCATCAGGCGAGGAGCCTTTGGTAGGGTTGAGTGCCAGGAGAGCTTGAAGAGTAGTGTCAGGAGAGACAGGCGAAAAAGGAGAATGGGGGTGTGAGGTCGGGAGGAGGGGGATGGGGCAGAGGGAGCAGAGGGGGAGGGACAGTATTGGGGAACATGGGGTGGAAGGAAGAGCAGTGGAGGATGTTCAGTGAATGGGGCATAAATGGAGCCAACAGGGCAGGGGATGGGCTTGGGAGGGTGCTTAGCAGAGAAGAGGCACAGGTGGTGAAGTGGAGTTGAAGCATTCAGCAATGGCGATAGGTTGGAGAGTACAGAGTGATTGTGCCTGAGGATGGGAGGTGGAGGGTAGAGGATGGGAGAAGAGGGATTGAATGACCTTCCAGAATTTAGAAGGGTTGTTTGTAGTTTGGAAATTAGACTTGAAATGCTTGGCTTTGGCAAGGTGGATTGCTTTAGTGCAGCCATTCTAAGTTCATGGTAACATTGGTGATCTCCAGGGCAGCTGGAGACTTTGGCTTTGCACCACACAAGGTCATGAGTATGTTGGCAGGCAGAAGTGGCCCAGGGAAGGTGCTCGCCATGGACCCTGGTTTTATGGGGTGGGGCACAGGAGTTCCAAACCTGTAGAAACTTAGAGGTGAAGTAGGAAAGGGTCTTGTCAGCTGATGCTGCTGTGATAAGGGGGGACCAGTCTGCTTGTGCAAGGTTGTGGAGCAAGGATTGCAGGTCAAGTGATGCAAAGGGTCTAGTGAGAAAAGATTTAGCTGGGAGTGTAGGCCTATGTATTTTCCGCACTACAAAGGTCATGTGGTGGTCACTGATAGAGTCTGGTTGTAGCTCTGAGGCCATTATTTGATGGGGATGGGAGGTGAGGATCAGGTCCAGCAGGTAGGGGTTTAGTGTTTTAAGGTTTAGATGAGTGAGTTCCATAATCAGCTGATGGAGGTTTAAGGCTTTGATAGTGGAGCAGATATTAGCAGCGATGGGGCCAGCCAGCTTAGATTTAGGTCACCCAGGATGAATGGCAAATGAGGAGAGCTTTGAGTCCAAGTCAGTGACGTTGGAATGTGGCTGACCAGGGCGACAGTAAACTCCAGCAATAAAGATGGGGACTGTGTGAGGATAGGAGATTTTTAAAAGGAGAGCCTCATGGGACGACTGAACAGAAGCTGTGAAGGAGGGAGTGATCTGGAGGGTAGAGGAGTTATAGATAGCCACATCGCCACCTCGCCCAGTCCTGGCCTGTCTAGATATTGTAAAGCCAGGGGTAGTGATAGCATGGTCTGGAATGGTTTTGGGCAGCCAGGTTTCAGTGATCACAATGATATCAAGGGCGTAGGCATGGACCATGGGTTGCAATAGGGAGATTTTGGGAACAAGACTTCTTATGTTTAGGTGGATGATTTTAAG
Organism: Neoceratodus forsteri; assembly: GCA_016271365.2. Taxonomy (NCBI): domain Eukaryota; kingdom Metazoa; phylum Chordata; order Ceratodontiformes; family Ceratodontidae; genus Neoceratodus; species Neoceratodus forsteri. Next base: position 947,449,095 of record CM057452.1, read on the forward strand.
ACAATGTAGCAGTGGAAGTGAATTTGTGGCTGGGTGGGCACCGGCCGGTGGATGGGCAAGTACAGGGCCAGGATTTGGGTGGATATCACTGGATGCTAGAAGGAGCAAGAGGATAAGGAGCTGGGGTGTCCTGCTTCCCTTGGGTGAGTGATAGCATAATCATTTACTAGTTTTAGGGGGAGAGACAGAATGATAGGAGAGGATACTATCATGAGGAGGGCAATAAGCTGAGTGAGCGCAGAGGTGATTGTGGCACAGAGGAGTGTAGGGCAGTGGGGGGAGTAAAGTAGCAACCAGGTGGTGCATTGTTCCAGTGGGGCAGGCCGAGCTGTTAACCTCCATTGGCGGCTCTAGTAGACTAGGTTGGTCTTCCAACAGCTCAGTACAGAGTGAAAGAAGTATGAACAGTATGAACTAAATTTTGAAATTGGCCAGGACTCCATAGTACACCGCAGTGAAGAGAGAAGACTAGAGGGGATGTAAAGTGTTAGTGAGCTGCAGCTCTTGTAGGGGGAGTCACAACCAGATGCCTCTAGTGGTAGAGAAATATAAGGAGCCAGTGTGGAATTAGGTAGATAGAAAAAAAGCTGATCAGCTGATCAGTGTTGATTATAAATATAAGTGTCTACCATGGGTGGGTGGCCAGGAGGCGGGTGGGGAGCTGGCTCGCAGAAATACTGTTGGCTAGTGCCATACCTGGAAGGCTGAGGATCCGGGCAGGAGAACTTGGGAGGTGGCTTGAGGAGCGCCACCAGTCCGGGGTCCGAGCAGGTCAGCTGTTGGAGCCTGCGGTCCCTGCGAGTGGGGTCCCAGCTGGAGAAAGAAGAGAGGAAGGGAGAGATTAAGTAGGCTGGCCGATGCAAGAGGCACAGTAAGCTCAGCAGGGAGCCCAATTTGCACAACAATGGGACCAGTAGTTTGGGCACCAAAAGTCTGGGTCTGAGTGGAGCAGCATCAATTCACTGAGAGAACTGTAATCACAGCTCTTTCGATGGAGTCAGTGGGAGGGACTGCTAAGCCACCAGGGTTAATGTATTTCCTTTTATACTGTATATATAAATGAATGAGCACATGCACAGCACAGCACGTGATCATTCATTCACGTCTGAGCAGAGCTGCCAGATATGGAGAGCAGAAAGGCTATGCCTATCAGCCCTCCATTTCAGGATGGGAGGAGGGGTGGGACACTAGCTGCTGGGGTGGTAGGCAGGGGTCCATTAGACTACCAGGTAAAGTGAAAAAAACATACTGGGGAAGGGGCTATATTGGGGATTGGGAAGGAGCAAACATTTCAATTTGATGTTCTTGAAACTCTTATATAATATAATAAATCATAGTACTCGTGGTGATGGAGGCCAGGCTTGCAATGCAAGAACTGAACTAATGAGTAAGTACCTCCAATGAGCCATACTGAACATTAGTCACATCAAAGACATCCAAAAACACATACAAAATAAAAAGCAAAGAATTAAAATACAAACAAAACAAATACAGAATTTTTAACATATATATTGAAATCACTTATAACTCTCAAAAGGACATGGAGAACTTGCCAAAGGGGAGCTGGACCAGGACTCTTCTCTCAGGTAAAATGGAGTTTGGGTGGGACTATCCACATTTACTCATAAATGCAGAATCAATACTGAATCTGACTATAAAATTGGTGCCTACTCATTCTCCTCATTTAAACCATACTGACAGTTAAGAGTTCCAAATCATTGTATCTAAAATATCTCCCTCTCTAACAGCTTCTCTAGATTGCCGCCTCTTCTTGGAACTTTCAGTTTTTCCTTGACCAAAAAATATTGTTTCTCCACTACCCTTATCTCACTTGCCAGTCTTGTTTTCTCCCTCTCTGTCGTCTCAGCACAAATCTGCAATCAGGAGATACAGTGTCTCCTCAAGTGTGTCTATGCATTTTCAGGAGGCAAACCAATACATTACCTACAGTAATTTAAGCTGTTTGGTCTAGAAAAACTGGAAGCTCCTAGAAGAGGTGGTGATCAGCAAAATCCAGGTGGAGTCTCATCTCTCTTTCATTTGACCAATGTATTATTAAGTGCAAGTCCTTTTGCAATCTGCAACATTTTTCTTCCTGTTCTGTTGAGTTTCCTAACTTGGTATCTTTGACTAACTTTTCCAACCACTCCTTGATTCCATGTCTATATTGACTACAGAAATCTGAAATAAAAGGAAACTAAAAATAGAACCTTGTGTTCCTTCTGCAGTGGATGTGGAGTCGGGGGGGGAGGGGTGTACCTTAAAAACAGGCATTCAATGATCTTAAGGAAGGTTTTAGGAGGGAGAGTCTAGAGTTGTAAATGCTTTTAAAACAATGACAGAATGGGAGGGAGAACTGATTAGCCAGTTTGGTTTATGACTAAAGTTGCCCCCTCCCTCCAAATTGTGGATGGAGATCAGTAGTTATGGGTAACTTCAGTATTAAATATCTGAATCTTAGGGTCCGGAAGTAGATATGCTAAGGAGGATGTATTTGCATAAAATATTTTATGGGCTTCTGGCACCATGTCAGGTGCCAAGAGTTATTTCACATATGTATGGGATGATTGGAAGGGGGCACACCTTTAAATTAAACTGAGAAACCTTGATCAAGTGGTTAAGATACCCAGTTATAGTGGTTCAGCACTGGCTGAAAAGGCTTTTGAGAGTTATCAAGAATTTAATACAATAATGTTGAGGTGTTAAGTTCTGAAGTAGAAGCAAACTTGTAGCCATAGTCAACAGCATAATTTCATACAGTAGGAGGCAATATTGTCTAGTTACAAGAGAATTGGCTTGGGATTTAGGTTCCACCAGAACTGCTTACTCAATGTGTTATCCTGAGCATGTGCCTTAGCCCTTCAGTGCTGTTATGTAGAGGTAGAGGCAAACAAGATGGGCCCTATGTCCATTCCTTCATTATAATGATGTGTTACTTTGCACTGTGCTACTTTCCACTGAGCTATATAATAGTTAAAAAAAGACCCAACAGAAAATAGGATTTGCAGCTCAGCCGTGTTACCCTGATAAATAAATTGTAAAATAACATCATTACCTGATGGTCCTGGATGGTTTGTACAAACATTTTGGATGTGAGCCTAGTCTAATTTGTATTCAGGTCTCTCATCACGAGGATATCACTAGAGAAAGCAAGGGTGGCTAAAGTAGAAACAATGATGAGCCTCAGGTTTGTTACCAGGGCAACAGTAGATACTACAGAGAAACATTTGGAGGTTGAAGTGATATTACCAAAAATAAAATTGTGGTAATAGAGGATGGCAACAGTGTGTACAACCTCAAATTGGAAACTAAGCCGAATATACATTGCCTCAATCAATGGCCCCAACTATCCCAGTCCTGTCAACTTAAGGCATAGACTCATAGTGGGTTATTACTATTACCATCCTTTTAGGAAAGATGGGATTGAAGACTTAAGTAGCATTACATCAGGTTCAACTCGAAGTGTCAAGAGACCTACCTGTAAGTGTTCTTTTTTTGGGGGGGGGGACAGTAGGTTTGTTCATTGAAATGTGCCACTTTCAAGCCTTTAGGAAGGAGAAGGAAAAGGGGTTTGTAGTGGGATATCCCATGCTGAGCACAATATCACCTTCCAGCAAAATCAGGTGAATGAGAATGAGTTTAATAAACTGTTGTAGGGTTTTCATACTGGGAAGAAACATCAGGCAATAAAAACAACACTGCAAAGCAATAAGTGGTCAGCACTCCAGGGGCTCAATGTTAATGCAAAAGTCTTCACAAAACGGGCTGACAAATTTGATCGTAGCAAACTTTATTTATTCTTTTATAATTTAATAAATAACAGACAGCAAAACAAACAGGTACCTCTTCTCATGGTATGCAGGTATATAGAAAATTGCAGCATGGTGTATAAAAGGCTGTAGATAAGTTTAAAACTCTGTATTTTGATGTGCGATAACACCAACGACTACCTGTGCCACCTGAGCAGGACACCTGACCATGAACTAATAAGCTGTAATTTATATGCATGTTGACTTCTCTTATATTTATTTCTCTACTATGTAAAGGATGTACATTTGTTTCACACTTAATATACAGATAAGTCCTCAGAATGAAGTGCTGTGTCACAGATTTACTGCATGACAAAAGGGATTAACTCCCATTGAAATTGCATTGTTTACTACAATAATTTTACTGTAGAGTTCTGCAGTGCTGCACTTCACCCTGGAGGTTTCACTGTATGCATGAGCAGTGTCAGTTGCTCAGTAGGTAGCACACTCGCCTCTGAGGCCAGGAGAGCAGAGGGCTGTGGGTTCAGTTCCCACATCTGGCACTTGGATTAATATCCCAGTACTGACACTGTAGTGCAGCATGACTGAGGTGCCGTCTTTCAGGCGAGATGTTAAACCGAGGTCCCATCTGCCTGGATTGGTGGATGTTAAAGATCCTGTGGCACTTCTTGAAAAAGTAGGGAAGGTTTTATTAATAAACAAAACAGTAAATCAGCAAACAGCAATACAACTGTGGAACAAAGACACAAATAAGAAAACATAGCAAAAGAAATATCAGTAATAGTCAATAACCCAGCATAGAGTAAATAAATCAACCTAGCTTGTCTTTCAGAAAAGGAACTGCTTTCCACCTCAAACCATACATTGTTGGCAAATATTTGCATTCAGAATCACATTGTAACAACAAATAATGTTCAATATGTTGAAGAACATCAAGTGGTGAGTGCTATAACTGTCTCAGTGTAAGGTGACATCTTACTTGCCATAAATGAAACTTAAACATGGCAAATAAAAGCCATACTACACCAGCAACCAGTAAAGTACAATGAAGTACCCCCCCACAACTTCTACATATGTAACAGTCTGCCAAAAAGGCTGCTTCCAATGAGCAGAAAGGGTTGACCAGAAATCTTGCACAAAAGGACAGGAAATAAAAAAAATGGGACATTGATTCCTCCTGATTTATACAAGTATCCCTCGGACAAGTCCTTTCATTAACCATCTTATGCTTTAAATTCCTCTAACATTGAGCCATCCATGACAACTAAGCCATAAGGCATCCCACAATCTAGGTGGAATCAATTTATCAACCAAACTGTTAAGGATACTATCAACATAACAATCCGGAACATCTTTAAAAGCAGGGACTATGGAATATGCCTTAGTTTGCAGAACACTTTAAATATATTTACGAGGCTTGCACAACACTTGAGCCGGAAGTAACTTCCATCTATTAAGCTTCGTTATTGCAGGTCTGATATAAACTGGATAGTTGGAAGTGTGTATATTTTTCAGGCTCAATCTTGGCCAATCTGAAGATAATCGAGGTAACCAATTATATGCATAAATCACCTATAATACAGTTTGGGGATGACTAAGGTCTATCAAATTCCAATGGAAAAAAAATACTGTAATAAAAAATGATAGGATTCACATAATTCAAACCACCCTGTGCAATTGGAAGATACAGCACATCTCTTTTAATGGGATTTAGGCGACTTCCCTATATAATTTGAAAAAAAAAAGACCTAATAAAGTGGCTTCCAGAACAGAAGGAATGGGGTATACCGCGCTAAGGTATAAAAAACGAGGGAGAAGAAAAGTTTTGCTAATTATAACTTTCTTCTTTTTAGTCTGTTGCCATGATTTCCATAATGTAATTCTGGACTGCACTGCAGCAATCTTAACAGACCAATTAATAAACGAATTATCACCTTTACCAAAATCAATCCCTAATATTCGAACTGGGCCCAATAAAACAGGAATACATTGTAAATCCATAATCTCAGGAATTCCAGTATGCAGTGGATATAAAAACTCTTAACCTTATTAAGGGAAAAACCCGCAACAACAGAAAAAAAATAGAAAAATGGTACAACACCTTATCACCAGAGGGCATGTCGCAACAAAAACACAGACATCATCTGCATAAGCCGAAATCTTGGCCTCAAGGGTACTATGAGGGGAAACAATACCAAAAATCTGTACATCTTGGGCAATAGTACATAAAAGTGGATCCAAACTAAAAACATAGAGTAAAGGGCTTAGAGGGTAGCCCTGTCTCACCCCCCCTACGAATAGGTATATATTAACCCAAGTAACCATTTACCAAGGGCAAGGCATAAGCATGATTATAAATTAAAGTGATGCAGGTTATAAAGCAATCAGGAACACCACAGGTTCATAAAATTAGAAAAAAATAATAATGTGGTACTCAGTCAAAAGCCCGTTCCTGATCCAAGGACAGAAGAAAACCTTTTATAACATCAGCTTTACCAAGTTCAATTAGTTCCCTAAGCAAGAGGAGGTTAGTATGTATGGATATACCTGGAACTAAACAGGACTGGTGCAGGGAAATCAAGATAGGAGCTATGGACTGTAATCTGGTATTCAATATCTTAATTAATATTTTAAAATCTGTATTAAGGAGACTTAGAGGTCTCCAATTGGAAAGTACATTCCTACTGCCTTTTTTATATAACAAAATCTGAATCGAAGTACAGAAATGAAAATCAAGGGTTCGTTGTTGTAAGGCCCAATTAAACACCACTGTGAGTATTTCACAAATCAAAGGACTACAGGATTTATAAAATTCTGCAGGCAAACCATCAATACCAGGTGCCGTGTTATTTTGTAAATGAGAAATTTCTCTTGTAACTTCTTCTGTACTGATAGGAGCAGTTAAAGCCTGTAACAGTATATCTGAACAAGGGGCAATATCGAGAGAGGAAAGAAAATTCCCTGCACCAGAGCTATCCACTGAAGATGCAGAATATAAATCCAAAAAATGTGAGGAAACCACCTGCAAAATATCCTGGAATGCAGTATAAGTTTTACCATCAGTACTCACAACTTCCGTCATAATGTGATCCACTGACCACCTATGACCACAATTCAACACATCCCCTAAACCAGATTTATTAGCAGAACAGGCCCTATGTTCATGCAAAAGGGAGGAAACTCTAGTATATCGTAAAGCTGCCATTTCCTTTTAACATTCTGTATCTGTGCTGTGAAAGATAAACCCTGTGAGTGTATAGCAGAATATAAAGTTTCCAACTCGTCCATAAAGACACATATCTTTTATATTTAGTCACTACAGCATATTCAGATGCTCTCTTAGCCAGGGAAGAGATTTCAGACTTAGTGAGAAGCCACTAACCTAACAAGTCATCTGAAAGTCCAGATAGTGACATACGAACCTTCAACAAATTATGTACTTGGGCCAGAAACCTGGTATCATGTAATAGTAAGGAATTCAGTTTCCAATATCCCAGCCCCAGTTTAGTACGAGGGCCTACCCCTAATGTGGCAGTGACCACCATGTGGTCCGAAGTCTCTACTGGAACAGTTCGAGTCATAAGTACCCGTAGTGCTGCAGTGGCAAAGAGAAAATCAATCCTAGTAGATAAGGAGCCCTTAAACAAAGTACGCCCACCACTAGGATGACAAACTGTATAAACATCCTGTAGATGATCCTGAACAATAATGTGATTGAGACAATTTGAATCACAGAAATCTTTGTCAGTCAGTGCTCCCCTGTCAGATTTATGCACTACACAATTAAAATCACCACCCCAGATGAGAAAGCGAGATGTAAACAAAAAGGGTTGCACCGTCCGAAAGAGTTCCACCTGACCTTTCTTTGTAACTGGCGCATAAATAACAATTAACCTCCAAGTTGTATTTAAATAGCCAAAATCCAGTATTAAGGCCCATCCCATAACTAGCTCAACTAGTTTAGTGAAATGAAAGCCATCACCCTGAAACAACACCCCAACACCACTATAGGTTTCCAACCCTAAAGAAAAAAAAGAGGGACCCCAACGCCAAAGTTTCTTGGCCATAGTAACCAAAGAAAGGGTATTGAGATGGGTATCTTGAATAAGGCAACTATCACATGTCAAATCATGTAAAAATTGAAAAGTAAGTAGACGCCTCCAAGCATTTTTAACACTGTTTACATTGAGGGTGGCAACAGTGAGGTGAAAGGCCGTGGCCATGAATGAGGACTAGAAAAAGGAAAAAGGAAACAACAATCAAGTAACCCTTCCTGATCTAGTACTTCTGCAGGGTCGCACCCCCAGCCACAAGGGCCGACTATCAAGGGGCAACTCCCTCAAGTTATCAACCTCAGAATCAGAGGACACTACAGGTTGTGAGGAGGTATCAGAATCAGCTTCCATAACTGAAGACTGAGTGTGTCAGGATAGGACCTCAAATTTATTACTTAAGGGTACAGAGCCACCAGGAAAAGATGCCTTAGCCAATTTGGCCCTAGATTTAGTTTGTTTTTGAGCCCGCTTTTGTGCCTGAACACTAGGTTTGGGAGGAGGCATTATAATATTATCAGGATCCATCACAGGGACAAGCATAGGTTCAGTAGGGATTTGGGCTACAACAGGAGGGGGGGGTGCAGAGGAAGGGTCCTGAACACCAGGCCGAGGCACGTCCTGTAAAGGAGACTCAGGGGAAGACCTTGACAAAAAGAAACATCCTGGGGAGCAGGGACAGTAACATCAGGGAATAAAGGGGGACCAGAAGCCACCTATACTGGTGATATAAGGGATTTTGCAGCATCGATATCCTTCTTCTGAGCATTTATAAGGATCAAAGCCTGGTCTGGGCAATCCTCACGATTGTGGGAAGCCCAAGGGCAAGACCTAAAACCATGACCCAATTCCTCACACAGGTTACACTTGAGCTCAGAAGTACAATCAGTACTAGCATGACCAAAAGATAGACAAAGGGAACACTGTAATGTATCACAGGCTGTAGTGAGATGGGAAGGGGAGCCACATTTAAAGCGGGCACAAGGTTGCCCCACATAGAAGCAATGACCCCGTTCTCGACCCAAAAACAAACTATTTGGCAAGTGTATTGGACCAACATTGGTATGCCTAAGCCTCACTTTATAATGCCAACCCCCAGTCCACAAATGTTCAGAGTCAAAGATAGGTTGTGATAACCCCAAAACATCACAGTGCTGTTTCAACCAATGGGTGATATCACAAGCCGCCACATTCTCATTTTGAAACAAAATAGTAACATTTTTAATAGAAGGTCTGGTAAGTGGGATAGCCTGAAATGGAAGCCACAACTCTGCATATTTGAGGGTGTCATATTTTGTCCCAAAATGGTCTAACCCTGAGGGGTCTTAAAACTGATATCATATAAGGCAGAACCAGATACATGAATCAGTGCAAAATCTCATTAGTGAAGAATCCAACGATCCTTTCAAAGAGTCTTTCCCACATAGAGGCGGTCCAGGAACAATGCCTAGACCCCAATATACTGAAGTTGGACCACATTGTGATGCTGAAGAGGAGAGGGGGTTCCTAAATGCATCCTGTTTCTGAAATTCCTCCCAAGTAGATTTAGCCTTTTCCCCAGGGTCAGGGAATGGAACATCCGTGTCCATTCGATCACCCCAATCAGGGCCCTGAGAGCAAGGGCCTTCATCACCCGAAGAGGAGGGAGGAAAGGAAGGAATCTTAGTGAGCAGATCAGTGTCCATGACAGGATGTTGAACATCCTCAGCACATAAATCTAAATCCAATTCAACAGGAGGAAGTATAGGCAAATCCATTAAGGGAGACTGCTGCTTGCCACTACCAGGTATTGGGCTATGGGCAGGGTCAGGTATCAATGCCCAGAATCACCTGGTTTCCAGTCTGCATTGTGTAGGGAGGCCTCCAAAGAGCTAGATAGGGGGCTGGTACAGGGTATCAGTGTAGGAGTAGGCGTAGTAGGTGAAACAAATGGTGCATTAGTAGGAGAGATACTAGGACAAGAAAGCACAGTACTCACAGTAATGCAAGGTGAAATAGCCACCGAAGTAAACAGCGGAGAAGCCACATCCAAATCCAGTACAGGAGAAGTGCAAAGTCCGGCGCAGGCAGTGTACTGCTAGCATGTCCGGTGCAACAGGAGAACTCCGCCAACTCAGCACCACCGATGAGACCGAAGGTACCACGGCTGTAGACAATGCAGGGTGTGTTGCTACACAATCCAACACAGGTTCTACAGTCCGTGACTCAGGAGAGGAAGACTCAATAGGGCTAATGGCATCAATCACTGCCAATAACTGATTCCGATGAGTAACAAGGAGAGATTTCAACCAGAGTTCATCAGCAGGCAAAAAGTCAGACAATGCATATGAAGATAGGGCAGGTAAAGACTATTCAGGTACTTTGGGATCAACAGACATAGCAAGCACACTTAACATAGAAACATAGAAACATATGCTTTGACGGCAGATAAAGACCACTTGGCCCATCTAGTCTGCCCATTTCCCTACCTACAGGATAGGCCGCAGATCCTAGTTAACCAACAGCATATTTCTTCCTACCCCCCACAAGAATTGCCTTATGTCTGTCCCATGCATTCTTGAATTCTCCCACAGTTTTAGACCCCACAACCTCCTCAGGAAGGCTGTTCCATGCATCCACTACCCTGTCTGTGAAATAATACTTCTTCACATTGCCCTGAACCGCCCCTTCTATCTTTAAATTGTGTCCCCTTGTTCTTGTACGTCTCTTTTTCTGAAAGATGCTACACTCTTGGACTTTGTTGATTCCACTGAGGTACTTAAAAGTTTCTATCATATCCCCCCTCTCCCTTCTTTCCTCAAGGGTATACATATTAAGCTCCTTTAGTCTCTCTTCATACAGCTTCTCTTGCTAACCCTGCACCATTTTAGTTGCCCTCCTCTGGACTGCCTCCATTCTGTCTATGTCCTTGCAGAGATGGGGTCTCCAGAACTGGACACCGTACTCCAGATGGGGTTTCACCAACTGTCTGTACAAAGGGATAACAACTTCCTGTTTTCTGCTGCTGATGCCTCTCCCTATGCATCCCAGTATACCCCCCAGCCCTCCCTACTGCCTTCTCACATTGCTTGCTAACCTTAAGGTCATCTGATATGATTACCCCAAGTCCCTTTCCTTTTTTGTTGTTGTTACTACCCCCATTGTGTATTCTTCCCCTGGTTCTTGTTTCCCAGGAGCATTATTTTGCACTTCTTTGCATTGAATCCTAGCTGCCATACTTCTGACCATTCCTCCAACCTTGCCAAGTCCCTTCTCATCCTTTCCACGCCTCCTTGTGTATCAACCCTGTTGCAGATCTTTGTGTCATCTGCAAAAAGGCATACTTTTCCTTCCAGTCCCTCTGCAATGTCACTGATGAAGACATTAAAAAAGACTGGACCCAATACTAAACCCTGCGGTACCCCACTAGTAACCCCTCTTTCTTCAGAGTGGACTCCATTTACAATTACCTTCTGTGTCCTGTTGTGCAGCCAATGTTTTACCCAGGCTACCACCCTGGGACACACTCTCAGGCTGGTTAATTTGACTATTAATCTTTTGTGTGGGACTGTGTCAAATGCCTTGCTAAAGTCTAGGTAGGCCATGTCCACAGCCCCTCCCTAGTCTACTACTTTGGTCACCCAGTCAAAGAAATCTATTAGATTCATCTGACTTGACCTTCCCGCTGTGAACCCATGCTGCCTTGGGTCCTGTGCCCCACTGGCCTCTAGGTACTCAACTATTCTTTCCTTCAGAAGTGACTCCATCACTTTCCCTACCACAGAGGTCAGACTGAAAGGTCAGTAGTTTCCTGCCTCTGTCTTGGTCCCACTTTTGTGAAGGGGAATCACATCCGCCTTCCTCCAGTCTTCGGGTACCACACCATCCTCCCATGATTTATTAAAAAGAGTAGCCAGTGGTTTCACTAGTTCCTCCTTAATTCTTTTAGAATTCTGGGGTGAATTCCATCAGGACCCATTGCTCTGTCCACCTTCAGTTTTAGGAGTTCTTGCAGAACCCTTTCTTCTGTTGAAAGGACTGGGATCGACCCCTATCAAGAGTGCTTCTGTTAATTGGATTAGGCACTTCCCCTCCTCTTTTGTGAATACTGAGCAGAAATATTCGTTCAGTATCCCTGCTTTTCTACTGTCCCCTCTGCCCACCACTGTTCATTCTATTCAGCCTCACTATCCCTCCCTTTGTCTTTCTATGCTCGCTGATGTACCTATAAAGGTGTTATCCCCTTCTTAACTGAGTTGTCTATCTTTTCCTCAGTTTGGGCCTTCTATTCTGACTTCCTTCCCTGCTTCCTTCTGCCTTAACTGGTACAGCTGTCTGTCCTGCTCTCCTTCTGTGTTTCCTTATGCTTGGGAATGCTATCTTTTTCTTCCTGACTTTCACAGCCACCTCTTTTGAGAACCATAGTGGCTTTTCTTTCATTTTGATTTGTTTATTTGCTTCACACAAGGCTTGTTGCCTCTGTGATGGCAGTTTGATGATTCCCCATTGTTGCTCCACACCTCCTTCTAGCCTGTTTGCTAGTGCTTTTCAAACACTCTCCCATCTTGCCAAAGTCAGCCCACCTGAAGTCCAGTACCCTCACTTTTGTGGCTTGACTGTAGCTGAGTTTAATGTAAACCACACTGTTTGATGGTCACTTGTTCCCCAGATGGCAACCCACTTCTAGATCTGAGATCCTCTCACTGCCCCCGTTTGAGAGTACGAGGTCTAAGATTGCTCCCTCATGAGTGGGTTTAAAAACTGCTTGTCTGAGGGCCTGCCACCTGTAGGGCATCAAGAATGGCCCTGCTCTTGGATGTGGCTGCAGCAATATGCTCCAGTTAACATCTGGCATATTCAGGTCTCCCATCAACAGTATCTCCCCTTTCTCTGCCATTCTAAGAATGCCTTCTATCATATCCTTGTCCATTCCCTCCCCCTGACATGGAAATTTGGCCAGGACACCGGGGAAATTTCACTACTCTGTGTGGGGGCACTGTTGGACCATGGATTCATCTGTGGGAATCAGTCACTCTGCTGGTGCACCTGCAGGAGAGCAGAGCTCCACTCCTGCAGGTCCAGCTTTGGAGCCTACTTTGCTGAGAACATTTCTCAGCAAAGTAGGCTCCAAAGCTGGACCTGCAGGAGTGGAGCTCTGCTCTCCTGCAGGTGCACCAGCAGAGTGACTGATTCCCACAGATGAATCCATGGTCCAATAGTGCCCCCACACAGAGTAGGGAAAGTTCCTGGTGTCCTGGCCAAATTTCCTTCATTCACTAAAAATACCACCAACAGCTTAATCTGGTTCAAGCTTGGTTGGCATTCACCTGTATCCCCCTCCCCCAGGTCATGCCTGAAAATAGGCAGGATTTGTCTAGTGCACTTACCCGGTCAACAAAAACTAAATAAAAAAATAAATAAATAAATGTAACTAATTCCAGGTCACCCCTGAAAAAGGGACAGTCCTATCTCAGTGGGCCTACCCACACATCAAAATTCAAATAGATAAATAATTAAAACAGCAGCATGTACAGATGCTACACTTTAACTTGGGCTAACTGCCATGTTTACAAGTTTCTGAAATCAATAGTGGACTTGCACAGCCTCAAACATATTTTTTAAAAATCAATGATAAGCTCATAAAGAGCAAATGCAGTCACCATCCCCATCACTGGTCCTGATTATGAGTGTCCCATAATGCAATGCTGTACCCATAATGCTCTGTGCTGGTGCTGCAATAGTGTATGGGAATTCACTTGAGAAAGTACATTATTGGGGGGCAGTCTTGATCTGGATGCTCCAAGTACCAGCTTGTGACTGGTTTGGGGATGTTTTTAATAACATTCCCACAGTGTGTATGTCATCTTTGACCCCTACCTGGGGGGTCTTTTTGATATTTTACTAATCTGTTGTTTATTTTGAAGCTGTCAACAAATTCCCTAGTTTACACTGACTCTTCAATGTAAACTGTTGAAAATTATTCTTCCATTTTTCTGGGGATCATCTTATTGTCATGAGCAAACAAATTAGTGCTTACTGGGCAGAGATCCATGGAATTCTCTGTGAAGTTCTGGCTAGTCTTTCAAAAGCAGAATGGTAATTTCACAGTAATTATGCAGTTCAACCTCTGAATGTGGCACAATTCTGGTGACATTACTGCAAGTACAAATGTCCCTGACCTGCTATGGATGTAAGTACAGGGATCTAACCATGTGAACCTCCCATTAGTGTGTTGTCCTACACTGTTAGAGGAAGGAGAGGGATGTGTCTCCATTGTGCTGTGAAAAATATTAGACAAAAAACAGAAACATTTATTTATTTAGTGCAGGTGAGTTTGTGTTTAAAAGTACTCCTAGGTGTGATTGGAAGTAAGACGGAAGTGAAATATGTTTATAAAGAAACCATTTGGCAGCACATACAGCACATCTCTACAGTTAAATAGCACCCTCAGTTCCCCAAGCTGTGTTTGAAAGTGTATTAATTTTCCTGTGTGTACTCTGTGTTGGTTGCAGTTATTGGACATGAAGTGAGCTGAGCATGGGTAGAGTCACAATTATGCTGTCAGGAGGATTTCCATATGTACATCAGGACAATGGATATAGCCAATAGTGTTTGAAAAACATATTCCTGTCTGATATAAAAGCACTGCATAATAAGCTTCATAAGTGTACAGACAGCAACAACAGCTCATGGAATGGTTAAGCAACCATTCAGATTTTCACAGAATTACAGTAACTGTCTGTCTCAGTAAGGAAGATAACATGCTAGGAGTAAAGGAAGCTATGCACACTGCTGTAACTTTATTTTATATGTGCTTGACTTTGTAATAATAATATTCATTATTAAGAAATGTATTTGTATTTATATCATTATATAATATTGTGATGAGGAAGGTTGAGGTTTGGAGTCACAAGGTGTAGGCACACTGGAGTATGCCCCTGTGGAGGCAGAGGAGGAGTATGACATTTGGAGTTTAGAGTTATTGCATAGAAACTAGAAACATAGAAGATGACAGCAGAAGACCAATGGTTCATCTAGTCTGCCCAGAGTTTCTGAGATCTACTACTGATCTCCGGATCTAGCATCCCACCCAGCTTTTGACTGTTCCTGACCCATTTGTTACTACCTGAGCCCTTGCCCTATCCCAACCTTTCTTAAATGCTACCATGGTCCATGCACCCACCATCTCAGATGGCAGGTCATTGACTCTTTTCCGTAAGTAGTACTTCCTTAAATTCCTCTTGAATCTCCACCCCTTGTAGCTTCCACTCTTGCTCCCTAGTGGTTGAGCCATCTACCATTGAACAATTTTGAGTAGGAACTTTATTGATATGTAAAGAATTTGAACATCTCGATCATATCTCCCCTGTCTGTCCTAGTCTCCAGTGGCTACATGTTTAGTGTTTGCAGGCATTCCTCATATGACAGTCCTTGGAGACCCTGCACCATCTTGTTTGCCCCTTCTTTGAATGGTCTCCAGTCTACCTGTTTCCTTCCTAAGGTGTGATCACCAGAACTGGACACAGTATTCCAGGTGAGGCCTCACCAAGGACCTGTAGAGTGGGAGGATCACCTCCTTGTTCCTTCTGTCAAGTACTCTCCCTATACACCTCAGCATTTTGCTTGCCTTGCTGTAAGCTTTATTGCATTGGCTTGACTGCTTCAGGGTGTTGTTTATGGTGACCCCAAGGTCTTGCTCCTCCCAGTAGGTGGTGAGTTGGACCCTATTGAGCCAGTATGTCATTCTGAATTCCTACCTAGGTGCAAACACCCTGCACTTCTTTGCATTGAACCTAAGCTGCCAGATATTGAACCATCTTTTAGCCTCTCTAAGTCTTCCTGCAGGTCCCTGACTGCCTCCATGCTGTCAGCTCTACTGCCTAGTTTCATGTCGTCCACAAAGAGTTTGAGCTTGCCCTTAATACCTACTCCTATGTCACTAGTAAACATATTAAACAGGACTGAACCCCAGACTGAGACCTGGGGTTCACCACTAGTGACACCTCCAACATTTAACCTCATTCAGTTGACTACCACTCTCTGACTCCTATCACTTAGCCAATTTCCCACTTACCTGGCTGTGGTATTGGCAGTGCCAAGTAGTGTGCAAGACTTGGAGCTAGCCTCCTGACATTTTGCACCTACTCCAGCCATCCAGGTGCTTAATCATGGAAATGATTAAGTCCAATGATTAAGCACCTGGATTAGGTGTGAAATGTCAGGAAACTCATCCCCAGTGTTGCACTCTGCTTTTACTTAATAAAAGAATCTGTATACTTTAGTTTGTGGCCAGCATACGACATGTTTCTGGTAAGGCTGTTCTCAGCCCAGTTTGTTGCTTTAATTTGTGGTTGATTCTGACTTCCTACTAACTACAGGTCTGTGCCTGTGCTGTAATTTAAAACTGTCTGACTAATTTACTTGACCAGGCGCGGTGCATGGGCTCATCAGGCCTTGACATGCACATCAACCCCTTGTGAGGCCCACAGAAGGTGTTTGTGTGTGCCAGACCACTGCTCTGCCCATCCACAGGTTGGGACCAGTGCCACACTCTGCAGCACCCTTCCTCCAGCCTCAGCCCATTCACCTAGCTCATTGAGTTTGCACCCAAACACAGGCCACTAACACAGGAAGGCAACGTAGTCCCAAGTCAGCCAATAGCAATCCCTTGGAAACATTACATTAGAATTTTTGAAACAGTTTTGATTCCAAAATTCCATATGATCTTTTATGCCCCACATTCTGAACTTGACAGGTGTAAGTTATAAAATACTGGATGAAATGTCATTTCACACCACAAGTAGGAAATCACATTTTGGCCAGGATTAAAAAAAAATGACACCTGTCAGGTTCATGAGGTGGTGTGAAAAATTGGCTATGTTGAAAATTTGGGTCACATTCATAAAATCACCAATGTTATGAGTTGGTATTGAAAAATATCAATGCACATTTATACCTTGTTGTTGTTTTCAAATATTTTGACCCCTAATTTTCAACATAGTCTTCTTATGACCCCACCTCATGATGTCGGAAGGTGAAAATGTTTAAATCCCTGCCAAAACATCATTTCATGCCACAGGAGCAAAAACAAATTTTGGCCAGGATTTGAGAAACAACAGATATCATGTTCATGAGGTGGTGTGAAACAATGGCAATGTGGAAAATTTCAGGTTAAAATGTTGAAAATTGCCAAACTTAAGAGTGACCATTGAAAATTTTCAATGTATATTCATAACTTTGTTGTTTTTCAATATTTGTACCCAAATTTTCAACATAGCCTTCATATGACCCCACCTCATGAACCCAGTAGGTGAAAATGTTTAAATTTCTTCTAAAAGGTGATTTTTCAGAGTGACTGTAAAATCATCTTTCAGCCCAGAGGTGAAGAATTTCAGTTACTTCTGGGTAGGGTCCCCAAAAGGCCATGTTGATAATTTGGGGGAAATATTAAAAAATTACTAAGTTATGAGTTCAAGTTCAAAACATATTGAAAAACATTAACCACATGACCAGCACTGAAAAGTGAAGACATGCCTTTGATCCAGAGAGGATTATGGTGTTGGACCCTCCATAGATAAGTAAGGGGTATGGGGGTGTAGGATGATGGGTGTTGTGTGGGAGGGTCAATGGGGGAGGGCAACGTTGGTGGTAACAGACATTGATAGAGCATTTTCTTGTTCACAGGGATTACAAAAAACTATTAGGGATAATTTTCTTTATTTGCGATACCAGCACTAGGGATTGGGCACGTCAGTGTCAGTGTCCTGTTTGGTGGCACTGGGGGCTCCTCAGTGTCACACAATGGAAATGGGCCAGTCAGGGAGTACTAGCCAGCACTGGGGATTGGGAACCCCAGTGTTGGAACAGGATTTATTAAAAAATAAAACACTACAAGGGATGGTGTTTATAAGGATAGATTATGCTGAACAGTCAGGGATCTGGTTTTGCACCCAATACCTGGTGTGTTCTTCTGTATTTGCAGCAGACAGGCAACCTCAAGGTTTAATGTGGTCTGAAGGAAGACTGCAGTGTAGAGAGAGAGTGCACCCTCTCACTCTGCTCAGCTGGTGTCTGAATGGTGCCATGTAGATGAAATAAGTCAGCCGTATCTCATTTGGCTTCTTTCAAATACACTCAGTATCCACACACCATACATTGAGTAGTGTCATGACCAGAGGGCCTGGTCTTTGGTCTGTCACTGGTGGGTTCATTGCAGGTTGAACTATAATGGATTTGGTAGTGAGAAACCTCTGCAATGTCATTCTTCATAACAACATATTTGTTGTGCATGCATGCATCTGAAAACATAAAATAAATACTGTATACCATAAAACTATGAAGAAAAATGAAGCTCAAGTTACATGATTGTATTATAACATTAAGTGTTATTGATTATAGTATATGATTTTTTTATTAAATTAAATTACTTTTAATGAGTAATACTGTATATATTTGTTTCTTAATCTTTGTCTCACCCTTCTCTACTCTCACTGCCACTGTGCTCGAAAGAGGAGGAGATACTGGTACCACTCCTTCAGCAGTCCTTATTTCTTGTAGGATGTAGACTAGGGCTTTCTCTTTCAGCCTTCATCACCTAAAATTATAGTACTGAAGCAACTGACCTATCTCCAAATGTATTAATTCTTCATTTGCAATACCTTGAAACAGTCAAACACTGGGTGCCCAGCACCAGCTCTCTCACTAATTTGTTTCACACAAGATAAATATGGGACCAACAAACTGTGATGAAAAGATTTATACCATGAAATTGTGAAGAAACAACTTTATCCTGTGAAATTGTGAAGAAAACCTGCACCTCTTAATACTTTTTGCATAAAAAATTCATAATTATGATTTTTTATGAATAATTTTATTACTGTAGATCAAATTCTTGCATATCACCTTTTACCAGAGTTTCATAACTATCTCCATTTAGGAGACTGAAGGGGGAAGCAGCATTCCCTAAGAAAGGGACAATGCTAACCAGGTAGGGTAGTCCCAAAACAACACTAATAAATTAAAAAAAAAGCTCTCAACAAGAGAGAAATCACTGAGGCAACATAAATTCAAGATCAGTGTTGCTATATATACAGATACTGGTTTGGAACTCATCCATCCTACCTTGCCTCCCTCCTTAATCCAGCTCACCCCTCACCCTACAACTCGCAGTCAAATAGTGCCCACACTTTTTCCCTCCCACATGAATGCACATCTGCTGGCAAACTTTCCTTCTCCTATAGACTTCCTTCCCTCTGGAATGGTGTTCCTCCAAATCCATCTTTTCCTCCTTCCTTCCCTCAAGCGCCCATTCAAGCCAACCCCTACTACTTCCTGTATCTGTCCTTCTTCCTAGTACTCACTTCACTTACTTTTGTTCCCTCCTCTTGCTGCAACTCACTGTATATAACCATGTAGATATTACATATTATTCTATTGTAAATAGCATTCTCTCTTTTTATATTATATAATTTTACATTTTGTAACAACTCTGTTGTTAATGCTGTATTCTTTTTTGTACCTAGAAACGAGCTGCCTGCTCATGGTTCCTTTCCTGGTTACCAACTTAAATAAATAAATAAAATAAAATATTGTGAGTGCGACACCCAAAGTCTTGAAAAGCTAACCCTGATGCTTCAGATATAGGAGGTCTTTTTCAGGGTGTGACAAGGAAAGACAGGTACAGCCTTAAATACCTGAATCTTAAAGGTATATACAATTATAATTCTGAGGTAATTTACAAAACCACCCAAGAGAATATGTGCAATAAAATCTATTCATAAAACATTCAAAACATTGTTGAAAAGGGTCAACATTTTTAGTTAAATACCTATTTATTTATTTATTTGAAAGTTTCAGATTTACAACCTTTGAGCCATCGGCTCATTTACAAAGGTATTTCATCACATGGAGGACAGAAAAAACACAGAGGGTACAGTTACAATGGAATAGCCATCATGTATAGTTTACAGACATTGTTTACAAACATTATATACAATTTTGGATACAGATATTTACATAAACACAGCAAAAACATTGTTACCATGAGAGAGCATCCGTTACAGTATAATCCATCATGAGCCAGAGGTGGATTAGACATTGTTGTAAGTAGTGGCAGCCCATAATGAACTTTGACAGAGATTTGGGCCCTAGAGTGCATGACAGCGTAGGCTAGCTGCAGTTACAGGAGTGGACATTGAGGAGGTGGTTGTGGAGAGTGACTTTGAAAGGGGCAATCTTGGGTGTACTGGTGATGGTGGCTGGGAGTGCATTAAACAGACAGAGGCCCTGTAGCAGAAGGGTCTCTGGGCAAGGGAGGTTTACCCTGGGTACCGCCAGTATAGCTTTGTCCAAGTTATGGTGGGAGATAGAGGGGTGGGTTGGAGAGAGCTGATGACCCCAGGAAGGGAGAGACTGAGCAGAATTCTCTTGATCAGTAGGCAAGTCTGGCAGTGGAATCTTTCATCGAGTTGAAGAGATTGGCAGTGGAATGAGAGAGCAAGTGTGGGTGAGCCTAGGGCACCAGTTAGTAGTCTGCAGGCCTTGTTGAGGGAGATTTGAATTTTCTGAAGAGGTGGAATTATCTGCTGCCCCATACACAGGAGCCCATAGTCCACTGGGAAAGTATAGAGGAAGTAATGGCAAGCCTAAGGCATCAGGAGGGAGGTAATCTCAGCCAAAGGAGTCCAACTGAGTGTTTGTATGGCTGCTAGGGTGTTTATGTAGTCATGGAAGGTAAGGGCATAGTTGGAGCGTAAGCCCAAGATATTTGTAGGTGAATACCTGTTCAAGAGGGTGCTGAGTGCTGGAGAGGATGAGGAGAGGTGCACTTTTTGCTTTGTTTTGGTGGTGGGAGAAAATCATCGATTTCACCTTTTTTAGGTTTATGACTAGTCTACGGTCCTTGAACCATGTTTCAACCTTACAGAAAGCATGTTGGAGGAGTCCTGGGGAGTAGGTTCATGATGTGAGGCACAGAGCACTGCATCATCCGATACAGTAGGATTTTTTGGAGCAGGCCTTAGCAAGGAGTTTAGGTAGAGGGGAGAGTAGTGGACCCAGAATGGAGCCCTGGGGTGCCCTGGAGGGACAGGTAGTGTCTAGATAGGGTCCCATTTATTTTGGATGCATTGGGACTGGTTGGTGAGGTAACTGGCACACCATGCAAGGGGGCTCATGGAGAAGCCAAGTTGATAGAGGGAGTCAAGAAGGAGTGGATGGCAGACCATGTCAAATGCCTTGGAAAGGTCTATGAATACAGCACCAGCAATGTTACCAGAGTCTAGGAAGGAGTGAAGGAAGCTGGTGAATTCTACAAGGACTGTGGTAGTGCTATGGCCTGAGCAGAAGCCATGCTGCTCTGGGCATAATATGTCATGCTTGACTAGGTATTCAGTGAGCTGTGTGGCAACCACTTTTTCTAATGCTTTGGGGGGGAATGGAGATGGGTCGATAGTTACTGGGGAGGATTTGTCACCACTTTTATGAATGGGGTAATCATGGTTGTCTTCCAGGCACTGGGGAATTGCCCCAGGCAAAGGATCTGTTGAGTAGTCCATTAGAGGACTAGAACCTCGCGAGGAGTAGTCAAGAAGCCTAGCATCTAGGAGGTCATTGCTAGGGTTATTGCTGTTTAGTGCATTATGTAAAGTATTACATAATATGTAAGAAAGCTCAAACTTTTTCTATATCTTGTTGCATAAATTGTTACATATAATATGAAGCTACAAAAATCTAGTCTACTAGCTATAACCAAGATTATTCTTTTGTCATAGAAATGCTAGGAAGACACTGCAAAATAATACTGAGGGTGAAAAGAGGTATTTCACATTGGAAAACCCAAAACATTAAAGTGACTGAAAAAAGAAAGAATTTGAACAAGTGGATCAATGCCTCACTGACTGGCATTGGTGAAAGTCACTTCAAGGACAACAATATCAGAATAAAGATAAGCATGCATTCATGTACCATGGGGGTCAGGGAGAGGAAGAATAAGCAAAAAAGTCAACATTTATTATATGATGAAAGTGGTTGGGTTCATGAATTACTAGACAGGGTCCGAGCAAACCTAAACCCTAAGGTACAACTTGGTGCAGGTTACAAAAGTGATATATTCAGTGGGCTGATGTCAAAAAAAATCTCCTAAAAAACAGGTTGGCAAGGTAAGGCCACAAAATCAGAACAACCAGGAAGCAGTTTAAAATCCAGAAATGGGAGCAGAGAAATCCACAAAGTGCTCGGGGAAATTAATAGCACAGTGGCTGAGTAAGGAAATGGCTAACTGCGTTCAAGTAAAATTGAAGGTAGAAAGATGAAGTGGAACTGTCAGAGAGGGGTACAGGGCATGGAGAATGTGGAAACAAAAAAAAATATAGACAAAGCAGAGTGTGACATTCAGAGGTCACCATATATAAAAAAGTCTGAAAAACACAAAGACAAGCCTAGGAGCTGGGCATTCTTTTTGGTTGCATAAATAAACAGTACAGTTCTTCCTGAAAAGAAAGCACAAGCAAAAAGAAACATTTCATGTAAAAGAATGATTTTAATTAATGGTACAGCCAAAGTGTAAGTAATATTGAAGATTAGAACACCACAATAGATAAATAAAAAGAGAGATAATACCTAGACTTTAGCAAGGCATTTAACACAGTCCCACACAAAAGATTAATATACAAGTTAGCAAGCCTGGGAGTGGGTCCCAAGATGACAGCCGGGGTAAAGAATTGGCTGGAGAATAGGACACAGAGAGTAATAGTAAATGGAGTCTGCTCTGAAGAAAGGGGGGTTATTAGTGGGGTACTGCAGGGTTCAGTATTAGGACTGGTCCTCTTCAATGTCTTTATAAGTGACATTGCAGAGGGACTGGAAGGAAAAGTATGTCTCTTTGCAGATGACACTAAGATCTGCACCAGAGTTGATGCACAAGGTGGGTGGAAAGGATGAGAGGGACTTGTAGGTTAGAGGAGCAGTCAAATGTATGGCAGCTTAGATTCAATGCTAAGAAGTGCAAGGTAATGCACCTGGGAAACAAAACCCAGGGAAGAGTACACTTGGGGGTGAGATACTAACAACAACAAAAATGGAAATGACCTGGGGTAGTCATATTAGATGACCTAAAGGTGGGCAAGCAATGGGAGAGGGCAGCAAGGAGGGTTGGTGATACTGGGATGCATAGGGAGAGGCATCACCAGTAGAAAACAGGAAGTTGTTATTCCTCTGTACAGACAGCTGGTGAGACCCCATCTGGAGTACTGTGTTCAGTTCTGGAGACCCAGTATCTGCAAGGACATAGACAGAATGGAAGCTGTCCAGAGGAGGGCAACTAAAATGGTGCAGGGTCTGCATCGGAAGACATATGAAGAGAGACTTAAGGAGCTTAATATGTATAGCCTCGAGGAAAGAAGGGAGAGAGGGGACATGATAGAAACTTTCAAGTACCTCAAGGGAATCAACAAATTCCTAGAGGGTAGCATCTTTCAAAAAAAGAGGTGTGCAAGAACAAGGGGGCACAATTTGAAGATGGGGAGGTGGCTCAGAGGTAATGTAAGAAAGTATTTTTTCACAGAGAGTGTTGTGGATGCATGGAACGGCCTTCCAGAGGAGGTTGTGGAGTCAAAAACAGTGGTGGAATTCAAGCATGCATGGGACAGTCATAAGGCAATTCTAGGGGGTGGGGTAGAAAGAAGTAGGCTGCTGGTTAACTAGGATCTGCAGCTTATCCATTAGGTAGGGAAATGGGCAGACTAGGTGGGCCAAGCAGTCTTTATCTGCCATCAAATTCTATGTTTCTATGTTTCTATGTTGGTGGTGGGTCCCAAAGTGAGACTTCGATATCTCTGATATCTCTGATCCCTTCTTCTCTTGTGGAAATGAAAGTCCATTGAGAAAATTAGTGGCTGCAATCTAGGAAAAAGTGAAAAAAATTGTACTCATCATCATCACGAAGAAGGAAGTGTCTCAGATAACATATATAGATACCGTCTCCAGTTGTCATTAAATGAATACATATTAAAGAAAGCATGCAAAACAGAAATATGACACCAAGTTAAATAGCTTCCTAGGAGAAAATAAGTATCTCCAACTATCCTACATGATAAATGTTGACATCCATTTAAAATCATGTTACAGGAATGGTACAAAATCAATCACTTCTTTTAAAACCAACTGGAGGAAAGTTTTCAGTGTCATAGTCCATCTAGGTTCCTTTTGTAACAGGGACCTGATCCAATCCCAATCTCAGCACATGTTCCAGCATCATAAATTGCAATTTGCCATAAGGAAGATATTAGCTCTTTCCAAAGTGCACCCCAATGCTTTAGCTTGTCCTGCTCATAGATGCCGGTTCGACAACCCTTTTGTCGACAGGCATCTTGCCGACCAGAATCATGTTGACCGCAAGTTGCAGTTTACATAATTCCTGTATGTCTCCCGGTCCATTCTTTTTATCGGGGGGCTTTGCCCCCGAATCCCTCATGTGGGGGCCTCTGCCCCCACCCCCCCAACTTTAGGATTATCAACTCCAGTCGGAGTTGATTTGTGGTGGGGGTGCAAGACTGGGAGACGGTGTGCCCCTATCTTGGGCGCACCAACACAGCGACCTGTTGGCAAAGTGTCAATTTTGCTGACAGGGTTGTAGTTTGCTGTGTTGGTATCACCATATGTGGAGCATACCACTTTGTCCCTGTTAGTAATGGCTCTGGTATGTTCTTGGACTCATTTCTTGAGATTGGTATATCCAATGTAAAATTGATTACACCCACACCAAGCTACAGTACATATACAGTACTACAAATACAGTACTACAGGAGATTAATTGTCTGATTTCAACATTGCATTGTGGGTGTGTCAGTATGCTTGAGTCTTTGCAATATTTGGAGGTGTTGCAATTCCTACATTGAAAGAACCCTTCAGTTTTAGTAATAGCTAGGTAGCGTAAGGGGATGTATTTGATGGTTCAAAGTGGCTAGCTGTAAGTTGGTCATTGATGCATTTTCCTCTTTTAAAAGTTACCTAACCTCATAGTCTACAGGTGAAGCTACCTCTGGCTGCAAGCTGCAACACTGGACTTAAGATTTGCAAGAAAGCGAGTAGTGCTCACAACAGAGGGAGGTGAACCTTACAATTTACAATTGTCTTTGGTTTGAAGCAGAATCCTTAGGAAAGTTAATATTCTTCAGGTGGAGGATACTTCTAACTGAAGGGTGAAATAAGGAACTTAGAATTATCAGAAAAGGCAGTCTTTCAATCAACAGAGGGAGGTGGAGTTTGCTTTACTTGTTACAATTGCTAAGATTTTACTGTTTTCTGTGTTTCTGCCCTTCTGACTTGATTGGAGTTAGTGATTGACTGTTTGCATTGCAATATTTGTAATACTGTGAGTATTCACTGGGCTAAGAATTTGTCATAAGCCCTGAACTGAGAGCAGGTTACAGGCTGTGTATTGGACCCAGACAGTGCCTAGGGGTGGAAACTGGTTCTTCTTTGTTTACCTCAGTGTGCCTTATAAGGCCAAGCCAGACTGTGTCAGCAAGTGCTACATCACAGCTACTTAACAGCCAATAGCTCTGGAAGAATCTTACAGACCTTGATAAAAGTACTAATTTTAGCAGGCTCATCAGATAACCTCATAGTCTGCAGGTGAAGCTACCTCTGGCTGCAAGCTGCAACACTGGACTTAAGATTTGCAAGAAAGTGAGTAGTGCTCACAACAGAGGGAGGTGAACCTTTACAATTTACAATTGTCTTTGGTTTGAAGCAGATTCCTTAGGAAAGTTAATATTCTTCAGGTGGAGGATACTCTAATTGAAGGATGAAATAAGGAACTTAGAATTATCATAAAAGGCAGTCTTTCAATCAACAGAGGAGAGTTGGAGTTTGCTTACTTTTGTTACAAGTGTCAAGGTTTTCAGTGCAGAAAGAGTTTAAACCCACATAGGCTGAATACTGTTTTCTGTGTCTGCCCTTCTGCACAGCTGACGTGTTTTGTGGCTGACTGTTTTCAGAGCACAAGTCACCAGGCTCTTTTGGGGCTGGGGAGGTTTACCTGTGTCTGACTTGGATGTTTGGATTTTTCTCTGTTTGATTAGCAGGGTATTTTCTCTATCAAATTGGTTTGAAGCAGTATTACAAATTGTCGTGTATGGCATCTTGCTGACAGGAAGGCACCATCGTGACCGGGTAGGTCAGAGCATTTAGTTGATTGTTTCATGAGGGCACAGTTTAGGGCCAACCCTTCCCACCCCTCACCCCACCCACCCTGGAAATAGTTCATTTATACCTGGGGTTCTGACATCATTTCCTCAAGAAGGCAAAGTACATATCACTGTCATATCCTGTCTAGTACACTGCACTGACAATATAAGCATACACATTATATAAATACATATATTTCTATATAACGCACCAATCACACACACACAAAAAAAAAAAAAAAAAAGAAGGTAGACAGTTATGTGGGAGTAGTACAATGTAATGGCTGTGGGCAGCAGTCTTCCAGGAGTCTTTCTGGAGGGTGAGATGCTGCCCTGTTTGCAGACAACTATCTGCCCTGAGGGAGGAAGTTGCCGTCTTCAGGCCGCACTGGACAGTGGCAAGGAACCTCCCCATCCAGGAGCACCAGAGCCACCACCACTACCTCAGAGGTTGCGAAGAAAGCACAGCAGTTGGACCACAGTGGGCTCAGGAAGGGTAAGGGTGGTGGAACAGAGGCACACCCAGTCAGTTGTTACACTCCACAATTCATACACCATTCTGGGGGAGCATAGTTCCCCTATGAATGCACCCGCAGAGGAGACTAAGGAGGGTGCAGACAACTGTCACAAGGGAGGCCCTCAGGAAGGAGGCAGAGGGCACCACAGGGAAAGAAAGCAGCCACTGGTGGGGGACTTAGTTATTAGGGGGATAGAACTGTGGAGAGCAGGGAAAACTGAAGTAAGGTGCCTGCCTGGTGCCATGGCTTGGAGGGACAGAAAGCGCATCCTTAGGATCACGAGAACAGTTGCACGGGAGTCTGAGCTGGACATCATTGTCCACCTAGGGACAAATGACTTAGCTCATCATGAGATTAGAGCAGTGCAGAAGGACTTTGTAGAGTTGGGGAGGGGCTTAAGACAAGTAGCACACAGTATCCTTCTAGAGGTGCTGCCTGTCAGTGGCATGGGTGAGGCGGTACTTTGCACCATGCAGTTTAACAAATGGTTGAAAAATAGTGTGGAGCACAGGGGTTTGGCTTCATTGGGGACTGGGGTTCCACCTGGAGGACACCAGCCTATACTGGCAGGATGGTCTGCATCTGTCCAGGAAGGAACAAGTCTTTTTGGGCAATCGGTTTAAATGCTTCATTAGCAAGCCTTTAAACCAGTCAAGGGAGAGGCACTGATAAGCAGAAGGAAAATCCCAGCCTCCTCAACAAAACAGGGTACTAAATGAGAAAAGACCAAGTAGAAAGGTCAGTGGGGGATGCCGCCACAGAAGGTAAAGCCATCAAAAAATGGAGAGCAATGAGTACCAATGCCGTAGTCTGGCTAACAAGCTTCCTGAATTAGTGGCCTTGATGGAGGAGGAAGATCTGGATATCGTGGCAGTCACAGAAACATGGTACACACAGAACCATGACTGGGATGTTAACATACCTGGATACACTATCTACAGGAGGGACAGGAGGGTAAAAGAGGAGGAGGAGTAGCCTCTCTACATAAGAAAAGAAATCAAAGCAACAGAAGAAAAGGGTAAACAGGGAGGAGAAGAAGCACTGTGGGTCAATTTGGAGGCAGAAATGGCACCACAATCAGAACAGGTTTAATATGCAGACCCCCCTCTCAGGGGAGAAATAGGACAAAAATGATAGAAGTATACTTAGAATGGCAGATAAAGGGAGATATTGCTGATGGGTGATCTGAATATGCCAGATGTTAACTGGAGTGCAGTTGCAGCAGCCACTTCTAAGAGTGGGGTTATTCTAGATGCCCTACAGTGGGCATGCCTGAACAACTAGTATTGGAGCCCACTCGAGAGGAGCAATCTTAGACCTGGTTCTCTCAAATGGAGATGAAGAGAGGATCACAGATGTAGAAGTGGGTAGCCATCTGGGAACTAGCGACCATCGAACAGTATGGTTCACAATAAACACAGCAATAGAGTCAAGCCATACAAAGACAAAGATACTGGATTTTAGGAGGGCTGACTTTGCCAAAATGGGTGAGTGCCTAAGGAATGCACTAGCAAATGGGCAGGAAGGAGGGGTGGAAGAACAATGGGGAATAATAAAACTGCCATCACAGAGGTAACAAGCCTTTGTAAAGCAAATAAACAAAACGAAACGAGGTAAGAAACCACTATGGTTCTCAAAGGAAGTGGCAGTGAAGGTTCAAGAGAAAAGAAAGCATTCAGGAAGCACAAGGAATCACAGAAGGAACAGGACAGAGAACTGTATCAGTTAAAGCAAAAGGAAGCTGGAAAGGCAGTCAGAACAGCAAAGGCTCAAACCGAGGAAAAGATAGCCAACTCAGTTAAGAAGGGGGTAAAACCTTTTATAGGTACATCAGGAGTGAAGGAAGACCAAGGGAGGAATAGGAGGCTTAATAAAGGGAGGGAGGGTGGGCAGAGGGTGACTCAGAAAGGCAGAAATACTAAACAAATATTTTTGCTCAGTATTTACAAAGGAAGAGGGGTGGTACCTAAAACAAACTGTAGAAACACTCTGGATACAGAAGTTCATACCAGCCCATTTACAGAAGAAAGGATTCTGAAAGAGCTCTTAAAACTGAAGGTGGACAAAGCAATGAGGCCTGATGGGATTCATCCCAGAATTCTAAAGAACTAAGGGTAGAACTAGTGACACCACTGACTACCCTCTTTAACAAATCATGAGAGGATAGGAGTGGTACCTGAGGACTGGAGGAGGGCAGATGTGATTCCCTTCACAAAAGTGGGAGCAAGGCAGAAGCAGGAAACTACAGAGCTGTTAGTTTAACCTCGTGGTAGGGAAAATGATGGAATCACTTCTGAAGGAAAGAATTGTTGAGTATCTAGAGGCCAGAGGGCCAGAACCCGAGGCAGCATGGATTCACAGTGGGAAGGTCATGCCAGACAAATTTGATAGATTTCTTTGACTGGGTGACCAAAGTAGTTGATCAGGGAGGGGCTGTGGACATGCCTACCTAGACTTTAGCAAGGCATTGACATAGTCCCACACAAAGATTAATATACAAGTTAGCCAGCCTGGGAGTGGGTCCCAAGATGACAGCCTGGGTAAAGAACTGGCTGGAGAATAGGACACAGAGAGTAATAGTAAATGGAGTCCACTCTGAAAAAAGGGGGGTTAGTAGTGGGGTCCTGCAGGGTTCATCATTAGGACCAGTCATCTTCAATGTCTTTATAAGTGACATTGCAGAGGGACTGGAAGGAAAAGTATGTCTCTTTGCAGATGACACAAAGATCTGCAACAGAGTTGATGCACAAGGTGGGGTGGAAAGGATGAGAAGGGACTTGGCAAGGTTAGAGGAATGGTCAAAT
This sequence comes from Neoceratodus forsteri, assembly GCA_016271365.2. Lineage (NCBI taxonomy): Eukaryota > Metazoa > Chordata > Ceratodontiformes > Ceratodontidae > Neoceratodus > Neoceratodus forsteri. Next base: position 947,478,406 of record CM057452.1, read on the forward strand.
GTATGGCAGCTTAGATTCAATGCTAAGAAGTGCAAGGTAATGCACCTGGGAAACAAAAACCCAGGGGAAGAGTACAAAAGAGTTAGTATCTCAATTGGGGGTGAGATACTAACAACAACAAAAATGGAAAGGGACCTTGGGGTAGTCATATCAGATGACCTAAAGGTAGGCAAGCAAAGTGAGAGGGCAGCAAGGAGGGTTGGGGATACTGGGATGCATAGGAGAGGCATCACCAGTAGAAAACAAGAAGTTATTATCCTCTGTACAGACAGTTGGTGAGACCACATCTGGAGTACTGCGTGCAGTTCTGGAGACCCAATCTCTGCAAAGACATAGACAGGATGGAAGCTGTCCAGAGAAGGCAACTAAAATGGTGCAGGGGTCTGCACCGGAAGACATATGAAGAGAGACTTAAGGAGCTTAATATGTATAGCCTCGAGAAAAGGAGGGAGGGGGGCATGATAGAAACTTTCAAGTACCTCAAGGAATCAACAAAGTCCAAGAGGGTAGCATCTTTAAAAATAGAGGTGTGCAAGAACAAGGGGCACAATCTGAAGATAGAAGAGGCGGCTCAGAGGTAATTTAAGGAAGTATTTTTCACAGAGAGGGTTGTGGATGTTTAGAACGCCTTCCAGAGGAGGTTGTGGAGTCAAAAACAGTGGTGGAATTCAAGCATGCATGGGACAGTCATAAGGCAATTCTAGGGTGGGGGTGAGAAAAGTAGGCTGCTGGTTAACTAGGATCTGCAGCTTATCCATCAGGTAGGAAATGGGCAGACTGGTGGGCCAAGCGGTCCTGATCTGCCATCAAGTTCTATGTTTCTATGTTTCTTGGTTGACAACAAATTTGGTCCTCAGTACTGGGTCATACATAAGAAGGGACCAAAGTCTTTGTATTAGTCTCCCAATTTGACCTAGTAAGGGATTAAAGTTTGTGGCAAAGGTGATAACCCTTTTGTCAGAGTCCCTGTTTACAATTCTATTTCTTGGGGTCACTAAGCTGTCACTGTTTAGTTGTTTCACTTTATCATGGCCTGCGTTTAAGATCTATAGTTTATATCCCCTTATTCTTAAACTGTCCCATAGTTCTTTAACATGTTTCTAGAGTTCTTCTGATGAACAGTTCCTGTGTATTCGTAGAAACAGCATATAAGGGATAAACTCCTTGAGTTTCTTAAGGTGGAAGCTTGATGCGTGCAATAGAGCATGGACAGCTGTTGGCTTCCTGCGGCCCTCTATTTCCATTCTTTGTGTTGGTGTGGGCCTCAACATCAGATCTAGGAAATGAATATCAGTTTTGCATATTTCATGTATGAATTTTAAATTTGTTTGGTTTGAATTTAAATAATACTAAAATTCACAATGTCCATTTTAGGGTTTCACCAGATAAAGATGATTTTGTCAATAAAGTAAAGTTAAAAATAAAATGTCAGAAAAAGAATTGTTAATTGTGTTCCATATGAGCTTCTCCTCCAGATATCCATGTAGAGGTTTACAAATGAGGTGCAACTGTAGCCCTTTGCCATCCCACATTTATGTCTGTAAAAAAACATGATCAAACAGAAATACATTTTTGTTTAGTAATATTTATTTTCTCACACTGTCCCTTCTCTTCTATATTTACTATTCTAACACCATGCCATCATGGATCAACACTCAAGTGAAATTCTGACTAAAGAGAAGTAAAATGACCATCTGTGGATTCAAACTCTCAACCTCTTGTTTATCAGGCCATATACCTTTCTACTACACCATGATGCTACTGTACAACAGCAATGCAGCTCAGCTCTTTAGCTCAAGAGGTAAAGGCCTTCCTGGGAGGCAGCCCTATCTATAATATCTGCTTCAGAGACAGAATTATCTCAGAGGCAGCCCTGCCTCTGAGGCAAGGCAAGGCAGGTCTGCCTCAGAGGCAACTTTGGTTTAAGAAAAGTGTCTCTTGCATATTGAAGCCCCTGTAAGGGACATTCTACTGGTAAACTCTGGTCTGTTTGTTGTTCCCAGTAGAATGTGACTGTGTCAATCCCACATTTTTGTGATATACCTGTGTATAAACTGCAGGCATCAATGGTGATCCAACAGAAGTTAGACATGAGGTACATGCTATCAGGAACACGTGAGGGTAAGCTGGTGATCACTAGCTGTAGAATGGAATCAGTAGATAGTGACACATTTTGGGATATTGAGCCCACCCTTGAAATGATGGGATGGCCAGGTGGATCTGTTAAGTTCTTATAATTTTTGGCAGAATATACAGCATGACTGTTAGCAGGTGATCTATTTTCAGGAAACTTGCCTCACTTGCAGAAATTCACCATGCTGCACTGCCATATCAATCACATTATATATCAAATTTTAAATTGGCTAGTAGGATTCCCTTTGAGTTTCTCATGATTATTAGTGTTGTTTAATAGCCTCATTACTTTCCCATTGTAAAAATATTTTGTCATAACTACTCTGTTTCCCCCCCTTGTTGAAGGGTTTAATAGTAATAGAAACATAGAATCTGATGGCAGATAAGGACCGCTTGGCCCACCTAGTCTGCCCACTTCCCTACCTAATAGATAAGCTGCAGATCTTAGTTAACCAACAGCCTACTTCCTCCTACCTCCCCACTAGAATTGCCTTATGTCTGTCCCATGCATTCTTGAATTCCCCCACTGTTTTTGACTCTACAACCTCCTCAGGAAGGCCGTTCCATGCATCTACAACCCTCTCTGTGAAGAAATACTTCCCCACATTACCACTGAGACATCCCCCCATCTTCAAATTGTGCCCCCTTGTTATTACACATCTCTTTTTCTGAAACATGCTACCTTCTTGGACTTTGTTGATTCTCCGGAGGTATTTGACATTTTTTTGGCATAGAGGTTTTCTACTTCAGCAATCAATGTTTTTTGAAATGTAGTTTGGTTTCATTATATCCGATATTTGGGTAAATGTATACTTCATACTGTACCTAGCTCTGTAAACTTGACAATTGTAATTCTGGAATTCTGCAGTCCTTAGTTCAAAACAATCATTTAACAGTTTATGTCCACTTTATCAATATGATTTGCTTCAAATTTTATATCCTCTACTGATCCTGTAAGGGTTGACAGGTTTAAATATTTAGGTTTGGGGCCAGCCTGGTGGTGCTGAGGGTTGAGGTGCTGGATGCCACACCTCACGCTGTACCGGCGAACCAGGTTCGGGAACGAGCCAGGGTCATCATGGGTCGGCGTGAGGGTGAAGGATGGAGCATCTGATGGACTGCTCTCCTTCCCCGAGGAGGGGAATGCTGTCACTGGTGCACTGGTGGCCTCTAGCGATGGCTGGGGGTGATGCTATAGCACAGGCAGTGAGAGGGGATGTGCTGGGGCTGATGCCGGGAAGGTGTACATACGGTAGCTTGCACGTGCCTGTACCTTGGTGTTATTGCATGCCTCACACATTGTGGGGAGAAAATGGGAAAACTGGCACTGGTTGTGGTGGCATGATGGCCATCTCCAATGGGGAGCAATGGCTCTGAGGGTACGCAGTGACACACTGGATCCAGTCTTATGAAGGGTGCTGGGGGCCTCAGCCACCCCGCCACAGGGGGGTGTCAAGGTGGTACTACCTGTGGGATCTGCATGGGAGCTCGGGATCCCTGGAGATGGCACCTGGAAGACCTGAAGGGGATGCCAGGACGGATAGAGGCACACAGACCACTGCCAGAGGGAGAAAATGACTAAGAAAATAAATAAATAAATAGATAAATTAATAAATATTTAGGGTTAGTACTGGACTCTAATTTATCATTTGAATATCATGTAAAATGTTATTCGGACAGCTCCTCAAAGACTAGTTGCCTTTATAGGGCCATCCATTTTTGACAGTAGACGCTAGAAACTTTTAGCTCACAGTTTTTTGTTTAGTATTTTAGATTTTGGATTGATAGTTTATTCTGCAATAAGTTGTAAAATTTTTGATGAATTTAATGTAACTTATACTGTAACTCCATTATAAGATTCCTGTTTAGTGTCCCCACTCATACACATCTGTGCTTACCCTTAAAGCAGTCTGACAGTCTACCTCTTCAGAATAGAGTATTGCTGAAAATGGGGATTTTCCTATTTAAAGTGATTTCTGGAATACTACCTGCATCCGTTTATTTACTGTTTCCAAGATATCAATATCAAGTGTACTAGAACTCACGACAGATTTTTATTTAAGCTCACATTTTTTTAGAAAAGTAGCTGGGCAAAGGTTTCTGCAATATAGAGCCCCCCATTTCTTAAATTCCATTCATTCTGAATTTTTGAACTGTAAAACATCCTGAACATTTAAAACTAGACTAAAACACCTTCAACTCCAACAGGAATGTACTTGCTAATTGATCTTATTTGTTAATATTACATGTTATTGTAAATCTGTTTGTTGCTTTATTTTAAACTATGTGAATTTATGTATTTTGTATTTGTGTATATTTGTTGTCACTTGTCACCTATGAAAACAGGCAGTAATGCTCATCAGGCTTACAAGTATAAAAAAATAAAAACGAAAATGAAAGGTATATTCTAATCCAATTGAATTTGTTCCATAGTTTCCTGTGACTGTTTCTATTGTTCATCTGGTGTTAACAATGCACCCAAATTAATCCATGAGTCCAAGAAAGCTGGATGAGTTGATTTTTCTGTAACCTCAGCAGATTGGTAACCCATGTTGTTGAAAATGCTAAGGCGTTAGACCCAATGAACTAAGTAAGTTTAAATTTATTAATTTAAAAATATTCACATAGACATTAAAATTTTCATTTGTGGGATGGGGGAAAAGCTCAAACATCAATGTCATACTTGTTTTTGAGGTTCAGTTAACTCAATGTTCATTAAATTCGCAATTGATAGGTTCTCCCCCGAGAGTCCACTTGGTGGTGGTTAGTTCTTCTTCCCCTTCTTCCCTGTTGTGTTTTCTTTTTGTGGTATTTTTTAATTTTTTGGCTCTCTTCTTCTTAGGTTTCTTGACCCTAAATAAGCTTGCTGTCCAGAGGCTTGTGAGATTTAGAAACATAGACAATGATAGCAGAAAATACCAAAAGACCATACAGTATGTCCAAGTTCCCCATTTAGCCCTGCCCTACTCTTCCTCCAAGGCCCAAGCACTCCCACCCCCTCCATCTCTCCTGATTCTGATGCCCAGCAACCATTATACCCTTCATTTGTCCCAGACATGCTTAAAATCACTAACATTTTTGCACCCACCACCTCCTTGATTGGCAGCCTGTGCCATGGTTCCACCACACTTTCTGTAAAATAGTATTTCCTCACATCCCTCTTGAATGTCCCTCCTGTTAGCCTCCACTTATGACCACAGGACTTTGAGCTGGTTTAGAAACAATGACTTAGCAATACTCCGCCTCCCAGACCATTACTCTGCTAAATCTAAGGCGAAGTGCATTGCAGGCAGTGCACTTCACCTCACTTTGCCTTGTTTTTGAGCTCCAAAAGCAAATTTTGCAGTGATTCATGGGATTTCAGGTCACATGGGCTCTATATTGATCTGCACAGCCTCAGTTCGGGGTAGTATGAGTAGGAAGGAGTAGGAGTCAATGTGCTCTGCTAGCTGTCTGTGATAGGAATCTTATAAAAGCTGTTCAAAAAGCATTTTTGCATTTTTTTGGGGATCCAACCCTCCTGTGCTGATATCATCGAGCGTTTTTGTTTTTGTGTGGATTTTGAATGTTAATTTACAACATTGAGTGTGTGTGGTGAAAGACAGTGAAAGTGTGCTTTGGGGGAGGGGCGTATCTGTGGTGTAGGTAGATTTAAGTTGGAGAAATAGTGATTTCTTAGTTTTTTGGTTATATTTTTGTTATATAACTGACTGTTTATAAACACACAGTAATATTGTCAGCAATAGTAGAAATGTTCTTGCTGTTTGTTGTGTGGATGTGGTGCAGCAGTTCATAAGTTCAGATTGTTTACATTACAGATTTACAATATGTAATGTGGCATAGTACTGAACTTTTACATTTGCTACGCATTCCTCGTTCAGCATTGTACACAAACTGTTCTGTGTGTGGGTGTGTGTGCGGTGTTGCGTGCATCAAATAATACATCTTTTATTATGCCACAGACTAGTGTAATTGCAGGCGCAGCAGTGTCAACCTGCTATCCACCACAGCTGCCTGATTTTGTACTGCGATCATGGTATCTGTTCTTAGTTTTGCTGCTTGTAGTGCCGTAAAAATCTGCACTGTCTGCATTCAGTGCTCCCCGCTACCCCACGTTCAAAAGGTATTTTTACCAGATTGGATTGTTTTGTGACCTCATCAGCACCACTGGTTACTGAAGTTGTTTAATTCCATGACAATCTCAGAATAGTCTCTTATCTGTTGCTGAAGCCACAGTTGTTTATTTGACTTCACATCCAGTGTCCCTCCAATCAGAGAGTGAACATATCAAAATCTGAATTTGGTTATTATATTGTGGTTGATACCCCAAAATGCCTGCAAAAAGATGTGCAAGCAAAGCTGTTTCTTGCCATGGCAATGTTGGCAGTAAGATGGTCTGTGAGCATGGTAGTAGTACGCAGACGCAGAAGTGCATTGCTGATGTGAGGAAAGGTATTTCTCCTCCAATGTTTTTTACAGCCCAATCAGTAGCTTCACTCATAGTTGGAGGAGATGATGTTTTCCCAGCCGGTGGTGTTAGTGTTACTGGTATTAGTGGTGGTGGAGTTAGTATTAGTATTGTTGCATCAAGTTCTAATTCCGACCAGTGTACCGTATCAAAAAATATTGAGTGTGAAGCAGTGCAAGTGAGTGGCAGCGTACATGATGTCATACTTCCAGTAACATCCCAGTACCTGAACCTGAGGATTCTGATAATCATGTCAATGATAGCATACAATGTGATATTCCATCCACCGTGGCACTTAACGTCATGCATGTTCCATGCAGTGATTCACAGTGTGGTGAAAAAATATCAGGTGATGGTGGTGTAGATGCTGATGATGAATGTGATGATGATGATGATGGTGATGATGATGTTGCTGTTGTTGCAACATGCAGTCCACATGCTAGCATCCAAGCAGAAGATGTCAAATCTGATGTGTGTGATGTTGATGAATATGATGATGATGTAATTGACCCCAGTTGGGAACCGAAGAAAATAAATTCAAAGTGGCTGTGTCTGAGTCTGTTTGCAGGAATCCTCCTGTAAAACTTGTGCTCTACCGGTTTTAGTTGATGATGATGACCCAGTAATTAATATGATAGGTAGTCATGGTGGTCAGTTGTAGTCCAGGTGTGCAGTGCCCGAAACATCACGTGACCCCCCACTTCAGTGCTTAAAATAATGGACTTAAATAAGCCACATCATGGACATGTTAAAAGCAGAGCATCACAATCCCTTGTTTGGGATTTCTTTGTTCAAGATGCAAATGATGATTGAGTTGCAATCTGCCAGGTCTGCCATGTGCGTGTGAGTCGAGGTAAAAAGGGGAGCCATCTGGGCACAGGAGGACAGGATACGCATCATAAGAATAGGCACTTGGCACTGTGGACCCAGCACAAGCTGGCAGCTAATACCACAGTGGGGCATTCACCCACATCACCAGCAACCATAGCCAGCATGTTATCCCCTTCCATAATTGTTAAGCACAGTAGGAAATTAAACATGTGCAGTAGTGCGGTAATAAAAGCAGAAGATTACTACATGCATGATGAGGTGGAGGACCATAATGACTTTGAAATGTTGTCCAGTGCTGGTGAGAGTAGCTGTTTTTGTTGTGGTGGTGGTGGTGAATGCAGTGTGTCTAGTGCAAGTGGTACATCAACCCCGTTTGGCATATCTGGCAAAATAACAGCATATCTGGGTTTGTCATCATCACCTGTGCAACTGTCTTCATCAAATGTCCACACTCCACCCCCTGCCAATGCCATTCATCACAGAGCACAACCATTTGTGATCAACACACCCCATGTAAAACGTTTAAGTCAGCCCATGTTACAGAGTGTTTTTGAGCATAAGCTGAAGTACCCTCCCCCGAATCATACAGTGTCATGTGAACTCAATGCTTCTGTAGTGGAAATTCTGGCAATTGATTTTTTGCCCTTCTCCTTTGTGGAGAATTCTGGGTTCCAGCAGTTTGCTACGCGTGCTTGTCCAAAATGGAAGGTCCCATCCAGGACATACTTTTCTACCTGTGCTGTCCCCGAGTTGTTCCACACTGTGTCCGACTCAGTAAGACATGCCCTTCAACATTCCTCCTCTCCATTCATCCATTTAAGTATGGATATGTTGACAAGTGGCAAAACAGTGGGGAGTTCATATTTGTGTATAACTGCACACTGGGCGTAGGTGCCGGGGGTTGTTTGTGATGTTGGTAGTGTGAATAATCAGTGCACTAAGGTGGATTGTCGTGGTAGCAATCTTCCAAGAATTCGACAGCTTGCAACGATTGCTATGTGCAATGTGACCTGTTCACACACTGGTGAGAATATGTTAGTCATGGTACTGACTGAAATTCACAGATGGCTAAACCCTTTTCCCTGAGAGCTGGGTTCATAGCAAGTGACAATGGGTCAAATGTGGTGAAATGCATCATGAATGGTGTTTTTTTTTGTCTTCCATGCATGGCCCACTGTTTAAATCTTGTGGTTTAGGAGTTTCTGTAGCACCCTGATATAAAGGAAATGCTAACCTTTGTACGACATATCTGCTCTCACTTTTCAAGATGTGGAAGGCCGTGACCAACTGTGGCAGTTGCAGATACAAAGCAGCCTACCTCAGCACCGCTGAAGCTGGAAGTTGTCACCCAGTGGAACTCCACTTTATACATGGCAGAGAGGTTGTATGAACAATACAAAGCCATCTCAGACTATCTTGTTATGAACACTAGTCATGACAGTTCTGGGGCCTCCATGTCTATGATGACTGAACAGTGGCACCTCATGGACTCTGTAATAACAATTTTGCGGTCTTTTGAACATGCCACACAGGCAGTGAGTGGCGAGTCTGCCTCTATTAGCCAATCAATTCCACTGCTGTGGGTGCTGAGGCAGACATTGGTGAATGTACAGCATAGCCTTGATTTTGTTGGAGGCGGTGGTATCAGTATGTTGCTACAACACATGCTGACAGTATTCGACCAGAATCATCACATTGTGAGCATTCAGCGTGAGTGACAACTTTACCATAGCAACAATGCTGGAACCACGATAAAAGCGAGGAATTGCATCTGTACTGGAGGGAGAGCCTGAACAGGCAAAAAATGTCAGTGGTCAACTGGAGCGCTTGGTTCATGGGGCACAGAAGTCACGTGCCAAGGTCAGCAAACCTCACCAGCATAATCCGGCTGAAGGTGTACCTGGAGGACCATCAAGCATATCCTGCAAGGGGAAGGGGACTGCAGTTCTAGGTGGTCTGTCATACAAAGTGGCTGGCATCAACCCGCTTTGGGAGGCTTTGTCCCAAGTGGGTATTTGTGAAATAAATGATTCAGGAGAACAGGATGATGTATCAACTGGTGGACTTAGTGCAGCACAGAGAATGGTTGAGTCATATTTGTCTGAAAACAGGCATCTGACAACAACTGATGATCCTTTTGTACTGGAGTGGAAAGGTCAGTGAATGGCCAGACCTGACTGCAGTGGCACTGAAGTACTTCACATGCCCACCCTCCAGCAGTGTAAGTGTTGAGAGGGTATTCAGCTCAGCAGGTGCAATAATCAGGGATCGTTGGACAAACCTGTCTCCTGCAAATGTTAGTTTGCTAACATTCATTAACATGAATGAGAGGCACATACCAGCACAGACTGCAACCTCGGTATTCGTACCCCTGCCTAGTCATGGTGGTCTTGCTGATGTGGAAATGGAGCATCCTGGTGGCACTGGCAGTGGCTGCCTGAAATGGCCCACACTGATGTAGATGATGACACAATGGAGAAAGAATTTCCCAGTGGTCAGACTTCCGACATCGATGACTGTGAGGGCAGCTTTCTTTATGAAGATGATGAAGTGGTTAATGTTGGTAGGTTTTAACTGAAATTTTTCAAAGGTGGTGTGCCCCCCTGGACCACCACCACTGGGACTGATGTTAGCCACCGCCACCACTGAGCCTGAGTCTGTCCACCCACCAGACCACCACCACCGGGAATGATGTTAGCCACTGCCACTACTGAGTCTGAGTCTATCTGCCCCCCAGACCACCACGACCAAGACTGATGTTAGCCATTGCCACCACTGAGCCTGAGTCTGTCTGCCCCCCGGACCACCACCACCAGGAATGATGTTAGCCACTGCCACCACTGAGCCTGAGTCTGTCCGCCCCCTGGACCACCACCACTGGGAATGATGTTAGCCATTGTCACCACTGAGCCTGAGTCTGTCTGCACCACCACATCCATCAGCCACAGACACAAAGCTTCTTAATATTTAAACCATAAAGTGAGTATGTGTACTCATGTTTTTATGCTGCTTCACTTCCTTTAGTTGTATGTTTTGTTTCTGTAGCTTTTCAGAGCCGTAATGGTAAAACACATACGGTACACTTATTTTGTTTCTTTTACAGGGTAACAAAAAGCCTCCATTGCTAAAACTCATTGGGAATGGTACTGTAGCTGTACTGCATAGAGAGGAAGTGATGTAATATTCATGAGAATCCATTCTTGTAAGTATGAAGATTTTATTTCATCCATTTCATTGTTTTGGAAAGACTGCAGCAAATATTGCACACAGGTTGTGTTAGCTGACAAGATGTGGGTTTGAAATGTAACTTGACTTTAGATTGAGATTTGAGAACCAGGGAGGGACACATAACAATTAAGTTGTAAGAAGTCATTCATTTCTTTTTTTAGGAAACTTCCAGATGCTTTGTTGTTCTGTCAAAGTGGCCTTATCCAAAAAAGTTCTTCAATATCAGGCACACCCCTCCCCTGAGCTTGGGCACACATGCAACATGCAGAAGTCGTTTCATTAGATGACCATGACCATCCTAACAACAGGACTCCAGAAGGATGTTGATGAAATCTGTGAAGAAGTAACAAAATAAGAAACCATTAGAGACAAACCTGCAAATATGATTCCCCACTCCCCCCAAAATACTTAACTTCATGTGCTTGAGGTTATCCGTTCCAACTTCAGCACAAAAAATTCTCGTTGAGCACTGGAATGTGTACACCAACAGCTTCTGTGTGACCTGTGATGCAGAACAATACTATGAGTACATGCCCATGTCATCCCCACTCCTCACCTACAAAATACACAACCATATATCTCATAGGTTTCATAGGTATAACGGAGCAATTTAGTAGATCCGAGGATCCATATACTCGCCTCTAAATCAATTATACCCCAAGATTTTAATACTAAGCAAGTATCTATCCAACTTACGTTTAAATTCAGCCATTGTTCTACTAGACACTATATCCACTGGAAGTCCATTCCGGATTTTTACTATCCTCATGGTCAACCAGTGCTTTCTTTTAACTGTATTTATTCTCTCCCTATAGATTTGTAGAGGACGTGCTCTAGTATTATAAACCTGATCTCTACATACCAGATTTAATTGTTCCAATAAATCACTATCCTTTAGTGCCTTAAATATAAAGTACATATCTCCCCTCATTCTTCTATATTCCAGTGAGTATAATCCCAAGAGTAGGAGCCGATCCTCACAACACAAACCTTGTGTCTCTTTTATTCTTCGTGTTGCTCTTTATCTATATCTACTCACCAAGGCTACTATTAGTGTACAGCCAAAGGGCACCCTCCAATCCAGTTGAGATGATCACATTGCATTTGCTCTAATTGTCTCGCAGAACACATTGGACCAGCAACACGACTCTCACAGTCATCATTTTATACTGGGGTATGTGCTGAAACACTCTCATTCCACTGTGTTAACACTTGCCAATTTTCTGCACACAAGCAGGATGCATTTTGGGCCTGCAGAAAAATCTGGGACTCTAGCCACCACTGCACGCATGACTGAGTGCGCATTCAATTCTGGGGGACTTTGTATGTGCTGAAACACTCATTTGGCTGTGTTACCACCTGTCAATTTTCTACACACAAGGAAGATGCATTTGGGCCTGCAGAAAAATCTGGGACTCTGTGCCACCACTGTGCGCATGACTGAGTGCACCATTAATTCTGGGGGACTTTGTATGCTGAAACATTCTCATTTCACTGTGTTACCACTTGTCAATTTTCAGCACACAAGGAGGATGCATTTTGGGCCTGCAGAAAAAATCTGGGGACTCTGTGCCACAACTACACACATGATGGAGTGCCCCTTTATTCTGGGGACTTTGTATGCTGAAACACTCTCATTCCACTATGTTACCACTTGTCAGTTTTCTGCACACAAGCAGGATGCATTTTGGCCTGCAGAAAAATCTTGACTCTGTGCTACCACTGCAGCATGACTGAGTCGCCATTAATTCTGGGGACTTTGTATGTGCTGAAACACTCTCATTCCACTGTGTTACCACTTGTCAATTTTCTGCACACAAGCAGGATGCATTTTGAGCCAGCAGAAAGAATCTGAGGACTCTGTGCCACCACTGCACACATGACTGAGTGCGCCATTAATTCTGGGGACCTTGTATGTGCTGAAACACACTCATTCCACTGTGTTAACACTTGTCAATTTTCTGCACACAAGCAGGATGCATTTTGAGCCTGCAGAAAAATCTGGGGACTCTGTGCCACGTTTGTGTGTTCGGTGATTGTTGCTGTGAGCTCATGATGTCATACTGACATTTTACAATTAAAGAGCATTGCAAGAATGTTCTGAGTCTCCTGACAGTTTTGAACTGTACTTTTTATGCTACTTTACATTGCCACAGCCACCACTAGTTACCTCCGAGTCGTGACTTGAATGATACGCTTCTTTTCACAATTTATGTCTGCTTTACTTACTTGACTACTTTTTTTCATGTATGAAAAAAAAATGAGCACGCCTTCCAATATTGTTCGGACCAGGTTTGTATTTATTTGCAGCTGCTTTTCAATAACTGTTGTTCCTTGGTATCATAAAACATTGCCTGCTGCATAACTGTTAATTAACAACAGAAGCGATATATAACAACTAATTGATGTGATGGAGAAAAGCAGAGGAAAACAATGACAAAGACCTGGTCAGCACCAATTTAAAAGGAATGCTCCTTTCATTATTTCATACATGAAAAAAGGTAGTACAGCAGACTCAACTACTACAAATTTGCATATCATTCCAGTCAGTCAGGATGTAAGTAAAGGAAGTCGTAACATAGAATAAAAAATATATGGGTCAGAGTTCTCAACAGATTGTTGCACTGCTGCTTTACAGAGATTCACCACATTACATAGTTATAGTGATGCACATAAACTAATATGTGGGGGCATTACTCCCACTGGAATATTTCTTGCTCCACAGAGTGTAATATATTTCTGTGAAAACCGCCCATAATTTCATTACAGTGTGTCATGTGACAGAGGAATTACCGATCAGAAAAGCCACCCACATTCTGTCCCCCTTTCTCAGCAATGTTAGGATGTGATGCCGGGGGTGCAGGTGCATGCTCCACTATAGTGAATGTCCGGCAGTTATCCCAATGTTTCCTTATGTTATAAGGTTGACTTTGTGGTGAAATGTGGGAATGTTTCCACTAACAAGGCTCTTCTTACTGGAAATGTGCCCACATGTTTCACCACAAACTGACCATTATAACATAAAGAAACTTTCAGAAAGCTGCTGGACAATCAGATATTCACTGTAAGGAGCACACACATGCACTCTCCCTGCCATCACATCCTAACGTTGCTGAGAAGGGAGGCAGAATGTGGGCAGATTTTCAGAATGGGAATTCCTCCATCACGTGACACACTGTAATCAAATTATGGGCGGTTTTCACACAAATGTATTGCACTATGTGGTGCAAGAAAGATTCCCCAGGAAGGGAAAATGTGTATGATTAAACAAAAACAAAGAAAAACCATACAAAAACAGTACAGCACAGTAGTAGGGTGGGGTGGGGATGGGGGGCAGAAAACAATCCCCTTACTTACTGTGGCCTGGGATGCCGTGGTGGTCCAGCAGCAGGTGCAGCATTGAAACTATTTGCTGCTGCTATTGTTCTATTTTGTTCACCTGCTGCTGCAAAGCATCGAACCACTCATTATTTTCTTCTAGAGCTGCCCACACCTGGGCGATGTCAGACTGTGTTGCAGAGACTGCTGGGGTCCACTGCAGCAGAGAATCCAGGTAGTGGTGGCGGTGGTGGGGTGGGTGGTGTTGGTGGCTGTGGTGGAACAGCTGCTGTACTAGTCCTCCTCCTGCTGTGGTGGTGACGAGGCACAACTCCGACCCCAGCAGCACCCTCAGCCACTGCCACAGAAGGGCCAGCAGGTGGATGCCTGGCCCCTTCCATGGCAGCCTGCCAGTCTGCCCTATGGTGATTCAGCATGTGGGTGCGCTGGCCACCGGTCACCAAATGTGTCCCACGGGGGCCATGGCGAACCACCACGCCACACAGATGGCACACCACCACTGTGCTGTCTCCCCCACAGAGTTAAAAAACTCCCACACTTGGGAGCTGCGGGGGGACAAGACACAGTCCTTTCATGAGTCCCACCAGTGTTTTCCAGGGCCACCTCCTGTGGCTGTGGAGGTGGTGGAGGGGTGCTGCTGGAACCCCTACAGCTGCTGCTACTGGTGGTGGTGGTAGTGGCGGAGAGGCTGGATGCACAGCGGCCACCGTGGTACAGGTGCTGCTGTTGCTGCTGTCTTGTTGCTTGAATACGGGGAAGCAAATACTCTAGGAGTCAGGAACAGTTCAGTATGATACAAATTACCTCAGGTTTCCTACAGGTTCTGCATTTCTTCTGATAGTACTTTACAGGCTAGATGATGCATATTTAGGTTCTATATCTATCTGTGTCTATATATGTATCTCTATATGTATATATATATATTACATATAGTTACATATATATATATACATACATAAATAAAATAATATTTATAAAAATAATTACAAAAATAAATATAATATAAAATTAATAAAGATAGTTTTTAAAAGTTGTTGTTTTTATAAAGGTAATAATTACTTTTGTTACTGATTTTACATTGCTTTTCACAAGCTTTTCTATTAATGCAAAGGAGAAAGTGAAATTGCTTTCTGTCTCACTTCATTCCTGCGTGGCTAAGGCATGTGACTTACAGTACTATAAGCCATGTGATGTGTGGGGGGTTGTTTGTTCTCATCTCTACTTTGCCTTTACTTCATGTTAAGGCATAATGGCAATGCAAAGTGGTAATAATAATGATGCTGCTAAGTGTATAGTGCCCAGTTAAATCGTTAAGTTGTCATGAATGGAAGTGGCAAACATAGCGTCCACTTCATAGAAACATAGAATTTGATTGCAGATAATGACTGCTTGGCCCACCTAGTCTGCCTATTTCCTCATCTAATCGGATAAGCTGCAGATCCTAGTTAATCAGCAGCCTACTTTTCCTACCCTCACCCCTAGAATTGCTTTTATGACTGTCCTATGCATGCTTGAATTCCACCACTGTTTTTGACTACAACTTTCCTCCGGAAGGCTGTTCCATGCATCCACAACCCTCTCTGTGAAACAATACTTTTAAATTACCTCTGAGCCGATTTCCATCTTCAAATTGAGCCTCCCTTTGTTCTTGCACACCTTTTTTTGAAAGATGCTACCTTCTTGACTTTGTTGATTCCTTGAGGTACTTTGAAAGTTTCTATCATGTCCCCCTCTCCTCCTTTCTCGAGGCTATAAGCATATTAAGCTCCTTAAGTCTCTTCATATGTCTTCCGGTGCAGACCCTGCACCATTTTAGTTGTCCTCCTCTGGACAGCTTCCATTCTGTCTATGTCTTTGCAGAGATTGGTCTCCAGAACTGAACGCAGTACTCAGATGGGTCTCACCAGCTGTCTGTACAGAAGGATAATAACTTTCCTGTTTTCTACTGGTGATGCCTCTCCTATGCCAGCTGATTAAAATTTGTTGCATCTCTACACTGGATAGTTCCACTCGGACAGGTCAAGCTCCTACTGGAAAAGCTACCTGTCTTTAACCATCCTCATGGTCTTGTTACAGCACAGCTCCTAGGCCTTGCAGACTAGCGTCCATATGCAGCTCATAGGGCTTGGTGGGATCAGCATAGGTGAGGACAGAGGCGTGGGTGAGCTGGTATATGACTCTTAGAAGGCTGCTTCACATTCAGGCATCCAATGGGGCTCCAAAGGTTCACCTGTTCAGAAATACACTTTCTCAGGTTCCTTGATAGCCCTTTTTGTATTTTTGTTGATAGGGGTTAACCCTGGGTAAGATTCAGGAGTGGTCAATCACCTTTGAATAGTCTTTGATGAACCTGCGGTAGTAGCCACAGAACCCCAGAAAATGTTGTAGCTCTTTCAAGTTATGGGGCTGGGGCCAAGTAGTCAGTGATTTAACCTTGCTGGGATCTGTCTGTATCTCCTTCCGTAGATACTATGTGACTCACATTTCATGGAGGTTTGAAAAAACTGGCACTTTCATAATGGACAGCTTGAGGCTGAATTCTTCCAATCGATGTAGGACTTTGAACAGTCAGGTCTCATGCTCCTCTAACATGCATCTGAACACAATGACATCATCTAAGTACACTAGACATTCCAGCAGCTTCATATCTCCAACCATGCGTTCTATCAATCTCTGAAAGGTGGCTGGGGCACCTGAAATCCCTTGTGGCATTCTCAGAAATTCATAGAACCCCAAAGCAAAGATGAAGGCTGTTTTTCCTGGTCCTCCGGGGCCATTGGAATCTGGTAATATCCTGTGGCTCCCATTCAGGCAGTCCAGGGCATCTTGTAAACGGGCATGGTGTATTGATCTGGGACGGTCCGTTGATTTAGGGTCCAAAATCACACATCCACAAGGACCCATTCTTTTTATGCACAACCACAATGGGAGAGGCATAAGGGTTTCTTGATTCTTGTATAATGCCAGCAGCAAGCATTTCTGCAGGTGCCTCCTAGTGTCATCTATGTCCACTGGGCGAGGCATCTGGATCTCTTGAAAGGATCAGTCATCATAGAGGCGGTATGTTGTGCAGAGCACCACAGACACATCCTACATCCCATTCTGTTAATGAAAACATTTGGTCTCTCTGGGCGAGTTTTTTGCTGATTCGGGTCTTCCATTCGGCCGATAGAGGAGAATCACCAAAGTCAAATAGATCTGGGGTCACCCTTTCTTTCCCACCAGAATGTTTGTTGCTGGTTAATACTGCCTTGTCTGTGCCATGTACTGTAGCTAGGGTGCACCCTCTGTTCACTCGGACCTCCCGATCTGACACATTTTGAATCTGGACCATTACTCATTGTGCATAAGCATGGGCACGGGCAGGTAGGATGCTTGGTTTAACCATTAGCCCCTCTGGCAACTTTCCTTCACCTGGGGTGTCTAACTTTAATATTTTGTTCTTCACATCCTTCTTAAGTCGGACTTCCCCGTGAATGGTACACTGACCATTGGGTGCTAGCACCAGAGATTCAGGATCCTTCTTCCACTTGATCCCCACAGGCTCATCTCGTTCCACTTGATCAGGTTTCTGCTGTAAGTCATATGCCCACTTAATTAAGGCTGGAATTCTTGGAGCTCACCCAGTCCGTTGCCCTTGTTTCTCATGGCAAAATTGTGCCAGTCTCCAAAACATATGGGCGATGTTCCAATTAACAGGGGAATCCCCCCCCCATCATACAGTCCAGTGGGGGGACACACCAAGGCAAGGGTCTTGACTTGTTCATCTACCCCAACCACAGAGGTAGGGAAGGGCAGCGAGATCCGAATATACCCCGAGTATGGATAGGACTTCTCATTCAACCCCCATACATGCAAGCCGTCCAAGGGTTGTAGGGGCACACCAGGCAGATACTTCTGGTACCAATCTTGGAATACTATAGTCACTTGAGATCTACTGTCAAGCACAGCCCGGGCGGACACACCATTCACCAACACTGTAGTTTCCATTGATGTGTCCACCACTTCGGACCACTCATGTGACACAGACTTGCATGTCGACTTGGAAGCTGCCTTAGATGAGTAACTTTTGGCAGCCCTACTTGGAACAAGAGAGTTATTCCATTGAATCAAGACCAGTAGCCTAACAGTAACTTTTCTCAAATTCTCCAGTGAGTGGCAGGTGAATGGTGTGCCCATCCTCCCTGTAGTGGTAACAGAAGATGGGTTCTCTAAAGTCTCTGGGTGGTAGGGCTGTCCCTGCTTGGGTATGTTAGGAGCACTTCGGGGACTTCTTTGACTTGTGACTTGCTATCTTGGCCTCTGGACTTCCACAGATGTTAGTAGTTTGTGTGGCTCATAGTAGGTCCCCACGAGGGCCCTCTATTCTCATACTTCTTCCAGTAGGTTACTCTCAGTCCAGATTTCAGATGAGATGACATGCACCCCACCCCACCAGGCAGAACTCACTGTTTGACTCAGGAGGTGCCTGATAGAGGTTAGTACTCTCACACCTCAGCGGCTTGTTCACTGACTCTCAACCCATCAATTCTTTGATCAGTTCTCTCATTTGCTGCACCTCAGTCTCGTCACTTCTCTCAGGAGTCTGGCAGGTCTGAGCAACCCCAGCATAGGGCTCCCATCCCTCTTCATCATTCTTTGCTTACAAATCTCTTTCATGAGGTGACAATACTCAAGAGAGTTAGTCTTCCTATCTTGCAATTTAAGTTTCAGCATCATCACACTAGAGTACCTGGTTGATTTAGGATATGGTCCAACCTGACCTGATTCAGTTCACTAGCAGGCACCCTCCTTTCCTATGGGCCCTTGCAGAGCCTCTCAATCCTGATAACAAACATAGACAACTTCTCATTATTCCATTGCTTTTGCAGATTTAAATTTTGACAACAAATCATCCTCTGACCCGGTGCTACCAAACCCCCTCCAAGGCAGAGAGTAGTTCAGCAGCACTAGCCTCTGGGCTAGTGGCTTGTAGGAATTGAATGGCCTCCAGTGCAGGGCCCTCAAACTCTCCATAAGTCTTTTCTTTTTCTCTCCCTCAGAGCACTGCTACTTCTGGTTCAGTGGGGTAGCATAGTCCATCCACATTTCCAGGTTATCCTCCCCTATGGGCACTGGAACTGTGCCCAAAAAAGACTGAGTCTACAGTAAAAATCCAGGTGCACAGATGGAATTACTATGGTGGGGTGACCACAGGGAAGACCCTAGAGGAGGCAGGAGATGCTGTCAGGAACTACAGTGGCATGAGTTCTTCAGAAAGGTCTAGCATTTTTACTAACTCTTGGGCGGATCGCCCCTCAGAAGCTAACAACTTAAGCAGCTTGTCCTTGAACCCCTCTATACTGGGGGACCCTCCCAAGGTAGCCAGATCACTGTGCAAATGGATGACCCTTCACCCCTTCTGGGCCCCTTCTGACAGAATAATGGGGGGGTACTTTCTCTGGATCTATGGGAGAGCTGCAGGAGAGTAAAACCACCATGGTCTAGTCAAACAGGTCCAAATCCCTCCCCTTCACTTCAGCATTCCCTCAGACACTTAACGTGCTCCACAGCCTCCACAATAACTGCATTAGTGATCCTTAACAGGACATCTATTAACAACAGGGCCTGTCAGAGTCTACCCTCAGCCTCACTCCACCCCATCATTTGATGCACTAACAGCTTGTGGGGGGCAATCTTGAGCTTAGGCGTAGTAAGCTACCTCCATTTTATCATGAGTTCTGAATGAGTTCTGAATGAAAGGGGTAATTCCACCTCTGGCCACTACAGGATGCTAATCCCAGTGGTGCCTTCAAGATGTAACCCTAGGTGGCACTATCCCAAGGGCTACTACCCTGCCTGCTGGCTTGTAGCAGGTTAAGGGGCCTGGGTACTGAACGCGGAGCATCCACCCAGAGGTCAGGGTTGTTAGTGGTTGAGCTAACTGGGTACAGCCTCTGGGACACTGTAAGCCCCTCTTTCCCTTCTAGTGGCTGAAACAATATACAGTAATCACTTTTGCAATGACCCTTATTCACCATGCAAGTACCTCATGGTTTGCACTTACTACAGGGGCTGGTTCCAAAGTTTGACCCTACAGACCCCTGTAAAACAAGGTTAGGAACAGCAAACAACAACAGTATGTTTCTGTCAGTACAAACTGGAACCACAGTCAGGTTAAATGCAAAAGAGTTAGATCTGATTTATTCAAGGGACTTGAACAAGAAAGGAGCATGATCAGGTTGATTGGCTTAGGCTAAATCAATCGGACAGTCATGCATGCATGCACTTCAGAGTCCCTACAAGTCACATACTCTGGGTACTCAGGTAGGGAAAAGGTGGGCTAGCCAGGATCGTTGCCCAGAGAAGGCCGGGCCGCAGCTGGTTGGGGCCCTGTGATGGAAGAAAGCAACAAGCACAACACACACTATTTGTAATCCAGAGCTGGAAGGCTCAGTTCGTGAAAGAAAAGACAACAAGGCAATCAGATGACAACATCTTTAGATTTAACTGTTGTTTCAGGGAGCTACCCTGATGTCTACTCATGATACCCAAAATTGGACACAGGCAGGACAAAATTGAGGCTGCAGGTTGTTGAGCTGGAGTGCCAGGAGAAGCAGGCCCACACGAATCACCGAGGCATGTTCCTGTTCAAGGCGTTGAGCAGGGGCTGATCCCCAGGCTGGTCTTTTGTTGATGGCTTTGATGTGAGTATTCTGGCTGGGCCAGTATGGCAAGGCCCAGGCCAAGTGGAGATGAATGCAGATTCAGTCCAGTGGGGCTGATGCAGCCTTCAGCAAGCAGATCACAGGTCAGCACACTGTGGGGAATCAAATCACTAGCAACTAGCAGCACACAGCACATTTTCATGTAATGAAATTCTACTGTACCAGGCAGATTGCTATCCGGTTGCAATTACAGAGTACGATATGCTATGCTGCACTGTTTACATGAAGCCTGCAGCTATCATTATGCACTGCCTGACTGACCTACAGGTGGAGCTGTGGTCGGACCTGACCAGTCCCTGTACCTCCAGACTGCCCTACAGGTGGAGCTGTGGGACCCTGCAGTAATGCTGTGCAAACTGCATGCAAATCAGGGCATGATGAGATGCTAATGTGGCTGTCTGCCCAGAGACTAAGTAGGCTCATTTGCATGTCACTTTTGAATATGGCAAAGTTTAGCACTGGGCTAACGTGTTTGCACTGGGCAAACTGCTTAGCTCTGCGCTAAAGCCACGCTAACATGTTAGCGCGGCGCTAACGGTTCGGGGAATATTATACAGTTCTGATCACTGTTTGTTCATGTGTGCTGCTGCCTGCAGCTGTACTGGGTCCATGCATTTGCCTGAACACACACTGGCCACATAGTTCCTCTCTACCTACCCTCACGTGGCTGTGCACTGTGTTGTTGTGGTTTGCACTTCCTGGTTGCTGTATTCGGTGCCGTCTTATTCCAGGGCTATGTTTGCCCTGCACTCCCAGCCTAGTTTGCACGGCCTCATTCCCATGCTATATTCAGAAGCTGTTTGCCCTGGGCTATTCCTTTTGAATATAGCTTGCTTTGTGCTCCAGGCTAAGTTTGCACACCAGGCAGTGCTAATTTAGCCCAGGGGCAAACCTTTGAATATCTGGACCACAATGTTCTATTTTGCTGCACCTGTTAAGGCTAGATGTGTTCTTCAGGCTGGCCTCAGAAAAGAAGCTGACAAAGTTCTGATACATTTTGTGAAAGACAGGAGATGCAGGATATTAAATAAAGTGAAAAAAAATGGTTAGACTTTTCACGTGTGAGAGTGCTAATCAACTGGGAAAATGCATAGCACATGGCACAAACTGATTAAAATAGCATATTTTTTTATTTTGCTAATGTGTTCTGAATGTGCAAACTTGAATAAAAAGAGAAAAAATGTTTAGCAGTCTAGTGCTATGCAGTTTAGAAATGGTTATATTATCCTTGATATGTGAGTATTTGCCACGCTATACTAGCTATTTAATTCCTGAGATGAGACTTGCATGAACAGGATGCAGAGTCTAAACTGTCAGGAAAAGACATCTTATTAAAAGACAGCAACGTTTTGTTTGGGTAGAGAGAGATATTAAGATTTAAATAAATAAATATATATAGAGAGACTCAGAAGAAGGATTTATGTTTGTACTGCCTTTGTGAAGAGCGTGCGTTATTGATAAGAATAACTTCATTCATGCTGCCCTAGACAAAGGGCATCTCACTGGCACAGTTTATGTTCACCTATCAAAAGCCTTCGATACAGTCAGCCACCCCCTTCTCATCTCTGCTCTCTACCAGCTAGGTCTCTTGGAGGGCCCCCTTGCCTGGCTCACCAACTACCTCACTGCCAGATCGCAGTGCGTGAAAATTAATGACACTCTCTCTAGCAACATGCAGGTCCGCTCGGGTGTACCCCAGGGGTCCATTCTGGGGCCATTGCTTTTCAGCTTGTATCTAAATACACTTCCCAATGCATGCTCAGGAAAAATGTTTCTGTATGCGGCTGACGTGGTGCTCTTTGCATCTCACAAGGACCCTACCTGCCTCCAAAAATCTTTTAGTGAAGCTGAACGCTGGCTCCTTGACCACAGACTTGTGCTTAACCTAAAATAGTCGAAGTTTCATAATCTTTATGCACCACCAAAACAAGCTTAAGGATGGCCCCCTTACTATCCTGTCTACATCCTGCCTCCCCCTTGAGCAGGTCTGCTCCTATAAATACCTTGGCCTGCTTTTTGACTCAGCTCTCTCCTTTCATGAGCATATCCGCACACTATGCTCGGCAGTCAATACCCGTACTGGCCTGCTATAATTGGCACAGGAACTGCCTTCCCCCTGATGCCATGAGACTGGCTGTAACTTCCATAGTGCTATCCCTTGTGGACTATGGAATTCTGGTCTATGGGGCAGCAGATTGCACTGCTCTCAAAAACATCAAATTATCGCTCAATAAGGCCTGTAGGCTACTTACTGGGTCTGACAGTCTTACCCACACCTGTACACTATACTCAATGGTTAACATCCTCAACTTTGATGAGAGACATGTACCAGACCTGTCTCTTGCAAAAGAAACAGTGTCTGGCCTAACCCTCCAAGAGTAACAGCGATCCTCAAGCCATCCCTCCACACTGTGTACACCCACAGCTCACCAAACCAACTCTCCAGGTACCCAGAGTCAGGACCTCACTGGCCCAGAGGTCCTTTTCCTATAGAGCCCCATCCTGGCTAAGCTCCCTTCCACCTGACATTTTATCAGAACATAAAATTAGACCCTTCAAAAATGCAATTCGGTGCCACCCTTCTTGCCTCCTGCCACTGTAACTGCTCTCAGTGGGGACCCTCCACCCCACTTCTCGTCTGCTTGTGACACCCACCTCACCGCTCAGGAGCCCACATGGATTAGCCTCACTGTTTTAGTATCTACCAGACACAGATTTGTAGGGAACTGGCAACAGTTCTGGGAGCGAAAGTTCTTTAAATTTGATGGACTGCATCTCACTAAGGAGGGAGTCAGTGCATTGGGGCAGAAGTTTGATGTCTTTGCAGAATATTTAAACTAGCAAATGGGGAGAGGGGTGCAGCACCCCATATGTCGAATGGGAAGAACATCCCTCCCCCCTCAGCTAGCGGTCAAACAGGGATTCAGCATGTTTGCAGTTCATTTGCATCACCAGGTAAGAAAAAAAGTTTGTCTCCCCATACGATGCACAGGGGTAATTCCAAACCTCATCCAACAACTAACACACCAAAATCTGGCCAATGGAAAATCATGTACACAAATGCTCACAGCCTGGGAAATAAGATCCCAGACCTGCAGGCAATAATGTCAGAGGCTAAACTGGACATAATATCAATTAGTGAGACGTGGTTTACCAGTAACCACACTTGAGAGACTTCAGTACCTGGCTATGTATTGTTCAGAAGAGACTGAGGTGCAAAAAGGGGGGGAGGAGTGGCCCTGTATGTCAATGAAAATATCAAAGCTACAGAAATTCAGAATACACATAAGGAGCCAGAAGAACTGTGGGTCACCCTGGAAACAGGAAATGGGACAGCCATAAGAACTGAGGGTTGTCTACAGGCCCCCAGACCAGGGGAGGACACAGACACATTACCCGTTAGAAGATATATAAAACATGACAGCTAAAGGGGAGGTTCTGACAATGGGAGACTTCAACATGCCGGATACAGATTGGTCAATACCAGCAAGAACATCTGCCAGAACTAGACACATAGTGGATTCCCTGCAGGGGGAGGGCCTCAAACAACTGGTACAGCAACCCACAAGAGACAGGGCTATCCTAGACCTAGTACTGACTAACAAGGAAGGGATCACAGATCTCCAGGTAGAAGGTCACTTGGGGGCCAGTGACCATCGAATCCAACAGAAAAACAGCACAACACTACGAGCGGGTGCTCACAGCGTGAGGTGCAAACCATTATTAAAGTTACATGAGATGACAGCTGCAGTGATTTACTAATGAAACATTTCTTGCGCTGGCTCTGCGCCTCAAAGGGGGTTCCTTGAAGGCATATAGAGCCAAGCGCAGGGTCTGACTCTGCTATTTGGATTCAAAAATCACTTGCAGTATATTTCTGTGTCCTGAGTGCTCATTACCTGGTCTTTGTTTGGCCAGTGACCATCACGTGGTATGGTTCAATTTGGCTACTACATCTAAATCATCCCATTCCAAGGCAAAAATATGGGACTTCAGAGGAGCTGACTTTGATAAGATGGCCAACAGAGTTAAGCTAGCCCTGGCAAAAAGAAACACAGGTGAGGGGTACAGGCAAAGTGGGCAAGCATTAAGGATGCAATACTTGAAGCAACATCCCATTGTGTTAGACAGAAAAGGAAGTGCAAAAGAAGAAGGAAACCACTTTGGTTCTCAAATACAGTAGCAGAAAAGGTCAGAGCCAAAAGGCTGGCCTTCAGAAAATATAAGGGAACACAGCGGGATGAAGATAGGGAGCATACCAAACTGCCCTAAGGGAAGCAGGAAGGCAGTAAGGCAGGCAAAGTCCCAAACTGAGAAACA
Organism: Neoceratodus forsteri; assembly: GCA_016271365.2. Lineage (NCBI taxonomy): Eukaryota > Metazoa > Chordata > Ceratodontiformes > Ceratodontidae > Neoceratodus > Neoceratodus forsteri. Next base: position 947,503,432 of record CM057452.1, read on the forward strand.
CTAGCACGAACAGTAAAAGAAGGTGACAAGACTTTCTATAGATACATTAGTGAAAGGAGAAAGTCCAGAGGGGTATTGCTAAGTTTAATGGAGAAAAGGGGCATGTGAGGAGGAGGACACTGTAAAGGCATCTATCCTAAATAGATACTTTTGCTCAGTATTTACTGAAGAGAATGTAAGGCAGGGCCCACAGCTCAGCATCATGGACACAGGGGGGAGGGAGGTGAGCACTACTCCCTTCACAAAAGAAAGGTTCCTACAAGAGCTTGCTAAGCTCAGGGTGGATAAGGCAATGGGACTGGATGGCATACATCCCAGGGTACTTAAGGAGCTAAAGGTGGAACTAGCAGAGCCATTAGCAGAACTGTTTAGTGAGTCTGAGCACAGGAGAGGTCCCAGAAGACTGGAGAAGGGTTCATGTGATCCCGCCCACAAGAGTGGTAGCAGGGAGGAGGCGGAAACTACAGACCAGTCAGTCTTACCTCAGTAGTGGGCAAGATTATGGAGGCACTCCTTAAGGAAAGGATAGTGCAACACCTGGAATCCATAGGGCACAGGATCCAAGACAGCATGGGTTTACAAAAGGAAGGTCCTGTCAAACTAATCTCATAGATTTCTTTGACTGGGTAACCAGAGTGGTGGACCAAGGGCTAGCAGTTGATGTCGCCTACCTTGACTTCAGCAAAGCTTTTGACACTGTTCCACATAGAAGATTGATAAATAAGCTGGGTAGGCTCAGGGTGGGTCAGAAGTTGGTCAACTGGGTGGCAAACTGGTTGACGGGCAGAAAACGGAGTGGTGGTAAATGGTATACAGTCAGAAGAGATGCAAGTCACAAGTGGGGTACCTCAGGGATCAGTCCTGGGGCCAGTCCTCTTCAACATCTTCATTAGTGACCTTGCAGATGGACTAGAGGGTAAGGCTTGTCTGTTTGCAGATGACACCAAGATCTGCAACAGAGTAGATTATCCAGATGGGGTGGGCAGAATAAGAAGAGATCTGGATAAACTAGCAAAATGGTCAGAAGAGTGGCAACTGGGATTTAATGCAAAGAAGTGCAAAATCATGCACATAGGGACGAGAAACCCTGAAGCCACCTATAGGATGGGAGGGGAGTTGCTAGCAGTCACAAAGGAAGAAAGAGACTAGGGCATCATCATCACTGATGACCTAAAATCATCCAAGCAGACCTCTAAAGCAGTAGGTAAGGCTAGGGGGGTGTTAGGGTGTATTAGTAGGGATATCACAAGTCGTAAGAGGGAGGTAATAATCCCTCTTTACAAGACACTGGTTAGGCCCCATCTGGAGTACTGCGCAGTATTGGAGGCCAACTTCACAAGGACATTAACCAAATTGAGGCAGTCCAGAGAAGGGCAACTAAAATGGTGCGGGACTGCATCAGAAGACATATGAGGACAGATTAACAGAGCTCAATATGTATACCCTTGAGCAAAGGAGGAGAGAGGTGATATGATCGAGGCATTCAAACACCTTAAGGGCATTAACAAGGTGAAAGAGTCTAACATGTTTAAATATAAGAAAAATAGCAGGACAAGAGGACACAGCATGAGATTAGAGGGGGGCCGATTAAGGGGGAATGTGAGGAAATTCTTTTTCACAGAAAGAGTGGTGGATGCATGGAATGGCTTACCACAAGAAGTGGTGGCTATGAATACAGTGCAGGGCTTCAAACAGGCATGGGATAGGCATAAGGGAGCAATACAAATGACTATGAATAGATAGGCCACTGACAGAGCAAAGGCCGATGGCACATTTATAAGGTAGAAAAACAAATGGGCAGACTGGATGGGCCTTGCGGTCCTTATCTGCCGTCAACTTCTATGTTTATGTTACCTGCTGTATTCTTGATGTGGAGCCTTTATGAGTCTCTGACTCAAAGGTTTGTAATTCCGATACCGTTTCAAATAAATAAAAAAATAAAATGCTGCTTGCAAGTTTCATAAATTCTCCTGGTCCATCTATACTTCTTAAACGATGCCTCTACGACACCACCCAGCAGTGCCGTAGCAAGGCATTTTTGCACCCGGGGCAAGCCACACACACTTTGCACCCCCCCCCCCAATCCCACACACACCAGGGTCACTTGAACTATTTTATTTTGTATTGCTTAAGAAACCGCAGGTCAGCAAGCCCTGCATATCAACTACTATCTGGTTTCCTGAGGGGCGTAGCTCATAAAAAACGCAGTCATTAAATGTCCCTCATCATGAAATGCAAATATACAAACAGGTGCAAATAATTTCAAATACAAATTTCAAACTGCATGTTAGTAAAGTACACATTGTGAAAAGCAATACATAACATCCAAACTGATCATAATAGAATTTAAAATCCTTGACTGCATATATTAAGTTAATGCACAATCCTAATTAATTTTGTCCATATTTTTAGTATTTTTGGTACATAAAAGTAGCAGCTAATGAAATTTACTTGGTTCTTAATCAGGCTATAAGGATCCAATGACTCACCTCCTCTGCAATTATATAACATGGAGGAATAGTAACCTTTAAATTAAAAAAAAGGAAAACAATAATCTTGGAAAATTGCAAGATCCAATGTCATGCCCAGAACATTACCAGCTACAATCAAGTGGTTCTGGTGGGGTTGGAATCTACTACTACCTTGAAATTCAAAACAGATCTACCAAAATGCCCGTTTGCTGTACCAACTAAAATCCAGTGGATCTGGTCGGGCTACAATTTACTACTCATATTTAAAAATCAAGAAGTGCAATTTACATCATAATATTTATATCACAAGAAAGTGTAGGTCATCAGATATGCCCAATAAAGAAACTTAAGTGCATTTTGGTACTTCTGGCATAAACACAATATCAAAAGACAAATTAAAATATGCCTTACTTGATCTGACGTGTAAATACTGTATGCTTATCTAAATGAATGGGGCAAACATGAAACCAGCCTTCCTAATATAGAACAAACAGTGTGTACAAGTCAAACCATCAGACACATGGGCAAACATCAAGAGAGGGTATTTAAAGCCATGGACTCATGTATAAAAGGGTAAGAAAGAATAGAAGACAGAAAAGACCTCTATGGTTCACTAGAGAGGTGGCGTTAAGGGTCAAGGAGAAGACTAGAGCATTCAAGAGGTACAGGAGGACAGGGAAACCTACAGGGAAAAAAGAAAAGAGGCAGGGCAAAAGATAAGGAGGGCTAAGGAGGCCACTGAGAAGAGGATAGCGAAGCAGGCAAGGAGTGGGGACAAAACTTTCTTTAGGTACGTTGAAGAAAGGAGGAGGGCACGGCATGTGATTGGGAGGATGGGGGGGGGAGTGGAACATTACTGGAAGGGGATTTCAAAAAAGCAGAGGCATTAAATAGCTATTTTGCCTCAATCTTCGTGGAGGAAAGAGAGGGCAGGGGACCAGGACGGGCTGGGGAGGGCGACAGCCACAGGCAGGTGGATGTGGCAGAATTCATAGCTGAAGGAGTAAGGGAAGAGCTGGGTAGACTTAGGGTGGACAAGGCAATGGGGCCTGGTAGAATACACCCAAGGGTTCTCAAGGAAGTAAAGGATGAACTGTTGCCACATCTGGCAAGGCTGTTTAACTTGTCCTTGGTCACAGGGGTTGTGCCAAAGGACTGGAAGAGGGCAGAGGTGGTTGCACAACATAAGGGGTGGAAGGATGAGGTCAAAAACTACCGTCCCATTAGTCTTACCTCGGTGGTGGGGAAGGTAATGGAAACACTACTTAAGATAAGGTTGACAGACTACTTAGAGATGAATGGCATACAGGACGACAGGCAGCATGGCTTCACCAAGGGAAGGTCCTGTCAGACTAACCTGATAGAGTTTTTCGATGGGGTGACACAGATAGTAGACCAGGGAGAAGCGGTGGACATGGCCTATCTGGATTTCAATAAGGCCTATGACACCGTTCCACATGGTGGAATGTGCATAAGTTGGACAGACTAGAGTGGACCTCAAGATCACCAGGTGGGTGGAAAACTGGTTGAAGGGAAGGAGCCAGATGGTGGTGGTAAATGGGACACATTCCAGGGAACGGGCAGTGACCAGTGGGGTGCCACAGGGGTCAGTGCTAGGACCAATTACTTTTTAACATCTATGTTAGTGACTTAGCGGAGGGTCTGTAGGGATGGGTGTGCCTGTTCACAGACGATAGAAAGGTCTGCAATAGGGCGGCTTCACCTAGTGGGGTGCAAGCCATGAGGTTGGACCTGGAGAGGCCAGAGAGGTGGTCTGACACCTGGAAATTGAAGTTTAATGCACAAAAGTGCTCACTGATGCACCTGGGGAGGAGGAATAGGAGGGAAACGTACTCACTTGGGGGGGTGGTGATTAAGGAGAAGGAAATGGAAAGGGACCTGGGGATTATGGTATCGCGTGACCTCAAGGTGGGCAACCAGTGTAGCAGGGTGGTGGGAAAGGCAAATTGAATGTTGGCCTGCACTGCGAGGGGTTTAAATAGCAGGAAGAGGGAGGTGCTAATGCCATTATATAGAACCATGGTCAGGCTGCATCTGGAGTATGGGGTGCAGTTCTGGAGGCCTCACCTACGAAGAGATGCTGAGTTGATGGAAAGGGTACAGAGAAGGGCAACCAAAATGGTACAAGAGATGCAGGATGTACCCTATGAGAGACGATTGAGAGGGCTGAATTTGTACCCTCTGGAGATTGGTGGGGGGCATGATTGAGACCTTTAAGTATCTGAAGGGAATAAATAAGGTGGAGGGTGATCGCTTGTTCAAACTGAAGAAGGGAGGGAACACGAGGGGACATAGCCTCAAATTGGAAGGTGGGCAATACAGAGGTAATGTCAGGGGGCCGTTTTTCACGGAGAAGGTGGTGGAGGCCTGGAACAAGCTGCCGGAGGAGGTAGAGGCAGCTGAAATGGCGGAGGGATTCAAGACGGCTTGGGATAGACTTAAGGGGTTGGGAAAAGAGGGTGGAAACATAACAGAAGGGGGGAGGTAGGGTGTTGGGCAGACTAGATGGCCCATGGGGCCTTTCTCTGCCATCACATTTCTGTGCATCTGTGACACACATTCATTTATGTAAGCACCACAATTTGGGCTTACCTGTGTGGGCTCCAGCCCCTGACCTGTCGCTGAAACCTCTACCAGCGGTCCAGGATGGGATCTGGACCCTGGCGCCTCCCGTGTCCTTGCAGCTGCCAATGACACTGCTGTCCTCAGCCCCAAGGAGTCCCAGTCAAATGGGGGCCGAGGACTGGACGGTACTTCTGCGCCTGTGGGCATCTGCGGGGGAGTGACTTTTGGCCTGGAGTTTTGGAGAGCTGGGACCGCAAAGTAAACAACTAAAATGGTGGCCGCGCTCCTTCTGAGCATGCATGGCCATCCAGGGAAAAAATTTAAAGGAGCTGCACTCCTATTCTCAGCTCGGCCATGCGGCAGTTAGAAAAAAAGCATATTCCGGCCCTAGATGAGCAGAGGGAGCCGAATAGCTACAAAAAGTGACTGGAAGGCCTCAGGTCATGAATATATATGGAGTTAGTCCTGTTAGAGGGCTAAATTAAATAAATTCGGGATGGACAGGTGAGAGCCCTACAGAGAGACAAAATAGCAGCCCCCTTAAAAACTACTGAATGGGGCTGCTGGGAGCCAGCTCTGAGATCACCTAGGGAGCTGCAGCCAATCAGAAGGGGGCTGCTCAGGGGGCTAGAAGACTGGATTTTGGCACGACAGGGGAGGCTGTAGTCGAGAGGAGCTGCAAGGTGGCTGTGAGGGGAAAGACTTTCCTACAGTATCAAGTCTGCCTGGCTGTTTGAACCCTGGCTACCTCAAACTACTAAGGTGAGTGCAGGAGGAACAGTAACAGTTCTTTGGGATTAAAGCAGAACTAAGAGAAAGAAAAAAAAAAAAAGTGTTCTATAGCAGCCCAACCAGTTGGACAGCTGTTTGAACTGAGAAAAGAGTTGTGCTGTAGACCCTGAATGAGCCCCTGCTCCCCCCGACGCAGAAATTGACTGGAGAAGTGAATGTTCAGCCAAGGAGAGACTGTAGTGTCGAGGTAAGCAGCTGGGACAGGACCCAGCACTGCTTAGGAAGCAGCCCCTGAGAGAGGGGCTGTGAGGTTAGAGACTGTGGGAGTCTTGCTGCCCTGTGCAGGTCCTGAGGGTGGCTAGAGGTGCATCATAAGGGTTTGAGGAACATAAGCAATCTTGATTCCTTGGACTGAAGAAGACGACGCCCCGGGTTGAAGGATGGAACAAGCTTGCCTGTGTGAAGTCTGTCTATAAAGGCCCATAGGCGAAGCTGGCAAGGCCAGGCAGGAGAAGCTCATCATCCCACGAGTTTGTCCAGTTCTGGTTTTCCCACCGTGGCACACCAACACAGAACCTCAACAGTACAGTGCAACGATCTGGCTGTGAACCCCAGCGTGGACTGCAAACTGTAAGTACCCGAGCTGCGGCTCTGTGGGTCTTTTAGTTAGCTAGCCAGTTAGGATTCTGGGGCAACTCCTGCACAGCAATTTAGAGACATACAAGTTTGCAAGTCTAGGATTACAAGTCCAAAGTGTGTTTCATGATTCATCAGGGGCCAGCAGACCCCAGGCCTGCACCACAAAGTGGTGTAGTACCACCATACAGGGACAATCTGGATGCACCCAGGGTGGGGAGAGGGGTTGCTATGGGGAAGTTATTAACTAACTAAAGTGAGCTGTGGTTGACATTCTCCTTTGTGTTCCCCTTCACCAATAAATAAGTTTATTGTTTGCATTTTATCCACTGTCTCTATTATTGAAAGAGTGCTGCTAGGGGTGTGAGGGGCTATTGTGTGGAAACTGTTACTGTGTTGGGAAAAGTATTATTTCCTAGGGGTAGTAACCTGTTCTTTATCCACAGGAGTCCCCTGCCATTACCCCAGGTAGAGGCACCGTGCCACATCTGCTACCACTGCGGAACCTAGGCCGTGCCCACTTGGAGGTGTGTGTTGAACTACCTTGGGGGCCCCCGGTGCAGCCAAGGTGAGTCAAAGGTCTGTTACAAATGGAGGCACTGCTGGGATTTGCTGCCCCCTACAGGTTACCTCCAAAATTGCCGTCTGAAATTCTGGCATCCCCTTTAGTTGGGATAAATGAAATGGCGTTCTAGGAAGTAGAGGACTGGTGTGCATTTGAGGGCCTTGACCCCCAGAGGATGCTGCCGATAACAAATGTCACTGGGGGTGGACAAAAAAAGAGTTTATTTTGGAAGTATCACATGGGACCCTGACAGAGTGTGGGAGAATGAAAATTCAAAGGGTGACCAAGGACCCCGGCAGTGTGCTTGGGGATTTCATAATAGAAACTGACAAGGACTTGGGTCCTGTTGATGTACCCACTACTGTGATGCTAAAAGGGTTGCAAGAAACCTGGCTGGAGTTGGAGAGGGAGTCAGGCTAGTCCACATGCTGTTAATCCCCGAGAACCCCTGCCCAGTGACAAAGGAAATTTTTAAACTAAACTGGATTCCCTGCTCGCTAGTGACGGGAAGTCCATGAAAGACTTTCAGGCTATGTTCCCGGAAGGGGGGCCCTCTCCTATAGTGTTGCCCAGTGGGGTGACTCACTATGTAGTGGCACTGTATGAGCAGTACAAGTGGCTGCACACTTTCTCAGGGGCAATCCCCATGCCAGCTGGTGAAGATGACTTTGAATCTTGGATAAGTTAGGGCGCCCAAATGGTCCAAGTCTGGAGGTGTTCTGATGAGAAAAAAATGCAAGAGGGTTGTTGAAAGCTTGAAAGGTATGGCTCTGGATGTGATTCGGTCTTTACGGGCCAGCCAGCCTAAGTGTACCGCACATGACTATGCTGCAATTCTGAAAAGCACCTTTGGGGTTGTTGAGAAGAGGGAGGCCATCCCGTTTCAATTGTAGGGCACCATGCGGCAGCACGGAGAAAAACTGTCACAGTACATTTTCTAGGGTGGAGGCCGTGGTGCACAAGATTGCAGAGGCTGGTGGAGAGTCCCCAGAGCAAGTAGCCAAGATGAGGCTCAAACAGATCCTAAGGAGGGCTGTGCACTCCCGACTGACTCTAATCTCCCTCAGATTAAGGGACCGAAAGACCAATCCCTTGTCCTTTAAGCTGTTGTTGGATGAGGTAAAGGAGGAAGAGGCCCAGGGAGACGTTGTCGACTCACTGCAGATGCCCGTAGCTACCACTGCCGCCCAGTGACCCCAAGCCACAAACCCTACAGAATTGCTTTGCTCCTTGGAGTCGGAATGTGCTGAAAGAGTTGACAGATTGTGTGCAGGACTTCAAGGGAATGAAAGAAACTCACCACCCCTACTACAGCTGACTTCCAAAAATATTACGAACATATAAATGTGCAGCAGAAACAGACCACCTGGTCTATCCAAGTTATTTCGAGTGTGCAGCTAGCACCCCTAGTTTGCAGCTGCCCCACCCTCCCTTTGTCATCCCAATGCCGCACCACTTCCCCACCCTCACTCTCCCTGTTCCCTGTCCCATTCCCTTTAAAGCTCTTCAGATTTGCTTGATACCAACCATTCTGGCAGTGCATTCCAGTTTGCTACCACCCTCTCCGTGAAATAGTGTCTCCTCATTTCCCTCCAAATCTTCTCTCCTCTATTCTTAGCTTGAGCCCCCTGGTGTCCCTCCCCCTCCTTAGCTTAAAGACCCCATCCTTATTGTTTCCCCTCAGATACTTGAATGTCTCTATCATGTCCCCCCATCCCTTCTGTCCTCCAGGATGTACATATTCAGATCTCCCAGCCTGCTCTCATAGTCTCTCCCCTCCATTCCACATATCATATTTGTTGTCCTCCTCTGCACCCACTCCAGTAGCCTGATATCACACTTCAAGTATGGCCTCTAAAACTGCACGCAATACTCCAAGTGTGGCCTTACTAGTGACCTGTAGAGGGGCATAATTATCACTCTTCACCTGGATGAAAACCCCCTCACTATGTACTCTAGCATTTTGTTCGCTTTTGCAGCTGCTCTCCTGCATTGGGCAGTGTTATTCATGGTCCCTGTTACCATTACCCCATGGTCCTCCTTCTGAATGATCCCCAGCTTAACTCCTCCCAGCCAGTATGCTCTTCTTGGGTTCTTTGCCCCGAAGTGCACAACCTTACACTTCTTTGCACTGAACCCAAGCTACCACCTCTCTGTCCACTCCTCTAGCTTGCTTAGGCCCCCCTGCAGCTGCTTCCATCCCTCCACTCCATCCACCACTGCACCCATTTTGGTGTTGTCTGCAAACAGACTTACCTTGCTCACCACCCCATGCGCAATGTATGATATGAACAGCCCAAATAATACCGGTCCTAGCACAGAGCCCTGTGGCACCCCGCTCACCACCAGCCTTGGAGCTGACAGCTCCCCTCCCACCACCACCTGTTGTAGCCTCCCACTCAGCCAGTTTGCAATCCAGTTCGTCATTTTTGCCCCTACCCCTACAGTAGTTATCTTCCCTCCCCCAAGTTTTCCATGAGGTACTGAATTGAAGGCCTTGCTGAAGTCCAAGCAAAGAACATCCACTGCATGACCCTTATCCAGCTCACCTGTTACCCAGTCATAATATTGTATCAGGTTGGTTTGACAAGACTTCCCCGAAATGAACCCCTGCTGTCTCACATCATGGAGGCCGTTGTCCTCTGGGTACAACACCAGTCTTTCCTTTAGTATTATTTCCATGAGTTTGTACACTATGGCGGTGAGACTTACCGGGCGATAATTACCCAGTTCATTCCTTGGTCTGCTCTTATGTAATGGCACTACATGTGCCATCCTCCAGTCCAGTGGCACACATCCTGACTCCAGTGAGGTGCTGTACAGATTGGCCAGTGGCTCCACCAACACCTTCGCCATCTCTCTCAGCACCCTGGGGTGGATACCATCTGGCCCTGGTGCCTTGTCTAGCCTCAGTGCCCTCAGCGCCTCTAGGACTCTACCTCCCTCAATTCTTCCATCTGTCGCCTCTCCTCCGTCCCCATCCTCCCAGCCCATGGTGGTAGCGTCCACCCTTTCTTCTGTGAACACGGAGCAAAGTATTCATTCAGTGCTTCTGCCTGTTTCTCCCCTTTCCGTCCACCTCACCCTTTTATCCTCACTATTGTCTCCTTGCACTTCTTTTCTCCCGGATGTATCTGGAAAAGTCCCCCGATAATTCCTCACACTAATCTCAGCTCCTCTGGGCCTTAGCTTCTTTCACTTTTCTAGTCACCTCCTGGACCATCTTGCATACTCCTCCCTGTCCCTTCCTTTTCCTTTCTGCTATACCTCTGATGCACCTCTTGTTTTGTCCTCATCACCTTCACTACCTCACTGTTCAACCAGCATGGTTTCCTTGCTCTGCTCCTCTTACCTCATGCTTGGTGCAGGCTTCCATTGCCTCTGTAATCCCATGTTTAATAATATCCCATTTCTGCTCCATGTCCATCTTCTGCCTTATGCCCTCCAGTTTCCCTTTCAGTACTTCCCATCCTCCCAAAGTCCGCCACCCCCTGAAGTTTACCACCCAGGTTAATGATTTCTCTGGCTCCCCGCACATGGTGATATTAAACCACACCGTTTGGTGATCACTGTTGGCTAGTGGGTTCTCCACCCTTATTTCCCTTACTGCCTCCCCATTCAATAATACCAGATCTAAAGTGTTCTTTAGCCTAGTAGGTACACTGACTAACTGTGTCAGGAGACCCTCCTGGATCGCGTCCAGGAGCACTTGCACCCTAGCACTGGAGGTGACCGGAATGCTCCAGTCAACCCCCGGCAAGTAGAAATCCCCAATGACCAGCTTCCCTTTTCTACATACCTTTCTGATTTGTCCTGCTAATTACCTGTCAAACTCCTCAGATTGTGACAGCGGCATGTATACCATCCCAATCCTCAGTTTCCTACCCCTCAAGTCTAGGAGCTGCAGCCAGATTGCCTCTATTCTCCTTTCTTCCCCTTCGTCCCTTGTACATTTGATCCCGTCCCTCACATAGACTGCCAACCCACCCCACACATCCTTACGGTCCTTCCTGTGCATTTGTACCCTGGGATTGCCAGATCCCAGTCCAGGTGCTGGATGCCCACGTTTCCGTGACAGCTGCAACAGCCACCCTCCACACTGCCAGGAGTGCCTGTAGCTCAGCCAATTATTGCCTAAGCTCTTGCATTCAGTGAGACCAGCCTCCATCCTGCCCCTTCCCTTAATCACCTCCATCTCCTCCTTCTACTCCCTCCCATTTCAGCCGTCCTGAGTCCTTCCCTGTTAGCCTGGGGTAGGCTATGACTCCACTCTATTGGATCCCTGCTACCTGCTGTCCACTTGCCATCACCCCATCTAGCTTAAATCCACATTTGTCACAATATACCTCCCCAATCTTTGCTTTAATACCTCCTTCCCCTCCCCACTCAGGTGCAGCCTATCCCTTGCAAACAGACTTATTATCCTAAGTACTGCCCTAGCCACCCACAACTCCATACCCCTTAGTTCGACACCATTCAACCAACCATGTGTTCAACTCCCTAATCCTCTCCTTTCTCACTGTGCTTGCGCAGGGTACTGGGAGCACCTCCGAGAAGGCCACAGACTCCACAGTCTCCTCGCACAACCTTCCCACTTCCTCAAACCTCTCCCTAGTTACCTCCACCATCTCCCTTGCTAGGTCATTTGTCCCAACATGTATCATAATGTGTGGTTTCCACCTACCCCTCCTTGTGCATCTTAGGATTGCCTGTCCTGCCTTGTCTGCCTTTAATCCTGGTATGGACTCCACCCATATCCAACTGTGCCTCTGCCCCTTGCTGCCCCATCTGATCCCCTTGAGTATGGAGTCCCCCAAACCAGTACACTCCCCCTCCTCTTTCCTTGTGCCCAACGCCACCAACCCACCCAGGTTCTCATTCCCGGGGCCACTCAAGATGGTGCTTTTACCATTTGCTCCCTTGTCTTCCCCCCTGCCCCTCTCAACTGAGACCCATCTCTCTCCTCCTGTTTGACTGCCAACCTCCCTCTCCCTCCTGACCTCTTAGAGTATTATCTCTCCCCGTGCCACCCCATGCTCAATCTCTCCACTTGTAATGCCCCTCACTCCCTCCTCTTCGTGAGTACTATCCCTTGTGCAGTCTCCTCCTGGTCCTCTTCCCGTGTTGCTAGTATAGCAAACATGTTCCCTACCCTCTTTGCCTTATTATGGTTTCTCCTCCTTCCTGCCTACTGCTGCTGCCTCTTTTGCTAGGCCCGACCAGCGTCCACCCTTCAGCTAGCTTCCTGTCTAGTTCCCACCCCCTTGACCCACTGTTCCTTCTCTGTGGTGCCCCATGATACTCTCAAATGTCAGCTCTTCTGCCAGTGCAACCCTTCCCTCACCCCTCAACCTCCCCAGCTCCCTGCCAAGCCACTAAACAGCTTCCTTGTGCTTCCTTAGCCTGTGGCATATTAGGCACCCTCCCAGGCTCCACAATATGTTCATCCACACTGCTGCCCCACAACCATTGCATGCCACAATCCTACTCAGTCATGATTCATACTACCTATACAGGACAGTGAAATACAGTCTCTCTGTACCAACTGCAGTTGTTTACGAACCCAATTACAAACCCATCAATAGCTTCCCAAGTGTCACAAACACAATACATTCCAGTGTGTGTCCAGTCCAGTTAACAGTGTGTGTATGCAGACATCAGGTACCGTATGATGTCACAGGCTACCAGTTCCTGATGCTTCAAGTTTCAGTCACAAAACAGAAACACACAGCCCTTCAAGTCCAACCCCTATTGGCTTTTCACAGCACAGATTTATAGTTCACTCTAAAGATCACTGCCGACAACTGTTCCCACAACCAGCAGATAAGCCCCAACAGTTGTAACTCACAGCACTAATTTAAAGTACAAACTATTCAGATATTGCAGTTAAAACAGGTGATAAACAGAACCACTTTCCTGAACATACCTCCCTCTTCTGTTCCCAGGTGGATAATGAAAGACAAGATGGTTCCTGTAATTACCCCTCCCCCTCTCCCCAGGCAAACAGCGCAGATTTAAATTTCACTCCAAATATCACTGCCAACAAGTGTTCCCAGAACCAGCACACAAGCCCCAACAGTTACAATATCACAGCCCAAGTAACAGTTGTAAGATTGTGCGAAGGCTTTGCAGCTGGCGTTGGAGTCCCGGCCCTTGAAGAGTGTTGTTTTGTCCGAGCCTAGGCGTCAGTCTGCTCAATATTCTGCACCTCGGCCTAGGCCCTGAATACCCCTCAGGCCTCAAGAAGGATGGTTCTGTTTCAAATGTGGAGAAGATGGACATACAAGGCATGGTTGCATCAGTGCAGAAAATCTTTAGCTAGTGGCTGAAAAACAAAGGAGGACGGACCAGAGAAACTCCAGTGGGGACCAGTAATGGGAGCTACCTGGGCTCCAACCATTGCATTGCTCACCAAGTGGACTGACCCCCAACTTCTCCCCACCAGCTGGTGCCCCGTGGCTGATGTGAAATATTGCTAAAGGGAATGCCTTATTTCGCTATACTGGATAGCAGGTCGCAAGTCACCATCCTACACCGGACTTTCTATGACAGACATTTGCAGCATTTGCCCTCCTATCCGTCTGGTTTGTCACTGTGGGTGATAGGTAGTTCGGACTACCCATGATGGTTACTGCCTAGCACAAATAGCTTTCATCTCAAGGGATATAAAGAACACCCCACCACTGGGACTTTGGCCTTGATATGCCCGGAGCCAAAAGGATGACTGACACACCAGTATTAACTGGAACAAATTCTGATATGTTCGGGCAGCTGGCAAAGATGTGTACCGAAAGAGGCAAGACTGATGAGCTGGTGAACCCCCTGGTAAGAGCTGTGGTAAAGAGAGCTGACTTGACTGTGGGAAGTGCGAGAACCAATGTGGTGGAGAACAGTGTCGGTGTACTGTGCTGAGTGGATGGAAAAGAGTTGATCCTACCTCCAAGTTCAGAGTGCATAGTTGTGGGGATTGCGCAGTTTGCTCAGCCACCCCAAGGACCCGCCTTCATCATTGATGCCCCGCCACCTGACAGTTTATCAGAAGGGATGCTGGTGCAAAGAGGAGTGCTGCCACCTCTGGATACACCCTGGGCCAGGCGAGTTACGGTGAGGGTCTGAAATTAAATGAAGGAAACCCAGGGTCATCTGAAAGGGTCAAGTGTTGGCAAGTATCTATAGGTGTGACAGTGCCACTGCAGAGAACCTGATGGTAGCCACAGAGGAAGAGATAGATCCAAATTTGTTTGAGTCTGGTGATTCCCCATACCTGCCAGTCACCAGTGGAGCCTAAGTCAAAGTTGGCCAAGCGCCGAAAGGTCTTCGCTACATGAGTAGGACATGGGGTGTGTGGAAGGTGCAGAGCATCTGATCTGTCTGAAGGACGACATTGCCAAAAGGTTTTCCTGCTATAAGAGTGGGACATGGGTGTGTGGGAAGGCTAAGAGCATCGGATCCATCTGAAGGACGACTGCTCTTTCTGATAGAGGTCTTGGAAGTTGGCCCCCGACATTGATGATGTCCGGCAAACCTGCAGGAATTATTGGATGCTGGCATCATTACCGAGTCCTGGAGCCCTTATGCCTCCCCCATTTAAGTGGCCCGGAAAAAGAAAACAAACAAACAAAAAAAAAAAAAAAAAACACGGAACCGTGAGGATGTGCATAGACTATAGCACACTAAAGACGACAGTCCAGGATCAGTACACTGTGCCCTGGGTGGAAGACGCCCTGGCCAGTCTGTCCGGGAGCCAGTAGTTCTCCATGTTGTATCTCCGGAGCAGCTATTATCAAATCCCCATGGCAGAAGAGGACAAAGAAAAAGACCACTTTTATTTGGGGTTCTACCAGTTCGAGTGCATGCCACAGGAAATATCTGAAGCACCAGCCACCTTCCAGTGCTTGATGGAAAAGGCTGTGGGGGATATGAACGTGCTTAAAGTTATTGTCAACCTGGATGACTTGATCATATTCAGTCACACCCTGGAAGAACATGAAACCTGGTTAATGAAGGTCCTGGATCGACTGGAGGAGTCTGGCCTAAAGGTTTCAAATGACAAGTACCAGTTCTGCCAGCCTGCTGTAAAGTATGTCAGGCACATCGTCTCAGCAGAGGGCGTGCAAACTGATCCAGCTAAAGTGAAGGCCCTCACCACCTGGCCTAGGCCCACCAACTTAAGGGCCCTGCCATCCTTTTTTGGGTTCTGTGGCTACTGCCATCGTTTTGTGAAGGACTACTCAAAGGTGGTACACCCACTTAATGATCTGATGCAAGGTTATCCCCCAACAAACGAGAAGAAGAGAGCCCCGGAGTCGGGGCAAACCCACCAAAGGAGTATTTGCGAGTTGATGAACCCTTTGGGGGAATGGTGGACACCTGAGTGTGAAGTTACCTTCTGGGAGATTATCCAGAAACTAAGTGAGGCCCCAGTTCTGGCGTTTCCTGACCCTAACAAGCCTTATGTCCTCCACACTGATGCCAGTCTAAATGGTTTGGAAGCTGTACTGTATCAGGGTATCCCGGAGGGCACAGACCAGTGGCTTTCGCTAGCCACAGCCTTACATCTTCTGAAAGGACTACCCAGTGCATAAACTGGAATGTTTGGCACTAAAGTGGGCTGTAACAGGGCAGCTAAAACCCTCACCTCCACCGAAACCAGTTAGCCCCAGGTTTCAGAAAAAGATTTCTCTGAGAGAAGAAATGGATGTTGGTTGTGTAAAGAAACTGGGCATATTGCCAGAGAGTGTCCCAAAAAGGCAAGCAATAATACACAACAGGGTGCTAAAAAGGAAGTAGGTTGTTTGTGTGTCCCTGGAAGCATGCCAGTGAACATGAAGGAACACATGCACCCATTCATGATGAATGGTGTACAGACGCAGGGGTTAAGGGACACAGGGGCATCCCTGACCTTGGTAAAAGGGGATCTGGTAGATCCTGGTCAGCTTATTCTAAATTAAGATGTTTGAGTGTGACATATGAGTAGTTCCTGACTTGTACCTTGTTGTCCTATGACTTGTAATCTTTCCATTATTATGTACCATGTTGTCCAAAATGCGTTTTGTATGTAATTTCCTGTACTTTCCCGGGCCATACCTGAAAATAGGCAAAGTTTTGACTAGTGTACTTACCTGGTTAACAAAAGCTAAATAAATAAATACCCAATAAATATGTCACTGTACAGGACCTCACTGGTGAGGTAAAAACATTGCCCCTCACTAGTGTTCTTTTAGACTGGGGTGAAACAGGAGGAACTGTGCAACAGGTGGCTGTAGCCAAAACATTAGCAGTGGATGTGATCCTGGTCAACAATCTAAAACAGAGGATGGTATGTGCAGTTACCCATAGCCAAGCGGCAAGGGAAAATTGAGTTCCCTGTTTCCCACAGAAGCCATTGTGGAAGCCATGGAGAGGCTGGTTCCCAGCCTGTGTCTCCTGATATTGAGATTAATGAAGAGGGGGTATACATTTCCCCAGTAGCAAGTAACCACACAGCTACAGAGAGTTACTCCGCAGAGGGAGGAGTGACCCATTGTCAGAGGGTTAGGATTGACAGTGATCCTGAGTGCCCTGATGCTAGTGCTAGGGACCCTAGTTTAGTGACTGAAGGGGACCTGTCCCATGCCTTGGGAATGTGTGAGGGGTTTGCAGCTGCTCAGAGAAGTGACCCTAGTTTAGAAAAGCTGAGGGCTTGGGCAGACTGGGACAGTGCACAGGGAGGTGATGGCAGACATAGGGTTTATTGGGAAAAGGGACTTATATATACTCAGGCAGTACAGACAGAAGGAGGGATGCTAGGCAGGCAGCTTGTTGTTCCCCAGGGTATCGTGAGCAGTTGCTCAAGATTGCACATGATATTCCCGTGTCTGGTCATCTGGTTAGCCCAGAATTTCTACTGGCCTAATTTCTCCCAGAAGGTGAAGGAGTATTGCAGGTCTTGTCACCAGTGCCATGAAATAGGAAGGTGGGCAAGAAAACCCAAGCCGCCCTAATTCCATTGCCCATAGTGGAGGAGCCATTCCAGAGGGTGGGAATGGATATTGTGGGGCCTTTAAATACCCCAAGCTCCTCAGGGAAGAGATTCATCCTGACTGTGGTGGATTATGCCACCTGGTACCCAGAGGCAGTCGCCCTATCCTCACTGTGGACAAACAAAGTGGCAGATGCTTACTTGGGATTTTCTCCCATGTTGGGTTTCCCCAGGAGGTAATCACTGATCGAGGGGGTTCCTTCATGTTGAACCTGATAAAATGTTTATGGGAGAAGTGTGGGGTGGTGCAGAGATGCACGAAACTGTATCACCCACAAGCCAAGGGGCTTGGGATCGATTCAATGGTACCCTGAAGTCAATGCCTGGGCATTTGTTGAACAGCATGGGAGGGACTGGGAGAAATACCTTCCCCACCTGTTTTTTGCATACAGGGAGGTCCCCCAAGAGTCGACAGGGTTTTCCCCCTTTGAACTCTTATATTGATGCCGGGTACATGGGCTCCTAGACTTGATCCGGGAGGACTGGGAAGGCAAGCACACCACCCAGGGAACTCCCATTCTGGATTATGTCCTTAGGTTTAGGGAAGGGCTAAAGGAGCTTATGGGGACAGCCCAGAGCAACTTAGCAGCTGCCCAACAGAAACAAAAAGTATGGTAAGACAGCAGAGCAAGAGCTCACTCATACATGGTGGGTCAGGAAGTACATGGTCCTTATTCCGGTCCGGAAGTACAAGCTGCAAGCTGGGTGGGCAGGACCATACAAAGTGGTTAGTAAGGTAAATAACGTGAACTACATTGTGGAGTTACCTAACCGAAGACAGACAGAAAGGATGTACCAAGTCAACCTGATGAAGCCATATGCAAATAGGGCTGACATGGTGTTTGCAGTGTGTAGTTATGGGGAGGGGATGGACAAAGGAGACCCCCTTCTGGATTTTCTGGAAGAAAGTAAGAGGAAGTCCTTTGTGGAGGCAGTAAAATTGTCTCCTCAGCTGGCCCCGGACCAGATCCAGAAAGTAAGGGAGGTTTTAGCAGACTTTTCCCTGTTGTTTAGCACCAAGCCTGGACTAACCCCTTTAGTGACACACGATGTGGAGACAGGGACACAGACACCCATATGGCTGACAGCATATCAAGTGTCAGAGGCTAACCAAAAGGACATTAGGAGGGAAGTGGAGGAGATGCTGGATTTAGGGGTAGTCCAGAGATCCCACAGCCCCTGAGCCTCACCCATAGTCCTTTTGCCTAAGCCAGATGGCTCTACTCATTTCTGTGTGGACTATTGTGCACTGAATGCAGTCACAAAGTCAGACACCCACCCGATGTCCCGGATGGATGAACTCCTGGACAAGTTGGGAGGGGCGATCTACCTTATGACTATTGACCTGACAAAGGGATATTGGCAGGTAGAAATGACAGACAGAGATAGGGAGAGGTCGGCCTTCATCACTCCGATAGGCTTATTTGAGTTTAAAGTAATGCCTTTCGAATGAAGAACGCCTGGCCACTTTCCAAAGGTCAGGAACCAAGTATTAAATGGTGCTGAGGAGTACTGTGGTGTAACTGGATGACATTGTCATCTTTAGTACCAGCTGGGAGGAACACCTATCCAACCTTAGAGAAGTACTGGGCAGGATACAGAAGCCGAGAAGTGCCAGGTGGCCATAGGAGAAGTGACATACATTGGGCATGTGGTAGGTCGGGGACGGCTTCTTCCTAACCATATAAAGATAGAGGTGATCCAGGTGTGGCTCAGACCAGAAACCCAGAAGCAGGTCAGGAGTTTTCTAGGGACAGCAGGGTACTACAGGAAATTTGTACCCAATTACAGTGCCCTAGCTGCTCCCCTATCTGATCTGACAAAGAAAAGGATGCCAAAGAAAATTACCTGGAGCCCAGCCTGTGAGGAAGCCTTTTCCAAACTAAAGGAGGCACTGTGCAGTGCTCCTGTTTTGACAAGTCCTGACTATAGCAAAACCTTTATAGTTCAGACTGATGCCTCAGATGTGGGTATTGGGGCAGTACTGAGTCAGACATCCAGCCAAGAGAGGGATCACCCAATAGCCTTCCTTAGTAAAAAGTTACTTCACAGGGAGCAAGCTTACTCCACGGTTGAAAAAGAATGTCTTGCCATAATGTGAGCCCTAAAGAAGCTTGAGCCTTATTTGTATGGGCAGCATTTTGTGGTGCAAACTGACCACAACCCCCTGGTTTGGCTGATGCAGATGGGGAAAAACAATGGTAGATTGCTAAGATGGAGTCTTGCTTTGCAAGGGTATGATCTGACAATCGTACATAGGGCTGGAAAACAAAATCAGAACTCAGATGGTTTGTCTAGGGTCTATGAGGAGTGAACTGATTTGAGAAGCTCATCCCATGCAGGGGATAGAGCCCCCAAATTCAGTCTAGGTGGGGAGGAATGTGACACTTAGACAGCTGGTTCTGATCACTGTATCATTTTTTGTAAAATAAAAATGGGTTATGGACTGTCTGTCATGAGAAATGCTGAGAAATCTGGTGCTCTTGGAGTGACCTCGCTCCCCCCCCCCAGGTTTCAGTTAAAAGATGAAAGCCATGAGAAAATACTGAAACAGCATGTGAGATCATACACACACAGGTTTTAGATACAAGATGTTACATGGCAGGCCAGAAGCTAATTACAGACTTTTCTAAGTTAATTATAGCTTTAGCTGCTTAGAGGGAAATTAATATCTATTTAATGATGTTTTAAAGGGGAAATCAAGTTTAGTATCCTGGTGCGAAATCATAAAGATGCTTTCATGTCCTGGAAGGAGGAAGCTTATCATGAGATCAAAGAAATGTCATTTAAAAAAGGACATGAGTCATGCTGAGGATTGCAGAATTTAATATTTGAAAAAGACATCCTGTTTTTATATAGATATTTTTTTATATATTCTGACAGGGAGGAGCTAGGTGACCTCATGCAAATAGGTGTGGAAAACAGCTTTTAAACATTAATTCTGTTTTCCTTCATACACACTTCTATCTAGACTCTGACAAAGAAACATCTTTGGAGCACTTTAAGCAGGTATTTAGAGAGACAAATCTAAGTACAGTAGTAAGAATTGCACTGTTTAAAACCTTGTTCTTTTATAAGATTTGTATGTCTTGTGATATAATAGTTCTGTATTTTGTGTTTTACATATTTTTATCTATTTTAGTAAAACTCTTTTTAGAGCATACTTAGTCTCTCTTTCATTTTCTTTCATTTGCAAGAAAAGTATATATGGTTATAGTAGACACTAGGCATAGCTTGAATGGTGATACCAAACTGGAAAGAGAAGCATTTTAAATCTGAGGTCTTACTGAGGTTACTAGTTACTAGTGGGGTACCACAGGGTTCAGTATTAGGACGGTCCTCTTCAATGTCTTTATAAGCAACATTGCAGAGGGACTGGAAGGAAAGTATGTCTCTTTGCAGATGACACAAAGATCTGCAACAGAGTTGATGCACAAGGTGGGGTGGAAAGGATGAGAAGGGACTTGCAGGTTAGAGGAATGGTCAAATGTATGGCAGCTTAGATTCAATGCTAAGAAGTGCAAGGTAATGCACCTGGGAAACAAAACCCAGGGAAGAGTACACAATGGGGTGATATACTAACAACAACAAAAAATAGAAAGGGACCTGGGGGTAGTCATATCAGATGACCTAAAGGTGGGCAAGCAAGGAGGGTTGAGGGGATACTGGGATGCATAGGAGAGGCATCACCAGTAGAAAACAGGTAGTTATTATCCCTCTGTACAGACAGCTGGTGAGACCCCATCTGAGTACTGCATGCAGTTCTGAGACCCAATCTCGCAAAGACATAAACGGGATGGAAGTTGTCCAGAGGAGGGCACCTAAATGGTGCAGGGTCTGCACTGGAAGACATATAAAGAGAGACTAAAGGAGCTTAATATGTATAGCCTCGAGGAAAGGAGGGAGAGGGGGACATGATAGAAACTTTCAAGTACCTCAAGGGAATCAACAAAGTCCAAGAGGGTAGCATTTTTGAAAAAGAGTTGTGCAAGAACAAGGGGCACAATTTGAAGATGGGGGTGGCTCAGAGGTCATTTAAGGAAGTATTTTTTCACAGAGAGGGTTGTGGATGCGGAACAGCCTTCTGGAGGAGGTTGTGGAGTCAAAACAGTGGTGGAATTCAAGCATGCATGGAACAGTCATAAGGCAATTCTAGGGGTGGGGGTAGGAAGAAGTAGGCTGCTGGTTAACTAGGATCTGCAGCTTATCCATTAGGTAGGGAAATGGGCAGACTGGTGGCCAAGCGGTCCTTATCTACCGCCAAATTCTATGTTTCTATGTTTATTACAGTTTTAAGGGTTAATTTCTGTACACCTGGTTAGGTGCCTGTAGGCAAAGATATCTGGCCCCACGAAGACAGAATTATCTGAGCCTGCATTGGGTACGCTAGCAAGAGGTTCACAGTTTGAATCCTCCAAGACTTGAGACCAAAGGTTGATCCAAACTCACAAAACAGACAAGAGGATTACCTTGTTCTGTTAAACTGTTCACAAGACTGAGCTCGGAGGTTGGCACTTTGGGAGTAGAGGGCTGAGTGGTTTGTGACACAGAGTATCTAAAACCCACAACTTATGGGGACTGGCAGCCCCCAGACCCCGCTTTTGTTGCTTGGACTCAGAACCCTGGCACCTCTTTCTGTATAAATTAAGCACTGGTCTTAACCAAGAGCTCCATCATTTTCTCATTGATAATAGATTCCAAGACCTTGCCTAACATTGGTATCTGGCTGACGAACCTGTAGTTGTCTAGGTTTATACTGTCACATCTCGAAGATCATGGGGACCACAGTCCTTAAAAAGCATTCTGATATAATGCAAATTATAAGTCAAATTATTTATTCATCAGCCTAGCGAGGCTGTGGATTGGCTACTGGATCGGTCATAAGCATCTTTGAAATGACTGATTCAGCTGCAGATGGACGCTGTCTCACACACAGCTCATGCCACACAGCTAAAACCTAAATAAAACTGCAAAATGAAAGTTCGTATTGTAATTAGACTTATAATCACAATAACAGCCATGAAGCTGGACATTTCCTATGATTAATGACTGGCTGGAGGGAGGTGGCCTCGGCTGTGCTTTGGCCCACTCATCCTCCCAACTGGTCAGTAATCCTCAGAAATTACTGGCTTCTCAGTCATTATGGCTTAATTTTGGATGTTTGCTCAGGCCTTCTGACTGTGCACCGAGGCCCTTTTTTTCTTGCACAAATAAAGCACTTAAAGAAGGAACATATCTGGCCCTTTGTCTCGTGGGTGATGGCTTGAATGGCTTCTTCTATTTTCTCTGACTTTTTTAACTATGGTGCCACTGTTGTCCCTGGAAGTGCCCTCCATGTTTTCTTAGTACTTTGATATGGGACAGTGTAGTGTTTCAAAACCACTAGAAATCCATTTTGTGTGGGCAAACTACAGTATGTCAGCTGGTTAGTTCCCTGATGCTACACCAGTCAATTGTCAGAGTATCATTTTAGATTTCATTTTCCTCCATGGTATAGAAGGAACCTCTCTTAAGGAGCATAAACAATGAACTGCAGTCTGGTGCCTCAGGGGCCTTTGGGGGATAATGACCAGTATCAAAAATGTCTTTAATCAGGTGTAGTTGTCCCCAGCAGTTGGTTATTATTGCACCCACCACCTTGGGAGGGGGTCAACCAGAGTCCATTAAGGTAGATAAAGTAGTGGGACTATGGCATCATGTCTGTAGGGCGCCCGTAAGCACCCTGACTCATTAACATGAATATCCCTACACTACTAGAGTATGCAGCATGGCATTTTATTTAAACATTGTCATCTGACTTCATCCTTCTGGAAACACATCAGTGAGGGATTTATCTCTGAAGAGATCGTGACATATTACCAATTCATGTACTTCTTTAGCTCTTATCCACACATACATGATGGCATCCCATCATGTGAGTAGTTAAGGGTAGGAGGGATGTCTGCCTATGGGACCTCTGCAGGTTGTCTGCAGGTGTCTCCACAGTTTTGCAGGGCTTTGTCTGTACAATTATCTAGTAATGTAATTTGTAAGTGACAGGGAAAGTAGTTCAAAATATACTAGGGATTGCCTATATGGGGTAGCTTAACATTGCAATTTATAAGTGAGTTATCATACAGCTGTACTCCTGTGTAAATTTGTATTTTGTCTAACTCTCTATCTAGGGTAGTGTGTTTTAAGGAGTAACTGAAGGGTTTAAGGCAGGTCAGAGACAGTAAGGTTAGTACTAGGGTGTTATTGCAGTATAGGCAGGAGTCAAGTAAGTACTGTGTGAAGGGAGACAGCAGAAACAATGGAGCACAGGTACTGTGGGGATAGTCAGCTGCAGGGACTGTGGGGTGCTTATTTCTTGGGTCACTCTGGAAACAGAGACACTGACCCATATGTAAAACATCTGTGGAGTTCCAAGCACAGCTGGTAGCAGCAAGGAGGAGATATCTGAGCTGCAACACCAGCCAAGTTGGTAGCCACAGGTAGCACCTAGCACCCCTCTCCCAGAGGCCCACTGGACCGGGGTTGGGGGTGGCAAGGCAGTCACAGAGAGATCTTCCAAGCTCACTGAATCCCAACATGAAACTGGTTTATGCTACTGGAGGAAGTGAAGGTACCTGATTCCTTCGGAGGGGGTAGATGTTGGGACTCAGAGTTGGTCTCGGAGGAGTGAACACGATGACTTGGTGGCTCCCAGTGGTGAGAACAGCAGAAAACAGCATGGAATATCCTACTCATCAGAATTCTATGACTACAGGGTGGAGAAGGTGGTGGAAGGAGGTAGAAAGGGACAGGAGATTAGATGCCTTCCTGGTGCATCAGCCACCTGTGATATGGATAGGATAAGGAGGATGGCAGGAGGAGGGGAGATGGACTGGTACAGTGGGGCACCAATGATCTGGTGAACCAGCCTATTGAGGCAGTGAAGTACAACTTTCAGAGGCTTGGGGACAGATTGAATGCACGTTTTGCTTCTCTGGCCTTTTCCAAGTTTTCCTTGTGGGGTAGGGAGTAGGGAGAAGGGAGGACAAAATGAGGCAGAAGGAGGTTGAGGAGTTTAATGGGTAGTTGAAAGGATGGTGTCAGGAGGAGTGATACTGTTTTGTTTGAGGCTGGTGTGGACTTATTGGACAGGAGGCTCTTCATGGGTGATGGTCCTTGCCTAACAAGAGAGGAGCTATGCACTTGGGCAGAAGTTTGATGTCTGCATTGGTGGACAGTTAAACAGACTTGTGGGACTGAGGCTGGGGAAACCACAGGGACAGAATCTAGAAGGGGGACCTAGCTAGGACTCACCAGAAATGAGGGCTAGGAACTGTGGAGAGGGAAGCAGCAAGGCAGCGGTTAATAATAGGTTAAGAAAGGGTGCTGGAGGTGGCTGGCCTGCACAGCAGTAGCGCTACTGCTTGTAGCGCTAACAACCAGGGTTTGGGTGCAAGCTTGGTGCATCGAAGGGTCGGCCGGGGGAGGAGGCTAGAGTGTCCAAAGGACAGGTCACCTCATCCAGAGTGGGTGGGCTCAGGACCTGGCAATAGCGTGTCTTCTGGTGGTGGCCTGGAAGTACTGAGTCAGGAGGTTTGGAGAAATTGATGAGTGATGGGATGTGGCAGACATCAGTGCGGGTGTGCATGGGAGCATGCATGTTACCCCATGATGTCATTGCATGTTTGATCCCATTGTGAAAATAGAACATGAGAATATCCCATTGGCTGGAACAGGCAACATCGCTCCACACAGCCACTATGCCCACTTCTGGATTCTGCCCTCCTGGACCCTGACACCCTCTTCGGTCTTCACCTCAACCTGAATGGGTTATTAAATTCCAGATGTGGGAGTACTGAGGGAGCTGAAGGAGGCCCTGCCTAGGGGTGCAAGCCAAGGGTTGCCACTAGCAGATGACTGCAGATGGATCAAGGAGGACAGGGCTATAGGCAGGGAGGATCTTGGTGGGGCTGGATAAGGCTTGAGATGACTGAGAGAGGTCCTGGTTGGTGGCATTGGAAGATAAGGAATTAACAAAAAAAAAAGAAGAGGTGCTGGGGGAGATGGTTCACAAAAATAGCATGGAGCAGGAAAGTCAAGGAAGTATGGATGGAAAGGGAGAATGAAGGACTAGGAGCTGAAAATGGGAGGTGTAGACATAAGCTGGAAAACAGTCTGTCTTAATGCCCAGAGCCTAGGAAACAAAACTAGTAAGCACCAGGTAATGATGGCAGATGCAGGGTTATACCTCTAAGCCATTACAGAAACATGGGCCACCATGGATAACAACTGGAATCTGTCAGCACCAGGCTACACTATGTATAGGCAGGATGGAGGATGGGAAAGGAAGAGGGTAGCCCTCTATGTCAAGTAAGGCATAGAGGGAGTAGAGGATAGGGCCATCAGGGAGGGAATGGTTAAACAGAATTGCTGTGGGTACTATTCAGGACATGGGGGCTAAAACTGCCAGAGCAGGGGAACAAGGCCATAAAGAAATAGGGACAGAATAGAGACGGGACCACAAAGGGGAGGTAGGCTTTGGTGGGGATCCTAACCTGTCATGCATAGACTTGGGTATTCCAACAGCTAAGAGAAACAGAAGTAAGGCCCTGATAGATACACTGCAGAACTGCCTTCTGGTGCAGCTGTTCAGGGAACCCACAAAGCAAGACACCATTCTCATCATGGTGCACACCAACATAGAAATGGTAGGCTGAGTGTGGGTCTGAGAACCACTGGGGTCCAGTGACCATAACACCATATGGTTCAGACTGGCCCTGTATACCAATATATCCTCATCAAAGGCTGAGATTCTGGATTTCAGAAAAGCAGATTTTGACCAAATGAAGGAATTGTTCCAGGATAAGTTTATTGGCATGGATAAAATCAGGAGTGGAGAAAAGTGGAGCAATAAAAGGGACCATACTTGAATCAACTAAGTCATGCTTGAGAATGTTTACCAAGAGAAACAAGCACAAGAGATCAATCTGGTTCTGGTCAGGGAGGCAGTGAGGGCCAACAAAGGGTCTTTATCAGATACAAAGAAAAGCAGAGAGACAAGGAGTGGAATAAATACCAAGTAAAGACAAGTGGGCCCGATTCTAGAAGGGTGGCGCAAGTCACTGCCAAACGGCAACTTGCGCCACCTGCACTGTGACATTGACCCTGTGCCCTATTCTAGGGGCAGGGTCTCCACAGCTAAGTCCTGCAACTTGCAACATGCAGCCAGGAATGCCAAACTGTGGCGCACTGCGGCATGTTGCAACCACAATGTAGATCACAAGTGCCCCCCATGCCCAGCTTGCCGCAGCATGCCACGAAGGGCTGCCCATCAACTGCCCCCAATCCTCGTAGTAAGTACAGCCCCAGGGCTTTTCACACCCCAGCCCCCAAAGTGTGCCTCAAGAGCAGCCAGACACTCACCATTCGCCTCATTAAATGCCTCAGGCGCCAGTCATCCCTCATTTGCGGTTCGACCTCGAGCCAGTCGCACGCGCAAATACCTGATAAGTCCCTGATAGCTTACTTCCAGCCATGCCATTCATTCAGCACCTCACTGCCTTATGCTTATTATTTCTGCTTCCACGCTTGCCGCTGATTGAGCATAGAGGGCCACTGGAACATGCTCAGAAATTAATGAATGCGCCTTTCCAGTAGCGCTTCCTACACAACTCAGTCAGCAACTGGTCATGGAGGTGAGGTGGGCTGTGCCAGTCGCCGGGCTGAGGATGGGTGGGGGGTGATGGGTGGGGCTGGCATGGCTGGGTAAATAATAGACTACCAGGTTCATTAGGTTATTTGCTGCATTTGCCGGGCGTACTCGGGGTCGGGCATGGGTGGGGATGACAGCGCCACCCTGAGGGGCATTTTACATGGGGATCTGGGAGGCTGGGGGTGTGTGAGCCAAGGGCATGGATTTCACAGGGAGTAGGGGACAGGGGGGTGGGCAGCCCTGGGGGCGTTACTGTGTGGGGTATGGGGGGCAAAATGAATGGGGGATGGGCGGGGTGCGGGAGCCCACTGGGGCAACGACGGAGGAGGTCTGGGTGTGGGGAAGGCACATGGACCGGTTCCCAGGACCCTCAGAGGATAGATGTAAGTTACACCAGCAAATGCAGGTGTAACTTAAGTTGCTGTCTTCTCCTCCGGGGTTCTTGTAGAACTCGACATTAAACTTTGTTGCTGCACTTCAGGAATGGGGCGCAACTGCTGCCATAAACCCCCTAGCGCCATGTCACAGGAGGTTTATGGTGCAACTGCCGGCGTATCAGCTGTCCAGCGCAAGTGGCCTGTGATATATCGCAGGCCACTTTGTAGAATAGCGCAAGTCGCAACTGCTGGCGTAAGTTGCTACTTGTGCCATTCTACCTGGTGCAAGTGCTGTTACGCCAGGCGGTTCTTTTCTAGAATTGGGGCCAATAATTACTGTACATTTAGTCTAATTTAGCTTCAGCAAGGCATTCTACTTGATGCCATACAGAAGGTTGCTATTACAGTTCTGTGTTTTCTATGGCAACCAGACTGAAATAGCTCAGTTATTTCTCTCAAGGTGATCAACTAGCTGAACCATCATAACTTTTCAACAGCCTTGAACCTTTACTATAATTAAATGTTTGAGACTGGTCAATAGTTGGCAAGATGCTCGGGTATAACAAGGCCCTCTTGGGCAAGGCCTCACTACTGCCTCCTTCAGCGGCACTGGGAAGAAACCCTCACACAAGAACACATTGACTATACCTCCATTACTGGTGACAATGCACCAGCATAGTCTTAGCAAATAAATGGGCACAACAGCCAAATCTAGGGCATGTAGGAACAGTTACACTCAAAGCAGTCACATAGCTCTTTGGACCTAAACTGGAACTGCAGTACAAGCTAAGCTACAGAAAATAAAATGGCAGTTCACAAAACAAGGCACATTACACTCTGTAGTGATCAAATGTGTACAGCATTGCAGAGAAAGTTTCTTAAGCTGCAGTCACTGGGCTCTATTGCTAATCAGAATCTCATTCATTCATACATTAGTACCACTTCCGCGAGGAACATAGGCTTAATACTTGCAATCCCATTCTGTACCTTAATATTAAAGCCCATGCCTG
Source organism: Neoceratodus forsteri (assembly GCA_016271365.2). Classification (NCBI taxonomy): domain Eukaryota; kingdom Metazoa; phylum Chordata; order Ceratodontiformes; family Ceratodontidae; genus Neoceratodus; species Neoceratodus forsteri. The sequence continues at coordinate 947,531,515 of CM057452.1, forward strand.
AAGCTCGGGAATTTGTTTGTATACTGCACCCTGATGAGGGGAAATATTGAAGAGACAGCTGCTGATGCCAGCTGGGCAGACTCAGCAGCTCTCTAGTTCTCTTTCTTCTTCTGGCATTTCCAGTATTCCCATGAATATAATGCCCTTCAGAAAGTTGATAAAATTTCATAAGTAACAGAATAGTTTCATATTTTGATATTCTGTGAAATACAAGAACAAATAAAGAGGATGTATTGACATCAATGCAAGAACCATGCACTTAAATTTACAGTATATGAAATTTAAAACAGAGCACTTTGTTCACAACTTCCTTGTGGTAGTTTCACTACTGCCAGTAACTCATGAAAGTACATATTGGTAAATCCAGTAGGAAACAAGGTCCTTATTGTAGTGATTCCACATGTTAGTACATTACTAACTTTAGCTTTGTTTCAATTTTTTTTTTTTCTAGTGGTAGTAGGAGATAAGTCTCAGTATATCTAAATATTTCATATGAAATCCCCATTCATTTTAGGGGGCTTTCAAATGATTTTTCCAGATACATGTATTGATTTATTGGGACTACTGTGCTCAACAGAGGGCAGGACAGGGGTAAATGGAAAAATAGACAAGGGCAAAAGAGCAGGCATGGGGAAAAAGGATAAAGCCAACATTAAATGGAGGCAATGAGTACCAATGCCCATAGTCTGGGAACAAGCCTCCTGAGCTAGTAGCCTTGATGGAAGATGAAAAATTGGATATTGTGGCAGTCACAGAAACATGGTACACGGGGAACCATGACTAGGATGTCAACATACCGGGGTACACAGTCTACAGAAGGGACAGGGAGGGGAAAAGAGGAGGTGGAGTAGCTCTATACATAAGGGAAGGGATCAAAGTTGCAGAACTAAAAAGTAAAGGGGGAGGACAAGAGGCACTCTGGGTCACCTTGGAGACAGGGAATGGCATCACAATCTACACAGGGGTTATATACAGACCCCCATCTCAAGGGGAGGAAATGGACAAGAAAATGATAAAGGACATTCTCAAAATGGCTGAAAAAGGGGAGATACTGTTGATGGGGGACCTGAATATGCCAGATGTTAACTGGATGACATGTACTGCAGCCACATCCAAGAGCAGGGTCATTCTCGATGCCCTGCAGGGGGCAGGCCTTAGACAGCTAGTGTTGGAACCCACTCGGGAGGGAGCAATACTAGACCTGGTACTCTCAAATGGAGAGAGGATCACAAATTTAGGAGTAAGTAGACATCTGGGAACAAGCGACCATGCACAGTGTGCTTCACAATAAGCACAACCATGGAGATAAGCCATACAAAAACAAGCATACTGGACTTTAGAAGGGCTGACTTTGGCAACATGGGTGAATACCTGAGGAATACACTAGCAAATGGCCAAAAAGGAGGGGTGGAAGAACAATGGAGAAAAATCAAAACTGCCATCATAGAGGCAACAAGCCTTTGTGTGAAACAGATAAAGAAAACAAAGCAGAGTAAAAAAACCACTATGGTTCTCAAAAGAGGTGGCAGCGAAGGTTAAGGAGAAAAATGCTGCATTCAAAAAGTATAAGGCATCACAGAAGGAGCATAACAGGAAACTGTATCAATTAAAGCAGAACGAAGTGGGGAAGGCAGTCAGAATAGCAAAAGCCCAAACTGAGGAAAAAATAGCCAATTCAGTTAAGAATGGGGATAAAACCTTTTATAGGTACATTAGGCAGCATAGAAAGGTTAAGGGAGGAATAGTGAAGATTAATAAGGGAGAGGGGAGGTGGGCAGAGGGAGACAGTGAAAAGGCAGAGATACTGAATGAATACTTTTGCTCAGTATTCACAAAAGAAGATGAGGAGGAGTTACCTAAACCAGACAATATAAGCACTCTGGGTAGGGGGGTTGACACCAGTCCATTTACAGAAGAAAGAGTCCTGAAAGAACTCCTAAAACTCAAGGTGGACAAAGCAATGGGGCCTGATGGGATTCACCCCAGAATCCTAAAAGAACTAAGAGGGAGGACCTAGTGACACCACTGACCACACTTTTTAACAAATCATGGGAGGATGGGGTGGTACCTGAGGACTGGAGGAGGGCAGATGTGATTCCCCTTCACAAAAGTGGGAGCAAGGCAGAAGCAGGAAACTACAGACCTGTAAGTTTGACCTCATGTGGTAGGGAAATGATTGAATCACTTCTGAAAGAAAGAATTGTTGAGTACCTAGAGGCCAGCGGGGCACAGGGCCCAAAGCAGCATGGATTTACAGCAGGAAGGTTATGTCAGACAAATCTAATAGATTTCTTTGACTGGGTGACCAAAGTAATAGACCAAGGAGGGGCTGTGGATATGGCATACCTAGACTTTAGCAAGGCATTTGACACAGTCCTGCACAAAAGACTAATAATCAAGTTAGCCAGCCTGGGAGTGGGTCCCAGGGTGCTAGCCTGGGTTGCAAACTGGCTGCACAACAGGACACAGAAGGTAATAGTGAGTGGAACACATTCCAAAGAAAGGGGGGTCACTAGTGGAGTACCTCAGGGCTCAGTACTGGGTCCAGTCCTCTTTAACATCTTTATAGGTGACATTGCAGAGGGTCTGGAGGGAAAGGTATGCCTCTTTGCAGATGATACAAAGATCTGTAACAGAGTTGATACACAACAGGGGTAGAAAGGATGAGAAGGGACTTGGCAAGGTTGGAGGAATGGTCAGACATATGGCAACTTAGATTCAATGCAAAGAAGTGCAAAGTAATGCACCTGGGAAACAAAAACCCAGGAGAAGAGTACACAATAGCAGGGGAGGTACTATCAACAACAAAAATGGAACGGGACTTGGGGTAGTCATATCAGATGATCTAAAGGTTGATAAGCAATGTGAGAAGTCAGTAAGGAGAGCCAGGGGGATACTGGGATGCATAGGAAGGGGCATCACAAGTAGAAAAAGGGAAGTGGTTATCCCTCTGTACAGACAGTTGGTGAGACCCCATCTGGAGTACTGTGTGCAGTTTTGGAGACCTCATCTATGCAAGGACATAGACAGGATGGAAGCAGTCCAGAGGAGGGCAACTAAAATGGTGCAGGGTCTGCATCAGAAATCATATAAAGAGAGACTGAGAGAGCTTAATATGTATACCCTTGATGAAAGGAGGGACAGGGGACATGATAGAAACGTTCAAGTACCTCAAGGGAATCAACAAAGTCCAGGAGGGTAGCATCTTTCAGAAAAAGAGATGTGTAAGAACAAGGGGACACAATTTAAAGATAGAGGGGGGACGGCTCAGGAGTAATGTGAGGAAATCTTTTTTCACGGAGAGAGTGGTGGATGCGTGGAACTGCCTTCCTGGGGAGGTTGTTGGGGCTAAAACAGTGGGGGAATTCAAACATGCATGGGACAGACACAAGGCAATTGTAGTGGGGGGTGGCAGGAAGTAGGCTGTTGGTTAACTAGAATCTGCAGCTTATCCAGTAGGTAGGGAAATGGGCAGACTGGGTGGGCCAAATGGTCCTTATCTGCTCGTCAAAGTCTATGTTTCTATGTATCTGGCTACCACTGTAGAATTGAAGATCCTACTACCATTAAATGTGATCACCTGGTTCTAGGGATACCTGCACTTGTCTGGGCGTGATGCCTTGATCATTCATTATTTTCCACAGTTCACTGCCACCGGTCTTTCACATCCAAACTCTGATCTCATCCACTATTTATAGCTAGAGAGACTTTTCTACTGCCTTCTTCAGAAGCTGCCACACCAGTAGCTATTTGACTTAAGGGGATGACAAAAGGTTTTAGAAATTAGAAATAAATTAAGTGCTTCAGCTGGGAATTTAACCCAGGCCTGCTTAGCATAACTGCCGTGTTGCTCTACCAGTTGAGCCAAGGTACTACAAGGAAAACTGGAACCTTGAACTACCATAAACACTCATCTCTTTCGATAAACAATCTGGAGCTACAAAATCTAGAATTCCATTTTTATTTCCAAGGAGTGCAATATGCATGTATTTGATACAGTTTAGAAACAAGAAAGACATAATGTATCCTAGCTGGGATTTGAACCTAGGCCTCTGCAGATTACATTTCTAGCGCCTACCATGTGAGCTACCAGAACCACCTCAATGTCTATTTTGTGTAATCCAGGTAGGGCCTGACCTGGGCCTTGCACAGTGACAAGATTAATTCTATCAACCAAAAAGCAACTCAGAGGAAGATTTGGAGCACAAGCACAAATCCAAAACACTTTGCAATCAAAGAAGTCCTAGCTCACAAAAACTGTAGTAATGACCAAATGTCCACGCCATTCTGATGTGCACAAATATTTATTACATCACATAGACAAGAATAGCAGACATAATAGTGACAAAAAATAGACTCGACAAGTTGCACGATAAATGCTTAGTCAAAAGTGAGACCTCAGCATTTTGCAACAATGAAGTACTTTATTGTTGTGAAATGTTGAGATCTCACTCTTGAAAAAGCACTTTATTGTTGTGAAACGTGAGGTCAACTTTTGAAAAAGCACTTTATTTTGTGAAACATTGAGGCCTGTTTTTTGCCCCTGTATGTGCTACTACTTTTATCTATGTTATGCAATAAATATATTGCACTTCAGCTTGGTGTGGACATTTTGTCTGTTATTACGGTTTTTGTGAGCTGGAGCTTCTTTTGATGACAAGATTACTTCCCCTACTCTGCTGGTCATACCAGTTTAATGCAGTCCATTATTCTGCTGGCCCTCTTTACAGCAGCCGTGCACTGATAGTCATGCATCAGCCCTTTAGTTCTCTAGGACCTCCTCCTTCTCCTGTACTGCAGCAGGAGGAGCCCCATAGTGTCTAAGTCCTCCCCAAGTGTAATAACTTGCATTTGGTTATGTTGAATCAGAGGATTCAGGAGTCCAGCTAGTTGCTCAGCTTGTATAGGTCCTTTGAGCTTTGTCCTCATCCTCTGCTAAGTTCACCATTCTGACCAGATTAGTGTCATCTGTAAATGTAACTTATCCTGTTATGGACCCCTATTTCCAGATCTTTGATGAAATGCTGAGAAGCTGGGCCCAGCACACATCTGCTAGCACAACACCCCACTCAGCTTGGGCTCTGTTCACAAATACGTGGGATGTACCGCGATTAGCATGTACAGAGTCTGTGCATCTCTACACCCCTGGACAGGCATGTACTAACTGGTATTCACCATTGCTAGCCATGTCCCCACCCCCTGAATGCAGTTTCATGGGTATGGATTACGACTGCATGGGGGGATCACAGGACCTGGGCAGACATCCAATTGGATGCTTGTCCTGCAGCCCGAAGTGGATCTCTTGATGTGCACATGCAGGGAATCCTGGGAAGGCACAGACCATGGGATGTAGAGTCCAATGGGTGACTGGCTGGATGACTGCCCCCAGACTTTACCTGGCAGCCCCATGGGCTGGGGCAACAGTTTGCAGGAGGTTCTCATTGCCACCACACCCAGTGGATATCCACTGGGGGAAGTGCATAAAAGTTACATCAGGGTTCTCCATCTCATAACTTGCACCACTCCAGGCCCAGCACTCTGAGCCTTAATGAATGGTGTGGAGTACTGTCACACTTCTGGCATGCCCCAGACTGCCTGTGGTACACAGCTGCAAGGGCAGCAAGGAGATCCACTGTACAAGGTACTAGCACCTGTAGTGAATACCATCAGGGGTCTGCTGGACCCTGCTGCATGGCATTCAGTCTTAGGCATTTTGAATAGACCTCTTTATACCTCTCTACCACAACTCTGCTCCCAAACTAGTTAATCAGGCTGACCCACCAGCAGTTGAAGAAATAGATATTTGCACTCAAGAAACCACACAAAACCATGAACAGGCTAGATAATGCAAATGTTATTGCTATGTGCCCATATTCAAGAGCAAGCTATTGTTGTAAAATCATCACACACGGAGGATGCTGAACGAACCCTGGCGCTTCAATCTGTGTGTGATCTTCATCAGGCAGCAGAGCCTCAAATTTAACCCACCATATAAACAGAGTTGTTCATTAAATATGTAAATGCTAAACCAGTTGATCACAAGCACTACTGTACATCATTAAATTAAGTTATTAGCAGTAAACTGTGTAGAAAGAACCCTGATAACAGACATTTACAACTGTGCAAATTAAAAGGGAACAGTCAGTACAAAGGACATGGGGCTGGTCCCAGTGGGCACTTTGTGGGCAAAAATATTTTGATTTACTTACTGTTTACTGTAGTATGGTAGATTATATCAGACTAATTTTGCTTAGTTGTAGACTGACAGTGTATTTTACTACAAATCCCAGAATCCCTGCAGCTGACATCAGGGCAGTAGGCAGCAATGGGAGAGTCAATAGCCGGCAGTACATGCTAGAACTGTTATCATCTCTGATCAGATATTTTCTGGGACTGCTTTTCTCCAGGGGCTAAATACAGTCCTCTATGACTGTACCTAGCCCATGGAGGACAGTAGGACCAGCAAACAAAAGATCAGAGCTTATATAAACTCTAACATCCACTTCAGACTATTTAATCTTTTCACTGCTCACTGCTCTGCTCTGCCATCATATGCTGGGATTTTGGGATTTGTAGTAATGGAAGGTGCCAGCCTCCAACTTGGCAAAATTAGTATGATACATTCTACTTTAGGACAGTAAACAGCAAGTAAACTAAACTGTTTTTGCACACAAAGTGCACATAAAGACCAGCCACACTTCAGAATGGGGCCTTTGGTGGTGACTGTTCCCTTTAATTTCAAGCCAATGCTGTGATACTACTGTACAAAGGTTAAAAGTGATACTTGAAGTACTAGAAAGAAGGAAATCTTAAACCATGTACGCCATGTAAAATAAACCCAAACATTCACTAATTATGTTGATGCTTTTCCAATATATATTTTGCTTCAAAGCTTGCTTGATACAGGAAATGAAGGCATAAACAGTGTCATTTTGAAGCCCAAGATACTCATCTACAAAACCCAGTCCCATTAGTACAAAGTAATTGAAAGTGTTTAAATTAACATACAGGTATCACACATTCAATTATCACAATTACAACCAGGTGCCAGAAATATTTTTTGAAATAATTTATAAAAGTTCCAAATAAGGCTACTGTAGATGTTAATAATGTTGTCATTAACAAATATTGCAATCAAACGCATACAGCGCTACTCACACAGAAGAAGCTATCCTCAAAATAGATATGCTATAGTTTCTTATTATTTATCAAAGGTTCTACGATGGAATCCAAGTGGTCCAAAAGCAAAAATAAGAGGAGGGAATTAGTGGGAGACTGAGGGGTAGTGTTCCCAAAAATACGCTCCAGCTTGGAAGACTCCACAAAACACTGTGTGGATAATTCAATTTTAATGGCAAATTGGGTTGTCTTAGGCCTAATCAAACAGGTCTGACAGTTATAAAGTGTCACTTTACAAACACATAACAATAAAAAAAAAGTATTCACTACTGTAAGAAAAAAATCTTCCGAAATTAGTCTTGAATTTAATTACACACCTAATGTATACACAAGTATCACATTGTATTATACAGACATACAAATGCTGTATTAACCCTTAAAATAATAAGGGATTGGAAAACAATGAGGGAGTGGAAAAACAAAGGATGGAAGGAAGAAAAGATTAATTCAAAGATACAGTTACCAAATAATTTGAAAATAATAAAGGGAAGAATACAAACGGAGGGGGTGAGAAACCCACACCCACATTCTAATGCAGTAATCACATATGCATGCAAAACATAGCAGAAATACTACTAGGGGACTTTTTAATAAATGTGTCCAGCACTTCAACACAATTGCCAATACTTCATACTCATGTAACTTAGAGAAAGGGGTAAAGTCTAACTTCTCAGTAAAGTGCAGGGTTGCAGGGTGTTAGTTTGCAATTTGTTGCGTTTCTTCTGCAAAAGCAGTTTTATTCTGCTCCCTCCCAAGGCCAATAGGTTCACATGTTGGAGCAACATGTAACTCAAATCTTTGACTTGGGGAATCATGGACCATCTCAAAATGTACTGCCAGCAAGGTTTTTTTTGTTTTATTAATAATGCTGTAGTGTTCTTGTATCCTTTCTTTTGCCTTGTGAATGGTGAGCATATATTACAAGGACACCAACTCATGTACAGCATGTGACAAAACGGGGTTGTACATGTCATGAATTCCCATTAAATCACAATGAAACAATTGTGCTCAAATGTCTTTCCTGGCTTGGTATATTTGCATACAGTGTAGGATTTGCGCATAAAAAATCCAAGTGGTAGAAGTTAATCAGGCCATATTTGGATTTTATGGTTGGGTAGCCAAAACGTGTCTGTCAGCAGATCTCTTAAGTTTTTTGACCTGCCAAAGGTTATCCTGGGTTTACATGGGAGGCTTTCCCTCACTGTACAGTCATTCATCAACAAAGGCCAAAGAGATTGTATGAAGATCCCCACCCTCCCTGCCACCAAGTTAAATTCACTGATGAATGAAACTGGAAACGTTTTGTCATTGACAATATTGGTTCTTGCCTTCGGGTGTAATATGGAATTCCAGCCCAGTATATTCACTTGTTTAAGGGATTTTTGAGTACATCCTCCTCCTCATAGACCCTGTCCTAACTCTTAAGTAGCAGTTATTCTGCTTGTTATCTGAACCCTATGGATGAGAGCAATTTCATTGGCACTAGAGTGTGGAGTACAGTATTTGCCACGGTAGATTTATAATTGGCATTATGAACCTATGGGTTGGCCAATATTACCAACCAAAGTGTTCAAAAGTGAATTTCGATTTTTATTGTTTGAAGTCAAAAATCAATAAACCCTAAATGTTAGCCTCTTCTCTCCAAATACATACATCATCGATAAAGTGGAGTCAAAGAACACGCCCCCCCAAAAGCAGATAATTCTGCTCACTGAGCACAAATTCTTCCTCCCACAGGCTCATATACATGTAATAATAATTATATTTTTATTTATATAGCACAGCTCCAATATCAAAGTGCAGCACATAAAACACATCACAAAAATAATTTAAAGTCTTACACAGATTCAACTTCAGTTTAAAATTTTCACCATTCATAAATATCAGTAACTAAAAGCCTGTTGGAAAAATGTGTTTTCATGCTGGTTTTGAAGCTCTCCATGGTCCTGCACTCTAATCTGACAAGGTAGAGAGTTCCACAGTGATTGTGCTGCAAACATAAATGCCCGAGTCCCAGTCAGTGGAGCTGAGAGGACTGCCAGGGCTGTAGGGAACCAGGAGGTCTTGCAGATAACTCAGTCCCAGTGCATGCAGGGCTTTAGATTCCTTAAATGCCCTCGCTTCCTGAATCCCACCAAAGGAAAATCTCCTGACGGTCTCGACAACAAACTCCTCTTCCTATCTGCCCCTGCCATAGCTACTCCCCTCGCTGCCCTGCTAAATCTCTCATTCACCACTGAATCACTCCCCACAGAGTGGAAACATGCCACTGTCCTACCACTACCTAAAGGAGGTGACCCCACCTCTGCTGCAAACTACCGCCCCATCTCCCTCCTCCCCACCCTTGCTAAACTCCAGGAACACCTCGTGCTATCTCAACTATCACACTTTCTCTCTGAAACTAACGTCTTCACTCCATTCCAGTCTGGTTTTAGAAAAAGTCACTCCACCACCATTTCCCTACTAAGACTCACGGATTCCATCCTCTCAGGGATGGACAAAGGACAAGTTACATCTGCAATATTCAGTCGACTTAGCCAAAGCTTTTGATACGGTATCCTACTCCCTTCTATTATCCTGCCTTTCAGGTGCTGGTTATCGAGTCGGCCACAAATTGGTTCATAGCCTATCTACAAAAAGGAACCCAATCTGTAAAATAGCTGACTCCACCTGCTCCCTATTACCACCGGCATTCCCAGGGCTCAGTCCTTGGCCCCATTCTCTTCTCCATCCTACTAAATGATCTGCCAAAGACTTGCTCTACTACCTCAGTTCATATGTACGCTGATGACCTGGTCCTCTTTACATCTGGCCGGACCCATGAAGAAGTCACCTCTAATCTCCAGACCAACTTCAACAAGGTACAACATTGGTTTAACTCCAACCAACTCTCCCTAAATGCCAAGAAAACAGACACTATGACTTTCAGCACTAGACAGAGACTATCCAGACTTACATCCCCAGTGATCTTCCGTACCCTGGATAACACTGTCCTAGAAGGCATGCCCTCCTTTAGGTACCTGGGGGTTTGGCTTGACCACCACCTTGCCTTTTCCACACACATGGACGCCATCCTGTCAAAACTGCGCCTTAAGCTCGGCACCCTCTATAGAAACCGTGCTAGTCTCATGCTTCCTGTGAGACATAAAATCATCCTGAAAATGATTCTACCTTCCTTCAACTACTGTAATGTTGTCTACAGCTCTGCCCCCAAGTCCACCCTATCCAGACTGGACCCCCTTTTTCAATGCTTTCTGCCATTTCACCCTCAATGCTCCTCCCTGTACCCATCACTGCGAGCTCTTCCATTCGCTTGCCCTTCCATCCCTGAGCAACCGGCGCTTACTTCACAGTGTTAAATTTGTTTCTAATTTCTGGCTCGGTTCCCTTCTGCCCTACCTCGTCACCTTCTTATCTTCCCCACCAACCCCTACTCATGCCCTCAGGTCTACTGACTCCAGACTATTAGTAATCCCCTCACCAAAGGACCTCAGCAGGCCAGTCGGCTTTCTCTTACCTTCTCTCTAAGCTCTGGGATGACCTGCCGGCCCAAATCCGACATTCTTCCTCCAAACACTCTCTATCCTCTGCCCTCACTAACTTCTATGTTCCTAACTGTACATGCCCCTGACCTCCTTCCCCTCCCCCCTTGCCTGAGTTTCTCCCCCACATCGCTCTCCCTCCTCACCTTACGCAGCCTGACCAGTGGCTTGGCCTTTGCCAAAATGACTGACTTATAAATTGCCCTATCAACCCATGGACTTGCCCTCTCATGGCACTTCTGCTATCCCCCTGCTTATCTCCCTGACAATATCTTCCCTAAGTCAACCCATTACTCTTTTCTTGTGTATCCTACTCAGACCTCTCACCGCTCCCTGGCCCCAAGCCTAGGCTTCTAGTTCTATCGGCCAACTCTGTGTAAAATACTCCAAACTAAACACTAGATAGTAGGCATTTATGCATGTGTGAATGATTCTAGATGTGTAATCAAGTATGTAATGTCACCCACCTTGTGGCACATGTATGTAGTGTCTCTCTCTTCATGTAGCATGTATGTAAAGCCACCCTTAACTATGTAACAATTGCTCAAGTTGCTTGACTCCAATGTACAATCTGTTGCTTGTTTCATGTATACCTCCTCCCTTGTACTCCCCCAAGGTTGTGACTGTGAGACGAGCATCTTATTGCTCAGTGTGCCTCCTGGTGAAACATTTTCAATAAATAAATAAATAAAAGGTCAGAAGACTGACCTTGAAGGTGATCAGCCACTGTATAGGCAGCCAGTGCAGAATGTGCAGCATGGGAGTAATATGACTGGAGCGAAGACCCAGTCAACAATTGTGCCACTACATTCTACACCAGCTGCAAGTGGCAGATATCAACCCCTGGAAGCCCCAGGTAAAGTGAGTTACAGTAATCAAAGGCATGAGGTCACAAAGGGCAGGGATCAATGTGGGAAAATCATCAGATAGAACAAGGTGCTTAATTCTGGTCATGTTCCTAAGATGGTAAAAGGAAGACTTGATGACTGCTGACATCTACGCATGCAGTGCTAGCCCATCATCAAGGACCACCCCCAGATTGCGGACCCATTCAGAAGCAGGCAGTTGTACACCATCAAGCCAAAGCCCAGATGGTAAACCCACCACCTGCCTCTCTATCCGGTGCTCTGGATCCACTACCAGCACCTCAGTCTTCCTGGAATTCAATTTCAACCAGCTAGCCTTCATCCAGTCATGGATCTCCGCCAGACAGCTGTTAAACATTGAGACTGCACTATCCTGGTCATGTGCAAAAGACAGATAGAGCTGGGTGTCATCAGCATAGCAATGAAACTTCAACCCATATTGTCTTACAATGTCTCTGAGGGGCAGCAAATACACTGAGAACAACATGGGGACAGCACTGAGCCCTGAGGATCCCACACAGCAGACAGAATGATTCAGAGGAAAAATCCCAGATACCACCCTCTGGGACCTGCTGGCAAGGAAAGAATGAAATCATCTGAGAAATGGATCAACCAGGCCACAGATAACCCTCAGGTGCTCAAGCAGCACCCCATGGTCCACAGTGTCAAATGCTAAAGAGAGAACAGAAGTACCAAGATGGAATGTCATTCTGGTCCCTCGCCATCAGGAGATCATTGAGCACCCAAACCAGAGCGGTCTTGGTACTATGTCTCTTCCGAAGCCTGACTGGAGAGGATTGAGATGTCATGGATGGTGAAGGTGGTTCTCCAGTTGTAGTGTAACCACTTTCTCAATCACCTTCCCAACAAAGGAAGGTTAGAGACAGGTCAGTAGTTAGCACAATTGTTCAGGTCCAAAGAAGCTTTCTTAAGAAGCGGTGTCACCACCGCCTCCTTCAGGGACCTAGGAATTCTCCCAGATCTAAGGAGCACCAAACAATCTGACATATTGAGGTTCTCATTGCAGTGCTCACCACTGCAATTAAAAACCTTATCAAACACAAAATAACTGTTGTGAAGAATGAAACGGGATGTTATCTCTGGCCCACTTTACTTAAAAGTGTTAAACTGCCTCCAGTCCCAACCTATGCGGTATGCGTGTAAAGGCTGATAATGTCTGTAGTCACCCATTTGAATTTTGGTTGCCATGTAATATGCTGAAGTTTCCAAGAGGTCCATCATATCTGGATGTGAGGCACCAGACCCAGAATCAAGGGTTGCAAAAAGAGTCCACTGTAACACTATTTTAAGTGTAATTAAATATGCTGTAACTACTGTAAAACTACACTGTAACTGCACTGTAACTACTGTGTAGTTACATGTAACTACTATGTAGTTGTGAACTAGTTTCACATTTGCGTGTTGTGTACACACAGTTTGCATGAAGTAACTACACTGCAACTGTACTGTACCTACTATGTAGTTAACTAGTTTCACATTTGTGTGTTTTGTACTTAAGTTGGCATGAAGTACTGGTTACACGTGCAACTACTACTGTCTCCCTTTTGGCACAAATCAGTTCACTCTGACAAGTGTAAGTACACATTAGTGATGCAGCAAATTTAAAATTTGCCCGTGGAGTGCCGGCAAAGAAGGGCACATTTGCATTGTGGAACACTTTGTGAAATTTTCCCGAAGAAGCCAGAATTTCACCTAGGCAAAATTTTGCCTTCCACGGGCAAAATTTCACCTTCCGCAGCGAAATTTCACCTTCCCTGTACAGGTGAAATTTCACCTTAGACTAGGGTATTTCAATAAGTAGATCTCTGGTGGCTAGCGGTCCCTCCCCCCACATGTTGCACACATGTAGAGAAAAATCCTAACCCCCTCCCAGCATATGGATTACATGACGCATAAGTTACCATATAGTATGCTAACCCCATCCCAATCTATGGATTATGTGGGTAACATAGCACATAAATTACAAGTTGCATACAGTGTGTAACCTCCTCCCAGTCAATGGGTGATATGGATTACATGGCATATATCTCTTATACAGCTAGCGGTCCCTCCCCGCCTGTCCCACATGTAATTTTAATAAATAATTAAATTATCCATGGTGGCTAGAGGTCCCTCCCTCCACCCAGTAATAACTGCCCTGCCACCCGTCATGGAAATGTACAGTAACCCCCCACCTGCATCGCTCTGTAAGTCTGTATCTCCTCCTTTAGTCCTTACTCCTTATCCTGTTAAAAAAATAAAAATCTCTGGTGGTCTAGTGTTTTTTTTATTTTAACCCCTCCCAAATCAATCCCCAGTTCCCAATTCCATTCCCTGGTGATCAGTGCCCCCCCCACCAGCCTCCCCAGCAGCAGATGCTCCCACCATAACCTGGCTCCCACCCCCATCCTAAATCCCAGCACAGCAGCGGACACCGGCACAGCTCTTCTCTCTCCTCCATGGCTGGCCCATCGACTGAGCTGTCAATGAAGTGCATTCATTGACAGCTCAGTTTGTGGGCCAGCCATGGAGGAGGGAGAAGGGCTGTGCCGGTCTGCCGCTGCTATGCTGCGATTTAGGATGGGCGTGGGAGCTCAGTTGCAGTGGGGACATCTGGATGCTGGGGAGGCTGGGTGGGGAGGGCACTGGATCACCAGGGAATGGGATTGGGAACTGGGGATCAGATTCGGGAGGGTGGTTAAAATAAAAAAAAACACTAGACCACCATAGATTTTTTTTTTAAGAGGCTAAGCAGTAAGAACTAAAGGAGGAGATACGGACATATGGAAGGATGCAGGTATTTCCATGGTGGGTAGCGGGGTGGGTTATTACCAGGTGTAGGGGAGGGACCACTAGTCACCATGGAAAATTTAATTATTTACAATTACATGTAGGACAGGTGGGGGGACTTGGAGAGGGACTGCTAGCCACCAGGGATTTTTCTCTACATGTGGGACAGGTGGGGGGAGGGACTGCTAGCCACCAGGGATTTGTCTCTACATGTGAGACAGTGGGAGGGAGGGACTGCTAGCCACCAGGGATCTACTTATTTTAACTGATACCCTCCTAAGGTGAAATTTCACCTGTGGACAGAAGGCGAAATTTCACCATGGAAGGCAAAATTTTGTTGCAGAAGGTGAAATTTTGCTGCAGAAGGTGACATTTTGCCATTCTGCCAGGTGAAATTTTGCCACTCCACCAGGTGAAATTTCACATTCTGCTACGCAAAATGGGCAGAATTTCATGGATTTCTCCGTGAAGCAAATTCTGCCCACTTCGACCACCACTAGTACACATATAACAGCTGTTGCAAAGTGTAACAGAAAAACTGTTGTACAACTACCATTGTATCTCTTCTGGCATCATGTAATTTGGTCTTACAAGGCAACTCACATATGTAATAGCTATTGCAAATTGTAATAGCAGAGCTGTTGTGTAACTACTATGTTACTACTATTGGCATTATTCAATTTGTTCTTACAAGGGTAACTACATATGAATGCAGATCTTGTGAACTGTTTCAACAGTCTATGTTTATCTGACATTTATGTAAAGGGTAATCACACAGAAAAACTTAAAGTGTAATCAGAGTGGCAACTAAAACTACAATGTAACTTCAGTCTGCTATACTAAAATGCACAGGCTGGCAACTCTTTAGATGATGTTCCATGTCTGTATTCCAGTTTTTATTTTTTTTCAAACTGAGTAAACTTTATTGAAAATTATAAGAAAATTAACACCAAAACATTGCACATATCAAACAAATCCATATCATATGAGGTGTAAAAATAAACGACATAATGACATTTTTCATAAAAAAAAGAGTGAAAGTAACTAAAACAACAAAAACTTTACAATAAAACCCTCCTCCCTCCAACCCCCATTATCATCCCCCCTCCCTCTCTCTCGGGAGAGAAACAAAAGGGAACTGTTTGTAATGAAAGCTAATCGTTGAAGAGCTTAAGAGGTTTGGGCTACCCTTTACATATAAACATGTACATTTCAGGATCAGAGGCCAAAGTATCAGGTGATTGTACATAACTGTATCCAATTAGTGTGCCCATTATATCCCTCCACCTAGGTTAAGTCTGGGAGGAACACAAAAGGCTGTGAACCAGGTATAGCACACAGAAACAATTTCAGAGAGTTAACAATACAAATAATGGTTCCCATATTTTCATATACCTGTCTAAGCAATCTGATAGGCTGGCAATAATCCTTTCAGCTTGTAGCACAAATAATATCTCCCTGTGCCATTCAATGAAACTAGGAATCACCAATGTCTTAGGATCACTGTTTTGGCACAGGCCGAGATCAATTCAATGTGATACCCTTGATTTCCAACAAATTCTTTGGTAACATCACCCAGTACACATATTGCCGGACTAAATTTAGAGATCAAACCCAACAGGGCATCCAGATTTTGTTGTATAGCTTCCCAGAAAGGGGATTTCACAGGTTCAATGAATATGAAATAGAGTACCGACTTCCTTATTACATTTGGAACATGTATCTGTGGGAAGTTTTTCCATTCTATGCAGTTTTACTGGAGTATAAAATAAATTATGCAATATTTGGAACTGCATGAAATGGTATTTATCCCATTGTGTAAATGTATAGGTATGTTTCCATAAGCGGGACCAGTTATGAGACCCACTCAAGTCAGAAAGTGCAGAAAACAAAAAAAGCAGTAGCACTCAAAAAAGTCAAATAAATACAGAGATTTGTTGCTAATAGCAGCTTAGAAGGACAAAATGCTTATTTCTGACCACCTGGCGCTTCGACTCCTTGTGAGTGTGGTCAGGTAAGGGGAAAGACGTCTTTTTAATGAATGTCATCTCATCACATATTAATCCGTTATGCCATCACAACTTTGATACATAACAAAAATGTAAGACTTTGTGTCATTAAAAAGAATCATTCATTATTTGTTTTCAAAAATATAATTTCATGTATCATTGTTTTAAATCAAGAAAATTAAGCACATAATACAATTTAAAGCAATTCCTAAGTTCATTTATATCAGTGTTTTAACACTTGTTTAACAAAATTCTATATCCTTTATTTTATAACATAAATGCCATCTATTTCCTTCTTTTTCTTTAAACATAGGATTTCATATTATTATTTACAGACATTTATTTATATATCTATGTACCTATATACAGAAAGCCATATTATTTTATAATCACTTTTTGGTTATAATAGCCAAAAGACTGTTCTTTTCATTGCAATATAATTTTAGCCTCATGTTTTTGTAAGACAGCTAAGTAGACACCAGACAGAAGAGGTAAATGTTAAAAAATAGAAAAATGAAAAGAAAGATGTAAAAGGAAATGAAACTAATGTCTCTGGACTTTCTTTGAATCCCTTCAAGGCAACTTGAAATTCAGAAAACATCTTTCAAGTTTAGACCAACAGTGTCTCATACCAGATGCGGGTAGTCCTAACAAGGCAACATCCAACACAAAGACTTCAGTCATTACTAAATGAAAAAGGTCTGGCAGAGCCACTATGACTGTGAATGCATTAACTAGAAAACATTTCAAAAGAGAAAATTATTTATGTTTCAAAAAGGGCTTCAGATCCCATCTATCATTAAGTCCCAAAGGTTTCACACAATGCAATTTGTAAATCCACATACTCTCTTTTTCTAGGAGTAGGTTTGGTCTATCACCACCATATTTGAGTGGTGGTAGCCACTTTAATAACACAAATTTAAGGCAATCAGATTTTGATTGATGCTGTAAACTAAAATGTACACCCACTCTGGCCCGGTGGCGCTGAGGGTTGAGGTGCTGCATGCCACACCTCGCGCTATGCCGGTGACCCGGGTTCGGGAATGAACCTGGGTCATCGGGGGTCAGCAGGGGAGCAGAAGAATGGAGCGTCTATAGGACTGCTCTCCTTCTCCAGGGAGGGGGGGCAGGTTGCCATCAGTGTTCTAGTGGCCTCTGGCAGGAGCTGGGGGGTGGCTGTATAGCACTGGCAGGGACTTGGGAGGAACATGCTGGGGCAGATGCTTGGCTTGGAGTGCGCGCAGACACGCATACGTTCAGGGCCTAAGGCGTCATTGCATGCCTAGCCGTTGGGGAGAAAAAGTGAAAATTAGGGACACTAGTTGCGGCGGCATGATGGCCGTCTCCAAGGGGTACTCGATCAGCGCCGAGGGTGTGTGGCATTACTGGGTCCTGATCTGAGAGGGTTGAGCTTGGGGGACAGCTCCCCTCCACCCCACCATGGGGGGCAAGCCACGGGGGTAGCAGCGGACCCGAATGTGGAGCCGGAGAGTAGTCCCAGGAGATTTCAGCCTGAATACCCAGAGGATGCCAGACATGTAGAGGTAAGGCAGACTGGTGGCCCCTAGGGAGAACAAGTATATCAAAAAAAAAAAATGTACACCCACTGGTGTATACTGTTTGTTGTTAATAATAGAACAGATATGTTCTTGTTTCTAATGTTTCAATGGTTGTTCCGTTTTACCCACATACAGCAATTTACAGCTACACCAGAAACCATATACAACATAACTAGTATCACATGTTATCAATTGTCTGATTTCCACATGTAAGTCTGTAAGGTTTGGATGTTGAAAAGTTTTATAAGGAATGCTATATTTGCATACATTAAACCTAGCACATTTGAAAAAGACGTGTGCTCTGTGTGGTAACCAGGTAGATCTTATGATAGTAATTGGAATATCTAGCCTACTATGTACTAGTGAGTCTTTTATATTATTTGCTCTACTGTATGAGACTCTCGGATGTGCTCCTACTGCTATTCCTACTGTGTAATTGCTTAGGAGGCTAGGTCAATTTTATGGATTATATTTCCAATTTTTCCAGATTTGTGGTTAAATTCAGTGATGAAAGTACAAGGCTGTGCATGGAATGTTGTAACCTTATCCTCTAGCAAGCTATTTCTGTCTTGTTGCTTAGTTTTTTCTTTCTGTTCTGTTAGTAGATCTAAACCATATGCGATGAGATGATTTGCATTAAAAAGACATCTTTCCCCTTTCCTGACCACACCCCTGAGGCAGACTCATGAGGAGTCAAAATGCCGGTTGATAAGGAAGGAGCATTCTGTCCTTCCAAGCTGCTATTAGCAATAAATCACTGCATTTATTAACTTTTGGACTGACCTTTCTGTTTTGAATGCTACTGCTTTTTTTTTTTTTTTTTGGCTGTTACTGTTGGGGCAGGCTGCCCTCTGTAATGAGCACCGGTCTCTCACCCCAGCTCGCTGTGGCTCCTTGGAACTGTGTTTTGAACTTGCTTCCATTGCTGCTGATGGGGGAGGGAAAGTGGGTGCTATCGCTTGTGCCATTTCAGAGACCAGTGGCTGGATTCACAAAGGTATGGTGAAAGTCGTACCAAGGGTGACTTGCACCCAATGCAGATGCGCTGGGGACCCTGCACCCAATTCAATATCAGACAGGGCCCCCACGGCTAAGTCCTGTGACTTGCACCAATCCAGGTGGTGCGCCAAATGGAGGGTGCACCTGCACAAGTTGCTGCAAGCCACAGCATTGCACAGATGAAGGGCACAAGTGCCCACCCCCCAGCAGACCCAATCCTAAAGAAAACTGTTAAAGCCACGCAGGGCTAAAGTTCTTCAGTCTTGATCCCCATACTATGTTACAGTAAAGCCCCACAGGGTATTGTCCCCAGCCCAAATCCCCCATACTATTGTACAGTAAAGCCCTGCAGGGCTATTGTCCCCCAGTCTTGATCCCCTGTACTATTGTACAGTAAAGCCCCATAGGGCTTTCGCCCCCCCAACCCCGATCTCCATACCCCAGGTCCCAGCAATATTATGTTAATGAAGACTGTGCAGTAATAAAAAACCTTGTTAACCCTGGTGGTCTAGAGCCTCCCACTCCCCACTCAGCAGTGCCAGACCACTCTGCACCTCTCCAGTCGTACCCAGCCAGTGACTGGCACAGCCCACCTCTCACCACCATGGCTAGCCACTGACTGAGCTCCGTATGAGTGCATACAACTGTAAGTAGTATGCACTCAATTGAGCACATACTATTTACAGTAGTACACACTCATACAGAGCTCAGTCGGTGGCTGGCCATAGTGGTGAGAGGTAGACTGTGCCAGTCATCAGCTGGGTATGGCTGGGGGTGTGTGGGGTGGTCTGGCACTGCTGGGTTGGGGGCCACTAGACCACTAAGGTTAATGAGGTTTTTTATTATTGCACAGTCTTCATTAAGGTAATACCATTGGGACCTGGGGTATGGGTATTGGGGCTGGGGGGGGTCCCAAATAACCCTACAGGGCTTTACCGTACAATAGTATGGAGGATTGAGACTGGGGAACAAAAGCTCTGCAGGGCTTTACTATAAAATAGTATGAGGGATTGGGACTGGGGGACAATAGTCCTGTGGGGCTTTACTGTAAAATAGTATGGGGGATCAGGGCTGGGGACAATACAGTAGCTCTGTGGGGCTTTACTGTAAAACAGTAGGGGAGATCGGGACTGGGGGACAATAGTCCTGCGGGACATTTCCCACATATGTTGAGGATGGGGCATGGGGGGTACATATACTGGGGGATGGACTGGCAGCACATTGCTACCCCTGGTGGATGCAAGATACACTCACGCCAGCTAATTGCTGGTGTAAATGTACTTTGATGGATGTCCTCCAGGGGTTGTTTCAGAATACCAAACTCGGGAACTTGGCAGCTGCCCTTCTAGAATAGGGTGTAGCTGCTGCCATAAACCTCTTTGCACCATGTCGTAGGGGGTTTATGGTGCAAATGGTGGTGTAAGTCCATTTTGGTGCAAGCAGCCTGCAACATATTGCAGCCTGCTTTCCTGAATCCCAAATGTCGCAACTCATGGCACAAAGTGCTACTTGCACCATTTTTTGGGGCGCTAGTCACTTTGCATCATATGTAACCATTTGTGAATCTGGCCCCAGGACTTTAAGGTTCTGTAGCACTCCTTTACATTTTTCTATGCTCCAAGATTCCTATTGTTTGGCTGAAAGTTAATACAGTGACAAAACAGGAGGAGATATTGTTCTAAGATGATCCTATCTTGAAGCATGAGTGAATCACCAGAAGGAAGCCAAAGAGAAGCAATTCGGAGCTATGATTGGGAAAACTTGGATGCCCTTGGAGAATGGAGAAGACAAGTGAGACAACATCTACAGGGCGTAGAGGTACAAACTGAATCTGATAATAATGTTAAAGCAGTCTTTAATTAACTAGAAAAGCTCTTACTTAAAGAAATCAAAATTTCATTCGCTATTGCTACATTGGAGGAATACATTAAAAGAAAGCAAGCACCATGTGGTCTCCATGTCACAATAGTGCCATCTAGTGGGATCGAGGATTATCCTTTTAAAGAAGCATGGCTTGCTGTAGCATCAGAATGCTCTAAGAGGTTCCTCAAAGTTTTAATTAAAAGTGATACTTTAAAATATGAAAACTTGTTAAAAGAATTAAGAGTGGCTAAAGAGAAGGTCTTGAGTCTGAAAGGAAATGCACAATACAACGAACTAGATGCACATCTAAACTTTTAAAATACAATGCTACTATAACTGAACAAAAGGCAAACAAACTGTTAAGGGACAATACTGACTACAAAATAGGGAACATTGTAAACTGGTCGCAGGACAAAACAAGGAGATCATTCAGCAGAAGGTGCTCCAGAGTTACATTTTCTTCAAAGAATTAAAAAAGAAGTCAAAGCAGATAAGAGTGCGAAACAACACAGTGAAAGTCCTGAAGAACAAAACTTGGAAACACCTGTAGCTATATCCAGAACTAATGGATCAAAAAATGGACAAAGGGGAGGAAAACGTGGAGGGGCAAATGTGGGGGCAGGTGTAGCATCAGAGTGCATACAGAGATGGAACGGCAAGACAAGCTCCAGATCATAAATCTTTTCAAACTTGATTTAACTGAGATCCAAATACAAGTACTGAAAAGAGACCTCTGTTTTATCCCCAACCCAGCTGTAAACAATTTCCAAGTCTTTGTGGACTTGTTTAAGTTATTTTGGAAATTGAAATTAAAAGTATTTTTCATCCAACAACAACAAGGGATTACAGCAGAACCAGATATTACAATGGGGGGTCCAGTTACTGAACCATCTTGGATGGAGGACATTGACTTTAAAATTAAAGCAATGATGAGTGACCCCAATTCTGGTTCTGGTCTACAAAATGTTACAACTTTTGGGGCTACAGGTACAGCTTGTGATGTTTTATTGGATACTAACCAAGACAACTCAGAACTGGATTCTGTAATAACTAATGAAATATTGACAACAGATTTAGATGCCTTAGATTCATTGCTACAGGAAAATTTGCAGAATCTGACCTTTTGACATCCCTGTAACAAAGAGAGGTGGGCATACTTTCTCCAGGGGGACACCTTTAAAAAATTAAGGAAAAACAAATTTAAACTAAATTCAGTGTTTTCCCCAATGTAAACAATGATGTTTTAAGCGCTTATGAAAAAGTGGTGTGCCCATAGGTTAAAGAGATATTGAATGACAATGTTGCCCCCAGGTACAATTTAAGTAAATAAGAACATTTGGCAGTAGATGAACTGTCAAAATATGCCTCAGTGGTTATCAATCCAGTGGATAAAGGAGGCAACATTGTCATCCTTGACAGGGATCACTATATAACAATAGTAATGACACTACTTGAAAATGAAATGCAATACTGTAAACTGAATTTTGATCCCATTATAGTTTCTAGAAAGGAACTTCTCTGTTTATGCAGCACAAGAGGGACACATTACTGAAAATGAACTACAAGTCATGTGGAATGAGTACCCTACTATACCTGGTTTCTACATACTCCAACAAATCCACTGGGAAGACCCATTGTTTCGGGGGTGGGGAGCGTCACACAAAACTCAGATGAAATATCTGAAAAACAGTTGGATGAATTGATTAAAAGACTTAAAAATACAGGCTATGGTTTAGATCTACTGATAGAACAAAAGAAAAAAAAGCTAAGCAACAAGACAGAAATAGCTTGCTAGAGGATAAGGTTACAACATCCCACACACAACCTTGTACTTTCATCACTGAATTTAACCAAAATCTGGAAAAATTGGAAATATAATCCATAAAAAATGGCCTAGCTTCCTGAGCGATAATACAGTAGGACTAGCAGTAGGAGCACATCCAAGAGTCTCATACAATAGAGCAAAGAATATAAAAGATTATACAATGGGGTATGAAAATCCTGTAACCTCATTGGTCAAACCACAACACATGACCATGGTATATCCTGTAATAACCCACAGCTGAGAAATGGCATTTATAAAAAACATACTTAAACACATTTGTGTGTAGCTGCAAATTGCTATATGTGGGTAAAATGGTACGACCATTGAAGCAGTGGATACAAGAACATATCCATTTGATTATTAACAACAAACAAGATATACCAGTGGGTGTACATTTTAATTTATAGCATCAATCGAAACCTGATTGCCTTAAATTTGTGGGATTAAAGTGGATACCACCACTAAAAGATGGTGGTGATAGATCAAACCTACTCCTAGAAAAAGAGAGAATGTGGATTTACAAATTGCATCGTTTGAAGCTTTTGGGATTTCATGATAGATGGGATTTGAAGCCTTTTTTGAAATGTAAACCATTTTTCTCTTTTGAAATGTTTGTATGGAATTCTACAATATTCAATTGCATTAATTTTTTGTCTCTCTCCTTCTATTTTCTCCACAGGTTATTCATTTAGGTATGACCCAAGTCATTGTGTTGGATGTTGCCTTGTTGGGATTGCCCACATCTGGTGTGAGATACTGTTGGTCTATACTTAAAAGATGTTTTCTGAATTTCAAGTTGCTTTGAAGGGATTGAAAGAAAGTCCAGAGACATTAGTTTAATTTCCTTTTATATCATTCCTTTCATTTTTCTATTTTTTAACATTTACTTATTCTGTTTGGCACCTATTTAGCTGCCTTAGATAGACATGAGGTTAAAATCATATTGCAATGAAAAGAACAGTCTTTTGGCTATTAGAACAAAGACATGATTATAAAATAGTATGGATTTCTGTACATACTGTAGGTACTTAGATATATAATAAATGTCTTTGTAAATAATATGAAATCTCATGTTTAAAGAAAAAGATGAAAATAGATGCCATTTATATTATAAAACAGGATGTAGAATGTTGTTAAAAAAAGTGTTAAAAAAGTAATATAAATGAACTTAGGAAATGCTTTAAATTGGATTATGTGCTTAATTTTCTTGGTTAAAAGCAATGCTATATGAAATTCTATTTTTGAAAAGAAATAAATTATTCTTTTTAATGACACAAAGTCATACGTTTGTTTATATGTATCAAAGTTGTGATGTCATAACTGATTAATATGTGATGAGATGATTTTCATTAAAAAGACATATTTTCCCTTACCTGATTGCACCCCTGAGGAAGACTCATGAGGAGTTGAAGCGCTAGATGGTCAGGAAGGAGCATTCTGTCCTTCCAAGCTGCTATTAGCAATAAATCACTGCATTTATTTATTGACTTGTGGACCAACCTTTCTGTTTTGAGTGCTACTGCTTTTTTGGTTTCTGCTGTTACTATTGGGGCTGGCTGCCCTCTGCAGTGAGCATCAGTCTCTCACCCCAGCTCGCAGCTGCTCCTTGGAACCAAGTCAGGAAGAGCCTTATCTGAACAGTAAAACAGCTCTCCCTCTTTGTCCACATAAGCGTCATGCAACTTAGATTAAAAATACAAAATAGTATGTGATGAGGGTGAATTTAGCACCATGGCAATGATCTGTGACCCGTATGACTTCTGCCACTGCTCAGGCCTGAGGTGTTTATCAAGCATATGGGACAACTGATAAAATTTGAAGCTGAATGAAGAGGGCCAGAGAACAATAATTGTCTATGTCCAACTACTATTGGGAGTAAATCAAGGTCAGGTCTGGTTTGTGAGAGTCAGCTTAATCCATAATGCGATTTTAGAGCAATGGATAGCCAAATAGTACAACAATATATTAGGGACCTGCAACCCCCCCCCCCAACTAATTTTAGGCCACATCAATTTGCAAAGGGCTCAGTGAGGTGGCTTATGTTGCCAAAGGAACTTGAGCATGAATCAATGTATTTGAAAAAAAAACAAGACTGCGGTAATATTTGTGTGAGCATTTGCAAAGGGTATAACAATCGCAGGAGCACATTCATTTTTAAGATACTTAATCGCGCCCACAGCAATAGGGGTAACAGGGAACACCAGTTCAAGTCAGCAATAAGCTGGTGAACAATCAAATCTAAATTGTATTGCTTCATTTTAGTGGGGGAGTTGCTTAAGTAAAGCTCTAGATATTTAAGCCTGTCCCAAGTCCACACCAAGCTGAGGTGTTCGATACTTGCTCTGGTCATAACCATATTTAAAGGCATAATCTCTGTTTTGGCTGCATTTAATTTGTAATTAGAAAAATGACTGAATTTAGAGATTACATCCTGTGCTGCAGCAAAGGAGACATCCAGATGGGTGACATGTAATAGGATGTCATCGGCATACACTGACAACTTATATTGATGTGGGTCAAATGATATGCCGGAGATCTGAGGTGTGTTATTAATTTTCTTAATTTGGAGTTCTAAAAACAAGTTAAAAAGAAAAGAGGAGAGTGGGCACCCTTGCTGAGTACCTTGATTCAAAGCAAATGTCTGCAAAAGAACCCCATTACAAAGAGCCTGTGCTGATGGGCGAATACGCAGTACTGTAATCCAATGGATAAATGCAGGGGGAATATGATATTTGGGCAAGAGATAAAATAGGTAGTCCCAAGAAACCCTATCAAAGGCTTTTTCCACATCCAGGGATGCCAAGACCACATGGGGTACGGGAGTTCCTGAATGCAGAAATAAGGTAGGAGAGTTTTCGTAAATGGTAGAATGAAAGCCTTCCAGACACAAAGTCCACCTGCTCCACACTAATAAGATGACCACAGACCTAGTTTAGCTGAGATTGTAAAACTTTGGTGAATATTTTGAAATCAACATTTATCAAAGATATAGGTCTGTAGTTGCTAGCCAGTAGCTGGGCTTTACCCGGTTTTGGCAAAACTACTATAAGAGCCTTGGCGAGAGAGAGAGAGGAGCTCCAAAATACCATGGGTAGATATACAATTAAACAACCTAAGTAGGATGGGAGAAAGAAGATTTTTAAATTTCTTATAAAAATAAGGGGTGTACCCATCTGGTCCTGGTGATTTTCTGGGGTCAAAGAATCAATGGCATTACATGTTTCTTACACTGTCAATGGCAATTTCAAGAAGTCTTATTGCAGTTCATTAAAATAGGGGAGTTCTACACCATCCAGGAACTCTTCAAAAGAAGAGCTACAGAATGGGTTTGAAGAGGGGGTATTGAGGTCCCAATAAAATGATCAGAAATGCTCTACAATATTTCATGGGGTAGTCAGCAAGTGACCTGTGTTAGTATGGATGGAACAGACTATCCTGTCCACAGCCCGGGTAAGCAGCCGCAATGCCAAAAGCTTACCAGCTTTGTCACCCTGGTTGAAGTATTTTGCTTTAGAGTACAATATCATGTACTCTGCCTTCTCCCCTAATAATTTGTTATACTTTGCTCTTAACGATTCCAGTTGGACCCGTTCCAAGGAGTGAGAGTCTGAAACAAGACTTATGTTTAGGGATCGTATCTGGGTTATCAAGGTAGAGATTTCCTGTGTAAACATTTTTTTTCTCTTTGATGCTAACCAAATTAATTATCCCCTAAGTGAACATTTAAGGGCAGCCCATAAAATATCCTGCTTATCCACTGAAGGAGCATTTGGGGTAAGGGTATTTCAGCAGCCATACAACATGAATTGTATAGTTCACAGTACCCTCCTCCAGTTCCTGCTTGGCTCTGCTCGCAAGGAGGTGAGCTATATAGGCATGCACCCAGAAGTCACTGCCACCTAGTGCTATGCCCAACCACAACAAAGTTTAGCAAGTTAAGAAAAGTTTACAGCTGGTCATTTGTCTGGCTACTATAACTCCCTCCTACTGCCTTCTGTTAAAAAGAAGCACTTTTAGTGCCTAAAACACATTGGCTTTGATCTGTAGCTCCCTCTGTTCTGTGAGGAAACTACAAGTCCCATAAACGTTTGCCTAGTTGCTGTGGCAACAGACCCACTAATTCCCGTCTTAGGGGCCAACAACAGAAACAAACAGAGATTCTTTTTTTGCATTTTTTAAAGATTTAGTAAGACTCCACATACACTCAGAAGGACATTTGGGTAATGATATTTCATCAGACATACAACACAAATTGTATAGTTTACAGTTCCATCTCCCAGTTCCTACAGGCAAAGTAATAACTACAGTACTGTGTGTCAGCTAGTCATTCTGCTGACACCACAACAGTCAACTGTCCAACTAGAATTTTAGATTTCATTTCTTTTTCACAGTATAGACAGAAACTCTGTATTAAGGAGGCTAAACCATGAATTGCAGTTTAGAGCCTAGGGGTGCCTTAGGAGAATGACCTCTATCAAAAATGCCTTAACCAGGTATACCTGAACCCCAGGTGCAGTACTACAGGGCCCTTCTCCTTGGGAGGGGTTGGCCAAAGTCCATTAAGATAGATCAAGTAGTGGGATGATAGGCTTAAGGTCTGAGGACTTGCTATAAGTGCACTGACGGATCAACACAAATGCCCCCCACAGTAACAGAGTCAAGCAGAATAGAATTTTATTTTAAAGATTCTTAACTGATTTAATCCTCCTGGAAATACATCAGTGAGGGCAGTCAGCTTTGAAGAGATGGTGACAGATGACCAATTCATATATGTCTTGCATGTTTTATCCACACTTGCCATTAGGATGGATTAACAGATATTTTATTTATTTAATTGTTTCTTTTTTATTTTATAATATATTTACCCAGGATTGCCCTGCTGAGATCCAGCATCTGACTTGCAAGGGGTCCTGCCTCTATCCATTTCTGCAGCTGGGAGGACTGAAGCACTGGGAGCTTGTGACTTGCCCAAGGTCACACAATGAGTATTTGGCATGGCAGGGTTTTGTACTGTGATCTCTGGGTTTCCAAGCTGATGCTGTAACAGTTGGCTCACACTGCCCCAATGTACTGCTCCAGTCATACTATGGCTCATACTACAGTATGTTCTTAAGGAGCAGAAAAAAGGTGTCCCCGCTAATTCAGTGATACTAAGTTAATTTCCACATACCAATTTGTATTTATCTAGGTATAATACTGTGACCAGAACAGATCCCTGAGGTACTCCACTCGACAATGACCCTTGGTAAACAAGAGTGCATATAAGAGAACCCTCTGAGATCTATGGTCCAACAAGGATATAATCCAGTTTAGTATCTTTTCATAATATTTAGTCCATTGAGTTTTTCCAACTATATCCAGTTTGTCTATGTCAAATACTGTTTGAAGTCCTCTTATTTGCTATTCATGCTCCTTGTGTTTGAGTATACATTTCTACTGTGTGTTTGGTGAGTGAACTGTTTCCCTTATTTAGGCATCAAATGAAGTTTGGAGACAATTGTCATTGGAGGGACTACTTTAAGCATCAGAGTTTCTGCAGTGGGGTGCATGGGGAACTATTCCCCATAGACAGCTCAGCAGAGAATCAGTTGTGTAAGTGTCCCAGGTTGCAGCCATTGACTTTCACTGGCATGGTATAAGTTTAAGGCAGCACTAGGAGGATATATAGTAAGAATGTCACCTGGCATGTTCTTAGGGCAAGAGAACCAAAAGTGAGCATTTCTGGTGCCCTAAGGACACAAGAGGCAACACTCTTATATCCATGAGGCCCACCTAGCACCTGTGCTAGCTTATCATAGATCAAGCAATGACTTGTTTAAAAAAATACCTTCTTTGCAGTCCCTTTCTGTGGTACGAGCAGCACTAACCAGAAACATGTGTAGCAGGAACAGTATGTGAGACACTCTTATGGAAATAAGAGTATCCCACACGCAATCAAAGGAAGCCATGTGATTGGTTGGGAGTGTCACATGATGCTTCTATGATCTATACTGATATGAACAGTGTTCTGGCTGCCATACTCTGTTTTGCAGCTCCATGTATGCATGCGTTTATGTGTTGAAGGAGAATCAGCTGTTCTACTTTGCTGGCACTCAGACTTGAGTGTGAGAAAGTGATTTTTTTTTACAGAGCCGAATCCTGTGCCAGCTGACAACAAATACGCTGAAGCTGCTTACGAAATCCTAGAAGCATTTCTTGCAACATGGAATTGGTTGATTCCTTGTTTTTGTTTGCAGAATAAACAAAAGGGAAATGCCTCAAAAGAAAGCTAGTGTCACAGCTGAATTTACAAATCCATTGAAATCCCAGGATGACCGACACACAGCACCAAACTCCACCACCTACTGTAGCATAAAACAAGTTCCGATCAGGGTAAAATGGCTGCTACTGCATTAGTATGATAAGATATATAGAATTACATTGTGGCCTGGGTTTCAAATTTATTTGCTATAGTGTCATGATATTATAATTTTAGACTTACGTAACAATAATAGAAAATACACCTTTCAAGATCAAGATAAACAGACATACTTGAGATGGGGAACAGCCAGGGACATCAAGGAGTCATTTGTGTTGTTGCCTAAGGATGTCAGAAGTGCATACATGCTACATACTAACATACTATTTGCCAGCAGATTAGGCCTTATGGTCTATCGAGTCTGCTCGAACCTACATGAAGGGTGAAAATGGAGGTATGGAAATCTATGGACAAGTGGCAGATGAGACCGTGCCAGCCTTCTACAATCTTCACTGGTGTTATCTCTGTCTCTGCTCCAAAAGTCTGGCTCCCAGGGACTCCATTATAGCAGGCCAGATAGAAAGGGAACACTTCACATTGTGCTGTGAAAGCAAGGCTATGCCCCTGGGAGCAATGGGTGGACCCAGTGCTGTACCGTAATGGAGTCCAGCAGGAGGCAGATGGTTGGGAGACAGAAATGGAACTCTGTGGTTGGGTAGATGGCTTTGTCTGTTAGCTGAAAGAGGTCCAACAGGTAGGTTGAAGAACAGTAAAAGGTATATTTAAAAAAGAAATGTGGATAATCTAGGTTTTAAATTAAGTGACACTTAATAAGTATAGGTCCAAATATAAAAATCCAGGATGCCAAAACAAGGACACATTGAAAGCACAAAAAAGATCAGTACATTTATTAAAATGTATTCACTAAGAGAGGCACAGAGACAAGGCTCATTTCCAGATGCTGCCTTGGGGGGGGGGGGGCTGTAATGAGAGAAAAGCAGTGGCAATTAGACATGACCAGGGATTACATTAACAAGTCTGCTAATTGCCTTCTAGGGGATAATGGGACACAATGCAGCCAAGTGCCATATACCCCCACAGGATGAGTAAATGACTGTTACTATAACTCCTGGAGTGCTTTATTTCTATTTTGAAAATTGAGTAAAAAAATATTTACCTTTGAATTCAGTCATCTGACTTCTTTGTGTTATGAGGTTTTGCAGCCATATCAACAAAGGATCCGTGTGGGGCTCTTAGAATGTGTGGAACAAATCCAGATGCTGTACTGTAAAACTCTATTTATCTTGGTTATTACAGTGCATGAAATAACATGCAAATTAAAAACAGCCCACGAGATAAAGAAGTGCCAAAGACTTGTTACTTTCCAAATGTGAACCCTACTGTCTAAACTCTCAGCTTTTACTTAAATACATGTTAATGGAATTAACCATTTTGTGACCAAATAATACAGACAAATAATTAATCAGTGGTTTTCAGAGATATCTGATCTGCTTTACACAAAGTATTCTAACCCACTACCTCACCATCACAATAACAACAAAACAATGGCATGACTCCTTTGATAGGTTACTACATCTAACACATATATGACATTAGAAAATGGGCATGTTAAATCCTCCCTTTTGATTGGCCAGTTCTCTACCCAGACCCTGGTCCATCTCACAACATTGCCCGTTAAATCACAAGTGCACTTTGGGGTGCCCTATTACGGTATCCTTGGGCCACCCCAAATTTTCTGACTTGCCAACAATGATTGTTTTTTCCAATGCTAATCGAGCCACAAACTAGTGAATGGGCCAATTTCCCCATTTTGCAAGGATTACTCTACAAAGCCCATTTTTTAAATAAAAATAAATTAACCAGCAGTGTTTACTATAAATTGCAGCTAAACTGCAAAACTGTATGGTATGTTGTACAGGGAATAAGCTGCAGCTGCAGTACCACTATGCTGCATGAGAGGAGTGGCACTTTCCTTGTTTCCCGTACTGCAGATGGACATAAATCTTTGGTATGAGAAACAAGGAAAGTGCAGCTTAGCAGTACTGGAGCTCCATTCTTTCCCTGTACAACATACCATAATGTTTTGTAGCTTAGCTGCATTTTATAGTAAACACTGCCGGTTTACTTATTGTGTTTATAAAAAAAAAAAAAAAAAATGGGCTCCGTACAATACTTTACATAGCATCATCAGATCCCTGTCAGCTCACCCACTCATTGCACTTGTCTTCTGCATCCCTCCAGTCACCTGATGGCTAGATCTGCTAAGAAATGCTGACTGAAAAAGAAGAAAAAAGCCTAAAAAAATCAATTTTGCTAGTCAATTGTTAACTCATTGCCTCCTAGAAATGCCTGTAGGCATCAGAAAATCTAACTGCAGTGTGCCCCAGAATGCCTACAGAAGTCACCTACAGACTTCCTGTGTGCCCTAGAAACATCTGGAGAACTCACTCACATGTTTTAATATTACTTGCCAGCCAAAATTGATTAGAATTGACTGCATAGTACCATTAGAAAGGTAATGTTGTGCTGAACAACTTTGCCACTGACACTTTGTGTGCATCATGTTCACTTTAGGAGTTATTCATATTTGTTTATGACATGTTGTCCATCTAGAATCACCTAAGCACTTTGAAGAAAACACACATTGTGGGTATCTCAGCCAGTATAAAACAAAAACCGAATTGAGTACAGTTGATTGCATAGAACCGTTGGAAAGGCAATTTTGTGTGCAACAACTTTGCCACTGATACGTTCTATGTATCATGTACACTTTAGGAGTTATATGCATTTGTTTACGGTATGGTGTGTATGGTTAAGATTTGTCACTTAAACCTCACCAACACATCTTGACTCAAATGGGAAAAAATTATGTTTAATACTACAGAAATAGCTGTTTGTTTTACAAGCAAGTTATTAAAATTACATCTAATGTCTGGATGCTTAATTTGGTGTTGATATGTTACATATTCCCAAAACAAAAAAAGGTTTATGGTGCATTTTTTAGTGGAAAAAATATTTTGTTTTGCTGTTTTGACAAGCACAGAAATAAAACTAAATTACCTGGTATTCCTTGCATACCACCATTGGAAAGGTCATTTTATGCTGAACAATTTTGCCACTCATATTTCGTATCTAGCACTTACGGTTTTTGTGCTGTTAGCATTTGTTTGTGAAATGCCAATTATGGCTTGATTTTGCTTAGAAAGGCTCAGGATGAACTATTAACAGTATACAGGAGACAAGTGCTGCAACTTCAGAAAGCTCCTGTGGAGACAATGAGTTAAACCAGTTTCTGTCAGAAAACACTACTCTTGCACACAGAAACAGTAATGGAGATAGAGCTCTCTCTCTCTGTCTCTCCTTCCTGCTCAAGACAAGACATTACAAGTGAGCATCTCCTCCTCCCACTACAGTTAATGTGATGACAAGTGAAATAAAAAAATAAACTTAACATTAGCTAACTCCAGCTTTTCCCAAATGTAAAAAAAATTCTCCAGTGCGACCGGAATGTCTGTGTTGGGGGGGGGAGACCTTGACAACCACACACACACACTCACGCTCAAACAGGACAGGAGACCCTAGTTGTTAAAAAAAGCACTGCATTCTCATACTGGTGGAGGAACTATTTTACTACAAAAACATATAAAAAATGAACAGTTTACTATACTATATATTTTTTTCAAACATACATAATAAAAGTGCTCATTTTCTAAGCACAATAATACCCTCCAGAGTGGGTGGTATTGCAATATAGCTGACCTTCCAAGGGCTATGAGGCCTTCCACCTGTGGTGTCAGGCCTTATTATGCCCCTGGGTGGTCTGGTATAGCACAATACCACCCACTCTGTTGGGTATTATTGCTTACATTGACCACCCCACCGCCACCCCTTTGGATTACTGAAATGAAGGTACATTCCATTCACTATCCAAACTACTTTATCATTTTACAGTACAGTCATGAGTGAAAGAAGTCAGCACTACAGTGCAATTACAGTATCACCTCTGGGTGCAGACTAGGTGCTGCAGACTCGTCTGTTGCATTTTACCAGCTACTGCTGATGTAGTGAGGATGACGATAGGTTTTGCATGTCAGGAGCTGCAGACCATCCCAAGATCCTATGCTTGCACCCCCTCCTCCCCACAACCAAAACAGAGCAGGTCAACATCAGTGAGCATCCTTAGCAACCCCTGGTCATTCTCTGCATCCTCATTTTACAATCAGAGCCACCTCACTGCATGTTGCAGCCTAGCTCGCTTCACTGGAGGGCCGATCCAGTAGTCCCCTAACAATAGACATTCCTAAATCCACTTGACTCAGACCTGCACCATTTGGAATGGAGCCCTGAGACAGGCAGCTCCCAAAAGAAAGAGACAATGAAAGGATGTCTCCCTGCCCAACACAGTATCAGCAGTGCCTTTACCTTCCCATTCCATGGGGCCACCCACTGACCAAATTTACCCAACCCTGTCAGGAAGCTGGCCATCATGAACAGGACCTGGACCATGAGGTAAATGTTGCCCATCTCCATGGCTCTCTGGCACCACACTTCAAACCTGGGTCTCTTCTAGCTCTGTCCCCCTTCCTGTCATCAAGGTAAGTGATGCCTATCTCCATGGCTCTCTGGCACTGCAGTCCAAACCTGAGCCACATCTAGCTCTGTCTCCCTGCTGGTAACTCACAAGCAACCAACTTCAGCTCACCTAGTGCCACCTTCATGATCGACTGACTGAGTTGCATGTCTAGCTGCCTGATCGAACTAGTGAAAGAAAAAAAGTGTGGGTGAGCAGGGAGAAAGATGGAGTCAGACAGAGAGAGAGAGATAGATAGACAGAGAGAGACAGAGAGAGAGAGAGAATGCTAATTCATGCCATTATGTGTTTCAACTCCACTGCTGCACAAAGCAATTATGTGATGTATTCTGTATCTGAGGTAGGGAAGATGTAGTCCCACTTCACAAACGTGGTAGCAGGGAAGAGGCTGGCAGTTATAGACTAGTCAGCCTGACTTCAGTGGTGGGAAAGTTAATAGAGTCACTGCTGAAAAAAAGGATTGTGGAATATCTTGAATTCTGTGGGTTCCAAGACCAGAGGCAGCATGTATTCATGGGGGGATCATGCCAAACAAATCTGATAGATTTCTTTGACTGGGTAACCAAGGAACTAGATCAGGGTGGAGCAGTGGACATAACCTACCTAGATTTCAGTGAGTTGTTTGACACTGTTCCACAAAGGAGATCAGTAAGCAAGTTGGGTAGCTTAGGAGTAGGTCCAAAGGTGATAAGAAATTGGTTAAGGAATAGATGGCAGAGACTGGTGGTAAATAGAGTTTACCCAGAAGAAGGGAGGATGACCAGTGGTATGCCTCATGGATCAGTTCTAGGACCGGTCCTCTTTAATAAGTCACATTGCAAAGTAGCTGGAAGGGAAGGTTTGCCTCTGTACAGATGACAACAAACTCTGCAAAAGGGTAGGCACTCATGGGGGGGGATGGAAAGGATGAGCAGTGACTTGAGAAAAGTTGATGAGTGGTCAGGTGTATGGCCGCTGGGCTTTGATGTGAAATTGTTCAAAATAATGCACTTTGGGCACAGAAACCCAGGGGCGGAGTATAAAAAGTACTTTGGTACTGACGACCACCAAGCATGAAAGAGACCTGTGGGTGATCATATCAAATGACCTAAAGAAGGCCAGGAAGTTCAACAAGGCTGCTGGGAGGGCGAGTGGGATGTTGGGATGCACAGGGAGGGGCATTGCTAGCAGAAAGTGGGAGGTGGTGTTGCCTCTGCATAGATTGCTGGTAAGACCCCACATAAAGTGCTGTGTCCAGTTCTGGAGCCCAAATCTCAGAAAGGACATAGACAGATTGTAAGTGATCAAGATGAAGGCAAGTAAAATGGTGCAGGGTCTGCATCAGAAACCCTCTGAGGAGAGATTACAGGATCTAAATATGTACACCCTGGAAGAGAGAAGAGAGAGTGGGGATATCATAGAGACCTTCAAATACATCACAAGGGTAAACAAGGTACAAGAGGGAAGTATTTTTCAGAAAAAAAGGTGCTCAAGGACAAGGGGGTGCAATTCAAAGTTGGAGGGTGTAGATGCAGGAGAGGTGTGAGGAAGTACTTCACATAGAGTGGTGTCTTCCAGCGGAGGTGGGGGGGAGGTCAAAAACAGTGGCAATGTTCAAGAATGCATGGGATAGGCATAAGGGAATCTTAGAGAAAGGTAAGGGGGGGTGAATGGACTGGAGGTCAAGTAGGATCTATGGTGACACTATAGGCAGGGAAAAATGGGCAGACTAGGTGTGCCAAGCTGTCCTTATCTGCTGTCCAATTCTGTGTTTCTATGTATCTGGCCACAGCCATATCAGACCCCCTCTGTTATTTTCTCCGTTCACTATATGTCAGCATAGATCTTTATGCAGCCATTACAAAAATGACTTTTTCAGAGGTGAAAAACTTTTTCAATAAAGTTACTCAACAGAAGTATAGGAAAAGACACCGTCACAGGGATTTGTAATGGATAGTTTTAGATCAAATGGGAAATAGCGTTAAACAAATGCTCGCTAAGTTAATTGAAATTCTGATCACTGCAGATGAGGAAGATCTGGAGGAAACTGTTAAAGAAATTGAGTAAACATAAGTGGATCTGCAGAAGTTTTCACATTTAGAAGAAATTAAAAACTAAAGGATGAATTAAAAGAAATACTGTCAGAATATGAAGCTGAAGAAAAAGAAAGGAAGTGAAATAAATTCCAGCAGGGTAAGAAATCTTTTGAACTTAAAACAATAATCAGTCACTGGGAAACCACCACACTACTAAGAAATACCATGGGCTGGTTTCATCAGTTGACAAACTCCTTTATACTTAAGGAGCAGAAGTTCCGTTAAAAGGTAATTTTACCTCTGATGGAGCTCCCATGCCAAACCTGATGTTTTGCACAGTGGAGAGTCCACTGTGCAAATTGTCAGGTTTGGCCTGGGAACTTATTTGAAGGCAAACTTATCTTTTAACTGCATTTTTACTCCCTTTACAATAAAGTAGTTTTTAAGCAGACAAAACCAGCTCACAGTTTTTCTTAGTGTAGCGGCAGATACCCGGTCACTGTTTGTTGTTTTTAATTTGATGTTACTCACCGGTGGCACAGCATGGAGGCAGGATTGTTCTGTTTTTCCTGAAGATTTTGAACCATGACACATATTTAAATAGGACAGATCTAGGCATTCTGTGAGCCATGTGAGATCAAAAACAATGCAAAAACTCTATTCGGAGGAAAATCCAATTCTAGGTGCCAGTCGCATTGAAGGATCATGAGAATAGCAGAGAAAAAAAAAGGTGTGGGGGGGAGAGAGAGAGAGAAAGAGAGATAGAGATAGAGAAAGAGATAGATACAGAGACAGAAACACAGAGAATGAGAGAGAGAGAGAAAGAGCATGCACATTGATTCATGCCATTATGTGCTTCAACTTCTCTACTGCATGGAGCAATTATGTGATGCGTTCAGTATCCATTCACGCCCATTTCAGATGCCTCTGTTCAATATACGTCAACATAGGTCTCGCAATACAGTTGTAAAAATCAAAGGAAACAATCAGAATACTTTAAAAGTACCAAAGGTGAGGTCAGACTTTGTAAACTACCAGGACATGCAAAAAACTAGGAAGTGATCAACAGTTGTTCCTGGTTAACTAATGTAGTACAACAGCTTTCAAGGTATTCATGTGAGTACATAAACATACTCCAGTCATTGAATACATGCAGAACATCTGTTAACCATGTAGTTTAAGGGTCCCAAGGCATTTTCATTTTGCTTGACTATATCAGTGATACAGGGGGACCAATGTATCCATGAAGCATTTTTAAAAGGTTTCACCATGATTTTCTGACTTCACAGCACACTTGTCAACACATCATAGTGCATTCCATGAGAACTGTTATCAGTGCTGTCAGGGACATGGGTACTGAGGTGGGTACCCACATCCTTTATGCTAAATTAGTGGTTCAGGACACAAGTTTGTATCTGATGTGGGTTCCTCATGAAGCAGGCTTCATCAGCCAGGACCCCCACTCCACCACCATTCTTACCCTGCCCTTACTTATTGATTTAAGACCCTTTACTTCACTTTAACACATATCATGATGTCCTACACCATGCACTGATCCTGAGCTTTCGTTCTCACCACTGGGCCTGAATGCCAGTAATCTTACCCCATCGTGCTTTGTGTGATCGGACACAATTATCAACAGTATGGCCTGGTGGTGAGAAAAGAAAGCTGAGAATTGGCACATGATGTGAGACATTAAGATGTGTGCTGAAAATGAAGTAACAGGCCCTAAAACCAGTAACTAATGGCTGGGCAGCGAGGGAGGCTGGACTCAGAGTGACTTTTTTCTCTTAAAGGAGAGAGTGGTGATTGTAGGACTCAGGTGAGGGATATTAAAGGAGGGAGTTCTGTGATTCAGATAGGTGGCTGTGGTCTGTTTACTAAAGGACTGGGTGGGAAGGGTAGGTTTAACAAATATCAAAAGAAGGGGAGTGACAGACTGGCAGTTGTAAACTAAGCCAGAAATAGCTTGCATTTTGCAAGCTATTTCTTGCTTAGCTTATAGCACTTTGTGTCAATTGGTAGTTGAGACAGGGAGGCAGTGACAATGCTGCACTTCTTTGGGGACCCTCACAAAATGTTGGGGCCTCAAACTTTTATTTAGGACTCCTATACATTTTCAGAGTCCAGAACCTTCAAATTAAAAATCCTACTGAGAGAGGGGATCACATGATGCAGAGCACCTAGCAGCAGCACTAATCTGCACCTCCTGCCTACCACCCTTTGCCAACTCCTTCAGTTACCACATTGGGAGAGCTGCACACCAAATTTTGCCTACAATAGACCTCCTGCCTTCGGCGATTTACTTTGTATTCAATCTTGCATCGCATATGGCTTTGTTGCCGTGATAGATGCTGAGATGAGGCAGGCCATCAAGCACATGTCGCCTTCCACCCTGAGAAAACACCTAAAAAACCCAGGGCTCAAGATCAACAGAAATCACCAAATTGGGTCCCTCAAATCCTCCTCTGATCCCTCTGACTGAGGATCACTTCCTTCAGGAACTCCTACCTTTTAGAGAAACCTTGGGGGATATTTCTACCAAGCTAAAATCAATCAGAGGAGACCTCACAAACCTCACAAGGAGAGTTGGTGACTCAGAGGCCTGTTCAACATCTCTAGAAAAATGGAGAGGGAAAGCAGAACCTGAGATCGTGCAGCTTTGCCAACAACTGCACAAACTGCAACTCAAAACCGAGGACCTAGAGGGGAGAAGCCAGAGAAATAATATTTTAATAATTGGGATACCGGAGGCCGAGGAATGCACCAACATCAACGCCTTCCTGCAGAAATTCTTGCAGAAAACTGTAGGCCCATCTCCACTTAACCCACTATATCACATTGAAAGGGCCCACCGCTCTCTCTCACGCCGAGACCTCAATCGGGAACCTCCCCCCAAGACTGATCATCATTAAATTTCTTAGTTTTGTGGAAAAACAGCTTATTAAATCTAAGGTTAAGGAGTTACAATCAATCACCTGGGGAAGTTCTACTATCCGAATTATGCAAGATCTACCCTTCTAAACTCACCAGAAATGATCGGCATTCCACCCGATAGTCAGCAAATTAATTGCTGCAGGTATCCATTTCAGGATGATGTACCCAGCAAAACTGCAAGTTTCCATTGAAGGGTCCAGGACTTCCTACAAAACACCAGAGCAAGCAACAACAGATCTAACAACTAAACTTCCCAATCTTTTCAAAACTGGGTGAACACTTGGTGGACACATTATGATTAAAGTTAGTTAATAGGAGACCCTTTCTCTTAAAGGTTGCTGTTGTAGAATTTAAGTGTTATATACCTGTCTCCAGTGAAGTTCAATCTCCTTCCTTGTTAGGCTAAGGGTAATCCGGGCTGAGAGGGTTGGGTAGGCCACAAAAATGCCAGATAGGCCAGATTTCCCTTCGTAGTGGTGTCAGGGTGCTCACTGTTAAATGGGGTAGGAACCACAGTCCCACTGTTAGTTTCTGTGTAACACTTTTGGGAATGGACGGATTATGATCCCATCACTAAACCATTCTCCTTGCTTTTCCCTTAGCACGTTGTAGGTTTTAGCTGGCACTGTTTAAATTAAGTGCAGTCTCTAAAGGTTATGGAGCTAGTTTATCTGACCAGATGGATTCGCAAAGGTCATAGGGAAGCGGTTGGCTAGTGAATTTATGACTCTGATTACCAAGGCTACATGGAGGTGAGTCCCAAGTTGTAGTATTGTTTTGGTCACCCTTGTAGCCTTGGCTGTCTTGCTCTATGAATACTCGAGACACAATGCATATACGTCTCTAGCTCGCTGACTCCCTAACGGCTCCATTGTGCTATTGGGGACCCTGACTTTTATATATTTCAACCCTCTGTGAAGTTCCCACTTGGCAAGGATGTTTCCTTCTGCCCCAGGGTTATATTAATATGAGAACAGGACACAAGGTTGTTGGTTTGGGTGGATGGCATGGGGGGGGCTCCTAGATGGTGCAGGCTCAAGGTCAGGCTGCATAGCGTACCGGTTCAGGGGGGTGGCATATTTCTATGGATCCATATTATTTATGTGGGAATAAGATGTCAAGTAGGATACCCATCAGAATTAGGATACAGGGCTTCCAATAATAATAGGACTCACATATCCTGTTACTATACACCAAGGAATATAACCAACAGGGACTGGCCTCCTGATGCTTCTAAATCTTTGCTATTATTATATCTAGTACTTAATTGGGGGCCTGTTGTATTTAGTTGCTGGGAAATTGGGGGAGGAGGAGGGGAGGGTCCTTTAAAGACCTGTTGTCTCCTTTGATAATAGAGTTTATAGTTGTCAAGCATACGATGAAGATGTGAGATAAAATACTGGCAATAGCAGGGGTTGAAGGTAATTCCAGGGGACAACCTTTTCTTGCTGTCAGAACATCCATGTTGGGGAGGGGAAGGGGAACAGGAGGGATTGAAGTGTGCCTCTTAGGGTATGGTTATTTTCTTGCTACTTACACTTGGTCATTATTCCTCCATGATGATAATGGTTAATAATCCACTTAAAATTGCCACGTGGAATGTTAGAGGAATTAGAGACCTAAAGAAAAGATACCAAGTGCTTAAACATCGTGCCTTACTTAAAGTAGATTTAATGTTGCTTCAAGAAACCCATCTGTTAACCAGTGAAGCAATCTGGTTGCGACAGCAAAGTTTCTCCCAAATTTTTGCTGCAGGTGAGTCCTCATCGAGCTGGGGTGTGGCTATTTTAATAAAAGGTCACTTGTCTTTCCAGGCAGAAGGGAATATTATAGATCCAAATGGCAGAGTTGTGTTAGTTAAAGGATCCCTTAACAACACCAAGGTAATTTTAGGATCCATATATGGTCTAGTCGGGGGAGACACGAAGTTCCTTATGGACCTGGCTAATAAAATTCCTACCCTTTTTGCCCTCTCCTCTGATCTTGGGTGGAGATTGGAACATACCACCGTCCCAAGATTTAGATAGATCCTACTTACCGATAAAGCCTCTATCCCCCTCTCAGAAGGCCTTAGCTGATTTTATTGACCTTCTTGGATTATGTGATCCATGGTGTTTCCTTAATCCCTCTCAACGTCTCTTCTCTTTCTATTCCAACGTGCCCCAGCCATGGTCTAGACTAGATTACCTACCAATTAGTCTTCCTCTTTTGCCCGGTCTTTGTCAGGTGGGAATTGAACCTATTATCCTCTCTGATCACTCAGTAGCATGGTTAATGATTTTCCCTGACCCGGACATACAAAGAGACACATCTTGGAGATTGAATATGCAACTCCTTAAAGAAAAACCCACCGTCTCCCATATAAAGACTGTTATCTCCACTTTCATGGATATTAACAAAGGCTCCACACCAAGAGAAGACCTGCTATGGTGCACCCTTAAATGTTACCTTCGAGGTGAATTTATTAAGTTAGCCTCCAGGAGGAAAAGACAAAGAGAAGCAAGAGCAATTTCCCTATTGGCACAAATACGAGAGGCTGAAAATTCCCTATCTCCAATTTCCCCGTCAATCTCTTTGGAAACCCTACTGACACTAAGGAATGAATATGCTGAATTACTAAGGAAAAAGGCAGAATACACCATTCTAAAACCAAGATCCACATACATAGAACAAGGGGAGAAAGCAGGTAGACTGTTAGCCCTTCGACTTCGTAAAATAGAAAGTTCAAGGTTAACCCCCTCCATATGAGCCCCAGATGGCACTGACAAAACTTCACCTCAGGACATTGCCCAAGTCTTTGAAACATTCTACATTACACTTTATGGCAGAAGCTCTTCCCCAACACCACCTCCAATAATAGAAGCTTACTTAGATGCCCTCCGACCTCCCTGTTTACGACCTCACCACCAAGCCTCCCTGTCGTCCCCAATCACTCTGACTGAAGTGGAAGAAGCGATTAATGGACTAGCACTGGATAAAGCACCAGGACCTGATGGGTTTCCCTCAAACTTTTATAAGGCCTTTTGCAAGGAACTTGCCTCTCTTCTTCTTAATTTATACAACTATATGTTTATGTCTGACATTTTAGATCCTACATTATTAGAAGCCACGATAATTCTGCTCCTTAAACCTGATAAACCCAGCTAGCTGCAGACCAATTTCTCTTTTAAATTGTGATATTAAAATACTAACCCAAATCCTCTCTCTTCGAGTCAAAAAGATTTGGTCCTACTTATTGAGTCCAGAACAAGTAGGATTTGTTTAAGGCCGCTCCTCGACAGATCACCTTAGAACACTTACACACATTTTTCAGACAGCCCCAAACCTCTCAGATCCCCATGGCATTAATCTCATTAGATGCTGAAAATACCTTTGATAGAGTTAACTGGGAGTTTCTCTGGGCCACATTAAGGAAAATGGGATTCCCCATCTCTTTTATCCAGTGGATACAGACGGTATATATATCTCCTTCAGCCAAAATTTACTGTAATGGGGTTTTCTCCTCCCAGTTTTCTCTATACACAGGCACCAGACAGGGCTGTCCTCTATCTCCTTTTCTTTTTAATTTATACCTGGAACCTCTCCTCCATTACCTTAAAGGCTCCCCTCAAATACAAGGAATTTCAGTACTCCAACAAACCTTAACTCTCTCAGTATATGCAGACTACATTCTTCTTCATCTGGAACATCCAGATGCATCTCTTGTACATGGTTTGGAAATTATAGCTCAGTATGGATGTTTATCTAATTATAAATTAAATCTCTTGAAAACAGAGATTTTTCCTCTAAATGGCCTCACTCATAAAGCCGAATTTGACCAACTCGGGATAAAATGGTCTCCACACTCAATTAAATACCTGGGAATATACCTAACTAAGGATCCAATGACATTCAAGAGGTTAAATCTTGATGACTTGCTGGTTTCAATTCAACAAGACCTTCAAAGATGTGTAGCCCTTCCCCTTTCTCTATGGGGCCATATAAGCATTATCAAAATGAATGTCCTACCCTGGCTCTTTTATCCCTTAAACTTGCTAAACATCTGGCTTCCATTGTCTTTTTTTCCAACACATTCACTCTATTATCTCCAACTTTATCTGGCTTGGCAAACACCTCAAATGTTCCTTTCTTAAGCTTAGCCTTCCCAAAGACTCAGGGGGTCTCCGTCTCCCTAACTTCTTTTTGTACTACTGGGCCAGTCATTTATCCAAACTCGGTAGATGGTTTTCGGTCATAGATAATGAACATTCTCCCATTTGGCTCCAAATAGAAAGTAGGCTATTGAGGTCACACAATCTGAACTCTTCTACCATATTATTCTTATCAAAATCAACACTGCCGTCTCCATTACAAAATTCAATCATTGGTACCTCTCTCAAAGTCCTATCTCAATGCTGGGCTTACTTCAAGATTTCCCTTAAACATGATCTTGCTCAATCTCTCTTTTTCAACCCTAACATCAAAATAGGGGAATCACACCTTTCTCCTGATTGGCTTCCTCAATTGCAAGGAACCCTGGTAGAAAAATTCTTCTCCCAGGATTCCCTCCTCTCTTCTCCCAAAATACTCACCAGATTCAAGATACCTCAGAAATATATCTTTAAAATCTTCCAGTTAAGGCATCTATTTGGTTCTCTTTTTGGATCTGTTCCAAAAGCATCACAGGTTAGGCCCATATTGAACCAATTGCAGGGGTATGCAATTAGTTCCCACTGTGTCTTTGTGATATATTCCTGTCTTTTAAATGATAACTTCCCAAATCCTCTTCCAGGTTCCAAAGTCTGGGTCTCTCTTCTGCCGGACATAACCCCTATATGGGGCCAAATCTGGAAAGATCTTTATAAATACCACACCCAAGACAGACTCAAACTCACCCAGTATCACATCTTAAATAATATGTACTATACACCGGTTCTACTCGCCAAACTGGGTAAACTCCCGGACTCTACTTGTACCAGCTGTGGTAAAGCAGAAGGGAATTTGATACATATCTTTTGGCAATGTGAAAAGGTGGCCCCCTTATGGCAAATAATTCAATCCAAACTGGACCCATTGTTAGGGCTGGAGGAGGTTTTCACTGCTGAAATATGTATTCTGGGTATGTTCTCCAATATTGGGGTTCTGGAACGTAAATTCCATATGGCAATAATATCAATAGTAGTTAAAAAACTGGTATTAAAGCACTGGATGGATCAACTGGTTATATCATATACTGAATGGTTGAATGATTTATCGACATGTTTTAGAACTGAACGTTTGGTGGCTAGCTCTCGTAACAACCTGAAGTAATTTAATAAAAAGTGGGGCAAACTATATGCTTTATATTGCACTAGAGACAATTAATGATAAGGTCTTTAATCCTCTAGGGTCATTCTTACTTTGATGTAATGTATTTTTACCATCTTTTAGTTGGCACACTCCAGTGAAGGGAGTGGGGGGGAAGGAGGGAAGGGGAGGGGTAGTGAAGGGGGTTGGTATACATCATATAGTTTGTCCAATGGATATACATCCTCTTGTAAGTTACTTGAACTGTATGTATGTGTTATAAAAGCAATAAAACATTTTAATTTCTAAAAAAAAAAAATCCTACTGAGAGTTCTTACTGTGATGACAGCTGGGGATCTGGGTGAGCTCTTGTGGGGGGGGGGGTTAGCCACATACCACAAGTTACAGTGTTCGTGATAACAAAGTAAATTGCTGTATTTATCATTAGCCACATTGTACGTTTTATTAGCCACAACTGATTTCCATTAGCCATTGGCCACTGTAGCTATGGAAACACTTGCCCAAGTGGAGTGGTTGATGAATGGAAGAGCCTTCTAGTGGAAGTGGTGGAGGCAAAAACAGTGGTGGGATTTTAGCATGCGTGGGGTAGGCACAAGGGAATCTTAGTGGGC
Organism: Neoceratodus forsteri; assembly: GCA_016271365.2. Classification (NCBI taxonomy): domain Eukaryota; kingdom Metazoa; phylum Chordata; order Ceratodontiformes; family Ceratodontidae; genus Neoceratodus; species Neoceratodus forsteri. The sequence goes on from CM057452.1 coordinate 947,575,846, forward strand.
AAGGGTGGGAGCCACAGATCAAGTACTGATGTGGTGACAATATAGTCAGGGGAACATGGGCAGACTGGGTGAGTCAAGCAGTCCTTATCTTCTGTTAAATTCTAGGTTTCTATTATACTCAAGAGTTTTTAAATTAAGATCAGAATGAGTACTTGGTAATGTGAAAAAGGTTAAAAAAAACTGCTGTGCGATGAAGAAACAAATAAAAATAACAATTGGTTGTGAGTATGGAAGACAATATGACCATACAGCTATGGCACATTTCCAGTGATTTCCTGAAATTGCTAAAGTTTCCACATAATGCTGTCACAAATACTGTTCATACCATCTAAAACAGAGAAGTCCTTAAATGCAGCTGCCAATGTTTTTTCAACATTTTAGTTTACTGTATAGTTTACATATGAAATACCAAAGTGCTGGCAAAAAATGGCTCACTGGTCTGTCATGTCTGCCCGATAGCGCAGCTTTCAGTTTAATATCACTGCAGCTGCCCCACTTCACCCAGTCTCCTCCCTCCATCCCATCTCCAAGTCCTTCCCCCCCACCTGTGTTCTTGTCTGTACTAACCCTGCCCTATCCCACCCCGCTTAAAGTCATCCACTTTCCTCAGTTCGATTAACTCCTCTGGCAGTGCGTTTCATCCCGCCACCACTCTCTCTGTGAAGTAGTGCCTCCTTATTTCCCTCCTGAACCTTCCCCCTTCCAACTTCAGACTGTGCCCCCTAGTGACCTTACCCCCCTTTAAGCATAACAAACCACCCTCTCTGACTTTGTGCCTTCAATTACTTAAAGGTCTCTATCCCTTCTCTCCTCCAGTGAGTACATGTTGAGCTCCCTCAGTCTTTCCTCATAAGGCAACTCTCCTAGTCCCATGATTATTTTTGTAGCTTTACACTGCACCCCCTCCAGTAACCTCACATCCTTCTTGAGGTATGGGCACCAGAGCTGTACACAGTATTCCAAGTGTGGCCTCACCAGTGATCTATACAAGGGCAGGATGACTTCCTCCTTTCTAGAGGTGATTCCTCTGGTTATGCACTCCAGCATCCAATTTTCCCTTGCTGCTGCCCTTCTACACCATGCTGATACCTTCATGTCCTCTGTGACCATTACCCCCAGGTCCCTTTCCTCCTCCAAAGTGGCTACCTGCACTCCCCCCAGCCACTAGCTGGTCCTGGGATTTCTAGCTCCGAGGTACATGACCTTGCATTTCTTAGCATTAAACCCCAATTGCCACTCCGCAGCCCAGTGTTTGAGTTTAGCTAGATCCTCCCTGTGTGCCTACCTTCCTTCCTCACTGTCCACTTTGTCACAAATTATAGTGTCATAGACAAACAGGCTGATCTTACTCGTGACCCCCTCTGCAGTGTCCCCAATGAAGACATTGAACAAAACAGGGCTCAGCACTAAGCTCTGTGGTATCCCACTAGTTACTGGCCTTTTCTTTGATGTCTCCCCCTTACAACTACCCTCTGTTGTCTGCCCTTCAGCCAGCTCTCAACCCACCCCCACCAGTTTCTCCCCCTGCCCCCATGTTCCTCAGCTTGCTCAGTAACCTCCCGTGTGGCACCGAGTCGAAATCCTTGCTGAAGTCCAGATACAGAACATCAACAGCATGGCCTTCGTCAATGCCCTAGTGACCCAGTCGAAGAAGTCAATTAGGTTAGTCTGGCATGACCTTCCAGAGATAAACCCATGCTCTCTTATCCTGTAGATCATTACTATCAAGAAAGGTTATCAATCTCTCCTTTAGAATGATCTCCATCAACTTCCCACTATAGAAGTCAAGCTCACCAGTCTGTAATTGCCTGGCTCATCCTTGGGTCCACTCTTGTGGAGGGGCACCACGTGAGCCATCCTCCAGTCTCTGGGTATATTCCCCATCACCAAGGAGGTGATGAACAGGTCTGTCAGAAGGCCTGCTAACACCTCTGCCAGTTCATTCAAGACCCTTGGGTGTACACCGTCTGGTCCCGGTGCCTTGTTCACCTGCAAGGCTTTAAGGCCCTTCAGGACTTTATCCTCTTGGATGATCCCATCTGTTATCTCTGCCCCCCCTCCACCCTTGCCATTTTCCCCTTGTGGTATTGGGCCATCCCTTTCTTTTGTGAACTCCATTGAGTACCTCTGCCTAGCCTTCCCCTTTTTCTGCCCATCCCCCTTCCCACTTGATTCTAACAATGTCATCCTTACATCTCCTTTTCTCCCTTCTGTATTTAAAGAACCCCTTTTCCCTCACTCAGATCCCTTGAGCCAATTTCAGATCCTTGGCTGCCCTGACTGCCCTGCTCACCTCCCCAGATGTCTTTGTGAACAGTTTTTCTGTAGTTCATCTGGAAGTTTTTCTGTAGTTCACCTGGAAGGCAAACGGCACCTGCTTTGTTTTGCCAATAAACTTATTGAGAGTTCTGTATATGCATATAATCTTACCAGGACAAGGATACAAACACAAGCATTGGTGCACTTGAATTGTCTGGAGTGATTAAAACAGTAATAAATTCAAGGCAGGTGTCTGCTTATTTGAGCTGGTTGACAAAAAAAATAGAAAGGTGATGGCAGAAAAAGACTCAGGATGGCTGCCAGTCTGTCTTAGAAAACATGACCTGCCTCCCTTGGTTCTTCAGTTAAAATGCATTTGGTGAATTCCCACAAATTAGCTATATTTCATATTCAGGCTTTTGTTGCATAATGGTTTGAAACCCTGGAACTTAACCTCTGAGATGGCGGTTCTGTGATACCAGGAGCTATTTTCAAATCTTTTTAAAAACTGTGTTTACATCCTGTCTGTGCAGCTTTTAGAGCTACTCCTCATGACACCTGTGACCCCAGTTCAGGAATGAGCTCGGGCCATTGGGGGTCAGCTAGGGGGAGCAGGATCAAGCAACCCAGAAGATGCTGTCCTCCTCTGGGGAGAGTGGGCAACCAGCTTCCCTGCTATGCTGCCACCTGGTTGACCACAGGTGGTAGTGCAGTTGTGGATGGGAGGATATCAATAGGAAATACACTGTGCACACTTGTGTGCATGTGTGTTTGGTGTGTCCTTGATATTGATGTCCTGGGAAACATGGGGAGAAACATGGCAAACACCCGTTTGGCTAGATGACATTGACTTGCTTGCAGAACTGCACCTGGCTACCTGGGTGCTGTGTCCCACACTGGATCCTTCTGTGGCAGAAGTGTGGGGGACCCCACCACCCCTGCCAGATGGGAAAAGCTCTGGGGGAACATGGGAAAGCACTGGTTATAAGCGCAAAGATGTTTGGAGTATTTTTGGGAGGGGTGTCCTGGATTGCTTTTTACTGTGCTGGTTATTCAACATTAAAGAAGTTTTATCCTGGCAACAACATGTGTTACCTGTCTACAGTGGTGAATGGGATGCCAGATTTACATGTCTACACTGTTACTACTCTGATCCATAATAATCTCTTCAGGTATGCCCACCCTTTAGAAAATTTGCCATGCTCTGCTGCCACTTTCAGGGCTGTGACAGTATGCATTGGAATTGCTACTGGGTATCGAGTAACAGCAATATACTTTTTTTTATTATTTATTTGAGTCTAGGATTATAAAGTACCTTTGAGCTGGGGCTCTTTTACAAAGGTTCCACGCCAGTGAGTACAGGCCTACAGTTTCAATTATAGTATAGAACATTCAGTAACACTGATGGTCGTAACATGTTATGAAGAGGATTACTACATGAAACACAGGGAAGTGTACACAAACGGGAAAAGGAGAAATGAGAAGTGGGGAAAGGAGAGGGCGGGGGTGAGACAGGGGCAGGGGTATAGCAGCCTAGGAGGCTTTGTCAAGGATGGACAGGGGTAAGTGCATCAGATGGGCTGTGGTGGAGGCAAGTGCTAGGTGGAGGGGCAACAACAGGCAGCAGAAAACAAAGAGCAGTTAGGTGGGAGTACTGATTAGTCATGGCAGTCACAGGTGCTGGAGGTAAGAAGAGCAAGGCAAAGCTTGGATTTGAATGCACCCAGCGTGGGTGAGGCAGAGATGTCACTACTGAGGCTATTTAGCCAGCTGTGTGCCCTATATGCAAAGGATCTTTGGCCTTGGGATGTGTGACAGTGGGAGATTTGCAGGGGTTGAGGTTTAGACCTCCTGGTGTTGCAGTTGTTGTTTCTGAGTTTAAGGAGAGAGCAGACACCAGGAGGGGCACTGACCATCATTATTTTCTTTGCTATGATGCAGGTTTGATATTTTATTCATCTGTTGAGTTGCAGCCACCCAGTTAGACAGTAGAGGTCGCAGGTTTGGGTGAGACGGTGAGATCTGGTGACGAGTCTACAGGCTTTATTGAGGGAGGTAGAAACACGTTTGAGAGAGGAGGCAGTGGCGGAGCCATAAATGTTGAGCCCGTAGTCAATGATGCTAACAATGGAGCTCTGGATGGCAACTGATAATGCTTCAGGGGTTAGATGTTTCCTGTGACGGAACAATAGGCCCAGCCTGATGTTAGCAGCTTTCAACACAGTATTAATGTGGGCAGCATAGGAGAAGTGGGAGTCAAGGGTGATGCCAAGGTATTTGAAGGATTGGACTTGTTCAAGAGTGACTCCTTGCTTGGTTTTGATGGACAGGTGATACTGCTTATTTTTGTTGTGAGAGCTGCTAAAGATCATGGTCTTTGTTTTTTTCTGGTTTAGGATCAGTTTGTGCTTTAAGAACCAGTTTTCGACTGATGTGAAGCCATGCTGGAGGTTTTCTTGCAGTTGTTTTGGATCATGGTGGGAGGCTAGGATTACAGCATCATCTGCATAGAGTATGATTTGCTCTGGACAGGAATCTGGTAGTGAGTTCAGGAACAGGGTAAAGAGGAAGGGGCCCAAAATAGAGCCCTGGGGGACACCAGAGCGGACCGGTCTGGCATCTGAGAGTGTGCCAGAAATTTTCACTCTTTGAGACCGGTTGTCTAGGTAGCTTTTGAACCAGTTTACAGAGTTGGGTGAGATCCCTGTTTTCCGGAGCTGGACAAGAAGGAGGCCGTGGTGGACAGTATCAAAGGCCTTTGCTAAATCGATGAAGGTAGAGCCAGTTTGCTGCCCGTTATCCAATGAGTGGTGGATGGTGCCGGTGAATTCAAGTAGTGCTGTGGAGGTGCTATGATTATTTCTAAAACTGTGTTGCTGCCGGCACAGTATGTTATGCTTGTCTAAGAAGTCAGTCAGCTGGTCTGTGACAATACGTTCTAGTGCTTTTGAGAGGGGTGGTAGGATGGAGATTGGACGGAAATTCTCATGGGCAGTTTTGACACCACTTTTGTGTATAGGGGTTACAGTGGCAGATTTCCATTTGTCAGGGAACTGGCTGAGGCTGAGGGAGAGATTAAAAATCCTGGCTAATGGCCTGAGTACTTCTTCAAGGGTGAGGGATAGAAGTTTGAGGTCTAGTGAATCTTTGCTGGTTCTGGACTTGCTAATGGCTTTGGTAACATAATTGTGAACCTGGTACATCTTGACTACTTTAAAGTAAAGGGGGAGTGACTAGTGGGAGCAGTAGAAATTGGGGACATAGAATCATCCACTTCTTTGAAAAAATCAGGGAGAAGTACAGTATTAAGATCAGTAAAGGCAGTATTGAAGGTGTCCGCAAGGATTTTCGGGTCGAGTGTAATATCTCCATTTATGCTGAGGTGGATTTTGACTGCTTCCCAGTGACTTCTTTTATGTTGTTTCAGAAGTCTCTTCCATTGCCCCAGGAGTTAGTAAGAGTGTTCTTGAACTAGGTTTATTTCGTTTGCTGAATAGATTTGGTGCAGTCATTCCGTGCATGTTTGTACTTAGTGATGTCAGTTTGCTTCCCAGTGGTTCTAGTGAGCTCCCAGAGGTGGTACCTTGCCTTTAGCTGCCTTAGGAGGTTTCCTGGGAGCCAGGGGTTACAGAGGGCTTTTACTTTTTGCCTTTTAAGAGGGGGACATTTGTTGCAGGACTCGTTAAAGATTTTGATTAAGTGGTCCAGGGCAGTGTTCACATTAGTTGCTATGAAGATTGATGACCAGTCCTGTTGGAGGAGGTGAGATTTGAGATGAATTAATTGGCCACAGGGTAGAACTCTACTTGTGATGGTTTTTGGGGGTGGTTTATTGAATTTATTAGACCAGAAGCAGCTGACAGGGGAGTGGTCACTGAGTGAGTTTGGGAGGACAGTGGTATTTGAAATCCAGGTGGGGTGGCTGGTAAGGATCCAGTCCAGAAGGGTGCTGGTGCCAGTTTTGTAGTTTTTTCTGGTTGGTGAGTCTACCATCTGGGTGAGGCTGGATGCTGCAATGGAGTCCCTATGTGCCCCTGCCTCAGCAGAGGGCCAGTTTATATTAAAGTCACCTAGCAGGATAGATTCAGTATCTGGTGGGAGTGACCTGACAAAGTCCAGAACTGCTGAAAGTCCATTACCTTGCTCTTTAGGTGGCATGTAAACCGTAACGACTGTGAGGGCTTTGTTGTGAGCACCAAAGAGGATTCTGATGGGAAGAATCTGCGCCATAGTCGTCAGGGGAGCAGTGTTGATGGGGTGTCCCAATATAGTCTCTTAAAAGCATAGGGTGCAACCGCCACCTCTTTTAGTCGTCCGATCAAGCCTAAAAACATTGTACCCAGGAAAGGTGATAGCCTGGTCAAGGACCAATGGGGACAGCCAGGTTTCAACAACTGCTAGGGTATCCGGGCTATGCTGGCTAGTAAAGTTCTGAAAGGCATCCATTTTGGGAAGGAGGCTGCAAATGTTAAGCACTATAATTGAGAGGGCGTCTGAGTGCTTGTTCTGGTTAGTGACCTTAGTGAGGGCTGGGCCAGGATTTGGACGACCATTGCCTGACAGCAGCAGGAGGAGGAGCACTAGCTTCAAAGTGCACATACGAAGTTCCCTGATCATGCGCTTACGCTTTCTTGTCCTGTATGAATGTGTCATAGGGTGAGAATGAAGGTTCAGGGACAGAGCAGTATGAGGGGAAGAGTGGTGTACCTAACGTCCACAGGTGGGAGAGAACAGTTCCTTAGAGGTAGGTGGGGTCCAGGGCGGATGATTGAGCTCTAGATGTAGGGTACCTAGGTGGTGATATGTGGAATCAAGCAGGTAGCTGCAGGGGGAAGAGGGAAGCATGCTCTGGGAGGGTGGAGTAGGGGAAAGAGAGGAGCAAGGAAGAGGAGAAGAGGGAACAGAGTACTGGAGAAGCACATATTTAGATGGCAGAGAGGAGGCTGAGGAGTGCAGGTGCTGGGATAGGCAAAGTGGAAAGAGTAAAGTAAGGAAGGCAGGTGAGACGAGGAGTGGAGCAGAGAGAAAGGCAGTTGCGCTGCAATTGTAAGTGAGGCAGCACACAGGTACAGTGAGACAGAGGTACAGGAGTTAAATTGCAAGAGGGCGAGGAGGTAGGGGGAAGGAGGAGGACCTAGCAAGGCACCCAATAGAAAAAGGGCAAAGAGGAGGGTCTACCTAAGGGGCGGGGATATGGTCTATTAAATTAAGGTGGGAGGTGGTGGGCTTAAAATTTGAGCTGATTCCACTTAGAGTCAATGGGCGCAGCAGACCCGAGTCAAGGAAGGTCTCAGTAGGCACAGATAGCCAATCTCAGTGCAGGAAGAAAACAAGGGTCTAACCAGGGTGCAGCACAATGAGTGACGGGCCAATGATGGCAGCTCACAGCAACCCTATCTGACTTACCCAGCTTTCAGGATCCCAAGGGCGGCCAGGAGGTGTGCGGCTGGACGGCTGGAGTGCTGAACCTCGGCCATACCAACGGAGGGCTCGTGGGCCTGAGTCAAGGGCAGGATCTGGAAGTGGAAAGAGAAATAGGGGGGTTAGATGTGGGAGGGGAGCTACACAAAGAGAGGTGATGAGGGAGCTAAATCGGTGGGCGGGGAGCTAAGCGCCGGAGTTGGCAGACAGAGCAGAGGTGGTGGTGGTGTTGGAGGGGTGGTGGCCAGGCACAAGTTGTTTTGTGAGAACAAAAGCCTTGTCTTGGTGCCGTGGGGGGAGGTGAAGAAATGGCAGAAGGCCAGAAATTAGCAGAGAATGAGAGAGGGGCTGTTCAAGCCCAGGGAAGAAGGAGAAAAAAAATCAGGTTCACAGAGTGCACAGAAGAGCTGTTGCAATTTTTGATCCTAACTGTACATTTCCTTAGAATTGACACAATAAAGAAAGCGAGTACAAATAACAGTGAGGGTCCAGACAGAGCAGCTTGGAGCGGGCCCAAAATTTCGGCCAATTCCACTTAGAGTCAATGGGCGCAGCAGCCCTGAGCCAAGGAAAGTTTCAGTAGACGCAGATAGCCAATCTCAGTGCAGGAAGAAAACAAGGGTCCAATCAGGGTGCAGCACAGCGAGTGATGGGCCAATAGCAGCAGCTCACAGCAACCCCGGTCAGTCTATCAGACTTACCTGGCTTTCAGGATCCCGAGGGTGGCCAGGAGGTGTGCGGCTGGGCAGCTGGATTGCCGAGCCGTGGCCATACTTATGGAGGGCACATGGGCCCAAGTCAAGGGCAGGATCTTTTTGATAGTTCCAAGATAAAACAGGCCATCTGACCACCTGGCTAGGACATCCTGACCTTCTTCAAATTTACATGCTCGCTTTCTTGTTCTCTGTCCATTCTGTAATGACAGCCTGGACAAGGACACTAGGGACTTTTGGTTTCCAAAGCAAGGAGATCTTTTGTGGACCAATAAATTACCCACTCCCATAGAATCTCTCATTCAGCCAGTACAGCCAGGCAAACTACAACACAGAGTAAAAATTCTGACACCAACATTAGTACCTCTTCTTGTTTTTCCAGCCACTTGCAGTCCCGACCCCAGCCAGAGAGTCCTGCAGTTTTCTAGTTAAATGAAATTTGCAAATACTCTGACACCCACCATTATGGTTTCCCGCGGAAAGTCTGGTTTCTTTCTGTGCCACCTGGGCTATAGGTACAATTCATGACAGAGATCACCCAGGGTCACAGCTAGGCAGGGATTTGAGAAGAGGCAAAATGATTTGATTACTTTTGTCTATGGGACTAATCATATCCATTGTTGTATACTGTCAAGATCGCGTTGACATAACAGAGCAGTAAAATGCATGCTGAGAAGAATAACGTGACTGAAAACAGCTACGAGGTTGAACAGCGTGGATGTTATAGCGCTATACGTGTAGCTGTTTTCACTCATGCCGATTAGGTTACGTCTGCTAGTGTGTGCTGCCTAGCTGTGCTAGCAGTGCAGCATAGAGGTTAGATTCACAACCTCTGAATGGGCTTGCTCCATCCAGCAGATCTGGGTTCAGTTCTGAGAGGTTTTTTTTTTTGTCGCGCCTGCCAGTGTGCCCCCCCAAGTTGCAGTCTCCCCAGAGCTAGAATAGCAAATCACCCCCTCCTTATCTTCTCCCCTCCCAAATTGTCTCCCCCAAAGTTAGAATAATAAATCTCCCCCTTTCCCGACCTTCTCCCCACAGAGTTGCATTCCCCTAGAGTTAGAATAATAACTCTTCCCCCAAATTGTGTCCCCCCGGTGCAAGAATAGTAAATATCCCCACTCCCGAATTTCTCCTCACCCCCGAGTCATGTCTCCTGGTCTGCTCTGTAGTGGGTTCATGCTGTGTCTGCTTTGCGACATGATAACATGCCACAGTTTTGCATTTCTCCCTTTTCTGTGTGTGATTATTGATTGTGTGATGTTTAAATTAATGATCTTATGGGTAACCCTCTATTGCAACTCTCTCAAACCTCACATCCATCAAGGGTAGGGGTGCCAGGGACCCCTTTAGTCACTGGACTGCTTTCTGACATTCAGCACAATAATGGCAATAAGTAGCAACATCCTCCTGAATTCCAGGCCAGTAAAATCTGTACAACAACCTGGCAAGAATGCAGTCTCTCCCCGAGAGACCAGGCATAGGACTATCATGTGCTATCTGCAACAACTCAGTTCTGTACTTCTTTGGTATGACCAGTTGTTCTATCTGTTCCTGCATCTGATGATTAACCCAAACTCTGTACAGTAACCCCTTACATTTTTTAAACATTGGTTCACCCTGTTCTGTTTCACCCCCAGCTGCTTAAAATTACCTTGTAGAGAAACATAGTTCCTTTGCTCAGAAACAAAACCACAATCAGTTATCAATTTAGTTTTAGCATTTTCATGTATCAGCCCTTTTTTGTCCATCAGTCTTTTGTTGCCACTGTTTTTTTCAGGCATCTTCTTTCCTTCCTGGACTTCCAGATATTGGAGCTGGACTCAAACAAGTCTGAATCAGATTCATCAAAAGAAAAAGAGTCCCCAACATCTAATATTTTCTTCACCCATGCTCCTGTTATCATAGTTGCTGAAACAGCTTGGTTTACTCCCTCTGTGATTAACTTTGCAAATCCTGAACAGTCATTTCCAATATTCACAGGTACAAGTAACTTTGGTACTACCCCACTTCCATTTGGTGTAACACCCCAGTAATGCTCATAGTCACTTGGGTGGTGGGATAGTATTGAGTGTCCCAATGGATGCAGATGACCCCAGTACCTCATCATTTTGCAGAGTCTTTTTCCCAAAGCTTCAAAATGCACCAGAGTCTGTCTGCCTCCTGAACCTGCAAGTACCTTCACAGTCTTATCACTTTGCTTGACCTCTGTTCTATACTTTACTCAATTTGCTTAGGCCAAATTTGCTCCAATGTTAACCTCCTTATTTTTATGGTAATTTCTTGCAATATGGCCTGACTTATTACAGTTATAGGAAATAACATCTTTGGGTGCAGATTTGTTACCCCATAGAAAGATAGATTTTGTCATCAGAAAAAGACATCTATCCAGTTTGCCCTTTGACCCTGTCTATTTCATCAGCACTGACCCTAGTTGGTCAAAGGTGTCTTTTCCTCTCTGGTTCCTCTATCTAATATGCCCCTGAACCTATCCCATGCATGTTTGAAGCTCGACAAAGTCTTTGCCTCCACTACCTCGTCTAACAGGCTGTTCTAGTCATCCACCACCCTTTCTGTGAAGAGCTATTTCTGTACACCTCTCTTAAACTTCCCCCTCTTACCTTCATTGCATGCACCCTTGTTCTAGTGGCTTCCTTTCTCTGATATAGACCCTCCACTTGCACCATGTTCACTCTTATAATTTACTTGTAGATTTCAATCATGTTCCCTCTCACTTTCCTCTCTTCCAGGGAATACATGTTGAGTTCTTGCAGCTTTTCTTCCTGTGGCTTCTCATATAACCTCCTCACCATTTTTTGCCCTCCTCTGTATTGCTTCCACTCATTCAGTATCCTTATGGAGGTGTGGCCACCAGAACTGCACACAATACTCCATGTGGGGCCTCACCAGTGAGAGATACTGTACAATAGCAGCACCACCTCCCTCTTCCTGCTAGCAGTCCCTCTCTCAATGCACCCCAGCATCCTGCTAGCCTTTCCCACTGCTTTGTCACACTGCCCAGCTACCCTCAGGTCATCAGATATGATGACCCCTAGGTCTCTTTCTTGCTTGGTTACTGTAAGCTCCACTCCCCCCATCTTATACACAGTCCCAGGGTTCCTCAGCCTTAAGAGCATAATCTTACACTTTTTGGCATCGAAACCCAGCTGCCACACCCTAGACCATTCATCTAGTTTCCTCAGATCACTTTGCATTCTCTCCATCCCTTTCTGAGTGTCAACCCTGTTGCAGATTTTTGTATCATCCACAAAGAGACATACCTTACTATCAAGCTCCACTGTAATGTCACTTATGAAGACATTGAAAGGGATCGGTCCCAGCAATGAGCCCTATGGCACTCCACCAGTCACTCTCCTATCACCCGAGTTGCTACCGTTTACTACAACCCTTTGCCTCCTATCCCTTAACCAGTTTAACACCCAGCCTATCACTTTCTCCCTCCCATGCTGATTAGTTTCTTAACTAGTTTCCTGTGTTTCACAGTGTCAAAAGCCGTACTGAAGTCAAGATAGGCTACGTCCATTGCTCTCCCTTGATGAGCCTCCCTGGTAACCCAGCCAAAGAAATCTATGAGATTAGTTTGACATAACCTCCTTTCTGTAAAACCATATTGCCAGTGGTCCCACAGTGCTTTTCCCTCCAGATACTCCATGATCCTCTCCTTCAGTAGTGTCTCCATTAACTTCTCCACCACAGATGTGAGACTGACTGGCCTGTAGTTACTAGCATTCTCACTATTGCCACTTTTGTGCAGATGGATCACATCAGCCCTCCTCCAGTCCTCTGGAACTTCCCCCATCTGCAGTGAAACTCTAAAAGGCACTGCCAGAGGGGTGGCCAGCACCATAATCTGGATGAATCATATCTGGCCCCATCATCTTATTCTTCTTCTTTAAGGCTTCCAATCCCTCCTGGACCCTCTCTGCTAAGAATGGACTTGTATCCATCCCTCCAACCCTGTTGCTTACTGCAACAGGCTGGTCCTTCCCCACCTTCTACCATTAAGACCAAGCAGAAGTAATCATTCACTATTTCTGCTTTCTCCTGTTCTTCCTCTGCACAGTCCCCCTGCCCTCCTAATTCTCACTATACCTCCCTTTGTCTTCCTTTTTCCCCCACATACCTGAAGAAGGCATTATCCCCTTTTTTGACCTCCTTAGCTATCTTCTCCTCTGTTAGTGCTTTAGCTGCCCTCATCCTCCTTCCTGCCTACCTTTGCTTTGCCAGATATACCTCCCGGTCTTCATCCTTGACTGTGATGTCAGCAATGCTGTCTCTATTTGTATGTACCCAGTCCAGTACTGCCCCATCAACTAGTGGGTTCCAAAACCAGCTGCCTGAGAAATGCCCCATATATGGAGTCGAGGATGACCTGGCCTGTTGATGTAGCTATGCTGAGAATGCCCAAATCTACATTTGGCAGACTGAATTCCCCCATTATCAAAACATCCCCCCTGCTGACCATTTTGCTAATGGCTTCCCCCAGGGCTCTGTCTAAATCCTGCCCCTGTGTCGGAGACCTGTACATCACCCCCATGCAAATAATGGCCCCAACCCTGTCTCTAGGCTGGCCCTTAGAACCTCCAGCCCTTCTTTGTCCCCATGTTACCCTTGTATCTCAGTAGTTCTCATACCCTCCTTCACATATAAAACAACCTCTCTGCTTTGCCTCCTTGGCCTGTCATTCTGGAACATTGTGTAGCCTGGGATGGCCACTTCACAGCTGTGGTTATCCATGCACCATTATGTTATGGCCACCAGATCCAGGTCTGCCTTTGCAATCATTGCCTCATGATTAGGAATGTTGTTCTTACTTGATATGGAGTTAAATTGGGAAAAGAGGGTCTTGCCATTTCTTGGATGGAACTTCACTGCTATGGTGTCTCTCTGGCTGTCTGATAGTCTTCAGCTAAAGAAACAAACTTTTCCCCACTTTTTGATTGGTATTATTTTACCCAGAACTGTACATCTATAGGAAGGGTATTGATGAATTGCTCCATTGCAAATTTGTTGATGGTCTCTGGGACTGTTTTATCCTCTAGTTGCAGTCATTTAATGATGAGTTCTCTGAGTCGGGTGATGGCTTCTTGAGGATTGTCAACTGAATGGTACTTCAGGGACTGGAATCTTTGCCTGTAGGTCTCTCCTGAGATCTCATATCTTTTAAGGATTTCTCTTCTCACAAGGTCATAACTTTCTGATTGTGCAGTATCTATGTAAGCAATAATACTCGACAGGGTGGATGGCACTGGGCAATACTGGACCGTCCAGGGGCATAATGAGGCTCAATGCTGCAGGCGGAGGGCCTTATAGCCCCTGGAAGGTCCGGTATTGCCCATACCGCCCACCCTGGAGGGTATTATTGTGCTTAGAAAATGTGCCACTGAATGATATATGTTTAGAAAAAAAATCTTTATATTTACATGTTTAAACTCTTACCTGTTTGGTTTATTTTGTAATCAAATAGTTCCTCCGCCTGTATTAAAATACTGTGTTTCTTTACACCTAGTGAATTGTGTCTTAATGCAGCCTCCGTAGTTCCCACTTTGGAGCTGGTTGTTATGGTTACCCCCTCCCAACTATACAGATACGTTCAGGGTTTAAGTTACAGTGCTTTTCATGTTTTCCTTACTTTATTAATGCATTCATTCAGTTTTATTCATGTGTTCACTTTTTTCTTACTATTTTACCCTATCCATCTCGATCACTTGTTGATCGTGAATCCCTCCCGGCCGCTTCCGTAGCACACTGATTGGTGTTCCATGTTGCTGTCGGTTTACGTTTAACCGCATGTCAGGGAATGCCTAATTTTGCAGTGCTATTGGATGGGGAGATTAGGAGAACTGAAGTGTGACTCAAACATGCTGCAGCTTTCTGTGGGATCGGGCATGACAGCTAGGAGACATGAATGCTCTGATACCAGCAGGATGTGGTAAGGAGCTACTTCTGAGCATGAATGATCAGAAGTTGTAGATGATGTGGCTGGTTTTGGAGTAGGCGTAGGATAAATATTCCTAACATGTGGCTATTAAAATACAAATGCAACAAGCAAAGTTTACTATGGGGGCATAATGCAGTTGAGAAGGACTGTCCATAGGGAATTGTCATGCTCCACACTCAGTCAGTAAGTGAACGGAAGGAACAAGTGAATCAATAAAAAAAGGCTGCTTTTATTTGTTCATGTGTACAGTGCTGATACTTTTTATTTAGAATTTACGGGGTGGTATCTGGGTTATGGACTGGGGGGCTCTTACTTGGTCTCCATCTCACGAAGCCATTTAAAAAAAATGGCGGCAGTTTGAAATTGTTGCCCACTGCTTTAGCCAATGACAAAGCAGGCTGGGCACACGGATAGTAGGCTGGGCATCAGGCAGGTTTGGACTGGCAATTTTTATTTCCTGGGCATCTATTGAAAGTTAATGTACCCCCCCCGGCAAGGGTACTAACCAATCAGATGCCAGGAAATAAAAAGCCCATTTTCTAAATTGCTGTAGACAAGTTGGGTTTTACCTGTCAGATAAGGTACCAGCCTCATTGCCCATTGCTGTTTTGGCTATTGGCAGGCTCCAGCAATCCTTTTAAAAGTTGTCAGGTGTTCTTTGATAGCATCAGAAGAGGCCAGAAGGGGAAGGATCCATATTAATTTCAATGCAGTGCAGTGCAGTAACTGCTCATTGCTGTTTTTGTTTTAAATCTAGTTTAGTGTGCTTTTAGTGGTGCTGTTATTCTTTTGCTGTCTTTACTTGGAATTGTTTTGGGGCTGCTGAAAATTTGAAGCCTAGTTTGGTGCACTTTTAATGGTGATGTTACTCCTTTGCTGTCTTTACTTGCTGCAAATTTTCACCCACCCTCCCTCTCCCAACCCCACTCTTAATTAAATGCCCTGTTAAATCTGATTGTCAGGAGGCAAGAACAGGGAAGAACAGGTATTGTGGAGTAGGAGGGGTATAAGGGGGAGGAAGCCTGCCCATGGCACAAGTGTTTTTAATTAATTTTTGTTGTGGTTTTCCTTCTTTTAAAAAAAAGTATCTGAGGATCGGTGGCAGAATTTTCAGAACAGTAAATTAATAAAGAGGGAACTAGATAGAGAGCTTTAGTAGCAGACAACTACTGGAATAGCAGTATAAGTGCAGTATAATGTGGGGAGTAGTGCAGTGCAGTGGATGTGGGGCAGCCGTATTCAGACAGACCTTCTGGACTCTGAGGTGCTGCCCTATCTGCAAACATCTCTCTGGACTGTGGGACAAGATAGCCAGACTTAGAGCAAAAGTAAACTGGGTCAGGAGTACCTTCACCCCTATCCAGAGACCACCCAGTCCAATGCCGCTGCCTCAAAGGATGCCAAGAATGAGGAGCACTTGGATGAGAGTTAGGGCAATCAGGCAGAGGCACATCCCAAATCCTGTTCCACTCCAGAACTCATATGATGCATTGGTAAATGGGACAACCAAACAGAGGCACCCAGAGAAGTGGAAGGGAAGGATGTGGAGGTCATCCGAGGAGGTGAGCTCAGTGGGGAGATCAGTTGACCCCATAGAAGGAGGAAGTGAATCCTGGTGGGGGACTCCATCATAAGAGGGATCCAGCTAGGAACACATGAGGGGGAGGACAGGGAGGTGAGGTGCCTACCAGGTGCCACAGCATGGAGGGATGGGAGGAAGATCCTGTGGATTGTTGGGAAGGCAAGATGGGATGGTGAGCTGGATGTCATTATCCACCTAGGTACTAATGACCTGGCAAATGGGGAGCCTAAGGAAGCTCAGAAAGAGTTTAGAAAAATGGGGAAGGGTCTCAAGCAAGTAGCTACATCTGTCACCTTCTTGCAAGTACTACCTGTGAGAGGCATGGGAGAGTGTAGGGGTGCATGCACCAGGAACTTTAACACATGGTTAAAGAAATGTTGTTGCTAGGAAGGGTTTGGATTCATTGGTAACTGGGGACCCAACTGGAGGGATGGGGGCTTGTTCAAGTCTGAAGGTCTGCATCTATTCTGGAGGGGACTCCAAGCACTCAATGATAAGTTTAAATGCTACATGGACAAGCATTTAAACTAGCCAAGCGGGAGGCAAGCCAGCAAGGAGGGTACCTAATCATCCACCTCCCTATAGCTAGCAGTGGAATCAGTGAACAGAAGGAGGAGATATCTCTACAAAGCAGTGTGCAAAAGATGGAGATAGGCACCCAAAGGGTGGATAGGCAGGAAGGGGGCAAAATTCAACAGAAGGGCAGACAGCAGGGAGAACCAGGGATAAAGAACAATCAGGGAGGGGGCTGGAGTAGAACAGCTAAATAGTTCACAGAGTTCGCATCATGGAAAGCCATCTGTGGCAATGCCAGGAGCCTTAGCAAGAAGATGGAGGATTTTGAGGCTGCTATGGTGTAGTCAGACCTGGACATTGTGGCCATCACAGAGACCTGGAGTAATGATAACCATGATTGGGAGATGGCCATACCCCGGCTATAACATATTCAGAAGAGACAGGGCAGGCAGGAAAGAAGGAGGAGTGGCATTTTATGTAAAAGATGGCATAAAGACCACAGAGATCCAGGAGGAACAAAATGGGGGAGATATACTGTGGGTTAAGCTGGAAAGGAAAATGGGGTCAGCCATCTGCACAGGGGTGCTCTACAGACCACCAGCCCAGGAGGAAGAGACAGATAGGGAGTTAATGCTAGCCATCCAAAGGATGGCAGACAAGGGGGAGGTGGTGCTGGTTGGAGACTTCAGTATTCCAGATGTGGACTGGAGCCTCCCCAGCAGCAGCATCAACCAGGAGCAGATTTATCCTGGACACCCTTCAAGGTGCCTTCCTTAAGCAACTGGTCATGGAACCAACTCAGCAGAAGGCAATACTGGACCTTGTGCTCACAAATGGGGTTCAGTGTGACAGGGGTAACAGTGGGGGAGCACCTGGGGAACAGTGACCACTGGTCACTGTAGTTTGAAATCACAGAAGGAGCAGAGCCAAACCACACAAAAAAACATATCCTGGATTTTAGGAGGGCAGACTTTGGGAAAACTGGAAGATGCTTGAAAGAGGCACTAATGAGAATGGGGATGGAATCAGGGGTGGAGGAACAGTGGGCAATATTTAAAACAGGGATAACAAGAGCAACAGAATTATGCATTAAGCAGGTTAGCAAGGGGAAAAGGAAGAGGAGACCATTATGGTTTTCCAAGGATTTAGCGGAGAAAGTGAAAGCCAAAAAGATCACATTCAGGTGATACAAAAAGACACAGGCAGAAGGGGATAGGGAGAAGTACCAAGAGAAGTATCTCTGATGACCTCAAGATAGGGAAATCGTGTGACAAGGCAGCAGGTAAAGCAAATAGGATGCTAGGATGCATAGGCAAGGGCATCACCAGCTGGAAAAGGGAGGTCATAATTCCACTATACAAGACACTACTGAGGCCCACTCTGGAGAACCGTGTACAGTTCTAAAGACCTTACCTATGTAAGGACGAGGTCCCATCTCCCTGGATTGGTGGTAGTTCAGGTGGATGTTAAAGATCCCATGGCACTTATTGAAAAGAGTAGGGGAAAATTTTATTGAAAATGAACTGATCAGAATTACAGAAAAATACAAAGCACTGCATTAGAAATAACAAGCAAATACAAAAATTAGTTGTTCCACAAACAAACATAATTTACAGGCTTAGTAACACATCATCCAATTTTATCCTTCATAAAAGGAACATTCAACCAACAGAGTTTCCATACAGCTGCAGACATATGTTGTTCAAAATAACATTGCTTACATAGTGCATTCTCTATAAGATGAACAACAGTGTCTGGGTCTTGAAAAACTTGCTGCAACATGAATTTACATCTTACTTGCCAAAGAATAAATTTGATAAATGATAATACAAGTCGCACCATGTCAGTTTGCAAACCTAGATCTAAAACTCTAAAACCTCCCACTATTTCAGAATAAGTAAGACACTCCCAGTGAGGTTGATTCCATTTACTGGCTAATAATTGCCATACTTCTAGAACAAAAGGACATGTAAGTAAGAAATGTTGGTTAGTTTCTTCTTTCCCTATGCAAACCTGTCTTGGACAAAATCGTTCTTCACATTTTTAATGCTTTGCATTACCCTTAACATTCAGACGACCATGTGCACTCAACCAGGTAATGTCCCATATTCTAGGTGGTATTCTGGGATCCTGAAAAGTATCTAACACATGCATTCTCAGTGAGACTCCACACCCTGGAACAACACCTATGTCTCAGGAATACCTTGTTGAAGAGTTCTATACATTATTTTATTCAATGAAGAGTTAAGTACATCTAAAGACACTTTCCACAATTTCAATTTTCCCAGGACAGACCTAAAATACACACAAGGCATCTTAACTGGGGCATGCAATATCCCCTGCTCTTTCCATTTAAGACATATAGGTCTCAACCAATGGTCAGCAAAAGGGACCCATACTGCTAGTTGTGGTTTGGACAGATCCAATAAATTATGGTGAAAGAAAATAGTAAAAATGAAAAGAATAGGATTCGTCAAATTCAAACCTCCTTTATCTATAGGAAGGTACAAAGCCTTTCTCTTTACTGGGTTCAACTTACAACCCCACATGATTTGAAATACCAAACCCAACAGACATGTTTCCAGATTTCGAGGTAATGGATATACTGCACTTAAAAACAGAAAGATTGGTAATAGATATGTTTTAACCATCATAACTTTCTTCTTTTTCACTTGATTCCATGACTTCCAAACAGTTACTTTAGCAGAAGCTTCCTCCAGTTTTTTAGACCAATTAAACATGCTATTATATTCTTTCCCAAACCATATACCCAAATATTGAAATGACATATTTGACACTGTGATACCATGCCAGCCTGTGTTTCCTGAATATGACCTTCCCAAAGGATAGATGACACTCTTATGTCTATTCAGGCTTGCGCCTGTAGATTTAGAAAGGTCATCCAATAAGGTCAATACCCTTAGGCCTGACCTTTCATCTGCTACCACTACACAAATATCATCCGCATAAGCAGTAACACGGATCTCCACTCCCCCCCCTTGTGGTTGAATTCCTTTCACAGGAGGATCCTGCTGAATGAGACGTAATATGGGATCCAGACAAAAAACATACAGAAGGGGATTGAGAGGACACCCTTGTCTTATACCCTCGAAATTGATATATAGATACCTAAATGACCATTCACCATTGGAATTGCACATGCATGAGAATACAAAGTAGTTATCCAATGCACAAATTGCTCAGAAATACAATAGACCTGAAGAAAATGAGAAATGTAAAAATGCGAGACTTTATCAAAGATCTTTTCTTGATCTAAGGCCATAATAAAACCTTGTAGGAGTTCCTCTTTACCCTGTTCTACTAGTTCCCTAATTAACAATAAATTATGTTGTATTGAACGTCCTGGTATTGTATAAGTTTGAGCAGATGAAAGTAAGTATGGAGTCAGGGGTAATAGTCGAAAATGTAAGAGTTTCATTAATATTTTATAGTCTGAATTTAAAAGACTTAAAGATCTCCAATTGCCTAGGTTAGTTCTATCACCTTTTTTTATAAACCATAATTTGTACTGCTGTACAAAAGTGAAAATCTGCTTGTAAAGTCAATAAAACCCAATTAAACACTATTTTTAATATTTGAACCATTAATCCTTTAACTGTTTGGTAGAATTTGGCAGGCAAGCCATCTATACCAGATGCCGTATTCTGTTTAAGATGAGCAATGGCTTGTTCAAGCTCTTGATCAGTAATAGGCTTAGACAGGTGCAGTAACAAATCAGTTGGTATAGTAGGTAACACGAGGGAGGAAAGCATAGTTTGTGTCTGGTACTCATCTAGTAGGGAAGAGGTGTACATTGTCTCAAATATTTTGATACTGTATCCAGAATACCTGGGCCATCTGAGACAATCTCACCAGTATCAGTAGCAATAGCAGACATAAAACGTGCATTTGCCCTCTGAGAACTAATCTGAAAGGGATCTCCTAATCCTGTTTTCCCTGGAGTACAAATTTTATGTTCATGCAGCAGTGCTGTAGCCCCATTATACTGCAACATAAACATCTCATTTTTTACATTAAGGGCTTGCTCCGTTAGGGGGATATGTAACAAATTAATAGTAGAAAAGATCTTATTCAACTGCATACGCAACTTCAAGTACTGTCTATACCGTCCTTGACACTTTGTGACAGAGTATTTTTGAAAAATACTCCTCAGACCAGTTTTAGTAAGTTCCCACCAGCTACTTCTGTTATCCATCAAACCTGCCATTGACATGCGTGTTCTAAGAAAGTCCTGTATCTGGGTCTGCAAATGTTTTTCAGGCAGAAGCGCCGTATTCAATTTCCAATACCCTTTCCCATACCTTGGACCATTAACTGTACCTAATGTAACCATTGAAATAGCATGGTCAGAAATTTCTAACGGGAGTAATTGTGCATTTTCTGCCCCGATATTAGATTTGGTAAACAAAAAATAAATTCTAGTGGAAAGGGAACCACGAAAATATGTATGACCTCCTGTCTTATATATCACTCGATAAGCATCTATCATCTGACTTTGGGACAATAATTGGAGAAGAAAGTTGGTGTCACTATACACCTTAGTCGTCCTGGTACCTCTATCACCTATATTGACAACACAGTTAAAGTCACCCCCCAAATTACTGGTTTGGAGGTATATAAATAGGGTTTAATCATATCAAACAACTCTGTCCACCCTTTTTTAGTAAGTGGGGCATAAATATTTATCAATCTGCAAGCCACATTCTCATATGAAAATCAATTATTAAAGCTCGTCCCACAACCACCTCAATTAATCTCGAAATCCTTAAAGCATCCCCTCTAAAAAGAATACCCACTCCCTCACAAACATCCATGCCAAGGGGGGAAAAAATGGTCCCCAACACCACAGTTGTTGTGCTGAGTTGATTAAAGAAATAGTATTTAGCCTGGTGTCCTGTAAAAGAAAAACATCACAATCCAACTCTTTAAACCCTGCGAGGGCAACCAAACGTCTTTTAGGATTTTTGATACTATTGACATGTATGGTTGCAATTCGCAACCGGGGAATGAAGGAAGACATCAGAGAACTATATTATAAAGATCAGGGCGGTTTCTTAATTCTGGTGCTTCTATGGACTCGGGTTCGATACCTTGGAGCATCACTCACTAGGGGACCCTGCTCCTGAAATTCACTATCTGTATCAGAAGAAGGAGGGGCTAGGGAAGAAGCTTCAGAATCTCCACCAGGTTCAGAATCTAGAGACTGAGGCTTCAAAATCTCTTATTTATTTGAAAGCAAAATTCCCACATCTTTGTCTGTTGAAGCTTTTGCCACTTTAGGTCTGGGTTGAGATTGTTTTAAACTCTTTTTCTTTGCCGCACTTTTGCCCTGTGGAGGAGGCATTTCGAAAGGAGCATCCTTCTGCACCAATGGAGGAGCAATTGAATCAGTTCCGGGTGTCATAACCTTCTCTGAAACAACCCCTACTTGCGCTCCTGATAGGGCATCTGCCAAACTATCCACCTGTGGAGGTGGAGGGGGATTTGGCCTGGGTTTGAGGGAGGTGGTTCCTGCTGCTGGGCCCTTTTTTTCAACATTTCTTTTGTCTGCGCTTCTTGTAGGATGCTATCCTGACTTTTCCTATCTGACCAGTTATGGGTAGTCCAAGGACAGGATTTATAGGTATGCCCAGAGTCATAACATAAGTTACACTTTAATTCTGCTTGACACTCTGAACTATGATGACCATAATCAAGGCACAGGTTACACTGTAATCTGTCACACGTGGAACCCAAATGTGTAAGGGCCCGACATTTAAAACATGCCCTAGGTTGGCCTGGATAAAAACAATGCCCTCTTTCAGAACACAGAAATATACTATTAGGTAGATGTACAGGCTCAAGGTTGTTATTCCGTAAACGTACCCTAAACACCCACCCTCCATTCCATATACATTCTCCATCAAATATAGGTGAGGGAAACCCTATTACTTCACAACGTTTTTGCAGCCAGAAAACAATATCATGCACTGAAACAGATTTGTTGCTAAACAACACAGTCACTGATTTAATAGTTGGTTTAGTTAAAGGGATAACCTTGAAAGGCATCCACAATTCAGTATATTTCAGAACACCCAGTTTAGGCCAAAAAACAGTCTAAGTTTTGAGGAGTGACAAAACTAGTATCATAAATCATTGAGCCAGATACATGAATGAGAGCATGGATCTCACTGGAAAAAACCCCATAGAGTGCTTTAGCAGTGTTTTCCCCACATAAAGATGGTCAGGCGCTAAAGCTAAACCACCCTGATATTCTAAGCGCACCACGTTTCTCCATTGCAAAGGAGGGGGGCACCTGAAAAAGGGTCTTTATGTCGAAAAGACTCCCAGGTTGTTTTCGCTCGTTAAAGGGGATCCAGAAAAGGTCCTGCATGTTGAGTGGAAGTAAGAACTGAGTCACCCCACTCCATATGCTTAGGAACCATGCTGTCTGACTCCGAGGAGGATGAGTCAAGGTGGCCTGTATCACGAATCTGTTCCCCAGCATCAGGCTTCTGGAGATCATTGTTCTGTTGTTCCCCTTCTAATAAATCAGAGCCTGCAGAGTTTAATGGAAGTTGGCCAGGTATAGGACTATGGGCCGGGACAGTGACCCAGACTCCGGTGTCACCTCACTTCCAGCCCGCATTGAGCAGTAAACGTTCAAGAGAAGTAACCGGGCATTTTCTCAGGGGCTGGGAGGATCAATGTCAGATCTGCCTTTCCATAAGGAAAGACCTTTTTGCCGAATTTCAAACTGCTCATTTACAGTGATGGGAGACATACTCACAGAATCATGCTGCAGTCCTGACAAGGCGTCCAAACCCCTGGAAGTATCCGACTGTAGCTTGAATGTCAAATTTGGCACATCAAAGGGTTTTTCTGTCAAAACGCTACCCTTTGAAGGTAGAGTGTCATTCTGCTGACTCACACAGCCACTCGATTGAGGTTTAGCCACAGCATTCTTTGTAAGCTCCACCTGAATCAGTTGCACAGCGTCCCGAAGGTCAGAATCGATACTATCACTTTGGTCTTCTGATAAAACATTAGGTAGCTGTTGTAAAGATTTGTGATCTGGTTGTACACCATCTGGTCTCAAGAAACATTGATTTTGCTGTAAAATGCTGTCCAACCATACTGTATCAGGTCCAAACAAACCTTCAGTTGCACGTAAAGTTATTGGAGTTGATTCAGCCATAAATTCCTCCATTTCCTTGCATTGAGGTAGTATTACAGAGGTCTCCAAAGCTGGACCTGAAGGTAGGGAGACCTTCTCTCCTTCAGGTACACCAGCAGACTGACCATCCATGACATCAGCCTCCATGGTAGCAGCACCCCCACTGACAAGAGTAGGGGAATTTCCCTGGTGTCATGGCCAAATTTCCCTCATTCACTAAAAATACCACCAATAGCTTAATCTGATTCAAGGTAAGTTGGCATTTATCTGTATCCCCCTCCCCCGGGTTGTGCCTGAAAATAGGCAGGAGTTGTCTAGTGCACTTACCCGGTCAAGAAAAACTAAATAAATAAATAGACAGGGTAGAGAAGGTTCAGAGGAGGCAACAAAGATGGTACAGGGATTGAATTACAAGTCCTATTAAGACAGGCTGAAGGACTTGAATATGTACTCCCTAGAGGAGAGGAGGGAGAGAGGTGATATGATACAGACATACAAGTACCTTATAGGGAGGAACATGGTGCAGAAATACACTATTTTCCAGCAAAAAAGATGTTCCAGGACAGGAGGTCATGGGACGAAGTTGGAGGGAGGGCGATTCAGAGAAAACATGAGGAAAAATTTCTTCACAGAAAGGGTGGTGGACAAGTGGAACACCCTGCCAGAGGAAGTGGTGGGGGCTGAAACAATCATAGGATTTAAGAATGCATGAGATAGACATAAGGGAATTCTGGAGGTCAGGGTTAAGGGGCAACAGACTTCCAGAAAAAACATAAAGGGAACTTACAATCTCAAATGGCAAACTGGATGGGCCATAGGCCCTTATCTGCCAACAGTGTCTACTGTATGTATCTATGTATCTGAGGGAATCAAACTTGTAAGTTTAATGTAGTTAAAACCATTTGTGTTTTGTTGATCTGCTGGACCAGTAGCAGATCCTCCAGCTTTAATGGTTTGCAAGGCATCCAGCCATCACTGCTAGTGTTGCTGTATCTCTTCTCTTCTCTGTTTCTCAGCCTCTCTTTGTTGTATAGCCCACCATTTGAAGAAAACAGACATGCTTTTAGGTTTTGTCCCTGCCTGTCTTTCTTCTGTTGTCACTAGTGACAGTTGTACTGTATGAGTTTGGACTTTTGTTTCGAATTTTAGTTTAGCTGTCATTATTCTGGTAATCACTCCTGGGCTTGCTGTTGCAGGATCCATACCTTTCTCCTGTGTTTCCCTGGTACCAGGTCTACAACCCATGCACACAACTCTTGGCTTAGAGTATGCATGGCATAAATATAATTTTGTCTGACACCAACTGTCATCAAGGCATAGACCAGGAAGCATAGGCATACCAAGGAGAAGTTGTAAAATTCACAAGTAATGTTTAATTAATACATTGGTTTTGGGAAAATGACAACTCCTTGACTAACACTATAACAAATAAAGATCCAAAAGCAAATGGTTTGATACCTTTTATTGGACCAACATTGATGTTACAATAAAAGAACAAAGTGCTCTAGCTTTTGGACCAATCAAGTCCTTCTTCAGAAGCTTTATGACAGTTATTTAGAAAATCCCATATTATTAACACTCAGATAATGCATAACAAACAGAAATAATTCTTACTGGTTTAACATACTCATTTAAAAAAATAACTGAAGATTACATCAGAGAAGCAAATTAACACTAGTATGCTTCTACCTGAACAGCTCCTGAAGGCAAAATGCTATTAGAAGATAGCAACAAGCAGAGAGTTCTCACATACATTTTAAAATGTCTCAGTATGTTTCAAGAAAACATTCTAATGAAAACAAAACCTTAAGATACTATTCTCCCTAATTACATGTAAGATGAGGAGCTTTACAACTTTAATTGCAAGTGTTCTTGTGTGTTAAAGAACAGTCAATGAAGAGAAAACTTGTGGATAATAAATACATGCGAAAATGAGACATAATTGCAAGTTAGAAACAAACCCCCAAAATAAACAGAAATTATCTATATATGACATTCAAGGGGTTTAAAGTAAAGTTTACTCAAAGTGAGCAAATGTTTCACACAAAATGTAATGTAGAACTTAGCTGTAGACATTTTCCCAACTATACTCTCAACCTGTTAATATATTCCATAAACTTTAAGGCCTTCAGTGTTGTAACAGGATTTTATACATGATAATATTAATTGTAAGTATAAGTGCCAAATAAAAAAACTACTTGTCAAAGACCACCAAGAAACTGAGACCATGAGCCTGATATATACAGATTTCAATAAAGTGTCAGTGTATAAATAATAAAGAATGTACAGAAACAGTCTAAGGAATCTGAATAAAAACTCATAGGAATTAAATCCCCCCACCTCCTTTCCCGGGGAAATATAACTAGTTAGAAGGAGATATATGTACAAGAGTCCTAATACACTATCATTCACACATATCATTTCAATGTTTACCCAAAGGAATAAAACCTTTCATGAACCCCCAAGTAAATGAGATATGCATCTTAATATGTACAGAATTAAAAAAATGTGACAGTATGTAATCCAACCACAGACAACAAGTAGAAGGAAATAAATATTCACTATATATGAGAACTAAGAGTCCTAGCCACTGTAACATCATATCATGTACCTGAATAAATGCCTACCTCAATATCACCACAATAACCACACCCACTATATCCACAAAAATACCCCAACACCCACATAAAAATTAACCTATGTTACACTCCCCCCACCCACGCGCACTCACTCACTCACTCACACAGTAGTAATGTGAGAAGCCAGCATGTAGATAACCAGATAATGGGGACTCTTATCATCATCATCATCATCAAATCTTTATTTATTCAGGCGAACATCATTGAGCAAGGCTCATTTACAAGATGGACCTGATAAGGTCAAGGTTCAATAGTTGATACACAACAGATACATCATACATTATATATAAGACAGTTATACATACAGGGAAAAATAACGTTTATAAACACAGTGATGTACAGTAAATTCACATGATAAAAAATGGTTACAGGAAAGTTAAGCTAATATTTACAGTATGTACAGTATATACATATCCCAGTAAAGTACGGCAGACACTCAACATAATGTAATACTAGGATGGTGAAGGTATTACTGGGTGCCATAAGATGGGGTGTCTATCTGGAAGGAATATGCCATATATGGTTTGGAAGGGGATTTGTGAGATGACAATGCTAGCTTTAGTGGTAGCGAATTGCATTTCTCTTGAAGAAGACTGTATAATGCTGTTTAAAGGATGCAAATGGAATGATATTGACAGTTTTAGGGATTTTGTAGGGTGTTCCATACTATAGCTAGAGAATAGCTGATTGCTGCCCTCCTGGCCTGGTGTTGAATTTGGGCAATTTGAGCAGGATGATGTTGCTTTTAGGGCATAGGAGCTAGGAGAGGTCTGGGTGAAGCAGTCCAGGATATAGTTTGGAAGTTTTTGACAACGCTTATAAATCCATAGTGCTGCATTTCTGTTCCTTCTGAGGTGAAGGAAACCTACCCAACTGCAGCATAAAGAGAGCAATGATGAGTATTAGATGGCAGATCTGTAATGAACCTTATTGCTCTATGATATAAGGTATCCAGCTTGTGATGGTAGGAGATGGGGCAGTGACTATAAAGGAAGTCTGCATAGTCAACAACTGATAGAAAATGGCCTGGACTAACCTCATCTTTGAGTCTCTGTTTAGAAGGGTTTTAATCTATAGAGAAGCGCTTTAGGAAGCTTTTTAACAGTTCTTCTAAATGATGAGTGAAGTCAAGTCTGTTGTCAATCCACACACCTAGGTATTTGAAGTTTTCACATACTCCAGATTTTCTCCAAGTATAGTGCATAGCTGGGGAGAATGATTGGAGAGGATGTGCTGGTGGAGCTTTGATTTGTGAACATCATTGCTTTAGTTTTCTTTGCATTTAACAGAAGTTTTCTAGTAGCTGATATTGTAGCAAGGAGAATTCTGTTTGTAGGATTTCACCAGCAGCTGTAGGCAAAGGGTTGCTGACATACAGAACAGTGTCATCAGCAAAGAGGTGTACAGAGGAATTGGTAAGGGTTGCATCAATGTTATTTATATAAATGGCAAAAAGGATAGGACCCAGAATAGAACCTTGGGGGAGACTCCTCTTAACAGTGGTTTTAATCGGGATAGATCACCTTCAGCTTTTACCTGCTGTGACCTACCGGTGAGATAGCATCTGAAACACTTAAGGGAGGATGGATCTAGGCCAATGGAGTACAGGGATGAAAGTAGTAGCTCGTGGTCCACAGTATCAATGCTTTGCTCAGGTCCAGGAATACTGCACAGACATTATTCTTTTATCTAATTCGGATTGTCAGTCATTTGTGACCTTGGCTAGTGCAGTGATAGTGCTATGCTTGGCCCTGAATCCAGATTGAGCTGGGTTTAGGAGGTTAGCATTGTCAAGATACTCCTTAACTGATTACTCACTAATTTCTCCAGCATCTTGGATAGAACTGGTAGAATGGAAATGGGCCTGTAATTATTAAGATCCATAGGGTCCCCTGATTTTAGAAGGGAACCACTTGGGCTGTCTTCCACAGTGTGGGAATAGAGCCAGAGTTTAGGGATAGGTTAAAGAGGTGTTAGGGGACTGCAAGTACATGGCATGCAATCTTTAGAAAGTAGGGGTCCAGAGAGTCTGCCTTACGCTTTTTTGGTATCCAGTTGCCATATAGAGCCTCTACTTGTTTCAACAGTATAGATTTGAAGCTGAAGGAAGAGTCAACTCTCTGATCACCAGTGTAATGGGAGCTTAATTGTTCCTCAGCAGGTTAGCTGGAGAGGTGTCAAAGGCAAGGCCAGCGCTGTGAAGTGGTTATTGAAGGCCCAGAATTTCCATTTTGCCAGTGATAGGGCCATAACTGTTGTGTAATTGAGTTGGAAGGGGGTGTTAGCATCCTGCCCCACCATACCCTTGATGGTGCCACACAAACCTAGCAGGATTATGGTAGGAAGAGCCTAGTTCAGCCAAGTAGAAGGCAGCCTTTGCATCCCTAACTTCTTGGTATCTATTCCTGGCTTTCCTAAAGATCATCCAGTCATTTGCATTCTTGGTTTTTCTTGCCATTTTCCAGAGTTTGTCTCTCTCCAGCAGTGCAGCTTTGAGGTCAGCTGTAAACCAATGACAGGATTTGTTTTTTATTCGGATACTAGAGATTGGGGCATGGGTGTTAAGGGCATTTATTATAATGTTATTTAGCACCTGCCGAGCTTTTTCAACAGAATGGGCAAGATAAAACTCTTGCCAGTGTGGAGAGTAAGATACTTTATCAATAAAAAAATTTAAAAATCAAAGGCTCATTGAAGAACTAAAGTACTTATGCCATCCTTTGAAGTAAAGGTCTGTGTAAGTTTAAGTGGAATAATGTGTCATATACCCCACATCAATCTTCATGCCGTCTTCCACCATATTGAGAAGTAAAATAAGTCTGATTTCAGAAGCCCATCTCTGTTGAGTACTGTTGAAATGTCCTTTTAAGACCATCACAGACATATCTGAGATTGAGTGGCTGTCTTGGGAGATGTGTTGCACCACTGGTTTGTCAGTTATCTTCATATTAGTAGTATGCCTCTGTGAATTCATTCTAGTGCATGGTTGTTACTTTGCCTCCCCCACATAACCTGTGTGAGGACATTTCTTGCATTGAAACAATAATACTTGATGTACATGTATAATCCCCCCCCCCACTCCCCCTTTCCCTCTTTTCCCCTCTCTTTCTCTGACAATGCTTGCAATATAGCAGATACTTTCTGGAATTTATAATGCTATTGCATACCACAAATCATAACTAGTCCCTCAGCTCACTACCCCATTTCTCCCTCCCCTGGTCTCTCTTCCCTGCTCTAACTTTAACCCCTTTGATAAAATAAGTTGATTCTCATACTCTCATTTGCCCCCCTCTGACAGCACCTGTTCTTGGTAGCTACTTTTTTCCTTCCTCCCCTAGTCCTTAATCTCTTGGTGCACTGCCCCTCAAAGGCTGCATGCCAAGAGTTTTATAATTGGGTTTCAGCACATGGCATATGGAATAAACTGCAACCTAATCGTTTATCTTATGATACTGTTAAAAATGTTTTTATTAGTATTTGATGTCTTATTTATACACTGTTAGTTGACAGTATTTTGGTGTTAGTTACTAGAACCCAGTTTATCTTACCCATGTGTTGTGCATTACTGGTCTACTCTGACCTTTTGTTTGTGTATGTATCTCCACTTGACATGGAACCTTTGTAAAAAAGCCTCTGTGCTCAAAGGTATAAATCCGAACTGTTGAAATAAACAAATAAATAAAACATTCCCCTGTATCATGAATTGTCTGTTTTGTGATGTAATCACACAATCTGAAGTGGAAATGAGCTTACAATACTTACATCTGATTTGATGACATGGTTGTGTACCATATGATGTCCTGGTATTCTGTTCTGGTTCAAGCTGATTCCTAATAATCAGGTTGGCTAAATTAGGTGGTTGTTTAAAAGCTAGTAGTGGTAGTTCTTGAAAAATACAATTAAGGATTTCATCCTCACTAATTATTGGGTGGAGGTCCTTAGTAAGCTTATGTAGAAGTTCAAGGTCAGGATGATACATCACTACTAAGGGGTTGATTGTGCATCTTCTTTTCCACACTTGCTAATATTTCCTGTAATATGCTGTTCCTCCTGAGTTACCTTGTATGTATTCTACATGTTGTGCTCTCCTGGGTCGTTCCCGAAAATAGGCATATTACTTGTCTAGTGTACTTACCCGGTAAACAAAAGCTAAATAAATAAATAAATAAAGGGTGTTTTGTTGGTAGTGGTCTTTTCCTTACGTTGCAGTAGTTGTTCTCTTGGTACCTGTGTTGCACATTCCACTTCTTTGTTAATTTTTCTGGAAGAGTGACCCTGCTCAATAAAGGTGTTTTTCAAAATACTGTAGTCAAATGTCTGTCTCTGTCTTCCTCATTTGAACAGAGACAGCGATACTGAAGTGCTTGACTATACATGACAGATTTTTTTATGTGGCTCGGGTGATTACTTTTCCTGTGTCTCTCTGTCTGACAGTTGGTTTCCTGTAAATACATGTCTGTATGGTTCCATCCTTGATAGTGACAGTGGGATCCAGAAAATGTACACTCTTGGCAGAAGATTCCAGGGAAAGCTTTATGGTTGGGTAAAGGTTATTAAGTTCCTGATGAAAATCTTTAAGTGAGTCGGTGCCCTCTGTCCAAATTATAAACAAATCATCAATGTGATGGAAATAAGCGAGTGCTTTGTGTGTAGAGTGCCTTAAAAAGTCTTCCTTCAAATTGGCCATAAAAAGATTAGCATACTATGGAGCCATCCTGGTGCCCATTGCTGTTTCCATAGTTTGAACATAATGTTTACATTTGAAGCTGAAGTTATGTGTCAGAATGAATTCAGTAAGTTTCCCCATGACTCCAAGGTCGATGATGTGGTGCAATCCTTTCTCATGCAGGTATTTACGGCAGGCTTAAATGCCATCTATGTGCAGAATATTAGTGTAGAGGGATGTTACATCCATTGTGGCAAAAAGCACATCCGGTGATAAGTCCTTATAACCATAAGGTTTACAAAGGAAGTGTGTAGTGTCCTGGATGTAACTTTCCCATTGTATAACCAGCAGTTTTAAAATGGCTTCTACAAACCCTGAGATCCCCTCTGTCAGGTACCATTACCAGAGCCTATGGGTCTTCCTGGATTACCAGCCTTATGTATTTTAGACAGCATGTAGAATGTCCCTGGTTTGGGTTTGGTGGAATGAGGGCATTTAGTCTGCTTTAGACATGGTTTAGAAATTATCCAATTAACTCCTGTAGTTATGGGTAAACACAAAGGGAATCTTTAGACTAAAGCAGGGAGGTATCACCAGAGGGCATGGTTTGAAGTTGGAAGGTGGAAGGGTGAGGGGGGGAAGAGGAGGAGGTTTTTCACTGAGAGAGTGGTGGATCCTTGGAACACGCTGCCTGGTGAGCTGGTTCAGAGATCCACAGTGGAGGGCTTCAAGAGAGGGTGGGACAGACACAGAAAGTGGATATATCAGATGATGGCCTGGCCCGGGGGGGGGTGAGGATGGATGATAGGGGTTTCTGGAACACAAGCGGGGGAGGGCCTCGGTACCCATCTAGGGATCTGATGTTTGAGCAGACTCGATAGACCATAAGGCCTAATCTGCTGGCAATTAGTATGTTAGTTCTCTTTTATATTCTGTAGTGGGGTCACTTTCCAGTACTCTGTAGTAGGTATGGTCACTTAGCTGTCTGTTGGCTTCTTTAATATAATCTTCTCGGTTCAATATCACCACTGCAGAGCCTTTATCGGCTTTTTTTATGACAATATTGTGGTTCAATTTCAGTGATTTTATAGCCCTCCATTCCAATTTATTTATTTGAAATATCAGATTTACAACCTTTGAGCCAGATGGCTCATTTACAAAGGTACTTCGTCACATGGAGGACAGAATAAAAACAGACAGAGTACAATTACAAAGGAAATAACCATCATGAATGGGTTACAGACATTGTTTACAGACATTATATACAGTTTTGGACACAGATATTTACATAAGCATAGCAGAAAAATATTGTTAACATGAGCGGGCATCCGTTTCAGTATAGTCCATCATATTCATGGGCCAGACATTGTTGTAAGATGTTGCAGTCCATAATGGACTTTGTCAGAGGTTTGGATCATTGTGGGCATGACAGCACAGGCTAGTTGCAGTTACAGGAGTGGACATTGAGGAGGTGGTTGCGGAGAGTGACTTTGAAATGGACAATCTTGGGTGTGCTGGTGATGGTGGCTGGGAGCACATTAAACCAAACAGGGGCCCTGTAGTGGAAGGATCTCTGGGCAAGGGAGGTTTTTACCCTGGGTACTGCTAGTATAGCTTTGTCTGAGTTGCGGGTGGAGATAAAGGGGGTGGCAAGTTGGAGAGAGGCAGTGACCCCAGGAGGGGAGTGACCGAGCAGGATTTTCTTGGTCAGTAGGCAGGTCTGGTAGTGGAGTCTTTCATTGAGGTTGAGAAGATTGGCAGAAGAATACAGGGAGCAGGTCTGGGTGAGACTAGGGGCACCAGTTAGGAGCCTCCACACCTTGTTGAGGGAGACCTGAATTTTCTGGAGTGCGGAATTATCTGCTGCCCCATACACAGGGAGCCCATAGTCCACTAGGGACAGTATTGAGGAAGTAATGGCAAGCCTAAGAGCATCAGGAGGGAGGCAGTCCCTGTGCCAGTAAAGGAGTCCAATATGAGTGTTAGTTGTGGCCGCTAGTGTGTTTATGTGGTCATGGAAGGTAAGGGCAGAGTCAAAGATAAGTCCAAGCTATTTGTAAATGGATACCTGTTCCAGGGGGTGCTGGGTGCTGGGGAGGATGAGGAGAGGTGCACTTTTCTCTTTGTTTTAGGTGGTGGGAGAAAATCATTGATTTCGTCTTTTTTAGGTTTATGACCAGTCTACGGTCCTTGAACCATGTTTCGGCCTGGAAGAAGGCATGTTGGAGGGAGTCTTGGAGGAGAGTGGGTTTATGATGTGAGGCATAGAGCACTGCATCATCTGCATACAGTAGTATTTTTTTGGAGGAGGCCTTTGGCAAGGAGTTGAGGTAGAGGGTGAAAAGAAGTGGACCCAGGATGGAGCCCTGGGGCACCCCGGAGTGGACAGATAGAGTGTTGGATAGGGTCCCATTTATTTTGATGCATTGGGACCGGGTGGAGAAGTAACTGGCACACTATGCCAGGGGGCCTGTGGAGAAACCAAGTTGGCAGAGGGAGTCAAAAAGGAGAGGATGGCAAACCGTGTCGAAGGCCTTGGAAAGGTCTATGAACACAGCTCCAGCAATGTTACCGAAGTCTAGGGAGGAGTGTAGGAAGTTGGTGAATTCTAGGAGGGCTGTGGTAGTGCTATGGTCTGAACGGAAGCCATGCTGCTGTGGGTATAGAATGTCATACTTGGCTAGGTATTCAGTGAGCTGAGTGGCAACCACATTTTCTAAAGCTTTAGAGAGGGTGGGGAGAATTGAGATAAGTCAATAGTTACTGGGTGAGGATTTGTCACCACTTTTATGAATGGAGGTAATGACAGCTGTCTTCCAGGCACTGGGGAATTGCCCCAGGCAGAGGGATTTGTTGAGTAGGTCTGTAAGAGGGACTAGGACCTCATCGAGGACTAGTTGAAGGAGCCTAGTGTCTAGGGGGTCATTGCTAGGGTTATTGCTGTTTAACGCTTTTTGCTGGTATTGACGGGCCTCATGGGTGGATATTTTGTGCTGGAGGAAACAAGGATGCTGCAGGGTTGGGGGTTAGGATTCAAGCACATGGTCAAAGAAACAACTGGGGAGAACAGTGCTGAGATCCGTGAAGGTGGTGTTTAGACAGTTTGCTATGGTAAGTGGCTCAGTGGAAATGGTGCTGTCTGTGGAGTTCTTTGATATTACTCCAGAAGGTCCATGCAGACCCCCATGTGGTGGTGAGAGTAGATTGATAGTGGTCTGCTTTGGCCTTGCGGATGGCTCGGCTGCATCTATTGCATGCAGCTTTATAGGATTGTCTGTCAGCCAACTGCCAGACTCCATAGCTTTGTGCCAGAGATTGTCCCTTTCTCTCAGCTTTTGGAGTAGGGAGGGGGTGATCCATGGTGCAATTTGTCTTTTGATGCGGTGTTTGGTGAGTGGAGCATAGAGGTCACAGGCCTTGGTGAAGGCTTGCGTGAACAGATAGAGCGCAATGTCAATGCTGGGAGCTATATTAATGGGGGACCAGTCCATTTGGGCGCGTAGTTGTTTAAGTTTTTTTAACCCCCCTGGGTGGAGATGCCTTCAGAAGGTGGTTTTGGGCTATGGGTTTGGGTGTGGAGGAGGTCCATAGGAATAGGATGGGTGAGTGAACACTTAGGGCACTGGGAAGTACTTTTATATCCTGGATTTTGTGGGGGCAGTTAGAGATAATGATATCCAGGAGGGTGCTGGTACCAGTAGAATGATGAAGTCTAGTAGGTTGGGTAACTATTTTGACCATGTCGAGGGTAGAGAAGGAGTCCTTCATTGGTGCGGCCAAGGGACCAAGCCAGTTGACATTTGGGTCCCCTACTAGTGTCGGTTCGGCATTGTGCGGGAGGGTAGAGAGGTAATCAGTGAGAGATGTGATGGCTGGCTTTTGGTTCTTAGGGGGTATGTAGGAGACTGTGAGGTATAGTGGACCTCTGGAGGGGTCCAGGGTGATTTTGTAGGGTGAGGGCTTGTGCTCTGTTTTTGAGTTTGAGGGATGGGAGCATGTGGCCAATAATGTTATCTCTGATGTAGATCGCACAGCCTCCTCCACGTTTTCCCATCCTGTCTTCCCGGTATAGTGTGTATCCAGGGAGTGAGACAAAGGCATCAGGAGTAGATTTAGAGAGCCAGGTCTCAACTAGTGCAATGATTTCTGGTTGGTGTAGGGTGGCCCAACATTGGAGCACTGCAGATTTTTTTGGCAGGCTGTGTATATTCAAAGAGGCAATGCGGAGTCCAGAGGACTAATGGAGAGAGGTAGTACTGGGTCTGTTTCTACCTATTAAGAATCTCACCAGTAACTCTGGTGAAAGCAATGAATATAATTATCCAGTTTCTTATTAAGGCCATGGGAGGGGGAGGTAAAATCAGATGGCTTCTTTTTCTTATCCATTAAATTGTTACTGTTTGTGATTCCTTCACTGCCTGCGATTTCTTCTCTGCCTGGAAAAAATTATTTTAGTCTCAATCTGCGGAAGTATTTCTTCATTTCACCACAAAACTGTATTTTGTCCAGTGGTTTAGCTGGGCAGAAAATGAGGCCCTTATAAAGTACATTTAATCCCACAGTAGTCAATGTGTGGTTGGACACAAAAGCATTCTCTGACGTAATCTTCAGTTATGTTTTGAATGAGTATGTTAAACCAATGAGAATTATTTCTGTTTTTTATTCATTATCTGGGTGTTAATAGTATGGGATTTTCTAAATAATTGACATAAGGCTTCTGAAGAAGGACTTGTTTGGTCCAAAAGCTACAGCACTTTGTTCTTTTGTTGTAACATCTATGTTGGTCCAATGAAAGGTATCAAACCATTTGCTTCTGAATCTGTTCTTACTGGGACCAATACGGCAACTACACAATTTGTTTGTCAACATGGAAGATACTGGAATTTGCCGCAGGATATGGCAGCTGCAAAACATTAAGAAGAAACAGGTACAGCTAAACAGTGACATCTATTTTTAGCCCAGTATAAAATGAACAACATTGTCCCTAAAGGTCCAACTATTTGGAATCGATTGAGAAACACAAATAGTTCTACGTATGCTGAACAACTCTGTCATAGGACCTCTGAGAAATTGAGAAATCACAGAATTCATAACTCGTATGCCAAGAAAACATTTTTGAAGAACCAGTTTGATGAAATAGTTACTACACTGGAGAGGATGTATGTTGAGCCTGTTCCAGACATCCTGCATGAAATGCACATGAACTATCAAAGAAAAGCCATGCTGATTAAAAACAGGAGGTTAGATATCCTTCAACATACCACACTTCTAACAACCATGAAGAACAGAATAGAGTGATTGAATAACTAAGCCACACAGATGGGCACCTTTCAGTTGTTAATTTGTCAAACCACACACTGACTACTGGGGAATTAAATGTATTTTCTAAGGGTCTCACTTTCTGCTTAAGTAAACCACTGGACAAAATACAGTTTTGTGGTGAAATGGAGGAATGCTTCCGAAGATTGCAACTTAAAGAATTTTTTCATAGCAGAAATCACAGGCAGTGAAGATTTACCCCCCCTTAAAGTGGCCATATTAGGAAACTGGACAATTACATTCATTGCTTTCAGCAGAGAGTTATTGGTGAGATTCTTAATAGGCCTCTTTCCATTGGAACGGAGGGCTATACAAACACTGAAATCGAACCACAACATTGTCATAAAAAAAGCTGATAAAGGCTCTGCAGTGGTGATATTGATCCAAGAAGATTATATTAAGGAAGCCAACAGACAGCTATTTGACCATACCTACTACAGGGCACTGGAAAGTGACCCCACTACAGTATATAAAATAGAACTACAGGAGTTAATTGGATAATTTCCAAACCATGTCCAAGGCAGACTAAATGTCCTCATCCTCACTGAACCCAAGCCAGGGACCTTCTACATGCTGCCTAAAATACATAAGCCTGGTAACCCAGAAAGACCCATAGTCTCTGGTATTGGTACCCTGACAGAGGGGATCTCAGGGTTTGTAGAAGCCATTTTAAAACTGCTGGTTATACTAAGGGATAGTTACATCCAGGACATTACATACTTCCTGGGTAAATGTTCTGGTTATAAGGTCTTACCAAAGGATACCCTTTTAGCCACAATGGATGTAACATTCCTCTACACTAATATTCTGCACACAGATGGCATTGCAGCCTGCCTTAAATACTTGCATGAGAAAGGATTGGCTCACAACATCGACCGTGGATTTGTAGGGAAACTTATTGAATTAATTCTGACACATAATGACTTCAACTTCAATGGTAAACATTATGTTCAAACTATGGGAACAGCAATGGGCACCAAAATGGCTCCACAGTATGCTACTCTTTTTATGGCTAATTTGGAGGAGGACTTTTTAAGTCATTGTACACACAAACCACTCACTTATTTCCGTTACACTGATGATTTGTTTATAATTTGGACAGAGGGTACTGACACACTTAAGGATTTTCATCAGGAACTTAATAACCTCCACCTAATCATAAAGCTTTCCCTGGAATATTCTACCACCAGTGTAAATTTTCTAGATACCACTGTCACTATCAAGGATGGAACCCTACAGACATGTATTTACAGGAACCCAACTGTCAGACAGAGAGACACAGGAAAAGTAATCACCCGAGCCACATAAAAACATCTGTCATGTATAGTCAAGCACTTCAGTATCACTGTCTCTGTTTAAATAAGGAAGACAGAGACACACATTTCACTATGTTGAAAAACACCTTTATTGAGCAGGGACACTCCTCCAGAGAAATTCACAGAGCAGTGGAATGTGCAACACAGGTACCAAGAGAACAACTACTGAAATATAAGGAAAGGACTACTACCAACAGGACATCCTTAGTAGTGATGTATAATCCTGACCTTGAACTTCTATGTAAGATTATTAAGGACCGCCACCCAACAATTAGTGAGGATGAATCCCTTAATTGTATTTTTCAAGAACTACCATGACTATCTTTTAAACAACCACCTAATTTAGCCAATCTGATTATTAGGGGTCAACTTGAACTGGAACAGAATACCAGGATATCATATGGTACATGACCATGTCATCAACTCAGATGTGAGACTTGTAAGCTCATTTCCACTTCAGATTGTGGTTACATTACAAATCAGAGAATTCTGGATACAGGGGAATTATACATGTATATCAAGTAATGTTTTTTATTTCATTCAATGCAAGAAATGTCCTCACATGGGTTTTGTGGGGGAGACAAAGCAACAACTCCACACTAGAATGAATTCACACAGGCATACTATTAATATGAAGATGACTGACAACCAGTGGTGCAACACTTCTCCCAGGATGGCCACTCAATCTCAGACATGTCTGTGATGGTCTTAAAAGGACATTTCAACAGAACACAACAGAAATGGGCTTCTGAAATCAGACTTATTTTATGTCTCAATATAATGGATGATGGCATGAGCATTGATGTGGGGTATATGACACATTATTCCACTTAAACTCATACAGACCTTTCTTCAAAGGATGGCATGCATAATTTAGTTCTTTAGCGAGCCTTTGATTTTTTTTAATTTTATGTTTATAGAGTTCCCTTTATCTGGTTATCTACATGTTGGCTTCTCACCTTAGCACTGTGTGAATGTATGTGTATGTGTGTGTGTATGTTTGGGGGGGGTGTTGGGGTAATTTTTATGTGGGTGTTATGGTGTTTTTGTGGGCATAGTGGGTGTGGTTATTGTATTATTATTGAGGTAGGCTTTTATTCATGCACTTGACATAATGGTGTTACAGTGGCTAGGACTCTTAGTTCACATATATAGTGAATATTTATTTTCTTCTACTAGTTGTCTGTGGTTGGATTACACACTGTCACATTTTTAAATTCTGCACATATTAAGATGCACATCTCATTTACTTGGCGGTTCATGAAAGATTTAATTCCTTTGGGTAAATATTGAAATGATTGGTGTGAATGATAGTGTATTAGGACTCTTGTACATATATCTCCTTCTAACTAGTTATCTTTCCCCAGCAAAGAGGGGAGCAGTGATTTAATTCCTGTGAGTTTTTATTCAGATTCCTTAGACTGTTTCTGTACATGCTTTATTATACACTGACACTTTATTGGAATCGGTGCATATCAGGCTGATTGTCTCAATTTCTTGGTGGTCCTTGACAAGTAGTTTTTTTATTTGGCGCTTATACTTACAATTGATATTATCATGTATAAAATCCTGTTATAACACTGAAGGCCTTAATGTTTATGGAATATATTAACTGGCTGAGAGTAAAGCTGAAAAAATGTTTACAGCTAAGTTCTAAATTACATTATGTGTGAAACATTTGCTCACTTTCAGTAAACTTTACTTTAAACCCATTGTATGCCATATATAGATAATTTCTGTTTATTTTATTTTTGAGGCTTGTTTTTAACTTGCAATTAAGTCTCATTTTAGCATGTATTTATTATCCACAAGTTTGCCTTTTATTGACTGTGTTCTTTAACACACAAGGACACTTACAAATAAAGTTGTAAAGCTCCTCATCTTACATGTAATTAGGGAGAATAGTATCCTAAGGTTTTGTTTTCAGTAGACTGCTTTCTTGATACATACTGAGACATTTTATAATCTATGTGAGGAGAACTCTCTGCTTGTTGCTATCTTCTGAGACCCTTTGACCATTAGGGGCTTTTCATCAAAAGCATTCTCGTGTTAATTAGCTTCTCTGACGTAATCTTCAGTTATTTTTTGAATGAGTATGTTAAACCAGTGAGAATTATTTCTGTTTTTTGTGCATTATCTGAGTGTTAATAGTATAGGATTTTCTAAATAACTGTCATAAAGCTTCTGAAGAAGGACTTGGTTGGTCCGAAAGCTAGAGCACTGTGTTCTTTTGTTGTGGCATCTATGTTGGTCCAATAAAATGTATCAAACCATTTGCTT
The DNA here is from genome assembly GCA_016271365.2 of Neoceratodus forsteri. Taxonomy (NCBI): domain Eukaryota; kingdom Metazoa; phylum Chordata; order Ceratodontiformes; family Ceratodontidae; genus Neoceratodus; species Neoceratodus forsteri. Next base: position 947,615,693 of record CM057452.1, read on the forward strand.
CTGGATCTGTTCTTACTAGGACCAATAAGGCAACTACACAATTTATTTGTCAACTAAAAATAAAAGAACTGTTATAATTTTGATGATTAATGGTAAAGATATTTCAGACCCTCTTGAAATAGCCAATTCCCTTAATTCAAAATTTTCTGATTTTAGTTCATTCTCCCTTCCTGTGAATCCATTCTCTTCTACTGAGGTAAATCATTTCCATAATTTTGGCCTCATTTTTCCTTCAAGTGTGTCACTAGTAGTGAGGTCCTTAAATTACTTTCCTCTATTACTGATAACAGCCTTGATTGTGGGGCAGAGTAGGACAGTTATTCTCTTAAATTAGCTGTCCCTTATATTGGCTCTCCTTTATGTAGAATATTTAAATTATTGTTAATATCTCAGCAATTTCCTAGTGCTTGGAAGTGTGTTAGAAAAGTGCATGTGCCTAAGAAATCCAGTGCTGTCCTTGTTGAAGATTTTCATCCTACTTCAATCTTGAATCCTATTAGTAAACTTTTAGAAAATAATTGTTGCTGAAAAAATTAATAACTATTTAGAAATGTATAATATTCTTTTTTCAGAGCAGCATGGATTACAAAAGTGTTTTGGTACAGGGACAGCCTTGGTCAGGTTCATAAACTCATTCCTGAGTTGTATGGATAATGGCTTGCTTATTGGGGCTATGTTCATGGACCTGACCAAGGCCTTCAACCTTATCGATCACATATTGCTTTGTCTAACATTAAAGTCCGTAGGCTTATCATCTAACATTGGCTCCTTGATTGAAGATTATTTATTGGATCGTTCCGAATTCTGTTGGAGTTTCCTCTGTATTCTCCCGTATTAGCAAAATTGATAGGGGTGTACCGCATGGATCAATTTTAGTGCTACATATGTTTACTCTGTTTGCTAACTCCCTTCCATCTGTAATTAAGAATTGTAATTTGTTGGTTTATGCTGATGATCTCATTCTTTTATGTTCATCTTAGGAACGGTCCAAGTTGACTAAAGATCTTAAGACTGACTTTTTTTCTGTTCATAATTGGCTCTCTAATAACTTGCTCATTCTTAAGTCAAAGAAGACTAAATATATGATTTTGGGGTCTTGTTCCATGTGAAATAATTGCCCGTCTCTTGAGCTTTATGACAATCAAGATAATTTAATTGAGCAAGTATCCCAGTTTAAATACTTGAGAGTTATTTTGGATCCCTTGCTTACCCTTTCTGATTATATAAAGCTTGTTTGTCATAATACTAATCAAAAAATTTGAGCTTTGTATAAACTGAAATGCTTTTTTTCTTTTGAATCCCACAAGGCCATTGCCATCGGCTCTTTACTGCCTCATTTTGATTATGGATCAAGGCTTTTTTTGTCTTGATACTAAGGAGGCACACAACCTTTCTGTTGTTTATAAAAATATTTGCCATTTTATTTTATTAGCTCTTCTACATATGCATCATTGATTTTTATATTCTCAGCTTGGTTGATTTTCCCTGTTTCAATGTATACAATATTTTTTCAGTTGTTTAGTTTTTAAAATAGTTTTATTCTACTCCTACTCCACTCTCTGATCTTCTCTCAATCTGGTATATGTTACCTAGTTTACGATCAGCCAGTGGGGTTGTTCTTAAAGTTGGTTCTTTTAAAACTAGAATCGGTCAATGTTTCTTTGCTGCAGCAGGTACCCAATTTTGGACTAGCTTATCTGAGTCTTATTTATTTATTTATTAGCTTTTGGTAACCAGGTAAGTGCATTAGGCAAAATGGACCTGCCTATTTTCAAGCACGACCTGGGAGAGTACAGAAATAAGTACAACAATACAAAGATACAAAATTTACAGCACTATCAGTCAATAATATGGTACAGTATGGCAACTAGGACCTCACGCAGGAGGATCAAACTATGAAAACATCATTATCATAATGGTTCCAACATTGAAGTGTGACAAACAAAGCAAAATGAGGAATTTAATACCTGTACTAGACCAACGCAGGAGGGTCAGGACAAAGTGGACTACATTTGACAAACTGTTCTTGACAAGTTTTTAAAAAGTGACTAAAATTGTATTTGTTAGATTTATGTACTTGTAATTGTAAATGAGTGTTATTGTGGAATGATGTACAGTTTCTACAGCATAATTTGCCCAGGTTGAACCTGAAAAAGGACCCTTGGCCCAGTGATCTTACCCAGTTAACAAATTAAACAAATAAAAATAAATAAATAAATATAAAATTAAGTTGTACAAGATAGCACTTCACAAAGGCACTACAAACAAACAAACACACAAACAAAAAGAAACCAAAGTCCTTCATCAGAGAGACTCTTTTTAATTATATTCTCCATCTCACTCTAACTAACCAAACAAAACATTGCTCTCTTTTCATAAGATGTTTTTCCCTTGCAATTAAATTCTGCATCCTGTTCTCATTAAAGAGCTACTGGCGCCTGAAAGAAAACATTAAAAAATGTAATTTATTTATTTAGGTTTTGTTGACCGGGTAAGTGCACTTGACAAATCCTGACTATTTTCAGGCATGACCTGGGGTGTAATAATTAGATAAAATTCTGCTTGTATTCCATATATATTCTAGATTTCACCTCCCCATTATTTATTACTGAGGAAATGTGCATGAATATATGATTTTTGTCCCTTACAGTTACTTTAAAGTTAATCTGCCTCTATAGCTTACTCCCTTCTTCAAGTCATAATGCTCTATTGTGACATCACAATCTGCTGCCATGAGAGTAACTGTGATGTCACAAGAAGTGCATTATGACCTCAGGTAGGGAAACAACAACAGAAATAGATGAACTCTTCAGGAGCAGAAATCCTGTTTTCATGCAAATGACCTCAGCAATAAATAATGTTGAGGAGGAATAAAGAACTATTGAGAAATACAAGTTGAACTTTATCTAAATATTATGTTTTGTTAAAGTTCTCATGAAGCTGTCAGCTGCTCTTTAAGCTATAGCTCCTGATTTCCCACATTGTAACAAAACATTGTCATTGCCCTTCCGGTGACCAGCCTGAACAGTACATCTATACTTCTTAAAGGGAACATAAACAGGCTCTGTATTTCTTTATTATGAAAAACAATCCTTTATACCCCATACATGTTTTGAACAGTGCTGTGAACTTGAAAATGTACAAAACAGCATTTTTATCTAAAGAAATGACTTTTTTCCCTTGGCAGCACTGCAGTTCACAGTCAGTTTACCAGTAATGAGCAGAGCTGATCACATGACCAGATGACATCAGATTAGCAACAAGAGAATGAGAGTGCTCCACATTCAACTAGTGAGCCAGTGAATACTGAGGGGCACATATGGCAGATTAAAACAAAAAGCTTTAATACATTTATGATTGTCATACTTTAGAACAGTGAAAACGTTGAATAGTTTTCCAGCTGAGACTGTGGAAGCATGAACTTTTGGATAAATTGTAACACAAGTTAGATCAATACAGTACATGAGTGCAAATCACAATGGTAGAACCTGCTGAAAGGCGAGCAGACATTCCTAATAGGCCTTGCCATCGTTTTATATCCCTCAAACCAAAGTATTAACCTAAAATTAGAGGATTATGACTTTATGGCAATGTTAAAACATGAAATCCAAGGGAAAAATATCCTGTTTTTGTTTAAATATATTTTATTCAGTTAAAACATATGCAAGACAATTGAAAACCCCTACACATAGGATGAATACGTAAAGATATTTCACAGTACAACTTAATCTGTTTCAGTCTCACTTGGCATGCATCTGTGTGGGGGTAATTGTGAGGGGGAGGGGCAGCTGCAAAGTGGGGTGCTTGCTGCACACTTGAGCAGACTTGATAGACCATGTGGCCTGTATCTGCTGGCAAGTATTAAGTAAGTAGGAGAATGAATACTACATTTTTGGTTACAGCATGACCTAAAGTATTTAACAGTTTAACACTAAACCAAAAACTAATCATAAACTATTAGCCATTTGCAGCAATGTAATGGACTATTTTCAAAAGTAAGTATTTCTGGAAATGTTCCAGGTAATAAACCCAGTACCAATACACCACTCCCACTCGGCATCATGCCACCCCCAAACATAGACACGCTTTCTTTGCCAATGGGGGGCCCAATCCCAATTGGCTTTGGTCCCCCCTCCTCAAAAAACACAGCTGGTACACTGGGAGCCCTCCCCAGTGTGCTGAAAGCAAACCTGTAAATAAAAAACCTTCCCGTAACATCCTTTTTTTTGTTCTCTGTAAAACAGAAAACAGTCCCTTGTGGTCACGACGCTCCCCTCCCCCAACCCACACCCACCTTCTGTGCACCCCACCTCCCTGCACCCCCGTCACCCTGTACTTATCTTCGGTGGAGTGGGAGACATCTGAACTCTTCAAAAGCTGACCGCGAACTGAAGAAAATCACGGAAAGCTGTATAATGGCATCAATGGGGGGGTTAACTTACGTGGATATCTCAGCCATTTTTGCAACTTTTGGCTCCAGATTTTCAACATGGGGGTCTTGGGACCCCACCTCATGAACTCAGTCACTGTCATTTCATTATTCGGTCCCAAAAGGTGATTTTCTGGTCACTGCATGGAATCACCTTTTGGGACTGATTAACAAAACAACAGTGTCACTGTTCATGAGGTGAGCTCCCAAAAATCCTATGTTGCAAATTTGGTGGAAGAAATCCAAAAATGATTGTGTTATGAGCGTGTGTTGCGCAGTTTCCACACACTCTCGTAACTTCGAGAATTTTTATATTTTCACTCCAGATTTTCAACATTGCCATTTTTTCACACCTCCTTATGAACAGTACAGCTATCATTTTTCACATCATGCCCAAAATGTGTTTTTGTACATCTGGCGCACAATGGCACAGTCACTGTGGGAAATCAATTTTTTGGACAGATTAAGAAAATCACAGTGACACTGTTCATGAGTGGAGGTCCCAAAATGCCTATGTTGAAAATTTGGTGAAACAATTCCACAAAATGATTGTTACAAGCGTGCTTTGCGCAGTTTCCACACACGCTCCTAACTGTGACAACATTTTCACTCCAGAGTTTCAACATTGCCATTTCTTCACACTTCCTTATTAACAGTATAGCTGTCATTTTTCACATCCTGCCTGAAATGCATTTTCGCACATCTGGCGCAGAATGGCACGGTCGCTGTAGGAAATCAGCATTCGGGACAGATTAACAAAATCACAGTGCCACTGTTCATGAACGGAGGTCTCAAATGCTTTCATAAGGTGGGATCACAAAAATCCCATATTGAAAATTTGGAGTGCAAATATCAACAAACACCCGGGGTGTAAGGGTTTCTTACCATAATGTTCTACCTTGTAGAGACTGACAGGCGTCAGGGGCATGACTTTGGATTGTCAGCTGTAATGCTCTCGCCATTCCATCCCCACACCACAGCCAGTGACAGGCATCAAGGTGTGCCTTGGACTCTTCAGCCCCAAAGGCCACCCCATTCTCCTATACTGCACCCATCTCAACGTATTTCCTTATGGAATGGGGTGAGCATAAGGCCCGACAACCCCAAGGCACAATGTGACACTTGTTGGTGTCTGCAGGGTAGGGTGAGGTGAAATGGCATGAGCATTATAGCTGATGACCCAAAGGCACACCTCAATGCCTGTCAATCTCTACAGGGTGGGGTGGAGTTATCGTCAGTTCCATACTTCACTGACATTCCTATTATGCATCTCTGTAACTCCCGCACTACCAATGCCAATGCCAGCAAGACAACATTCTGCATTAAAAAATGCTTGTTTTTATAGTTTAGATAAAATAACTGATTTAAAATTAGTCATCACAGTAGCGAGACCTATGACTTACACATGTATACAGTAGTTAGAAGGACAAACAATTCCCCCCAAACAAAAACCAAAATACTTTGAATACCCAACAAATGAGCAGAAGACAACTTTATGTATGAACAGCTGTTTTTGACAGTAGTCATTCTTAAATGGTATTAATTTTACCAGTTTTTTTATGAAAAAGGAATTCAAGCACTCCATACTGACTGTCACAATGAGATCCAATTTGCTATCAGACAGAACAAAAAAAACAAAACAAGACTAGACACATTGCTTATTATTACAGTAGAATAATCCATTTACTACACTGCTGTAGAAAACTACTGGGAAAGTTAAGATTTACAATAAGATATTTGCCATTGCTCGTTAAGGCATGACAATCTCTTGCTTTACAGATGGGGCTCCCTCATTTCTAATTCCACAAGCATAAAAAATAAGAAATATAGTAACATAGAGCTCCTCTGTTATTAACTTTGAATAGACATTGACTGAATTTTTGCCTGTTGCAGACCAGAAAGACAAAAATACACACTGAGTTTTCTTTTACAACACATTTTAATAACAAACTATTTACAGGAATGCAATGGAACACAACACAATGCTCCAAGATGATACAGTGACAGCTTGCTAGAGTGACATCATCAGCTTTTGTTCTCTTGTGTGAACACAGGCACTGGGATTCAAATATGCATACAGCTCACTTCCTGGAATTGCAGCTTTTAAAACAAAAATAACTCTATCACATTAACACTTTATTTTTCACCCTTGTTGTCAAATGGTACATCGGGTACTAGGGCAGCTGCACAGTAAGTAAGTTATTGCAAAAAATGCTTGTTTATATTCCCTTTAACAGGTGCCCCCAATTAATACATTCTGTCAGGAGCTGGCTTCCTGCTGACAACTCTGTCAATCAGCTTGTGAAGGTCAAAATGTTTCTCAAGCTCAACCTCCTGTGTTCCAAATTGCTAACTTTTCTAACAAACCCAAGTAGCTATCTGTATTTATTTCAGTAATATAATTATATACATTTGCTAACTAGGAATCCCAGTTTCACATACAGTACAGATTCACATATATTTATTTAACCACAGAGAAGCAAGGGAAGAAAAAAATAGAAACAGCAAGTGAAGGAATAGTGCTAACAGTGGAAATTGTGGTACCATTGGATTGGCCAATTCCTAGGTACCACAAGGAAAATTTTACTACGCAGTCAGACAGGCAAGAGATAGACAAGTGACAGACTAGGAAAAGACAGACTCGGTCCTTGTTTTTTTTTTTTTTAACTCTTTCTGCATAACAAATGGGATGGGTTTTATGCAACCCTGTTACACTGTCCCATGCATACTTGAAGCTTTCAACAGTTTTAGTCCCCACAACTAGGGAGGAGTCAAAAAAAAGTGAATGGTGAAGAAGAGAGGTACAGTGGGGAGTACAAAAATAAATGGCAGAACCAAGAGTAATACTAGGGGTATTGAGGATGCAAAAGCAAATATTTTAGTGGGAGCCATAAGACTTGGGGGAGAAGGTCCAACAGATTTGAACATTAGATGAGAGTGGTGCTTAGAAGTAGGAGGAGAAGCAAAAATTAAATGCTGGACTGAGAACAACAGAGAGACACAGAAGTGAATGGTTGACAAGTAGTGGGACTTGGTTGGGGGGACAGAAGACTAACCAGTAGTGATAGTTTAGGAGAGATGAATACAAGAATGAAGATTGGAGTGGAAGCCGTATTTTTGAAGGGCCTCAGACAAAAGTGAGCGATGGAGGCAAGTGGTAGCTGTTGGTGGTGGTGGGGTGTAGACGCCAGACTGCAGATGTCACTGGGAAGGAAAAATAAACTTTGTATTGGGAGAGCAGGACTGGGGTGCAAAGGGAGCATAATGAAAGTGAACGTTGGAGCAAGAGTGATACTAGGAGGTGGGGCACAATAGAGAACAGCATGCCTAGAATGGTACTGGGGTGTATTGGAGGAGACATAAGAGTTAACACTGCAGAATGAGTGGTATTCAGAGAGGGGAGGTAAACAAAAATGAACATTGGATAAGAGCTGTACTGGGGGAAGGGTTGTCACACACAAAAAAAAAAAACAATACTAGGAGCAATACTAAGCTGGGGTGGAGAGTGGGTGGTTCATCCAAAATAGTGTTGGGGAAACAAAGAATGAAGGGGAAGTAAGAAAGATCAGGCTGTGAGTAGGCCAAGCACAGCAGGCTGTATGCAGGTGGGGGAATAGAGAGAGCAAAGATCAAGCCATGTAGTTGAGGGACCACATAGATAGCCAAAGCCACTTAAGAATAAAAGCTCTGACATGAAAAAAATAATAATTGAATCTTAGTAAATGTTTTAAGTGATGTTACTGCACCTATATCTCTATATAGCATCATCTCTATATAGTAGATATATATATATATATATATATAGTAAAATATGTCTTTTATTTTATGGGAAGAAAAGAAAAACAAGAGCCGCTTTCAGACAACTGGTGCTTACAATACAAAAACAAGTTCTAGCCAGAGCCGATAGAGCTGTGGCAAGCTTATAATGCTCCAGAGAATGAGCACTGCCAAGTGCCATCTCCTAAGCTATCTTGTGATTTCTCCCAGAAACTAATCATGTCCTGTCTAAACCTGCATATTAAGTTGCTTGTGGTGGTGGTGGTGATTGTGCTGCACTGCCCCTTATCCCCTGTGTCCACCTCATGCCATTCTCTACATCAGCAAGCACCTCCCTATGACATGCACTACACACTAGGTATGACCAAGGGTACCTTGGCCCAATGCACCCCAATATGGCACATTGGATACCTTCTTAAACTTAAAGCATTCAGCCCACTGGTGTACCCTCTACACATTAGAGTAACCTACAACCTATCTGGACAACCACGGTGCCGTGGCATCAAGAGGCACAAAAGACTAACAAACAAGATTATCTGCAAAATGCTCAAAACCTATCTCCTTAGAATTCTCCTTATGCTGCTTCTGCTGTCAGGAAATGTTCACTCCAATCCAGGATCAGTTGGCCCGTCAGCACATCCCCTGAACAGGAGGGAAGGGTCTCTCACCCTTGAATCCATCAATGCCTGTAGCCTCCTCAGCTAGCTTGATAAACTCCACACATGGATACAACAACACAAGCCTGACATCCTCTCTGTTGTCAAAACATGGCTAAATGCTATGATTCCAGACACTGCAGTTTCAATCCCCAGCTAGTCCATCTTCAGAAAGGACAGGATAGCAAAACAAGGTGGGGGCTGTGCCATCTACCTAAGGGATACCTACATGGGACATGTCATTTCCTCCCCTAACCAAGGCTCCCCATCTCAGATCCTCACCATTAAAGTTCTACTTGGGGCCCACAATAAGGAACTTACTGTAGTCTCTGTTTACCTACCCCCTAAGGACCAAGCCATTGGCTTCAATAGCATCATGGAGTACCTAAGATGCCTGCACCACAACTTGGAGATGATTATTTGGGGCAATTTTAACATAAACTGGCTTTCACCTGAGGTCTGTGTTTATAAGGATGCTATCACGGCACAGCATCTCACACAGCTTGTCCTCACCACCACCAGGTGCAACTATAGGACTGGGACTTTCACCCTTCTTGATTAGATTCTGTCAAACCGCCCCGAACAAATCTCTTAGGTTTCAGTACTCCCTGACACAATAAGTGACCACTCACCTGTCATCTGTTCCTGGGCTAACAAACTCAACAAGCCCCCTCCTAAGCTAATCCACACCAGGTTACTTAAACAGGGGCACCTCCAGCTGCTAAAATCTCATCTATGCAGCCTGGACTGGACACCAATTGAAACAATCAGTGATACTAACAAAGCGTTGGACTTGTTCATCAACCACTGTACTGTGGCCTGTGATATCTATGCACCCCTGAAAAAGATTAAGGTCAAAGGTAGGTCAAACCCATGGATAACCACGGAGCTTGTGGCATGGCTGAAACCCAGGGACCACCTCTGGTACTGTGCTCGAGCAACACCTACACAAGAGAATATACAAAAATATAAAGCTGCCAGAAATGACTGTGCTCAAGAGATACAGAATGCTAAAAGTGAATATTACAAGGAGTCACTAACCAACTCATGGGGTAATGAGAAAAACTTCTGGAATAACCTGAAAGAACTCACAGGCAAGGATCCAAAGGCATCACCCACTATGCTCAACATCGATGGAACACCAACGCTTGACCTTGGCACTATTTCCAATACTTTTTTAACAATGCATTCTCCAACCTGGGCAGTGCCCTTCCACCAAACTTCTTTGATGCCCCTACATCCACTACACCCCATGACACTGCCTCGCATGCACACACAACTCCACAGATCTTCTTCAAAGAGATACCAACATATGTAGCCAGAACCTATATCCGCAAGGCCATCCACAAAACTGGGTACAGTGGTGACTCCCTTGACCCGAAGCTGATCTTGCTTGTTCTAGAAGAAATCCTTGAAGCCCTGATGAAGATCTTCAACCTCTCCCTAAGACTGGGGCAATTCTCTTCACTTTGGAAATTGGCCACTATCACTCCTGTACATAAAAGCGGAGATGGGCCCTACACATCAACTACAGGGCCATCTCACTCCTCCCCCCCATCTAAAGTCCTGGAATGAATTGTCTCTAACCAATTAGTCAAATTCCTAGATAAGCATGAAGTCCAATGCCCAGAACAGCATGGCTTCAGAAAAAATCATAGTACCACCATGGCGCTGTTGGAATTTACAAGTTTCATTCATGCCATGCTTGACCAAGGAAACTGTGGGGGGTTGGGCAGTATTTATTGACCTAACAAAGGCATTTTAAACTATAAATCATCCACTCCTACTCAGGCAACTGTCTACTATCAGGCTCTCCAATGAGGCACTGCTATGATTTGCTAGCTACCTCAGGGGCAGGGTCCAACATGTTAGGATTGCCAGTGTCACCTCTGATGAAAAGCCAGTCCTCTCCAGAGTCCTACAGGGGTCTATACTGGGACCCTTACTCTTTTCCCTTTTTCTGAACAGCCTCCCTAGCATCTGCCACCAAAAAATACTACTCTACGCGGATGGCGCAGTCCTGCTCACTAGCCGCCATGATGCCAAACTCCTGGAAAATCAGTTGCAGCTTGTCTTCAAGTGTGTTGAAGAATGCTTCAGCACACATAAACTCATCCTGAACCATAGCAAAACTAAAGTTATGACATTCAGTAATGCACGGAGAAAGTACAAATCTCTGTCCCTCACCATCAAGAACCACTCGGGCACTTCACTCGAACATGTCCCTGAGTTCAAGTACCTTGGTATCACACTGGACAGTACCCTCTCCTATGCTCAGCACATAGACAATGTAGCAAAGGCCGCCAACATACGAATTGGTTTGCTCCGCATGCACAAGTACTGTATGACTGCAGATGCCCTTAGGTTGGCTATCTACAGCTCTGTCACTTCCTTCATTGATTATGGTCTAGCCATCTACGGCTCTGCTCCTACAACTACCCTCTGCAGGATCTCAGTGTCACTCAACAAAGCCTGCAGGCTACTCATGGGCGCTGCCCACCTAACACACACCTGTGACCTGTATGCCCAGGCTGGTTGGCTTCCTCTCCACAGTCAAATACAATACCAGACCTGCCTGTTAACCAAAAAGGTTCTCCTCGGGCTCATGCCCCCAGGTGTTGAAAAGCTCCTTACTACCCATAACAGTACCCAGCATATACATAGTGCCCAACATCAAACCTTCCAGGTTCCCAGGTGCCGGAAAACAATGGGCCAGCGGGTATTCACGTGCAGGGCTCCTCAGTGGTACAACACCCTCAACAAAGAAACACTTTCTTCTGCTATGCTTGGACCTTTTAAAAGGAATCTCTGACTCTACCTCACCTCAACCATGCAATGTGACTGCTTCTCCTAAAGGGACTGCCTCTCCATCCACCTGGTCGTTTCTGACCTCTGACCAGTAACCTCTCACAGCTAACCACACTAGTGGCACCTGCTCTTCCTACTTTATAGAAACTTAGAAACATAGAAGTTGATGGCAGATAAGGACCGCAAGGCCCATCCAGTCTGCCCATTTCTTTTTTTACCTTATGAACGTCCATAGGCTTTTGCTCTGTCAATGGCCTATCTATTCATACTCACCTGTATTGCTCCCTTATGCCTATCCCATGCCTGTTTGAAGCCCTGCACTGTATTCATATCCACCACTTCCTGAGGTAGGCCGTTCCATGCATCCATCTCCCTTTCTGTGAAAAAGAACTTCCTCACATTACCCCTTAATCGGCCTCCCTCTAATCTCATGCTGTGTCCTCTTGTCCTGCTATTTTTCTTATATTGAAACATGCTAGACTCTTTCACCTTGTTAATACTCTTAAGGTGTTTGAATGTTTCAATCATATCACCTCTCTCCCTCCTTTGCTCTAGAGTATACATATTGAGTTCAGTTAATCTGCGCTCACATGTTTTCTAATGCAGTCCCTACATCATTTTGGTTGTCCTTCTCTGGACTGCCTCAATTTGGTCAATGTCCTTGTGAAGATGTGGCCTCCAGTACGGCATGTAGTACTCCAGATGGGGCCTAACCAGTGTCTTGTAAAGAGGGATTTTTACCTCCCTCTTCCAACTTGTAATACCCCTACTAATACACCCCAACATCCCTCTAGCCTTACCTACTGCTTTAGAGGTCTGCTTGGATGATTTCAGGTCATCGGTGACAATGATGCCCAAGTCTCTTTCTTCCCTTGTGACTGCCAGCATATAGGTGGCTTCAGGGTTTCTCTTCCCTATGTGCATGATCTTGCACTTCTTTGAGTTAAACCCCAGTTGCCACTCTTCTGACCATTTTGCTAGTTTATCCAGATCTCTTCTCATTCTGCCCACCCCAACTGGATCATCTACTCTGTTGCAGATCTTGGTGTCATCTGCAAACAAACAAACCTTACCCTCCAGTCCATCTGCAATGTTACTGATGAAGATATTGAAGAGGACTGGCTCCAGGACTGATCCCTGAGGCACCCCACTTGTGACTTGCATGTCTTCTGACTGTATACCATTTACCACCACTCTCTGTTTTCTGCCTGTCAACCAGTTTGCCACCCAGTTGACCAACGTCTGACCCACCCTAAGTCTACCCAGCTTATTAATCAATCTTCTATGTGGAACAGTATCGAAAGCTTTGCTGAAGTCAAGGTAGGCAACATCAAGTGCTCCCCCTTGGTCCACCACTCTGGTTACCCAGTCAAAGAAATCTATGAGATTAGTTTGACAGGACCTTCCTTTTGTAAACCCATGCTGTCTTGGATCCTGTGCTCCTATGGATTCCAGATGTTGCACTATCCTTTCCTTAAAGAGTGTCTCCATAATCTTGCCCACTACTGAGGTAAGACTGACTGGTCTGTAGTTCCCTGCCTCCTCCCTGCTACCACTCTTGTGGAGCGGGATCACATGAGCCCTTCTCCAGTCTTCTGGGACCTCTCCTGTGCTCAGAGACTCACTAAACAGTTCTGATAATGGCTCTGCTAGTTCCACCCTTAGCTCCTATAGTATCCTGGGATGTGTGCCATCAGGTCTCACTGCCTTGTCCACCCTGAGCTTATCGAGCTCTTGTAGGACCCTTTCTTTTGTGAAGGGACTAGTGCATACCTCCCTCCCTCCCCCCTGTATCCATGGTGCAGAGCTGTGGGCCCTGCCCTTTCTCCTCACCTTTCACACCCCCTTCCTCCACTACTGCACTTTGAAGACATCTGCCCCTTCATCTCTAACTCTACTTACACTACTTCTAACCACCCCTCACTGCGACAGAGGCCCCTCAGCCTGCCTACTTCTTCCATACCCCATCCTACCCTGCTCACATCAACTGTCCTTTCTGTATAATTTTTACTCCGAGACTTCATTTAAGCTGGCCTCTGAACTGTCCCTACACTTATGACTATAATCCTAAAACATGTTAAGACTGTAAACCATTGTTGACCTTTGTATGTATGTTACCCTCCATCCTCTGAAGTGGAACCTTTGTAAATGAGCAGTTCTTGCTCAAAGGTATTTGTAATCCTAGAGTTTAATAAAAATAAAATAAATAAAAAAAAAATGTGCTACCAAAAAAAAAGGTTCATTGCCATAATTTTGAAACATTTGCAGATGCTACCACTGCATAATAGACTTAGTGATTTTAAATAAACAAGGCTTAACACATTTGCTGTTGATGATGGCTGTTAGCATTGTTTAGTATCAATTTAAATATGGATTCTAACATAGAATGAGTAATGTAACGTAAGAGTCTGTAGCATTAGTCTCTTGTGCATTTTTTTTACAGTCTACTTGTTATATGAAATAAATATTTTCAGGACGTACTGCATATTGCATATTTATTATTTTTGTATTAGACAGTTGATCGTTATGTGGACAGCAAGTTTCTCTGACTGTGCCAATAAAAGTGGGAGCAGTGTTTGGTGGTGGGGGGGAGGATGGGATCCTAAATGACAGAAGAGCTGTACCCTTTTGCTCCCTATCCAAGAAAACCTGAGCTGGAACTTGAACTGAACCTCTGCCATAATTCCTGAGAGAAACTTGCTGTCTCCATAATAACAATGACTAATATAAAAGTAAACGATATGCAGCATGTCCTGAAAATATTTATTTCACATAACAAAACTGTGAAATAAAATGCACTTGAGTGGCTAACGCTGCAGAATCTATCCCAGTTCTCCCTGTAGCACAGCATTACAATTTCATTTTCTGCTCCTTCGGTGTGGCCCTTCATCTGGAGGTCTCCCCCAGCTCCATCCCCCTTATGTCTACCAGCCAGCGCTGGCACTTACCCCCGGGCTTGCCCCCCCATTGGGGCTGGCAGGGTTCCCCAACCCCTGTTGGAGACTGGATTCAGTGTGGCCAGCACTGTGGCTAGCTGAGAGCAGGGTCTACGAGGTGTCCTCCTTCATCTTGCTGCACTGCTCTCTTTTCTTGTTTTTGTGCCCCACTCATGGGCGTGTGACATGCAATGATGCCTGTGATGGGGTAGCGCACATTCCCGTGTGCATCCACATCAAGTGTCTGCACGCTCCCTCCCCACACTGTTGCACCTCTGTGTTGCCAAGCCCCAGCCTCCGCTTTGGATCAGGTGCACCAGCCACTGGTCCCCCCTCCCCAGAGATGGAGAGCAGTCCATCAGATGCTCGATTCATCTCCTCCCTAGAGATGCAGCGAATTTAAAATCCGCGTGAAGTGGACGTGAAGTAGCCACTGTTAGCTGTGAATGCTACTCAAGTGTCCATTGGAAAGTGTCTACCGCTTTGTCATTATGACTTTTGTTGTCATTCCACCTTAAAGTGAAGTAAGGCGAAGGGACAACAATATAGGCAGCCCACCACACATCACATGGCTTACAGTACTGTAAGTCACATGCTTTAGCCAGGCAGGAAGGAAGTGAGTCATAAAATCAGTTAGCTTCACTTTCTCCTTTGCAGTGGTAGAAGGAGGAAGCATTTTGTGTGTAGTGGAAAGTTTGGAGTGGTATATTTGTTCCTATCTTGTGAATTGCCTAAAAACAAACAGCTTTTTTAAAAGCTAAATCTTTAGTTTTTTTGTACTTTTTTTCTGTTCTTTTTGCGACTGATTTGTTTGTTTCATAAGTTTTGTTTTGTGTGTGTGTGTGTGTGCATGTGCATGTGTGTGAGACTGTGAGTATGTGTGAAGCAGTCTTTCTTTTCGTGAGGTGTCAGTCAGAGTGGGAATTAGTGGGTTGTGTGCAATGGACCTGGGATGAGAGTCTGTGGCCTGTGAGCATGGGCAGAGGGGAGTGCGCATGCGTGGGTGCGGTCAGGTGTCATTGGACCGATCCCGACTGTTTGGTCTTACCTCTCCCCCTCTGAAAGCAGCAGCACCACCAGTGCCACCAGCAGCACATCCACCAGCTCCACCACCACCACCACCAGTAGCAGCTGCAGGGGCTCTAGAAGCACCCCCTCCACCACCTCCACAGCCACAGGTGGAGCCCCAGGTGTGTGACAGTACTGCCAGCAGTACATCTGTCCCTCCTGTGCCAGGTCCCCCCAGCTCCCCAGTCTGGCAGCTTTTTAACTGCGTGAGGGGGACAGCAACATTGTGGTTTGTCAGTTATGTGGCATGCAGGTGTGTTGTGGCCCCCGGAGGACACATTTGGGGACTGGTGGCCAGCGCACACATCTGATAAACCACCACAAGGTGGAGTGGCAGGCTGCCACTGAACAGGCCAGACCTCCACCTGCTGGCCCTTCTATGGCAGTGGTAGAGGGTGCTGGGGGTGTTGTGCCTTGCCGCCACAGCAGGAGGAGGGCAACAGCACCAGCTGCTCTATCACCACCACAGCCACAACAGCCACCAGCACCACCCTCACCACTACTACTATTACCTGGCTTTCCCCCTGCAGTGGACCCCACCACAGTGTCTGCAATGCAGGCAGACATTGCACTGCTGTGGGTGGCACTGGAGGAAAGCAATGAGAGGGTGGGTGCTATGCAACAGTAGTAGGAGCATATTGAACAACAGCAGCTGCAGATAGTGTCAATGCTCCACCTGCTGCTGCAACACCATGAAATCCCTGATAACTTATTTTTTTTCTGGACACCCCCCCACACTGCTGTAGTGTTTTGTGATTTTTTTTTGTATGTTTAATAATAGACAGTCATACATGCTCATAATGCCCTGTTGTTATAATCCAGTGCCTCAGTAATGTTTACTTTCTGTTGTGGAGTGGTTGTGGAATAGCTGGACTGAGCAGTGCAAGTATGATGTGCTAAATTGCATGTGTGCAGTCAGTACTGTTTCATATGTGTGTGTGTGTGTGTGTGTGTGTGTGTGTGTGACATCAGACATTGTGAAGCTTCTTGCAAACATATATTGCTGACTTGTTGTAGTGTTTATGGTATAAAGAATAGCGAGCAGAATAATGTATATTTTATTGTCACCATCATCATCAGCAGACTAAGTGATATGATACTTTTTCAGAGGTGTCTGGCCAGAGTGCACCTTAGTCACATACTGCACACATGACTTTTAGGAGAGCATGTGCTTTTGTGCTATGATCTCCATTAAGTCATGTGTGCACTGTGAGTGACTGAGGTGCACAGTGACTCGATACCTCTGAAAAAAATTTCATATCACTTACTCCACTGGTGCTGATGATACAAATAAAATATACATCATGTATTCTTTCTCATCTTTATTCTTGAGATACTGCAACAAGTAACGCCATATATATGTTTGCATGAAGCTGGACAATGTATGCACACACAGGAAAGAACACTGACAGCACCCATGCAGTTTATAGTATCATAGTAAAAGCCAGAAGAAGATTAGGCCCCATGGTCTATCGTGTCTGCTTGGAAGCTAGCCCCCCTATTGGGAGCTCACTCCTCCACTCCCCCAGCCCCAGAGGTGGCCTTCCCTGGCTTCAGCTTCCCCTTGTACCTGTCCCAACCCTTCTTGAATCCTTCCACTGTGGTCTCTTGCGCCAGACTCCTGGGCAGTGCATTCCATGTTTCGACCACCCTCTCTGTTTAGAAGTGTCTCCTGCGCTCCCCCCTTCCAGCTTCCACTCGTGCCCCCTGGTAGTTCCCGCCTTCTTAAGCCTGAATACTTCCATGGCTCCGCCCTTATTTATCCCCTTTACATACTGGAACGTCTCTATCATGTTTAACACAACATACTTGCACTGCTCAGTCATGTTTTTTGCAAAACACTTCAAATCATGAGTCTCGACACAAGGTAAACATTACTAAAGCTCCATAAATATTTTGTTTTTGAAACAGACATTAAAGAGATTTGCCAAGTTACAGCATTGCACCCGATATATGGGTGCCTTACTTCCAGGGGAATCTTTCTTGCTCCAAATGTCCTTACATAGTGCAATACTTTTCTGGCAAAAAATGCCCATAATTTCATTAAAGCAGGTCAAGGAGGACTTCCTGTTCTGAAGAACTGCCCAGGTTCTGCCTCCTGTGCTCAGCAAAGTTATGACGTGATGCCAGGGGAGAGTGCTGGGGCACGCTCCATTATACTAAATGGCCGGCAGCTTTCTGAATGTTTCTTTATGTTATAATGGTCAGTTTGTGGTGAAACATGGGCACATTGTATGTTATCATTGACATGATTATCAGAATCCTCATGTTCAGTTACTCGGATGTTGCTGGGAAGTATGACATCATCTACACTGCCACTCACTCGCACTGCTTCACACTCCACTATATTTTTGGATACGGTACACTGGTCAGTAGTGGAACTTGAGCCAGCAATACTCATACCACCACCAGCAACTGCACTAACATCACTGGCTGGGACTTCATCTCCTCCAACTATGAGTGAAGCTACTGATTGGGCTGTAAAAAACATTGCAGGAAAAATATCTTTCCTCACATCAGCAATGCACTTCTGCGTCTGCATACTACCACACCCACAGACAATCTTACCACTGGCAGCAGTGCCATGGCGAGAACCAGCTTTGCTTGCACATCTCTTTGTGGGCATTTTGGGGGATCAACAACAATATTCTAAACAAATTTAGATTTTGGAACGTTCACTCTGGGTGGGGGGATGCTGGATGTGAAGCCAAAAAAAACAACTGTGGCTTCAGCAACAGACACAGATGCAAATTTACAAATGAAAACAACACCTTAACTAACCAGTGGTGCTGAAGTCACAAACAATCCAATCTGGAAAACAATTCCTTTTGCCGGGTGGGGAGCACTGACTGCAGATTTTTACAGCAGTGCAAGCAACAAAACAAAGAAAAGATACCACAATGGCAGTACAAAATCATGCAGCTGCAGTGGATAGCAGGTTCACACTGTTGCACCTGCAATTACACTGTGACACAGTAAAAGGTGTAATATTTGATGGCACACACCTCACACACACACACACACACAATTTGCCTGCAAGTCATGCGTAGCAAATTGAAGAGTTCAGTAATATACCATGTATTGTAAACAACCTGAAATTATGAACTGCTGCACCAGATCCACACAACACACAATCAGCAAAACTATTTCAACAATTACTGACAATATTACTGTGTGTACATTAATACAGTCAGTCAGTCATATAACAAAAATATAACCAAAAAACAAAGAACTCCCTATTTCTCCAACTTAAATCTACCTAAACTACAGATACTTCCCTTCCCCAAAGTACACTTTCACTGTCTCTTACTACACATCCACACACAAACAAACGCTCGATGAGCTTGGAGTAAAGTCAGTCAGAAGACTTGCTGTTCCTTTTGGAAGCTGAGAAACTGGCTATACTGCAGAGAACAAACTAGAACGCATTTGAGGAACTGGTAACTTGGTAAAACATAATATTGTAGGGGACTAAGAAGGTAAGCTACACTTCTACAGAAAGTTTCATTATTTTCTTATTGGCATTAAGAATTGCAGGATTCCATTAAAGTGTAGTAATTTTATAACCAGAGGGGTTGTAATACAACTGAAGTTGCTTGATTTCTGTGCTAGACACATAGGATTTGGAAGGATATTTGTGCAATATTTTGGAAGTGTCCTGCTGGCTAAGCAGTGAGTTTATCCCTGGTTTCAGATAAAGGGTTTGAGTGTGTATTAGAAGCAGACATAGCAAATTGTCTTCACTGAAAGGCCTGCTTACATCACAGGTGTCACTAGTCAATCAATTGATTCTGGGTGGGGCTTTATCACTGTTCTGTTTAGGCATACTACACAGAGTAAAGTCAGTCAGAAGACTTGCTGTTCCTTTTGGAAGCTGAGAAACTGGCTATACTGCAGAGAACAAACTAGAATGCATTTGAGGAACTGGTAACTTGGTAAAACATAATATTGTAGGGGACTAAGAAGGTAAGCTACACTTTCTACAGAAAGTTTCATTATTTTCTTATTGGCATTAAGAATTGCAGGATTCCATTTAAGTGTAGTAATTTTATAACCAGAGGGGTTGTAATACAACTTAAGTTGCTTGATTTCTGTGCTAGACACATAGGATTTGGAAGGATATTTGTGCAATATTTTAGAAGTGTCCTGCTGGCTGAACAGTGAGTTCGTTTTCATCCCTGGACTCAACAGAGTGGTTTGTGTAGGAGCAGTGGTCTAGTACATTGTGGTGTTGGTTGACTTACTATAAAGGGCAGTACTTACCAGGGTGGTGGAGCAGTGATGTATTTGATTGTTTCTAACAGTCACCAGTGGTTGTGGGCTCACCCACCCACCCTACCCCTCACCCCGCCCAACCCAGGTGTGGCATTTCCTTTATAGCCAAGGTTCTGACATCACTTCCTCAACAGGTCTTGGAGCAGAACTGTCATATTCTTAATTACCCAGCACAGTGCATAAAGCGTAAGTATACACACACACACACAAAAAAAAATTGTATATTACTCATTGTATATTATAAGGAAGAGGGACATCTGGGGAGTGGTACAATGCACTGGCTGTGGGGCAGCAATTTTCCAGGAAACATTCTGGAACCTGCATTGCTGCCCTATTTTCAGGGAACTGTCAGCTCTGAAGGAGGAGGTTGCCCACCTCCAGGCTGAACTGGCAAGGACTAAAGAGGACTCCCCCACCCAAAGAGCACCAGTTCCACAACCACTGCCTCAGAGGTTGCCATGTGTGAAGAGCAAATGGACTACAGTAGGTTCTGGGAGGGTGAGGGTGGTGGAACAGAGGCGTAGCCCCCGAGTTGCACCTTTACACAAATCATATGTCAGTCTGGCAAATCAAGGTTCCTCTATGATGACACCCTCATTGGAGACCAAGAAGAATGCTGGGGACATCCACAAGGGAGACCCACAAAAGAGTGGCAAGGGACAACACAAGGGAAAGAAACAGCTTCTGATAGGGGACTCAACTGTTAGGGGTGTAGACCTGAGGAAGGGAGAGGAGAGGGTAAGGTTCCTGCCTGGTGCCATGGCTTGAGGACAGGGAAGTAATCCTCAGGATTGCAGAAGCAGCATCACAGGAGAGGAAACTAGATATCCTTGTCCACCTCGGGACAAAATGACCTAGCTAGGCATGAGATCAGTGCAGTGCAGGATGAATTTGTGGAGTTGGGGAGGGCCTCAGACAGGTAGCAAGCACGGTAACCTTCTCAGAGGTGCTGCAGTCTATGGCAGGGGTGAGGCTAGGGTACTGCACACCATGCGGTTTAATGAATGGTTGCAAACTGGAGCACAGGGCTTTGGCTTCATTGGGGACTGGGGGTCCACCTGAGAGATGAAGGTCTATACTGGCATGATGGTCTGCATCTGTCCAGGAAGGAACCACGCTCCTAGGTGACAGGTTTAAAGGCTTCCTGGCAAGCTTTTAAACTAGCCAAGGGGAGGTGCTGATAGGAAACAGGAAAGTTCAAGCCTCCCCAAAGCATGGCAGGTGGTAGGGTAAACACTGAGGTACAGAGCTTGACAGAGGGCAGGACAGGGGTAAATGGAAAAATGGACAAGGGCAATAAGAGCAGGGATGGGGTAAAAAAGGATAAAGCCAACATTAAATGGAGGGCAATGAGTACCAATGCCCATAGTCTTGAAACAAGCTTCCAGAGCTAGTAGCCCTGATGGAAGTGGAACACTTGGATATTGTGGCAGTCACAGAAACATGGTACACGGAGAACCATGACTGGGATGTCAACATACCAGGTACACAATCTACAGAAGGGACAGGGAGGGTAAAAGAGGAGGTGGAGTAGCTCTCTACATAAGGGAAGGGATCAAAGTAACAGAACTAAAAAGTAAAGGGGGAGGACAAGAGGAACTCTGGGTCACATTGGAGACAGGGAATGGCATCACAATCTGCACAGGGGTTGTATACAGACCCCTGTCTCAAGGGGAGGAAATGGACAAGAAAATGATAGAGGGCATTCTCAAAATGGCTGAAAAAGAGGAGAGACTGTTGATGGGGGACCTGAATATGCCAGATGTTAACTGGGCAACATGGACGACAGCCACATCCAAGAGCAGGGTCATTCTCGATGCCCTACAGGGAGCATGCCTTAGACAGCTAGTGGTGGAACCCACTAGGGAGGGAGCAATATTAGACCTGGTACTCTCAAATGGAGAGAGGATCACAAACGTAGAAGTCAGTAGACACCTGGGAACAAGCGACCACTGCACAGTGTGCTTCACAATAAACACAACCCATGGAGACAAGCCATACAAATACAAGGATACTGGACTTTAGAAGGGCTGACTTTGGCAAAATGGGTGAATACCTGAGGAATGCATTAGCAAATGGCCAGAAAGGAGGGTGGAAGAACAATGGAGAAAATCAAAACTGCCATCATGGAGGCAACAAACTTGTGTGAAACAAATAAAGAAAACAAAGCGGAATAAAAACCACTATGGCTCTCAAAAGAAGTGTCAGGGAAGGTTAAGGAGAAAAGGCTGCATTCAAAAAGTATAAGGAATCACAGACGGAACATGACAGGAACTGTATCAATTAAAGCAGAAAGAAGTGGGAAGGCAGTCAGAAAAGCAAAGGCCCAAACCGAGGAAAGGATAGCCAACTCAGTTAAGAAGGGGATAAAACCTTTATAGGTACATTAGGAACATAGAAAGGTTAAGGAGGGATAGGGAAGATTAATAAAGGAGAGGGAGGTGGGCAGAGGAGACAGTGAAAAGCAAAGATAATGAATGAATACGTTTGCTCAGTATTCACAAAAGAAGAAGAGGAGGAGTTACCTAAACCAAACAGTAGAAGCACTCTAGATTGTGGGGTTGATACCAGTCCATTTAAAGAAGAAAAAGTACTGAAAGAACTTCTAAAACTCAAGGTGGACAAAGGAATGGAGCCTGATGGGATTCACCCTAGAATCCTAAAAGAGCTAAGGGAGGACCTAGTGACATCACTAACCACACTTTTTAACAAATCATGGGAAGATGGGGAGGTACCTGAGGACTGGAGGAGGGCAGATGTGATTCTCCTTCACAAAAGTGGGAGCAAGGCAGAAGCAGGAAACTACAGACCTGCTAGTTTGACCTCAGTGGTGGGGAAAATGATGGAATCACTTCTTTTTTTTTGTTCAACAACTGTTTATTAGATTTGATTAATACAGGACATCCATTACAACAAAAAGAAAAAACAAAACAAGCACCTGGAACCCAGGATACAGCCCAAAACTGGCTGTATGAACTATTTACAATCCCATATATATACATACCCAGCAGGAGTCCATCCCTGAGTAGCAAATATATCAATAATGACCCCTGTATAGACATCTACAATCCATATTGCCAAAAATACTATACTATCCGTAGATGTAGACTAAATAAGTAAACCAAAAACATTTCCCCCTCACACATATATATAAAAAAAGGAGAGTAAAAGAAAAGAAAAGAAAGGGGAAAAGCAAGAAAGAAAAGGGAATCCAAACAGGAGTCCAGGCCAACGTATACCCTATATTATCTCAGAGCACCAAATCAAAGGTAGGTATCCAAAAAGAAAGAAAAGAGGGCACCTAGAGTTAGATCAGAGGTGGGTCCTACTATATCCCCTAAAGAGAGAGAGAGAGAGAGAGAGAGAGCCCATCCCATTTAATCTCTGAAAGGCATACATTCTGGTTCCTCCAGAACCCTTACTAGGATCCCAAAAAATCTAAATAATGACCACTTTACCCCCTCACATGAACCAAATATTAATTAACCCTATCTCTTTACCAGAGATAAAAGAAAAAACCAAGCCCTTACTACACCGAGGATGACAGACGAACCTAAAATGATCTCTATGATGAATAGATCGCTTACAGAGTTGCCTACCTCTTGGCATATAACTGTTTGTTCCCCTCACTCCAGAGCTGTCTCTTTATCCTACCTAATATGACCAACAGGTCCCGCCCCCACTGGCCATAAGAGTACTCCTGGTCATCTTTCCAGTGCCGGACTAGAAAAGACTTAACCAATGCCCGTCATCAGAGCCAAATGAAATTTGGCTAGGATCCCAGGGACTTTGAAAATCACCCAGAACACACACCTCTGGGGTGATGAACTCGAATAATTCATCAGCGAGTCCATACGCTGCCTAATTTCGAACCACAGGGAAATTTTACAACCCCACATCACATGAAGTAAATCCCAATTCCCATCCCACATCTAAAACAGTGGTCTGTCTGCCTAAGCTTTCTGTCACAAAGTTTCGCGAGGTAAAATAGAGGTCAGACACAATAAAATATTGCATGGTTTTAAACTTAGGAATTGGTATGTACCTAAGGCCTTCCAAATTGAATCCCAGACAAGATGCTTGGGAGCTATAACCTTGTCCCAATACGCCTGAGTGGGCAGGAGGACTAACAAACTCCAACAACGTCCTATAAATCTGAGAGAGGCGTTTGCCTTCGGTCTACTGCATCCAAGAGGTCCCATGTAAATGACCCATCTGAGAACCCTCCTATCTTTCTCACCACTGACCCAAGAACCGAATCAGTTGCAATTTTTGAAAAGGGCAACCCTCCATGGAGGCAGGGATAACAACCCTACACCCTGAACAAGATCCTCACCCTTAAACCCCTCACCTGGAAGGCCCAACGACGCTATCATCCGCCTCAATTTCAAATGTGGGTTACCAACCAATGGTTGGTCCCAGGATTTCAACTGCAATTTCCTTTGTGCTGGGAGAGAAAGGACCACTCACGCCTCAGTGACTTCCCAATCGGGCTCCCACCTTCTTTGCTAAACACCCTTACCAAGCTGGCATATATTACGCCTCAGGCGAAATCACACTCTCTTAAAATCTGCCTCTCGATTTGTAACCATGTTGGGGTGTAGGTTCCACCTACAGTCTCCCTAGCCCAACGAAGCATGCAACCCAATTGCCCTGCCACATAATATAAAAAAAGATCAGGCAGCTTGACCCCACCCCTCAGCTGGGGCAAGCGAAGTGAATCATATTTCTTTCTAGGTGGCTTAGAATTCCATAAGAAGTCCGAGAGAAGCTTCCTAATAACCTTGAACCAAGTAGCAGGTATGTCATATGGGCAATATATAGTGGTATAGAAGCCTGGCAAAATATATTCATTTTAATAAGGCTGAGTCTAGCTGTAAAATTCAAAGGGAGCTTGTTCCATCTCAATATGTCTCCCTTTATAGTCGATATCACCCTCCATGTTAGTGTCAGCCCTCTTCACTATTTGCCGTACCCGGATACCCAAATATTTTATCTCATCCGCCTCCACTGGAGGCAAAAGTGAGCAAAATCCGTCCTGAATACATGTGGGGTCAAGGGAGAACTTGAGTTTTAGTTAATTCAGTTTATAATTTGACACCACTGAAAACGCCAGCCAGATCTCATGCTCTGTCAAAGCTACCAGCTGGGTCCTCTAATGTAACAAGATATCATCTGCGAACACTGTAAACTTAAATTCCTCCCCTATCCTTACCCGTTGATAAGTTTGTCCTCCTTAAGGGCTCTCAACAGGGGTTCTAGATAGATATTAAATAGTATTGGTGATAGAGGCATCCTGTCTAGTCCCATTCTTCAATAACACTTCTTGTGAACTGTACCCATTGCATAAGACCCTAGCTGTAGGGGCAGCGAGATGTTCAATACCCTTAAGCAAGCCTCCGAAAACCCATCTTCCGCATTGTGGAGACAAAAACCATGAGAAACCCTATCAAACACCTTTTCGGCATCCAATGATATTAGAGCTAAGGGTAATTGGGAATCCGATGCATGGGCAATTATATGGTGCAGCTTCCTATGAGCATCCTGAGCTCCCCTCCCTGGCATAAATCCCACCTGCTCCTCACTGATCAGAAATGGCGCAATACTCAGTATTCTATTAGACAAAATTCTTGTTAAAATCTTAATATCCTGGTTCATTAAAGCTATAGGTGTATAGCTATCAACCCTATCCCTAGGTTTATCTGGCTTGGGAATGAGGGAAATAAATGCTTGGTATAGGGGTGGGTGGGGCAACCCCTCTCGCATAATGGTATTATAAAAGTCTAGTAACAGAGGAAGTATCGTCCTAATATGTGCTTGTAGAACTCAGAAGACCATCTGGTCCCGGAGTCTTGCCCATCGGCAAAGACTGCACCACCCCAGTATCTCAGCGTAATGGGAGCTGCAATCTTCTAGCCTGTACTTCATCCAGAACTGGGAGGATAATCTCTCAAGAAAAGCTTTCACTTCCACTTCTCCTACTGCATTTCCCAATCCATATATACCAGTGAAATAGGATGCAAATGCCTCTGCTATTCTTTGAGGATCTACTATCAACTGCCCCTCATACCAAATCGAAGTAATAGTTCTACTAGCTTCCCATTCCCTAATCCTAGCCGCTAGCAAACGACCCGGGGCATCCCCCTGAAGGAGATATTTAGCCTGCATCCTATCCAACCAAAGTTCTACCTTACCATATCTAATATCCTCCCATTCCCCCCTTAGGGATTTAAGTTCTCTATCAATTTCCTCTGAGGACCCCTCCAAGGGAGATAACGAAGCTATCGCCCCCAGAATAAATTCCTCCTTGGCCTTCCTCAGTCTATTCCTTCTAGCTGCTAAAGTCTGAACCGCCCATACATATAATACCTTACATGTCAGCCACGCCAGCTTTTGGTCTTGTAAAGATGGTAACTGAGACTGAATGAATCCCTTCAAATGCTCGTCAAGCTCTTCTTGAACCTTAGGTTCTGCTAGCAGGAAATCATTCAATCTCCACCTGACTGACTTGGGAGGAGCAGGAGCTGGTTCCCACAGCAGCAAGATGGGGGAATGATCCGAGAGAACCCTGGTCTCAGTCGTCATTCCCTTCACTTCCCTGAGGACCGCACTACTGACCAGAAAGAAGTCAATACACGACTGGGACTTGTGAGCCCCAGAATAAAAGGTCATAGAGCTGCCCTTCATAGAATGGGTCCTGCAGGATCCACCAGAGCTGTCGCTTCCACCATCTTGTTCAAGGCAACCTGTGCTTTGGTTAAGGTTTACCAGATGGAGGAATCTTATCCTCCCAATTACTGGCACACACATTCAGTCCCAGCCAAAACAAGAAGCTCTGTAGGCAAGGCTGTAATGTCGCTTCTATAGAGGCAAAAAATCTGCGGAAGAGGGAGTGGGACCATAAATAGAGGCAAAGAAATTGTCTTGCCAGCTAAAACCCCGACACATATATCCCCTACCATCCTCCCTTAACAACCCTGTTCCATCCTAAAGGGACAATTGTTTCTTACCAAAATCGCCACCCCAGCCTTTCCTTACCCTGCCCATACACCTGGCCCACCCATAGTTTTTGAGATAGCTTAATTCCTCCGTCAATAAATGTGTTTCTTGCAAAGCAGCTATATGGCCCCAAGTAATTGATATGCCTGAGAATGACCATTCTTTATCGCTACCTCAAGCCCTTTAACATTCCAAGAAAGTATATTAATACGGGCCATTATCCATCCACTGAATCATAACATGGGATCCAATCCACCCTGACTTTGCCTTTCTGCCTTGTCTCCCTACCCAGCTTAAATGATCTCTCTCTCTCTCTTCCCCAAGCCCCAATCCCACCCTCCCCTGCCCCGATCCTCTGACGCCCTCCTAAAGTTTCATCGGTCATGGATGAGCTTCCCTGTGGTTTCCTCCTGCCTGCCCTCCCTAGCGCCCAATCTCAAGAGAGGACCACCCGTCTCCTGGTTATACCATAACCCCCTCATCTCCCCCAACACCCTCCCAGTTCACATATATTCCCCTAACAGTTCAAAGAAGAAAACAACACAGAGCCAAGCAGTGCCCTGTTGTGAGTCCCAAACCAATCTCTTCACACCGGCAGCTAGTCCTAGCCAGGCTAATTCCACCCCATGGGGAAGGAATCTACCAATACCCTCCTAACATATTTCCTCCAGTAAAAATGGGCGTCACCGACCCTTGGAGCTAAATCCCTGAGGACCACAACCCCCCCAAACCAAACCCCCCCACCTCCCTCGAATTCTCTCGATCAAGCCCACACAGATCGAGAACCCAAAATGTAATCCCAAAGGATACCACCCAAAAAAGAAAAAGAGGGAAGAAGGAAGAGGTAGGCAATATAGCCCTAACTAGCATAAAATAACAATTCAGCTCGTTGTATAAAGTCCTTGTCAAACCGCAGAGAAGTCCACATAACCTAGCTCCATCCAGGCAGTCCACCTCAAGTCGGAGGTTTAAATAAATTAGGAAGTTCCATCGTAGGCTTTCCAGTGCATCCCTCGTGGTCAAATACCGCTTTTCCTGGATTGCAGCCTCACCACCAATGTTGTTGGATACTGTATGCAAATTTAATTCGCCAATACAGCTTCTTCTTAATTTCCATATTCCTTCTGCTTCTCTCGAATTGAAGGGGTTTGATCCTGGAACATCCAAAGGGTTGCGCCATTCCACTGGAGAGGTTTGATCTGTCTGGCCTTCCACAGAACGTGCATCTTCTCTTTGAAATTAAGGAACCTCATGATGATCACTCTGGGCCTCGCTCCCGGCAGAGGAACTTCCCTCAGGGCGCGATGGGCTCTTTCTAGATTATATGTTTCTCCATATGGTGTCTGACCCAAAAGCTTTAATAGTAAATCCTGTATGAATGAGACACAGTCCACCCTCAGACCTTTTCAGGCAACCCAGCCAGTACCAAATTATTTCTTCGGCTTTGCCTCCTGGTCATCAATCCGAGATTCCAATTTTTAATTTGTTTTGGCCACAATCAGCTCTTGCTCCATAGATAGCACTTTCCTTTCCTGCGATGCAATCTTGGCCTCTGCATCCCCCATACGCTGAGCCAGGGACTGCAGTGCCGGTTTAACTGTGGCAAAGTCCACTACCAGAGCTTGCAGCAATTTTTTTATTTCTTGTAGGTCCTCATTCGACTGACCCGTTGCCCCTCCTCTACCTATATCTTCTTCTAATTCTGCGTGAGTAGGGGACTGAGACTTGGGTCTTTTGGTTGCGGGAGATCTTGCCGCTAGGGGCTCAATTGCTTCGGGCTCCATCTGTACGATCAGCCGTGGCTTGCGGCTTCCAACTGCAGCACACCCTGACGGAACCTCACGTCAGTATCCCCGGGCAATTAGTGCTCGGCTGTTGCTCCAACTCCCGATCGCTAGCATTCACAGCCCCTCTAAAATGAAAAGTGACCAAGAGAAGCGGACCCCCGAGGAAATAAACGTTAAATTTAGTAGCTCGGGCCTAGGAGCGGCAAGGAGGACGTCCGACTCATCTCAGCACATCACGTGACCCCATGGAATCACTTCTGAAAGAAAGAATTGTTGAGTACCTAGAGGCCAGCAAGGCACTGGACCCAAAGCAGCATGGATTCACAGCAGGAAGGTCATGTCAGACAAATCTAATCAATTTCTTTGACTGGGTGACCAAAGTAATAGACCAGGGAGGGGCTGTGGATATGGCCTACCTAGACTTTAGCAAGGCATTTGACACAGTCTCACACAAAAGATTAATAATCAAGTTAGCCAGCCTGGGAGTGGGTCCCAGGGTGGTAGCCTGGGTAGAAAACTGGCTGCACAACAGGACACAGAAGGTAATAGTGAATGGAACACATTCTGAAGAAAGGGTGTTACTAGTGAGTACCTCAGGGCTCAGTATTGAGTCCAGTCCTCTTAACGCCTTTATAGGTGACATTGCAGAGGGTCTGAAGGAAAGGTATGCTCTTTATGGATGACACAAAGATCTGTAACAGAGTTGATACACAAGGAGAGTAGAAAGGATGAGAAGGACTTGTCAAGGTTGGAGGAATGGTCAGACATATGGCAACTTAGATCAATGCAAAGAAGTGCAAAATAATGCACCTGGAAATAAAAATCCAGGAGAAGAGTACACAATAGCAGGGAGGTACTAACAACAACAATAATGGAAAGGGATCTGGGTGTAGTCATATCAGATGACTTAAAGGTGGGTATGCAATGTGAGAAGTCAGTAGGGAAAGCCAGGGGCATACTGGGATGCATAGGGAGGGGCATCACAAGTAGAAAATGGGAAGTGGTTATCCCTCTATACAGACAGTTGGTGAGACCCCATCTGGAGTACTGCGTGCAGTTTTGGAGACCTCATCTACGCAAGGACATAGACAGGATGGAAGCAGTCCAGAGGAGGGCAACTAAAATGGTGCAGGGTCTATAACAGAAACCATATGAAGAGAGACTGAGAGAGCTTAATATGTATGCCCTTGATGAAAGGAGGGATGGGGGGACATGATAGAAACTTTTAAGTACCTCAAGGGAATCAACAAAGTCCAGGAGGGTAGCATCTTTCAGAAAAACAGATGTGTAAGGACAAGGGGGCACAATTTAAAGTTAGGGGGGCATGGCTCAGGGGTAATGTGAGGAAATTCTTTTTCACGGAGAGAGTGGTGGACGCATGGAACCACCTTCCTGGAGAGGTTGTAGGGTCTAAAACAGTGGAGGAATTCAAACATGCATGGGACAGACATAAGGCAATTATAGTGGGGGGTTGCAGGAAATAGGCTGTTGGTTAACTAGAATCTGCAGCTTATCCAGTAGGTAGGGAAAAGGGCAGACTGGGTGGGCCAAGTGGTCCTTATCTGCCATCAAAGTCTATGTTTCTATGTTTCTATGATATGAGCACAGGAGGGTTTCCTACAATTGATGAACTAAAGTTTCAGCCAAAACAAATTACTCAGAAAGGCTTTTTTAACAGCTTTTATAAGGTTTGACTCACAGACAGCTCTGAGTACACTGTCTCCTACAGCTTCCTACACTCACTACCCTGTACTGAGGCTGTGCAGATCAATATAGAGCCCGTGTGACCTGAAATCCCATGAATCACTGCAAAATTCACCTTTGGAGCTTAAAAACAAGGCAAAGTGAGGCGAAGTACATTGTTTTCAATGCACTTTGCCTTTAAAATTGGTGGAGCAGAGGTCTGGGAAGGCGGACTAATGTGAAGTCATTGTTTTCAATGGACTTCGCGTTACCCATCATAACGTGAATTACTCCGCTTCACGTTGCGGAGTACTCTACAAATTCGCCTTGGCTCCGTGAATCATTTCACGGAGCTAATTGAGGTGACTTCGCTGACCACTACTCTTCCCCTGCTGGCCCATGATGGCCTGTGCTCATTTCCGAACAAGGGTCACCGACATGGCGTGAGGTGTGGTGTCCAGCACCTCAACCCTCAACGCCACCGGGCTGGCTCCACACAGCATTACTATTAACCCTTTTTTTTCTTTTTTTTTTTTGGTGAGTGAAGGCTGGAGGGAAAAGGTAGGGCAGAAATTTTTATTTACCAAAAAGTACTGTGTCTGCAGTGATTACTGAGAGAAGAATCCCCTTCTGTTTACTTTTCACCATTTGCCCCAAGACTGACATGGATCAGGCTGCTGTAGGAGTGACGGCTCCTCCTCACAATTGACTCTGAGCAGCTGTCAAAAGCTGCCGTCATACAGAAACAGCATCTTGGCTCAGCTCCATGGGTTTCTCATACAGGTAATTCACCTTGCCTTAGGCTGCCAACTCAGCTGCCCCTGAGGTGCCATGCCATTAAAGGGACACTGTCGAGCCTATATTTCTTTATTTTTATTTATTTCAGTACTCAGAAAACAATTTGAGCTCAGAGCTCTTTACATAGGTTCCACATCAGGACATTTCAGTACAACAGATAGGTGAAATTATACATAGGATTGCAGAAATACAAAGGTAAGCAAACAGGATTATATATCAAACACAGTACAGGTCACAGGAAAACAGACAATTTACAGTGCCCAACAAGGAAACCAGGCAGTTGTCAGCAAACAAGAGGTTATTTGGAGCGTTGATAAGTGTTAAAGAAAAGATGGGGTCATGGGGAGGAGCCCAAGTTAAATGTGCAAAAGGAGAGCGTAATATCAGTATAGCAGTAGGGATCGGAGGGAGGTGACTAGACTGGAGGCAGAGGGAGAGGGTGCTAGGTGTGTGGGGGGAGCAGGAGGGCCTACATCAGTGGAGAGAGGGAAGGGTGAGGGGCAGGGATGGAAATAGTGATGAGGGGGTGGAAGGGTGGTGCTAGGGATGGCAGGCACATCGAGATTCACGTATCATAAGGAGCTTCAAGTTCATTTTGAAAGTACCCAATGTGGGCAGGTGCACAATGTTCTCCTGGAGGGAATTGAACCACAGAGGTGCACGGTAAGCAAAGGACCTTTGTCCTTGAGATGTTCAACATTTCAGAGTTAGGAAGGACTGGTGTTCAGAGTTACAGGTATGCTGGGTATTATTGCTGGGAACCAGAAGTTGTTGGACCCGGGGGGGGGGGGCAACTCAAAGAGCGCACAGGTCTGGGTTGTGCCATACGCTATTAAGCATATGACATTATGACCCGATACGATTGACCGTATCGAAGGCCTTTGTTAGATCGATATAGATTGCCCCCGCTAGCTGTCCAAGATCGAGAGATTTATGGATGAAGCCCATGAATTCCAGGAGGGCTGTAGTGGTGCTGTGCCCTGCCCTAAAGCCATGTTGCTCAGGGCATAGGAGCTTATGTTTGTCCAGGTATTCAACAAGTTGGTCTGCAATGATTCATTCCAGGGCCTTTGAGAGTGGTGGAAGTACATATATTGGTCTATAGTTCTCAGGTATGGCCCAATCCCCGCTCTTGTACACAGAAGTAACTACTGCGTACTGCGTCTTTCCATTTTTGAGGGAATACTGCGAACTGGAGTGATAGGTTGAGGGTATGGCTAAGAGGAGACAGGATTGAATTATACAGTGGCCTTTCTGCCTTTCTTATTAATAAAACATTTTACTTAAGGGATTCATGTTGTTTGTGTCATGTTTCATGTTGTTTAACACATTTAGAATTTGTTTACATGCTGTTTAGTTTTTAGTTTTTTTTTTAATCTGTCCATCTCAAAAGACTGCTCACCCATCACTTACTATAGTGATATCACCATGGCCCTATAATGTTAACAGCAGTACCTTCTAGATTTGAAAGCTGCAATTACAGAGTCCTGTGATGCTGCCCTGGGGTAGCAGCACTGTTTAGTTGTGAGAGCACTACACTAAAGTTAAAAGCATAGTCTAACTTCCCTTTAGCTGAAAAGTAAGAACTGCTGCCTTTGGAGCTCAGGGACTCTTTGATTCAAGGGGTGTTTTAAAAGTGATCGCCTTTTAATCAGGCCAGCAACCGTTTTAAATCTGATTGGTTTAAAACACAAGTGATAACCCTTCTAAAAGAGCTGTTTATTTTTAGAGTAGAAAATCAACACTTGTTTTCCTTCTTCCATATATTGATGAATGCCCATAATTGACATAGGAAATTAATAGACATAAGGCATTTAATGGAGAAGTGCAGGCAACAGAATAAACAATTGACAGTATTAACATTTAAAAAGTGGTTGTGCATTTATGGATTAGAAAACCAATAACTTTGTCAGCAATTTGTATCTAGTGATGATTGCCTGTATTTGTGTTAGAAATTAAACAGACAGCTAAAACACTAACACTTAATTAAAATACAGTCACTCAGGGTACTACAGTAATTTCTCTGTCTGGCAGTAGACTGTACAAAAGGAAGACTGAAAAGATATAAAATCCTGTCAGACGTGAATGCTAAATATTAACAAAAATGCCTGTCCTAGTAACATAGTGATAAATGCATAACACTATTTCCATCATCATCATCATCATTTATTTGTTCAATCTTTAAAAATGATTATCACAAAATACACACATACATAGAAATGACAAAAAAAAAATTAAAGACAACAAATACAATAATTTACATACAATGCTTATACAAAAAGACAAGGAGACAATATGACATTGCAGTAATTTTTTTTTTTTATTAGTCTTTGGTAACTGGGTAAGGCCCACTAGGTACAAGTGCCTGTTTTCAGAAGCGACCTGGGAGCACTGGGCAGTTAAGTGACTTGCTTAGAGTTACACAGTATGCAAGTGGAGGTTGTGAGAATCAAACTCAGGTCTGGTCTGCTGAACATATCAAGCTCATTCACACCTCGTTCCTCTAACCTCTAGGCTATACTGTCAGCCCAAATGCTAAAGTGCCACAGGCCAGTGCAAAATAGGACCTAATACAAAATGTTTTTATCTACAATAATTGTGCAAGAATGACAATATGACATCACAATGGATACTAGAGTACCACAGGCCCATTCAGAATAAGGCCTAGAGATTGGTTACTTTCTTTCTCCTTATTTTTCTAGTTAGGTAAACAAATTTCCCCACAGAATGTATTATAAGGGGATCCTCAGCAGAGAGGAACACCCAAATTAGCTTTGTTTCACTATTCTTAGAAACACAAGATATCAGTGGAAAAAGCCACTTGTTCCTAATTTTAGTATACCAAGTGCACCTCAAAAAGACATGAGCCAGATATTCTCTTTCTCTCTGTGGACAACAGCAAAAGGTGTCCTTGGGATCCCTGGATTTCTTATACAGGGCATTTTTGTACATTTCATTTAAACAATACTAACCTAAATCTTGTGTACATCTTATGAATATCAGGATCTTCCAATGTATCAAGATAGAATCTATAGGCATGAGTATCTACACTATTTGTGTACCATTTACAATAATTAGATGCAGCGATGCAAGCCATATCCAAGTCGCTATAATACTGTAGTATTTTATTTTTCACAAAGGGTCTATATTGTTCACTAATGATCACATTTTGTTGTCTGTATGTCACAAGACAAGAGAGTGAATATTTATCAAGGAGTCTATACAAATGTTTAAGCCAAGGTGATTGTTTAGAACTTCTGGACACCCAGACCTCTTTCTCTAATAAGCACATTTTCATCCATCTTTCATCGGGCAGTCTTAGCACTCTTATCTGGTAATTAATTATCCTAGAATCAGTCAGAGCTGGCAATTTTGGAATACCCAATTCTGCTCTTACAAAAGAGACGGGGGTTGATTTTTGACAGCTCATTACATTCTGCATTAATTTAGTGGTGTTTTTTTCTAAATGATCAGCGGGATTAAAACCTCAAATTTCTGTCCCATAAAGGGATTGGGCATTAAGCTTTGCCTGCAGGGCATATAAGAGAGGTCTAAGGGAATACCCTCCATAGTCATGATTACATTTTGCCAAAGCCCCTATGATTCTATTAGTTTTGGTGCATGTATGATCATAATGTTGGCTCCAAGACCCATTGTAGGAGTAATAAATGCCCAAATACATATAGGTAGGAACTGTCTCCAACAGGTCATCCTGCAGTTTCTGCTGATACCTGGTATTTCTAGCACCAACTACCATTACATAGAAACATAGAAATATAGAATTTGATGGCAGATAAGGACCGCTTGGCCCACCTAGTCTGCCCATTTTCCTACCTAACAGATAAGCTGCAGGTCCTAGTTAACCAACAGCTTACTTCCTCCTACCCCCCACTAGGACTGCCTTATGCCTGTCCCATGCATTCTTGAATTCTCCCACTGTTCTTGACTCCACAACCTCCTCAGGGAGGCTGTTCCATCCCCCCGCTATCTTCAAATTGTGCCCCCTTGTTCTTGCACATCTCTTTTTCTGGAAGATGCTACCCTCTTGGACTTTGTTAATTCCCTTGAGGTACTTGAAAGTTTCTATCATGTCCCCTCTCTCCCTTCTTTCCTCAAGGGTATACATATTAAGCTGCTTTAGTCTTTCTTCGTATGTGTTCTGGTGCAGACCCTGCACCATTTTGGTTGCCCTCCTCTGGACAGCCTCCACTCTGTTTATGTCTTTGCGGAGATGGGGTCTCCAGAACTGCACACAGTACTCCAGATGGGGTCTCACCAACTGTCTGTACAGAGGCATAACAACTTCCTGTTTTCTACTATTGATGCCTCTTCCTATGCATCCCAGTATCCCCCCAGCCTTCCTTACTGCCTTCTCACGTTGCTTGCCCACCTTTAGGTCATCTGATATAATTACCCCCAGGTCCCTTTCTATTTTTACTGTTGCCAGTATCTCACCCCCCATTGTGTATGCTTCCCCTGGGTTTTTGTTTCCCATGTGCATTACCTTGCACTTCTTTGCATTGAATCTGAGCTGCCATACATTTGACCATTCCTCCAACCTTGCCAAGTCCCTTCTCATCCTTTCCATTCCATCTTGTGTATCAACCCTGTTGCAGATCTTTGTGTCATCTGCAAAAGAGACATACTTTTCCTTCCAATTACTTTTGTCTTACTAAGGTTTATTTTCAGAGATAAAGACTCAGAAACAGTTGTTGATAGATCTAGTTAGTTCTGTAGACCTGAAACAGTAAGAGAACATAGCACCAGGTCAACGACATAAGCAAGGGAGGAGCAGATATTTGAGCCAATTTTGGGGGAATCCGATTGAGAAGCCTATAATTCAATTAATAAGTTATGAAAATAGATGGAAAATAGCATGGGTGCCAGTATGCATCCCTGTCTTACACCTTTATTGGTAATTAATTTGCTTGATAAAACATTTCCAGAAAGTATCTGGGCCCATGTGTATGAATAGATTCCTGATGCCGTTAACAAGGGCTGGGAAAATACCATGATTTAACATTGTGCTCCATAGAGTTGACCAGCTTATTGTGTCAAATGCAGAACTGTAGTCCACAAAGACTACGTACAATTTTTGTATCCTAATTACCACATATTTCTCAATTAGATGGGAGAGTATTAAACAGTTATCTAGAGTCAAAAAATGTTAACAGAAACTGGCTGGAGTAAGACCTCCCAAATAAGTCTATTTCCTCCTTGAGTCTTACCAATAGAATTTTAGCAAAACTTTTGCCTAACATGTCCAAAAGCCTTATGTAACCCCCTTGTTCCCAGGGGTTACTAGAATCCAACTTAGAATCAGTGGCAGGCAGGGACAGGCAGCTTGTGAAATGCCAGTTAAATGGATTTCGCACTGTCATTCTCTGATTTCAGTTTCAGCTGAGCTGGAGGATGATGTAATCATAGAACTGTCACAGCAGCATAAGCCACACTGGAATGCTAGCTGGGGAGAGTGATATAGAACGTTGAGTTAGAGTTCAGTAGTCTGTAGAGTGGAGAGTAGGAGGAGGCTGCTGCCTGGGCAGCTCCTCAGTTTTAGCTCTGACAGAGAGCTACCTCTATAGTTTGGGTAGTTTGTTCTCACCCTAGAAGAAGAACAAAAAAGACCAGAGAGTGAAGTGGTAGAGACCATTCCTAGAGGATTTTCCAGTGCCCCATCCCCAGAGGGATGTGGGGGATTGCAGGATTCAGGAGCAATCCCCAGGTCCATGTCTGGACTGGGTTGAAGCTGCCTGAGATTCATCTGCTCTGTGAGTACCTGAGACCTTTGTGTGGAAAAAGCCCTGGGGCACCTGCATTCCTGTGGTGAGTTTTTCTCTAACAAAGAGACTGTGTCACCAAGACTGTTTCTGTTTGAAAGTGTCTGCTTACTATGGGGTCTGGAGAGAGACTTGCCAAGTACAGAACTTTTAGTTTGTGCCTGATTTAAAAGTGTCTACCTACTATGGGGTCCGGAGAGAGACTTGCCAAGTACAGAATTTTTAGTTCGTGTGTGATTTAAAAGTGTCTGCTAAAGTGGGGGTCTAGTGAAGAGACATTGCCAATTACAGAACTTTTAACTTCATGACACCTCAGAGGTGTGTAAAGTAGTATGTTAAATGTGAAAGAGTTTTCAAGATAGCATCTACATGTTTTCTGAGAAGGGTGTTATTGACCTGATGAATGGCCGAGTATAAATTTGGAAGCAAAAGGTGGGAGAACCGCTATCTGGAGTAACCATGTTTACCTCTCTGGGTTCAGTTTGGGCTCCTTTGTTTTCTCTCAGTGCATTTGGCCAGTGCCTGAAGAAAACAGTTTACCCA
Organism: Neoceratodus forsteri; assembly: GCA_016271365.2. Taxonomy (NCBI): domain Eukaryota; kingdom Metazoa; phylum Chordata; order Ceratodontiformes; family Ceratodontidae; genus Neoceratodus; species Neoceratodus forsteri. The sequence goes on from CM057452.1 coordinate 947,653,232, forward strand.
GACGTGGGTTTTGGATTTTCTGTGAGACTGTATGTGCTGTTTGGTGGTCGAGGGTGCCATCAGTAATTCCTCATGAAATATGGGAAAGTCTCCTAGTACTGACTGAGGGTGCCAAGTCAAGGGAAGTGTACCAGTTCTGGCCGTGTGAGCCAATTTCCATTCAGAACCAGAGAGTGTTCGCTGTTTCCATTTCCTTCAGAACCTGAGGGTTCACTGTGTGTGTGTGCTCTGTACCTCAGTAATCTGCATTACCAGTGGGAGTAGCCCTGTGGGGATCCATCTTCGCTTTGTGATTATTGTCTGTGTATGTGAATAAAAGTCACACTCTAGAATCTCAGCCTGGTTTGGACAGTACTGTTATTGCTTCCACTGTGTCTGGATTTACTTGGGTGCCCCCGACCAGAAGTACAAACCTAGCATAATGCTGAGCAAATGTTTTCTCCCAGGGACCCAGGTTGAAGGCCTTGATAAATGGTCCTCCCAGGTGTGAGCCAGGTAGTTGTCACACTTGGGTTACCTGTCTGAGGATGGCAGGCTCCGAAGTAGATGTATTGGTAAACAGAACTGTTCTAGTGACAACTCCCATCCCTCTCATTGGCAAAATGTGTGAGAGGAACAGCCCTGCTAGTTGAACAAAGTGGGCCAGTGGGGGTGGGTTGCAAATGGAGGCACCGCTGAGGATGTGTTTAGAATCTGGAGGAAAATAAGAGATGTTTGCTCAGGTTGTGGCTAGCGTTTTGTCTGTGTGGCAGTTGATAGCCCAAAATTGGAAGCTTTGCACATAAGGGATTTGACCAGAGTAGTGCCATCCATTTGTGCTGCTGCGTGCCTGCTGTTTATGTGCTGCTGTAATTATGCCAACATTTACCAAGGAGCTGTAAAACCAGATTGTGTGTGCTCCTTGTTCTGCATCACAAATAGTTTGCCAGCTTTAAATTTCAAGTTGTGACAAGAAAAAGTATTGTGAACTGCGGGAAACAAAGAGACAATTGTGCCCTGAAAGTTTAAAATGCTTGCTGTGTGAACTGGGGAAGTCACTAGAGAAATAGCCAAGAAAAATCATTTAAAATAGTGCTCCCGCTGCGGAGTTACAGTTAAAAAGGAAAAAAGTTGTTTTGTAGTTTAGATTTTGCCTGCTCAACAGTTGCCATGGAAGAGAAGAGCACGAGAAGAGAGAAAGGCTCATTTGCATGGCGTCACGTGATTGGTGAGACTGCAATCAGTCCCACCCCCCAAGCCAGCTTCAAAGTGCTGCCCAGTGTTCGAGAGGGAGAGAGTGAGTGGTGTGTGAGCTGGCTAGCCAGGAGGATCGTCACGGTGACTGCAAACATTCTAAAAGTTAAAACAGACTTTTCTGTACTAAATCGGGCTCAACCCATATTCCGATCGACTGTGGAGAAAGCATGGTGTTCGTAGGGACAATCGGCAGGGTCGCCTGCCTGTTTTAACCCAGAGGCCTTCCAGGATTGGCTGTAGGCCAAGAATGTCCATCGAAAAGCCAGCTACTGATTCAATGAGTACCATTCAACAAAACTGAGCTCAAACTGTGTGTGATTTTTCTAAAGCCAACTGGATCTGTGTGTAAACAGTGTGATTGTTTTTGCAAAGAAGGACTGTGTAAAGTAATCAAACCCAAGCAAGAATTCTGAGCATTAGACTGTGAGCATGTATTATGGATTTAACAATAGTGTAATTTTCTGAGCAAACAGAGAGACTGTGAGTTGTATGAGAGGCTGCAACAGACAGGCAAATCCTGTTCAATAAATACTGTGGCTTTAGTGACTTTAAGCAAGTAAATCTGATTGAAAGCTAATGGTAAAGTCCTAGAAAATCATATAGATGTGCTGAGGAAGCAAAAGAGTGCAGTCTGTGCAGTTTGAGTAAAATTTATCAGTATGCAGTAAATCGGATGCACAGTGGCTTGAGTCAGATGCAGAATGTTGATGCACCAGGAGTGCTGCCACCGCCATTACAGGGTGGGGCAGAAATGTAAACACAGCAGTAGGCAGCCATTTTGTGAGACTGTTCCAAGTAGAGTGAACTCAGTGATAACAGTGAACTTTTGTGTGTTTTTCTACAGTCATGGCTTTGGGACCATCCCGCTACCAAGATCGTGCTTGGGCTATGATAGTTGAAGAGGTTACAAATCTGGAAGAAATAGAGAAATGTTTCTATGGTGGAAGTCTGAATCCTCATGTTGTGATTCCTGGATACCCTGTGAGAGTATACATAATATGTCTCAAGGCTGGAAGGGACGTTTTCATGATTCCTCACTGTTCAGGGTGCGTAGAGAAGCAAGGTCTAACTAGTGCACCCAAAATTCGTTTGGCTCCTACATGGACAAAGCTTCAAGATCCTACAAGTAGCAGCACACAGCACCAGGTTGAACCTGTTGGGGGAGGCCCAGCAGAGTGTGGCACAAAGGAAGAGGGTGTAGATGTACTGCCAGAGCAGAGTCCTCATGATGTCTCCATGTCTGTGTTACAGATGGACAGTGCAGAGTGATGAAGAGTAGTAAGGAGGAAAGACTGGTTCATAGGAAGGCAAACAAGATCTATGGAATGTCCTTTCCTACCTTTCTTCAGAGAGTCTGGAAGGGCATTGAGAAAAACAGGAGAGCTTGGCTAGTGGAAGAGGCAACCAAAAACCTGCATCCAGGTGCAATTCGATATGTCAGAGACAAAGTGATGTGAGACAAACTCAAGTTTTGGAAGTTGGGAAAGGACACTGTTCATAGACACTGTACATTATGTGGATGATAAGGAAATGAGACTTTACATAATGTGAATTATGAGAGCCCAGATGGGGTAATAATTCTTGCACCTGATCCATTGTGGTACTACCCTCAATGTAACCAGCATCCCGTGAATGTGCCCATGCCTACCAAGTGGAAAGCAGAGTAGTGGTAGCCAGTGCTGCCATCCTGCTGTTGCGGTACCCATGTTGTTCCACCAGTCTGGTATTCCAGGATCCAAAGGTGCAATCAGATTCATCAGCCTTGTAGTGTGCCTTTTCCAGTTCCATTGCCTGGCCTTCCTAGATGACATCATCCCACCTGTTTCCTGATTCATCACCTGGGATTTCTGATGATATCAGTCCAGCTGTTCCTTTCCTGTTCCAAGGTTCCATCTCCAAGATGACATCAATCTAGCAGTTTCCAGATGTCCATCCTGTCATTTCTGGAAGATTTCCACCCAGCTGTATCTGAAAAATGCTGACAGGGAGAGTCTTCAGCTGGAGATCCAGGTGCTGTTCCATTTTTTTTTTTTTTAATATAGTGTTTATTGAAGTTTCTACAAAACACCAGCTAGGATCATGGTAACAAAGCCAGATACAGATATACAAGAACTGGATACATGATCCCATCCCCCTCCCCCCAATACACCCCAAAATACCCCCCCGCACAGTCTTGAGGTTCATCAATCCAGAAATCCCAGGTATGTGAAGAAAGATCTAAATAGAATATAAAGTATGGAACGGGGCCCAAATCCTCTCATATTTAGGATTATTATTGTTAAGACTCGAAATGACCCTCTCTACTCGAAGGTTGGCTAACAGCTCGTTAAGCCATTCAGAATAAGAGACCGTATCTGAACTTTTCCAATATTAAAGTACTAATTTTTTAACTGACATGGAAATCAAAGCAATATAATATTTCCGTTTCTTAACTGAGATCCATGAATAATCCCCAAACAAACAAACCTCTGGAATAAATAGGTCTGTTAATCCAAGCAAGGGGTCGGTTTTACCCTTAATACTCTCCCATTGGGGGGTTATCTTAGGACATTCCCAGAAAATATGAAACAATGAACCCTCCACCTGCAAGCACCTCACACATTTATTAGAACTTAATAGCCCCTATTTGGCCAGTTTCTGCGGAGAGTGGTAGAGATTATGCAGGATATTAAACTGCATTAAGCGCAGCCTATCTTGTGTGACAAAACGGTGGCAATTCCTCCATATGGCCGACCAATATTTGTCCCAGCGTGGGAAAGAAACAGACCAAAATTCTGTGGGTCCAAACGGGTCTGGGAAACACCAGTCGTATAGGGTGTTATAGAAACATAGAAACATAGAAACATAGAAACATAGAAACATAGAATTTGACGGCAGATAAGGACCGCTTGGCCCACCCAGTCTGCCCATTTCCCTACCTACTGGATAAGCTGCAGATCCTAGTTAACCAGCAGCCTACTTCTTCCTACCCCCATCCCCAGAACTGCCTTATGACTATCCCATGCATGCTTGAATTCCACCACTGATTTTGACTCCACAACCTCCTTGAAGGCCGTTCCATGCATCCACAACCCTCTCTAGTAAAAATACTTCCTTAAATTACCTCATGCCCCCTCTATTTTCAAATTGTGCCCTCTTGTTCTTGCACACCTCTTTTTTGAAAGATGCTACCTCTTGGACTTTGTTGATTCCCTTGAGGTACTTGAACGCTTTTCTATCATGTCCCCCCTCTCCTTCTTTCCCCGAGGCTATATATTAAGCCCCTTAAGCTCTCTCTTATGTCTTCCGGTGCAGACCCTGCACCATTTAGTTGCCCTCCTCTGGACAGCTTCCATCCTGTCTATGTCTTTATGGAGATTGGGTCTCAGAACTGCACACAATACTCCAGATGGGGTCTCACCAGCTGTCTGTACAGAGGGATAATAACTTCCTGTTTTCTACTGGTGATGCCTCTCCCTATGCATCCCAGTATCCCCCCAGCCCTCCTTGCTGCCCTCTCACATTGCTTGCCCGTCTTTAGGTCATCTGATATGACTACCCCCAGGTCCCTTTCCATTTTTGTTGTTGTTAGTATCTCACCCCCCATTGTGTACTCTTCCCCTGGGTTTTTGTTTCCCAGGTGCATTACCTTGCACTTCTTAGCATTGAATCTAAGCTGCCATACATTTGACCATTCCTCTAACCTTGCAAGTCCTTTCTCATCCTTTCCACCCCACCCTGTGTATCAACTCTGTTGCAGATCTTAGTGTCATCTGCAAAGAGACATACTTTTCCTTCCAGTCCTTCTGCAATGTCGCTTATAAAGACATTGAAGAGGACCGGTCCTAATACTGAACCCTGCGGTACCCCACTAGTAACCCTCCTTTCTTCTGAGTGGACTCCATTTACTATTACTCTCTGTGTCCTATTCTCCAGCCAATTCTTTACCCAGGCTGTCATCTTGGGACCCACTCCCAGGCTGGCTAACTTGCATATTAATCTTTTGTGTGGGACTGTGTCAAATGCCTTGCTAAAGTCTAGGTAGGCCATGTCCACAGCCCCTCCCTGATCTACTACTTTGGTCACCCAGTAGATCATAGTTATATAGTTTGGAAATTGCCTTAGGGGAATAAGCTAAGGGGCCCAGATCCAATTGAAAGGAAAAATTGGAGAATAAAGGATAGCCATCTTCAAATTTTTTAATAAGGAGATGTCTGAGCTGCAAAACTTTGAAATATTCCATCTTTTGTAGTCTAAACTTCAAAATGAAACCGTCTATAGATAACCAACTTCCATCTTCCTTATGGAACGAAGATAGCTTACCTTCCCCCAATTTAGGTAGCCACAAAGGGGATAACATCTTACTGTCTATTTTAAAAGCAGGGGAGTTCCAAATCGATTGTGACGCATCTAAGCAATGTTTATTATATTTTAAAAATCCACACAACTGTGAATGAATTCTAATAGATGTTGCGATTGTGGTCTCTTTTAATTTTTTCAGCAGGGAAGATGTGTTAAGAAACAGTAATGTGGAAGGGGCTAACTTAACAGATCGAATCAGTTCCCGCTCTATTTGGAGCCAAGCTGGGACATATGTGGGAATCTCAGGATCCAGCCACTTGAGGTATTTGGCAGTGTTACAAGCCCAATAATACAAACTGAGGAATGGCAGTCGTAAGCCTCCCTTAGCTTTAGGTGCCACAAGCTTATGGTAGGCTAGTCTCTGCTTCTTTTTAGCCCAAATAAAATCCGTTATTAAACTTTGAGCTTTTTTGAACCAACCTCCAGATACGAAGATATGAAGTAATTGAAGGGGGTATAGTAGTCTCGGAAGAACATTCATCTTAATCAAATTTATTCTCCCCCATAAAGAAATGGGGAAGGTTGACCAGCAAGTTAAATTCTGGGACACCGTCAATAATATCACCTCCAGGTTTTTCTTAATAGTAAGTTGTGTATCTCTGGTTAATTTGACACCCAAATACCTCAAGGAGTCCCTGGACCACAATAGACCAAGGGCCGTAATATTATTCTTGAAAACTCTATGGTTTAGGGGGAATACAATAGACTTTCCAATGTTCAGCTTATAGTTCGATAATTTACTGAATTGCTCAATTATGTCCAGCATAGTGGGAATAGATGTTTCTGGATTAGATAACTGTAGGAGCAGGTCATCCGCATAAGCAGCCACTTTGAGTTCGGTACCTAAAATAGCAATCCCCTGGACCTTTGGACACAGGATTAATCTGCGGATTAATGGTTCCAAATAAAGATTAAAGAGCAAGGGGGAAAAGGGACATCCTTGCCTTGTACCCGAATATAAGGTAAAAGACTCAGAAAATGCCCCATTTCCAGAAATCCTGGCAGTGGGATTCTGATAAAGAGCTTTCACCCAGATCCGGAATTGTTGGGGAAAGATGAAGGCTTTTAAAGTTTGAAGCAAAAAATTCCAATTCACTCTGTCAAAAGCCTTCTCAGCGTCCAGGGACACCAACGCCACTGGAAAGGTGGCATCCCTGGAGGCCGAGAAGACATGTGTGAGAGTGCGAAGGTGATCTGCAGATGATCTGCCCTTCATGAAACCCACCTGTTGTGGACCTATGAGGCCAGGGAGAACTAAGCCAACCCTGTCCGCCAACATTTTTGGTTATAATTTTGATATCCTAGTTCAACAATGAGATGGGTCTATAGTTTTCCACACACTCTAAATTTTTACCAGCCTTCGGCAATAATACAATAAGTGCTTCAAAGAGAGTGGAATCAACCTGAATGCCGGATAGAATACATTGAAAAAGGGAAAGGAGATGTGGGGCGACTAGTTCTTTAAAATACTTATAAAAGTTAGAAGAAAAACCATCCATTCCCGGTGTTTTGTCAGAAGGGAGGCCTTGAATCACCTCCATAATTTCTGAGGTAGTAATAGGGGCTATCAACTTCCTACTCAGAGATTCTGAAAGATGGGGTAAGTGAGTTTCAGTCAAGTAGGAAGAAAGCATGGAGTCAGAGGGCGGATTGGGCATATCACCATCTAACTTTTTATAGTAATTGGCAGACTCTGAAACTATTTCTTGAGGGGAACATTTCAGGGCTCCATCCATAATGGAACGAATAGGGGATAAATCGGGCCGACTCGAATTGCTTAACAATTTGAGCCAACAATCTCCCGGCTTTCTCCCCCTGATCTATATAAGAGGCTTTCGTGCGAGGGATGGCAAATTCCGACTTTTCATTTAGTGTACTTATATAGGAATCCCTCAGTTTAGCCAGCTTTTGTTTAGCCTCATCCAAATGAGTCAGATGTGGATTAATTTCCAGCAGTCTAATTTGGATAAGTAATGCCTTCAGATTTTCCTCCTGCTTCCTCTTCCATGCAGAGGCCATCCCAATTAATATACCCTGAAGATATGCCTTGAAGGCACACCATAATACATCAGGCCTGATCCCTTGGGTACAATTCAACTCAAAGAATTGTATGATGTGTTCTTTAATACAGTCCCTATTTTTGGAGTTCTTAAGCAATTGGTCATTCAATTTCCATCTAGATTGACGCTTGGGAAGGGAGGTTAGAACCAATTTACATGACACCAGGGAATGATCAGAAGGGGGGCCGGGGTGAATGTCAGAGGCTGCTACACCAGGCAGTAGTGCCTGTGGTAATAACAAGTAAACAGGGGATATAAAAGTGTACTCCCTATTCTCAGGGTGAAGAACCCTCCATATATTGCACAAGCCCAGTCTGTCCATTAGGTCGTGTAATGCCCTCTGTGCTGGGGAAAGTATGCCTGAGCTAGAACCAGATAGGTCTTTAACCCAGTCCATCACTCAATTCCAGTCTCCCCCTAAGATTATAATGGCGGGCAATAAAGGGAGGATGGTATTGAGTAGACGCAAAAAGAAAAGAGGATTGTCCCTATTAGGACCATAAGTGCTACCCAACACAAATTCCATGGAGTACATAGTCCCCTTTACGAGTATATATCTGCCATGAGGGTCTCTAATTTCCTGCAAAACCTTAAATGGAATATTCCTGTTGATAAGAATTAAGACCCCACAACTCTGAGAAGTACTCTGAGCAGAGAAAACCTTCCCTATCTGCAAACGTCTCATCGAAATGGCTTCTGAGTCTAGCAAATGGGATTCTTGAATAAAGGCAATATTAGTATGCAAAATGTCCAGATGTTTCAAAATCTTATATTGTTTTGTTTTCTTACGGACCCCCTTGACATTCCAAGTCAAAAAACAAAGATCACTGGCCATCAGTCTTATCCAGTAGATAGAAGTAATACCAAATGGTAAGGAAAGCCAGAAGACAAACACACACACTGTTGGTTCCTGACTGTGCCCCTCCCCAACCCCCTTCCCACCGCCAATCCACCCTATTTCCCAATGTCCCCCAAAAAGTAACTAAAATAGTATCCCCACCCCTATACATTCTTAAATACCCCCAGCCCACCCCCCTGTTTTTCTTGTGCTTTGCTTAGCAGCTCTCCACAAAAATTGCCTTCCCTCTCCTGCCCTCCCACCTCCAAAATCTCTCCACTAAGCCCCTGTATAAAAATTAGTGGGAGGCAAGGAGCAACTCGATAGTATTCCTAACTGCAAAAAACTGTCTAACCTGACTGTTTACTCGATCCCAAGGAAACCTGCTCTTTTAGCCCCTTGTAAGCTTAACTACACCTTCCACCCATTCTATAATCCGCTTGATTCCTAATTGGCCCCCCTTATTTGAAACTCACACGAGTACCTAAATACTGGGTAGACCATTGCTCTTTCCCAGTGCTGTGACTCAAAAGAATATCCCTCCAAATATTCCTCGGAGTGAAGTAAGAGGCATAACCCCATTTGTTCCAGCAGCTCCTTCAATCGCGGAGCACCCTCGACTGCCGAGTCTATCAGCAAGTTAGGGTATAATCCTATAACAATACTCCATCAGGGAGAGAGGTTATATGAAGTAAAAATCAGCAATAACCCCCCTCCCCCGATAAAGGAGTTGTCGGAACGTTCGTTAGCAACCTCTCCCCGACTTTTTGATCGAAGGGTAGTGCTAAACAAATCAAGCTCCTCGGCTTGGTGATAATCGCACCCAAAACTAGCGCTGTACTCCCCTCATGTGGCATCCAACTACCATTGCCACATCTCTTATCCCTATTAAGTCCACTCTCCAGCCTTGAAGTGAAGGAAGACGGAAAAAGAAAAAAAAAAAACAGTGCAAGCCCCTCCGATATGACTGGTGTACCCCCCCACCTGTTTTCCATCCAACTGCTCCCTCACTGCAATGTTATCTTCCCTTTACATTCTTATACACGCCCACATCTGGGAGGGAACACCTACCCCTAACCAGATGTCCGATTCCAGGAAGGGGAGAAGAAGTAAGGGATTTAGCCACCAGAGTATAATCCTACCAAATTAATCCCTCAAGGAGAGGGGTTATACAAAATGAAGAGCAGGAACCTGCCCCCCAATAAAGGAGTTGTCGGAGCATTCATTAACACCCCTTCCCCAGCTATTCCATCAAAGTGAAGCACAAAACAAACCAGGCTCCTCGGCTTGGTAATAATCACCTCCAAAACTAGTGCTATGCTCCCCTTGTATGGCAACCAGCTGCAACTGTCCCTTCTCTTATCCCATATAAGTCCACCCTCCGGTCTGAAAGAAAAGGAAAATGAAGAAAAAAACCCCAACAAACTCCAAACAAAAGAAATCCACAGAGAGCTTCAGTGAAAAAATAAAGTCCAGGCTCCTCCGCTAACACAACTGTACCCCCCCAACTGTCTTCCATCCAACCACTCCCTCGCTACCAAATTATCCTCCCTGTGAACTCTTATACGTGCCCACGTCTAGGAGGGAACCTTTGCCCCTAGCCAATCATCTGAATCAGGAGGGGAAAAAAGTAAGGAATTGAACCAAAACAGATTAGTATTCCTGGTACCTACAGTAAACGAGGCCTAGCCCAAACTGAACTATGGACAAAAATTATCCATGGGGACATCCTTTTTATATTTCCCATCTATAAATCCCTCACCAGATCCCTGAGGCTTGCCATGAGTAATTCAGCTAACCCTGCAAACACGGCCCCAGACTATTATCCCCTATTGAATCCAACATTAATCTTATAATAACATTAACAGTAACAAAGATTGAATCAACAGAGAACACCAAAAATACAACAATAACATTATATTGTCCAGTATAGACCTCCCCGGTCTAGTCTTCTCTGATGATGCACCATACAGCCGATCTTAACTCCTGCACTCAGGATAGAATTTTGCAGTGACACCCAGCACATCCTCAAGTGTCTCTAAATAAATCAGGCATAGCAGTCTTAAGGCCTGTAGTTGCTGATTCCACATCATCATACAAGTGCCACTGACCCGAGAACTGTACCTGCAATTTAGCAGGGTATTGCACCCTAAATTTAAGACCGGCGGTGATCAGCTTAGTGACCAAGGGGTGGAAGGTGGACCTCCGTTGCCGTACTGTGAGTGGTAAGTCCTGGGCAACTCTGATTTTTAACCCTTCCCATTGTAATTCCTGTATGGCCCATACTTTAGCAAAAAAATGCTGCTTCTCCAAAAAATTTAAGAAGCGGAAGATTAATGGACGAGGAGGAGCCCCGATAGGAGGTTTTGGCCTCAGCGCTCTATGGGCCCGCTCTATAATGTAGCAGGGACTGTAGGGAGAGGGCCCTACAGCTTTCTCCATGAACTTCTGTACAAATAAAACAGGATCCTGCCCTTCTTCCAGCTCATGGAGACCGATTATCACCCCGTTGTTCCTGTGACTATGACCCTCTAGGTCTTCCAATTTCTGCTCCATTTTGGTGATCTTTTGCTTGACTTGGACCAGCTCAGGCTCCTGCTTCTCTACTCTTCTTTCCAGTGAGGTGAGACGGGCCTCAGAATCCGATGTCCTCAAAGCTATGTCTTCTATAGCCTGAGAGATGGTTTTAATCTCAGAAGAAAGATTTTTCACCTCCTCTTGAAACGGCCGAAACTCGGCTAAGAAGCTGGCTAGCGTTAGGGGCTCTTGATCGGGATTCTGTTGTGCTGATGCCTGTGCGGTGGTCAAAGCATTAGCACGTGGCTTCTTTGGGGCCTTCTTAGGGGTGCTGGAGGCGTGTGTTTAGGCTGTAGCTTCTGCATATCAACCTCCATCCTCCCAAAACTTCACCAGCGCAGATCTGCAGAGCTTCCCACACCACTAGGTTACCTTTGCTAAGTTCACAGCTTTATTTTTCAAACAGAAAAATGGGAAAATAGTGGTGGTGAGCAGGAGAGGTTAGAAAAGGCATCTTCTTAGGCTCACTGCATCACGTGACCCGTGCTGTTCCATTTTTTTTGTTCTTCAAGGGACTGGTAAGTCCAGACTTTTCTTACATTATTGACATTGCAATACACATCCTACACCTGGCAAACTACAGACTGTTGAACTGTTCACAAAGTCTCTTCCCTTTGGGACTACAGGATGTCAAGAACTGTGCTTCACCGGGCTCTGGCCCAGGAGAGACTCTTTCATGGTCCCTGCCTTTGGGCACTGTTGTCACTAGTTGGGACATTTAGGGCCTTCCATCCCCAAAAGGTGTCTTGTGCATAATGTTGATGTTTTCTACTGTTTTCTACTTTTCTATTTTTTCTAAAAAAAATATTTTGAGGGATTCTCCAGTGTTTTGATGGTAAGGGTAATGGTTATGTACTGTGTTTGCAGATTTGGGGTGTGTTTTTGTCTTTTCTCTTTCAGGTGGATCCTGATGAAGAAAGAAGAGAAGACGAGAAGAGGATCAGAGGGACTCATCAGAGTTCCTCTGTGCTTTAAAGTGTTTTTTAAAGTACTGTGTAGTTGTTAACATGTGTTTAACCTTTTCCTTCTACAGATGTATCTGTGGGTGAGTGTGGGAGTGTAAGGCTTGTGAATAGTGTCAGCTCCAGTGTTGGTTTGCAGGTGTCCAGGGATGGGAGAGGTTCCCCTGTTTGGGTAGGTTTATTTTGGCTAGATAGGTTTTCCCTAGAGGGCTAGGGGGATAGACAGACTGTGGTCCTGACCTGCAGTAGGGGCCACAGTGCTGGTTTATTAGGGCTGTGCTCTGGGCAATTTTTCCAGAGTCACTGGTTTCTGTAGTAAGATCATTGTGTAGGAGCTGATGCATCAGCCAATGGCCTCTGGGCCCTTAGTGTTGCCTGCTTGTGCTTGGCATTTGGTAATAGAGTGCCTGGTCACCCCTCTCCATAGGTAGCACATAGGGTAGGATGGCCTAGTGCCTGGTAGGCAATGACTGGGGACAGTCAATTTCCTGGATGAGAGTGGGCATAACCCCCTTGTTTCCAGGAATTACTAGAATCCCACTTAGAATCAGTGGTAGGCAGGGACAGGCAGCTTGTGAAATGCCAGTTAAACTGGATTTCACACTGTCATTCTCTGGTTTCAGTCTCAGCTAAGCTAGAGGATGATGTAATCATAAAACTGTCACAGCAGCATAAGCTACACTGGAATGCTAGCTGGGGAGAGTGAGATAGAATATTGAGTTAGAATTCAGTAGTCTGTAGAGTGGAGAGTAGGAGGAAGCTGGTGCCTGGGCAGCTCCTCAGTTTTAGCTGTGACAGAGAACTACCTCCATAGTTTGGGTAGTTTGTTCTCGTTCTAGAAGAAAAACAAAGTAGACCAGAGAATGAAATGGTAGAGACCGTTCCTAGAGGGTTTTCCAGTGCCCCTTCCCTGGAGGGATGGGGGAAATTCCAGGATTCAGGAGCAATCACATTCTTGGACTGTGTTGAATCTGCCTAAGATTCACCTGCTCTGTGAGTACCCAAGACATTTGTGTGGAAAAAGCCCTGGGGCACCTGCATTCCTGTGGTGAGTTTTTCTCTGACAAAGGGACTCTCTCACCAAGACTGTTTCTGTTTAAAAGTGTCTGCCTACAATGGGGTCTGGAGAGAGACTTGCCAAGTACAGAACTTTTAATTCATGTCTGATTTAAAAATGTCTGCTAAAGTGGGGGTCTAGTGAAGAGACATTGCCAATTAGAGAACGTTTAACTTCATGACACTTCAGAGGTGTGTAAAGTAGTATGTTAAATGTGAAAGACATTTCAAGATAGCATCTACATGTTTTCTGAGAAGGGTGTTATTAACCAGATGAATGGATGAGTATAAATTTGGAAGCAAAAGGTGGGAAACCCCCATCTGGAGTAACCATGTTTACCTCTCCAGGTTCAGTTTGGGCACCTTTGTTTTCTCTCAGTGCATTTGGCCAGTGCCTGAGGAAAACAGTTTACCCAGATGTGGGTTTTGGATTTTCTGTGAGACTGTATGTGCTCTTTGGTGGTTGAGGGTGCCACCAGTAATTCCTCATGAAATATGGGAAAGTCTCCTAGTACTGACTGAGGGTGCCAAGTCAAGGGAAGCGTACCAGTTCTGGCCGTGTGAGCCAATTTCCATTCAGAACCAGAGATTGTTCACTGTTTCCATTTCATTCAGAACCTGAGGGTTCGCTGTGTGTGTGCTCTGTAACTTAGTCATCTGCATTACCAGTGGGAGTAGCCCTGTGAGGGTTCATCTTCGCTTTGTGATTATTCTCTGTGTATGTGAATAAAAGCCACACTCTAGAATCCCAGCCTGGTTTGGACAGTGCTGATATTGCTTTCACTATGTCTGTCTGGATTTACTTGGGTGCCCTTGACCAGAAGTACAAACCTAGCATAATGCAGAACAAATGTTTTCTCCCAGGGCCCCAGGTTGAAGGCCATGATAAACGGTCCCCCCAGGTGTGAGCCAGGTAGTTGCCACACTTGGGTTGCTTGTCTGAGGATGGCAGGCTCCGAAGTAGAAGTATTGTTAAACAGAACTGTTGTAGTGACAACCCCCATCCCTCTCATTGGCACCATGTGTGAGAGGAGCAGGCCTGCTAGTTGAACAAGGGGGGCTGGTGGGGGTGGGTTACACATATAGGGTGATACATTGCAGGATCCTCTTTTGAGCCCTTTTTATGAATTGATACAACAATTGCACCAGCCCATGAGTCTGGTATATAGTTATTCCAGACACATTCATTAAAAAAGGGGACCAGGTAATCTGCCCAGTCTTCAGCGGAACATAAAAAGACTTCCTTCAGAATTTTATCCAGACCTGAGGCTTTATTATGTTTGAGGCTCAATATTGCTTTAATAATAATAATAATAATAATAATAATAATAATAATAATCTTTATTTCTATAGTACAATTCAAAAAATCAAAGTGCTGTACAAATTTATCCATAAAAACACATTAAAACCAATAAAATAATAAAAAAAAATACAATTCCAGACTTCATACCAATATACTTTAAAACAGATTATTATATTGTATAGAGTCCCCAAATGCAAGATGGAACAGATGGGTCTTTAAGACCATCTTAAAGCTCTCCATAGTCTAGCACTCTTGAATCTGATGAAGGAGAAATTTCCACAGGGTAGGGGCCATGTACATAAAAGCTCGCAACCCAGAGGTTTTCATCCATACCCTGAGAACCTCTAGTAACCCCTCATCGGCTGAGTGGAGTGGTTGGCCAGGGCAGTAAGGATTCAGGAACTCTTGCAGGTAACCTGAACCCTGTCTGTGTAGGGCCTTGTAGGTCAAAAGACCGACCATGAAGGTGATCAACCACTGTATAGGCAGCCAGTGCAGTTCACGCAGCACAGGAGAGATGTGGCTCGAATGAGAAACCCCCATCAACAGCTGTGCTGCTGTGTTCTGCACTAGCTGCAAGTGGCAGATATCAACCCCCAGAAGCCCTAGGTAAAGGGAGTTACAGTAGTCCCGGTGTGAGGTCACAAAGGTATGAAGCAACATTGGAAGGTCGATAGACGTAATGAGATGCTTAACCCAGGCGATGTTCCTCAGATGATAAAAACAGGACCTGACTACTGCCAACACCTGTGAATGCAATGTCAGCCCATCGTCAAGAATCACTTCCAAGTTTTGCACCCATTCAGAGGAAGGCAGCTGGTTACCCCTGAGCCAGAGCCCTGAGGGAGACCCTGCCACTGACCCCTCTATCCGGTGACCTGGATCCACCACCAACACCTCAGTCTTTTTGGAATTCAACTTCAGCCAGCTGGTCTTCATCCAGTCCTGGATTTCTGTGAGGCAGCTCTTAAAGACTGAGACAGCACTATCCTGGTCGGGCAGAAAAGACAGGTAGATCTGGGTATCATCTGCATAACAGTGAAACCTCAGTCCAAACCATCTCACAATGACTCCCAATGGCAGCATATACACTGACAAACAACACTGGGGACAGCACGGAGCCCTGAGGGACCCGACATGGCAGAAAGAATGAGTCTGAGGAATACATCCAAGATGCCACCTTCTGGGATCTGCCAGTGAGGAAAGATTGAAACCATCTGAGGAATGTCTCTGACAGGCCACAGATAACCCTCATTTGCTCCAACAATTCCCCATGGTCCACGGTGTCAAAGGCTGAAGAGGGATCAAGAAGCACCAAGATGGAACAGTGCTTCTGATCTCTTGCCATCAGGAGATCATTGAGCACCCAAATCAGAGCAGTCTCAGTTTTGTGCCTCTTCCGAAAACCAGACTGGAGAGGATCATAGATATCATGGATGGTAAGATGGTTCTCCAGCTGCAGCGAAACTACTTTCTCAACCACCTTCCCTACAAAGAGAAGGTTA
The DNA here is from genome assembly GCA_016271365.2 of Neoceratodus forsteri. Taxonomy (NCBI): domain Eukaryota; kingdom Metazoa; phylum Chordata; order Ceratodontiformes; family Ceratodontidae; genus Neoceratodus; species Neoceratodus forsteri. The sequence goes on from CM057452.1 coordinate 947,669,110, forward strand.
GAGACTGGACTGTAGTTACCAGGACAGTTTGGGTCAAGAGAAGCTTTCTTACTCACTACCGCCTCCTTCAGGGAGTTTGGGAACTCACCTAACTCTAAAGAGCACCAAACAATTGCTGGCAGGACAGGGCCAATGGTATCCACACACCTCATTAAGAGGCTTGTTGGGCCCGGGTCCAAACTACAGCAAGTTGGCTGCATGCTCTGGACAATCCAAATGATAACCATGATCTCTGGCCAGTCAAAAGATGCCCAAGAAAACTGAGGAGTAGTAACCAAGCACTGATGACCACCAACCCATATACAGCAAGCTAATCAGAGCTCAGTCCTGATGGTGGGCACCTTATCAGCAAAGAATCTAGCAAACTTGTCACACTTACCTTGTGAAAATGCACTTCAAACTTGCAGACAGGTTGGATTGCACAACCTGTGCATAGTTCTAAAGAGCTGAGCTGGTCGATTCTGAGCTGCAGCAATCTCCCCGGAGAGGAACTCCGCCTTCTTATGAGTGATTGCTGATTGATAGTCCCGATAATGTTCCTTCAATCTAAGGCAGTCAGCATCAAGGGCAGATTTCCACCAGCACTGCTCTAACCTTCATCCAACCCATCTCATCTCTCTCAAGGTCTCATCAAACCAAGGGGACTGCGGGTGAAGACAAAGAGGACTAACATGGACAGAAGCGATAGAGTCCAGAGCTCTTGTCACGGCCTTATTACAGGCTTGAACCAGGCTCTCTGGACCATCACTTGCACCCGGCAATCCCGATAGGTCTAATACCACCAAAAGGCCATGATGGGTCACATCCCTCAAAGGGCAGTATCTGACCATCTCCACAGGGGCAGGCCTATGGGGGGGAGCTTGTAGATTGAACCTTATAGTGTGGTGATCAGACCATCCAACTGGTTCCTCCACCAAGTCGGAGATCTCCATCACCAGGAGGAAAACCAAGTTGATTGAGTGACCTTGATTATGGGTTGCAGAGGCAACTACCTGTGTGAAGCCCAATGAATTCATAAGTTGGGGGGAACAACGTCTTGTTTTGAAAAGTGAACATTATGAATCTTAATGTCTCTCTTATCCAAAATGTTCCATACCCTTTCCAGACTTGGATCGTATAACATGTTACCATAGAACTCTACCCATCTTTTAGGTTCAACATGATGGACCAAATCACCAATCCAACCCTTACACCCTTTGGCAACTAAAGTCCAGAAAGTTTTGGTATCATTATTTTCTACCGCTACATGCATTCTGCCCCATTGTTGTTGACTGAAAAGTTGTTTTTTTTTCTTTATTAAAAGCCTATATTGTTTCTTTGCTGCCTTAAGTTCAATTGCACTATTCTGGTCTGCTATTGTTTTGGCTTTTCTAGATGTTTTGCACAAGAGTCTTTTCTGTAGTTTACAATCATTATTAAACCATCCAGCTGAGAATTCCGAATTAAGAGTTACGGTTTTATATAATTTGGCCTCAAGAATGTTAAAACAAAATTGAAAATTTCCATAAATCTGGTAGGGATCAGAAATGGTACAGTCCCAAGAATTTGTAAATAAAGAGATTAAAGTTATCACACCTTCTTTCAACCTCCATGTCCATTTCAATTTTCTTGAGTATCTAATTATGATAGGAGTTGGCCTTGGGCAAATCACCTGCTCTGGTCTTACCGTTTTACACAAAATAATCAGAAAATGATCACTTTCAACTCTGTTCACAACAGCAAGATCCTCCCAAAAATTTGGGGGGCCCTGCCAAAGGGCTACATCAATAACCGAGGATCCAATATTAGAAAAATAAGAAGGAGAGCCAGTGCTATCACCCTGGGTTCTACTATTTAAATGTTAGATCAAGTTGTCATTCATAAATGTTATTACTTTGCAACCATTATAATTATATGTAAAGTCAGATGTAACTCTTTTTATTCTATCAGTATTTGGAACATATTCCCCAAAATTGAGTTGTCACATAGATCATCAAATAAGCCTATTCTGGCATTAAAGTCTCCAATAAGTAAAAGAGAAGCACTGGGATGGTCCAATTTGGCAGCTCTGATTGAATTGATTAATCTAGCCCAGATGTCATTTAGGAGTTTTCTATTTCTTAATGGTGGAATGTAACAATTAAACAAGAGCAGTGATAGCTCTGAGATGCCAACAGTATCTCCAGAAAATTTTGATCAGAGATCACTCTTTTAACATCAGAAAAAACCTGTTTTGATAAAAGTTAATAAGCAACCAGTATGGTGGCCCACTGTACCAGACTTACAGCCTTGGATGTGTATCAGAGTATAACCATTTATATCTAGATCATCCTCTTGCTTATGTCAGGACTCTTATAGGCAAACAAGATAAAAGGAGCAAATATAATCAAGCCAGTCCCTATCCTGCAATTTTGACCTAAAACCTACAATGTTCCATGTTATTAAAAATAATTCATTATTATCCATAGAGGCAGATGTCAGATTTTCCATGGGTGCCTCCATACTTACATCCCCCTTATTATCATTGGGATGATTCCTTAATTATATTAGGTCAAACCCAGGGGAGAACTGAGAAAGTCAATCATCATACCCTGCTATGGCCATAAATCTATTTGAAATTGGTACTGCACATGAGTTTCTCATATTGTGATTAGGGGAATTACCCTTAATTACTTCAAATCAAATCAAATCACTCTTTATTTGTATAAGGCGCCTTTCTTAAACCAAGGCACCTGTACAATATTACATACAACAATAAATAGTTAAAACAACATTAAAATTTTCAAAAATCATTATAGGCTTTACTAAAAAGGTAGGTTTTCAAAGCTCCTTTAAAACTTTGGACAGTCGGGCCGTTTCGCACCTGATGAGGTAGAGAATTCCACAGGGTTGGGGCCATGAAACTAAAAGATCTGGCCACTGAAGTTTTTAGGTGAACCCTAGGAATCTCTAGCAATCCCTCGTCAGTGGATCGGAGAGAGTGGGGGGGACAGTAGGGATATAGGAGATCTTTCAGGTAAGCAGGTCCCTGATCGTGTAGGGCCTTATAGGTCAGCAAACCGACCTTGAAGCTGATTCACCAGCAAACTGGCAGCCAGTGCAGTCCGCGGAGCACGGGCATTATATGACTGGACCTAGAAGAACCAGTCAACAGCCTGGCTACCACATTCTGCACTAGCTGCAGGCGGCAAATCTCAACCCCCGGTAGCCGAAGGTAAAGGGCATTGCAGTAGTCAAGGTGGGAGGTAACGAAAGCATGGACCAAAGTAGGAAGATCATTTGGAGAAACCAGGTGCTTCACCCGGGTGATGTTCCTCAGATGGTAAAAAGAGGTTTTGACAACCACTGACACCTGAGATTTAAATGTCAGACAGTCATCAAACACAACGCCCAGGTTCCGCACCTGGTTTGAGGTAGTCAGCTGGACACCCCCAAGCCATAAACCCGAGGGCGATCCAGCTAACAAACCCGCCTCCCAGTGACCCTGGTCCACAACCAACACCTCAGTTTTTTCCGGGTTCAACCACAACCAACTCACATTCATCCAGTCTTGGATTTCAGCAAGACAGTTGTTAAAGACCGAAATGGCAGCATCCTGACCAGGCACAAAGGACATGTACAGCTGGGTATCATCTGCATAGCAGTGAAAGCCCAGACCATACTGCCTAATAATTGCTCCTAACGGCGGCATATAGACTGCAAACAACATGGGTGCCAAAATGGAACCCTGCGGTACCCCGCAGGATAGGGAGACTGATGCCGAGGATAAAATCCCGGGCACCACCCTCTGAGTCTTACCCTCGAGGTAAGATAGAAACCAGCTGAGGACTGTATCAGACAGTCCACAGATAGATTGCAAATGTTCCAATAGCACACTATGGTCCACAGTGTCAAATGCTGCAGAGAGATCAAGAAGGACCAAGATGGAACAGGTCCTTCGATCTCTCGCTATTAGTAGTAGTAGTAAAATTTTATTTATACAGAAAATTATGCCATTAGGGGTACAAGATCCCTATTTACAAGGCATACCTGTTCAGTAACAAAATAAATAAACACAGTAAACAAATACACATTACAAATACAATTCTCATACATTCAAATACATGCATTCTTTCTTTGTTTTAAACAGCCAAACATCATAAATGTTGGCAATCAAACTTTACCTATCACATAAACATTTAAAACGCAGCTCATGTTTCACTGCAGTCTTATATTCTATAAAAGACAGGTTTGGGTCCCTGGGGAGCCTATTCCAACTTGTTGAGACTTTGTACTGAAAAGTCATTGTGCTATATCTATTTTTATTTTGGAATTAGAAAATCTCTTGCTCCTGTTTTTCGTAAGTTTAGTCCATGATCTGTTTTTTAAGTTTACTTATTAAATGATTTTGTAACTTATTTTATGTAATCCTTTTATCTGTGTTAACCAATAGGCCTCTGCCCTCTGTTCTAGTGAATTCATCCCAACTCTGTATACATATCACAGTGATGGGTACCAAGATCACATTTTAACACAAATCTGGCTAATTTATTGTATAAAACATCCAGACTGTGTACCTGTTTTTTTAAGGTGTGTCTATAAATATGGCTACCATAATCAATCACTGGAAGGAGTAATTGATTTACTATGCTTAGTCGCATTTCCCTTGTTAAGCAGTGTGATATGCATATCATTACCCCTAATTTAGAGTTCGTTTTATTTATAAGTTCAGTCATGTGTTGTACGAAATTCAATTCCTGATCAATTATGACCCCCAAATATTTATAAGACTGAGTTTGCTCTAATATTTTTCCATCCTGTGTCTTGATTATCAGGTTGGGAACTGCTCTATCCTTTTTCTCTAACCCAAAATACATAGTCTGGGTTTTTCTATTATTAATCAATAATCCAAGCTTTGTAAAATATTTTGCATGGTTAGGAAATCTTCCTGTAGTTTTTGTTCTAAATCACCCACATTATTACCTGATGCAATCAGGACTGTGTCGTCCGCATAAAGTCTTATTTGTGAACATTTTATTAATCCTGGTAGATCGTTTAAATATACTAGAAACAAGAGTGGACCCAAGATTGATCCCTGGGGTATCCCTCTGGTAACAGTACCCATGCTAGAACTAAGTCCATTTACCATTACAAATTGAGATCTATCTTCTAGGTATGATCTAAACCAACCACATGGTTCATCATCCACTCCCAAGTGTCCCAATCTCTCAATCAGTACACTATGACTTACTAAATCAAACGCCTTTGATAGGTCCACGTATACCGCACCCACTGATCTCCCCTCTCCCAAAGGAGTGGAAACTAAGTCCAGGAAATCGGTGAGTGCGGTGGCCGTCAGGACCTACCCATCTGAAACCTGACTGAAAAGGGGTAATTTTTTGATATTTTTCCAGATATGTTATTAGTTGCCCATGAACTATCCTCTCCAGCATTTTGGAGACTATTGATAGTAAAGCTATTGGGCGATAATTTGAAGTGCCCAACACATCACCTCCTTGTAGATTGGGATTACTTTTAGCCTTTTCCATAGTGTAGGATATAATCCCTCCTTTAAGCTCCAGTTAAAAATTTCCTTTAATACTGGAGATATCACTTGGGCAGCTTCCTTTAGTAATCTGTTTTCTATTTTATCAGGACCACAAGCTTTATTTATTTTTAAGTTCCTTATTAGTTTACTTACTTCAGATGTGGTCACTATCTTAAAACAAAACTTTGGAAACTGGTATTCCTTACCATTTTCAATATCAATTTTTCGGTCCTCTGACTGTACATTTTCCAAGTGTATTACTGTACCTAAATTTAAGTCTGGTAGCTCAATAAATTATTTGTTTAAATGTTCCGTAATATGTTCAGCTTCCAAAATTTTTCCATTATAATTCAATTTTGTTTCCAATTTATTTTTAACAGGGTTTGCTAGATTTTTTATCAGGGACCAATATTTTCGGGGATCATTTGCTTCCTTAATCCTTTGTTTAAAGTAAAAGGCCTTGGATTTTCTTATTTCCTGAACCACTCTGTTCCTTATCTTTTTATAACTTTCCCACACATCAGGTTTCAGGGTTTTATTTGCTTTTCCATAGTCGATTTTTGATCTAATTAGTTTCCTTATGGTTACGGTCACCCAGGGTAAGTGATTCTGTTTTGATTAACTTTTTCCAGGGAGCAAATTTATCACATGCCTCATTAAACATGGTTGTAAATTCTTGAATAGCTAAGTTCAGGTCGGAAATTGGAAAACCCTATGCCATGGTAGTCCCTGTAAATACTCACAAAACAACTGTTTATTAAATTGTGCATAATTCCTTTATATTCAACGGTGTTTTAATTTTGTAACCTTCTTTAATTCCAGATTAATTGTACATCTTATTACATTATGGTCCCCAAATTTGGTTCCCCAACACCTTTATTTATTATTACCAATTCTGATAAACGAAACATAGATCTAATATATTCCTGCTACTAGTTAGTTTCCCTTTCCTTGTGGGTAAATCAATAATTTGTAACAAGTTCAAACATCTCATTGAGTTTTCCAAGACCCGACCTCTTGGGCATCCCCAAGCAGCATTAAAGTCGCCCATTATCACAACATTTGTTTGGCCCAAGTAATTCATAATAGAGTGGGAAAACTGTTCAAAGTGCTTCGTATTTATCTTCGGTGGTGAATAGACAGCTCCAACAATCAGATTTTCTGTCTGGAATTTTAGTAATAAACATTCAATCCCTTCTATTTTTCCAGAATAGATAATCTCAGAGGGACCTAAATTATACCTAACATAGATTAAGACCCCCCTCGTGTCCCACGGTCCTGTCTGAAACAATAGAAATCATGGAGTTCAATTTCTGTCTGAGGAATTACTTTTGTTAACCAAGTCTCTGTTAAAATGACTATGTCAGGACTTTCCAATTCGACCCAGGCTCTAAGGAGGTCCATTTTCTTAACTAAACTTCTAGCATTATCTAATATAATCTTAATGGCCCCTTCCCTTGGCCCTGGGTTCAATTCTATGTCCCCACTTAATACTAAAGAGATCAAAACAGCCTGATCAATTGAAGAAACTTTACCACAATAAACTGGCCTAAAAGAGTTTAAAATTTGCTGTCTCACCATCTTAAAGTGATTTCTCCCTCTCGTTAACTTGTTTATACTTAAGTTATTCTTATTTAATTGGCTAAATTTTAAAGATAAACTGTTTCTGTTCTCTGTATCTCTTGGTGTAACTGAGCCATAATATAACATAAAACATGTCATGGATAACAGTATTACCAGTACTTTAGTAATAATACCCTTCATCTTGTAAACAAAGAAATACAGCTCAATTTAGAAACTCAGTATATTCACTCTACTACAACTAATTTACTTATCACTTTTGAAATTTACTGTTGAGTGGTTTAAACTAAAGCTCTTAATGATGTTTTAAGCCAGAAACAAATCATTTACCAGACTTAGTACTAAAGTTTTCTAAAATTCGTTTCAGCTTTTAATCAAACTACAAGCTAAGTATTTGAAAAATGTTTTTGTTACTGAGTGGCACTTTCATACTCTTGTTTCATGTCGGCATCGCTTGAACAGCGTAAGCTTTATATGGTGCAGCCCCTCCTCCTTCAGTAACGTGTTTAGTCAATTTCAGTTCCGCGTTCTTCTCCGAGGGCTCGGGGAGTCAATAGGCACTGGGGTTACAAATCTGTAGCTTTTTACCCCTCGCAAGGACACAGAAACAGCAGGCAGTTCTTAAATTATGCTGGGCAGCAGCATGGATGTCTCAAAAGCCTCAGCATTACCTGGTTAGCTCAAAAACAGCGCAAGCTTTATATGGTGCAGCCCCTCCTCCTTCAGTGACATGTTTAGTCAATTTCAGTTCCGCGTTCTTCTCCGAGGGCTCGGGGAGTCAATAGGCACTGGGGTTACAATTCTGTAGCTTTTTACCCCTCGCAAGGACATTAGGAGATCATTTAGTACCCGAACAAGTGCTGTCTCGGTACTATGCCTTTTCCTAAATCCAGACTGGAGAGAATCATAGACATTGTGGCTGGTCAAATGTTCATCCAACTGTGATGCAACCATCTTCTCAATAACTTTACCCACAAAGGGTAAGTTAGAGACAGGCCTGTAGTTTGCCAGACAGTCCGGGTCCAAGGAGGACTTCTTAGGAAGGGGCTGGACCACAGCATCCTTGAGAGGATTTGGAAAAATTCCCCTCTCCAAGGACCTCCAGACTATCTCAGCAAGGACGGGGCCAATTTTATCCACCCAACCCACTAAGAGATGTGTGGGGCCCGGGTCCAAACCACAGTTGGTCGGACGCAGTAATTGGATGATCATCATAATGTCACTGATTGTGGAGAGGCTGAAGTCAGATCACACAAACTGGGTGTCCGACATCTCCTGCCGACCATCACAACTCCCATTGGAGAGGGTCAAGCGGACATCAGATCTGATTTTGGTAACCTTATCTGCAAAGAACAGAGCAAACTCCTCACACTGTTCTTGAGAGAAAGCTCTTCTGGGCTGAAGACAGATTGTATTGCACAATCTGTCCACAGTCCGGAAGAGTAGAGCTGGTCTATTCTGTGCAGCCGCAATCTCTCTGGACAGGAATTCTGCCTTCTTATGAGAGATTGCGGATTGATAGACCACATAGTGGTCCATCAAACTAAGTTTGTCACCATCCAGACCCGACCTCTGCCAGCACCTCTCCAACCTTTGTCCAACTCTCCTTAACTCCCTCAGAGTCTCATCGAACCAAGGAGACCTGGGGCAAAGAGTGAGAGGACAAACACGAACAGGAGAAATGGAATCCAGGGCCCCTACCACTGCCTTATTATAGGCTAGTACCAGCTCTCCTGGATCCATGCAATCTCTCGGTAAGCCCGATAGGTCCAGCACCGCCATCAGGTCATCTGGGTAAACACCCCTTAAAGGGTGGTACCGGACCATTTCCATAGGGGCTGACCTACTAGGGGTGGCCTCAAAACTGAACCCAATGGAGTGATGGTCTGACCATCCGACTGGTTCCACCACCAAGTCAGATATCTCCATCCCCAGAAGGAACACCAAATCCAATGCATGACCACCAATGTGGGTCGAGGAGGAAATAACCTGTGTGAAGCCCAGTGAAATCATTAACTGGAGAAGTCTTGACCAAAATCAGAGAGGTTCATCATCGACCCAGGCATTGAAGTCCCCAGGGCAACCATCTGGGGACCCCAATGTCAGATCGACAACGAAGTCTATGCTTGTTCCATGAGAAAACATTCTCGTCACCTGGTGGGCGGTATCTTGAGAAGTATCCTCGCCCCCACACCCTCGCCTAAGATACATTCAAAAGTTTGGTAGTTCCCACTGGTACCTCCACTAGGCCCAGTTCTGATCTAAAACAGATAGCAACACCCCGCCTCTATGATCACCCTCAGTGGTGTATCACTGAGTACCCGGCTGGAACTGCTGCCACCAAAACTGGTCCAGCATTCTCATCCAGCCAAGTCTCAGTGATGCACGCCAGGTCAGATGACCCAACAAAATCAGCTATAATAGCCGTCTTGTTTTTAATAGACCTGGCGTTGCACAACACCGCTCGAGTAGGATGAGCCTCTGAGGATGACCGTGCTATCTGCTGACTATAGTCAGAACCGTTGGGTATGGGCACCAGACAGGGAGGACCCCTTTCCTGGGCCCATTTCGCCCCAGGGCATCTCCTTGTCTCCACTATCCCTATCCGCTCACTCCTTTCCATTCCCCCTTCAGAACCAGCCCTCATCCTCCTCCTTCTTCCAACAATTCCCAGAGCCCTACACCGTCTATAGACCTCTGGCGGAAGGGGGGGACAAGAAAAGGATGAAGGTCCCTGAGCCTGGAGGGGAAATAATACCCGACTGTCCTTGTGTTATCCCAACACATAATTAACACAACAAATAAATAATCCTAATTAAAAATTAACCCACCTCTTAAAGCTTAAATAAATACAAAGCCCTTTATAATAAAAATAAAATATAATATAAGGAAACCAACAGACCTCAAACTATTGATTTAAGGGCTCTCACCCCCTAAACCCAAACAAAAAATATAATCAGATACAACAAAACACTAACTAAATTCCCCCTTCCCACCCATTCCTCTCATCACTGGGGAAGAGAGGTAAAATAATATACATTAAAGTAATTAATTAATTAATTAATTAATTCCCTCCCCACCCAGTTCTCTCACCACTGGGGAGAGAGGAAAATACTCAAACTATAAATCTAATGAACAAGTAAATAACTGGATACAGAGTCCTCTCACCACCCAAATATCCAGACAATAATAAAAAAAAAAATATTTCAAACCAATTCCTTTAATCCAAACTAAATATCTATAACTTAGAAAGGGCTAAAGTCTGAAATCAAATGTTCAACACAGTTTCACCAAGCTCTAGGTTGGCCAGTAACCAGACCACCCCTCTCACAGGTGAGGACCAGTTCAATACTGCAGACCGCTCTTACTAAGCTCAAAATAAGTCAGAACTTGTCTCTCCAAAAAATAATAATTCAGGTTTCCAAATGAGCTCTCACTTTCACTTGAAAAGCAGCAGACCTCAAGCAGAAGTCTTATATTCAAAGTACATAGGAGCAGACTGCAATTAAAGTTCCCTGTGCAAACCCACAGAGCAGGGAAAAATCCAAAATATCCAACTAAAATTAAAAAAAAACTCACGATTGGAAGCAGATACAATGGAGCAGAGGAAATCAATCCAGGATACCCAGAGGTTAAATGTTGGATTCCTTCTCACAGTCAGAGGACGAGAGTTCAATTCCTTCATACAGCCAGCTAGTTCATTACAAGGCTTCAGGGAGATCCCCACCCCTAACCCGATCCCTCTTTCCAGATCCGCTCACCGTAACGGCTGCCCGCCAGCTACCGAGCGGTGAAAGCGGAAGAGCCGAAAGTACAGCCGCCCTACGGCAGCGGCACCATGGCTCACCACTGGCTCGAGGTCAGAGCCAGGGAAGGATCTCCCCCCAGTCCTCCAGAACTCCATCAAATTCAGTGCTGCAAAACTCTCCACACTCCTGGCCGCTTATCCAAACCTCCTCCAAGTTCAGAGCAGCAGAAAAGCACTCCTCGATCTGTAAGCAGAAGTGCACTTGGGAGTGGTGAGGAAAAAAGGATGGAATCCCATCTCCTCCAGTGAGATCAGCCAAATGAAGGCCCAGGGCATCAAGCTTGGTTGCTTCATTCCAAACCCTACTGGCAATCAAATAGTTTTTTAAAAGTTATATCAGTTTGACCCTTCTTCCTTAGACTAGGATGCCTGTGCACTTTTAAGACACCTTGATAACCCAGTCTTATATTTAAGGAGATTGCAAATAAATTACACAAAACTCTTAATTTTACATCGGATTCTTTGTACATTTTCCGATATCCAAATAAACTCAATGTAACCGGTGCATTATCATAGTCGGAAGAAACAAGAATCTTCTGGTCTCTGCCCATCAATGGACTTTCCCTAATATGATTAATAGAATCAATCACTATAGAATCTTTATCCAGCAGGCCAGCACTGGATAAAGAAGGACTTTCCCTAATATGATTAATAGAATCAATCACTATAGAATATTTATCCAGCAGGTCAGCACTGAGGTTAAGACATAAAATACCTAAAAGATTTCTCCAGACATAATTACTGGTCCTTTCAGAGGTGAAAAATATATCAACACTATCTGCAAAAATGCTCCTATCTATGTATGTGTTCCTTTTTACTTTAGCGAGGTCACTAACAACACTATCCAGGCTCAGCTTTTCATTAATCAAATGAAAAATTAATTCCTGTAGTGGTTCCTCCTTTGAATTTCTGAGGCCATAAATTCTAATCCACGGAAAGATTGGTGAGATCTGGGACTGACCCTTGCTGTTCAGGGAGTCATTATTTTGTAGTGTATTAATAGTTGGAGAAACATCCCTATCTATATTAGTTAAATGAGTCTGATTGCTTTCTTTTGTGGGTTCTTTCTTAGAGTTTAAGGGAACCTGATCATGGTTCTTCTTTTTTCCCCCACAACCAATGCAAGTTTCCATTTCTGTCCCATCCACTTTTGATCCATTCTTTTGCTTCCCTTGCCGGTTTCTCCTTTTACTTGGCCTTTTTCAACTGTTTTCTCTTTCTTTACCACTGATCACTATTTCCATGCATTTGAGCCCCACTGCCTGCACAGGCAAGATCTGAAACCTGAAAAGCATTTTTCTTTCATAACAGCTATGCCATTTTGTCCTGAAAATTACAATATCATTGCTGAAGAATCTCAAAAACTATACTTCAACAACAGAACTCTATTTCTGCCAGCTTAATACTCTCTCTCTTCCTCCCTTCCTCCCTCCCTCCTGAGAAGTGTGTTGCATTTCAGTCATTGCATGTTCAGATAAAAAGAAAAGAAAAACAAAGCCAGCTCCCACCCTCTGTCATAGCTGCTGATGGCAAAAACATAGTGCCTAAGTGAAAAGGGTTTCCCGATTCAGAAGCACTGGCAGGGAGCAGGAAAAGATGTTCCCTCTAGGTTTTTGAATTGAATAAAATAAATGCAATCTCTTTCTTCTCTTGTGGAGAAAATATTTAATTTTCTCTTAATTTGGTTATACTGCAGTCATTTCTTTACACTACTGTATGTTGCCTGAAACAAGCCTATTGGCTCTTTAGAAGGCAATGCTTCTGAAAGTAGAGTACTGTGGAGAATAGCAATTAAAATGCTGAAATGAGCCTGGTTGTATGTATATGTATTAAAATAAATAGCAAAACACTGTGCTCCAACAAAAAATGTTCTGGTACCAGGGATGCACCCCTTACGTAAAATAAATATTTGCACCATAACAAGAGGAACCAGTCACCAAGTACATCCATACATAACTCAGAGCAGCAAAGGTAATTGTCATCTTGTTAATGGAGAACTTCTATGGATTGTGGGCTAGTCTAAGGGTGCTAGATAGTCATTTCATGGGGTGCCAGTAACAGCTTGCACCACAGTCATCCCATGGATGCACAATTCAAAAAGGCAACGTAGTTACATGAAAGCAAAAGAATACTGACATACACAAGACTAACTTCAAAAATTACTGTTACTTATTGAAAGAACATACAGCAATGTTTCCCATGTATGTTCTTTCAATAAATAACCTTAATTTTCCAAGTTCTTGTCCAGTGATTACTGCTATTCTTTTGCTTTCATGCCTTCTGTCTTTCTCTGCCACCACTTATACTGGAACACTGCACTTTAAGGCTTGCTGTAAGACTGGCACACTTCCCCCAGACAGAAGTCACTGCCAACAGCATCCCAGTTATCTCTGGAATACTAGATACATGCAGAGGTCTGGATTCTCTCCCAAATCCAGGTCACCTTCCATACCACATGCCCATGAGGGCAATACTATGATGCAGACTTCACTCTCCTTTCCTGTGGGATACAAGAAATCCAAACACAGAGAGCTATAGCAAGGGATGGGAAAACAATAAAAAATAAAGATCTGGCATTCACCGTTGCTGGTGAAAATGAGCCTGAACAGATGTTGTGGTTGTGAAAAGCGCTACCTTTATTTGATCAATGTCATGCACTAATGTAAAGCAAGCAGTGCCGATAAGAACCAGGACAGGACCAGTAAAGTAGCTGACCAATATGTAGCATCAACAAACAGATGCCTTCTCTTATTGCATGACTTCTGTCAAAAGAAGCATTTTGCATGAATACCCTATTGGTTCATGCTTGCTTTCACTAGTGGGGTGAAATGCCAGATCTGTGTGTGTGTGTGTGTGTGTGTGTGTGTGTTTGTGTGTGCATATGTGTGTGCATGCATGTTTGTTTTGAAAATACCTTCACTTCCTGCAAAACAAATTAATATGCAGTTTTATATCTAAAATGTCCTGTGGGCAAAGGATCATGTTGGGGAGGGGGCCAACACTGGACACACTCACTGATACTGACTAAGGGGCATATGCTTCAGACTGGGGAAGTGCTATAAGCAGTATCAGAAACCTCCAAACATGACATCGGCACACACTGGCATCTGATTCCCAGTACAGTGCAAGTTATATTTTTATTAATTAGAACATGAAAAAATAAGTATTTCATGTGGAATTGATGCAGTTCAGCTAGTTGGGGAGTCAGGATACTAGCATGTTTCTTCAACTTCATTTACAGATTGGTGTCATCTGCTGTTTAAGCTAAGCCCCTGCAGCCTGCATTCAAATACAAAACATGGTTATTGACAGAGTAATAATATTGTTTGGCCTGTCTGGGACTGGGAGAGGGAGAAGAAGACAGGATGGGTGTTGGGAATTTATGGCCGCAGCTGACAGCTGCGAAGAGTGTTATGTGAGGTGGAAGTGACTTTTTTGTCACCTGAACCCGCTGTTCATTCAGAAATAATGTGGAGTCCCTTTTTTCTGTGATTGCAAAAGGACTGCAGGGTTATGCTCACTGCAGCCCTAAAAACAAATTCTGGCCAGAGCCGAAAGGGCTGCATGTGTTGAGGGTGGGGGTGGGGTGGTTAGAGAGAGAGAGAGGGTTGGGCGGGGAGTATATCTATAATTTAAAAATAAAATCAGCAGCATCCTGATCATGACACTAGGGGACTGGTCACAAGATAGAGTGAATAGGTTGTACTTTATTGGTAGGCTGATTAGAATCCTGCTGGACAGGATCAGGAGCTCTGAGTACCATGTCTGCCTGGCCCATTCTGGGATTATTAGGATCATTGTGGCTGGCTCTCTCCTAAGCTGTATGAGAGAGCACTCCAAACCAGAATTTGAAGGTTAACTTGGCACAGTGTGAGATGCGTCTGTAAGATAGTCAAAGGAAGGTTAGAGAGCAATAGAGTTCACAGTAGTGGGAGCAAGAAGGGGGAGTCAAGAGCAAAGTGGCAGAAGGAGTTAAAGAGATTGTCCAAGTTGGTCAGGGAAGATTTGGGAGCAGCACCATAGACTACATCACAGTAGTCAAAGATGGGGAGTACCATCTTCTGGACAGTTTCGCACCTTGCAGTCAGCGGGATGCAACTATGATTCCTGTACAGAGCAGCAAGCTTGGGGCACAGTTTCTTCAGGTAGCATCGATATGCACAGAGAAGTTGAGATGCTGGTCCTGCCAAACCCCCAGATATCTAAATGAGGAGGTGTCCTCCAGGATGGTCCCATCAAGTGTCGGGAAGGTGGATAGGGCTGGGAGCCTAAATGCTATGTAGCTGGAGGGGGTCAATTTAGGAAGGACATAAGGAAGTAATTCTTTACAGATAAGGTGGAGGATGCCTGGAACAACTTTCCAGTGGAGGTGGTGAGGGTGAAAACAATGGTGGGATTCAAAAATGCCTGGGACAGGCACAGATAAATTGTAGGGGTAGGGAAGAAATGGGGAATCAGTTTTAAAGAGGTAAGGTCAGCATTATATACCAGGCAATGATGGAAATCCAGGCAGACCCCTTCCTGTGAGCCAAATTACAATGGGAGCAGGAACTGGGAGGTCAGATATTGGAAGAGCAATGGACCTGTTGCTGGGCCAGGATACAACAGGCCTGCAGAGATGGTAGGTCATGCCTGATTATAAACAAAACTCTGCTGTGCCTGCTAACCCTCAATTAACCCAGATTTGGATGCACTGCAGTCTTAAAGGACCAGGCACACCCAGCCAAGGACCAAGCCTAAGGGATATAGGGGGTGAAGGTTTAGAATGCGTAACCCAAGGCATTAAAGTTATTTTGACACCACAGGGACTAGTGTCCCAGAGTTGGATTTCAGGGTATAGTATTCTTCTCCCCACCCCCATCAACTCATGGTGATCCCCTCATTTAGAGGGCCAAGGATTGATTTGCATAACTGCACGTACCCTTACTGTGGATAAACTGTATTTTCAAATCTTTACACTGGATGCTTATCTGTACACTTATCTGTATAAGCACGGTCCGTTTGTTAAGATGATGTAAAGTTCAACCCTTATGCATATTTGCACAAATGTACTGTTGTATCATTTTTAATTTTAGTAAAATGTTCAACTTAAAAAAAAAAGAAATATTAAATCACCAGTGTACGGAAGATGCAGAGGGCTGCAAAGCTTTGAGAGCTGTAACTTCCCAGGGAAGTACAGTACCATTTCTGTAGGAAGTCAGTTTAGTAGTCAGTTGATCTCTCTATTTTTAGCCCTCAGGGTAAATGGTTTACTGGCATACAACTTGGGTCTCTGGGCACCTGGCAGTTATTGAGCAGAGGCCAACAGTCACAATAAGAAACCGAGGTAGCTGTGTAAAGACATTACAATAGTATCACCATGCCTGTGATCAGGGCAGAGGGTATTTAAGGCCCCTTTTCTTACCATTTAACTGTTACACAAAGATTGTTGAGACATTAATAAAGTTTAATGCCTTTTTACTTGCTCACAAATCTTTGATTAATGAACTCACATGGCACTGACAGAAACAATAAGGCTTCCACTTAGTACCGTCGTTGCGTTTCGCATAACAGACATGATACAACGCTTGCTAAAATTCTTGCATTTTATATTTAAAATTCTTCAAGCTCTGTACAGGATCAGTGTGAGAAGATCAAACTGAGGTGGTGGTGCTGGCTCAAGAAAAACACCCAGCATTTCACTCCAGAGGAGCTTTAGAAAGGGTAGAAATACCTCTGCAGTCTGCTGCTTATATAGTGGCATGATTACTGCCACCTGTTATTTAATTAGAATCTTATACATACTTTCAATTAAACGATCTATTGCACATTAAAGAAATTTTTTGATAAAAGTACTCAATAATCCTAATGAAATATATAATGTAAAAGTGCCAGACTCTTTAATTAAAATTATGTGCTCCTTTTAAATGTTTATGAAAACCAGTTCAAACAAACTGCAGAATCAGTTTTTATGCAGCTTAAGAATTTTAAAATACAGGAGCCTAAAAATTCATCCAGAGTGTAGTATGTTAACTGTTATTTACAATGTGATACACATTGTAATTTAATTTGTGTATCAGAGAAGAGTTTATCAAATTTCAAATGACTAGGAAGTTTGCATATTTTTCCACTTTTGTTTCCAAAAATCCACTCACGTTGGTCAGTATTGCTACAAATAAACACATTGTTTAGAACACAGTTAATTGTATCTTTCCTGCAGAACAAGAACACTAAATCCAGCCAAATAATTCCAGTTTACTTAGTATTTGTCAAGGTCTTATTGGAGTACTTGATGTCAAGCTCGGGTTCCACCAAGGAATCTGGAAAGCCTGTTTAAAGCAAAGTTTTCAATCTTATAATTTATAAATACTATGTAACCAAAACGTGCATGAAGTGTCAGTGACTGTATTAAGAAAATAGTTTGAAATCCCAAGCTGTATACATACAGTCACACAGTACATGATATTACCATTTAACACATATAATAGTACATTTACAATTTTTACAACTGTAACATCCAGAAATGTTTGCAATGGTACTAGACATGTACAGTAACTATTTCTATAAAATAAACAATTTATCAAAGCAAGCCTCTGGTAAGTCTATAGGAATTATCCTGCAACAGGGGATCTTTAATATTTACATTTGTCAACTGCATGTATAAACCAATGACTTGAACTGAACTCTGTATTCAAAACTAATCACTGCTCAATTTGCATTCTTTTGATTATTCTTGTAGGTTTCATAGACTGCAGTAATTTTTTTTTTACATAAGTGTTTACATGCATTTTTCTGTCTTTTTGCAGTGGTTCTTTTAGTGATGGTAGTTATGGAAGACAAAAAAAGGGTCACTCTACAGTACTGTACCTACAAAACAAAATGCCAATACCTGTGTCAGTGCCTCAGCATACAGCTCCAGTTGTTAAATCCGAATAGCATTGTCAGAGGCATTTCACTATTCTAGCTGACGAATTAAATTTTACTATTTATTCTCTGGTAGAGAAAGGCTCCTAGGGGCTGTGACAATCTAAGCTTATTTTGAATAGTGAGGTGCTATTGGTGAAAAGGGTCTCCTGTCTAACTGGGATCACGACTGCATTCATATTGTCTTAATTTTCCTGAAAGATTTCATAGACTGCAATTTTTTTTAATGCAGTTTTCTGAGGATGTTTTGAATTAGTATTACCATGTTTGCCTTGAGTCTGCTGCCCCACTACAGGGAGCAGTACCCGATAAATGTAAAGCAGAGAGACCTGTTTGCTCTAGTGTTCCTGTCCATTGATTCCCTCAGCCACCACAATGTTAGATTAAAACAGATCACCTTGATGGGTTGGGTGGGGGATAACTTTAATTTACAAAGCTAATTAAAATATAGAATGTTATTGAAATGGACAGTGTGGAGAAGCTTTGTTGAACACGGGAACCCCGAGTAATTGATATCACAAGTACATTCGTATTCCATTGATTTTCCCTATAATGTTTCATAGAATGTAGCCATTGGCTATTTTTACATGAGTTGTTTTCATGCAGTTTTCCTTTTTGGCAATAGTTGTTCTGGCAGAGAAAAAAAAAGACCCTCTAGCAAATATAAACAAGAGTTGGTCAAATAAGTTCAACAGATACAGACAATTTCTCTAAACATAGACTGCTCTCTGAGGGGTTTTTTTTGTGATTTTGTATTTCTAGCTGTTGATGTATATCCATGACAGCAGGTGTGTGTGTGTGTGTGTTCAAAATTTAGAATCATATCATTTATCTTTAACCCCCTCACACAACCCTGCCATCCTGCTATATTAGTGTTATTAATTGTGTTAGTTTATGTGAGTGGTACTTTAATGATTAGATTAACCACATTAGAAAATGAATAAATTGTTTCTGGCAGCACTAGGTTTTGAAGTTTACAAATCAGCACTGAGATGATAAACTTCAGAAACCTAAATGACTCAAGCCATGCTAGGTGCTGTCTTTGCCAGCTGCAGGTAAAACACTGACCTCAACTGAACTCTATATTCAGAACTAATCACTGCACAATTTGCATTCTTTAGTTATTTCTGGGTTTTATAGACTGCAATCATTTTTTACATGACTGTTTACATGAATATTTGTTTATTTGCAGTGGTTGTTTTAGTGATGGCTGTTCTGGCAGAAAAAAGGGTCACTCTACCTACCAAAAAAAAAAAAATGCCAGTATGTGTGTCAGTGCCTCAGTGTACAGCTCCAGTTGTTAAATTTGACTGGCAGTGTCAGAGGCATTTCATTATTCTAGCTAACTAAATGAATTTTACTGTTTATTTCCTGATAGAGAAAGGTTTCCTGGGGCTGTGACGATCTAAACCTATTTTGAATAGTGAGGTGCTATTGGTTTTGACTGAGTGGAGAAGATTGCTGTGAAAAAGGGTCTCCTGTCTAACTGAGATCACAACTGCATTCATATTTTCTTAATTTTCCTGAAAGATTTCATAGATTGCAGTTTTTTTTTTAATGCAGTTTTCTGGGGTTGTTTTGAATTAGTATTACCATGTTTGCCTTGAGTCTGCTGCACTACTACAGGGAGCAGTACCTGATAAATGTAAAACAGAGAGACCTGTTTGCCCTAATGTCTCTGTCTATTGATTCCCTTGGCCACCACAATGTTAGATTAAAACAGATCACCTTGATGGGTTGGGTGGGGAATAACTTTAATTTACAAAGCTAATTAAAATATAGAATGTTATTGAAATGGACAGTGTGGAGAAGCTTTGTTGAACATGGGCCCCCTGAGTAATTGAGATCACAAGTGCATTCGTATTCCATTGATTTTCCCTATAATGTTTCATAGAATGTAGCCATTGGCTATTTTTACATGAGTTGTTTTCGTGCAGTTTTCCTTTTTGGCAATGGTTGTTCTGGCAGAGAAAAAAAGGACCCTCTAGCAAATATAAACAAGAGCTGGTCAAATAAGTGCAACAGATACAGACAATTTCTCTAAACATAGACTGCTCTCTGAGGGTTTTTTTTATGATTTTGTATTTCTAGCTGTTGATGTATATCCATGACAGCAGGTGTGTGTGTGTGTGCGTGTGTGTGCATTTTCAAAATTTAGAATCATATCATTTATCTTTAACCCCCTCACACAACCCTGCCATCCTGCTATATTAGTGTTATTAATTGTGTTAGTTTATGTGAGTGGTACTTTAATGATTAGATTAACCACATTAGAAAATGAATAAATTGTTTTTGGCAGCACTAGGTTTTGAAGTTTACAAATCAGCACTGAGATGATAAACTTCAGAAACCTAAATGACTTGAAGCCATGCTAGGTGCTGTCTTTGCCAGCTGCAGGTAAAAACACTGACCTCAACTGAACTCTATATTCAGAACTAATCACTGCACAATTTGCATTCTTTTAGTTATTTCTGTTGGTTTTATAGACTGCAGTCATTTTTTTTACATGACTGTTTTCATGAATATTTGTTTATTTGCAGTGGTTGTTTTAGTGATGGCTGTTCTGGCAGAAAAAAGGGTCACTCTACCTACCAAAAAAAAAAAAATGCCAGTATGTGTGTCAGTGCCTCAGTGTACAGCTCCAGTTGTTAAATTTGACTGGCATTGTCAGAGGCATTTCACTATTCTAGCTAACTAATTGAATTTTACTGTTTATTTCATGATAGAGGAAGGTTTCCTGGGGCTGTGACAATCTAAACCTATTTTGAATAGTGAGGTGCTATTGGTTTTGACTGAGTGGAGAAGACTGGTGGGAAAAGGGTCTCCTGTCTAACTGAGATAACAACTGCATTCATATTTTCTTAACTTTCCTGAAAGATTTCATAGATTGCAGTTGTTTTGTTTTTTTAACGCAGTTTTGTGGGGTTGTTTTGAATTAGTATTACTATGTTTGCCTTGAGTCTGCTGCACTACCACAGGGAGCAGTACCCGATAAATGTAAAACAGAGAGACCTGTTTGCCCTACTGTCCTTGTCCATTGATTTCCTCAGCCACCGCAATGTTACATTAAAACAGATCACCTTGATGGGTTGGGTGGGGGATAACTTTAATTTACAAAGCTAATTAAACTATAGAATGTTTCTGAAATGGACAGTGTGAAGAAGCTTTGTTGAACACAGGAACCCTGAGTAACTGAGATCACAAGTACATTCGTATTCCATTGATTTTCCCTATAATGTTTCATAGAATGTAGCCATTGGTTATTTTTACATGAGTTGTTTACATGCAGTTTTCCTTTTTGGCAATGGTTGTTCTGGCAGAGGAAAAAAAAAGACTGTCTAGCAAATAAGAACAAGAGTTGGTTAAAAAACATTCAACACATACAATTTCTCTAAACATAGTCTGCTGATCTATTTATTTTATGATTTTGCATTTTTGTTTTGAAGTGTCTGAGCAAATTACAATTAAAATATTAGTGTGGTGCATGAGGCAACTTTACAATTAGTCCAGAAAACTGACTGTTTCAAATATGTCTTGTTTGACTCGATGTACTACTGTATGCAATTTGCCACTAAAACTTCAAATGTATGTTGAACCTTTTGCCATTTGACATTAGGGCCTTTAACATTTATGTTTTTTTTTGGGGGTGGGGAGTATTCTGCAAGGTAAACCAAAAGGACAGAAGAACACCTTAAAGCTTGTTTACCACAGAAGCACTGCCACATTTCTCCAGGGGGTAAGTTGTGGTAAGTAGCTATGACAACAAACATCAAGTATAATAAGAGTGTATTCATTTTCTAGTGTGACATTGTCCTGGAAATCATGTAAAGTAACGCAAGTGGGATTCTGACTTGGCAGCACATAAACATTCCCCATTGCAGCAGTTCATTAAGTTTAACTTGTACCACTTACCTTTGTGTTGTATGGACTGACTTATGGAAGTCTGAGTCTTCTCTCCCACCACCCCACCTCGGAACTGATGAATGGAAACCTGTGTATCGCTCCCCCAACCCCAACCAGGAATGCAGAGTAGCAGACACCTGTTATGCACTTCATTACTGTAGGAAAAGCAAGCTGAACAGCTAATGCAGACCAAAAGGAATAAGAGTATGTGTCAATGCAGTCACTGGAACTACCCCCTTCAACACACACACACACACACACACACATTCTTGCACTACACACACACACACACACACACACACACACACACACAGAGACAGGAACTGTTTTCTTAAGATAGAGCAGACTGGGTGGGCCAAGAGGACACTATCTACAGACATATAATTTATTTGTTTTGATAAGAGATAGACCATAAATCTCCCAGTTAATGTTAATGCTGTGACTTTTTTTTTGCAAAGCAGTCATTGTCTCTATTAAACTACTTTTGTTTTAATTTAACTGTTAGTTCCACATTACCTAATACTGGCACAACCTAAATCTCATAATTGATTGTTTCAGTGTTGAGATGTATTGTAATGTAAAATGAAACTGAAGACATGTAAAAGCCAAAATGTTAGGGGGAGTAGGCAACTATAGACTAGCTGTCTATTTGTTTTATGACTTTACTGTGCCATATGGTAGGTATTAAATAAGAGCTTACTTGCTTTTCCTTTTAATCATAACTACATTTCCACGCATACATATTTCCAAAAGATTGTATGAGATATGTGAAATACAAGTATTCAATTTTCTAATACATATTGGATAACTTTCAAAGTGAGAAATAGTTTTATTATACAAAGGTTTCTTTCTTTCTATATCCTGGCGTTTGCACTTACACTGAATTTTTTTTTCACTCGAGTGAACATCCTCCTTCAACACCATAGGTATACATTCTGCTGTATAGGGAAGGACAGCGATGGATGTCACTTAGTCATGACACACTTGATTTTTTCCTGTGTTTGGTTCTATACTCGCATCCAGTCAGCAGATTGGTGGTCATGTACTATGCATACTAAACATACAGCACTTGATTTCCCAGAGAAAACTAATGACAGGCTATTCCTTTCTCTGCAGACTGCCCTGCTTTCCTTTAAAATATACTGGAATTCCTGTAACAGAAGGATCCATTTCCAAAAGTGGCTGATCTGAGCCTGGGGTGGAGGAGGCCAACCCCCCTATTTAACTCCCATCTGCTCACTCAGATCCTTTTATCTCTCGTTCGCGAGCTTGCTCACTCTCTAAACTGATCAGCTGTTGTCATGTGTAATCTAACTGCCGATTATATCCAAAGTGAAATGTAACTGTATCAATATACTTTTATTGGAATTTCTATAGGCGCTAATAACTGTAAAAGTAAGTTCTCAGAGCTGCACTGGAGTACATTACAAAAGACAGCCCTCGGTACAAGTACAGCACCTCTTCTTGAATGTAGCATGATCTGTCCCTGCACACAATGGAAAACACAAACATATGTGAAAAAAGGCAATGGCAGTGTGGGAAACACAGCAGTCAGGATGTGGGAGAGATAAAACCATGCCCACACCAATGATTATAGGGGAAGAAGTGATGTAAATGGTGACTGGGGAAGGAGGGAGAGAGGTACTCTCCCTGCATACAGGAAAATAATATGCATGCAAAAGGGCAGTAATACTAGTGGAACACTATGAGTAGAATAGAGGAGAGAGAGAAAAGCAATGCATATAAGAATATCCTTGCTGTCTTGCAACATTATTACCAGCTTTATGTATTTCCACAGCTGGGTGGACTAGAACAGATTTGTCCAAGGTAATACAGTGAGCATTTTGCTCCAGTGGGGTTTGAACCTATGATTTTCCATTTCCCAAGTGGGTGCTCTAAGCACTAAACCACACTGCCTCTTCAGTTTTTCTTTTTCCTCACAGTGCTCCCTAATTACATTCATAAAATCTGTTTGTTAAAAGTTTCATTTTGCACTACAATGCAAAGACAGTAAAACTGTGTCATGTATCTTAAAAAAAAGTGCCTCCCTTATGTCTATTTCAGCTTGCTCATTTCATTCTGAAGCAGAATGCAAACTGTACTAAATTTGTAAATTCTGAAGTTTAATTTACACTATATAAAGATTCCCCGACTGTATGCAATGCAGCATTTCTAGTGGAATTATTTTTTTTTCTGAATACTCTTTTGTCAATTGGCTATGAACTTTGCAATAGGATAACAGGTATGAATCCCACCACTACCACATACTCATTCAGAGCCCAGCTTTGAACGTGGCAATGGCGACACTAAATATAATGAAATGTATTTAGGCTTTTGTTGTCACAATGGAGAGCAGGATTTGAAACCAAAATGTAAACCAGATGTAATTGTTGCAGTCCTGTTCACTTTCAGAAGATTTTTCTGATCCTTTAATGCTATGTCTGGAATGCTGTATGGGTTGGTATGTTAAACTTAGGACATTGGAGTCAAGAAGGATTTTTAATAGGGACTCCTTTTCTCATGTTCTTTATAACACAGTGAAATTGTGCTGATAATTTTGGTTAGTTCCTGAGTCAACATGCACAATAAATAAATGTCTTAGCTGGATTGACTCAAACTGCTTAGCCCCATCCCCAAAATGGCTGCTGCTACAGCAAGTTGTGTTTCTTTCAATAAGGATAAAATAACCAAATTATGTATAGTTGTTTAAAATGTAAACAATATGAGAGATAATTAAATGGGCTATAACAGGAAGCAAGGATCCCAGCAATGGTTGTAAACCGGCTCTTGAAATGAAAGGAACATCTGTTCGGCTGTTTCTGCTGCATTAGTGATTAGTGCTTCATGATTTCTGTTTCAAATTCCAAATTATTCACACATGGAAGTTATTAAGAATTTACTTGGTTTTTAGATTGATTTTGATTAATTGTGTATGTACTTTCAAAATATAATGAATAAAGACTGGAACATTTTAAAACAAAGAACTTGGTTGTGATGTGCGCTATACATTTACGGCTGCACAGTGTGCTTGTCTCATTAATTTAGCATTTAAAATTATCATGAACTTGGCAGAGGAACACACAAGGAGAACCTATAGTTTCTGAACCCCAAATGTTCTTTTCAGAGCCGCTGGTAACCTCCAACAAAAGAACTCATTAACTGGTGACTGCAGACATTTATGTTATGAACCACTCTCTTGGAGTCTGCAGTTCACTTGTTGCTAATCTGCTGTATTAGAATATATACTCTTGGTCCAGTTTGACCCCCTTCCCCTACAAACACAATGAAAATGTTGTATTTTATTGTTGGCCAGTGTGTTTGGTCTGGGGCATTTTGTCAACTTGTTATTTTTTTCTGTAAAGGAATAATCAGTTACTGTAAAAAGCCTACATTAAAAGTATGTTCAGTGACACTGAAATCCTTGTGCATGTTTTTAAATGGACAAATCCGGAGCTGTCCCTCAACCATTGCATGCACAGAAAGCTCTGTGCATATTCATCTTTGCTGTGGTGACGCGTGGTCCAACTGTCTTTGTGCCTTGTGGGTGGCCTTAGTCAATGGCATCAGTCAGTTATTCTAGTTAGCAGTATCGAGCTTTTAATAAACACCACATTTACATTGTCTCTGTTTTATAAAACATGTTTATATATTTCTTTTTTCCTCTTGCAGTTGGGGTAATGCTGATTAAATGAAAAATCACTTTATCCTGTACCGTAAATATAGTTTCTCCATTTAATAAACACTACATTTACATTGTCTCTGTTTTATAAAAGTGTTTGTATCTCTCTTTTTTCCTCTTGCAGTTGGGATAATGCTGATTAAATGAAAAATCACTTTATCCTGTACCGTAAATATAGTTTCTCCAAACATGTTCTCATATGATAGAAGGCACTAACTGCAATGTTTGCTCACACTACACAAATGACACATGTTCAATATGAAAAGAGCAGTTTGCCAAGTTAACCTTGACTTCTTTAAGTTTCCAGTTTGTGCAGGGCGGTGTCCATATGCTACGTTACAGTGCATCGCTCAAAGCAAAGAAATACATTGAGTCATCCGTCAGCTGCAGCTCCAAGATGGTGTTCACTACTGTAGAACTTCCATTTAATGTCATAGAGGACCTGCCTTTGGCAAAACTAGCCATCTCCTTGGTATTCTTGTTCAAATTAACTAGCACATCACAGAAGCAGGAGGCAAACACAGACTCAGACCGGATTTGGGAAGCAATATGGAACAAAGTGCTTGCTAGTATGAAATGGCATTTGATGTTGGCTACTACAAACCTACTGTAGAACAGAGGACTTGGTATCTGGAGCCACAAGGTGCTTCCAAATTGAACAGGATCTCCAGCCAGACAGGAACAGAGGGATTTGGGAAACAATGTGTAACAAAGTGCTTGCTAGTATGAAATGGCATTTGATGTTGGCTACTACAAACCTACCGTAGAACAGAGGACTTGGTATTTGGAGCCACGGGGTGATTCCAAAGTGAGCAGTATCTCTGGTCAGATGGGAACAGAGAGTTGGCATGGTACAGTGCACAGTGGGTGGTAACGGTTCACTACTCAGTCTGTGCAGTGCTGCATGTCAGCTGCTGCTACACAGCCAAGGAAAGCCACCATAAATTGAAGCACGTGCACAGACAAAAAAAGAAGCAAGCACACAGAACATCAGTTTTAAAAAGAAGAACGAATGAGATTCCTGTTGACAAAACATGTTAAGATCGCCTTCAACAAAGAAACAGTTTTCCAGAGGCAAAAGGCACTCATCTGTCTGAGGTCAACATCGCTCAGAATAAAGGGGATGGGAAAAGAGGGGTGGGGGCAGTACAGTGCACAGTGGGTGGCAGTGGAGGGTTTGGAGAGCTTGTTGGGGAGGAGCTGGACTAAAAAAGCATGAGCACCAGAGAGGGGCAGGATTGTGATGGGCGGAGAGAAGCCAGGATGTTTTTAATTCAGGGAAAAAATGCAGAGTCCTCACTCTGTTCATAAAAGGACTGCAGGCTCCGCCCATGCAGCCCTAAAAAGGGGAAGCCTGAAATCCTTACACTACTACTGGGGGAAAAGAGTATACTAATAAAGAGAAACATGCCAGGTATTTAAGCCATGATAGAAAATTATTTCTCTTTGACTTTGCCCTGAATTGACCCCCAGAGCTAACACTGCAGCCTGTGCCCCAAAAATGAAATTAAAAACAGCTGATCCATGAGTCCTACATATCACCTTGATCTTTTGTTTTACTAGCTTAGTTTTTTTAAGCAGAAAAAACATTAATCTTTTAAAAGACCACTGTGCTACCTCTTTTGGCAGCTATACTATACACATGTTCCATGGAGCTTAGCCAACAGCCTGCTTTCCGTAATCGCATATCTAGCAGTCTGGTGCTCCATGCTGCTGAGTGTTCATTTTTTTTTCATTAATTTCTTTTTGTTAATTATTTGATCTCCCTAGAAGAAAACAGCAACATGATCATTAAGTAAATACATATTTTTTTTTGCATTCCCCATTTGCATTTTGCAGGTTACAAAAAAAATAATTTGAGTGCTGCTGCATGCCTTCCAGGGTAGCAGAGGAGAGAGAGCAGCTGAAATTGAAAAAAGAAAAGTGCGGCCTCTTTCTCTCTCTCTCTCTTTCTCTCTCTCTCTCTCTCCCTATCTCCCTTGCTCTCTCTCTCTCTCTCTCTCTCTATCTATCTCTTGTTCTCTCTCTCTCTCTCTCCCCCCCCCACAATGGTCCTGACTTTAAAAAAAACAAAGTGCCAGAAAGTTTTTAGTAACATGAAATTAAAAGCAGCTGATCCATGAGTCCCAAATACCACTTTGATCTTTTATTTTACTGTCTTAATTTTTTTAAGCAGAAAAGACATTCTTCTTTCAAAAGACCATTGTGCTACCTGTTTTTGGCAGCTATACTATACATATGTCCCACGGAGCTCAGCCAGCAACCTGCTTTCTGTAACACAACATATCTAGCAGGTTGGTGCTCCATGAGACTAAATGTTCATTTTTATTTATTTACTTGATCTCTGTAGAAGATAATTAAGGAAATAGTTATATTTTTTAGAATTCCCCTATTTGCAGGCTACAAAAAAATCATTCATGAGCCACTGTATGCCTTAGGGTGCAGTGGAGGAGAGAGAGAGAGATGGTGAAATTGACAAAAGAAAAGAACAATCTCTCTCTGTTTCTCTCCCCTTTGCTCCCGACTTTAATAAACTAAATGCCTGAAAGTTTTTAGTAACCAAATCCCCAGAATGTGGAAGTAACAGCCAAAATAGAGCGGCTCTTACTCCATAGAGATCAACCATGGCGGAGTGTTCCAAGCTCTGTCAGACTTTTGGAAGGATACTTCCAAAAGTCCAACAGAAGCTTGCCACGGTCAGCCATTTTAGAAGCCAAAAAGTAAAATGGCTGTAGGCCCCAACCACAGCCATAATGATAATGTCAACCATCAAAAAGCAGTATCAGGCACTCCCACCTCTTAACAAGCAAAAGAACACCTCTTAATTTAAGTTTGAAGGTGCAGTCCTTCATTTAAGTGCTACAACCAAGATAAAACCGTGTTGCCAGATGTGTTTTGGATTTTCAAACAATCCTTTCTTAAGGATCCCTATTTTATATAGCCACTTTCTCATAACATATCACAAAATGTTTTAAGTCAGTAATACAGCAGAAAATAAAGATATAACCATGACAATGATAAAATCAATGAACATAACTACAACAATGGTAAAATGAATGAACAAAAAAGCAGGAATTGCACTCCATGAGATTGTACTCTGCTTGCACTGGAGGGTTGGGAGCAGGGGCGTCATGCCCGTAGGGCAAGGGTGGGCACGTGCCCCCCCAAATTCATGCCACTGCAACAAATAAAAATTATGTTTTCTCCTGAAAACTATTTCTAGCCTTGGCACACCAGAGACCCAAACAATCATTAAGAGAGGAAGGACTCAGAGTGAGCAAGTGCATGCAGTACCAAGAGCCAGCATGCAAGTAGGGAGGACAAGAAAATTCTTGGGTGGGTGGCTTGCCAATCACTGTAAGAGAGTGCAACAGTTTGGAATCTAAGTGGTAGAAGTGTAGCTGAGATCTGGAGCTGAGGCCAGTGCTACACCAATGCCCCTGCTACAGATGATCCTGACTGCTTGCAGATGCAGTTGTACTACTGTGCTCATATGCAAGCAGGTACAGTTAGCATAACCTGTGAAGAAAATACCCAATTTATTATTACCTGCAGATGTTCTTTTTACTTGTTCATGGCAATTGTTCTTTCATAGATGTAATGCTTTTTCTATACTGAGTTACAGAAACGAGTTTGAGTCAGCCAATAGCTTTTGCATTTCATGTTGTACATTAAAGTTGTGTGTTTACCTTTCTCCAAAATTGGAACTGACCAACTCCCTTGTAAGTTGTGTGTTAGATTATGCCAAAGGGGTACTGGGGACTGACTGCCTTTTCTGTCATCTTCCCTGATACCTTTACTTGCTCTAGCCTTCTTGATTTCATAAGATCCAGTTTTTAGTTGATGGGGGGGGGGATAGGTCATGGGATTGGTTCTTTCATAGCTTCAAAATGCAAGATAGGGAGGATTAGTACTACATGTGAACTGGAAAAATTGTAGGAAAAGGAATTGCTGACTTGCCTGAAGTGCAGGCTAATTATTATGGGTCAGATAGAGAAAATGTAATTGAAGATGCAAGCACGCTTGGATAAGCTGATTGCTGTCTCAGCCAACATAATGACAGTTCAGTAGACATCTACTCGGTGGTGATTGGGGGGGTACGTGAATAGGTTGTGATGGTCTATATTACCCAAACACTTTACAACTTCTGGAATGGTTCTCCCCAAAGTCTGTGTAGAACCAGTTTATCCAAACATGGAGTCCAGCTCTTAAGGGTTTGACATTATGATACAACCTGCCTCAACTCCTTCCATGTATAATCCTGTAGGATATTTTATTGAACCTGAACAGCATTGTAGATGCGCCTCTCCATTTTAGAAATTGACACCAGCTGCCTCTTCTCTCACAAGTTGCATACTGCCTGTATTTGTATCGGCCTCCTATGCAGCATCCATTAGTATGTGTCCTTTGAACTAGTATGATTGATGCAATGTGGCTATAATAATCAGTTGCTACTGTATGTGGTTTTTTTTGTGCTGAAACCGTTCTTATGGTATAACCCAAATAGAATGCCTTCCCCAGCAGATCTGTGCAAGTGTTAGTATGATGTATCAAGATTTCTTCGAATGATTGTTTTAGTCTTTTGAAGAAACCACTATGGCTACTGCTGTACTGCCACTATCCTAGTCTGCTAGGAAGGGGTTGGTGTGTACCATACTTGATGTATCACTCATAGGCTACTTTTCTGGCTATCATGAGTTTACAGTATGCTTAACAGCAACAGTACTGGATAATGAGGGGTACTGCAGGAGGCACACACCTGTTTTGTGGCATACTGCATCATTCTGCTCAATCTTGCAGCTTAGCAGGTAAGGAGTTAGCTAAGTGAGCCCAGTTCCATGTATGCCTCACTGTTCCCTCCCTCTGGGATTTGGAAGGGGTGAAACTGTGCAGTCAAAAAAGATGTTGATGACGTGCACAATTCAAACAATACAATAAAAATAAGCACATTGTGAGTGTATGAGGGACCGCAGAATAGGTAACAGGGTATTTTTTTTTATTGGGACTGCTCTGGGTAACAGGATGCTTTTTGATAAAAATACAAGAGATCGCACATTAACCATTATCCCAACAGTTGTTGCCATGTTTCGAACATAATGTACTGCAACTTGATGTCTCCAACCCCTCCAGCTTTATATTCTCCACCCATTAATCCCTTATAAATTACCTTTACCTTACATGTCTTTTAATACACTCTTTGAAGTCATTTAATTAAAAATAATTCAGGCAGATCTGACCTGTCTTGACTGTCAGATCTACATTTGGGCAGATTGGGCAGGTTATGGGCTAGGTGTTTGTGCTGTTATGGTGCCCTGGCTCACACGTAAGTCCTGCTTAATTTGGGGCGGCAAGCAGGGTGTGTCTCTCACTCTTTATGTCTCCGTCTCCATTGTGCTAAAAGTCTGGGGTGGCAAGCAGTCATATTTCGAAACCCAGTATACAGAACACTACATGTTAAGAGCCAGCAGAAGGGAACAGCAAAATATATGCTGCACTACTAGTTGCTACTCTGTGCAATCACTCTTGTGTGTGTGCCTCAGCATTCTGTTGTCTTTTAGCACACTATACAGTCATGTCACACAGCCTGAAAAAGGCATCAAAATGCACCCGTGGCCTTAACATTTGGGTACAGTTTAGAAGGTTGTGGAACTGCTTCAGAGTCTGTTAAAAGTCACCAGATTTCACCATGTAACTTTACGTTTTAGAAATTGTTTTACAGGACAAAAATTGTGAGTGGAGGGGTGACTTTTATCATTAATTATGCAACAGAAACATGGCTGTAGTATGCCTCAGCATTCTGCGGCCTTTTAATAGGCTGTCAGTAAGCTGCTTCACAGACTACTAAAAGCCACCAAAATGTACCATTGCTTAAGTTTTGAATTTTTGTTTTATGAGGGGCATGCCTACATCCCCCCCCCGGAGGTTAGAATTTTGTGCCCCTCTTATGTTTCTGGTTGCATGATGTCCCTGGTAGGGAGTTGAAGGCTAGGGCAATGAGGTGGGTTTGTAGGTGGAATTTGACTATGACTGTGGAGTCTGCCAGATGTGAAGACTGTTCCAACTGGTGGGGCAACAGAACTAAAGGAAATCCTTCCAGTGATATGGAGGGCAGCATGAGAGACACTGCTAGAGGAGCAGAGAATGCAGGGTGGAGAGTAGAGACTAATAGGGTCACAGTGATGGGGCAAGCAAGACTATGGAGATTTTGGAAAACCAAAATGGTTGCTTTGTAAAATACTATATGTAGAACAGGATGGGGAGCCAGTGCAGCTTTCTGAGTATAAGGGTATGAGCTGGTGAGGTGCTGTGCAATAGCATTTTGGACAGATTGGAACCTGAGGAGGAGGGTCTTTGGAACACCAAACAAAACAAAGTTACAGCAGACATGTCAGGAGGATATGAAGGGTGAATGAGGATCTGAAATGACACATGTGAGATAATGGCAAATAAGGATACCATTGCAGAGATGGCATTGGACAGATTTACAGATGATATATCTGTGGTGGTCAAAATACAGTCCAGGATTAAGGTGGCATCAATGTTTCTTACATTAGACAAAGGATGAGTTGGTGTCAGAGATATGGAGGCAAAGGAGTTGTGGCAGCCCATTCTGACACTGTGTGTGTCTGTCTTTCTCCCTACCTCACATGCTGTCTGCATTCAGGCCTGCCTAGGCCTCTCATCACCAAACACATATTCTCCTTCTGAGACTCTGCTGTCAGGGGAGGGTCCTGAGGGAAACCCCAGCATGACCAGATGAAAGAAAAAAGAGCTGCTAGTGGAGAGAAAGAGAGACAGAGCGAGAGACAAACAGAGACAGAGAAAGTGCACACTCATTCATGCCATTATAAGCTTCAACTCCACTGATGTATGGTGCAATTATGTGATGCATTCTGTATCCAGTCATCACCATTTCAGACCCCCAATCTTTCTTGTGTTCAATATGTGTCAGCATAGTCCTCACAATACAGACATGAAAAATATAGTTACTCTCACAATGAAAATGCTTTATTTTGCTGCACTGCCCTCATAAAGGCTTGCATAAATGGAGCCCTTAGGTGGCCTAAGAGGCTCCATTTTTGTAAGCCTGGACAAATGAGTTGCACCAAAATAAAGCTTTTTAATGTGAGTGCATCTAAGTTTTTTTATAGTTGGTGCTGAAGTGTGGTGCTGAGTGCCAGCCTTTCTGTTCTCTCTCTAGTTTTTGTTCTCCACATTTTGATCTGCCAGCAGCCATGTTTTACTCCTTATTCCTCCAGAAACTTCAACAGGTATAGTTGAGTTGCTGCCACATATAGAATGTTTATATCCATTTGTATTTATTTTGCTTCCTGAGACCCTGGAATATCTGCTATCTGCCCCCAACACACACACACACACACACACACACACACACACAAACACACTCACATGCACACACACTTAGAACAGCAAGATAGGTTGGTCCCTCATATCTGCTTATTGTAGCTGCCATGATTGTGACTCTTGAATAGTTTGCATTTGATTATATTAAACTATAGCTGTTGTGTGGAGGAAGTCAGTCCCCCCAACACCTAGCAAAGGAAGCATTTGGCTATGAGTCCTGGATCTGCAGAGATAACTGCTGAGGAGATCACTGATCAATCTTGTTTTTGTATACAACAAAGTAGGCAATTAAATGCATATGGAAAAGGTTATAGCTGATGTTTTGACCTTTGATCATCACCAGGAATTATCCAGAAAGGGAGCATTAGCATGGCTATGGTATACACCAATAAATATGATTACTTCATATGACAAGCATTGATAATTCCTGAAGAAGGCCTGATATAGAACAAACTCTAGCCAGAGTCAATATGGCTGCAAACTGATATTATTGATGGTCATGAAAAATGTGTAAGAAAGATGATATCATAACAAACACATACTATATGTGTTTTTTGAGCAGCACAAGCATTTGGACATTATTCAAAAGCTTACATCTATGTCACTCAAGTTCCTCCCTCCAGATTGTATCCCCTCTTCACAAACTAGTGGTATTATAAAGTGACAAGATTTTCTTCATGTGATTGATTTGCATATTCCAACCTTTTTTCTTTTTTTATATACAGTATGTACAGGAAGGAAGGTCATCCTCCCCTTCCCCCTGCTGCAACAACCCTAATTGGCTCAGGACCTGAGGACACCTCAGGATGGAAGCACGGTAGGAGCATCATGGGGCATGCTTCTGCTTCCAGTTTTCCATTTTCTGCCCCCATCCCTGCACTGGGGTATGCAAACCAGATGTGTGTGTACATGGAGGTGTGCACACACACCCAGAATCCCATAGTTCCCTCCTTTCCCTGCCATCCTCAGACCCACATTACCACAACACTTCCACCTGGTAGCAGTCCTTCAGCAGGAGAGGCAGTCCTCTCTTTCAAGGAAAGGAGAACAGCCCAGTGGATGCTCAATCATTTCCCTCCCTGGCCAACTCCCAGCACCTCAGGCTCATTCCTGAACCAGGGAGGGTCACTGACATGACAAGTGGTAAGGCATCCATTGCCTAAGACCTGTACACCACTGGGCCAGCTACTAATATTATTTCTTTCCTGAAGTGTAATTTAATTACATCAACAATTATGAGCACATAAGCAATTGCAATGGACTAGGTAGGTTGGGCAGTGAAAATAATCATGTTTTACTTTTTCATTTTACATGTTCTCTCTGTTCCCTACCACTACAGTTTGTAAGGCTGTGTGTTAATTTGAGCTGTATTATTCATGACCAGACAGTGGGAGGTCACAGATGTCAGAGGGGGAACTGGTATGCTGATGTTTTAGAAAAAAACTTCTCACTCGATAGAATTGTCATTCTGGAATTTAAGCAACTCCAGTTACACTACACATTTTAAATCTGTACCAATATTAACTACCAAATGAGACATTTGCAGAAGTAGCACAAGAAACAACTATATCACACATTTCCATTCCATGACATGCATGTACACTCGCCCCATGACAGGATGTTCTATAATTCTTTAAAAAATATTTTCTAAATCCATTTCAGTGAACTTCACTAAGTGGAAAGATGACTGCATTGGCTATCGTAAACTAGCAAGAGTGCAAACATTCTCCTTTAAGAACTGCACTAACAGGGTCCACAGAACCCAATAAAAAGGGGGTGGATAATGCAACAGGGACATAGAGCCAAATTATTAACATATCAGGTACTACAGTTTTGTAAAACTAGTTTAAAAAAGAAAGTACTAACAAGTGTGGACAGTGACCCTGTTAGTGCAGTTCTTGAAGGAAAACCTTTGTGCTCTTTATTTGTTACTGGTTGCCAGTGCTGTCATTTTACCCGTTAGTGTTCACTGAAGTGGATTTAGAAAACAGTTTTAAAACAATTATAGAACATTTTATCATGGGGTGAGTGTAAATGCATGGCACAGAATGGAAATGTGTGATATACTATAATTTTTCTCGCACTACTGTACTTTTGTAAATATCTCATTTTGTGGTTAATTTCAGTACAGATAAAAAACTGTATAGTATAATTGTTACTTAAATTGAAGGATGGTAATTCTATCAAGTTATTTTTTTTTGT
Organism: Neoceratodus forsteri; assembly: GCA_016271365.2. Classification (NCBI taxonomy): domain Eukaryota; kingdom Metazoa; phylum Chordata; order Ceratodontiformes; family Ceratodontidae; genus Neoceratodus; species Neoceratodus forsteri. The sequence goes on from CM057452.1 coordinate 947,704,057, forward strand.
AAAACACATGAACATATCAGTCCCCCTCTGACTTCTGTGACCTCCCAGTGTGAGGAGACTGTGAGGTTGTGAATTAGGCATCTCAAATTACACACAGCACTACAAGTTGTAGTGGTAGAGATCAAAGAGAGTGATAATGCTAGAAAGAAAAATCCTCCTAGGGGTAGCATAGGGTAGCATACAGGCTCTGATCCATCAAAAAGAGGATGACATTGCCCTGAAAAATTATATTCAAGCCTTTAACCCTGCTGACAGGATAATACTGCTTGGGGATTTTAATTTACCAGGGGTAAAGTGTGACACCCTTAAAGACTCATGCAAAGCAGAGAACATTTATTTGGACATATTTAATCAAGTGGGCCTGGAGCAAACTGTCAGTTAGAAGACATGGGGGATAATACCCTGGATTTAATCCATACTAATATAAAGGATCACATTCAAGAGTGCCAAGTCACTATACCCCTAGCAAATAGTGACCACTGCGTGGGAACATTTACCACAAAGGAAACAAACATGCATCAGTCAGGGGAGAGAGCTACTCTGGATTTTAATAAAGCTAATTTCACTGTGATTACACACACCCTAACAACATGGAACTGGAGCCAAGATTTTAAAAATAAGAACATTCCCTAAGTGATAAATTAAACAATGCCTAAAGGAATATGTTCCCATAAAAATTAAGTACAGTAAGGGGGCCAAAATATCATGCTGGCTAACTAGCAGAATTAAAAGGATGATCAAAAAGAAGTAAAAACTGTATAAATTATTAAGGGGGTAGCAAGAAGGAGGCAGGTTGGTTAAGATTCAGAAACCTACAAAGAAAGATCGAGAAAGAAATAAAAAAAAACAAGGCAGATTACGAAATTAAACTGGTAGCCAGTACAAAGGATAACTACAAATCCTTTAATGCTTATATAAGCAACAAAAAAAGAGCAGGTAATTCAATAGGTTCTTCGCTGGCTCCAGATGGCTCAGTTGCAAGCATGAACAGGGAGATGGCAGACATTCAAAACAAGTATTTTGCAATTGTCTTCACTGAAAAAAATGATCAGGATAGCATGGGGCATCAATTTAATGTTACTCATTATCCTATCTGTATTGAGACAGTTGACAAAAGGAAAAGACTTAGCACCCTGAATCCCTATAAATCCCCTGGACCAGATGGATTCCATCCTAGACTATTAAAAGAACTTGCAGAAAAACTAGCACACCCAATAAGCCACATCTTCCAGTATTCCTTGGACAAGGGCAAAGTGGTTGACTCCTGGAGGAAAGCAACTGTAATTCCACTAATTATTGGCCAGTTAGTTTAACAGCTACCCTATGCAAAATTTTGGAGGGGGATCATAAAATAATTAATTATCAAATTCATCCAGGAGGAACATCTAGGGAATAATTCACAACATGGCTTTACTAAGAGGAGGTCTTGCCAGACCAGTATGCTAGAGATTTACAATAGGGTCAGTAAAAGCTTGGATGATGGCAGATCAGTAGATGTTATGTTTTTGGACTCCACCAAGGCCTTCAACAAGTTACCCCACTATGACCTAATACAGGCATTGAAAACCATTGGCATCCATGGCAATATTGTGTCATGGATGTACTCATGGCTTTGGGAGAGAGAAAATAGCAAAGCAGCATTAAGGGCGTCTTCTCCAACTGGACTAAAATAACTAGTGGCATGCCACAAAGCTCAGTTCTGGGTCCATTGAGAGTTTGAGAGAAATTTTAAAAAGCTATAAAAATATAATGTGGGTAACCCCTTATTTTACAGAGGAAGCCTAAGCCTTCAGTAACTGAATTAAAATACAGAGCTGTTGAGAAAAACAGCCAGAAAGTAATTTGAATGCATTTTTACTCAGGTATGCTGGAATTGCTCAAGTTGTAAGATGGTAGATACCCTTCATAAGGGGACTGGAAAACATTATATGTGGTGCAGTTTTACAAATGAAATTTTCCTACTTAAAAACAAACCCCAAACATGTAGGGAGGCACCGTTGTGGCCACTACTGTTAAAATGTACTGCAACATGTGGGACAGACAAGTCACATGTTAAAAACAAGGATATTATAACAAAAAGCTGACATAAGAAACAGACATAAATTCCCTTGTTGCAGTACATTTTAACAGTAGTGGCCACAACGGTGCCTCCCTACATTTTTGGGGTTTGGAAAAAGTTTGGTAAAACTCCTCCCATTCTTTGATGCCACTGCAGCAACAGCTCAGAAAGCATAAGATTTTCAGTACTTTCTATTCTTATTTTATTTTAAGTTTGCAATGGCTTGTGACAGTTCTGTCATGCCACTCACACAGTGTGTAGTACTAGTAGCCTTTATTTGTGCATAGCAAATAATACATCTAAAAGTATTTTATTCACAAGCAAAAAAAATCTATTTCTTTGTGCTGGTTATATCTCACTGTTAGTTGTGACCTCATGGGAGGAGTAGACTGAATGCTTCCATTGCCCAGATGACACACATCCTCCTTTCAGCAGCTGGAGAAATGGACAGCTAGATCATTTAGTTTAAAAAGTATATTTTTTATGTTTCAGATGCTCCTTAAACCACACTTGCTGACTGGAAATACCAAGAGAGGGAATGAATATGAGATGGGAGGAGTGAGGTAAGGAAATACACAGCAATGCATACATGAGACTTCTCCTTTAATGGAAAGGAAATACTGTTGTGGAGATGTCTACTGCATTCAGAAGGTGAGATCACTCTTGTTGATGGCCCCCAGACAGGGACATGTATGTCTGGATGTGAGATCAGCAATGGTGCTGCCAACTGTCCTCATATACGTTAACCAACATCAGGGTGCAATAAGCATGCTTGTTGAGACTTGAAACACATTTTATTTAGCATGCAGTATCAGTTCTTGGTTCCAGAATTTGCTGTTAACAGAGTCTGTGCTTTGCTGTAACTAGATTTGTGGTGTACACACTAGAAAGGCATTGCAGTGACTGGTTTGCAAAAGAATAGGATTACCCAAGTTACCAATTCAAATGGTGTTCACTTATTTTAAGTTTTCAGTTTCAGTAAAATAGTCTTGTTTTCACTCCGTTTTGGACAGCATTGTCTAAACCATAACTTATTTTAACAAATAGCTTGTAGCTAAGTGATTTGAGTACTGGGACAGTATTATGTGGGCCTGGGCTCAGTTCCCAGTAGGTCTCATTATTTCTTTCTCGCTGCAAGTTGTGATTAATTGCTAAGCAGTGGCCAATGCTGTGCCAAAAATGTCCAATTGTCAATTTATTTTAACAGAAGATACTTTTTAGGAAAGTTTTCATAGCTTTTTCCCATGTTAATTGGTATAGTCTGTCATGCCTTAGTAAGTTTTTTTTGCAGAAAGAAGTAGCGACAAGAAACAAAACGTATTGTGTAATTGACTCTTTCTTCCTTTCTATTAAACTACAATAAGCAAGAAGGTTTTATTAGAACACTTCAACTTGCCTGGAAGTTACAATGCATCCTGAAATACAGAGATGTGATTGAAAACTAGCTGAAGTTTCAGATGTTTGGGGACCAGTGATTCCTACACTAAAGCTAGTAGCTACAGAAAAGCATAGGGGAGGGAGATCTCCTTAGACAAAATTTAGACTTCTTTCAACATACAAATGTAGTAGTTTTCAGCATTTGGCACATACTAAATGGAGAGTCCCTGCTATTAGTGTATTATAGAACAACTGTCCAGTGCATACACATTGTAAACATGTTTAATAATGCTTTTAGTTTCATTGCCTTAAACTGATACCAGCTGATTGTACAAGGTCAAATAGAATTCTGATATATCTTGCTGTTAATGCAACATACAGTAACGTGTTTTCCTTTTTCTACATATCAACCATTTACATTCCAGATTCAAACAGAAATAGCATCAAATATATAGAACACTTTTTTCAACCAATATCACTGCATGAGTCTGCTAAAATTAAATTGCATAATAAGCATTGGACTTTCAATGTGATAAATAAAATAAACTGTTGTAGTCCATTTTGTCTACTGCATCCCCCACCATAAGCCCATAAGAATTCAGCCCTATGGGTAGTGGGAACAGATGGAAGTCTGAGGGAGCATGCATGAGCGTTCCACAATGGTGTAAGGGCAGGTGGTGCCCCACGCTCATGGCCCAAGCTGTACTGCAGCAGAACGCTTCCTTTTTTTTTCTGTTTTCTGCCCATATACAAGTTCGCTTTTATTAGCTGACTTCATTTGGGGTGACAGTTGTGGGTTGTATAATTATGCAACAGTATGTCTGTGACAGCAGCTGATTTTACGGCAAAACATCAAATGCTCCCAGAGCAATGCTGCAAAAAATTAAAAACAGGATAAATCATCCTTAACCCTCGAAGCGACCACCACAGATGAATTTAAAATGGGCATGACAAGAAGAACTCTACTGCAGCAACAAAAAGTGAATACTTTCTTTATGTTAAACAGTATTTTCACTGGTAAACCCCTCTCTCCCCCCTTCCCCAGTCTCCACAATTAGCTCTCCTGACCAGCACCTCAGCTCTGGAAAATGAAGAAGCTGGCTATACTACAGCAGATGAGATAGACAATATGGACCCCTCAAAAGCCACCAGGGCAATACAGCCTGAAAGCAGGTCACAGGAACAAGTTGGTCCAGTCTTTGATAACATGCTATCAGAATCTCAGGCAAATCAAGACATTTCTGGCACAGTTTCTTCACTTACTAATAGTGACTTGCATGAGCAGAGACTCACTGTTGTGGACAAAACTGGTGCGGGTTCCATACTTCAGTCCATATCTAATGTTAACCAGCCAGGCGATAAAAATGAGAAAAGGGGGAGGACAACACTCTAAAAGTTGATGTTAATGATTTGGTTACCAGAGAAAACTTATTGCAATTTCAAACAGAGGTACAGGAAGACATTAAAACTGGATTTGCTACCATCACATCTGCTATCACAGAATTATCGGGGGTGGGGTTATCTGTTATACAAGCACAACTAAGTACTCTAACACTACGGACAAACGAAGCTGTAGAGAGGATTAGTACCATAGAGGATAAACTTTCCCCTACAATTACTCGACAAAAAGACTTAGATACAGAGTTAACTGAATTAAAGAACAAAATAACAGACTTAGAAAATAGATTAAGGCTCTCCAATGCTAAATTAATTGGGATTCTGGAAGGGCTGGAGGGGCAGGGAGACCCTCTCCATTTCTTTGAGAAATTAGTAACAGTGGCTACTAGCAGAAAATACCCTGAAGAGTGAATAATTTTGGATAGAGCTCATCGGGGCCTAAAGTGACATACACTGTCCACCAATGATAAGAGTTTCCGGCCTATATACCTTAAACCCCATTATTTTCAAGACCGAGAGTTGATCCTTAGACAAGCACGAAAAAATAAAGGGTTAACATTTGAGCAGATAAAGTTCTCAGCATATCCCAATCCTTCATCTAACATGTTGCAAGCAAGACGATCCTTCGATAAAGTAAAGGATGTACTGAACCAACATGATGTGCGCTTAAGTTTTCTCTATCCCGCTCAAATTTAATTTTACCTGCATGACAAATTACAAACTTTCTCTAATCCTAAGGAAGCTGAACTCTTTCTAAGGGCTCAATATTGGTCAACCAGAGTAGGTGGGGTGAAAATTAGAACATAAGAGTATAAGATGGAAAACCAGAAATTAGGTTTAATGAAATATGAAATGGCTATGCTGAGCTAACCAATGGGGAAGCCTGACTGGGGGAGGGGGGAATGAAACAGTGGTGTAAAATGAAATAGAAGAAAAAGAATTAAAAAGGAAAATGTTAAAAGAGTAAGGGAGGGAAGAATGGTTCAACAATTCTGAGGAGAGAGAGAGAGATGTGGGGGGATGTAGGTCAGGAGTAAGGGATAGGAAATATGAAGAAAGAAAAAATAACAAAGGGGAGAAAAAGATTAAAAAAATGGAGACACTCATGCAGTAAAGAAATATGACGTGAAAAAATCACTTAAAAGTTACTTAAAATGTATATGGCAATATTGTACTGATTTACTGAGATTTATTCTGTGTGGCTTTTTTATCTGTCCTTTCCCCTGTTGTTTATTTCTCATTGAGGTTTGTTTTTGCTCCCCTCAAACTACACCTCATAACACTAATCTAAGGGGCAACAGCTTAAAAGATGGTAATATCAAATCAAATCAATTTTATTTATAAAAAGGCGCCTTTCTGAAACCAAGATGCCTGTACAATACATACATAAAACAAAATAAAATATTCTAACAAATATATAATTCCAACAGGCAGCAATATAATAGCAGCATAGGAAATCGGACTAAACCTCAATCAATAAATGCCTGGCTGAAGAGAAAGGTTTATATCTAGGAAATATCTAGCTCTGAGATATGAATGCCTTTTTGTGCTTTATGCACATATATTTTTCTATCTGCTTCTTCTCTCGGGTACTATTATTGGGCTAAAAACCATGGGGATGTCCACACCAGACCTTGTGCAGCATTAGTGGACCAAAGAAGAGCAACAGGGTGGGGGGGGAGTGGGGAGGGATGAAATTAAGCTTAAGGAGATACATTGTAAAGTGGTATGTACAGTAGCTAAGAAATATGAAATGAAAAGTCACAGTAAAATTTGGATTGTTAGAGTGATATTTGAGTACAGATGTATTTTTTTTCTACTAATGGCAAGGTGTGAGTCCGACAAAATACTGTTGCTGTGGATATTTAAGTAAGAGGGAACAAAAAAGCTGTAAAAATAAATTCAAACATATCACTAAATTTTTGAAATCTGAGGTGGGGGAAGGGGGTCATTGAGTAACTGTAATCTTTTGAACCTCAAGTATTGTTCTAGTCTTTATATTCGTATAGTAACAGTTAAAAATACTATTTTGGAATTAGATTTAAAATATCAGTGGTTTAGGATAACAGCATTTTTTGACATGGGGGGTGACCGGTGCACCCCACGGATGGCTTAAATGTGCCTTTAGATACAGAATGAGATGGAAAGCATAAAATTATTTACATGGAATGTACGGGGGTTGCAAGATCACCTGAAAGCTAGAAAGATCTTTAACTGTATAGACCACATGGGGGCCAATTGTCTCATGATCCAGGAATCTCACATGGATCAAAAATAATTCATATTTCACACCAAAAGATGGGGGATGGGTTAGTGCCCCATATTCTAACACCTCTACGGGAGTTTCTAACTTTTTCAAGAAATCTTTGGCTCTTAAAATAGTGAAAACTTTATCTGATCCCCAGGGGTGATATTTAATTACCAAGTTTTAATACAGTGAAGAACCTACGCCATTTCAATATTTATGGCCTGAATGAAAATTCACCAAAATTCTATACACATTTTTTTCTAGAATTAGCCAGCTTCACTGCACCATACATTATTGGTAGGGACTTCAACTTAGTTCTTGACCCAACTTTGGATAAATCTGGAATAAGACCAGACAAAATAACTACAGGAGCACTTACAATTTCTCAATTTATGAAGGATTATAAATTAATGGCTCCTTGGCATATAAAAAACCCTAATACACGCCAATACTGTTATTTCTCAGCCCTCCCACCAAACCTATTTATGTATTGGTTTCTTCTTAACTTCACAACAGAAAGAGTCTCTAATAATTAATATTCAGTACCACACTATTCTAATCTCGGATCATGCACCAATCTTAACAGAGGTACAAATCCCAACCACCCCAACAAGTCCCCAGTTTAGAATAAATCACCTATTATTTAAAGACTCACACTTTATTGACCATATTAATTCTGAAATCAATATCTTTTTTGCTCAAAACTCTATACTAGATACAAATATCTCCTTTATATGGGATGCATTTAAGTCATACATTCGAGGCATTATTACTTCATATAAAATTTAAAAAAACAAATAAAAAAAGGGTCATTTAAAAAAAATGAAGAACAAAATTGCTGACCTGGAAGCCTCCCATATGCAGTCAGGAGATAATCAGGCCTTTCAAACCCTTATATCAGATAAAGAAAAATATAATGGGTTAATAGCGGAAGTGGCAGAAAAACAAGTGATGTATACTAGAAGTAAATATTATGTTACAGGAGAAAGCATAGATAACATCACGCCCTGGCAGCTTAAAAGTGCACAGCAAAAAATATTATTACTAAAATTTGGGATGAATAAGGGTGAATTGTCTCAACATCAGAAGAAATCGATTACGTTTTTTATAACTTTTATCAGAAATTGTATACTTCTGAAATGAGTAATCCACAGATTCCTCAGGAGGAATCTTTTTCCAAGATTACAGTACCCACTATTACATCTGACAAGGCAGAGTTCTTAGAGCAAAATATTTCATTAGATGAAATACTTATAGTTATAAAGAAACTTCCTCCCCAGAAAGGCCCCTGAACCAGATGGACTGTCTATTGACTTTTACAAAATCTTTGCCCCTAAATTAGTTCCATACTTAAAACAGTTATTTGAATACATATTTCAGTCACAGACCTTACCACCAACTTTAGGGAAGCTAGGGTGCTATTATTTCTGAAAAAAGATAAAGATTCCTATAGCCCAACATCCTATCGTCCTATTTTGTTAACTAACTCTGATTCAAAAATTCTGGCAAAAGCCGTGGCCACCAGGCTCAAGTGCATACTACCAGATATTATTCACCCTGACCAAAATGGATTTATAAAAGGACGTAATTTGGTTACTAATGTTGGACGTTTAATTTACTTAATTGTTGTATACACATGGATTTGTCTATTTGATTGGGTAGAATGGCCCTATATTTATTTATTTATTTATTGAATTTTGATGACCAGGTAGGCCCACTGGGCCCCGGAGGTCCCTTTTTCAGGGGCGACCTGGGAATAACAGTACATAAGCTTGGTAAGCAACAGTACATATACAAGTTGTTGGCATGCGACAATCTTACATGTATGTAAAGCAGCGCAGTCTTTTCTATCAGTTGCATTACATTATTTCAGTGCTACATATGACTACGTCTCTAAGAACCCTCCTAGGAAGTTCAGTGGGGGGGGGAGTTCGCTGAGGAGTTAGTGCTGCTGGTTCGGGTGTAGGAGTTGTACATGTAGTAAGTGCATAGACCAGGGATCATGGTAGGAGTGTCAGGTACCACAGCATTGGCATTTACTTGTTGTCAGTATATGAGTCCTGAGTCTTGTACAGAAACATATTACAGATGAGGTTTCTCACACCACCGATAGGAGGTTGTTCCAAAGGGAGGGGGCAGCATGAGAAAAGGACATATAACCTGCCTTGGTCCTGACCTTAGGGACCTCTAGAAGAGTTTGGCCTGAGGTCCAGAGGTTACATAGATTTCTCTTTACAGTTAGGAGTCCCTCGAGACCGGGGGAGGCGTAATAATTAGCCTTTGCCAGGCAGAGTACTGGGTACCTGAGGCAGCTTCGAAAGATGGCCAGCTGAGTTGTGATAATGACTCGCAATGGTGGCTCCTAGAGTGGGATAAGGAGGCAAAGCGGACCACCTTATTGTATAAGATCTGTAGCTTACTGAACTCCAGCTTTGCAACACCCTGAAGTACCGGGGCAGCATAGGTGAGTGTTGGGAGCAGGGCACTAGAGGCAATAGCAGTCCTGGCTTTGGGGATCAGCTGATCCTTAAGCTGGTATAGTATTCCAAGTGTGCCGTGGATGACTTTAGTGACTTGGTCTACATGTTGTTTGAAGGTGAAACCTTGGTCTAGGGTAAGACTGAGGTATTTGTGGAGGAAACCACTTCAAGTTTGTTACCCACCAGGGACATGAGTTGAAGGAGCTGTGATCTGTCTTGTCCAAGGGCTCTAGGTCCGAACAACATAGCCTTAGTTTTGTTGGTATTAAGGACCATTTTGTTCTTGGTGAGCCATTCCTCCATAATGTGGATGTCCACTTGGAGGGATGTTCCTAGGTCATCCAGGTTATCAGAGGTTTTGTATATCACAGCATCATCTGCATATTGGATGGCATTGCTGCTCCCACAGTGGTTGTGCAATAATATTAAATTTATTATGGGGAAATATGGTTTTGGTCAAAGATTCCAAAAATGAATCAGTATACTATACTCAGGCCCGGTGGCCAGGGTCAAAACTAACTTGAACATTTCTCCTTTAATTAAACTACAGAGAGGCACTCGTCAAGGCTGCCCCTCTCACCATTGAGATTCACTTTAGCCATTGAATCTATGGCAATAGCCATAAGGATATCACCAAAAATTCAAGGGCTTTTGATAAATGGCAAAGAGTTCTGTATTAGTCTCTACGCGAATGATACTCTCATCTCAGTTAAAGATCTTAATTACAGTTTTCCAGGTATTCTTCAGATTATGACTAAATCCGGGGAATTCTCAGGATTTAAAGTAAATTGGACTAAGACTGAGGTCTTAGAAACATGTACACACTCAAATCCATTTATTCCCCCTGGGCAATATTACATTAAACAAATGACACAACTAACATACTTAGGAGTCAAGACTGACAATCAGCTCAAAGATATAGAAGCCCTGAACCATGATACTTCGCTAGATGAAGTTAAGAAGCTCTTAATCCACTGGAAAACCCTACCTTATACTATAATGGGCCGATGCAATGTGATAAAAATGGCAATCTTACCAAAATATCTATTTCTTTTTCAAATGTTGCCAATCATAATATCAGATAAATTCTTTAGGGCCTTGGATGTGGCTATCAAAAAGTTCCTGTGGAAGGGAAAAAGGGCAAGATTAAAAATGGAAAAACTGATTTCTCCACACTTGGATGCAGGATTGGCCCTTCCTAATTTTAAAACTAACTACTTTGCTACTTGAACTGGTTTAAGGAAAAAAAAAACAGGATGCTTCATTTATTATGGAAACTGCAAAAAAAAAAAACATTTACTAATATCAAACATATGTTTTATACGGATACTGCAAAATTGAAAATTCAGTTATTATTAACTACTCAGACTACAAGATATGTCTGGAAGCATACATTAGGACCTGCAGTATGTAAATCTATTATGTCCATGGAATCTTCTATTTATATGAACTCCTAATTTATACCTTCCATACAAAATCATATTTTTAAAGAATGGTATAATAAGAATCTTTGACAAATTGAACAACTTATAGATGAGGGACAGATCCCAGATTTTGATACACTTAAACAATATAATCTCCCTAACTCTCAATTTTATTCATTTTTACAGATCAGGAACTTTGTACTTAAGAACTTTAATAAGTTTTATTTAGACCCATTAACTGCCTTGGAAAGATTCTTTAAGTTACCCTCCCATGAAAAGCCAATTTCCTGAATATATAATATCATAGTTCCCCAAACTTCTTATACCATGAATTTGAAAAACAAATGAGAAGAAAAGTTGGGTATGCAAATATCTCTTACATGTTGGAAGCAATCCATTAATATTAGATCATGGGGATTAAATCTATTCGGATGCAGCAAATATTATTCAGTATTTTGCACCAAACGTATCAAACCCCCGAATTACTAAACAAGTTTAATTCAGAAATTTCTGGGAGAATTTCATGATGTAAAAACAACGAAGGCACCCTTATTCATATGTTTATATTATGCCCTAAACGCAAGACCTGGTGGGATAAAATTTTGGATTTTTTAGCTGATACAATTAAGTTTTCTTTACATAAACACCTGCTTTGGATGATGATGATGCTGCAAACTGGACCCCCATATAATGAACTCTCAATCGATAATCAAACACTGCTAAACGTATCTTTAACCCAAGCATTTGAAAAAATACTTCTGAAATAGAAAGACCCAGATCCTCTGGACTTTAAGTGATGGTTAAACTCAATAGTAACTATACACATGTTGGAATGTATTCATTATGTTTTGGTCAAATCAATTAGGAAATACCATCAGATATGGAACCCAATCCAAACAAAACTTGAAATGACACAGACTCCAGGCTAGGCTACCATGATGGGATGCACTGGACAGTCCCCCCTTCCCCTTCCCCTTCCTCTGTCCTAATAGATCAATATTTATAACTGAGCAATTATATGGCCACTAGACAAGATATATTGTGTATGAAATGTGGACTGATGTTATAATCTGAGGCCAAGGGAAGGAACATTAATTTATATACAATTTATGAAGTTTAAGATTCAGACTTAATTATGTATGCAATTTTGGTGATAAGTTCTTGATATTCTTTGTGATATGCTGTGTTGATATTCAATATGTACTTTCTTTCTGGACTACATGCAATAAAAAAAAAAGAATTCAGCCCTATGTTCTGAGTAGAGATGCTGCAAAGTTCCAGTGAAGTCATGAAATGTGCCTCCCTGAATAACTTTGTGAATTTCCCACTTCACCACTTTGCATTGAATTTTCTTGGGGAAATGGCAGTTTTTCAGGTGAAGTCAGGTGAAGTTAAGATGTTAGCAGCTTCACCAGTGAATTTGCATAACTTCTCCTGAAGAAGTGCCACTTCACCTGTCAAAAGCTTCGCAAAGTTGGCACGTACCAAAGTTGGCAAACTTTACAAATTATTTTGCAGAGGAAAGTGTGCCAACTTCGCACATCTCTAGTTTTGGGGTAGTGATGAAGTGGCACCATGTGGGAGCTGACTCTGGAGATTGCCATTTGAGTTATACTGTTTGGAGTGCTTATATAAGTACAGTATGTAACTGTGGAATGTGCAAAGCTTCATTCTTTTTAATTCAATTTTTTTAATTTAATGTTTCTTTCTGTTGTGCCTACCCAGAATGCTCTTTGATCTACCTCATCTATATGTTGCCATTTGCCGTAATTTTCCACAGTGTTTTGTGTGTTCAGTGGTATCCTTGGGAATAATTAGATGTGTACAGTATATCAGTTTTTATTTGTTTAAACTATATAGTATATTTAAGGGGATCAGATAATTTGACGTGCTACACAGGTGATATATATTTAATTTTTTTATTTTTGATCAGGAGATGGACTGGGCACTGCCCTTTTTCAGCCATGCCTAACAATGAACATTACAATACAATTTCACATAAACAGACAATTATTCACATTTACATACATTGTCACAGTACAAAATATTTAACAATAAATGTTTAAAGTACAGTACAGATTGTGCTTTCTGAATCAACTCTTCATACTCATTTAAAATAGAAGGAGCATACCAAGTAATTGCTTTCCTACTCATTTAAAGTTTAAAAGCAGAGATGGTATAAGGAGTCAGGCCATTTTATCATGTGTTCCAATGACATTCATTAACAACTATTGAGTTTGATAGAACTAGAGGAACTCCAGAACTTATAATATGGAGAGCAAAATTTGCTACCATGCATTTTAGGCACCTCTCCGGAGAGAGTACCCCCAAATTTACATATAACTGGCAGCAATGGGTTCTAGATGGGGCACAGGGAGCAAACCTGCAAATGCTGTTATAGAGATTTTTGCATTTGGACTCAAATAGATGATTACTGCACACAAATACAATACTGCCATAGTCCATAGCTGGAAATAAGACTTGCTTGGCTGTGATATATCGGGCCTCATCTGTGAAAGAATTGATGTTTCTGTAAAGGAAACCAAGTTTTTGATTTATCTTACTACTCATCTTCTCTATATGAGAAACCATACTGAGGTTCAGATCTAAATAAATACTTAAATATTTAAATGATGTAACCAAAGAGAGGGGAAGACCACCAAGACCCACTATCTGAAAGGGATCTAATTTCTGAAGCCTCTGTAAGGAACTAAATAACATTACATTTGTTTTTGTTTCATCACCATTTTGTTTGACCAAATCCAATTTGCAAAAACATCATATTTACTTTGAAGGGAAATCTAAATATCAAGACTGTTTGTTCCTGAATCCTGATAACAGTATCATCAGCATACAATAAACTGTTTTTGATAGTGAAAGGATGAGGTAAGTCATTTACAAAAGCTGAAAACAAAAGAGGGCCTAGCACAGACCCCTGAGGGACTCCTGCCTTAACCTCCCTTGGTCGTGATTTAAAACAAACAATTCTTGTTCTTTGAATGCGATTTGACAAATAGCTCATAAACTAGTCATGTTGAACATTGATTATTCCCAGATTCCCTAACTTATAAAGTAATATTTCATGATACACTGTATCAAAGGCACCGGCCAGGTCCATGAAGACTGCACCAGTGGCTCTCCCAGCTTCTGTAGCCACCAGTACAGTGTCCGTGAGCCCGGCCGGCGCTCTCGCAGTGGATTGGCCACCTCTGAAACCATGTTGTTGATCTATGAGCAAATTTTACTCTTCCAAATATACAAGCAACTGTTGAAGAACGCATCTTTCCAGAAGCTTGCTAATCTTGGACAATAAGGAAATATGCCTGACATTAAACAAAATAAGTTTATCTTTCCCTTTATAGACAGGTATTACAGTAGATTCTTTCCATATATCAGGTACTTTACCTTGTTCTAAATAAACATTAAACAAACCTGTTAATGGTTATTAATAAGTACACTGGCACTTCACTGCAGTTGTGTAGATACAATGACACATTTTCCTGTTTGATCCGCAGGTGCAGCTGTATTTTTCTGCACTATATGATTGTTTTAGATTTCCCTTCTCTTGTCAGTTCCCGATTAATGAAAGTGCTGCAGTTAATTATATAGGTTTATTAAGGAAGATCTGCTGTTGAAGCAATGAAGCAGCTGATACAGTACAGCAAGCATCTTCATAATGGTTGGAGCAGGAACAATGACCATTGCAACTCAGTGCAGTAAAATGTTGTATATTAGTGAGAGATTACAAAGCCCATGGATTCTGCATGAAAAGGGGCTGCTGCAGGTGAAAACTATGTTTAAAGCTGCTGAGGTAAATGTGGATAGTGTGGAGGGAACTCACAGAAAGGCTGTTTTCTTTTTAAGGTTTATTAACTGAAAATATTTTTTCAGTAATTATTCTTGTTAAAGATGGTGGTTGAGTCCCTCTTCTCTGCCCAAACCCATAGTTATGCCCACCTGCAAGTGCTGTAGTAGCTGCTGTTGCATAGAAGGAATGCAGGTACAGACAGGACTGCTTTTCATAATTATACAGTACAATCAGTGAGTCACTCCCTATGCCAACTCCACAAAACTGTTAGTTTCAGATCATGCACAGTTTCCTTGCCCCTTAAACCCTTTTCTCCAGTTTAACTCAGTTTATGGCATGCTTTCAAGTTTCTCCATGTGTTTTAAAAAATGTGCTATATAATGTTTGGCATGAGCAGAGGCATTACTTAACCAGTTTACTGATGCATGATGCATGATACCTGGTGTTGTTGCAAGGATTTTGATAAATATAATGTTCATTGTAATTGGATTTTGCCAGATATACAGAACAGAATATACGATATATCATCATGTGCTATCTTGGACAGCTGCCAAGCACTGTACCCAAGACATTTTATTTCATATCAAATTTGACAGATAATTCCCCATAATTGAATACAAGTTTATTCAGAGTACCAAGGGTACTAAAAGGCACCAGTTCAATTTTGGGAAGCATTAGTTTATGGTATGAAAGGGAGGGGAGAGGTTTAACTTCCATGATTTAGACAGCTGGTCAGTCACCAAGCGCTGTCCCTACCACACAATTCAGCTGTGTCCTGAGACCCGAAACAAAGATGGTGACCATGATGGGCTAGCCATCAGGAGCAAGCACATTTTAGAGCATTTTAGAGATTTTTTTTTCCTTTTATCTTGTTTTATTTGTTTCATTTCGCTTCTTTTATTTATTTTATTTTGTTTTGTTAGTGGCAGTTAGTTAGGGTCCTGAAGTGAGGTAGTAAGTAGGAATAGTGTCCTCGGGTTTTAGGTTAGGAAACTCTCTCTGTGTTTGTTGATCAGAGTTGAGTAGAGTTAAACAGAGTTGCTAACTTAACCAGTCTACTTCATAAACTTCTATATCGCACCAGTATTATCAGTCACAGTACGCTAGTGCTCTTGTTGCTATTGCTTAATTTGCCCTACCTGCAGGTGGTGATCCCATAGCGGAGGTGCCAGTTTCAGGTCTGCTGGAGGGCAGCCATCTGCTATTGGTAGCCCTTATGCTTCCTGGGAGGGTCTGCTGGTGAGTGGACACTGGGCTAGGGGCCACAGTTGTTGGTCCAGCAAGGTGGAGTGACTACTTCCTGATGTGGGTATTTCAGGATATCTCTTCTTTTCCCCTTGATCATTGTTCCTGCCTGCTGCTGGTGTAGTGTCCATGGTAGCTGCGGTGGCAGTAATTATGGATCTGAACATTTTTAGGTATTATTGGTTCAAAGAGGTGGGAGCTTGATGGACCTTCACTAAAATGGTTTACGAGACTTAGTGACCCTCATTGATCTGTGGAAATATACTGCCATAGGACTTTATTTCATTTTTACATTTATTGGTTTTGTGCCTTGTTATTTAGTTTATTGTTTGTAATTAGTCAGGGTTATTATTTAAGGGGAGAATAGAAGTCTGTTGGTTGTTAGATATTGTAGGGGTTAATTTTGGGTTGGATGGTGTGTGATTGTGTAAGGGTGTGTGTGGTATTTAGTTGTGTGTTTGTGGTTTATTGCTTGTATACTGTTGGTTAAGATGTGATGGTTTGGAGTACAGACAGTCAAGCACTACTGTCCCGCCTGAGTCAGGGACCTCTGCCCTTTTATCTGTCCCCCATTACCAGCAGAGGTGTACAGATTGTGTCATGCAATGGAGATAGCAAGGAGGACAAAGAAGGGGGAGGGGGAACTGGACCCAGAGGGGAGTGGGTGGGTCGAGGTTGTGGGGACAAGGAGATGCTCTGTGGTGAAATGGGATCAGGACAGGGGGTCCTTCCTGCCCGATTCCCATACCCAAGGGCTCTGCTTTATACAGGCAAGTAATGCAGTCTTCCTTGGCTGCTCATCCTTCTTAGGTGGTGTTATGCAATGCCAAGTCAATAAAAAACAAGACCACTGTGATAGCAGATCTTGTTGGTACATCTGACCTGGCTTGTGTCACCGAGACCTGGCTGTAACAAAATGCTGGTCCAGTATTGACATCAGTGGTTCCGGCCGGGTACTCAGTGATACACTTCCCGGGGGTGGATCGTAGGGACGGGAGTGTAGCCATTTGTTTTAAATAGGAACTGGGCCTTATGGATGTTTCAATGGGGGTGACCAGATCCTTTGAGTGTATCATGGGTGTGGGTGTAGGATGCAGAATACTTCTCATTTATTGCCCGCCTGGTGATGGGAAGGAGTTCCTGCAGGAAGGCATGGACTTCATCATCAGCATAGTGTTGGAATCCCCCTGATGGTTAATTCTGGGAGATTTCAATGCCTGGATCGACAATGAACTCTTGCAGTTGGGTCAAGACTTCCTCCAATGGATGACTCACACAGGTAAATACTTCTGTGATCCACAGTAAAGGTCACTTATTGGATCTGTTGTTTCTTCTGGGGATGGAGATCTCTGACTTGGTGGTGGAACCAGTTGGATGGTCAGACCATCACACCATAAGGTTCAGTTGTGTGGCCCCTTCAAATAGACCTGCACCTATGGAGATGGTCCAGTACCACCCTTTAAGCGTTGTGACCACAGAAGTTCTATGGCGGTACTAGACCTATTGGGCATGCCGAGTGAATGCTTGGACCCAGGCAACCTGGTACCAGCATATAATAAGGCAATAATAGTGGCCCTGGATTCCATAGCTCCTGCCCATTTTTGCACCCTCACTCTTCGCTGAGGTCCCCATGGTTTTATGGGATTTTGAAGAGTTGAGGAGAGTGGGGTGAATGTTGGAGAGGTTCTGGCAGAAGACAGACCTGGCTGAGGACAAACTTAGATTGATGGATCATTATAAAGTTTATCAATTGGCAGTCACCCATAAGAAGGCAGTTTCTGTCCAGGGAGATTGTCGCTGTAAGGAATTGACTGGCTAAAGTCTTCTGGACTGTTGACAGATTTTGCAATCCAATCTGTCTTCAGTCTGGAGGAGTTTTTCCACAAGAAAAGTGTGACGAGTTTGCTTGATTCTTCACAGATAACGTTGCCACCATCAGGTCTGGAATCTGTTCAGCCCCCTCTATTGGGTGTTGCGGAGGTCGGCAGGAGGATGTGAGCACCCAGTTTACTTGCTCTGACTTTGGCCTGCCAACGATCGTTGACATCGTGAGGATTGTCCAGACCCTGCGACCAACATGCTGTAGTTTGGACCTGGGCCCAACATGTCTCCTGGTGGAGTGTGTTAAGGAAATCAGTCCAGTCCTAGCTAAGATAGACTGGAGACAGGGGATTTTGCTGACCCCCTGAAGGAGGTGGTTGTGCGACCACTCCTTAAAAAAAATTCCTTGACCCAGACTGTCTGGTTAATTACAGACCCTTCTCTAACCTGCCTTTTGTGGGTAAGGTTATTGAGAAGGTGGTTGTGTTGCAGCTGGATGATCATTGGACCATCCATGATGTCTATGATCCTCTCTCCAGTCCAGATTTAGGAAGAGACATAGTACTGAGATGACACTGGTTTGGGTACTTAATGATCTCCTAATAGGGAGGGATTGGAGGACCTGTTCGATCTTGGTCCTCCTTGATCTCTCTGCAGTGTTTGACACTGTGGACCATGATGTTTTGCTGGAGTGCCTGCTGCTTTTCTGTGGACTGTCTGGTACAGTTCTCTGATGGTTTCAATCTTTCCTTAAGGGTAGGACACAGAGAGTGGTTTCAAGGATTTATTACTTGGCCTCACTCCCCCTATCCTGCAGAGTGCCACAGGGATCCATCTTGTCACCCATGTTGTTCGCAGTGTACATGCTGCCATTAGGAGAAATCATTTGGTAGTATGGTCTGAGTTTTCACTGCTATGTGGATGATACTCAGCTACACATGTCCATTGTCCCCAAACAGGGAGGAGCTGTCTCAGTTTTTAATAACTGCCTTGCTGAGATTTAGGACTGGATGAGTGTCAGCTGGCTGTGGTTGAACCTGGATAAGACTGAGGTATTGGTGGTGGACCCAAGTCATCAGGGTATGGGGTCACCAGCTGGACCGCCTTCTGGGCTTTGGCTTTGGGGCATCCAGCTGATGATCTCTGACCGGGTGCGGAACCTGGGCTTTATTTTTAATGATGGCCTGACGCTTAAATCTCAGGTGTTGGCTGTTGTCAAGATCTCTTTCTTTCATCTAAGGAATATCACCTGGGTGAAGCATCTGGTCCTGCCCGATGATCTTCCAACTTTGGTCCATGCCTTTGTGACCTCCTGCCTTGACTACTGCCATGTCCTTTACCTAGGGCTCCCAGAGGTTGATATCCACCACTTGCAGCTGGTGCAGAATGCGGCAGCCAGGTTGTTGATTGGCATTTCAAGAACTTGCCATATCACGCCTGTGTGCTGCAAACTGAACTGGCTGACGCACAGTGGCGGATCACCTTCAATGTTGGGTTACTGACCTATAAAGCCCTACATGGGCAGGGACCTCTGTACTTGTGAGATCTCCTGTGTCCCTACCATCCCCTCCGCCTGCTCCACTCCACCAATGAGGTTCCCAGGGTTTGACTTAAGACCTTGGGGACCCACTGTTTTGCTTTTGTGGCACCTATCCTGTGGAACTCTCTACCACATCATATTAGGGAGTGTCTGACCATCCAGAGTTTTAAGATCACTTTGAGAACACTTCTACAGTAGTAGCCAGAGACTTCGCCAGATATTTCACAAAATTTCTCAAGAGTTTCTCTATGCTGCCCCTACTGTGGAAATGCAGAAAGCAGGAGATATTTCTCTCAAATATCACAGAAATTTCAGGAAATATCTTGCAGTGTCTGTGGCTGCTATTGTATTTAGCCTGGCTTTTCCTGATTGCTTTTGAATCTTGTATGGTTATTTAATATTGTATTAGCTATGATTTGATGAAAAATTATTAACATTTGACATTTTTAGATATTATGGTGATTGGTTTTAAATAGACTGTTTTAATTGTGATTTATGTTTTAGTGGTGCACCTGAACATGTGTGAAAGGGAGAAATGTTACATAGAAATGTGTTCCTTTGTATTACACAAGATCTAGTCATTGCTGGGAAAAGAGTAGAGTGCAGTAGTATGAATGGGCAGCAAAACTCCATTGGTTTTCTTTACCCAGATGTATTGGAATCAACATTCATTGAATTGTAGTATTCCCTTTTGTCCCTAGGAGGAAGTGTTGTGATTGGGATAAAGGACAACCAGGGACAGTGTTGTGGTGGTGAAGGACATTGCTATGACAAATGGCATTATACTGGGTGTGGGGAGTTGTGTTTTGTGGCTGACCAGCTATTTTGATTGTGAAAATAGAATATCCTCTCATTTCATTCCATCATCCAATACGTCATAAATTTAGTTTGGTGTCTTTCAATACCTTTGGTACTTTGATTCTACATTTCTTGCTAAGGCAAAGAGTTTAGGTGTAGTATTGTTGCAGAGCTCATGACTGTGACTGTCAGGGACCATACCCCCCCCAACCCCAATGATTTTAGTTTAAAATTGTTAGAATTGCCCTTGTATGTTTCTATCCCATCAAACTGGCACCATGTTTATTCAAATATAAACCATCTTTAGCATAAAGATGATTATTCCCTAATAAAGTACCCCAAATCCTGCAGAAACAAAGTCCTTCCCATTGCAACCATTCCTATAAATATTTATTGATGTTTCCAATAGCAAATTGTCTAGACTTGGAGGAACAGGGTACTTGAAATATTTCTGAGACAATGACATTGCATCCTCTACTTTTCAAACTATTACCTACTGTAGTTGTCTAAAATCTTTAATTATATAGTAGTAGTAGTAAAATTTTTATTTTTATACAGGAAGATGACAACTTACCCCATTAGATTCGAGGGACCTGTTTTACAAGGTGATCCTGTTATACAAATTGTTTCTCATTCAAACATTTCTTAAAAACAGGAGATCACACATACAAGTAAGCAATAAGACACGACAGGGTGGTGGTTGTTATGTGATAACCGCACACCTAGGTGCATGGTGAGGCACGAGGCTGAAGGCCGAGTGTCCTTCCGCACCTAGGTGTGCGGTTATCACATAATAACCACCACCCTGGAGTGTCTTATTGCGCTTATAAAATGGGAAATAACTATGGAAGCAAAGAAAATGACAAGGTGTTTATATTTTGAAAACTTTGTAACATTTATTTAAATACAGAATAGAGAATTAATTGAAACATTGAGATAAAATAGTCCCTTGGTAAACTTTTTTGAATGGTAGAAAATAGCAATTACTAACAACATTAGCAAACAACAGTCTACTTGTTGTAGTTTATGAATTTCACTTTACTTCACTGTGATTTTCTTAATCTGTCCCGAACATCGATTTCGCACACCGACCGTGCCATTATGCTTCATGTGTGAAAACATTTTGGGTGAGATGTGAAAAATGACAGTTGTACTTTCATAAGGAGGTGTGGTAAAATGGCAATACTGAAAATTTGGAATGAAAATATTAAAATGCTGAAAATTCTGAGCATGCTGAACTACACAATGCTGCCTTTCGTAAAACAGTCGTTTGGGGAATATTTTCCCCAAATTTTCAACATAGCCAGTTTAAGACCACTGCTCATGAACAGTGTCACTGTGATTTTATTAATCTGTCCAGAACATTGATTTCGCACACCGACCATGCCATTGTGCGAAAACACATTTCGGGTGAGATGTGAAAAATGACAGTTGTACTGTTCATAAGGAGGTGTGGTAAAATGGCAATACTGAAAATCTGGAGTGAAAATATTAAAAATGCTCAAACTTACGAGTGTGCGTAGGAACTGTGCAATGCACACTCGTAAAACAGTTCTTTTGGGAAATATTTTCACCAAATTTTCAACATAGGGTTTTTGGGAGCCTACCTCATGAACTGTGACACTGTCATTTTGTTAATCATTCCGGAAAGGTGGTTCTGCACAGTGACTGTGGAACCACCTTTCGGGACAGATTAACGAAATAACAGTGGTACAGTTCATGAGGTGGGGCCCCAAAAACCCCATGTTGAAAATTTGGTGAAAAAATTCCCATAAATGGCTGAGATATGCACTAAAGTTAAAAAAAAATCCATTTATGCCATTATACAGCTTACCGGCATTACTTCAGTTCGCGGTTGGCATTTAAGAGTGCAGACGTGTTCCCGGTCCATCGAAGATCATTGCGCTGGGCTCCTGAGGCAAGTATGGGTTGAGGTGGAGGTGTGGGGAGGTGGGTACGTAAAGGGTGAGTGCGGGTTGGGGAGGGGGCCAAAAAATCAATGAGGAAGGATTTTTTTTGTTTCAGGTTTTTTTTTTTATTTATTTACACACTAGGGACTTTTGCCATGCTGGGGTGGGATTCCAGCCTGGCTTGGGGGGGCAGTGAAGCTGACAGGGGATTGGGCACCCCCGTCAGCTAAGGAAGTTTTTGCCATGCTGGGGTGGGCTCCCAGCGTGGCATGCCAGGCTATTTTGGGGGGCAGTGAAACTGATGGGGGATTGGGCACCCTGTAGGCAAATGGGAAGCTTTTGCCATGCTGGGTGAGCCCTAGCCTGGCACCAGGCAGCTTGGGAGGATAGTGAAGCCAACGGGGATTGGGCACCCCGGTTGGTAGGAAGTTTTTGCCACACGCTGGGTGGGCTCTCAGCATGGCATACTAACAATTTTTGAGGGCAGTGAAACTGACGGGGATTGGGACCCCCATCGGCAAATGTGAGATTCAAACCCAGGTCTCCAGAATTGCAGCATAGACCATTCAACCTCTATAGTATGCTGCCTCCTTTAATATTAAATTCCCTCCATGATCGTAGTGGTCGCTACTTCTTTAACTTTTTGGTGCCTACCATCATGCACTGCACACTTCCATCTCGGGAAGCGATTGTTTTGTTTTTTTTCAATTCCTCTCTGCACTCGCGTTGTATGTTTGAGTTAACTGACAGCCCGTGTCACCGGCCGATTACCTCTATGGATTGCTTTTATTAATATTAGCAATGTATTTGGGCACTTTGGGTCTGCCTCTGCCTATTTAACTGTGTTTTCCCACCTTTTCTTTTTGTTTATAAAGTATTACTGTATTGCCTACTTTCTTCATCCTGTTTTTTTTGTTTTCTGTTTTTCCCCACATTCAAGACATAGAATGTTTATCATGGAATGTTTACCATGGAATACAGAGATTCAAAATTCTGCTCTGTTCCACTTGTAGAATGTTACCTTCCTGACATTCTGTACACACAGACAACAAAGGCCTGTTTTAGAGCAAGAGACTCAATTATATCACTGTCAGAGCAAGCATGAGAGATTTCACTGATGAGCAGGTAGAGACAGAAGGGGGATTTTTCACTGTTAGTAAACAAACAGTTGTAATGAAAACTATAAACAACACTTAATGTTTCTGATTTGTTTATGTGTGTAAGGGGAGTGTGATGATCAGGGAAACAACATTTAATGAATTTATTTTATTTTTTTATTTAAGGTAGTTTTAGTTTTAGGGCCCAGTTGAAGTTTTTTAACAGTGTAAAGGTAGCAGCCATGTTTATAATGGAAGTTTAGTTCTGGTTGAAGGGGGACTGATGGAAAATAGTTCTGGTTATATGAGGACTGATTCGCTCATTGTGTGATGTGGTTTAGGACCAGGATGACTGTGCATATAAAGAGATTTAATGTACAGTCAGCTGATGTCTCTTGGCCAATGAGATTTCTAGATGTTTTCTTAACATTTTATAACAATGATTATATAATAGACAGTAGCTCATATTTACATCTTTATAGATATCAGTATAAAAATATACAATTTGTCTTTTTTCCCTGCATCATCCGAACCCAAATTTACAGCTACAGTAGGGTTTATTCCATATCCTTTAGGGATGTTGTTAACTCTTAAGTTTATATTATATATTTATTTTTCCCCGGGAAGCATGTACCCATAAGATTTTGTTTGATGTTTCCATGCATTACTGAGTCTGTGAACTAGATAATTAAATTACCAATGTCTTCTTTCTGCCTATCAAGATTAATATGAATGTCTGGGCCATTTGAGTGGGGATTTGCTATTAGCATCTGGGGGGTTGATTAAAGGGGGTAGGATCACCAGTAGCTCTTAAACTATCATATCTATTTTACTGAGTGATGCCATTGATACTAAAACCTTCAGCTCACTGTCCTACTTTTTCATTTCCTCTCATTTGTATAGTGCGACATTTACTATCTGAGGTACATTCCCCTTCCTCCTCCTACCCCCACATTTCTATTTTTTGTCTCCTACTTTTATCTGTAACATTAGGAAGGCCCTCAATAAAAGTTTGTTTCTCCCCCCAAGCACCCAACAAAGTTTTCAATATATCTAATTTAATGAATTCTTATTTTTTATATATATTTCTATTTATACCCCCTCAGTTCTCACATGCCCACACTCCTTCAGGAGATGCCAAGGCACTTGCCTGCTCCTGTTGTTCCCTCCTTACCTCTATACCAGTGCTTGGACCCATCACTCATTGATCTGTGGCTTTTCCCCCAGGCAGGGATGATGTTGAGGGCCGTACCCTTGAAGTATTGCATATATTTGGAGTCTGGAGTGGTGGGACAGGCAGGAGAGATCCAGAGCAGTGCTGGGCACTCTGTCATCTGTTTGTCTGGGGCCCATTATCCTAGTTTTCTCTCCGAGGACGTTGGCACACAGAGGAGAAAAAGGGAGCACGTACATGCAGTGGTGTACTGCTTCCAGATCCCAGCCAACATCTGGCCCTCCCCCTGGCACACCTGACTGCACTTTCACCTGTGGTCACCCATGTGGCAGTATTGCAGCGGGGATGGCAAACCTCCCTCCCATGAAAGAGGAAAGCATCCTGTGGGGTGCTCAATCCTCCTCACCTGGCCAGTTCCCAATGACCCTGAGCTTGCTCCTGAACTTGGGTCACTGGCTTCGCGAGTGGTAGTGCTACCATTGTGCTGACAGGCTAGCCTCATTAATTCTTTTTAATTCTTCCTAAAATTCTGTTATTTCTGTTTGTAGAATATTATTAGCACTGCATTTCTCACAGGTAAGAGAGTCAACAATGAGAAGTTCAAGTCTTTCTGTAGACATGTTACACTTTGTGTATTTAGAGGTGGTTTAACCATTACTCAGTTTAAGGTGGGCCATGTTTTCCATTTCCATCTTCTAACACAATCTCAGGAGTGGAAGTATTACCTTTATTTTCTTGGGTTCATCATCACTATCCACTAGACATTAAGTGCTTACTTCCTAGGTTCTGCTATCCCCTGGCTGACACTAGCAAACACCAGCCTCTGCCACCTTCACATCCACTTTGTGCTTGCTGACACTTGTATAGGTGTGGACGGATATACCGGTGGACTAGAAATGCAGTGCAGCACACTTCCAGTTTCGCTAGGAACATGAAGGATTTAAAACTATAAAGAAATGGCTATATTAACCTAACAAAGCTTACAGACAGCTATTCAGGATCCAAAACCCCTGCAGTTAGGTAGCCCTAAAAAGGGCTTGTATGCTGACCTCTGGTGCAAAGCTGATGGCACCCCACCAATATTCCAACAGCCCCCAAGTCCCACACAAAGACAGAGAGAAGACAAGGATGGAATCTATTTGCAGTTTGTTTTTATTCAGATTTATCAATAGGTAGAGGCAGAATAATGTAAAATACTATTCAGACAGCTACAGTCTGTGACCCTGCCACATTCACAACCCCAGTTACTAAGACACACTTTCTGGCATTGGCAGATATACTGGAAGACCAGACGTGCATTGACGCACACTTCAAGTTTTGATAGGAACACAGAGAGATGTAAAACTATTAAGAAATTACAATATTAGCCTAAAATATCTTGCAGACAGCTATTCCAGACCATAAACCTCCATCCCTGCAGTTAGGTAGCCTGACAATGGCTTTCACTCTCTCTTCCAGTCCAAAGCTGATGGCATTCATGCCCACCTATATTCCAACTACCCCAGTCCCACATGAGGCTAGAGAGAGGAGAAGGAAGGTATCTTTTTGTAGGTTTATTTTATTTAGATTTAGCAATAGGTAGACAGAATAATGTAAAACACTATTCAAATGCACACAGTCTCTGGCTGTCACAGTCACAGCCTCAGTCAGTTCATCTCTGGTTCGAATCTGACCTTTCACAGACGTATCAGAGGATATGTGCGGTAGTAGTAGTAGTGGTAGTAGTAGTTTTATTTATTTGTGGTGCCCTTACACTGGGACCCAGGGTGCAATACAAAGGAGGAACTAGAACAGCATTAAAACCAGTCATATAATTCTAAAATAAAAAACAATAACAATTTTACATTAGTAGTAGTAAAAAACGTTATTTTTATACAGGAAAACATGTCATATTAGGTCATAAGACCCAGTTTGCAAGACAGTCCTGTGGTCTATAAGTTACCTATACATAAACACATTAATACCAATTAGATGAACACTAACAATACAATTCTATGTGCAAGAGTACAAATAACAATTATTAAAATCATTACAACCATAAACCCAAAATAAATAAACCAACAGTCATATTGCACTACAATAAATACATTTTGCATAAGTAACACACTTGATAAACCAACAGCCTGAGTGAAGAGATATGTTTCTAACCTCATTTTAAAGATTTTCACAAAGGAGGTCTCCCTCATGGCCCTTAGGAGTGAGTTCCATGATGCTTGCCCAGCTACTTCAAAGCCCCTGTCCCCCAACATTTTGAGTCTGGTCAGGGGAAGAATCAGGAAACCCTCCCTGGTGGAAATGGATTAGGCACACAGGCAAGTAAGAATGAAGGAGCTTGCACAGGTAGCCTGGACCCAGATCATGTAGGGCCTTCTAGGTTAGCAATCCAACCTTATAGTAGACACACCACTTGACCAGCAGCCAGTGCAGTTCCTACAGTGCCAGGGTAATATGACTCATCATCAAAATACCGATCAATAACTTCGCAGCTGCATTGTGCACCAGCTGCAGGCACCACTGCATACATCCACTGATTCCAAGGCAGAGGGCATTATAATAATCAAGCCATGAGGTAATAACAGTGTTTACTAGAGAGGCAAGTCCTCAGGGGAATAAGGGAATGAATCTGGCTAATGTTCCTCAGATGGTAGAAACCATTCCTGACACCTGCCAACACTTGAGCCTCAAATGTCAGCCCTTCCTCCAGGATGACATCCAGATTCTTTACCTTTTTGGCAGCTCCAAGCCTGGTACTGAGGTATAACCCCATTTCCCTCTCAGATGCTGCCACTTTCCCTCTCCTACCTAGCTCAATCACCAGTAATTCAGTTTTATCAGGGTTGAGTCTCTGCCATCTCAATGGCATCCAGTCGTGGATCTCGGCCAAAGCCAAGCAGTGGTTCAGCACATCCACTGCTCCATGATCCTGAAGTAAAAAAGACAGACTGACCTGAGTATCATCTGCATAGCAGTGAAACCCAACTCCATAACGCCTATTGATCCTACTCAGTGGTAGCATATACACCAAAAACAACATGGACAAAAGGCCCAACCCTTGGGGTACACTGCTGAGCAAGTTCATTAGGCATGATGAAAAACTACCCATCACAACCCTTTGTGACCTGCTCCTCAGGTAGGACACAAACCACCTAATAACTTTGTCAGTGAGTCCCATGTAGCCCTGAGCTGATCCAATAACATTCCAAAGTCAATACTGTCAAATGCTGAGAAGAGATTAAGGAGAACAAGAACTGACCACCTTCTTCTATCCCCCGCCCTGAGCAAGTCATTATGCAGCCTGACAAAAGCAGTCTCAGTGCTAAACTTTGACCAAAATCCTGACTAGAGAGGCTCATAGATGTCACAGGTCACCAAGTGTGTCTCCAGCTACAGTGCAATGACCTTCTTAATAACCTTGCCTAAGAAAGGCAGGTTAGAGATAGGCTAGTTGTTCACCATGACTGCTGTGTCCATGTTGGCCTTTTCATAAGGGGTCTTACCCATGCACTTTTCAGTGCTGACAGGAAGACTGCCTTTGACAAGGAACATCAAATAATCCTGATGAATACAGGACCCAGCTGCCCAACACAGCTCACCAAGAGTCATGTTGGGTCTGGGTCCAGTTCACAATAAACTGGTTGCAGCCCCAAGATCACCATTACAACCTCAGTGGCAGAAATGGAAGGAAGGAGTTAATGGCTTGGATTTTTGGCTGGGATTTTTCTAGCAGTCTAAAAAAAAGAAACCACACACACTGGGATTCCACTGCCCAGCAGCATCTTGATAAGGTGCCATCCTGGTTGTAAGTCTTAAAAAGAATGACCAAGAGGGAGGAGTGCACCTACACACACACACTCACACAGAGTTGAAAGGCTTAGACCATCAAATATAAACTGGATGTTAAACTGATTTAATTGGATATTTATAGTGCTGTTTAAAATGATATGGACAATTAAACAGATACATGGTAAATGGTTCATTCAAAGGGGGACAAGAATTACATATTCAAAGGGAGACTATAAAAAGTGCAGAAAAACATTTACAGTTTGTTCAGTAGGAGTTACATCTGAGAGGTTAAGCTTTGAACCTACTCTTCTAACTATGTTCAGGGAAGCTGACAGATAGCATAGGATTCAGTTTCTCTTTATGGATAGTGGAGGGCAAGAAGAATAGCATATCTCAGTAATAGCCTTTTTCTTTTAGTCATCTGTTATTTAAAACATTTGTTTACCTTTCCTGAAACAGTGTTATTGTCTTGTGCTAGACACAAACACACACACATATATATATATATATATATATATATATATATATATATATATATATCTTGTAATGAAACTTTTGACCATCTGTTAAGTAAAGAGCTATTTATTTACTCAACAGTTGTGGCAGTGACTTAAATTATTTCTAAGGTATTTTATGGTTTCCACTAGCTGAGGCAAACTCTGTTTAGCATCTGCCACCCGAGAGACACACTACCAGGTTTTGATCTGTGCAATTGCATGTTGACCTCCCAGTTCTGTGCAAGTGGGAAGATAGCTTGCTGGCGAACCCCCGCTGGTGGCAGTGGATACCCAAAGACAGACACCTCTCTGAAAGCTGTTAAAGCCCAAAGAGAGAGGTGGGTTGTCTCAAATTGGTGGTGCTGGTAGTGGGATGACTGTGGGCTTTTAGCACACTGAAATACAGAGTTTGCCAGTGGAATGTTTACTTTAGAAGTTATGAGACAGGATATACAAGACAGCACACTTGTGCAACTGTTGTTTTTTTGTTTCTAGCTAGCACAGCTTAGAGTAGGTTGAGAAAATGAACTCCACAGCTTCATGACAGGTGCCAGAAAAAGGGGATCCAGCTTGAGGGTCTAAAACAGAAGAAAATGCCAGACCTTATAGCCACCCTGGTGGCACATGACCAGAAGTCAAGGTCCCTGGGGGTGAGTCAGAAGCTGGTGCAGTGTACCCCCCAAAATCAGCTTGATGCCCTGCAACTGCAGCTGTTGCTGCAAGACAAGGAGCTGGAGGTGAAAAAGCTGGATCTTAACATAGAAACATAGAATTTGATGGCAGATAAGGACCGCTTGGCCCACCCAGTCTGCCCATTTCCCTACCTACTGGATAAGCTGCAGATCCTAGTTAACCAGCAGCCTACTTCTTCCTACCCCCGCCCCCCAGAACTGCCTTATGACTATCCCATGCATGCTTGAATTCCACCACTGATTTTGACTCCACAACCTCCTCCGGAAGGCCGTTCCATGCATCCACAACCCTCTCTGTGAAAAAATACTTCCTTA
Source organism: Neoceratodus forsteri (assembly GCA_016271365.2). Taxonomy (NCBI): domain Eukaryota; kingdom Metazoa; phylum Chordata; order Ceratodontiformes; family Ceratodontidae; genus Neoceratodus; species Neoceratodus forsteri. The sequence goes on from CM057452.1 coordinate 947,733,723, forward strand.
AATTACCTCTGAGCCGCCCCCATCTTCAAATTGTGCCCTCTTGTTCTTGCACACCTCTTTTTTTGAAAGATGCTACCCTCTTGGACTTTGTTGATTCCCTTGAGGTACTTAAAGTTTCTATCATGTCCCCTCTCCCTCCTTTCCTCGAGGCTATACATATTAAGCTCCTTAAGTCTCTTCATATGTCTTCCGGTGCAGACCCTGCACCATTTTAGTGCCCTCCTCTGGACAGCTTCCATCCTGTCTATGTCTTTGCAGAGATTAGGTCTCAGAACTGCACACAGTACTCAGATGGGGTCTCACCAGCTGTCTGTACAGAGGATAATAACTTCCTGTTTTCTACTGGTGATGCCTCTCCTATGCATCCCAATATCCCCCAGCCCTCCTTGCTTCCTCTCACATTGCTTGCCCATCTTTAGGTAATCTGATATGACTACCCCAGGTCCCTCTCCATTTTTGTTGTTGTTAGTATCTCACCCCCCATTGTGTACTCTTCCCTGGGTTTTGTTTCCCAGGTGCATTACCTTGCACTTCTTAGCATTGAATCTAAGCTGCCATACATTTGACCATTTCTCTAACCTTGCCAAGTCCCTTCTCATCCTTTCCACCCTACCCTGTGCATCAACTCTGTTGCAGATCTTAGTGTCATCTGCAAAGAGACATACTTTTCCTTCAGTCCTTCTGCAATGTCGCTATAAAGACATTAAAGAGGACTGGTCCTAATCTGAACCCTCATGTACCCCACTAGTAACCCTCCTTTCTTCTGAGTGGACTCCATTTACTATTACTCTCTGTGTCCTATTCTCCAGCCAATTCTTTACCCAGGCTGTCATCTTGGGACCCACTCCCAGGCTGGCTAACTTGTATATTAATCTTTTGTGTGGGACTGTGTCAAATGCCTTGCTAAAGTCTAGGTAGGCCATGTCCACAGCCCCTCCCTGATCTACTACTTTGGTCACCCAGTCAAAGAAATCTATCAGATTCATCTGGCATGACCTTCCCACTGTGAATTTATGCTGCCTAGGGTCTGTGCCCTCTGGCCTCTAGATACTCGACAATTCTTTCCTTTAGAAGTGATTCCATCATTTTCCCTATCACTGAGGTTAAACTAACAGGTCTATAGTTTCCTGCTTCTGCCTTGCTCCCACTTTTGTGAAGGGGAATCACATCTGCCCTCCTCCAGTCCTCGGGTACCACCCCATCCTCCCATGATTTGTTAAAAGGGTAGTCAGTGGTGTCACTAGTTCTACCCTTAGTTCTTTTAGAATTCTGGGATGAATCCCATCAGGCCCCATTGCTTTGTCCACCTTCAGTTTTAAGAGTTCTTTCAGAACCCTTTCTTCTGTAAATGGGCCGGTATCAACTTCTGTATCCAGCGTGTTACTACTGTTTGTTTTATGTACCTCCCCCTCTTCCTTTGTAAATACTGAGCAAAAATATTTGTTTAGTATCTCTGCCTTTTCACAGTCTCCCTCTGCCCACCCTCTCTCCCCTTTATTAAGCCTCACTATCCCTCCCTTGGTCTTCCTTCGCTCCCTGATGTACCTATAAAAGGTTTTATCCCCCTTCTTAACTGAGTTGGCTATCTTTTCCTCAGTTTGGGCCTTTGCTGTTCTGACTGCCTTCCCAGCCTCCTTTTGCTTTAACTGATACAGTTCTCTGTCCTGCTCCTTCTGCGATTCCTTCTACTTCCTGAATGCTTTCTTTTTTTCTTGAACCTTCACTGCCACTTCCTTTGAGAACCATAGTGGTTTCTTACATCATCTTGTTTTGTTTATTTGCTTCACACAAAGGCTCGTTACCTCTGTGATGGCAGTTTTTATTATTCCCCATTGTTCTTCCACCTCTCCTTCCTGCCCATTTGCTAGTGCATTCCTTAGGCACTCACCCATTTTGGCAAAGTCAGCCCTCCTAAAGTCCAGTACTTTTGTCTTTGTATGGTTTGACTCTATTGCTGTGTTTATTGTGAACCATACTGTTCGATGGTCACTAGTTCCCAGATGGCTACCCACTTCTACATCTGTAATCCTCTCTCCATCTCCATTTGAGAGAATCAAGTCTAATATTGCTCCCTCTCGAGTGGGCTCCAGTACTAGTTGTCTAAGGCATGGGCATCTAGAATAACTGCATCTTTGAAGTGGCAGCTGCAACTGCACTCCATTTAACATCTGCATATTCAGATCACCCATCAGCAATATCTCCCCTTTTTCTGCCATTCTAAGTATACTTTCTATCATTTCCTGTCCATTTCCTCCCCCTGAGAAGGGGGTCTGTATACAACCCCTGTGTGTATTGTGGTGCCATTGCCTGTCTCCAAATTTACCCACAGTGCTTCTTCTCCTCCCTGTTTACCCTTTTGTTCTGTTGCTTTTATTCCTTCCCATATGTAAAGAACTACTCCTCCTCCTCTTTTACCCTCCCTGTCCCTCCTGTAGACAGTGTATCCTGGTATGTTTATGTCCCAGTCATGGTTTTGTGTGTACCATGTTTCTGTGACTGCCACGATATCCAAATGTTCCTCCTCCATCAAGGCCACTAATTCAGGAAGCTTGTTACCCAGACTATGGGCATTAGTTCTCATTGCTCTCCATTTTTTTATGGCTTTACCTTCTGTTGCAGCATCCCCCACTGATCATTCTACCTCAGTCTTTTTCTCATTTAGTACCCTGTTTTGTAGGGAGAGGCTGGGATTTTCCTGCTGCTTGTCAGTGCCTCCCCCTTTGACTAGTTTAAAAGCTTGCCAATGAAGCATTTAAACTGATTGCTCAACAGACTTGTTCCCTTCCTGGACAGATGCAGACCATCCTGCCAGTATAGGCTGGTGTCCCTCCAGGTGGAACCACAGTCCCCAATGAAGCCAAACCCCTGTGCTCCGCACCATTTTTTCAACCATTCATTAAACTGCATGGTGCCAATTGCCCTCGCCTCCCCCATGCTTTTGACAGGCAGCACCTCTGAGAAGGATACTGCATGTGCTGCTTGTCTTAGGTCCCTCCCAACTCTGCAATGTCCTCCTGCACTGCTCTAATCTCATGATGAGCCAAGTCATTTGTCCCTAGGTGGACAATTACGTCCAGCTCGGAATCCCTGCAGCTGTTCTCATGATCCTGAGGATCGCCTCCCTGTCCCTCCAAGCCATGGCACCAGGCAGGCACCTTACTTCATTTTTCCCAGCTCCCCCCAGTTCTATACCCCTAATAATTGGGTCCCCCACCAGGAGCTGCTTCATTTCCCTTTGGTGCCCTTTGCCCTTTCTGTGGGCCTCCCTTGTGACAGATATCATCAGTCTTCTCTCGGTGCATCCATAGGAGCTATGCTCCCCAGAATGGTGTATGGATTGTGGAGTGGAACAATTGACTGGGTGTGCCTCTGTTCCACCCCTCCTCACCCTCCCTGAGCCCACTGTGGTACAACTGCTGTGCTTTCTTCCCAACCTCTGAGGTAGTGGTGGTGGCGCTAGTGCTCCCTGGATGGGGAGGTTCCTTTCTACTGTCCGGTGTGGCCTGGGGAAGGTTTCCTTACTACTGTCCAGTGCGCCTGAAGATGGGCAACTTCCTCCTCAGGGCAGATAGTTGTTTGCAAATAGGCAGCATCTCAGCCTCCAGAAAGACTCCCGGAAGACTGCTGCCCCACAGCCATTACATTGCACTACTCCCCACATGTTTATCTAGTTGTTTTTTTTATTGTATTTGTGTGTGTGTGTGTGCGCGCGAGCGTGTGTGATTTGTCATATAGAAATATATATATATATATATTATACAACGTGTATGCTTATATTATCAGTGCAGTGTGCTAGAGAGACAAAAAGACTGGAAGCAGAAGAAGAAATAAGAAGGCTGGATGCAGAGATAAGAAGATGGGAAGCAGAGATAGAACTGGATGAAAAAAGACTGATGAACAGAGAAAAAAATGTCAGGCCAGAGAAGAAGAAGAAGAATGTCAGGAAATAGAAAAGGAATGTCAGCATGAAATCCAGAGACAGCAGCACAAGAGGAAAATCATGACCCTGTGCAACCAGCAAACTGTGAGTAATGGTGGAGTGAGTTTTCCTCATAAATATAAAATTAATTCTAAATTGTTTCCTCAGTTTAGAGAGGGAGATGATCTTGATCTATTTTTAAGGAAATTTGAGAGTGTATGTGAGCAATTTCAATTGACTGAGGAGGCTTCATGGTCAGCTCATCTCACACCCTTACTTACAGGGAGTGCTTTGCAGGCATTTACTAAAATGAGTGATGAAGACTATATTGATTATGGTAAGGTTACAACAGTGTCATTAAAATATTTTGAATTTACTCCTGAGGCTTACAGAAGGAAATTTAGGGAGTTAAAGAAAAGCCCAGAAGACAGTTATGTTGAATTGCAGGTTTAATGGTGCACTTACCTTGACAGGTGGGTGGATGGGGCAATAGCAGACACTGTGGAGCTAATCAAAGATTTGTTTATGAGGGAACAATTTCTAAAAATTGTGCCTGAGGATCTGTGTGTATGGCTCCTAGACAGGGCATGCAGCTCCTCAAAGGAGATGGTAGCAAGCACTGACTTGTACAAATCTAGCAAGCCATATACACAGCGTAAGTCTCATGGTGGGGGGGCTTACATGGTTCTAAGGGGTCCTATGAGGGATAGCACCAAGGAAACCAACCTGCAGCTGAGCTCAAAGCAGGACCCTCTGGTTCTAATGGGACTCAAGAGAAAGGGCATAAGAAATGGCATATTTGCAATCAAGTGGGGCACTTGAGACATAACTGCCCTCAGAAAATGGGTAAGGGGCAAAAGCCTGGGGAAGGGGTGATTAAAATAGCACTGGTCTGTTGGTAGGGTGTGTGCAGCCTGAAGAACCACACTCCTCCTCCAAGCATATGCACCCTGTTGTAGTTAATGGGACAGTAACCAAGGGACTGAGTGACACAGGCAATTACATCTCCCTGGTGAGGCAGGATCTAATCCAGGCAGAGCAGATGCTGTCAGGGAAATATTCCAGGATCTGAAGAGTCAAAGGGCCAGCAGTCCAAATACCAATGGCTCGAGTCTTCTTGAGCTGGGAGGGGGGCCACGGAGAAAATAAGGTGGGGGGGTCATAGAGGATCTCCCTGTAAATGTGATCATGGGGAATGATTTTGACCACAAGGAATCTCTGATGTGTGTTACAAACTGCAGCTAGGCAAAAGGGCAAGTTTCTGAGGGAGAAGAGGGGGTGGCTCAATGGGGTACAGTCCCTCCCTTAGCAGCTGATGAAGTGGCTAGCACAGGGAAGGGACTGGTTAGAAGCAGCAGTCTTGAGCCCCAGACATATATGAAGAAGCACACTGGACTTTCTTCTGAAGGGGAGCTGGGAAGGGTCAGATGAGAGGAGCTGGGCACTGTGCAGCGGGCTGATCCTACCTTGCAAAAACTGAGGGAAATAGCTAATAGGGCTGAGGGTCCTCAGGGAGGTAAAGAGTCAGTTTGCTAGAACAATGGGCTGCTGTACAGAGAATGTACAGCACAGGGGAAAGGCTAGATGCTGATGTGCTCCAGCAGCTGGTAGTCCCTAAGGTTCATCACCAGCAGCTTATGGCCCTTGCCCATGAAAGCCTTTTTTAGGCCACTTTGGAGTGAGGCATACGAAAAAGCAACTGACCAACAATTTCTTCTGGACTAGTATTGGCAAGGATGTGGCAAATTACTTTAGGACTTGTCCACAGTGCCAGAGGGTGGGGAACATGGGGGACAAGGCCAATGCAGCTTTGGTGCCCCTGCTCATTATTGATGAACCCTTCAAGAGGGTAGCTGTGGACATAGTGGGGCTGCTAAGCACTCCAAATAACACTGGCAAGTGATATATCCTGGTGGTAGCCAATTATGCCACAAGATACTCAGAGGCTTTGGCTCTATTGTCCATTGAAGCAGAACAGGTGGATGACACACTGTTGAGAATATTTAGACAGGTGGGCTTTCCCCAGGAGATAATGACATATTGGGGCGCTAATTTTGTGTCAGGGTTAATGAGTAGTTTGTGGGAAAAAGTGTGGGGTAAAGCAGCTCAAAACCTCCCCATACCATCCCCAAACTAATGGTCTGGTGAAGCGATTTAATTCAACCCTTAAGACCATGTTAAGGACTTTTGCTGACCAGCACAAGAGCGAGTGGAACAAACATTTGTCTTATCTCCTATTTGCATACATGGAAGTCCCACAGGAGTCCACAGGGTTCTTACCTTTTGAGCTCCTATTTGGACATAGGGTGAGGGGGCCCCTAGATTTGGTTTGGGATGAATGGGATGGTGATCATGCCTCCCAAGAGGAGTCTGTTGTGGAGTATGCCCTAAACTTCAGGACTCACCTTAAGGAGTTAATGGGGCTTGCTCAGGAGCACTTGGCCACTGCGCAACAGCAGCAGAAAGTCTGGTATGACCGCGGGGCCTGAGCCAGAGAATACAAGGTGGGACGGTGAGTGATGGCACTCATCCCTGTCCAATGGAATAAACTACAGGCAGCATCGGAGATGCCATTCTCCATTGTCCAAAAGGTTATTGATGTCAATTACATGATAGAGCTACCTGACAGGAGATGCAGGTGAAAGGTGTATCATGTTAACATGCTGAAGCCCTACTATGATAGGGAAGAATAGGTCCTTGCTGTGTGCAGCACCCCAGAAGAGGAAACTGAGGCTGATCCACTGGTGGACCTGCTTGGGGAGGCTTGGGTCATATCCTCCGTGGACAACCTCACCCTCTCCAAACAGCTGACACTGGCCCAGGTGCAGGAGATTCAGGGTGTGTTGAGAGAATTTGAGGACATGTTCACAGGGAAACTGGGGAACACCACACTACTCAGGTGCCCCTGAAACAGTCTACCTACAGGATACCCAAGCAGGTTAAGCAGACCATGAAAAAGGAGCTCAAGGAGATACTGGAACTTGGAGTAATCCAGGAATCCAGTAGCCCCAGGGCCTCACCCATAGTACTGATGCCCAAGAAGGATGGTACCCCACGATTCTGTGTTGACTACTGGAGGCTTAATAACTGCACAGAGTCAGACGCCTATCCCATGCCCAGAACAGACAAAACCCTGGAGCGACGGGGGGGGGCTAAGTATCTGACAACAGTAGGCCTAACAAAGGGTGACTGGCAGGTACCTCTGACCCCTGCAGCCAGGGAGAGATCAGTTTTCATCACTCCATTTGACTTATATGAATTCAAGATAATGCCATTTGGATTGAAGAATGCACCTGCAATCTTTCAACGGCTTGTGGACCACATTCTGTCTGGGAAGGTGAGTTTGCACTGGCATATATGGATGATATAGCCATATACAGCCAGACTTGGGAGGAGCACATCAAGAATGTGCAGGAGGTGGGGGCGTGGCTTAGCTGCTGAACTGAATGGCAGCTTAACTTTTCGAGCTGCTGTGTGTGGACGTCTATATCTGACAAACTCGCATCTACGAAGGGTTAAACCAAATGGAAGAACCGGGAAATAAGTCAAAAGAGCTCCGGTGTATGATTGTAAAGAAATTTTAAACATAGACAGACGAAAATAACCAGAAAGCCCCTTTTCAATACTGCGGCCTGCATAATGGCGGAGGCGCTGGGCTCAGGGCTCGATCTGGCGTACTTCAACAGCCTATTCGAAAAATTACTTCACAGGATGGATGAAGTAACTGATGCATCGCATCACACTACAGAAGCAATTAAAAACTTAACAGGGTGGATAGTATCAATTGAACAGAAAACGATGGCGCAGGAATCCGAACTTGAGGACATTAAAGGAATGCAGAGGGATCAGCAGGGAAAAATCAATATGCTTATGGCCAAAGTTGACGATTTGGAAAATTGGAGCAGAAGGAATAATCTACGGGTAATAGGGTTCCCAGATGGTGTGGAGAAAAGAGACACTGCCCTGTTCCTTCAACAAGCCCTCCCTGAGATCTTCAGGCTGCATTCAGAATTTCATCTAGAGATAGAAAGGGCACATAGAGCTACTGTCCCAGTGCCAGTGAAAGGAGGCAAACCAAGGGCTATTTTGTTTAAATTGCTTTCATTCAGTACATGGCAGGCTTTGCTACAGTGTGCGAGGGAGGTGGGTTGTTTGAGCTGGCAGGGGCACCCCATATCGTTATATCAGGACTTTTCCAGGGAGTTGTCGATCAAGAGAAGAGAATATACTCCTCTGCGCCATAAGATGCAAAAACTGGGGATTCAGTACTCCTTAAGGTACCCCTCCACAATGCGGATAGTACACAACGGGACCCCACTCTTTTTTGAAACTCCGGTAGCCCTGGAGGACTTTTTGAACAGGCACCTAGGTGAACCGTCTAGTCTCTCCACTCACCCAGACCCCTCGGAACCAGAAGAGATGGTGACAGACCCTGAAATGCAGTCTGAGTTAGCTACTGGCCTCCCTCACCGGAGTAGAAAGAGAACAGCAAGAGATAATCATAGGCGAAGAGATCACCCCCATCTCAGAACCAGCCTGAATACTGAGACAGCAGATCGAGAGGTACAATGCAGTGAAAGTATGGCCCTGGTGCACTACATGACACGTAATCCCTATGAGGCACTGAAATCTCCCTTGCCTCCCCCCAATGCGCACTTTGAGGAAGAAATTTCCAGGGCAAAAGCAGATCCCCAGGTCAGCTGTACTACGGGGAATGTGGCGGTGTTGGAGGGTAACAGTGACGAGGAACCGTAGAAGGAACAACACTCCCCAGGTGCAGCATCCGAAGGCCACAAAGGAGACCAGGCCGCTGAAGCAGCAACATCGAGTCATCAGAGTCCTTGAGAGGAGCAGTAGCCTCGGGTGTTAATTAAATAAGTAACGCTTCTGTTTTAAGCATTGGGCAGTAGGAGGTATCTGGGTAGAGCAGATACTACCTGGGCTGGGGTGTTGTTTATGGTTTGATTTAAAATCGAGGCCCATGAGATCACGAGACACTGGGACTTTGACCCCTTCAGGGCATATTGATCTCAGGACTGGAGTCAACCCTCTGTGTGTGGTTCAATACGGGGGTGGGCAAGGGGCAGTAACTAAATGGAATACAAAGCTGTATATGCAATTGAATCTGGGGTATGTTATGGGCATTGGGAAGCATTTTATAGGCGCTTTTGGAGGTTGTGTATCGGGTGATGGGTGGTATATGGGCCTGGGTACCTCAAGATGGAAGATCAGTCAGTCGATGTTACATGGTTGGGCTTGGAGGGTAGACCCAGGTTATGACTGGCATAAGGGCCGGTAGCCGGGTGGGGTATAAGACAAGCCTAGGAGGCTCTCGGCCAAGGTTTTAAGGGCCCTCTCTGTGCGGCATACTGTAGTTACCCTAATGATACTAAGGGATGAGATATAACACCATGGAGTGCGCAGATGGAACTTCCCCGTATATGGAAACCCTTGCCTTGTTGTGTCATAGTCGACTGACTGCTAGGCTGTAGTAGGTATTTAGAAGGATGCAGTCTGTCTCCTGGGGGTACGTCTTGGCACGCAGCTTCCCCCCCTACCTCGACTGCTATGATCTTCGATAAACAGGGTAGGGCTGGCTCGAGTTATGCCCAGATTGCTATGTCCCTGGGAACTATTCTGCAGATCAGGCCTCTCCTTGGGAGGCAAATGATCCTATATGCAGGATGGCTCCAACGGAGTACGGAAGTGCAACATGTAAATAGGTTTAGTGTGTGGTTGTTTTGTGTGGTTGTGTTTAGAATTTTAGGGTGGTATTTGTTTGACGTGCTTTACAGTGTAACCTGGTTGTCAAGGAAGGTCAGGGGTACGTGCAGAGATATTGGTAGACTGGTTGTACAAGGTAAAGGGAGCCTAATAGAGTCACAAGGTCTGGAACCCCAATCTGGGCAGGGCCATGGGTACTGGTGTGTGGTAAAGTGGTGCCTTCCCGTCTTCACTGGCGGTTCGAACTTGGCATTTCACATTTCATTGCTTTTCAAGGGTTACGACTATGTCTGAATTGACCTGTATCACTTGGAATGTGAGGAGTATGAATACGCTGGTGAAGAGGAAGAAGGTACTGTCATATCTGAAAAAGATTAAAGCCCAAGTGGTTTTCCTGCAGGAGACCAAACTTGATGGGAAGGGCCATGGACTACTTAAAAGGGACTGGGTGGGCATAGAGATCCATGCCTCAACTGCTACAAAAAAGCGTGGAGTAGCTATATTAATACATAAGCAGCTACACTGGTCTCTCACTGCTTCTAGGGCGGACCTGCAGGGCAGATGGGTGATAGGTACATTTCAGACTCCCACAGGGCCTATGGTACTGGGGAACATTTATGGGCCAAACGAGGACGATGCAGCCTTTTTCCACCAAACCTCCCAAGTGCTTTTAGACATGAATAAAAATAATATGCCCAACATTTTCTGAGGGGATTTTAATTTAGTGCCAGACCCTATGGTGGACAAAACCCCTAAAAAGAAGACGCCGCCCATGGGAAGGGTAGGAGAGCCCTGATAAACCGGATGGGTGACCATGGCTTGACAGATATATGGTAGACACTGAATCCCAGGGGGAAAGATTATTCATTTTATTCATCGGTACATAATTCCTATAGCCGTATTGATTTTTTCTTAACATCTCCTCAGATTACGAAGGCAGCTAGGGAGTCTAATATATTTCCTATTGTAATATTGGATCATGCCCCGGTACATTTGTCTGTAACATGGGGCCCCTGTCCCCCCACTTCTACCTCTTGGAGGTTAGACCCCTTGTTAATAAAGGATGTAAAGTTCCTAGAATGGGCTAAGGTGGAGGCTCAGAAATTTTTTTTGGAAAACCCAGCACAGGATACCACAGCTGGGGTCAGGTGAGAAGCTTTTAAAGCCACCATGAGAGGCGGGATTATTGCCTATGCAGGGGCGAGCAGGAGAGACAGGGAACAAAAATTAAGGAACTTTGAAGAGGAGCTCAAAGAAGTACAGAGACAGCATAAGGAGCAAAGAGGGAAAGCAAGGCATGATTTTCTCCATAGAAAGATAGTAGGTCTTGAAATGGAGATAAATTCTCTTTTATCAAGGAGGGCTGAACTCTCTATACTGAGACTGAAGCACAAATACTGGGAAGGGGAGAGAAAGGGGAAGGTGTTAGCATAGGTTAAGAAACAGCAAATGGACGATACATAGCTGGGCTGAGAGATACTGCAGGACGGGTGCGTACTAACAGTGGAGAGTTAAATGCAGTCATGGCAGAATACTATCAATCCCTGTATGCCTCATCTAGACAGGTGGATCCCCAAGTAATTCAGGTTTTTCTACAAACAGTGGAACTTCCCTCTATAACTTCACAGCAGGCCGAGCTACTGGATGCCCCGTTAACTATAGAAGAAATAAAAAAGGCCTTGCTCTTTCTCAAACCAGGGAAAGCTCGGGGGGGGGGGATGGCTATTCAGTGGAATTCTGGCAGGCCTTAGCAGACATTATTGCTCCAATACTTCAACAGTTTATGTTGAGGCAGAGGTGCAAGGGATATTCCCGCCCACATTACGTGAAGCGGTTATCACCATACTGCCCAAAAAAGGGAAAGATCCCACTTCCCCTGGTAGCTACCGGCCAATCTCACTCTTAAATGTAGATAGTAAAATATTTACCAAAGCACTAGCACTAAGACTGGGTCCCCTGTTACCGCAGTTAATACACCCCTCTCAAGTAGGGTTTGTCCCTGGTAGGTTCAGTGCAGATCATCTCAGAATCTTAACTAATTTAGCCCATATCGCGTCTCAACTATACACCCCAGCAGCAGCGGTAGTTATAGATTTCGAAAAGGTGTTTGATTCCCTGGAGTGGGATTATCTCCATGAGGTGCTGGGTAAACTGGGAATAGGCCCTCGCTTTCGATCCTGGGTAAAAGCCCTGTACACTTCCCCAATGGCCAGACTATTGACCAACTCTACCCTATCTCCACCCTTCGAGTTGGCACATGGTACTAGGCAAGGTTGCCCCTCTCTCCCCCCTCCTATTTGTGTCGGCTGTAGAGCCCTTAGCGGCGCACCTTCGGGGTAGTCAATCTACAAAAGGGATATTGGCTGGAAACACAGAATACACCACCCTTTTATATGCTGATGACCTCCTGGTCCTAGTGGTGGATGCAGTGGATGCGCTACCCTCCATACTTGCTACCCTGCACCACTTTAAGAGAATTTCTGGACTTCAATTAAATGCCACTAAAACCGAAGTTCTCCCTCTCAACTCCAGTTGTCAACCATCGGTATTAGGGGACACGGGCTTGAAGTGGGCCAGGGAAAACGTCACATATTTAGGTATTCATTTCTCTGCCGAATTCTCGAAACTATGGGAATATAATCGCCACCCTCTTTTGGTGGAAATACAGGAAGATAAGTCCAGGTGGACCAAACTTCATCTAACCCTAGCGGGTAAAATAGCCACGATTAAGATGATTTTGACCCCAAAAATGTTCTATCTGCTGGCACATATCCCCCTTTTATTACCACAAGGCTGGATACAGAAGATAGATAAGGCAATAGAGAGTTTTCTGTGGGAAGGGAAAATCCCCAGGTATAGTAGGAATAAGCTTCGGGTGCATTGGAGTGTAGGGGGGTGGTGTCTTCCCTGGTTTACAGGTTATAAGTGGGCATTTCATTTGGCACAGTCGTTACACTGGTTAGGGTTAGGTTCCTCCCCTCAGCCACAGTGGGTGGATATAGAGCAAGCTGTAAGTCAAAAAGGTTCTCTGTCATTGCTTGTCTATAATAGTCCCCCAACAAATTTAAAAAATCATCCCACGATAGGGGCCGCTTTGCAATGTTGGGAAACAGTAAGGAGAAAGTTGAAGGTAGACTTGGCGCCTATCAAACTAACCCCACTATGGGGAAATGGAAACCTGTGTATAGATAAAAAAGCTGTGTACTGGAAGAGCTGGGTAGACAAGGGCATTACCAGGTTGGAAGATATACTAGTCCCTACCTCCTTGGTAGTGGACTCGTTTGCTAACCTGCAGGTCAGATGGTCAATTCTGACTTCTGATTTCTGGAAATATTTACAAATATGTAGTACGGCCCAAAAATATCTGACCCAGGTGGCAAAAAGAGACACTTTGAATACACCTTCCTGGATAACAAAAAAAAAAGGGCTGGTCAGTTCAGTCTACAGTGCTCTCCGAGACTCAATACCCTGCCAAAGTGAAAAGTCTAAACAGAAATGGGAAAAGGCTTTAAAACTGGAAATTACAGATGTACAGTGGAAGGAGTGCTGGAAGGGGGCTCAAAAACATTTTACAGATGCAAGAAGTAAGTTAATACAAAATAAAATTCTACACTCCTGGTACCGCACACCGGTAGTACTACAGAAGGCTGGGGTAATAAAGTCCAATCTATGTTGGAGATGTAATTCTCACTCCGGGGACTTGGCCCATATTCTTTGGTCATGCCCAATGATAAAACCAGTGTGGGACAATATTTGTGAAGTAGGGGCCAAAGTGTTAAAAAAGTGTGTTCCTCAGTCCCCTTCCTTGCTTCTACTGGGTATGAAGTCAGAAGCCCCCCATTTAAGAAAGCTGGAACATCGTTGGCTAGCCCTCTGGGCCAAGCAGGCGAAGAGGCTTCTTGTATGTAGATGGCAGACCACACTGATACCTAGTACTCAAGAACTCCTCGCCTCCATGGTTCATATTGCTACTATGGACAAACTCTCCCACTTGATAAGTAATTCCCTTGTAGTATATGAGGATTGTTGGACCCCCTTTGTTAGATATGCCACCCCTAAGACCAGTGTGGGCTGAATTGTACAACCAGGATCTCTACTAAGGTAACAGGATTATGTAAACGGAACTGTCAAACTTGGCTAACCAGGGCTGTATGTATAGGTGGCACTATAATGCCTCCTTACTCATATGCAATGTACCTAATAATATAGAATAGTGATTCTTTGTGTTTGTTTGTCTCTTTTAACCAGGGTGCCAGAAGTCTGGATAGCACCCGAGGCATATAACAGTTTCTCCCTTGTTTTGAGGTATGATTGTGGAGCATGGAAGCCTTGCCTCTCTATCACTTTAAGATAAGAATCGTATATAGTGGGGTAAGTACAGGTCATATGTAACATTGTCCCTTTACTGCTCCTATGTTGAGTTGTATATGTAACCAACAACTCATTACTAGACTCCTGTTTAGAATAAGTGTTATCATTACTGTAAAGAAAATGGAAATAATAAAAAATTTAACAGCAAAAGAATGTGCAGGAGGTGTTTAGCAGGCTAAAGGATGCAGGTCTGACAATCAAGGTGGAAAAGTGCCAGATAGGTATGGCAGAAGTGTCCTACCTTGGGCACCAGGTGGACAGTGGACGCTTCCTCCCAAAGCCTGCTAAGGTTGATGCCATCCTGGCCTGGCCCTCTCCTATCACCAAGAAACATGTAAGGGCATCTCTGGGGACAGCGGGGTACTACTAGAGGTTTGTCCCTTGCTATAGTGATCTGGCTAAGTCCCTGACAGACCTAACCAAAAAGGGAAAACCAGATAAGGTGTTGTGGACAGAGAGCTGTGAGGCTGCTTTTCAGGAGCTAAAGAAGGCCTTAAGTGGGCCAGCTATATTAGCCAGCCCCAATTACAGTCTAAAGTTCATTGTCTATGTGGATGCCTCAGAACATGGGCTCAGTGCCTTGCTCAGCCAGGTTACCCAGTAGGGAGAGGAGCACCCAATCGTGTACCTCAGCCATAGGCCTCTGCCCAGGGAGGAAGCCTATGCCACAATCACAAAGGAGTGCTTGGAAATAGTGTGGACCCTTCAGAATCTGAAGCTTTACTTATACAGAAAAGAATTTACTGTGGTCATAGATCATAATCCCCTGATCTGGCTTCATAGGTCAAGTGGGCAAACTGGAAAACTACTACGCTGGAGCTTGGTGTTGCAGGCATACAACATGACCATTCAGCACCAAAATGGTAAACAAAATGCCAACACGGAAGGGCTATCTAGGCAGGTCTAACAGCATGGCTGGATATTTTGGGGTCTTCCCAGTCGTCACATGAACAGCTGCATCACTTGGAGGGGAATGTGACAGAAATGGGAAGGAAGGAGTTAATGGCTTGGATTTTGACTGGGATTTTTCTAGCAGTCTGAAAAAAAAGAAACAACATACACTGGGATTCCACTGCCCAGCAGCATCTTGATAAGGTTTCATACTGGTTGTAAATCTTAGAGAGAATGATTAAGAGGGAGGAGTACACCTACACACACACTCACACAGAGCTGAAAGGATTGGACCACTCAAATATAAACTGGATGTTAAACTGATTTAATTGGATATCTATAGGGCTGTTTAAAATTATAGGAAAAATTAAAAAGATACATGGTAAATAGTTGGTGCATTCAAAGGGTGATAAGAATTACATATTCAAAGGGAGACTATAAAAAATGCAAAGACGGTTACAGTGTGTTCAGTTGGAGTTACATCCGAGAGGTTAAGCTTTGGGCCTACTCTTCTAACTATGTCCAAGGGAGCTGACAGATAGCATAGGATTCAGTTTCTCTTTATGGATAGTGAGGAGTAAGAAGAATAGTATATCTCAGTAATAGCCTTTTTCTTTTTGCCATCTGTTATTTAAAAACATTTGTTTACTTTTCCTGTAACAGTGTTATTCTCCTGTGTTAGACATATATATCCTGTAACGCAATTTTTAACCTTCTGTTATGTAAAGAACTGTTTATTTACTCAACAGCTGTGGCTATGATTTAAATTATTTCTAAGGTATTTTATGGTTTCCACTGGCTGAGGCAAACTCTGTTTAGCATCTGCCAGCTGAGAGACACACTACCAGGCTTTGATCTGTGCAATTGCATGTTGACCTCCCAGTTCTGTGCAAGTGGGAAGTTAGATTGCTGGTGAACCCCAGCTGGTGGCAGTGGATACCCAAAGACAGACACCTCTCTGAAAACTGCTACAGCCCAAAGAGAGAGGTGGGTTGTCACAACCTCCTCAATCATTACTGACCGAAACTCTCCCCAAACCACTGACTGCTAATGTGGCTCCCAGACTCGATACTGCTGGGTGTTGACTGCCCAGTTGAAGAGATCCAAGTCCTGATAGAGGATACTGTCTGAGAAGAACTGTGCAAACTCCTCACACTTAGTGGATGAAACAGCCATCATGGGTTCTAGACAAGCCAGATGTTACAGCCATCTACTGCCCAAAACATCTGAGCTGATCGGTTCCTCCTGGCCGCAATCCCCAGACAAATATTCTGCTTTCTTATGAGAGATTGTCCTTTGGTATTCATCGTAGTGAATATTCAAATCCAGTTTGTTCACTAGGCCCCCAGACCTCCTCCAATACCACTCTAACCTCCACCCCTTTGCTTTCATCACCCTCAGCTTTCCGTCAAACCATGGCAAGCCAGGTATGAAACCAATGGACGTACACAGACTAGTGCTACAAGGTCAGAGGCTGCACAGATGGCCCTATTATAGGCCACCACTGTTTCCTCCATTCCCTGTGGGCTCACCATATACTGTAGCTAGGGAGATTATGTACCCATCAGGTACTTGTACTTGTGACCAGCTTTAGTTCACCACTTCACACTTTGCCAGCCCCATGAGAACAGACATATTCGTATGCTTCTCTCTTCTTACACCCACCCATGCCACTATGGTGGGATAGCTTCATCCAGGAGCTAAGCAGTAACAAAACAGAGGCACTGCAGCATACTGCAGGGCCTTTAGATAGTAGTAGTAGTGGTAGTTGTAATTCAAAGCACCCTTCACAGTTTGGAGCGCTTTTACAGTTTAACATAAAAAACACAGCAATACGTAATCAACAAAGATTCAGAATTTAGACAGATACATTGATCTACAGAAGACTTCCTATAAACTAAAGGCCAAGCCTTCAGTCCAACAGGCAAAAGGCCTATTTTTACCAGTTGTGATTTCAGTAGATGTTTAAAGAAAGCCAAGGAACTAGTAGGGCAAACCTCCAGTGGGACTGATTTTCATAGAGTAAGTGCAGATATCACAAAAGCCCGAGCAGTGTAGACTTTCAATGCAAGGGTGGCACCCATGTGATCCCATGTGCCATGCACCTTAATAATTTGGTTGGGGCATAGTGAGTTAGAAGTTTACTGAGATACTGGAAGCCCAGTTTGTTAATAACAGGACCTTACTATAGATGCCCTACCTAATGGCAACCAGCTCAAAACTTTGAGCAAGGGAGTATTATGGACTGATCTCTGAATGGAGGTCAAAAGTCTTGCTGCAGATTTCTGGAATAGCTGAAGATGATGCAGTTGAACACAAGATAGGCCATTATAATGTGCATAACAGTAGTCATATTTACATTAGACAAGGCCTGGTCCTGGTACTGGATAGATATCAAATGGGCACAGTCTAGAAATATTATTTTTTCTTTGTTTTTTAATAAAGGTTGTTGTACTGGGTGACTATGTGGCCTTGTCCCTGGGTACCTCTGACCATCCCTGTCCTCCCTCTATACTGGGGGATGGGGGCAGGTTACCCTGTGATTCCCCCAACAGCAGGGATAGAGAGGGGATGGCCATCCTCCACCCCTCTGAGTATTCTCATCCAGAAATGCCTTACCAGTTGGAGTGGAAGGGTGGGTCAAGATGTCCCAGGCAGGGCTTCACAAAGCCCTGGTCAGCTCATTTTTGTTCTTGTTTTTCTCCCTGTAGGTCTCAAAACCATAGCAGCCTGGAGTATGCATGCACATGGGGGGCATGTATGTGTTCTGGAACTTGCAGTTCCTTCCACCATCCACACCTACAGCTGCCTCCCGTGTATTGCACTACCACCAGGCCATTACCTGGTGGCAGCCAAGAGCCAGGAAGGCCAACCATCCCAGTCCAAGTGAGGACAGCTGCCAGGCGACTGCTCGATCCTCTCTCGGCCATGCCCTCACGACCCCTGGTGACCCAAGCTCATTCCCGAACCTGGGTCACCAGCACTATAAAAGATAAGGTGCTTGCAGTGCCTCAGCCCTCAGCACCACTGGGCTGTGGCTAGAAATATTCTGTAGAAGGTAATAGCAGTCCCTAAAACCAGAGGACACCAACATGCAAATGTCAGTTCTTTGTAATGAATGATGCTCAGATTGCAAACCTATCCAACTGCCTTTAGCTACACACCACTGAAGCCAGAGTCTGAGGTTAATGTTCAAAGTTTACATAAATAATCATAAACCTTAACCTAAAAACCAGAGAGCACGCAGATATATAATACAGTGTCATAGCAGGTGAATCAGTGTTAAAAAGCTCTGATTCCTCCCTTTTTTACAGTAGAAGAAGAGAATACCGTACATGTAGGCCTTAGGCCCAGTAAGCAGACAGTGTACTGCCAGGCCAACACAAAGGTACATGCAGGGGTGACTGCAAGAGGAGGAAAGGCAGGGCTTACAGAGGTAAGTGAGTCACTTAACAGAGGAGTTGAATATTATCAACCTCTCTTCACACATCTTGATTCCACAGGAATCACTGGTACTGAACAAATGGTCACATTTTGCTGCCACTGCCACAGTAGTCAAATTTGGCAAGGTGATAGATCTATCAGGGAAAATACTAGAACTGCTTGCAGAAAGGAGAGTAGACACCCAGCTTATATGATATATATATATATATATATATATATATATATATATGTATATGTGTGTGTGTGTGTGTGTGTGTGTGTGTGTGTGTGTATGTAACCTCCCCCCACCGGCCCCCCTTGTTCAACTAGCAGGGCTGCTCCTCTCACATATGGCACCAGTGAGAGGGATGGGGGTTGTCACTACAACAGTTCTGTTTACCAATACTTCTACTTCGGAGCCTGCCATCCTAGACAGGCAAACCAAGTGTGGCAACTACCTGGCTCACACCTGGAGGGACCATTTATCATGGCCATCAACCTGGGTCCCTGGCAGAAAACGTTTGCTCAGCATTATGCTAGGTTTGTATTTCTGGTCAGGGGCACCCAAGTAAATCCAGACACAGTGGAAGCAATAACAGTACTGTCCAAACCAGGTTGAGATTCTAGAGTGTGGCTTTTATTCACATACACAGAGAATAATACAAAGCGAAGATGGACACCCACAGGGCTACTCCCACTGGTAATGCAGTTTACTGAGGTAAAGAGCACACACACAGTGAACCTTCAGGTTCTGAATGGATCTTGGCACACACGGCCTGAACTGGTACACTTCCCTTGACTAGGCACCCTCGGTCAGTACTAGGAGACTTTCCCATATTTCATGAGGAATTACTGGTAGCACCCTCGACCACCAAAGAGCACACTCAGGCTCACAGAAAATCCAAAATCCCACATCTGGGTATTTTCTTCAGGCACTGGCTAAATGCATTGAGAGAAAACAAAGGTGCCCAAACTGAACCCGGAGAGGTAAACATGGTTACTCCAGATGGGGGGGGGTCTCCCACCTTTTGCTTCCAAATTTATACTCAGCCATTCATCTGGTTAATAACACCCTTCTCAGAAACTCTTGTAGATGCCATCTTGAAATGTCTTTCACATTTAACATTCTACTTTACACACCTCTGAGGTGTCATGAAGTTAAAAGTTCTGTAATTGGCAATGTCTCTTCACTAGACCCCCACTTTAGCAGACACTTTTAAATCAGACATGAACTAAAAGTGTTGTACTTGCAAGTCTCTCTCTGGACCCCATAGTAGGCAGACACTTTTAAACAGAAACAGACTAAAGGTTCTGTACTTGGCAAGACTCTCTCTGGACCCTATAGTAGGCAGACACTTTTAAACAGAAACAGTCTTGGTGACAGAGTCCCTTTGTCAGAGAAAAACTTACCACAGGAATGCAGGTGTCCCAGGGCTTTTTCTACACAAAAGTCTCAGGTACTCACAGATCAGATGAATCTAGGCAGCTTCAACACAGTCCAGGCTGGACCAGGGGATTGTCCATGAATCCTGGAATTCCCCACCCATCCCTCCAGGGATGGGGCACTGGAAACCCTCTAAGAATGGTCTCTACCACTTCACTCTCTGGTCTTCTATGTTCTTCTTCTAGGGTGAGAACAAACTACCCAAACTACAAAGGTAGCTCTCTGTCAGAGCTAAAACTGAGGAGCTGCCCAGGCAGCAGCCTCCTCCTCACTCTCCACTCTACAGACTACTCCAGACAACTGAATTCTAACTCAGAATTCTACAGCTAACTCCCCCAGCTAGCATTCCTTTGTGGCTTATGCTGCTGCGACAATTCTAAAGTGACATCATCACACCAGCTCAGCTGAGACTGAAAACAGAGTGGGACACTGTGAAATCCATTTAACTGGCATATCACAAGTTGCCTCTCCCTGCCTGCCACTGATTCTAAGTAGGATTCTAGATACCCCTGGGAACAAGGGGGTGAATATATATATATATATGACAAAGAACCTGTGTGCAAGCACTGAGGCAATGGTTACCCCAAAGAGCATTTGGCTGGGAAGCCAAGTTTCAAAGAAATACAAAATCACACATGACCCCACAATGCAAAGCATCATGGGCTGCATATGCAAATCACCACAGAATATTATGCTGGTTCAACTTTAAGCAGAAATGCATGGTGCCGAAAGGCCTCTCACACAGTTTGCAAAGGGTGCCAACAGAAGACATAGACACGTGTTTCATCCTACCAGGACTCATCAGTATGCTTCGTCTGTCTGACACCCCAGTGGAATGAACCAGCAACCCTAAGATAGTCTATCTGGGTTATGTTGCCCACAGAGGTTCTTTGTCTTTTAAATAGTTTTTTGTTTTAATTGGGTTCACCACAACATAACCCAGATAGACTATCTTAGGGTTGCTGGTTCATTCCACTGGGGTGTCAGACAGACGAGGCATACTGATGAGTCCTGGTAGGACAAAACATGTGTCAATGTCTTCTGTTGGCACCCTTTGCAGCCATGCATTTCTGTTTAAAGTTGAACCAGCATAATATTCTGTGGTGATTTGCATATGCAGCCCATAATACTTTGCATTGTGGGGCCATGTGTGATTTTGTGTGTATATATATATATATATATATATATATATATATTCATATTCTTTGCAAAAAACATTGTTAAAGCACCAGTTAGGGTAACAATGCCACTAAATTAGGGACATGTGGCATTAGGGTTTCCAGCCCTAACTCCCCTCTCCTACCCAACAAGCAGCAAAATTAAAAAAATAAATAGGGTTTTGGGTATTCGGAATCTTGGTGAATCAGTAGTGGGGTTTTCCTAGCAGACAATGTCACACATGATCTACTGTGGACCCTGCAAGAGGAAAGCTACAACAAACTGTGTTGGCAGCATGTGGCAAGACATATTTCTCTACCTCTGAAAAGTGTATCACTATGAGGCAGTGACTTAGAGCTGCACCTTGTGCTTCGGATTGGATGCTATTGGCTGAGGGGGGCGGGGTGAGCATTAAGGTTGACAACCTCAAGGAAAACCCCACCACTGATTTGCCAAGACTCTGTAGACCCAAAACCATAATGTTTTTTTTTCCTTTTGCTGCTTGGGGGATAGGGGTGGGGACTTAGGGCTGGAAACCCTAATGCCACATTTTCCTACTTTACTGCCATTAAATTAACTGGTGCATTAACACAGTTTTTTTCAAAGCATTTATTGTCTTTTGATATAGTGGAATTGTATCCTCATTCATGCAGGTCTCTTTGAGACCTGTGTGAACAGATGCAGATGTGCATGCCATCTGGGCCGTGCACCAAAAGAAGACTCCGCCCACCTATGGAAGTGCAAAGCCCTGCTGACTCTACTCTTCTGTGCAGTGTTGGATGTCAAAAAGTACCAAAGTTACAAACATGCATAGGAAAATGTCCATGTACCTTCATAACTGTGGTGTTTTGTAATATTTTGACACCAAATTTTCAACAAAGCCTTGATATAAATCCACCTCAAGAACCCGGTAGATGAAAATGTACAAATCCTGCAGACACATGTTTCCACAGCATAGGTGTGAAAACACATTTCTGCCAGGTTTTGGAAAATGGCAGTTGTCATGTTCATGAAGTGATGTGAAAAAATGACTATGTTGAAAATTTGGGGTCAAAATATTTAAAATTACCAAAGTTATGATCATGCATTGCAAAACTTCAGTGTATGCTCATAACTTTGTTTTTCATAATATTTGTAACCCACATGTTCAACATAGCCTTATTGTGACCCCACGTCATGAACAGAGGTGGAGAAAATTTTCAAACCCTGCCTGCAAGGTGATTTTGCCAAGCAACCATGAAAATGCCTTACAGGCCTGATTTGCATAATTCCTCCACCATTGGTTATGAGATTGGGTTTCCAAGAAGGCCATATTGAAAATTTGGGCTGAAAATGCAAAAATGTCAAAGTTATTCATCAAAGTTGAAAACCCCATTGAAATACATTGAACCGCACTTACCTTACCTTCTCATATTGCAGTCACTGGTTCTAGCAGCAAGATGTGTCTTCAATCAAAGAGTGGATCTTGGCCTTTGGATATATTTAGGTGAGTGAGGGTGTGTGGAGAGGTGACTGCTGAGTTGGTGGTCAGAGTAGTTGGGTCACAACAGTGAGGGACCATTTTCTTTTTTGTAGGTTAACAAAAAACATTAAGTGATGGTTTTTATTTCAGGATCAAGTCTGACACTAGGATTGGGCACCCTAGTGTCACAGCACTATACAGAAATGGAGTTGGGTGAACTGGAAGGGAGCGGGGTTCCAGTCAGGCAGTACTGGGGGTAGGCACCCCAGTCTGCTTACATTTATAAAAAAAAAATTAAAGATTGGGAAGGGCGGGCAGGATACCTGAAGGGGAGAGGGGAGAAAGAAGTGGTGAGAATAGTAACAGATAGATATATAGATAGATAGATAGATAGATAGATAGATAGATAGATAGATAGATGGGTGGGCAGATGGATAGAGACAGATGGAACAGGGGATCGGTGGCTCACAGCTCTCACTGCAGCCCACAGTAGCACTCCAGCTGTGACTGTAGGACTCAACAAAGTCCTGCTGTTCTCATACAGTGAAAGCAGGCAAACAGCTCTTCTTGCTAAGCTGGTTACCCTGCATTTTGATGTGCCCAGTAAAGATATTTCTGGAAAAAAAATTAAAAAACAGACACCAGGATCTAGCTAAACAGGTCCTGTTTAGCCAGGTACAGATGTTTTTTTTTTTTAAATTACACCATTTTATGTATTGTGCATGGCTTTTATTTGGAGGAGAAAAGAAACAAGATGGTGGCTCTAACGGCACAAAACAATGTTTTGTGCTGTGAGAAGCAAGTGGTGAGAAACCAAAAATGGACTTGTGACACAGAATATTTGGTGTTGTATGAGAACATTATTCCAAGAACCCTACTGAGCATGTTTGGAACAGAAAAACACAACATTTTAAAGCCATATAACTCTGGAACCATTTAATATATTTTCATGAAACCTTTCAAAGGCACTTCTTTAGGACATCATGGACCTGATATTCAGAAAGGCACAAAGTGCAACACAAATGTTTGCACCGTGCTTTGCAATTACCCAGGAGTCTCAGGATGCTACATACAGTCAGATGCTACCCGATTGAATATAGGGCCATGTCAGGGCAACGTTGAGTCAAGGAGTGCTGCCCTGACCTGGCTGTCAAAGCTGGCCCCAAAGTTGATAACACAGGAGTGCTATCTGCAATTTTCAAAGGTACCCATTGGGCATGCAAGGTGCTAAGGGTCCATTTGAATGCCCATTATGGGCCCATTTGCATAGGTAGTGGTGGCAAGTAGTGCAGCAACACCCCCCAGGCCAGAATAGCTATAATTATCCCTGGTGCTAGTGGTAGTAGACAGAGAGGACTGGGAATGCTCCAGAGCAACTGTAGTTGCACTAAGAGCATTTCCAGAATATTCAGACTTGTGCATGCAAATGGGCCATAATGTACGCAAGGTCAAAATGGGGCCATTTGCATGTCATTATGGCCCCATTTGCATGAGATGAGCAGGGCAACCTGTCAAAATGTGCCTGGCACCCTGCAATGCATGTGGTGTGGACAGAGGGGACCTGGGGCAACCCCCCACCACAGAGCCGTGATCACTGTAAACAACAATGAGGAATCCCTGGTAGTCCAGTGGTAACCCCCCTCCCTCCTGGTAGCCCAATCATGGGTAACAGTAAAGAAAATATAAGCCCTGGTAGTCTAGTAGTAACCCCCCTTCCTCCTAGTAGCCCAACCACAGGTAATATCAAATAAATGAAATTTTCCTGGTAGTCCAGTGGTTCCCCCCTCCCTGCCCATAGCTCCGATCGCTGGTTACCTGATGGAAATGAAAGCCCTGGTAGTCTAGTGGACCCCCACCCCGCTCATAATCCTGATCATGGGAAACACATAAAGATCTAAATCCCTGGTCATCCAGTGACACCCTCACCCCTCCCACCCACACAGGACCCCTGGCTCACCCAGCCCCCCATCATCAGTGGGTGGCTGCAACAGCCCACATACTGCTTGGCTGCCTGCTGAATGACAGCTTACAGTATGAGCTGTAAGCCTATTGGTCCACAGTGTGGACCATTGGGCTTGCACGGCATACTGTACTAGACAAGCACAAATATGTGTATGGGTTTGGGTGCTTGTGGATGGTGTTCTTGTTGGGTGGGTGGGTGGCCACCCACGGCTGGCTGCTGCTGTGTTGCACCCTGCAATACAGCAGCATGCCTGTGGGTGGCCAGCATTAGAGACAAATATTTCTGGCTCAACATTGTGCCCCAGTATGCGGCACATTCTAGGGGTTGTGCCAGCAGATGCACCGCACATCCCGGGCTGAATATCAGAATGTGCCGCATATGCATGGGCACGCACCCTTCAGATGCACTGCATGCATTACCAATGCAGTCTGGTGCATCAGCTCTTGCGCTGTACACGTCTCCCTTTTGAATATCACAGCAGGGCTTACTGCAGGGGTTGCACTGGTGCACCTCAGTTATGCCAGGTGCAACCCCCCTTGAATATCTAGGCCATGGTGTTTAAAATCCTCCCTCTCAAAATATACCACATATTTTCAACTGTGCCATCATTAGAAACTGAATACCGATCAATTTTTCCTATAGACTCATTGACTGAGTTCATATTTGCTCTACATAGAAACATAGACTTTGACAGCAGATAAGGACCACTTGGCCCACCTAGTCTGCCCATTTCCCTACCTAGATGATAAGCTGCAGATCCTATTCAACCAACAGCCTATTTCTTCCTACCCCCCACAAAAATTGCCTTATGTCTGTCCCATGCATTCTTGAATCCTCCCACAGTTTTAGACCCCACAACCTCCTCAGGAAGGCTGTTCCAGGCGTCCACCACCCTCTCTGTGAAAAAATACTTCCTCACATTGCCCCTGAGCCATCCCCCCTCTATCTTCAAATTGTGTCCCCTTGTTCTTGCACATCTCTTTTTCTGAAAGATGCTACCCTCTTGGACTTTGTTGATTCCACTGAGGTACTTAAACATTTCTATCATGTTCCCCCCTCTTCCTCCTTTCCTCAAGGGTATACCTATTAAACTCTTTTAGCCTCTCCTCATATGGCTTCTCTTGCAGACCCTGCACCATTTTAGTTGCCCTCTTCTGAACTGCCTCCATCCTGTCTATGTCCTTGCGGAGATGGGGTCTCCAGAACTGGATGCAGTACTCCAAATGGGGTCTCACTAACTGTCTGTACAGGGGGATAACAACTTCCTGTTTTCTGCTGGTGATACCTCTCCCTATACATCCCAGTATACCCCCAGCCCTCCCTTCCACCTTCTCGCATTGCTTGCCAACCTTAAGGTCATCTGATATGATTACCCCTAGGTCTCTTTCCATTTTTGTTGTTGTTACTACCTCCCCCCCATTGTGTAATCTTCCCCTGGGTTTTTTGTTTCCCAGGTGCATTACTTTGCATTTCTTTGCATTGAATCCAAGCTGCCATACTTCTGACCATTCCTCCAACCTTGCCAAGTCCCTTCTCATCCTTTCCACGCCTCCTTGTGTATCAACCCTGTTGCAGATCCTTGTGTCATCTGCAAAGAGGCATACTTTTAGGACTGTGTAGTACAGTACAGTCTGTGGGCCAATGGACATACAGCCATACTGTATGCTCTCAGTTGGTGGGCGGCCAGGTGGCTTGGGGGGGGGTTGCTGCCGCCCGCTGCTGAATTGGGGGGCGAGGTGGCACAACTGAATGGGTGAGTTGAGAGGGGGGTACCGCTGGACCACCAAGGTTATTTCACTTACTGTAAGCCCGCAATCAGGCTGTGGGATCGGGTTCACTGGACCACCAGGGATTTTACTTTATTGAAAGCCCGCGATCGGGCTGTGGGATCAGATCCACTGGACCACCAGGGATTTTAATTCATTGAATGCCCATGATAGGGTGTTGGGGTGCATTGACCACTGAGGGGCAGGGGGCATCAGTCCCCGAAGGTTTCAGCCTGGCAGGGCACCAGGCACAAGTCACCGGGGATTGGCACACCTGCATGTAAATTGGGCCATAATGACATGCAAATGACCCCATTTGTGCCTTGCATGCATTATGGCCCCATTTGCATACCCACTGCTGAATATCATGGTTGTTGCATCTAGCGCAATGGCACTTGTGCTGGCACACCCCCCTGCTCCTCTCTGGCCACTTGCACTGGCGTGCAATGCAGGTGGCCACAGTGCCATATTCAATGGCGCTGAGCCATGGCACAGCACCATTGACTAACACCCTGTCAAAGCCCTGGCACATCCCAGTTGCACTGCGCCCAGGCTTGCGCCACAGCCTGGTGCAGTCTGAATATCCCACCCTGTGTATTTAGTGATAGGCACTTTAAAATGGAGACTGTGGATCTTTTTTTGTTTTTGTGTTTTGATATTACTGGTTTGAGGGTTAATTAAGATGTTGGGGTGTTCTGAACTAGTATTTGCCCCCCCTTGCTAGTTTAAATTAGAACCATTTAAAGTGGATTGAAAGAACATGACCAGTTTTATGCACCTTTTTTGTTAAGGTGTAATCTATCCCTTGCAAAAAGTGATGAGTTGTGAAAAAATGTATTCTAATGATCTATAAACCTAAGCCCTTCATTATGACACTAATTTATTAATCGGGCATTAATTCTTGCAATAGTGGAAATTTTTTTCGGGATATACTCTGAGTATAGGAAGTATCCCAGAGATGGCTACTTTGCATCCTTTCTTTTTGACCTTATTTCTTAGCTTGACTAGTTCATGGCAGATGTCCTTGTCATGCATGGGTCCAATATTGTTTATTCCAGCATGTAAGATGATGTTGGAATCGGTGTCGTTTATAGGTTTATCAACTCTTCCATAGATGTCTTCAATATTTTTCCCCAGGAAGACATGTAACAGTGCTTTTAAGCTTATCATTATGATATAGGTGGGAGCCAACATATAAACAATAGAATCTCCTATTATTTTGAGTGAATTATTAACAGGTGTCTGATTTTCTGCAGCATTATTAGGTTCCAGATTTTCAAGCACCACAAATTTATTTATGATAGTAGGCACAGGGTTGTTGAGATTTTACAAGGACCAGTATTATATATGATAGCTGGATTATAAGTATCAGCCCTCCTTCCATTTTTTGTGCTTCCTGGACTGCACTGTTTCCCATTCAGTTATGGCTGTATCAGTTTCATTCTCTCTATTCCTTTTTTTCATTTATTTTTCAAATTGAAGCTTTATTGAACATAGGAGAAGTACAAGGTAGAGGAAACATTTCAATAGAGAAGTTAACAATATGTCAAGGATATACATAATGAAGTACTGTAGATAAAAATGACTAAACAAGTACAGTAACACAATATATCATGACTCTTTGTACAAATCAAAACAACACTTCCACCCCCAACCCCACCCTCCTAATCCCTTCCCACCCACCACCGAAGAGTGCATAACCTATAGGTACCAGGAAAAAAGGCATTAATGATTACAGTAGTAAAGAACCAGCTAACGGAGTGCTCAGATGACTGGTAAATGCACACTTTAAAGGGTACCTAAACAACATTTTGACAACAAACTCTTCAAAAATCTGACTTCATAGGGCACTAAAGAAAAGGCTGCTGTATTCATTAATGCTAAAACTACATTTATATAATTTACCTAAATGTGGTTCGAAAGCATTTGAAAAATGTAAAATCAGCCTTCCAATTTCAAAAAAAATACCTTACCTGCTTCCTAAAATTTCCACCAAATGTGTTAAGTGATGACATCATGGGAGCCAGAGTCAGAGCTATATAGTGGCTCTCAATTGAGGAGGCAGTATAGTGCAGTGGTCTAAGGCTCTGAGCTGCAAATTTGGTGACATCCGGCAGACCAGACCTGGGTTTGAATCCCACAGCTTCCACTTGCATACTGTGTGACCCTGAGCAAGTCACTTAACCTCCTTGTGCTCCCAGGTCGCTCCTGTAAAAAAGCTTTCAGCTTAGTGTGCTATACCTGGTTAAACAACTAAATAAAAAAAAAATAGTGCTAGCTAGTTCTTTTTTCCCTTTGTATAGAATTGTTTCATCAAAATGGTCAAAACCATGTCCATTATTTTGATCAATACACATGTTATGCTGTGATTCTGTTAATTTTCCATGGGAAATAATAATAGTAAATGATCATGGGGTAGCTGTTTGTACAAGATCACAAATTATAGCCCGACAGCAACCAACACTCATAACTAAGTGGTCCTTTCACAAGTTTAATGCATTGGACTACTTATCCAACTTGAGCGAAATTAGATGGCAAGACCTCTACCTTGCCAAAATAATCAATGAGACGGTCACTGTCCTTAATGACAATGTCACCTCACTGGCCAACAAGCATGCCCCTTTGATCAAAGTCAGGTTACCTAAAACATCCAACCCATGGTTTAAATCAGATCTCAAGGTTACACTCCTGTGCTGTGATAAACTCTGGGCTAAGGTTAGAAATCCAAAGCCCAGCTGACTGGCAAGCATTCAGAGCAACTAGAAACACCTGCATTAAACAAATCCACGCAAGCAAAGACAACTATTATGTCTCCACCCATGAACAGGCAAAAGGGAATTACCAAAAAATCTGGAAGACACTCAAGTCCATCGGAGGTCGGCCTGTAGCCCCCTCCATCCGTCTGAAGAGCCTCAGCAATGGTAGGGATGTGGAAAACAGCTGCCTAATCCTTGAGGAAATCAATAATCATTTTGTAACTACTGGCCTAGCTTTTGACTCTTCGCCTTATGCAGCCTGTGGTAGCAACCAAAACCGTAATAACTTTGACTTGCAAACTTCAACCTGCGCACTCCAGTTGTGCCCGCTTAGCTATAAAGAAATCGAAGATTCACTTCTTAACATAGACATTTGAAAAAGTGCAGCAGACAATGGTCTAGAATCTTTTTTTCTTAACCTAAGCTATCTCAACCTCATCTCCCCTATCCTCCACATATTCAATCTTTCCATTTCCACTGCCACTGTTTCCTCCTGCTGGAAATCTGCCCACATCCTCCCATTATTCAAGTTAGGGGACCCATGCAACCTAAACAACTATAGGCCCATCTCAATCTTACCTGTCCTCTCCAAAGTCATCAAAAAGCTAGTTTACTCCCAAATGAAACTCCATATCAAATCATTTTCAATCCTGAACCCTGTGCAATCTGGCTTCTGGCCCAACCATAGTACAGTCACTACTCTAGCCAAAGTTACCAATGAATGGATCACAGCCATGGACTCCAAGAAAGTTACTGGTGCAGTATTTTTAGATCTCAGCAAAGCGTTCAACACTGTCAACCACAATCTGTTAGTCTCAAGCCCAATAAAAATAGGTGCCACCCCCCATTGCTGCCCAGTGGTTTACCAGCTACGTATCCGAAAGGACCCAGAAAGTAAAAGCTGGTGGCCTCTTTTCTGCATCCCTCCCAGTTGTCAGGGGAGTCCTGAAAGGCTCCATATTAGGTCCCATCCTCTTCTCCCTGTACTTCAATAACCTTGATGCACATATATCCCAGTCCCATCGGCATTTCTTTGCTGATAATACTGTACTGTATACATCAGGCCCTATTCTGGTTGAAGTGAGGCATGTACTCCAAGCTGACTTTGCACAACTAAAAATCAACCTAATCAATGCCAAGCTACTCCTCAATGCCAAGAAAACTAAGGCCATGATCTTTGCCCCAAACACCACCTCCACTTCCCTTGCAAACATGCACAAAGAATTCATCACTACCTCCCTAGATGAACCCTTTGAAATCACCTCCAAATTCAAATATCTTGGTATGTGGCTGGACAACAAGCTTTCCTTTCATGACTACATCAACAATCTGGCAAAGAGGCTAAAAATTAGGCTAGGTTTCTTCTTCAGTAACAAGTCGCTCTTTCCATTGGATACCAGAACTAGGCTGGTCCAAGCCACTTTCTTGCCGCTACTCGACTATGGAGATCTAATCTATTCCTCCGCAGCGGCCTCAGGACTCAACAAACTAGACATCCTCTACCACTGTGCCATACGGCTCATGACAAACCTACCCTACCTAACCTACCATTGTGATTTGTACCTAGCCGCTGACTGGACATTACTCTCAACTAGACGCACGCTTCATGCTGGTAACTGAACTCTTAAGCTACTCCTGAACAAGCTCCAGAACTATCTCACAACCCTTTTCCATATTTTCCATAGCACATACTCTCTTAGGAAAAATTACCTCCTTCTCCTCGATGTACCGAGAACTCACACCTCACTTGGCAAGCGGGCCATATCGAGCGTACTCCAAAACTATCTGGAACCAGCTCCAAGTCATATTGAAGCTTCCCAGTACTGTCCCTGTCAGCCTATTTAAAAGGTTGGCTGCAGCAAAAATAAAAGATACATGCAGCTGCTTCTAAATCCTAGCTCACTGCTCTAACCCAAGCCCACTGCTTCCTCTTACATACCTAGAAATTAGCTGCCTTGATACTCCGAAACAAGCACCTTGTACCTATTTTTCTGTACTTGTATTTTTCTGTCATTATCATTGTTATGCAACATGTTAATGCTTGCCCATAATTCTGTACTTGAATTTGTACTGTTTTTTCGATTATGCAATCTGTAACTACTGTCTGTGTCAAAGGACCTCCTTGTGAATGAGCTTGTTCAATGGAGTTTTCCTACAATAAACTTGAACTTAAATTTTGTTTACTTTAACATGCTGAAATTTTTTTTTAGTCCAACCAACTTTCTCTTTGTCAAACCACAGTGCAGTACAAATCTTAAATAACCTGGTGGTATAGTGGTTATAGTGGATCCAGGATGTTACAATGGGGGGTGCTGGGGTGGTGTGCATACTTGATATGCGCTTTTTAACATTTTTATTAAACCTTTACATTGTCTGCTATTATTCTTTTTTAGTACATTTTTGACAGAACCTACAAATGTAATTCATAGTTTTGAATGTAAACATTTGTACAATCATAAATCAGATTTCTTCAACAAAGTGAAATGCAGCAGCAGCAAGCAAGTAAGTTAAACTGGGGGGGTGCAGCTGCACCCTTCATCACCCACTAGATCTACCACTTGTTTGCAGCAAAGTTCTTGTGCAGTCCAATGCCAGAGTTCATGCTTTCTCAGAAATCAAAATGATGCTTGTCTTGTCTTCTTTTTCCATGGCAACTAATAATAGTAAGAAGAATCAGCATTTATATAGTGTGTCATACACATTTTATCCCAAAGTGCTTTATAAGTAATGTTAGACTGGTAATGAAGTGACTGAACATGTAGTAGCAGCCATTTCACACATTAATACCCACACACAGCCTTGGGCAATTGCATTAACTGGTTTTGTGGGAGGGGATGTTGGCCAGGACATTGGAGTCAGGTAGTGATCATAGTGTTGGCAGCCCCACATCTTACATCTCACAGTGATCTGCTCCTATTTATCTCCTTCTGTCTTCCCCCTTCGCTGAATATAGTACTACCTTGTAGGAGTGGCCTTCTCAGTCCCCCTCTGGAACTCATTCTTCATTCCTTCTCCCTACACCAAAAACTGATGAGCTCATCACCCTTCTGTATCATGAATGCAGGCAGTACAGTCCCCGGGTTTTTTGACATATCAGAAATAAACAAATCTTTCCAGTAAGTCAGGCTGATAGCAGCAGGGAACAAGGGGAAAGACGGGCTTTCCTATCCTTAAAAGATCTAGGCTACCTTTGATTAGGCACTATAAAATGACGGATGTGCGCATCATTATGCATGTCATTTAATAGTGCCTAATCATAGGTGGCTTAGATCTTATATGGGTAGGAAAACCTATTTTTCAGCTTGTGCCCTGCTGCTATCAGCCTTGTTTACCAGAAGATCACGTTTATTATCAATATGTAAAAATAACACGGGAGATTTACTAACCACATTCATGATGCGGAAAGGTAGTGAGCTCACCGGCTTTTGGTGTGGGAAGCAGGTAAGAAGAATGAATGCCAGAGATGGACTGAAGAGGCCATTCCAGCAGGGTACAGATATATTCAGGTTAGGGGAAGACAGGAAGGGGGACATTGAGCAGATCATTGTAAGATCGGCGATGTGGTTCTGCCAGCACCGTGATTACTACCTGACTGTGGATGAGAGCAGCCAGAGATGATAAATACTCAGAGTGGCAGGACTGCATCTAAACTGTTACTTGAATTCAGTGTAGGGAAATTACCCGGGGAGGGGGGATGTTGGTATTTGTTAGGACAGTATTGAGGGACCTGTGTATAGCTCATTTAAGATTCAAAAGGGTGGTAGTCAGCCAAATCACTTTTTGGAGTAGGGCACAGAAAAGTACTGGAGAAGAATTGCTGAGAACTGTCCTGTGGGGTTCTGCAGATCACAGGTAAAGGAGTAGACCAACACTGGAAGTCGGGTGGATTTGCTCAAGGCATTAGTATGTCTCTCCTGCTAACACTATTGTTATCCATAGTAAGTGCAGCCCTCATGAGGACATGAACAGTAGTTTTTCTGGTGTGTCCTGATGCTTATTGTTTGGCCCTCCAGGAACACCTAGTTGTTGGTTAATGAGGCGGGAAAAAAAACACAACAGGGGGACTGTACATACTGCCTTTACTGTGCAGAAGGGTGGTGATCCATTCAATGTTTACTGTGGAAGCAGAAGTCAAACATTGAGAAAGTGGACTGGAAAGTGATTTGGGAGGCATTCTGTAACACTGCCAGCTGATGAAGCACATCGGTATCGGTGTGCACGAGTCTCTGAGGTACAAGATTACAATCTGAGGTGTGATAATTCTCCTCAAGAGACTGCAAGCTCATATGTGGCCCCAGGTGATACTAAGGACAGAGTATGGATGGTGGGGTGTTCAACAGAAGGCAGGTTAGGTGCAGGAGGTTCACATGAAAAAAAAATACAAGAGAAACTTATTTGTGGATTATCAAGAAATCATGAGCTTTGGAATTGGACCAGATCAGTACTTCACTACCAAGTTCAGGGCATCACATAACCACTAGATCGTTGGGCATTTGAAGTGTTGCACTGTACTGTGGTTTGCCAAAGAGAAAGTCAGCCGGATTACAAAACATGTTAAGCAAGTTACAGTAAAAAAAAAATGAACAAAACCATAGCCTAACATCTGTACTGATCAAAATAATCCATGTGTTAACACATGGTGTTGATCATTCTGGTGAAACGATTCAAAGCAAATGGGGAAAGAAGAACAAGTCAGCACTATAGAGAACTATGTGGGTCTCTGCCTCTGGCTCCAATGATGTCATCATGACTCATCACTTAACACACTTGGCAGACATCTTAGGGAGAAAGCAAGACTGTTTTTTGAAAGTGAAAAGCTGATGTTTACATTTTTCAAAAGCTATGAAACTGCATTTATGTTGTTTACATACATGCAGTTTTAGCATAATTGTAAACAGCAGTTTTTACTTTACCTTACCATGAAGCCAGATTTTGGAGTTTGCAGTTTTATAAAAACTGCTTGTTTAGGTGCCCACCAGAGTAACACCACAGTACCAGATACTCAAGTAGTTAACAAGACATATAGAGGTTTCTAAATTTTATTATATTGAGTGAACCTATATGTCATGCTAGTTACGAGCTGTTCCACTTGTATAGCAAAATGTATTTCCCTGTACCATTCAATAAAGTGAGGGATACTCTTTTCAAGCCAATGTCAGAGAATTACTTTCTTGGTGCAGGCCAAAATTAAAGCCATATGCGGTCTTTGGTTACCAATCAGCTTGGTCTTGTAGTCCCCCAATAGGCCCTTTTCACATTTCTAATATTGCTGCATGCATTTAGAACATTGGCATTAACTGAATAGTTAGTAATTGGACAGACAGAACTCCAGGAGGAAGGAGCTACTGGTATAACTAAAACTTCTCTACTGGGACTAAGAACTAGATCTCTTGTACTGGGACCTTCAATTAGGGGTAAAAAACAAAAACAAAAAAAAAAGGAGTTGGTGTGTTTGTCAGAGGTAGTTGAAGTAAATTGTTATCTGTTATCTGGGTTATCTGTGTACTTAGCTAGGTACTTGTCACAGGTGTCAGAAGGGAATTGTTATCTGTGAAATTAACTAAGTGTAGAAAGATTTGCAAAGTAGGGGGAGTGGCTTAGCTAGAAGGAGCCAGGTTAAGACCAGATATAAATACTGCCCTAGATAGCTCCTGCCAGAGGACAGACAGAACTCCAGGAGGAAGGAGCTACTGGTATAACTAAAACTTCTCTACTGGGACTAAGAACTAGCTCTCTTGTACTGGGACCTTCAATTAAGGGTAAAAAACAAAAAAGGAGTTGGTGTGTTTGTCAGAGGTAGTTGAAGTAAATTATTATCTGTTATCTGTGTACTTATCTAGGTGCTTGTCACAGGTGTCAGAAGGGAATTGTTATCTGTGAAATTAACTAAGTGTAGAAAGATTTGCAAAGTAGGGGGAGTGGCTTAGCTAGAAGGAGCCAGGTTAAGACCAGCTATAAATACTGCCCTTGATAGCTTCTGCCAGAGGACAGACAGAACTCCAGGAGGAAGGAGCTACTGGTATAACTAAAACTTCTCTACTGGGACTAAGAACTAGATCTCTTGCACTGGGACCTTCAATTAAGGGTAAAAAACAAACAAAAAAAAGGAGTTGGTGTGTTTGTCAGAGGTAGTTGAAGTAAATTGTTTTCTGTTATCTGTGTACTTATCTAGGTGCTTGTCACAGGTGTCAGAAGGGAATTGTTATCTGTGAAATTAACTAAGTGTAGAAAGATTTGCAAAGTAGGGGGAGTGGCTTAGCTAGAAAGAGCCAGGTTAAGACCAGATATAAATACTGCCCTTGATAGCTTCTGCCAGAGGACAGACAAAACTCCAGGAGGATGGAGCTACTGATATAACTGAAACTTCTCTACTGGGACTAAGAACTAGATCTCTTGTACTGGGACCTTCAATTAAGGGTTAAAAAAAGGAGTTGGTGTGTTTGTCAGAGGTAGTTGAAGTAAATTGTTATCTGTGACAGACAGAACTCCAGGAGGAAGGAGCTACTTGTATAACTAAAACTTCTCTACTAGGACTAAGAACTAGGTCTCTTGTACTGGAACCTTCAATTAAGGGTAAAAAACAACAAAACAAAAAAAGGAGTTGGTGTGTTTGTCAGAGGTAGTTGAAGTAAATTGTTATCTGTTATCTGTGTTATCTGTGTGCTTATCTAGGTGCTTGTCACAGGTGTCAGAAGGGAATTGTTATCTGTGAAGTTAACTAAGTGTAGAAAGATTTGCAAAGTAGGGGGAGTGGCTTAGCTAGAAGGAGCCAGGTTAAGACCAGATATAAATACTGCCCTTGATAGCTTCTGCCAGAGGACAGACAGAACTCCAGGAGGAAGGAGCTACTGATATAACTAAAACATCTCTACTGGGACTAAGAACTAGGTTTCTTGTACTGGGACCTTCAATTAAGGGTAATAAAAAAGGAGTTGATGTGTTTGTCAGAGGTAGTTGAAGTAAATTGTCATCTGTTATCTGTGTTATCTGTGTACTTATCTAGGTGCTTGTCACAGGTGTCAGAAGGGAATTGTTATCTGTGAAATTAACTAAGTGTAGAAAGATTTGCAAAGTAGGGTGAGTGGCTTAGCTGGAAGGAGCCAGGTTAAGACCAGATATAAATACTGCCCTTGATAGCTTCTGCCAGAGGACAGACAGAACTCCAGGAGGAAGGAGCTACTGGTATAACTAAAACTTCTCTGCTGGGACTATATTGCCCTCCTTCTCTCCCCCCTCCCCTCCACCCCTCCCCACCCTTAACCAGTTCTACTTTTATAGGCACAGGATTTAACTGACAACAGGAACTTTGGGAGCAGGAAGGAGTGATCACAGAGCCACCAAAGACTCGCCATCCTAGAAGGGCCAGAGTAGCTCTCCATCCCCCCTAGCTGCAGGAGGTCTGACTCTGAGCAAGTAAGGAGACTACTGAGAAATATAGGAACTTCTTGTCTCAGAACAGGAAGATCAGGAGATAAAAGGGTGCAGAGGCAGTAAATAAGTAGGGGGAGAAGAAAAAAAAGAAATAAACAAACAGAGGAAATAGTAAGTATTCCAAATAACAGTTAGGGGGGCCAGAAAAAAGACATGATGGGAGTGGTGCAGTGCAGTGGCTGTGGAGCAG
Organism: Neoceratodus forsteri; assembly: GCA_016271365.2. Taxonomy (NCBI): domain Eukaryota; kingdom Metazoa; phylum Chordata; order Ceratodontiformes; family Ceratodontidae; genus Neoceratodus; species Neoceratodus forsteri. The sequence goes on from CM057452.1 coordinate 947,770,221, forward strand.
CAGTCTTCCAGGAGATGTTTTGGAGGATGCAGTGTTGTCCCATCTGCAGACACCTCTCTGGGCTGAGGGAGGAGGTTGCTCATCTCCAGGCTGAGTTGGCCAGGATTTGTGGGACCTCCTCTCCCACCTAGGGACCACCAGGGTCACTGCCGTTGCCTCAGAGGTTGCCAAGAAAGAGGAGTGGTTGGACCACAGTGGGCTCAGGGAGGGTGAGGGTGGTGGAACAGAGACCCATCCCTCTAGTTGTACCTCTCCACAACTTCTATGCCATTCTGGAAAAGTGTGGTTCCTCTATGGAGGCACCCACAGTGGAGGCCAAGGAGGATGCTGGGAACCTCCACAAAGGAGACCCAAAGGAGGGTGGCATGGGACCCCACAGGGGAAGGAAACAACTCCTGGTGGGGGAATCCATTGTTAGGAAGGTAGAACTTGGGGAGGAAGGGGAGAGGGAGGTAAGGTGCCTGCCTGACGCCATGGCTTGGAGAGACAGGGAGCGAATCCTCAGGATCGCAGGAGCAGCTGCACAGGGGAGGGAGCTGGATGTCATTGTCCACCTAGAGACAGATGACCTGGCTAAGAAAGAGATCAGAGCAGTGCAAGAAGCATTTGTGGAGATGAGGAGGGGTCTTAGACAAATAACACACATGGTAACCTTCTCGGAGGTGCTGCCTGTCTATGGCACGGGTGAGGCTAGGGTGCTCCACACCACAGGATTCAATCAGTGGTTGAAAAACTGGTGCAGAGCCCAGGGATTTGGTTTCATTGGAGACTGGGGGTCCACCTGGAGGGATGCAGGCCTATACTGGCATGATGGTCTGCATCTGTCCAGGAGGGGAACCAGGATCCTAGGTGATAGGTTTAAATACTTCATTGACAAGTATTTAAACTAGCCAAGAGAGGAGGCACTGGAAAGAAGCAGGGAAATCCTAGCCCCCCAAAAATATCAGGGTACTAAGTGAGGTAGATGCCAACATTGAGATGTAAATAGGGAGAAGCGTAGGGGTAAATGGAGAAAGTGACAAATGCAATAAGGACAGGGATGGGGCAAAAAGGGGTAAGGCCATCAAGAAATTGAGGGTAATGAGTACCAACACCCGTAGTCTGGGCAACAAGCTCCCTGAACTGGTGGCCTTGATGGAAGAGGGATGCCTGGATATTGTAGCAGTCACAGAAACATGGTACACAGAGAACCATGACTGGGATGTTAACATACCAGGGTACACAACCTACAGGAGAGACAGGGAGGGCAGAAGAGGGGAGTAGCTCTCTATGTAAGGGAAGGGATAAAAGCAACTGAACAAAAGAGTAAACAGGGAGGAGAGGAGGCACTGTGCGTCACCTTAGAGACTGGAAATGGCACCACAATCTGCACAGGGGTTGTATATAAACCCCCATGTCAGGGGGAAGGAATGGACAAGGATATGATAGAAGGCATACTTAGGATGGCAGAGAAAGGGGAGCTACTGTTGATGGGGGACCTTAACATGCCAGATGTTAACTGGAGCACCTTTGCGGCAGCCACATCCAAAAGCAGGCCATTCTTGATGCCCTTCAGGTGGCATGCCTCAAACAGCTAGTTTTGGAACCCACTCATGAGGGAGCAATCTTAGACCTTGTACTCTCAAATGGGAACAGTGAGAGGATCTCAGATCTAGAAGTGGGTAGCCATTTGGGGTCAGATGGAATTCACCCCAGAATTCTAAAAGAGTTAAGCAGAGAACTAGTGACGCCACTGACTACGCTTTTTAACAAATCATGGGAGAATGGCATGGCACCTGAGGACTGGAAGAAGGCGGATGTGATTCCCCTTCACAAAAATGGGACCAAGACGGAGGCAGAAAACTACAGACCTGTCAGTTTGACCTCTGTGGTAGGGAAAGTGATGGAATCACTTCTGAAGGAAAGAATTGTTGAGTACCTAGAGGCCAGTGGGGCACAGGACCCAAGGCAGCATGGGTTCACAGCAGGAAGGTCATGTCAGATGAATCTAATAGATTTCTTTGACTGGGTGACCAAAGTAGTAGACCAGGGAGGTGCTGTGGAGATGGCCTACCTAGACTTTAGCAAGGCATTTGACACAGTCCCACACAAAAGATTAGTAGTCAAATTAACCAGCCTGGGAGTGGGTCCCAGGGTGGTAGCCTGGGTTAAACATTGGCTGAACAACAGGACACAGAAGGTAATTGTAAATGGAGTCCACTCTGAAGAAAGAGGGCTTACTAGTGGGGTACCGCAGGGTTCAGTACTGGGTCCAGTTCTTTTTAATGTCTTTATAAGTGACATTGCACAGGGACTGGAAGGAAAAGTATGCCTCTTTGCAGATGACACAAGGATCTGCAACAGGGTTGATACACAAGGAGGCATGGAAAGGATAAGAAGGGATTGGCAAGGTTGGAGGAATGGGCAGAAGTATGGCAGCTTGGATTCAATACAAAGAAGTGCAAAGTAATGCACCTGGGAAACAAAAACCCAGGGGAAGATTACACAATGGGGGGGAGGTAGTAACAACAACAAAAATGGAACGAGACCTGGGGGTAATCATATCAGATGACCTAAAGGTTGGCAAGCAATGTGAGAAGGCGGTAGGGAGGGCTGGGGGTATGTATAGGGAGAGGTATCACCAGCAGAAAACAGGAAGTTGTTATCCCCCTATACAGACAGTTGGTGAGACCCCATCTGGAGTACTGCGTCCAGTTCTGGAGACCATCTCTGCAAGGACTTAGACAGGGTGGAGGCAGTTCAGAGGAGGGCAACTAAAATGGTGCAGGGTCTGCAAGAGAAGCCATATGAGGAGAGACTAAAGGAGCTTAATATGTATACCCTTGAGGAAAGGAGGGAGAGGGGGGACATGATAGATAGGTTTAAGTACCTCAGTGGAATCAACAAAGTCCAAGAGGGTAGCATCTTTCAGAAAAAGAGATGTGCAAGAACAAGGGGACACAATTTGAAGATAGAGGGGGGACGGCTCAGGGGCAATGTAAGGAAGTATTTTTTCACAGAGAGGGTGGTGGACGCATGGAACAGCCTTCCTGAGGAGGTTGTGGGGTCTAAAACTGTGGGAGAATTCAAGAATGCATGGGACAGATATAAGGCAATTTTTGTGGGGGGTAGGAAGAAATAGGCTGTTGGTTAAATAGGATCTGCAGCTTATCCTCTAGGTAGGGAAATGGGCAGACTAGGTGGGCCAAACGGTCCTTATCTGCCGTCAAAGTCTATGTTTCTATGTAATTGGCATTGTTTGCTGTGACTTAGTGGGATTTGTATGATCTGAAACATCAGCTTGGGGGGGGAGGGTTATGTATCTGATCATGTTATCCAGGTATGTTTCTAGGTCTCTTAGCTCTTTCATTTTTACTAGCTGGGATTTTAATGATGTTATTTCATTGTGGAGTTATTTAATAGAGAAACAGTTGGTGCAAGTAATACTCTGTGCTGAATCCGTGCGTGGGCATTCACTTCCTGGAAGGTGTTTACAGATGTTACACCTTAGCAAATGTCCACCATTAGAAAGTTCAAATGTATCAAAGTGGCCACTTTATTTATCCATTTTTTAGGTCTTTTTCTACTTAGAATCTGTTCCTGGTTTTATTTTCCTAACAGTAACTCACTGGTCTTAGAGATTACCCAATAAAAGGTAAAGGGCCTGGCCATGCTCCTTGTCTCCTCAGCAGATGCGGACAGATGCAACACTTGCTTCTGCTCACTGGGGTGAGTGTTTACATGTGTATCAGGCCAGAAGTGAGGTCATGACCTCTTCCTGTGCAATTGGGAGTTTTAAAGTACTTTTGTGTTTTTAAATGTAGCTACAAGGTACTCTACCTTTAAAAAGGCAGACTAAACTTGTTGGGTAACCCAAACCAGGGCACAGGCTTAGCAGTTTTGATAAACCCTCACCCCTCAAACTCATGGGTGACAGGGGTCAGGTCCTAAATTCAAGGTCTCCTTCTAGTCAGATGTCCAGCCTGCTTTGTACAGACTAAACTTTTCTATTGTTTAAAATTCTAAAATGTTAAATCACCTATCCGTAGCACAGAGGGACAAGGATTACTGTTAGGATATTCCAAACCTCCAGTTGAGTGTTTAACTGTGTGTCAGGCTAGAAGTGACATTATAGCCACTTGTGCAATCAGGAGCTTTAAAGTACTTTTATGTGTTTTTAAATGTAGCTACAGTGAACAAGGTAATCTACCTTGAAAAAAGGCAGATTTAACTTGTTTGGAAACACAAAAGGGTAACCCAAACCAAGACACAGCCTCAGCAGCTTTACGAAACCCTCACCCCTCAAACTTGTGGGGGACAGGAATCAAGTTCTAAATTCAAGGTTTCCTTCCAGTCGGATGTCCAGCCTGCTTCGTACAGACTAAACTTTTCTATTGTTTAAAATTCTACAATGTTAAATCACCTCTCCATAGCACAGAGGTACAAGGATTACTGCTAGGATATTCCAAACCTCCAGACAAGTGTTTAAATGTGCATCAGGCCGGAAGTGATGTCACAGTTACTTCCTGTGTGATCGGGAGTTTTAAAGTACCTTTATTTGGTTTTAAATGTAGCTACAAAGTACTCTGCCTTTAAAAAGGCAGACTAAACTTGTTTGGGAACACAAAAGTGTAACCCAAACCAAGGCACTACCCCCTGCATCTGGCACTTGCTGAAGTTACAGAATGGGCCCAGATGTATTTTCTGACTGCTGTTTAAACACTGTTTTAGGGCTTCCTGGTCAGCCCTGATTGGTCCGCACAGTGTCCTTGTCCTGCCTTTCTGCTCAAGCTATCCCTACTTCCAAGACTGCATTCTGCCTCCTGCAAGAAAAACACACTCAAAGCAGGTCAGTGATTTGTTTTTGAGCAGAGATACTAGCCCACTGCTTCTGGCACTGAATTTAGAGAATGCGCACAGAAGTGTTCCCCTATCACTGTTTAAATGCTGTTTTAGGGATTTCTGGTCAGCCCTCTGGTCAGCCTTGATTGGTGGTCATGGCATCCTTGTCCTATCTTCCTGCCCAAGCCATGCCAACCTCTGAGACTACACTCTAGGTCCTCCAAGAAAAGCACACTCAAAGTAGATTCATGATTTATTTCTGAGCAGTGATTCTACCCCATGCTTCTGGTGCTTGCCGAACTTATAGAATATGCCTAGAAGTGATCTCTGATTGCAGTTTAAATGCTGTTTTAGGGCTTCCTGGTCAGCCCTGATTGGTCCTCATGGTGCCCTTATCCCACCTTCCCACCTATGCTATCCAACCTGTGAGGCTGCATCTTGGCTCCTGCAAGAACACAAATACACACTCAAAGCAGGTCAATGATTTGCATTTGAGCAGCAATACTACCCCCTGCTTCTGGCACTTGCTGAACTTAGAGAAAAAGTCCAGAAGTATTCTCCAATCATTGTTTAAATGCCATTTTATGGTCCTGGTCAGCCCTGATTGGTCCTTATGGTGTTCTTGTCCCGCTTTCCTGCCCAAGACATCCTGACCTCTAAGACTTCACACTTGTTCCTGCAAAAAAAAAAAAAAAAACAACACACTCAAATCAGGTCACTAATTTGTTTCTCAGTAGCAATACTACTCCCCCCCCCCCGCTTCTGGTGCTTGCTGAACTGAGAGAATGTGCAGGAAGCAGGAAAGGCAGTCAGGGGAACAAAGCTACAGACAGAGGAAAGGATAGCCAAAGATGTTGCTAATGAGGATAAGACTTTCTTCAGATACACAAGTTAGAAGAGGACAGCAATGGAGAGGATAGTGAGCATAAGGAGAGAGGCATGGGGAGACTGCACAGAAGATCAAGAAAAAGAAGATACTGCTGGTCAATCTTCATAGGGGGGTGACAGACCATCAGGCAGCAGGAACAGGGGGGGGGGAGATGAACACAAATCCATATTCACCAGAAAGATTCCTGAATGACTCGCAGCTCTGAAAGTGGACAGGTCTATGAGACCAGATGGGATGCACCCAAGTGTACTAAAGGAACTCAGGGTGGTGCTAGCTGTCCCACTGGAAACAGGCATGGTTCTGGAAGACAGGAGGAGAACAGATGTGGTCCCTCTTCATAACAGCAGCAGCTGCTGGGAAGAGGTTAGCAACTATTGGCCAGTCAGTCTCACATCAGCGGTGGGGAAATCAATGGCAACCCTGGTAAAGGAAAATTTGGTAGAGCATCTTGGATCCAATGGGCTACAAGACCAAAAGCAGCATGGATTCATTGGGTGGGGAGGCCATGTCAGATGCACCTGATTGATTTCTTTGAGTGGGTGACCAGAGAAATAGATAAGGGGAGGACAGTGGACATGGCTATTCTGGGCTTTAGCAAGGCCTTTGACTCTATCACACACAGGAGAATGATAAGGAAATTAAGTAGCCTAGGGGTGGGATCCAAAGTGATGAATTGGGTAAGAAACTGGCAAATGGATAGGTGACAGAGGATGGTGGTTAATGGCACTCACTAAAATGAGGGGAGCATGACCAGCAGGGTGCCACAGGGCTCAATACTGGCACTGGTCCTCTTCAGTCTCTTCATAAGTGACATTGCAGAAGAACCGGAAGGGAAGGTACGCCTTTTTGCAGATGACACCAAAATCTGTAATAGGTTGGACACTTAGGAGGGTGTCAGTAGAATGTTTAGGCAGCTTGGGGAACTCAAAACAGTGGTCAAGAGTTTGGCAGCTGGGATTCAGTCCAAAAAAACAATGTAAAGTATCAATCAGTAAACCAAATTTCATGATAGTCTCATTAAAGTTTATTTGAACGCATCATTTCCTTTGCTGTTGCCACTCCAAAATGGTATTATCAAACGTTTTTGCCAATATCCTTTGGGCTGATCAAAGGAACAGAGGTCCTGTATCTAAAAAAAATCAATATAATACATATTTAAATAAACTATTTTCAAAAGACAAAATCATATGTAATTTCTAAATTTTTTTAACAACATTCTACAACAGTTCTGCACTGATATTTTGGAGAGAAAATGTCTCTTGCCAGTTTGGATGAATATAAAAATGTCCTCGGTCAACCACCACTGCAGGTGGTTGATATTCACTGCAGTCAGATCGGTGCCTGATCTGGCGTGATAGTGAGTTTATGTACCTATGATTCACTGCTGAATGATGTCTAAGCAGAGCTATCTTAAGCACTCAGGAAGAGTGCCCAATCAACAGGTAGCTTGTGAAAAAGATGCAACCTGCAGGCGAATAAGAAATGTAGATGCATTGAATAGACACTCTCCGAGCATTTCAAATTGCTATCAGTTTGCTACACTGTACATAGCTACAAACATCTGTATTTCTTAAAAATCCTGGAAATCATGAGATCTACATAATTGTTGTCAATTATAGTGTGCCTTTTTAAAGACCATTTTGTGTCCTTTATCATCACCTTCATATCACTTGCTGGAGGTCAGAATCAGGTGCACAAGGTCATCCTCTAAATTTTGAACCAGTAAACAATCACCTCTTATTTTAATCCTCCCTTACTTCATAAAGTATTACCCCACATGTTTTCTGCATGGATACACATTCCTTTATCTAAGATCTGTCCTTTGACCCTAAGCAAAATAATACTAAGTTCACTCTCTCAGTTGCATATTTTACCTCCTAAACTTAAAGAGATTTAAGTGTTCAGTCCTTGGTTAAGATTCCTGGTTAAGAAGCCAGGATCATGAAATAAAAACACAATACTTATAACAACGGAACCCAGTCAGTTTCCTCATTCTTTGCGATTCTTATATCAATTACCCCTAGCCAGTCTATCCAGTATGCCTCCTGCATTAACAATTGACTGTTCCAGTCCCACCCCCTTATTTTTCTATTAAAAAAACCTAAGTGTTGAAATCTGGTGGTTTTCTGCAATGAAATTATGGGCTACCATTGAGGCTTCATCTTTACATGTTATCATTGACTTATGCTCTGAAATTCTAAAATGTAACTCTCTTGTAGTTTGTCCAACATAATATTTGTCACATTTTCATCTAATAGCATGCACCACATATGTACTTTTAAAGGAGATAGGAATTAATTAATTGTTTTTACTGTTAAATGAATTTGAAATAGCCAACAATACCCTGTGTGTGTGTCTTTTTTTATTATTATTAATGTTTACAGTGCATTTTTCATATGTTTGTATTTCTGAAAGCACTGTCAGCTTCACAGATTTTTTTTTCAGTATAGGGACGGAGTCAGCACGTGTCATGTTTTAAAATACTGACATCACAGACTCCCTGATTCAGCGCTGAAATGGTTTCAGACAGTACAGGTAATCATTGTACATTACACAAAATGTGTGCGCTGGACTACTAAATCTCAATAACTACAGTGCAGTATATCCAAATACTGAAGGCACTTCCTGTACTCTGTAAATGCCATTGATTCAAAAAATATAATTGTTCAGCAATCGCCCCCCCCCCCCATTAGCAGGTCACCTTACAAAGTCCTGAAAGTGCTTATAACAAGGTTTTTGTTTCTGCAGGAACCTTACTTCTTTTTCTCCTGGTCCCGTCGGTGTACACAAACCCTCTAGTTTGGTGTATGCCCCACCTCTCCGGAGCTTAGCTTACCTCTAGCACCATTCTGCTGACATCACAACATGTCTTCTTCAGCTGGCAGTCACCCGTCTTCACTCCCCCTGGCCCTTCCTGTACTACATTAGGGCTGGGGAGCATGGGAAACTTTGTCAAGTGCCTCAGTGCACTCATGTCACCTGCAGTGAGTGAGCCCTGAAAGAGTCTGTTCTGACCCACCACAAACTCATGAAGACTAGGTCTCAGAAACACAAAATACGGCTTTTCTCAGCATCCAGAAAAGCAGCAGTTTCTCACCTTCCCACCTCCAGAGACATTCAAACAGAGGGGGGTGAGTGAACATGCACCACCAGTTTTACTGCATTATGGACAAGCAGTTGCTTTCAAATTTCTGCCCTCCAGCAAGAGGTGCTACATAGCATGACAAGGAGCAGAGCAAGCCTGCAGGGCAAACTTTCTCCTGATGCACAGGCTGGAGGTGGGGCAAGGTTCCTGTGGTGGAGGGTTACACTAAGCCAGCGGGTAGGGTGTGGGCGCAGGTGTACACTGAAGGGACCAGGGGAAAAAGAAGTAAGGTTCCTGTAGAAAAAAAAAACCCTGTTATAAGCACTTTCAGGGATTTGTAAGGTGACCTGCTGATTGGGGGGGGGGGCCGCGATTGCTGAACAATTATATTTTTTTGAGTCAGTGTCATTTACAGAATACAGGAAGCATCTTCAGAATTTGTATATACTGCACTGTAGTTGCTGAGATTTAGGAGTCTAGCATGCACATTTTGTATAATGTACAATAATTGCTGACTCAAACAGTTTCAGTGCTGAATCGGGGAGTTTGTGATGTCAGTATTTTAAAGCATGCCACGCTCTGACTCCATCCTGACACTGACAAAAAAAATCTGTCAAGGTGATGGTGCTTTTAGAAATATAAACATATGAAAAATGTACTGTAAACATCAATAATAATTAAAAAAAGACACGCTATTGTTGGCTATTTCTAATTTATTTAACACCAAAAAACATTAGTTAATCATTTCCTATCTCTTTCAAATGTAATAACATCTCTAATGTTTATCCTTTCCTTGGTTAAAGGATTTGTAAATTCTTTTATTTGATGTGTATGATTGCAACATGTGCAGTTTCCACAGGGGTAGTTTCCTGGTGCAATGGGTCCAGAACTGAAACATGATTCATTTTCTTTTTTATCTACAAAATTTGAGTGCACTAATCCGTCTTTAATTGTCTGACCTTTTCTTTTTTCCAAAATTAAAGGTATAATTGTAAAGGCCTGCTTGCCTCGGGATGTTGATTTTAATAATTTCCAGTTACTATGTATAATCTTTTTAATCAAACCAAATGCTGCATTATATGTAGAGATGCAGCAAAGTAAAATTCCACCCGCTAAGTGGACGCAAAGTGGTCACTTTGCGTTAGTGTTCCGCTAAGCAAAGTGCCCATTTTAAACCCTCACTTCACCACTTCGCATTGTAATTATGACTTCATGTTGTGCACTCTGTCTTATTCCGCTTTAAGGCGGATTGAGAATTCACAGGCTGCCCACACGCATCACATGGCTTACAAAGTATAGGTCGCATGCTTCAGGCAGGCAGGCAGGAGGTTACGAGCAAAAACACTCTCCAAAGTGGGCTGACTTACACATTTTGCACAGGGTGTGACAAATGGCTCTGCTCTGTGAATGGCTGGGGGTGGGGTGTGGATGTGTGATGAAGAGGGGTGCACAGCTGGCAAGTCCACAAATGAAGTAATTTTCCCAATTTTACGTACAGAGGTTGATGTACCACTTGCACGAGACATACTGCATTCACCACCACCACCAGCACTGCTACTCTGACAACCACTTGACAAGATTTCTAAATCATAATCCTCCCCCTCATCGTGTTTGTAGTAATCCATGTGCCTGTTCTTAAGATGTGTATGCTGCCCCCACCGTGCCCAGATGACTCCCCTTTTTACATCGACTCACACGTGCATGGCAAAGCTGGCAGATTGCAACTGACTCATCATTTGCATCTTGGACAAAAAAATCCCAAAGGATTGTGATCCCCTACTTTTAACATGTCCCTGCTGCTCCGTTTGTTTAACCCCTGAAATGGGGGGTGTGCTACATGATTTTTCAGGCTGGACACACTTGGACTCCAACTGACCACCATGATTATTACTGGGCCATCATCAACAGGAGCCGCTAAACCACAACTTTTTTGAGGGGGGAGGATTAAACGTCAACAGACCCAGACATAGCCACTTTGACTTTCTTTTTCTCCAGTTCCCAACAGGGGTCACTGACGACATCATCATCATCATCATATTCATCAACATCATCTCTTCCACATTTTCATCTTGGATGTTGTCATGTGGAGAACATGTTCCAACCACAGAATCATCATCATCATCACCCAATATTTTTGCGCCACACTTTGAATCATTGGATGGCAAAGGCATGACCTCAACTGTGCTGGACGAAATATGACATTATGAGTTATCCTTGCTAGGACCAGAATCATGTTCAGCTACCATGGGGATGTTAATAGGGAGTATGACATCATCTACTCTGTCAGTCACAGCTTTAGACTCAACTATATTTTTTGAAATGGTTAACTGGTCAGAAGTAGAACTTGCAGCAATACTCATGCCAGCAGAAACTGCACTGACACCACCAGCTGGGACATCATCTCCTCCAACTATGAGTGAAGCTACAGATTGTGCTATAAAAACATTGATGGAGAAATCCCTTTACTGACATCAGCTGTGCACTTCTGCGTATTACCACGCCCATGGACAATCTTGCCACTGGCAGCAGAGTCATGGCCAGAGACAGCTTTGCTTACACATCTCTTTGCAGGCATTTTGGAGATCACCAAAAAAATTCTGAACTAATTTTGATTTCTGAACTTTCAGTTTGGGCTGGTGGATGTAAAGCCCCAAAAAAAACAACTGTGGCTTGCAGATGGAGACTGGATACTAAACAGATGCAAAAGCACAGACAGATTAAGATTGCACTGCACAATCAAGAAGAGATGCAGACGGAAAGTCATAACAACACCTTAACCAGTGCTCAGAAGTCACAATCCAATCTGGAAAAAACTACCTTGTGCCGGTTGGGGGTGTTGGGTGGGGTGTGGTGCAGTGCAGTGCACTGCAGTAACAGTCCAAAACCAAGCTACCACAAAGCAGTACAAAATCATGCAGGTGTGGTGGATAGCAGGTTCACACTGCTGCAATTACTCTGCGGCACAATAAAATGTGTCTGATTTGATGGCACGTGTTGCACACACGCACACACTACAAGTAATGTGTAGCAAATTGAAAACTTCAGTAATATAACCAAATCTTTTAAACAAACTGAAATTATGCACTGCTGCACCACAGCAATCAACAAAAAAAGTCAAGAATTACTGAAAATATTACTGTGTGTACATAAACACAGTTATACAACAAAAATATAACCAAAACAGAAAGACTACCTTTTTCTCCCAGTTAATCTACCTCCACCACAGATACACCCCTCCCCCAAGCACACTTCAAGTGTCTGTCAGTACAGAGACTGAATGTTCTAAATTAACATTCAAAATCCAAACACAAACAATAAACACTTGATGATATGAGCACAGGAGGGTTTCCTACAATCTATGAACTAAATTTTGAGCAAGAAAATGGCTTGAAAAGGCTTTTTTAATCGCTTTTGGAGGGTTTGAATCGCAGAGCTCTGAAAGAAAACTGTCCCCAGCTACCACTACACACACATTACACTGAACTGAGGCTGTGCAGAACAATCTAGAGCCCATGTGACCTGCAATCCCATGAATCACTGCAAAATTTGCCTTGGAGTTCACTAACAAGGTGAAGTGATGTGAAGTACATTAATTTTGATGTACTTCACATTAAAATTGGTGCAGAAGTGGTTGGGGGAAGGCAGAGTAATGCAAAGTCAATGGACTTCTCATTCCTCATTATGACACGAAGTACTCCGCTTCACGTTGTGGATTACTTCGTGGATTCCACCTTAATCTGTGAATTGTTTCACAGAGCGAATTTGGCCACTTCACCCACCTCTAATTATATGGTGTTGAGAAAACTACCCAGGTAGTGTTTTAAAAGACTTTGTTTTTTTTTCAGCAAGAAGGTGTTAGCTTGGTATTCCATTAGCCTTATTCTATGCCTAATTTAATATCTTATTTTTATAGCCTGCTTGCTCAAATCTTCTTCAACTGCTGCTGTCTGATAGTCATTAACAGTTGTGCAATTCCTTTTTGAAACATATTGTCCGTATGTAATGTTTTCTCTCAGTCTCTTAGGGTGTGCACTATTATATTCCAAGAAAGTATTTTTTATCAATAACCTTTCTATATGTTTTTGTCAACAATATGTCTCAATTTTTATAATTTTTTAAATCTTGGAAGGGTAAATGTAGATCATCAAATTTTAAAGTGAATTGTATACTTGTATCTACTGCATTCAGATACTGGTGAAAATCAATCAACTCCTCATTAGTTCCTTGCAATAGAAAACATAAATCATCTATGTATCTTTTATATAAGATTATTTTAGCCCAATACAGGTTATTATTTGTAATGAATACATTTTCGAAGGTGTGCAGAAATAAACTTGCAAAGGATGGGGCCATAGTAGAACCCATTGCTGTGCCCTTGATCTGTAAATAATAGCAGTCATCACATTTAAACAGAGAAAAAAATCAACTTTTCCAAATCAGCCAAATCAATCAGGAAATTGCTACCAGGTTTTTCATCTAAATTTCTCAAATTTAGTACTTCTCTAATAGCTTATTACAATTCTTGTTTTGTGATTGATGTATATAGATCAGCTACATCCATTGTTAGAATCTTAACATTCTGGAGGTTCAATTATTGTTTATTGAGTTCTACCTATGTATTAATAATATCCTTGGTGTCCTGTAGATATGAAGGCATTTCTGAGATGAACTATAATAGATGGTGGTTAGGGTAGCAAACAAAGGCTCCTGAATGGAGCCCATGCTTGAGATGATTGGCCTTCCTGGTTGTGGTCTAATATATTTATGACTCTTTGGTAGAAATAAAGTGTTGGAATTACTGGTTTCTCTACAATTAAGTACTTTGCTAACCCATTTTGGCATTTCTCCCCTTTCTTTACCTCTCACTACAGTTTCTCTGATCACATGTAAAAACTCAATGGTTGGATTGTGTGTGAGTTTTTTATAATTTTTCTCATTTCTTAATTGTTGCAGGCATTCAGTTGTATAATCCTCTAAATCTTGAATCACAATCCATCCACCTTTATCAACTTGCATAATAATTATCAAATTATCTGCACTTAAGGTCTGAAATGCGTCTCTCTGTGCCTTCATCATATTTTGTGTTCTTGTGTGAATGTTTTTTGACATCATATCAACTTCTTTCTCAGTCTCTAACATATATAAGTGTATAGGTAATGGGACTGGTCCATGAGGAATGAGTTTGGAAGTTACTTTTAATCTTTGTTTCAGCATCTTTTCCTGTTGCACCTCTAATCAGGAATCATAATAATTATATCTTTGCAAATCCAGTTTAATCAGGAATTTATTTGGTAGTACTGTGGGAGAAAAGGTTAACCCTTTATCCAAAAATTCAGTTTAAGTTTTTGTCAATTGCCTTCTGAAAAAATTAAAGACGATGCTGTCTTTGATCTTGTTGTTATTGTACCACCTGTTGCTCATTCTCCTATATATTTCTCTATTTCTTTTATTTCTTTTTCTTTTCTTTTTTTTATTTCTGCTGTCTCTTTGATTTTACAACTTCTGCCTGTACTTTCTGTCCCAGTAATTCCTGACCACTCATAGATTCTGAACTGGACTCCACCACTATCTCTTTTGTCTATAGAATCTGCAATTTTTTGTGCCAGTACCCTGACTAAAAGAGGTCTTGACTGCCACTTAGTGTGTTGATTACTAATACCTTCCCCCTCTGATGATGACTACATGAGAAAGCTTTACATGGGGCTCCTCACTTATTCTGTGCTGGATCCCAGTTATAAACTTTACCTTGCTTGTAGACTATTATGGCCCACCTGTATTTTTTTAATTTCCTCTCTCAAAATATCTTCAGATCACTGTAAATCTTGTTTATTTTTATCCAAGAATTTCTTCAATTCATTTGCTGCTAACTCATTTTTAGTTGTCCTTCAATTAGTTCTATCTCCTGTCTTAATCTTTCCCTCTCACTGTCACAAAAAGACCTGCATATCTACAGGACACCAGGAATATTATTAATGCATTGGAAGAACTCAATAAACAACAGTTGGACCTTCAGAATATTAAAACTGTAACAGTAGAAGTAGCAGATCTTCATATATTATAAACAGAATAAAGTATGGTTCGGTGTGTGTAAGAAGAAGTTTACATACACCCGAGGGGTTTATGAATAGCATCTAACCCTGAGGGTGTGTGTGTAAACTTTGAGTTTACACACACCAACCCATATTTTATTTTATATAATTGCTGGGTTTACCTTTTTTGCCACAGCAATTATATATAATATGATAGGCTCAGTTGCGGCAACGCTCCGGTTTCATTTTCGGCTGGTAGTTAAAATTTTTATTTCAGCATTTTTAAAACATTGTTTTTGTCCCCATGACATTTAAATTAGCTTAAAAAACACAAAAAACACTGCCAAGTTCCTGTGACAGTTGACTGTAGCTGTGAAAGGTAAGAGTGAGGGATCACCAGGGTCGGGAAGGGGAAAAGTCAGGTGGGCATATGCGCAGTGTGAGGGAAATCATGTGCATGTTTGCCATAATAAACACTCTTTTATTATGACATATTACACCACATTTTCTCTATGGGAAAAGGGGAAGCCCATTAATTATAGGCCCATTACATTGTTATCTATTTTGTCAAAATTATTAGAGACAGTTATATACAATCAACTTTACACATACTTGGAGAAATATCAAAAACTGACTAAACACCAACATGAATTTAGAATAGGTTATTCAATAGGCACTGCACTTATGGACTTTGTAGATAGGGTGGCTCAGGCATTAGATGCTGGGGAGTCCATGGGCATGCTGTTCATCAACTTATCTAAAGCTTTTGATTTAGTGAACTATGAAATTCTGTTCACAAGACTAGAGAAAATAGGATTGACACCAGGTCCCATGTGCTGGTTTAGATCATATCTTCACAACAGACCCCAGAGAGTTATAATAAACAAGCATTTATCAGAACAAGGCTCCCTAACAGAAGGTGTCCCTCAAGGTTCAATTTTTGGGCCTTTGCTGTTTTTGATCTATGTTAATGATCTTCCTGCATACATGGAGAACAGTCACAGTGGACTGTACGCTGATGGCACTGTGCTGCTGGCATTGACCAGTTCACTTGATTTAATGCAAATGAAATTTCAGAAGGATTTTGATGATCTTCAAGATTGGTTCTGAGAATCACAGTTATTGCTGAGCACCAAGAAAAAACAAGTTATGTATTTTCAGGGGAAAAATATTACAAGGAAACCATGCCTAGTTTGGAAATTAAGACCCATGAAGGTTTAACATTGCTAAATACTAATACATACAAATATCTTGGGGTAGAATTGGACAGTTGTTTGACATTCAGTGTATACATTGACACTACAACTAGAAAGGTAAACACAAGAATAGGAGCACTTAGGAGATCTACAGCTATTGTTACACCCCAGATGCATAACACCACATCTGTTCATCTTATCCTACCAATTTTTGAGTATGGGAAGTTAGTTTATAGATTTGCAGGGCATAAAGATTTGCAAAAAGTAGATAAATCATAACTCGTTGGATAGATTTGTATTAGGTTGCCCCCTTATAACCCATCATTGTTCTATGTACCCACAACTGCAATGGGATAGCCTGCCTTTGTGTAGGACAAAACAATATTCCATACTGACTTTTAAAGTCAAAAATGGTCTAATTAAGGGAAATCTGATTATTGACTATACAACAAATGTCTACAAATATCATCCTAGGGACATAGTATTAGATTCACTAAAACAAGTACCAAGTATGGAAATATGACATTCCAGTATAATGCCACTAAAGTTTGGAATCAGATCCCCCCTCTGAGAAATCTGTTAAAAACTGATATGTTTAAGACAGCCATTAACAAATTTTATGTTGATGTTTGTACTTGTACTTAATCTGTCTGTTGTTTGTTTGAATATTTAAATTTAAATCTAGTGCAAAAGGAATCTATATATTTTTACAAGTATATTCATTACACATGTAATTTGCATTGCAATGTGTGAATCTTTCAACAGGGCAGCTTTATGAATAGGTCCTCAGGCCTTAAGTTTTATCCTGTCCAAAAAAAAAAAAAAAAAAGAAAGAACTAAC
Organism: Neoceratodus forsteri; assembly: GCA_016271365.2. Taxonomy (NCBI): domain Eukaryota; kingdom Metazoa; phylum Chordata; order Ceratodontiformes; family Ceratodontidae; genus Neoceratodus; species Neoceratodus forsteri. The sequence continues at coordinate 947,787,082 of CM057452.1, forward strand.
TAACTACCTAACATCAATCCCACATCAAGAAGGGTTATAAACATTTAGAGAAGTACTAAATTTGAAAAATTTCAATGAAATAGCATGAATGAATTTCCTGATTGATTTAGCAAAATTGGAAATGTCTATGAATTATTTTAAATGTGTGACAGTTATTATTTACAGATCAAAGCACAATAATGGGGGTCTACCAAGGCCCTGTCCTTTGTGACTTTATTGATGCATAACTTTGAAAATGACTTAATTACAAATAATAACAATCCATATTGGGCTACTTTTGAACAGCTAGTAAATCAAGATATGGAAATGTTATTATCATTTTAATCCAATTTTAGGAATTTAAATTTGACTCAAGGAGAATCTAAGGCGTTACAGGAGTTAAGAAACACACCTGAGATTACGATTAAACCATTGGATAAGGGAGGCATTGCTGTTGTTATAGATGCAGACTTATGTACAAAAAATCCATAATTGGTCCAGCCCGGTGGCATAGAGGGCTGAGGCGCTGGATGCCTTACCTCTCACCACATGGATGACCCATGTTAAAGAGTGAGCACAGACCATCAGAGGTCAGTGTGGGGAGGGTTTAGAACAGGATGACCTGCCATCAGGCAGATCTCCTCTCCAGGGAGGGACCCTGAGCTCCCTTGGCACTTGACTGCCTCATGTTGGAGGCCGGGGGCAGTGCAGCTGAGGGAAGCCAGTGGCACTAGGCCAGTGGGCTGGGAGGATGAGGCCATCACCAGAGCAAGAGGGCACGTGCACACTTCCATGCACATGTGCATCTCTGTCTGGGGCCCCGGGGTAACTGGGGGGAAAAAACAGGAAAAAGCCAGGTGCTGCCACAGGATGATGCCTCTGGGCCAGCTCCTGGGGGGTCCGCCGGTGAACACACAGTGTAACAAGACCCTGAATGATCCCTGGAGGCCAGTAGGGTGGCAGATGGCGCAACAGCCCACAGAAAGGCACATAAACACCTCTATGGGAAAAAAAAATCTAGAATCAACTTAATAATGCAGAACACTACAAGAAGGAAGATCCTACTCTCTCTCATTTCAAGGAAAGTTACATCATTTCCTTTAAAGATCATTTCAATTAGGTCATAGTTCTAACAGTGAATATGAATACATCAAATGTGATACCCCTACAGTATTAATTTTCAATATTTTACCTCAGGTACATGAAGACCTCCAGCACCCTCTTGGTCATCCTATTGTCTCTTCAATTGGTTTATTTGCTGAACATGTGTGTATTTATGTGGATGCTTTTTCACATGATATGGCGGTTACACTACCATCATATCTCAAAGACACTACAGTATGTCAGTGTTAGAGGCCTTTAGTATCATTACTTGGGATGCAGAGTTCTTGTGGCTCACAATAGATGTAAGTGTACTTTATACTAGCATCCAACATCATTTGGGGTTACATGCAATGAATTTTTTTATGGATAAGTTAGAAACTTTTCAAATTTTGGACTGGAAATTTGTATTGTTATTTCTAGACCACATGTTGAACACAAACTATTTTGTGTTTGACAAGCCATTTTTTTTTCAGTTTTGTGCTACCGTGTCAGGGTCTTTGATTGCTCCCTCTTATGCCAACTTTTTTACGGGCTGGTGGGAGGAGGTGACCACCGACGACCCCATTACAAATCCCTTAAATGCCAATATTATTTACTGAGGATGCTTTATTGACAATATCATTGTCATTTGGAAAGGCACAGAAATGGAAGCTATGAATCTTTTGGATTCAATTAATAACAATAAGTTGGGGTTGAAGTTCACTGGTACATAGCACAAAACAATTATTACTTTTTTTTAACCCCAGCTTAATGGCTTAAATGGAGCAATTATTGAAACTCATATGTTCAGGAAGCCAACATTTGCCAATAAACTTTTACTTGCAGATAGTTCACACCCAAATCATCTGATTAATGCCATACCATATGGACAGTGTCTCTGTATTCAGAGGAACTGTTTCACTGATACCTCCTACAAAAAACAAGCAGAGGAATTATATAACAATTTCTTTGCACAAGGCTATGGCCCAACGTGCTAGATATAGCTCATGAAAAAGCATCCCAGACTTGTAGAGCTGACTTACTAGTACCTAAGCACAAAAATAGGAATTGTGCTTGTGAAATTGTGAACTTTATCACTGATTACAATGCCGCCACTTCACAAGTAGCTGGTATTCTAAAAAACACTGGCATATACTTTCTGCTTACCCTACACTATGGGACATTATAGGCCCCAACCTAGAGAAGTTTATACAGTAGAAGAAGTTAGAATTTAAAGGATTAGTTGGTTAGGAGTTATTTTGAAAGGAAAATAAATGATAATCCCACTGCAGTTTTTTTACTTTGTTCCCTGGGTTTTCACCATTGAGGTAATTGTTCAGCATGTTAGCACAGTTCAGGGAAAATCTTTTGTGATTTTTGTGAGTTTTCATGAATCAAGTCACATATAGGATCCATCATCTGGTGACCTGTCAGATAGAATATATAATATATGTACTATGGTGCACATATCCCTCTTTATTAATAGGCAGAAGAGTTCATCCCGTGAAGGAGAGAATATTTGAACATATATGTTCAATTACATTTGGTCAGTATGATGCTCCAGTTGGACAGCTTTGGTATATTGTACTTAAGGGGGACTTATGTTGTCTCGAAGTCATGGGCACTGATCAAATTCCCATGAATGTTAAATGTGGTGATCATCTAAAAAAAGTTACTTCAAAGAGAAAGCCATCTGACCTACATTATAGGTGCCTTGTCCCCTGACGGACTAAATGACACTTGGGGTCTCAGTCCATTTTTAATTAAATTTAGTTGGGAGTGCTGCATTATTCCCTTTAAAAGATCTTTTTGTAAAATGTGTGTTCTAATATCAGGTAAAGTTTTGTATATATTTTTTCCTCTTGCTGTCCTTTATTCATATTATTTATTTATTGAAATGTTTCACCAGGAAGGCACACTGAACAGCAAGTTGCTTGTCTCACGATATGACGGGGGGGGGGATGCAATGAGGATGAGAGAATAGAGATTATACAGAAAACAGATGGTAAGAACAGTTACAATTAAGTAGGATGCATGTATACGATGTAGTATAACAGTTAGTGCACAGTACAGACATTACTGCTTGTAGAAATTAATACAGCCAGTAGGAATTCACAAAAATAAGATACAATAAGACAGACAGTACAATAATGCAACAGTACAATCAGTGCAAAAAGGTAAGAGTGCTAGGCTCAAAGGTAGTAACAAGTGGGGCAATAGGGAGGGAAGTAGCTGAGAAGTCATGTGAGGAGGTATAGAGGAAAGGGAAGAGGGGGGAAGGAAGACTACCAATACCTATTTTCCCTTCAGGATGCTGAGAACCCTGCAAGGGGGACAGAGAGCTGGCAGCAGGATCAATGTGTAAAGGAATTAATGAGGATTAAAGCAGACCGCCAAAACCTGTTTCCCTGCAAGATGTTGAGAACCCTATTGGGGGGCAGGGACTGTCAAGCAGGACCAAAGTTAAGAGGAAATTAAGGAGGATTAAAGTAGGAACAGCTGGAAGAGAGAAAATTATGAAGTGCAGTACTGAGGGAATAGGTGGAAGAAGAGTGACATATTTGTGGGGGTAGGAAATTCCAGATTTTAGGGAAGCGGTGGGAAATTCCTGACTGCCCGATGAGGATAGAGCAGCATGGAACCATCAAGGAGTGTGTGTCATTAGATCTGAGTGAATGGGAGGTTTGAAGAGGGGTGGAAAGAGAAGATAATAGGTAGGGAGGGAGGGAGTTCACCAAGCCAGAATTTGGAGGTCAGTTTGACACAGTGGGAGAGGCACCTGTTAGACAGTGGGGGAAAGGCTACGGCATGATAAAGGTCACAGTGATCAGTACGAGAGGGGGAATCAAGGGCAAAGTGGCAGAAAGAGTTAAAGAGAGAATCCAATTTGGTCAGGGAATATTTGGGAGCAGCACCGTAGACTACAACACAATAGTCAAAAATGATGAGTGTCATCTTCTGGACAAGTTCCCATCTCTCAGTCAGCGGGATGCAACTATGGTTCCTGTACATGGCACCAAGCTTGGGGCACAGTTTCTTCAGGATGGCATTGACATGTACAGAGAAGATGAGGTGTTGGTCCAATCAAATCCCAAGATATCTAAATGAGGATGTGTCCTCAAGAGTTGTCCCATCAAGGGTATGGAATGAGGGCAGGCCAGTAAGCCTTGAGAGTCTCTGCCTGGTGCCAAAGGTCATAGAGACTGTCTTCTTGGCATTTAGGAAGAGTTGGTAGGAGGCAAACCAGAGCTGAACCTGGCTGAAGTCATACTGTTGTGTATGCTTTTAATTCCAGGTCTCCATATCAAGGATTATTATGAAGAATATGTGAGCAAATTATAGCTATCGTTGATTCTAGATAGCCTGAATTATTATACATGTACTTTGGATGATGTACAATATTGTTTGAAGTTTTCTCAGCTATCCCTTCTATCTTCATGGCCTGTCTACCTCCTCCCCTCTCTTTCTCCCCCCAACCCTTCCCTTCCTGCTCTTTCTTGGATATTAATATGTGCTAGATGTTATACTGGACTTGTATGATTTTTGATATTTTTATTATACTGTTCAATTTGATTTCACTTTGAGGTATGTTTTTACATTTTAAATAGCCTAGACCATTGATTAAGCATATAAATAGTGTTTGTTACAGATAAGTTGCTTGGTACCCCAGTATGCCAGTCGGTACCGATCTATGTGGTGTATTAGTGAAGTGGCAGCTCAATACCGTGATGTGCAGTGCCCAGTTATAGCAGCTGTTTAAATGTGCTTTTAATGCTCTTCCTAACTTATCCACAAGATGGCAACATCAGTTGTCACAATGATATTGAGTTCCTAAAGTGCATATCGCTTTCCCCTCCAGAATAACCTGCAGATGGCGTCAGGTTGAAATAAAAGAAATCAGCTTCAGTGTAATGTGATGCAGTCCAGGATTAGAAAATCGGGCACTGTCGTGCTTATGTTTCCTCGAATCCCATTTCTGGGTGTGTCTCTGACTATAAACTGTATCTCATTAGTGACTAAAATTAGGTTTGCTACATTTATGCAGAATTACTCTTTGATATATTCCCCAGATTCTTTTCTAGCCCCAGTGGCATACGAACCCTGGAGGCACATCAAGCTGCTACTGCCCAACAAACCAATCTTCCCTCCTGCCCTCCTGGTCCTGCCTCCCGGAGCCCATCACAGATTCTTTCCACGGCCCGAGCGGTGCCCACGGAGTCTGGCGGCATCAGCGCCGCTACCGCTGAACAAACCGGCACTTCCCTCCCGCCCTCCTGGTCCTGCCTCCCAGAGCTCATCACAGGTAACCAACGCTAAACACCCTCAGCTGCCCAGCTTCTGATGCCTCCTCCGATTGGTGTGCCTACCACTTTGGCAGCCCCTGATTGGACTGGAGATCAGCCCTCTCCTTCCGATTGGAGCGCCTTTCCTGCTGAGCCAGCCAAGCTGCTACCTGACCTGTGGAGCCCTCCAGCTGGATTGTCTGAGCGGCCGCTAGCCTGGGTCTACACTCTTCTTGCCACAGATCTGTTTTGGACTGTATAATGATTAATGTTGATGCCATACTACTTAGCATAAAAGGACTGTAATTGTAATCCTTGCTCGTGTTATATTTAATTCTATTCTCTGCTACCGTACAGCTTAAGTGAAGTGATATAGTCTTTTTGTGTAGACATTATAGTCATTTGCATCCCTCGCTACTGCAAGCCTAGCTAGCTAGTTATTTAACCAACTCCTGCCTTGCCCCGTGTTGTTCCTACTCCTGCTGTGTACTCTTTTCTACCTTCCATACAAGCCTGCCATTTTCCCTCTGCCTATTCTCCAAATCCTGGTTTTCGCGCCCCTTGGCACCACTTATTCTCTGCCTTTTTTTCCCCTCACTTAACTCCTGCACTAAGCTCTATTTTTGTAGCCTGCCCCCTCCCCCACCCATCTAACTTCTGCCTCCCTAAATCTCTACCTCCTGAATTGCTAATTCCTGTCCTTTGTCCCTAGTTTGCACCCCCAACCCCTCTTCAAGTTCCAGTCTGTCTCCTGCCTTCCTTTGTGTCCAACAACTACTTAATGATCTATTTCTCCTTGCTTCCCTCCCAGATTCTTTCTGCACCCCAAGCGGCACCCATGGAGCCTGGCAGCATCAGCACCACTACCGCCGAACATACTGATGCTTCCCTCCCACCCTCCTGGTCCTGTCTCCCGGAGCCCATCACAGGTAACCACCGCTAAACACCCTCAGCCGCCCAGTTTCTGATGCCTCCTCCGACTGGTGCACCTACCACTTTGGTGGCCCCTGATTGGACTGGAGATCAGCCCTCTCCTTCCGACTGGAGTGCCTTTCCAGCTGAGACAGCCAAGCTGCTACCTGACCTGTGGAGCCCTCCAGCCAGATTGCCGGAGTGGCCACTAGCCTGGGTCTATGCTCTTCTTTCCACAAAGCTATTTTGTCCCATCCCCACCACCCCCTCCCAGGTCACCTATTAAATACACTACTTACCCCACCCCTTTCTACCTATCTCTATCCCTTTCCTACAAATACTACCTCTCCCCTCTTCCTCCACCCAGCTATCTACCTAGCGCTTCTCGTGACTGATCCTCTTCTCCCTCTATCTACATTACCCTACATTAGACTGTACCTCTCCTCACTCCCTACCTGTGCCTCCTGTGCTTGGAAAAATGGCACAAACAATAATCCACTTACTTCTGATTTTCTCCATCCTACTTTTCCTCCCCCTTTTAACTCCCCCTTTAAGTTGCTACCCTGCATCCCCCCCTCTGCTGTACTGACTCATCCCACAAATGCCCCCTATAAGTCCACAGCATCTCTCCCAGCTACCATCTGGTCCCATTTCTCTACGAGCCCCACCTCCTCGGTCTATTCCTTTGGCTGCCTCCTGGTCTCCCTCTACCAATCCAGATCCCACTTTCTCCACACTGCCTGCCCTACTTCCTCCCCCAAACAGCGCTTGGCCAAATCCTGGTGCCTCACATACTATGCCACCACCTAACCCTTGCCCTACTACTACTGGCTGCAGGGGATATACACCCCAATCCCGGCCCACCACCTACTCCTGGTCCCGGCTACCCCATGCCTAACCCATCAACCAAGGCCACCACTGACACTCACTCTGGCTCCCTTCCCCGAGGTTTATCCTACTCCATCTAAACATTCATAGCCTAGCCCACAAGCTCGATCAGCTCCAGGTTCTAGCCGCCCACCATGCCCCTGACATAATCATTCTATTTGAGACCTGGCTAAACCCAAACCTCCCAGACCACACCATCACTATTCCAGGGTTCACCATCACTCGGCAAGACCGGCCCACTAGAGGAGGAGGGGTGGCTATCTACACCAGCTCAGCCCTACATTTTTCTGTCTCTCTTTCAAAAGCTGAACCCAAAGCTTATGAGTTGCTTATGGTGAAATTGTCCCCTTCCTCCTCATTACCCATCTTTGTGGCTGGTATTTATGGCTGCCCTGGCACTCCAACCACAACAGTCACCGACCTTCTGTGCCAACTCACGTCTCTTGCCCAGTCGGGTGAACTATATGTTAGGGGTGACTTTAACCACAACTGGCTAGCCTCCACTTTTAACAAAATCTGAACTGAGATATCTGCTCTCAACCTTACCCATACCATTATGGAACCTACTCGGTCAAACCATAAGACCGGAAACCACTCCCTTCTTGACTGGGCACTTACCTCCCACTCACACCGCGTCGTCAGCTCTGGCCTCTTCCCTGATTCCATTAGCAACCATCACCTAATCTACTTGGTCCGCAAAATCCATAGAGTTAAATCCCCTCCCAAATTTATATTCCAACGGTCATATAAATCCCTAAACCTCTCCCCTCTCCTGGAAGAACTAGCTCACTCAAACTGGGACCCGATCTTAAGCTGCTCTAACATGAATGCTGCCCTCACGCACTTCTGGAACACCTTCCTTACTGCCTGGGACAAACACGCCCCCCTGCACTGTGCTAGGGTCCAGGGGCTCACCTTCCCTGGATATCACCCAAGCTGATAGCTTGCCAACAGGCCCGTGACAAGGCCTAGTGCATTTACAAATCCACGCTCCTCCCAGGTGACAATCTCACCTACCGCATGCTCTGCAACAAGTGGACAAAGGTCATCTGCTTAGCTAAGGCTGAATATTTTAACAACACCCTAAACGCAAATCTTGGGAGGCCTTCTAAATTCTGGAAAGTCATCAACTCCCTTTTCTCCCTCCAAACATCAAATCCCCCACCTCTCCTCCTTGCTCAAGGGACTCTACTCTCCAATCCCCTGAAGATAGCCTCCGAGTTTGATTTCTACTTCACTACTTGTGCTATGACCCTCCTAGATGCCCTTTCTCCTATAACCACACCCACTCCCCAGACAGCTACCCCCCACCACCTGGTCAGAACCCCTTTTCCTTCAGACACATATTCCCCATCGAAACCCTAGATGCCCATTGCTCCCTGAACCCCACCAAAGGTAAATCCCCCAATGGTCTTGACAACAAACTCCTCTTCCTATCTGCCCCTGCCATCGCCACTCCCCTCGAGGCCCTGCTAAATATTTCATTCATCACCGAGTCACTCCCCACTGAGTGAAAGCATGCCACCGTCCTACCCCTTCCAAAAGGAGGTGATCCTACCTCCGCAACTAACTACCATCTCATCTCCCTCCTCCTCCTCACTCTCGCCAAACTCCAGGAACACCTTGTACTATCTCAACTCTCACTCTTTCTCTCAGAAACTAACTTCTTCACTCCATTCCAGTCCAGTTTTAGAAAAAAACACTCTACCACCACCACCTCCCTACTAAGACTCATGGACTCCATCCTCTCTGGGATGGACAAAGGACAATTTACTGCCACTATTTTCATCGACCTAGCCAAAGCATTCAATACGGTATCCCACTCCCTCCTACTATCCTGCCTACCAGGGGCTGGGTTAGCAGCGTCTGCCACAAACTGGTTCAGTGCCTACCTACAAAATAGAACCCAATCCACTAAAATAGCTGACTACACCTCCTCCCCACTCCCTATTACCACCAGCGTTCCCCAGGGCTCAGTTCTTGGCCCCATCCTCTTCTCCATCCTACTAAATGATCTGCCTAACTCTTGCTCCACTACCGCAATACACAAGTACGCTGATGACACGGTCCTCTTTACTTCTGGCCGTACCCATGAAGAAGTCACCACTAATCTTCAGACCAACTTCAACAAAGTTCAGCACTGGTTCAACTCCAACCAACTCTCCCTAAATGCTGAGAAAACTGTCTCTATGTATTTTGGCATTAGACAGAGACTATCCAGACTTACATCCCCCCGATCTTCCATACCCTAAATAACACCATCCTTGAAAACGTGCCTTCCTTTAGGTACCTGGGGGTTTGGCTTGATCGCCACCTCTCCTTTTCCACACACATGGATGCCTTCCTATCAAAACTGCGCCCAAAGCTTGGCACCCTCTATAGAAACTGCGCTAGTTTCCCGCTTCCTGTGAGACGCGAAATAGTCCAGAAAATGATTCTACCCTCCTTCGACTACTGTGATGTTGTTTACAGCTCTGCCTCAAAGTCCACCTTAGCCAGACTGGATCACCTCTTTAATGCTTTCTGCTGCTTTGCCCTCGATGCCCCCTCCAGCACCCATCAGTGTGAGCTCTTCTATTCACTGGCCCTCCCATCCCTGAGTAACTGGTGCCTACTCCACAGTGTTAAATTTGTTTCTAACTTCTGGCTCAGTTCCCTTCCTCCCTACCTTATATTCTCCCTATGCTTCCCATCTACCCCCACCCTCACCCTCAGGTCTACTGACTCCAGGCTATTAGTAATCCCTCACTGAAGGACCTTTGCAGGCCAATCATCTTTCTCTTACCTCTTCCCTAAGCTCTGGAATGGCCTGCCGGCCCAAATCCGCCATTCTTCATCCAAACACTCTCTATCCTCTGCCCTCACCAACTTCCTTACACCAAATTGTACCTGCCCCTGACCTCCCATCCCCTGATGGATTCAATCCCCCCTTGCCGATCCCCTCCTCCTTACGTGCCTGACCAGCAGCTCGGCCTTCACCTAATTGTCTGGCTTATTCATTGCCCTAAACAACCAATGCACTTACTGTCTCATTCACTGCTGCTATCTCCCTTCTCTTCCCCCACCGTTTTCCCTAAATCAACTCCCTAAATACCCCAGTGTTTACTATACAGTCCTGCCACCGCTCCTTTGCCCCAATCTCCGACTTCCATTTCTCGCTGCCAACTTGGTGCATCCTGCTCCAGTTCAATCTCTGTTACTGGAACTTATGTAATCATGTATAGTCCTTGATGTGTATTCATTTGTAATATATGGATCTTCAAAATAATACTACTGAAAACGATGTAAAAAAATTGTTGTAATACACAGCACAGAACACTGCACTCCCAATAATACTACACTTCACTGCCAATAATACTATCATTCCAACGAACGATAGCATTATCACTGCAGCACTACAGTGCAAGCGCACCCTTCAACCTTGCGCCCACCATGAGCCACCCTCTTCACCACACAGCTGCAATAATTTAAACAAGGGATCCGAGGGAAACTAATGCATGCAACTATTTGGCGATATAGTCTCACAGTAAAAAATGAAATCACAAGTCTCCTCAGCCCGAAAAGAGAAGTTATGTGATGTACTCACACTCGCAGTCTGAGTGAAAACCACTCCGTTCATTTACTCCTTCCTCTGCCACAATCATTGGCTTTTTATTTTTTTTTTAAATGTTTACCGTTATATGTTCCACGTTTTACAACAAACTGTTAGATGTTATGCTTAGAAACTGTTATTCTTACAAACTCTTCCTGATGACCTCTATTCAACTTCCTGAGGCAGCGTTCAAGCCATCACCCAGCCTACAAGTAAGAACTCACCACCTTCCTGCATCCATATATTACAAAAAATTAAAAATAGATTACTGTAAATTACTCGACTGAAATTTCATCTCGAGGTTCTGGGGACATAGAAACCTCTCGAGCTTCGCTCTCGAGGTTATCTATGTCCCCAGAACCTCTTGATGAAATTACAGCCTTGTAATTCACAGTAACCTATCTATTATTCTATTTATGTATGCCACTTTCCTTGAGGCTCATGTTATGAACTGTACTCCTCATGTAATCAAGTTCGTAAGTAATCTCACTCAATTATGTAACAATTGTTTGTGTTGCTCCACTCCAAGTTCAACCTACTGACTGTTGTATATATACCCTCCTCCCATGTACCCCCCTAGGTCGCACCGTGAGACAAGCATCTTTTTGCTCAGTGTGCCTTTCCTGGTGAAACATTTTCAATAAATAAATAAATAAAATATATACAGTAGTACCTGATGTGTCATGGGGGGGGGGCTTCTATTGCCATAATACTGCAAAGCAGTAAATTAAACAAATAATTGAAAAAAACTCATAACCCATATTCCAGCATTACAAGTAGTATATTATGTAAAAATTCCTACATGACACAAATTAATTTTTTTAAAGTACAAGTAAAAGCCACTGTGCCGCATCTCGAACAGCTGAGAAATGAAAACAATTAAGGTTTTATGAAACTAAATTTTGCCTGTAATCTGAAATACTGAGATAAGCTATTAGGAGAGATGCACAGCAGATTACCTAGTTTTTATCAATGTTTAATTAGCAAGGCAGTCTGTTTTACTAGGTTTGGATAGGAAGTTGGAGTAAAATTAATTGTGTGTGTTTCAGGCAGCATAGTGAGAGTATACCTAAAATAGCACTTTACTTTGTTACCATACATTTGCCACATGTTCCAAACATAGTCGGAAAGGTTAAAATTTTGCATTGCAGTCATTTCTTATATATGTTTGTATTAAAAAATGAAGCTGAGCTTTGAGAAGTGAGAGGGAACTGTGAGGAGAAATTATGCTGACATCTGAGGAGCAAGAGGGAGCAGAGCAAGTGGAAAGAGACAGACAGGCACCAGGCGCTGCTAAGAGAGAGGAGAAAACCAGGTAGAATTGAGTTATGTTTGCTCAGTAGTAGAGTCAGGATATTTTTTCTACAACCACAGCATTTACTCCCCCCCCCCACCACTACCACCACAAACTCTGTCTTCCTCTATTTGCTCCAGCCCCAAACTGCTCACTTTCTTTTACCTTTTTCAATTGTTTCCCAGTATTGCTCACCTCCCTTTAATGCTGGTCCAATTTGTCAGAGTGGACCCACTCCACTCTCTGCCACAATCCACACCTCTTTCATCTGTGCTTCTCCAGCATTTGTAATATTCCACTAGCATTTTTATTTTTTAAACACAGTAAAACTGATCCTCTGACTCTCTGGATTTCAGCCTTAACTTGCAGTGCTTGCTCGCTTGTGCTCTCACTCTCTCTCCACTCACTCTGTTCCCTCTAACTCTTCAAACATCAGCGTAATTTCTCCTCACTCTGTTACATCCCACCTATCAATGATCAGATTTATTTTTTGATTAAAAATATATATAAACTAGTCAGACCGCTACTCAGTCTATGGAATGATGTCTACAGCTAAGGTGTGGTACTATGAGACTGGAGGGAAGCTCATATCCTCCTATATGTAAAAACAGCAGACAGGCAGACCACGCCAAGTGATAAACATGACACATAATAGCACTTACACTTCCCTACCAGATATTTTGAATCTGTCAATAATCTAGCACCTTTCCTTTATGCTTTTTTAATTTGTATTTTTTTGTTGTTGTTAATGATGAATTTTGGTGCAAATCTGCTAAAGGGAATTGATCCATGCCAATTGGAAGGTTGTGGGAGTGTGGGGGGTGGAACTGGGTGCCACAGTGTTTTTGTTATATGCACCACACTAACGCAAATGTTCACACTTAGTTCAATGACAGTGGGGTAAGTGATCTGCACCTGGTTACCAAAGCAAGGTGTCCATAGCAAGATCAACCTTCCCCACCAGCGATAGTATGTTCCAAAAACTCTGACCTTCTTCTTCAATATTTTCACATTCTACATCCCAAACAATCCTTGCATTACAATACCCCCACTCAGTCAATATCTATCAGTATTTAGCAGTACATGATGAGTCTGCATTTTGGCAGCATGACTGACATGTAAGTAAGAAGCAGCAGTTGAACTAAGCATGAGTCAAACAGAAAATGTATATATTGAGTCACGTTATCTGCTTGTTCTTTATTTATTTTGTACTATAGACCTGTCTGCATTCATTCCACAAAATGTTAGCTTGCTTTGCAATTTGAATGCAACTGCAAGACAATGTACTTCATGTAATAAAGATAATACACTGTGGGCAGGATTCTCAAAGCTCTCAGAAAGCGCAAAACCTTCCCTAAGTCCCCAAAACTCCCTCAGCTACAGAAAAAAAGGGGAGTTTGCTCCAAGTGCTAGTCACAAAAACCCCTGCAGCTGCTGCTGTGGTCCTAGTTTGGGACTGGTTGTTGGTCTCTGTGTGTGCGGTCAGCCTCATATTATAGCAGCACTGTTACAGTCTGCTGCTTCAGCTAGTGGTTCCCTATTGCTGTGCCTTCACAGCCTCTGCAGCTGCAGAGTCGCAGCACTTGCATAAGTCCTGCGGCAGCTAAATTGCCGCACCTGCGGCACATTTTACGCAAATCTGCAGCTGCGCTGGTTTTCTTTGAGAATACAGTGCAGCTGCGTTTCTGCACTGCAGCAAGCCTTTTTCCCATAGCTGCGGGAATTTTGGCTTTCTTTGAGAATCCTGCCCTGTGTATTTTACCTCTAGGGATTCAGAAAAACCTTCACTAGTCACAGCTCTAAGTTGGTCCATTTGTAACAATACCTTTCCCAGGGTGGAAGAAGATGTTGTTTTCATTGCTACTATTTCTGATCAGCTGAAATATGTGTGTGCAGATCAGTTAGATGCATCTGCCCTAACAAAATCACGAATGGACAAAAGGTGGTCCATGTTCTGAGATTCAGGGGAGTCACACATTTTATTGAACCCATTGCATGGATAGGGAACAACTTCACCCACAGACCCCAGACACACACTCCCAACATGCCAAGTGACTAGAATGACAAAGCACATCACAGAATAATTTGCACCCTCCCATTCTCTAACCCAGCACCAGTCTCATTTTAATTATATCACCCACTCCTTCCCTCTGAGTGTTGTGCACCCTGACCCATTCTCTGACCTGGCACCAGTCCCATTTCAGTTATCCCTCCCACTCCACCCCTCTAAGTGCTGTCCACCCCCACCCTTTCCCTGACCCAGCACCAGTCCTATTTCAATTATCCCACCCACTCCCTCCAAATGCTGTCCACCGCCACCCATTCCCTGACCTGGCACCAGTCCCATTTCAATTGTCTCACCCTCTACCTCTCTCTGAGTTGCTCCAGTCCCATGGCAAGTATCCCTCCTGCTCATTCTCTTTGCATTTTAATCTATTGCTGTACAGCTTTCATTATGTAGTATTGTCACTGATTTTTAGTACTGCCCCCTCTGCACTTGAACAGTATAATAGTATTTCTCCAGGGCATCATTTTCATTATCACTACATGTCTATAGGTATGCCCACTTCCTCCCTCTGAGTGCTGTCCATCCCCACCTGTTCCGTGTCTGGTTCTATGTGATGTGGGTGACTGTGGAAGGATTCCCACAGAAGAGTGACGTCAGGGCAGTGAAAACAATTTCACCACCCTGACAACCTTGGCGCATGGAAACACGGTGCCAGGGACTAAAAATACTTGCTTTCTGTAAGGGGAGGCTGTAAGCCCCAAACCCCCCCACGTGAGGGAAACAGACCCTGCACCCCCTCTACTTAAGGATTCTCAACCCAGGGGGGAAAGGCCAGGGGGAGGTAGATAGTAAAAAAATATGATTTTGGGCCGGGCACAAGAAAAGCACAGTAGCGCCCGGACCAGACTCGAACCTGAAACCCCAGCACCGCAAGCATAGGCCATCCCCTAATGCCCAGGCACAGCTCAGAAGCTGACTGCAGCGCCACCCCCTACATCCCCATTGCACCTTCCCAGGCCATGCTCGCCATGCTTGCTCCCCCCCATGCATGTGTACATGTAGCGACATCCCGTCACTAGGGTTGCCCACCCCACCACATCCGGTTGCCCTCCCTGCCCCCTCACCTTTCGGGCTTTCACCCATATTGTGTAGCTGTGTCAGACAGCACCGTGATTCAGGTGCCCACCTCACATGCTACCCCTTGTCCTGGCATCCACTCTGGTCCCAATGCCTTAGTGTAAGATTAGGAGCTGTTTATTGTTATAAACTGCTTTTCATTGAGAGCTGCTTATTTTTTTTTTATTTGTTTAGTTTGGCACTTATGCTTGATTCCTGTTGATCTGTACTTTCTTGATTTTTGGGATACTTTTGTTATAAATCCTAAGTACTGTATAACTTCCTTCAAAACTGTTCACATTTCATCTACTGATTTCTTTTCGAATGAGGTGGCCCACTCAAGTCACGCTAGATGTTTTACGAGGTCATCCTCATCATCTTTATTATATACAGTACGATGGGTATATCTTGGTGATATGCATTTTGACAGTACAGTATAATCAGTTGTAATGTGAATTGTGGACAATGTTAGGCAACAGAGTACTAATTTAGTTGTTATTGGATTGATGGAATCTGAAGCCAGTACAATATCTAAGATTGTATCCTGGAACATTTTTCCCCATGTATTCCTGTCACTTCGCCACATCTCATTTATTGCCATAACTGAATAGTTTGTGACAGATGTAATCATTGTGCAGCTTACCAGTGTCATTTGTAGAGTACTTACTATAAATGCAGAATCACAGCAAGATTTCTTACCTTTGTACCAAGGAAGTTATTATATTCTTGAATTCACTGCTTGTATTCTTGCTCCCGGGAGGTACACTCTTGTTTATACATTATCAAATCATCATAGACTCAATGTATCTGATTAAGTCACCTGTTATCAATTCTCTTCAGTGTCACAACCACATTATTTATGCCAGTGTATCTGTATGAAGGAGAAAATTCTGCCACCATCACAGGCCATTGTAATCACCCCCAGTTTTCCCTACCACTACAGTTTACTGTAGCCACTGCCAGCCCTGGAAGGAATGGAAGAATGTAGGGAATTTTATATTGATAATTGGAGTGTGTGACTTGGCTCTCTGACTGCCTTGCTGGATGGAGTAAGGGCCAGATTTCTAAGCCTGTGGGCAATGTGAATAGTGAGGCCCTTGTGACTTCACCAACTTGTGATATGAGGGGAACATTTTTTTTGTGGATTAGGTGTGCATGTTCCCAGGTACCCAACAAACCCCTATTGACTAACTCTTTATTTATGAGGGCATGCTGATCAATTTTGTGCTCTTTTTCCTAACTTCAGGGGAAAATGTTTCTATATTCTGTTGTAAAATACATTTCCAAACATTTGTAATAGCCAGTATGTATTGTTTCCACTACTCACAGAGTTATAGAAGTTTCAGTGTTCATTTTTGTACATGTTTAGTTCTTTTCTGGCATTTGAAAACATTCCATCTACCTTGCTCTTCTCCAGAGCAGTGGGAAGGGTAGTGTGGGAAGAAGGCCCCTTTCAGTTCATGGGGGAGGTTCATTGAACTTTTCTGTCTCCAGCCACTTTTTTTCTGCTACATTTATCACATCCTTGTAGTGAGAGGTGGAGGATTAGTAGCTTCATCCATGCCTCTGCCATGATGAGCAGACAATTAAGCAACTTCAGTGACTGAAGAAAGACTGGCCATTGTTTGGAATTGGGAGGTTGGAGAGGGAAGGGCAGATGGAAAGGTTTTTTTTTGTTGTTAATGAGAAGTGTTTATTTTTATTTGGTGGGTGAGGGTGCCAGGCTGCCTTTCAATTAGCAGCAGACATTGTGAATAGGGCTGAGTCCTCAGCACAGCCAGAAGGACAAACTGAGACAGAAGAAAATGTACCTTAAGTGTGTGAATCATTTTAGTTGCAGACAATGGTTATCTCCATTTGGGTGTGGGGGGGTGGGGCAACATTACATTTTGGCCCAGTTATTTTGGACTGGAGTTAATTTATATACTAGTAAATGATAAATGGGTGGGGGTAGGGGGCTCAATCAAAAATCTTTTTTACTTTTTATTTTAATGGTTATACCTGAGATATCCAGAAAAAAACAATCTTTATGTATTTATTTTCTCTATTGGCTTAGTATCTATCCTAGTACTGGGCCCTGTGAGATTGTATGGCAGCTCTGGTATTAGGTCACAAACACAGAAAACAGCATGATAGCAAAATAATTGATAAATAATGTCCCAGTTCTTTAAATTACTGGTTACAGTCAAGCAAAACAGCCTGAGAAACTATATATGTGCAGTATAGGAATAACGATGAACTAGATATGCAAGTACATGATATGTCGACATCATGTAATAAATCTCACAAACTAGCTGATAAAGTCAGTACAGTTTGTTAGTGCTTGCTATGAACATTAAAATGATTTTCACCTTGATGTTTTTGAGCTCTCTGATGTGCAATTTTCCAGTACAAAAAATTAATAGCATTCATATCCTACATTTTGGTCTCAAAGCAACAGATGCGAGAGATACAGAGCTGTAGAAAAAAAAATGAGAGTCCAGTCGAAGAACTGATAGATTGGCACCCCAAGGAGTAGTATTGGAGCTTTTTGTCCCATTTCAAGAAAAAAATTAAATAAAAAAAATACACTTAATTGCTTCCAAGTTAACCTTTCTTTTTTTTGGTTCCTGTTAAAACAAATAAATATTGCTTAGCACTTCATTTGTTTTACTCAAAATTAGCAGCCTGTTTTTTGAGTTTTACTTATGACTCTCGACCTCTTTGTTAAGTAATTCATATTTTAAATTATTTTTTACAGGCAGTATTGATCAGTATTCATAGTAAATTATCAATCAATCCTTTATTTATATGGCACCTTTCAACTGCCAAGGTGTCTAACAAAACAATTAAAACAAGTATAGCGTAAAATCACATATGTTAAAAATATTATAAAATGCAGATAAAATTGACCAAACAGTGTTTGAGTCATTCTCCAAATGTTTGAATCCATAAAATAATATATAATTATATATTTCTTCTCACTCTGAAAAGCAATATGATTAGAGAAGTTTTCCAGTATGCAAGGAAACTGACTATATAACATGCTTCCGAATGAGATGTAACTAGTACCTTATTCTTAGTGTCTTTTCTGGAGCCCTGTCAGAATTATAGGTGGTGGGTGGGGGGTCCCATACCTTGTTTACAAACATGACCTACTGTGCAGCATAATGAGATATTATATCAGTAGTGAAATTACTTTATGACTGCAAAAGGAACTGTCTTTATTAGTCTCACCGACATCCAGCACACAGCCATAAACAGCTTTAGTAGGGCAGGCTTCAGTGACAGAACAGATGTTTGTCGGGCAGGGTTGCTCAATGGTTGTTTTTCAGAAAGTGGTCTAGGATTTTCAGTTTCTTAAGGAACACCCACCAGAGATGACCAGAAGGGACCTCACTTTTTTTTTTGTGTTATCTA
This sequence comes from Neoceratodus forsteri, assembly GCA_016271365.2. Lineage (NCBI taxonomy): Eukaryota > Metazoa > Chordata > Ceratodontiformes > Ceratodontidae > Neoceratodus > Neoceratodus forsteri. The sequence continues at coordinate 947,805,636 of CM057452.1, forward strand.
TTTTCTCCCCTCCAGGCTCTGGATCTGCCACTCCTTCAGGGATCCTAGGTCCCCTGCACCCCTCCAACTTCCCAGAGCACTATTCTGCCTCACATCTGCAGCCTACCTTGAGGTAGCTCGGCATTACCCTTCGCTGAGTGGGTCCCTCTCCTCTGAGGGGGAAGGCACCGGAGGGAGTGGTGCAGCACTCTATTTTTCTTTCTCGGCCTTGGGCACTGATGAGATGGGGACTAACCCCACAGGAAGTATTAGGATGTGCCTTGGACTGGGTGCCATCATCTGGCCAATCCGGCATGGTTTTTCTCATTTTTTTCCTGGTTTTCCCCTCCTGCGCCACTACCTGTAGTGCCCCCAGTCTCCACTGGGGGCCACTACTGAGTGAGGTTTCCACCCAGCCCACCCCAGGAGAGGAGAGCAGTCCTCCAGATACTGATCATCTCTTCCCTGCCAGCCCCCGGCATCCTGAGTTCATTCCTGAACCCAGGTTGCCGGTGTGGTTCGAGGTGTGGCGTCCAGCTCCTCAACCCTCTGCCCCACTGGGCCGGCTAGGAACCTAATTTTTTTTTTACAGTTAATCTTTTTATTGAGGAACAAATACATAGATAACATTAGGTGTCAGATGCTTTTACATACATATACAGGTACCATTCATATCTGATGATTACGAAGAAAATTTGTACAGAGTTGATACATAACAAGCACATGTTTGAGTTAACTAGTCAAGAAAAAAAAACAGGCATACTTATCAAGGCAGTACATTGAACCAATCCTTATCATTGTAACTGATATATTCAGGGGGGCTTCAATAGTTCTTTTACATTTGATACCAGTGGTGTGGAGAAAGATTGAGTGACATGACCTAGATATGGAGCACATATTTCCACAAAAGTAGCACTCGTTTTTTTAGCAAAGTGGATAAGATGGGTTCGGGAGACTAGAGACTCCATTGCTGCTAACCAGGTTTGGAACATTGGGAGACTTGATGTTCTCCATTTCTTTAGAATGAGTCAGAGGAGTTCCATGGAAGCTTGAGTGAGCCAGATCTTCTGTGTACTAGTCAACAGACAATTATCAGAGGTTATGCCAAGTAACCAGAAGGAGGGGAAGTGAGGTAGGGTGCAGGCCAGGGTGGTAGAACAAAATTGGATCACATCCCCCCCATATAGTTTGAAAGGGTTTACAGCTCCACAGTATGTAAAGCAAATCCACTTCAGGGGATTGACATCTCCAGCAGTGGTTGTGGAGAAGCAATCCCATTTTATGAAGCTGTAAGTGGGTTCTATACCAAAGGTGAATAATTTTATTTTTAATTAGGAGGCTTCTCTGATCTACACAGGCCTTGTGGGCTAGTTTCCATCAGTCAGTCCATTCCTTGGGGGGGGGGTCGTAATTGGAGTTCCCAGCATTTTTTCCTACCTGGCTTTGGCTGGTAGGGAAGGGTCAGGTGTGGAGTCCCTGGCCCATCCTTGGATCTTGCCAGCTAGCCCTTTATTTTGTTGGGACCACAAAGATAGTGGAAATTTCTCTTCAGGGGGCCCATCTTTTGCCACACACATCACACAGGTGTATTTAGCTTTAGACCAGGTACCGTACAAGCTCCGGAGTTGCAAATATTGCCAGAATCATTCTTTGGGCAGTAAATGATGGTCTCTCAGGTGTTGAAAGGAGACAAAGGTTTTCTTGTCATCCTGGATTAGATCCTGAAAGGTGTTTATCTGGCAAGTTCTCCAAACTGGCCAGTGTAAAGGTTTCTGGTCTATTTTCATATACGGATTGTTCCACAATGGGGTGTACAGGCCAGTACTCAAACACCTTTAGTTGATTTTACCCAGGGAGTGCCAGGCCTGATGACTAGCCTTTATAGTCCACCACTCCTGTGCATGACTGGGGAGGGGATGTCCCAAAAAGCAGAGGGAAGAGATGTTTCCCAGAACAGCACATTCCAGATTCACCCAGGCTGGAAGGAGGTGAGGCATCCTATCTAGACCCATACACATTTTAGCTAGCAGAAATGCTTGTAAGTATCTACTGAAGTCAGGAAGGTTCCATCCCCCCCATCCATGGGGCTCTTAACTTAGCTCTGCTATAGCGAGGTGTTTTGGAACCCCAAAGAAACCTGCTCATTAGTGCATGAAACTTTTGTGCCCATGTTTTGGGAATAATTATGGGGAGGTTAGAACCCAGATAATACACTTTAGGGGTGAACATCAATTTTAAGCCAGCTACCTTCCCTGCCATAGACAGGCGTAAGTGCTCCTACCGATTGAGACTGCTGGATAATTGGGTCCAGATTGGCATGAAGTTTTTGTCTGCAAAAGAGGTAATGTTTGCAGATAATATGATTCCTAAATATTTAATGTCTGGGTAAGCCCACTTTAGACCCAACGCTCTAATCATCGTGACGGATCTGTGGGGGTTGAGAGGTAGGACCTCCGATTTTGTTTTGTTAATCTGAAGGCTGGATATATTCCCACACACAGTAAGAGTATCTAGAATGGGTTGTAAACTCTTGAACATCACCTGCTAAGATCAGACAATCATCCGCATAAGATTTAGTGTAGTAATTCTGGTTTCCCACCTGTATACCTTGGATTTTGGGGTGAGTGTGTATAGCTGCTGACAGGGGTTCCATAGCCAGAACAAAATGTAGGGGGGAGGGGACAACCTTGTTTGGTGCCCCATGAAGCTGAAAAGGGGGGAGCAATGTAGAATTAGTAAGTACTGTACCTACTGGATAATGATATAACATACGTATCCAGGAGGAAAAGTACGGCCCAATGTTAAACTGGTGCAGGACAGCATGCAAAAATTCCCACTCTACCAAGTCAAAGGCTTTTTCAAAATCTATCATTACAAGAGCTGCGGGAGTGGGAAATTTTGCTGCTGCCTGCATCAGAGTAACCAGGGCAGTTACATAGTCAGAGCTGTGCCTCCCCTTGACGAAATCCACCTGGGAAGGGTGGACAATGTCCAGTAATACTTTTTCCAATATTTTGGCATCCACATTAATTAGGGGGATTGGCTGGTAATTACTAGGAAATGTCTGGTCTTTGCCATTTTTAGGGAGGATGGTAATCACGGCCTCTCGCAAGGAAAGAGGGAGTTCTCCTTTGCCCTGGGCTTCATTTAGCATCTCTAAGAGAGGGTTAAGTATTTCAGGGTGTACAACTTTATAAAAGTCAGCCAGATATCCATCGCTCCCAGAGGCCTTGTATGGGGCCATACTTAGAATTTCCTTAAGCAATTCATCCTTAGAGAGTGGGGCATTCAGAGCTTGTTTTTGGGCCTCTGACAGGACAGGCAGTGGCAAGTGATCCTTGATGCTGTGAAACCTCTTCTCATCCCATATTTGGAGTGCAGTCGGCCCAGTCCCCAGGAAGTGGAGACCAATCCCCTGATGTTTCTTGAGCCCCACTTGGCTGTTGGGGAGCCGAGGAGAGATCTAATGCTGATGGTAGGAGGTCTCATAGTGGCTCATATCTGTTCCCAGTCTTGACCGGGGTGTCCCCCGGGGAGCAGCTGCTAGTATCGGACTGTAGAAATCACCTCAGTTGGCTCCTAGACCGATCCCCTTTTCGCAGGCGGCTTTCCTCTGGCTGATAGCTTTTGCTTTGCTTGGCCCCTTGATGCCGATTGCCAAGGTGGAGTGTTGTCTTTGGCAAGTAGGCCTGGATCAGAGCCCTGCTTTGGAGTATCCTGGCTCACTTCCATCATGGAGGTCGAGTCATCCTCTGTGCGGCATGAGTGTAGTCCAGGGGGTGCATGATTGGCCTGGTACTCATGAAGAAAATTCTCCACTGCTGCTGGACTGTCAAATATAATGTATTCTCCTTGATGTAATATCCAAAGTGCTGCAGGGTATTGCAGCGATGTTGGAATGTTCAGCTTGTAAAACTGCTGTTTACCCCACCACATGCTGTCTTTCGGTTCGAGAGGTCCTGGGAGAAGTCTTCATACAACTGGATCCGCATGCCATGCCATTCAAAGGATCCCTGTTCTCTTGCTCTCCATAGGCAAAATTATTTTTCTGGGTACCTAAGAAATTTGCAGAGAATGGGTCTGAGGCACTGTCCTTGTCTGGGGAGGGGAGCCAGGGAGTGGTGGGCCCTTTCTATCTCTGGAGGTCCACAGTTGTTATCCTGGATGAGTTCTGGAAGAACACTCTATGAAATGTATACATGTCCCTGCTTTCAGCTCCCTCTGGCACCCCTACAATGCGTAAGTTTTCTCCTGGCCCTATTCTCCATGTCATCCACTTCGTTAAGTAGATATGCAATTTTCTTATGGTGATCTTGTAGAGTTTCCTTTTGCTGTTGCACTGTGTTGTCGAGCTGCTGATGTAGGTGTTCAGTGTGTGTCACTCTAGAGGCTAGAGCAGCAAGGTCCTGGCTAGTTTTATTTGCTGTTTGTTTTAAGTCTGCAGTGTCCAATAATATTTGGTCTAGTTTTGCCATCATAACTTCTAGGTTCAAATCTGCAGTGCTCTTCATTGTGCTTTGAGTGGTGGTCAGGTTGCAGCTTGCCAGGCGCCGTAAAACCTCTGTTGCTTTCCCCTGAGTATTGAAACTGCAAGCACCCAGACTATCAGGTCCTGATCCTTGTGGCGTGTTTATTAAATTCGCAGCTCAGCATTTCCTTCGTGTATTTCTGCTCGGGTTACAAAAGGCATCGATTGATGGGCAATGTCCTCATCGAACAATTGATCATTTGTCTGATCTTTTTAACAATGTTGATTTTACGGATGCGGGAAAAGAAATACCCCCATCTTGTTGGTAGGCTCTGCCCCCCCCCCCCAGGAACCTCACTTTTAAAAGAGCAGATGACACCACCAAGAAATCCCACTGTCCATAATAATTAACCTGGATCTAAAAAGGTACCGGCTGATTGCTTTAATTTCTGCATCTTAGAGTTTGATTCCAGCAGAAGACAACCTACAGTATTTCAGTATCTGTCATTTTTCATGTGGACTACCAAGATCCACTCGCAACTGACATCTCTACATAGTTATGGGTTACCTCCCATAGGAGGAGAGGTGTAAGTTCATTATCCCCATTTATTGCACAAGATCAGGCTGGTGATCATGACTCCCAGCATGTATTGTTTCCTCAGTCAAACAGGGAATCATGCATCTGATCACAGTACAAAATCCTTCCCAAATACCACAATGTAAAACCTCCTTTGTACAGAAGCATTGCAATTTTTCACTGTTTGTTTATATTATAGCATTCCAACTGATATTATGTGCTGCAGAAAACTGCATTCATGTAAAAGTAATCTGAAGATGTGGAAGTTTGAAAGGTTTATTTGTAAGTGCTATGGTATACTTTTATAGATCTGTTAGCAATGCTAGGTGTGAAATGGGAATATTTTGCCCAACAGCTAAATTAATTAAAAAGAAAAGTTAAACAATAATTGATGTTCCACATTAGGAAGTGCCAGTGCTTTACTTTGACACTCAGTGGCATTATATTCCACAGTTACACAGTGGTATTTCACATGACAGTAACAATGATTTTTTATAATGTGTTGCTCAGTTAACATCCAACACTGTGAACATCAGAATCAGAAACATATAAACATAGAAGAGGTTGGTTTAAGAGAACCTCTTGACCCGCCTAACCTGCTCTAAAATCACTACCTTTAGTGATACTGAATACACTACATGATCTCTGCCCCCAAACTAGCCCTATTTGTAATGTCCCACTTTTTCTATCCCAATGCATGACTGAGTCCTGCTTCCCTTATAGCATCTATCACCTCTTCTAGGTGGTAATTCCAGGCATCCACTATTCTCTCCATGGAGATGTATTTCCTTGTATCCCCCTTAAGTCTCCCCTCACCAGCTACATATTGTGCCCCCTTCATGCTCGTGCATCTCTTTCTATTAAAAATACCACTTTCCACTACCTTATTAATCTTTTAAATGTATCTGAGCATTTCAAGTATTTCTCCCAGTTCCCTCATTTCCTCCAGACAGTTAATGATTAATTGTGTAAGTTCTTCCTCGTAGTGCTTCTGATACAATCCTCTCTCAGTTTTGATTTTCTTTCTCTGATCCGCCTATATTTAATTTTTATTTTTCTGGAGATGTGGCTTCTAGAAGTGAATACAGTATCTAAAGTGATACCTCACCATCGATCTACACAGCACATATTTACTTATTTTCTGAGCTTCTATCCCTAAGATCTGATGATTTGTCCCTTCTTTTTTTTTCTACTCAACACTTTGAGGGTCAGTTGATGTTATTTGCCAATCAGTGACTTAATGATGGCTAGAACACATTTTTTACTGCTACCCTGTGACTTTTCTGTCCCACACCCTGCTCAGATTACCACAAGTTTGTCAGTTCATGGTTCCATGGGTTAGGCATAATCACAATACACCCCTAGAGCCTGGTGACTTCCCTCATTACCATGTTCTAATGACTGCAACTGACATTCAACAGTACAATGCATTGTGTGCTGTTTAATGGCACAACATGTTTTTCTTTAAGGTCCATGTTGGCCACATATATTGATCATAAGGGGCCATGCATGGATATCTATGTATATGGTAGCATAATGAAGCAGAGATTCTTCACCCACAGTGGCAGGGTTTGACAAGATCCATAATCAAAGTGTTGAAGAAAAAGAAGAATCAGCATTTATACATGTTATTTAGGGGCTCACTGTGGCATATTGTGAATACCAAATAGGAAGTAACAAATCCCCAAAGAGTAGATTCCCAGTCCACGCTATGAACCATAGGAGTAAGCCATAGTCATATACTTTGTTTCTGCTAATATTAGGGTGAGGAACATATTCTATTTCTATCTAGGGAAAAGGACTCCATGCTCTAGTGATGCATTGATGGTTTTGTCCCCTTGTTTACTGATGGCACAGCTCAAAGGCAGCAAACACAGCAAGTAGAAAGCCTCACAATTAGCAGCATCTCAAATGACAAGATGGCCATGAAGCTAATCGGACAACCAGGCTTGTTAGTTGTCAGAAATGTGTATGCATGTTAGAAATGAAAACATGTATAGTAGACAGCAATACACAAAAATACATATTTTGGAACAAAACCACTTCCCCAACATCTGCATGACAAAAAAAATCCATTACAAGGCAATGTACTGCAAAGAGTCAGTTTGTTTTAGGATTTTATTTCATTCTGATGCTTCTGCAGATTTCTATTCTTTGTATCTTACATTCCTTGTTAATTGAATATATACAGGTTACGTTCATTAAGAAGTGACGTATTGGTGTTAGAACTAGTGACTGCCTTCCATTGTCCAATGGAAACTTAATGGCTTTGAAATCAAATCTGGCAACATTGTCTAGAAATAAAATTTCTTTATGCAGTCTAACCTGATTAATAAAATAAAACTAACAAGCATTGCATCATCTGTTCCACGTACCTACGCCTGCCTTCTCATTTATTATGTAGATAATCACTTAACATAAAAAATGATTGTTTCACTATGTTCTAATTTTTTTTGTAATCCACTGCCTTTACTAAACATAACACACAGAGCAGGACCTGATATATATGTTTTCAATATCAGGATTAGAAACTTGCTAATATGAGAATATAAAAGTTCATATCAGTGCAGCATTAAATGGGCTGATATCCAAATAACAAAAAAAGTATACAATGTGGGCTTTTCCATATAATTATTTATAGTAGAAATGGATGGATGTGGAAGGAGGAGACTTTATTGGGGCATGGCAGTATAGCCTAGAGGTCTGAGAAATGAACTCTGAATGAGCTTGGTACAGCCAGCAAACTTGGTTTGATTCCCACACCCTCTACTGGAATACTGTGTGACTCTGAGCAAGTCACTTAACCTCGCCATTGCTCCCAGTGTGATCCTGGAAACAGGCACTTGTTCCTACTGGGCAATACCCAGTTACCAAATACTAAAATAAATAAATAAATAAAAATTCCCAGTCCAGTACTGCATGTTGCCAAAATGAACAGCTAACAATAAAAGAGAGCACAGAATAGCTAATCCAGCCACATGGATTTCAGCTACACAGCATGGGTAAAGATTTTGCACTGTCTGAGAGACAACGGTAAGGATGGGGAGGTGTATACGATACAGTATTTAACGGAGGAAGGTGAAGTGGCTCTAAGGACTGTGGGTTTGGGGGTGGATTTAGTGTCTTCAGCATACAAAATCATGATAGTTTAGTGCTCAAGATGTGCCCCTTTTTCTCCAGTTTCTTTCAAATGTAGTAAGTGTATTGTGAGTTGATTAAATTTGTCCATCAAAAGAGTGAATTCCTGGCCTGTGTTATGAACTATAGGAGTAAGTCACACTCATGTACTGGATTTTATTTTCTGCTAATATTAGGATCAGGAACAGGAACAGATTCTGCATGTCTATGGAAAGGAACTCTATGTTTTAATGATTCATTTGTCCCCTTGTATACTGATGACATGGAACTGGGTCAATCTATTTTGTTGAGGGGTGAGTGCTACAAGTTCTGATGTAGTGAGGGGGTAGGCTTGCACGAATTGTTTTGTTTATATATAAATATTACCAGTTAGCGATAGAGGTGCCATGAAGGAATGAGTAAAGGAATAGGTCATGGGGCATGACTTGTGAGCCAGTCATGGAAGTGAGAGATAACTTTGAGTCATCAAGGGCTGAGCAGACTGAGGCTATGGAAAGTGTGCACCAGTACCTGTAAGAAGGAGCTGCAGGTCTTAGAGCTGAACTGATGTGAGACTTAATGGGTGGTCGGGCTGCCACCAAAGATGTCAGATTCGACCATCAAAGTCTCATCAGTGAATGGGCTATGGTATTTGGGATGGACCACTTAGGTTAATGAGGTTATATGATATGGGGATTGGTGTAAATCAGGGAACACAAGTTCAAGGGTTTCTCTTGGTTAACATTGTATTGTTACTGTAACACATATGTGGCTTTCTGTCACACATGTGGTTCAGTAACGGTCTGATATGCATGTACATATGCAGGTAGATGGAGGTAGATGAAAAGAATGAAATTGCTTATCATGCAGTTCTTTCAGAGATTCTAGCAGCACCATTTAAGCTACTTAAATCTGTAGTCAATGAGTTGTTAAGGATATGTTTACACTATACACCTTTTTTCAATATTTTAGACCCATGCACATAACCAGACTAAAGTGAAGGTAACCTTTTCAACACATGCATCTCCTTGCAAGTAATTTTAAAAATAATTTCAACACCTATGCCTAGGAGCACTAAGGTGTGGCAAGGAATGACAAGAAAAGCTGAGGACCTTGATTCAGAGGTTAATTCTTCCCCCTAGAAGCAGTCTGTTTACTTTTATGTAATAAATATTAAAAAAAAAACATTATTAAATCAGTAGCTCAGTGAAGTCAGAGCACGGACAGAATCAGGGAATTTTTTAAGGGTTTACCAATTGCAGTTCAGTGCTTGGGTATGATGGAAGAAATGAGTACTGATCCAAAGTTAACAGATACTTTAAATGTTAAAAAGCTGCCATCCAGTCTACAGTCAGTGAACGGTTGCAAAGGCATCTGGTCATTTCTATTTTCAAAATAAATATTCAGCATATGTGACTGGCCACTTGTGTTGCATAGAAATGTCTGCTGTTCGCAGCTCAGAATCAGTTGCTTTAAATGGCATGTGCTCCATTAAGCGTGACTGACAGTGGTTGGCTAGACAGTCAGGATGTTTCGCACCAGATAGTGGACAGGTTTAGCCTTAATGCATTTCACATGTTTAAAGACTTGACTTCTTGTTATACATATTTATCCATCAGAAGCCCCATGCACATACAGTTCTACCAGAGGGACAGTCCTAATTTAACCTCTCAGTACCTCTCTGACCATAGCTCTTATTTTTGCCATCATTAGCCGGAGTGCGCCCTTATTATACCCTTCATTCCAACATGGTTTATGCATTCTACCACACTCTGTAATGATAATTTAATGCACAAATCACAGCTATTAATATGAGGTCTAATTGTGGTGAACTAAATAATGAACAAGGTGATTTAGAACTGCTAGAACAACTGTTACATGATAAAGTAACTGGAATTGATATACTGTAATTGAAGGTGGCATGGGACAACTGATGTTAGCGAATTTAATGACCTTAGAAAAAGCTCCTTCAAAAAAATTGCATCTTGTCCATGTACAAATAATGGTTCTATTAGAACATTTAAAAAAAACAGTATTTGCAGAAGTTGAACAACTATTTCAATAACAAGGTAAATTCAAATGTAAAAATCTGTCTTATTCAGAATTAAGAGCTTTGGAAGAATTTATGGATATGAAAGCAGTTGTTTTTTAAAGAGGCCGATATGGAAGGTAATTTAGTATGTATGTCAGAGGAATTTTATAAAGTTTGTGAATTATTTCTATCTGTTGGAGACACCAGAGCCACTCAGAAGATCTGGTGCCAGTGACAAATATCAGCCCAATGGTTACAGAAGTAATGTCACTCACTTATTCAGACAACAAATGCACGGACCAAAGTTTCACCTTTCGGCTTTTTCATAGCATGAAAAGCTGAAAGACGAAACACCGACAGGAAGAGTTATCTGCCCCAAATGCTGCATGTATCTGTGAAGTTTGGCAACTTGAATGAATAAAAAAGGAAGATGTAAAGATTATACTTTGGTCCTTGCATTTTTTTGTCAGTGCAGAGTTCATACATCAGCTAGGCAGATTAGACTGTCTTTCAGCTGCCAAGATTTTAAATGCCGACCCAAATAATGATCTGCATTTGCACAGATGATCTAGTGTTTCTACGGAAATGTAATGAAAATTACAGGAAAAAAATTACAGTAGAGGGAAACTGTATACCAGAGGTGCACTGTGGACTGTGGAGACACCTACTGGAATATTGAAAATTTGGCAGATAAATTTAACTGCAAACAGCGCCATCTAATGCATTTAGGCAGATGACAATGGGGATTTAAATAAATTAAGCATCTACCACATTACTGCACTACCACAATACTGCATTAATGACATGTATAGAGGTATTCCTCAGTACCTCTCAGTATACCACCCCTGCCGAGGTATACCAAGGTAATGGGCAACTTTTCTACAGCAATTAACCATATATGTAACAGGCTCCAAAAATGAAGTCTATGGGCCCAGTTCACAAAGCCTCCCTGAATGGTGCAAGGGCTTGCGCCAAAAGGAATGGCAGAAGGTGTGGCTTGCACCAACAGATGAACCAGAAGCAATTCACAAACACAGCCTGTGGTAAATACAGGTTGTGTGTGCCAAAGGGGGCTTGTGCCAACCTTGCAGCACAAAATGGGCTGCATCATGGTGCTAGGGGGCTTGTGGCAGATACAGACTGCCATATCCCCAAATTTGGTATTCTCAAAACCCTCCCAGAGGGCAAATTTCTAAGTACAGTAGTAGCCAGAGACATTGCCAGCTATTTCCAGATATTTCACAAAATTTCTGAAAAGTTTCTCTCTGCTGCCCCTACTGTGGAAATGCAGAAAGCAGGATATATTTCTGGAAATATCACAGAAATTTTGGGAAATATCTGGCAGTGTCTGTGGCTGCTACTGCACTGTTAGGCCAACCAGGGCTGATCTAAGGGTACTTAGAAGTATGTCCTCAGTGAGGGTTTTGATACTTGTGCCAATGTGCCATGGTTCCCCCCATCCCTGATCTCCTTTTCAACAAAGTAATGCATGTCCTTGGTGGCTAGCGACCCCCAGTTCTGATCCCCTTATTATTATAATAATACACTTTCCTGGTGGTCTAGTGGACCCCCCCACCTTGGAAGGCAGTGCCACACTACCCCACTCCTCCTCATCCCAGCACTGACCTGGTGATCAGCACAGCCCACTGCTCACAACCACAGCTGGCTGCTGACTGAGCTGTCAAGGAGGGAATACTGTATACAGTATACACTCATTGATTGACAGAGCTGTCAATCAATGAGCATGTACTGCATACAGTATGTGCTCCTTGACAGCTCAGTCGGTGGCCGATTATGATGGTGAGTGGAGGGCTATTCTGGTTGATGGCTCAGGGCTAGGACGGGGGGAGTGGGGTGCAGCACTGCCTGCTGGAGTTCAGGGTCCACTAGACTGCACAGGATGAGTGATATTATAATAATAAGGGGATCAAGGCTGGGGGGGCTGCTAGCCACCAGGGACATTAATTAATTTATTTAAGCAGCGATTGAGGCTTGGGGGGACCGCTAGCCACCGGGAACATGTATTACTTTATTGAAAAGGATATTGGAGCAGCGGGAACTGCTAGCCACCAAGGACATACATTAATTTATTTAAGTGGAGATTGGTCGGGGGAGGGACTGCTGGCCACCATGGACATGAATTATTTTATTGAAAAGGAGATCAGGGCTGGGGGGACCACTAGCTGCCAGTCACTGTCCAAGGGTGCAGCTGCTGCCTGACCACCCTGCAACTTGTGGAGCACCTTACAGATGCATCTTCTGTTCAGTGCATGGCCACTGTTGCCATGAGCTGAGAGAGAATAGGGTACAGGTTCCTTTTCATACCCGCCATCGGCACAAACTGAGGTTGGTGCAATTTGCGCCGACCTTTGTGAATCAAGCCCTATGTTTTTAACATATGGATTTAAATGTGTGATTCTTGTGACTAGACCCCATCCCCTGAGGAAGAACTGTTTAGTTCAAAGTGCAGGGGTGTTATGCCATTTTATCAAGCAGCCCACTAATAAATTGTTTTGTACACATTATACCATTTCATGAGCTTTTCTGTAGTCTTCTGGTTGTGCTTTTTTCTATTGTGTGTGTTTCTCTGATTACAGTTGTGAACTACAGCTCCTATCAGCCCATTACACACCGTTTTCTTGCTATACTTTTCAATTCAGTTCAGTTATATTCAGGCTAAAAAACATTGAGCAATGCTCATTTACAAACTTGTCCTGTTTTGTGGCATCAACCCTCCAACACAAAAAAATAACAGAACACAAATAAAGAAAAGAAAATGAAGCAACTATTTTCTTTTTTGCACTTCAAGTTGCCGATTGCTCTGTGTTTCAATCTAAGCTGCACATACTTATGTGATATGGAGTTAGAGTGAATAGAGTGATGGGGGAATGTGAGAAGTTGGCAGCAAGCAAATGGGTGGTTGCTGGAAGTGCCTGCTTGAAGCTGGGCATTTTTATTTTTGCATTTAAAAATTGTTTTCCCCCACCTCTGGTACAGCCTCCTTCTGTTCACCTACCCCCAAGTGCTGTTCTTACTGTCTCTTGAGCTTATGTCCTCCCCCAGTGGTCTATAGCTGCTGTGGATATGGAGGATTTCTTTAGGGATGAGGATCCCCATGCAATCCATCATGTGTGGGGTGAGGACTGGCCAACACTAAGAGGTAGCTGCATCATTCTGCTTGCTCTGTGGTGTTTTCCTACAAGTTTCTCCCCATCCACTTGGATGCCAGCATTGTCAGTGCTATGTGAAGATGTTCTTGTAGTTGTGCGGCTGTGCATGGAACCTGCCGGTGTTCTCCCTCCTTCAAGCCACTCTGACTTCACTGAAATCCATGATCACCCTGGTGGCAGTTTTGCAGTGGCATCCTCTGATGAGGACCTCCTGGCCTTGTTCCAAACCTTGGGTTGCTGGCGTGACAAGCAGTAACCAGCTGATCTGCCCATGGGCCAACTAAAATCAAGTACTTTTCATGACAGCAGGCTGCTGATTGCTCTGCATTTTATATTGAGCTGTGCATGCCTCTGAGACCTGGGGGTAGAGTGAAGAGAATGACTGAGAGATCCTGGGTGGTGGTTGGTATCTATGAGTGTCCACTACCAGCTGGCATGTTTTCTTTGCAAAAAAACAATAATAAATAATATAATTTCTTCAAAATAAAAAATACACAACTTTTGTTTTGCTCATATTCGCTTTTCACAAGTAAAGCATTTGAGTGTTAAGACCAGTTGTGCCTGATCTGTAGATTATAGAAAGGAACTGGGAGTCTCAGAAATGGGCAATAGCCCACACAAAGGTGTCAGTTAGCAGCTTACCAGTAGTTGGCACTTTTTCTTTGCAAACAGAAAATAAAAAACAAAAATATATTTTTCACATTCACTTTTTCAAAAGTGTTTATGTCAAGCTTTGTAGCACATTCCTACATTTGCTGAACTTCAGCACTGAATCTGGGTCTGACACGAACTTGGACACTACTGTTATCACCAGAGGAAAAAGTAACGTTGTTCCTGGAAGTAAGGGCAGGCATGGCATGGGATAACAACAAACCCACAATTCTACAATAGGAAATAAGCATGTAGCATCACCACCAAAGCAGGTTGTCCAGAGGTGTCAGCATAACTCTGTTGGTGGCATGTCCATTTCTGTGCTAGAAGGTAATGGATTCCATTCCCACACCAGGATTGGTCTCATACCTTAAATGCTGGCATCTGAGTGCAGTACTTGGGGCTGCTGTACTGTTGGAGTGTGCTGTCCTTCAGATGAGATGTTAAGCCGAGGTCCCTTCTACCCATCTGTGGTGCTGTCTTGGTGGGTGTCCCAAGTGGAAGTAAAAGAACCAAAGGCACTTTTTGCAAGAGAATGGTATTTTCCCCAGTGTTCTGGCCTACATTTCCTTTCCCACAACCAGTTCATGCAATTGTCCAAAACTGTGTGGGTGTTGATGTGCTAAATGGCTGCCACACTACACATTCACAGTCACTTTGCTACCAGTCTCTCATTGCTTGTAAAGGGATTTGGGATACAATGGTATGAAGAAGCTATATACAGTAAGTGCTAATTCTGTTTCTTGTAATGGAGACAGGACTTGAGGATGCACATACTCTTCATCTTAAATTAGGTGACAATAAGTCAAAACACGAATCGTGTGTCACATATCATTTGCTAGATATGAGTCATGTTTTTCTAAGCATATGAAATGGAAATAATAAAAACAACTAAAGTAAAAACCACAGAAGGTATCAAGGTTCAACCCTGAGCTACTAGCATGGAATCAAATGCAGGATGATGAGGTGCATCAACTGCTGCCACAACAGGAGGAACCAGACATTGATCTCTGCCTCTCTCTCTCTCTCTGGTCAAAGCTACAGTATTGGCAGTAATGAATGCTATGTGGCCAGCTGGCCCATGCCCATGCACTCTAGAGCAAGAGCCAAGTCTGGTTGCCACCTCTGTGTTGACCTTTAAATAATTCAATCATGTTTTCCTGGCATATAACTAAAACAAGAATTATTGGGTATTGTTATTATATAATTTAAAAATCTGTGAGACCAGCAAGAATGAATTAGTTGACATGTAGGTAAAGCAGAGATTACAGACGGATTACAAGCCTTGACCTCAGCAACTAATATTAATTATTACTGTAGTTTAGCACAGTCTGGGATAGTCATGATGGGTTGCACACACTGTCAAACTGATCCACAGCACTAGCATGCCAACACTACCTGCCACATGTAAGCTACAGTAAAAAAAATATTAATTGCTGTCTTGTCAGTGTTTTACCTTCATATTTGTAGTCTGCTATTGCCCCCATCCAATTACTGCAGTGGGAGCCAAAGTAGCAAGGCTGAATTCCTGAAACTGAGCCAAATTCATGGGGACCAATTTGAAGCTGAACCGAAGTTGCCAATGATCTACATTTCTCACTCTTTGTGGATGAGTGGTCAGACCACAGATAACATAGCAGTGACTGCCCACTGGATCAATTTCTCCTCTTTCTTGTATTTCTCCTCTTTCCACTGGCTTAAGTGGCAGCAGTAACCACAAGTCACATGGGCCCTCTAAACTCTGCAAGCAGACAGCATTATGCATCTGTAGAGTCAACAATGATGGCCATGCAGAATCTGCTAGACTTCCTTCAGCAAAAGCTTGATGAGTGTTTAACACTGACAACACACTCCATAAGCCAAGGTTTTATTCTATGAGCTGTTGCAAAGAACGTTGTAAAGTAAGTTCAAGATAGTGACTACATAGATGTTCCATGCATTGCATAATATGTAAATCTAGTAGTTCAGTGGTTACTAGATAGGGAAGGCATCACTGTGCAGAGCCCCAAACCACTGCAGGCATGTCCAAAAAGTCTATGGTCATTGTAATCATTCTTTTAAGACATAGAAGCTGTTATCCAGCATTCAAGCCCTCTGAATACAACACTTATTTGTGGCTTAACAGGACACCTTGACCATATTTGGCAGTGTCTGGACAGGCCTCATGTTTGGAACCAGTAGCCTTTACACAGTGCGAGCCTCTGTTTACTCTTGTCTCATTCACATTTATTTTCAGATGATTTAGCTCATTATGGCATTCTGTACAATTTTGTAGCATGGATCAAAATGTTATATACTGGAGCCACAGTCCCATCCATTATGAATGACATTATGCACAAGGCTTTCCCTATTAATGTTGCTGTATGACAAGGGTGCTCTTTAAGTGCCCTTCCCTATGTTTTCTCACTTGACTCTCTCTTTTTTTTTTTATTAAACCAGTTTTATTAGTTTAACAATAGTCAATACAGTACCCAGCAATCGTACAAATGTCAGATATCAGAACAATGAACTACAGAGATCAAACAACCAGGTCAACCCCCCCCCCATGACTACACACGCAATTAACTCTTGGCTTACCGCTCCTGTAGCAAGTTCAGCCATCAAGGCTTCCAGGCTGTCAGGAGCACCTCGAGAGAGCCCCATAGAGATGCATATACCTTAGATCTACCATGCATGTAGGCTATGTGCCTCTCCAACTGTAAAGCCAGAGTGCTCTCCTTGTACCATTCCATCAAAGTGGGAGGCTTGTCACCAGCCCAGTGTCTCAAGATTGTTAATTTGGCTGTTGCAGAATAAGCGACATGTGGGCCCTCTTAGCTTTGGTGGTATTCATTGGGAAAAAGTTGATTAGACAGACTTCAGGGGTAAACAGGGTTTCTAAGCCAAGGATAGGGTCAAGGATGTCATTAATAGACTTCCAGAAGGCCTGCACATAAGGGCATAGCCAGATCATGTGAAACAGGGTACCGTTGTCCCTCTTGCATTTTACACAGAGTGGCGTTGTCGATGTCCCATATTTACATAGCTGAGCAGGAGTTATATAAATATTATGCATAATATTAAAATGCAACAATCTCAGTCTGTCTTGCCTTATAAATCTGTACATTGACAGCCAGAGTTTCTGCCAGAGACTAGGGTCCTCTGGGATTATTAGCTCCCTTGTCCAGTAATAACAAGTCCCTGATGGTAGTCTAAAGTCCCACTCCTGAAGAGTTTTATAGAAGTTTGAAACTGAGCGTGGTTGGGAGGCTTTTTGAAGGAGTGTGGACAGGTCCCTTTCACTAGGATCTATCAGTGAGGCCCGGGAGAAAAAGGAGGTTAGGGCTTTACTAATTTGCAAGTATTTAAATATTTCCTTACGCGAGGCACCTATGGACTTTTGTAGATGATCAAAGAGGAGCGGTTTCCCGTTCAAACAACAGCTTGAAATCCTGGCATGATTTAGTTGAGGCCAAAAGGCAGGGGACAGCGGTACCCCCCTGACCTTAAAGTGTGGATTACTGACAATGGGCTGGTCAGTCGAGTGATACCACCTTACTGTGAGATATTTTTGTATCTGATGGGAGGCTTTTAGTGACCATCCTATAGGATTGCTTCTAAGGGGCTTAGGGATAGCCGATGGGGAAACATATAGAAGAGCTCTCAGCAAGCATTTAACCCGTGCTACCAAGTGCTGCTCTATATCTAACCACAACAGTAGATATTCCGGGTGTCCAATCTCCCTATTCCAGTGGGCCAATTTGTTTATATGCTGTGCAATATATTAGAGAAAGAAGGAAGGGGTGGCCAAGCCTCCTCTTAACTTTGGGGCTGTCAATTTGAGATAAGATCTACAGACTCTTTTCTTGTTCCATACAAAAAGATTAACTGCACTTTGCAATTTAGAGAACCATCCTTTCGGTAGGTAAACCCCCAGCATACCAAGGGGGTACAATATCCTTGGTAATATGTTCATTTTAATTATGCTTAGCCTACCCCAAAGAGAGAAGGGGAGTAGCTGCCACCTCTCCATATCCCCCGTTATTGCATTAACTAAATTGCCAAGGTTATCTTTAATTGTGGAGTTCAAGCTTTGCAAACATTAATTCCCAGGTATGTAATTGACTTTGCTTCCCAGGAAAGGCCAAAGGGAAGAAGTTTGGCCTTATTAACTCTGCTATTTAAAGGAAGGATCTTTGTTTTGGCCCGATTTAATTTATAATAGGATATTTTGGAAAAACCCTCAACCTCAGTTAGGATGGCTGGAATTGAGACGTCTGGTTCCTCAATATGCAATAGAATATCATCTGCATATACTGAACAGGTGTACCTGGCATTTCCTATTTGAATTCCCTTTATGGCAGCATTCCCTGCCAATCTGTGCAACAGTGGCTCTAAGTATAAATTGAAAAGTAAGGGGGACAAGGGGCATCCTTGCCTTGTGCCCCGGGCTAATTTAAATGATGGGGACAATACCCCATTGCACTTGACCCTGGCTGAGGGAAACAAATATAGAAGTCGCACCAATCTCCGAAATTCTTTAGGCAGCCCAAATGAAGCTAGGGTAGCAAATAGAAAATCCCAGGAAACCCGGTCAGACGCCTTTTCGGCATCTAGTGATACCTGCACCGTTGGCGTATCAGAGTCCCTAGCAATTGCCATGAGATGTAGCAATTTTCTCATGTGATCTTGGGATGACCTCCCCATCATAAATCCCACTTGTTCACGGCTTACCAGGCTACCCATAACTTTTGAAAGTCTATTTGCAAGAACTTTGACCAGAATTTTAACATCCGTATTTAATAGAGAGATGGGGCGGTAACTATCGATATTAAGAGGATCTTTCCCTTGTTTTAGAATTAGAGAAATCGTGGCTTCTTGAAAACTAGGATCTGAAACCCCGTTGTTGTACCAGTACATAAATACCTCCTTTAAGACAGGAATTATTACCGAATGACAGGCTTTGTAAAAATTACTAGGCAGTCCATCTGGCCCGGGGGATTTATCTAGGGGCATCTGCTGAACGGCTTGCTGTATTTCAGTAAGAGTAATTGGGGCACTCAGAGACGCCACCTCTGCGTCTGTAATCTTAGGCAGGTTCACCGAGTTAAGGTAGGAACTAATGTCGGTATCAGTAGGATGTTGGGCTGGGTCCACTGCATATAACCCTTGGAAGTAGGAATCGAAGGCTTTCGCCATTTCCAGAGGGTTGGTACAAACTTGACCATCCCCCGAATAAATTCCTGTAATAAATTGCGATGAATCTAATTGACGGATATGCATGGCGAGCAACTTACTTGCCCTCTCCCCTGCCTCCAGATATCTGAGTTTGGTCCTCAGAAGGGCTAATTCCGCTCTTTGAGATACCAGGCTTGCATACTTGGCCTGTAGTTGATAAAGTCTGGCCCAACTTTCCGCCGAAGAGGCTCGAGATAGGCTATATTCTAAATTCTTAATGGATACCAAAAGAGAGTCCAGTTGAGCCCTTTGAGCCCGAGCCCTCTTGGAGGCCATCTTTATCAGTTCTCCCCTTAGGGAACATTTTAAAGCTGCCCAAATTAAATCATATTTAACCACTGAGCCCTGATTGCTATTAAGGAATGTGGTAATGAAGTCCACTATGTGCCCCAGAGAAGCCTCATCCCTCAGTATCTGGCTATTTAACCTCCACTGGGGAGACCGTTTACTCCCTACTCCTAACCAGAATTCCAGACTAACAGGAGCATGATCAGACAGGACTCTGGCCGATATGTCTGTCTGCACTACCCCAGACATGGCAAAAGAACTTATAAGTATGTAATCGATTCAGGAGTATGTCCTATGTGCTGTAGAAAAGAAAGTGTATTGCTGGACAGCTGAATTTATGACCCACCAGGCATCGACTAGAGCAGCATCTCTGATGAGATCCTTCAGTGCTCTTTGTGCTGGAGATAACCCTCGTCTCTCGTAGCCGGATCTATCCAGGTCTGTTTGGAGCACTAAGTTCCAATCCCCACCCAGAATGGTAAGCTTAGGTGGATTGGACACCACAATATTTAGTAACCGCATGAAAAAGGCTGGGGAGTCACAGTTTGGGCCGTATACTGAGCCGAGTAGAATCGGATGGGATTCTAATGCGCCATGCACAATGATATATCGGCCCTCCGGGTCCCAGATTTCCTGGGCCAATTTAAAAGGGACATTTTTTGCTATGAGAATGACTACCCCTCCCTTATTCGTGGACACCCCTGCCCCAAAAACTTGCCCTACCCATGATCTTTTAAAAAGGAGAATATCCTCTCTCCTCATGTGCGTTTCTTGCAGAAAGGCAATTTGTGTCCGCAATTGTTGCAGGTGCCTTAGTATGATTTGCCTCTTGACCCTATCCTTGGCTCTCTTAACATTCCAGCTAATAAAATTGTATTGACTGCCCATGTTCTGTGGTAGTAAAATGTGAGTGTGAATACACAGAGCTACCCCCGGTGGGTAATGCCGAGGTTCTACTGAAAAATTGGAACATGTCCTGACTTTAGCTGGAGTTAAAAACCCCTGACAGTGTGTAGTCGTGGTCCCCACCCCCACACATAAGATCCCTACCATTTCCTTGAAATCAACAATCCTATAACCCCCCAACCCTAACAGAACAAACATCTCCCAGTTCAAATCAACTGTACTCCCAATCCTGTTATGCCACATGATTAACATCTTAGCAGTCTAAGCTCCACAGTCATACCCCCCGGGGCCCCCCTCCTCCTCAATATTGTCAGATTAAGTGTCTCTATCCCTTAGAAGACCCCTAGACCCTGCCAGCATCATTACCAGAGATCAGATAACTTTATTTCTGTGAAATCGGCATTTAAGTATAACGGAGAATGGTCAGTGATCGGTCCGTCAGTTTCAGCATCGCACTGTACAACCCCCCCAGCTGCTTTTAAAACTTTTGCTGAAACAAGTGATCCCATTTTCCCCGTCAGCCGTGGAACATTTTAATCAGGAAAAAAAAAAAAGGAGATTAATTAACAGTCAGTTGCACTCTACAGGGCACAAACCATGTCTTCGGGTCATACTTAATGAAGAGCCACACTAGAGCACATAATTCCCTGTTGAAATCCTGTTGCCGCTGCAAGCGTAGCCTCCTATCTGATCCTCATGACTCTCTCCCGTATCCCAGAGCCGGGGTCTGTGCTGGACTGCCTTTTGTCCCACTTCTTAGCTGTTCCACGATTATCAGTAAAACAAAAAATTAAACTCTTTAACTCAGAGCTGGGAGTATTCTGTCCATCGTAAGAGTCATGGATCTGGGCAACACATCAGTGCACACTCATCTAAGGTTAAGTTGCCCCTTAGCAAAAAGATGCAACTATTCATCTAACCAATTCGCACTCATACTAATTTTAGTGGCATCGGTATGGCATTTAGATGCAGTGGCAACATAGTTCGAGTTCTGCCCTATCGTACTCGGCTCTCACAGTTGCTAGGGTGATCTTTTCAGTTCTGCTCCGACATAGACCTCTTCTCAGGTGGAAGTCGTGGTGGTTAAACACAGAGCCCTCTGATATAACAGGTGTTTGTGCCCAGGCATTATCCTCCTCGGGAAAAGTTGTCAGTGCGATGTACTCTACGGAATCAGTCCTTAGAATAAACTACAAACAATAACTTCAACATGCTTGTGACCCAGGGTATGCCCCTCTGCCATTCACTTGAAGAGATCTGGGAAGATATGTTTAAGCACTTGCAAAGCTTGTACAGGCGATTCAAATGAGAGCCATTTATCCTCATTTTTGACCATCAGGATAGCGGGATATTTAACCCTGAATGGCTTTGAAGCTACCACCAGCTTGGAAACCAAAGGGTGGAATTCCTGTCGCCGTATCCATACCGAGTGTGGCAGGTCCTGGGTAACGCGAATTTTCCTTCCTTCCCAAGTCACTTCACTGATGCCTCTGACTTTAGATAAAATATGTTGTTTATCTAAATAATTTAGGAGTTTGAAGATAATTGGCCTGGGCGGCTGACCTTGGGCTGGTGGAAGGCGCAACGCTTGGTGGGCTCTCTCTCTATTATATATTCCCCTCCGCCCGGAGAAGGGCCAGCTATTTTGTTACAAAGCTTCTGTAAGAATGTAATCATCACACTCCCTTCCTCTTTCTCTGGAATTCCTATTATTATTAAGTTATTCCGCCTACTATGCCCCTCTAAGTCCTCTAATTTTTCTTCGAGTTTCTTCATTCTGCGTTTCATATTCACCAGCTCTAACTCAGACTTCTCTTGTTTTCTCCCCAATGAGACTATTTTGATTTCCATATCGCGACCCTTCTTGTCAGCGACTCTACTGAGCCCTTGATTTCTTGTAGGTCTTCAGAGATGGAGGCTATAGCAGTCTGAAGAGGCTGCATAATTTCCAGAAATTTGCCTTCGGAAAGGGCTGCTTCTGTGATGAGCATCTTGACTGCGCTAGCGGCCTGCTGCTTAGGCCATTTTGCAGCCTTATCCTTCTCTGGCATATTCAGAGGAGAATGCCTTGGGGGCGCCTTCTTCATATATACCTCCATCAATCAACCAGTCTTGTGTGTCAGAGGTAAGTTGACTCGGTTTTAAGCTGATTTTGCAGCAAGTTTTTAATGTGGATTGCCATTAATTTGTAGAAAATCAGGAGATAGGGAATGGAGCTCCAAGGGACCACTGCCGTAGCTCAGGCTGCCATCACATGACCTCCACTTGACTCTCTTTTAAAGGAAATCATATAGGATAATAGGATCTTTGGCATTTCCCCTTTTATCTACTAGGCAGCTGAAGAGCACTGCTTATAAAGATGACGTCTGTATCTGGAGGAATCATATTATAGGTTCTGACTTCTTTCTACAGAACTGTAGGAGTTAAAATAAATGCAGATAAAAGTGCTGGTTTATGGAGAGGCATCAATAGTGGAAAACAGGAAGTTGTTATCCCTCTGTACAGACAGTTGGTGAGAACCCATCTGGAGTACTGTGTGCAGTTCTGGAGACCTCATCTCCGCAAAGACATAGACAGAATGGAGGCTGTCCAGAGGAGGGTAACCAAAATGGTGCAGGGTCTGCACCAGAAGACATATGAAGAAAGACTAAAGGAGCTTAATATGTATACCCTTGAGGAAAGAAGGGAGAGAGGGGACATGATAGAAAATTTCAAGTACCTCAAGGGAATCAACAAAGTTCAAGAGGGTAGCATTGTTCAGAAAAAAGAGGTGAGCAGGAACAAGGGGGCACAATTTGAAGATAGAGGGGGGATGGCTCATAGGTAATGTGAGGAAGAATTTTTTCATGGTGAGGGTTGTGGATGCGTGGAATAGCCTCTCTTAGGAGGTTGTGGAGTCAAGAACAGTAGGGGAATTCAAGAATGCATGGGGTAGACATAAGGCAGTCCTAGTGGGGGGGTAGGAGGAAGTAAGCTGTTGGTTAACTAGAATCTGCAGCTTATCTGTTAGGTAGGAAAATGGGCAGACTAGGTGGGCTAAGCGATCCTTATCTGCCGTCAAATTCTATGTTTCTATGTTTCTATGATTAGGTGATATTTCACCTGAGATTACAGAAATAGCAAGAATTTGCTTATCAGACATCCACATTAAGGTTTTGGGTATAAAATATGAACTGAGAGACTTACTGTTAATTAACTGGACTGAAAAATTGAATTATTTGTATATCAAAGGTTTCCATCTGGAAAACTTGGAGGTTTTCCAAACTAAAAAGAGTACACATTATGAAGACATTTCTTTTGCTACTTTTTACTCATTTAAGTTGTGTTTTCACTCTGCCTTCATGCCTTTAAGCTAGACTAATGAGTAATTTCTTTCTACTTCTATGGAGTAGTCGATTTAATCTTGCTAAACAAGACTTCACTTATTTATCTGTACAAAATGGAGGATTTAGCATGATGAATCAAATTGCCTTCTTTTATACTCTTTTTTTCATTCTTCATTAAAAGTAGAACTGCAAGAGAGGACTAAATTACGACAAGATTGAGTACAGTGAGGTTTACATCAGATTTTTGCTAATTAGAATATAGTGTATAGTGGAATCTTGTTATGCATGGAATTTCATGCCTTGAATATGCTTATAGTGTATGGGTAGGGTTTGTTGAGTATGGAAATACATATGTTGGGAAAAGTAGTTTTGCTGTAGTAGTGACGCAACTACTGCAGCAGAATGACTTTTTGTTCTGCTGCAATAGTTATGTCACAGTGTAATGAGTGGTGATAGAGGCACTTACGGTTGAGAGTGCGGCATCAGGGAGTGAGGATGTGCTGCGGGGAGGGCAGTCAGATGAGCCATGGAGAGGGAAGGGAAAGAGACAGTAAGTTCATTGCTGCTCTTATAGTTACCCATACACTATACAGAATAAAGTGTGGGCAACTATACACTCCAAGGCTGCGTTTCAACCTTGGGATTGCCATGACTACAGAAACCTCTCAAGCTTTGCTCTTGAGGTCATGCTATTGTTTTGGCATTCCCTTGGTGGAAACACAGCCTTGTTGTGTACGGTTGCCCATACATCATTCTATATGTTGTGCTGCTGTAGTGATGTCACTATAGAAGCACAGCTTAGAATGCTGCCACACAGCTGCCTTCCTCTATCCAATTGAGCACACATTTTTTTTAAACTTGAACTAACAGAAAAAGCTGCAGCATACTGAATCAGAAATTTAAGCCCACCACCAACCCTCATGTCTTGCTTCCCAACCACCATTTTACTGAAAGAAAGCAGTGTCTAAAATGGGCATGGATGCCCACACACTATAAAAGATGATGTATGGGCATCCATACGCAGACAAGCCCATGTATTCATCTCGAGTTTTTTATGGCAATCAGTGAACCTCTTAAGCTTCGCTCTTATGGTTCCTGGTTGCCATAAAAACCTCTCGATGCAGACATGGGGTTGTTGTCTAAAGCTGCCCATACATTATCCTCTGTATACTTACTGGTGACCCTCTTTAACACATGGTTCAGAGCACACTTTCAAACACTGTAATAACCAGTTACTCAGTTATTATGGCATTTTTAGACCATTTTTTCTCATTCTCTCTCCTCAAGTGGGAATACCTGTCTTGAGACACAGAAGCACATTTGCTGTTAGCTGTTTTAAGCACATTCCAATTCTCCACAGAAATGCTCCATGTTACTTAGTCTGACAGTATGATTCACCTTAGCCCAGACAGAAAAAAAACAGACTAAGTAAACATGGAAAATCGATTCCAATTACCTACAGCTACAGAAAGACAATTCATACATGACCAACAGAACTCAAATACCACAAGAGAAAGACAGGTAGCAATTTAAAATGACTAAATACCTTTTTTATCACAGAGAAACAAAAATAGAGTCATACAAGAAATACCCCCAAAAGAGCTTGATTTGCTACTAGCACTGATTTTACATACTATGCTAAAAAAGCAGATGGCTCAGAATATGAACTGGGCACAATCAGTGGAATAATAGTCAGCACTGATAGACATTTGCAGTTCCTAAAGAACCCTGTCTTTGTTTTCCAACTGGTAATGTTTTCACTGAAGTTCTTCTAGTTTCTCAGTTTATAAAGTTCTAATGTTCTGATGTTACATATGTTACATAAACATCAGTTTGCAAAGTTCTGGCAAAATGCACTTTAATACAAAAGTAAAAACAATTGATGTTAAGATATTTGTGCCTGTTTCTTTACAATTACTTCTACACAAAAACTTCCTGCACCAGTAATTATAAAAAATAAAGGATAGGCAAGTGTTTATGGATTTTTTTTACACACCCTTTATGTGTGATGATCTCATAAACCTCTTGAGCTTCACTCTTGAAGTTTATGGGTCATTACACACCTTGGGTGTGTAAAGAAATCCATAACAAACAGTTGCATATCCATCATTCTCTATGTAGTTACCCCTAAGAATCTGCATAACCTACAGGTCTCCACTTATGTAGTTCTTTCCTTAAAGAAGTTGTATATATGGAAAATACCAAAAAAATTGTCTGTGTCCTTGAATAAGTTAAAGCTATATCAAGATGTTATGGCACTTAAACATATTCAAAACCCTGAATTTAAAAAGTATCACCCATCTACAGTTCCTTTTGCTCTTGCACAGCATAATGAAAAGTGGGTCCCTCATAAGATGTGGGATGTCCTATGGTTGAGTTGCTGTGGTCGGTTAGGAGTCAAAGGGAACATAAAACATAAATGCTTGGAAGATAGAATGTGTCCTTGGCCAGAATGTAACTTACAAGTGTAGATTTAAGAACATTTATTCCTAGAATGCCCTTATGTTAAGGAAATTTGGAAGTTTGTTGCCCTTAGATGGCAACTCCCATGGATGGAGGGACTGACTTACAATAAGTTTGTATTAGGTGTCCTTCCTCTGCAGTGCGAGAAGTATAAATATGAAATGGGTAGTCACTTTCCAGCAATCTGACTGGTTTCTATCTGTGTGCTAAAAGTGTCTAACCCACAGCTAGAAATGAGTCTGGGCACAGACACTTTCACCCTCCCTCAGGAATCACTCCCCCTCAGAGCCTTCCTACCTGAAATGGCAGCCATATTGGTTTCACTAGCCGCAATAGCCAAAACTGAAAAATTACCATTACTTCCCCTAAACCCCATCATGATAGCTGTACCTGAGCCCAAGTCACAGAAGATGACCTCATTCAGTTCCTGCTGGAACCACCACCCAAAAAAAATAATCCATTCCAGCCATTCTCTCTCTCCCACCTGCCCTCTCACTCGATGACAGTACTCCACAACAGTCTACCTGCCAGCTGCTTGTTACTTCCCTTCTTACCCCTCATTTTTTCCACCTGACTCATTTTTCCCCTACACCCTACATAAACTTCATGCACCACATTAAAAAATGCCTGTCATGATCTCTTCCCTGCCAGCCTGCCCACTTGTTCCCATGCTCACTCCCTTTCTTGCTCAATGGCCAACCTGCTGGCTGCTCACTACTTCCCTTCCTTAGCCCCTCACTGTCTCCATTTTCTCTATTTGCTGTCTTAAACATACTTTACATTTTCCCTTCACAGATGATGCCCACATTATTATCTCACATACTGCTGTGGCATTCCCTGCTGTACTTCCTCACTTGTCCCCCCCCCCAGCAGTGACACAGTACTGGTGTGTCCAATCCAGCATTGCCTGCCGCTGTAACATATAGAGATCATTAAAAACAACAATAAAAATATGGGTGCCTTATTTAAACACCAGATATTCACAGTGTAAAGCAAATGGGAGTGGTGTTAGTTGGAAGGAGGGTAGGGCCATGAAAACCACATCAATTTAAAAAACTACAACTACAGAAGCCTTACTAGGACAGAAGTCTTTAACTCCCCAAAAAATAAATAAATAAACTAAAGGTGGAGGAACTACTTTATTTAAAAACTAAGGCAAAGACTCAATTTTTTTTTATTTAATCCAATTAATTTTAGTTTTCATATGCATGTAAAATGTAGATGTCCATTTCATTAGTGCAATAAGCCACTCTAGGGTAAGCGTTAGAAAGTTGTCATGCATAGCTAGGGGGATGGATGCACTCGGCCTGTGGCCTTGTGCCTCACTATACCACCCGGGCTGTGCATTAGAATTCTTTAATGCACACCCTGTCATGTTTTATTGCCTACTAATGATACACTGATCATAATCTTTACCTGTCTAAAATATCATCTGTGACAGCAAGGTGCCAGTATGTGTTGCAACAGCTACAATCTTTTTTATTTTTAATTTTTATTTATTGAAATGTTTCACCAGGAGGCACACTGAACAACAAGTTGCTCATCTCACGGTGCTACCTGGGGGGAAGGGGTTACATAGGGTTGTGAAGGTTGATCAGTTACAATAGTATGTGGGTAGTACAAACAATACAACATTGTAGGATTATGCAACAGTTGGAACACAAGGTAATGTGCAATAAACAGTAGTGGAACATTGGGTAAATTATATGTCCAAAATCTTATAAAAAAACATATAAACATACAAAACAGTAATAATACAACAGAACCGTTATAGTGCATAAGTGTACCAGGAGCAGGCTCGAGGTAGTACGCAAGTGCTGTTGGAGAATCGACTTATATGAATTTTCAAAAATGTGAGCAGAAACAGACCATTTCAGTCTAGTCTGCTTGAGTAGGTAGCTCTCAGATGAATTTATTGGAGCTGCCCTCCCTCCCTTTTCCACATGGATTCCTCCTCCCCCCCTCATCCTCCCCCAACCCATCTTCTCATCTGTTAGGATTCTCCCTTTCACTCAGTCCCAATCCCTTTAAACTGTACACTGTTTTCGATGATACCACCTCCTCCAACAGTTCGTTCCACATGGACACCACTCTTTCTGTGAAAAAGTGCCATCTCATTTCCCTTTTGAATATTCACCCTACTAATTTTAGACTGTGCCCCCTAGTGGACCCATTCCCTTTAAGAAACATAGAAACATAGACTTTGATGGCAGATAAGGACCGTTTGGCCCAACCAGTCTGCCTATTTCCCTATCTATTGGATATGCTGCGGATCCTAGTTAACCAACAGCCTACTTCTTCCTACCTCCCACCAGAATTCTCTTATGTCTGTTCCATGCATTCTTGAATTCCTCCACTGTTTTTGACTCCATGACCTCCTCAGGAATGCCACTCCATGCATCCACCACCCTCTCTGTGAAAACATATTTTCTCACATTACCCCTGAGCTGTCCCCCCTCTATCTTCAAATTGTGCCCCCTTGTTCCTGCACATCTTGAGGTACTTGAAAGTTTCTCTCATGTCCCCCCTCTCCCTCCTTTCCTTGAGGGTATACATATTAACCTCTTTTAGTCTCTCTTCATATGGCTTCTGGTGCAGATCCTGCACCATTTTAGTTGCCCACCACTGGACTGCCTCCATCCTATCTATGTCTTTACGGAGATGGGGTCTCCAGAACTGCATGCAGTACTCCAGATGGGGTATCACCAACTGTCTCTACAGAGGGATAACAACTTCCTGTTTTCTACTGGTGATGCCTCTCCCTGTTAATCCCAGTATTCCCCCAACCCTCCTTACTGCCTTCTCACATTGCTTGCTTACCTTTAGGTCATGTGATATGACTACCCCCAGGTCCCTTTCCATTTTTGTTGTTGCTGGTACCTCCCTTCTCCTCCTTTCCATGCCCCTTGTGTATCAGTACTGTTGTAGATCGTTGTGTCATCTGCAAACAGGCATACTTTTCCTTCCTGTCCCTCCACAATGTCACTTATAAAGACATTAAAAAGGACTGGTCCCAGTACCGAACCCTGCGATACCCCACAAGTAACCTCCCTTTCTTCGGAGTGTACTCTGTTTACTATTACCCTCTGTGTTCTGTTGCCCAGCTAATTTTTTATCCAGGTTACCACCCTGGGACCCATTTCCAGGCTGGATAACTTGTTTACTGTATTAATTGTGTGGGACTGTGTCAAATGCCTTGCTAAAGTCTAGGAAGGCTATGTCCACAGCCCCTCCCTGGTCTACTACTTTTGTCACCCAGTCAAATAAATCTATTAAATTCATCTGACATAACCTTCCTGCTGTGAATCCATGCTGCCTTGGGTCCTGTGCCCCGCTGGCCTCTAGGTACTCAACGATCAGAAGTGATTCCATCATTTTCCCTACCACTGAGGGCAAACTAACAGGTCTGTAGTTTCCTGCCTCTGTCTTGCTACCACTTCTGTGAAGGGGAATCACATCCACTCTCCTCCAGTCCTCAACTACCACACAGTCCTTCCATGATTTGTTAAAAAGGGTAGTCAGTGGTGTCATTAGTTTTCCCCTTAGTTCTTTTAGAATTCTGGAGTGAATCCTGTTAGGCCTCATGGCTTTGTCCACCTTCAGTTTTAGGGGTTCTTTCAGGACCCTTTCTTCTGTGAATGGACTGGTATCGACCCCCCTATTCAGAGTGCTTCTATTGCCTGGATTAGGTACCTCTCCCTCTTCTTCTTTTGTGAATACTGAGCAAAAAAAGCTTTTGATACAGTCAACCACCCCATTACTGACCCAACTGTGAAAAATGGGTGTGACGCCCAATGCCCTTTGCTGGTTCCAAGACTACCTGATACGGAGAAATCAATGTGTCAAAATTGGGCAAGCAGTATCCAGCGCAAGAGAGGTATCATTAGGGGTACCCCAGGGATCAATACTGGGGCCCCTACTCTTCAGCCTCATCTTAAATGACCTTCCCACAGTGTGTGACACCAAACTCATACTATATGCAGATGATGCTGTACTCCTGAGCAGCAGCATGTCTCAGGCTGTCCTACAATGTGAGCTACAGAACTCCTTCACCAAACTCGAGGACTGGTTCTGTAGTCATAAGTTGCTACTAAACTACAAGAAGACCAAGGCCATGCTTATGTCCAGCCCCCTCAACAAAAATAAGCACCTTCCCCAATCATCTCCAACTCATGCAGTGAGCCTCTGGAACAAGTTCACTTGTTCAAGTATTTGGGGGTCATAATAGACAATACCCTCATGTTTGCACACTATATTGACTCTGGTCAAGCCAGTCAATACAAAGATTGGTGTCCTGTACAGGCACAGGCAATACCTCTCTCTGGGGACCCTCCACCTCTTAGTCCACAGTTCAATTATATCTACTACTGACTATGGACTAGTGGTCTATGGGGCGGAAATGGATACAGTGCTCAAGAGGGTTCAGACTGCACTCAACAAAGCCTGCAGATTCACCCTGGATGCTGAGTGTGGCACTCACACCTTTACACAATGTGCAGATTGGCTGTCATTAAGAAACAGGGTCAAATTCCAGACTTGCATCCTAGGGAAGAAGGCTCTATTGGGTAAAACACCACCTTATGTAGGCAATTTGATCAGGGTGGCCAACTCGTTACAGGTCACCAGAGGGAGGACTACGGTGGCCTTGGCTATCCCTTCTGTTGCACCTCACTTGGGCAATGTGCATTTGTCTACCAGGCCCTTTTATGGATGAATGAACTCCCTGGGCACCTCTTGGCCACCAATTGTCTGGCACAATTCAAAACTGACCTCAAACAGCACCTAATAATACTCTCTAAGTGCACCTCTCCCTGAATCCAGCCACACCTGCTCTCTCTTCCCCCCAGCAAGCACTATGTAGGCCTCAGGTATCCCTTCCTCTTGCCCTTCTCATGACTTGCCCCAGCAATCAATTTGCATCATGCTTCTTTGGCACCCACCACCCCTCCCCCTCCCCAACTCACAGTCCCGTGAGTTTCCCAAACAGTCATTACTAATGCAGGCTGCCAGACCATGCCTCCTCATACCCCACCATTTTACTCTAGCATGTCATCTCCACTCAGCCTCCCCTCACCCCACCATTTCTCCCTATAGCTTATCACCCTTCTTCCCCCACCCTTCACATCCACCGCAGTACATACCTCTTTCTCGTACCTCATTTCTTCACCCCTCTGCCAGCTATCGCCATCCCTCTGAACTACTGACAAGGTACTTTGTGGCTGCTTATTCCCCCCCACCCTCATAAACTGTTTTTTCTTATTTAACTTGTACCTATGTTTTCAGTTATTCTGTAAGTTCTGAATCCAAGCTGTACTGTTCATAGTAATGTACCTTTGCTTTCTCCTATTGTACTTTGTTTTGCAATCTATCACATGGAACCTTTGTAAAAGAGCTTGAGCTCAAAGGTCTTTTCCGAATCACTAAATAAATAAATAAATAAAGTTCAGTATCCTGCTTTTTCATGTCACCCTCTGCCACCCACCCACCCCTTCATTAAGCTTCACTATCCCTCCCTTGGTCTTTCTTTGCTCCCTAATGTACCTATAAAAGGTTTTATCCCCTTCTTTTTAATTCAACAAGCTTTATTAATTTTTAATACATTAAAACATTAAAGCAAGTAAAAATTAAAATAATATCAAGTCCAATTACATAATATACATTAAAATTGCAGTTACCCTCGTCATCATGTATTAGGTCAAACATCTCTACATAGACAAATTATAGCATGTTAACTTATGATCTGGTGGTTGCATTTAGCTTTAAAATAGCAGTGCATTGTAATCTTACTGATGTGTCACATTTGACCTTTGGGTAGCAGAGAAGAGGTAACATCAAGAGAGTGTGTAGGAGAAAAAAAAACCCAGGCAACCCCCCCACCCCCAAAACCCCTCAACCCCACCCCTAGATCCCTCACCCTAAATTAGTTTATCTCTATCTTTGTTCACTCTTCTTTCTCCATTAAAGCAACATTAAGCACTGGTCATTTTCTTCTGCTATGGTTCGGGACATTTTCCCCCTCCAGATCGAAACCTGTTACCAGGCAAGGGTCAATGATCATCTAGTTATTTATTTTTAGGGTTCCATGTAGTTAGTAGTGCGTCCAAGGTGCCCCACTTATCAATATCATTTTGCAGTCGGTTGTTCCTACTAGCAATATGTTTTTCCAGCTGTAGGGCAAGTAACATTTCTTTATGCCATTCCAGTGTAGTAGGCAAGGTATTCGAGGCCAAATGTCTCATAATTATAAGTTTGGCCACTGCAGAAATAAGGGCCATGTAATATTTCTTTTGTTTCAAAGTTCCTATTGGGAAAAAATTGAGTAGGCACGTGTCTTGGGAAAACAGTGAATTTAAAGCCAGGATTGGGCTCAGGGAATTTTGTATGTCTTTCCAGAATAATTGGATTTTGGGACATGCCCATAACATGTGGTAAAGATCCCCATTCTTATAGGAGCATCGAGAGCAGCAGGGAGTAGATATCCTGCCCATTTTATGGAGCCTTTGAGGGGTATAGCATATGTCCTGCATCACATTAAATTGTATAAGTTGCAGACGGTCTTGTTTGACAAACCTATATAGGTTGTTCCAGAGTTGTTGCCAAAAGTCAGGTGCGGGTGGAAGAGACAGGGTTTTTACCCAGTAATGGTTTGTGCCTGATGGTAGTCGTATATCGAGGGACTGCAGTTCTTTGTATACTGCAGATATTGAGTGTGGTTGGGTAGCAGTGTTTAACAGGTAGGATAAGGCAGTCCTGGGGGGCACAAGGGGACGACCCTTATTTATAAAAGAAGAGTTTGCATGCTTAATTTGTGAGTATTTAAAAGGGTGCCCACTTAGTTCAGGGAAGTTCCACAGAAATTGGGGATTTGGTAACAAATTACCATTGTCAATGACATCTTTAAGTTTAGCATCTTTTAGGGCAGAACAGAAGTTTAGTGGGACAGGTTTCTGCTGGATCATGAAATGAGGGTTATATAAGAGTGGGTGCTCTCTATCCACATGCCAGTTTATTTTCAGATGGTTCTGTAGTTGGTTTAGAGCTCTCAATGACCACCCTATTGGAGAGTTTTTGATGTGAGTGGGAATATGTTTCAAGGGCGAATATAGTAGCAATTGTAGTGAGCATGAGGTAAAAGACACAAGGGTCTCTTCTATATTTAACCATGCTGGGGTGTAAGACCCTGAATTCCTTTTGCGTGGGTCATACATCCAGGAAGCTAACTTTGTAATGTGGACTGCTCCGTAATAATTAAAGAATGATGGGAGGGAAAGCCCTCCTTGGGACTTTGGAGCTGTCAACTTGTGATATGCTCATCTCACTGGCTTGCCTTTCCAGATAAATTTATTAATTGTATTCCTTAGTTTAGTAAACCACCTTTTAGGAAGATAGGGGGCTAACATATTGAGAGGGTAAAGGGTTCTAGGGAGGGTATTCATCTTAATGATGTTGATTCTTCCCCATAATGATATCTGCAGGGTGTTCCATATTTCCAGATCTGTTTTAATTACTTTTATTAACTTAGTGAGATTCTCTTTAACAATGGTGGAGAAAGATTTGAAAATTTTAATACCCAGATAGGTTATGCTTTTATTTTCCCACCGTAATCCGTACTGCTTTATATCGCTTTTAAATAATTTATTGTTTAAGGGGAAAACAGTGGATTTAGTCAGGTTCAGTTTATAGTAGGAAATCCTTGAAAAGATTTCAATTTCTTGCAGTAGGACAGGAACACTTACACTTGGGTTCGTTATATGTATTAAAAGATCATCTGCATAAGCAGCTATAAGGTGCTATCTGTTTCCTACAAGAATGCCTTGTAAACCTTGAGTTATAAGTAACTTATGGATAAAAGGGTCTAAATAAAAATTAAAAAGGAGTGGTGAGAGGGGACATCCTTGCCTAGTGCCATGACTTAGTGGGAACAGTTCTGAGAGATGACCAGTGCACCAAATCCGGGCTGTAG
Source organism: Neoceratodus forsteri (assembly GCA_016271365.2). NCBI lineage: Eukaryota > Metazoa > Chordata > Ceratodontiformes > Ceratodontidae > Neoceratodus > Neoceratodus forsteri. Next base: position 947,839,793 of record CM057452.1, read on the forward strand.
GGGATGAATAAAGCAGTTTGGCCCAATTAATAAATATTTGTGGGATACCATACCGGGAGAGTGCAGTGAATAAAAAATGCCAGGAGACCCGGTCAAAGGCCTTTTCTGCATCTAAGGCTATTAGGGCAGCAGGTGTGGGTAGTTCACTAGCTATGGAAATGAGGTGCAATAATCGTCACATATGATCACTTGAAGACCTTCCCGGCATGAATCCCACTTGTTCGCTGCTAATTAATGTGCCCATAAAGGGTCCCAATCGATTGGCAAGTATTTTAGCTAGTATCTTAACGTCAGTGTTAAGGAGCGAAATAGGGCAGTAATTTTCCACATAGTGTAGGTCTCGGCCTGGCTTGGGGATAATAGTAATCAGGGCTTCAAGGTATGCGCATTCTGATAAACCTAGTTCATACCATGAGTTGAAAACTCTGCCTAGTAACAGAGCAGGTTCTGCAGTGTATAACTTATATAGATTGGTAGGAAGGCCATCCGAACTGGGTGATTTGTCTGGTGCAAGCTGCTTAATTGCTAGTACTACTTCCCATTCCATAATGGGGGAGTTTAGGGATGAATGTTTATCTTCGGGCAGTGTTGGAAGCACTAATTGGTCAAAGTAGGCTTGTATCTGTTCATTTGGAATTTCCTCATTTTTGCAGTGATATAAATCCCTATAGTATTTAGCAAAATTGGACACAATTTCCCTCAGATCTGTAATAAGAGGGCCCTCTTTACTTGAGTACAACCCAGGTATGAAGCGGGCTGCCTCCGCTTGTTTAAGTCGGTATGCTAGTAGCCTACTAGCCCGTTCACCCGCTTCTAAATATTTTATTTGGACTCGTTTTAAGTATAATTCCGCTTTTTGATAGACCAGATCTGAGAATTTGGCGTGTAGTGTGTGGAGTTTAATCCAATCAGAATCTGAGGATTGCTTACTAATATTAGATTCTAACATTTTTATCTCTTGAAGTAGAGATTCAGTTTGCATATTGTTTTTTTTCTTTTTGATCGATGCTATTCATATGCATTCCCCACGCAGGACACACTTCAGGGCTGACCAGACTACGTAAATTTTAGAGACGGTCCCTACATTAGTGTTCAGAAAGGAAATAATAAAATTTTTGAGATGGGTCTGCATATAGGGGGCTTGGAGTAGTTGAGTGTTCATTCTCCACATGAAATCTCTTTTGATCTTGCGTCCAAATACTACAACTAATGAAACTGGGGAGTGGTCTGATATTACTCGTGGGTGAATTACAGCTTCTACAACTTCGGGTAAGATGTGGGAGCTAGCCAAGAAATAATCTATACGTGAGCAAGTATGATGGGGGTGAAAAAAAAAGGTATATTGTTGCTCAGTAGGGTTTAATATCCTCCAAATGTCTAGGATGCCCAGTCCATTCATTAGGTCTTGCAAGGCTTTCTGAGCCGGGGAGAGGCCAGCTTTCTTGGGGTCTGATTAGTCTAGTGATGATCGGGGTGTAATGTTCCAGTCACCTCCCAGAACTATAGTTCTAGGGGGCGTAGTGGGCACGATTCCCATTAGTTTAGTGAAAAAGGCTGGGGAGTCCCCATTCGGTCCATAGACTGATCCTACCATCAAGTGATGTGTACCCAGGGTACCATGTAATATTATATATTTCCCTTGGCTATCCCATACCTCATTTTCGAGCCTGAAAGGGACGTTTTTGTGGAAAAGAATGGTAACACCACCTCTATTAAAATTCCTGCCCCATAGGACTGCCCTACCCATCCTCTGCACCACAATGAAACGTCTTCCCTCTTGAGATGAGTTTCTTGTAAACAGATGATATCAGCTCTGAGGGATTTCAAATGCCTTAGTATTACTTGCCGCTTAGTTCTGTCTTTGGTGCCTTTTATATTCCAGCTAATGATCGTGTAAGGACCTGTTATTGTTAGAGAATAAAATTAGGTTTCCAGTTTCCCTTGGGGGCTTCAAAATTTTGGTGAGAGTGCTTAATGTTTTTATTAATACTTGGTGTATATAAGTAGAGAGGAGATGATTTGTTCAAGTGTCTTCCCACCCCCCCCCACATTATCCCACACACACCCTAAAACTACTCTCAGTTCCAGCGAAGTAACTACTATCTGTTATGTCAGGTGATGCTAAACCATCAAACAACCTAGAGGCTATTACTCCCCAATAAGCCTCCATCCCAACTCGCTAGCTTATACTGGCATTTTTATTACAGCATAACCTTTGGCTGATTATTATTAAAGATAGCGAAAAAGAAAAAGGTATGTGGATTCAATTAAAGAATGTTAGGCTAAAGAAAAGAGGCAGGATGAAAACCTTCAGGGTAGCCAAAAAGCCTTTAAGTTTGGCTACATAAATGCCAGTATTAAAGGGCTAGCACCACAGTTAGCCTAATAACAAGCTCTAAATTAAGTCTCATCATAATCAATATGCCTTTTCCCTTATTCAGGGTAAGATCCAAGCTTTCAACTCGTGGGAGCTTAGCTATACAAATGGATTCTCGGATCGTGGTTCGTGACACTCCCTTTATGTCGAGTGCATTTAACCAGGCTGATTTGGGGTTTTCCCTTTTGTAGGGGTGAAATTATATTTCCCTTTATGTTATCTCAAAAACGGGAGACTCGCATTTCCTCCAGGCTGGGTTCGGAATGATCGCTCATTGTTTGTAGGGGTGATGACAATATCCCTTTGTCAAGAGACAGTAGCAATCTGATTATATCGAGAGTCGTGCTTTAGGTAATAGTACCACAAGAGAGACAGACGTGCGGGTATGATCAGATTTCCCTGAGCATCAATTGACTGGAGGTAGAAGTTGTTAGGGGTTATCCTCAAGTTCCACGAGCTGTGATCTCAGTAGCTTTGGCACAAGAAGGCTGCCGCTACGTGTAGACCCATGTTGTTTACTTGTGTGTAAAGTCTTTGCCCTAGGATCGATGGCATGAAGGGATGTCATTACAGGTAGAGTCCAGCTTTTCCCATTATTAGGTGATTCACTGTTAACTTGTGAGGTATTAGAGCATCAACTGTGACTTTAGTAGCATAGGCACAAAAAGCTGCCACTACTTGTGAACTTAAATGCTGTGCACTAATATCACCATTTCACTTGAATAGATCTGGAAGTGCTGCTTTTAATTCGCTCTTTGCCTGCTCCAGGGATTCAAAGGACTGCCATTGATTGCCGAGCTTTACTTGTAGTATTGCCGGGTACCTAACTCGGAAAGGCTTGCTGGCGGCTATTAGCTTCATAATAAGTGGATGAAACTCCTGCCTTTTAACACAGACCGGGTGAGGCAGATCCTGGTTTACTCTGATCTTTTTCCCTTCCCAGAAGACTTCTTGTAATGTTTTAATCTTTGTCATTATATGTTGTTTGTCTTGAAAGTTAAGCAATTTAAAGATGATGGGCCTGGGTGCTGAGCCAGGGGGTGGAAGTGGCCGAAGTGCCCTGTGAGTCCTCTCCACAACATAGGTCGAGCCGTTAGGGGAGGGCCCTTCGATTTTCTCACAGAATTTCTGGACGAAGAGTATGGGTTATCCCCCTTCTTAACCAAGTTGGCTATCTTTTCCTCAGTGCGGGCCTTTGCTATTCTGACTGCCTTTCCCACTTCCTTCGGCTTTAACTGGTACAATTCTCTGTCGTGCTCCTTCTGTGTTTCCTTATACTTCCTGAATGTTATCTTTTTCTCCCTAACCTTCCCCACCACCTCTTTTGAGAACCATAGTGTTTTTTTCTTTCATTTTGGTTTATTTATTTGTGTCACACAAAGGCTTATTGCCTCTGTCATGGCAGTTTTGAATTTTCCCATTGTTCTTCCACTCCTCCTTCTTGTCTGTTTGCTAGTGCTTTTCTGAGGCACTCTCCCATTTTGCCAAAGTCAGCCCTCCTAAAGTCCAGTACCCTCCCTGAATATGCCATCCATACTAACATTGTTTATACCTTTAAGGTACTTGAAGGTTTTGATCATGTCCCCCCTTTCTTTTCTGTCTTCCAGGGAATACATATTGTGCTCCTGTAGCCTCTCTTCATTGGATTTGTCCCTCGGTCCAGGGATCATCTTAGCTGCCCTACACTACTCCCCCTCCAGTACTTTAATGTCCTTTTTCAGATATGGGCACCAGAACTGCACACAGTACTCAAAATGTGGTATTACCAAGGACCTACACAATGGTAGAATGACTTCTCCTTTCCTGGAGGTGATTCCTCTGGTGATGCATCCCAGCATCCTGTTGGCTTTGGCTGCTGCTTTTTGGAAATGCACAGAGTGTCTCTGGTCCGTTGTGATGATTACCCCTAGGTCCTTTTCCTCTTCAGAACTGGACACCTGTACCCCTCCCAACCAGTAATTTGTCCCGGGATTCTTAGCTCCCAACTGCATGACCTTCTACTTCTTGTCATTAAACTCCAGCTGCCAGATACCTGACCACTTTTCAAGCCTAGGCAGGTCCTCCCCAAGCTCTTCTCTCCCCTCCTCTGTTTCTACTCTCCCACAGAGCTTAGTGTCATCTGTCTCTGTGAATAGGCAGATTTTACCTTTAATCCCATATGCTACATCACCAATAAAGATATTAAACAACACTGGTCCAAGCACTGAGTCCTGTGGGACTCCACTGGTTACAGGCATAGGCTTTGTGAGTTCCCCCCTACTACCACCCTCTGGTTTCTGACCTGTAGCCAGTTCTTGATCCACCCCACCAGTTTTTCCCCAGTTCCCAGGTCCTGCATCTTACTGAGCAGTCCCCCATGTGGCACAGAGTCGAAAGTCTTGCTGAAGTCCAGATACAGGACATCAACCACATGGCCCCTGGCCCCTGTCCACTGACCCTATGACCCAAACAAAAAAGTATTTCAGGTTGGTCTGGCAGGATCTCCCCTAGACAAACCCATGTTGCCTTTCATCCTGGAGACCATTAACCTCCAGAAAGACTACTAGTCTCACCTTTAGAGTGGTCTCCATTAATTTTCCTGCAATAGAGGTAAGGTTGACTGGTCTGTAGTTACCTGGTTCATTCCTGGGTCCGCTCTTGTGGAGAGGCACCACACGTGCCTTTCTCCAATACTGAGGCATGCACCCTGTCTTTAGGAAGGTGTTAAACAGGTCCACTAGGGGGATAGCCAGGACTTCCGCCAACATCCTCAGAACTCTCATAGGCATGCGATCCAATCCAGGAGCTTTGTCCACCCTAAGGGTCCTAAACACTTTAAAACTTTGATCTTCTGAATTTCTCCATCTGTTTCACCACCCCCCCCCCCTTTCAAACCCTTATTTTACCCTGTGGCATAGGTCCATCCTTTTCCCTAGTGAAAACTGAGCTGAAGTACTCGTACAGTGTCACTGACTGTTCCTCAGTACTTTCAGCCCATCCCCCCTGCTTTAATCTAACAGTCCTATCCTTGATACTCCTTTTCTCCCTTATGTTCTTAAAAAAATCCTTTCCCCTACTTTTATCCCCCGAGCTAGCTGTAGTTCCATTGTGACTTTGGCAGCCCTGGCCACTCTGCTTGCTTCTCTTGACTTTACTGAGTAATCCTTCCTGTCTGCATCTCTCACTGTACTTTGGTACTTATGAAAGGCTGCCCTCTTTTCCCTCACTTTTGCTGTCGCCTCTTTGCCAGACCAGCTTGTTTTTTTAATCCTGGTTTTGTTGCTCTGTGTCTTTGTACACATATTAGTGGCCTAAATCAGACCCATCTTTATAATGGACCATTTCTGCTCCACTTCCATCTCTGGACTGATTTTGGCAAGACGCCCATCTAGGATTTCACCCATCTTACTAAAGACAGCCTTCATAATGTCTGCTACCCTCATCTTAGTCCTGGATATTTTCTTGCCCAGGTTTAGGTAGAACCACACTGTGCAATGGTTGCTGCTAACTGCTTACCAACCATTCTGGGAAAATGATGGCGGCTACGCTGGGCTGACTATCTGCAGGCAGCTGCAGCACTAGTTTTAGTTTTAGTTTTGATTGTTTAATGTTTTTCTTTCTTTTCTCTCTTTTAATTAGTTTAGTTGTAGTCACAGTGAGCCAGGGAGATTAAGTGAGTTAGCAAGGTTTAGGGCATTTTTTGTGGGTTTAGAGAGGGGTTTGATTCGGCCATGGAGCTTTGTAAGGAGTCACAAAAATCATCACTTTCATAAAAGTTTTCTGTATTTCCAGTGCAGTAAACGGATGATGCTGGAGATATGTTTATAAAATTTTTACAAACTAAGAAGATCATATTAGTTTTGGTACCTGTCTGGTGAGTTGGAGCTGAGGTCTGTGACCGGAAGAGATTCAGAGCAGTTAGCCGGTGCCTCACTGGAGGAAAAGGAGAAATCATAGGAGTGTGTCCTCTGGAGTGGAAACACAATGGGAAACATCTGGTGTTTGAACTTAACCCTGGAGGAACATCGTTCCCTATCCATGATAGACTGTTAGGGCAGGGTCTGAGTCTGGGCCTTGGTGCTCTCTGGGCTTTTGGAAGAACTGTGCAGGCAGTCATTTCACTCGGCAGGCCCTGGGTAGTGGCTGCCTGAACTGTGCGGAGATGACCGGGAGACGCTGGTGTGTGGCCTACCGAAAGGTGGGCAAAATCACTCTCAAGTCTCGTAAGCTGCCAGGGGAATCAGTCAGTGGGCTGACTTAGCCGGAGAGCTGTAGCTTTGTCTCAGCATGTGAGGGGGTGGCTTCTTCCCGGGTGTTTGTCTAAGGGTCTCCTGCATGCTTGACCTTTAGTGGTGCCTGAAGAGTTGCATCCAAAGTTGGATATCAGGGGAGGATTAGCGTTCTTTGGATTTTAGACAAATGTAAAGGTCCTTCTCTCCAGAATTTGCAATCTGGTCAGACTATTTGATTTTTCTTAAATACTTTTATATGGTCTTAACAGTAAAGATTTACATTCATTAGCCTCTGGCTGGCTGTACGTGATCAAGTGAGAGGTGATCTTGTTTTGCCTTAGTTTAATGTTCAAGGAAGGTGAGAGCTCTTTGGACTTCAAAAAGAAAAGATTTCATTGAAATTGAGAAACTTTGGTGACTGCCCTCTTGATCTGCCGACTTCTGTGCTGTTATACTAACTTTGGTTTATTTTTTTATCTTATATTTCTTTATACCACCTCCTAGCATCGGAGATCTCCGTGATCTCTGGCTGCCGGCACCCACACCCCCTGGGCCCAGTCTGGCAACCCCACAGAGCCAGCCATTGTCACTCACGTACTGTGTATCAGGATCCTCTCGGGAACTGGGGGGTGGTGGGTGTGGCCATCAGCTGTCGAGATTGTCACTCCGCCATGTATCCACCTTGATTTTTTACCCCATGCAGAGTGGACGTGCAATGACGTCTGAGGTACAATGTGCTGACATCTTCCCACTCTGCCCCCCTTGCTGCCGTCGTTCTGATAGTGCCCCCAGTCATCACCAGGGGCTGCTACAGAGCGGTGGTTCCCTGGATCCCTACTCAGGATAGGAGTGCAGTGCACTGGACACTCAATCCTTTCCCTCCCCTGCCAACCCCTGGTGGCCCGGGCTCGCATCTGAATCCAGGTTGCCAGCATGACGCTAGGTGTGGCGCCAGTACCTCAACCCTCAGTGCCACTGGGCCGGCAACTTTGGTTTATTTTAACAATTATTTCTGTTGTTTTGTGGCCTGAGGTATTGAGGCTGAGTTGAGTTGTTGTTGTTTGGGTGGGATTTTAGAGAGTGGAATTTTTTTGAGTGAGAGTGCGTGTGGGTTTGTGAGTATTTGTATGTTTGGTAGTGGTGTGGAAGTTTGAGAGTTTGTTTTTAGTGTTTGATTGGGTGTCTGTGGATTGTGGTGAAGATGTGCTGGGAAGGCATAAGGATGATCAGGCATTATTCCCCCTCCAGGCTTAGGGATCTCTGCCCTTTTTTTTTGTTCCTCATTGTTCCCGGAGGTATATAGACAATGCTGGGCTCTGGGAATTGTTAGGAGATCGAGGATGGGGGCTAGGGCTGGTGGGGAGTATGGAAAGGGGTGGGCAGATTGGGATAGTGGGGACAAAGAGATGCCCTGGAGTGAAATGGGTCCAGGAAAGGGGTTGTCCATGTCTGGTTCCCATACCCAAGGGCTCTGCTTATAGCAGGCAGGTAACACAGTCTTCCTTGGTTACTCATCCTACTCAGGTGGTGTTATGCAATGCCAGGTCTATTAAAAACAAGACCACTATAATAGCGGATCTTGTTGGATCATCAGACCTGGCATGTATCACCGAGTCCTGGCTGGATGAGAATGCTGGTCCCATCTTGGCATCAGCAGCTCTGGCCGGGTACTCGGTGCTACACCGCCCAAGGATGGATCATAGGGGAAGGGGTGTTGCCATCTGTTTTAGATTGGAACTGAACCTGATGGAGGTACCAGAGGGATCACCAACTCCTTTGAATGTATCTTGGGTGGGCAAGGATGTGGGATGCAGGATTGTTCTCATCTACCGTCCACCAGGAGATGGGAATGTTTTCCTGCAGGAAGTCGCAGACTTCATTGTCGATGTGACATTGGGATCCCCCACATGGTTGATTCTGGGGGATTTCAATGCCTGCGTCGATGATGAACTCTTGCAGTTTGGACAGGACTTCCTCCAGTTAATGAATTCACTGGGCTTCACACAGGTTATTTCCTCCTTAACCCATATTGGCAGTTATTCATTGGACCTGGTGTTTATCCTGGGGATGGAGATATCCGACTTGGTGGTAGATCCAGTCTGGTCATCTGACCATCACACCATTGGGTTCAGTTTCTTGGCCCCCCCCCCGTGGGTCAGCCTCTATGGAGATGGCCTGGTACTGCTCTTTGAGGGGTGTTTCCCCTGATGGCCCTGATGGCGGTGCTGGACCTATCAGGTTTACTGTGTGAATGCATGGATCCAGGGGATCTAGTACTTGCCTATAATAAGGCAGTGACAGAGGCCCTGGATTCCACTGCTCCTGTTTGTGTTCATCCTCTCACTCTTTGTCCCAGGTATCCTTGGTTTGAGGAGGCCTTGAGGGAGCTGAGGAGAATGGGACGAAGGTTAGAGAGGTGCTGGTGGAAGTAGGGCCTGGAGTGTGACAGACTTGGTTTGATGCACCACTATACAGTCAATCAATCAGCAATTACCCATAATAAGGCAGAATTCCTGTCCAGGGAAATTGATGCTGCACAGAATCAACTAGCCCAGCTTTTCCAGACAGTGGACAGACTGTGCAATCCACTCTGTCTTCAGCCTTGGAATGCTTTTTCACAAGAACGATGTGAGGAGATTGCTCGATTCTTCGCGGATAAGGTTGCCACAATCAGGTCCGATGTCCACTTGACCCTCTCTAATGGGAGTTGCGGTGGTCGGCAGGAGATGTCAGATGCCCAGTTTGTGTGGTGTGACCTCAGCTGGTTCTCAATCAATGACACTGTGATGGTCATCCAGTTGTTGCGTCCAACCAACTGTAGTTTGGACCAGGCCCCTCACGCCTCTTAGTAGGCTGTTTGATTAAATTGGCCCAGTTCTTGCCAAGATGGTCTGGATGTCTTTGGAGAGTGGGATCTTTCCAGATCCCTTGAAGGAAGCTGTGGTTTAGCCCCTTCTTAAAAAGCCCTCCTTGGACCCAGACTATCTGGCTAACTACAGGCCTGTCTCTAACCTACCCTTTGTGGGTAAGGTTATTGAGAAGGTGGTTGCATCGCAGCTAGATGACCATTTGACCAGCCACAATGTCTATGATTCTTTCAAGTCTGGATTTAGGAAGAGACATGGTACAGAGACAGCCCTTGTCCGGGTACTAAATGACCTCCTAATTGTGAGAGATCAGAAGACCCATTCCATCTTGATCCTTCTACATCTCTCTGTAGCATTTGACACCATAGACCATGGTGTGCTGTTGGAGCACCTGCGGTTCATCTGCGGACTTTCAGGGATGGTTCTCAGATGGTTTTGATCATTTTTTGAGGGTAGGACTCAGAGGGTGATGTCTGGGATTTTTTCCTCAGCTCCATTCTCCCTATCCTGCGGGGTGCCACAGGGCTCCATCTAGGCACCCATATTGTTTGAGGTGTATATGCTGCTGTTAGGAGTGATTATTAGGCAGTACGGCTTGAGTTTTCACTGCTATGCTGATGATACTCAGCTGTACATGTCCTTTGTGCCTGGCCAAGATGATGCTGTTTCGGTCTTTAATAGCTGTCTAGCCAAGATCCAGGATTGGATGAATATGAGCTGGCTGTGGTTAAACCCAGAAAAAACTGAGGTGTTGGTTGTGGACCCAGGTCATTGGGGGGTGGGTTTTTTGGCAGGATCACCTTCGGGTCTATAGCTTGGGAGAGTTCAACTAACCACCTCAGACTGGATGCGGAACCCAGGCGTGATGTTTGATGACTGCTTGACCCTTAAATTACAGGTGTTGGCAGTTGTCAAAATCTTTTTACTATCTGAGGAATATTGCCTGGGTAAAGCACCTGGTTCCCCCTGACAGTCTTCCAACTTTGGTCGACGCTTTCATTACCTCCCGCCTTGACAACTGCAATGCCCTTTACCTTGGGCTACTGGGGGCTGATATCCACCGCTTGCAGCTAGTGCAGGATGCGGCATCCAGGCTTTTGACTGGTATCCCTAGGTCTAGTCATATAGCGCCTGTACTCCGCGGATTGCACTGGCTGCCAGTACAGTGGTGGATCACCTTCAAGTTTGGTTTGCTGACCTATAAGGCCCTACATGATCAGGGACCTAGTTACCTGCAAGATCTTCTTCGCCCCAACTGTCCCCTCCGTCCTCTCCAATCCACCAATGAGGGATTGCTAGAGATTCCCAAGGTTTGTTTACAGACTTCTAGGGCAAGATCATTTAGTTTTATGGCCCCAACCCTGTAGAATTCTCTACCTCATCGGGTGAGAGATTGCCTGACCATCCAAAGTTTTAAAGTTGCCTTGAAAACATATCTTTTTAGCCTAGTGTGTTCTGATATTTAATGCCGCTGCTGTATTCATAATATTTATAATTTTTTATTTTTTGTATTATGTATCTATTGATGTGTTTTAATTGTTGTTGTAAAGGCTCTTTGGTTTTAGAAAGGCACCTTTTTATAAATAAAGAATGATGATGATGCTGATGAGAGGGTCTTCCACTTCTATTTCCTGGACAAACTCACCATTGGACAGTACTAGGTCCAGTATGGTTCCATCCCTGGTAGGCTCTGTGTCTTCCTGCACCAGAAAACTCTCCTGGAAAGTCTTCAGTAGAATGTATTGCCTGGAGTAGAAGGTAGCTGGGATACTCCAGTCAACTTCAAATAGGTTGAAATCACCTGTTATGACTGTTTCCTCTAAAAATAATGTTCTAATCTGCTCCCCCCAGTGCTCTGTCCAACTACTCTTCCTGCGAAGGTGGTCTGTAAACCACCCCCATTCTAAACTTTCTCCCCTTGGTGGTCTGAAGCTCTACCCACAAAGCTTCAGTTTTACTCTCAGCCTCCTCCTCCCTGGTGCATGTGATCCCTGCCTTCACAAATAAAGCTACTCCCCCCCCCCCGTCTCTCTGTCCTTCTAGTAAATTCTAAACCCAGGGATCACAAGGTCCCAGTCATGGTATTGGATGACCCACATCTCTATGTTGGCCACTATGTTCACCTCTCCCTCAGCCATCAGTGCCTGAAGATCCACCATCTTGTTTGCCAGACTCCTTGCATTTAATGACACCACCTTCCACCATGACCCCTGAACACCATTATCAATGATCAGCCCTTTTCGTCTTACCCTCCCCAATTCCCTCTTCCTCACCTCTGCTCTTCTCTCTTACTTTCCTCTGGTGACTTAATAGGGGAGGAGGCCCATTGGTCTCCTGCACCTGGTGACTATGGTTGTAGCAGACCTTTTGACCCCACCTTCAGTTTAAATTAAGGTTTGCTGACAGGTAATTCTTCAGCTTATCCTTTAAAACCCTGGTTCCCCTCTACTTAAATGCAGTATATCCAGTGCATATAGTTCCTTTTTATCCCAAGTCCCCCCTCCCCCCCACCTCGTACCCATTTGACCCACACCACCCCCTTAACCAACTGTTAAATTCTTCAGTTCTCGGTTTCCTTACAGTACTAGCTCTTGGGAGCAGAAGCACTTCAGAGAAAGCTACTGACCTTCCTGCCTTGCTGCAGATTTTCGCTACCTTCCTCAAAATCTCCTGCACCACCTCTACTAACACCCTGCAAAATCATTTGTACCCAAGTGTACTATAATGTGAAGTTTGCTGCCCTACACATTTAGTTTTAAAAGGCTCCACCCTCTCTTCTGTCATGCTTGGAATACGCTCCACCCACCTATGGCTAGACCGTGCCTCCATCTCACACCCTTTACTATTGAATCTCCCAGGATAATGGCCTTCCCTCCTTTCTCCTGTCCCTTCCCACTCATTCTGCCTTCCCTGTTGCACAAGTCCCTCTGTTACTTCCATTTTTTCCATGACCCCTCCCTTCCTAAAAGTTCAGCTTCCCCTGTCCCCTTGCATTTCCCCTGTGCTGCACCTTCCTTTGGCACTCATTCCTCCATCCATCCAGACTCCCCACCTGGAATAAAATCCTCCCAACCCCCATGGAGCCATCTTTCCATTCAGTCCTGCTCTCCACCCTCATCGCCTCCCCCTCTACTTTCCCTCTCACCCCTTTGCCACTATTTTTGTTCTCTATGTTTTCTCAATCCTCTACTTCCCCACCTGCCCCCTGGAACAGGGGGTTCCTCCAAACTGGCCCATACTCTGAACTTGTTCGTATTAGGAAATACTTCTGTTTATACTCTGTGTGCTTTTCCTATATCTCCTAGTGTTGTTTCCTTTACCCACCCACTCTTTCTCCTTACCTCCTGCCAAATCCCCATTCCGTTTCCCTGGGGCCCATGAGGGGAAGAGTTCCCTGGACCCTTTACATTCTTCCTGTTTCCATCCTGTGCCTACTGTTCATGTGGCTTGGAGCAGACCTTACTTTCCCCTTCAGCCATTGTTCTTCCCCCCAGCTTTCCACTTTAATTTAATAATCCCATCCTTGATACTCCTTTTCTCCCTCATGTTCTTAAAAAAGTCATTTTCCCCTACTTTTATCCTGAGCTAGTTGTAGTTCCATTGTGCTGCCCTAACCACTCTGCTTGCTTCTCTTGTCTTTACTGAGTAATCCTCCCTGTCTACATATCTCACAGTACTTTTGTACTTATGAAACACTGCCCTCTTTTTCCCTCAGTATTACTACCATCTCTTTGCCAAACCAGCTTGTTTTTTTAATCCTGGATATGTTGCTCCAGGTCTTTCTACACATATTAGTGACCTCAATCAGACCCATCTGTATAATGAACCATTTCTGCTCCTCTTCCATCTCCCGATTAATTTTGGCAAGATGCCTCTCTAAGATTTCACCTATCTTACCAGAGTCGGCCTTCATAAAGTTCAATACCCTCATCTTAGCCCTGGTGACTACGGTTGTTGCAAACCCTGAGAAAATGGCAGTAGTTTAAAAAACAATTTTTCAGTTCTTGAGCCAGTTTTTGTGTTCTGGTACAGCATGCTAATCTGGCCACAAAACTGGCACTTATACTGTCACAAATGGAGTTACTACAATATACAAATAATAAAATTAAGAGAGCTGTACTTACTGAGCTCCACTTTCAATTTTGCTGCAACTCAAAATGGCCTACTTATGACATCATCAGTGAGTCACAAGTGATTTACAGGTTGCCAATTAGGAACTGCAACACATAATCTAGATTTACTGGTTGCAAAAGGTAACTTTATTGACTGTGACATTTGTTTGCCACAAATTAGGCACTGCCACAAGTATACTGGATTTACCTGTTGCAGAAGGTAAAGTTACAATTTATGACATTTACCTGTTGTAAATTAGGCACTACCACATGTAAACTGGATTTACCTGCCAAGAAAGGCAAATTTACCATCTGTGACGTGTAATTGTCTTAAATTAGGGACTGCAACATGTAAACTGGATGTACATGTCATGAACAGTACATTTTTTTAATTGCTTTTAAAATATTATGATATGTAGTGTAATATTGCAATATAATGTGTCACAATAACATTTATTTTTCAAGGCTACAAACATATGAACATATAGCAAAGCCTGCTGAATAAGGTCATTCAGTCTGTGTAGTCTGCTTGTAATGGGGAACCTTCAGCATAAGCTACTGACTCTGCTCCCTCGTCTGCCCTTCCCATCCATTGACCCTTACTTTCCCATTGAATATATACCAGCCTGTCTTGAGTCTGCCAGCCATTTTCAGGGCAACCACCTCCTCTTGCAGTACATTCCAACCTTCCACCACCCTCTCAGTGAAGAAATGTCTCCAAGCATCTGTTTCTAAACGTCCCCGCTTCCAACTTGAGACTGTTTCCCCTCATGTTTCAGTTCCCACTCAGCCTGACAAGACCCTCTTTGTCCACTTTATTCCTTTCAAATACTTAAAGGTCTCAACTATGTCTCCTCTGTCTCTTCTCTTTTCCAGGGAGTACATGTTCGGTGCCCTCAACCTTTCTTTGTACATCCTATCCTGTTGACCCATGATCAGTTTTGTTGCCCTACTCAGGACCATCTCCTGCTGTTTTATGTCCTTTTTAAGGTAGGTATGGGCACCAGAACTGAACACTGTATTCCAATTGAGGTCTCACTAATGACCTGTACAATGGCAATACAGCCCAATATTTCTTTTGTTCCAATCTCCCTCCCCTTCTACCAGAGGGATGACCTCCCTTCCCACTCCTTGCTCCCCTATGCCCAGGCCTTACCCCCTAGATGGGGCCACCTCCTCAAGGAACTTGGTCTCTTGCCCCTGGCTTACCCCCCAGGGCAGGGCCATGGGAGCAGGACCCTCACAGCAGGCATTAGTCTCAATTGGAGCAGCAGTAGAGGCAGGGGCTGTCGTAAATGGAGCTGGCATTTTTGTACTATATGCTGGATCCCAGGGGCAGGGACATGCAATAATACCAGCATCTTCCCCTCCACACACCCTGAACATGTGGTGCTAGCAGCAGCGTATCCTCAGCCTCTGCCAGAGGTCCGCATAGCACTGAACATTCTTCCCTCTCCCCCTGGAGAAGGACAGCAGTCACTGTGATGCTCATTCTTTCTCCCCTGGCTGGCCCTCTGACTCCTAAGTCTGTCACTGAACCCGGGATGTTGGCATCACAAGTGGACGCCTTGCCACTGCACTGGCAGACCAGTTCACAGCCCAGTATTTTATTTGCCTTTGCTGCTGCTTTATTACATTTCCTGGTGTGCTATAGATCACTAGTTATCATCACTCCCAGGTCCTTCTCCTCCCCTGATGCAGATACTAGGACTCCTCTCAGGCTGTACTCAGTTCTCAGGTCCATTGCTCCAGTGTGCATAACTTTGCATTTCTTTGCACTGAATCAAAACTGCCAAATTCCAGACCATCTCTCTAGCTTGTTCAGATCCTCTGTTAGGTAATGTATACCTTCTGCTGTGTCCACCCTCCCACAGAGCTTGGTGTCATCTGCTAATAGATAACTTTGTTGTTAATGCCATCTTCAGTATCACTGATGTAGACACTGAACAGCACTGGTCCAAGCACTGAACAGCACTGGTACATGCACCTGTGGTACCCACTGGAAACCTCTCTAGGATGAACACTAACTTACTGCTAAAGTGTTTTGCCACGCTAGAATAACCACACAGTCATGGTTTGCTCTCAGCCAAACACAATGGCAGTGTTTCAGTATATATTTTTTTTGATAACTGGGTAAAGCCCACTAGGCATAAGTGCCTGTTTTCAGGGGAAATCTGGGAGCACTGGGGTGGTTAGGTGACTTGCTCTGAGTCACACAGTGTGCAAGTGGAGGTTGCAGGAATCAAACCCAGATCTGCAGGATGTACAGATAGAGCTCATTCACAGTTCATTACTCTAACCACTATGCTATACTGCTAGTACCAACTTGATTTGTTACTTTTGACTTTGCTGTTGTGTGGACTCATACAGTATATAAAAGTGTATAGGACATTTATAGTAAACAAAGGTTTTCTGTTTCTCTTTTTAAGTACTGAGAACAGAAATGCTGAATCATTTTCAGAGCTATATCAAATCATGCACAATGTGAACAGAAAGAAACATCTACAGAGACATAGCAGGTGCTTTAAATGCACTGGCAGTACATACAAAGCTAATCAGACAGTGGCACATAAACAAAGAAAGCTAGAAGTGGTACTAAAGGGCCTGGCTCAGCATTGTGTTTGACCACTGACAAATCTGGCAAGTATTGCAAAAATGTAGTGAATCTAGACAAAAAGAAAACAACTGGATGGCAAGTTGATCAACTACTGGTAAAACAGGATAGAAGGCCACATAGACAACTGAAAAACAAACCCATCAAGATGACATGTGCAGAGAACCATTGATTGCTGTATTTCAGAAAGCTGGCATGTAAGGCTAGAATTAAACAGATAATTTCTGCAGTAATAAGACAAAATGTGAAAAATATCCCGATGATGAAATTTCAACTAAAAGCAAAAATAATTATATATATGGCATGAATTGTTCGATTTTGCTTGTGAAAACTGATTCAGTATATGATAACTAGACTGAGGTGGGATATTTTTGAAATTCACAAAAAATTGCAAGAGATTCCACATCTAAACCAAAAGAACAGTTGTCATTTTGATTGGTGTTGGCTGAGCATTAGTCAGTGAGAGGCATTTTTCTGGCAAGAACATATCATCCACACAATAAGCAAGACGTTTTAGGTGTGGATAAATATGGCAAGCACAGACCATTCTGCAGTTAGTACAAGATGTCAAATCACATTGTCCACAAGAAGGCATCTCTTGTTCAGTAGAACCTATTAGGATACTTCCACCTAGATGGGCATGTGACAATACCTGCAGTATCAGACAAAAACCTTTTGACAAAGTCAAGGATTTTATTAATCTGTTTGTGGCCATGCCAAATAATAAGAGATGCAACTAGTTCAGGAAATAGACAAATGCCCAGTCAAACATCACACTAATTTGCTGGGTTATTCCTTGGCATGTTTACACAGTGGAGTACGTAAAGGTGTGTTTCATCACATGCCATGATTGCCATGCAGAATTCTGGAATGTGCACATTCATGTCTTTACTGTATCGTGTGAAACATGTTGTTGATAAATTGGCTTGGCTAGATTACTTACTGACAGAAGGTGACATGGGTACCGCCTCTGTATTTTTTAAATTCTCTTAGGAATAAGAATACACAATCTGATGGAAACATGACAACAATTGATGCAGCAGCTACATACAAATTAATAAATGTAAAAGATTGGTACACCCAACAGACATGGGTTTGATTCCCATAACCTCCAGTTGCATACTGTGTGACTCTGAGGAAGTCATTTAACCTCCCCAGTACTCCCGGGTGACCCCTGAAAACAGGCACTTGTGCCTAGAGGACTTTACCCAGTTACCAAAAACTAAAAGAAATGAAACAATTGTGATTGAAAAATTTGGTACAGAAATTGCTGTGTTTGAATTGGTTAGATGAGAAAAATTTGATGTTGAATGTGTTTCTCATACGTGGCTGTTTTACAGATCACAGGTTAAAATGTTGATCTGACAAAAACTGTAAAATGGAATAAGATATGGGGATGCATAATAGGATACCTGCTACTCACAAATTAATTTACACCAGCTGAGGTAGTACATACACTGTGTGTTCTGGATACCCCATTTCAGGAAGGACATAGACTGGGTGGAAGAGGTACAGAGAAGGGCAACCAAAGTAGTGCATGGCCTGCATCAGAAGCCCTATGAGGAAGAACTCAGGGAATTAAATATGTACTCACTGGCAAGGTAACTTTATTTATATAGCACCCTATCCAGGGGCTCAGGGCGCTTAACAAACATAATTATAAAAGCAATAAAACATCCACTGGAGAAAAGGAGAGAAAGGAGAGACATAATAAAAGTATCAAAATACCTTAAGGGTATCAATAAGGTACAGGAGGGTGGCATATTACACAGAAAGAGATGCTGAAGAACAAGGGGGCATGATATGAAGCTGGAAGGGGCTGAGACATAGAGGGGATGTGAGGAAATATTTTGTCACGAAAAGGGTGTTTGACAACTAGAACAGTCTTCCAGCAGAGGTGGTGGGTACCAAAATGTTAACAGGTTTCGAACATGTATGGGATAGACACAGGGGGACCTTAGTAACAGGGCAGGGGTGGGGTAAGGTCTGAGATCAATTAGGGTCTACAGCAACACAGTAGGTAGGGAATTTAGGGTAGACTAGGTGAGCCAAGAGGTTCTTTTCTGCTGACAGCTTATATGTTTCTATGTTTCTATGTACTGTCGCACAAAAATTAAAGGAAATGTCTTACCTTTTCAATGTGTTTAAAATCAAATGGACACTAGTGTGCCTGCTATTGAAATTGAATGCTTGAATTTGTTTTATATGGATTCTGATTCAGACAATGAAACCCTTTCAGACAAAACTATGGCTTAATACTAAAATGAGAAAAGGACATGCCAAGGAAAGAACTAATCAAATCTTTGATGGGGGTCAATAATATACCTTCCCCTACCACTAAAAAAGAATGTGGAAGAAATTACGCCTGACAGCAGCATTATTTTGGTGAATGATGTTCCTACAAAAACCTAAGACAATTTGGCATGATGTTGTGAATGTAGAGAGAGAGTTAAAATTGTTCTGCGGTTCTTAAAAAGACACAATCTATGATGATTTAAATATTGACCAGATGAGTGACATTGAGACACAATACAGAATACTAGAAACCCAAAAACAGCACTAGAAGTGGTCTCACTCACCATGGATAAGAATATGTACAAACTATATACCTGTACTATTCATCCTCTGCATAGCAAGGACAATGTGACTGACAACATTGACCTGTACCAAATAAAACAGGTGGAATGTTGTCATGTCAGAATATGAGAAAGTACATTGGGAGCATGATGCTTTCCAGATCTTTTCCCATTTGCTACAGATGCCTGATTAGACAAGTATGAAGTAAGTGTTGCTGGAGCTGACTATAGAGCATTTAGAATTTTGAATTCTGCTGGCGAATGCAGAATAAACATATAATACTTATTTCATCTCCTGTGGGAGAATGAGTGAAGTTTCTTGTCTGCTGGTATTGCACGCATTGTTTGTAAGATCACAATACTTGACAGTCTCACAGCTGTGCAATTACTGCAGAAGCTGAAAAAGAAGGACAAGACTGTAGACATTAATTTAAATTCCATTTTGTCCATCATACGTGGAATTAAAGATACTGGTACCACAGACACTCTGAACACATATGCATGTTACGTAAGTATGGTGTGGCAACATAGTTTATTTATTTATTTATTACTGTCTCAGATTATAACACCTTTGAGCTAGCAGCTCATTTACAGAGGTACCCCATCATGAGGTAAACAATATTTCCACAACAAAGACAGACATCAGAAAAATGGTTACAAAAATACAGTAATTGCATTCACTTTTTCATTCATGAGATAATAAACAAGATAAAGAAGTTGGCTGAACATAATGTAGAACAAAGGGGTAAGGCAGTTTTGATAGGATAGGAGACTAGGAGGCAACAGGAGGTGAGGGCAGTTAGAACCCTACCAGTGGGTTTGAGGACATAGGGGAGAAAGGGGGGATTCATGGGAGCAGCCTGCGGGGCCTTATTAAAGTTTTGTGGGATGGCGGTGGGGTACCTGGGATGTATAGATGTAGCTAGGAGACAGGGTGCAGGGAGGGAACAAATAGGTCACTGGAGGGGCAAAGGATTGGAAAGAATGTAGTGTGAGAGGACAAGGAGAGGGGGTATGGGACAGAGGTTACAGGTAGTGGGTAAGTGCTGAGGTTGTGCAGAAATGCCGGTGTAACTCTGGAGGAGTTAGGAGCTACAGTTACACACACTGAATGTAGCAAGGTGAGAGCATAGTTTTGATTTGAAGGAACCAAGTTTAGATTCTGCCATTAAGTCATCATGGAGGGAGTTTAGCCAGTTGGGTGCCCAGTACTCAAAAGACCATTGTCCTTGAGAGGTGTGGTGGAAAGGAACTTTAAGTAGCTTACTATTTGCTCTCCTTGTTTGTCTGGGACTGTTGGTTGGGCAAAGGATGTAATGGACCCCAATGGGTATTAGGCCAAGGGTGGACTTTTTGTAAGCAGGCACACCTGGTACTGTACTGAATCCTGCTGTAGAGATTGAGCTACCCAGAATGAGAATAGAGTTCACAGGTATGAGTGAGGTGGTGTGCTCCTAAGATCAGCCTACATGCTTTGTTTAGCACTAGTTTGATCCTCTTTAGGGCTATGTCTGTTGCTGCACCATAGACAACCAGTCTGTAGTTGAATACTGATATGACTGAGCTGTTAACAGTGAGTTTTAGGGCCACATCAGTTAGACAGTGTTTGTGCCTAAAGAGTTGGCCAAATTTGGAGTTCACAGACTTGACTACTTGGTCTATGCGATGGGAGAAGGTGAGGGAGCTGTCTAGAGTGACCCCTAAGTGTTTAAAGCTTTAGACCATTTCTAGTGCAGCATTTTGGTTGCTCAGAATTTTTATTTGGTGAGACCTGTGCCTGTTATGTGAGGAGGCGAATAACATAGGTTTGGTCTTCTTGTAATTCAGCAAGAGCTCTGAGTTAAGAAACTAGACCTCTACTTCTGAGTTTTCCTGTATTTGCTTTTCCAGTGTTGCGGGGACTGTATATCTAGAGTATAGTACCACATCATCTGCATACATTAGGACTCTACCATGACATGCTAGCAGGAGGTGGTATAGAAACAAGCTAAAGAGCAGGGGCCCCAAGATTTAGCCTTGGTGGACCCCTGTACTGACATTCTGGTTTTCAGAAAGAACATCTTGGATTTTAACCTGTTGCACCCTCTCAGAGGGGTATCTCTGGAACCACCCCACTGATTTTGAGGGTAGCCCAGTACAGGTTAACTGGTGTAGTTGTAGTTCATGATTGACCTTGTTGAAGGCCTTGGTGAGGTCTATGAAGGTTGCCCTACCATAAGCTCCTGATCTAGCACATCATGAATGTACCCTGTGAACTCCACCAGTGCAGTTGTTGTACTATATTGTTTCATGAACCCATGGTGCTGTGGGTACTGCAGCAGGTATTTGTCAGGGTAGTTTACAAGTTGATCATAGACAATACATTCAAGTGCTTTTAAGAGTGGGGGGGGGGTATAGAAATTGAGCAATAATTAGTGTGATTAGTCCTGACCCCATTTTTAAAGACTGGTGTGACCACTGCAGCTTTCCAGAGTTGGAATTTTGCGGTTATTAGAGAAAGATTCAGAATTGTAGTTAGAGGTGAGAGTAACTCATCAAGAGTGAGGGCAAAAAGCTTGAGGTCTAGTGAGTCTCCACTGGTTCTGGTTTTCCCTAATACTGTACTTGTTGAAGGTATTCTTTGGCCTCAGCTTTAAGTGATAATCTTTAGGTAGAAGGGAGGAGCTGGACCAATGGGTAAGCTTTCATTGGTTCTGTGATTAGTAGCATTTGGGGGTTCAAGGTAATCTGGGGGAAGCACTCTGCTAAGGTCAGTAAAGGCCTTATTGAAGGTGTTAGCAATGGTTTTGGTGTCCTGGATTATTATTCCCTCTACATTAAGCATTAATGGTGGTGTTTTGCTGGGTTTCCTGGTTAGGGTCTTGATATTGTCCTAGAAATTGCTGCTGTTGCCCCAGGAGTTTGCAAGTCCACTTTTGAAATATTGGCTTTTCACCGATCAAATAGCCCAGGTGCATTTATTACTGGCTGCCTTGTAGTTTTGCATATGTATGTGGGAACCAATACTTCTTGCCTTATGCCAGAGGTTGTCTCTTAGCTTCATTAGTTCGAGGACGGCTGATGTGATCCAGGGCTTGTATAACCCCCGAACTTTACGCTTAGTGTAGGGGGCATAAATGTTGCATGCTGCATTAATCATCTTGATGAAATGTTCAAACACTATATCAACATCATCTGCTACAGTATATCTATGGCTGACCAGTCTTGTTGACAGAGGTAAGCTTTTAAAGAGCACAGTTGCCCTTTTTTTAGTACTCTCTATGTGAGCATTTTTACATGGGTTCTCGGAGACTTATTTGACGAGGTACAAAAGATTGAAGAATGGTCACTGATGGAGTCAGTGAGGATGATTGTGGGGGTTATTCTCTCTGGGCGGTTGGTTATCAGCCAGTCTAGTAATATACTGTACTAGTCCCAGTACGATGGCTTGTTCGGGTGGGGAATCCACTAATTGAGCCATGTTAATAGAGGAGATTGCATCTTTGTAAGGTGCCACTCTGAGGGATAACCAGTTTATATTGAAGTCCCCTACCATTAGTACCTCAGAGTTATGGTGGGGGTCAGTGAGGTAGTCAAGGATCACTTTAAAACCACTTGACTGCTCTTTTGGGGGGGGTGTATGCAGAGACTAGTGTTAAACCTTTACCACGTGTTCCTATCAGTAGGTTTACTGCCAGTATTTGGACATTAATGCCAGGAATTAGGTGAGAGAGGGCACAGCAATGGAGGGTATCCTTCATATAGACAATGCATCCTCCACCTCACTTTCCAGACCTGTCCAGCCTAAAGGAGGTGTACCCTCTAATTGGATTGCCATGTCAGAAATTCTTGGTGTGAGTCATGCCTCCCCCATAACAATACATCTGGATTATGTTGGGTTAGCCAGACCTGTATTGAGTTAAATTTAGACATAAGACTACATATATTAATGGAGGCAATTGTTAATGCTCCGTGCTTCTTCAAAGGCTCAGTTGCATTTGGTGTAGGGCCAGGGTTGGGATGAATGTTGCCTAACATTAGCAGTAGTAACCAAGCTAGCCTTGTTGCTTGCCATTCTAGCTGTTTTAGGCACTGTAAGAGGTTACAACTATTTGCTCTGCTTTTGATATTTTCTCCAGTGAATATGGTCATGTTTATAACAGTGGGAGGGAGGTGGTATGTGAGGTGACCTTGTCGCAATGCCCACCCATGCATATGTATCTTAACCCAGAAGTCTGAGATTGCTGGGGGAGATGTAATCATGGGGTACCACTCACTGTGTGACAGGGTGACTTTACTGGTGTTACTATGTTGGTTGGTGCCAATATGTGCAAGTGGTGGAAGTGCCAATCCTGTAGTAAGGAACAGCCAGATATATTGTGGCCTTATGATACTGTGCAATACGTTTTCTACTTTTGGTCTGA
Organism: Neoceratodus forsteri; assembly: GCA_016271365.2. Classification (NCBI taxonomy): domain Eukaryota; kingdom Metazoa; phylum Chordata; order Ceratodontiformes; family Ceratodontidae; genus Neoceratodus; species Neoceratodus forsteri. The sequence continues at coordinate 947,862,953 of CM057452.1, forward strand.
CCTGGACTGTCGAGTCCTTATGGGAGGGTGGGGATGGTAGATAGATACTGATTAGGAGGAAGGTAAAAGTGCATGTAGCAGTTACAGTGCAGGCTAGAACAAAGAGGTTTGGCAGTTAGCAGAGGATGTTGGGAATGAGATGTAGTAACAGTGCCCTCAAGTGGTAGAGATGTATAACTTGCAAATGGGAAAGTGGGAGGATGGAAAAAAACAAACAAACTCTGAGCTATGCAGAATACAGCTGGGATGAGTTACCAGATATTCTCAATAGCAAACAAGGATGCACATTGAATATCATCCAGGACTGCTGGTAAAATGTGTTCTTTAGATCCAGTTTCTGTCTCTCGATGCTTCCATCACCAGTTTTATACACTACTCAGGTTCATCCTGTCCAAGACTAATCTACCTCTTGGTATCATTGAGCATTATTTTTATAAGGGTTCAAGTGTTTATATTTATATAGACCCATCACTTAACAAAAGGACTGGTATATATTTTATAGGGGCCCCATAGCACCCCTATAGTTAGGTTTGCGTAGCCTGTTCGATGTTAAACCCAGAACTGTGCACATTAATATCTTTGGCTCTGTTTGGCAGAATGTGCTGAAATTGTGTATGTGTTGTCTAGAAGGCAAGGTCTTCATGTATGGATATTTTTTGTAATGGATGCTTGTGTGCTTTTTGTGATCCATATGTGTCATTTTTTTTAATTGTCTAACTTTTTTCCTTTACTTAACATGTTTTTTTTGCTCTCCCCTATAGCCTACATGGAATAGAATATTTTCCTTAAAACTGCAGGGGACATGTGTCATGCCCAAGGTAGTGCCTTTGACAGGTCTGGTGGAAAAAATATTAAAGGGTTCCTGAGTTATAAGGCTTTAAAATGTAATGTTTTCTGACCTATGCATGTGCAGTAGGGGTTTTCAGAGAATGTTCTATGGCAAAAGTAAACATCTGATGCCATAAATGCCCATTTTTGCCTTTGTGCCTCTTGATTGGCAGGGCACCAGACATTTTTTGTGCTGTGCCAACTGCCATCTTGTTACTTTTTTCCATGAACTAACAAATGTGGAAAACATCAAAATTCAGGGATTTCAGAAAAAAAAGCAACAGAACAGAACCCATTTAGCTAGATTCTGATTTTTGTTTTCAAACATGATACCCACAAATACCTTTCCTGGGCACTCAAAGTCCCGGGTGTACAGCTTAGTGAGAGGAGCACTTCCCCCACATTCTTTATACAGTATGAGAACAGTGGGCATTTCTTGACTTTTGCAGCCACAGCTGAATTTGTGCTGCCAGCTGCAGTATGACCTGAGAGACGCTGTTTCCATGGTGTTTGGTGCCCCCTCACACTCCACTGCTATCCCTGGTGACTAATGTAACCCCCCACTTGCTGATCACTGTCCCCCATTAAGAATTCTCTGGTGTCTAGTGGCACCCCCCCTGCGGATCACTGCCTTGTTATTTTTATTTTCTTCCTTGGTGTCTAGTGGCACCCCCACCCCCCAATCATGTCCCTATTATTTTTTTTGTTCACTGGTGTCTAGTAGCACCCCCTACCATACAATCATGGTCTTCAACACTTCCTGTTTGTTCCCTGGTGTCTAGTGGCACCCTCCCACTTCAGACACAACCCTGAAATAAAGAAAACAGTCCCTTGATGATTTATTTTTATTCTCTGGTGTCTAGTGGCACCCCTCACCCTCCAATCACTGTACCCAACACTTCCCATTTGTTCCCTGGTATCTAGTGGCACCCCTCCTCCCATTTCAGGCACAACACTGAAATAAAGAAAACAGTCCCTCAATGAGTTTTCTTCAAAACTAGTAAAAGAAGAAAATGATCCTCGCCAATCAGTCCCCTCCCCCACCTCCCAATCAGTGCACATCACTGCAGTCTCCCCAGTACACCCCCACACATCCTCATTCACCTAAAGATGTCCCAGGTTCAAGATCCACTCTTCGATCGAAGACACATGTTGCTTCTGGAACCAGTGACTGTAATATGAAAAACTAAGGTAAATGCGGTTCAATGTATTTCAATTGGGGTTTCAACTCTGGTGCATAACTTAGCCATTTTTAACATTTTTACCCCAAATTTACAACATTACCTTTTGGGGATCCCACCTCATGAACAATATGACTGCCATTATACAACTCCCACCTGATCAAAATGGTCTTTTTGGGACCCCACCTCATGAACACTGCTGGTGAAATTTTATTTGGTCCCAAAAAGTGATTCCATGCAGCGACCACAAAACCACCTTTGGGGCCCAATTAATGAAATGACAGTGCCAGTGTTTATAAGCTGGGGTCCCAAAAAGGCCATGTTGAAAATTTGGTGGAAAAATTCTGAAAAATGGCAAAAATATGAACATAAGTTCCAAATGCAATTAAAATACACTATATAGCACTTACCTTGATTCCTCAGTTCGTGGTTGTGCTTTGAAGAGTGCAGACATATTTCGGTCCACAGAAGATGACAGAATTGAACATTGGATGGTAAGTATAGGGTAAGGGGTGTGGGGAAGTGGGTGCACAGTTGGAGGGTCAGGAGGGGGAGGAGGTCTGCATCGATGATGAGGGACCATTTTGTTTGTTTCAGGAAAAAAAGACGTTGGGGAATTTTTTATGTCAGGTATATTATAAACCATCTGGGGACACTGGGGGTGGGCTCCTCAATGTCCCATACTGCTGGGAGGTCTAACTGCCAATGAGGGGACTGGGCCCCCCAATGTTGGCAACAAAACATAAAACAAGAGACTGCGGGGGGGGGAGGCATCCGACACTAGGGGTGGGCATCCCAGTGTTGGATTATTATATAAAATATAAAAATAAATAAATGAATAAACTAGGAACTACAGCTGAGAGGGTATTTTTTTCTCTACTAATGAAATCTGCCAATCGTGCATGTTTGATTGCAAGTGAATATTTCATGTTTGAAAATGTGGTAGGTATGAAAATAACCTATACCTATTTTCACACATACCACATTTTTGCACATAAACATCCACTTGTGATCAAACCAGGTACATCATGGACAGAATTCTTAACAAAAGAAAAAAAATACCCTCTTACATGTACATGACCTGAGGTGTAGAGGACAAGGCACAGGACTGCAAGACCCAAAGGTCTTCAGTTTGAAACCACTCTTTCCTCACTTTTTTCCCCTTGCTTTCATTGTGAAGATCAGTGTATAGTATTTTCAAAAGTGAAGAAGTCCTGCTGGTCCAGTGGTCCTGGAATGAAAGCAAGGTGAATAAAAAAAAGAAAGAAAGAAAGGGTGGGTTCAAACCCAGGGCCCTTGGGTCTTCTGTTCTTGTACCATGTCCTCTGCACCACAGAGGAACTAGAGCTGAGAGGGTGTTTTTTTCTTTACTAATGAAATATTTCAGTCATGTGTATGCTTGATCACAAGTGGATATTTCATGTTCGAAAATAAGATATATCACATTTTCACACATAAACCTCCACTTCATGAAAGACAGCAATCTGCGAGTGAGGGCTATCAGTAGACACACCAAAAAAAGGGTGGCTTACAGCACAAACTGAAACTGGCAGCATGAGTTTCAGCTGTGGCTACAGAAGTTAAGAAAATCTTGCTTTTCTCATACAGGGAATGCAGTAGAAACCTGTCTTCTCACTAACTTTGGCACCTGGGACTTCAGGTACCCAGAAAAGGTGTTTCTGGATACAATTTAAAAAAAAAAAACATCAGAATGTAGCTAAATAGGTCCTGTTTAGCTAATTTCTGATGTTTCTTCTTTGTACTTCATTCATTTTTACACATTTTCATTATTTTCTATCTCTCGATAACTGGAAAACAAGATGGTGAATACAACAGAGCTCTAAAAAAATACACTAGGCTCCCTGTGACACTATGTGACCCTATCTGTGAAAATACAGCAGCTTCTGCAAAAAATAAAAGTATTTTCATGTGGAACATCTAACTTTTCCCATAGAAAATAATGGGAACATTGAACATTTAATAACCTTTGAACATATTTTTTTTGTAATTAATCGTCTTTATTGTCTTTACAAACATCCCAACCAGATGAACAGACAATGAAGTATTAAACTGAAAGTGCCTAACAGAATCATATAAATCACAAAATTACTAACATCACACTTTCCGTTGAAAGATGAAGAATGAAAAAACCTCCCACCCACCTCTCTCCTCCCCTTCCCCAAGGTTACAAACAAAAGGGAGCATCTTAATTATCCACCCAAAAGGATTTTAGGAGCCAGGTTTCCAGACCATAAGGAGTGCGTCTAAGGAGCTCCAGAGCGATACATAAAACTTCTGCCTGCCCCGCATATATGTGATATGTTTCTCCAACTGCAGCGTTAAAGTACATTCACAGTACCACTCTATCATAGCTGGGGGGTTTATCAGATGACCAGTGTCTTAAAATTAACAGTTTCGCCACAGCAGAAACAAAGCGAGTTAGGGCCTTTCTAATCCTGGGAGTACCTGCTGGAAAGAGACATAGCAAACACGTCTCAGGGGTGAACATATTAGTTAAGCCAAGGATAGGGTCCAGGAGTTTATTAATGGCACTCCAAAAAACCCGTATCACCGGACATGACCATAGCATATGATATAGGGTGCCATCCTCTTTCTTACATTTCCAGCAGAGATGCGTATCGTTTACCCCACGCCTACATAAGTGAGATGGAGTTAAATACAGATGATGCATTATGTTAAAATGCACCATCCTAAGTCTATCTTGTTTTATGCATTTATACATTGTACTCCAGAGCTTTCCCCAGAGGGCAGGGGTGTCCAGGATACCCAACTCTCTTACCCAGTAGTAACAAACCCCAGAAGGGACCCTATGATCCCAATCCTGAAGTAATTTGTAGACTTTGGAAACTGTGTGCGGTTGAACAGCAACAGCTAAAAGGGCGTCAATATCTTTAAGCCCATAGTCAGCTGAGGGCATCGGGGAGAAAACCGGAGCTAAGGCCTTACTAAGTTGCAACCACTTAAAAATCTCGATCCGCAACTCCATGAAACCTCTTCAGGTGATCAAAGGGGTAGGCCACCATGCACCAGAAGTCCGAGACTGTAAAGTGACTTATCTGGGGCCAAAAGGCCGTGGGTACAGTAGTACCCCCCACCTTAATTTGTGGATTTTCAAAAATAGGTTGGCTATCCGATAGGTACCATTTGGCCCCAAGATAGTATTGTAATTGATGAAATGCCTTTAACGACCATCCCATTGGATTGCTCATTAACGGCTTAGGGGTGACTGACGGGGAACCAAATAACAAGGCCTGAAGGAGCTCTTGGCTCTCTTCATGGACCACTGATGTCTAGCCATAAGGGCAGATAAGCCGGTGCCTACTCCAGTCACTCCAAAGCTCAGTTTACAGGACGTGCTGTGCCGCATAATATAAAAAGAGGGAGCAGCTAACCCACCTTTAGCTTTGGAGCTGTCAGTTTAATATAAGATCTGTGGATACCTTCCCTGCCATAGAAAGGAGTTAAACATGTTCTGTAAATTAGAAAACCACTTTCTCGAAAGATACACCCCAAGCATGCCCAGGGGGTATAATAATCTCAACAGAATATTCATTTTAAAAGGTTCAATCTACCCACAGAGACAGGAGAGCAATCGCCATCTATCCAAGTCTCCGAAATAGTCTGAACTAGCATACCAAGGTTGTTCCTAATCATCGTGCTCAGGTCCGAGCTAATGTTGATACCCAGGTATGATAATGACTTGGCCTCCCAACAAAGACCAAAAGACAGCAAATCTGCTTTTATAACATTATGATTTAATGGAAGAATCTTTGTCTTTACTCGATTTAATTTATAGTAGGATACCTTGGAGAAAAAATCTATTTCCTCCAAAATGGCCGGTATTGATATCCCCCGGATTTTCAATGTGTAATAACACGTCATCAGCATAAACCGAGTATGTGTAATTGGTTTTCCCCACCTGTATACCTTTAATGAGTGGATTTCCTGTCAATCTATGCAAGAGTGGCTCTAGGTGCAAGTTAAATAGCAATGGGGACAAGGGGCAACCTTGCCTCGTTGCCTCGCTCTAACTTAATTACTGGTGACAATATCCCATTGCATTTAACTCTAGCAGAGGGAAAGGAATATAAGATTTTCACCCATCTCAAGAAAACCTCAGGTAGACCAAAGGCCGACAGGGTGGCAAACAGGTAATCCCAGGACACTCTGTCAAATGCCTTTTCGGCATCTAATGAAACAAGTACTGCTGGGGTTTTGGACTCTTTGGCCTCCACAATGAGGTGTAATAATTTTCTTAGGTGATCTTGGGGTGATCTCCCCCTCATAAAACCCACTTGTTCCCTGCTGACCAGCTTGTCCATAACTTTGGACAACCTGTAAGAATCTTCGCAAATTTTAACATCCGTATTTAGGAGAGATATAGGACGATAACTATCCATACTAAAGGGATCCTTCCCCGGCTTCAAAATTAATGAAATCGTCGCTTCTTGGAAACTTGGGTCAGATAGACCATTGTCGAACCAATATTGGAAAACTTCCAATAAAATTGGGGATACTGTTGGGAGGCACACCTTATAAAAGTTGCTGGGGAACCCGTCAGGTCCAGGGGACTTGTCTGAGGGCATCTGTTGAATAGCTTGGTGTATCTCGAGAGCCGAGATAGGGGCACTCAAAGAAACCGTATCTCCCTCAGTTAACTTTGGAAGAGTAACTGACTTCAGATACGAGATAATATCCACTGTTGAGGGTTTGGATTCACGATCCACCATATATAACCTCTGAAAATACACCCCAAAGGCCATCGACATTTCCCCTGGGTCCGTGCAGACCTGATCCCCCTGCCCTGTACGGATGCCCGCAATGTAGTGAGCTGAGTCCAAATGACGTATTCGCATGGTGAGTAACTTCCCGGCTTTCTCCCCTATATCTAGGTATTGGAGCCTCGTCCACAAAAGGGCCAGCTCCGCCTGCTGTAATATTAGACCCGAGTATTGAGCCTGCAATTGATGTAGCCTTTGCCCAATTTGCCTCAGGTGAGAGGCGGATAGACCATTCTCTACCTGCCTGATCGATGTTAACAGGAATCCAATTTCTCCCTCTGAGCACGTTTCTTTCTGGAGGCTATCTTAATCAGTTCTCCCCTTAAAGAGCATTTCAAGGCAGCCCAAATTAGGTCCCTCTGGTCTACTGAATCTTGGTTGTTTTCCAAGAAGCGCTTAATAAAATCTTCAATAACCCTCAAGGAGGATTCTTCCTTTAGCATTTGACAATTTAGTCTCCATTGTGGAGAGCGTCTACACCCCAGGGTTGGTCTGAGTACTACACTAACCGGCGCATGATCCGATATTACTCTAGCGAATATATCCACCTGAATTATACCGGGCATCGCTGATGAGCTGACCAGAATGTAATCTATCTGTGAGAAGGTCTTATGTACTGGTGATAAAAAGGTGTATTGTCGTAACACAGGATTAATTATGCGCCAGGCATCGACCAAGGTGGCCTTGTTAATGAGAGCCTTCAAGGCCCTTTGTGCTGGGGATAAGCCCTGCCTCTCTTTACATGACCTGTCTAGATCATTCTGAAGAACCAAATTCCAATCTCCCCCCATTACCGTAAGCTTTTCGGGATTGGATACTACCAGGCGCAACAAATTCATGAAAAAAGCTGGGGAGTCACCATTAGGGCCATATATAGAACCTAATAAAATTGGCTGTGATTCCAGCAAACCATGTACAATAACATATCTACCTTCAGGGTCCCAGATCTCATTCACCAGCTTAAAAGGAATGTTCCTAGCAATAAGGATGGCAACCCCAACCGTGGATGTCCCTGCCCGAAACTTGTACTACCGCCCTTCTGAAGTAATGAACATCACTTCTTTTAAGTCGTCTCTTGGAGAAACACAATTTGCGCTCCCAGTTGGAGGAGGTGTCTTAAAATAATTTGTCTCTTGACCCTATCCTTGGCTCCTTTAATGTTCCAGCTAATAAACTTATATAGGTTGCTCATTGAGCTCAACAATATGGTTAGGAAAAGATGTATACAGAATGTCTCAGCCAACTGCATGAAACCATCCATTAGAATATTGCAAGCTCCCTGACTCCAAACATCTATGTTAGGCTCAATCAAAATGTAACCTTGGTAACCGCCCCCAGTATCTGAACCCCCACATCCCTATAAAGCCCAACCCATCTCCCCCATAAAATATACCTCCACAAAACCCTCCACCCCAAAACAGTGCACATACCCCAGTTCCAAGAAACTGTCCTCCTAAACATGCCACGCCACATGATTCACTTCCAAACAGCCCAATCTGCTCGACCCCACCCCCCGGAGCTCCCCCTCCCACCAATGAAACCTAAATCAATACAACTACTTCATGATATCCAACTAACCTCAATATAGGGCTCCTATGCCCTAACTATATAAGAAATGACCCCAGCAAGCTAGAACTGTCTACTGCCCAAATATTAACTTAAAACCAAAAGCTGACCCTCTTGGTGGTCTTAATAGACCAATATTAAGATTAATTAATACTCAAGAAGCATTGACTCTTTGTTTGTATGTATATAAAGAAAAGGGAAGGGGTGGAAAGGGGGAGAGAGGGATAAGGAGGAGAGAAGACCATCGCATTCAAGTCCTGCAGAAACGTCCCAACCGCATGAGGTCGCACACTGTGGAAAGTCAATTCGGAAAGTTCAAAATGAAGATCTACAGTTCTCCTCATTAACACCACCAGTAATAGGCATTCAGAAGTTGATGGATCCCAACATCGGCTAACGCCGGTCCCAAGTCTCCACTCACTCCACCTCCCCCGTGGGACAGGGTTAATGCTGCATACTGCATCTTCCTATAGGGTCCCACCCCAGAAGGCGGTCAGCCCCCTAGAGAGACCGAAGGGGCTAATCTAATACATGTCTTCAGCCAGAAATGTCCACAGCCCAAAATAAAAGAGCTAGAAAAGGTAGAGAGCATGGAGATTTCGTCATGCCAAACCGCAAACCGTCACCAGGGGGCACAAGACATAACTCCACAAACTGCCTCGAAGTATCATAATTGGAACTTCTAGGTATATCATCCAGAGTGGCTAACTGCTTGTCAACTGAGGACCTCCGGGTCTTCAACTAAACCCCAAAAAATCGCCAGATGTAAGGCCCATAACTAGAGAGTGGTCACCAGATACATTCATTTAAAGAGATACGGGAAAACAATCTTCAACTCCTGTAATGCCTGCGAATAAGATTCAAATGATAGCCACCTCTCTTCATGTTTTACCAGCAGTATTGCAGGGTATTTAACTTTGTATGGTTTAGATGCTGCCACCAGCTTAGAGACAATCGGGTGCAATTCCTGTCTTCGCACTCTAACCAAGTGAGGTAAATCCTGAATGATACGAATCCTCTGAACCCTCCCATAGCAGCTCCTTCACATCTCTTGCTTTAGCAAAAACATGTTGCTTATCTAAGTAATTCAGGAACTTCAAAATTAGTGGTCTGGGTGGCTGGTCCTGGGCAGGTGGCGGGCGCAAGGCTCGGTGGGCCCTCTCTATTACATATTCTCCCCACCCTGGGGGAGCGCCGGCTATTTTATAGCATAACTTCTGGAGAAAAGCGATTGCTGCATTCCCTTCTTCCTTTGCTGGTATCCCAATAATTACAAGATTATTTCTTCTACTATGGCCTTCTAAGTCCTCCAGCTTCTCCTCTAGTTTCTTCATTCTCCGTTTTACAAGGACTAATTCCATTTCATTCCTTTCTTGCTTGTTTTCCAATGAGGTAATCTTGACTTCTGTATCCCCAACTCTCCTAGTCAAAACATCCACCGCTTTTTTAATTTCTTGCAGGTCTTCTGAGATAGACGCCACAGTCGTCTGGAGAGGCTGCATAATTTCCAAAAACCTGGATTCTGATAAAGGAGCATCAGTAGTGGGTAACTTAGAAAGGCTGGTGGCCTGCTGCTTGGCCCGCTTTGCGGCCTTCTCTTCCTGTGGGGTCTGGGGAGGCGAATGCCTAGGTGGCGCCTTCTTCATATAAATTTCCATTCGCGGAGTAAATACCACCTCCGGATCGAAGGCAGCAAGCGGAACACTCTGTTTGAAGAGATCTAGTCCCAAGAATGCCGCTATAAAAGGCCAAAATGGATAGGCGAGTTGCGGAGCTCCAGGAGTCTACTGTCTGCTATCAGGCTGCCATCACGTGACCCACCTTTGAACATATTAATATTTTATCACAAAACCTTCAAAAGGCACATTTGTGAGGCAAGGTCATTCTACCCTGAAAATTTCAGACCACAACCTAACCTCATTTCTGAGATAGAGGTGGACAAAGAAACAGCAAAACACATGTAAATGTAGGGATTTGTGACACTCTGTCTCTCAGAAACCACACAACAGGGTCACAAGAAATGTTCCAAGACAAGAGATCTACCTTTACTCCTACAGATTATGCATGCCAAATTTCATGCAAATCCATTGAATGGTTACAAACTTATTAAGGTTCAAAAATTTGACTTTAACATTGAAGTGTGCACTCAACCCTAACTATACTGGTGCTATTGTACCAGTATTATATAGAGAGAATAAAGGATGGGGTGGTGTGTGTCATGAGATTTTACATATGCCAGAGGTGTGGGATGCTACATAAATCCTGAGGGTGAAGTCTGAGTGGTTTATAAAAAACATCCCACACCAAGGGTGTGTGTAAAATTGAGTTTTACACACAACCCCAACTTTTATTTTATATAATTGCTGACCAGTGCTTTTTTGCCACAGTAATTACATAAAATAAAACAAAAAAAACAGATCGGTGTTGAGGCATCCGCATAACTTTTGGGATTCAGTGCAGTCTGTGGTCTGCCAAGATTTTAAATTACTTTCATGTTTCAGGGTTTCGGGGTGGACCTTTATGTTCTTGTATTAGCTCTTGTTTTTGAGGGGTTTTACTTACCACTGAGGGTGGTTATGCCATCCATCTAGTGAGAGAAATGGAGAGAGAACAGCTGGCGCATGCACAGAGGCAGGGAAACCTGGTGCGTGTTTGCCATTATGAACAGCTGGTTATAACAGCAAATTACTGTATAACCAGTTTTCCCTATGGGAAAAAGTGCTGGCCAGTAATTATATATCTATATATTCATTGCAAAAAACTTCATTAACATATCAGTTAGGGTTGTTACTAAAGCAACAAAAGCAGTGAAATTACGTGTTATGGTTTACAACTCTATCAACCTACCCCCACCATGCAGACACTGACAGGTGTTGGGGTGTGCTTTGGGGTCATCAACCCTAATGCTTACCTCATTCCTTAAGTAAATATGCTGAGATGGGTACAGTATAGGAGAACGGGTGAGTGTTAGGGCTGACGACCTCAACGCGCCCCCCTGGCTCCTGTCAGTGTCTGCAGGGTGGGTGTGGGGTGTTAGGGTTGAAAACCCTAACACCACATTTCTCTGCATTTGTCACTTTAGTAACAGCCCTAACTGATGCATAAATAAAGTTTTTTGCAATGAATGTATTTCCTTACTTTTTCAGATAGTATAATCATATCCTTATCTGTCTGTGGGAGTGCATTGCAAAACAACTTCATTAATGCATCAGTTAGGGTTGAAGCAAAAAAAGTAGGGAAATGAGGCATTAACACCCTCACCCCTTCCACCAGACCCAGCCCCCACCACCACACACCAACAGGCACTGGGTGTGTCTTGGGGTCATGGGGCCTAACTCTCCATGTGTAAGGAAGCTGAGATGGTACAGTATAAGAGAATGGGGTGAAAGTTAGGCCCAAATGACCCCAAGGCACCCTGACGATCTGTTGGTGTGTAGAGACTAAGGGGTGGGGTAGTAAGAATGGGGGTGTAAGGTTCGAAATACTAATGCCTCATTTCCTACTTTTGCTGCTTTTAACCCAGCTGATGCACAATAAGTTTTTGCAATGGATTTCCTTACTTTTTTGAGAAAGAGTAATATTACCATTATATGTTTGTGGGAGCAGAGGGCCCTCCAGGCCCTGCACTCCCATCAGTCTAAAGTGTATTGTAGTTGCATTGCCTTCTGGGCCCTGCACTTCCATCATGCTCCCATCACTCCACAATGGCATCCATTTATGGTAGCACAGGGCCCACCATCTATCCATAGCTGTAGAGACATTGGAATGAACTGACCTAGAGACGTTCCAAGTAACCCTTGTGATGCAAATGGCACAATATCTCAGTAACCATAGCAACCTTGGAAAAAAAAACCCACAGTTGTAATCATGTCCTGGTAACCTGCATGCATGCTTATTATACCTAAAGGTGTATTAAGCTGAATTTAGTGAAAAATCCGTATCTCTAACTGTTTTCGAGATATAGGCATCGAAATGTACTGTGTTCACCACAATGTTATCCTAGGGGAAATTTCCACATTTCAGAATGTTATAACAATGGAAGCAATGTTAATTTTATCACCAAATCAGTAAAAGTCACATCAGTGAGGCAAGACCTTTCTACCCTGAAAATTTCATTCCAAAATTCCAAACCATTTCTTTGTAGTGAAGTGGCAAAGAAACAGTAAACTTTAGAAATCCCTTTTTGTGAGGTGTCAAAATCCCTTTTTGAGATTGTGGGATCCGATGGCCTGCCAGAAATCCCTTTTCACAATGCGAAAAGGGATTTTGATGGCTCATGAACAGGGATTTGAGTTGTGATACCAGATGGCCCTGTGGGTAATCACTTTTCATGATGCAAAAAGGGATTTTGACAGCTCATGAAAAGGGATTTAAAAATTAATCCCTTTTCATGAGGTGTCAAAATTCCTTTTTGTGAGCCAAATCCCTTTTCGCGAGGTGTCAAAATCCCTTTTTTGCATTGTGAAAAGGGATTACTCACAGGGCCATCTTCCCTGACAACTCAGTTCCTTTTCATGACCTGTCAAAATCCCTTTTAGCTAGGTATCAAAAACGCTTTTTGCATTGCAAAAGGGTTGGAATCGAGTCGCGAAAAGGGATTTTAAAAATCAAATATTAACATCTGGGGCCACTGTAAAGTAAACCAAAGACAGAGAACTCTAAAGGACATCCACATGAACAAAATCCATGCTTGGATGTCTGCATAAAACATTCCTGGGTAAAGTTACAACATTTTGTTTGGGCTGGAAAAATGAAAACAAGATGGAAGCTCATGAAAAGGGAATTTTTTTCTCACAAAGTGGGGTTAAATGAATCCCTTTTTGTGAGCTGTCAAAATCCATTTTTGGGAGCCTTAAATCCCTTTTCGCACCATGTAGCTATCCAAAAGACTGAACTGAGAATGCTCAGATTAGGAAATTTCAAAACGGAATAACATTGGAATGGATTAGCAGTTTTTCCAAACCAATGCTGGATTGTTCTTTTGGGCAAGCTTTTTCTACCCTCAAAATGTCAGACCAAAATTCTAAATAGTATGGTTGCAGCATAATGAGGAAACAACAGCCAAAAACAGGTGAAAAAAGTGACTTTTACCATTTTTTCAGTATGCACTGCACAAAATCCACAAATTCAATTGAAATGAAACCATGTACATCAAGAGATCTGCCTCAGAGGACAGCACATACCAAATGTTGTGCAAATTCATGAACAGTTGCAAAGTTATTAAAGTGTAAAATTTGAGGTTTAATATTATACTGCCTACTTAATCCTATATGCAGATGATGCTGTGCTTTTTACTAGCCAGCCTGATCCACTTCCTGTTGCCAATAATGTGCAACAGTGTTTCACAGTAGCCACAGGCATGCATGGAGGAGCTACCCTGGCCCCAGCCCCCCACTGTTAAAAATCATCCTCCAACTAAATTATCATATAATTATATATGCCCCCAGACCCCCCTAGCTTTGTGGGGATTCTGGCCCCCCTTGTTCACTGACTCTGCACACTCCTCTGACAGCAGTTAAGGACAGGTTTGCCAAACAATGATTAATTATGAATTATAAAAAAAAAAGTTATGCTTTTAGCTAGCCCCCAGAACAAGAACAAAAATGCCCAACTAAACATCACAAATAATCTGTGTATGCCTCTTGAACAAGTATACAGTTTCAAATACCTAGGTATAACTTTAGATAGCAACTTGTCATACAATGAGCATGTAAATATTATCTCCAAAGAGATTAACATAAGACTAGGGCTCTTATACAGACACAGACTATGACCATGACCCAAGATACACTCCGCCTAGCTGTCACCAGTTCCATCCTCTTAATTATAGACTACAGTCTTGTAATTTATGCCTTCGCTACTGACACGACTCTTAGAAAAATTTGTGTTGCAGTGTTCAGTTTGGTCACTAGAACTAAATCATCCCATTCCAAGGCATAAATATGGGACTTCAGAGGAGCTGACTTTGATAAGATGGCCAACAGAGTTAAGTTAGCCCTGGCAAAAATAAATACAGGTGAGGGGGTACAGGCAAAGTGGGCAAGCATTAAGGACGTAATACATGAAACAAGATCCCATTGTGTTAGAGAGAAAAGGAAGTGCCAAAAAAGAAGTAAACCACTTTGGTTTTCAAAACAGTAGCAGAAAAGGTCAGAGCCAAAAGGTTGGCCTTCAGGAAATATAAAGGAATGCAGCAGGTTGAAGATAGGGAGGCGTACCAAACTTCCCTAAGGGAAGCAGGGAAGGCAGTAAGACAGGCAAAGGCCCAAACTGAGGAAACACTAACACAAAGAGTAAAAAAAGGTGGCAAGACTTTCTATAGATACATTAGTGAAAGGAGAAAGTCCAGAGGGGGTATTGCTAAGATCAAAGGGGATAAGGGGATGTGTGAGGAGGAGGAGGACCATGTAAAAGCATCTATCCTAAATACATACGTCTGCTCAGTATTTACTGAAGAGAAAGTAGGGCAGGGCCCACAGCTCAGCACCATGGACACAGGTGGGATGGAGGTATGCACTAGTCCCTTCACAAAAAAAGGGACCTACAAGAGCTCGATAAGCTCAGGGTGGACAAGGCAATGGGACCTGATGGCATACATCCCAGGGTACTAAAGGAGCTAAAGGGGAAACTAGCAGAGCTATTATCAGAACTGTATAGTGAGTCTCTGAGCACAGGAGAGGTCCCAGAAGACTGGAGAAGGGCTTATGTGATCCCGCTGCACAACAGTGGTAGTAGGGAGGAAACAGGGAACTACAGACCAGTCAGTCTTACCTCAGTAGTGGGCAAGATTATGGAGGCACTCCTTAAGGAAAGGATAGTGCAACACCTGGAATCCATAGGATCACAGGATCCAAGACAGCATGGGTTACAAAAGGAAGGTCCTGTCAAACTAATCTCATTGATTTCTTTGACTGGGTAACCAGAGTGGTGGACCAAGGGGGAACAGTTGTTGTTGCCTACCTTGACTTCAGCAAAGCTTTCAATACTGTTCCACATAGAAGATTGATTAATAAGCTGGGTAGGCTTGGGGTGGGTCAGAAGTTGGTCAACTGAGTGGCAAACTGGTTAACTGGTAGAAAACAAAGAGTGGTAGTAAACTGTATACAGTCAGTAGAGATGCAAGTCAGAAGAGGGGTACCTCAGGGATCTGTTCTGGGGCCAGTCCTCTTCAGTATCTTCATCAGTGACATTGCAGATGGACTGGAGGGTGAGGTTTGTCTGTTTGCAGATGACACCAAGATCTGCAACAGAGGAGATGACCCAGATGGGGTGGGCAGAATGACAAGAGATCTGGATAAACTGGCAAAATGGTCAGAAGAGTGGCGACTGGGGTTTAATGCAAAGAAGTGCAAGATCATGCACATAGGGAAGAGAAACCCTGAAGCCACCTATAGACTGGGAGGGGAGTTGCTGGCAGTCACAAGGGAAGAAAGAGACTTGTGCATCATCATCAGTGATGACCTGAAATCATCCAAGCAGACCACAAAAGCAGTAGGCAAGGCTAGGGGGATGTTGGGGTGTATTTGTAGGGGTATCACAAGTCAGAAGAGGGAGGTAATAATCCCTCTTTATAAGACACTGGTTAGGCCCCATCTGGAGTACTATGTGCAGTACTGGAGGCCACACCTTCGCAAGGACATTAACCAAATTGAGGCAGTCCAGAGAAGGTCAACCAAAATGGTGCAGGGACTGCATCAGAAAACATATGAGGACAGATTAATGGAGCTTAATATGTATACCCTAGAACAAGGAGGGAGAGAGGTGATATGATCGAAACATTCAAAACATGTTTCAACAGCAGGACAAGAAGACACAGCATGAGATTAGTGGGAGGCCAATTAAGGGGTAATGTGAGGAAGTTCTTTTTCACAGAAAGGGTGGTGGCTGCATGGAACGGCCTACTTCAGGAAGTGGTGGATATGAATACAGTGCAGGGCTTCAAACAGGCATGAAATAGGCATAAGGGAGCAATACAGATGAGTATGAATAGATAGGCTATTGACAGAGCAAAGGCTGATGGCACATTTGTAAGGTAGAAAAAGAAATGGGCAGACTGGATGGGCCTTGTGGTCCTTATCTGCCATCAACTTCTATGTTTCTATGTAAACAAAGCATGCCACTTGGTCACTGGAGCACACAAATGCACTCACACTTGTGACCTATATGCCCTAACAAACTGGTTGAACCCACAGGGTAGGATCTCTTACTAAACCTGCCTGTTAGCAAAAAAAAATCAGCCTCAGGCAATCCCCCCGCACAGCAGTTCCTCACTAGGGCAAAAACCCTCCCATCGCACCTATAGCACAACCATTCTTACCTACCATTTATTTATTTAGCTTTTGTTTACTGGGTAAGCACACTAGACAAGAAATGCCTATTTTCAGGAGTGACCCGGGAGAGTACAAGATAAAAAACTTACACACAGGATAACAGCATAACAAAGAGGTGTAGTATAGGCATTGACCAGTGCAACAATAAACAATAGACACATACAATAGTGATAAAGAATCAGGCAAGCAGTACGTGGTTATATACATATCATGGAAGGGTACAAGAGCATTAAGGTAACACAGTAAACATGTTGTAAAATGTATCAATTTATGCAGGACATGGTGCATGAACCTATGCTTGAGGGCAAGTGCTTTGGTGCCAGGCAGAAAAAAAGGTGGGGGGGGGAGTGAGATCTTTTATAGGTTAGAGGGTTTGGGGTCTGATGGACAGGAAGATGGGTAGAGTACACCAAGGTGGTTAAAGAGATACCAGGGAGTTTAGGAACAGTTACAGACAGAGGCAGATTTCAAGTGAGATCACAGGGAGTTCTTAAACAGGCAATGGGAGGGAGTGCATCTAGTGGATGTGGGAAGGGAGTTCCAGAGATGGGGGGCACAGACAGCAAAGGAGCAATCACCTGACACAGTACGTGTTTTGGGGACAAGGATGAATAGTGTGTCAGTATACCTGAGCTGGTACAATGGCTGTGCATGCAGGAGTATCTGAGACAGGGCAGGAGGGGAGGCATTATGGGCTATTTTATCTGTGAAGCAACCCAGAACAAATGAACGATAGTTACTTGGGGACAACCAGTGAAGCTTCTCACATAGCTCACAGTGATGGGTGAGTCAAGGGGCAATGAGAGCAAAGCGGCAAACATTGTTATAAGCCACATCTCATTTAGCAAGGCTAGTTTTGGTGGCGAGGGGAAAGTTTGTCAGACCATAACTAAGTGAGGGAAGAAATACTCCTTTGGTGAGGGCAAGATGCGCAGTTAATGTGAGGGACCCACGAGTCCTATAAGCAGGGCTGAGTTTGATGTTTGTTGCCCTGCACACATTTTGAATGTGGAGGGAGAGGTGTAGTTGAGGGTCAAGGGTGACACCCAGGTATCTGAAGAAGCCTGTTATGCCAACAGGGACCCATTGAAGACTCGAGACCTTTAACTAGGCAGAACACCGCTTAAGTTTTGTAGAGGAACCAAAGAGCATGAGTTGAGTTTTCTTTATGTTTAGCACAATCTTATTTGACAGAGGCCAGTGTTGCAGCTCATTGAATTCAGCTTGGAGATGATGTTTTATAGCATTGATATCATTCAAGCTGTACAGGATGATCATGTCATCAGCATATAGGGTCATGTTGCTATGAGAGAGTACTGAAGGTAAGTCATTAATGAAGAGAGAAAATAGGGTAGGGCCTAGGATGGAACCCTGCGGGACACCTACCATGATGGGAACTGGTTCTGAGACAGCTTTATTATACTTAACAAGCTGAAGCCTATCAGAGAGATAGTTTGAGAACCAGTTAGGGCTGAACCAGACACACTGAGGGAGTGTAGCTTTGCACAAAGAAGGGTGTGATCAACTAGACCAAAGGCCTTAGAGACATCAATGAAGATAGCCCCTGATAATTTGCCTTGGTCCATGGAGGTCCCGAATTTTGGATGTCACCTTAGCAAGGGCTGGCTGTACCAGTACTGTGACCTTTGCAAAATCCATGCTGCTAGGGGGATAGTAGGGCATACTTAGACAAGTGATCTGACAGCTGTGTCTCCAACAGTTCCTCCAGTAATTTGCTGACAGCAGAGAGAATGGTGATAGGGCAGTAGTTTTCTGTGCATTTTTGACCATGCTACTTAAAGACAGGCACCACCAGAGCTACTTTACAGATGGGCTGGACAACTCTAGTGATGAGGGATAGATTAAAAATGTGGGAGATGGGTAATGCAAGCAGGGGAGCCCCGATCTTAAGGAGTTTGGACTGAAGACCATCATGACCAGCACTCATATAAGGAGAAAGCCCAGTGAGAAGTTTGTGAGTGTCCCTCGCAGTGACTGATTTAAGATAGAATGGGGGGCAGAGTGGGGATGTGGTGGGGGGGGGTTACAGTTGGGGGAAGGTGGTCGGATATTGTTGGTGCCAAATATAGAAGTATAAGCTGAGAGATCAGTGAATTGTTTGTTGAAAGCATTGGCAATGGTAGCAGCATTATTGCAGTTTTGGAAAGCAACAATCATGTCCACAGTATTACACCTACTATAGCCACCAACTGTGGTTTTGATGGTAGGCCAAAAATTATGAGGATCACGTGCGGAGGAAAATAGGATGGTCTTGCAGTGCTCGCTCTTGGGGTGTCATATAGCCTTTTTGCAGTTGTTACATAGCCGGCGGTATTCATGAAAGTCAGATAAGTCATTTCAGTCTTTAAATTTGTCCCGTTGCTTGTCTCTAGCTTTCATGAGAGTCAGCAGATCACCATGTAGTCACTTGGTGATGGTACCTCTAACTCACTTTCAGATACGAGGGATGTTTTTATCCTGTAGAGGGGGGAGGATGTTAAGGAGGTTATCAAGAGCAACAGAGGCCGCAATAGCAGAGAGAACTGGGGACCAATTGGTGAGAGCAAGGTTATGAAGGAAGAGTTTGGGGTTAAAGCTTGAGAAGTCCCTCACTTGTAGGATCCTAGGAGGGACTTTAGGAGAGGAAACTCTCAAAACACAGTAAGTGGGACAGTGATCAGATATAGAGTCAGAAAAAAACCCAGACACAGAAATCTTGTCAGGCCAATTAGTCAGAATCCTGTCCAGGAGCAAACTTCTGCCCCCAGGAGGGGAGATGCACATATGGACATTGATGAATTGAGTGAGGCCATGAGCTGCCAGCAGAAGCTCATATAGTTTAACATTGTTGCCACACCAATTTAGGTTGAGGTCACCACATATAAGAACCTAATTTGTGGAGGTTTTAAGGCTAATATTATCGAGCAGGTAGGTGAGCCCATTGCTACCCTGCTTGGGGGGGGGGGGGTTGTAAACACAGATGATGTGGAGTTTCTTGGAATTTCCTAAGAGGAGTAGCCCATGAAGAAACTCGCAGGTCATGGATGGAGGAGCAACATCATAAGGCACAACACATATGTTGAAGTGACTCTTATAATGCATTAAGACACCACCACTTCATTTTTCACCAGCACAATCACAACGCAGTAGGCTGTAGCTGGGGAGTGTGTAGGCAGAGTCAGGGGTGACAGATTTCAGCCATGTTTCCATGAGGCACAGTATATCAGGGTTGTAGTGAGATTCCCAAGCAGTGAGCTCAGCAAGATTATGGAGGAGACTGTGAATATTAAGATGGGCAGCCTTGAGGCCTTTGTAAGAGGACCAGTAAGGAGGACTGAAAGCCTGTTGTATAACAGGCCCTGGGTTCAGTTGAGTGTCTCCAGCAAGGAGGATAAGGAGGACTGAGAGCCAGAAGAGGCAGCATAACCTGCCCCGCCTATTAGATGGTTTGCTATGGGGGTAGTGTGAGTGTTTGAGTATGTGAAATTCCGTTTTCAAGAACTTAGGTGGGAAGCATCCGAGAGGAATGAGATTATTATGTCTTGTGGCAATAAGATTAGAATAGGTATAGTCACAGAGGTTGTCTGTCCCCCAAGGGTCCACCATGAGTGGGAGATAAATGGAAATGAGATGCAAGGTCCATAGGGAACAAAGTAGACAGGCAAGGGCATGCAACACAAGAACCTGAGATAACAGACTTCAGCAAAGATGAAGGTCAGGGATGCAGGGCTGGTGAGTGATTTTGTGTCAGATTAAGAAAAGACAACAGAAAAACAGAAATTGGAGAGAGAAAGGCAAAGCTCAATCTACATACGTAGTGAGAACACAAGGTAGACGATTTTGAATAGAAGAAGAAATGGTTGCTGCCCTCTAGTGGTTGCCCAGTATAATCTGCAAGTAGTAAAGACAGGAGATCGTTTCTAGGCCAATCAGACACAAGGGGGGGTGGAGTTGCTAGCTATATAGCAAAAGACAGACAGGGATGAGAGTGGTGGGGGGCAGGTGGGGAGCCAATGCGCAGCATTGGCGGGAGTTATAAAGTGCCTTTTAAAATCCTCTGAGCCTGGGACTGTGCTCCAGGAGGGAGTTGGTGCCAAAATTCAAAAATGCAGGCTGAGCAGGAATGATGAGTGCACTGCGGGGATCCCCTAGAGTTCTTTACCTGGGTTGGGTTTTTGAAAGCAGGTCCTGGCTCCGCCTGCCACCATGGGGGCGGGTAGGAATGCAGGGCTAGTGGGGGGCCTGGAAGATAAAAAAGAAAAGAGGTGAGGGGGTTAGGTGACATTGGGCAGGAGGGGAGAGGAAGTTAGCTCAAGTTACAGGCAGAGATCCATCTGATAACTTGGTCAGAAAAAGGCATTTAGCAACA
Organism: Neoceratodus forsteri; assembly: GCA_016271365.2. Lineage (NCBI taxonomy): Eukaryota > Metazoa > Chordata > Ceratodontiformes > Ceratodontidae > Neoceratodus > Neoceratodus forsteri. The sequence goes on from CM057452.1 coordinate 947,884,029, forward strand.
AGTCCCAAGCCTTAGTGAAATAATGATGAATTCTAAGCCCTTTGTGAGGTACAGGCTGAGCTAGATAAAATTCAGTGAGTTAAGCCCTTTGATTAAATGCCATGGCTTAAGCTCTTACTTAAGTTCAGTGGGTTAAGCCCTTTGTTACACAGGCACAGCTACAAAAGAATACATACGTTGTAAATCAAGTTCTGTGCAAAAACAGCAGAAATTAAAACAGTCCTTTTTGTACAAACAGTCAGAAATAGCTACAATTAAATCGCTGGCTGAGCCAGCTTGCAGAGTGACTTTTAGAATCCCCTGAGCCTGGGACTGTGCTGCAGGGGGGAGTTGGCACCAGAATTCAAAAACTCAGGCTGAGCAGGAATGCTGAGTGCACTGCAGGGGTTCCCTAGAGTTCTGTACCTGGGTTGGTTTTTGAGAGCGGGCCCTGGCTCTGTCTGCCACCATGGGGGTGGGCAGGAATGCAGGGCAAGTGGGGAGCCTGGGCTGGGTTTTTGAAAGTGGGTCCTGGCTCTGTCTGCCACTGTGGGAGCAGGCAGAAATGTAGGGCAAGTGGGAAGCCTGGGTTGGGTTTTTGAAAACGGGTCCTGGCTCAGATTGCTACTGTGGGCGTGGGCAGGAATGCAGGGCAAGTGGGAAGCCTGGGTTTTTGAAAGTGGGTCCTGGTGCCATCTGCTGCCATGGGATCCCCTTCTGCTGCACAGCTCAAGCACAGAGGGCATTTATGTTTCGAGCACCCAGCTGGCTCAACAGCCTCTCCTCTAGTGTCCTGACTGAATCTAAAATTGGACCATTCAAAAACAAACTTTGGCTACACCTCTCCAAGCTTAGTAGCTGTAACTGTCTCACTTAATCTGGTGCGGTTACACCCAGTCACCCCTGAACTGACCAAATCCCCTCCTTCTTTTCTCCCCATCTTATAACCTCTGTATCAAGTCAACTCAATTTAACTAACAATATTCTCCATTTTTCCACCTCCCCCTTTTAACTTGTCTGGCACCACCCCTAGTATCCCCTCCTCAGTTGGCCATGGACCATCTGATGATAGTACTATCCTTACCCTGCCTATGACAATGTTTCCCTTCTGAGTACGTTTACCTCTACAGGCTGGATCCTACAGCTATCATACTTTCCCATTAGGACTATCCTAACACCGTTTGGATAATGTCATCCTACTGACTGCAAACATAAATATTATTGCCTGTAACCATTGCAATAATCTTTGGCACTCTTATAGCTCTTATTGTTAGTTATGTATATTGTTTATTGTATTGCCATTCAGTCTACTATAACTTGTAATTTTCCCTTTTTTTTTTACTTAACCATGACATGGAGCCTGTGTACAACAGTCTCTGACTCAAAGGTGTTAATTCTGAGAATTAAATAACTAAATAAATTAAAAAACCTAACTATTGTGGTGCTACCGTGCCACTATAATATATATGTGGGATATGACATGGGCTCTCCTGATATCTCACAAATTGTGAAGCCACAAGTGAGACATCAACAGACCAATACCTCCAAATGAAGATAAAAATGATATTTTAAGTTAGCCCATGTTATATTTGATTTATACAACAGGGGCGAGATATTCAAACTGCTCTGGGCTGTGGTGCAATAGGGGACACAGAGCAACTGAGATGCGTGGGGGCCAGGACAGGGTGATATTCAAAGGAGATGTGCCAAGGTGCATCTCCGTTGAATATGGCATGGAATGTGTCTGGCGCAGGTATAATGCACCAGTGCATTCCCCAGACAGGAAGGACTGGGAATGCTCCTGCGCAAATGTATTTGTGCCGCGTGCATCACCCGTGATATTCAGAAGTGGGCATGCAAATGGGGCCATAATGTATGCATGGCACAAATGGGTCCATTTGCATGTCATTATGGTCCCATTTGCATGCCTTGCACAGGGCAGCCAGGTGAAATAAGCCCGGTACCCTGCTTAGCCGACATGAGTCCCTGCTAGGCTAGTGCTCCCCATCTCCCATATGCCCGATTGTGGGCATTGTTAACGATCCTGGTGGTCTCTTGGTCCCCTCCCACCCCCTTATGCCCGACCATGGACATTGGTAAAGATCCTGGTGGTCTAGTGGCATCTCCCATCTCCCATGTGCCTGATCCTGGGCATTGGTAGTGATAAGCAATACCTGGTGGTCAGTGGTACCCCTCCTCCCGCCACTGGGGCCCCTGGCACCCAGCTCCCTTGTCATTGATGGGCAGCTGTGCCCTGCCTGGCTGCCTGCTAAATGACAGCATACAGTATGTTCTGTATGCCTGTTGGTGCACAGTGTGGATCAATGGGCTTGCAGACCATACTATGCTACTAGCAAACCAAGTGAATGAACACATTTCACATATTTGTCCTGTAATCTATACAATATGGTCTGCAAGCCCATTGGTCCACATTGTGCACCAATAGGTGTACAGAGCATACTGTATGCTGTCACTCAGCAGGCAGCCAGGCAGGGTGCAACTACCTGCCAATGACGGGGAGAGATGGGTGGCCAGGGGCCTCAGTGGGTGGGAGAGGAGGGGGGTACCACTGGAACACCAGGTATTGCTTATCACTACCAGTGCCCATGATTGGGCATACAAGAGGGAGGGGGCCTACTGGAGCACCAGGGCAGGTGTGGGTGCTTGAGGATGGTGTCCCTGCTGGGTGGGTGGTCACCCATGGCTGGCAAGCACTGTGTTGTGCCCTGCAATGGCCAGACTTTGAGCCTTTTATTTCTGGCTCAACTTTGAGCCTCCATATGCGGTGCAACCTGGGTTTGTGCCAGCATATGCGCCGCACATCCTGGGCTGAATATCAGGATGTGGCGCATGTCTGTGAAACACATATCTGCATTTGCACTACATACATTTACTTTGCGCACTGGTGCATCAGGACGTGCGCTGCACAAGTCCCCCCTTTCAATATCGCACCGGGGTGCATTATTGGAGTTGTGCTGGCACATCTCTGTTGCGCCAGGCGCAACCCCTTTGAATATCTGGCCCAAGGTTTTTTGGTGGCTTTTTGATAGAAATGGTAAGGAGCTACAAAGGAAAAACATAATGTAGACTGCTTAGACTACTGTATATTTAGTCAAATAAAATGGCACCTCACACTTTTTTATTGACAAGAGTTTTAGCAGGAATAGCTTAAAGTGCCATAAAACTAATTTCCAGCGGTGTCCTGGGGGAGCATAAATGAAACAGGTTACTGAGCATGCTCTTAAATTTTCTCTTCACATGTGAGAATAAATTTATGAGCATGCTCACTGTGACCACAACGAGCAAGATAAATTTCTGAGCTTGTTCAGTAATCAGCTTCATTTATCTTGCTTGTGTTTCCCAAGACAGCATGTTTATTTTGGCAAATTTATTTTCACACCAGTTGTATAAAGAGGGATTATCTCATTAGGCAGCTCCAATATGCATGTTATCTGATTTGAAATGTCGTTATTGCACATTTGCATGAGCGATGTAGCCACCAGTTCACAGTGGCAATAACAATATTTCAAACCAGATAACATGCATAGCTATAGCTAACTTGTGGGATAATCAATATCTCATGGGACAATCAATGTATCCTATGGGAGTGAACAACTGTATTTGTTTGTTTGTGCCCACCGTAGTACACAAAAATGTGCTGTCAGGAAGTAAATAAAGATTTGCATTTTAAATGAGTACTGTTTTTTTATTTTGCCTAGTAGTTGAATGTGTGATAGGAGACCATTTGCTGATAGGAAATAGATATAAATACAGCTTCATATGCTGGTATAAGAGGAGAAAGATATTTTCTTGTTGGGAGAAATAGTGAATTGGTGCTGTACCCTTTAAAAGCATTTATTTATTTTATTTATTTATGGCTTTGGTTACTGGGTAAGTGCACTGATCCAAAGGACTGTTTTCAAGAACGACCCGGGCCGTAGGATGGCACAGAAAACATACAATACAAATTTGTGAGAAACAGCAATACAAAACTAAATACACGTGAAATCCCACACAATTACAAATGAAAAATGCATGCAACCATATGGTACAGATACGTCCTTGGGAATACAACGTGAATGTATAAGAAAGATCAAATACTGTAAATACAAGTCACATGCAAAATCAACTCAGTGTTTTAATTGCTGACCAACATGGTGCGAAAGTTAATACTGTGGTAACATACTTCCATTTCTGTTTGCCGAACAACACTGACCTCCATGTTTCTCAGGAGTGACCGCACAACAATGTGCTGATAGGTGCATTGTTTCTGTGAATCTATTGACTACCACCAGATGTAAGGAATTGCAGTTGGTTGGCAGTGCTCTCATTCTCAACACTCTCGTGTTCAGCACTGTAGGTTGCAAATTCAGAGCCATGCTTACCGTTCTTTCTAAAAGGCAGCCTTTTTATGTTTTTTTCATTTTGGCACCATAAATAAAGGAAGAGGCACTAACACATGATTACCCTCAGGAACATGTCTGCATTGTGGCTTGTGTTGATTTGCAACATGAAATGCAAATGTGTTGTGAGGAGGACTGTAGTATAATAAAAGTTCATCAGTCATGGAGCCTGTTCAAGGGAATCTTGACTTGATCTGCTTGATAAACTATCAGCCATCAAAACTCTCAGCATGTTAACATTAGGGTAGCTGGCGACACTTAGCATCTTTTCTGTTTTCTACACCTATTGCTAGTTTTTATTCACATTTTAATTATATTCTGTGCCACAAATGTAATCCCCTTGCTGTTACAGTTAATGAAAATGATATCTGTAGAAAACCTGAAGTATGTAATGTCAGGGAAATAAAAGCTTTCAAAATACTGCTGCTTAGTTTAATAAGTATCTACGCATGTTTTTTTCTGAACTTATATTGATGTTGTGAAGACGATTCAGGCTGCTGATTCAAATGAAGCTGTACATGGTTTTATGTACAGATGAACCCTGTAACTGTCATCGAAATCTACTGTACAGACAGCATAGCTACTGTGCAAATAACATGATGTCAAATGTTATTGTAGAGTAGCCATGTCTCCAGTGAAAATAACAGCTTTTATCTTCCAAATTTATTTGCACTCCTATGGTATTCATGTACATATTTACATAAATACAAATGGGCACAGCAAAGCAGGCACAATATTCAATTCCCATTACATTTTGAAGAATGAAATATCAGGCATGTGGTGATCCTCATGTCTGCATGCTGCTGTGGGTTAAAGATTCACTATGTATTGGTGACTGTGAAGATACTAATATTCTAGCATTTATCATGCAATATGTGACATGCCAGCTACCTGATAAACTGGACAGTCCAACACTATAGTAACTTGTGGAAATGTTTCAGCAGCACATCGTAGCAAGCATTGCTGGAAAAATGTCAAAGGTGGTAGAAAGTGGTATGCAAGGTGTTTATTTGGATTCCCTGTTGGGTGAATTCCACAGACCAAATGAATGAGTTGTTCTCTGCTATTAGGCACATCTGAAAGCAAAATCCACACAGTGTATGAATTGCCTTGCAAAGAAAATGAGACATTCATCAATGACTTCAGTCCAATTTTGCTCTCGATGTGACACGCAAATATTGCTGTTTACTTTGTTGCTAATAATTCAACTGCTCTTGTATGACATGTGACATTGTACATTAGAAAAAATGAGTATACTTGCTTGCAGGAGCTGTGGGAAGATCTAGCAGCAAGTCACTCACATCATGATTATGGTCATTAGAGTTAAAAACTCTTTTACATCGTGAATGTGGCACGTATGAAGCAAATAATCATTTGATTGGAGCATGCCTGTATGGCAAGTCTGAGGCAATAGAGTACTTGAACGTAAACTATAAATAGAATAGGCATTGTGTGCTGAAAACACATACACAGATTGAAGATCTTGCTGTGAGATGACCATCTTCCACAGAAATTCTGAAGGATAATCTTACTGACATGTATTACCCACAGAGACATGCAGGGATGGACAATATGTGCCTGTTTGAAGTTGCAGAATGGTACAACTTCAAATCTGGGTTACAGCCTAACACACTGAATGGAATATACAAGGTCTCAAGTGTTCCAGGCAGTCTTGTAAAAAGCCACATGCCTTGGCTGACTGACCATTGTAAACTGAGTCTCAAGTCACCAGCAAAGGGAGAGCAATACTATTTTGCACTACTTCTCTTATTTAAGCAGTGGAGACTTGAGGGAAACTGAATGGTGACTCAGACACATATGAGGAGCAATTCAACCTTTCATATGAGACATTCAAATAAGATAAATTTGATGCATATATTAAAAGACTAGAGGTAAAGGAAGATCAAGATGAAAAGGCGAGAGAAAAATTGAATGAAGATACTCCAGTCAGCTCACAAAAGAATGGTGATCTAGAGGTAGAGTGTACATTAGGTGACCCACTCCCTATGAATGATCCATTAATGCTGATGTTTGATAGTGAGACAGTGATAAAACAAGCATCTGACTCAGAAGTGTACCTTTTTGAGATAGAACAGTGGTTAAATTAACAACAAAAAATTGTAGGATGCTGTCAGTCATGCTTTTCATCGTGGCATTCAGCATCATAAGAAATAATGTTCTTGTGATAAACATGAGCCAATGTGGCTGTTCATTGGTGGTTCAGCTGGTACAGGAAAAAAAAATTGTTGAAGCAGTATGCACAAATATAAAGAAACTACCTGGACAGGCAATGTTTGTTGTTGTCACTGCTCCAACTGGACTGGCAGCATATAATATAGGTAGAGTGACACTACACCACATGGTTATACTACCAGTTGATCATGGCAAGCCTGGCGAATCTTGCAATCTATCGTTTGAAATGGCAAGGGAGCAATGAAGCACATAGACACATAAAGACATAGACTTTGATGGCAGAGAAGGACTGCTTGGCCCACTCAGTCTGCCCATTTCCCTACCTATTGGATAAGCTGCTGATCCTAGTTTTACCAACAGCCTACTTCCTCCTTGTACTGGTCATAATATCATACGCTTAATAGTATACGGCATTATGTGTGAGCCCAGGACCTGTGCACTCTCCGAGTTGGACCCCCCTGTAGTTAGAATCCTAAGTGGAGGGGTCCAGGAGGCACAACCCCCCATAACAGGTGTGTGTGGGGGTGGAGCCCCCCACAGAAATAAAAATATCAGTAAATCGTGCAATGCGATTATTTCACATGGCATTCTGCCGTGCGCGGTATTGACCCTGTGCCCTTCCTCCTACCTCCCACTAGAAATGCTTTATGTCCGTCCCATGCATTCTTAAATTCCCCCACTGTTTTTGACCCCACAACCTCCTCAGGAAGACTGTTCCATGTGCCCACTACCCTCTCTGTGAAAAAATACTTCTTCACGTTGCACCTGAGTCATCCCTCCTCTGTCTTCAACTTGTGCCCCCTTGTCCTTGCACATCTCTTTTTCTGAAAGATGCTACCCACTTGGACTTTGTTGATTCCCTTGAGGTACTTTAAAGTTTCTATCATATCCCCCTCCATTTCCTTGAGGATATACATATTACGCTCTTTCGGTCTCTCTTCATAAGGCTTCTGGTGCAGACCCCGCTCCGCTCAGCCGACGAAGGGTTGCTAGAGATTCCAAGAGTGAATCTTAAATCATCTGGGTGTAGAGCATTTTCTTATGATGCACCCACTCTTTCGAATTCTCTACCCTGCCGGTTACAGGAGTGCACCACCGTGGAAGAATTCAAGAGGGGTTTGAAAACCCACTTCTGGCAAATGGCCTTTTTGGAAAATTGACTGTTCCGAAATTGCTGATCATATTATGGTTTTTATCTGTGTTTAATGTTGGATTTTAATGTTTGATCTGTATTGTTTTAACTTGTACTGCACTTTGAAAATTGAAAGGCCCTTTATAAATAAAACTATTATTATTATTATTTTAGTTGCTCTCCTTTGGACTGCCTACATCCTGTCTATGTTCTTGCAGAGATGGGGGTCTCCAGAACTGCATGCAGTACTGCAGATGGGGTCTCATCAAATGTCTGTACAGAGGGATTCAACTGTTTTCTACTGGAGATACCTCTCTCTATGCATCCCAGTATCTCCCCAGCCCTCCTTATTGCCTTCTCACATTGCTTGCCTACCTTTAGGTCATCTGATATGACTACCCACAGGTCCCTTTCCATTTTTGTTGTCTTCATACCTGCCCCCCATTGTGTACTCTTCCCTTGGGTTTTTGTTTCCCAGGTGCATTACTTTGTACTTCTTTTCATTGAATCTAAGCTACCATACTTTTCACCATTCCTCCAACCTTTTCAAGTCCCTTCTTATCCTTTCCACCCCCCTTATGCATCAACCCTGTTGCAGATCTTTCTGTCATCTGCAAATGGCATACTTTTCCTTCTAGTCTCTCCACAATGTCACCTATAAAGACATTAAAGAGGACCAGTCCCAGTACTGAACTATGCGGTACCCCACTAGTATCACCCTTTCTTCAGAGTGGACTCCGTTTACTATTACCCTCTGTGTCCTGTTGTCTAGCCAGTTTTTTTACCCAGGATACATTCGATAAGATGGAGCTTCTGATTGTGAATAAGATCAGTATAGTCTCCATTCTGTTACTCATGTTTATCCACTTGCAGTTGCAAGAGATTGTGGGTACAGATAATGACATTACATGTGATGATAAGCACATTCTTGGTGACTTGCTACAGCTTGCTCTCATGAATGGTAAACATATATTTTTGGCCTCACTGTTGAAGAAGCATGAAAAACAATTCAGTACATTGAAGGAGTCAATTTATGAGACTTATTTTCAAATGCTGAACTCACAATATGCAACAGAGTGACAATCTGCTGTACAGATGCATTCTTGAAGAGGCAAGAATTGGAAACTTGTCATCTTCCGAGTACTGCAGTTCTGAGCATAAGAGTAATAGGCAGTGAACAGACTTCAATGACAGAAAACTCTGATCTGTTTAGTAATTTATCTTGTGCAGTAACACAGATCATCTATTTGATGCCAAAGTTGAAACAGTGTGACAAATTTAACAAGTCGATGCTTAAATAGGAGCAGCAACTACTTATCACAGTGACATCGATGGATACAATTGTCACATTTCTTAATGCCAAACTTGATGGTCAAGATGGCAGAAAGTTTGAAAAAGCTGAACATGGACTTCTTAAGCACTTCTGGTTTGGAGACATACCTGACCCTAGATCGGGAACCATGGGCAGACTGGATGGACCATTAGTCTTTTTCTGCCATCACTGTCTATGTTTCTAATACTGTGCAAGAATACATGAGTAATGCTTCATCACAATCTTCTGGTTGAGCATGGACTAGTGAACAGTGTAATGAAAAACATTGTTGACTTTCAATAAAATGTCCAGAGAAGTATTGTTGAAAGAGTTGTGCTGAAGTTTGGCAACTTTGAAAACCCATAAAACATTGAAAGATACTCTGTGAAATTTTAGCTTGTGAAAGATATATATGTAGCACTGAAACAGTTCCCACTGTGTGTTGCTTATGCTGTGTCTATTCACAGGTCACAAGACCTGAGTCTATATGCTGCCATTACTGACACTGAATCCACAAAAATAGATGATCTGATACATTTTATTGAAACAACAGTTATGTTAAAAAAAATGTGCGTTGAGTTTTCAAACTACACAGAGTAGATAACTCTTTCCCTAAGAAAAGTCATAAAACATACTGAAGCTGTATTTTAAAACTATGCCTCTGTGTGTTTGTACTCTATATGCATTATTACATTATTGTGATTTTAAACCACAAGTTAAAATAAGCTTAAAAAACACATAGGCCCAGATATTCAAAGGGTTGCACATGGTGCAACAGTGTTACCCATGCACAACCCACGTGATGCGCTCAGTGCAATATTCAAAAGGGAAGAGATGCGCCGCACAAATCCTACAATCTTGGAGACGCATCAGTAATATACTCTGAGCACAGGTGGGGGGGCGTGCCCATGCTTAACCTACACAGCCGATATTCAGCCAGGATGTGCAGAGTCATGCATGTGCAACCCCACCTCGCGCCTGCACAAAGTTCGATACAAAAAAAGGAACAAGTGATGATGGCCACCCACAGGTGAGCTGCCACATTGCAGGGCACAACACAGCAGCTGCCACCTGTGGGTGGCCACTCGAGTTCCTGCCGCACCTGGCAGCGCCCCCCCATGCCCCATCGTGGGCATCTGTGTAGAAATCCCCCCAAGTCCAATATCCCTGGTGGTCCAGTGGACCGCACTGAGCCTGATCGCGGGCATCAGTAATAGAACCCCCCCAAGTCCAATATCCCTGGTGGTCCAGTGGACGATTGCTGCCCAATCGCGGGCATCTGTACCTCGGCAAATACCCTAAGACCCTGGTGGTCTGGTGTACCCCCCCCTACCAGCCCACTGGAGCCCCCCGCGCCGCTCCCCTCCGTCAGCCAGCAGCACCCCACCCGCCTGCACTCCACCGCCTGCCGACTGACAGCTCGGTTGGGCTGCCCCATTGGTTCACAGTGTGAGCCAATGGGCATGCAGCACCATACAGCCTACTCAGTCCAGATCGTGAATTAATTCATTCACATATCTGGACTGAGAATGGCTATGGGCTGCGCCCGTGTCACTGGCGAACCAATAGGCATCTGCTCTGAGGTGTCAGTTGGTGAGCGGCGAGGTAACAGGCAGTGAGAATGTTACCGCTTCTACCCGACTGGCGCAGGGAACGGGGCTCATAATAGGTGGGGCTCAGTGGGCGGGTGGGGTGGAGGGCACACTAGACCACAGGTCTTAGGGGTATTTGCTGAGGCCAGATGCCCGCCGTATCGGGCAGCACTGATCCACTGGACCACCAGGATATTGGACTGAAGACCTATTACTGATGCCCGTGTAGCTCGAAGCGATCCACTAGACCACCAGGGATGATTGACTTGGAGGCGAATCATCAGGACAGATGCCCGCGATCAAGTACATGCAGAGGTCCACTGGACCACCAGGGATATAGGAGGGATTTCCTTTTGTCACGAATGCCCACGATCGGGCTGCTAGGGGGCGTCGGTCCCCAATGGCTGCTGCCTGGCAGGGTGCCAGGTGCAAGTCCTCGGGGATCGGCGCACCTGCATGCTAATGGCATGCAAATGGGGCCATGATGAGATGCAAATGGCCCCCTGTGCTCCTTGCATAAATTATGGCCCCATTTGCATGTCCCCTTTTGAATATCGCAGGTGCTGTGCATGGCACAATGGCACTTGCGCTAGCTCATCTCCGTGCTCCACTCTGGCCACTTACGCTGGCACAGTGCCACTGCGCCATGCACAGTGGGGGTGGCCAGGGTGCGATATTCAAAGCTGCTGTGCCATAGCGCAGCTCTGTTGAATATCACCCAGGCCACTCCCCTGCACAACACAGTTGAGCTGTGCCCAGGCTTGCGCCACAGTCTGGCTCAGTTTGAATATTCGGGCCATAGTGTATAATATTAAAAGTCTACTAAATAAGAACATTTTGTGTTAAGAAAATAGTGGGTTTAAAGACACGCTGCCCTAGTTTAAATTAAGCATTAATAAGCTGTTTCCCACATTTATACAGTGTTAGCACTATTTAGATATGTTTGTCTTCAACTCTGTGTTCAATAAATCAATATTATTCATGAATATTCAGAGTTATACTATTTAAACGTGATCTTTCTGCAACTTTGTAATAAGTGACTAGTGTTTGTGCACATTTAAAACCAAAACCTAACACAGATCCCCTTTTAAGTGAGATAGTGTTATCCTAATATACCCATGTATCAACGTGTCCATAAATACCTAATATTCTGTACTATTAAATAACAGTTCTATAAATCTAAATCAGAATCTGACAGAATAAACACCCCATCACCTTGCCCTCCCCCACCCTGGGGCAGAAACCACAACATATTGCTAACCAGTTTAAAGGGGGTCCATATATCCATTTTGTATTTAAACATATTGCTATACCACCATGTACCACAAAAATGCAATCTTTAAAGAAGGGATGAGCTTTGTAGCTCTGTAATGCATCAGGGCTTTAGAAGATTTGTACATCATTAGTGTTGTATTAAACAAAATCCATGTGGAGAAGAAATGCATCGAGTACATGCAGCTGCAGACTTCATAACAACTACAGCTGCCTCTGTTTCCAGTGGCCACTGATGTGACAGTGCCTGATGCAGATTCAGATATGTAATAAAAACTGAAAAGAAAACAGTGTGCAGTGAATACACTGATGACTTCAAATGTAGAGAAACAATGTTCTTCAACAGAGGATACAAAATCATCAACAGCAAAAAAAATGAGTAGGCCTAACAGCAATGATTGCATTTGACAACAGCTCAGGGGCCAGATTCACAAAAAAATCACAAACAGCAAAGCAGAATTTTGGATTGTGCTTTGCGATTGATCAGGTGTTAAAAAATGCTCTTCACAGATGGATAGTGTACAGTGCTATCCAACTGTGAACAGGGCTACGTAGAGGCAGTGGCAACCCCATTATCATTACCTTTAACCTCACTAGCAGTGCTCCAACCTGCATCCCCGTGAATGGCCCACAACCAATAGCGCTAGTGCACTATTTGGGATTCACAAAATCAGGCATGCAAATTAGCCCATTGGGCATGCACTAGCTGACCAACTGTATGTCCATTATGGGTCCATTTACATGGGCGGTGACAGAGGTTTGCGTGCCCACTCCAATCCTTGCCCCAGAGGCAGCCTTGTGTCCATGTAGTCTCCTGTGACTCCCCAATCACTGATCGCCATCCCAAGTAGAATAAATAATGAGGAGAACCACTAGACCGCCAGGACAATATTCTCTAATCATAATATGGGATGGTGATCAGTGAATGGGGGAAGGGGGAACCACTGGACACCCAGGGCAATATTTTCTGTCATAATATGGGGCGGCGCTCAGAGAACAGGGGAGGAGGAGGGACCACTAGACTGCCAGGGCAATATTCTCTGTCATAATATGGGATGGCAATCAGTGAACAAGGGAGTGACCACTGGACTGCAAGGGTAATATTCTCTGTCATAATATGAGATTTGTAGTAAAGCATTTGATTTGACCCCTAACTGGACTTTGATTGAGAAATTAAGGTTACTCCAAACTGATAACATCATGATATATTGGGAGGCCAAATGGCTGAACAATAGGCAATGAAGAGTCTTAATTAATGGCCATCTATCAGATATTGGGGAGGTGTCAAGTGGTGTCCCTCAGGGATTGGTGCTGGGTCCTGTCTTGTTTCAGATCTTTAATTTAGACCTTACTAAGAATCTTAATTGCTGGGCAATGAAATACGCTGATGACACTAAGATTGGTGGCCCTTGTGGTACCGAAGAGAAAATAAGTTATTTACAACAAGACGTTGACATGGTGTCAGCTTCGGCAAAACAATGGAATATGTTATTTAACTTGGAAAAATGTAAAATAATACATTTAGCCAGAGCTAATAAAAAAGCTAAATATACTCTATGTGGCACAAATTTATCAACTTGTTCCATGGAAAAAGGTCTAGGGTTTCTTGTATCTGAAACATTTGGTACAGATGAACAAACACAAGCAGCCATAAAAATATGCAACAATATTATATGATCTATATTAATAAAAAAAAAAGGAACATAACCACTAGAGATTGCTCTGTAACGTTTCCATTATATCGAGCCTAGGTTCATCCCCAGCTTGAGTATGTGTCCCAGATTTGGTTCCCATTTAGAAAAACTGAAAGAGTGCAAAGAAAATATACCAAATGAATAGCTGGTCTAAAAGGGATGGAATATGAGAAAAGGCTAAAAGAACTAAATATGATGTCCATAGAAACAAGGAGGATAATATCTGACCTCCTGCTGTCCCAGTGGCACTGAGGGTTGAGGCACTGGACACCACAGCTCGTGCCATGCCGGCGACCTGGGTTCGGGAATGAGCCTGAGCTGCCGGGGGTTGGCAGGGGTGAGAGAGGATTGAACTTCCAGAGGACAACACTCCTCTCTTGGGGGGCCGGGTTCCTGGGGTTATGCCCGGGACATCAGTGACTTCCGGTGGAGACCGAAGGTACTGACACACTTAGGGCTTCACTAGAGTGTTGCGGAGCCATGGCAGGATGTTCCCTGGTGTCATTGCATGCTAGAGACTCTGCTTTGGAGGGTGGAAGATGAAAGGGTGAAAAATCCAAGGAAAAACCCTCTGCTACCTAATAGATGATGGAGGGTCCGGGAGTGCAGCCTACCATGTCCAATGCTGGGCTGCTCCTCTCGCTTCCTCCATTCTCTGTCCCGATGGCCACCTGACTGGATTATAGATAATAATAATAAAAAACGTTATTTATACTGTGCCTTTCTCAAAACAAAGGCGCCTTTACAACAACTATGCATAAAACAATAAAATAAACACAAATCCAATAACAGCTGAGTTCATAATACAATCATCATCACGGGTAAGCCTTTGACCATAAATGGGTCTTTAAGGCCTTTTTAAATTCCTCTACGGATGTACACTGCCGAAGTGGATGGGGTAGAGAATTCCAGAGGGCAGAGGCCGTGTACATAAACGCACAGGCCCCTGAAGATTTTAAGGAAACCCTTGGAATCTCCAGCAACCTCTCGTCTGCCAAGCGGAGTGATCGCCTATGGCAGTAAGGTACTGGGAGCTCTTTCAAGTAGTCCGGGCGCAGTCCGTGTAGGGCTTTATAAGTCAGAAGACCGACTTTAAAGATGATCCTCCACTGTATTGGCAGCCAATGCAGATCACGCGGGACCGGGGAAATATGACAGGAATGAGAAGTAGAGCACCAGGAGGCATAAATCCTGCAGCCCTGCCTCAGGGGGCTCAGAGCCAGGGGGCTGAATGGCCATGGGAACAAATGGATTTACCCAGTCACGGAGGAGCAAGAGGGAGCTTCAGGCGGGTGGGATCAAGGCATCCACCGAATGGCCACTCCCAAAAGAGTTCAGGTTGGTGTGAGTGCATACATAAAGTTAACAAAAAAAAGATCTGACCTCCTATTTATGTATGATGTAATGCAGGATCCTGTCCTGTTATGTGACCTAGGAATTTCATTTAAACAAGATACAAAACTTACCAGAGGACACCCATTATAAATAAAAGGGGATAGATTCAGACATAATCAAGATACATATTTTTACACATCAAGGATTGCAAATCCATGGAACTCCCTACCTGATGATATAATACTGAGTAGAAACATAGAAACATAGAAGATGACAGCAGATAAGGACCACAAGGCCCATCCAGTCTGCCAATTTATTTTTCTGCCTCATGAATGTGCCATCTGCCTTTGCTCTGTCAATGGCCTATCTATTCATACTCATCTGTATTGCTCCCTTATGGCCATCCCATGCCTGTTTGAAGCCCTGCACTGTATTCATATCCACCACTTCCTGAGGTAGGCCGTTCCATGCATCCACCACCCTTTCTGTGAAAAAGAACGTCCTCACATTACCCCTTAATCGGCCTCCCTCTAATCTCACGCTGTGTCCTCTTGTCCTGCTATTTTTCTTATATTGAAACATGTTAGACTCTTTCACTTTGTTAATGCTCTTAAGGTGTTTGAATGTTTCGATCATATCACTTCTCTCCCTCCTTTGCTCTAGGGTATACATATTGAGCTTGGTTAATCTGTCCTCATATGTTTTCTGATGCAGTCCCTGCACCATTTTGGTTGACCTTCTCTGGACTGCCTCAATTTGGTTAATGTCCTTGTGAATGTGCGGCCTCCAGTACTGCACACAGTACTCCAGATGGGGCCTAACCAGTGTCTTGTAAAGAGGGATTATTACCTCCCTCTTCTGACTTGTGATCCCCTACTAATACACCCCAACATCCCTCTAGCATTACATACTGCCTTAATGGTCTGCTTGGATGATTTCAGGTCATTGATGATGCTGATGATGCCAAAGTCTCTTTCTTCCCTTGTGACTGCCAGCAACTCCCCTCCCAGCCTAAAGGTGTCTTCAGGGTTTCTCTTCCCTATGTACATGTCTTGTACTTCTTTACGTTAAACTCCAGTTGTCACTCTTACAACCATTTTGCTAATTTATCCAGATCACTTCTCATTCTGCCCACCCCATCTGGATCATCTACTGTGTTTCAGATCTTGGTGTCATCTGCAAATAGACAAACTTTACCCTCCAGTCCATCTGCAATGTCACTGATGAAGATATTGAAGAGGAATGGCCCCAGGATTGATCCCTGAAGTACCCCACTTGTGACTTGCATCAATTCTGACTATATACCATTTACCACCACTCTCTGTTTTCTGCCAGTCAACTAATTTGCCACCCAGTTGACCAACTTCTGACCCACTCCGAGCCTACCCAGCTTATTAATCGATCTTCTATATGTAACAGTATCGAAAGCTTTGCTGAAGTCAAGGTAGGTGACATCAACTGCTCCCCCTTGGTCCACCACTCTGGTTATCCAGTCAAAGAAATCTATGAGATTAGTTTGACAGGACCTTCCTTTTGTAAACCAATGCTGTCTTGGATCTTGTGCTCCTATGGAGTCTAGGTGTTGCACTATCCTTTCCTTAAGGAGTGCCTCCATAATCTTGCCCACTACTGAGGTAAGACTGACTGGTCTGTAGTTCCCTGCCTCTTCCTTGCTACCACTCTTCTGGAGCGGGATCACATGAGCTCTTCTCCAGTCTTCTGGGACCTCTCCTGTACTCAGAGACTCACTAAAGAGTTCTGATAATGACTCTGCTAGTTTCACCCTTAGCTCCTTTAGTACCCTGGGATGTATGCCATCAGGTCCCATTGCCTTGTCCACCCTGAGTTTATCGAGCTCTTGTAGGACCTTTTCTTTTGTGAAGGGACTAGTGCACACCTCCCTCCCCCCTGTGTCCATGGTGCTGAGCTGTGGGCCCTGCCCTACCTTTTCTTCAGTAAATACTGAGCAGAAGTATCTATTTAGGATAGATGCTTTTACATGGTCCTGCTTCTCACATGCCCCCTTATCCCCCTTTGATCTTAGCAATACCCCCTCTGGACTTTCTCCTTTCACTAATGTATCTCTAGAAAGTCTTGTCACCTTTTACTGTTTGTGCTAGTTTTTCTTCGGTTTGGGCATTTGCCTGCCTTACTGCCTTCCCTGCTTCCCTTAGGGAAGTTTGGTATGCCTCCCTATCTTCACCCTGCTGCGTTTCCTTATATTTCCTGAAGGCCAGCCTTTTGGCTCTGACCTTTTCTGCTACTGTTTTTGAGAACCAAAGTGGTTTCCTTCTTTTGCACTTCCTTTTCTCTCTAACACAATGGGATATTGCTTCAAGTATTGCATCTTTAATGCTTGACCACTTTGCCTGTTCTTTTTTGCCAGGGCTAGCTTAACTCTGTTGGCCATCTTATCAAAGTCAGCTCCTCTGAAGTCCCATATTTTTGCCTTGGAATGGGATGATTTAGTTCTAGTGGCCAAATTGAACCATACCACGTGATGGTCACTGGCCCCCAGGTGACCTTCTACCTGGAGATCTGTGATCCTGCTCCTGTTAGTCAGTACTAGATCTAGGATAGTCCTGTCTCTTGTGGGTTGTTGCACCAGTTGTTTGAGTCCCTCCCCCTGCAGTGAATCCACCATGTGTCTAGTTCTGGCAGATGTTCCTGCTGGTATTGACCAATCTGTATGTGGCATGTTGAAGTCTCCCATTATCAGAACCTCCCCTTTAGCTGTCATGTTTTGTATCTTCTAACAGTAATGTGTCTATGTCCTCCCCCTGGTTTGGAGGCCTGTACACAACCCCAGTTTGTATGGTGAGTATGAATAAAAAGGAATTTAAACATAGATTGGAAAAATATATCTTATTGGAAGTAGCTATTAACTGCTTTGATTGAATCTACTGGAGCAACTATGGACTTTGTCTACTAGCTCCACACAAACCTCTGTATGAGATGGTGATCAGAGAATGTTGGTCAGGGCACTGGACTGTCAGGGTAATATTCTATGTTATAATATAGGATGGAGGTTGGATAATAGGGGAGGGAAACACTAGACTGCCAGGGCAATATTCTCTTTAATAATATGGGATGGTGACCAGTGAATGGGGAGGGGGGGGATGGATCACTAGACTGCCAGGTAAATATGCTCTTAAATGATAATACAGGATGGTAATCAGAGAAAGGGGGAGGGACCCCTGGACTACCAGGGACACTGTGTTGTGGGTAGAAGAGCCCGTCCTGCAGTACTTCTGACAACCACTAGGGTTGCGTGGAGTGAAGAGGAGGTTTTCCTAAGTGGTATTTTCTCCACACAAGGGAATCTTGCAAAAGGCTTATGTGTTGAGAAACTGCTAAATGAATGGGACTGTGCTGATATGCAGATCCCCTTCCCCTCATTTGCACTGCAGCCTCCTCAAAACTGTGCCTGGGTGTAAACTGGGCTTTTGTGGATACCACTTTGGAGGCAAAAACCAGTTTGCAATGCACAGACTGTTTGTGCTGTGGCAATGTTTTGTGAATCTGGCCACAGGAGTCAATTGCTATGCAAATTCTGCAATGCTAACAGTCCTATATTTGGCAGCTTGTGCTGTGATAGTGACTGCTTCCAAATGTACAGTTCACAGTAATGCCCTGAAGCAAGTCATAACTGCTAGTCAGCAACAGCAAAACACTGTCCAGTCACTTAAAACATTAAGATTTACTCTTGTATCCTATGAATGGCAAAGTACATTTGGTGACAACATCTAACAGGATGTGTCTGAGTTCATAATGGCCATTATTAACTCATTGAAATCAGGTGGCATCTCAGTTATACATCACTTCAAGGTAAAAAATCAAAATAAGTATCTATGTCTTTCTTGTGGCAATATCTGTAAAGAAAATATAAATGGTATGCTGTGGATTTCACTATATCTCCTTCATGGATCATTTATTAAAGTGAAAATTAAGTAAGTAAAAATGTATTTGTTTAAAGCACCCTTTCTAGGCTCAGGGTGCTTTTACAATATTCCATACAGCTCAAATACAATACAATTTAAAATCAGTAAAACTAATAACAAACCAATATCAGTCATTTATCATTTCCCTGAAAATGCCTGATTAAATAGGAATGTTTTCAGAGATTTTTTAAACCTTCCACGGTCAGGCTAGCTCGTATCTGGCGAGGTAGAGAATTCCACAGGATAGGTGCCATAAAGGCAAAATATCTTCCTCCAGATGTTTTTAAATATACCCTGGGAATCTCTAGCAATCCCTCGTCAGAGGATTGGAGTGAGTGGGAATTGCAGTAAGGCACCAGCAGTTCTTTCAGGTAGTGAGGCCCTAAATTATGTAGGGCCTTATAGGTTAGCAATGCAACCTTGAAGGTGATCCACCACTGTATAGGCAGCCAGTGCAGTTCATGCAGCACAGGTGTTATATGTCTGGATCTAGAGATTCCAGTCAACAACGTGGCCGTCGCATTCTGCACAAGCTGCAAGCGGCGGGTATCCACCCCCGGCAGCCCTAGATAGAGGGCATTACAGTAATCAAAAGGACTGGTGACAAAGGCGTGGACCAGGGTAGGAATATCTTCGGGCGGGACCAAGTGTTTCACCTGGGCTATATTCCTTAGATGGAAAAAGGCAGACTTGACTACAGCCGACACCTGCGCCCTCAGGGTCAGGCCCTCATCAAATACCAAGCCCAGGTTACGCACCTGGCCAGAGGCCATAAGCGAGGTCACCTCAAAATATAAACCCAAGGGTTTCCCTGCCCATACCCCTGTTGTCCTAAAACCAGGGTCCACCACCAATACCTCAGTTTTACCTGAATTCAACCAATGCTGACTAGTACTCATCCAATCCTGTATCTCCAGCAGGCAGTTATTAAACACTGTGATAGAATCAGACTCCTGTTCAGGCACAAAAGACAGGTAGAGCTGAGAGTCATCATCATAACAATGAAAACTCAGCCCATACCATCTTATAATGTCCCCCAATGGAAGCATATACACTGCAAATAACATGGGGGATAGCACTGAGCCCTGTGGAACCCTGTAGGGCAGCCAGTGAGGGGCCGAGGAATAAATCCCGACATCACTCTCTGTGATCTTCCCTCAAGAAAAGATTGAAACCAACTGTGGACTACTCCCCTCAGTCCACAGAAAAACTACAGGCGGTCGAGCAGCACCCCATGATCCACGGTGTCAAATGCTGCTGAGAGATCCAGGAGAACCAAGATGGAATGAGCTCTACGATCTCTCGCCATCAGGAGATCATTTAGTACCCGAACAAGGGACGTCTCAGTGCTAGCCATTTCCTGAAGCCGGACTGGAGAGGGACATAGATATTGTGGCTGAACAAATGATCCTCCAACTGCAGAGTAACCACCTTCTCAATAACTTTTCCTACAAAGGGTAAGTTAGAGACTGGTCTGTAGTTTGCTGGGCAGTCGGGATCAAGAGGGCTTTTTCAAAAGGGTGCATACCATTGCCTCTTTTAAGAGATCTGGAAAGATCCCTCTCTCTAATAAAGCTGCCACTATCCCAGCCAGGACCGGGCCAATAACCTCTACACATTCCACTAGTAGGCGAGTAGGGCCCGGATCCAAACCACAGTAGGTAGATCGCAGATTCTGGATGATCCTCACTATATCCATTACTGCCGGTTGGCTAAAGGTGAACCAAGTCAACTGGGCATTAGTACCACCCGATTGATCAGTGCAAGGCCCAATGGGAGGGCGCTGGCTGATCTCATCCCTGATGGTGGATACCTTGTCAGTGAAGAATTTCGCAAACTCCTCACACTGTATTTGTGACAATGCTCGACCGGCCTGTAGACAGGCTGGTTTGCACTGTCTGTTCACAGTCCAGAAGAGCTGGGCTGGTCTATTCCTCACTGTAGCAATTTCCCTGGACAGGAACTCTGCCTTCTTATGGGAAATTGCTGATTGGTAGATCATATTGTGATCTAGCAATCCAAGCCTATCCACCTCCAGGTGCATTGTCCACCAGTATCTTTCCAATTTTCATCTCTGCCTCTTCAGCTCACAGATCTCCCCAATAAACCAGGGACCCCCTAGGTGCAGAGTAAGGGGACGAACACAAATTGGAGCAATGACATCCAGGGCCCCTATCATAGCCCTATTATAGGTCAGGATCAGGGGCCCTGTGTCAGTGCTATCCAATGGAAGTCCTGAGAAGTCCAGCTCCATCATTAGGCCTACTGAGGTAACCACTCTCAAAGGATGGAGCTGCACTATCTCCTTGGGGGCAGGCCTATTTTGGTGGGCTGCGAGGCTGAACCTCTGGGTGTGAAGGTCAGACCAACCGATTGGCTCCACCTTCACACAGGAGACCTCCATCCCCAGATGGAATACCAAGTCCAATGTGTGCCCTCCCTCATGGGTTGCAGAGGCAATAACCCGTGAGAGGCCCAATGAATCCATCAATTGGAGGAGGTTTTTGTTCAAATGGCGAGAGTTCATCGTCGACCCAGGCATTGAATCCCCCAGAATTAACCATCTGGGAAACTCCAATACAATTTTGGTGATGAAGTCCACAACCTCCTTCATGAACTCCCTCCCATTACCTGGTGGATGGTAGATGAGAAGGGTCTGATAGCCTGCACCTGCACCCACAATACACTCAAAGGAGCTGGTGTCTCCAACTGGCACCTCCCTGAGATCCAAATCCTGTCTAGAACAGACTGCAACCCTCCCACCACCCCTACGGTCCACTCTCGGTTGGTGAATCACCGAGAAACCATCCGGAACTGCAGATTCCAAGACAGGGCCCACATTTTCATCCAGCCAGGTCTCGGTGATGCAAGCCAGGTTGACAGAGGAAACAAAATCCGCAACTACTGTGGTCTTATTTCTAAATGACCTGGCATTGCTTAACACCACCTGAAAGGGACGGGAGTTCAAAGATGGCCCCACTTCCTACCTGACAAAGTCAGAGCCCTTGGGTATGTGTACCAGGCAAGGAAAACCTCGCTTCCCTACCCATTTTTCCCCCAGGTCATCTCCTGGCTTTCACTGTCCCTATCTTCCCACTCCTCTCCCATCCCCCCAAGACTTCCAAGATCCCTGTCTCCTTCCGCTCCTTCATCTCAAGATGCCAAAAATTTGATATCTATTATAAACTTCCGAAGTAAGCAGAGGAAGTTCAAAAGGACGAAGATCCCTGAGTCTTGAGGGGGAATACTGCCTGATCATCTCTCTAACACCCCAACATATATTTCAAGCACTCGAATGACCCAATAATCATTCACACCCCACACAATCAATACCCTTCCACCCCTTAACTTAAAATATATAGTAAATTAACCTCCAGAGACTCTGTATTATTATAACTCTATGTTACTATAGTCAAGGCCCCTGGAATTCTGTGGTTCTGTGGTTGAGGAATTTGCTGCAGAATTTGCATCATGCCACAGAATATATATAGTGCCTCAGAATTCATTGTTTTTGGTGAATTTTCATATAAATATACTGTTTTTCCATAGTGTTAGGCTTTCTTTCCCACCTTGTTTATCCTGAAGCCCCTCGTCTATGCTCAGCATATGATGTCATCGATGACATCACATCACATGTAGCCAATGACAGGACTGCATTCTGCCAGAGAAATTAATAAATCATGCCGCAGAAATCAGAAAATGCTGCCGCAGAAGTCAAGGAGCCCTGCCGCAGAAATCAGAAAATTCTGCCACAGAACACCAGGGGCCCTGACTATAATGTCCACAAAAAATAATTCCCTTCCAGTCTCTCTTTTGTGTCTTTGATTTTATTTCCCCCCCCCACAGTGCTCTCACCACTGCAGGAAAAGGAAGGGGAATTTTAGAAAACTTCCCACACCCCCTCCCACGTGGCAGTAAGTCTCAAGAAATAGATGTTTCCTACCCAAAATATTGATCCCAGTTAGCAAGATTTCTCACTAAAATATCCAAGGCTTTCTTCCATCAACTTTGTAATGGGGAAGCTCCCACCTACCCCTTCTCCGTAAAATTTGTCCAAAATATCTTGGCCCTCTCACTGCCACACTATTGAATTCAAAAGTATATCAAACAATGAAAGAAAAGGCACATTCACTGCCTTTTCAAATAATTATATAAACTCCAATATCAATATCAACTTATGAAAGAAGGCTTTGATATCAAACTGCTCTAAGTCATTAGCCTCTAGTGATCTTTCTCCTTCTTAAGAAAATGGATCCTCTGAATTGGAATAAATTCACCCCCCCAAGACAGAAGCCTGAACTTAAGGAACCTACCCCTATTAAACCACCTGAGCCACCCAGCTTTAGACAGAGCGGCCCATGGTGATCACAGGGAACAAGAATGATGCCCATCCTTCAGTCGGCACCCCCAATCCCCCCAAGGGAGGTCCCCAGAACTGACACCCACCTCAGGGTGGCCGATCAGGCTAACCAGTCCAGTGGCAATCCTTCTCCACTACCGGCCAACTCAGTAGCACAATACGCACTCACTGGTCAATACCGACTTGCATCCCAGCCGAGGGTTTCTGCAACCACTCCGAGTCACCGAATGTTAATCCAAAAGATAGTCTCCCAATAGTCCAATTCAGCCTCCTCATCGATAGTCCCATTCCAACAATGGTCTTGTAGTAATCCAAGAGAATCCTAATAAAAGCTCCACCAGTCAATATGCTTATCCATTGCAGAAAATCCAATATAGCAAACAAGGCCAATCTTATAGGTATCAAATCAGAAAAGATACAAACGCTCGACCGCGACCGCGATCTTCCTACGTTTTAATGCTTCACAAGTCCTGTGGTTTAACATTTTCTTTTTACATATAACCAGCACACTCCATCTTGGGTTTTGAGTTTTAAACTGACAAAAAGCATCAAATAAAATAAAATAAACACTTAAAATGTGCTGCACTGCCTCTGCTAGCTATTCTGATGGCTGGCCCAGCATGACTGCCATCTTAGAATCCACATCTCCATAGGTGATCAGTGGGAAGAACAGGATTAAAGTAAGACAGCTATTCACTAACTCACAGTGTAGCTAGGAGTGTGAACAATATGGTGGACAGAGCAAAAGAACACTGAGAGTTGCATGTTCTGTAAACTACCTCTTGTTACTCATCCAGTGTTTTGACTCTCATGGAGTAAGAGTTGAGACTCCAATAACATATTTCATAGCAGGTAAAATTATTTTGGCACAACAGCACTTTGAGATTCAGGCAGTCATTTTCCACCATTGTGCTTCTGTGAATTCTGGTCATTATATACTTGGCTCAGACATGAAAGTGGTTGGATTGAGTGCAGTGATACAATTTGAACCTTGGTCAAAACCTCAAAGGTGCATGTGTATTGGTGTTGAGAAACACATAGTTTGTCACATGTGCAGAATAGGCACATATCAAAACAAATGCCTCTTGCATTACCTTAATTTAAAAAAAATAATAATTTATTGCAGAACACATTACATAAGGCCTATTTAATTTAACTACACTTCATACACAATTACAGTTGGTCATTGCTAAGATTGTGTTTAAGCTAACACTCAAAACAAAAAAATGTCTTAACGCATACAAAGGTTTTGGGGTTACTGTATACTTACTGATATTGTTATAGTTCAAGTAGGCTCCTAATTGGGTGCTGAACTAGTAAAATATTCAGTTTACAGGCCAATATCCTTTACATGCAGTATAACTCACCAAAACATGTCAACCAAAACACCTGTACTACCACACTTCCAAAAAATATAGCGACATTTTGATTGCACAAATGTACTGTTGTGTGAACTGCCAACTGCAATTAGAGTATATAGATTTTATGTATATGTAATATATGTTACATGTGACAGCATTATTTCAGCATTTTGATGCTCTTAAAGAGTAGTACTGTTTGTGAAATACTTTTAACTTACTTTAAATGCAGTGATACATGTGTACATTTGTATATACGGGGTTATATGAGACTTGCACAGAACCATACTGTAATTGTAAGACTTTTTCGCATCTTATGTATGCTGTTAAATTGTTTGTTATAGAGTTAATAATTGGCAAATGAGTTTCTCATGATTTTTTTTAATGTAGAGATATGTGTTAACTGTAACCTGGTATGCTGATTCTGCATTGTTTCTGTTTTTCCATAGGATCAACTTTATTAAAGGCTCAAGAAGAAATTTTCTAAGAACACACAGTAAATAGTTATATTTAGCTCTTAGAATAACAAAAAGGTTATCTGTAGTTATATGTACCCAAGATGGCTGTCTATACTATCATCGGCCACTATTGTATCACTTCGTTTCTGCCATTTGTGCCTACTCTTGAACTAGCCAGCCTGGTACTTACCTCATCACTGTATCTAAGTTATCTAGCTGAAAGTATTGTACTGCACCTGTTGTCATCCTGATGCCTCTAAACAGTGCCTATAGTCCATAGGCTATGGACCACATGTTTTTGAACTTTCTTTTTTAGAATTGTTGTTGTCTCTATTTGTGCTTATTTGTATCTTTATGTTGTCTAACATCTGATTGACCTGGAACCATTGTAAATGAGCCTCCTGGCTCAAAGGTGTTAATCCTAACCTCAAAGAAATAAATAAATAAACACTGTTTCTTTGTTAATTTGGTACTTAGTGTTTTACCTTCTCTAGGAACAGCTGACAATGTTTCCTTTCAGTTTGTTTCCACTGTGATTGGCATTTTATCAATAAAGTTCCTGAAATGTATTTACTGTGTTGTGTTTTATTTCTCTCATGTTGTTACCATTACGGTGTTAATGTCCAGTTGTGGTACAATAAGGTAATAAGAATTATAAATGTTTTCAAAATGAGTAAAACAAAATATGTATTTTCCCTTGAATAAGTCAGTGTTCCATCATCACTTTGAAGACTTTACGCTTCCATTGATGATCCAATTTCTGAAAGAACATTGAAGAAGATAAGAAAATACTGTATACTGTTCATCAAGCCACATGATACAACGACTGGAGATATCAGACAGTGAGCAGCAAGAACACTCATTTACATCATTTTGATGTTCAACATAATATCAAATTAAATATCTTACAAACTGATATTGGAAACCTTGGTATTATTTGATGTAGTATGAAATATACTTCAATACAGCAGTCAAAAATTATGTGAAGGTAAATGTGACTAAAATGTTGCAAATGAATCAAAAATCATGGCACATGCAACTCTGTGCTTTGTCAATGAAGCATGATTTGCAGATGCAGTAACATATATTTCTAGGTGTGTATTCAGAAGCGCAGGTCCCCATATTTTGGTATACAGATCTGTACTTGTGGGTGCAGAGCACTGGCTCCTCGGGGCCAGTACTTCTGCAGCTGCACCTACTCTTCTCATAAATCTATAATGACTTTCTCAAACAGGAGGGAAATTCTTTGTGAAAAACCATGTTATTGCACCAGTTATGGTTCAATTTA
The DNA here is from genome assembly GCA_016271365.2 of Neoceratodus forsteri. Classification (NCBI taxonomy): domain Eukaryota; kingdom Metazoa; phylum Chordata; order Ceratodontiformes; family Ceratodontidae; genus Neoceratodus; species Neoceratodus forsteri. The sequence continues at coordinate 947,910,346 of CM057452.1, forward strand.
ATGCCACTGTGACAAGCTGGCCTATGGTAGATGGAGAGGCAACACGCTGTGTTTAAAGTTCACAGAAGAAAATGCCCTTTTATTGCTCCAGATGTAAGTTATTGCTCCAGAAAAGCATAATCAGGTAGTTCAACTTCTCCAGCCTGGTCAGGTAACATAGGCCCTGGACACACTGGGGAACTTAAAATGGTTTAAGTGCTTTAAAATGGTTTAAATCCCCCTAGCACCATTTGCAGACAGACTACAAGCCCCTTAAAATGTTTTAACAAAAGTGTTTTTAAACCCTGCAAGATACCTAGTCTTAAAACCATTTTTAAAAACATTTTGGAGCTAGCATGGTTTTACTCACAGGTCTGTCCAGGAGTAAAAATGTTTGAAGCTGTAATGGTTTAACTAAAACAGTTCTAGCTGCAGTGTGTCCAGGCAAGCACAGTTCTATGTGTTGGACTTAACACAAAACAGTTACAATTACAGGTCAATTACAGGTATTTTGTAATCCTAGTTCTCAAATAAATAAATTAAAAAAATAAACAAGGAGAAGAGGTTTAACACTAGCAGCGTGTCCACACAAAACCATTATCAAAAATGGTTACTGAGTAGTGTGGCTGCACTGAAATGGCTTAGCTAAACTGATTTTAAAAACAGTTTTCAGAAACAGTTCTGTAGTGTGTCCAGGGCCATAAAGATTAACACAGAACAATTCTTTCAGGCTGACTTGACAAAAGGAATCTTTGAACCACCTATGTGGGCAAGCAGTTTTTTCAATATACAGTATCAAACAAAACATAAACGGTTTGTGGGCCAGAAGTTTTGAATGCAGTCTCAAATCAAACACAGTTTTCCCTTTTAGCCGTATTTGCAGGCTGTTATTAGCAATACATTCCACTCACTGTTTTTGGCCCAGCTGGCTAGGCTGATCCTTTACCTCAGGACTCTCTGCTCTAGATATGGTCTCTTTCTCAGCAGCAGGCTTCACCTTCTCCCCAAAGGCTCTCTCTAATAATTAACCATTCTAGTTGGCTTTCTGCTCTGGTTCCTGTCTTACATTCCACCCTCCATCTTGCAGGGTTCTCTGTCTAGGAGTATCTCTTCCCTGCAGCAGTTTCCAGCTTCATAATGACTCCTTGCTGGATTCTCTCTACCTTTTAGCAATCCATCTAATTAGCAACACCTGGGGAGGCACCCCCCCCTTGCTTGTTCATGTTGCATTCCCTGCATTTCCTCAGCCTCAACCAAGATGTTAACCTCTTGTTTCCCAGTATAGTGTTTACACTGTCACAGCCACAAAAATAGGGGAATGTGGCATTAGGGTTTCCATCCCTAACTCCCATCCCCCCAAGCAGCCAAAGAGACAAGACCACATGAGCAACCACAGACAGTCATAACCAGGTAAGACAAATAACATACAACTCTTTCCAGGAAACACAAGAGACATCCATCATCATCATGGTCCAGCACTTCTGTAGCCAAGGATACACATGCACATTTTAACACATACTCACCCACTTCAGGCAGCAGATAGAAATCCAAAATACAGATATTGCAACACAATGTCTGCATGTAGGAACAGTGCTGTTTCAGGAACAGACACATCCTTGATTTCCAAACTACTGTACATGATAATTGTTTTGTCTGCCTGCCTAGTTTCCATGCTTCTGAAGTTAGATATACTGTAGGCAAATAAGAAATCCAACACAGCATAGCAGTTCAGTTTAAAAAGTACAGGCATATTTGGAACCTGTAGTCCTATAGATACACCTAGAATTGCACAGTATAAGACACACAGGAAGACTTTTGAGTACAGAAGAACAGTGCCTCTGGTATCTGTGGTTCTTTACACCCATATACTGTATATAAATACATAATGTGACACTTGGCTAACTGGTTATGATTGTTCTATGATATTTGTAATATAAAAATATAGCCTGTGCTTATGGGTGCCCCTCCAGGTTTGAGAGAAGCTACAGGATATATTAACCTGAAACCAGGAGGTAATTAAAGGACCAGAGAGGCTTAATTAAGGGTCTCCTGTTTTACTGTCTTAATTAGAACTGACTCAGCTGCCAGGCTATAGGGCTCATAAATGTTTGTGATGACTTAGAGGAAAAACATTTTATACTAACCTGGTGTGAAAAGTTGTAAAATCTTTGACCTGCCTTAGGAACAGGAAACCACGCAAGATCTAAGAGGAAAGGGCTTGATCAAAGACTGCCCTAATTTGGGGAATTAGTTTTTGCTAAAGTTATATTATTTAAAATACCTCCTGATAGGACATCCTGTTTGTATTTTTTTTTATATTCTAAAAGGAGGGGCTAGATGACATCATAGAAGGGGTGTAGAAACACAGAGTTTTAAACTGTATACTGTGTTTGAACTTGACACATTTCTTTTTGGGCTCTTAAGAAACAAGATCTAACTATATGCACTATAGAGGTAAATCATTAGATAGAAAAAGTCTAACTGTATGTTGGTAGGAGTTTGTCTGTAGTTTTCTTTATTTTTCTTTCAAGTGATTGTATGCTCTTTGATATATTGTTCTGTGTTTACATTTAACAGATTTTTATCCATTTTTAAGTAACCCTTTTATTTGAAAGATACTGCCTGGGTCTTCCAAGTTCTTTCTTTTGCATGTGACATATAGAGGGTTAAGACCAACAAAACTCTTCAAGATCTTGATGGTGTTACTAAACTGGGAAAAGGTAAGAATACACCTAAGGTCTTTTATAGAGTTTTAAGGGTTCATTTTGGAAGCCTGGCTTGGTGCCCCCTGGCATAAGATTGTACCGCAATCCCCGAAGAGGGTACGAATCTGCGCCTGTACATTTGGGTATGCTAGCATAAGGTTCACAGTTTGAATCCCCCAGAACTTGAGACTAAAGGTGATTCAGATCCACAAGCAGACAGGAGGATTACCCTGTCTGTTACCTGCTCACATTTCTGCACTTGGAGGTTGTCACTGTGGGAGCAGAGGGCCTGACCTCCTGAGTGCATCTGTGACACATAAAACCTAATAATATTCCCAAAGTAGAGCATTTATTCTGTCTTCAAAAGCATACAGCCCTATGAGGCTATGCTTGTGTACTTGCAGATATAGTTGTTATTTGTAATACACAGGCGTCTACTTCTGTCTACACCTATTGAGGACTAGTGTATAGTCTGCAATTCTGCAGATGCAGATACACTTGCATAATGTAAAAGAAACACCTATTTTTGCTTGCTGAACAGCAGACCAGTATAGGGAGTAGAAGTCTGTACACACATAAAGTCATCCAGGATAAACTGATTATAACAGAACTTGTGTTTGCTGAAGTGCTGGGCCCTCTGCAGGACACAATATAATAGACATACACATTTCCAGATATATCATAGACATTTCAGGAAATATCTGACCATGTCAATGGCTGCCACTGTAGAAACAGTTACAGTTAAAGACATAGAAAAATATTTCCTGAAATTTGTGTAAATATTTCTATAGACGTGTCTTGCCTGTGTGCAGTAACACTGTGCCACACCACAGAGAATCCCTCTTAAATGTAATTAAATAGAATAAATCTATGGCTGCAATCATACAATTGCACATTATAGGACATTCGCTTCTGACTGTATGTATACAAAATGTAATGGAAGTCTGTAGCCTGTGCATATGATGGAATATATATATATATATGTTTTTTTTTTAATTACAACTATGCCTATGTGGTCTGCACTTATGTAGCCAGATGGATACAGCTGCATACTGTTAAATATTCAGACATTCACTTCTGTCATGTGTTTTGGCACTGCATATTTTTTATCTACAGCTGTTGAATAGCAGGCCACACAGGGGCCTGCACTTTTGTGGCTTTAAGAGGGTATGTATGTCTTGAAGTGTGCACATGTATCCATGGCTACAGAAGTGTTGGACCATGATAATGCATGCGTCTTGTGTCACCTAGAAAGAGCTATATGTTGTTTGTCTTACCTTATGATGGCTGCATGTGCTTGCTTGTATGGTCTTTTCCCTTTGACTTCTGGATGGGGGGGTATGGAGTTAGGGTTGGAATACCAAAGTTCCCAACATTTGTGGTGTTAAGTTGAACCCTAACTGGTACACTAAAGTGGTTATTTGCAAAGAATGCATATAATATATATTTATACAACATATGTTTTGAGATAATTGGCCAGATAAAAATGTGATATCTCTCTGAAAATGAAAATATATTGATAGTTTTTCTTGATGCATTATGTCATAGTGATATCTTTCCTTGTAGCACCTATGTTATAGTCCATTCTTAACTCATTTAGCCCAGCTATGAGCATTCTTTCTAGAATGCTCTAATCCTCCGCAAAGCAGGCATTTCCCTAAAGGTTTAGAATATTCAGCTTCAGTAGCAGTACTAACCATCTTCAAATGGCATTAACTTTAAAACCAGAATTGATAGCAGGTTACTGCAGCATGAAAGTTGTTCATCACAAAAATATCTACAAAATGAGTGGTGCTTCATTTATAGATACCTTTTAGTGTTTTATAGGCAACAAAAAATGCCAGACAATTAATTTTTTTAACTTTTTCAATGAACAAATGTCCACAAAAAAAGTAAAAACAAAGAACTGTACATCAACGTTTTTCATTATGTACAGGACATAATGTAAATCTCATGTGTCTTAAGTTTGGGGTAATGTGACTTGTTTGACAGTGGTAAAAATCAAGAAATGTTTGCACTCCTCAGTTCACGCTAAGTTCAAATAGCTTTTGGGTCAGAATTCCAAGCAAAGTTTTGGGGTCAGAATTCCAAGCAATCAAACAAACACCTCACACCTGAACCTGATTATCTCAAAAAACAGGTAGCATGTCATATTGGAGAATGCTAAAAGCTGAAAGTGAAAATTGCGCCAGCTTCACAGAGACTGGAAAGATGGTGACTTTCCCATACCCCCCTCCCTGAGGTGCTATGACCTTGGAGTTGGTATACATAGAAAGGGGAGTGCGGGGGGCAAAGCTGTCTTTCCAGTTGCTGTAATGCCGGCACCATTTTCACTTTCACCTTTCAGCATTTGCACAAATGACATGGAACAAAACATTATAGCTCACAGCACCACACAACCAGTGCACAATTTGATAAGACACATATTTTCAGAATTAGTCACATTTTAAGCAAAAATAAACACATTTTTTGTACCAAAGAGCAAACAATAGCAGAAAATTCAATTTTTTTCATTTTTTTGACAAACAAATGCCTCAAAAACAAAATAATTGAACATCAGACTTTTTTATTTTGTAGTGGTCATAATGTAAAGCTATGGGGCTCAGTGAGTTTAATAGAAGTATTAGTAAATCTCAGAAGAAATCCCCAAACAAGTACAGTATCTGTATAAAAAGCCTAAAATTAGTCACTAGTTTCAAAGTCACAAGCACTTTTTTACACATTCCCAATCATGATCCCCAAAACATGTCTGCATAAAGAGAACATGACATGGCCTGACTGAAGATATATTTATTGTCATTATAGGCCAATGATTTTGAGATATCTCACTTGTGGCTTTGCCACTCATGAGATATCATAATATCATTAGCCTTACATGAAGATAAATATGATGTCTTCAGTCAGACCACATCATATCCCTCAGATAGTGTTAATAAGGGGTTTCTATGTTAAACCTCAGAAGTTGCACTTTCATATCTTTGCAACCGTTCAATGGATTTCCACCAAATTCGGCATGCATGGTCTTGTGGAGTAGACCTCTTAACCCAACAAGTTGTGGTCTGGTTGGATGTGCAGATTCCAAGATCCAGACAGTGAATTACATAAAAAAATCACTGTTTTTGCCTGTTTTTTTTTTTTTTTTTGTCATCACTATGCACCGAGAGAGTTTGGAATTTTTGACTGCAATTTTCAGGGTAGAAAGTGCCTGGGTCACAGAAGTGCCTTTTGCTTGCTTGGTGAAAAAGTATTAATCCAGTCTAAAGTTATTAAAATTTAAAGTTACCATTATTTTAAATGGGATTTTCATTCTCCTGGATAGCTTCCTGGAATGAAAAAAGAATCTGGTCAAACAAAAAAGGATTCTCTTTTTGTTATGGGCCAGCCCTTTTTCATGAGAAACAATTCTCTTTTCATTTTCCTCCATGTTGTTTTCAATTTTTTCAGGAAAAATGTTGAAAAGCAACATAAATATGATGCTGTAGAGGCACCAAAACATGTATCTTGCCTGTCAGAACTCCATTAGGTGGATTCTGCAGTTCAGAGGTGGCAAAATTGACCATGACATTTTTTTCTACATTTTAAAACCTTTTTTGTCACTCACTATGATCCTTTTTCAAGAATCCTTTTTCATTCAAATGAAAAAGGATCATGAATGACTGGCCCAGTGGCATTGAGGGCTGAGGTGCTGGATGCCTTTCCTCATGCTACGCTGGCAACCTGTGTTCCAAAACGAGCACGGGCGGTCGGGGGTCGGCAGGGGAGGAGAAGGATAGAGCATCTGAGAGACTGCTCTCCTTCTCTGGGGGGAGAATTCAGTTTTTGGTGCTCCACTGACCCCTAGTGGCTGCTGGGGGGCAGTGCACTGATGCTGCAGCAAAAGGGGAGGTGATGGAGTAGATGCTTGGAGAGAGCGCGTGCGGAAGCATGCACACTCTCTCCACAGGTGTCATTGCATGCCTCACCTCCACACAAGGGAGTAAATGGAAAATAGCCCAGGATACATTAAGCTGTCCCTGTGGCACCACCCTCGAGAAGACACCTCCCTGGCAATGATCTGTGTTGGGTGGGTCAAATTACTTCCCACCACTCTGCCACGAGGGTAAGTCACGGGTGCTCAAGAGAGGAGGTCTGACCTTTGGGGTTGACGCTGGGGTGACAGCTGAAGGCAGCAGTGCCATTAGGGCTCTGGAGAAAATACCATATCAAAAAAGGATCATGAGTCACAAAAAATGATTTTTTTCCATGCCAACAACATAGTTTTTCAGTTGTTCCCTGGTGTCTAGTTGGCACCCACCACCTTCTGATTTGGGGTTTTTGTATTTTTTTTTAATTCTTTTTGTGTTATATATTATTCCCTGAAGTCCAGTGGATTGGCACGTCTCACCCTCCATGCCCCCATACCATAAATGTATATGTTATTCCTGGTGTCTAGTGGTGCCCCCACCCTTCGATGGTCATCATCCTTGTGCTGTTGTCTACTGGCACCCCCCACTGTGCCAAACCTGAAAAGTAGACAACAGTCCCTGGATGTCTTTTTAAGTCCATTGGTGATGTGACCCCCCCCACCCCAACCTCCTACTGAACACCCTCCCGACCCCCTCGCACCACCACCCAGATCCTGCCCCCGGCACAACTTCACTCACCTGAACAGGTCCCAGTGTGAAGGTCCAGTCTGTGATCGAAGATACATATTGCTGCTGGAACTGGCAACTGTTATATGAGAAATAAGATAAGTGCGGTCCAAAATCCCATTGAAATACATGAACTGCAGTTACCATATTTCTTATACATCAGTAGCCAGTTCCAGCAGCAAGATGTGTATTTGATCAGAAAGTGGGATCTTCACAGTGGGATGTTTGTAGGTGAGTGAGGGTCTGTGGGAGAGGTCTTGCAGGGTGGTGGGTGCTCAGGAGAGGTCAGGCAGGGGGTATGGGTCACATCACTGATGAACCTTTTTTTTAGTTTCAAAGCAAACATCAAACATCACGCCTTGTAAATGAGTCTTCAGTCTCTGTATGATACTTTAGCAATAAATGATGCTGTATGTATTTGCATGGGGGTCTTATATGTAAATAACAGTAGCAAAAATTAAAAATGATTAGAAATACTACAGCCCCATGTCCAGTTACTATCTATCATAGAATAAAATATATACATGTGGACTGCTCTAAAGTACTATGCGCTACAGACTGCACAGTTCTCCATGCGTGGTTTAGTCCAAGCTATAATCACACAGTAAAATATCCATATAGAGACCTCTCTTGGGTTGGTACCGGGTGATTATAGCTTGGACTAAACCACGCATGAAGAACTGCGCAGTCTGTAGCGCATTGTACTTCAGAGCATCATGGGTATATGAGCAATACGCTTGTATCGCTACCACTGTCGCTCTGCACAGGAAGAGGAAGTGCATGTAGTGACTGCTGGTTGGGTGCTCAGTTGAGGCGCTCCCATGGTGGAGTGGCTAGAGCACCCAACAATGCAGTGGGCAGCACAGTAGGACAAGGGTTTGAATCCCTGGTGTGGGAATATTTTTTGCAATTCCCGTCAGTGCACTGATGGCTAAGTGCCGTGGTGAATTTTTGTTTTGCCCCTGTGTCCACACCCCCTCTGAGTTGATTAGAAATAGTCCAGATGATGTGGGGGCACCCCACAAAAACATTAAGACCATTTGGGCATATGTTGTTTCTTTTGCGGTTGGCATTATGTGCCACCTCTGTGTTGCTGCACGTTGTTTGGTATGCAGTTATGATGGGCACTACATTGTCTGTGACATTATGACCCCATGCCCTTGGGGTTCCTTGGTTGGTTGTTTTTTACAGTGTATTTTCACAGGATATTGCAGCTAAGACTGCAGCACATCATTTTCAGTGGAGTTCTGTTTTTACTCTCATTTTACATTTACCAGGGACTGAACAAGGAGGTCAAAGGAGTTGCCCAAGGTCACACAGACACAGCGAGCCAGCGACTTTGGTGGGATTCAAAACTGGGCTTCTTGTTTTACAGTTCTGCCCTCTGACAACTATATTTATTTATTTAGCTTTTGGTTACCGGGTAAGTACACTAGACAAGTATTATGCCTATTTTCAGGAACGACCCCGGAGGGTACAACATAATGGTACAAAGACAACATATCGAATACAGGTTGACAGCATGAGCAATATTGGATAAAAATACTGAGGTCACAACAGCATAAAACAGCAAGGCAAGATGAGGGAATACAGTTGGCACATCTTACAGAGAAGTAGAAGGGAAAGGTACAGTGGGCACATATTACAGAGAAGAAGAAAGCAAGGGTACAGCTTATGGTCAATTGGTTACGAGTATGGTGAGTCAATAACTTATGATAAGGATACCAGGTTAACAAGGCCGGGGGACTGCAGGCCAGTGATTCAATCCAGGTCAGATGGTGGTAGTGGAGCGGAGTGGACGGTAGTAGAGTCCGGGCTGCCCTGTGAGAGGCGGAGAAGCCCTGAGGAGGCTGGGACAGTCACATGCTGAGGCTTGCTTCAGGAAATCCCACATGGATTTTTGGAGGCACTGATGAGAGGGGGCCAGGCGAACAGGCTCAGGGAGGGGAGTTCCAGAGTTTAGGTGCACACACAATGAAGTCCCTAGCTCCCATAAGGGTTCTTATGGCAGGGACTTTGAGCAACCCCTGGGCCTGAGACCTTAACGAGTAGGAGAAGAGTCAGCTGGTGGAAGGAGCTGGGCCAGTCCCGATGGAGTACCCGTTCTGATCATCTTGCCCATAAGGCAACCTATCCCAAAGTCCAGGTATCTGGCTGGGGAGAGCCACCGGAGTTTATTATAAAGCTCACAGCGATGGGTGAGGCAGGGAGCCACTAGGGTGAAATGGCAGATATTGTTGTATGCCATGTGCCACCTGGTGAGATGAGCCTTCGAGGAGCAGGCAAAGATATGCAGACCAAAGCCAAGGGAGGGAAGAAGGACTCCTCTCGCTAGGGCAAGCCTGGCCACAGGGGTAAGGTTGTACTTGGCCCTGTAGGCCAGTCCCAGCTTACAGTTTACTGTTTTGCAGGCTTTAGCGATGTGACTTCCCATATCAAATTGGGGTCTAAGGTGACCCCTAAATACTTGACCGAGTTCACCACAGGGAGGGAGGAGCCGTTATGTTCAGGGAGGATGTTGAGGCTTTGATTTTGGCAGTAGAGCTAAATAGCATGGCCTGGGTTTTTTTTTAGGTTCAGAACCAGTTTATGGTCCGTCACCCAGGTCAGGACCTGATTAAAGTCCTCGGACAGGCTCTTGGTGAGAGTGGCCGTGTCACGGGAGTGGGCCAGTATCACCAGGTCATCTGCATACAGGACGGTTCTGCAATTTGTTGTCACTGTTGGCAGTTGGTTGATGAAAAGGAGAAGAAGGGGACCAAGGACCGAACCCTGGGGGACACCTGATGTGACCGGAAGGGGTATGGACAGGACTTTATTGAAGCAGGTCCATTGTCTTCTGCCATACAGGTAGCCCGAAAACCATTTCATAGCAGTAGGGGAAAAACCAAGGGACCCCAGCTGTTGACAAAGCAATGCATGGTCAACAAGGTCGAAGGCTTTGGAAAGGTCAATAAATAGAGCTCCAGAGAGCTTGCCCTGGTCCATGGCTGATCTGATGCTGGTAGTGACCTTGATCAGGGCTGTGGAGGTGCTGTGCACCCTACGAAAGCCATGCTGGGTCGGGGATAGCAGCTCATGATGCTGGACATACTCTGAGAGCTGTTTAGCCACTACTTTTTCGAGGAGCTTGCTAAGGGATGAAAGGATAGCAATCGGACGATAGTTGTCCGGAATTTTGGGGTTACCCTGCTTCAGGACAGGGACTATCCTTGCTTCCTTCCATAAATCAGGGATGGTCCCCAGTGACAGGGATAGATTAAAGATATGGGCTACTGGGGTGGCAATGTGGGAGGCCCCAAGTTTTAGAAGATTGGGCTCCATGTTATCTAGGCCGGGGCTTGAGTACTGGGAAAGTCCAGCTAGGAGTCTCTGTGTGTCAGAGATTGACACTGCCCTGATGTAAAATAATGGACGAGAGGGGTGAGCCTCCTCCCGGTTGGAAGGAGGGAGTAGGTCAGCCCTATGCTGGGAGGGAAACGAGCAGTGAGGGCTGAGAGGTCAGAGAAGTGCTCATTTAGAGAGTTGGCATTGGTGAGGGGATTGTTGCAGGAGACGCCCTTTAAGATCATGTCAGTTACCCCTGGGTGGGAGGAGCCGCTAACTAGGGTTTTTATATTTCTCCAAAACCTCCTGGGGTCATTAGCAGAGCTAGCGAGAGCAGACTTACAGAAGTCACTTTCACACTCCTGATAGCCTTCTTGCACTCGTTTCTGAGGCATCTGTATCGTTGTAACATAGCAGGGTCACAAGACAATCGAGAGTTAGCTTGTCTCTGGCCCGCATTTGGGCAAGGAGACTCCCGTGCAACCAGTGGGTGGTTGTCCCCCTCACCCTACGGGTGATCATTGGGGCATGTTTGTCTTGCAAGGCCCCAAAGGTGGTTAGGAAATGGGAGGCAGCTACCTAGGGGTCGTTAGCTTTTAACACATCAGACCAGTCAGTGAGCCTTAAGTCCTCAAGGAACTCTCCAGGATCAAACCTGGCAAAGTTCCTAACATGCATGATCTTGGGTGGGATTTTAGGGGAAGGAACTTTCCACACACAGTAGACCGGAGAGTGGTCGGAGATTGCATCAGATAGAGTTCCCGCAGAGGCGATCCTGTCTGGACGGTTTGTCAGGATCCAGTCCAGGAGGGAGCTGGAGGAACCATCGGCTGAGCACCTGGTTGGCTCCTGTATGAGCTGAGTCAGGGCGAGATTAACAAGAAGGGACTCGGCCTGCCTTCCATTCTTGCTAGTCCAGTTTAGGTTGACGTCTCCCATGGTTATGAGTTCATTGTCACCAATGCTGGAATCGACTGAGTCCAGAAGATGGGTCAATCCTGGGAGCCCACCTCTAGGGGGATTGTATGTGCAGACCAGATGAAGTTTCTTGGCATCCCCTAGTAGGAGTAGCAAATGTAGCACCTCACAAGGGGACACGTTGGATTGCTGGAGGACTACTAGGGAGACCTTGAGGTGGCACCTGTAGTAAATCAGGATGCCACCCCCCCTCTTTGTCCCTACGCGGTCCTGTCGAATAAACTCATAGCCTGGGAGAGCACAGGCTGTGTCAGGGATCTTGGGTTTAAGCTAGGTCTCTGTCACGCCAAGGATATCAGGTTTATAGAGTGCCGTCCATGAGACAAGCTCATCCCGGTTGGGCATCAGGCTCCTGATATTTAGATGGGCCACTTTTAGACCCATGGCCATCTCCCAACCTGGGGGGATTGGAGGGCTGGGGTATTTGGTCCAGGGTTTGTTTCAATGTCCCCCGATAGTAGTGTTAACACAAAGAGGAGCCAGAACAGATGCCATCTCATAAGAGATAGGCCCTTGGCCGGGGTTCGGGAACGAAGTCGATTTACCCTGACAGTGTGCATTAGCCTCCTAAGGTTTAGGCAGAAGGAGGGGCAGAGGAGGGTGTGAGGGATCCCGAGGATGTTGGAGAAGGTGAAATCGGGCACCCTGGGGAGGGGAGAATTCACCCGGTGCCCCCCCGAGGTGGACAGGGGAGCGGTGGCCACATAGAGCAAGGTGAGCCATAGTACCAGGCCCACTAGGGCCAGTGCACTATAGATGGTGGGCAGAACGCCCTGGACCAACGCACGGGGGGTACCCCCGCCCTTTCTGAGTGTGAAGGAAGGGAGTCTGAACCACATCAGGGCAGGAGACATAGGTCAGGCTAGGTTGAGTAGCCCAGTGGCAGTGGGGGATGAGGAGCAACTGACCAGAGGAGGGAAGGAATAGCACCTGGGGACTGGTGGAATAAGAGGCTAACAGTAAAAGGCCTGGGAGGTTACTGGTGTGGCCTGATTAGTCCGGTGAGTGGTACACAAGCGATATATGAGTCAGGTAGACAATATAATACAGTATAATGATAGCCAACAGTTAAGAATAAAACGTTGGTCTCACTTAAACAGCACAGGTAAAACTCAGTAGACTCTATATCTAGCAAGAGTAAATAGCAGCAATTGCAATGCCACCACCTAAACAAACTCTCTACACACAATTTCAGACTTGTGGCACTGTCTTCATTTCTTTGAAATTAAATGACAGCTCTCCAGCCAAATGCAGTCTTCAATGTGTCAGAATTGGAGCTAATTTAAACAGCAGCATCAAACAGTTGAAGATTTGATTTGATGTTTTGTTGTCTGACTGAAGGGTCAGCTTTCAACTCCTTAAACTGATATGCTGAGCACATACTGGTTTCAAGAAAACAAAATCCTTGCAAAATACAGTAAAACAACCCTTTCCCAAAAAGTTAAAGAGCTCTGTTGTTACCGTCTGTGTGTGTGTGTGTGTGTGTGTGTGTACACGCACATGTGTGTTATCTGTTTGCATTGAATTTTTTTTTGGTTGTTTTTTTTCCGTGTTTGTTTATTTTTGCACGACTGAAACACGGGTTTCTTGGTTTTGGTCCTGTTTGTTTGGTTGTGCCTCCCATGCACCATGTAAGGTGCTGCACAAAAAACTCCATCTCTGACAGGTAGACTCTTATTGTATATCCAACACCTCAGAAGTTACGTGTTTGTGAGCAAGTCCCATGCTTTGGGAACTAGTACACTAAATGGGGACATTCAGTAGCATCCTGGTTCCACCCAGGTACCTGCACTAAATGAGGACATTCAGTAGCATCCTGGTTCCACCCAGGTACCTGCACTAAATGGGGACATTCAGTAGCATCCTGGTTCCACCCAGGTACCTGAACTAAATGGGGACATTCAGTAGCATCCTGGTTCCACCCAGGTACCTGCACTAAATGGGGACATTCAGTAGCATCCTGGTTCCACCCAGGTACCTGCACTAAATGGGGACATTCAGTAGCATCCTGGTTCCACCCAGGTACCTGCACTAAATGGGGACATTCAGTAGCATCCTGGTTCCACCCAGGTACCTGCACTAAATGGGACATTCAGTAGCATCCTGGTTCCACCCAGGTACCTGCACGAAATGGGACATTCAGTAGCATCCTGGTTCCACCCGGTACCTGCACTAAATGGGGACATACAGTAGCATCCTGGTTCCACCCAGGTACCTGCACTAAATGGGGACATTCAGTAGCATCCTGGTTCCACCCAGGTACCTGCACTAAATGGGGACATTCAGTAGCATCCTGGTTCCACCCAGGTACCTGCACTAAATGGGGACATTCAGTAGCATCCTGGTTCCACCCAGGTACCTGCGCTAAATGGGGACATTCAGTAGCATCCTGGTTCCACCCAGGTACCTGCACTAAATGGGGACATTCAGTAGCATCCTGGTTCCACCCAGGTACCTGCACTAAATGGGGACATTCAGTAGCATCCTGGTTCCACCCAGGTACCTGCACTTAATGGGGACATTCAGTAGCATCCTGGTTCCACCCAGGTACCTGCACTAAATGGGGACATACAGTAGCATCCTGGTTCCACCCAGGTACCTGCACTAAATGGGGACATTCAGTAGCATCCTGGTTCCACCCAGGTACCTGCACTAAATGGGGACATTCAGTAGCATCCTGGTTCCACCTAGGTACCTGCACTATGTAACCTTTTGCTCCAGTACCTGCACTACATGCTCTTTGCTGGGTCAGACAGAACCTGCAAACAAGCTTGTCTAGGAAGGCTCCCAGATTTACAGGGATTTGGAGCCATCATCTGGGAATTCTTCCCATAGACTTGCATTGGTTATGCAGGAAAAAAGAACAATTTGAATTCCATATGAAATAATGTAATCTACAGGAAAACATAGGAAAATTGCCCTGGAGTTACAGAGAAAATGCCAAATCAATCTGGGAGCACTTTATATGTCTTCAAATAAAAGCATACTAATAAATGCTTAGTTGTCCAGAGTTGTATCTAGTATTTGGTTCTACAATATTATGGATGCTACATGAACTGTTTGGACTTCAAATTTTTCTCTTTTAAATCATCATGTAATGCTGGTCTGATGGATTACCCCCTATATTTTGAAACTAAATTTCAGCACCCTGAGATCAGTACTGGCATTATACTAACTACATTTCTTTTGTTTCTACCACTACAGCATCAGTGTGTGTTTCAGTGAACATTTTAAAACATGTATCAGCCTTCTCTTTAGGCATAGGTACAGCCTGACCCCTAAAGCCCTCAACCCGGCCATCCACAGCTCTGTTATCTCCTTAGTGGAGTATGAAATTGTAATATATGGATCTGCAATGTACTCTGCCCTCAGTCATATAAAAATGTCTTTAAATAAGGCCTGCCACCTCTCCACAGGCTCTAAGTGGTACATGCACACTTGCAACCTATATGCCCAAGCCAACTGGCTGCAGTTTGAGGGCAGACTCAAGTTCCAGACTTGCCTCCTGGCCAAAAAAGCATGCTTGGTAAGCTGCCCGCCAGTGTCCAGAAGTTCCTCAATCCTCATGAAAGTTCACGCCCCACAAGAAGCTCTGAGAGTATGGTCCTCAAGATCCCACAATGTCACACCTTACTAGGACAACAAACTTTTCCCTATCATGCACCTAAATGGCTTAATAACTGCCTGCAAGCATCACTGACAAACCTTCATTAGGTCCCTTTAAGCTTGATCTTAGGACTCACGTGGTTACTAATGCTTGTTGTGGCTGTTTCAAATAGGATTCCTGGCTCCCCCCAGACTGTAATCACACCACACATCTGCCTCTCTATCCCTTTCACATCCCTGCTAAACCGTCCATGTCCTCCCCCCTCCTCCTGCCCTGCTTCCTGTCCCCCCCAAAAAAAAACATCATTTAATGTAAGCACTTCTGCTCATGTTACCCCTTCACTGGTCCTGCCCCAGCCCATGACTGGCCCCCTAGGCATTTCAGCACTTGTCTCTTGTACTAGACTTTGGCTCCCCCCCAGTGCCTGGCACCTATGCCATCTTATAGCTCTTCTGACAAGGCCCTCACCCAGGGCTGATTCCTGCACAACCCTCCTGTAGTTGGCTTCTCTGGTTTCTCCTCCCCTACACCTTTCTCCTCTCCCCTTTTTTCTTTTATTCACCTTCCCCCCAGTGTTTTGTCACTCATTGGTAGAGATGCTGTTGTATTTTAAGTTTCATGCCCTGTAACCACTTTGCTAATGCTTAACTCAATAGTGATGTTATGACTGCTTATGTTTGACATTGACGTGGAACCTATGCAATGAGCTTGTTCCCAAAGGTTTAATCCAAGACACAAATAAATAAAAAAAAAAATAACCTATACATTTGAACCATCTAGTGCAGTATTTCCAGACCCTTGTACTCACAGAGCACTATAACCTGTAAAATGGGGTGAAATGCTGGGTGGACTGTGGGGAACCTAAAGCAGGGCACACCAAAATCTGATTTTTTTTATGACCATGGTGGGACAATGCTAAGTGAAATTATGTCAAGGCAAAATGTCTAAACCCACTCACTTTTCCCAATAGGGGTGTACAAAAGAGATTCCACCGGCAGAATTTCCATGAATGTGCGACTTTCACTTCTGCGAAAGTTTGGAAATCATTTTTGCAGCTGTTACGGAAATTCTGCCTTAAATCAGTATAATAAATATACAGACTGTGGGTTAATGTATAAAACTGCAGCAAAACACTCAGCAGAACTGATCACTGTCAGTTGCCAGTTCTGAGGCTTTTCTTACCCGCAGTTTAATTCATTAATCCACCCCACCAATTGCAGGTCCCAGTAAATTAAAACAAAACAAAAAAAAAGGCAAACCCCAGTCCCTCCCTGGTGTCTAGTGGCACCCCCACTTACCAATCGTGGGTACCATGTAAAAAAAACCTTGATCCCTGGTGTCTAGTGGTCCCCCAGACCTGCTGATTGTGGGTCCTTGTAAAGAAGGAAAAAAAACCTCTGATCCCTACCTGGTGTCTAGTGGTTCCCCCGCACCCACTGATCATGGCCCCTCAAAATGTTTTAATTTCCTGATATCTAGCAGACCTCTCCCTGTGCTGGATCCCCTTAATCCAAGAAAAAACAGCTGGCAGTCCACCGATTCATCCACCTCTATTCCCATTATTCCCTGATGTCTAGTTGACCCCCCCATCCCTAATCCTGTGCCCCCCCATCCCTGATCATGTGTAAAAAACAAAAGATCCCAATTACCTGGTGTCCAATGCAACCTCAACCCAACAGTTAATCTGCCACCACCCAGGCTCACTCCCCACCCCACCTGGTGGGGCACATATAGCCCTCCTCTCTCCTCCATGGCCAGAGACCTACTGAACTGTCAGTAAATGAGTGCCTGCTTGCGCAAACACATGCTCATTCACTGACAGTTCAGTGGGCCACCGTCCATGGAGGAGAGAGAAGGGCTGCGCCGGTGGCCCACTTGGGGGAAGAGTGGAAGGAGTGAGGTGGTGGCAGACAAACTGTTGGGGTGGGGTGGTCCACTAGACACCAGGGAATTGGGATTACCTTTTTTGTTTTTTACAAGGGATTGTGGATGGGGGGCCACTAGACACCAGAGAATACTGGGAATAGAGGGGGACGAGATGGTGGACTGCTGGACCATTTTTTCCTGGATTAAGGGGATCCAGGATAGGGAGGGGGGTCCACTAGACTTCAGGGAATGAAAACATTTTTGTGGGCCATAATCAGTGGGAGGGGGGCCCTATACACCAGACAGAGGGATCAGAGGTTTTTTTCTTCTTTATCGGGACCTGCAATCTGCGGGTGTCGGAGAGTGGGGCACTTTACACCAGGGATTAGGGGTCTGGATAGGAGTGTTTTTTTTATTTCTTTACTGGGACCCACGATTGTTGGGAGAGGGGCGACCACTTGACACAAGGGATGGATCACAGTTTTTTTTTCTTTACTGGGACCTGTGATTGGTGGGTGTAGTGGGCCACTAGATGGGGTGGGCGTGTGTTATGAGTTAGGATGTGAATGTGAAATAATACATTAAACTATTGATGGAATACATTCTGCAGTTTGTATGTATTATTCCACAGTTCACAAAGACGTCTGTGAAACTGGGTGAAAATCCCTAGAAAATCCCAGTTTCGCCAATGGTGAAAGTTCCAAACTTTCCATGAAATTTCTGAAATTTCATGGAAGTTCTGCGAGAGCAGAATTCACAACTTTTGTCCACCCTTATTTCCTACTGTTGCTTTACCCAGAGGGCTGTAGGAAACATCACAATGAAGTACTTATAGTGTATGCTTTGACTTTGTATGACATAAAAATCAACCTGCTCCAAATCCTTGTTGTGCACATTTTTAACTGTTGTGTGCATTCCAAAGTGTTGTGCACCTTCTGAACAGTTGTTCAGCACAGTTCGAAGATCATAATATTTAAAATTCCTTATTCATCTCACACCTAGCTGCTTACTAATCACCCAGTCCCTACATTTTGTGCCTTTTAACTTGTATAGGTCTGTAAATTTAATTTTAGTCATAGAACAGAACAAAGAAATGGCAATGTTTGGTTTACTTCTATGATTCCTTTGTAAAAAAAAACTATACTTTATCTAGGGGTTGAGATGCCAGCTTTGCTCTTGAGGTTCATATCCTGTCATCTCAAACCCTTGATGTAAACACATCCATGTTTGGTATGCTTGCCCATACATTATTCTCTATATTTGGGTATAATGAGTGTGGCCACAAAAAAAAAAAAGTATTACCAGCCTGTGACTGGCAACACAGCTTCTAATGATAGGGAGTTGCAGGGACATGGTGTGCCATATATTGTAGTGATGCGGTAGTGCCACTGTAGCTAGGGTTGAGCAGGAGTTTCTATGTTAAACCTCAAATTTTGTACTGTAATATCTTCACAACTGTTCAATGGATTTGCATGAATGTTTGCTTGCGTGGTCTCAGGGGGTAGATCTCGTGGCACGGCAAGTTGCATTCTGGTTGGATATTTGGATTCTGAGATCCAGATAGTTAAAAGAAAATGCTGTTTTTGACTGGTTTTGTGTCAACACCTTGCACCAAGAGGGTTTGGAATTTTGGTCTGCAGTTTTCAGGGTAGAAAGTGCGTGGGTCAAAGAAGTGCCTTTTGCTTGTTTGGTGAAAAAATATTAGTCCATTCCAAAGTTATTAAATTTTAATGTTCCCATTATTTTCAAAGGGAATTTCACTCTCCTGAATAGCTTCTTGGAACAAAAAAAGAATTTGGTCAAACGAAAAAGGATTCTTTTTTGTTGGGGGTGGGGAGGCAAGCCTTTCTCATGAGGAAAAATTCCTTTTTTGTTCTCCGCCATCTTGTTTCCATTTTGTTTTGGAAAAAATTTGGAAAACTGACAGAAATGAGGTGCTATAAACACCAAAGCATGTATCTTGCTTATCAAAACTCCGTTAGGTGGATTCTGCAGTTCTCTGGTTGAAAAATTACCCTGGAATGTTTTTTTTTTTCTACATTTTAAATCATTTGTCATCACTCGCTAAGATCTTTTTTTGTCAATCCTTTTTCATTCAAATGAAAAAGGATTCTTAGTCATGAAAAATGATTTTTTTCCATGCCAACACCATAGTTTTTCTGCTTTTCCCAGGTGTGCAGTTGCACCGCCACTCTCTGATTTTAGGTTTTTGTGTCTCTTCTTTTCATTCTTTTTATATATATTATTCTCTGGTGTGCAGCAGAACCTCCCCACTCTTTGAATGCCATCCCTGTAATATGCTGTTTTTTTTGCTTGGTGTCTAGTGGCACTCCCCACACTCTGTGCCACCTCATCCCATAAATGTATGTTATCCCTGGTGTCTAGTGACACCCCACACCCTCTGATAGTCATCCCCCATGTGCTGTTGTCTACTGGCACCCCCACTGTGCCAAACCTGAAAAGTAGAAAACTGTCCTTCAATGTCTTTTTTTAAATCTGTGAAAAAAAAGTCACTTGGTGATGCAACCCTCCCCCCAACCTCCCACTAAGCACCCACCACCCCACACCCCTCTAGATCCTCCTCACACAACCTTTATCACTGAAGACACATCTTGCTGCTGGAACTAGTGATGCTATATGAAAAATAAGGTAAGAGCAATCCAAAATCACAATGTTATACATGAAGTGCAGTTACCTTATTTCACTTAGAGCAGTTGCCAGTTCCAGCAGTAAGATGTGTCTTCTACCAGAAAGTGGATCTTCACAGTGGGATATCTGCAGGTGAGTGATGGTCTGTGATGAGGGGATCTGGGGTGGTGCTGGATGGTGGTGCTCAATGGGAGGTTGGGTTGGGGGGGCAGGTCAAATCATGATGGACCTCTCTTTTTAATGCAGATTGAAAAAAAATAAGAGCAAAACCCAAGGATGGAGTGCTTTCTTTTCCTCAGGGTATCAGGAAAATCAGAGGGTGGGGGAAGTGCTACTAGACACCAGAGCAACCAAAACTATGAGGGGAACTGCCATCAGAGGATGGGGGTGTCCCTAGACACCACTGATGTACTCTTGTTTAGTCTGTTTCTCTTTTTTGCTGACCTCACAACCTAGTAGTGTTTCCTCTGCAGACTGGGTATGTTCAATGGCTGGAGCTGGCTGAGAACAAGTGAAAAAAAAATTATTTTCTAAGAGCATGTTCTTCAATAATGACAGTAGGACTGTGCTTGAGTTTTCAGTATAAATTCATATTTATTCTCACTATCACAAATTCAAAGTATCATTTTAGTCAATCTTATATTTTAAGTACATTCATTTAAATTAATAAACATAGAAACAGAAAATGTGATGGCAGAAAGAGACCATCAGTCCATCTAGTCTGCCCAAGAGTTTCCAAGCCCTCTCTTAGGTCCAGGGGCCCAACTCCTCTTCTGAGTTCTGCCCTTCTCAGATCCTGCTGCTCCCCATTTAGCCCTTGCTCTGTCCCACCATTCTTTGAAAGCTGACACAGTCTTTGCATTTACCACTTCTGCCAGCAAGTCATTTCAGGGTTCCACCACTCGTTGTGTGAAAAAAATTCTTTCTTAGATATTTTCTGACGCTCCCATCCCTTAGCTTCCATTTATGCTCCTTTGTGGTACAACTGGAGGGCCTTTAGAATAGTTCTATGCATGACACCTAATTAATGACTTTTAAGAACTTGAAAGTCTTAATTATATCCCCTCTCTTCTCTCTTCTGGTTTCTAATGAGAATAAGTTTGGTTCTTTCAGGCATTCCTTATACGAGAGAACTTGGAGGCACTGTATCATCTTGGTCACCCTTCTTGGTATAGTCTCCAGCCTATCCCTATCCCTATCCCTATCCTTTTTCAGGTGTGGATTCCAAAACTGGATGCAGTGCTCCAGGTTGGACCTTACCAGGGACCTATACAGTGGGAGGATCACCTCCCTTCTCCTGCTGTCGAATCCTCTCCCTGTGCAACCCAGCATTCTATTTGCCTTGCTGTAAGCTTTGTTGTGTGGGCTAAATTGTTTCAGTGTGTTGCATATGCTGATCCCTAGGTCTTTTTCTTCCTGAAATGTGCTTAGCTTGACCTGAATGAGCCAGTAATCCATTCTAGGGTTCCCCTTACACATATGCAACATCTTGTACTTTTTTGCATTGAACTTCAGCTGCCAGACATTGGACCATCTTTCTAGCTTTAGGAAGTCATCTTGAAGTTCCCTTATTGCTTCCATGCTGTTTAGCCTACCGCCCAGCTTAGTATCATCTGTGAAGAGTTCCAGCTTACTCTAAATGACTAGGCCATTGTTGCAGATAAACATATTAAACAGGACCAGTCCCAGGACTGAGCCCTGGAACATACCACTAGTGACTCTAGCTGCACAAGATCTCACCCTGTTGACCACCACTCTCTGACTTCTATCCCTCAGCCAATTTCTCATGCACCTAACTACACTTTCAGCAATGCCTAAGTCTTCCAATGTTTTTATCAGGTGATTGTGTGGTACTGAGTTGAAAACCTTGTTGAAATAGAAGTATAAGAGGTCTACTGGGTGTCCCTTATCTAATTCCCTGGTCACCCAGTCAAAAAATATAAGGTTCATCTGGCACAATCTACCCACCACAAATCCATGCTGTCTGTCTTCTTGGAGGTTGTGCTTCTCTAGGTAATCCACTATATCCTGTTCAATTAAGATTTCCATTAATTTCCCCACGGCAGACATGAGGCTGACTGGCCTGTAGTTGCCAGCCTTCCCCTACTCCCTCCCTTGTGGGGAGGTACCACTTCTGTGTTTCTCCAGTCCCTTGGCACTACTTATTTCAGAAGTGATTGACTGAACAAAAGTGTCAATGGGTCTGCTAGTACCTTAGCAAGTTCCTTGAGCACCCTAGGGTGCAGCCCATCAGGCCCTGGTGCTTTGTCAGTCCTTAAGTGCATTAGTGCCTTCTTCAGTCTGTCCATAGTAATCTTCAGAGTCTCAGTCCATGAGTACCCATTATCAGTTGTTTTTATTCCCCTTTCTGGCAATGGTCCATTGTGCTCCTTGGTGAACACTGAGCTAATGAAGTTGTTAAGGACAGTGGCTTTTTGTCTGTCATCCTCAATGATCCTGTCCCCCATGGTGAGTTCAACTATCCACCTCCTTTCTTTCTTTTCACCTGGATGTGTTGAAAAAATTGTTTGTTGCCAGATTTGATACCAGTAGCAATCTGAAATTCAGTCGATGCCTTTGACAGACTTACAGCCTTTTTGGCCTCCTTACTTTTCTGATTGTAGATATCCCAGTCTCCATCTTTTTGGTTCCTTTTATATTTGTGGTAAGCTTCTTTTTTGGCTCTAATTGCTGCTTTGTGAACCATATAGATCTTCTGTGCTTTTTTTTTCTTTTAGACAATGTTTTGATGCAATGTTTCGTGGCCTCTAGTATGGCTTCTTTAATCAACCCTCAGATATACTCTACCTCCAAGTTGTCATGAATCCTTGTCAAGTGGTCTTGGACCATCGTTCTCATTTTTCTAAAGTCATCTTCTTTAAAACTCAGGATATCTGCCCAGGACTGAGATTTTACAATGCTTGATGGCAATGTGAACCAAACAGAGCTGTGGTCGCTGTGTGCCAGTAGTTTCCCAACATCAACATTTTCAACTACTTTGGAATTAATGAGAACCAACTAGCTGGATGAGAAGACAGTCCTGTAAGGCATCTACCACCATCTGACTTCTTGATGATCTCACAACTAGGTTACCCCAGTCGATGTCTGGCATGTTTAGATCTCCAAGCACCACAGTTTCCCATTTTTGTGTTGCGCCTATGATTTCCTCTATGAGTTCCACATCCTTCTCCTCAGACTGTCCTGAAGGTCTGTAAATCACCCTGATACATATATTTTTCCCAATGCTGAGCTGAGCTGGACCCATAGTGATTCTACTACCTCCTTTAAAATAAATTTTGAATTGTGCAAGTGTTAATGGAAGTTTTCCTAATTGAAGTCTTTGGTTCAGTGAACGTAAGCCCCTTTAACTGCCTTTTTTAAGTAGTAGGTCAAAGACTTGATTTGCATGCTATAGCAATTATAATAATAATACATTTTATTTATAAAGCGCCTTATCCATAACCAAGGCATCTAACAATTTTAAAAACAACTCAAACATCAATACAATTAACATCAAAATAGCAGTATACCATTCATCAATAAGGAAGATCAGTCACTGAATGCCTGGTGCCACAAAAACATTTTTAGAGCTTGCTTGAATCCCTCCACAGTTGTGCAGTCCCATAATCGATGGGGTAGAGAATTCCAAAGGGTAGGGGCTACATATATAAATGCTCTTGCCCCGGATGATTTCAAACACACCCTTGGAATCTCTAACAACCCCTCATCAGCCGAGCAGAGTGATCATCCAGGGCAGCAAGGAACCAGGAGCTCTTTCAGGTAATCCAGGCCCAGTCCATGTAGGGCTTTAACAGTCAGCAAACTGACTTTGAAGGTGATCCACCACTGTACTGGCAGCCAGTACAGTTCACGCAGCACTGGCGAAATATGATAGGACCGAACAGATCCTATCAAAAGCCAGGCTGCCGTGTTCTGCACCAGCTGCAGGTGGTGTATTTCCACCCCAGGAAGCCCTAGGTAGAGGGAGTTGAAATAATCTAAGTGTGAGGACACAAAGGTGTGTACCAAAGTAGGAAGGTCACCAGATGGAACCAGATGCTTAATCCTGGCAATATTCCTGAGATGATAAAAGGAAGTTTTGATGACAGCCGACACCTGCGAATGCAGGGTCACCCCTTCATCAAAAATTACCCCCAGGTTATGCACCCGTTGAGAGGTCAGGAGTGAAACACCACCGAGAAAAAGTCCCGAGGGCGAACCAACCTCAAGCCCCCCATCTGGCGACCTGGTCCACAACCAGCACCTCAGTTTTTTTTTAGTTCAACTTCAGCCAGCTGGAATCCATCCACTCCTGGATTTCTTTCAAACAGTTATTAAAGACTGAGGGAGCTCCATCCTGGTCGGGTGCAAAAGAAAGGTAGAACTGGGTGTCATCGGCAAAGCAATGAAACCTCAGCCCATACCTTCTTACAATGTCTCCAAAGGGTGGCATGTACACCGCGAACAACATGGGTGACAGCACTGAACCCTGAGGAACCCCACACAACAGAAAGATAGGGCCTGAGGAATAGACCCCAGACACCACTCTCTGTGTTCTACCCATGAGGAACGATGTAAACCACTTGAGGACTGTTCCGGACAGTCCACAGATGTGCCTCAGGTGACCAAGGAACACCCTGTGGTCCACGGTGTCAAATGCTGATGAGAGATCCAGAAGAACCAAGATGGAATGGCTCTTTGGATCGCTAGCCATCAGGAGATCATTGAGCACCTGAACCAGCGCTGTCTCAGTATTATGTCTCTTTTGAAAACCGGACTGGAGTGGTTCATAGATGTCATGGATGGTCAAATGGTCCTCCAGTTGTGCTGCCACTACTTTCTCAATCATCTTCCCTTAAAAGGGAAGGTTAGAGATAGATCTGTAGTTTGCATGGCAGTCTGGGTCCAAGGTAGCTTTCTTCAGGAGTGGTGTCACCATCGCCTCTTTCAGGGACCTAGGAAACTCTTCAGATTCCAAGGAGCACCAAACTATCCATGCATGGACTGGACCGATGACATCAGTACAACCCAAAATTAGGGAAGCTGGTCCAGGGTCCAAACTACAGCACGTAGGGTGCACACCCTGGATGATCCGCACCACATCCATGAACTTCAGTCGACTGAAGGTACTCCAAGAAAGCTGAGTTGCAGTGACCTCGTACTGATCAAAAGCAATGCCCATAGAGTGTGCCAGCTGGAGTGCCACCCTGATGTCAGCCACTTTATTAGCAAAGAATTGATCAAGTCCGTCACACTCTAATTGCTAAAAGGCTTTCCGAACATGTAGACAAGCTTGGTTGCACAGTCTGCCCACAGTTCAGAAAAGTAGAGCTGGTCGATTCTGAGCAGCCACAATCTCCCCAGACAGGAATTCTGCCTTCTTATGGGTGATTGCAGATTGATAGGCTTGATAATGGTCCAATAATCTAAGGCGGTCGGCATCAAGGGCGGACTCCCACCAGCAATACTCTAACCTTTGATCTAGTCTCCGCATCTCCCTCAAAGTCCCATCAAACCAAGGGGATCAAGGGAGAAGGGAGAGAGGACAAACATGGACTGGAGCAATGGAATCCAGAACTGCCGAGATGGCATTAGGACCTAGACAGATGCGCTATCCCTTTAATCATGTTACATTTTCATAGGTACTGAAACAAAAGCAGATAGCCTTACATAAACATGTATTTGTGACTGATTTTGTTAACAGAGTAGAGCTCGACGAGACGCAAGTCCCTTTTTCAGGCGCAATCCAGGATTAATTATATACAATACAGCCCCTGAGTTTCTATACCTTAGGTTACTGAGTTTCCATTATGGTTTTGCCTTTAATCCAACTGCCATGCCCTTGACCACTCCTCAAGTTCCAAGGTCCTACTCATTCTCTCCACCCCCTCTAGAGCATGACCCCTGTTGAAGATTTTGATGTCATCTGCAAAGAGGCATACCTTCCCTTTCAGTTATTCTGTAATGTTACCTCCCACAGGCAAATAAGGACAGAATTATACTATTTCAAAAAGTAAGGACATTTATTGCAAAAAACTTAATGCACTAGTTAGAGTGAAAGCAACAAAAGTAGGGAAACATGGTGTTAGGGTTTCCATCTCTAAAACCTCTCCCCATCCTGCAGGTAGCAACAGGAAAAACCATTACGGTTTCACCTCTCTTGTCTTTTTACAAATCAGGCATGGGGTGTGCCTTGGGATTGTCAATACTAATATGCTGTATTCCATTCATATTAAACACAAGGTGTTTCATCTGTTACCCATTGGGAAACTTTTGCAAGTGATTATGGCATTTATAGTTGGGATGGCCTTCATTTGAGCAGGAGGGGATCAACATTGCTGTGGGGAAAGTTTAAGAAAATAATTTCAAGTACTTTAAAAAAAGGCAAGAAGGGGGATATA
Organism: Neoceratodus forsteri; assembly: GCA_016271365.2. Classification (NCBI taxonomy): domain Eukaryota; kingdom Metazoa; phylum Chordata; order Ceratodontiformes; family Ceratodontidae; genus Neoceratodus; species Neoceratodus forsteri. The sequence goes on from CM057452.1 coordinate 947,936,489, forward strand.
GGAACCAACTTAGTTTCTTAAAATAAGTCTTTAGTTTACCCATGAGTGTAACTTCTTTATTAGCCAATATAAGAATCTTAAATCAAATTAAAAAGATTGAACTAGTAGAAGCATACATAATTGAGCATAATATAGATATAGCATGTATAAATGAAATGTGGTGGGATGACATGGATGAACGGACTAGCAGGATACAAATTATTTTACGAAAATGGAGAGGACAGGAAAGGGGGTGTCGTTTGTTGCTATATCAAAAATAATATTAATTATCATCAATTAAATATACCAGAAAACTCCATAGCACAAACAGAATCATTATGGCTCCAATTCCAATTCTTAAACAAACCCAAGATTATCTTAGGAATTTGTTACAGGCCCTCATCTAGCAGCCCTGAGTACAATAATTCACTAATATAGGAAATTGGTACTGCATCAAGTCTGGGTGATACTATAATACTATGTAACTTTAATGCACCTGGTATAAATTGGAACCTAATGAAGGGAACAACTAAATTTGAAAATTACTTCATTGATATCACCACCTCAAATGGACTCAAACAAATATAAAAGAGCCCACCAGAGGCCTAAACATTCTCAATCTTGTGTTTACCAATATAGAAAATAAAATACATTTATTTATTAAAAGTTCATTGGGAGGCCAGCCAGGTGACGCTGAGGGTTAAGGCACTGGATGCCACACCTTGTGCCACACTGGAGACCTGGGTTCGGGAACAAGCCTGGGTTGTCTGGTGTCGGCGGGGGGGGGAGGCTGTAAGATGGATTGAGCAGCTGCCGAGCAGCTCTCCAGATCTGTTGGAATGCAGTCATGACCACTGAAGGCTGCCCCCGGGTGGAAGTCTGAGGGTAGTGCAGATGGGAATGGCTAGAATAGGGAAGGTACTGTGGATCACTGTGTGTGCATACCCCCACATGCACTCAAGCAACCACGGCAAGGGTTGGGGTGAAAAGTGGAACACTGGAGCTAGAAGGCTCCATTATGGCCCATAGCTCTTGTGCTGGTCCCCTGGAGTCTAGAGGTTGGTCTTTGGGGGGGAAGGAGAGTTGACACCCTTCACCCTCGGTCCTGCCTCAGGGGAGCAACCCATGGGGGATTTACCAGGTGGGTCGGGTGCAGGAGTTGGGGACCGGAAAATGAGCCTATCACAGGGAGGGGACAGAGCTGCCTGCCAGCCCCACCAGAAGGGGAGAAAAAAAAAAACCTTGATTAAAAAAAAAATAAAAAAGAAAGTCCATTGGGAAATAGTGACCATAGCATGGTTACGTTTATCCTAACAAATGTAATTCTAGCTTCAATAGTGGTATTCATTTTAGGGCTTATAATCATGTTGACTGGAACAATATAAAAGAGAAGTCGCATTGATAGAAATCTAAATGCAGACAATTGTTCGAGACTCATCCAACAAACTTTTAAGTCTAGAATCAATATAAAATAAAAAAGGCAAGGTTCCATTATGGTTAAATAAACAAATCAAAAGACAGATAAGAAGTAAAAACAAAACAAATCAGGGAGACAAAGTAAATCCATCAAAGACACATGATTGTACATACAAACAGGAACAAAAAAGGCTCAAACAACTCATTAGAAAGGAGAGGCAAAAGCTTGAATTCTTGTATGCTTATGTAAATAATACTAAGAATACATTAAAAACTGTTGGCCCAGCCAGCACACCAGCACAGCGGTTGGATTTCCACTTGCAACGCCAGCGATCCGGGTTCAGGAACGGACCCGGGTCGCCGGAGGGCCAGCTGGGGGGAGAAGGATAGATCATCCTATGGACTGCTCTCCATCTCCTGGGGGAGGGTGGGGAAGTGTCTGGCACGAGATGGAACCCTGGCAGAGGCCGGGGGTCTCACAGCTACTGGCACTCGCACCTAATGGAGGTGGGGCAGACGCTGGGGATCATTGCATGTCCCCGCCTCCCAGAAGAAAAAACAAGAAAAATGGAGGGGAGAGCCTCCGTCTACATGAAGCCCTCCCTGGGGTTTAATTAGCCACTGCCGCCGCATTCCCAACCAGATACTGTTCCCACGGTACCAGAATTAGGGGGGAACTGGTGCCATGGCCCTGCCCTCCAGGGGGTAAGCCAGGGGTAACCGGGAGTATGCGTGCAATAGGCAGTTGGTGGACGCTCCAGAGGCCATGACCAGGGCAGAGATTGACGGGGGAACTCCCGAGGAAAAAAGAAGACAAAAAAAAAAAACTGTTGGCCCCTTATCATGTAGTGGAATTACCACATCACATGATTTTGAAATAGCAAAACATTTTAACACATATTTCTGTTCAATATTCAACAATAACATGTAAAATCATGTAAATGTAGGGGTGATGGGAAGGTCTAAACCTTTTTTTTACAATATCTAATATATTTTAGGTGTATTAAACAACATAACACCTACTACTTCACCAGGACCAGATGATATACACCGAGAATGTTAAAAGGTTTATCTGAATTCCTTGCTTTCCCACTGATGATCATGTTTAACAAGTCACTTAACTCAGGGGTAGTACCAACTGATTGGAGAAGTGTAATGGCGGTCCCAATTTACAACAAACTCTGGCCAGAGCCAATAGGGCTGCAGATAAGGAATTTGTTGTAAAAATACTAAACACTATGTATGTTAAGAGCCTATTTAGCAAAATGTATTGTAGGCTCCTAAATGTGTTGTCCGTTATATCTATAGCCTTGGTATGACCTTGTCTCATGAAGAAGGGCAGAGCAAAAGTTCAAATCCTGCCCAAAAGGTGATTTCACGCAGGGACTGCGAAATCAAATTTCAGTATCCAAAGACACATTTTGTTCAGCAATTTAAAAATGAAAGCTATCACACTAATGAGGTGCTGTAACGATACGGCTATATTGTGAATTTGGGGGAAAATATTAAAAATTGCAAGTTACGAGCCTGTGTTTGCAAAATTCAGCATCTAGGTCAGTTACTTTATATTTTCTTTATTGTTTTCATTAACTGTGTATTATTAATTAATAGCATTGACTGCAATAGCCTACATATAGTTTTGATACAATAGAATCTGTAATATGGACAGCCCTCAATAAGTCATACCAAAAGTGAGATTATTCATCGGATCTCGATGTACCACCTCCAAACAATGTAGTGTGTAATTTTGCTGGAGGTAAACTACTTGTAATTTTCTTCAAATTTTACAAATAAAGTTTTCAAAAATGGGTAACAAAAATCCCTGCATTCTGATTGGCTAAGACATGTGTGATTGGACAGTATAACCAGACTGAGGGGAACAAGTCCTGTCAACCAGAATGAATGAATAACATGAAGATATCCTTGTGCCAGGTTTTAGAATGTCCTCAGTTTAAAGTGCCAGTCATTTGTTTTGTTACCAATACCACTTACCACCCTCTCCCACCTCATCCTTTCCTCTGTCAGTTGCTCCAAACATTAGCCAGCACAGAGATAGAGGTAATAAAAACCCATAAAATACTTTAATCTATTTGTTCGGATGGGCCCATCTTAAAAAAATAAACAATAAAAAATTCATGCTTAGTTAGTTTTTACTTGGCAGTTGTGTCACCTGCCCATTTTCTTAGCCATTCCCTGTCCATTCCCTGAGATGCTCACCACCCAGGAGTCATATCACTGGGCAATGCTTTTTTGTTCTTAAAGGTCACTTCTGCTCACATTTATCTGCAGTGGGGTGAATTGTGGCAACAGCTTCTGTCCCACTACCAAGTAGGGTTTACGTTGTGTGAATGACCTACACTCCAGACAAAAATATTTTTTTTCTGTTCCCCTAGGCCACTGCTTAAGGCAAGACTGCTTGCCAGTTTTATTTCCCCTGGTTATCAAATGTAGGAGCACCACTGCTTGACATTTATTGTGAGCCCAAGTTTTGAAGAGCCATACTCCTCTCCCCTAAAGAAGATGGACAGATGTGCTCAGTCCCAGACTGTATTTGGTGAACAATAATGTATTTTGATATGTACAGTTCTTTACAACATTTTCATGAAGCAGAGTTTAATTTTTCATTTTACACCAGAAACTTTGTTCCTGCTGTGAACTCCCTGCCCCATACCACTGGTTCTCTTACTATGTTTAAAAAAATACATCCTTAGAGAGCATAATATTATCTGACACTAAAAGGCTAAAATGAAACTAGAATTTGCAAATTAAAAACTAAATAATACTTAAAGCTGCAGTGCAAGGAAACTGGGCAACACATTTGACCCTACCATGTTCACTATACAATATTCCTGACATTTTCCAGTTTTATTTGGTGATAAAATTGTATATTACCTACAATATTTGAGTACTGTACAAATGTTTCAGTTCAGTTTTCCTTAAGGTTCAGTTTTCCTCAAGGAAAAGAGATGGCTTTCCTGAAATCATGTTAGGAGTAGATCAAAGACAGAAACTAAGAGCAACAAAAAGGGTGGGAGTCTACAGCATATGCAACATTGGGCTTATATACAACACTTTTAACTGGAAGCAACCAGCAGCTTACCTTTATGAAAACAATTTAAAATAATCAAGGTACAAGTATTGGTAAGCAACAGACATGAGTGCATACAAAAGAACTTGCAACTGGTTGCTAGATGCATTTTTAGTAAATGTTTTGCTTTTCTGATTTTGACCAGAGAATGCAGAGAGAGTCATGATAATAAGACAAAGAGACAATTACCATGGCTTTGGAGGTTATCTGAAGGCAGCGGGTAAGTGGAAAAGTGTGTAATTGCACTGTCAAACAGCTAAATAGTACTCCCCTAGCTTACTGCCACTTGAAAATGAAATTCTTTCTCTAGCATGGTTATGCCTGAAATGCAGGCATCAAAATGGAGGCAGCTGAGGTCCCCACCACAGCCCCAGGCTGCATATCTACCTTTTACAGACAATTGAGTTGAGATAGGCAGAGTAGGAGCCCGAGATACACACAGTTGTTACAAAAACATCTACAGTTGCCTGCAAACAACTAGAAATGATAATGCCACTCCCAGAATACAGGTTACTCAGTTGGAATGTACTAATTTTCTCTTTAAACCTAAACAGAGTTTGCTTAGTTTTGTGGCTTTGAATGAAGGTGGTCTGTGCTAAATGAAATGTTTTAAGCAATTATTAGATTTTAGTATTTGGGGCACAAGATCCCATTTTAGAAATGGGAAGCTCTTTCATGTAAAGTCAAAAAAGCAATCTAAGGTATTTAAATGACAACTACAGCTAGCTACTCCCATTTCTTCAGATGAGGAGAGCTAAGATCTTACCCTGCTAGGCTGCGGAGAGCTGAGAGCTCATGGTGTCAGGCTGAGAAAAGCCAAGAGCTCATGGTGCCAGAATGAGGAGAGAAAAGGGGCCCCTTGAGTCCTGATGAGCAAAGCTAAGAAGGGCCATGAGCCCTAGATGCGAGACTGAGGAACATGACCTCTCATGCTTAACTAAGCAGAACTGCAAAGAGTTTGTCTGTAGAACTGAAAGAAAAGCCAAAAGAGACAGTGGACATGCTGAGAAGTGTCCTACCTGCAGGATGAGAAGAGTTCTTGTGCCAGATTTCAGAAAGCCAAGAGCCAATGGTGCCAGAAGAAGGCCACTTGGACCAGGCTGTGATGTTCCCACAGTTGTCAAGTGGGAGTTCCTCTTGTGCTGCCAAGCAGAGGAGAGCACCTCCGATGTTCCACTGGTGCTGGGCTGAGTACAGCTGAGATTTTTTGACAAGAGGGAGTGTCGTGCCCCTGGTTTCAAGGTGAGAGGAGAGGATAAGGGACCGAGGGTGAGAGCCACTTCTGACAGACTGAGGCAAGCCAGAAGCCCATCTCTCTCTAGATTGAGACAAGTCTGACCATTTTATTCAGAGGAAATAAAAAGCTTTGTGTGTGTTGGTGTGTGTGTGCATGGATCACATTTGTTTGGTTTACAGCATGTACCGGGATAAGATTTCACTTCAGTACATGAAAATGACCGGCTACTCAGATCCAAACTGCTTAATGTGCTAGATTTTCTGATCACTGTGTGGTAATTTGTGCATGTATCAGGGAAATGCAGAATTTGTATGTGGGTGGCTGACCTTGATGTATTAGTAGATACACTACAGTCCAAGTGCCAAAACCTCTTATCAAGGTGTTTAAAATTAAGTTTGACCGCCATCCAAACATAAAGAATGACAGCACCCTGCCAAAGCCGTAATTAATTTCTATAATCATTTCTGGCATTTGTTAGAAGACTAACTGTGTTTTAGATGAACCTCAAAGCCATTGGGCAATCCAGACACAACTGCATCTCTGAAATTAAACGCTTTCAGAGTAGGTTTTCCTATATGCATTCATTAGTTTTAAAAGACAGATACCACAAAACATATATGCCACTTGCACTTACTTAATTACAAGCCATTAGCATCAAATAATCCAAATTTATACCAAACCATTTTCCTAAGCACTGATTATGTTAGTTTTTTTAATTAATTTTTGGTTTTACAAATGTAAATCTTGTTTTTTTGTAAACGCACCTCATGATCCAAATAAAGATAGCAACTCCTTTTATTGGTAGACTTTGTCACTCTGCACAGGGACCAACACCACTAACATACATCTGAAACATACCTCACAAGAGTCCCACACATTTAGAAGGGTCATCATTTTACTCCCAAATGATACCCTGCATCTGTCTCGCCTTAAAATTGTCTGTCCTCACAGAAAAGGTGCTAAGAGACTTTAGAATACAAAGTCATAGTACTGTTAGATGATAAGGCAAAATAAACTTTGCACAACAAAATGACTGGACTCTCATTCTTTTGGGGCTTAAAGCTCCATGTTTGATGAAGTGGTGCACTTTAAGGAGGCTAGTTTCACACACTTTCCCATGTTTTGAAGGTTTGTTTCCAACAATTGAATGACAAAAGGTTCAGAAATATAATCTGTCATATTAAACTTTATGCCATTCAGGGGATGCTCTAGAACTAATAAGTGGTGGTGGAGGGGGGGTGACTAAGTTCCTTAAAAACATCATTATTTGTTCACAACAACAGGACAAGCTTGTTGCTAAAAATTGCAGCAAAATAAATCTTGAGAAGTCAAATAACCATCAGCTCGTGTCCTGCTTTTATAAGAACACTGCTAAAGAAAAAACTGCCTGTATCAAGTCTGAAATGGGGGGTCCTAGTACACAGACCCTAGGAAAAGAGTTACGGTACTAAGGGGAAATGAGTTTCCCTAATAACAACCTGTGCAGACAGAAGCACAGAAGGTAGGAATCTTGTTGGGAATGGTGCAATGCAATGGATGTGGAGCAGCAGTCTTCCGAAGGGCATTCTGAGAACTGCAGTGCTGCCCCATCTGCAGGCATCTTTCTGTGTTGAGGGAAGAGATTGCTAGCCTCCAGACTGAGTTAGCTAGGTTGCAGGGGATCTCCTCCCCCACTCAGGGGCCACTAAGTCTACACCCACTACCTGAAAGGAGGACCAGCAAAAGCAGTGTGTTGACTTCAGTGGGCTCAGGGAGGATGAGACGGGTGGATCAAAAGCACATCCCCCACCCAGTGCAACTAAGAAACTCCTGCACAGTTTTGTAGGAGTGGGAGGATCCCACTGGGACACCCAAAGTTGTGACCTTGGTGGATGAGCAGGTTTGACAGACGAGTTCCCTACAGGTGGGTAGAAGAGGACTCCAAAGGAAGAAGAAGCTTCTCCTAGTAGGAAATCCCATAGTCCAGAGAGTGGAACTGGGGACAGGAACAGTGGAGGAAAGGGAGGTAAAGTGTCTACCAGGAAGCACAGCTCAGTGGGATAAGGAGAGGATTCAGAGAATTGCTAAAGCAGTAGCAAGGCTTAGGAAGCTTAATGTCATTGTCCATCTGGGGACAAATGACATGGCTGGAGACAAGGCAGTGATAGCAAGGGTGCAGGAGGAGTTCAGAAAGTTTGGGAGGGGCCTTGTACTAGTAGCAAGCTACACAACCTTCTCGGGGTGCTGCCTGTCCATGGCAAGGGGGAGGCTAGGAACCTACCCACCAAGGACTTCAGCACTTGGTGCAGAGAAAAAGGGTTTGGTTTCATTGGGAACTGGGGGCCCACTTGGAGGAATGAGACCTTGGACAAGGGGGATGGCTTAACACCTGTCCAGTAAGGGGACCACTGTCCTCAGTAAACACTTTAAATACTTCATTGGGAAGCATTTAAACTAGTAAGGGGGTGGCAGAAGGATGCAGGGGGAACCAACCTGCCAACCCCCACTGGCTGGCAAAGTCAACATGGAGGACCATAACATTATGGTATCATCAGAGGAAACAAATCCCATGGAAGGGGGAACAACGGAGGACAGGAGGAAGGGGGTTGAAAACAGGAATTACAAACAGAGGAGGCAAAAAGACAGTGGGGGATGATAAAAGAACAAAGGTTAGGGCGTGGAAGGCCATGTATACCAATGCCCACAACCTAGGGAATAAAATCCCAGATCTGGTGGCCTTGATGACTGAGGCTGACCTGGACATTGTAGCTATTAATAAAATGTGTTATATTGGAAATAACAACTGGTATGTAGCTGTACCAGGTTATACTCTGTTTAGGAGAGATTGGGGGGTAAAAAGGGGGGAGGCTCTTTACGTCAGGGAGGGTATTACAGTGACTGAGGTACAGGGAATGCAGGGAGGAGCAGAGGTACTTTGGGTCACCCTTGAGATGGGCAACAGCACTACCATTCACACAGGTGTGATATACAGACCTCCAGCACAGGGGCAGGAGGTGGACAGGGTTCTACTGGAATCTATCCACACAATGGCAGCTAAAGGAGAGGTGCTACTTTTAGGTGATTTCAATCTGCCAAATGTAGATTAGAGCATCCCATTTACTGCCTCAGTCAGGAGCAGGGACATCTTGTACTCTATACAAGGGGCAGGCCTCAGCCAGCTAGTGCTAGAGCCAACCAGGGAGGGTGCAATTTTAGACCTGGTACTCACCAATGGGAACAGAATTGATGAAGTCAGAGTGGGCGAACACCTGGGATCTAGTGATCATCGCACAGTGTGGTTTAAGATGAGTACAGTGGCAAAGTCAAGTCACACAAAGGTAAGGGTCCTGGATTTCAGGACAGTGGACTTTACTAAAATGGAGATATGTCAGAAGCATGCCATGGCAGGGATGGACAAGATGGTAGGAGTGGAGGAGCAGTGGTCCCTTCTGAAATGAGCCATAGTGGAGGTGACAAACTTTTGCATTAGGCAAGCAAACAAGGACAAGAGAAAGAGAAAGCCACTATGGTTCTCAAAGGTAGCGGCTGGGAAGGTAAGGGCAATCAAGATGGCTTTCAGGAACTACAAAGAAACACAGCGAGAGGAGGACTGGGTAGTGTATCTGGATAAACAGAGGGAGGCAGGGAAAGTAGTCAGGAATGCAAAGGCACAAACAGAGTTAACAATAGCACAGGAGGTAAAGAAAGAAGATGACTTTTTATAGGTTCATTAGTGAAAGGAGAAAAAACAGGGGTGGGATAGTAAGGTGTAAAGGGGAAGAAGGCGAGTGTGTGGAAAGAACCTGGAAAAAGCATCAATATTGAACAAATATATTTGTTCTGTGTTCTCAGAAGAAGGTGAGGGACCACAGTTAGGCAACATGAACAAATATGGGTGGGAGATGGACACCAGTCCATTTATAGAAGAGAGAGTCCTAAAAACACTCACAAAATTAAAAGTGGACAAGGCAATGGGACTGGATGGGACACATCCTAGAATGTTAAGGGAACTATGGGAGGTCCTGGCATCACTACTGGCAGTACTGTTCAATGAGTCACTCGATACGGGAGTGGTCCAGGGGACTGGAGGAGGGAAGATGTAGTTCCTCTTCACAAAAGTGGCAGTAGGGAGGAGCCTGGAAACTATAGACCAGTCAGCCTCACCTCACTAGTGGGGAAGATTATAGAATCACTACTTAAAAGATTGTGGAACATCTTGAAAACAGTGGAGCACAGGATCCAAGACAGCATGGATTCACAGTAGGAAGGTCATGTCAAACAAGTCTCATTTATTTCTTTGACTTGGTGACTTGGTGGATCGGTGGGAGGAGTGGATGTGGCCTATCTGGATTTCAGTAAAGTCCTCGATACTGTTACACACAGAAGACTTGTGTGAACAAGCTGCACAACCTGGGAGTGGTTCACAAGGTGGTAAACTGGGATGGGAACTGGTTGCGTGATAGAAGTCAGAGGGTCGTGGTAAATGGAGCTCAATCTGAGGAAAGGAGGGTAACCTGCAGGGTGCCACAAGGATCGGTCTGGGCTTGGTCCTGTTTAATGTCTTCATAAGTGACATTGTGGAGGGACTGGAGAGCAAAGTGTACCTCTTTGTGGATGACACTAAGATCTGCAGCAGGGTGGGCACTCCAGGAGGGGGTGGAAAAAATTTGGAGACATCCAAGTAAACTGGAAAAGTGATCCAAAGTGTGGTAGCTGAGATTTTATCCAAGAAAGTACAAAATCATGCATTTGGGGCACAGGAAACTAGGGGAGGATTACATGATGGGGGGGGGGGACTGATGGTCACTAATCAGGAAAGGGATTTGGGAGTAAACATATCTGATGACCTAAAGGTGGCCAAACAATGTGCCAAGACTGTGGGGGAGAGCCAGTGGGATGCTGGGATGCATAAGAAGAGGTATAACCAGCAGAACAAAGGAGGTGGTGATGCCACTGTACAGATCATTGGTGAGGCCTCATTTAGAATACAGTATCCAGTTCTGGAGGCCACAGCTCCATAAGGATATAGAGAGGGTACAGGCAGTTAAAAAAAGGGCAACAAAGATGGTGTAGGGTCTGCACCAAAAGTCATATGAGGAGAGACTGTGAGACCTCAATATGTATACCCTGGAGGAGAGAAGAGACAGGGGAGATATGATAGAAACCTTTAGATGTCTAAAAGGCATAAATAGGGTACTGAAGGGCAGCATCTTTCAGAAACGGAGATGTCCAGGAACGAGGGGGCATGATATGAGGTTGGAAGGGGGTAGACTAAGGGGTAGTGTGAGGAAGTATTTCTTAACAGAAAAGGTGGTGGATGCATGGAATAGACTCCCAGTGGAGGTGTTGGGAGCAATCACAGTGGGGGGATTCAAGCATGCATGGGACAGGCATAGGGGAACCCTAGCAACAGGAACAAGGAGGTAAAGCCGGAGATCAAGTAGGGTCTGTGACTTTTATGGTAGACAGGGAAAATGGGCAGACTAGATGGGCCTAGCAGTCCTTATCTGCCGTTAGTTTCTATGTTTCTATGTTTTTATGAAATGGAAATGTGGAGTCAACCTTGCTGCAGTTGCCTGTGGCTGATCTTCACTTTACACCTGCATGCACAGGTGAGTTGAAGCTTTGGCAAACCTTTTCTTTTCAAATTGATTGGTTTTATTTCAACTGCCCTTTAGGAAAATGATAACAGGTATCAACAATCAAAAACACAAATTCATCATAAAAACAGACTTTCTAGAACACATGATGACATAGATGTTCATAATTACTTTTTATGTTCAGCAGCTTGGATTGCATACATAAATTAAATCAATAAAAATACCATTATAACTAACATTTGACAAGCATTGTTTCAAACAGCTGTTCCTAGATATGATTAATGCTTGTCCATAAGGCTAAAACAGAATTGGTTTACAGGCTACAAGCCTGATTTTCAGGGACATCCCTGATTTTGCCTGAGAACTGATCTCGCCACAGAACCCCTCCTAAAATTTGATTTTCTGTCACAGAGGAGACTATAGGGATTAGAAACATAAAATCATGCCACACATTAATGTTACAGTTTAGGTCTTCCCTCTGAAAATGCCTTTCTCCCCGAGTCAAAAGTTTTGCCTTTTTGAGCTGCTACGACCATTTGTTAAGATGGGCCCATGATTTTGATAATTTCACCCTGATTTTTTCAAGCTTTGACCGTATTTTTGAGGCAGGAACTTAAGAGCTGCAGTATGGGTTTACTCATTTATCCTGACACAAGAAATAACCATTCTAAGGCTTATATTAAAATATAAATATCATTGAGAAGTGCCCCTAGTAAAAATGTAAAATTCTAGAGGTTTTTAATTATCTATTCATTCTTTATTTTTGAGATGTTTATGTAAGCCTGTATCAATTAGCCCCCATCAATGTTTCAAAACAACCACTGCCTCTTAGCACACAATTTGCAGTAAATCATTTTTTTTACAGTGATCTCACCTCTTACTGAAAACTGTTGATGCTATTTATGCTAACAGAAGCAAGCCATTCAAAATCATAGCACTGGGACAATTGTAGTTTTCCTTTTCAGATGCATTTGAGAACAAAACAAAAAAGAGCTATGGGATTACTCATTTATCCTGACACAACACATAACCATTCTAAGGCTTATATTAAAATATAAAAACACTGAAATGTGCCCCTAGTACCAATTTAAAATTCAAGAGGTTTTTAATTATCCAATCATCCTTTATTTTTGAGATATATTTAATATTAAGCCTGCATCCACATTTCAAAACAATCCCTGCTCCTTAGCACACATTTTGTATTAAATTAAGTTTTTTTACAGGAATCTCACCTCTTACTAAAAGCTGTTGACCCTATTTATGCTAACAGGAGCAAACCACTCATGATCACAGCACTAGGACAATTGTCCCTCTCCTTTTCAGATGCATTTGGGAACAATTAACACTCTTTGACTAAGTGGTGCAGTGTATCTATTGCGACTTGTTAGATCAAATTATCCATTGCTACTTGTTATATCAAATTATCCATTGTTATTTGTCATAATAGTGTCAGTGGCTCAGTAGGTAGCACACTTAGCTGGGAGATCAGAGGGCTGTGGGTTCAATTCCCACATCTAGCACTTGGTTACTATACCAGTACTGACACTGTAAGTAACATAAGAGGGGTGCTGCACTTCTGATATGCTGTCTTTTGGATGGGACATTAAACTGAGGTCACATCTACCTGGATTGGTAGTAGTTCAGGTGGATGTTAAAGACAATGTGGCACTTATTGAAAGGAGTAGGGAAACTTCCCTGGTGTCCTGGCCAAATTTTCCTCATTCACAAAAAATACCACCAACAGTTTAATCTGGTTCAAGGTCAATTGGCATTTATCTGTATTCCCCCTCCCCTGGGTTGTGCCTAAAAATAGGCAGAATTTGTCTAGTGCACTTACCTGATCAACAAAAGCTAAATAAATATCAAATTTTGTTTCTCCACAATTGTTGCATGCAAGACTGAGTGGCTCTCAATACTGCGATCATGCCTTCCACAAGAGGTTGTGCCAAATTGTAAACTTAAAATGTAATAAAATTGAAGTTTGAAAAAGAAAGGGCCTGAAAAAAAAAGTTTGACTCCTTTCCAGTCATGTTTCCACCGTGGAGCTGATACTAATACTTAAGAGTATCCCAGATGCAGTGGCTCAAACAGAATTTTTTCTTTTTTTGGGGGGGAAGGGTGGAATATAGATCCCATAGATGTATTAATGGCTGTGTGACTCACTACTGCTAAGGTGAACCCAACAGAGTCTCTTTCAGTTCAACTGTAAGCCCATGAAGTCTTTCATATATTGCAGCGGTCATAAAAGTTATCCTGAACAGACTGTAGTAAGGGCTATATCACTGTCTGCAACCAAAATGTATCAAATATTTTCAGAAATTAATATTTAGAATGCAGCCTCTGCAGTACCACCTCTGTGTACCATATGTAAACATAGAAACATAGACTTTGATGGAAGATAAGGACCGCTTGGCCCACCTAGTCTGCCCATTTCCCTACCTACAGGATAAGCTGCAGATCCTAGTTAACCAACAGCCTATTTCTTCTTACCCCCCCAAAAGAATTGCCTTATGTCTGACCCATGTATTCTTGAATTCTCCCACAGTTTTAGACCCCACAACCTCCTCAGGAAGGCTGTTCCATGCGTCCACCACCCTGTCTGTGAAAAAATACTTCCTCACATTGCCCCTGAACCGCCCCTTCTATCTTTAAATTGTATCCCCTTGTTCTTGCACATCTCTTTTTCTGAAAAATGCTACCCTCTTGGACTTTGTTGATTCCACTGAGGTACTTAAAAGTTTCTATCAGGTCCCCCTTCCCTCCTTTCCTCAGGGGTATACATATTAAGCTCCTTTAGTCTCTCTTCGTATGGCTTCTCTTGCAGACCCTGCACCATTTTAGCTGCCCTCCTCTGAACTGCCTCTATCCTGTCTATGTTCTTGTGGAGATGGGGTCTCCAGAACTGGATGCAGTGCTCCAGATGGGGTCTCACCAACTGTCTCTACAGAGGGATAACAACTTCCTGTTTTCTGCTGGTGATGCTTCTCCCTATACATCCCAGTATACCCCAGCCCTCCCTAATGCCTTCTCACATTGCTTGCTAACCTTAAGGTCATCTAATATGATTACCCCCAGGTTCCTTTCCATTTTTGTTGTTGTTACTACCTCCCCCACATTGTGTAATCTTCCCCTGGGATTTTGTTTCTCAGGTGCATTATTTTGCACTTCTTTGCATTGAATCCAAGCTGCCATACTTCTGACCATCCCTCCAACCTTGCCAAGTCCCTTCTCATCCTTTCCATGCCTCCTTGTGTATCAACCCTGTTGCAGATCTTTGTGTCATCTGCAAAGTGGTATACTTTTCCTTCCAGTCCCTATGCAATGTCACTTATAAAGACATTAAAAAGGACTGGACCCAGCCCTGAACCCTACGGTACCCCATTAGTAACCCTACTTTCTTCAGCGTGGGCTCCATTTACAATTACCTTCAGTGACCTGTTGTCCAGCCAATGTTTTACCCAGGCTACCATCCTGGGACCCACTCCCAGGCTGGTTAGTTGGACTATTAATCTTTTGTGTGGGACTGTGTCAAATGCCTTGCTAAAGTCTAGGTAGGCCATGTCCACAACCCCTCCCTGGCCTACTACTTTGGTTGCCCAGTCAAAGAAATCAATTAGATTAATCTGACATGACCTTCCCGCTGTGAACCCATGCTGCCTTGGGTCCTCTGCCCCACTGGTCTCTAGGTACTCAACAATTCTTTCCTTCAGAAGTGATTCCACCACTTTCCCTACCACAGAAGTCCAACTGACAGGTCTGTAGTTTCCTGCCTCTGTCTTGGTCCCACTTTTGTGAAGGGGAATCACATCCGCCTTCCTCCAGTCCTCAGGTACCACACCATCCTCCCATGATTTGTTAAAAAGGGTAGTCAGTGGTTTCACTACTTCTCCCCTTAATTCTTTTAGAATTCTGTGGTGAATTCCATCAGGCCCCATTGCTTTGTCCATCTTCAGTTTCAGGAGTTCTTCCAGATCCCTTTCTTCTGTGAAAGGACTGGGATCGACCCCCCTATCAAGAGTGCTTCTGTTAATTGGATTAGGCACCTCCCTCTCCTCCTCTTTTGTGAATACTGAGCAGAAATATTTGTTCAGTATCCCTGCTTTTTCACTGTCCCTTTCTGCCCACCCACGGTCCATTCTATTCAGCCTCACTATCCCTACCTTTGTCTTTCTATGCTCCCTGATGTACCTATAAAAGGTTTTATCCCCCTTCTTAACCGAGTTGACTATCTTTTCCTCTGTTTGGGCCTTTGCTATTCTGACTTCCCTTCCTCCTTCTGCCTTAACTGGTACAGCTCTCTGTCCTGCTCCTTCTGTATTTCCTTATACTTCCTGAATGCTATCTTTTTCTCCCTGACTTTCCCCGCCACCTCTTGTGAGAAACATAGTGGCTTTTTCTTTTGTTTAGATTTGTTTATTTGCTTCACACAAAGGCTTGTTGGCTCTGTGATGGCAGTTTTGATGTTTCCCCATTGTTGTGCCACCCCTCCTTCTAGCCTGTTTGCTAGTGCTTTTCTAAGGCACTCTCCCATCTTGCCAAAGTCAGCCCTCCTAAAGCCCAGTACCCTCACTTTTGTATGGCTTGACTCTGTAGCTGAGTTTATCGTGAACCACACTGTTTGATGGTCACTTGTTCCCAGATGGCAACCCACTTCTAGATCTGAGATCCTCTCTCTGTCCCTATTTGAGAGTATGAGGTCTAAGATTGCTTCCTCATGAGTGGGTTCCGAAACTAGCTGTCTGAGGCATGCCAGCTGTAGGGCATCAAGAATGGCCCTGCTCTTGGATGTGGCTGCAGCAAATGTGCTTCAGTTAACATCTGGCATATTCAGGTCTCCCATCAACAGTAACTCCCCTTTCTCTGCCATCCTAAGAATGCCTTCTATCATATCCTTGTCCATTCCCTCCCCTTAATATGGGGGTCTGTATACAATCCCTGCGCAGATTGTGATGCCATTTCTAGTCTTTAAGGTGACCCACAGTGCCTCCTCTCCTCCCCTCCCTGTTTAATCTTTTGTTCAGTTGCTTTTATCTCTTCCTTTACATAGAGAGCTACTCCTCCCCCCCCTCTTCTCCCCTCCCTGTCTTTCCGTTAGGTTATGTACCCTGGTATGTTAACATCCCAGTCATGGTTCTCTGTGTACCATGTTTCTGTGACTGCTATGATATCCAGGCATCCCTCTTCCATCAAGACCACCAGTTCAGGGATCTCATTGCCCAGACTATGGGTATTGGTACTCACTACCCTCCATTTCCTGATGGCCTTACTCCTTTTTGCCCCATCCCTGTCCTTATTGCCTTTGTCACTTTCTCCATTTACATATCGACATCTCTGTCTTGGTGTTTACCTCACTGACTACCCTAACTTTTTTGGGGGGCTAGGATTTCCCTGCTCCTTTCTATTGTCTCCCCCTTGGCTAGTTTAAATGCTTGCCAATGAAGCATTTAAACCTATAACCTAGGATCCTGGTTCCCCTCCTGAACAGATGCAGCCCATCATGCCAGTATAGGCCTGCATTACTCCAGGTGGACCCCCAGTCCCCAATGAAGCCAAATACCTGAGCTCTACACCAGTTTTTCAACCACTGATTGAATCCCATGGTGTGGAACATCCTAGCCTCACCTACGCCATAGACAGGCAGCACCTCTGAGAAGGTTACCATGCTTGTTACTTGTCTAAGGCCCTTCCACAACTCCATAAACTCCTCCTGCCCTGCTCTGATCCCTTTCTTAGCCAGGTCTTTTGTCCCTAGGTGGACATTGACATCCAGCTCCCTTCCTTGTGCAGCTGGTCTGGTGATCCTGAGGATTCGCTCCCTGCTCCTCCAAGCCATGGTGCCAGGCAGGCACCTTACCTCCCTCTTCCCTTCCTCCCCCAGTTCTACCTTCCTAACAATGGAGTCCTCCACCAGGAGTTGTTTCCTTCCCCTGTGTGTCCCATGCCATCCTCCTTGGTTTCCACTGCTAGTGCCTCCATAGAGGAACCACACTTTGCCAGAACAGCATAGGAATTGTGGAGAGGTACAACCGGAGGGATGTGCCTCTGCTCTACCACCCTCACCCTCCCTGAGCCCACTGTGCTCCAACCACTCCTCTTTCTTGTCAACCTCTGAGGCAACGGCAGTGGCCCTGGTGGTCCCTAAATGGAAGAGGAGGTCCCACAAATCCTGGCCAACTAAGCCTGGAGATGGGCAACCTCCTCCCTCAGGCCAGAGAGGTGCCTGCAGATTGGACAACACCACATCCTCCAGAATGTCTCCTGAAAGACTGCTGCGTCACAGCCACTGCACTGCACCACTCCCATCATGTCTTATTTCTGGCCCCTTCACTGTTATTTGGAATCCTTACTGTTTCCTCTGTTTTTTTTTTCTTCTCTCCCTACTTACTTACTGCCTCTGTGCCCTTTAAGCTCCTGATCATCCTGTTCTGAGACAAGAAGATCCTATATTTCTCAGTAGACCCCTTACTTGCTCAGAGGCAGACCTCCAGTAGCTAGAGGTGGCCGGAGAGCTACTCTTGCTCTTCTAAGATGGTGAGTCTTTGGTGGGTCTGTGATCACTCACTCCCTGCTCCCAAACAGGAAGTTCCTGTTTTCAGTCAAATCCTGTGCCTATAAAAGTAGAACCAGCTTTGGGTGGGAAGATGGAGGGGAGGGAAGGAGGGCAATATAGTCCCAGTAGAGAAGTCCAGTCACACAGCACTCTTTCCTCCTGGTGTAATCTGCCAAGCCTCTGGCAGAATCTATCTAGGGCAGTGTTTAAATCTAGCTTCCTTCTAGCTAAGCCATTCCCCCTACTTAATAGATCTTTCTACATGTAATTAAATTGCACAGATAACAATCCCCTTCAGTCACCTGAGATTTACACCTAGATAACTGCTCACATAAAGCACTCGATATAGTCTTTGAAGCCAATGTAGAGCAGAGATGTGATCCCTAAATAAATGGGGTGGCCCCCTTTTTCCTGACACCCCAATGGCGAAACACGGAAAATGACCACTACAGCAACAGTCGCTGTAATGACACATTTCCGTGTTTCACCTTCCCCTAGTGTCCAGCCCCTCCCGGTACCAACTCCAACCTGGAGTTGGAATCCTAAAGTCCAGGGGTGCGGAGGGGGGCAGAGCTCTCACACAGCACAATACATCAGGGATGGGGAACTAGAAAGGAATGCAGCTGTAGGGGAGAGAGAAAGAGAGAGGTAGCAAGAGGGAGAGAGAGAGAGAGAGAGAGAGAGCTCCAATGTGGAGACCGAGGAGGATAGACATGCATAACAGGAATTCTTTCTTGGATGGCAACTTCCTACTGTCCTGCTCTAGCCTGTAGTAGCATCCTTTAGCTGTTACTGGAGGACATGGGGAAGTAAAAGAACAAAAAGTGCAAAAGAGTGGGAACAACAAGGGGGGGGAGAGAGGATCTAGTGTCTGGTGGACTGCTCTCCTCTCTCGGGGGAGGGAGATTTGTCATCCCACTCATTGACTGCCCTCTGGCAGTGGTGGGATGGCAGAACAGGTTGGGAGGCTTAATCCAACATCCTCATATTGGTGGGGGGGCAGGGAAAGGTGGAGAAAAATTAGCCTGGCAGGCTCAGTGATAGTCCCCTGCTCCTGAGGGCCATCCCTGGATTCAGGATTGGGTCTCCAGGAGGCAGGAAAAGCTAGCAACCTCCTTCTTGGACCTGCCATGGGGGGCAATTCACAAGGGAACCACTGGGGATCGGCAAGTATGGGAGTAGCGGGACTGGAGAGAGAGAGAGAGAGAGAGTCTCCCCCCCATCAGGATGGATGAAGTCGCCTGCCAGGGCTCTAGAGGTGAAAAACCTCTACAAAAAAAAACAGTTCTTAACCAATAATGCAAACTGCACTCCTGTTTTGCACATGGACATTTCACATATACAGTTCTTCCATGCTTAGTGACATTTCTTGTGCATGACAGTGTGTGGAACCCTGCTTACTGCCCTTTACTTGAGCGTCCTCCACACACACACACACACACACAAACACATACACACACACACACACAGGCACCTCGTAGCCTCCTGAGTCAGCTTTTCTCATTGTCTCACTCTGTGTGTCTATGACAGTCTGTATTATGCTGTGTGGAGAATCACTGCTGCTTCATTGCTCCTGCTATGGCATCATCATACTGGCTAGCACTGTTGATCTCATCCAGCTCAAAAACAGCTGCCCATGACAGAGGCAGAGAGAGAAAAGGAATTTGGTATGCATGTCCCAGTTGCTTTCACAGTATCTCTCTATTGCTGCCTTGCACTGTCTCTGCCTGTAAGATGTGCTCAGTGCAGAAGGGATTGAGCATGACATGCAAGCAAAAGTTTGCATCCGATGCAGGCACACACAGAACAGTAAGTACAGTTCAGTTGCACACAGCATGCGGTGCTGTTTCTCTTCCATGCTCTCTCCACACTTTTGTACACTGTGACAGACAGCTGTGACCGACACCAAGGAAACAAATTACAGCTCACCCAAGGACGGGTAGCTCTCTCCGCATAACTCACAACACATCTCCACGCTTGGTCTGTGGGTGGGGGTGGAGGGGAGTCAACAAGGACAACAGCACTAACATCTCCCTGCCTCTTTCTCTCAGTCTGTCTCCCTCCCTCCCTCTCTCTCTCTCTCTCTCTCTGTGGATCAGGTGTGACACACCATCGGCTGCTTGCTGATGCCGTTGGGGGCCCAGGGACTTGTGATTCAAATGTCCCACTCTGTTCTTGACTCAATTTATGCCATGGAGGTGCCCTGTCACTCTCTCCAACTCAATGGGACATGCCTAGGAAGCAATGGTAAATATATACAGACGTACCTGACTAGCTCTACATTTGCTACATGGTGAGTAGGCATCTGTCTCTCTAGCGCAGGATCAAGGGTGACTGCGAAGACCTGGGGAATAATGGCTCACACACAGAGACCTTCATAGCACATCGCTTTCTGGGACATGTCTTGGTTGCACTGGAAATATAGGTTGGGGAAAAAAATTACAGCACTGCATCAAGTGGGACAGGTGATAGTAACTACACACTATGCTGGGAGCTCTGTTGCTTCCACACATCTTGAAATGGCTGCTGCTCTCTGTGACTTTCTGAACTGAGCAATGAGAGCTGAAAGCCCTTGCCCAGAGTCCCTCTGTGGAACCATGGATTAAAAAGGGAATTTAATGCATGACCATGCAGAGGGACTCCACCAATGGAGTCGGACATTTTACCAACCCATGCTATAAAAAGTTTTAGTAGCTTAGCTCTCCTGCTCTGCACTCCGATGCTGCTGTGTTGAAGTCTGACAGAGAACTGGGAGTGTGTGGCAGAGCTGTAGGAGGGGCGGGGCTGCATGTTCTTGGGCAGTGCAAGGGGAAAAAGATGCAGAAAAACCACGGGCACTGTGAAATAGTGCAGTGCTGTTGTCCATAGGGACAACATGGGTGGACTGATTCACAGATGTGGAGGCAACTGTGATGCAATCCAACAAGCTGTTAATTCTGAAAGAAGCCTTTTTAGTGATCGTAGAAGGACTGAAGGGCTCCTCCAATCTGCAGCCCTAAAAAGGGAAATAAAAACAATGTAGCCAATTATAGACCCGTAAGTTTTACCTCCTTATGCTGTAAACTATTCAAGAAACTAATAAAGCAGATACTAGAGAAGGAAGTACTAGAATTGGAATTGGAGGACAACTCACAATATGGGTTAAGAAAAGGTCTTTCATGTTCAATAAACCTTATTACCTTCTCTGATACAGTAAGTTGTAGCATTGATAGGGATAGACCAATTGAAGTCATTTTACTAGACCTTGGAAAGTGTTTGACACTGTTCCGCATGACCTGCTGATCACTAGATTAATGAACATGGGAATCATCCCACATACAGTGAGATGGATTGCACAATGGCTAAAAAATTGGAAACAAGAAGTTAGAATAAATGAATATCTCTTGGATAAGGGTTCTGTGGGCAGTGGTGTTCCACAGGGGTCAGTCTTGGGACTAGTACTGTTTGATATTTTTATTAGTGACATGAATGCAAAGATTACAAACCCCTTAACAAAATTTGTGGATGACACTAAATTGGGAGAGGCAGTGCATACCCCTGAAAAAACATAAATCATTAGCTCAGGATCTTCAATCAGTTCGTGAAAGGGCAATATACAACAAAATGAAATTTAACCCAGTGAAATGCTCAATACTTCATTTTGGAATAAATAATCCCAAACATTCATATTATTTACATGAAGTCAAATTATAACTGGTTGATAAGGAAAGGGATTAGGGCTTTATTGTAAATAATAAGTTCTCATCACTTGATCACTGCACTCATGTAGCAAAAACAACAAGCAGGTTGAGACGCTCAATTCAATGGCCATTTGTTTCCAGAAATTCTGAATGTATAACAAGGTGGCATAAAAAACGTATATCATCCCCATGTAGATTTTGGATCTCCATTTTGGAATCCATATTTAAAGCAAGATATAAATCTACTTACAAAAACACAAAATAAAGTAACAAAACTAATATAAGGGAAGAACTCTGTAAGCTATGATAAATGACAAACTTCAGTGGTACTATTCAGCTTGCAGGAGAGGAGAAGGCGGGGTGATTTCTTGCTTTGTTTAATGTCCTAAATAACACAAAACTTATGAACTAATGTGGCCTAAAATTTAACATCAGGACAACACAATTAAGATCCCATAATAAACAACTGTACATCCCCAAGACTAATACCACTAAAAGATATAATTAGTCCACAATAAGATCAGCCGTAGGATGAACACTACTAGTACCTGATGGTGTCTAGTTGAAAACCCCCCACAATATACACCTATTACATCAATTAGCAATTCATTTTGGATGCTGTACTCCCATTTGAGCCTGACCTATGCTTTTTCCCACCCCGTGACTGCACTATCGGATAGAACTACATAAGCTGCACCTGAAGTCCCTTCCTCCAATCGCAGGGCAGGTGTTCCCCTATAAATGTGCTGTGTGCAGGGGAGGGTGGGAAAAGAGCCCACACAAGAGAGTATTAGCCCTGTGTCTGCTCCTCACCACTTCTCCAAGCACTGCAACGTCCTCAGAAGGAAGGTCCCACACACAAACAACACTGTATTATACAAGTGAGCACTACTTCCCTGGAGGCAACAGACTCAAAAAGAATTTAAATCTTACCCAGCAACTAAATCCTTTCCTCCTGCCCCTCAACTTCTCAGCAAAAGAAGGTTCAAACTACCTCTGTCAAACCAAGTCTGCCCATTGTATAAGTGGAATAACTCACTCCAGAGCATGGGTTTACAGAGCATTAATCCATGCCTGGGTGGTTGAAGGTACTCAGCCTGTGGCATCACATCTCAAAGCTCCCCACCCCATGTGGATTAATGCTCAATAAACCCATGTTCTGTCATGGGTTAATCCTTACTTCCCAGGAGGTTGAAGACACTTGGTGATGCCTTTAGCCTCACAACACACTTGAAGTGTGCCATTATCTCATCACAATGCACACCTAGTCATGTCATATTGCTTAAATAACTAAGTTATGAATAAATATGGAAATGTTTCAATGTTCACTCATGACTTTGCTCATTTTAAATATCTTCCCTCCAAACTTTCAACATGGCCTTTTCAGGACCCCACTTCATGAACAAGGAAGATGAAACTGTTCAAGTTGGGCCAAAAGGTGATTACACAGTAACTCTGTGAAATTACCTTTTGAGCAGGATTATAATTTTTTCTCCTGCTGAGTTAATGAGGTAGGGTCATAGGAAAACTGTGCTCAAAATTTCAGGGCAAAATATTAAAAAACAAAACAGTTATGAACGTTCATTGGAATTTTTGTATGCTTGCTCACATCTTTGGTAGGAGCCTGTGCTTCTGCAACCACAGCTGTGTATGTTTGTCTTACAGCATGCACTAGCCTAACAGGGGACTGCACTTCTGCAGACAGAAGTACTGTTGCAGTCCAGGTATCATGGATTTCTATATTCTGCTGTGGAAGTCCAGGCCCCACAGGGCATGTGCTTCTTCAGACAGAAGTCAGTGTGTATGTCTTTCATCTGTGGCTGCAGAAGCACAGACCCCTCCGGTTTCTGTGATTCTGCAGACAGAAGTACTGTTGCAGTTTTGGTATCATGAATTGTGTGGGTCACACTCTTCTGCAGCCAGAGGTTGCTGTGTATGCCTTACACCTGTGGCAGACATCCATATTTACTGGGGATATTTATACTATCTTTTGAAATTTGTTTTACTGGTCTACTTTTAAAGAGTCCTCCGAACTCTCAGGTTCTTTAAAGTACAGAATACAGTGCAGATGCTTCCTTTTCCTCCCTTTCCTTCATTTTGCTTGAGTCTCCCTATCTTATAGGACTTCCTTCTCTGATATGACCTTAATCTGTAATTCTCAATTAACCACAATATAAAAATGAGTAGACAGTGTAATAAAACAAAATTTAAAATATGAATTATTTGGAGCATTTTAATTTCTAGTTGTCTTTGTTCCTGTACTGTAGATTTGTAAATTTGTCTAGATTTCCTATATATTCTAATTTTGTCAGCAATCCCTAATTTATATGTTTGCCTATTTAAAAATACTTTCTGTGGGTTGGCTGAGCCAGTCATCCTGCTAGGAAGATGTGCTCTTTTAGAACTCCAATTAGGCTGCATGCTACAAGTTTACATTTGCCCTTTTTCTACATTGAATTGCAAAAAATAGCAGCTCAGTGTGCTTGGCTACTGTGGTAGAGCAGACTGATATGATTTTTATTCACGGGAAACCCAAAGAAAGACAAAATAGAAGCTCACCCAGTGTCTGCCTTTTCCAGCCACAAGATACTCAACATGAAGTTTCAGGAATGGCTGGTTGAAGAGTTTGTACAGAGGGAAAGATAATCAGTGCTGCCATGGGAAGGTTTTACATCAGCGATTGACTCACTTGTGTTTGTCTACACAGAAGCTGGACCAAAAACTAGATTGCATTACTGGCCGCCTCACTATGGTAAAACAGAAACTGGATACTGTTAAAACAATGACTGGAAATGGCTGAACAGGCAAATCATGCCGCAGTGTCAAACACCCTGTGACTAAAAGAAAATGCACACTACTGGCTTTGGATAGAGGCAGAGAAAGTCATCCAGGGACCAAAAACATATGGATTGTGGCTGTTCAAGAGGGTCTGGAGGGCCAGGACATTCTGAATTTACTGGAGGACTGGTTGCAAACTGAGCTTTCACTTAATCATGTTGATTGGCTGGATAGAGTATCACATCATTCTTTACTGTGCATGTGCCCAAATGGAATACCCCAGAGTAATTGTAGTAATTTTGCAATCCCTGCAAAACTGAGATGCAGTAATCCTAGCCATTACAAAAAATGCAAGTTATGATGGATGAAAGATACATTCTTTTTTTACCTGATTTTTCATATCATCTGCAAAAGGAGGAAAGCATATGAGGGAGTCAAAAGGGAACTTAAGAACATGAAAATTCCATCCATAACATTCAATTAGC
This sequence comes from Neoceratodus forsteri, assembly GCA_016271365.2. NCBI lineage: Eukaryota > Metazoa > Chordata > Ceratodontiformes > Ceratodontidae > Neoceratodus > Neoceratodus forsteri. Next base: position 947,961,281 of record CM057452.1, read on the forward strand.
TCTAGAATGGTCCTAAATAGGGAAATTCCTCTTCTATTACATAATGAGGTTTTATCTATGGGAAGTCCCTCTATAGGAAATATCCTTCTTGAGGTCTTACTTATGGGAAATCCCTCTATAGGAAATCCCCTTCCTGAGGTCTTACTAACAGGTCAGCACCTTATTTTCTATATAAGCTAACTGTGCAAACATTTATTTCATTTATACATGTGCTGTAGTGTTATAATATGAACACTAGCCTTTTAATTTATATATCAGGGTTCTATACATACTGAGGCTGTTTTAGACACCTGCAGTGTCTCTATTCTTTAATTTGTTTAATTTCTTTATTGTGTTTTGTTTATCTTGCAACCTTCTCCTTATTCTAAGAACTACTCTTAACTCTATAGCTTTTCCACATACATAGGTACATTCCTGTCCACTTAAATCATTTGTTTTCTACAATATGTTGTAGCAGAGCAGCAGACTGCTAGATAATTGTTATCTAGCCACTTGGCTTTGGAACTCTGCATAGCTTTTTGGTAAGCCCCTTTTTATTTCATTTTATTCTGGGCTGTAGCTTTTATGTCCAGGGACAGCATAGTCCCTTTTTATTTTCAAGCGCTCGCTTTTCAGAGCACACAGATTACTCTGGGAAGTCTGCCTCTCTAGCAACCTGAACTGGCTGAACACATGCCATGGTCTCCTCCTTGGCTAGCTGGCACAATTCCACAGCATATTTTATACAAAGCCAGCAGCTGGGGGTCCTAATAATACAGGGGTATCAGTAATTATGTACATAAATACTGAGTGGCAGCAAAAGTAAAAGAAAGGTTTGTCGCTCAGTTCAAACATTTCCAGCTTCAATGCAGGATTTCATTGGCATAACATTCTACATAACAATGGAGCGACAGCAAAATAATTCTAACAACATAAGCATAATGCCACTTCATTTGTATCCATAATCCACCTATCAGAGTGGACATTATTTTGTATTTAACTGCCATTTTAAACATTTCTAAACATTCCTGCACCATATACAAAAAAATAGCATAAACATTAACTTTATGAATCATTTTATTCAACCAGTACCTTATATCTCTTTAAAGGCACTTTATGTCTTTGGCAGCAAATGCCATAAATGCACCTTATTTCATTCTCGCCAGCTGGTCTTAGCCTGGTGCATTATTTTGGGGAAGTCTTGGTGAGGGATGGAAATATGGAAATTAGAAATAAAAGGATTAGGGGAAAACGTTTAGTGAGAGATAGAAAATACTGACCTAGCTGGCCAACTTACGCCAGGGTCAGAAAAAGCTAAAGTACAGTATAGGAAGATACTTTATTGCAACAGATTTCAGTAGGAAAAGGAAGAAGATAGGAAAGGCATCCCTCCACCTGGGTTATCCGACTGGCAGAATGCAGTCCTGACATGGGGTGGGGGGGCCGTCATCATATTTCTAAAAAATCAGTATGTAACAGAAATGATGAGATAGTTGCAAAATGAGAAATATAACAAGAAATTAAAAGTAGATCCAAAAGAATCAATAAAAGCAGAAGCAAATAAGATAAAATAGCAGAAAAGAAAGGATGGATTACTGGGACTGAAAACACCTTTTTAACTGTTCAAACACTTGTGAAGCCAATAATATATTTACTTCCAAAGATCCATAAAAAGAATCAGAACTCGCCGGGACACCCCAGAATCAGTAGTACTGGTGCGATAATAGAATAACTGTCCAAGTACAGTGGTCCCTCTTTATAACTGACATGTCTGTAGACAGCTGAGGTGTTCAATATTGCTCAGTGTTGAATATAGAGAGGTGTTAATATGACTTCTTAGAAGAAAATGGGAGCCTTCAAATGTGTTCTTTATAAGAGGGGATTTGTTATAGAGGGGTTCTTTATAGTGAGGGAGCACGGTATGTTAATTTTTTCCTGAGACCTCTTGTAAAAGAAATAAGATTAAACGTGGCTGACACTAAAAAATGAGTTAAATATGCTAAAATGAATAGAAGTAAGAGAGGACACAATATTGGTAATATGTGATGTAGAAAATGTATATAATAACATCACATGAAGGAGGACTAGCAACTGTCAGAAAGAAATTATCGAACAGACCGACAAATGTTATGCCCTCTACCGATTTTATAATACAACTAACTGATTTTGTCTTTACATCAGATTATTTTTTATTAGGTAAGGATTCTTTCAACAAATCCATGGGACAGCCATGGGCACAACATTTGCTCCATCATTAGCAAATATCTTTGTAGACGAAACGGAGGATGTGTGTATATGGGACAGCAACAACAAAAAATGGAGTTAATACATCAAGCAATGGATAAGATTTATGGATGACATATTTTGTATATGGGAACGTTCAGAGTAAGATCCAAAAAAATATATGCCATACATAATTTTATGTGATTCTAACTTAAATTTTACAATGAGATCAAGTAAAGAACAAATAGATCTTTTGGACCTTACAGTTTATAAAAAAGAAAATCAGTTACAGACGAATCTATTTCACAAAGATACCAATAGAAACATTATTTTGCACTCTGACAGCTATCACTACATAGATATATAGATACACAGACACTGTTGGCAGATAAGGGCCTATGGCCCACCCAGTCTGCCCATTTGAGCTTGTAAGTTCCCTTTACATTTTTCTAGAAGTCTATTGCCACTTATCTCTGACCTCCAGAATTCCCTTATGTCTATCCCATGCATTCTTAAATCCTGTGATTGTTTCAGCCCCCACCACTTCCTCTGGCAGGGTGTTCCACTTATCCACCACCCTTTCTGTGAAGAAATTCTTCCTCACGTTTCCCTCTGATTCGCTCTCCCTCCAACTTCATCCCATGCCCTCTAGTCCTGGAACATCTTTTTTTGCTGGGAAATAGTGTATTCCTGCATCCTGTTCCTCCCTGTAAGGTACTTGTATGTCTCTATCATATCCCCTCTCTCCCTCCTCTCCTCCAGGGAGTACATATTCACGTCCTTCAGTCTGTCCTCATAGGACTTGGGATGCAATCCCTGTATCATCTTTGTTGCCCTCCTCTGAATCTTCTCTACCCTGTCTATGTGCTTACATAGGTAAGGTCTCCAGAACTGTACACTGTACTCCAGGTGGGGCTTCACTATTGTCTTGTATAATGGAATTATTACTTCCCTTTTCCTGCTGGTGATGCTCCTGCCTATGCATCCCAGCATCCTATTTGCTTTACCTGCTGCCTTGTCACACTGTTTCCTTACCTTGAGGTCATCAGAGATGATAACCACAAGGTCTGTTTCCTGCTTGGTGCATGCTATATCCTCACCCCCTCCCAAGTGATATGTTGTTCCAGGGTTTTTTGTGCCCCATATGCATTATCTTGCACTTCTTTGCATTGAATTTCAACTGCCAAACCATTGACCATTCTTTAAGCTTCTGCAGGTCCTTCCTCATTCTGTCTACATCCTCTGGCATGTCCACTCTGTTACAGAGCTTCATGTTGTCAGTAAACAGGGAAATTCTGCCTTCTAGATCCTGTGTAATGTCACTGATGAAGACGTTGAATAGGATTGGTATTAGTACTGATCCCTGTGGTACCCCACTGGTCACTCTTCCCTCTGTGGAGTGACAGCCATTTACCACCACCCTCTGTGTCTTGCCACCCTGCCAATTACCCACCCACCACACTACTGTCATATCCACTCCCATATCTCCCATTTTGTTTTATAGTCTTCAGTGTGGCACAATGTCAAAGGCCTTGCTGAAGTCCAGATAGGACATGTCCACTGCCCTCCCTTGATCCACCTCCCTTGTCACCCAGTCACAAAATTCAATGAGGTTGGTCTGGCATGACCTCCCCCGGTGAAATCATGCTGCCTTGGGTCCTGTAGTCCATTGGCAACCAGGTGATCCACCAATCTGTCTTCAGTAGTGCTTCCATGATCTTATCCACTACTGAGGTCAGAATGACTGGTCTGTAGTTCCCTGCTTCCTTTTTGTTCCCGCTTTTGTATAAGGGGACTACATCTGCTGCCTTCAGTCTTTGGGTACCTTCCCTGTTTCCAGTGATTGGCTAAATAGGATTGCCAGAGGTTCAGCCACCACCTCTCTTAGTTCTTTTAGGACCCTGTTGTGCACCCCATCTGGCCCCATTGCTTTATTGACTGTTATTCCTTCTAGTTCCTTTAGGACCCTTTCCCATGTAAAGAGGCTTGTGTCCATTTCTGTGCCATTCCCACCCCTTGTACTCCCTTCAGGCCCATTACCCTCCTCTTCCTCAGTAAAGACTGAGCAGAAATATCTGTTCAGTATGTCAGCTTTACTGTTGTCATCCTCCTCTTCAGTTTCACTATCCCTCCCTTTGCCCTTCTTTTTTCACTTATGTACCTGTCAAAGGCTTTGTCCCCGCTACCCACTGATTTTGTGATGCATTCTTCTGTCTGAGCTTTGGCTTCCCTTACTGACCTCCTTGCCTGCCTTTGCTTCTCCTGTTGCTTCTCCCTATCCCCCTTCTACCAGCGTCTTTTTGTATTGCCCAAATGTGATCTTTTTGGCTTTCACTTTCTCCGCTACCTCCTTGGAAAACTATAATGGCCTCCTCCTCCTTTCCCCCCTTGCTAACCTGCTTAATGCATAATTCTGTTGCTCCTGTAATCCCTGTTTTAAATATTGCCCACTGTTCCTCCACCCCCGATTCCCTCCCCATTCCCATTAGTGCCTCTTTCAAGCATGTCGCCATTTTCTCAAAGTCTGCCCTCCTAAAATCCAGGATACATGTTTTTGTGCACTTTCATTTTGCTCCTTCTGTGATTTCAAGCCACAGTGACCAGTGGTCACTGTTCCCCAGGTGCTCCCTCACTGTTACCCCTATCACACTGTCCCTGTTTGTGAGCACAAGGTCCAGTATTGCCTTCTGCTGAGTTGGTTCCAAGACTAGTTGTTTAAGGAAGGCACCCTGAAGGGAGTCTAGGATAAATCTGTTCCTGGTTGATGCTGCTGTTGGGAGGCTCCAGTCCATGTCTGGAATATTGAAGTCTCCATCCAGCACCACCTCCCCCTTGTCTGCCATCCTTTAAATAGCTAACATAAACTGCCTATCTGTCTCCACCCATACAAAAAAGAATATACCTATGAGCAATTGTTACACATAAAAAGGAACTGCAGTAAAGAAGAAGAAAGGATTACAGAAATGGTCAAAGATGCCAGAGATTTTTAAAAAGGGGGTATGAAGTGTGTGAAGTGTGGGATAACAAGGAGGACGCTTGTTCAACTTTGTTGTAGGTTTCAAAAAAAAAAAAATTTTATTAACAGTGTTAAGCCGGACACTTGAACTGGTCAGCGAAAGAAAAAGAAATAAAAGCAAAATGCATTACATAAAAAAAAATAAATTAACAACACTAGAATAGCTAGTGTAGTTCTTTCTTGGAGGTCAGCATGCATCTGAACCTCACAAACCATCTGATCTCTTTAAGGCTAGGCTCACTGAATATATACATGCTAAAGATCATGTGACGGTCAAACTCCTCCCCTGTACTTTTACAACAAACATTTTTATTTTTTAACAGTTATTTTATAATTCTTTATACAGTATTATAACTTCTCATACATAAAATAATCTTTACATCCTTGTTATTTCATTTTTAAGGAACCTGGAATAAAATAATAATTTCTTTAGTTCATGGGAAGCACCTCCCCTGACATGACCCTATAAATATCTTTAGAGAATGGCCGGCCAGCTCCTAAGAAAGGGCTGCAGGCAAAACGGAATAGCTACTGACGGTAAGGCTGAAGTACCACTTCTTTATTTCGTTTTGACTTCCACCACCAAAAGTTTATTATTTCTACAGTAGACTAAATTGGAAGTTTTCCAGAGTCCTAGCATACCTCTAATTTAGAAGAGGTCTTCGCTTTAATGTTTTACGGAGCGTAATGACTTCGACGATCAAGGGCCTTCGAGAAGGCACTTAAGGGAAACATAAGCCGCATCGCTACGTCATGAACATATTAAATTTTACAGAATTCAGCAGCAGACTAATTACACTGACCACACAAATATATCAGCTGTTGGTGGGTTTTTTTTCTTTCAGCCGAGTAACAATAAATTAATTGAGAACGCAGTAGTGCTTTTTTTATAATATTCCCCAAGCATTCGCAAACAGGCAAAACAAACTCTGGTGACTCGTTTAAGGTATCGGAGCATTCCCTAGCTTGAGGAGGACTTTGTGCAAAATATAAATTTTTCTCTCCCTTTTAGCTGGACAAACAACAGTCGCACCGGTTGTCTTGAATGGAAACCCAGACCATTCGGGTTTCACACAAGAAAAAAAAATATTACAACTCCTTTGCCGGTTTCACAGACCCGATATTCCTATCAAATCAGACGTCTTCTTATTTATTCTTTTTATCATTTTTAAATCAAATTGTGTTCAATATTAAGTTTTGAATATCCTCGGGGGGGGGGATCAAACCAAAAAAAAAAACATATCAGAGCAACACCAGAAGAAACGGAGAGCAACACAAAAAGAAAAGATAATTATTTCTGCAGGTGGCCAGCCTGAGAATATTATCATAAACTTGCAAGACTGATAATAGAGTGAGCGCTGTTGCAACAGACTGATACCATTAGTGAGAATAGGACAGAGCAGAGAATCCCAGAAAGGAGAGAGAAAAAAAAAAAAAATTTATTGTGGACTCCGACATTTTTTTTAGTAGGTTTGTCTTTTACAAAGTGGAGACATTGACGAAAGCTGTGAAAAGAGTTAACAATGTTGATAGAAAAGAACTGCTGAAAGAGAAAAGTAAAAATATTGAGGGTGAGCATGGAATTTTGTTTTGCACTACCTATGACCCTGCATACAATGAAATAAAAAATATAGTTCAGAAACACTGAGAAGTACTAGGATCAGGTCTGTGGTTAACACCATTGTTAGATACAGGCCCTCAATTTAGTTACAGAAGAGGAAGAAATCTGAAAGATGTCTTGGTTGAGACTTTATTTAAGGAAGAAAAAAAATTACATGTCCAGACTGGATGCCATCAATATCAACAGGCAATTACAAATGTGGCAACTGTGCATAATGCAGCAGTACTATGAATACAAAAATGTTCAGTCATCCTACTGTAGATCTGGGAAAATATGGGATAAAAGATTTCATTTCTTGCACAATGGAAGGAGTTATTTATATGCTAACTTGTCCCTGCGATCTCGTTTACACTGGCCAGATGAAGTGTGCATTGAAAATATGCATCAATGAACATAAAACCAGAATAAGAACGCATAATTTAACTTTTGCAATGGAAAAACACTATGCAGATGTGGGACATGGATTTGCAGCTTCACTTAGGCACATAGGATTGGAATGGGTTAACCTCCCTATCCGTGGAGGTGATATTTTAAAAACTCCCTGCCCAGAGAGAAGAATTTTGGATAAATGGGTTGCAAATGTAAAGTCCAAAGGGTTTAAATGAGGACAGTGGTTACAGTAGTTACTAGTAATAGCTTGTATTTACTAAACAAGTTCCAAAATATCAGCATATATCATAGTATGTATTTTAAATATGTTTTAAGTGTTTTTGTTGTATGCAATATCAAAACTAGGTGGTTTAAACACATAATTAATCAATTTACTAAGGTTGCTATGGGCTACAGCTTCATTAGTGTCCTAGGAAACCATCATGGTTTAAAGTGAGAGCCAGACCACAGTAAGCTGGCTCTGAGGAAGAGATCACATGACCTCAAAATGCCAGCATGTTTTTTTCTTCACGTAAGCAAGGAAGTTACCTGCATTCAGGTAACAGTAGCTGCAGCTGCAATGAAAGAGCTTCAAGCTGAAGCCAAAAGCAGTCGCAATGAATGCTGGACAAGGCTGGATAATGTATGGTGCAGGGGAGGCCCCAATTTATGTGAAGTTTACCATGCCAATGGATTCTAGCCAAGGTCCATGGAGAGGAAAAAGAGCTTTAGCCAAAGCATGTGGATTCTATCAAAATGAAATCGGTCACAGGACTGGATTAGGCAATTGAGCCTGGAAGCCTTCAAACTGGTAAATTCATTCAAATATTGGTTGCTTTGAACACTGAGTGAGAGAACTGAAAAAGTTTTACACTAAAAAAGGTTTTGCACTACAAACATTTTGATGAAAATGCCAAACACTCATGCACTTTATGTTGTCTAGTATCATTAATAAAATTGTAAAAGTTTTTTTGCTACATAAGAAAATTGTATTTCTAATTTTTTTCTTGGTGCCAATAAGCCTGCTCCGCTTCATGCAGCATATTCTTATGATTCTACCAACCCTGCTATTGGGCACAAGAATCCCTTGAGATTTTAACAAAAAATTGAATGAGCACAATATTCTCATTGCTTCAAATGACAGTGTGGTATTGAGCTCTGGAACGTGGTCTAGAACTGTCAGCAGTACATGTTCCAGGTGCCCAAAACATCTTGGCAGACAGGCTCAGCAGGTCACAGGCCAGAATGCATGAATGGGAACTGCTGACCTCAGTGGTAGAATATATGTTTCATAAGGGTTTTCTCCTGCTCTCTGTCTTGCCTGGTCAACAGAGCCTTATGTTATCTCCAGTTTCCCTACAGGGAGGTCCTCTGAGCATGATCTTCTGCAGGAAGCTGAGAAGCAAACATTTATATGGGACAGCTGACATCTGATGTCATCGTGCATGGCTCTCGCAGGGAATCAGAAGTGAACCTAAGGCTCTGCCGACCAGGTGAGACAGAGAGAAGCAGATAAACCTTTATGGAGAAGGAGACAGCACTCACCAGAGTCTCAGGATCTGATAGGGGGGAAGGAGGGTGGAATTGCATGGCCTGATGAAAGAGATTCTCTCAAAAATCTACTGTTATGGTGATTACAGAACTGTTCTATCTTCTCTGAGGATATCTCTTTCATCAGACCGCATCTTTGGAACAGGTCTTAAGCAGTACTGAGCATAAACAGTCTGGGTGGCTGGAGCCTACAGGCCTAAGAAAGCAGGCCTTGAAGCACAGGCACAGCTAGGCCAAAGCCAGCTCTTTTTCCAGAGGCAATGTCCAGACTGTAGTGTTTAGTGAAGGTGTGGACATTACTCCAGGTGGTAGCTACACAGATATCTGCAGCAGATACATTCTTGAATCATGTAACAGATGTGGTCATACCTCTAGTAGAATGACCACGAAGAACCCCAGGAAGTTCCTTACCATACTTCCTATAACAAAAAGTAATACTGTTTTGCTAACCATTTTGACAGGCATTGTTTAGAAACTGGGGCACCCTATTTCCCAGGAGCGAATGAAACAAAAAGGTGTGAGGACTTCCTGCAGTCCTTCCTGTGGTGTATATAGCAACTGAATATTCTACATCTAGAGCATGGAGCAATGCTTGCCCTGGATTTGCATGCCCTGGAAAATAAACCGGCAGGTGGATGGTTTGATATAAAGTAAATGCAGACACCTCCTTTGGTGAAAATTAAGGATTAGTATGCAAAGGACCCTGTCTTTCTGGAAAATCAAGTAAGGAGGCTCACACATTACAGCTTTTAACTATGAAATCCTTCAAGCAGAAGCAATGGCAACCAAAAACAAAGCTTTCCAAGAAAGAAAGCATAAGTCACAAAGTTGGCTCAAAAGGAGCCGAGGTAAGCTTTTCCAACACCAAATTCTGGCCCCAAGCAGAGACTGGATTATGGATAGGAGGCTGTAAGTGTGGAATGCCTTTCAAAAACATACTGGCCACCTCCAGCTGGGCAACCATATGACCCTCAATAGGCACGTGGAAAGCTGAAGTGGCAGCCAAGTGCAGTTTAATAGAAGAATACTGTAGGCCTGCATCTGACAAGGACAGCAGATGCTCTGGAACCTAATTTACTGGACAGATAAATGGATCTAAGTGATGAGAAGTGGCCCACAAAGCAGACTGCTTCAACTTCACAGAATACATGGCCCTGGTGGAAGGCCTTCTGACAGCCAACAAGACATCAGCCACCTTTTGGGAAACCCCAGATCTAGCAATTACTATGTTTTCAGGAGCCATGCAAGAAGGTGAAATGATCTGAAGTCTAGATAGACCAGAACTCCCGGTTCCTGTGACAGAAGGCCCTGGCATATGGGTAGGGGTACTGGTGGCTCCACTGCCAGCTGTTGCAGTACAGGGAACAATATCTGTTGAGGCCATAGGGGAGCAATAAGGATCAGAGTTGCCCCCTCCATCTGGAGCTTAAGTAGCACCCTGAGAGGGAACGGAGGGAAGACGTACAGGAACCTCTCCTCCCAAGAGATGGACAATGCGTCTCTCCAGAAAACTCCAGGCTCTGGAATGAGTGAGCAGAAAATAATCAGTTTTGTACTGTGTGGGGATGCAAACAGGTCATATTCTGGATGACCCCATCTGTCGAAAGCATACCAGCAGATGTTGCTTGCCCTACTTTCAAAAAACTATTTGAGCAACAGATTTAAATGATTGCTTGTATCCAAGGTTGATACAAAGTGACTAGCTGTAACCAAATCTCCTACACTTTTTCCTTGACTGAGGGTAGACTGGGGAGACCCCTTTCTTGTCAGCTATAGTCTGTGCTTGTCTCTTGTTTCTTATTTTTCTTTATTTTTGTATTTCATTGAATATTTTTGTGTTAGTTATATCATGTAACAACAACTATTTTTCAGAGGTGTACTCAATTTGGCAAGAGCTCAGGACATTTTGTGCTTCGTTAAGTTTTAACTCTCATGTTTGTTATGGTGTGTATCTATAAATGTTACTATACAAATGGATCTAGTACGCCACTGACAATCCACCCAAATAAGCTGTTCATAAGTGTTTTCTGTTTGTCTGTTCTCTTGCACACATTAGAACTATTCTGCATATATTACATCTTTGGTAGTTTATTTTATAACTCACTGAGTGCTACCAATTGTAAGGTTGGAGCCTTTGGTTCAGTGGAACAGCGGGTGACCCATACCACACCATGAGTACTATTTAAGCTATTGTATTGTTCCTGGCTGGGCCATGCCAATTCTTTCCTCCCCTACCCTTGTGGAGATGGTCCTTTATCCGCCTACACATAATCTGGAGCCAGATAAGCACCTGCTGGTGCTGGTTATCTCAAGCATGGAAACAGTGTGCAAAGGGGGAGTGTCAGCCATGAATGGCTATAATTTGGTCCTTTGGGTAGCTCTAGACACCTTTGTTCCAGTCTATGTACACTTACTGACTTCCCTACAAAGCTTGGCATTGTATAATGAGTTGCATTGACTGAAGCAACAGGGTAGAAGGATAGCCATTCATGGGTGAGATCACACTCGATTTATAACAGGCTGGCTCTGAAAGTTCTTTATTGGGAATATCACAGGGTAATCATCAGAAAATCAGAGTTACTGTCAAGGATGGTTGTCTCAGGCAAGAAATATCTTGCAAAGGCCTTCTGCACTGTAGATAGATTGCTGAATCCACCCTTTTTGCAATACAGTGGAGTGATTTCAGCATATAAGTGGGAGGTGTTTGGTTGATTCTTGTACAGAGTGTCATCCATTTGGGCAGAGGGCTTGAGTATGTGAAAGATCTCTTAGCCTGATATATTCTAGGCCACCTCTGACAGGGTTGTATTAGACCCTGTCCCATTTGTTATGCAGAGAGAGTTAAATACAAGGATCTATTCTGTCCTCTCCTGTCACTTGTCTATCACTTGCCTGTCTTATTGCATAATCAAATTTTCCTTGTGGTACCTAGGAATTGGCCACTCTGACAGTACCACAGTTTACTCCTGTTTTCTCCCTTTCTTCACTTTCTGTTTCTATTTTTCCTTCTCTTGCTTCCCTGTGGTCAAAAAATATATGTGAATCTTTATGTGAAACTGAGATTCCTTGGTTTGCAAATGTATATAGATGTATTGTTGAAATGAATTGCGGAAAGCTGTTTGGTGTTTGTTAGAAAAGACAGTGAGTTGCAACACAGGGGTTTATCCTTATTTATTTATTTATTTAAAATCTAAAAAATTACAATACCTTTGAGCCAGATGCTCTTTTACAAAGGTTCCATGCCAAGGAATGAGCACATACATACAATAAAAACAAAGCAAGTGATACAGAGAGACAAGTGTTACAAATAACATTTCCCATACAAATGAATACAATCAGGCAAATGGAGAATACGGGTAATTCAAGCTGAGTAGAAATAGAAGAGCTGTCAGAAAGATGACATTGTCATAGCATGTATGCAGGGATAGCTAGAGTAACAGGGGTATAATCAAGGCTGGGGTGTAGCATGGCCAAATTAACCAGTTTTAGCATGAGGGTAATGAGTGCAGGGAGAGGGCAAAGGGAATCTGAAGGAGACCTAAACCCAATTAGTCACTCTGGAAGGGGGGCTAAAGGAGGGAGTTAGGGAAGAGGTGAGTGGTAAGGGTAAGTAGAAGAAAAGAAGACACTCAGATAAGGGTCTGAGGAGGGGGTATTAGTGAGGGGGTGAGGGTAGGGAAAGAAGGTGTGAGGGGGAGGAGAAAGAGAGCAAGCAATAAATAATGACTGAAAGAGGGGGCAGGGGAGGAGTAAGAGGAGGTGTAGGAGAGGGGAGGGTGGTGGCAGGGGGGTAAGGAGAGGAAGGGGAGAGTGCATTTTGACCTCCACAAGTTTGCAGAATTATCAACAGGAAATCAGCCCAGGCATAGGATGTCTTAATTGGATGAACTTCCTTCAGGTTGGACACAGGAAAGAAATTGACAGAGTTCTGGTACATTTTGTGAAAAAAAAAAAAGGAGATGTAACTTACAAGAGCAGGATGCAAGATTTGGGTCAATGTCAATTCGCTCCCGACAATACGCGCCACGACAACTCGCTCCCGACAACTCGTATTCATGACAATTAGCTCCCGTACTTCCTGCTCCACGTCTTTTCACTCCCCATGCCTAATAGTACTGAACGTCAGTTTTCTGAGCTTGCAACAGAGGTAGGGATATTATAAGAAAATTCATTGGAGGCTGTTAATCTGAATTAGAAATGCTAGAATTGTTTCTGCATGTTGAACACTTTACTTAATTTAAATATCTCCCACTGATTTCTGCTGCTTTTACTGTTTCTGAATCTTGAAACTCACTCTGATATTTGGAGCCCCAAACCTTGTGCTGCCCAGCTCCACCTGCCGACCTGTTCATCCTAGCTCTACTGTGAGGAGTGCCTCCTGACTCTGCTTCCTCAGACCAGTGACCATGACTGCAGCCCCCCCCCCACCATACACATACACATATTACCATTAGCAGCCACCCGACCCACCTGCACTGCTCACCTCAGCCCTCTGTCCCGTCCCGTCCCACTCCCATGGTCGTGCCGGCTGCTGCATTCAATCCCACTCTCTGCCTATCTTTGCTGCTCATGTGCTCAATGCTTAGTTTGTGTGTATTCCATCTCAAATCGCTGCTCAGGATTGGGAAAGCCTTCAAACCACAAACAGTGCACAGAGAGTAATTAAGACAGAGAGTATATAGAGTATTGTTTGTCATCATTTGTTAGAGATGCATTTTATGGAGCAGCGTGAGAATTTTCATCAACAAATCTGAATGCCCACACAATAATGCTAACTTCTGAGCTTGCAACAGAGGTAGGGATATTATAAAAAAATTCATTGTTAACCTGCCATGCCCAGCCACCATGCTTACAGCATGCCAGCTAGCACAACTACTGCCACGTTCACCCCAGTTAAATTAATTGGCTGGTACAGGGATGGTTGTGTTTTTATTTCTTATTTAACAGAGTTTTTCCGTATATCATGGCAGCGCAGCAGCTTTAGGGCAGATGTGTGGTGAATTCTGGATTAGGAAGATGCTGATTTCTGAGCCTATCTGATAAACTGGAAGGAACTGTGGGAGCGAAAAACCGAGGAGCGAATTGTCATCAGGAGTGAGTTGTCAGGAGCGTATTGTCGGGAGTGAGTTGTCACGGTGCGTATTGTCGGGAGCGAATTGATGCACTCCCGCAAGATTTGATTGCCAGGAAACGACATCTTATTAAAAAAAAAAGCAATTAGTATAGAGAGCTAGATATTTTAGAGAGTCTGTCAGAGGAAGAACTTCTGTTTGAACTGCCTGTATTAAGAGCTATTGTGTACAATTTTATTTTTTATTTTATTGTTATTGATAATAAAACACTACTTGTGAATTTTACAGCTTCTCCTGTTTTGCTTATATTTCCTGACCTATACCTCGACAACACTGCTACCTCCACTCCTCTGAGGATGGTCTTCTAACCATTCCAAGAGTGCATCATAGACAATCTGGATATAGGGCCTTCTTGGTAGTGACACTGATGATTTGGAATGTCCTTCCCATTGGTTTGATATCTCAGTGGTGTGCCTAAGTCTGCACGCCGCAGGTGTCCTTTGGGTGCTTGTTTCTATGCTCCTACCATTCTCCTTACCTGCTCTGGTGGTTCACCTCTCTCCTTCTGGGCTCCTTCCTAAGGTATATTTAGCTACTAGGCCTCATGTTCCTGTGGCACCTCGGGTAGGAGGGAGAGAGAGCCTTCAAAGATGTTTCCTGTGCCATTAGTACCCTAAATGGATGGTAGTCCCCTTTGGGGACAGAGAGTCTGAAAGGCCACATATACATAACAAAAGTTTACCAATTACCACAGTTTACCTTACTTACAACAATAACCTTATCAATACTACTGAGTTGTACTGACAGTACTTTGCAACCTCATCCAATTCAAGTTGTGCACAAGGCTACACTATGGTACATTGTACAAGCAAACAACTGCAGTAGTTAATCCATACTTAGATGTCCTCTGAACTACTGAACCTTATTATGGCACTTTTGACCATTTGCAACACAATTATGAGAGCAAATTGTGAAAAATAAAGCAATACTGCTGCATAAGTTAGTGTCATATTTTTTAAAATCAGCCTTAATTACTGATCCTTAAAAAAATATTTCTGGTTTTCAAAATATGTTTCACAATATCAGAACATTTCCTTCCCTTCTTTATAGTCAGTGATGTGATACAATTTTGCTGCCAACACTGATATTATGTAAATTGCTATTAGTCATTGTTAAAGCAATGAAAAGTATGTGATGGCTCCCAGAAGGTGCTTCTAGTAGATGAGGCTCAATATCTTTTTTTTGACTTTCTTTATTCCTCTGAGCCACCCAGGCATCCTTCAGGAGTGCCCACTCAGATGTGCCTCTACTCCCGACCTGAACTCCCGCTTTCCCCAGGCTCTCCCCCCCAAGATGACTTCGGCAAGTCCGACCCCCAGATCACATCTGGGGCTGGGCCTGCACCCCCTTGGCGGCTCTTTGTACCTATGTGCGAGGGACTTACCTCTGTCGCTGGATCAGCCCCTTTGGAAAGACCTGGGTGCGCTTGGCCAGTGTAGGGATGTGGGCACTCCACTGGGGCCTCCATCATCTTACCATGTGGCCAGAGGTGTTTTTTCCACTTGTGTTGCTTGCCCCCCAAGCGCAGCTGTGCAATGACATCTGTACGTGGCTACCCCATAAACATCCACTGCGCTCATCCCCAACTGCTGTCTCCACACAAGTATTACCCCCAGTCACCACCAGAGGTCTCTACTGTGCCGGTGAAACCCTGAATCCCTCCCCAGGGAGTGGAGAGCTGTCCTCTGGATGCTCAATCCACCTCCCTCCCCAGACAACCCCAGCTCCTGGGCTCATTCCCGAACCTGGGTTGCTGGCATGGAGCGAGGTGTGGTGTCCAGCACCTCAACCCTCAGTGCCACTGGACTGGCTGATAAGGCTCAATATAGGTGGTTGTTTTAGTAAATGTATCCTTCATCCATTAACATCAATGAGAAAGGAGGGGTAGAGAGACAGTTGTTAAGTTATGTGGTTAAAAACTGCTTGGAAGACCATCACAGGGTGCTTCCCTCCACCCATATTGCATTTTAATAGTTTCAGCAATAGTTTAAAGTAGGGATGGAGACAGGTTACAAAAACTACCCCATCCCCTGAAATGGGCTTTGAATCCTTTAGAGGCATTTGACCAAAGGTTGCTCAAATGTTGTGAAATATCTTGATTTAAAAATGAGCCAAACCAATTTTAATTTACAAATAAGAGAGTGTCTGAATGCTGCCAGTGGCTGCATTAGTACAAGTGGCCTCCAAAAGGCTGTCTTAAGGACATCTTGATGATGCAGGTGCACTACTGCGCTGGTGAACTGGGTTTGTGATCAAACTAGGGAGCTGGCATCATGTTGCTAGTGAATGGGAAGAACACTGCCTCTGGCAGTGTGTCCCAGCCTGGGGAGCATGCACTGCTGCTGCAGTGACCCCTGACAGAGTGCTGAGAGAGCTTGCTCCTTCCATCAGGTACAAGACAGACACAAGACTGAAGCATTCAAAATAAATAATGCTAAATGCAAGGGATCAAAGAACCATTCTCTTTGTGTGGCCCAAGAAGTGTTGCCATCCTTCCATCAGGGAAACTGCAACTTGAGGGTAAGCAACAGGCATGAACCATGGAGGAAAATGGTGACTACCAAGTATAAAGGTGTAGGCACACTGGAGCCCCACAGCATCCACTGAGGCCTAATACTAAATCCTTACCTAGTTTGTGGGTGCACCTGTAATTGGCTGCCACCATGAGTGGCAACAAATGAAGGACCATGGGGCTGGTGGATTTGCTGATAGGGCTGAGTGGTCACCAGAACTTAAAAGCATTTGTCAATGCCAAATGTTTGCTTGCTGATATTGGCATTGGTACTGCATGAGTTAGAGAGATGCACAATAGGAATGGCAGTGAAGTATTGAACTAACACCAATTCCCAACCTGCAAAGATTGACAGGCGTTGGGGTGTGCCTTTGGTTCATTGGCCATAACGCTCACACCATTCCACCTCACCCCACCCTGCAGACACTGACAGGTGTCACTGTGCACCTTGGGGTCTTCAGCCCTTGCGCTCACCCCATTCCATAAGAAAATAAGCTGAGATGGGTGCAGTATAGGAGAATGGGATGAACGTTAGGGCTAAAGACCCCAAGGTACACCTCGATGCCTGTCAGTGGCTGCAGGGTGGGGGTGGGGTAGAATGACATGAGCATTATGGCTGATGACCCCAAGCCATACCCCTGACACCTCTCAGTCTGTACAGGGT
Organism: Neoceratodus forsteri; assembly: GCA_016271365.2. NCBI lineage: Eukaryota > Metazoa > Chordata > Ceratodontiformes > Ceratodontidae > Neoceratodus > Neoceratodus forsteri. The sequence continues at coordinate 947,978,348 of CM057452.1, forward strand.
AGGGCATTATGGTTAGAAACCCTAACACCCCGGGCGTTAGTTGGTATTTTCTCTCCACATTTTCAACATGGGCTTTTTGGGACCCCACTTCATGAACAGTGGCACTATCATTTTATTAATCCTGTAAGGTGATTTTGCACAGCAAATGCACCATTTGGCACAACAGGTGTGAAAAGACATTTTGGGCAGGATGTGAAAAATGACATCTGTACTGTTCATAAGAAGGTGTGAAGAAATGGCAATGTTGAAAATCTGGAGTGAAAATATGAAAAAGTGGCAAAGTTATGAGCATGCATAGAAATTGTGTAATGCATGCTTGTAATGCAGTCATCTTTTGGAATTTTTTCACCAAATTTTCAACATGGCCTTTTTGGGACTCCATTTCATGAACAGTGGCACCGTGATTTCATTAATCTGTCCCAAAAGTTGATTTCACAGGAAGACTGAGTCATTCTGCACCACAGGTGCAAAAACATGTTTTGGGCAAGATGCAAAAAATTTGAGCTGTACTGTTCATAAGGAGATGTGAAAAAATGGCAATGCTGGAAATTTGGAGTGAAAATATTAAAAACTGGTGAAGTTACAAGAGTGTGTAGAAACTGGGCAATGCATGCTTGTATCGCAGTCATTTCTTGGAGTTTTTTCACCAAACTTGCAACATAGGCTTTTTGGAACCCCACTTCATGATCAGTGGCACTGTTGTTTTGTTAATCAGTCCCAAAAGGTGATTCCGTGCAGCAACTGCAAAATCACCTTTTGGGACCAAGGAACGAAATGACAGTGCCAGTGTTCATGAGGTGGGGTCCCAAGAACCCCATGTTGAACATTTGGGACCACAACTCCATCAATTGGCTAGGATATCAACTTAAATTGAACCACCAACATTCACTGCCATTATAGGGCCTACCATCATTTCTTCAGTTCCCAGTTGGAGTTTGAAGAGTGCAGACATGTTCCTGGTCCACAGAAGATAGATGATGTTGACCTCCGAGGTAAGTATTGGGAGGGGGTGTAGGGTGGGGGTGTGCAGAGGGAGGGTGCGGGTTGGGGAGAGGGACTGGGAGATGATGAGGGACCGTTCTTTTTACAGGTAAAAAAACAGACCTTGGGGACTGTTTTCTTTATTTTACAGGAAAAAACATTAATTTAGGCACACTGGAGTGAGCTACCAGTGTGCCACAATGTTGGGGGGGGGGAGGGATATGCCGACATGAAGATTGTGCATTCTAATGTCGGCAACAAGAAAAAAACTTTATTTAGGCACACTAGGGTGGGATCCCAGTGTGCCACAATAGTGGGTGTGGGGGGGTGGAGGGCACGCTGACATGGGGATTGGGAACCCTGATATTGGCAAACAAAATAGATGGGTTTGGGGGGAGGGTGTGTATCCAACACTAGGAGTGGGCATCCCTGTGTCGAATAAATAAACATTGATTTTGGCACACTGGGGTGGGCTCCCAGTGTGCCACATTAATGTGGTGGAGGGGGGATACATGCCGAAATGAGAACTGGGCATCCCAGTGTTGGCTTTCTGGAGAGTGTGTGTGTGTGTGGGGGGGGGCCAGTGGCTCATTTATTTATTGCAATGTTTCACCAGGAATGGCACACTGAGCAAACAAGTTGCTCGTATCTCCAGCCATGCGCATTATGCACTGTAATGCATATGGCTGGAGTCTTCTCTGCCTCTGTGTGCCTGGCTGTGGGGGGGGGGGGAGCTGCTACTGCAAACAGGGATGATAAAACTGTCCCTGAATGGAGTTGCAGATTTCTTTCAAGTCTGGTGCTCATTCTGAAACTGCCATCATTGGCAGTTTCCCTGTTGATTGGTGGCCAAGGGATACATCCCTGAAACCGTTTTCGCTGGATTGGCCAAACACTGCCACACCTCTGCAATACTCTACTCTTCTCAAAGTGTTTCTTGTGTGCTGTGCACGCAAGCAAACATAAAAAGGAGGGGGCTGCAGTCAGAAGGATAAACACCTTGTTTAAAAAAGGCAATCCTAAGCTGGGGCCACTCCTGTAGGCATCAGTACTTTGCCCTAACTCAAACATACCATTCCCCCTTAAAAAAAAAAAAAAAGAAAAAGAAAAGTCTAAGCAAAACCAGCACCCAAGCCAGTACCCACCTGACTTGACTTTTCTTGACCAATCATACCATCCAAGAACTGTAAGTCTTCATTTCCAACCTTGGTAAACATTCTGTTAGAACACAGCAGGAAATTGTGCACTCAGAAGAAGAACAACTTTAAAGCAGCACATTGAGAAAAATTCCAATACACAGTGGATATTTATAGCAGCATTTCAAAAGGTGACCCAGTGAGATTGTGTGTCACTTATTTTGCTGCAATACATATCCACTGCATACTGAATTTTTCTGAGTATGCTGACTGACATTTTCTCCTGGTGAGTGCACCACATCCTGCTGAGTGCTGAACTGCTGGGGCTGCTAACTCCTTGGTTGCACCATTCATCCTGCATCAGGAGGTGCACATCTTCTCTTCTTTCATTGTAGTTTATCAGGAGACCATCAGGGTCAAGAAATTAAATGTCTGATTGATATTGTATGAATGCAAATCTTTAATGAAACTGCCATACCAAATAAGTACTCACTTCAAGACTGGTGATATTTTTCTGAAATGTATTGAATCTACTGTTTATATAAAATAGCTTTTGACTAGCTGTCTCACATTTGTCAGTAATTTCCCTGGCTTTATGTCAGAGTTCAATAAGACATTTATACTGCTGTGTAATCTGTAGCGTTGTCAATATCTAGCAGTGCTGTATCATTGTGGAAGATTAAAAACTAGCAGATATAGCCTAGTATTATGAAATGAAGAGGAGCACTGACTAGGACTGTACAAAGCAAGCCAATATATATATGAAACAGAGGAGCACATTCAGCATTCATCAGCAGAAAAAGTGCCTTCTCATTCTTTGAGACCTGGGAGACTCATTACCATAGGTTTCATGGCAGACAGCAATGTGAAACTTATGCCTAAATCTTGACAGAAAAATAAACAGCATGCAGAGCAAACAGTGATTGCGGAATGCAAGATATATATTCACCTTCCCTTGCTGCTGTATTTTAGGTTTCAAAACATGAGCTCTCAGACTATAATAAAGCTCCCTATGAACAACTCTATTCACTGCATCCTAAAATCACAATGAGCCATTAATGCCAGTCAAGTTTTCATTCACTCACAGTAAAAGAAACTGCTAAAATGTGTTTTGTTTTCAAGGAGAATGTTATCTAAGAAAGAAATATAAGAGTACAATGTATGCAAGAACCCCCCCTCTCCCCTGTTCTTCAACTCTGTACTAAGCCCTGACAGCTCAGCTCTGCAAGCAGTCAGTGGCCCACTCCAGCACAAAGTCCTTTACTCCCTGAAACCTCCACTCTCTATTGTGCAGGTATTATAATTTAATCAAAAAACATTTGCAATGTGCAAAAACAGCCAAGGGAAGATCAGTTGCACATATGCTGTCTGAAATAAGGAAATAATTAAATTAGATAAAATGAGAATTCATATACATGTGTTATATCTTAAGTAAGGGATGACACATGACATGATGTGTGGTTATTAGGGCATAATGCATGCCTAGGGTAATTGTTACAGTAGGCATGAGGTGTAGTCAAGTGCTGCAACCACCTGAAAAGTGCATTATTCCCTTATAACTGCACACACTGGAATATGTTACCTCACTTATAAAATTGTTTTTTGTTTGTTAAAAAATATGTAGCTCAAGGAAAGTGTGGGGTAAGTAACCCATTTCTAAGGCATACTGCCAAGCGTTCCCTTCTGAAGCATTAACCCCGAATAGAGCTGGGAGGTACCATTGGTTGTTCTCAATATGGTATACTATCAGTTACACACAGCTAAGTCCTGCACCCTGTAACCATGTGTAGAATGTTGGTTTGTGATATCTTTCCTTTTCTCCTTCCCAGATTCTCCTCCCTGCCCCCTTTCCACTCCCCCCTCCATATTGCAACTGTTCAGCATTTTCTACTGTTCTGCTTATTTCCTTGGAAAACAAGAAACATTTTTAAAACAAACAATATGTAGTTCAAGTGAGGTGTGCAGTCATCAGAAAAATAATGAACAGTCATGTGACATGTTTCTACAAATAAGTTTACAGAATTTTCATGGACCATTTTATAGCAGAAGAATAGAAATAATTTGGAATAGGGGATACTTTGAGTTCATCAGGGTTTGCCCCCTTTGAAATTCAAAGCCAGTGTTAAGTTTCTCTGCATGAGAGCGAGAATTGGCTAATGACAGTCCCTTCCAGTTCTAGAAAATAGTTTGTTACACATACAAAATGAATTGCCATTATGAAATGAAATACAGCTGATGATAAATCCCCTTCCCCAGGTGTTGGTCTATGAATTGAAGGGGGTACAAGTAATTAACAGTGGGGTCTTGCTACAAATGGTCAGCTAAACATCGTACTGGACATGCTTTGTGGGTAGCGAGCAAGGGACAAGGGTTAGAACCAGGGTAGATGTCCTACATTTGAGTCATTTTAGACAGAGAAGAACTCAAATTGTACCAGAGTGACAATAAATGGTGATGTGGAGCTGGAATAGTAATTGCTTATAGAAGACAAACTTAGTTAAGGATAACAATTTGTGCAGGTAGGAAATGTTCCTGTCATGATATGTCCCTGACAGCAAACATTTTGGTGCATTTACTAACTGAGTAACACCTTCACTGAGTTATACAGCTGCACTCTGCTAGAGCCTAATCTGTGTGCCACATACCAATGAAGTATGCAACTTGGGTCCTAATCATGGCAGCGACTTTTATGTTATTAACTACAGTACTTTAAAAAAGAATGGCCTGACAGGAACATTTCATGGCATCAGTTTCAATTTGCATTTTATCTGATTGAACTACAGGTCTTTACAAAAAACAAGCAAACATTTAAAATTTAATACATCAATAATCATATTTATTTATTAGTTCATCTATTCATTTGTTAACCAGGTTGCTGCACTGATCCGAAGACCTTTTTCAGGCATGGCCCGGGCGAAGGTTCTGGCATATACAGAAGTAGAGAGCAATTTTCAGAACAACATTCAGTACAAACATCAAAAATCAAAACAGGGATTATAACAGGCATAACGACAAGTAGGCAGATCATACAATGGTGAAGGAGAAAATACAATAGTCAGCAGCAAGTGCACCTAATCAGGTAAAAATTGGAATGTAACTTAACATACACAGTAAAGGGCAAATGTAGCAACACAGGCAACAAAAATAATGTTGGATGGCAAACCTCAGGTGTACAACAGAATCCATGAGAGAAATTAGGTAATTGGATATCTTTTACAAGCAAAAGGGAAAAAAAATTAAAAATATGTAAGTAAAAATACCAATAAAATTATTTTGGAGCACAATATAAAAATAATAATCTTATTACAACTATAGCAATAACATATTTATAGAATGGGAAGGATGCTGACAAATGCAAAAACTCATGAAAAACAAGTTGGGTTTGGGCCTGGTTACCAACACCCCAATCTGTCATAATCCCTGTACTAGCTAATGTACTCTAGGTACAACAAATATCCATTCCTAGACTGTAAATTTATCCAGAATGTACTGTTTGCAAAAACTTAACCAGAGCATGTAAACAATTTGCACCAGGTAAATAAAAAGCTATGAAATAACTTCTTCAGGTGTAAAATATACTTCAGAAAGGATACATAGCCAGTTCACTCTTGCAACTTTAGAGAATATTTCAGATTATACAATGGCAAGAATGCTGGTCCCTGACTGGTTAGGCTCAGACCAGATCCCTGATGTTATGCCAGCATAACATCATGGCTCTAGTTGCAGCACACTCATGACTGAATTAAATGTTAAAAAAAAAGCTCCACAGCCATCCCTAACAGTAGCTACAGCGGTCCCAGCTGTACTTGGAATCTGCACCCCCAACACAAAATCCACCCATTCCCTCCCACACCATTATTTCCTCATCCATTCCCTCAAATGCCTATTGCCACTTCAATTTTCCTAACAAAAAACAGAAAAAAAAAACGAGTCATTGAGCGAAGTGAAAGCCATGTATTGCTTCACGGCAGTCCCCCGCTAACAGTCCACACTCGCTGAACATTTTGGGGCCATTCATTATTTTACACAGTATTTTAAAAAAAATATATATCTACTCTTCGACATCCGATGGCAACTGCCTCCCTCTGTGAACACACACACCCCGCCCCAAAATGGCAAGCTGCCATGCGGTCGTATGGTAATTGAGCATCTGACCTTAGCGCGTGCACTTCACTTCCTTACCGTTTCGCCATTTTTGTGTTCAGTTTTTTCTCTTGGTAAGGATAAAAGCTTTACCTGGAGAACACAGATGCATCAGTGACAGGGGTTGCCATTTCTCCATCTTCCTTGATACGGAGAGGGAACAGGTGGACGCATTTTGACGGGGGGGGGGCACCACATCTCACTTCCACACATGGCAGCTAAAACAAAAAAAGAACAGCAAACAGATAGGAAAGGAAAGTACAGAACATTTAGACTGTGGGAAAAATAGGAAGCAACAGACACAAACATTAGTGTGCGGAAGTGCAGAACCAGAGAAACAGCAGCACCAACAGAAATCAATGTGATGGAGTGCACAGCCACAGTAACTGCAGCTCCACATCATGGTCAAAACAATAAATCTGCACTATTTTCTTTTAAAAGTAAACCTTCGCATAAAATAAACAGCAAAAAAATAAACTTTTAAACATACCTTTTTTATCTTTTCATTTTTTTACACTCAGGAGCCATTGTATAATAGGAATAATGCACTCCAGGGTGTGTGTCGTACTGGGATAATGTCACTTCTGGGCTGATTAGTCACACTTGGCCTGTGGCCTCATACCCAATAACCCCAGGTGTGATGTTATCCCAGCATGACACACACCCTGTCATGCATTATTCCTTTAATACGATGTTTCAAGTCATCAGTTTCATTACCGTTACATTTACAGAAATGTGAGAAAACATTAGCACACATTGGTCTATGCATTAACTGGTTACAGTTGTAAACTTCCATTCTAAATATTAACAGAGCTTTATGTTTGGGATTAGCAATCAGCTCCAGATTCCTTTCTTTAGCAAGTGAAGTTTTGATTAACTTTTAACAAGGGTCATGTTTTGTATTTAATTTTTGGTTTATATCTTTTTATCTTTTTAAATGAATTTAACTTTGATTTGTACCTTTATTTCAACTCTTTTTAACCTGAATGCATCAGCAAAGATCGAATGAAGACCAGACAAAAAAAGTGTGTTTTTGATCAAACTAATAGCTAGAAAAATTAAAGCCACTGGATGAGTAAATGATTTGCTCTTCCAAACAAAGTTTAAGGAGTTGATATTCTGGTAGATTACAGACCTCAGTTAAAAAGATTTGCAGGTCTTTTCTTGGTCATTGTCCTAATAAAATACTGAACACAATAAGAAGTAGGTTGTCTTTAGCTTATGAGACTCCTTTATGTAATCGGAGGAACTCTTCTGCAGAACCAATACCAATAATATAATAATGAAGGTTCAACTCCCAAAGTCCAGTCTACTTCCTTTTTATGTTGATTGCGCGCATGCGCAAGAAACATGTTGCGTCAGCTTTCTCCACAAGCAGGTTGTGGAGGCGTGGCACGGTTGTGCCCAATGCCCCCACACCCTGCAAAGGCTTGTCCCCCATCCCCCAATGCCATGGCATGCTGCTGCTGACACTAGTTCAGCCAGCATGCCACAACTTTCTAAAAAATCAGCCGCTGCAGTCAGGGGAATGTCTCGTCATTGCAGCGTCAGCCATCCGCTGCAATGAAGGAGCGACCCGTCATTGCAGGGTGGGATGTAAGATGTCTGATATTGTTTGTGAACATGGCGGCGGCTTGCCACAGTATTCACAAACAATATCTACCCCCCCATGTTTATTTGCTGACAGGGGAGCCCACTCCCGTCAGCATACTGTAACCCTCGTTTTATTGTCTGCCGATGGGGTGCCCAATCCCGTTGGCAGAAGGAATCCCTTCTGTTGTTTGCTGATGGGGTGCCCAATCCTCATCAGCAGAAACAAATTCCCCCCCTTTTGTTGTTTGCCGACAGGGTGCCCAATCCACGTCGGCAGAAACAAATTCCCCCCTTTTGTTGTTTGCCGATGGGGTGACCAGTCCCCGTTGGCAGAAATAAATTCTCCCCCTTTTGTTGTTTACCAACGGGGGTGCCCAATCCCCAATTATGGTTTTTTGGACCCCTCCTCATGAATTCTTGAACTGTCATGGCGTTACTCGGCCCCTAAAGGTGGTTTTGTGGTCACTGTGCGGAATCACCTTTCCGGGCCAATTAACAAAATGACAGTGCCAGTGTTCATGAGGTGGGCTCTCAAAAAGCCTACGTTGTAAATTTGGTGGAAAAAATCCAAAAAATGACTGTTTTATGAGCGTGCATTGCGCAGTTGTTGCATACGCTCGTTACTTTATGAATTTACAATATTTTCACGCCAGATTTTCAACATTGGCATTTTTTCACACCTCCTTATGAGCAGTACAGCTGTCATTGTTGACATCCTGGCCAAAATGTGTTTTCGCACTTCCGGCGCAGAATAGAGCGGTCGCTGTGGGAAATCAGTGTTCAGGACAGATTAAGAAAATGACAGTGACACTGTTCATGAGTAGAGATCCTAAAATACCTATGCTGAAAATTTGGTAATGATACTCCATAAAATGACTGTGTTACGAGTGTGCGTTACGCAGTTGGCACACCCGCTCGTAGCTTCCCGAATTTATAATATTTTCACTCCAGATTTTCAACATTGCCAATTTCCCAGACCTACTAATGAACAGTGCAGCTGTCATGTTTCCCATCCTGGCCGAAATGTGTTTTCGTACTTCTGGCACAGAATAGAGCGGTTGCTGTGGGAAATCACTATTCGGGACAGATTAAGAAAATAACAATGACACTGTTCATGAGCAGAGGTCCTAAAATGCATATGTTGAAAATTTGGTGATGATAGCCCATCAATTGACTGTGTTACAAGTGTGCATTGTGCACTTTCCACGCACCCTTGTAACTTCGCAGATTTGTAATATTGTCACACCAGATTTTCAACAGTGCCATTTTTCCACACCTCATTATAAGCAGTACAGCTGTCATTTTTCACATCCTGACCGAAACGTGTTTTCACAGTTCTGGCGCAGAATAACGTGGTCATTGTGGGAAGTCAGTGTTCGGGACAGATTAAGAAAATGACAGTGACACTGTTCATGAGCAGAGGTCCTAAAATCCCTATGTCGAAAATTTGGTGACAAAACTCCATAACATGACTGTGTTACAAGCGTGCGTTGAACTGTTTCCACGCACCCTTGTAACTTCGCAGATTTGTATTACTGTCATGCCACATTTTCAACAGTGGCATTTTTTCACAACTCCCTATGAACACTACAGCTGTCATTTCTCACATCCTGGCTAAAATATGTTTTTGCACTCCTGCCAGACAATAGCACGGTCACTCTGGGAAATCAGTGTTTGGGACAGATTAAGATCGACCGAGTGACTGGGGGGAGTGACCAAGCTCAAATGTGCTCTGTCGGGGCTGCTGCAGATTTGTTTGTGGACAGACAAAGGCCCCAACACAAGAGCCCAGTACAAAAGGGCAGACTGGAACACTGGGAGAAACAGAATGAGTGAGGGAGGGGGAGTGAGCGAACTCACCGAAGCGTTGTCAGGACTGCTGCAGATTTCTTTGTGGGCAGAAAAAGGTGTCAATACAGGCAGGGGTCCAGTACAAAAGGCCAGCCTGCAGTGGTGGGAGAAACAGTATGAGTGAGTGAGACAAGAGGACTTAGTGAGCTCAATGGAGCTCTATCAGGACTGCTGGGATTTCTTTGTGGGCAGAAAAAGGCACCAATGCAGGCAGGAGCCCTGTACAAAAGGGCAGTCTGCAGCGCCAAGAGAAACAGAACGAGCGAGTGACAGAGCGGTAGTGAGCAACCTCAACAGAGCTCTAGAGTGACTGCTGCAGATTTCTTTGTGGGCAGAAAATGCGGCAATGCAGGCAGGAGCCCAGTACAAAAGGCCAGCTTGCACCGCCAGCAGAAATGGAATGCGAGAGTGACAGAGGGGGAGTGAGCGAGCTCAGTGGAGCTGTGTTGGGACTGCTTCAGGTTTCTTTCTGGCCAGAAAAAGCCACTACTGTAGGCAGGAGCCCAGTACAAAAGGGCAGCCTGCAGCGCCAGGAGACACAGAACGAGTGAGTGAGGGAGGGAGAGTCAGTGAGCTCAATGGGGCTCTGTTCGGACTGCTGCAGATTTGTTTGTGAGCAGAAAAAGGCAGCAAAGCATGCAGGGGCCCAGTACAAAAGGGCAGCCTGCAGTGGCAGGAAAACCAGAATGAGTGAGTGAGTGAGCTCAACAGAGCTACATTGTAACTGCTGCAAATTTCTTGGTGGGCATAAGAAGGCAGCAATGCAGGTAGGAGCCCAGTAGAAAAGGGAAGCCTGCAGCGCCGGCAGAACAGAATGAGCGAGTGAGAGAAGGGCAGTGAGCGAGCTCAACGCAGCTTTGTTGGGACTGCTGCAGATTTCTTTGTGGGCAGAAAAAGGTGCCAACAGAGGCAGGAGCCCAGTACAAAAGGGCAGCCTGCAGCGCCAGGAGAACCAGACTGAGTGAATGAGACAGGGGGAGTGAGCAACCTCAACGGAGCTCTGTTGGGACAGCTGTGGATTTCTTTGTGGGTAGAAAAAGCCACCAACACAGGCAGGAGCCCGGTACAAAAGGGCAGCCTGCAGTGCCAGGAGAAACAGAATGAGTGAGTGAGAGAGGGGGAGTGAGCCACCTCAATGGAGCTCTGTCAGGACAGCTGAGGATTTCTTCCTCAGCAGAACAAGGTGCCAATGCAGGCAGCAGCCCAGTACAAAAGAGCAGCCTGCAGCACCGGGACAAACAGACTGAGCCAGTGACAGAGGACCACTGAACGAGCTCAACAGACCAACGCAATCAACATTCAGCATTGACAAATGCTTGTTTTTATTTTGCCTTCCACCATATAATTTCACAACATTTCATGACTATACCACTTCTTAGGTTGCTGGTATTCTATTAAGACAGAAAAATACATACTTATATTTGTACTATTAATTTTATTTGCTTTGCTTATAACTTTCTGTTCCAGACCATTGTATTCATGTGTAACATGGCAATTTTTAATAAAATATATTAATTTTGCCTATTGTGTCTGAAGTATTTATTTTCCAAAGTTACAACATTAATTCATTATAAATAGGGAAAGGGGAAATTGTTTAACCAGGAAAGGCACACTAAGCCAAAGCTTGTTTCCAGGTGCGACCTGGGAGCACAAGGAAGTTAAGTGACTTGCTCAGGGTCACACAGTATGCAAGTGGGGGCTGTGGAATTCAAACCCCAGTCTCCAGGTTTGCAGCTCAGAACCTTAAACCACTGCGCTATACTGCCTGCATAGTTTGCACTTACATTCATAACAAGTTAATATAAAAGTTACAATAACTCCTGTGTTTTTATATCAATCAATATACCAATCAATATTTTATTTGTAAAAAGCGCAGTTCACAGTGATCAAAGCACTTACAAATATATAATAAAAGGCTTAAAAATTGTAAATATCTAAAAACATATTAAAAATACTATAATCTGGCCAGCCAGGTGGCACTGAGGGCTGAGGCTCTGGATGCCTTACCTTGCGTTACAACGGCGACCCGTGTTCGGGAACGAGCACGGGCCACCGGGGTTGGCAGGAGAGGAGAGGAGAAAGACCGAGCATCTGAGGGACTGCTCTCCTTCTCTGGGGGGGGGGGGACACCAGTGACCAGCTCTTGACTGGCTCCTAGCGGAGGATGGGTGCAGTGCGCCAATGCTGTAGAAGAGGGGTTGGGATGGGGCAGACACCTGGAGGAGTGCGTGTGGATGCGTGCGCACTCCCTCTGCTGGTGTCATTGTACGCCCCACTCACGCAAGGGGAGAAAACAGAAAAATGTTCCCTGGTGGTGCAGGATGAAGCAGCCACCCACCACAGCCCCGACTCTGAATGGTGCTCCCCAAACTGGATCCTGGTCAAGATGAGTTGAGCTAGGGGGCGTTCCTCACTGCCGGGTAAACCATGGGGGGAAGAGGCAAGCCAAGGTAATTTTTATTTAAAAAGATGTCCATCCTGGAAGCTGTGGGTGCCGAACATGTTAAAATTACATACAAAACACAATCAATAAATTATATATACAAATGACACCACACTATACTAAATAAGTAATCAACACTATAACGCAGTATTATAAAATTTATAAATACTATGATCAGCAATAACTTCTGGCTAAGATACAACCAATATAAGCACAAAAGTCAGGGATCAGAAGGAACTACAGTATAAAGCAAAGTCTGGGAAGGCCTGATTATACAGGAAGGTCTTGAGGCGGGCTTTGAACACCTCAACAGAAGGGGCCTCTCTTACAGCTGGAGATAGCAAATTCCACAGGATGGGGGTGGCGACACTGAATGCTCTGTCACCTGCTGGTTTTAGCCTCTTCCTGGGAATCACAAGGAGGCCCCTAGAGGAGGAGTGGAGGGAGTGGACCAAGACAGCAGGTATGAGAAGGTCCTTCAGGTGACCAGGGCCCAGGCCATGTAGGGCCTTAAAGGTGAGTAAGCCCACCTTAAAGAGGTGGTACACTGCCTGATATTGGGGTGCCGGGCATGATGGGTGACTGAAGGATAGATGCTGACCGGGACCCAACGGAGAAATAAATTAACAAAAAAAATAAATAAAGACTATAATCAAATGCCAGTCAAAATTTATCAGGAGTCAGGAAAAGCAATTTTAAATAAATGAGTCTTTACTGCAGATTTAAAACTCTTCCCGGACAGGCACTCTCTTATTCAACAAGGTAGAGAGTTCCACAGAGTTGGGGCCACAAATGCAAATGACAGGGCACCCAAGGTCTTTAAATGAACCATGGGAACCTCTAGCAATACCTCAACAGAAGAGTGGAGTGGGCGGTAGGGGCAGAGAAGATCTTGCAAATAATGTGGTCCATGTAGGGAATTATATTATATTATATTATAGTATATTTATTATGGTTTCTGACCTTCGCTGGTGTAGCTGGTTATTTTCTGTGAGTTTTTTTAAATAAATGTTAAAACCTGCCCACCATATTGGTGTTGCCACCCCAAAATGTTTAGAGTCCTTTATCTACTCTTACTCCCCGCTTCGTGAACCCTGAAAAAATCCCTGTATAGCCTTCCACGTGGGATGATTGATTGGTTGCTCCTAAAGTTCACGAAGGACACACTGAGAAAAAAAAATGGGTTAAAAACAACATTTGTATGTTTAAACCAACAGCCTGTTTTCACATGTGGCTAAAAACAGCCACATCAGCGAATTTTGCAGAAAATGAACATGAAGTGTATTTAAACTGGAAATCATTTGAAGCTTAAGGGGTTTGACAGTATCCCTTTAAGTCATTGTGCGTTTTTATAGCCAGATTATTTCTTCACATTTTTCTGCTTGGATTTCCTTATTGCACCAAATATGTAGTATGTGTTCTGTGGTTTCAGTCTCTCACCACTGGTCACTGTGAACTGTGTTTATTTTGGTACTAAGTCTTTTGCAGTTAAGGCAACTAAATATATATAATTTTTATCACCAGGTTCCTGTGTACTGTTTTTCCACTACAGCTAGGTTTGACTTGAAATTAAATTAAAGGACTACCTATTGTTTCAAAGCAAACTATATGGAAACAGATGCTGGTCCAGCTGTGAAGTCCTCCCTAAACTAAAGATGTCCTCCTTAAACTATATAGAATATGGTATGGGTTTACTGGAGTAAAAAGGCAAAAGATAAACATGTGGTCCATCGGTACTGCCCTCCATTGTCTTAGTTGTCATCATACCTAAAGGAATGGCTAGATTAAATCAGTTTATCAGTCTGCCCCTTAAAGTTGATTTTAATCAACTACATGTTGGGGTAAATTATTTCTGAGGCCAACCACTCTCTGAAAGAGGAGCTTTCTGTTGTTGGTATTACATTTATATGGTTGTAATTCTTCATGTCCTCAAGTAACAACTTTCGATTTTGTTAGTTCTATACCCATGCCCTCGAGTAATTTCTCATCTTTAACTACATCGTGCATTTGAAGTGGGTCCGTCCTCTGTCTTCTGGTTACAAGATTCATTATCATTTATTTGCCATCTGGTAACAGCTCATTTCTAGATGCATCCTGCAGGAGGGGGAAGGTGGAGAATAAACAATAAAAGAAAGTACAATAGAATAACATATATGCAAACAAATATTCGATGTAAGCAACACCATGGTAACTAACAATAATAGGCACACAGTAGCACGGTATGCTCACAAGCAGTTTTTACAGAACAGTGCAGGATAATATTAGGAACTTACAGTGGAGCCAGCCAGGGTGCAAAGCAATACTTTGCAGTAAATGATATGCAGCAAAATATTACATGACTTGCTTCTCAAATTAGATACAAGAAAGAGTGCTGTTGCCAATCTCATAGACCCATACTTCCTAAAAAATAAGCTATCTTGCTGGCCTGGTGGTGCAGAGGGTTGAGGCGCTGGACACCACAGCTCGCGCTACGCCAGTGACCTGGGTTCGGGAACGAGCCTGGGACATTGGAGGTTGGCAGGGGAAGGAGAGGATTGAAGTTCCGGAGGACAGCTCTCCTCTCCCGGGAGAGAGGGGGTTCACACTCATCACCTGACTGGCCTCTGGTGGAAGCTGGAGGCATCGCAAGTGCAGAGTTGACATTGCGGGATAGGGAGTGGCAACACCAGCAGTGATGCCTTGGCATAGGGGTGCATGCCACTCCTCTATAGGATAATGCAAAAAAGCCTGCAGACACTGGGAAGAAGGAGCACCCAGAGCGTGCCTCCTATGTGCCCTCACCTACCTGACTACCTTTGGTCCAATACCACTTACAGTATTGGGGTGCTTGCTGCCCTCCTTGTCTCCTCTCGGTGGGGAGCCACAGTTCCGTGGGGGCCAGGAGGTAGGCTTCGGGTAGGGTGAGAGAGGCAAGAGGATGACTCCTTGGCTGTCCCAAAGGGTCTTGGTCTGCAGGGTGTAGGGGAGTTACAAACAGAAATAATAAAAAAAAAAAAATAAGCTATCATATTCTGGCTGTACCCATTACCCACCTTTTTAAGCTGTGCCTCATGCAGGGTACCCTTCCCACAATTTGGAAAACCACCCATGTCATCCCTGTTTAAATTGAGTGATCCTAGTGACCTTAATAATTATAGGCCCATCACTCTGCTTCCTACCTTTTCTACTAGAAAAATTAGTTAATCATCAAATTAAAGACCATTTAGACTCACATAACCTTCTCACACCAATACAGTCAGGCTTCAGACTGCACCATAGCATGGTCTCCATGCTTGCGATAGTCTCTGATGACTGGTTGAATGCCTTGGATAGCAAATTCTACGTGTGTGCCCTGTTTCAGGATTTAAGCAAGGCACTCAACATGATGGACCATGCCCTACTCCTCGACATCCTCCGCAACACTGGATTTGATACTGTCTCTCTTAAATTTGTTTGACTGCTACATTATTGGCAGTTCCCAGCAGGTCAAAGCTGCAGGAGACTTCTCCCCATTGAAAACCCTACCGAGAAGTGTATCTCAAGGCTCAATTCTGGGCCCTCTTCTCTTCACAATTTATATCACTAATATCCATGCTGGTATCAAATTAGCCAGTATTAATCTATTCACTGATGATGCCATCATATACATCTTCAGACCTTCCACTGACAAAACATGTTCCGACCTTCAACTTGAGTTCAGCCATCTTCAGAAAACCCTATTGCAAATAAAGCTACTTCTTAATGCTAAAAAAAATGAAGGCTATGCTTTTTTCACCTTTCTCTAAGACACACCACACTACTTTATTGGGTGCATCACCTCAGATCACATCCTCCTCAATGAACCTCTTGAATTTGTGTCCAAATTTAAATATCTGGGTGCATGGATTGACCACAAATTGACCTTTATTGACCGTGTAGAAGAACTAACCAAAAAGCTCAAACAGAGGCTTTACACATTCCTCCGTATTAAGCACTAACTAACATCAGAAGTGAAAACTAGACTTGTACAGACAACCTTCCTCCCCTTACTTGATTACAGGGATATTCTCTATGAACAAGGGACTAGCACAGCATTAAAAAAGCTTGACATCCTATTTAATCGAGCCCTAAGATTCATTACAGGAGCACCCTACTCTACTCATCACTGTTCATTATATGTTGTAGTTTATTTATTTTATTTATTTATTTGTACATCAGTTTACAACCTTTGAGCCAGAGGCTCATTTCCAAAGGTAACTAGTCACATTGAGGACAAATACATTACAAACTCTTTGTTACATCGTACAGGTTACAAAGTTTAGCAAAACATGTATTTACAATCCTTTGTACAGAGAAAACCAGTTTAGTTACAGTGGCACATTCTTGCACGAGGGAATGTGCAGAAACAGCATGGTGATAACAGTTCAATGGGCAAAGGGGCGAGGTTGAGTGCAGTGAGGTGAGGAGCCGCTCAGCGAGCTTTATCAGTGCATAGTGAGCTATGCCTCAATTAGAGACAGGTGCAGCTACGCGTATGAAATAGTTGGCTCCGAAGTGCAGTTTTGAAGTTGGAGATCGTGGGGGCATCAGAGATGGGGGTAGGGAGCGTGTTATACCAGGAAGGAGCTCTATAGCAGAAGGACCTCTGTCCATGGGTGGTCCTGGATCTTGGGATCAGTAGGGTGGCCTTGCAAGAGGTTCGAGTACAAACCAAGGGTTGGGCTTGGCAGATGGAGGCTGTCAGCCTGGGAGGGGATAGCCCAAGAAGAGTTTTTTTCATTATGAGGCAGGTTTGCTATCGTAGTCGTTCATCTAGATTAAGCAGCATTGCCTTGTCATAGAGCTGGCATGTATAAGTGAGCCTGGGAGCCCCTGTAATTAGCCTACATGCCTTATTCAGGGTGAGGTGAATTTTATTGAAGGCGGTCGAGTCAGCAGCACCGTATACTGGTAGGCCATAGTCCACAAGGGACAGTATTGAGGATGTAACCGCTAGTCGGAGGGCAATGTGGGGGAGACAATTTTTATAGCGGTAGAGGATACCTAGCCGCACATTAGTAGCTGAGACAAGTGCATCAATATGGGTGTGGTAGGTGAGGGCTATGTCAAAGGAAACCCCAAGGTACTTGTAAGAGCAGACTTGTTCAAGAGGTTGTTTGGAGCTAGGGAGGATGTGGAGTGAGAAGTTGCTGGCTTTGTTTTGGGGGTGGGCAAAGAGCATTGTTTTTGTTTTTTTGAGATTAATCACAAGTCTGTGCTCTTTAAACCAGGTTTTGGCATCATTTAAGGATAGTTGTAGGGTGTCCTGAAGGGAGATGGGGTTGCGCTCGGTGGCAAAGATGACGGCATCATCTGCATACAGCAGAATTTTACCAGTGCATGCACAGCGCAGGGTGTTAAGGTAGAGCGAGAAGAGTAGTGATCCCGGGATGGAGCCCTGGGGAACACCTGAGTAGATGGGACAAGTTTTGGAAAGTGTCCCATTGATTTTGACACATTGGGAGCAGGCAGATAGGTAGCTAGTGCACCAGGAGAGTGGCCCAGTAGAGAAGCCAGTGTGGCAGAGGGCATCCAGCAGGAGGGGGTGGGAGACAGTGTCGAAGGCCTTTGAGAGATCAATGAACACTGCCCCGGCTAGGGAGCCAGAGTCCAGAGAGGAGTGTCGGAAATTTGAAAACTCAATCAGTGCAGTGCCGGTACTGTGTCCTGCTTGGAAACCATGCTGTTCTGGGCAGAGGATGTTGTGTTTGGTCAGGTAATCAGTGATTTGAGTGGCCACCAGTTTTTCTAGGGCTTTGGAGAGGGGTGGGAGGATGGAGATAGGTCGGTAGTTCCCAGCAGAGGACCTGTCACCTCCTTTGTGTATGGGCGTAACTATGGCAGTTTTCCATGCAGATGGGAATTGCCCCAGGCAGAGGGATTTATTGAGAAGGCTGGTGAGTGGAGCAAGGACCTGATCCAGCACCCGATGGAGAATGCTGGAGTCTAGGGAGTCGCTGCCGGGACTATTGCTCTTTAATGCTTTGATCAGATGAGGTCTGGCTTCCTGGGCAGTTACCCTGCGTAGGTAGAAACTAGGGCGTTGGATGACTGGAGCCGGTGGGGGGGTGGGTCAAAGAAATTGCTGGGGAGGACTGAACTAAGGTCCGTGAAGGATGTGTTTAGGAAGTTAGCTATGCGGGCAGGGTCGGTAGAGGTAGAGCCGTCTATGGTGATCTGGAATGGAGGAGGGGAGCGCGTGCTCCCATTTAATTGTTTAACGTTGTCCCAGAATGTTTGTGCACACCCCCAGGAGAAGGTGAGTGTGGCCTGGTAGTGATTGGCCTTTGCTTTACGGATAGCCCAAGTGCACTTGTTCCGCACAGCATTGTAGGCCTGTCTGTCAGCCATCCAGCCTGTTTCTGTGGCAAGGTGCCATAGCTTGTCCCTGTGCTTGAGCAATTGTAGTAGGGCATGGGTAACCCAGGGCGCATTATGCTTTTTGGTTTGGACTCCCGTGAGGGGTGCGAAGAGGTCACAGGCTTTGTTAAAGTTTTGGAAAAAAAGGTAAGGGCAGTATCTATGTCAGGAGCGTGGTGTATGGGTGACCAGTTTATCTGGGCAAGAAATTGCTTGAGGCTTTTCAGTCCACCCGGTCTGAGGTGCCTGCGGAGTGTGGACTGGGCTGTGAGTTGGGGCGTGGGGCTCACCCAACGGAATAGGATAGGGGAATGGTCACTAAGTGATTCAGGAAGGACCTGGATATCCTGGATTTTCTGGGGGCGGTTTGTGATGATTACATCTAGATGGGTGCTGGTACCTCTCTTAGTGTTTACTCTAGTGGGTTAGGAAATGAGTTGTGTCAGATCTGTAGCCGCTAAAGAGTCCCGGTTGGTGGAGGAGGAGGCACTGAGCCAGTTCACGTTCAGGTCCCCCACAAGGATTTGGTCAGCCTTGTGATGGAGGGTTGCAAGATAATCTGTTAAGGATAACAGCACCGGGTTTTGGTTCTTTGGGGGAATGTAGGCAGTGGTGAGATACAGGGCGCCCCTGGAGGGGTCCAGAGTAAGTTTGAGGGTAAGGGCCTGCGCCCCGTTTACAGGAGCTGGGGAAGGGAGTATTTGTCCAGTAAAAGAGTCACTGGTATAGATTGCACAGCCACCCCCACGTTTGCCTACACGATCCTCCCAGTATAGGGTGTAATCTGGGAGTGAGACAAAGGAGTGAGGGGTGGACTTTGATAGCCAGGTTTCCACCAGTGCTATGACATCTGGTTTATGCAGCGTGACCCAGCACTGGAGGGAATCAAATTTTTTCAATATGCTGCATATATTCATGGAGGCTATGCAGAGACCGGAGGACCCAGTTGGTGGGCTAGTATGAGCAGGGTGGGGATGTATATTGCCTGTTAAGAGTAATAGGAGGACCATGGCTCTGGCCAGGGGACGGCGATGAGTGAGCTTTCAATGGGTATGTAGGGATAGGGAGGAGACCTTCAGGGAACAGGGGATAGGCAGGGTTTGCAGGTTGGGAGGGCGAGAACTATTAGCCACCAAAGGGAGCCAGGGTAGGCAGCGGGGAGGTAACCAGGGGATGGGTGCTGTGGGCAACGGCACATGGTCAGTGTAGGGTGGGATCGTACTATGTCCGGGAGAATTGTGGGTGCTAGTGCCAGTGTGCCAGGGGGCTGCATGGTTGATGGGATGTGGGTACCAGAGTATAGATGAGGGGGAGGCATTTTAGGAGGAGGTGGACTAACATAGTGCTTGCAGTAGCAGCAGGGTAGAAAGGTAGAAGTATTTTGGTTGCCTTCCAGAAAGCGTATATACCACTTTGGAGCAGTGGTAGTGACACAGACTCTGGTGGACAGGGTATCAGGTTCAAGACTCTGCCAGGGCAGCTGGAAAAGGGGGTGGACCTCCCTTAGCTTCATACATTACAGAAACACAGCCAATTGGACATACTGAGCCATTATTAAGAAACTACCCCTCTATATCTCTGACTGCCTCCCTATTTGCTCTCCTTGAAGCTATGCACTGAGAAGCCTTTCTTACATATCTCTAGTTATTCCCAAAGTCAGAACTTGGTTTAGCAAATCAGCCATAAGCTATTCCCTCTCTTTCTTGTGGAACAAAGTACAAAAGACTCTCCAAATAGCCACAGCGCTAAAACTGTCTACCTTCAAAATCTTGTTCGCTCGGGCTGTCACAGAAAATTGGAACTGTGTGACCTAAAACAATCTCACCAACCCTTCATTTTCTACTTCACTCTTGTTGTCTTCCCTCTTCATATCTGTTTCTCACTTTGGCTCCATCTTATCATCCTTTTCTCATGTTTCAAGGTTCTTCTGTACAACCCTTGGCCAAAGTGCATATTATTCTTATCTGATTGTAGTCTGTCACTGTATGAACTACCTGGTTAACTATGGCAGATGTTTTACCATGTTTACTGATGTTAACAATATGCTTATCTGATTGTAACCCATACTGTTTGAACTGCCCTGTAAACTATGCCAAATGTTATGCTGTATTATGCTGTCTACTTTACTTTATCCTATGTTTTTTTACTGCTGTCAACATTGTAATTATTCCCTGGTCCTTCTTGAAAATGAATTCTTCTCAATGATGTTTTGCCTGGTTTAATAAAGATTGATTGATTGATTGGTCAGTAAACTGACCTTGAAGGTGATCCACCACTGAACAGGAAGCCAGTGCAGGCCACAGAACACAGGCATAACATGACATGATCTAGATAAACCAGTTAACAGCTTGGCTGCCACATTCTGTACCAGCTGCAAGCAGCAGATATCAACCCCCAGTAGTCCCAGGTACAGGGCATTGCAGTAGTCAAGGTGGGAGGTCACAAAGGCATTGACCAGTGTCAGAAGATCCTCAGGTGGGACAAGGTGTTTAATCTGTGTGATATTCCTCAGATGATAAAGTGAGGTCTTGACAATGGACGACACTTGAGATTTAAGCGTCAGTCCATTGTCAAACATAATGCCCAAATTTTGCACCTGCTCAGAAGTCAGCAGCTGGTGGCCTCCACACCAAAGCCCAGAGGACTGACCAGCTGATGTCCCTTTTCCTGATGACCAGGGTCCACAACCAACATCTCAGTCTTATCAGGGATCAACCTCAGCCAGTTGGCACTCATCCAGTCTTAGATGTCAGAAAGGCAGTTGTTAAAAATCGAGGCAGCTCCACCCTGTTTGGGTACAAAGGACATGTATAGCTGAGTGTCATCTGCATAACAGTGAAAACTCAACCCATACTGCCTTATAATGTCTCCCAATGGCAGCATGTACACTGTAAACAACATGGGTGATAAAACAGAGCCCTGGGGCACCCCACAAGACAGGGGGAGTGGGGCTAAGGAATAAATCCCCAACACCACTTTCTGAGTCCTGCCCATGAGGTAAATATAAAACCACCCGAGGACTGTACCCGACAGTCCGCAGATCAGCTGCAGGCATTCCAATAACACTACATGATTCTCAGTGTCAAACGTTGCAGAGAGATCAAGAAGAACCAAGATGGAACAGCTCTTCCAATCTCTCGCTATCAAGAGATCATTATGTACCCGAACCAATGCCATCTCTGTATTATGCCTCTTCCTAAATCCAGATTGGACAGGATCATAGACATCACGGACAGAAAGATGATCTTCCAGTTGCAGCATGACCGACTTCTCAATAACATTGCTCACAAAGGGCAGCTTAGAGACAAGTCTGTAGTTGGCAAGACAGTCAGGATTGAGAGAAGATTTCTTCAGGACAGGTGCAATCTCTGCCTCCTTCAGGGTGTCAGGAAACACACCTGTCTCTAATGAGCACAAGGCTATCTAAGCCAGGACCAGACCGATTCCCTCAACACAGCCCACGAGGAGGCAAGATGGGCCCGGGTCCAGATTACAGTAGGTCGACTGCATACTCTGGATGATCTTCACGATGTCAGTGATTGCCAACCAGCCAAAGCCAGACCAGACAAACGGGGTGCTTGCAACCTTCCACCAACCACCACCACCACACCTATTGGAGCATGCTGCACAGATCTACAATCTGATGCTGTCAACTTTATCTGCGAAGAGCTGAGTGAATTCATCACACTTATTCTGTGAAAATGCTCCCCAAAACTGCAGTCTGGCTGGATTGCACAGTCTGTTGACAGTTCAGAAGAGCTGAGCTGGTCGAATCCATGCAGCAGCAAATTCCCTGAACAGGAACTCTGCCTTCTTAAGGGGAGATGGCCAACTGATAGTACTTATAATGGGCCATCTATCTAAGTCTGTCAACAGTGAGGCCAGATTTCTGCCAGCACCATTCCAACCTTCGCTCCACTTGTCTCAACTCCCTCAAGGTTCCTTCAAACCAAGGGGACTGAGGGTGAAGAGTGAGGGGACAAACATGAACAGGAGCTATTGAATCCAGAGCCACCGTCACTGCCTTATTATAGTCTAGTAGCAGATCTCCTGGTTCCGAGCTAGCTTTTGGTATACCTGATAGGTCCAGCACCACTGCAAGATTATCTGGGGTCAAATCCCTTAAAGGGCGGTACCAGACCATCTCTGTAGAGGCAGGTCTATTGGGGGAACCTGGAAACTGAATCTTATGGTATGATGGTCAGACCATCCAACCGGCTCCACCACCAAGTCAGAGATCTCCATCCCCAGTAGAAATACCATATTCAATGAGTGACCACGACTATGGGTCACAGCAGTAATTGCCTATGTAAAGCCCAATGAAATCATAAGTTGGAGGAAGTCCTAACCAAATTGTGAGAGTTCATCATTGATTCAGGCATTGAAGTCCCCCAGAACCATCCATCTGGGGGACTCCAATACCATGTCGATGACGAAGTCCGCAACTTCCTGC
Organism: Neoceratodus forsteri; assembly: GCA_016271365.2. NCBI lineage: Eukaryota > Metazoa > Chordata > Ceratodontiformes > Ceratodontidae > Neoceratodus > Neoceratodus forsteri. Next base: position 948,001,305 of record CM057452.1, read on the forward strand.
AGGAATTGCTTCTCCCCCCAGGGTGGACAGTAGATGAGAAGAATCCTGCAACCCACACCTGCACCCATGATACACTCGAAGGATTTGGTCACCCTCACTAGCATATCTATAAGGCCCAGTTCTGATTTAAAACTAATGGCTACACCCCTGCCTCTGTGATCCTCTCTTGGGTGATGTATCACCGAGTACCCAGCTGGAATAGCTGACTCCAAAACCAGACCAGCATTCTCATCTAGCCAAGTCTTGGTGATGCAAGTTATATCAGATGTCCCAACAAGATCAGCAATCACTGCTGTCTTGTTTTTGATTGACCTGGCATTGCATAACACTGCCTGAGTAGGATAGGACACTGAGGCAGACCGCACTATTTGCCAACCCAACGTGGAGCCCTCGGGTATGGGAACCAGGCAGGGTGACCCCTCTCCTGGACCCATGTTACCACAGGGTGTCTCCTAGCTCCCACAACCCGACCCCCCACTCCTTACTCCCACCAGGTCCAGGCCCCCTGCCCCTCTGCCTCCTCCCAACTATCCCCAAGGCATAAGACTGCCTATAAACCTCAGCGGACAGTGGGGGACAGTTGAAAGGGCGGAGGTCCTGGAGCCTAGTGGGAGAATAGTGCCTGACCGCATGAGATCTCTGCTAACACATAACTGGCTATACCCACTTACAGCAGCCAATAACAACTGATTCACACTCACAAACAATGCACACAATAAAGCAAACAATTGCCCCACAAACCCCAAAACAAAAAATAAAAAAAATGTTACCCTATCCAATCACATACAAACAAAATTATGCAACACAAACAAAACAATAATCAAAATATTGAAGCAAAGTCAATAGTAGCAGCAGTTTACTTTGGTTAAATTTCACTGTCCCAGCATGATGATAAAGCATGCCAGAGCTTAAAAGAAACTGAATTTAGACAGGAATGGAGATCTCACCCCACCCTCTGCCTGGAGATGATGATACCAAAAGTGCAGCACTCCCACTATCACAGTCAGATTATTGTAGAGAAGTTGAAATGGAAAAGTCAGTAAGGCTCTCACACAGTCTCCCAGTTCATGTATATATAAATCTGAAGCCTGCCCGAAACCAAAAGTACTTCAAATGGTGAAAGTAACAGTATCTTCCAGCTGCAACCAGTCCCAAGATCGTTAACGCAATCCACTTTGGCCACTGGCCCACGGGTACACCACCCGGAAGGCAGACGGTCCTAACTGAGCAACCCCTCAAAAATGCCCAAGGCAATCAGGATCATGCCACCTTCCAGTAAGCATCTCCCCATACCTCACCATGGAACAACCTGAACTGGAGAGCCAACCCAGTTTAGTGACTGCAGCACCAGTTAGATCATGGCCTGTCCCAACAAGGCCTTCTCAGTTATCCTCTCTGGTGACCCAAGGAGGCAGGTACCCCAACCCAAGCAACACCTGAAGTAGGGCCCCCCAGACAGTGGTGATCCTCCAAGAATGCACCCAGGTGGCCCCACAAGGTGAACAGGGCCACTACACCCTCCAGTGAGCTTTCCCTAACACCTCCCCCAGATGAGCAACTGGGCCCCAAGCAAGATCTGCACCAGTTCTTTAACAGTCCACTTTTAAAAATTTCAGTGGTCCGCCATCAAAAGAATGGACTCATCACCTTCTGTACAAGCCAGTCCTCGGGTACTTCACTGAAGTTCTCTGTTCACAGCTTGCCAAAGCTCCTCCACTAACACCATGATCCTGGTTCTGGTGACGTCTTCTCACCAGAAGTTAAACAGTATGGGTAGGCCAAAATGCAAGTAGTCACCACGAGTACAAGGTGATCACACAGTCACAAAACACTAATCAAAAAGATGAGCTAGCAGCTAGAAAACACTAGCAGACAGGCATCCAGAGAATGCTGCACAGAATTATTTTACATTATGAACATACAATAAAACTCTGGCATCTATCTGGTCCCGAAAATGAAAAGTACCTCACTAAACTAACTCACTGCAATTCCCTAGCTATTCCTAATTGAAATAATGGACTAAACAAACAAACATAATTGAAACAAACTTGTAAAACAATGTAAAATTAAAAGACATCTAAGCTGCTGTTGCTGGGTGTCCCACAGCGGCTGCCATCTTTCCTTTTGCAGAAGCTGGGCTGATACTTTTGCAGTATCAAACTACCTTTAAAGCTGTGCCATCTTAAAAACAAGCATTTGTCAATGCCAAAGTTTGTCTTTTGGAATTGATGTTGGTACGCACTGATTGGCAGGACTACAATTCCCAGCAGAAAAAACAAGTTATGCCACCAAGTTCACATTCCTGTTGAAATACAGTGAAGTGCATACCTGTTTCCTCAATTCGTGATCTGGCTTGGAAGAATGACAATGTGTCTGTGGTTCAGAGAAAATAAGGGCACTGGAGCCCCACCATGGGTTGGAGGTGTTTGTTGGTATTTGCACTACAAATTTTCAAAATGGCCTTTCGTGAACACCTTGTGGAAGCATTTGGGACCTCTGCTTATGAATAGTGGCACTGTGATTTTGTTAATCTGTCCCAAACACTGATTTCTCACAGCGACCACGCCATTCTGCACCACATACACAGTTCGGGCAGGATGTGAAAAATTACAGCTGTACCATTCATAGAGAGGTTTGAAGAGAAGGCACTGTTGGAAGCAATGTTGAACAGCTGGAGTGAAAATATAAAAATTGCTTGAACGTACAAGCATACGTGGAAACTGCACAACGCACACTCGTAACAGTCATTTAATGGAATAATTTCACCAAAATTTCAACATAGGCATTTTGTGACCTCTACTCATGAACACTGTCACTATGATTTTCTTACTCTGTCCTGAACATTGATTTCCAACAGCGACTGCGCCATTGTGCGCCAGATGTGAACAATGACAGCTGTACTGTTCATAAAGAGGTGTGCAAAACTAACAATGTTGAAAATCTTGAGTGAAATATTACAGATCCTCTTACCGTTACAAGTGTGTGTGGAAACTGCACAATGCACGCTCATAAAATAGTCATTTTATGGGCGTTTGTCACCAAATTTTCAATGCAGGCATTTTGGGACCTCCACTCATGAAAAATGTCACAGTGATTTTTGTAATCTGTCCCAAACACTGATTTCCCACAGTGACCGTGCTATTCTGCGCCAGAAGTGCAAAAACACATTTTGGCCAGGATGTGAACAATGACAGCTGTACTGTTCATAAGGAGGTGTAAAACAATGCTAATGTTGAAAATATGGAGTGAAAATATTACAAATTCATGAAGTTACTTGTGTGCATGGAAACTGCACAATGCACGCTCATAATACAGTCATTATATCGACTTTTGTCACCAAATTTTCAATTAGGTACTTTGAGACCTCTGCTCATGAACAGTGTTACTGTGATTTCCATAATCTGTCCCGAACACCGATTTCCCACAGCAACCGCACAGTTCTGCACCGGAAGTGCAAAAATGCATTTTAGCCAGGATGTTGAAAATGACAACTGTACTGTTCATGAGGAAGTGTAAAAAAACACCAGTGTTGAAAATCTGGAGTGAAAATATTACAAAGTTGCGGAGTTACGAGCGTGAATGGAAACTGCACAATGCATGCTTGTAAAACAGTCATTTTTTGGATTTTTTTCACCAAATGTGCAACATAGGCTTTTTGAGAACCCACCTCATGAACAGTGGCACTGTCATTTCATTAATTGGTCCCAAAATGTGATTCTGGGCAGTGACCGTGAAATCACCTTCGGGACTGATTAACAAAGCGACAATGCCACTGTTCATGAGGTGGGCTCTCAAAAAGCCTATATTTGCAAATTTGGTGAAATAAATCCAAAATGCCCAAGATATGCACCAAAGTTGAAAAACCCTATTTATGCCATTATATAGCTTAGGCATTTCTTCAGTTTGCAGTCAGCTTTGAAGACTGCAGATGTGTTCCCAGTCCACCAAGATCGTTGCACCGGGCTATGGAGGTAAGTATGGGTTGGGGGATGTGGGGAGGTGTTTGTGCAGAGGGTGGGTGTGGGTTGGAGGGGCCACCGGCCTCAACGAGGGATTGTTTTCTATTTTACAGGTTTAAAAAAAACTTTACATCGAGGGAAGTTTTTCTTTTTCTACAGGGATATTTGGCATGCTTGGGTGGGTTCCCAGTGTGCCACCTGAGTGTCTGTGAGAGGGGCCTGCAGCCGATGGGGATTCAGCACCCCCATCAGCACACAAAAAATTGGGGTGGGCATTATGCCCATGGGGAGTGGGCTCCCCCATTGGCAAATTAACTGGGAAGGGACATGCCGACAGGGGGATTGGGCACCCCCGTCAGTTTGTGCACAGCTGCACACAACAAATTGTGGGGTGAGACATTATGCCAATGGGGTATGGGCTCTCCATTGGCAAATGAACTGGGAGGGCATGCCAACAGAAGTTAGGCACCCCGTCATTTTATTATTTTTTTAACTGTGAGGAGTCTGGACTCAGCATTCACATTGCTGTAGCTACGGCAGTGTGAATGCGTAACCAGGAATGCAATGCAGGAATGCAACTTCAAAGGACCGAGCAGTGCCACTATTGGTGTGGCTCCATCCTTTGAAAAGTTGTTCTGCTCAACCCAAACAGCTGAATATGAGTCATCGCCACCCTGCTGACTGATTCACTTGCCACTGACCTGCTCCTACAAATGGAGCCCTCCATTGGGCACATCCCTGTAAAGCACCTTATAGCAATGATTTCGTCTGCACCTGCATGCCATGACAAACTCAAAAATGATATAGCTATGCTTCCACCAAGACTAAAACTTTTTTTTACAAAATTGATTACAACATGTTATTTATGAGAGTTCATATGTTCAAGCAGTAATTAGTAAACATAGCACTCTTTAAATGGTGTCTTTGTTATATTGTTTGATGAACTAATAGACATTTTAAAATGTTTATGCTGATTGTTAATTACCTCTATCTCATCTGCTTTTAATCTTTAATGATGGGCTAATAGCACGTTGGCCAAGTTCTGCTCTTAATAATGGGAATTTAACAGAAGTAGGACCTCTGAGAATAAAATGATACAATTTACACAGTGCACTTTCTAAAGGAGCTATATCAGCCTCTGTCCAAATCTTAGTAGCATAAGTAAATGCTAATTTTATTTTGGCATTTAAAACTATAGGAGACCATTGACCAGCAGACTTCCATACTTTGCACTAAAAATCCTATACCTGCTTATTGCCTTATATTTTTTTTATTTTTATTAAGTTAATATACAGGTTCCAAGGAAAGACTTGTCTTAAAACAGATCCCCAAATAATTATTTTTTTTATTTATTGTTTATCAGGTAGCTGCACTAGACAATACAGTGCCTGTTTTCAGGCACAGCTCAAGACAGTACAACAATAAATAACAATAGCACAGTGACACAGGGGTACAAGGCTACAGGGCAATCTCACGTACATCAGAAGTAGAAGTAAAAAAGCCATGAAGTTAAGAAACTTAAAAGCAGAGTACCTCCAGAGTATTACTGAAAATCAAACAAACAGGCACAAACTAGTAGTGGTGCAAAGCATCAGGTACTAGAGCACTTATCAAAGGTCTTTAGGAACTTACAAAGCTCATTCATGAAAACTAGATGTGCCTGGCAGACTCAGGACTTAGGTGGAAGTGAGTTCCAGAGCTTTGGGGCAAAGTTGAAAAAGCCTGCTCACCCATATTTGTTGTGTATTTGGGCACCAACAGAAGTTAGAGACAATTAGATCTCAGGGAAAATGTCTGGTCAGTTATAGTGAGCATATCATCCAGGGCAGAAGATTTATCTGTTTGGCAATGGGACAATTCATTGAAAGTAGAAACAGTGCTAGCAAAAACCATGTAGTGCAGTCCCTGTAATCTAAATATGGTCCAAAATTGTGCTAGATTATATACTCAAACTCCAGGACCACGCACATGTTTATGTCCATGTGGTTTTTGACAGCAATATCTGCCATAGTTGGTGCAATGCAGACCACGGCACAAGTAATGTGCTGGCAGCATCACACCAGTGATACAAGACAAGAGAGTCATGTCCACATTGTGTATGACAAGCAGGGTAGTGAGACCTGGGCAACCAGTACTACACCACCTACAGCAGGCAACTTCAAAGTGCAGAACACACTCGTACAAGCAGTACCTCGGGTAATGGTGTAGTCATGAACTGTGGGTTAATGAGCCTCACTGGTGATGGACATAGTGGCCCAAGCACATCTAGCCACACAAAGCATAACAGGTACAGCTATGGTGCAGGCAGTGGATGTGAGTACAACATGCACGAGTGGTACTTTCCTAGCCTATCTCACCAACTGGGCCCCAGCACACAATATGTGGATATCATAGAAACATAGACTTTGACAGCAGATAAGGACCGCTTGGCCCACCTAGTCTGCCAATTTCCCTACCTAATGGATATAAGAAGAAGCCAGAAGGTGAAGGAAGGAAACATATTCAATTCAGTGCTTCAGAGTAACTGGTAATTGGTATTTTTCTTTTAAACTTAGATTGTAGGCTTGTAGTGACACTATACTTTCTTTCTGTGTTGTCTTTACTTATAATTGTTTTTGGGCTGTTGAAAATTTAAAACATAGTGGTGGTGTAATTCTGTGCTGTCTTTAATTGCTGCAAATTTTATCTTGGCTTGTCTGACTGTCCTGTAGCTGGGTGAAGGGTGTTAATTGTCTGGCCTCTGACCTCAGCTACGTGATAACTTGAGGTGGGGCTTAGTCACAGTTAAAGCAGCAAACAGAGGTTCATCTTCTCAGAAGAAGCCAGAAGGTTAATTGCTGCAAATCTTCGACCCCCTCCCACCCCTTCCTCCAACTCTTAATTATATGCCCTGATAAATCTGATTGACAGGAGCTAAACACAGGGTATAGTAAGAGGTGTGAAGTAGGAGGGGCATAAGGGGGAAGAAGACCACCCTCAGCACGACAAGTGTTTTGACTCATTTATTTATTTATTGGTTTCTTTCCTTAAAAAAAATATATATATCTGAGGATCAGTTACAGGATTTTTAGTACTGTAAATAAATAAAAAGAGAACTAAGAGAGCTTCAGTAGTAGAGAAGTAGTGGAATTGCAGTATAATGTGGGGAGTGGTGCAATGCAGTGGCTGTGGGGCAGCCATATTCAGGCAGACCTTCTGGACACTGAGGTGCTGCCCTATCTGCATGCATCTCTCGGACCGCGGGATGAGGTAGCCAGACTCAGAGCGGAAGTAAACTGGGTCAGGAGTACCATCACCCCTATCCAGGGACCACCCAGTCCAATGCAGCTCTCAAGGATGCCGAGAATGAGGAGCACTTGGATGACAGTGGGCTCAGGGAGGGTTAGAGCAGTCAGGCAGAGGCACATCCCAGATCCTGTTCCTCTCAAGAACTCATATGCCACACTGGCAAATGAGGACAACCAAATAGAGGTACCCAGGAAGTGGAAGGAAAGGATGTGGAGGTTAGGCAAGGAGGTGACCTCAGTGGGAAAGCAGTGGACCCCAGAGGAGGAGGAAGCGAATCCTGGTGGGGACTCATCGTAAGAGGGATCCAGCTAGGAACACAGGAGGGGAGGACAGGGAGGTGAGGTGCCTACCAGGTGCCACGGCATGGAGGGATGGAAGGAAGATACTGGGGATCACTGGGAAGGCAAGAAGGAGGGTGAGCTGGATGTCATTATCCACCTAGGTACTAATGACTTGGCAAATGGGGAGCCAAAGGAAGTTCAGGAAGAGTTTAGGAAACTGGGAGGGTCTCAAGCAAGTAGCTTCTTGTCACTTTCTCAAAGTACTACCTGTGAGAGGCAAGGGAGAACATGGGAGTGCATGCACCAGGAACTTTAACTCATGGTTGAAGAACTGGTGCTGTGAGGAAGGTTTGGATTCATTGGTGACTGGGGACCCACCTGGAGGGATGGAGGTTTGTTCAAGCCTGACGGCCTGCATCCATCCTGGAGGGAATCAAGTCAATGATAAGTTTAAATGCTACATTGACAAGCATTTAAACTAGCAAAGGGGTAGCGGCCAGTAGGACGGTGCCTACTTGCTCCACCCCCAGCTAGTAGTGGAACCAGTGAACCAGAGGAGGGCTATCTCTGCAAAGCAGTGTAAAAAGATGGAGATTAGTGTCCAAAAGGTGGATAAGCAGAAAAGGGCAAAATTCAGCAGAAGGGCAGACAGCAAGGAGAACCAGGGATAAATGACAACCAAGGAAGGGGCTGGAGTAGAACAGTGAAGCAGTCTAGGGAGGTCAAATCATGGAAAGCCATGTGTGCAAATGCCAGGCTTAGCAACAAGATGGAAGATCTGGAGGCTGTCATGGTACAGTCAGACCTGGACATTGTGGCCATCACTGAAACCTGGTGTAATGATAACCATGACTGGGAGATGGCCATACCTGGCTACAACATATTCAGAAGAACAGAGCAGGCAGGAAGGGAGGAGGTAGCACTGTATGTGAAAAAACGCCAAGGGCCACACAGATCCAGGAGGAACAAAATGGGAGAGATACTGTGGGTTAAGCTGGAAAGGAAAATGGGGCCAGCCATCACACAGGTGTGGTCTATAGACCACCAGCCAGGAGGAAGAAACAGATAGAGGCTGATGCTAGCATCCAAGGATGGCAGACAAGTGAGGTAGTACTGGTTGGAGACTTCAATATTCCAGACGTGGACTGGAGCATCCCAGCAGCAGCATCAACTAGGAGCAGATTTATCCTGGACTCCCTTCAGGGTGCCTTCCTCAAGTAACTGGTCATGGAACCAACTCAGCAGAAGGCAATACTGGACCTTGTGCTCACAAACAGGGACAGTGTGATGGGGGTAACAGTGGGGGAGCATCTGGGTAACAGTGACCACCAGTCATTGTGGTTTGAAATAACAGAAAGAGCAGAACCAAACCACACAAAAACACGTATCCTGGATTTTAGGGGGGAAGACTTTGGGAAAATGGGGAGATACTTGAAAGAGGCATTAAGGGGAATGGGACAGGAATCAGGGGTTGAGGAACAGTGGGCAGTATTTAAAATGGGGATTATAAGAACAACAGAATTATGCATTAAGCAGGTTAGCAAGAGGAAAAGGAAGAGGAGACCATTATGGTTTTCCAAAGAGGTAGCAAAGAAAGTGAAGCCAAAAATATTGCATTCAGGCAATACAAAAAGACACAGGCAGAAGGGATAGGGAGAAGTACCAGGAGAAACAAAGGAGGCAGGGAAGTCAGTAAGGGAAGCCAAAGCTCAGACAGAAGAACACATTGCAAAACAGTGGGTAAAGGGACAAACCTTTACAGGTACATAAGTGAAAAGAAAGACAAAGGAGGGATAGTGAGACTGAAGGGGGAGGATGGGAGCCACGTGGAGGATGACAACAGTAAAGCTGACATATTGAACAGGTATTTCTGCTCAGTCTTTACTAAGAAAGAGGGGGTAATGGGTCTGAAGGAGTACAAGTGGTGAGAATGGTGCGAAATGGACAAGTCCCTTTACGAAGAAAGGGTCCTGAAGGAACTGGAAGTAATAGAGCTGATAAAACAATGGGGCCAGATGGGGTGCACCCCAGGTCCATAAGAACTAAGAGAAGTGGTGGCTGAACCTCTGGCTATCCTGTTCAGCCAATCACTGGAAACAGGGAGGTACCCAAAGACGGAGGACAGCAGTGATGTAGTCCCTTATACAAAAGTGGGAACAAAGAGGAAGCAGGGAACTACAGACCAGTCAGCCTCACCTCGGTAGTGGGAAAGATCATGGAAGCACTACTGAAGGAGAGATTGGTGGAACATCTGGTTGTCAATGGACTACAGGACCCAAGGCAGCATGGTTTCACCAGGGGAGGTCATGTCAGACCAACCTCATTGAATTTTTGACTGGGTGACTAGGGAGGTGGATCAGGGAGGGCAGGACATGGCCCTATTTGGACTTCAGCAAGGCCTTTGACACTGTGCCACATAGAAGACTATTACACAAACTGGGGAATATGGGTGTGGGCAGGACAGTAGTGTGGTGGGTAGGTAACTGGCTGGGTGGCAGGACACAGAGGGTGGTGGTAAATGGCTGTCACTCCACAGAGGGAAAGAGTGACCAGTGGGGTCACCACAGGGATCAGTGCTGGGACCGGTCCTATTCAACATCTTCATCAGTGACATTGCACAGGATCTAGAAGGCAGAATTTCACTGTTCGCTGATGACACAAAGCTCTGTAACAGAGTAGACACACCAGAGGGTGTAGACAGAATGAGAAGGGACCTGCAGAAACTTGAAGAATGGTCAAGGGTTTGGCAGTTGAAATTCAATGCAAAGAAGTGCAAGATAATGCATATGGGACATAAAATCCTGGCACAATATATCAGTTGGGGGGAGGATATAGCATGCACCAAGCAGGAAGGGGTCTTGGGGTTGTCATCTCTGATGACCTCAAAATGAGAAACAGTGTGACAAGGCACCAGGTAAGCAAATAGGATGCTGGGATGTATAGGCAGGGCATCACCAGCAGGAAAGGAGGTCTTAATTCCATATACAAGACACTAGTGAGGCCCACCTGGAGTACAGTGTACAGTTCTGGAGACCATACTTACAGAAGGCATAGACAGGGTAGAAGGTCAGAGGAGGGCAACAAAGATGGTGCATGGGTTGCATCACAAGTCCTATGAAGACAGGTTGAAGGAACTGAACATGTACTCCTGGAGAGAGGAGGAGGGAGAGGTGATAGAGACATACAGGTATCTTACAGGAGGAACAGGGTGCAGGAAAACACTATTTTAAGCAAAAAGATGTTTCAGGACTAGAGGGCATGGGATGAAGTTGGAGGAGGAGCGATTCAGAGGAAACATGAGAAAGAATTTCTTCACAGAGCGAATTGGTGGACAAGTGGAACACCCTGCCAGAGGAAGTGGTGGGGCTGAAACAATCACGGGATTTAAGAATGCATGGGATAGACATAAAGGAATTCTAGAGGTCAGGGGTAAGGGGAAATAGACTTCTAGGAAAACAAACTGAACTTACAAGCTCAAATGGGCAGACTAGGTGGGCCATAGGCCCTTATCTGCCGACACTGTCTATGTATCTATGTATCTATGTATATGCTGCAGATCCTAGTTAATCAACAGCCTACTTCCTCCTACCCCCCCACTAGAATTGCCTTTTGTCTGTCCCATGTATTCTTGAATTCCCCCACTGTTTTTGACTCTACGACCTACTCAGGAAGGTCATTCCATGCATCTACAACCCTCTCTGTGAAGAAATACTTCCTCACATTACCTCTCAGCCGTCCTCACCTCTATCTTCAAGTTGTGCCCCCTTGTTCTTGCACATCTCTGTTTCTGAAAGATGCTACCCTCTTGGACTTTGTTGATTCCCTTGAGGTATTTGAAAGTTTATATCATGTCCCCCCCCCTTTCCTCGAGGCTATACATCTTAAGCTCCTTAGTCTTTCTTCATATGTCTTCTGGTGCAGGCCCTGTGCCATTTTGGTTGCCCTCCTCTGAACAGCCTCCACCCTGTCTATGTCTTTGCGGAGGTGGGGTCTCCAGAACTGTACACAGTACTCCAGATGTGGTCTTACCAACTGTCTGTACAGAGGGTTAACAACTTTCTGTTTTCTACTGGTGATGCCTCTCCCTGTGCATCCCAGTATCCCCCCAGCCTTCCTTACTGTCTTCTCACTTTGCTTGCCCACCTTTAGGTCATCTGATATGACTACCCCCGGTCCCTTCCATTTTGTTGTTGTCTGTATCTCACCCCCATTGTGTACTCTTTCCTGGGTTTTGTTTCCCAGGTGCATTACTTTGCACTTCTTTGTGCTGAATCTAAGCTGCCATACATTTGACCATTCCTCCAACCTTGCCAAGTCCCTTTTCATCCTTTCCATCCCACCTTGCGTATCAACCCTGTTGCAGAGCTTTGTGTCATCTGCAAAGAGACATATTTTCCCCTTCCAGTCCCTCTGCAATGTCACTTAATGTCATGCTTTGGTTTGCATGAGCTGCCTGACAGTGCTTAGAGCTAATACTGCACTTATTGTTCTATATTGAGCCCTGTTGGAAACAGCTGATTTATTTTTTTAAATGGAGGAGAGTTCAGCGATCTGAACTAGTGCCTCAAAATATTTAAATATACACGGGTGTTTGTAGTCACTATCACTATTTACCTGCACTCCCGCATGAGGGGCTTTCACTTGAAATTTACATTTTAATGAAACACAGCTGTAGTTGTAATTATTGGGAAATGAGCAACCCAAAAGTCAACATCCGGGTCTATTAGGGCTTAAATTCAAATCTCTGTGAGCAGGGCGAGCAGAGTAGGGCACGCTTGTTGCCGTGCACAGAGGCACGTGCCAAGACATGTGCATCATGTGTCTGGCATGTCCAGTGGGGACGGAGGATAGGAGGCCCCCCCCCAATAAATATCAGTAAGTGCACCGTTCAATAATTTTGTAATAAACTCATATGCAGAAAAGGATGACCACGGAGAAACAATCAGATAGTAGTGTTAAGTTACAACAAATTTGGAAGTAGGAGATATATCCAAATGTAATAAATCTGAAATGTATTTTCCTGTATGTAATAAATCTGGAAGTCTGCTTGAATATGATAAATGTATTCAATATGAGTTAATGGAATACAGGTTGAAAAATGCCATAAGGGAAATACAGAATCTAAAGGACATTTTAAATTTAGAACAGGACTGTAATATACCTCATAGTATTATAAAAGAATGCTCAATAGAACCCAAACTATAGCAGTCAAAAAAGAGAGTCAGGGATGAGTCAAATGCACAAATATTTGAAAATCATATACAGGAACAGGGACTAAACAGCAATAAAAGACAAAAACAAACAGAATCAGATTCAATAAATGGTTGGTGCAAAATAAATAAAGGGAAGGGTATAAAAAAGGGTAGAAGGGCTTTATCTACGCAGGAAATAATGTTACAAAATCATTTTAGTGATCTACCAGTTGAAAATGGGGATTCTATTGAACCACTGTTAAACAGTCCAACTAGGACAGAAATGATTGTTATGGGAGATTCCATAATTAAGAAATGTGATTCAAAAATATGTGGGGACAACAAAGAAGATATTATGGTATTATGTTACCCAGGAGCACAAGTAGCAGATATACAAAATGAGGCTCAAAAGGTCTAACTAAAAAAGTCAACACTAAACAAATAGTTACCATTCATGTAGGAATAAATGATGTAGGAAAAAATCATAAGAAAGATATTTGTGTAGATCTCATAGAGATTGCAAAACAAATAAAGGCTCTGGGGATGGAGATCATTATATCGGGGATCCTCCCAGTACCAAGAGCAGTAAGGGAAAAAAAATAAAACCATTGAAAGATTAAATTCAAGATTGAAAAACTGGTGTCAACAGGAAAAGATAGGTTTCATTGATGCTTGGAACGATTTCAATGGATGAAGGAGCCTTTATAGTACAGATGGACTTTATCTGAACAATGCGGGGCAAGTTTATTAGGCACTTTAATAAAACATAAAATGGAAGAAAACATTTTAAACTGAGAAATAAGAGGGATAGGATGAAAATAGTCTGTAACAAATCACTAAATAAAAAAATAAAAGTATCAGGAAATAAAAGACAACAGCACAAGATTTCTCCTTAGTCATTTGCGAAGTCTGCACAATAAGTTTGAAGAGTTCCAATCTGTGCTATTTAATAAACATATTGACATCGTCTTACTAACTGAAACTTGGCTAGATAAAAAAGATAGCTGGGGAAAAAATATCCAAGGATATAATATAATTCATCTTGATAGGAAACATAAGAAAGGAGGGGGTATTGCAATTTATTTGTCATCAAATATAAAATATGTGGATATTACACAAGAAATAAAAAATACTAATAATACAGAAACTTTATGGGTACAGATCCTAAATAAGAACAGAAAGGAATATATATATATATTAGGATTATGTTATAGACCACCGGATATTAGTACAGAAATTAATTTAAGTATTCTAGAAGAAGTGCATTGTGCACTAGAAAAAGGAAAAGTAATCTTAGCAGGGGATTTTAACTTTCCAGATATAAACTGGGCTACAGGACATGCATTACATAAACAAAGTAAAGACTTTCTGGACTTTGGCATTGAAAATAGTTTAGTACAATATGTAAATACCCCAACATGATTAGAAAATATATTAGATTTAGTAATCATTACTGAAGATATCACACTGCTTGAATGTAATACAGAGTCACCGATTGGTAATAGCGATCATAATACTGTGTATTTTGAAATACAAAAACAAACACAAAAGATTAATGGATGTACTGAGTTTTATTTATACAAAACAGCAAATACTGATGGTATAATAAAAGATCTTCGGGATATAAATTGGGAATTAAAATCAGAAAATAAAACTATCGGCAAATTCTGGGACGACATAAAATTTACGATCCATAGTATAATGCAGCGTCATGTAAGAACTGTAAAGAAATATAACAAAAAGAGTAGAAAACAAAAGTGATTACGAAAAGGATTATTGAAATTGATTACACAAAAAAATAAGTCCTATGCTAAATACATGAAACATAAAACAGAATCAGATTGGTTAGATTTTAAAAGGTTACAAAAAAAAAATTAAAAATAGAATAAATAAAGCAAAGAAGGAGTATGAAATCTATTTAGCAACAACAGCAAATAAAACAAATAAAAAGCAGTTTTATAGTTATATTAACTCCCTGAAAAAAGGAAATATGGAATCATTAACAATAGTAGAAAATAACAAATGTATTACAGACCCTAAATAAATTGCCAATAAATGTAATACTTATTTCTGCTCAGTTTACTCAAACAACATCAGAAATAAAACAACTAACCTATATAATAATAATATAGGAACCCTTAAATTCACTAAAGAAGAAATTCTCCAGCAAATCGAACATTTAAGAGAAAACACTGCACCAGGCCTAGATAATATTACATCAAAAACGCTGAAAATAATGAAAGATTCTATTTAGAAAAGTTTGAAAATACTGTTTGAAAGGTCTATAAATCAGGGTGTTATTCCATTAGATTGGAAAGTTTCCAAAATAACTTCTATTTTTAAGAAAGGTAGCAAGACTGAAGTGTCTAATTATAGGCCAATAAGTCTAATTTCTATACCTGGTAAAATCTTAGAGACCATCATAAAAAATAGAATTATAGAACATCTTAATAAAAACCCAATATTTGACATAAACCAACATGGTTTCAGGAAGGGTTGATCATGTACCACCAATCTGATATGTTTTTATGACAAAATCAGTAAAGCATTGGACAAAGGAACACCAGTGGATGTGGTAATGTTTGATTTCATTAGAGCTTTTGAACTAGTTCCACACTGGGCAATCAGTGAAAAACTTTTTAAATATAAAATAGACTCTTATATTATAAGATGGGTGGAAAATTGGTTACAAAACAGGAAACAAATAGTATCAATACATGGGCATCTTTCAATTGAAGGGTTGGTAACTAGCGGTGTGCCACAGGGGTCAGTTATTGGACCAATCTTATTCCACATTTTTATAGCAGATTTAGATGACAACATAAGTAATGAAATAATGAAATATGCTGATGACACCAAATTGTGTGCTCCTTGTAATTCAGTTAGTGCTAGAGAATCATTACAGAAAGATATAAATACTGTTGCAGACTGGACAATAACTTGGGGAATGAAACTGAATACAGAAAAATGCTGTATTATTCAGATGGGTAAACAGAATGAACATGTTTATCAATTAAATGGAGTACTTATACCACAAAGGATATCAGAACGCGATTTGGGTATTACCCTAGATAATCAACTCCTGTTTAAAGAACATCTTAAAACAGTTATTTCTAAGGCAAACAGGATTATCATGTCTATTAAAAGAAATATTAAAAGTAGAGCACCGGATGTTTTGCTCCACCTGTACCTATCTTATGTTAGACCATTATTGGATTTTTGTAGTCAGGTATGGTCCCCCTATAAACAAATTGATAGAAACAGACTTGAAAAGGTCCAATGATGCTATACAAAATTAATACCAGCTGTAAAATATGATAGTTATTCAGAAAGATTGTATAAGCTAGGTCTGCATAGTTTGGAAAGAAGGAGGCAAAGAGGGGATTTATTACTTTATTATGACATCATGAACGACCCCTTGCTAATGACAGAAATGAGTATTGAGTATAAAAATGATTTTCTCAGTCTAAGAGGTCATCCTCTTCAAGTAAAAATAGATAGATTTAAAACAACTAAAAGAAAAAATTTCTTTACCTTGTGAACTGCAAACTTGTGGAATAGACTACCATTGGAAATAATATGAAGTCCAAATAAAGAGCAATTTAAAAAACGTTTGGATAAGTACATCTCTGAAGGGAGAAATATGGAGTATTTTATTCTTTCATAATGGAGCTATTTGTGGGCTTTGGCCTTTTTTTGCTCCTATCAATTAAGTCAAACATTAAAAAGGACTGGCCCCAGTACTGAACCCTGCAGTACCCCACTAGTAACCCCACTTTCTTCACTGTGGACTTCATTTACTATTACCCACTGCATCCTGTTGTCCAGCCAAGGTTTTACCCAGGCTATCACCCTGGGACCCACTCCCAGGCTGGCTAATTTGTTTATTAAGCTTTTGTGCGGGACTGTGTCAAATGCCTTGCCAAAGTCTAGGCAGGCCATGTACACAGCCCCTCCCTGGTCTACTACTTTGGTTACCCAGTCAAAGAAATCAATTAGATTTGTCTGACATGACCTTCCTGCTGTGAATCCATGCTGCCTTGGGTCCTGTACCCCACTGGATTCTAGGTACTCAACAATTCTTTCCTTCAGAAGTTATTCCATCGTTTTTCCTACCACTGAGGTCAAGCTGACAGGTCTGTAGTTTCCTGCCTTTGTTTTGCTCCCACTTTTGTGAAGGGGAATCACATCCACCCTCCTCCAGTCCTCAGGTACCACACCATCCTCCCATGATTTATTAAAAAGGGTAGTCAGTGGTGTTACTAGTTCTTCCCTTAGTTCTTTTAGAATTATGGGGTGAATCCCATCAGACCCCATTGCTTTATCCACCTTCAGTTTTAAGAGTTCTTTCAGAACCCTTTCTTCTGTGAAAGGATTAATATCAACACCCTATCCAGAGTGCTTCTATTGACTGGATTAGGTATCTCCCCCCGCTTTTCCATTGTGAATACTGAGCAGAAGTATTCATTCAGTATCCCTGCTTTTTCACTATCGCTCTCTGCCCAACCACCTTCCTCTTTTTTCAGCCTCAGTATCCCTGCCTTAGTCGTTCTTTGCTCCCTAATGTACCTATAAATGGTTTTATCCCCCTTCTTAACTAAGTTGGCTATCTTTTCCTTGGTTTGAGCCTTTGCTATTCTGACTGCCTTCCCCACTTCCTTCTGCTTTAACTGGTACAGTTCTCTGTCCTGCTCCTTCTGTGTTTCCTTATACTTCCTGAATGCTATATCTTTTTTTCCCTTACCTTCCCCACCACTTCTTTTGTGAACCATAGTGTTTTTTTCTTTCATTTTGATTTGTTTATTTGCTTCACACAAAGGCTTGTTGCCTCTGTGATGGCAGTTTTGATGTTTCCCCATTGTTGCTCCACCCCACCTTCTTGCCTGCTTGCTAGTGCTTTTCTGAGGCACTCTCCCATTTTGACAAAATCAGCCCTCCTGAAATCCAGTACCTTCATTTTTGTATGGCTCAACTCTACAGCTAAGTTTATTGTGAACCACACTGTTTGGTGGTCACTTGTTCCCAGATGGCTGCCCACTTCAAGATCAGAGAGCCTCTCTCTGTCTCCATTTGAGAGTACCAGGTCTAAGATTGCTCACTCCCGAGTGGGTTCCAAAACTAGCTGTCTGAGGCATGCCCCCTGTAGGGCATCAAGAATGGCCTTGCTCTTGGATGTGGGTGCAGCAAAGGTGCTCCAGTTAACATCTGGCATATTAATGTCCCCCATCAGCAAGATCTCCCCTTTCTCTGCCATCCCAAGGATGCCTTCTATCATTTCCTTATCCATTTCCTCCCCCTGAGATGGGGTCTGTATATAACCCTGTGCAGAATGTGGTGCCATTTCCAGTCTTCAGGATGACCCACAGTGCCTCCTCTCCTCCCTGTTTACCCTTTATTTCTGTTGCTTTGATCCCTTCCCTTACATAGAGAGCTACTCCTCTGCCTCTTCTTCCCTTCATGTCCCTCCTGTAGATTGTGTACCCTGGTATGTTGACATCCCAGTCATGGTTCTCTGTGTACCATGTTTCTGTGACTGCCACAATATCCAGGCATCTCTCTTTCATCAATGCCACCATTTTGGGAAGCTTTTTACCTAGACTACGAGCATTGGTGCTCATTACCCTTAATTTTTTTATGGCTTCAGTGTGCTGTGTCTTTAAGGATATGAGCAGGTGTATGTTGTTAGCAGTTTTGGGGAAACGATGTCAGAACCCCTGCTACGAAGGGAGTTATGCGCTTGGGGCAGGTGGGATGAGGGGCAGGGTGGTGGGACTAAACCTTGCCCTCCAGAAACAATCAACTACAACTGTGACCCACCAGCCCGGGTAGCACCTTCCATCCTTTCAGACACCTATTTCACAGAGGTTAAGTAACAGATCTAGTCACAAATGACTGCAAATATCTCCCAGCTACAGTTCCTCCCTGGCAAATTAAAGTCAGTCTAAGAAAAGTAAACCCCAAAAACAGAATGAATACTAGTTACTGACACAGGTCCAAAAAGTAATAATTCAATTCAATGTAGTCTAGAAAATAACCTCCTTGATTTAAGGAAGCTTTGGCTGCTTTCTCTCTCTGTCTCAGCAGACAGAGACCACAAACAACTCCTGTTTTAAATCCACAGTTCAACTAGGCTCCTTTCAGCTCCTCCCCTTAACAGACACCTATAAGAAAAGTCAACCCCAAAAAACCCACCTTGTACAGAGGATACAGGCCACCACCAGCTCACTGGCCCAGGACACCTGTGAATCCACCCGTGAATCCACCATGCAAGCCAGCAGTGCACCACTTGCAGCTGCAGCCAGGGCCAAAACAACCCAGGTCCACAGCACACAGCAGCCATCACAAGCCACTGACAACAAAGACCCAGGCCATTAGCATGCAATGGGTGTCAAGCATGTGTCCAACCACCAGTCAGGACCTCTCTATGCCCCATGTTCCACATCCCACAAACAGCATGACTCAGAGTGGAACCACCTCAGAGGTCCCTGACCCAATATGACCACCACCCATGTATCCACCATGGAAGTGGCTGCACAAGCTATGGCCACAAAGACCCATGTCCACAGTACTGCACGTTCCACAGGATCCCAAGTGAGCAGCAACCAGGCTATCGGAAAACACATAGCTGCAGAATCTGGTAGCACCAAAGACTAGGAGAACAGAAGAAAGTAGGCTGCAGCACCCAGAACTGGCACAGGGCAAAACCCCAGTACAGTACAGTACAGGCTCACACTGCCAGCACTGTGAGCACCATGCCCACCAGGAGTCCTCCCACCCAAGACACCACTGTCTGGGACCAGACCACATCCATAGCTGCAACTCACAGAAAACATGGAAGGAAGGCAAAAGATTGTTGCACATCAGAAAGGGTATCTCACTTTTCAACCAGCAAGGGGAAGGGGAAGCCACATGGAGGTCACATGGATCAACTGACCAGTCTACACAGAAACCTGAATGTGACACATGCAACTGGAGCTCAGAGGTAGCCACCCATCAAGAACACATGCCACATACTAAGGTGGCACAGACTGAAAGGCACAGCAGGAACAGGAAGGGTGGACCTGATGTGCATTAGACATGCAGGAGTGCACAGGATGGCCAATACCAGACCCAGGACTTTATAGTTGAGGGACGTGGTGTGGTGTGCATATGTCCAATGAAATGTTGTTAATGTGTTTTCAAGCCTTCACAGTGTCTGATACTACTATTGGTATGACATTTGAGATACCAAATAAATATATCAGCTATTGTGTTGAATATAAACATGAGTTCAATCAATAAACCATATTCTGCCAACACTGTGCAATGTTGCAGTAGCAAGCTATGCAATATCCTTGGGTAGGGGCTGCTACACCTATAGCAACCCATTACATCTGCCACTGATCATGTTCTGATGTGAAATGAAAGCTGAGTTGAGCTACCATGGCAGTCCCTGTTGGAAATGTGGTAGCCTGACCCAGTGGTACTGTGCCATGGAGAAGTGGTGCTGCACACTATACTGGGGTGGCTTAAGGGCAATAGTAATATACCTGTGGGGCAAACACATGGCACATATGCATGCCCTAGTGGTGACACGGGAGTGGTGTGGTGGTGCAGTGCCAGTGTGAGAGGACTGCAGTATGAAGTGCTGGCCCACAATAAGGAGGGCAGTCTTACATGCACCAGACCTAACATCCCATAGCCTGCCACAGGCACAGAGACTGTGCCTGTAGACCTGTTGCCACAACACTGCCTGTGTGTAGGATTTGGATGAGCACACAGTACGCTCATAACAGGGACAGCTTCACTGCAGCACCTGTGTGTAATCAATGTTGCTGTGTGTGGCACAGCACACCCACATGGCCATCAGGGCCCTAGAGGAACCTGGCACACATGTCCTACAGCAGGAGGTCACATACCATGCTACCATGTGGGCCTCCATGGCCATGTGCCTAATACTGACTCCACAAGAGATCTGTGCCATACCACCCCTCATGACAACAACATCAGTCACAGCACGGGACACAAGGGATGCCCATGATGGAAACAATCATATCATGGAGAGTAGTCATCTCCACATCAAGGTAGTGTACCCATACTGCAGCTTCCACACCCCAGTGTGGACGACATCAGCCACTGTTGTGTGTCTCTAACCCATGGTCGCTCTGACTGACAGATGCCAAGGGCAGACCAAACAATGTTAACTACTGCTGGAACTTAGAGTTGTGGCTATACCCAGCTCCCCACCCATCCTGCCCATCAACACTGTCTCAAGGGAGATGTTTCCCACGGAATGTAGTGTACCTGTGGGTCATGCGGACCCCTTTCACTAGTCTCTTTGGTGACTGCCAAACCTCACATGATGCCCATTGTTCCCAAAGTGTGAACCATGGTGTTGAGTGATGTGAAAGCCCTGTGTGTCATGTGCACCACAGAGCAATGGCCTATGAGACATGGCACTGTGTGCACACTCAGCACCCCATGTGTACATACCTGATGTCCCCCATGCCCCTCTAGTACTATACCACAGTCTATCAGTGTCACATGTATGACACAGCAGTGACATTTGGTGCAGTGACAGGCATGGTGGGGCAACTCCAGAAGCACATTTGGTCCACCTTTGGATGCTGGCCATGACATATGGCCACAGTGACCACAGATACATGAAGAAGTGACAGGAAAGTAGGCAGACAGGCACCAGGACAACAGCAACTAGGTGGTGTTCTGTACCTGTGTACACTACACCAGGACAGCCCACCACTGGTACCTGTGTGCTGCCATGACCCCAGCAGGACTACTACACCCCTGGCATGCCTGGCACGTAGCCTTGTGGTGGCCCATGACATGGGTGTGTGCATGCCAGTACTGTGGCCAACAAGTAGAGACTGTGGTAACAACATTAATAGTGGGATTGTGTCTTGCAGCCAGTCTACTGCTGGGTGATGTGGCTGCCGGCATGAGACAGTAGAAGAGCACACCACATTGTTATCCACCTACATGCGCTGCCTCTGGGAGTGTATGGCAAACAGACAGTGTGGTACACCACACCAACTGTGCACCCTGACCAGTGCCAACACCGTGGAATCAGGGCACCCCATGGCTGCCCTGGAGTTTGGGCTGCCACATATGCCTATACCCGGGGGTACATGTGCAGCAGCAGCATACTGTGCTGGCTTACACTACATGTGACTGTCAGATGGCATGCTGCAGTGCTGAAATCTGTGGTTCACCATAGTCCATATGCACACATGGCACTATGTTGAGCACTATGGTGCAGGCAGCCACCACGGTAATGCGGTGCCCTTGGCCACCTAGAGGAGGGCTGTGGCACTAGAATGGCCCATGTGCTTTGCATCTCACTACCCATCACATACAGTACAGCAATGGAAGAATGACACACACACCAGATCAATGATAAATGCAAACAACAATGCTAACAAGGCAAGGCACATAACGCAGGAACATGGGAATGAGAAGCCTACAGAAACAGCAAGTAAAAAGGGAGTACATGAAGTTTGGTACAAATGGCTAACAGTATGTCAACAGCAATAAAATGATAATACAGTAGGTAGATGGACCCAAACCATGTACACTGCACATGACCATGGGACTATAGCAGAGCTGCCTCTGGAAACTCAGAGGTCCCTGAATTCACCAACAGTATCTATGACCATCTTCAGGGAGCCTTGCAGGTGGTTCAGGTCAGCCAAGACCATTTCCACTTGTTTGTGCACAGTCATGAGGAATGCATGCGGGTGCCAGGTCCTCCTCTGCAGCATCTGTGTTGTCCTGCTGTGGCCTTCCATGCTGGGGCACTTGCGCAGTCAGCTCTGGCTGGGCAGGGACCTCATCTGATTTGAGGACCTCATCAGACACGGCCACAATGGTGCCACTGATGCTGCAAGCCCGCTAGGGCACCTGTTTAGTGCTGCCAACTAGCATCTCAGACTCTCTGCCAGGTACAGTGGGTGGCAGCACAACAGCACTGTCCACTGTATGGTCCATCTGTTGGTGCTGTGGGTTGCTGTCTGCCTCTGCAGGATCCTCTGCCAAATGTTGCTGGGTCTGCTCCAGGTAAGTCTTTGCATCTTGCTGTTTCTGTCTCCTCATAGCATGCTTCAGCACCCAAAGTCTTGCTGTTGGTGTTCCAGGTTCTGTTGCAGCACTCCATCATGCTCATGCAATGACATATGATGGACAACATCATGATGGCAGCACAGCAGCCCTGTACAAGCAGATCTGCAATAAGTGTCATGCTACATATTAATAGCCACCAGTTAGCCTGGCCATACTGTTTTTGCTGTGGGGACACAGGGAGGCCTGCCAGCAGTCCCGGGCCACCAGTATCACACATGGGACCACCACAGTAGGCCAGTGGCACATGCACATAAGGCCTAGGCTATTGCCAGGTGCGCATATGAGACAAGTGCCAGAGAAGGGGTTGCACGCATCCTGTGGTCACCAACATAGGACAGTGGCACATGTTACATGAGCAGCAGCAACCATCACACACCATGACACTGCCGTGCCAATGGGGGTACACTCACAGCATCCTTACCATGCCCCAGTGGGTGTCTACAGCAGCTGGGGGAGTAATCCCACATACAGGAGACATGGTAGGGGCAGAGAATGGCATCTGGTGAGTGGGCTTGACACTGCTGCATGACCCCCCAGTGCGGGTGGTGCCATTGGACAGGGGAGTGTAGGGCACTACTAGTCAGGGGGTGTGGGTGTGTGTGGAATGGATGGGGTGCCAGGGCTGGGCCACCATCCTAGCTGGTGTTGATACCACCATTGTCCAGGCAGGGATGTGTTGTGGCAATGTATCCCCATCTGGCAGACCCAACCCACCTACTGGCAGAGCACTGTGCTTGTGCCAGCCATGGGGACCAGTAAGGCCACATGGCTGTGTGTTGGCCTGTGGAGAATCTCAGGGCATCACAGGTGTGCCAGCTGCTAGTTGGCACACATGGTGCACAGGATAGTGCCCCGTATGAAATGGGGAAGGGGAACCCAGAGCACATTAGTAGGTTGCCCATGCATGCGTGGGCTGTGGCACTGTCATTAGTCATGCCCCTCAGGTGATGGTCCCCTTGGGTGCAGACCTGCTGTGCATATGGCCACCAGTGCTGGGTGCCCCCAGAGATGTACACCATGGTAGGGGTGTGGTCCAGGAGGCAGGGGATGGGGTCACTGGATATCAGTGGGGCATACAGTGGCTGCGGATAGTGCCTGTCAGCGCCCATCCACAATGTAACAGTGAGGGGCCCTTATTATTCCTCCTGTGCAGGTGACTTCAGCAGTAGGTGCACAGCCACCAGCAAACTGGTATTTTGCAACCACGAGTCAGGGCATGCAACACTTGTGTAGTATTGGGCCACACTGCCACAGTCCCATGTGATCTGGCTGACCCCAGGGGGGGGGGACATGCCAGCAGTGGGCACCTGTGGTCCCGGCGGAGGGGCTGGGCCTGTTGTGTGCATGGCATTGTTGCAGGGGGTTGTGTTGATGCAGTGTGGGGGACAGGAGTGGGAGGGAGGATTGGTGGGATGATCTATACAGGGGGTCGCACCATACACTACACTGGGTCTGTGCACAGCAACTGTTGCAGAGGCATTGGGCTCATGTGATGCTCAGCTGCACATCTGTGCGGTCTCTATAAGGATGCATCAGGCACCCTACTGTATCTGCAGGAATAGTGGCACATAGAGGGTGTCATTCTAGTGCTTTGTGCCATATGTGACATGATCTCCATGGCAGCCTACCATGGTCAACACTGGGGCCCACCCCTGTGAGATACCATGACCAGTGGTGGTATGCATCATAGAGTCTGCAGTGCCAACTCATGTGTCCAGTGTATCCCTGCAATGGAGTATCACCATGCAGTCATCACACATGTTTGGCACTGCAGCAACCACCTGCTGCACTGATAGCCTCCCATTACTGTCTGCCCACACAGCCACAGCCACCCTACTGTAACCATTCCACTGGACCGATTCCAGTGCATTCCTGTGCTGTAACAGATTGTGCAGTTCCCAGTGGACCCTCTCTTTGTGGTCCATGCCCCCCCATTGCCCCCTTGCATGACCTTGTCACATGAGTCAGCTGTGCAGGATGGCAATGAGCACATCTCCTGCGGATCTAACCCACCACCCAGGTACATGGGATGGGTTTACGGTGGCAATGCTGTGTGCTGAGCAGCCTCCATACACAGCACCCAGTTGCTCCCTGCCATATGATTAGTTCAGTGGCACTCACATGCCTCAGCTGATTACCATGAACTGTACGCTCAAGGACTAGCAACCCTGCATGTCAACTGCTTTGCCACTGTCCATGTGGTACTGCAGTCACGGAGATCATGTGCCTGCCATGGAGCAACATGGCAATGTGCCAATCACAGTGCTACATCACTACCCAGGATGTCTATGCACTGTGTGGACAGCACTCAACCATGTTACAGAGCTGACATGACATGGCACTGCATGATAACGGGCCACCAGTGTACCCTGGCAGTGTAGCACACTGCCAGGTAAGGATGGTCTGGTGGTCCATAGTAACCCTGCCACACAGTGCAGAGGTCCCCTTCCACAGTGTCCGGTGGGGCTGTGACACACGTTATCATGCTCTGACATGGTATGTTTGCCACACATGGGATGAACAGTACTACTCATACTGTCACTCCCTTTGCACGTGCTCTGTCCAGTGTGTTGCTGTGGCACCCATGTGTTACATGCAGTGCACATATCCTCACACATCTGGATATCAGGGTCACACCACTGGCCACTGTCCTGTGCACTGGGTGACACCCCTTCATCCCAGCTGTCCTAGTGGAACTCAGGTACTGTTGCATGGACATGGCTCCATGCCAAGTGTCATTGGTTCTCCACATGTACCTGTGTCCCATTTGCCAGTTCCCCATGGTTCCCAGGTCACTGTCAGCCTATCCTTACATGGTGTCATCCCCATGTCAGGGTCCACATTGAATTGCATACCATAGCTCACAACCAGGGGGCCTCACCACGACACACCCACAGGGTGCTGTGTCTGCCAGCAGCTGTCTCTCCCTCATGTGCTTCCTGGGCAATGCCACATGATGCCATTACATGGTGAAGTGGGGCCACCCTCTCTGAATTCCCCCTCAACTGCAGCAGACCAGGAGCCTTGACCTCTGCACTGTGTTGCCTGACATCACTGTCCCTGAACACCAACCACCATCTGCAGTGTAGAGGACCACATGTTGGTGGCACACTATGCCATATGTGATGAGTACATGTGCCACCATGTGCCTTCCTGCTGTTGTACAGGGACCATGCATACCATATCTGACTGTTCTGGCACTGATGCCTGATCCCTGCTGCTGTTCCAGGCCTCCTATGTACCCCATCCATAGGCAGCGTACCCTTGCATGTGGGCAGAACTATGCTAGGCCCTGAATGTGTAAGGATACTGATAAATATCACATACCTTCTCAGCGGGGTCCTGGGGCATTCTCCTCCATGCTCCCTACCGCTTCTCTGTTGTCATCACCATGCTCATATGCAGAGGCATCTGTTGGCTGCACATCAGTTGGGACTTTAAGATTGACAGAGTTGTTAGTACCTGTAGCAGTACATCCATGTGTATTGGACCTATGATGGACATATGGATATGTGTGCCACTGCACACCTGTATACTGCTGATGTACACCTCATATGGTTACATCAACCTCGTATGCTATCATCTTCAGGTGCTGCAGTGTGTCCACCTCCCACAAGAACAGGTCATTCCACCTATGCTTTTATTGATGCATTGTCCATCTCACTCCCTTGAGAGGCACTGTAATTTGGTGGCAATGGTGCACCATATTCTGTCACTAAACTTAGGGGGTGCCTGATACTGCTAGGTGGCAACACCCTGGCCCACTGCTCCACCAAGCTTACTAGAAGGGAAGTCTCCTCATCTGAGAAGTTGAGTGCCCTGGTCCAGGAACCTGCCATATTAGATGGTCTTGTGTAGCATCTGGCCTTTTGCTGTGAACTATATCAGCTGTTTCTGCCCAAGTCACAAAACAGCTCATTGTGGGACCACTGCATGTGTCAGATTGCCAACTTCTACATTCAGATGCTCTGCACACAATGTTTGACACACGCTGCATCATTTTTGATGCAGCCTGCAGCTTTTTGTAATTTTACCTGTTCTAATGCACCTTGCAGCATGTCCAATGCATCCTGCCAACAGCATGTGGAACATAGAAACATAGAAACATAGAAACATAGAAGTTGACGGCAGATAAGGACCGCAAGGCCCATCCAGTCTGCCCATTTCTTTTTCTACCTTATAAATGTGCCATCGGCCTTTGCTCTGTCAGTGACCTATCTATTCATAGTCATTTGTATCGCTCCCTTATGCCTATCCCATGCCTGTTTGAAGCCCTGCACTGTATTCATAGCCACCACTTGTGGTAAGCTATTCCATGCATCTACCACCCTTTCTGTGAAAAATAATTTCACATTCCCCTTAATCGGCCTCCCTCAATCTCATGCTGTGTCCTCTTGTCCTGCTATTTTCTTATATTTAAACATGTTAGACTCTTTCACCTTGTTTATGCCCTTAAGGTGTTTAAATGTCTCGATCATATCACCTCTCTCCTCCTTTGCTCAAGGGTATACATATTGAGCTCCGTTAATCTGTCCTCATATGTCTTCTGATGCAGTCCCTGCACCATTTTGGTTGCCCTTCTCTGGACTGCCTCAATTTGGTTAATGTCCTTGTGAAGGTGTGGCTTCCAATACTGCAATTAGTACTCAGATGGGGCTTAACCAATGTCTTGTACAGAGGGATTATTACCTCTCACGACTTGTGATACCCTACTAATACACCCTAACACCCCCTAGCCTTACCTACTGCTTTAGAGGTCTGCTTGGATGATTTTAGGTCATCAGTGATGATGATGCCCAAGTCTCTTTCTTCCTTTGTGACTGCTAGCAACTCCCTCCCAGCCTATAAGTGGCTTCAGGGTTTCTCTTCCTATGTGCATGATTTTGCACTTCTTTGCATTAAATCCCAGTTGCCACTCTTCTGACCATTTTGCTAGTTTATCCAGATCTCTTCTCATTCTGCCCACCCCATCTGGATCATCTACTCTGTTGCAGATCTTGGTGTCATCTGCAAACAGACAAGCCTTACCCTCTAGTCCATCTGCGGTCACTAATGAAGATGTTGAATAGGACTGGCCCCAGGACTGATCCCTGAGGTACCCCTTGTGACTTTCATCTCTTCTGACTGTATACCATTTACCACCACTCTCTGTTTTCTGCCAGTCAACCAGTTTGCCACCCAATTGACCAACTTCTGACCCACCCCGAGCCTACCTAGCTTATTTATCAATCTTCTATGTGGAACAGTGTCAAAAGCTTTGCTGAAGTCAAGGTAGGCGACATCAACTGCTCCCCCTTGGTCCACCACTCTGGTTACCCAGTCAAAGAAATCTATGAGATTAGTTTGAACACTGAACTGTTACATCCCAGAAGAGGGGGGAGGCCTTACATTGCATGACAGTGCTTCACAGTTCACATTCACATATATCCACCACTGGCCAGGCATCCACCACTTGCATGCCCTGCCCCATCTGTCACTTAGCTGCTGGTGGAAGTGACACTCTATTGGCACTACCATCACACTATCATGGGGAATATGGTGCATGGCAGTGCCATTCCCTATGTTTATGGACCTGGTTGGCTGGGGACCCAGCATTGTCATGGCCACCACACATGACCCTGGTGTCTGCTTCACCATGCTACTGTGCCTCTGGGAATCCCACATGCAAGCATGGTACACAATGGCATGGGAGAGTGAGTTGCTGTGTACTGTCATGGGACACCACAGGTGACTGCATCACTCGTCACAGCCAACACAGTGGTGGGGGGGCAGGGTGGGATCCACTGCATAATGACATGACCATGTCCCTAGGGGGCCTACGTGGTGTTGCTTTGGAGGCTATGGATCACCACCATGGAAGGGGGCATTGTTACTGCTAGGACACTGGGGGTGCATGGCCTACAGAACAGTGGGCATGGCAGCATGGACCCACATTTTCCATGACAGATGTAGCTGCTGGCACTCTCTCTGGGTCTCTTATGCCAAATGGATTCCTTCCCAAAAACCACCTACTACACATACCCCAACCCAGTGTGTCATTCTGCATCTGCAGTTTGCTCCCCTATTGCAGTCCTGTATGTCTCCAGGAGTTCTGCTGCTGCATCTCAGAGGTCATAGTGCATTTTCACCCTACCTGCAGCTCCACCAACTAGCTGTTGCCACTCTCCACATGCAGTTTGTAGGAACCCTATGTGTCAGCTGCCTGACTGGTTGCATATGTCTGCCACCTTGGAACTATGTACAGACAATGGGTACAATACATGCAACAATGCCACCATTTGCTTTGTGCAGATGCAGGCAGCAATACATCCTGTGCAGATCCAGCCACACACATCCCTGTTTCTTTTGCTGTGGTTGCTGACTCCTCTGTGTGTCACAGACATCAGGAGTGGCATTAGTACTATGCCCCCAGCCTCTGCTTCAGATGGTGGACTGCCCCCTTGCTGGTGTGGCTGTGTTGCTGTAGGTCCCCTGCAGTGTATGTCACCCATTCTCCTATGCAGCCCAGCATATTGCCAGCTGGGCATTCTGGTGTGCTGCTGGGCACTGATTGTGGTCTCTGGTTTGCATGCTGCCTGTCAGTGGGCTACTGTGGTGATGATCCTTTTTGCTCATGTGAAGCGGCTTCTAACCAGTTTGGCTCTGGCATGGTGTTCAGCCACTGCAGTCCTTCTCCTTGTGGTCACTTGCACAGGTATAGCATCTGGGTTCTCCTCATCACCACCATCATTGTCCACACCCTGCTCACTATCCACCTCTGGCATTGTTATCCTGTGTGCTATGACAATGTTATGAAGTATTCAGCATGCCAGGAAGATCTTGCATGCCATTGTTGGGGTGTACTGCAGGGCTCCCCCATATCTGTCGAGGCACTGGTATCACATCTTCAGCAGCACTACAGTTCTCTCAAGTATGGACCATGTGGATGCACGTACCTCATTGTAGCATGTCTCAGCCTCTGTCCCAGGATGTCTGAGTGGCGTTGTTAGCCATGGCTGCTATGGATACTGGCTGTCACCTGTGGTAATAGAATGGATTGGTTACTCCTGGTGGCATGTCTCTATCCAGTCATACTTGCACTGCACTGGTGGCTACAAGGCACAAAGGTGGCCTGCCCATAGGGCAGAGGGACCCAGCTGTGCTAGCTCTTTTGCTGCCACACCCACCAATTGACTTTCTGCTACCCATCTTACCTCCATCACATGGTGTACATCTCCTACTATGGTCATTGGCACTTAACACCTTACCTGTTCTTGCATGTTGCTTCCATGTTGCATCTGTGTCACTGTACCTTGCACACTATGGCCCCAAAGGATGCAGCCACATAGCTCACATGTGGCTCTGATGTGCCCTGTGTACATGCTGGGCTGTGTGTGTGTGTGTCCAGCACACACACCCTCGCAGGGTCCTATTGTACAGGAGTGTGGGTCATGTACTTTCCTATGAGCCATCCATCCTGTATGTCTCCATGTTCTAATGTCTCACAGGAGCCACAATGCCTAAATATGTATGCATTGTGACAGGATCCAGGATACTGGGCAACTATGTCCAGGATACAGCACTGACTGTCACATATGACTTACATATTTATGGAGTGGTACCCCTTTCTGTTGACATATGCATCATTATCAGATGCTGGTACCTTTATAGCAATGTGCATGCAGTCTGTTGCAACTAGTATACATGGGAAGCGTGCAATGCTGTAGAACTCCTGCTTCACAGCCTGCTGCTGCTGGGCATCCTGTAGGAAGCTAGTATACCTCTGTGACCTGCATAGCAGTGCCTCCAGGAATTGTTTGAGGAACTTTGAGATAAAGGACTGTGAGATGCCCATGGTATCACCTGTCAGGGTCTGGAAAGTCCCACTTGCTAGGAAGAGAATCGCAGCACTGACCTTCACATGCACTGGTATTGCATGGGCTCTCTGTGTTCTGCTATGCAGGTTACCTCTTAGGTCATGGTACAACTTTGTGATTGCATCTGATATCCTGCTCCTCAGCCAGGTCCTGGTATGATGTCTGCCTGTGGTATACCATTGCTGCATATCTCCTGTGGATTGTCTGCTGTTGTTGTGGCCTGGTCTGTTTTTGTGCCCTGCCAGCCTGATGCTGGGCACATCTCCACCACCTTTCCATGGCCACAATGATGCCCATTAGGGCCACTGCCACTGGCATTTTTTTATGGTCACTCCTCCAGTATTTGTGCTGCTGCACTAACATCTTAGTAGTGACTCAGCTCTGCCTGCTTGTTGTGGGTCCCCTGTTGTGGACCTCTCTTTATGCTCTAGTGCAGCGATACTCACTCTGTGGCACACAAGCCACTTGTGGCTCTTCAAGGTAAAACTTGTGGCTCTTTAACACTTCAGTAACTCCCTGTAAACTGCGACTCCTGTAAGTGTAAACTGGTTCCCCACCCCTGCAGTGTTTGAAGTAGGAAGTGGGTTGTAAAGCCAAGACAGGGCAGGGACAATGACTGAATGTTAAACCAGTAGTTAGATTATGTGCCGTTGTTGGGGGTTTACCATAATTATTAATCAGCAATCAGTAACTTGCAGACACAGTGAGCTGAGAAGGGGCCCTCTTTGTGATGGAGCAATGTTCTGTGTTCAGTCTGGGAGCCGAAGGACAGAACCGACTGTTGACAGCCATGGAGCTACTGCTTTGCTTTCCTGTGGATCAACTGGAAAACCTGAAATGGACTCTGCTCCCAGCAAGTACTGCCAAACAAGTGGTGAAGCCGATCGCAAAGATGGCTTTTCACTTCTCTCTATTTTATTTTTTTTTGTGTGTGTGATTTTTCTGGGAGATGAAGGACAGAGCTGACTGCTGATGACCATGGAGCTACTGCTTTGCTTTCCTGTGGACCAACTGGATAACCTGGCCTGGACTCTGCTCCCAGTCATTACTGCAAAACAAGTGGTGAGAGCATTTAGTTCTCACACTGCTAGTACTGCAAGGAGTGCGGTGAAGCCAATCGCAAAGACGGCTTTTTACTTCTCTCTTTTTTTGTATGTGTGTGTGTGTGTGTGTATGTGAGGGGTTAATAAAAGAAAAGGGATTTGGGGATTGATTTCTTTGGTTCTGTGTGCTGTGGGAATGAGTGATTTATGTTTTTTTTCCCATTTTGACTCTGGGAATTCGCTATTGGCAAATTTGAGATGGGTCATGTCAGATGTGGGTTACTTGACATGCCATGTTCAGTGGTATAACATCAGGGATCTAGCAGAGCCTAGCATTCATTCTTGTCATTGTATAATAGAGCCAGAGGCTTACTTAAAGTATTTGCTACTGTGAGACTTGCAAATGTTTTAAGTCAATGAAATAAATATTTATTACAGTAATGTTTAGTACTTCTGTTGCTGCTAAGTTTGTGGAGGGGCAGGAGTGAAGGATTTAGTTGCTGGTAAGCTTGAAACTGTACTTGTTTGAGTCTGATACCTTTTGGGGAGTAGGGCTGAGTTTGTTTAATACAGTGCATTTTTTGTGTGTGTGATCTATGGTGTGAGCTGGAGAGTCATTTTCAACAGGCATTGGTAGCAGCTTTCTGGAAGGTTCTGTTCTCTCCCCTCAGCTAAGATCAATGTACAGCTAATTGTGGTTTAAATACCAGTGGGTTCTCTCACACAGCAGTAAAGCAAGCAGACTTACAGTAGTTTGGCTCAGATAGATTTAACTTTCTGTTGCTGCTAATTTTGTGGAGTGGCAGGAGTGAAGGATTTAGTTGCTGGTAAGCTTGGAATTGTTTGTACTTGTTTGAGTCTTTTACCTTTAGGCAGGTCTCGTATTTCAATGGATTTTGGGAATCTGTTTTTTTATGTTGTCTTGCACACGCGAAAGCAACATATTTGGGAAGCTTGGAATAGCAGGTTTTGGAGGTGCGGTCATGTTGTGGACAGTGATGTCACTGCTTTTTCGGGCTGGGCTCTGTGGCATGAATTAGATTGCAGGCTGTCTATGACAACAGTGCAAAAGCGTGCCGCCAACTTGAAATGATTTAGCCGCTGCAATAAGGGAGCTCCCCCTCATTGTAGGCATGCGCCTTGCCTGTGTAATATGTCAATAAAGATGGCGTGGCTGTCACCGGCCCACCTTACAGTCCCAATAAAGCCTATGTTGGGGAGCCCAATCCCTGTCAGCATGCCCCTTTCCAGTTCAGTTTGCAACAGAGAACCAAATCCTCGTCAGCATAATGGCCCCTTATCATTTAATCTGTGTGCGAGGTGCAAAATCCCCCCTCGGCATCATGAGCCCCCAACACGTTTCTGTGCTGATGGGGTGCTCAATTCCTGTTGGCTTCAGTCCTCCTCCCCCAAAATACTGGAGGCACACTAGGAGCCCACCCCACTGTGCCAAAACACACCTGCAAAATAAGAAAACTGACCTGCATTGTCTTTATGTTTTTTTTTTGTTTGTTTTTACCTGAAAAACAAGAAAACGGTCCCTTAACATGTCCAGTGCTCCTCCCCAACCCGCTGTCACCCTCTGCATACCCCACCTCCCCACACCCCCCTCACCCCACACTTACCTCCAGAGCCTGGCGTGATGATCTTCAGTGAATCAGGAACACGTCTGCAGTCTTCAAAGTCGACCGTAAGCTGAAGAAATGTTGGTAAGCTGTATAATGGCATAGATGTTTTTTTTCAACTTTGGTGCATATCTCAACCATTTTTTGTGAATCTTTGCACCAAATTTTCAACATGGGGTTCTTGGGACCACACTGCATTAATTCAGTCACTGTCATCTCATTATTCGGTCCCGAAATGTGATTTCACAGACACTGCGCAGAATCACCATTCAAGTCCAATTAAAGAAACAACAGTGCCACTGTTCTTGAGGTGGGCTCCCAAAAAGCCTATATTGCAAATTTGGAACATTCCCAAAAATTACTGTATTCACGAACAAAAGCGCTATGCATTTCCACCTACCGTAACTTCGAGAATTTTTAATACATATTTTTCATTGCCATTTTTCACACCTCCTTATGAACAGTACAGCTGTCATTTTCCACATCATGCCCGAAATGTGTTTTCGTACATCTGGTGCAGAATGGCACAGTTGCTGTAGGAAAACAGTGTTCAGGACAGAGTAAGAAAATCACAGTAACACGTAACACTGTTCATGAGCAGAGGTCCCAAAATGCCTATGTTGAAAATTTGGTGACAAAATCCCACAAAATGACTATGTTACGAGCTTGCATTGCACAGTTTCCATGCAGAGTCATAATTTTAAGAATTTTTAGTATTTTTCCTTCAGATTTTCAACATTGCCATTTTTGCACACCTCCTCATGAACAGTATAGCTGTCATTTTTCACATCCTGCCCAAAATGTGGTTTCGCACAATGGTGCAGTCGCAGTGGGAAATCAATGTTTGGGACTGATTAAGAAAATCATAGTGCCACTGTTCATCAGCAGAGGTCTCAAAATGCCTATGTTAAAAATTTGGTGAAAGAATTCAAAAAAATGACTGTGTTACGAGCATGTGTTACGCAGTTTTCATGCACGCTAGTAACTTCAAGAATTTTCAATATTTACACTCCAGATTTTCAAAATTGCCATCTCTTCACATATCCTTATGAATGGTGCAGCTGCCATTTTTCACATCCTGCCTGAACTGTGTTGCCACACTTGGCACGATCGCTCTGGGAAATCAACATTCCAGACAGATTAACAAAATCACAGCGCCACTGTTTATGAACAGAGGTCCCAAATGCTTTCATGAGGTGGGGTCACAAAAAGGACATGTTGAAAATTTGGAGTGCAAATACCAACAAATGCCCAGGACGTTAGGATTCCTAACTGTAATGTCCCACCCTGTACAGACTAACAAGCATCAGGGGAGTGCTTTTGGATTGTCAGCTATAATGCTGATGTCATTGCACCCCCAACCCCACTCTGCAGCCACTGACAGGCATCAAGGTGTGCCTTGGACTCTTCAGGCTCAAGGTTCACTCCATTCTCCTATACTGTACCCATCTCAATGTACTTCCTTATGAAATGGAGTGAGCATAAGGCTCGACAACCCCAAGGCACAACGTAATACTTACTGGAGTCTGCAGAGTAGGGTGAGGTGAAATGGCATGAGTGTTATGGCTGACAACCCAAAGGCACACCTCAATGCCTGTCACTCTCTGCAGAGTGGGGTGGAGTTGACATTGGTTCCATACTT
The DNA here is from genome assembly GCA_016271365.2 of Neoceratodus forsteri. Lineage (NCBI taxonomy): Eukaryota > Metazoa > Chordata > Ceratodontiformes > Ceratodontidae > Neoceratodus > Neoceratodus forsteri. Next base: position 948,036,307 of record CM057452.1, read on the forward strand.
CACTGCCATTCCTATTATGCATCTCTCTAACTTCTGCACTTCCAATGCCAACACCAGCAAGACAATATTCAGCATTGACAAATGCTTGTTTTGTTGTTTTTTCTTTCTTTTTTCATTGGGGCTTGTCCTCTGCAAACATAGGGTAAAAGGGTCTTCGGCTGATTGTTTCTGGACTCAGCCAGAAGGTAATCCCTCCCACCCACCACTGGGCTAGTCCTCCTTTTACAGGGTGTGGCCCCATAGTGTTGCACCTTCCTACACCACACAGAAAGTTCCACACCAAGGAAAGGGAGGAGCATAGGGGTTCCTCTAGAGGGCATACCTAGGTTATATTACAGGCCAGGTCACATCAGACATAACAGGAGTGGTGCAACGCAGTGGCTGTGGAGCAGCAGTCTTCAGGGAGATGTTCTGGAGGTTGCGATGCTGCATTATCTGCAGGCACTTCTCTGGGCTGACGGAATAGGTTGTCTGTCTCTGTGCAGAGGTGGCCAGGTTACAGGCAGCATCCACCCCCACCCAGAAACCACTGGGTCCACAGCTTCAACCTCAAAGGTTGTCCAGGAAGAAGGATGACTGGACCACAGTGGGCTCGGGGAGAGTGGGGAGGGGTCAGAGACACATTCCCCAACCAGTCCAGCTTAATAACTCCTGTGCTGTTTTGGAGAAATGGGACTGCCCCACACAGGCACCCACAGCTGGGACCAGGGAGGATGGTTGGGACATCCAGTCCCAGGGAAGGGGGGCAAGGGACCCTGGAGGAGGGGAAGCTTCTCCTAGTGGAGGACTCTGTTGTACGGGGTGTGAAATTAGGGACAACTAGAAGGGGGAGAGGGAGGTCAAGTGCCTCCCAGGAAACACTGCATGGTGGGATGGGAAGCAAATCCATAGGATCACTAGAGTGATAGCCAGGAGGGAGGAGCAGTATGTCATTGTCCACCTCAGGACTAATGACTTGGTGAGGAGATGGGTAGAGTTGGCCAGAGTCCAGGAGGATTTCAATAAGCTGGGAGAGGCACTGAAATGGGTAGCACATTCTGTGTCATTCTCAGAGGTGCTACCTGTCCAAGGCATGAGGGAGACCAGAGCACTCCACATCCAAACCTTCAATTCCTGGTTGAGGGATTGGTGTGAAAGGGAAGGATTAGGCTTCATAAGGGACTGGGGCCCAACCTGAGCAGACACGAGCTTGTATCGGGAGGATGGCCTGCATTTGTCTGGAAAGGGGACCTCAGTCCTTAGTGAGAAGTTGGAATGCTTCAGCATAGAGCATTTAAACATTCCAAGTGGGGAGAGTCAGGAGAGCCTAGTTGCTTAGGAGCCCCCCCCACACCGCGAGAACATGCAAAAGTACAAATTGACAACAGGAACAATGCAAGTGAGCAGTGAGTGGCAGGCAGGGGAAACTTTTATAAGGGGGGGATAAAGGGGGGGCCAGAGCACATGAACATGAATACCGGGGTGGGGGAAGAGGCAAAGTAGAGAAAACAGGAACAGAGGAAGGCAGGGAGTAAAACATGGAAGGTCATGTTCACAAATGCCCGCAGTCTGGGAAATAAGGTTCCAGACCTGGAAGCCTTGATGACGGATACAGACCTTGACATAGCAGCAATAACAGAGACATGGTATTCTGCTACCCATAGCTGGGACAACAACATACCAGGCTATACACTGTTCAGAAGGGACAGAGAAGATAAAAAGGGAGGGGGGAGGGTGGCCCTGTATGTCAAAGAAGGCATAAAGGCTACAGAAGTACAGGGAAGGCAGGGGGAGGCTGAGGCAAAGTTGGTCTCCCTTGAACCAGGAAATGGCACAGCAATACATACAGGGGTGATCTGCAGACCTCTGGCACAGAGGGAGGAAGTGGACATGGTACTAGTGGAGGAAATTTACAACATGGCAGCTAAAGGCGATAGCCTGTTGATGGGAGATTTCAATATGCTGGATGTGGATTGGACCACTCAGGCAGCTGCTTCAGCCAGAAGCATGACCATCCTGGAATCCCTGCAGGGAGCTGGACTCAGACAGCTGGTTCATGAGCCAACCAGGGAAAAATCGATTCTAGACCTGGTATGGACCAATGGGAACAGAGTCAAAAGAATCCAGGTAGAAGGGCAGCTGGGATCCAGTGACCACCACATGGTGTGGTTTGACATGGAGACAGGGACTCAATTAAGCCACACAAGGGCAATTGTATTAGATTTCAGGAGGGTGTATTTCAATGAAATGGGTAGATGTTTAAAGGCAGCCCTGGAGAAGGTAGAAGTAATGGAGGGGATGGAGGAACAAAGGGGGAGACTAAAAGGAGCCATTCTGGAGGTAACTTATTAATGCATTAGGATAGTGGCCAACAGAAAAAGAAGAAAGAAACCACTATGGTTTTCTAAAGAGTTGGGAGACAAAGTAAGGGCTAAAAGATAAGGGTTCAGGAAGTATAAGGGGGCCCAAAGGGAGGAGGACAGAGATGTGTACCTTGAATGTCTCAGAAAGGCAGGGAAGGCTGTTAGGAAAGCCAAGGCACAGACAAAGGAGGGTTTAGCATGGTCTGTGGAAAAAAAGGGGATAAGACATCTATAGGTACATCACCGATAGAAGAAAAACCAGGTGGGGGACTGTGAGACTCAAAGGGGAGGAGGAAGAATGTAAGGAGGGGGATCTAGACAATGCAGAAATACTGACCAAATATTTCTGTTCAATATTCACTGAGGAGGGAGATGGCCAAGGACCACAGTTGGGGAGCAGAGGCAATCGGAGGGAGAAATGGACACCAATCCATTCACAGTGGAGAGAGTTCTGGAGGAACTCACAAAGCTGAAGGTGGATAAAGCCAAGGGGCCAGATGACATACACCCGAGGATATTAAGGGAGCTGTGGAGGGAACTAGCAGCACCTCTGGCCACCCTGTTCACAGATTCACTCAACACAGGCATGGTTCCAGAGGACTGGAGGAGGGTGCATGTAGTTCCACTGCACAAAAGTGGCAGTAGGGTGGAAGCAGGGAACTATAGGCCAGTCAGCCTCACCTCAGAGGGAAGATCATGGAGACACTGCTGAAAGAAAGGATAGTGGCACACCTGGAATCCATTGGTGCCCAGGGTCTGAGGCACCATGGATTCACATCAGGAAGTTCTTGTCAAACAAATCTGATAGATTTTTTTGATTGGGTGACTAGGCAAGTGAATCAGGGATGGGCCATAGACATTGCCTACCTGGATTTGAGCAAAGCCTTCAATACTGTCCCACACAGAAGACTGGTTAACAAGATGAGTTCTCTGGGCATGGGGCATAAGGTGATACAGTGGGTTAGAAACTGGATGACAGACAGAAGGCATAGGATGGTGGTAAATGGGATTCTGTCTGGGGAGAGAGGGCTGACCATCAGAGTGCCACAAGGATCAGTACTGGGACCAGTCCTGTTCAATGTCTTCATTAGTGACATTGCAGAGGGGCTGGAAGGAAAGGTCTGCTTATCTGCAGGTGACACCAAGATCTGCAACAAGGTGGATACTCCAGAAGGGGTGCAGATAATGAAGAAGGACCAGGAGAAGCTTGAAAGATGGTCGGAGGTGTGGCAACTGAGGTTCAATGCAAAAACAGTGCAAGATAATACACTTGGATAGGGGGAACCCTGGGGAGACCTATAGGATGGGGGGGAAGTGCTGACTATCACCAAAGAGGAGAGGGACCTAGGGTTTATCATATGTGATGACCTGAAGGTATCAAAGCAGTGTGCAAAGGCTGCAGGGAGGGCCAGGGGCATGCTGGAGTGCATAGGCAGAGGTATTACTAGTAGGAGGCAGGAAGTGGTGATGCCATTGTATAAAACACTAGTAAGACCTCACCTGGAGTATTGTGTGCAGTACTGGAGCCCACACATGCATAAGGACATAAACATGGTGGAGGCTGTCCAGAGAAGGGTGACAAAGATGGTGCATGTTTTGCACCACAAAACATATAAGGAGAGTCTAAGAGACCTCAATATGTACTCACTGGAGGAGAGGAGAGAAAAGGGCAACTTGATAGAAACTTTTAAGTACCTCAAGGGCATAAACAAGGGTACAGTTGGGAAATCTTTCCCAAATGTAGAAAAGATACCAGAACAAGGGGAAATTATATGAAATTGGAGGGGGGAAGATTATGAGGTAACATGAGGATGTTTTCTACATGGAGAGGGTGGTGAATGCTTGGAATAGTCTGCCCACAACAGGTGGTAGGGGCAAGCACAGTGGAGGGATTTTAACATGCCTGGGACAAGTACAGGGAAACCTTGGGTGGGAAAGGAGTGATGAAAAGCCATTGACCACTTAGGGTGAGTGGATGCATACATGTATAGGGCCTATGGGCAGACTGGATGGGCCTTGCGGTCCTTATCTGCTGACAATTTCTATGTTTCTATGTTACTCGTTTGTTTTACGCTGCAGTGCGTTTGAAGTGTGTTTGCCAAAATGTAGTATGATGTGTATGATGTGGCTCCTTTCAACACACTGACTGCCTATGTGGCTCCTGAGCCAGTCAGGATTGAGTATCACTGCAATAGTGTCAGTTAGACCAGCTCAGGCTAGTCTAACAGGTGCATGCTATCTTCAGGGCAGTGTCAGGGAGATGCAGTGTCATTATTTTAATGCAAGCCCCGTTGCAACATGGCACACCCATTTTTTTGACTCAAGCCTAATGCAAGGCACTTTGGTGCTGGCAGTTTCATTTTTATGTTTGCTTGCACGCATGTGCAAGAAACATAGTGCCTTCATCGGAGATTTCGGAGGTGTGTCACCTCCTCCTCCAATTCAGTTAGTGGGCTGGCAGGTGCGGCCCCTGTAAGGCAATGCATTTTGGAGCTGTGTATGACACGCTCCCAAATGCAGTGGCATGACAGGTTGAAAGGGGAGCTACGCTTGAGTGAGCACCGATAAGATATCGCTGCTCACGCAAGAACTCCCCCACGCACAGACAGACGCGGCGCGCCTCAGATGTATAGCCACGGGTGCCCAACTCGCCGGCTGAGCTGCATCCCCACCCCTCAGTTGTGGTGTCCATACTGGAAGCTCACCCCAGTGTGGCAAGCACTGTGCTCTTTGGCGGCGAGGTGCCCAATCCCCGGCCGGGTTGAACACCTCTAGTCCTTGTGCCATGCTGGAGCCCACCCCAGCGTGGCAAACGGTGCCGCATTTTTTTTGTATTTTGCCGACGGGTGACCAATCTCCCATCGGGTTGAATGCCCCCCCTGTCCTTGAGCCACGCTTGGAGTCCACCCAGCGTGGCAAACGCCCTACAACGCCTTTTCTTTATTTTTTTCCTGTTAAATAAAACTGTCCCTTGGCGCCTCCCAACCCCTCCCACAACCCGCACCCACCCACTGCGCACCCAGCCTCCCCACACCCCCACCCCATACTTACCTCTGGACTCGCGCGACGATCTTCGTGGACTGGGAACACGCCTGCACTCTTCAAAGCCGACTGCGAACTGAGGGAAATGCGGTAAGCTGTATAGTGGGTTACATGGGGGTTTCGAATTATTGCATATCTGGCATTTTTGGGATTTTAATTAGCCTCAATGATGGAGTTTTAGATCTCTTTCCTCATGACTATGTCATCATGACAAGAGCCAGTCTGGCGGTGATTTCGGTGCGGTGACTTTCGTAGTGACTGCGAAATTCACCAGGCTGAATAATAATGATAACAGTGACATCATTCACGAGAAAGGGTCCCAAAACCCCATGTTGAAAATTTGGTGCCAAAATTCCAAAAAATGACTGTTTTACGAGGGTGTGTTGTGCAGTTCCTATGCAGGCTCATAAGTTCGCGAAATTTCAATATTTTCACTCCAGATTTTCAACATTGCCATTTTACCACACCTTCTTATGAGCAGAACAGCTGTCATTTTTCACATCTCACCCAAAATGTGTTTCCACTCATGTAGCGCAGAATGGCGCAGTCAGTGTGCGAAATCAATGTATGGGAAAATTAAGAAAATCACAGTGACACTGTTCATGAGCAGAGGTCTTAAAATGGCTATGTTGAAAATTTGGTGAAAAAATTCCTAAAAATGACTGTTTTACGAGGGTGCATTGCGCAGTTCCTACGCACACTCGTAAGGTCGCGAATTTTCAATATTTTCACTCCAGATTTCCAACATTGCCATTTTATCACACCTTCTTATGAGCAGTACAGCTGTCATTTTTCACGTCACCCAAAACGTGTTTCTGCCCATGTAGCACACAATGGCGCAGTCGGTGTGCGAGATCAATGTACGGGACAAATTAAGAAAATCACAGTGACACTGTTCATGAGCTCAGGTGTTAAAATGGCTAGGTTGAAAATTTGGTGAAAAAATTCCTAAAAATGACTGTTTTACGAGCGTGCATTGCACAGCTCCTATGCACGCTCGTAAGTTCACGAATTTTCAATATTTTCACTCCAGATTTCCAACATTGCCATTTTACCACACCTTCTTATGAGTAGTATAGCTGTCATTTTTCACATCTCACCCAAAACGTGTTTCCGCCCATGTAGTGCACAATGGCACAGTCGGTGTGCGAAATCAACGTACGGGACAAATTAAGAAAGTCACAGTGACTCTGTTCATGAGCAAAGGTCTTAAAATGGCTATGTTGAAAATTTGGTGAAAAAATTCCTAAAAATGACTGTTTTATGAGGGTGCATTGTGCAGTTCCTACGGACACTCGTAAGTTTGCGAATTTTCAATATTTTCACTCCAGATTTTCAACATCGCCATTTTACCACACCTCTTTATGAGCAGTATAGCTGTCATTTTTCACATCTTGCCCAAAATGTGTTTCCACCCATGTAGTGCACAATGGCGCAGTATGTGCAAAATCAATGTATGGGACACATTAAGAAAATCACAGTGACCCTGTTCATGAGCAGAGGTCTTAAAATGGCTATGTTGAAATTTGGTGAAAAAATTCTAAAATGACTGTTTTTACGAGCATGCATTACGCAGTTCCTATGCATGCTCGTAAGTTTGCAAATTTAATATTTTCACTCCAGATTTTCAACACCTGCCTTATTACACTTCCTTATGAACAGTACAGCTGCCATTTTCATATGTCACCCAAAATGTGTTTTCGCATATGGCGCACAATGGTGCTGTTGGTGTGCGAAGCAATGTTTAGGACAGATTAAGAAAATCACAGTTACACTGTTCATGAGCAGAGGTCTTAAAATGGCTATGTTGAAAATTTGGTGACAAAAGTCCATAAATAACTGTGTTATGAGTGAGCAATGCGCAGTTTCCACGCACCCTCGTAAGTTCATGACTTTGTAATATTTTCAGTCCAGATTTTCACCAGTGGCATTTTTTCACACTTCCTTATGAACAGTACAGCTGTCATTTTTCACAACATGGCTAAAGTGTGTTTTCACACTTTCAGCGCTGAGATGCATGGTCGCTGTGGGAAATCATTGTTCGGCACAGATAAAGAAAATCACAGTGACACTGTTCATGATCGGAGGCACCAAAATGCCTGAGTTGACAATCTGCTGTAAAATATCCCCAACCTAATTATATTACGGGTGTGCGTTGCACAGTTTCTATGTACGCCATGACTTCACCATTTTTAAATATTTTACTGCAGATTTGCAACATTGCCTTTTTTACACCTCCCATGAACAGTACAGCTGTCATTTTTACATCCTGTTCGAATGTTTTGCACCTGGTGCTAAATGCCGACTCGCTGTGCATAAGCAGCTTTCGCTAACAAACTGATATTCCCCTGTTCATGAGGTGGGGTCACAAAAAACATGTTGAAAATTTGGAGGAAAATACCAACGAATGCCTGAGGTATTAGGGTTTCCAACCATAACACCCAACACTGTAGAGAATGACAGGCATCAGGGTGTGACTTGGGATTCCTGCCTGTAATGCTCATACCATTCCACCCTGCAGCCAGTGAGAGGCATTGAGGTATGCCTTGGACTCTTCAGCCCCAAAGTTCACCCCATTCTCCTATAGCACCCATCTCACCGCATTTCCTAATGAAATGGGTGCATAAGGCCAAAGACCCCAAGGAACACCGTGACACTTGTCAGTGTCTGCAGGGTGGGTGTGTGGTAATGGCGAGGCCGTTATGCTTGATGACCCAAATGCACACCCCAATGCCTGTCACTTCTGCAGGGTGGTGGTGGGGTTGGCTTCAGTTCAGTACTTCACTGCCATTCCTATTACGCAGCTCTGTAACTTCTACATTACCACTGCCAATGCCAGCAAGCAAACATTCGGCATTGACAAATGCTTGTTTATACAAGCTGTGTTAGAAACTCAGAACTGATGTAACTTTTGACATGCCATGCCCCTTGCATCACCTTTTTTGGTGCAAATACCTTGTGTCAGTCACAGAGCTTTGCAAATCGAGCCCAAGGTCTTTGATGGCACTAAAATGCCTATTGCATTTCACCAAGCTTTCAGGCAAGTTTAAAAACTGGCATCATTACCTCTGATTGGCTGAATCTTTTTGCTTGGCTCCCTGTGCTGCAGCTTGCTTGGCAGGTATAGAAACATAGAAACATAGAAGTTGACGGCAGATAAGGACCGCAAGGCCCATCCAGTCTGCCCATTTCTTTTTCTACCTTATAAATGTGCCATCGGCCTTTGTTCTGTCAGTGACCTATCTATTCATAGTCATTTGTATTGCTCCCTTATGCCTATCCCATGCCTGTTTGAAGCCCTGCACTGTATTCATAGCCACCACTTCTTGTGGTAAGCTATTCCATGCATCTACCACCCTTTCTGTGAAAAAGAATTTCCTCACATTCCCCCTTAATCGGCCTCCCTCTAATCTCATGCTGTGTCCTCTTGTCCTGCTATTTTTCTTATATTTAAACATGTTAGACTCTTTCACCTTTTTTATGCCCTTAAGGTGTTTAAATGTCTCGATCATATCACCTCTCTCCCTCCTTTGCTCAAGGGTATACATATTGAGCTCCGTTAATCTGTCCTCATATGTCTTCTGATGCAGTCCCTGCACCATTTTGGTTGCCCTTCTCTGGACTGCCTCAATTTGGTTAATGTCCTTGTGAAGGTGTGGCCTCCAATACTGCACGCAGTACTCCAGATGGGGCCTAACCAATGTCTTGTACAGAGGAATTATTACCTCCCTCTTACGACTTATGCATTCAGAGGTTGGATCTGGCAGTGTCAGAGAATCGGAGGGCTGCAGTGAGCCGAAAGGGGGAGTCACAAGGTAAGGTGGATCCCTGTGGAATCCCACGGCTGAGTCAACATCTCTGACGGCATAGTAATTAGTGGTTAAAATCAGATTTCTGTCTATGAACAATTCCAGGGATTTTCTACTTTTTTAGCAACTACTAGATTTGTCTGTGATCTGTTTATTATGAGAGAAATGATGTTACATAATTTACTAAACTTCTCAATCATTCTTTGCAATCCTAGCAGTGATGTTGCCATTAATATTAAATCAGCATAAGCAAGATAATTAATGGTGTGGAAAAAACCCAAGGGGGAATAGAAAGTATCATCACTTACAGTAATTGAAGTAATATGCTACTGAAGAAAATATTGAAAAACATAGGGGCAAGAATATACCCTTGTCGAATACTAACATTAGTCAAGACTTTCTTAGTTAGATGTCCTTTTGAGTCAGATTGATTCAGCAACCATGTTGTATCAATACAAATTAATCAATGTATCTTTAGAAAATTTTTATCCATCCCTAGCTTGTATAATTGTTTCTATAATAGTCTTCTACATATAGTATTGAATGCTGTCTGTAAGTTTACAAAACAACAATACATTATTTGTAAAGAAAGGTCCAGATATTCAAAGGGGGTTTGACTGGCGCAACTGAATTGCGCCGGCACAACCCCACACTGCGCCCCAGTGGGATATTCAAAACGCTGCCAGACGCAGCACAAATCCTGATGCACCGGGCGCAATGGTAATGCATGTGGCGCAAGTGCAGGGGGCGTGCCCATGCATATGTGGCACATCCTGATATTCAGCCCGGGATGTGTGGCGCATATGATGGCACAAACCTGCATTGCACCGCATAGGGGGCTGAAAGTTGAGCCTGTGAAAAGGAAGAACAACTCCTGGCCACCCACAGGTGGGGTGCTGTATTGCAGGGTGCAACACAACAGCCACAAGCCATGGGTGGCCACCTGCCCACCAAGAACACCATTCACAAGCACCAATATGGGTCCTGGTAGTCTAGTGGTTCCCCCTCCCTCCTCCCTCCCTCCGTTAACCTGATCGTGAGCACATGTACCATTAATATCCCTGGTGGTCTGTGGTGCCCCACCCTCCCAGTAGCCTGATCATAGGCAGAGGTGAAAAAAAAAATGCCCTGGCGGTCTAGTGGACCCCCTCCTGATTTGGACCCTCCGATCACAATCCGCTGTACCAATGTAATATCCCTGGTGGTCCAGTGGATCCCGCCTCCCCACCCGAATCCCCGAAGGCGGTGATGTGGCAGTGCCCAAAGCCCTGGTGGTCCAGTGGTAACCCCCCTTCCCTCGACCCACCAAGGACCCCCGCCACCCAGATCCCCCCTGTCATCGGCGGGTGAATGCACTCCACCATCATACTGCCCAGCCACTCTGCTGAATGACAGCTTACAGTATGATCTGTAAGCCAATTGGTCCACAGTGTGGATGAATGGGCTTGTACACTATACTGTACTACAAAGGCATGAATCTGTGAATGAACCCATTCACAGATTTGTGCCTGTGTAGTACAGTATGGTGTGCAAGCTCATTCATCCACACTGTGGACCAATTGGTTTAAAGATCATACTGTAAGCTATCATTCATTTGGCAGCTGGGCGGTATGCAGCAGGGTACAGCCACCCGACGATGATGGGGGGGAGCTGGGTGGCGGGGGTCCTCTGAGGGTGGAGGGGATGGGGTTACCACTTGACCACCAGAGCTTTGGGCACTGCCACATCGCCAGCTTCAGGGATTCAGGTGGGGAGGGTGGATCCACTGGACCACCAGGAATATTACATTGGTACAGTGGACAGTGATCTGAGGGTTGGGATCAGGAGGGGGGTCCACTAGACTGCCAGGGCATGGTTTGTTTTTACCTCTGTCTGCGATCAGGCTACTGGGAGGGAGAGGGGAACCACTAGACCACCAGGGATATTACTTGAACATTTGCCTGCGATAGGGTTTACAGGAGGGAGGGGGGTACCACTAGACTGCCAGGGATATTAATGGTACATTTGCTCGCGATTGGGCCAAGGGGAGAAAGGGGGTACCACTAGACTACCAGGCCTGGATTTCAGCATTAATACCGCGACTGCGGATATGGGGCGGGGGATGCCCCTGTGGGTCCCCCTCAGTCCACACGTCATTCTGTGCAGGGCGCAAGTCGCATTTCACCTGGCTGCCCTGCGCAATGCATGTAAATGGGGCTGTGATAACATGCTAATGGCCCTATTTGTGCCTTCCATATATTATGGCCTCATTTGCATGTCCTCTGCTGAATATCACAGGTGCTGCACCAAGTGCAACTGCAGTTGTGCTAGTACATCCCCGTGCTCCCTATCTATGGTTTGCGCTGGCACAGTGCCACTGCACCATGCGCAGTCCATGCCATATTCAACGATGCTGCACCATGGTGTAGCACTGTTGAATATCACCTGGTCCTGGCCCCGGCACATCCCAGACGCACTGCGCCCATGCTTGCACCATTGCCAGGCGCAGTCTGAATATCCAGGCCTAAGTGTTTTAATACAAAGTAATGTTGAATTGTAGTTTTGTTAGTATGAAAACCATTCTGCATTTTTAAGAGTAATTTAATTTCTGATACCCATTAGTTAATCCTATCCAAGACAATTCTTGTGAAAATATTTTTGTGATTAATCTAAATAGACTAACAGTTTTATACATTTTTGGATCTGTTGGGGATCTTTTTTTGAAAATAGAAAAAAAAAATTACACAGCCAAGAGGGGGAATTTTGTTTCATTTCAGTTGAATGGAAATAATAGAAGCAACCAGGTGAAAGCCAGTCAGAATATATCTGAGGATACCCTGTCCAGATCTGGAGCTTCATTACCTTTCATTGCTAAGACAGAAATGACTATATCTTGATTAAAGACGTTGAAACGGATTATAAAGTGATTAATTTTGGTTCCTTTTCAATGGCATTTCAAATATCATATCTAGCTAGTTTATTTTGACTTAAAAAATACATTTTGTCATTATCTTCCCATGTTAATGGGAAGATGCATGCATTCAATGAGGAAGTGCAAGCATTGAAACCCTTAGCTACCATGATCCACAATTTACATGTTATATTATCAGCCTTTTTGTTGGAATTTCTCCTTTTTCTCTGCTAAACAGATTTGTATTCTTTCTTGGCTTTGTTAACTTCTTTAATGGTTTCCCTATATTTATTATTTCTCGCTGCCTTTACTCATTTATTTAATATTGCCTTTTCTTGTTTGCATCTGTTACTAAACACATTTAATATCTTAAGGTGAAACCCCTTTGTGTATACAGGTGTGGTATTAACATATTATTCAATTTTCCAAAACTTTCCAACTTTTGCCTAGTATCCTCAAGGAATGTAATTTCCTGTTTTACATCTACTCTATTTGCTGAAGACAGAATACAATTCATGTAATTTATTAGGTCATATGACCAAGCAATTATTCATTAATTTATTATGACTGCCTCATTTCCTGGTGCTTGAGTTATATTTGAAGATAAGTCATGTATATGTATTTTTAAATTTATTGGCATATGTTCTGTTTCTGATCTAGAAAGAACCTTAATATCTAAAATGTAGCCCAATTTCTGAATATTTGTAAATATGAGATGAATTGTTTATGTTCCTTGGTCCCCCTATTTTTGTAATGAAATATACTTTATTTGTTTAAAAAAGAACAAACCATGGCTGGCCCAGTGGCGTGGAGGGCGGAGGTATCATTGCCTTACATTCTGCCACTCCAGTGAACCTTGATCATGGTGCGAGCGGATCTCTGGGGGTCAGCCGGCGAGCAGGAGGAGGACTGAGCATCCTTAGGACAGCTCTCCTGCTCTGAGTAAGGTGGGGAACAGTGGTCTGTGTTAGCCTGGTCCATAGTGGAGGTTAGGGGCTGGTACACCAAAACTGTAAGAAAGAGGGGCAGACGCCCATTTTACCATGTACAGGAGTGTGCATGGCACTGCCATTGGTATCCTGTGCATGCCTCCCTCTGCAGGGGAAGAAATAACAGGGGAAAAATCTTCAGGCGGTTGGCTGATGGTGGAGCACTCATGGGCCCCGCCCCGACCAGTTGGGATCGAACGCTATACACCTAAATAAGTAACTTTCTGAGGCTCCCATGATAGGCCAATATCTAGAATATCTTGTTTACTCACAGAACTGTTTAAAGGCACAACCTTTGTTTTCTCAAAATTAAGCTTATAAGCAGAGATTTCTGACAACCGTTGAATTTCCGCCAACTCAGTGGGGAGCGAGGTAAGGGGATCCTCTATGTGCAACAGTAGATCATCTGCAGAGAGTGTGTGCCTTGCTCCCCCGACAAAAATCACATTACTTGCCAGTTTATTTTAAGGTTATTTATTTATTTTATCTTTATTTCATTTTTGGTAACCGGGTATGGTACACTAGGCCAACACTTGCCTATTTTCAGGCACAACTCGGGAGGTTACAAAACCAGGACAGGACAAGGTTAACAAAAAGCAATGAAGATTTGGATATGAAATCATAAAGACTAGCAGTATACACTAGGTGATATGGGGTGCACAGTGATACATACAGATAACCATATGCAAGAGAGGTACAGCATGAAATTTATAGAAATTCATTATGGGTAGAGTGAGAAAAAATTGTCAGTGTAGGTTTTGACAAGTACAGACATGGTAAAAAGGAGTTCGGGTAATAATGTTTTCAATTACAAGTTAGTTATTAACAGGGTATGTTACTGTCTAGGGTCACTGGAGGCAGACAAGGGTACTAGCCTCTGGGGCCTGTGGGCAAGTGCAGACAAATGCATCCGTATGCTGGGGGCATTAGGCAGGGGTAGCACAGGGTTGATGATTAAGGCAAGTACATTGGGAGAATTGAAGCAGATAAGCATGACGATGACTGTTGAAAGTGCCTGCTGTTCAGTGATGCCATACAGACAGAGGTATGCTATTCCATAGCTTAGGGGCTAAGGATGAGAAAGACATCTCACCATACTTGGCACATGACCTGGGGTAGTCAGTTGGTCAGTACTGAAAGATCTAAGGGAGTAGTAACTAGTTCAGGGTACAAGGTGTGAGGTAAGGGAGAGAGTTTTTTGTTATACAATATACTATAGACAATTTTTCCTAGTGTAAGATGCATTACAGCTAAGGGGGAGGGCCAGCCTAGTTTGTTGTACAGTAGACAATGATGAGTGAGGCCATTGCATCCAAGAGCGATGCTGCATATATTGTTATATCCCACTATCCATTTGTGCATGAGGGTGCTAGAGGCATTGGCAAAGACTGGCAGGCCATATGTGAGTTTAGGGAGCAATAGAGTGCTTGCACTAATGTTCCCAGCAGTAGTAGAGAGTTTTTTGCAGGCAAAGTAGGCTATACCAAGAGTAGAGCTTGCAGCCTTACTTGTGGAAGAACTATACAGGGTGAAGTCCAATGATGGGTTCAGGGTGATTCCTAAGTATTTGAAGGATGTGACTGTGTCAAGAGGAGAGCCATTTGTGCAGTACACCAATAGGGGAGTGATTAAGGTACATAACCAAGAAGGTGTACAACAGAGCATGGCCTGGGATTTAGAGAGGTTCATTAGGAATTTATTGTTGTTGAGCCAGAATTGGACTACCTGGAGATCAGACAATAGCATATTGTCAATATTGATTATGTCTGGGGCATGGCTAATAAATACTACATCATCAGCATAGAGGAGAGGGTTACTATGCTTGAAGCAGTGGTAGATGGAGCTTTTGTGCAGGGAGAATAACAGTGGTCCAAGGATTAAGCCTTCAGGGACACCCAGGGTGGTTGGGATATAGTTGGAGTAGGAGGAACTTACCTTAACCATTTGTGCCCTGTTTGCAAGATAACAGGTGGACCAGAGTAATGCGCGTTCAGAAATCCCTAGAGAGCTTAACTTGCTAAGTAGTGTCTGGTTGTTAACCATGTCAAAGACCTTTTTCAGGTCTATACACACTGAGCCGGTGTAGTTTCCTTTGTCCAGGGATGTGTAAATGGTGTTAGTTAGTGTTATTGATGTAGTCAAGGTGCTGTAACATTTACAGAAGCCATGTTGTATAGGACAGAGTAGTTTGTTTTTATCCAGGTATGTAGTAATTTTGGTGGCAACAATTTTTTCTAGTATTTGCTAAGGGCCAAAATAATGGTGATGGATCTGTAGTTGGAAATGATTTTGTTGTTTCCTTTTTTGAAAACAGAGACTATGTTCACTTGTTTCCAGGCAGTGGGGACAATGGAGGAAGAGAGGGAGAGATTGAAAATTCTTGTTAGTGGGACGGTCAGCTCTTGGGCAGCAAGTTTCAGTAATTTGGGCTCCAAACCATCTGGACTGGTTGACTTTGATTCTGGGATCTGCCTAAGTAGTTTAAGGACCTCTGTGGTGGAGATCTGTTTTAATGGGGGGGGGGTGAAGTGCTGCTTGAGGTGTTAGTGGGGATGGACCACCTGTAGGCCTACTTAGTGCATCAAGGGTTGAGTAGAGATCAGTGAATAATTTACTGAAGGCATTAGAGATAGTAAGAGGGTTGTTGCAGTTGATGCCATCAATTTCAAAGTCTGGCATGATAGTGGGGCTGGATTATATGAGGGCATGTTTAAGATGGCTCCAAAATTAAGGGTTTTTGTGTGAGGAGGCCAAGCTAGTTTTATAGTAGTTGCTTTTGCTCTGTCTTATGGCTTGCTTACATGTATTTCTTAGGGCTCTGTAAACAGCCCAGTCAGTGTGGGTGTTGGAATGCTATAAAGGAGACCCGACCTTTGTCTCTTTCTTTCATAAGACACAGGAGGGGACATGTGTACCACTTGGTGTTTTGACCCCAAACTCTAATGGTGGTAAGGGGAACATGTTTATTCTGGTGCATTAGGAATATAATATTAAAATGGGATATAGCCATGTTGATGTCAGAGGTGGTCCAGAGTGCTGACCGGTCTTGATTGGAGAGATCAGCTTTAAATTGTGTTGGGTCGAGGAGAGAGAAATTTCAAAAGTGGATGATGCAGGGTGAGATGTTAGGCACTTTGGTGTGCCATAGACAGAATATAGATGAATGATCACTCAAAGGGACACTAAACATTGCAGGGGTCACTCAAATTGTGAAAACCCATGAAAAGATCTTTCAAATGAGGTATTGGGTTTACCTGCAGGGGACAGGAGTCTTGAGATATGAATATCTAGATAATGTGTAAATCAACTCATAGTAACAGCCATTTCATGCAGTCTTAAAAACAGGAAGTGATGTCATTGAGAGGCTAGCTGTATGTTGTGAATTACAGCTTGCACCTCAGTGACATCACTTTCTGTTGTAAGATTGCATGAAATGGATGCTGCCTTATTTTGATTTTCAGATGATTTAAAGATTCATATCTCAAGACATTTGACACATGCAAGGAAGCCAAATACCTTGTTCAGCATAACTTCTCATGTGCTTTCACAGTTTGGGCAATCCCTGCAGTGTTTACTGTCCCTTTAAGGAGTCAAGAAGGACACCAGAGCATATTATTTTGTCAGCATCTGGAACAAGGATCCAGTGAATGAGGGTAGCAGAAGTGGCATTGTTGGATAGCCTGGTCAGATGGGAGATGATCTGGGTAAGTAGTAATGTGTGTAGTTGGGGTTCAGCATTAATTTTAGCTCAATGGGACCAGTTGATATTAAAGTCATCAAGGATCACAAAGTTTTTGTTATGTATGACAGGGCCAACTGTGTCTATAAGAGGGAAGCCCATGGTGGCCCTTGACTGGGGGTAGATATACACACAAAACATGCAGTTTCTTAGAGCTACATAGGGTTAGTATGCCACAACACATTTCAAGGGTGGCAGTGGGAATTTGGGAAGATGTTGAGGTAGTGACGTTAAGGTGGGACTTGAAGTAGATCATGTTAAATTAAAGGTTCTAAGTAGAGATTGAAAAGGAAGGGGGAGAGGGGACATCACTGCCTCATCCCATGCTGCAATGTAAGTGAGTCCGATAACACTCCATTGCACCAGATTCGGGCAGAGGGGTTGCTATACAATAACTTAATCCAAAGTAAGAAATTCAAAAAGAAAACCAAATTTCTGTAAAACTGCAAAAAGGTAAGGCCAGGAAATATGATCAAAGGTTTTTTCAGCATCCAGGGAAACCAGAGCTGCAGGGGTCCTGCTCTCTCTGGACACAGAATTTAGATAATGAAGTTTTTGTAAATGATTGCTAGATAAATGGCCTTTCATGAAGCCTACTTGCATTGGGCCGATCAGCCAATCCCAAACCTGGATAAGTCGGTTAGCGAGTACTTTATCCAAGATTTTCAAATCAGAATTAAGTATAGAAATCAGGTTGTAACTACTCAGTAATAACTCATCTTTATCTAGCATTCATATCAAATTAATCCATGCTTCCATTAAAGGTGGGATTGAAAAAAATGGACAAAAACAAGTAGTTAAAAAAAAGGAGCAAGTTCAGCTGAACATGCAGTATAAAAAATTATTAATAAAACCTTCAGGCCAGGGACTTTGTCAGGGGGGAGTTGTTGAATGGTCTGGAGGACCTCTAATGCCATTATGGGACCTTTACGCTTCTCTTGTTGTTGTGTGCTAAGAGCAGGGAGTGGGAGGCAATCAAGAAGCAATTTTGTCCATGAGGGACGGGTGAGGTGGGTCATTCATATAAAGGGAGCTATAATAGGACCTGAAAACTTGTCCAATGGCACGGGTTGAGTAATTACTGTATAGGCTCGCTCAGACTATGTCAAAGACTGCTAATTAGTTTAGAGGCCTCTAGCTGACAAAGCCATAAGGCCAATAATTTCCCAACCCTCTACCCAGACTCTAAGTACTACATTTTAGTTCTTATAAGGGCTAGTACTGCTTTCACAGCCATACGATCAGCATATTGAGCCTGTAAAGAACTTAGCTTGAGCCAGATAGTGTCTGGGTTGTTGGAGGTTAACCGCTGCTCCAACTGCTATCTCTAAGCAATTGGTCAAGCTGCATGTTATGGTCTTTGTTACTCTTAGAAGTGAGTCTAATACACGCCCCTCAAACTGCACATTTTGCAGCATACAGAGGAGATCAAGGAAGACAACAGAACCTTCATTTTGTGAAAAAAAGGACTTAATAAATTATCAGATCATTTTCAAAATATTGGAGTCCTGGAGCAACTGGGAATTGAGATGCCAGACTTTATTCCATTCCTCCAACCCACAGGCAGAGTGTGCCTAACATACTGGAGCATGGTCTGAAATGACCAAAGAGTGAATATTGCAGAACACTAAACCAGGAAGACTTTCCTGGATAATCAGAAAATAATCTATCCTTGATAATGTACCATGTGGCGAAGAATAAAATGTATATTGTCTATCTGTTGATGAAGGATAGGCCAAGGATCAACCAGGCCTGTTGTCCATCAGTTCCTGCAGACCCTGCTGCCCTGGAGGAAGGCCTCACCTAGTACAACCAGACCTATCCAAGTTGGGTGATAAGCGAGGTTCCAATCTCCGCTGATCAAAAAGGGTAAATGAAGGAAGGAGGCTAATAAAGTGGCCAGATCTGTAAAGAATTTCAGAGAGTCCATACTGAGGCCATAAATTGTACCTAATGGTGCGTCCATAACACCTAGCCTACCAGGCAAAAAAAGGTAGTGCTCCTCGGGGTCCCAATACTCATTAGCCAATTAAAAAATTATACCCCAAGCAATCAAAATATCCATGCGATCATTTTTATTACTATTGCCCACTCCATAGACTTGGCCAAGCCATGCCCTCCTAAAATAATGAATATTATCCTGCTTTAAATGAGTTTCTTGTAAGTATGCTACCACCACATGAAGCTTCTTTAAATGTCTCAACACCATATATTGCTTTTGCTTCTCCTGATCTCCTTTACTATTCCAGGTTATAAAGTTATATAGACTCCTCAATTCCCTGCAGTAAAGAAGGAAAAGGAACCACTCCTACCTGCCTGAATGAAAAAATCTAAAAAATCCTATTGGGAATGCTGAGTTCCAGGATCCTCCCCCTTCCCCCAAACTAACACAGCCAAAAGTAAACAATAACCATCTTTCCCCCAAACACCACACATTAATTTCCCCCATAGCCACTTGGTCTTAAAACAAGCCAAAGCAAACACCCTGCCCCTATAAATATCCACTACAAAAATCCAAAAATAATGACTCATACCCCACAACCCAGAAAACACAACAACCCAAATCACACCTAGTCCATATGATCACTTCTCCAAGGTTCCTCAGTCCATGATGTAATACAAACTGCCATCATGAGACAGCCATGACCACTCATGCTCAGAAGAACAAGAGCAAAACCCTGAGAGGGAAGAGGGGGCAAAATAAACCCCCTAAGAAATCAGCCACTCACCACCAAGATATACGATGGTGAGAAGGCATCCCAGCGGCAGTCAGCAAAAGACACTCTGAGGACTAATAAAGAGCCCCCCCCCCGCACCATAAATAACTCAATATCTCAAAGAAATTGTTATAATTTACAAAGCCTGAAACAACAACAGCATTGAACATGCTCTTATGTCCTTATACCATTATTGAGAATATAAAGGAGAACATACTAACATACTAACATACTATTTGCCAGCAGATTAGGCCTTATGGTCTATCAAGTCTGCTCGAACCTAGATCCTTAGTTGGGTGCTGAGACCCTCCCATCCCTTGTGCTCCAGAAACCCCTATCATCCATCCCCACCCCCCCGGGATAGGCCATCATCTGATACATCCACTTTCTGTGTCTGTCCCACCCTTTCTTAAAGCTCTCCACTGTGGATCTCTGAACCAGCTCACCAGGCAAAGCATTCCAAGGGTCCACCACCCTCTCAGTGAAAACCTCCTCCTCTTTTCCCTCACCCTTCCACCTTCCAACTTCAAACCATGCCCTCTGGTGATGCCTCCCTGCTTTAGTCTAAAGATCCCTCCATGTTTACCCTATTTATTCCCTGAGGTACTTGAAGACCTCAATCATGTCCCCCTGTCTCTCCTCTCCTCCAATGAAAACAGGCAGAGCTCTCAAGTCTGTCCTCGTAAGTCAAATCCTCTAGCCCTCGTATCATCTTTGTTGCCCTCCTCTGTACCCTCTCCAGGGCTGTATGTCCCTCTTCAAGTGTGGTCTCCAGTACTGTACACAGTACTCAAGGTGTGGTCTAACCAGTCCATTGTACAGTGGCAGAATCATTCCTTGCTCCTAGAGGTGATCCCCCTTGCGATGCATCCCAACATCCTGTTTGCCTTGCTAGCTGCTCTCCTGCACTGCTCAGTGTTATTCATACATGTATCCACCATGATCCCTAGGTCTTTTTCCCCTGTTGAGGCTTCCAGCACCTCCCCTCCCAGAGTGTACATGTGTTTAGGGTTTCCCCGACCAAGATGCAACACCTTGCACTTGGTGATATTGAAATTTAATTTCCATGTGTGAGCCCAGCTTTCCAGGGTGTCCAGGTCCCCTTGCAGGGCCAACCTCCCCTCTTCTCCCTCAACTACTGCTCCCATCTTGGAGTCATCCGCGAAGAGACTCATTTCACACCCTATACCATCCCTGATGTCTGATATGTATGCATTAAGACAGGATTGGACCCAGGACCGAGCCCTGTGGTACCCCACTACCAACCTCTGTAGGGTTCGAGAGCTCCCCACAGACCACTACCTCTGAGTGCGCCCAGCTATCCAGTTTTCAATCCATCTGACCATCAAAGGGCCTACTCCTAACCCCATCAGTTTCTCCACCAGACCATTGTGGGGACAGAGTCAAACGCCTTGCTGAAGTCCAAGAATAATACATCCACAGGCTTACCCCTGTCCAGTTCTGATGTTACCCATTCATAGAACTCCACAAGGTTGGTTTGACATGATCTACCTGGCACAAACCCATGCTGCCTGATCATCCAGACCTCCCACCTCCAAGTAAACCCCAATCGTTCCTTTAGTATACTCTCCATTAATTTTCCCACCTCCGAGGTTAAACTGATGGGTCTATAGTTTCCTGGTACTTCCTTCGACCCCCCTTTATGGATTGGTACCACATGTGCCTCTCGCCAATCCCTAGGTACCCTCCCTGTCTCAAGTGACCTGTTGAAAAGCTCCGCCAGGGGTGCAGCCAGTATGTCCGCCA
Organism: Neoceratodus forsteri; assembly: GCA_016271365.2. Classification (NCBI taxonomy): domain Eukaryota; kingdom Metazoa; phylum Chordata; order Ceratodontiformes; family Ceratodontidae; genus Neoceratodus; species Neoceratodus forsteri. The sequence continues at coordinate 948,057,602 of CM057452.1, forward strand.
ATTCCCATAGTACTCTCGGATGAATGCCATCCGGCCCAGGAGATTTGTCTTTCTTTAGGGCCTTGAGGGCAAACCACACCCTTTTGGTGGGGATGGCATCATCCGTCCTCCACCTTACTGGTCTTTTATCCTTATCCAGATGTGACACCCTGGGTACCTTTCCTCCCTTTTGCTCCATTTCTGCTGCTCCCCTGATCCCGTCCCCTGCCGCTTCTATCCCTTTGTGCCTTGCTTTGTAGATATCCATCCCTCCCTAGTGAACACAGAGGCAAAGTACTGTTAAATACCTCTGCCTGGTCCCTCGCCTCTTCCACCCACCCTCCTTCTGATCTCAATCTGCTGAGATGGCCCTTAGTTTTTCTCCGCTCCCCAATGTACCGGAAGAACCCCTTTTCCCCTCCATGTATCCCCTGTGCCAGCCGTTTCTCTTTACTGGACTTTGCTCCCCTCACCATACGGGTGACTTTTCTAGATGCAAGCTGGTACATTTCTTATCCCTATCCCTCTTGTTGTTTTATATTTTTGTAAGCCGCCTTCTTTTCTCTGACTGCTACCTGGACCTCACTGGACCACCAGCATGGTTTATGTGACCTTGCTCCCTTACGTTTCAACTTAGCGCAGATCCTGACTGCCTCATGAAGTCCCCGTTTTATGACCTCCCATCTCCTTTCCACACTTGTTGTTGAGGTAATCCCTTCAAGTGATCCTGAGAATATTTCCATGCCCATAAAGTCTCGCCCCTGAAGTCCACTGCCAGTGTCCTAGATCTCACCCCAATTCTCCAATGCTTATTTGAAACCAGACAGTATTGTGGTCACCCCAGTCAGGGGGTCCCTACAACCATGTCCCTTACCAGATCCCCATCTGCCAGAACCACATCCAGGACATGCCCTCTCTTGTGGCTCCATCACATGCTGTGTTAAGAACACATCCTGGAAGCCATCCAGCAGCCTCTGCTCCTTGGCCACCTTAGAGGACATGGTTCCCAGTTAGTACCTGGCATATTAGGTCCCCATCAACACCACTCCTTCCCTTTTGGACCACACTGAGCAATGATGTTGTCCAGCAAACCATCCTCTAGAACATCACTCATCCCAGGGGCCTATATGCTACTCCCAGCTTGACCTTATCTCCTGCTGGGGATCGTAAGGTGACCCATAAGGCCTCCACGTTTCCCTCTGCCTCTTCTACCATAGCAATTTCTATGTCATCTCTAATGAACATAGCCACTCCACCCCCTCTGCCCTCCTTTCTATCCTTCCTAAGCATAGTGTACCCCCGTACATTTAGGTCCCAGTCATGGTTTTTGTTGGCCCAAGTTTCGTAACTGCCGCCCATCCACCCCCCTCGAACAGCATGGCCTGGAACTCTGGCAACTTGTTTCCTAAGCTCTGGCATTTACTAACACTCAACCCCTCATCCCTGATCCTTTTGTCGAACCCCACCCAGATTCCTTATACTCCATCCTCCCCTGCTCCTCCTGAAACTCCACCTCCAGTCTGTTTCCCTCCCCTTGGGCTTGAAGGCTCTCCCTCATCTGGAGGGAGGGCTTCTGGTCAGCCCCTCCCTTATCCCTTCCCCCCCTTACAAGTTTAAACCCCACCTTTCTTGTATGTAGTCAGCCATCCCCTGTTTAAGGACTTCCTTCCCTAATGGGGCAAGATGAAACCTGTCCTTGGCATATAGTCCCTTATCCAAAAATAATGACTCATACCCCACAACCCAGAAAACACAACATCAAAAGACAAAATCTCTAATAGAAAAGCAAAGAATGAACCAACAAAAATACAACAAGCATTTGTCAATGCCGAATGTTGTCTTGCTGGCATTGGCACTGGTAGTGCAGGAGTTAGAGAGATGCATAATAGGCATGGCAGGGAGGTATTGAACTGATGCCACCCCACCCCCACCCTGCAGAGACTGACAGGCTTTGGGTGTCCCTTTGGGTGCTTGGTAGTGCAGTGCGGGAAAAAATTTTGGGCAGGATGTGAAAAATGACAGCTGTACAGTTCATAAGGAGGTGTTAAAAAAATGCCAGTGTTGAAAATGTGGCATGTAAATATAGCAAATTTGCGAAGTTACAAGGGTGCATGGGAAACATGCAATGCACACTTGCAATACTGCCATTTTATGGACGTTTGGCACCAAATTTTCAACACAGGCATTTTAGCACCTCTGCTCATGTACAGTGTCACTGTTATTTCCTCAAAGTGTCCTAAGAAGTGATTTTGCACAGCGACCACGCTATTCTGCGCCCGAAGCGTGAAAACACATTTTGGGCAGGATATGTGAAATGACAGCTGTACTGTGTGGAAAAATGGCAATGGTGAAAATCCAGAGTGAAAATATCAGAAATGCACAACGGTACGAGCGTGCATGCTATCTGCCAACGCACGCTTGTAACACAGGCATTTTATGGAGTATCATCACCAAATTTTCAACATAGGCATTTTAGGACCTCTGCTCATGAACTGTGTCACTGTCTTTTTCATAATCTGGCCCAAACATTGATTTCCCACAGCGACTGCGCAATTGTGCACCGGAAGTGCGGAAACACATTTTGGGCAGGATGTGGAAAATGACAGCTGTACTGTTCACAAGGAGGTGTACAAAATGACAATGCTGAAAATCTGGCATTAAAATATTGCGAATTTATGAAGTTACGAGCCTGCATAGCAACTGCGCAATGCACGCTAGTAAAGTAGGCATTTTTTGGATTTTTTCCACCAAATTTGGAACATAGGGTTTTTGAGAGGCCACCTCATGAACACTGGCACTGTCATTTCATTAATGGGTCCCGAAAGGTGATTTCCCGCAGTGACTGCAAAATCACTTTTCAAGGCTGATCAATGCCATGACAGTAATAGAATTCATGAGGAGGGGCCCCAAAAACCCCATGTTGAAAATTTGGTGCCAAAATTCCAACAAATGCCCGAGATATGCAGCAAAGTTGAAAAAACCCTCTTCCTTCCATAATATAGCTTACCCGCATTTCCTCAGTTCGTGGTCTGCTTTGAAGAGTGCAGACGTGTTCCCGATCCAGTGAAGATCGTTGCACCGGACTCTGGATGTAAGTATGGGGTGAGGGGGGGTGTGGGGAGGCAGGGTGCAGGTGGGGAGCAGGAGACTATGAGGGACCGTTTTTTTGTTACAGGGAAGAAAAAAAACGAACATTGAGGGACAGTTTTTTTTTCAGGGGACTTGGCACGCTGGGGTGGGCTACCAGAGTGCCATCTAACTGTTTTTGGGGGGTGCTGCAGCTGACAGGGGATTTGGCACCCTCATCGGCAGACAATGGGGGCTTGGGAGGTGAATGTATGCCGGCAGGGATTGGGCAACTTCGGCCGCACACAATGACAGCGGGGGAGACAAGAGCAGAGGGGATTGGGCGCCCTCGGCATATAAGAAATGTTGGGGGGCTGATTTATGCCGACGGGGAGGGCCTCCCGCATGCAATGAAATCTGAGGGCAAGAACCGAGATGATTGAGCACCCCCCCGCATATAGGAAATGGGGGCTGCTGTATGCCAATGGAGAGTGGGCTCCCCATCCAGCAAATTGTGGCCACAGTAAAGCCAGCTGGGGATTGGGCACCTAAGTTGGCCGTTGGCGCCGCCCATGCTGCTAATGTGGCGAGAATGCAGGAAGGGTCCGCTGCATCTGACGAGCTTTGCTCCAATTGCAGCGGACCTTTCCTTAGATGTGCTCACCACATTAGTATGCATGGTGTGGTGCTGCTGATTGGGGAATGAAGGACGCACCTACTGATGTGTGCCCTGCATTCGCCCAACAGTGGCCGCGCCTCCAAAGCTGCAGTACCGCAAGATGTCAACTTGCACACAAGCGCGGCAAGCCAACATAAAAAACAATCATGAAACGCATGCAAGTACAGTCTAGTATAGTAAAAAGGCAATTCAGTTAGTCTTGAATTAATAGAAAAGGCTTAGAATTGCAATAGGTGCGTAGGTAATGCAGAAGTCAGGAGGGAGATGCTGGCTCAATATTACAGGTGCCAACTCAACATCATAAAGGACAATAGGAACTAGGCTTCACCACAAGGGAGATGACAATCCGGCAGAAGTCCAAGCCGATCATCTAAACATTACAGTGTAAATGAGTCCTGAATCCTGGCTTAAAAAATGTATGCCACTGAGCCGTAATGTAAAGTACGCAGGTGGTAGGTCCAATTGAATAAAGAATAAAAATCCAGGAAATGCCATCCTTAGAACTTCCCATAGAAATAGAACTGGAAGCAAAACACAAAAGCAGGCCAATATTCAAATAGCATAAGGCTACAAAAAAGAAATAGGAGCTGTAACAAGGGGAGGACTGACAATAGATATAAAGCTAGTTTAAGAACTATAGGTCAGTCCCTCAAGAAGCCACTCCAGGATGGGGCACCATAGCACATAACAGGTCGAACATATTTCAACAAAGACTCCTGCCTGTTTTAACTTAGAAGAGTCTTCAACAAAGTTCACAACATTTGGGGAAAAGTGTAAGGAGGCAGACAAGTCAGCTACAAAAAGCAAACCTCAACGAGAGGAGGGGAAGAAAACCAACAAGGATACTGGTCCATTACCTGCTCAGACCTTAAACAACACAAGTCCATGACTACCATCAATTCAATGTAAATAAGTCAAGAAACAACTCTGACAACTCCCCTCTTACCTGCTTGAAGAAATCAAAACTTTTGAAAGCCCCATTACAGGTACCCTGAAGCCATGCAGGGTACAGCACATGAAAGCTAATGTGAACTGCCAGCAACTTAGAGATAACAGGTCAATAGGATGCCCTCTTGGTCTGGATGGAGAGTGGAAGCTCTTGAACAACATGGATCTTATTGTCCTCCCATGTCACCTCTTGGAGACCTCTCACTTTGGCCAAAAGGTGTTACCTATCTAAATAATTAAGAAATTGAAATATAAGTGGCCTAGGGTTCAGGCCATCCGAGGACAGAGGCCTAAGCATCCTATGTGCTTGTTCAGAGATATAAGAGGGACCATTGGAGAGGGTCCTGCCAGCTTTTTGTAAAGTTGCTGCACAAACAATATAATGTTAGGGCCCTCCACCCTTTCTAGCAAGCCAATAACCACCACATTGTTGCAGGGCTCCTGCCCTCCAAATCCTCCATTCAGGCATCCAGGTGGGCCATTTTTTGGCAAAGAGACACTACTTCAGTATCCAACTGCCCCTACCAATCATCCAAAGAGCTAAAGTGGGTTTCCACATCTCCTACATATCAGGCAAGAGTCTCAGTGGCAAGCCAAATAGCCTTAATGTCAGCCATGAGGGCTTGGATGGCATCTTTGAGAGACCTGAACTCCTGAATAAAGCATTCCTCTGTAAAGGCAGTTGAAGCTGGAGCAATGTGACTGGAGGAAGCAACTGGCACCTTTGAGCACTTAGAGTTCTTGTCCCATTCAGCAGTAGCCAGTGGGGTGTGGCACATAGGAGCAGTTTTCATTTCCATCTCCACTGGCCCCAAAACAACCAGCAGTCCAACACCCTAGAGCCGTTTTGCAAGCATTTAAAATAAAACACATCAGGGTGCACTGATAAAAACATGGGTAAAATTAACAAAATTAAAGTGAAGGAGCCGGAGCAGTCAGGAAAGTCTTTCACCCGTGGCAGCACATCACATGACTCCTTGTTCCTTGGGCGCCTAAGTAAGTGAATTCACCTGGGGAGCCACTAGCTGTCCTTCCATCGACTGATGTCAGATCACATTCAAGTTGTAAAGTCATGAATTGCCTGCTTTGTAAACTGCAGTTTTTGTATTTAGAATTATAAAAGGGTTTAATTGTGGATTTTGAGACAATTTCAGTAAGAAATATTCTCCAAATCTTCAAGAAATATTCCATAATATACGTGAAATGTGTTTAATCACCTGTCTCTGTGTTTTTCATTTGAAATCTATCTTATATGAATGTAAAATTTAATATATCACAAAGTGAGAAATTATTATAGGGGAGCTATAGTGCCCCCATAGTTAGGGTTACAAATGCTGTTTATGTTAAACTCTGATTTTTGCACTTTAATACCACTGCCATGCCTGAATGTAATAATCTGAAATTACATATCCACGAGGCTAGTCCCAGGATCTCCAGATCCTTTAAATCTAGGAACTGTTGACTGAGTGGTTTGAATATTCTAGAAGGTTAAACATGCCTAAAAATGTTTCTTAAGATATTTTCTACTGATAGTACAAAAACTGCTGAATACTGAACCATGAAACATCCAGGTTAGTTAGAGTTTGGCCTAAGGGTGATTCTTAGTTATGTGGCTTTACTAAGAAATCTGTAAATTTAAAATTATCTAGAAAATAATTTTTCATTTAAACACATGCACAGTTAATTTGTTGGCAAATTTTTCATAACTGGGGTTTGGGGGAAATGATGGACAGTACAGTGAAACCAGCCACAATGAAATGCAGTAATTTGCAGTAAATGACACCACAAAATACAGTAGTAAAAAATAACGTAATTGCTATTGAATTGCACTGTCTCTGCTACATACTGCAGTATTTTGTAGTATACTGCAGCACTACTGCATTGCATCCTGGCTGGTGCCACCGTACGTCACTGTCACGACTTATGAGATATAATAGTTTTGTGAGTCTTAACATGTAACAAAGTGGGTAAAACAAAAGGAAAACTAGCCATCCAGTAGCACATTGGTAGAGCTATTGCCTCCTGTATTGGTAGCCCAGGTTTGTGAGGGAGGAGTGAGCATCTCTTGGACAGTTTTTCTCCCTCAGGGAAGGAGCAAACTGGTCTTGCTGCTCGACGGCCACCTAAATGAATATGGGTGGCAGTGCAGTGGGACCGCAGGAAAATGGAATGGGACCCCACACCTAAATGCCAAGTGAGTCTCTGTGGAGGCAGAGCACACACACAATGTAAATGCACACATCTGAGCCCAGGGAGAAAATGAAGGAAAAACACCTCCATCCATGCTGGGTGATTGTCTGGTCTCCTGTAGGCCCCATAATGATGACCAGGGCCACTGGAAAATTGTGCCCACAATTTTTTTCGGAATCCACAATTTTCACCATTCTTCGCAAAAACTGGCATGTTCCGCAATTTTTTGCAATTTTTGAGTTTTTATATTAAACTGTGTAAAAATTATTAACATTTTAAATAAAATACTCTCAAATATATTGACAATTTTGCATGCAGACTTGGGTTTGGCCGAAACAATGCAGTGCAAGGTAGGTCAAGGGTTTTATGTGACACTGATTTCTTTTGAATCCTTGGTTTGTTTGGTTTCAAAGTCCACTGGCCAACCTTACAGTAAGTACACTTAAACTTATCCTTATGTTACAGCCTGTTCCCCACTCCTGGAAAAGAACAGTTATAACTCCTATATTAAAGTGTGGTGACCCCACTTCCACCAGCAACTATAGGCCAGTATCCATACTGCCCCCCTCTTTCAAAGACCCTTGAGAAAATAATGGCGGACCAGCTCATGGACTACCTGACCAAACACAATTTGCTCTGTCAAGAACAACACTGGTTCAGGAGGGGTCACAGCACCTCCACTGCCCTTGTTGAATTTACTTCTTAAATACACAAGGCCCTGGATCATGGCGCAGTAGCGGGGCCTCTCTATATCGATCTGACCAAAGCTTTTGATATGGTCAGTCATGAGCTACTTCTCCATGCTCTTCCATCACTAAATATCTCCCCTGAAGTCACCTCCTGGCTCAATGACTATCTCAAAGGAAGGACATAGCAGATTAAAGCTAATGAGACCACGTCCTCCAAAAAAACAGTCCATTCAGGGGTCCCACAAGGGTCCATATTAGGCCCCCTGCTTTTCACCCTCTTTCTGAACTCCCTCCCCAAATCCTGTAGTGGTAAGCTTCTGCTTTATGCAGATGATGCTGTAGTCTTTTGGAAACATCAGCATCTCAACTCCCTTCAAGCCGCCCTGCAGATCTTCTTTGGTGAGCTCAAAATCTGGTTCTCTGAACACTGCCTAATACTTAACTATAAAAAGATTAAAACCGTGATTTTCACCCACCGCCAAAACCCGCTCAGTAATACACCACTAATCATCACAAACTCCCGTGGCATCCCTCTGGAACAGGTTAACAGTTTCAAATACCTGGGATTCATGTTGGAGTCCTCCCTTACCTATCACACTCACATTCAACAAGTATCCTCCTCTGTCAATACCAGATTAGGGATCCTATACAGACATAGGCACTGCATTTCCCCGCAGACAATGCATCTAGCAGTGTCCTCCTCTATACTACCCTTGGTGGACTACGGCATAGTGATTCATGGGTATGCTGATCATACTGTCCTCCGCAGCATCAACCTCACCCTCAACAAAGCCTGACTCCTGGTCTCAAATTGTAACAGCTAACCCATACTTGTGAGCTTTACAAATGCACTGGCTGGCTAAACTTCCATGATAGGGTAAAGCATCATACCTGTCTTCTAGCAAGGAAGATACTACACAAACAAGCTCTGAGAGGCCTCCACCCTCTTATTCAAACAGCCTCACACAGGAGGGCACTAAGACACTCTGCAAACACCCCCTTACTAGTACCACACTGTAGGACCTCCCTTGGGCAATGGTTCTTCTGCTACCGAGCCCCTCTATGGCTAAACAACCTACCATCCACAATCTCCCATACATCCAGTCTCGGTCAGTTTAAAGCTGGTCTTAGGACACTCCTCAACTCAACAACCTGTGACTGTGGATAATGTTAATACCGGGTTCCTATGCTACATAGATGGAGTCCCCCCCAGGACTTTCGTCTATTTCCTTAAGCTAGGATCCTCAATCTCACTTTAATCATAACTTGACTCGGGGCCTAATTTTTTAAGACCCTCCGAAACTGTAGTACTGTCATGTGAATCAAACTGCTGACACGGGACCACCTTAAGATCCCAGTTGTTGTAACCCTGCATTACGCAGCACCAAATGTTTAAATCCTTTATCAATGTTTTAAGTTTAGCACCTTGCCATATGTCTTAAGTTTGTACTGTTGCCAAATGTATAACAGTTGTACCCAACGTTTAAGTTTGTGATACTTAGTGTATGTTTTTTATTGATGTGGAGCCTTTGCAAAGGAGTCTATGACTCAAAGGATTGTAATTCTGATATCTTTCAATAAATAAATAAATAAATAAAAATAAACACTTAACATTTGTTTTGTGTTGAAGCAGTCTATCAGAAAATATTTTGTTGCACACCGACAGAAACAAAAGATGGGAGAAAAGGTGCAAATTATCCCATTCACTTAAATGGGGTGCTAACAATGAAGCCTTTTTGTAAGTGGCAGGGCAAGTTTTTCTTTGTGAGCATACGTTCATTCAGAATAGTTTTGATTAAAACAGCTGAGAATTTTTGGATGGCCCTGCCAATTTTAAACTTGAATAAGCTAGTTGCTAACAGTGATCTCAGTCTTAGTAATCTACCATCTAAATGCTCACATGCAAAGACTACAATAAAAACCTGACTAAAGTCTAAAAACAAGCTTATAAACACAAAATGTATCTGAACATTTGTCTTTAAACAAAATCACTGCAGCCAGGGTAAAACAAAGGTAAATTACAGGGTATCCTGACTACTGTATGATGCAGTAAGAATATATTGGCATTTGTTTTACATTTTTTGGTAACTGCGTAAGGCCCACTAGGCACAAGCGCCTGTTTTCAGGTACAACCCAGGAGCACCGAGGGGGTTAAGTGACTTGCTCAGAATCACACAGTATGCAAGTGGACGTTGTGGGAATCAAACCCAGGTCTGCTAGATGTCGTCAACTCATTCACAGTTTGTTACTCTAACCTCTAGATTATACTGCCAGCCCCAATAACCCCCAGATTTAAAGTTTAAATATGTGATTTCAAAAATAGTGTACAGTTCCTACAATACAAATTATGACCATTAAACACTTTACCAACATTTTACTAAAACTCAGTTATTCACCACTCTGTCTGTTTATTTTTTTCTTGTACCAAAGTGGGTGTATAGCTGGCAGAGCACTGTAAACAGCTGTTGATTAGGCTACATTATTCTACAGCCAGAAACAAAAAAAACAATTCTGGCTTTAATTGATATTGATTTGCTGTGGCTCACTTTATAGCATGTATTTAGCACTGTATAAGGCAGATGCTTTTAAATTTTGGAAGATAGGCAGCGCTTACGATACTTCATCATTTTAGTTTTCCTTTTAGGAACATAAACCTTTCTTTATGTTTTAAACATATTCGAGTGTCAGTGTATTGATTTAGCAATTTATACTGACTAATATATACTGCAGAAAACATTAAAAAATGTATTGTGAAGCACTCAGGGTCTATAGTCGAACCTCTGTAATTTCCCACAATTTTTGAAAAATGCTCCACAATTTTGGGTAACCTTTTCTGCAATTTTCCAGTGGCCCTGATGATGACTGGGCATCTCTTTGGTGAGCACACCAGAGTAAGGGGAAACCCCAGAGAAGTCAGGTGATGGGCCCAGGGGATTTGTCTGGATGGGGTCCAGTCAGGGGCAAGAAGAAGGAAACAAAGGATAGAAAAAAAGTAATTAAAAACAAGAAAATCTATTTGAAGTTAGGTTTGAAATGTACGTGGTTGATAGTGTAGGGTGAATGTTGACTCTTTCAAGTGTTTTTTTGAATAATTGTTAAGATATTAATGAAACTAGGTTGTTGAATGCCACGAAAACAGGCAATTTTCATCACTCATTAACTATTTTTGTGACAGTCAAACACACGTTTGTGTGGTACTGTACAACCTCTGCTTTCAGGGAGTCTTAAAACCATAAAAATCTTGACTTGAACCAAAATTCTGATAGTACTGATGGTGGAGATTCTGAGGGGTAGCTGCCACACCTAATGACTTACTGCTCTGAATTTATTTTCAGGTATAAGCACATCTAAATGGGGATATGGCATTATAACAATCAACATTCTTATCAGGAGTTACTGTGCTTAGCACAGTGTTTGTTTTCTTTTTGTCTCCTCTCACTTTAGCTCATTCAGTTACTCAAACCCCAGGACCTGGTGATGCCAATAGAGAAAAAAGACCAAGTAAACTAGCAGATCAGTGGTTAGTGGGAAAAAAATCTGGAAATGAAGACAGAGACAGGAGAGGAACTGTGACTAGATGCCAGGATTGGAAAAAAAATGTAGAAGAGAGCAAAAAAAGCAAAACTGGATCTGAGTGTTTAGAGAGTCAAAAGAGTAAGAAGAGACAGTGGCAGTGGCATAATTACAGGCAGCCAAAGAGAAGAACAAACTGTGGGATAAAAGACCGGTTAGAAATACTAGCAGGAATAGTGAAATACTAAAAATGTGGAAAGCAGAGTAAGCAGAGATCACAGGCACTATTGGATATTGTTATAGACAAGGATAAAAATGTACAGAGGTGTTTTCTTCTCTTTTTCTTTTTTACATGGCAAGACATTTGAAGGCACGCTATATAAAGGCAAGGCAGAACAGCATTTAACAAGCCAAATAGTACTTAGTAAGACTAGAACACTTTTGTACAGTAGCACTTTGAAAAAAAAAACACTTAACTTTTATTTTAAACTAACTCATTCTATTTTTTAACCAATTCATTGTATTGATCTAGGTTGATAAGGTAAAGTACACTTTTAAATACAATAGAGTTGCACAACAGAGGGCTTTGTCTCCTGCTTTTTGGCACTTTAATATACATATAGATATACAAATAGTCACATTGATATTTGGATTTTCTATTTAACTAATGTTTTCATGCCAAAACAAATTGGGGAGGATAGATTAGTTGTGGGCATGCTGTGCTAACTAGAAGTACATTCAGAAAGCAGCACAAGGATAAGCAACAAGCTGCTTGGAGTCTTAAGTTGTAAAGTCCATGGATCTCTAGCAGCTATCCATAGATTAGTGGATTGCTTCAGTATGTTAAGTGAGCACAGTAGTGCTGTGTGGAAATTTCAAATTCTGGCAGAATGAAATTCCATGGGATTTTCAAAATTCCACTGAAATTCTATTGAATTTCACCACAAACGGAATGGTGAAATTCCACAGTTGAAAATAGTTGCGGAATGATTTTCTGTGTAAATAAATGCTGTTCTGTGGAATAATCGATATTTTTTGCAAAAATTGTTGTGGAATAATTTTCTGCAGAAAAATTGTTTTTCTTAGGAATATTATTCCACAGATTACAGAAGGCGGAATTCCACTGAAGAACCAGTGAAATTCTGGTGGAAATTCTGCCAGCAGAATGGCCATTCCATGCTAATTCCACCAGTGGAAATCCACATTACACACACCACTGGAGCACAGCATAGGCTGTCATTTTGTCTGATGCATTAAGTAAAGACAGCCCAAAGAACAGAAGTAGTAAGAATGCCAAGTAGAAACTCAGTAACCAGAAATTTGGCAAATCTCATTGGATTACATGGAGTTCTTTTTTTTCTTTCTTAGGTAAATGGAGTAAGTATATGCTGAAATTTATAATATGTTCTATCATAAACTTAGTTTTTCTTTCTCATTGTTATCATAGTGGTGTAAAATCTCTGTCAGCAGTCAGGCAAAACTCAATAGTGAAAAACTAGTATTAAAAGATTGTGACGGGCGATAGGACTATATTCTCTCAAGCTCTTCATTGCTCCATGTTTTAAAATCTGCCTTGTTTTAAAATTTGCCTTGCTTAAATTAAAGGTAAATTTAAAGGATAGGTCTGTCTAGAGAGCCAGACCTATCCATGGGAAAAAACTGGAGAAAAAAGAACACCACCATATACAGCCAGCCCTAAGACAACAAGGAACAAAGAGGGACAAATTTCTCGATGAACCATCTGAACTGTTAGACAGACTATTTCTGCAAACATTTTGCCTGAGACACACATACAGATGATATTGCTGCTAATCTTGTAATAAGGGTCCACTGGATAATGGACTAACAGATTAATATCCAAGAAGAAGCAGTTATTGTATATTAACTGCCTGAATTATTTATTATTGATATGTTTTACTTTTTATAACTGTTGATATAGATAAGAATTTTACCATATAATGTATACCCCCACTATTAAGGTATATTTTAGGATAATATTACTGGATATGTTTAGTTATTTCTTTTTATTTCTGAATGAAATAAGGCACAAAAGAAAAGTAAAAACCAGATCACAAAACAAGTAGTGAAAACAATAAAAGTCAATCCACTGAAAATAAAAAAGCATTAAAAATTAAAACAAGCAAACAAAAAACACACACTAGTTAATTGGGACAATAAATCAATCACAAATTATTTTGTAGAATCTGCATCCCAATTGGATATAGACAAGATGAGTCAACTTATTAGTGGGAAAGAGCTAACAAATAAACAATGTGCATTGGGAAATGAAGAACACCCCTTAATGACCACAATAAGAAAACCTGAAGGATTCCTGAGAGCAACAACAGGACCAAGACAGCCTTCAACCTGCTGTGATTTTGATCATGTTTTTAATGAATTGTTTGTGATTGTGTGAAGCACCTTGATAATTTGAAAGGCCCTCAATAAAGATATTACTATTATTTATTATTATTCAAGCAGTAAATGGGAAAACTTAAAGAAACATCTTATATATTTATATAAGTACCCCATCCCCCCATAAATACTAATGTTTTAGTTTATAAATGTAATCAGGTTCAAGCAGGTGACAATCAAGAGAGAACAAAAACTCAACTACCAGAAGCACAAAATAGGAATACCTTCATGGCTAAGAAACAGGTAAATTAGGACAGAAAAGCAGGCATTCAGTTAAAATCAGAAGAGAATAATAAAGATACTGTGTGAGATAATTTCTGCAGGATTTTGAACAATATATATTTTGTCTTACTACAAAGCCTAAATCCACCATCAGTAGCCCCTCTGGACATGACACATTTATGGCAGACATAAATTCAGGTGATTCAAAAATAGAACAAATCATAAAAATTGATGAAAAGAAAGAACAGCTTTCACTTGCAGGACAATCTTTTCTATCCCAGAACCTTGTGTCAATTGGATTGGCAGAAATAAAAGGGGAAATTGCCAATTGAAGCCAGATTTTACAGGAAATGACAGAGCTAATGAAATGTGAAGATAAAGAAGACAAGTTACAAGGTAACACTGAAGGGGCAAAAGAGATCAAAGGCAAAATTAATTAAATACATCATTTAATAACAATAAAGAAGCAATAAAAGTGATTACTCAAAACTATTGCTGAACAGGAATCAAATGAGATAGAAAAAATGACGCAAAACACCAAGAGCAATAAAAGCAACAGTAAGGACAATAAACAAGAAACACAAGAGTTGACTTAAAAGCCATGTTAGCATTGTTCCAGAAGTGCATAAAATCCAATGAACACTACTAAATTAGAAAATAGACTAAAGGAGCCCTTAGACTTAGACCAAAAGACAAACCATAAAGCAAAATCATATTTCTACTCACTCAGATGTTAAGCATCCAAAAGTGACTTTATTGAAGGAAACACACAGACAAAATAGAAAACTTTACCAGGATGATATAGATACTACCAAACAGAAACAAGGGGAGGTGGGACATAGCAAGCAGGCCAAAACATTCGAAAACACATTGGACAGTGACTTCAGAGAATTACTTATAATGAGAGGGAAATTACTCTCAAATATACAACTAAGCAGTCTCCCAAAAGTAAAAAATGAAAATCTGTTCTCATTACAAACCATGGTATACAATGCATGCAAAAGCACTGCAGGTGAAATATTTTCCTGGACAGATATATAATCCATGTATAGATACAGAGATGCAGAAGCCAAGGGATGGGTATGTGTAACCCTCAAACATCCAGACATTAGGACATTTATTATCAAATATGCAGAAACATTAAAGGATATTGGGATTGGCATAAATGTATCACTACAGGAAGTAAATTTACACAGCATAATTGAGCCAAAAAACATGGAAATAGGGCAAGGATATACCTCCAAGAAAGACAAGAAAGAGATGAGTGTCATTGGCTCAGTAGGCTGTGCACTCACCTCTGATGCCAGAAGATTGAAAGGCTGTGGGTTCTAGCCCCACACCAGGTACTTGGGATAAATTCCAATACTGACACTGTAGTACATCAAAAGAAAGATTCTGCACTCCTGAGATACTGTCTTTCAGATTAGACATTAAATTGAGGTCCCATCTGCCTGTTCTGGTGGATGTTAAAGATTCCATGGCACTGCTCGAAAAGAGTAGGGGAATTTTTATTGAGATAGAAATGAAAGCTCAATAGAAAAATAAACACAAGTGTAATACAATATATAAATTAAATGAGAATATAGTCAAAGCAAATTGCTCAGAACTAAATCCCTTCAGTTGGAAATTTGAAATCAAAAGTTACACATATCTGCAGTCTATGTAATGTTTAAGTTCAGACACAAAACATTCCTTCATCTTTGTCTCCATACTTTATTAGGAACACGAGACCTGTCATAATCGTATTGTGACCGCAATTCCTGTTCAGGGCTCAGAAGTACAGCCAATGGAGAAAGTTCAAGCTGTTGAAAAAACATTTACACCTAGTTTGCATAAAAAAAATTGAATACAAGTGAACATTAATCCGATAGTACCAGCATCAAGTTCATGAATTTTGGTGTAGAAACCCTCCACTAGTTCTTCATAAGATACATTACCCCACTTTGAATGTTGCCATCTGTTAGGCAATAATGACCAAAATGATTTAGAAAAAAGGGTGCAGTAAGAGGAAATGTTCCATTGTTTCTTCTTGGAGAAGACATGTTTTTCTTGGATACATCCTTTCAGCCTGGCTTTTAGATTTAGCATTCCCCTTTACTCCCAGCCTGCATTGGCAGCTCAGCCGCAGAACATCCCACATCCTTGGTGGGGTTCTTGGGTCAATTAAAGCTGAGTTTACCTTTGAGCAATGCCATACAGTAATTCCTTTATATTCAGATTCCAGAAAAAAAAAACTGCCGCTGTTTGATATCAAAAATCTGGGCCTTTTGCACCACAATCACTTGTGAGGGCTGCAATTTTCATTTCCTTATTTTTGAAGCAACAAGTTTAAAAGAACTTGGAATCAAATGATATGTATGGGGTAAAACAGGAGACTGCTTCCAACACTTCATAAATAGGTGTAGCCAGGATTGTGCAAACAATTTCCAAACTGCAGGAGATGGTACTTTCAAAGTTGAAAAGTTTGTATAAAAGAACTAACTATAAAAAAAAACTAACTGGATTTATCAGAGTTAACCCCCTTGCCCTCACTGGTAAATATAATACTTCACATTTAATGAGGTTTAATATACCACCCCAAATGACTTGAAATACCAAGCTTAACAAAGTAGTTTCCAGTTGCATAGGGATGGGAAATATTACACTCAAATAGGTAAAGAGGGGAAGCAGAAAGTTTTAACTAGAGCAACTTTTTTCTTTTTTGTCTGTTGCCAAGACTTCCACAGTGCCATTTTTTGCTTACCAGTGGCTAGGTTTTCCTTCCAGTTACATAATACCATGTCCCCTCTACCAAATGCAATACCCAAGATTTTGATGGTCTCTGCAGACACTGGGATTGCTGCTATCTCTTTTATCGGTACTGTAGACTCACTCAGAATATGTCCTCTACTTTTGGAGTTATTATTAGATGCGCCTGCTATGTCTGAAAATCCTTCTACCTGTGCCATGGCCTGGACTCCAGGAGATGGGTCTGTAATCAAAATACAAACATTACCTGCATAAGCAGCCATTCTGACTTCAAAAGACATCTGAGGAGGTTGCACGCCCCAAACAGACTCATCCTGTTGTATGGTGTGTAGTAGTGGATCTAAGCAAAAAAATATATGAGAGTGGACTCATGGGGCAGCCCTGCCTAACCCCCCCCCCCTGCAAATTGGGATAAGGGACCCAAAGAAACCATTTACCAAGGGGAGAGATGTAGCAATATTGTAAATAGAAAACAATCCAATCACAGAACTATACCAGTATACTATAAGAAAGCAATACCTGTTTCATAAATCCATGGGGCACCTTATCAAAAACTTTCTCTTGGTCTAATGTGATCACATAACCCTGTATAGAATCTACAGTACCCATTGCTGTCAATTATCTGAGGAGAAGCAGATTGTAAGTTATGGCTGTTCTTTTTAGTGAGCAGGTTTGAGCGGGGGGAGATCAGGTATTGAGTTGCTGTAGCAAGTCTAGCTGTCAATATTTTCATTCGCAGTTTCATGTCTGTGTTCAGCAGACTTAACTGTCTCAGTTACCTAGGTCTTTCCTGTCATTCTTTTTGAATATAAATATTTGTGAAGCTGTGATTCTGTGGGAGTTAGTATAGTAGCTAAGCAATATCAAATTGAACACTACTTCTAAAATATCAGTTAATTCAGTGATGTATTTTTTTTTATTAAATTCAGGTGAAAGGCCATCTAAACCATGGGCTGTATTATTTTTTAGGGACTTGGTTGCCATTTCAATTTCTTTCAGCTGTACAGGTGCTAGTAGGGGATCTATAATTTCCAGTGGGAGAGAAGGTGAGGTAATAGAGTTTAGATACTCTTGTGTCAGTGTGGAGTGTTGTATAGTTGCTGAATACAGATTAGTGACATGTTTATTCACAACCCATAGCAGACCAGTCAATGAACTCAATAGTTCCCTGTCCTCATTCAGTAGAAAGTCCATAGTTTTGGAAGCCACTTGGGAACCTGCAGCTCTCGAATGCATCTCCAAATACTCCTTTCCCGGGAGTACAAATTCTATGTTCCTGTAATAGGGATGTGGCCTTGAGTACTGGAGTGTTTCCATTTACTTTTTTAAATTAGTAATTTGAGAGGTGTAATCCCCATGAACTTCATTATTAAGAGGCATCAAGGTGGACAATTGTAATCTAAGCATTAAATATCTTTTGTATTGTGCATGTGTGTGTCAGTTATTTTGCATGTTGTTGAAATACCAGTTTTAAATCTTGTTTCATATCAACCCATCATGTGCTGAGATTAACTTCCATACATGCAACAGATTTTCTTGCCTGAAACAATTCCAATATCTGTGCATGAATGTTAGGGTTGTCCATAGTTTAATTTCTAATTGCCCTTTCCTATGGGTTTCTTGTCCTATAAACCCAGATGTACATCCACCAAGCCATGATCTGAGGTTTCTATTGAGTGAATCCATGCATCTTGTATAATATATTAACATATTTAGAGGTGAAGATAAAATCTATTCTGGTAGCCAGCTGACGTTTATAAAACATTTGACCTTTCTGAGAGTGTATAGACCGATAGGTGATGATTAACCCTGCTGTTGATACAATGGATTTAGTGTCTAGTCTTTGGATTTTTTTGCCCCTTTTTCAGCCCTAGATGATGTACAATTGAAATCTCCTTCCCACAGCAAATGCCTTGAAGTATATAGGTAAGGTTTCATTTTTGTAAAACGTTCCACCCTTTCTTTTTTTGTGGAGCATAAATGTCAATCATTCTCCTGACAGAATTACCAATACTAAAGTCTACTCTTAAGGCTCTCCCAGGGAGAAAATCCAGTACTCTACACACATTAAGCCTTGTACCTCTGAATAGAACCCCTAATCCATCACATGTGTCAGTGCAAAAGGAGAAAAAAGAGGTCCCCCAATACCACTATTTCTGTGTTATATTTACAAGAGATCTATGGCCGGATTTTCAAAGGCCTGATGAAAACTGCGAAAATGGCAGCTTTCGCCGAGTGCGGTGTGCCCTGGACCCTGCACCCAAATTTCTATTTTACAGGGTCCCAGCACCTAAGTCCAGCAGCCTGCGGCAAAGGGGGTGCTACACTTGATGTATGGTGTACCCACCCCGAATGCTGCAATGGCTGTGGGGAGTCCTCAGCACTCATGGACAGGGGCTGGCAACCGGCACTGCCCCCAACACCACCATGCCACCAGCACCGCGCTGCAACATACTCCGTACCGAGGCTAGTACCCCATCACAGCACCTCCCATCCCATATCCAGCGTGACTGGCACAGCCCTCCACACCACCCGGCCAGCCACCAAATGGGAAGTCTGCCACATATTGTATACTGTATACAGTACATGCAGTGATGGCTCATTTGGTGGCCGGCCTGGTGATGTGTGGAGGACTGTGCTGGTCACTGGATCGGGGTATGGGAGGGGGATGGGAGTGCTGAGATGGGTGGGGGGATTGGCAGGATGCACAGACATGGGTGTCGGGAAACATGAGGGGGTATGGGGGGACCACCGGACCACCAGAGATCGCACACGGGGCATGGATTGGGGTGGGCCACACAGTGGCACATACAGGATGACCCTCCAGGAGCCATCTAAGTCCCCTTAGACCAGCCCTTCACTGGTCTAAGGGTACTTGGCACTTGGTTCTGGGGAGGTCTTTCAAATTCCAGATCCGAGGGCTGCCACAGTCTGGGTCTGCCGCAAGCCCCCAGTGCCATGCTGCAGCCACTTTCATGGCACAAGGCTGGTGCTAGCACACTTTGGTGCAGGCAGCCTGCTGGGTGATGCAGGCTTCCTATCAAGATCACACTTGGCACACCTCTTGGCGCAAGGTGCCCTCATGTCAGACCTGTTTGACGCAAGTATCTTGAGTCAATCTAAGGCCTTTGAAAATCAGGCCCCTAGTGTTTAGCCAAGTATCATGCACCAACCAAATATCAAAATTTAGGTCCTTCAAAAGAGACAGTGTAATAAGTCTTCCTGCATTTTTCATGCTATTTGTATTCAGGGTAGCACTTTGAGGGTACGAGGGGAAGACATAAGTTTAAATGTTAAGTTGGTTTGTCCTTTCTGGAACTCCGTCTAGTTTGAGGACCAAGGTTTCTGTGTCTTCATTGGGTAGCAGACTGATGAGGCTGTTCTTCTTCCAAATCTGAAGTAACCATCTGTTGAGAGGACACAGTGGAGGAGGCTTCAGAGTCTCCACCGGGGTCAGATTCCTGGGTTTTTGTAGTCAAAACCTCATAGTGGTTTAAAAAGGGGATTTCAGTTGTATCTGCCAAGGTTTTGGAGATTTTGGATTTTGGCTATGTGTGTTTTGTGATCTTTTTTTGAAACTAGAGTCATGTCTGGGGGCAGCATTTCTACAGCTGTGGCACTGAGAGCGGGAGTAGCAGAGTCCAAGGGGACAGGCTGTTGTTCTACAGGATTTTACAAAATGTCCGTAGGGGAGTTTACTGAAGGTTGAGCAGACACAGGTGCAGAAGACTGCTCAGTTTACTTCACTTGTATAGGTGCATCAGCAGCGGTTGTTTCTAGGTGTGTCTGTGGCACCTGCTCTTTTGTATTTGATGGTGAGTCAGCATGAGAGGGGTTCAAGTTTGCCTCTTGTCCAGTTTATTTTCTGTGCTTATCAATATCAAGTTTCTGGCCAGCAGTTAAAATAAAGTCCTAATTGGGCTGATCATACCCATTATGGGTAGCCTAGGCACATGATTGATAGGAATGTACAGTTTCTCTACATAAGTTACATTTCATGTCATAAGTGCAGTCTATACTGACATGCCCGTATGCCAGACATAAGTTACATTTAATTTGGTCACATGC
Organism: Neoceratodus forsteri; assembly: GCA_016271365.2. Lineage (NCBI taxonomy): Eukaryota > Metazoa > Chordata > Ceratodontiformes > Ceratodontidae > Neoceratodus > Neoceratodus forsteri. The sequence goes on from CM057452.1 coordinate 948,078,119, forward strand.
AGAACTGAGGCGTTAAAAGGACCCACATTTAAAATGGGTTTTAGGCTGCACAGGGTAGAAACAGTGCCTTCTATCTTTGCATAGAAAAAAACTGGGGAGGTGTTCAGGCCCTACTCCAGTCATTCAGAGATTTACCTTAAAATGCCAGCCACCCATCCAAATATGCTCCTCATCAAATATAGGCTGTGGGGGACCCATTAATTCACATTGTTGTGTCAGCCAATGCTTTATGCAATGTACAGCAACCCATTCATTTCGAAAGAAGACTGTGATAGTTTTAAATGTGGGTTTTGTCAGTGGGACAGCCTGAAAAGGTAACCATAACAGAGAGTACCTAATTTTATCATTTTCACCCAGAACTTATCCAATCCTTGAGAGGTTTTGAAACTTACGTCGAATATGGCATCCCTGAAGCATGTATTAGGGCATATATTTCTCTGGCAAAGAACCCCAGTGAGGTTTTAATAAGTGTTTGACCAACATACAATCTGTCTGGTGGGGTCTCTAGACCTCCCAAATATTGAAGCTGCACTGCATTTCTCCTTTGATCAGGAACTGGATTGGGGGGTGACGTGATCTTGCTTACAAAAATTTGCCCAGGTGTTTTTAACACACTCAGCTGCAGAGGGAGGGGGCGGGTTAGGGGCCTCCACATTCATCTGTTCCTCCCAAGTGGGGTCATGATAACTGATTCCTTCATCTCAAGAGTCTCTTTCTGCCAAGTTATTAAGAGTGAAGGGGCTGAATCATAAAACCTGGTACTGCATTCTCTGAATGTGGCTCCAGGTCAAAATGGTTTGAAAAAGTCTGAGTTGTTTCTGTTGCCTGAGAAATGGGGGAAGGGTCTCTTCTGAGACCACAATAGTCTGATCTGCACTGGTTGAAGGAGGAGGGGTCCCGGGAACTGGACTATGTTCTGGGTCAGGAACCCATTGACCAATCCCTGCTTTTTTCCATCCAGCACTTTTTAATTAATTTTCTAAAGACCATGGTATTTTTTTTTACTGAGCCTCCCTGGGACCTCTGGGTGGCAGCCACTCATCCTTTCCATAAAAAAGGTTTCTTATATTTAGTATTCTGTGCAGTGACAAAACAGTCCTTACAGGAGGCATCTTTACTGCAGTTGATATGCCCGTTAAAGCAAACGTTTGCTCCACCATCGCCAGAACAATTATAGCAGCACCAAACGCTGTATCCAAGGGCCGCTGACAGACAGGGGCGGCAGATCCTTTGATGATCCTGTGTCTCCAGCGGTAGTTTCCTGCAGGCTGTCAGGATCATATACAGCAGTTGTCAGAGCCTCAGGTGGGTGTTCCTCAGAGTTCGGTGCTGCCGTTGCAGGTAGAGTTGCACCAGTGACATCAGGAGCAGGCAGTTTTATGAGAGATGGCAAAAACTGCCATTTGTTCAGCAGCAGTGTGCACAATCATTCTTCCTCCATCTGTTCCTACAGGATTTCTTTAGGCACATGTAAGACAGGCACAGATTCATTTTGCCTTTGTTCAGAGTTTGCAGAAGGCAAAAGCATTTTCAGATATGATCTCCTGAGCTGGACCTGCAGGGAGGGAGATCAGCTGTCCTGCAGGTACACCAGTAACCTCCATCTGCTCCGGACTCTCTGCCATGATGGTCAGCAACTCCCCCTATGGGTAAGAGTAGGGGAATTTTTTTATTGAAATATTCAAAACAAATCATAATATAAACATGTTGGGCCAGATATTCAAAACTTTGTGTTGGGTGCAAACTGCTTGCACAGGGTTTACACCAGGTTTACACAGGTCCACTATATTCAAAAGGTCAAATAGCACGGGCAAACTGCATTAGCGTTGGGTAAAAGTATAGTGTATGCAAGGGGCCAAAAGAGGGGGCCTGTACATGAATACAGGTGCAATGCTATATTCAATGCATTAGCATCACACAAAGTGTACTTGCTTGACTTAGCGTGACACTTTGCACAGTGCAAATTACTGCCCAGCAAATGGCAGTCTGAACTCTGGGCAAACCAGTTTTGTGTGACTTTGTGGCTTTGATTGGCTTTGCGCAACTTTTGCATGGCTTTGAGCAACCCTAACCAGTAAATATTAAACATAGAAAGAAACCAGACACAGAAGAAACATGCAGCACTCAGATGGCAGCTCATATGTTGCCATCATCTGCCACTGGTCCCAACCATACCAGGCATTAATTGGTGACCAAGTGCCCAATGAACACCACAGCAGTGTGTCCATACAGCACACAGGTGCAGACCACACTTCAGTGGACACCAACAGAATTCAGCACACACATGCAGCACTGGGAGCATGGAGGGTGTTGAGGGGAGGGTGCACAGGTGGCCAGTCTGCACCACATACTGGGTACTGCCACAAGGCTGGGACAATCTATGCAGTACAACACCAGTGTGCCTGTTCAATGGTGTGTGCCCCCCCCCAGCGACATACTGCACATTTGTACAGACACCACAGCACACACAGCCAGCCATGTATATGTATATCGCTGTGAGTATCCCATGCCAGTGGTGCAGCATCTGTGGGTCGCACAACAGCATAACAGTAATGTCCACTGCCAGTACACACCTGCAAGATTGGCCAGTCACTGTGTAAAGTGCAGCAGTCATTGATGCCCTACAGTACAAATCACATTAAACTGTTCCATCAATGAGTTGGTTTAGCATTGATTTTTTGAGTTGGCAATGCATTGCCAATTCATATTGAATTATTTTTCAATGCTTAACCAGCTTAAGAGCAATGCTGGCAGAATGTTTTTGCAACTCAATTGGAATGCATCTGCAGTCCAGTCACAGTGCAATGCAAAGATGCATTTTAACTCTTAAGAAATAGTTTGTGTAAGGCTTTGTACTGGATCTGGCAACACTTATGCAACTCAGTCAGAAATGCTACAGCAACTCATTGGAGGAACAGTTTAATGTGACTTGTACTGTACACACAACAGGTATTGTTGTGACCCTCACACTACTGGCCCCCTTGTTACTGTAGTGTCTGCTGTGCACTGTAGCAGGACCTACAGTTTGACTATTGCATGAAGCACCACCACCTGTGCCTGTGGTGTGTAGTCCCCTGGGGTGCAATATTGTATTGCGTTCTGTACAAATGTAGCCTGCAGCTACCACAGTGCATTTCCAGACTGACCTACAGGTGGAGCTGTGGGACCCTGCAATAGTGCTGGGGAAACTGCATGCAAATCAGGACATAATGAAATGCTAATCTGGATGTTTGCCCACAGACTGCCTAAATAGGCTCATTTGCATGTCACTTTTGAATATAGCAAATTTTTGCCCTGGACAAATGTGATTGCACCCGGCAAACGGCTTAGCTCTACATAAAACCTGCACAAATGTGTTTGCACTTCACAAACATTTCGGAAACAAGGTACATTTCTGCAGAATTTCACATGCACTGGTATGTGCAGCTTTAATGAATGAACTCTTTACTAGCACACACATTGTCCACATAGTTCACCTCTACCTTCCTTCAAGTCACTGTGCACTGAGCTGCTGTTGTGGTTTGCAGTTCCTGGTTGCTATATTCACCAAAAATACCACCAACAGCTTAACTGGTTCAAAGTCAGTTGGCATTCATCTGTATCCCCTTCCCCGGGTCGTGCCTTTAATAGGCAGAATTTGTCTAGTGCACTTATCTGGTCAACAAAAACTAAATAAAAAAAATAAAATAAAATATTCAGAGCTGTCTTATTTCCCAGGCTATTTTTGCACTGCACTCCCAGCCCAGTTTGCCCAGCTTCTTTAGCATGCTATATTCAACAGGTTTAGCATAAGGGCTGTCCCTTTTGAATATAGTAGGCTATCGGTTCCAGGCTAATTTAGCACACCAGGCAGTGTTAATTTAGCACCGGGGCAATGTTTTGAATATCTGACCCATAATGCTCATGATAAAATCATATGCACATCAGAAATAAAGTCAGAAAAAAATAGATATTTTTGTATCACACCCCAATCCCCCCCACACACACACACTTAAAAAAGTAGGGAAATTTATAATAAAACAAATCACGGAAGGATCTTTTATGAGAAAAAAAAAGAACAAACAAAAAACATCTGTATTAAATCATACACGTAATCCCAACAATAACCAAAAAGACATAATACCGAAAAAACAGAAACCATCCTATTGTTATCCCTTTTTTTCTTATAGGCATAAATCATATTAAATCTATGAGGGAGATGGAATGTGGCACAAAGGCCACAAAAATTGAACAATAGATCATCAGAAAAGACCTTATTAAAACAAATCATTGCACTCCTCTTTAATTACTTCGTGTCATAACTGAGATGCCAGAAAAAAATAAAATATATTTATTTTAAATTTTACTGATACTTTTGAATAAACCTAAAACCTTTCCACCAAATATTCACTTTGGATTTTGGATTAATTTTCAAATCTTCAAATTAAACCTCCTTTAAAGCAGCTTCACAGTACTTGCATAATACCTCATAGGCCATTCATTACTGTTGTAAAACAAACCGGCTTCTTGCTTGCCAAAGATACTATTTTAAACTTGCAAAAAAACATCCCTAAAGTACTACTATCATAGTTACTCATTAAATTCTGGAAATTCCCTAACACCACTTGTTCATAAGTTAACTTATCCATCCAGCTTAAACCCCATTTCCTTGCGGCATATATCCAAAAATGCTTTGCATAATTACAGGTAAATAAGAAATGCTCCATTGTTTCCACTTGTACTATACACTCTGGATATGGACACATTCTTTCTGTCAAGACTTTATGCTTATAACTCCCTTTTATCTGGATTTTCCCATAAGAACCCAACCATAGGGTATCCCACATCCTCTGAGGGACCCTATTATTAATCAATTGCTTACAAACCAGAGGTATTTTTGATGGTTTACAATTTCCAAACTCAGGCTGAATAGTCCCCACCTGTTCTAAAACTATCTGATACATCACCTTCTTGGTTATTACAATTATATAATCTTTACTGACTTTCCATTTTGCCAGTTTTTGGATCATGGGTTTGAAATATTCAAGTACTCTATAATGTTTAACTAATGTGGGGGTATATCATTCCAAACATGTAGATATTCAGCTGAAATAGCTTGTATCCAGGTTTGGGCCAGGGTTTTCTTACTCTGTAAAGCTAATATCAAGGATTTAGACCAAAAAAGTGAATGGAATAAAATAATGGGGTGTACCATGTTTAAGCTTCGTTTATGTTTGGTAAGAAAAGTAACTCTTTCTTTATGGAGATGAGCCTGCTTTCCCATAGCATCTGGGAAAATATGCTCATTAATCTAGTGTCATACTGGGCTGGTAAGGGGAAAACCATACCAACATATAATAAGGTAGGGATTAGAAATTGTTTTATTATGTGTACTCTCTTTAATTTTGATATTTTCCAAATTTTTCCACCTTTGAACTTTGGAGTCACATATCTTCAAAAGTTCATCCTAGTTGAGTTGGGCTATATCCCTTCTCCAAAATGTACCCAGAATTTTAAAAGGTTCATATGATAACTGGATCCCAGCTGTTTGGCTGCCTGAACTCTTTTGAGGCTCTAAACTCAGGCCTTTAGATTTTTCTGCATTAATGGTGCCCCGGATAGTTCTGCATAAGCTGCTACTTCCTGCAATAAGATCTCTGCACTGTCTTCATCCTGTATAGAGACACAGAGGTCATCTGCATATGCAAAGATTTTCAACTCTTCTTGTGTCTGAAATTCTCTCACCCCTTTAATCTCTGAATTCATGATTAACTTCCTGACCAAAGGGTCTAAAGTGAAGATGTACAGCAAGGGGCTTAAAGAGCAGCCTTGGTGCACCCCTGTCATAACCTTAATATATCTACCTTCCTGCCCATGTATTAAATGAGTTATGTCTGCTATGTCATATAAATTTTGTAACCAAAGCACAAAAACTTTGGGTATCCCATAATACTGTAAAACCTGAAATAAGTATTTATGATTAACTCTATCAAAAACTTTTTTTCTGATCAAGAGCCAGGAGAAAGCTTGACACACTATATTTTTTTACAGTATTCTACTATTTCTATTATAGATCAGTTTTCTTGAATTTTTCTGTCTGGGAGTGTACTAGTCTCTGTTTGGTGGATCAGATATTGTGCAATTTTCCTTAATCGTTTTTTGCAAACTATGAGTAAATATTTTAATATCAGAATTAAGTAGACTTATTGGTCTCCATTTATTAATATTACTCGTATCTCCTGATTTATGTGGAAATTAAATTATTCCCTTTCAAAGGGTAGGAGGAAGGGTTTCCTCTGGGTTCATTAACAAAATATAATAACTGGTCAGCAATTTTCCCCATAGGCTGAACCAGTTATAATTTTCCGTTATAACCCGTGGGTTATAAAGGCAAACACGCGCCACTTCACTCAAGAATGAGCCACATCCTGATTGGCTCTCCACTTCTCATGGACAGGCTAAACACTGTCACAAATATGGTGGCTCCTCATTCCGCTTACCAAGGAGCCACCACACTGGGAATCACCATCGTATTTATTAAAAACAACTAATCTGGTTGATCCTGCTGTCCAGAACTCATACTGCACAACAATTTCCGATGAAATGCTCTGAAGGGCTTCTCCACCTACAAACGGCTCCACACTGCTTCACCACTGAGTAACAGTTCCACAGCGTTTCTCAGAGGTAAGCGTTATTGCAACAAAATGAAACTTGGTGCGACTACAGTTTATGAGGGACACAGAACAAAAAAGGCTTAAGAAATACTCCTATCAAATAAACTATTTTCTGACAGAGAGAGAGAGATTGTGTGTGTGTGTGTGTGTGTGTGTGTGTGTGTGTGAGTGTGTGTGTGTGTGTGTGTCCGTGTGTGTCTGTATCTCAGACTCATTGCTGCTAAAAATTGGTGCCCAGCAATTATAAATAATAAAAGATGGAGAATTGTGTTTAAACTAGAAATTAATGGTTGCCCTCGGTTTGGGATGCTTTAATAAACCCCTCTGGCTTCACCCTTGGGATTTATGTAGCATTCCATACCTAGGGCAATTAGTAATTTCTCATTAAGCACACTTCACCATCCATTATTCTATATGTTATATACATTTACTAGGCATGGTGCTATAATATCTTTGTATGATTATATAAATCATTTGGGATCCCATCCTTGCCTGGAGAAGTTCCTTGTTTTAGATGCATAACAGTGTCCAACATTTCTTGTAGTGTAATGGGTGTTATTACTTCTTTCTGTAAAACTTCCAGATATGAAAGAACTTGAATAGTTTGCAAAAAGCCCTGAAGTTGTGCTCCTAAAGCCTTCATCTCTATATTAAAGCTGCGCAGGTATTCCTCCAAGTATGACTGCAGTTCAAATGAAGAAGACAACAACTGCCCACTTTTACCTTTTAATACCCTAATTTGAGAATTCTTTCTTTTTTCTTTACAGACCTCACAAGGATCAATGTATGGGGTTTTCTGAGTCCCATAAGACATTTTTGCCTGTAAAGAAGAAGACCTATCATACTGGAACTTTCTAATTTCCAGCTTAATTTTATTTATTTGTTCTGAGTAGTCCTGCCTCCTACTATGTGTGGCAGAATAAAGTTTATAAAGCTGAGTTCTTAAATCCAAATATATCATAACATTATTTTGCATGTTGTTTCCCATATTTTGAGCACCAATCTTTGATGTCTTGTTTTGTATCCTCCCTCCAGATCCACAAATTCTCATAAAGACAGATACCTGAAATCCTTGATGTAATTATTGAATACATGTTTAGTTTAAATTTTGGTTCTTGTATCATAGCAGTGTCCATTTTCCACCTTATATTAATTTTCTTTATAGTGATGTTAAAGCTATGCTCTGTTTGTACTAATAAATGATCTGAAAATTCTACTGGTAGTGCTGTTGTCTTATTTATCTGTGGTTGTTTTGATACAACAATATAATCCATTTTAGTTGTCAGGGCAGTTATAATATAAGTATGTGAAATTTTTGGGTTTGCATGTGTCGAACAGTCCACTAAATCTGTTATAGTAATGAATTTCTTAAAAGCCTGTGAATCACAATATATATATATATATGTTTCCTTTTTCCTGCCTTTCTGTTACATCTTTTGTACAGTTAAAATCCCCTCCTAGATACAGATGTCCATAGCTGTTGCTAGAAAGGTCTGCAGTTGGTAAAAAAACCCAGCTCTTTCTGCCTTTTGTTGAGTTGCACACACTGTTTTGAACCTGCTTGGCCTTTTGTGCTAAATGCCATCTAAAATTAGCACCTTTCCTGGAACCAGGTCAACCAATTTTTGTAGTTTAAAATTTTGCCCAGAAAAGAGAATTCCAACCCTGTCTACCCTATTTTCCCCAAAAGACCAAAAGAAAGGGCCCCATACCCATTCACTTTTTGCTGCCTGTATCTGAAACATGGAATCCATCTACTGTACGTCTCTTGCAAGAAAATGACATCTGATCTTAAATCATGTAGCAAAGAAAAAGTAGCAGTTCTTCTCACTGAATTTTTTATGCTGCAGGTGTTAAGAGAGGGAACAGTAAATCTGTTAATCTAAAGTACATCATATTTTTTTTTCTTTTTCTTCCCAGGATTTTTCTTTTCTGTCTGTAAAGGGTCTTCTGTATCCTGTAAATTAGCTAGTGAGGAAGTGTCAGAGATACTGTATATTCCTCTGAATCAGTATCCCCACTCACTGATGTAGTCAAGGCCTCATATTGGTTTTTTGTCTCTATATCCTCTATCTGCTGTAATGTTTTTAGATGTCTTGAACTCCTACTTAAAGGGGATGTAAACTTTTATTTTGGGGGAGCATCTTTATGGGGGTCCTCCCTAGGCACTTCTTTAGTAATTTCCATGGCTTGTGCCATGGTAGTTGTATTTTCAGTGTGATAAGCCTGTCCCCCTTTCTGCTTCTCCATATGGTCATCCTCTGATACTACATTTCCAAGTACAATTGCTTCTTGCCCAGTCATCCCACTTGCCTGGTCGGCAGTGCTATGAGGCCTTCTGTCTACTCTTTCTGATGTAGGGGCCTGCTGTTGCTCCTCCTCCTGTAATTGTGACTTTTGTATTAGTATTTCTGGGTTTATTGTGTTCCTCAAATTGTGGGGGGCCCCAAGGGAAATCCTGGAAAAAATGTCTGTACTCTTAACATAAATAACATTTTGAGTGATTTGCACATTGTATGCTGATATGCCCAGATTCTTCACAAATGCCTCATTGTAACATGTCACAGACATTGAACAAATGAGTTCTTGCTCCACATTTGCAGCATGCCTTGGGTTACCCTGGGTAAAATGCTACCGCCATCTCTGCCCAGGTAGAAACTGTTAGGCTTTTGCCCTATTCCTTCAGGTGTTTGTCTCAGTTTTACTGTGAACTTACAACCCCCATACACAGCTGTTCTGAGTCAATAATAGCCTGTGGTGTGCTTAAATCCTCACATTTCTGCTGCAACCAATAGTGTCCCCCCATGCACATTTTCATTTTGAAACATGATAGTTATTGTGTTTATTAGGGGTTTTGTCAATGGAATTGCCACAAATGGTGTCCATAGGGGGGAGAATTTAATTGGTTGTACAGTGACCAGACTCTTTCTAGGCTGTTGGGATGTCTGAAGCTTATGTTGAATGTGTCCTCCCCTGAAATGTGAATCAATGCATATATTTCTGCTGCAGTAAACCTCATCCTTTCTTTTTATCAATTTTCTCCACATAAAAGTGGTCAGGCCTAGGATCCAGTCCACCTTTAAATCATAGGTGTCTAAGTAAAGACTGGGTTCTTGGAAAAAGGTCTGCAAATCGTGGCCTTTGATTTTGGAGGGTAAGGGATCTAAGGATTCCTGTGCCTGAGTGTTGTTCTGTATAAATTCCCCCTTCCTCCTGGGCATTGCCAGTTAAAGACAATGCATTTTGGGGCAACATTTCTTGTGGGTCAGTTTCTGTTTGTGACTGTCTTGAATTTTATTCCTTCCCTCTGTATTTTCATTTATGGTCTGTGGTTCAGAGTTGTCTCCTTTACTGTATTCTTCTGGACCCTGTTTCTTCCCTTGTTCTGAGGGTTCTCCCAAATCAATCCCTGCCTCTCAGTTATTTGTCTCAACTGGGGCCCCTTCAGGTACATTTGGGATTTGTTTACTTTTAACATTCATATTTACATTTTTCTCCTAGGTTATCTCCCCATGCCTTATGCCATCCAGATTGAGAGTGTTACCCGAACCTTTCCGTTGCTCCATTTGTGTGTTGCTCCATGTGCCAGATGCTGACTGCATCAGCTCCCACTCGGGGTCCAGAATCCACCTGCCATCTGCCTGCTGGATCCATCCTGACCCTCACAAAGCCCTTTTAGGTGACCAACCCTCTGTGTATTGACTGATTCCTTCAAAATTTTCTTATTTATTTATTATTAGATCATTGGTTTACAGACTTTTGAGTCATAGACTCATTTACAAAGGCACCTCATCAAGAGAGCAATACATCACAGCAAACAAACAGTATAGTACATAACGCTTAGATTAAAAAAGCAACCAGTGTTACAGGCAATCACTGGTGGTACACGCTTGGCAATAGTTAGATCACAGTAGTCATAATATAGGTACATGAGTACCACGTCAGGTAGCAACCAGAGATATTTTATTACATTAGTCAGCAGATGTACATGAACCGCCGATTTCAGGGCTTCTGTAGTTAACTGTGGTGGTGTTCTAAAGTCTGCAGCTAGTTGTGTGCCGTTATTTGTTCCCCTGCAAGGACCCCTTCCATTCTTAATGTCCTGCAACTTTTCCTTGGCTTCTGGCTGGCTCAGTTTGCCCTGAACTCCAGCCTCCTAAGTAGTCACTCCTTCATCCATCATGTCTGATTTCTGAAGTCACCAATTTAGTGCTGCCTTGCACTTCTCCTAGCACTCCTCATCCACTGCCAGCATCTCCAGCAGCACTCTCTGGTGTTCCTCAATATCTCTCTCTCTCTCCAGCTATGATGTTGAAGCTGAAACATCACTGTCCAAATTTCCACTCATCTCCAACGTGTCTCCTTCTCCTCATCTTTGTCTAGATCCATTTCTATGGATTCATCATTACTCCAATCCACCTTAAGTAGGTCTTCTGTTTCTTTGTCCACTTCTGGCATATATAAAATTATGTCCTCCTTATTTTTCCTGGCTGAGTTAGAGGACAGGTCCTCAGCCTACAGACCCTCTCTCTGCACATCCTCCTCAGGCATCTCCATCCTGACTGCTGGCATTTCCCTTACTGGTGAGTAGGGGAATTTCCCTGGTGTTATGGCCAAATTTCCCCCATTCACTAAAAATACTACCACCTGCTTAATCTGGTTCAGTTTCAGTTGGTTACCATCTGTATTCCTCCCACCCCCCGGTCACCCCTGAAAAAGGGACTTCAAGTCTCAGTGGGTCTACCCAGTCAACAAAATTCAATAACATAAAATTCAATAAAAAGAAATGACAAAGATGAGATGAAAGAACATAATGGTACAGGGATTAATGAACAACTAAGAATTGCAGAATATTTGTGTCCACTGGAAATAGAATACTCCTTTGGATGAGCTCTAACACAAACTGAGTGGTGTCATAAAACAAAATTTATAAGAGGAGGAACTCAGCATGGGCAATGTATAAACCGTAGCTTTGTTATGGAAGTCACCTCTAGATATTTTTTGGCCACATCCTTACCAGTAAATGAATCAGCTCCAGCAAATATTTCAAAAGATTCTGATGTACCACTGATTGAATTAGATATTGCAATATGACTGAAAACAGGGGTGCTACAAGATACATTTCAATGTATTACTTGGAGTATTGCAGGTATACTGCAGAGTTTAGAAAATAAAAAAAAATGGCTCAATTCTATAATCTTGAGGAAAGAAACTTGGTATATAAGAGTCCCCGCTAATAACTGAGAAGGATGTGCATTTCACGGTAAACAAGCTACAAAGAATTCTCATTATGCCTATAATAGTGAGGGGCTATTGTCTATGGTATGCACTACAATTTTGGACAACAGCATAATTGTTCATTGTGGCTCAAAACAAAACTTTCTACCTGTGGATATTGTCAAAAAAGACAGAATAATATGTGTGATTATTAATGCTTATATTCTGCAAAAGATCCCACTGAAATTAGAAGATGAATTACTGGTGTATTAGAATGCATTTTATTGTACCTTTTCTGTAAGAATGCCGATATGCCTATGCTCATTGCAGGTGATTTTAATTGCAAAAGTAGGACATTTGATAGAGAACAGCTCCACCACTTGGTTAATATATGATTCCACAGCAATTCCAATTAGACAATCAAAAGATAAGTTGTACAATAGAAGAGGTAAACTCATCCTTGAGTTGGCCAAAAGGAATGGTGGTACAGTTATTGACCTAATGTTGGTTGATGTATACACATTTCCATTAATTAAAAAAATGGAGACAATTGAACAATGGTAAAGTGACCATCATCCCCTGATAATCATTGTTACCACCAGGGGCATCCAGTTGAACAGGGGCAACTTACAAAAAGAAATATGAATTTTAGAAAACATGTATTCTTGGTAAAAAAGAATAAAATAGAACCCATACATGAAGGACAAGGTCGAGGAGCTGTTACACTCAGTAGAAACCCTTAACTTCTGTAATGTCTCCCCATCCAAAGTGACAGATGGGGAAACAGATCCTTTATTATGTATACAGGAGTACAGTTTATTAATTTTGCAATTGTACAATGAACTAAGCATGAAAAATAAGGTAAAAAGGAAGTGTGTAACTGTAAGGTGGTTTGATTATTAGTCTCTACAACTTAGGAAGGCCTTCAGGAAAACTGTGAAAGAAATCCATAAAAGAACTGACCCAGCTTTGCTAAAATCACAGACCTTCCTTAAGAAAGAATATTTGCAATTATTAAAAAATGAAAAAGGAGACTCATAGGTTGACACTGTGGAATGAACTACAACAAGCTATAAAGGATAAACAGTCCAAATCATTCTGAAAGCCAATTGCTTTAGGCACTAATAAAGCTCTAGGTGTGTATAATATCCCAATATAAATATTTTGTGCTGATCTCAAATGGAGGGCCCCAAGACTTGTCAAGTTATTCATAATTATAAATAATTACATAGAGAATAATGGATAGATAAGTGTGTGTTATGGATTTTTTTACACACCCGAGGTGTGTGATGACCCATAAACCCATCACACAACAAGGATATATGAAAAAAAATCCATTACATCAAACTTACCTATCCTTTATTTTGTTATAATTACTGGTGTGGATGTTTAGACTGTATTTCTAGCAACTTGCATGAAAAAGAAGTTTTTTAGCAAGAGTGTTAAGATTGTTTGGAGACTCTTTGTATTGGCAGAGAAGACAACCACCATGAGTACATGCTTTCAATGTCTCATGCTGACATTGCAGCCTGGCAAGGTTCAGATGCACTTTTTTTTTGGGGGGGGACTGTCATATCAACTGGATTTCAGGTTATTATGAAGTGTCATATCAACCAGATTTAAGGTTATTATTACATTTGGAGCACAATAACCCCAAATCTGGTTGATATGCATTTTTAACAAAACAGTAATCCAGTTGATATTTATGGTCACCAGTAATTATTATATTACACCAGAACAGTGGAAAATGTGAGTGGTAATCCCACTTTTTAAGAAGGGTGATATGTCTGATCCTTTATGTTTTTCACCTAGCACCCTTCTCTGTGTAGCCCTGAAAATCTATACTAGAATACTGTTAAACAAAATGAATGACTGGATTGAAAGTAACATCCTACTATCGATATTCCAGGCTGGCTTTTGGAGTAGTTATAGCAACACAATAATATTTGTATACTGAAATATCTACTGACAACTATGTCATAAATAAAAAAGAAAAATCTATGTAATTTTTATCGATATAAAAGGGGCATGTGACAGTGTTAACAGACAAAAACTCCGGACTATACTAAAAAATAAAGCAATAGACAAAAGATTATTGAGTATTTTACAACTGTTGCATTATGCAACAGCAGTCAAAATGCAATACAGAAGAGATGGTAGCACCACAGGTGCAACAAATACAGACCAAGGTGTTAAATAAGGGTGCATCCTTGCACCAACCCTCTTTAATCTCCATACAGAGTCAGTTAAGGAACAAATATGTTCACAAAACACTCATCCCCTGACAATAAATGGTCTAGCTATAGCAGTGTTGATGCATGCAGATTATACTGTTATTCTGAGTCAAACTAAAGTGGGTATAAGAAGAGCATTCCGTTTAACAACAAATAATTTTAGAACTATTGATTTGGGAAGTAATCTGCAAAAATCCAAAATAATGGTCTTTGGAAAAGAGGAAAACAAATGGAATAACTGGAGTTTTGGAAACACCATCACAGAAGTAGTACACCAGTATAGATATATGGGGGTGATATTAGATAAAAGACTAAAGTGGGACAACCATGTGAAAATTACAAAAGAAAGCACAATACAAACCATCAAGGGACTAATAGGATGTGCCAAACGTTTTGCTTCAGATTCATATGGGGCTTTATGTAATACTTTTAGAGCCAAAGTGAATGCATAGTTGTTGTATGGAGCAGAAACATGGGCAGCACATATATACATGCTACAGCTGCAGATGGCTTTAAACCTTCTTATTAGAATGATCGTAGTCTTACCAAAGGACACACCAACCTCTTTGCTCAGAATTGAAGGAAATATGCATAAGGTTGAGACCCTTCCATATTTAAGTGCCTTGTGATACTGGGCAAAAATAATAACCATGGACACAAATGGAGTACCAAGTTTGTGCTAGCAACAGTTTCTAACCAAACCCATTAGCTGTAGTTGGTTTGTAAAATTAAATAACTTTGTACAATGAAACAGTATTGACTTGTTGTGAGACCATGATGTAACAGCAAATGACAAAAGCTATTATTCACTGGCTAAACAAAGATTAATTAATAATAAGCACATAGTAAATGTTACAAGATTTCTGGTGTAGCCACCATGGGCTTTTATAACAAAGATAGACAGTTTAAAGATACAAATTATTATCTTGAATTTTGTGGAAACACAACTCATAGGATGGCACTAGCAAAATTCCATACTATCTAGACTGTAGGTGAGAGCAAAAAAAAAGCAAAAGAGGCCCAAAGTGATGCATTCTCTGTATTTACAACACATCTGGATCTCAGAATCTGGATAAGCATCTGTCACAAAACTTCCAGCATCTCAAGACCTTCCCATCAAGACAATGCATTCCAAATTCTGAGCAATTTTTCTGAACACTGCCAAGCTTATTAAGGTGCTGAGATTGGTCTATAGCATATTTACCTCAGTTCATAGAAACATAGACTTTGATGGCAGATAAGGAACACTTGGCCCCCAACCAGTCTGCCCATTTCTCTACCGATTGGATAAGCTACAGATCCCAGTTAACCAACAGCCTACTTCTTTCTAACCCCCGCCAGAATTGCCTTATGTCTGTTCCATGCATTCTTGAATTCCCCCACTGTGTTTGACCCCACAACTTCCACAGGAACTCCTTTCCATGTGTCCACCACCCTCTCCATGAAAAAATACTTACTCACGTTGTCCCTGAGCCGTTCCCCTCTAACCAGTTCAACCCTAAATATACTTGTACTATTGTACAAGTATAAAATATATTCTTTGCAAAAAATGTCAATAAAGCATCAGTTTTGATTCAATTTAATGCCACCAAAGTGGGGAAATGTGGTGTTAGGTTTTCCAACCCAAACTCCCCACCCCACCCCCAAGCAGCAAAAGGAAAAGAAAAAAATAGGGTTTTGGGTCTCTGAAATCTTGGTGACTCAGTGGTGGGGTCTTCCTTGGGGTTGTCAACCCTAATACTCACCCCTCTCCATCACATAGCCTCCTGTTGAAAGCACAAGGTACAGCTCCAAGCCTAATAGTAATACACTTTTCAAAGCTTTGAGAAGTATGTCTCACCACATATTGCCAACACAATCTATTCTTGCTTTCTTCATGCAGGGTCTGTCGGAACAAAGGCTTATAATATCACTTTTTATAAGAATGTACTTGGATTCACCTTGGGCCTTACCCAAAAATAATTTCATAAATTACCAAAAATAATAAATATTAACATGTGATATTATCCTATGCTCTCCAGATTCAAAAATGATGGTGAAAAACACTGTTGCCACACTTTAGATTATATAAGAGATAAATATATTTTATTCACATATGTACAAGTCCTAAATATTCATAACTAGCATAAATATCAAGCATGATAAAAGTAATGTAAACAAACTGTAATGTAAACAAAACAGATTTTAGAAAATCAAGTAAATCATATAAAACAAATATAACAAATTTCAGCAATAAGCAATGTAAATAATCAAGCAATATTCAGCATAATAAATGACAGTTTATACTATTTCTTTAGCATACTTATAAATAGCATGACCTTTTCTTTTTTTTACTGTGAGAACTTGCAACTCAAAGACAGTTTGCTGTGTGAGACTCTGCTCTGCAAAGTTGTAGCTCCCACGAATACACTAAAGTGCTTGTGCAACGTTTATTTCTTTTAAATTGATGTAACCAACTGAGTCCTGTTGTAATTCTTACACAGGAAGAGGGACTTGCCATCTGAATTCATTTTTAAACTATTGACAGTGACAATTAGGTGTTTTTACTTTGTGTTTCAAGTTGGTGCTTCTTTTAACAGCACTAAGATCTCTCCAGCAGTTTACAGAGCTTCATCTCTGTCATTAAGTGTTTAGAATTTCCAGATGGGGATACTATTTAATTGAAGCCTACAGCAAGCAGGGCTTTTTACCAAAGTCAGTTTACTGTGTGAGACCCTGCTCTGCACAGTTGTAGCTCCCACTAATACACTAAAGTGCTTGTGCAATGTTTATTTCTTTTAAATTGATGTAACTCACTGAGCCCTGTTATAATTCTTACACAGAAAGAGGGACTTGCCATTCAATTTCATTTTTAAACTATTGACAGTGACAATTAGGTGTTTTTACTTTGTGTTTCAAGTTGGTGCTTCTTTTAACAGCACTACGATATCTGCAGCAGTTTACAGAGATTCAGCTCTGTCATTTAGTGTTTTAGAATTTCCGGGTGGGGATTCTTTTTAATTGAAGCCTACAGCAAGCAGGGAGAGCTCGGGCAGGGCACACTCATTCGTGCGGGAAGGCATGCAGAAAGACACGTGTGTTCCCATGCATGTTTTGCATGTTTAGCATTGTTTAAGTATAAGAGGGTGTTTCTAGCAAAGCAGTCATAAACATAAACTCTCTGCAGTTAAGGACGTTTCTATGATCACTCAGCTGGTAGGTAATATCAGGGGCTACAAGACACTCAGTTTATATTGTTTGCTGTATTTCTTAAAGTACTCTGCCAATAAAGATCCTGCCCTGCAGATTTGAGTATCATTATAAAGCACTAAAATTAAATATTCGCTTTGGGAAGAAGCCTATAGAATCTAGGTGATTAAATCAGTGATTCCCATAAATAGTTAACATCTATATGCTTTTTATCTGAGTTCTGCCTGTGTTTTCTTTGTTTGTGCTACCATTCCTAGTAGCTCAGAGTTGCTGAAAGCTCAGACAGAAACAGCATAGAACTAACATCATTTGTCTGTATCTATCTTTAAAATCTTGCTTATTGTGGTGAATGTAACTTGAAAAATTATTACATTTTGGGTGAAAATTAAACACTAAATTATTATCTCTGGTAAACAGTACATATTACTATCAACAGATTTCGTTTTTGGAATTTGGAACTTTGTTTCCAAAACGTAATCAGGAAGGTGAGTCTTTTTTGGGTATCTTAAGAATTATAATTACCAAACCTGGTATTATTCTTTTACACTTCTTTTCTCATTTCCTCTGTTGGTGACTTTAACAACTGTATGATAGATACCATGGAAACATTCATACAAACCAAAAATGGTGAACAAGCTATACTATGTAAAACATGCAACATGTATATGATAGTATCTGATTATCCATTAGACAGTTTATTTACATGTACTAAATGTCTTGATAATCATGAAATGTCAGTCCTATTAGAGCAGTTTAATAAAAGGATAAGTGAAATTGAGACAAGCCAGAAGGATATGGCATCTCGCTTTCAAGTACGACTTCAAACTGATACACACCAATTTAACTCAATTATTACGCCTGTACTAAAAAATAAAACCTGTACTGACGTTCTTGTGCCTATAAATCATACCCCTCCAAACTAAAAAAAGGGGAAGGGTATGAAGAAGAAAGTACTGACCCTGAGGATACTTGGTATCAAGTCCGACACTTGAAACATCAAAACAAAAAAAGGGGAAGGAAAGCCAAACAATTCAACCTTTAAATCACTAACTCATTTGACCCCCTAAATTTAGACATCACCCAAGAAGAGTCAATGCCTATGACTACTTCTGTTAAGGAAGTGATAATAACAGACTCCCCTACACTACCATATAATGAAAATCAATCTACCTGCATTAATCAGAATATTAATTTAGACCCACCCTTAATATCTTTTGATACTACTTCTATCATTCCACAGCAAGTTGAGCAAAATATGGAATTCCAGGTCTCCCAGACTAATGAAGCTAAAATATATGTGTTAGGTGATTCTATAAGTAAAGGACTTGACTGTGTGATATGCGATACAGATAAAGCACATCGTACCCTATCATGTTTAGGGATGTCAAAATATCAGATATCACAAAAATGATTAATGACATTGTTTCCACAACAAATCCTTGAAAATTAGTTGTAATTCACGCAGGAGCCAATAATGTTTTACACCAAAATCCTCAACAAATCAAGCAGGAATTTGTTAACTTAACAAACAAGCTGGTAGATTTGGGCTGTGACATTTTATTTTCTGAAATACTTCCAATTCCTAGAGCAACATACAAACAAAACTGTACATTCATCTTGAATGTGTAACACATTGGGAAGAATACAATGAAAATTATGATATGTACAGTCAAGATGGACTACATTTAAATAAAGTAAGGTCACAATTCCTCAGCCTCCAGTTTAACAACTCAATAGATGCATATTTAAACTATTAAATGGGGGATGAGGGTGCAACTGCTATACATAAAACACATTCAGCAGAATATACTTCTGTAAGCAATAAGTGGAATAATAATTATGACTGCAAAAACAATAAAAAAGCAAAACTAAGAAAGAAAAAAAGAAGAGGAGATCAAAATCTGGTTTGAATAATCAAAAAAATCCACCAAGTCAGGAAAATAATACACAAAGTGAAATTGATATTAATAAAGTTAAAGTTAAGGGAATACGAATTTTACTAACTAATGCTCATAGTTTAACAAATAAATTAGATGAACTAAGATATATTCTTGCTATTAAGGAAATTGACATCTGTTGTATTACAGAAACATGGTTGATTGACAATGATTGGAATTCTGATATAAGTGGTTTTACAAAATTCTTAAAAAATAGACAGACTGTTAAAGGAGGGCGGTTAGCTTTATACATATCTAATAAATACAATTGTCATGAGACAGTGTATGAGGATTCTTCAGCTGAGATACTTTGGGCAAAAATCGAACTAGGCAGCGAAACCTTAACTATAGGTCTTTGTTACAGACCACCTAATTTAAACCAGAAAGATAACTTAGTCTTTTTGAAGCAGTTAGACAATATTGACGTGAAAGAAGACTTAATTCTGGGTGATTTTAATTTCCCTAATATAAACTGGGAAACACTTGATATGCACAGTACTATTGAATAACAGTTTCTAGAAATTACATTTCAACTTGGACTGGATCAGTTAGTAACTACTCCCACTAGGAATAATAATATACTTGACCTTCTTTTTACAAACAATGTTGACCTTCTCTCCATCCCTGTTATCATATCCCCACTGGGTGACAGTGATCACAACATGATTGTATGTGACATCTTAAATCAAACAAATTATAACAAAGGGATAAGTAAGTTTAAAAATTATCATAAAGCCGATTATAACAACATAAAAAAGTTCCTGTCTTCATGGGAATGGTTAAAAGACTTAGGTAATCTTGACTTCGAACATGTGTGGGATACAATAAAGACCAAAACAGATTACTGTATAAATACTTGGGTACCTGAGAGAGTAAAATATGATAAACAATAGCAAATGAAGAGTTCCCATGTGGTGGTCTAAAGATATAAAGCGTATAATAAGAAATAAACATTGGGCCTATAATAAATACAACAAGACTAAAAAGGCTTCTGATTGAGGTAAGTTTAAGATACTTGCCAAAAAAAAAAAACAAATAATTAAAAAATCAAAACAAACAATGGAAATAAATTTAGCCAAAGACAATAAAAAACAGTTTTATAACTATATAGGTTCATTAAAACAAACATGTACAGGAACTGGACCACTAAAGGTTAACAACAAATTAATAACTAATGAAAAAGAAATGGCTATTAAATTTAATCATTATTTTACAAGTATATTTAATCCTACGGATTTTACACATCAAGATACATTACAAACATCAAATATTAAATTATTCTTCTCTGAACAAGACACTTTAGAGGCCATTAACAAAATTAAATGCAATACATTTCCAGGTCCAGATAGTATTCACCCCAAGTTCTTAAAAGAGGTATCAAAGGAACTTGCTGGACCTTTTACCTATTTGTTTAGCATGTCTGTAAATAATGGGAAAGTTCTTCAGTCTTGGAGAGAAGCAAATATAACTCCTATACACAAGGGAGGTAATAAACAGTTAATATCTAATTATAGGCCTATCAGCCTTACATCACTTGTCAGTAAAATAATTGAACGGTTAATACATGCTAAAATCTCCAATCACCTCAAAATTTTCAATTGTACTGACATTTCTCAGCATGGCTTTACTACTGGTAGGTCATGTCAAACAAACCTTATTAGTTTTTTCGAACCTGTCAGTGATGCCCTAGATAAGGGCCTTCCAGTGGACATCATATTCTTGGATTTTGAAAAGGCATTTGACACTGTTTCCCATAAACTTTTGGTCAAACAACTTCATAATACAAATTTGGATATGTACTTAATTAAGTGGATATCAGCATGGCTATATAACAGACATCAAAGGGTGGTTGTACAAGGGCACAAATCCAACTGGAGTCCTGTCACCAGTGGAGTACCGCAGGGATCTGATCTTGGGCCTTTACTTTTTAATATACTGATAGCAAGTATGCAAACAACAAAAGAAGTCTGGATAAATAAATATGCAGATGATTGCAAATTAGGCTGCATTGTGAACACTACTGCATCTGCAAACACCTTCCAAGATAATTTAAATAAATTAACATCATGGTCGGTAAACAATAAAATAAAATTTAACCCAGCAAAGTGTAAGGTAATGCATATGGGGAACAATAATAAGAAGCACACATATTCAATTCAAAATGATAAGTTAACTATTACAACAGAGGAAAGAGACTTAAGTATAACTATAACTGATAACTTCAAATTTAACACCCATACCAATAAAACTGTTAAAAAATGTCACAAGATTATAGGTTGTATATTGAGAAACATCAAAAGCAGGGAATCATCTGTAATCTTGCCTCTATACACAAGCCTGGTTCGTCCACATTTGGACTATTGTGTTTCATTTTGTGCCCCAACTTCTATTGGCTATCTAAACATGACAGAAAGAGTTCAACGAAGAATAACTAAAAGGACTGTTAATATGTCCAAACTTGATTATGGTTCTAGATTTAAATCTTTAGAACTTTATTCTTTGAAGTACAGAATACTAAGAGGAGACTTAATCTATACTTATAAGGCATACAATAATGATTACTTGTTAAACACAATAGGATTGGAAAGGTTCACAGTAAGTAATTACACTAGAATCAGGGGTTCTCAAATGGTGAGGCCAGCCTCCCTTGGGAGGCCCCAACCTGTTCCAGGGGAGGCTCAAGCAAGTCTGAAAAAGTACTGTATTTAAATTTTGAGTTTAATGTATTTTGTGTGAAGAGATGAAGCAAACTGAAAGAGGATAATAGTAGGTGAATTTTATGTATTTATTTACTAATAGGTGACAAGGGAAGGTGAATGAGCCAAGGTTCATTTCAGGTGTAGCCGGGGAAGGGTAGGGAGTGAATACATTTCAAAAGGTAATTGCAAAACAATCAAGAAATGTACAATGAACAATAGTGCAAACAAATATGAATAATAAATTAATAATGAGTTGTGGTAATTGATCAGTTTGTAGACTGATGACAGAGCAGCCTAAATACAAGGGTTGAGCATAGAAGTACCAAGAGCAATAGCAGGAAGGAGCAAAGTAATCCCAGAGAAGTTGTTTAAGAGCAGGGAAGAATGGGGAGATGCAAAGTATTTAGGGAGGTTATTTCATGTAGAGAGGAAACAGAGAAATTAGTCTGACCCATGAAGGTACTGCAACAAGGGGTAACAATGGTTCAAGAATCAAAATAGTGGAGCAAGTAGGCTGGCTGGGGGGGGCACAATAAGCTGAACAATAATATGTGTCTATTTTATTTATTTATTATTCAGATAACCCCTTTGAGCAGAGGAGCTCTTTTTCAAAGGTTCCACGTCAGTATGAGACAAAGAACTGAAAGTGAGCCAAGTACTCAAAGGGGTTTCAATTTATTCATGGTGTACTGCGCAAAGTACAGTATGTTATTTTTCTTTGGGGAGGCCCACGATTATTTCAGTTTTTGGGGGAGGCTCAAAATCTTTTCCACGGATTTGGGGAGGCTCACTGTGACAAAGTCCAAGAACTATTGCACTAGATCCCATAATTCAAAACTGAAATCATCCTTATGTACAACTAATAAATGATCTAGATTTTTTACTCAGAGAATTCCTCCAATCTGGAATACATTACCTAGTAACATTATAAACATTGAAAACATAGAACAATTTAAGAGAAACCTTGACAAATACATGGGAAATAAGAAATTTTCCTTCCACTGCTAATTCAGCTGGTGGTGAGTTCATAAATAGGCATGTGCCTTCTGAACTTGTATCAATCTATGAATCTATGAATTATACTAGTGTATCAGATTATCTTGGTATGATACTTGTTTAAACTTTATGGTATGTACTGTAATAGGTATTTTATTTAGATTTAAATTCTAGCTTAACCATAAACCCAAGGTTTGGAGCTAAAATGCACTTAGTTATCACCCCAGATAGCCAAATAAGTACTAATAGTAAGATAAAGGAATACTTATGTTTTAGTTATCTGTAGATGTGGTCCTCTACTTTTTAGCTTTCAAAGTCTAGGTGAGAACTTTTGGTTTTGGATGACAAATGTCCTTTGTGGTGTGTTTGGCTTTAGTCTGCTGTCTTTTTCCCTTGAACCTGGAACTGTAGAGTCGTTTGACATAAATGAAGCAATGCAGGCTGGATCTGTCTTGCTTGATGTCACAAATCATCAAAAGTCACTTCAGGACTTAGCGGGAAAAATCAGACAAGATTTTAGCAGTTCAGCACAGTCTGTAGAAAGATCTCTCCCTGTGGACAGCAATGTTGTTTTGGGTAACTGGACTCTGTGACTCTTTTTTGTTTCAGTTAATTTCTGCTTTTGAACCTGCAGCTCTGGACTCACTGCTATTCAACAGCATTGCAAGCTTGCTGGCTGGTAAATTCCAAAGTCAGTCTCTTGTTCAGGCTTTTAACAGAAATTCCAAGACATTACTTTTAGTCCAAATTCTCAGTATGCAAAACATAGGCCTTGCTTGATCCAATACTGGAAGAAAGTCCTTTCTGTAACATTCAGTTGCAGCAGCTGGTTTAGCATCCCCTTGTGGTGACAATGTCAAAACCCAAATAATGTTCCAAGCAGGTGTGGCTTCAGGTTTTGGGTACAAATCCAAGCTCATCCAAAATCGTCTTCACACATCAAAGAATTAAGCAGTTCTGGGCCGGCTTTGCCAGCATCTCATTTATGTCCCACTTACTGGGTGACATCACCATCAAGTTATGATTGGGCTGAGCACTCTTTGAGGGTGTTACTGTTAGCCTGTCCTAAGCCATTTTTTTTCAATATGACCTCATCCTGAAAAACTATTTTTGATATAAAACAACTTTCCTTTCTTGCATCTACGTGCACCTTTGTACATATATAAGACTCACATTTTTAGATGCAACTAAAGGAGTGGATTCATTAGAGATCAAACATGATGGTGTCAATTCTAATATAAAATCTATAATTTATAAAAGCATTATAAAACATTTTCCTTTATAGATATGTAAAAAGTATTTACAGATTTCAGAAGTACATTTTTTCCTATTTAAAATGATGTTACTTTGGCAAACCTACTATAATTAGGAACTGTATACATTTAGCAAACTTCTTTAAGACAGGGATTCCCTTTGTTCTTTTCTTAAAGACATCAATCACTGTCAGAAAAGTTAATTCACCATAAACTTTTAGACGGTCTTTCTCTCTATAACAACAAACTACAAATTTAATATTCATCTTGTTAGACTTCCTAAGATGTGAACTATCGCAGGATACTAGATTTGTCTAATTTTCTAATAAGAAAATGATATTAAATAAATTATATTCATAACTTTTGAATGCTTCATTCTGCAACTATAAAACTTGGTAAGCTTATTTATCATAGTATTGTCCTATAACTGTCCAATTTGCATAGCGGCAGTACATTGCATCTTTAAACTATGAATAAAACTTCTTATTTCTATACAGGGTAATGGGACTTTCAAAGTCTAAGACTTTTTTTTCTTGGTGCTACCCATCACATGATCTCTTATCTTGATAGTGGACATGGATACCTAGCTTTAGCAAAGACTTTTCCTATAAATTTACCTATAACCCTGTCATGCAAGGCTTGGACATCACAGAGATGGTTCTGGAATGTGGCAGGCCCCCTTAGAACAACATTGCACTACATGCTTAGCCTGGAAGGTGTCCACTTATATCATGTCTTAAAAAACAAATGGAGTTTCATCTTTATTCCCTTAGACCTCCTCTAGCATATGGCAAATTGCTGCTTATGGAACAGAAATATTTTCCTTTAAAGCATTAAAGCCAGATACCTTGTCTTAAGGCTTAAATAACTGACACCTTTTGTTTTCTTGTAGGAATTTATGCAAACAATACTCTTAACCAGAAATTTGTCCCATATAAAAATCAGATAAAATAATTAAAAATAAATTCTTGAAGATAAAAATAAAATATTTTTTCCATCAAGGGTTTTGTCCCTACTGGTCCAGTGTGAAGAAAAGAGATCACATCTGACCTTGTCTGCTCAGGGGAGGGGGGGTGGCAATTGGGTTGATAACCCCAAGGAAGACCCCACCACTGATGCACCAAGACTCTGGAGAACCAAAACCTTAATGTTTTTTTTTCCTTTTGCTGCTTGGGGGTGGGGTTGGGAGATAGGGTTGGAAACCCTAATGCCACATTTCCCTACTTTTGTAGGCATTAGGTGGGACCCTAACTAGTGCATTAACAAAGTTTTTTTTGCAAAGAATTTCCTTTCTTTTTGGGTTGGTACAATCATATCCTCATTCCCACCGGTTCCTTTGGGACATGATTGAACAGATACAGATGGGGTTCTGCACCAAGGGAAGACTCCAGCTACCTAAAGAAGTGCAGGGCCCTTGTGGGCCCTGCACTGCCATGCAGCAACAGGTGTCAAAAATTCATGGGGCTATCTGGTGGGCTGCAGAAGTGTTGGGCCCTATGGTACCTGAGCTTTCAAGTGGCCAGAGATACAGGCACACAGAACAAAGAGTCCATCTGTCAGCCAATACACTGGGCCTCTCCCACCAACAGGTGCAGAGATGCAGGGCCCTTTGCCAAGAAAACAGTAGTCTTCATGTACTGTATGAGGGCACATGCAGAGAACCCTGCAGCTTTCATTCCCTAGCTGGTGGGTGTTGCATGACAGTGCCATCCCCCCAACCTCACCCCATCCAACCAGGTCACTGAGCTTGCCCCTGAACTCAGCTCACTTGCATGGGATCACAAAGCATACCCGCTAGTGTCAAGATTGGCACTATACACAAAGCTTCATAATTACATCTTTTTATTTTGACTGCACATTTTCAAGATAGTCATTTTATGACTCCCCTTATACATATGACACGTACTGTAGCATTTATACTACATTGGCAAACATGTCATTTAGCACCAGAATTGTCAAAACGCATCTTGTCCAGGATTTGAAAAAAATGACACCTGTCACTTTTTTGAGCTGGAGTGGAAAAATGGCAATTTTGAAAGTCTGGAGTCAAAATATTGAAAATTGGTGAAGTTATGAGTGAACATTTAACTATTGCAATGTTCACTCATAACCTGGGCATTTTACTTTATTTGTACACAAAATGTTCAGCATATCCTTCTTATTACCCCGCCTCGTGAAACCATTTGGTGACAGTTTTCAAATCCCTGCTGAAATTTCATTCTGCGCCACAGGTGCGAAAATACATTTTGGCCAGGATTTCAAAAATGACAGCTGTCACATTCATGAGATGGTGTAAAAAATGCCTGTGTTGAAAATTTGTAGTCAAATATTTAAAATTACCAAAGTTATGAGCGCGTGTAGAAAAATGTTAATGTACTCTCATAACTTTGTCATTTTTACATATTTTTGATCCCAAATTTTAAACATTTTTTCATTTTCATTCATTCTTTTTGTTAACCGAGTAAAGGACACTTTTTCAGGTCTGACCCAGAAGATAACAATTACAAAAACAATACAGTGCACAATCAACAACTATTACACAGAACATGTACGCAATGATTTTGATAATAAATATTGTTTCAGTTTCACCTTAAAACCTGAGACAGAAGTTGCCCGACAAATTGCTTTTGGTAAGGTATTCCAATACATAGGGGCAACTATGGAGAAAGCACATGACCCAGCTTTAAGGTTAGAGTGAGCAATGTTAATCTCAACCCCATTTGAAGAGTGTAAGTTAGGCAATACAGAACAAAATGTAATCAAGTCCAACAAAGGAATCAATTATTTAAAAATATATATTTAAATATAACACATCCAAAGAAATATCCAGTTCTAGAGGCAGGAGATAACCAGCCAATCTGGAAATACAAATCACAGTGATGAGTTTGCACCAGCACAAATAAAACAAATTGACAGATGCTATTACAGGTAACGGTCAAAGTGTGAAGTTCCTTTACTCCTAAGTTAAGATAAATATTAGAAACATAGTCCAGGTGTGGTAAAAGAGACCCTATGGCAATTGATTTTCGAACCTCAGGAGATAAATAGGATTTAAACTCATAAAGCAAACCCAGCTTATGATTAATGGTACTTGTAACAGAATGGGCCTGTATAGAAAAAGTCAACCCCGGGTCCAATAAAACACCCAGATATTAAATTTGATAAACCTGTTAAATCATAATACCCTGTGAATACTGCAAAAATAGACTAGGATTATCTTGAAGCATAGAGGGCATACCAAACACCATATTTTTTTTAATTTAGCACCATAGAGTTATTAGTAAACCAATGGCAAACATCCCCAAAATCTTGTTTCAAGACCACTGTTAACTCACAAAGGCACCTAGACTGGAAAAAAATAATCAAATCATCAGCGTAAAGAATAGTTTCACAGTTATTACAAAGTTGCAGAAATTGATTAACAAATAGTAACAATAATAAGGGGCCCAAAATGGACCACTGAGGAACACCACATTGAATTAGAGAGATGTCTGAAACAGCTGATACAACATTAACAAACTCTCCGATTTGATAAATGATTCCCGATCCAAGAAACAGGCCTCAGAAAATCTCATATCATTCAACTTAGAGCATGCTAAATCATGCTCTATAAGATCGAATGCCTTCTTCAGGTCCACAAACACCACCCCAGTCATTAAGCCCTTCTCAAAACCCCTCAGGACAGTGTCTGTGAACCTGATCAAGGCAGTCCCAGTTCTGTGATACCTATGGAAACCGTGTTGTTGTGGTGTAAGTATACAATAAGTATCTAGAGAGTCATTAATCTGACTAGCCACCATCTTTTTGAACATTTTGCTCAGAGGATTCAGGATGGAAATGGGTTAAAAATCATCAAAGGAAACAGCATGTGTTTTTTTGGGGGATAGGTACCACCCTAGCTTGTTTCCAATCAGAGGGAAACTGACATGACTCTAAGGATAAATTAAAAAGACAGCAGAGTGGTTTTACTATAAAAGGGATTGTCGACTTTAGAAGGCAGCCATCTAACCCACCCCACAGTTACTAAACCTATCAGGGACAGTGCACATAAGTGTATACACATCCACCTCTGTAACCTTCTTAAAATTGTTCCTATGCCTATCTGCCACAAAAGTATCATGATTAATGCCCACTTTACCTGCTTGTAACCCATTACCATGAAAATTAGACAAATCAGTAAATTTCTTGTTAAGAAGATTAACAATTTTAGTAGGTTCAATAATTTCAACATTGTTAGGTAAATTTTGAATAACAGTTAAGACTTAGGGGATAATAAAGCATTAATATTGTCTCAGAATTTCTTTGGATTGGACCAATTAGATTAAAAATGTTCCCTATAGAAGTCCTTTTTGGCCTTCTTGACCATATCAGAAACCCCGTTTCTAACACAATGATAAGTATTTAAAAGCTTGATGGATGGATTAATTTGATAAACTGCCCAAGCAAAATTACATTCTTTTATCAATGTCTTAATAGCAGGAGTAAACCAAGGATGAGGGATACCCCTTAATCTTAAAGTATGCAAAGGAAATGGGGCATCCTGAATAGGAAGTAGTTGACTATGAAAATAGCCCAACACAAGATCAACCTCAGGAATACATTCTAAATATAACCAATCATTTAAAGATAAATTGGCATACAAATCATCGATATCAACATTTTTAAAAGAACAAACTTGTACCAACCTAGGGGCAGTTTTAGGGTGACAATATTTTAACACTGTGTATACAGCCATATGATCACTCACTGCATCAGGTAACGCCCCGGACATAACCATATTATGACCCAATCTCAAGAATGAGAGTAGTAAAAATGTTCAAATCCCACCCGAAAGGTAATTTTTTTGCAAAGTAACTGAAAAATCTCTTTCAGGCTGCCAGATTTTAATTTTACCGTCATCATTGGTCATGAGGTGGGGTCCCAAGAAGACCATGTTGAAAATTTACGATAAAAATATACAAAAATGGCAAAGTTATGAATCAAAGTTCAGACCCCATTGAAATATTTTAAACTCTACTTAACCTTATTTTCTCATATCGCAGTTGCCGGTTCTAGCAACAAGACATATCTTTGATCGGAGAGTGGATGTACACCATGGGACAAGTTCAGGTGAGTGCGGGTGTGTGGGGAGTGTTTATTTTGCTTGTTTTGTTTTGTTGAATTTTGTTGACCCGGTAAGCCCACTGGGCCTAGAAGTCCCTTTTTCAGGGGTGACCGGGGAGAGGGGGGATACAAATGATAAGCAACTGAAATTGAACTAGATTAAGCTGTTGGTGGTATTTTTAGTGAATGAGGGAAATTTGGCCAGGACACTGGGGAAAGTCCACTATTCTCTGGAAGGGGCATTGCCGCTCTGCAGCACGGTAGGAGAATCTGAGTTTGCTTCTGGACATGGAGGGTGAAGGACATGCTGCGGGACCTATGGAGCCTGGACTGGTGGAGACCATGGAAGTATCTAATGTGAATGTGGAAAGTATGGATGCAATGGATCCTCTGATTGTTATACTGGCTTCTGACCAAAACGTAGATGAGGATTTAACTGAAGATGAGGCATTGCTATTGGCAGAACTACATAAGAAAAAAACAACAACTTTTGATAATGTTGGCGGCAGAACAGGAATATTTAAAAGGCAAGTCACAGCTTGAGGAAGAATGGAAAAAAAGAAAGTGGTCTATGGCTAGCCCTCAACAGGAAGTAAGTAAACGTTTGCCTGGGGGGGGCTCGGAACCTTTACCTCAACCGGAGTCTAGCAACAGTCTTGATCGACTGAGTGAGGAGAGTACAACTCAGGGCATTTGTTTTGAGGGCACTCCATCAGATTGGACTCCAGGTAAGGCACTCCATCGAGCGGGCTGGGTTTTTACTGATGGATGCTGGCTACCTGATCCTGCCATTCCTATCTCCAGTTCCCCTACAAAAATAGACAATGTTGATTTGATACCTGTACTTATGCCTATTGATGGTGATGCTAATAATGCAGGTGAACTTTTTCCGTTGAAACAGGTTTTGGATATGAATGTGGATTGTAACTCAGTAGCTGCATCAGGCGCCAAGCCTTGAGTGATTCAGGGAGATGTCATAATGCCTGAGGAGTCTCTGGGCAGGGTTTCTGCTTTGTCAAGTATTACAAGCAGGGACTGCATTGCATAAAATGAACATAACATTATGGGGATAGGGCAGGAGTCTGCAGGTAAGGCCACGGAAACAAGGAAACAGCCTGAGGTGCTTCTCAGTAGTAAACGTCCTACAACCTATGCAGAATTATTTCAAACGCCAATTACTGCTGCAAAAAGGAGATTTTTGGTGTGCCTTAGGTATAAAGGCTTAGCCCCGATAATGCCTGACAGACTGTGGGTTGGCAAAATGCTATTAATGGACTCTATGGGATTCACACCTGCTGAGGTGTATGCGTTCATTCACGCACTGGGTGATCATATGTATGATGTCAGTTTCTGTACTACGGCTTCACTTGACAAGTTCTGGAGGTTATATTATGGGGTAAAAGATGCTGCTGAATAGAAAGATTTTTTCGCTATACCCATTACTAAACCAACTATTAAGACGATTACATTGTTATTTAGGAATGAGGGTGTAGATATCAAGGATATAATGTTTTGCCTGGAGAAATGATGTACTATATTTGATCATCCTTGCCCCATAATGGATGACAATGGTTTTTGGATAGGGGGGTGGACTTTTAGAGTTCAACTGAACCAGACAGAACAAGGTATTCAACACCTTCCGAGTTCTTTCTTCTTGGGCCGAGATAGAGGAATTCTTCTTTACACTGGACAGCCAAAGAGTTGTTATTGATGTGGATCTTTATCACATTTAAACACTGATTGTGACACTGTTAGATGCTTTCATTGCGGCTTGTTGGACCACACAACAATGCAGTGTTCAGCTTCCCCCATGTATAATCTTTGTGAGGATGACAAACATGCTTTTCAGGATTGCCCTTGGGCTGCTCGAAATTCAGAGGAAGCCTCTGATCATGATGTTTTGCTTTCATGGGCCAGGCATTCCTTTTCTCAGAATGAGGAAGCCGGTATATATTTTTCAATACCTACCAGGAGAAGGGGTAGAGGAAGGGGTGGAGGTCTTGGGGGATTACCAAGGTCTGTTCCTCTGTTATCTCGACCCACAAGAGTTAACACTTTCCCCACTTCGGCTGTAGTGGGAGGTTTGCAGGTCTCTGAGGTTTCTAAACCTACGAGGGAAACTGAAAATTCTCCCCTCCCCAAGGTAGTGCTGTGTTGTTTACTAAAAACCAGCAGAAGATCTGTGGAGTAATTCCCATACATGATTCAGTACCAGTTTCACTTCCCGATAAGGGTAGTGATACAGGCACTGTGTTATGTCCACCTCAAGGAATGGAGGACCCTCTTCTGATCTCTGATATAACTATAGAAGGTGACTCTGAAACAGCTACAAATCAAAGGCTATTGTCCCCGTTGCCTCTTTCAAACAGTTTTTCAGTGTTCGCTTTCTGGGATGATAGAGTTGAAGAAGAACAACCTATGGATCAGGCTTCAGAACCTCTTCCCTTACAAGGAGAGAAGGACGATAGCCAAGTTGGTGGTAATCCATCTGACTCACTGGTGTTATCCACTAGATGGACAAGGTCTAGTGTTAGATTGAAAAAGATCCTGCCCTGAGCTTGTTAATATTAAATTGGCAAGTTTAAATGCCAATAGTCTGAAATCACCTGTTAGACGAGCTACTACTTTTTCAATTCTACAACATTTGCAGTATGAGATAAATTTTTTACAGGATACTAGGTTTCACATGATGTCAGATATAAATATAGCCAAGAAGGACTGGATATGGTGACCTTCATATTGGTCTAGTGGACCTGATTTATGTTGTGGAGTGGGAATTATTTTTCTGACATGTGATGTTCGAGTATTTAGGCTAGTAGATATAGAGCCTGGTAGAGCACTATTGTTGGATGTGGAAGTGGGTACCTTTTATTGTTGTTTGATTAATAGTTATGCCCCTCAATGAAAATCCCAGCATATAGAATTAATGGTGAAGATCCAGCCATTTTTGCATACTAGTAGGCAAATATTCTTTGGGGGAGATTTCAATGTTAATTTCCAGCAGAAACTTCCAGGTAGCAAACAGTATTGTGATAAAACTTTCTTGATTAAAATTATTTCCCAAGCAGGTTTGCGAGATGCACATATGCAGGGATGCAATAAGGTTAACTCCACCTATTAAAGAGGAACTTTATCATCTAGAATAGATTGTAATTTTGTAAAGAAAACAACTGGAATTTGTTTTATATGTACGTTACCTATTGAAACCTCCAACCACTCGTTCATAGGAATTCACATTGAAATTCCCCCCCAAGAGAATCTGGGCTGGGATTTTGGAGGCTGAATATATCTTTATTGTTAAAACAGGACGCTAAAAATTATTTACGGATGATTATTTCGGATAAACGCTCCACTTTATTTTTATATGAGGGAGAGCTTAGTCTGTGGTGGGAAGATGTCAAACAGTGTCTTACACAGTATTTTCAGTTTAAGGCTAAAACCTAGGCTGCATCAATGAATGCTAAATATTTAGAGCTCAGGAGAAAATTATATCAATTATTGTCTGATCAAACTACCAGGGGTCAGGATTTTAGTCATGAAATTAATTTTATTCATACAGAAATGTCCTTACATCAATATAACAGGTTGGTATCTTTACAGAAGGAACAATCCTTTGGGACACAAGGGAGAGTGGATCAAACAAATCCATTTACAGACTATTAGAATAGGAGGGAGAGGGAGAAGAAGGGTTTTGTTAATTTGTTAAATGAACAGGGAGTATTTCTTACTGATAATAAGGCTGTTATGGGGTATTTGGAATCTTTTCTTACTGAAATATATGAGGAGGTGCCGTTACATTCTCCTAGTATTACTGTGGTGCTACAAGTGGCTGACCCACTGAAAATGAAAGAAGAACAATCTAATAAATTAATAGCTCCATTTTCTATGGTAGAATTACAGAGAGTTATTGTGTCCCTAAAAGCAAACATTTCTCTGGGCTCTGATGGTTTGCCAGGAGAATTACATAAATTCCTATGGGAATATATGCCTGCTGAACTTTTGGCTATTTATAATTTTATGTTGAGTGATTCTTGTTTGAAGGGCTTTTGATTTTTTTTTGTTTAAAACTGGACAGGAGTTAGATATTACAAACTGGCGTCCGATTACTTTATTAAATGTTGATTTTAAAATATTGGAAAAATTATTGGGGAATAGATTAGCTGCAGTAATGGATTTCTTGATACATCTGGCACAGTTTTGTGGGATACCAGAAAGAAGTATTATAGATGTGTTATATTTATTAAGGGAAATAATATATAGTGGGAGGAATACTGTAAATACTGAGTCAGAAGTGGGTTTTGTGTTTAGTCTAGACCAGGCCAAAGCGTTTGATAATGTTTCACATTATTTTTTATGGCATTGTTTACATTCTTATGGGATTCCTGAGATATTTATTCAGTGGATTCGACTATGTTATGCTTTGGCTTTTGTGCGACCATATGAGAATGGGTATATTGAAAGCCCTTGTAAGGTTTTGAAAGGGATACATCAGGGGTGTCCACTAAGCCCTTTGTTGTATGTCTTTTATATTGATCCAATACTTAGAATTTTACAAAGGTCACCTTGGATTAAGGGTTTGGGTTCTGAAGTGGCACAGAATGTTAAAATTATTACCTGTGCAGATGATATTTGTCTGTTAGCACAGGATGATGTGTCTCTTCTGAGGGCAAATGATTTAATACAGAATATAGGGTCTGTTATTGGCACATGGTTGAACCCTCAACAATCTGTTTGTTTGGCAATTCAGGGTTTTGATGTTCCAATCCTAGAGGTAAGAGGGATCCCCATTACTAAACAACCTAATAAAGATTCTGGGTATTTATTTTGGCCATGAGAATTTGGCTGATGATAATTGAAATAGGGTATTAAAAAAGGGTTGGATAAGGTAGCTCATTGGAACGTATGGAAAATGTCAAAAAAGAAGAGAATTTATTTGATCAATTCATTTTTGGTTCCATTAGTTGTGTTTAT
The DNA here is from genome assembly GCA_016271365.2 of Neoceratodus forsteri. Taxonomy (NCBI): domain Eukaryota; kingdom Metazoa; phylum Chordata; order Ceratodontiformes; family Ceratodontidae; genus Neoceratodus; species Neoceratodus forsteri. The sequence goes on from CM057452.1 coordinate 948,112,371, forward strand.
AGGTACAGTAGTTCCTTTGCCTCGGTCCTTAGAAACAAAATTATTGGCATGTTTTTTTTCTTGTGTTTGGGGTAGTCATTTGAATCCTGTCAAGTGCAATGTGCTTTATAAATCTATTAAGGAAGGAGGACTGCATATGCTCAATCCACTGTTTTTTTTTTTTTTGTGATTTTTCTATATAATAATTTGCTTCCTTTAATGAAACATTCATCAAAATTATGGGTAAATTGGGGCTTGCCAAAATTACAGGGTATAATGTTGGAATGGAGCATGATTTTTTTTTACATAAAAATAAACAACGTCCCCGACTGGACAGCCAGTGGGCAGAGATTTTTGACAAAGTGAAACAGTGGAAGGTGACATTTGACTCAGTTTTAAAATTCCCTAGGAAAATCTTGTATGAGGATATTATTCAGGAATGTTTTATGGAATACTATTTTGCAAGTTTCCTCAGTGGTGGATCAAAATTCAATCTACAATTTAATTACAGATATTAGGATCCCAGAAAAAATGTGGGACACGGTATGGCTGGCAATTCATGGAAAAATAAATGTTAGGGGACTCATAAGCATAAACAGCTTCAGGACTGCTATTGTCCAAGACACACCTGTGTACAATGCATTGAGACTATGACACACTTATATTTTGAATGTCCTTATATTAAACAATTTTGGGAATTGATTGAAAATTTAGGTACTTGGAAATTAGAATTTCCTCTGGATGAGCGATTATTATTTTATGGTATAATTCCAGTTTCACAAAGATTCATTCCTCATAGTACATTACATATGATCATGGTACACTTTCTATATTGGATATGGATAGGACGGTGTAAGTTGGCACTTCAACAAATGGAGATTTCAGGAGGGGAACTTTATTTTATAATACTCTCTGCATTGAAAGCATTTAAACATATGGAATTTTTAATGCTTTTTCCAGATAATTGGGAGACGTATTGGAAATATTTTGATTGGCTTTAATAGGGGAAGGGTTTTCTATGTGTCTATTGTATGAAGAAATACTTTTTTTCCCTACTTTTGTAGTGGGCAGGGTGAGGGGGTGGGTTTATACTGTCTCTCTTATGTTTCAGTAGTTTTGTATGAATTAGTACTTATTTTATGTGGTTTGATTTTTTTTTCTATATTATGATTATGTATAATATACTATTGAATTGTATGATTTTGTTATGATTTGTTTGGATTTCAAAAAAACACCCTACTCTTATAGTGGGGAGGGGAAGGGGTGGGTTTATACTGTTTCTCTTATGTTTAGGGTATTTGTATGAATTAATACTTATTTATGTTTTTTTTTTATTCTTTTCTTATTATGATTATGTATGACACAATATTGATTTGTATAACTTTGTTATGATTTGTTCAGATTTCAATAAAAAATTCCCCTACTCTTTTCAATAAGTGCCATGGGATCTTTAATATCCACCTGAACTACCACCAATTCAGGTAGATGAGACCTAGGTTTAACATCTCAGCCGAAAGATGGCACCTCAGAAGTGCAGCACCCCTCTCATGCTGCACTACAGTGGCAGTATTGAGATATTAACCCAAGTGAAACACAGAAACATAGACTTTGATGGCAGATAAGGACTGCTTGGCCCACCTAGTCTGCCCATTTCCCTATCTAGAGGATAAGCAGCAGATCCTATTTAACCAACAGCGTATTTCTTCCTACCCCCACAAAAATTGCCTTATGTCTGTCCCATGCATTCTTGAATTTTCCCACAGTTTTAGACCCCACAACCTCCTCAGGAAGGCTGTTCCATGCATCCACCACCCTTTCTGAGAAAAAATACTTCCTCACATTGCCCCTGAGCCATCCCCCCTCTATCTTCAAATTGTGTCCCCTTGTTCTTGCACATCTCTTTTTCTGAAAGATGCTACCCTCTTGGACTTTGTTGATTCCACTGAGGTACTTAAACATTTCTATCATGTTCCCTCTCCCTCCTTTCCTCAAGGGTATACATATTAAGCTCCTTTAGCCTCTCCTTATATGGCTTCTCTTGCAGACCCTGCACCATTTTAGTTGCCTTCCTCTGAACTGCCTCCATCCTGTCTATGTCCTTGTGGAGATGGGGTCTCCAGAACTGGACGCAGTACTCCAGATGGGGTCTCACTAACTGTCTGTACAGGGGGATAACTACTTCCTGTTTTCTGCTGGTGATGCCTCTCCCTATACATCCCAGTATCCCCCAGCCCTCCCAACTGCCTTGTCACATTGCTTGCTAATCTTAAGGTCATCTGATGTGATTACCCCAGGTCCCTTTCTATTTTGCTGTTGTTACTACCTCCCCCCCATTGTGTAATCTTCTCCTGGGTTTTACCAGGTGCATTACTTTGCACTTCTTTGCACTGAATCCAAGCTGCCATACTTCTGACCATTCCTCCAACCTTGCCAAGTCCCTTCACATCCTTTCCACACCTCCTTGTGTATCAACCCTGTTGCAGATCTTTGTGTCATCTGCAAAGAGGCATACTTTTCCTTCCAGTCCCTCTGCAATGTCACTTATAAAGACATTAAAAAGGACTGGACCCAGTACTGAACCCTGCGGTACCCCACTAGTAACCCCTCTCTTTTCAGAGTGGACTCCATTTACAATTACCTTCTGTGTCCTGTTGTTCAGCCAATGTTTTACCCAGGCTACCACCCTGGGACCCAAGTGCTAGATGTGGGAACTGATCTCCCAACCTCAGAGGCAAGTGTGCTACCTACTGAGCCACTGACTCTGTGCAAGTGTGCAGAGTGAGTGCTGAGTGGGAAGTGTGTGTGAGGTATGTGTGAGTGGTGAGACTGGTGAGGGACAGTTTTCTTTTTTGCAGGTTAAAAAAAATCAGTGAGGGACAGTTTTCTTTTTTTAGGGGACATTGCTGACACTGGTGATTGGCATCCCAGTGTCAGACCTTGTACATAATTGGAACAGGGGCATGTGATCTAGAGGGGAAGGGTGCCAATAAAAGTGGTATGGGGGGTTCCCCAGTCTACTTGTAAAATATAGAAAATAAGTAAATATTGAGAAGAGTTAGTGGGTGAGTTGTAGGTGGGGGAGAAAGAAGCTGTACGAGGGGTGGACACCCCAGTCTGCTTAGAAAATAATTAGATAGATAGATAGATAGATAGATAGAGAGGCAGACAGACATACAGACAGACAAAGACAAAACAGGGGATTGCCAGCTCACTGCTTAAACTGAAGCTGACAGCACAACTCCATTTGGGGCTGCAGCATTCAAGAAAGTCCCACTATTCTCATACAGAGAACATGAGCAAATGACTCATCTCACTAAGCTGAGTACCCTGGATTCTGAGGTGTCCAGAGAAGGTGTTTCCAGGACAGTTTTCAAAAAAATAAACACCAGAATATATATTAACAGTTCCCATTTAGCTAGGGTTTTTATGAATTTTCAGTGATTGTGAGTTTTAAAAAATGGTGTCAGTCACAATTGGTATTTTTTCCACATGGCTGGTATTTTTTCCCACACAACAAGGAAATTGTTAAAATAAGCACTCACAATAATTTTTTTTTACTGTTTGCATTTGTTGATTATCTGAAAGATCCTTATAACTCTGAAACCATATACTGTAATATTTTCTCACAAAACATTTGACAGACACTCCCTTGGCACAGGTCCCTTCAGCCCTGAAAAGTTCTTGAAAAATTCCAAACCATCTAGGCTGTAGGTGAGAGCAAAAATATGCAGTGTTAAGTGTAGGGTTTTTTTCTGCTCTTCTGGTGTTTGGTATCTCGAAAATCAAATAAGATGCCATCATAAAACTTTTCACTTTTTGAGACACTGACAGCCTGTTCAGTGTTAAATCCAATGTTGACACCTCAATAACTTTGCCAATGTTTGACAAAATAGCCCAAAATGTGGCATGTGCAGTCTGACTGGAGGAGTCTCAAGACTTGAAAAGTTTTATGAAGGCATCTTTTGTGGTTTCTGAGATATGAAATGTAAATTTTTGTAAAAGTGCATTTTTTTTGTCTACTTAATACATTTGTTTGCTCTCACATACAGCCTTGGCAGTATAATATTGTTTTCACAAAACTTTATGGGTAGTAGTGGCCTGTACCAAGGTAGCACCTTTCAAAGGTTTTGTGAAAAAATATTAAATGGTTCCAGAATTAGAAGTAGTATTTTTTTTCTGAGCATGCTCAGTAAGTGAGTTGGCTAACCCTCTGATGCAAACAAAATATTTTCAGTCCATGAGAGTATTTTCAGTTTATATCATTTAAGTGTCACAAACCAAAAAATGGTTCTCACAAAGTGATTTTTGGGGGTTTCTTGATGGCCGCCAACCTTTTTTGTTCTATACTAAAAAACCTTGACAATAGTAAAAAATTATGTATATTCAAAAAAAGAACACTTGAAGCTAGGTAAACCGGACCCATTAAGCAGGATTCTGGTGTTATTTTTTAAAACTATATCTGGAATTAAGGTTTATGGGCACCCAAAAATCCTGGGCACCCAATTTAGTGAGAGGAGCCATTTACTCGTATTCTCTGTATGAGAACAGCAGGACTTTCTTAAGTTGTGCAGCTGTAGCTGGAGTCATGCTGCCAACTGCAGTGGGAGCAGTGAGCTGCTGATCACCTGATCTCTCTCACCTCTAATGTGTCTATCTGTCTGTGTATCTAGCTAGCTATCTACTGTAACTAGTTATCTATCTAGCTTCAGTATCTGTCTATCTAGCTACTCTGTCTAACTAGCGGACTGGTGTCCTCACCCCGATATGGCTTTTTTCTTTCCCCCTTCCATCCAGGTCACCTTCCCCCCCATTCTTGGTGTTTATTTTATATGTATAATAAGTGGATCTGGGTGTCCACCCTGGTACCACTTCTCTTCACCCCCATCCACTCCAGGTCACCTGCCCCATTCCATAGTATAAGTGGTGACAACAGGGTGCCCACATCGGTGTTGCCAAACTGTAGCCCAACACTGGGGTGCCCATTTCCCAGTGTCAGCTAAGTGCCTGATACAAAGAAAAACATCCCTCATTGTTCTTTTTTTTTTGAAAACTGTAAAAAATAAAATGGTCCATAGATGATTTGATGCCAACGCCGCCATCCAACCCATCCCCACTCTCCACTCAGCACCCACCACCCCACCCTCACCTAAAACTGCCTCATAGTGTAGAACCACTTTCCGATCAGAAACACATCTTGCTGCTGTAACCAGCAAATACAATATCAGAAAATAAGATAGGTCCTACTTCTCATAACTTTATCACTTTTCAATATTTTACACCAGATTTTTGCGTGTCATCTTTTTGGGACTCCACCTTATGAACATGGTAGATGAAATTTCAAATCCGCTCCAAAGGTGATTTCATGGTTACTCTGCAAAATCATTTTTAGGGGAGGATTTGCAAATTTTCACCTACTGGGTTCATAAGAAGACTATGCTTAAAAGTTGGTGGGAAAATATGGTAAAATGACCAAGTTATGAGTAAACGTTGGAATGTTTCAATATTCACTCATAACTTTGCTGATTTCAACATGGCCTTTTTGGGAGTTCACCTCACAAACAACACAGGAGACATTTTTCAAATTCATGCCAAAAGATGATTTTGCAGTCACTCTGTGAAATCACATTTTGGGTGGTATTTGAAACATTTCTCCTACTGGGTTCATGAGGCGGGGTCATAAGAAGAATGTGTTGAAAATTTGGTGGAAAAATAATGTAAAATGACAAAGTTTTAAGTGAGCAATGAAATAATTCAATGTTCACTCCCAGCTTCACCAGCTTTCAATATTTTCACTCCAAACTTTCAACATAGCGATTTTTTCATACCATCTCATAAATGTGATATGCCAGTTTTGAAATTCTGGATGAGACATGTTTTTGCTCTTGTGGCATGAAATTATGTTTTGTACGACATTCTATAATTGTTACATGTTTATAAGGGGGAGTCATAAAATGACTATCTTGAAAATCTGGTGTGAAAATTTAAAAACAAATTAGCAAACATTGTATGTTGTGTCAGCCTTTACCAGAGTGCTTGAAAATTCTTCACATCTGTTGCTGTGCAGAGCTGCAGGACCTGCAGAACCCTGCACTTCCATATGTTTTTTAATTTTATTTTATTTACTTATTTATTATACACCAGATCCTTTAGGCAGAGCCTATTTTCAGAGGGTCATATACTGCAGAACAGAATAGGTGCAGTTAATTACAGCACTGGATGGTACATCATTACCGTGATAACTGACATGTAGCTGAATTCTTCCTGTGGTACAGGGCCCAGAGGGCCTTGTGCATCTGCATCTATTCATGTAGGTCCCTGTGTATATGAGGACATGATTCCACTACCTCAAAAAGAAAGGAAATTATTTTCAAAAGAACTGTCATCTGCTCTCATTGACTGTTAGCCACTTTGCCAGTCTGTCACCCTGTCAGTGTTGCAAGGTGTGTGAAAGGGGGTGGCTTTATCCTACCCCACTGGTGGTCAATAATCAGAATAACTTGCCTCCAGTGTCAAGAGGAGAGTGGGCCCAAGGACACTGAATCCTGTCCATATCCCTCCATGGTAGCTTCCATGAGTGGCCCAAGTCTATTCACTAACCTGAGTCACTGCTGTGGTACTGGTATCTACCCTACTGACCAACCCACTTTAAACCCCCAAAAATAAAAGCAAAACCCTTTCCACCCTACACAGCTGATAGGTATTTTTATTGTTTATACCACCCCATTTTCCACTTTATGTCTGCAGGTCCAATGGATGTCAGTACCAGCACTGGAGGACACTCACAATGTTCATGTTTAGAATACCTTGTTTGTCACAGTTAGTTATTAAAGAACTGCAGATCCTTTGTGAACCCATTGTTATTCTTATTTTACAGGTATGACTGGGTGTTCCCTCCAGCATCCCACAGTCCACAGGACCTAGCTAAGAAGTCTTTATTAATAGTACTTTATATAAGCTAGTAATTATAATATCTGTAGTTGCACCATAGTATCCATTGTATTGTATAATGATACAACTCCAAATATTAAGACTCACTTGTTAGTCGGTTGGTGAAGCACAGCTAGAAATAACTCCAGTGTTTGATGGGACCTGTGTGAATGAGGATACGGTTCCACTATCAGAAAAAGAAGGGAACTCTGTAAAGAGTTGTATGTTGTTTGTCTTACCTGATGATATCTCTCTGTGGTTGTTTGTGTGTTCTTGTCTTTTTGCTGCTGGGTGGGGGAGTTAGGGTTGGAAACCCTAGCACCACATTTCCCTAGTGTTGTTGCTTTAAAGGAGATAGGAAATAAATTTACTACTTGTTTTTGGTTTTGTTTTTATTGAATTTTGTTGACCCGACTAGGCCTAGAAGTCCCTTTTTCAGGGGCGACGTGGGGGAGGGGGGATTCAGATGGTAAGCAACTGAAATTGAATCATATTAAGCTGTTGGTGGTATTTTTAGTGAATAAGGGAAATTTGGCCAGGACACTGGGGAAATTCCCTTACTCTGTGGTAGGGGGCACTGTGCTGCCTAGGCAGGATGGCAGATAGTGTTGGGCCACCAGAGGAGGTGGATGCATTATGTGTTCAGTGGACTGAGGTTACTCCTCTGACCTCAGATTTTATGCTTATGGGGGATATGGATGCCGCATTTGCTACTGGATTGGGTGTTTGTGTTAAGCAAGTAAACTTACTTGCTGCTCAAGATGAAGAGGTTTCTGCTTGTTTGGAAAGCCCAAAATCTTCTGTAGCTGTGGTTCTCTTGGAGTCGGCTTGTGATGCGGCTGGGTCTCAGCTGTCGGTGGACAAGACAGTGGAGATTTCTTGGAGTAATGACGTGGATGAGGACAGTATGCAGAAGTGCCGTTTGCTTGACTCGGCTCCTTCTGACTCTCAGTGGTCTAAGGAGCAAGCTCTTCTGCATGCCAGCTGGGTTTGCCTGAATGGCAAGTGGGTGCCTGATAGCAATTGGATTTCTTTTTCAACTCCTCCAATGGTTTCACAGGCTACAGATCTTGAAGGGCAAGTACTTTCTATGTTTAATCCAGGGACAAACATTGGGGAAGTTGTTAATCATTCAGATAACATTTCACATATTCTGGCCATAGTACTGTTCTGGATCCTCCTTCTCAGTCTCCTAGGAGAGATCATGCTGGACCAGGACCTAGATTTTCAGATCTTTTTCACAGAAATGTCTTGGAGCAAGCACCTCACCATAATGCAGTTCAGCTGCTGTATCGGGGTGGCTTACAGGAACATCCTGATAGACTGTATGTGGCACGACAATTATTGAAGGACTCTATGCAATTTTTGGCTTCTGACATTTATGCTTTAATAAATGTGAGGGGGGAAGACACTTTTGGCATCAGTTTTAAAACGTTTTCTGGCCTGGATAAATTTTGGGCTAAATATGAAAATTGTAAAGCTACTCCCTTGTGGGCCCCTTTTTGGGCCATACCTCTTACTAAACCTTTATTTAAAACAATTAATGTCTTGTTCAGGAATGAAGGGGTAAATGTGGGGGATATTCAGTTTTGGCTGAAAAAAAATGTTCTGTCTTAGGGCCCCCTACACCCATTTTTGATGATGAGGGAATCTGGACAGGCAGCTGGAAATTTAAGGTTAAGCTCAATATTATTAATAATGAGGTACAACATATCCCTAATAGCTTCTTTTTGGGTAAAGATGGGGGGGTTGCTTTTACCCTGGACAACCGAAAGCTTGTTATAAGTGTGGGAGTAGGAGGCATCTCAGTAGTGCTTGTGACAAAGTGAAGTGTATCCTTTGTGGAGATTTTGATCATGACAGTAGTACATGAGAAAGAATTTCTTCACAGAACGGGTAGTGGACAAGTGGAACACCCTGCCAGAGGAAGTAGTGGGGGCTGAAACAATCACGGGATTTAAGAATGCATGGGATAGACATAAAGGAATTCTTGAGGTCAGGGGTAAGGGGAAATAGACTTCTAGGAAAACAAACTGAACTTACAAGCTCAAATGGGCAGACTAGGTGGGCCATAGGCCCTTATCTGCCGACACTGTCTATGTATCTATGTATCTATGTATGTACTTGTAGGAATGTTTTTCAATGTAATTTATGTGAGGAAAGAGGTCATGCCTATCATCAATGCCACTGGGCTGGACAAAATAATCAGGGTGGTTTAAATAAGGAAGATTTATTAAACCGTGCACAGGACAGATTTCGGCCTGGATTCTCTAGTAAGGCCCCACCCCAAACAAGGCCTACTCCCTCTGACTCTAGTACTACCACCCCTGACTCTCCTGAACCTACCCCCCAGTCTGATGATTCTAGTACTCCAGTAACTGTAGTTCCAGCTGCTATTTCTACCTCCATAATTGCTCCTTTGGTTATGCCCCCGCTTGGATTGGGAATTTCAGGTCCTGCATCCAAAAAGAGTTACTAGAGCTTCTAGCAGGAAGCATCAACACCCTATAGGCCTTCCCACTCAAAATGTCTTCTCTGTTCTACAAGATCCTGAGGGTGGATCAGAGTCTGATGTTTTCTCAGTTTCAGGGGAAATAGAATTGAAGAAGAAGTGAGCTCTGAGGTTTTACTTACTAAAAAAAAGAGTGGTCGGAAAAGAAAGGACAGGACTCCTTGACTTCTTGTAGATGTCCACTCTTCATTTGGTTTCCCTTAATACCTGCAGCATTAAAAGCCACAGAAAATGTTGGGCCTGTCTCCAATTTTGTACCTCTTTGGCTGTAGATATTTATTTTCTTCAAGAGACTCATCTTATGTCTTTATAAGATGTTTCTTGGGCTAAACAGGGGTGGCATGCTGGGCCTTCATTTTGCTCCTTTGGTTCAGACCAAGCTGATGGATTGGGTATTTTGATTGGTACTACACAGGTCCAGGTTATAAGACTGGTGGATTTAGTTCTAGGGAGGGTTCTCATTCTAGATTGTTTCTATAAAGGGTTTTTGCTTAAATTAATTAATATTTATGCCCCAAAGTGAAGTCAGCCCGGATTGACCTCTTTAATCAGGTGCATCCCTACCTGTACACCTGGAGGCATATTGTTTGGGGTGGGGATTTTAACTGCAGTCTAGATATGAAGATAAAAGATCATGTGCAACAGAAAGTCTATTGTGATACACATGCATTATTGGGTATCTTGGGTACTTCTCAGTTGAAGGATGCTTATAGATCCCTATCTTCATATTCCAGCCATACATATTCTAGAAATATCTTTATGTCTAGGATTGATTATTTTTTTCTCTCTAGATATTTAGTTCCTGCTTCTTGTGTTTTATGATTTTGTGCAGTTTCTGATCATATGGCTTTAGTGTGTCAGGTAGGACTTTCATCTATCCCTCCTCATTTTCCTTCAGTTTCTAACAGATAGAAGTTAACTTTGGCCCTTTTGGATCAGGACGAGGTTAGGAGTCAGTTGGCACATTTGTTTTATCTTAGAAAATCTGTGGCTGAGTTTTACAAGGATTGGGCTACTTGGTAGGTGGACACTAAACAAGAAATTTGTTCATTTTTTATGAGGTTTGGTAAAACTGTAGGTACCAGTAATTATATTAGATACCTAGATTATCGAAATCAATATTATAGGTTGTTATCCTTCCCTAATAATTCTGACCCTAGTCTTCAAGATCAAATTTGTAGGTTGAAGAATTTGATGAAACACTATCAATATGATAGGGCAGCATCCTTACAGGCAGAGATGAGATTCAGCTTACAAAAAATGCCTTATGCAGATCCATTCTCTGCCTGTAAGCATCGCTTAGACACTCAATTGATGGAGGGTTTATGGGATGATCATGGCCGTGTCAGGTATTCGGAGGTGGAAATGCTGGACATTGTTTCTCAGCAGTTAAAGTCCCAGCATGGGGTCCCTTTTTTTTCAAAAAAACAGTGGGAGGATTTTGTTTCTTTTCCAGTGCCAGTAGTCTCAGAGAACCAAATTAGTGATTTGGAGAAACCCATCTCTTTAGCTGAAGTTAAGGATGTTGTTTTGCATCTTAAAACTGAGATTTCACCAGGCACGGATGGCTTAACAAATGAATTTTATAAGTGTTTTTTGGATGAGGTTAGTGAAATTTTGTGTCACCTTCATAATGAGATCCTGGGGTCTGGAGCTTTTCCTCCATCCTTTTCTGAGGTGCTAGTTATATTTTTGTATAAAAATAAGGGTTTAAAACAGGATTTTGGAAATTGGAGGCCCATTAGTCTTCTAAATGTAGACTACAAAATCTTGGCTACCATTTTGTGTCATAGATTGCAGTTTGTTGCAGAACAGGTAATTTGTCCTGTCCAGACCACTTCTGTTCTGCGTAGGAACATACAACAAAATTTGCTCTTTCTTAGAAATATTTGTGAGTTTGGTATACAAAATTAGCTAAGTGGGTATCTCATAGCTTTGGATCAGGAGAAGGCTTTTGACAGAGTCTTTCAGGAATTTTTGCATAAAACATTGCTGATGTATGGTATTCTTTGCAGATTTAGGTCTTGGTTGCAGTATTTATATAAAGATGCAGTCATTTTTCCTTTAATCAATGGACTTATGGGTGGTAGCTTACCTTTTTTAAGAGGTGTCAGACAAGGGTGTCCCCTAAGTCCTTTATTATATACTTTTGTGTTGGATCCAGTTGTTCGATCCATTATTCATAATAATAGCATTTATGGGCTTATACCTGCTCTCTCTCTAGCACCCCAGAAATTAGCAGTGTATGCTGATGCCATCTGTCTTATTGTCCAGGATCAAAAGTTGGCTGAGAAGGCTTTACGAGTTTTTTCTGATTATGCAGCAGTTGCAGGAACCACTGTGAATTTTCATAAAAGTTTTGGTTTTTTTATTGGTCAGGGTTCTGTTTCTACTGTTATTGGACCCATACAGATTTCTGACACACCCATTAAAGTGTTAGGGGGTCCTTTTTGGTTCTGGGGATTTAGCCTTTCTCAACTGGGAGGAAAGACTTAAACAGGGAGAAGCGAAGTTTCAAAAGTGGAAGAATTGGTCTCTATCTAAAAAGAAACATATGATTATTAAGAAATATTTATTACCCATTTTCTCTATATTAGCTCCATGTTTCCAGTCCCTTATCAACTTGAGACTAGATTATTGAGTATTTTCTTTCAGATGATGTGGGGTAGTCAATTAAATCTGTTAAAAGGGCATTTACATATTTGAAAATTCAGCATGGAGGCCTTAGCATGATTAACCCAGTAGTGTTTTATCCTTCTTTCTTTTTTAAATCAAATTTTGGATTTAGGACTGGTTGTGTTGAGTGCCCCTGGGAGAGTTGGACTTTAGTTTTGTTTAACCTTTTTTTTCCAAAATGGGCTTCTCAGCTTCCAAGGATTACTGCTTCCCTTTTTGTCCCTGATTTTGCTAGACCAGCAATTCGGAAGCTTGGCCTGTGGGGGGTCACTAAGCTACATGTTCAAACCTTAACACGGAAAGCTCTTTATTGTGATATTATGACCCAAAATTTTGCAACTCAGGTAGATTTTCCTCAATGTGTCCCTTCAAAATTATGTTTTGCATTACAACTTTTGACAAATAAATGCCTCCCCATTTATCTGTGGGATGTTCAGTGGCTCTGCTGCCATGGCAAATTAGGCGTGCATGGCAATTTGAAGCATAAACCTTTGTTGGAAAGGCAATGTCTTCAAACACAATGTGTTGGACAAGAGGAGACTATGAATCATTTTTTTTTCCTGTGCTTATGCTATGGAAATTTGGATCTCTTTAGCCGCTAGATGGCAGTGGAGACCGGTACAGCATGTAATTTATGGTATTTTAATTTTGGGGGATTATACAGGTCTAGTTCCCAGATATAATTCTAGTACTTTGACTGTGATTTTTGCATTTATTAAGTACTACTTCTGGCAAGCTAGATGTAAATTTTCTCTGCATCATATTGATACACCTGTGAGTACTCTGATTAAACAACTTGAAACTGTTATTTTGCATCATAAACAGAAGGAACAAGCTATTATGGATTCTAGACTTTATAATGTATTATGGAGGAATGTACATTGGGTTTCTTTTGGGTATGTTGGTTGAGATATTTTTTTTTTTTTCCTTGTTATCAAACTTTTGTTGTTTATATAGGATTGTATAATTTGATTTTCATGTGATTTTCATTTCTGCTTTGTGACTTATCTGTTTCCTTTTTGTGATTTTTTTTTCAATAAATAAGTCCCCTACTCTTTTCGATAAGTGTCATGGGATCTTTAACATCCACCTGAACTACCACCAATCCAGGTAGATGGAACCTTGGTTTAACATCTCATCTGAAAGACAGCACCTTAGAAGTGCAGCACCTCTCTCATGCTGCACTACAGTGTATTTCACAACCTATAGGTAAGTATGCATGGTGTCTTTGTAATAATTTACATGTAAACAATGATTTTTACAATTCAGAGATCAGTTAATCTAAAAATGTGATGAACAGTATTTCAATCACTGAACCAAGGATTACAAGTCTGTAGTCAGGTTTAGCATGAGAAATCAGAACAAATGTTAAATCATTAACTCCCAAATGTAATATCAGTTCCATAACTTGACTTGGCTGTTATAGTTTCTCTTGATTTCACCTCAGATGATTATTCATCTTTTGACAAAGAAATGTATGTTTTTTCAAGTCAGAGGCAGTGCCATACAACCTTATATGAACCTATGCCTAATAGAAACCATAGTAATTTAAATCCTCCTGTTGTTTCACTCACTGCTGTCAGTGAGTCAGACGGACCTGTTGATGCTGTTGGTACAAGAAGTGTAAATGAATTGCAAACTGAATAGCACAGAATAACAGATTTATTCATTGCATTTTTTTGTCAGTTTATGTGATATTCTCTCACTGGTATTTTTTAGAAACACACATGAAAATACAGGAAACTTGAAAACGTTGTTAAAATGAATGCTCCACACTGTGCAGGCATTTGGAGTGTATGTCTGCTATTGAATTCTCTGAGTTTAGTGTTCTTGGTTTTCTGCCACTTGTTCAGTGTTCACATAGGAAGAAGAAGGGGAGGGGCCAGAAAGTAACATAAGCTTTCAAGGGAGGGAGATAGACACCTGTCCTTTTCTGGAAGTCAGAGTTCTGAATAAACTTGCTATTTGAAGGTGGACAAAGCAATGGGACCACATGGGGTGTATCCAAGGGTACTGAGGGAGCTCAGGAAAATACTGGATGTGTCACTGACAGTTCTGTTTAACAGCTTGCTGGAAACAGAAGTGATTCCAGAGGACTGGAGGAGGGCAGATGCAGTCAACTAAACACAAAAGTGATAGCAGGGAGGAGGCTTGCAATTATAGGCCAGTCATCCTGATATCAGTGATAGGAAAGTTAATGGAATCACTGTTAAAGGAAAGGATTATGAAATATCTTGAATCCAGTGGGGTACAAGACCCAAGGCAGCATAGTTTCACAGAGGAGAGGCAATTTCAAATGAATCTGATAGATTGCTTTGACTGGGTGACCAAGGAACTAAAGCAGGGTGAAGCAGTAGACATAGCTTACCTAGATTTCAGTAAGGCTTTTGACACTTTTCCACATAGGAGACTAGTAGGCAAGCTGGGTTGCTTAGGAATGGGTACACATGTGTTAAACTGGATGAGAAACGGGTTAGGCGTAGGCGATATGGGGGGTGGTAAATGGAGTTCATTCTAAGGAAGGAGGGTGACCAGCGGGGTGCCTCGGGGATAGAGATGTTGCAAAGTTTTAATTCACAGTTAAAGTTCTAGCAAAGTTACCGACTTCACCTTCATGGAGCATGCCACAAAGTTTTACCATTCTCTTGTAAATTCACCTATAAACTTCACCAGTGACTTCATTGGTACCTTTGCCCTTAAGACAGTTAGGTGAAGTCTGTTCAATATAAGGCTACTGGTAAACAATTAGTGCTTGAGGTCATGTGGAAACAGCTACTGCAGGCCACATGCTGCTGTTCTATGTACTGTACTGACTCATCCTTAGTTTCTCATTGCAGTCTGAGCTAATCAGTGGGAGGGGACAGAGCTGTTATTTTCATAGTAAAACCTAGCCACCCCCCAAATTTCAGCTTTCTTTTGCTTGTTCTTCATTTTATTTTTGCTGCACTGTTTTTGAGTCTTTGTTTAGTTGTTCTTTAGCTGTAATTTTCTTTATATCGAACACTTTTATTTTTGCTATTTTTAATCTCTTTTAGCATTTTTTTACTATCTTTTTAGTGTGTGTTTTTTTCTTTGGGTTTAAAATGAGTGGTCAGGAGGAGGGGGTGCAGGCAACAGATGGGAGACACTGTGCTTTCTGCATAAAGAGGGCCTGGCCCATGGCACTAGTGGTAGGAGGAGATAGCAGGAGCAACCTACTGCTCCCACAGCACAGCACCCTAAGCAACAAGATGAGGCAAGGGCACCACCACAACCAACAGCTAAGGAAGCTAAAAACCTGTTGTACCACCATCACCACCACCACAACCATCAGCACACCACAAGGAGGAGAAGATGTGGCCAGGACCATTTTGCTCCTCTTCTCATTGGCAGCGGCCAAAATGTCCCTTGTCTAAGACTTTTTCAATATTGACCCCACCTACATCAGTGTGTCACTTGCAAACTATGCCACACTGTTGTGTAGCATGGGAAACGGGAGACATTGGGGACAGGTGGGCAGTGCACACATCTTAGAGAGAGGCACTGCAAGGAGTGGGAGAAGCATCTGGAAAATAAAGGTAGTGAGAGGGGTGGTGGTGGTGCCACCCTTACTGGTTCTTTTGGCAAGAGAAAGAAATGTGGTGTGCAGATACAGGAGAGGGAGATGAAAGGGGCAGGGAGACAGACCTGCAGTCAGACTTGGGTACTGCATCAGGGGGCACCTGAGAGACTGGCCTCAAATCCTCCTCCCACCCCACCCATGTGGAAGTAGAACAGCACCACAGGGAGGCAGGGGAACTCTCCAAGCAAGTTGTGGGGATAAAGGAGCTGTTGGAGGTGGTGCTGTAAAATCAGCAAACATCCTGGAGGGTTTGGTTGAACTGAGAAGTGGTGCTAAACCCTCTGTCCCCAGGCCATAGCCCTCCAACTCAGATATTTTCTTTTATCTTTCTCTTTTATCCTCTGTTAAACCCTAAAATGAAAAAGAAAGAAATGAAAAAATGTAAAAAGAAAATTGTTCATCTATCTTTATTTCTGTCTGTGTTTATTTATCTCTGTTACTGCTGTGGTGTTAAACCCTAAACATAAAAAATAATAAAAAAAAATTTAAAAAGGAAAAAATTGTTCATCCATCTTTATTTCTCTCTGTCTGCATTTCTTGATATCTGCTACTGCTTTGTTCTATCTATTGAAATTCTTGTTCTCATCCATTCAAAAGAAAAAAGTCTGATTTCAACTCTCTTGTCTTCCTTGTGCAACTGCACAATCCTTACACTATAACTAACATTGTTCTCAACTACTGCTGCTACATGGTGCTGTACTGTGTGTCTCACTCTCCTCCCCCGCCACAGGCTGCCATCCTGTAATTTACTGCATAACACTAGTGCACATGTTCCATAAAAACAAAGTGGGCTGAATTTCATTACAAGCACTTTAATACATACCTGCCAAGCACAATATATAAGTTTCTCACTTCTGGAAATTCCCCCCCCCCCCACACCACACACACCAGAAATCAGTAGTGAAGGAAATAAACTGATGTTGCTGCTGCCATTGCTACTATGCTGTTTAGGTCACCCTCTTAGACAGTCTGTGTTATCAAGCATTTAGTAGACACAGCTGACAAGCACACTATATACATTTCTCACTTCTGGAAATTTTCTCCTAAATGAAAAATCAGTAATGCTAGTAATAAACTGCTGCTGCTGCTGCCACTGCTACTATGCTGTTTTAGTCACCCTCTCAGTCAGTCTGTGTTGTCAAGCACTTGAGCACACACATAAAAAGAAGCTCCTGAAGGAATCAGATCACTTTGCTGTACCCCTCTAAAGGATCTGTTTGAACCTGTTCATTGGCCCCTTCCACATTTAAAGCTTAATTTATGCCAAAATGATATGTAAACTGGGAAGACATTAACAAGCCATTCCAGTACTTTGCATGGAAAAAGATGCCGTCTGCTGTTCTCTTTACTCAATAGCTTTGTGACCTACCAGCAAAAGTAAGAATTTTATTTTTTCCTTTTTTGATGGGGGAAGGTGTAGTAATCATTTTATTTCTAACCATTTTTTATGTTGGCTTGCATGACTGCGCAAGCAACATCTTGCCATAGTAGCACAGTAGTAGCACTTTCAAAGGTGTGTCAGTGTTGTGGCAAATCCAGGGGATGCTTTAGTCGGTGTGTCCCTCGGCCACCAACCAGTGAGCATGCTGCTGATGACAGCAGTTTCAGAGTGCCACCAACTTGAAACAAATCTGCCGCTGCAATGAGAGACAGGCTTGTCATTGCAGCGATAGATCTAACATGCCTCCATTACGTGCCATTCCTGGTAAAACATTGAAATACATATGGCAGTGGCTCCTGCCATCCACTACAGAACCCAACATCGGGGTGCCCAATCCCCCCAATTATGTGGCACACCTAGCATGGCGGCTCCTGCTGCCTGCCACAAACTTCCAAAAAGCCAACATTGGGGTGCCCCATCCCCATGTCAGCATCCCCCTCTTAGTATGTTTTTTCTGGTTAAATAATATCCCCTTTCCAACACCGGGATGCCCATTCCTGGTGTCTGATCTGACCCCTCACCCTGAATTGTGGCACACTGGGAGCCCATCTCAATGTGCCATTTTTTTTTTACCTGTTTAAAAAAGAAAACCTCCCCTCGCAGTCTGTTTTTTTACCTGCAATGCAGAAAACAGCCCACCATTGTCTTCCTTGTCACTCTTCCGATCCCCACCCTCCCTCTGCGCACCCACCTCCCCACACACCCCCACCCATACTACCCTTTCTTCTGTGAAAGGACTGGGATTGACCCCCTATCAAGAGTGCTTCTGTTAATTGGATTAGGCACTTCCCTCCACTTTTGTGAATACTGAGCAGAAATATTCATTCAGTATCCCTGCTTTTTCACTGTCCCCCTCTGCCCACCCACCGTTCATTCTATTCAGCCTCACTATCCCTCCCTTTGCTTTCTACGCTCACTGATGTACCTATAAAAGGTTTTATACCCCTTCTTAACTGAGTTGGCTATCTTTTCCTCAGTTTGGGCCTTTGCTATTCTGACTTCCCTCCCTGCTTCCTTCTGCCTTAACTGGTACAGCTCTCTGTCCTGCTCCTTCTGTGTTTCCTTATACTTCCAGAATGCTATCTTTTTCTTCCTGACTTTCACAGCCACCTCTTTTGAGAACCATAGTGGCTTTTTCTTTCATTTTAATTATTTATATTTGATTTGTTTATTTGCTTCACACAAAGGCTTGTTGCCTCTGTGATGGCAGTTTTGATGATTCCCCATTGTTGCTCCACACCACCTTCTAGCCTGTTTGCTAGTGCTTTTCTGAGGCACTCTCCCATCTTGCCAAAGTTAGCCCTCCTGAAGTCCAGTACCCTCACTTTTGTATGGCTTGACTCTGTAGCTGAGTTTAATGTGAACCACACTGTTTGATGGTCACTTGTTCCCAGATGGCAACCCACTCTAGATCTGAGTTCCTCTCACTGCCCCGTTTGAGAGTATGAGGTCTAAGATTGCTCCCTCATGAGTGGATTCTGAAACTAGCTGTCTGAGGCCTGCCACCTGTAGGGCATCAAGAATGGCCCTGCTCTTGGATGTGGCTGCAGCAAATGTGCTCCAGTTAACATCTGGCATATTCAGGTCTCCCATCAACAGTATCTCCCCTTTCCTTGCCATTCTAATAATGCCTTCTATCATATCCTTGTCCATTCCCTTCCCCTGACATGGGGGTCTGTACACAACCCCTGTGCGGATTGTGGTGCCCTTTCCAGTCTCCAAGGTGACCCACAGTGCCTCCTCTCCTCCCTGTTTAATCTTTTGTTCAGTTGCTTTTATCCCTTCCTTTACATAGAGAGCTACTCCTCCCCCTCTTCTCCCCTGCCTGTCTCTCCTGTAGGTTATGTACCCTTGTATGTTAACATCCCAGTCATGGTTCTCTGTGTACCATGTTTCTGTGACTGTTACGATATCCAGGCATCCCTCTTCCATCAAGGCCACCAGCTCAGGGAGCTTGTTGCCCAGACTACGGGCATTGGTACTCATTACCTCCATTTCCTGATGGCCTTACTCCTTTTTGCCCCATCCCTGTCCTTCTTGCCTTTTCACTTTCTCCATTTACCCTGCCCTTCTCCCTATTGACACCTCTATGTTGGTGTTTACCGCACTTACTACCGTGATTTTTGGGGGTGCTAGGATTTCCCTGCTCCTTTCCAGTGCCTTCCTTGACTAGTTTAAATGTCCAATGAAGCATTTAAACCTATCACCTAGGATCCTGGTTCCCCTCCTGGACAGATGCAGCCCATCATGCCATTATAGGCTTGCATCACTCCAGGTGGACCCCCAATCCCCAATGAAACCAAATCCCTGAGCTCCACATCAGTTTTTCAACCACTGATTGAATCCTATGGTGCGGAACACCCTAGCCTCTCCTACGCCATAGATGGGCAGCACCTCCAAGAAGGTTATCGTGCGTGTTACTTGTCTAAGGCCCCTCCCCAATTCCACAAACTCTTCCTGTACTTCTCTAATCCCTTTCTTAGCCAGGTCATTTGTCCCTAGGTCCAGTCACACAGCAGTCCTTTCTCCTGGTGTCTTCTGCCAAGCTACTTCTATTATCACCACCTGCCTCTAGAACGTGCTGCATATACACCAGTGTCTGCCTCAGTGCCATAGTAGTAGAATGGACTGACTGATGCAGGCACAGTCCCCTCTCACTGCCTGTATTTCATGTTTGAATGGCCTGTGAATCATGATCAGGCTGTCCATTTGGTGCCACAGCTCTGTTGTCAGAGATACGGATACTCCAGCAGTGTCACAACTTGTATGAAGTAGCAGATATTCAGATATGGTTTTATACTGCTCATACAACCACTCAATCATGTACAGTGTCACGTGACAACATCTAGCTTCATATGGTGTTGAGGCAGTTTGTTTTGTATCTATAAGCTGATGAGGTGGTCATGGGCCTTTCCAGAATGGGCAAAGTGGACACAGATGTGACAGGCCATAGTCAACATGGTCTTGATGTCAGGATGGATTAGAAACTCCTGCACAATGAGATTAAGACACTGTGCCAGACATGCACCCTGAGAAATCCCCCATCACTGATGCATTTCATAATATTCAAGCCATTATCAGTCACAATGAAAGCTGCTTTCAGTGAAAGGGGGTGAAGCCACTCATCAGACTCAGTAAGGAACACTTCCAGCATTTTCTCACCCTTGTGTGATCCAGTTTTACTGTTCATTGTCAGCGTGGCATGCTGTTGAATACCTGATGTGCTGCTACCACTACGAAAGGGCTTACTGCAATTTTTTCCACGTCCAGAGCCAAATACTACCCCAGGTACTTGTGCCAGTGTGCTGTAATGCACAAGTAGGCGCTACCAGCTGTTCTTCCACTGATCCACATATCCATACTCAGATGCATGTATGATGGTGCTGAATGCTTCAGGGCATGGTTTACTATCTGTGACACTTTCCCATAGAGTTCAGGAATGGCTCATTTAGAAAAGCATGCTCTTGATGGACTCTGCAATTTGGGACAGGCATGAGTCATCAACCTCTGAAATCCAACATTCTCAACAAAAGAGAATGGCAATTAATCAGTTGCCAGCATTTCAGTAGTTACTACATTTAGTTTCTGTGCAGTAATTTGATTGGGAGTGAATTTGGAGTGCTGTTCAAACATGCTATGCAGTATAGGCTGGACCTTCTTGGGGTTGGGCTACCAAACAGCTGGGCTCATTGTAGTGGCATTGTTGCTGGGGTGGTATTTGACTCCTGGGGATCCATATGTGCTGCTGCTCAAATGACACCAGTGACTTTGTTTTTTTCTGCATTGGTGTTACTGTGCTTTTTGGACTCTGTGTGGTACTAATCAACACACCACTGCTATTATGCCCACTACTAGACTGACCCACAGAATCCTCCACCTCCTCCTCTCTGTAGTCTCCCTCACTCACCCCTTCATCCACCTGGTCTATTGTCCTATCACTTCTGTTTGACTTGCCTAATGATGATGATGAGGGACAGGGAGCCCTTGCACTGGCTTCCTTCTGGTGCTGACACCAGAGTAACAGGTGCCTGTTCTTCAGGTGTGTGGTTGCCCACTGGTGCTTAGGTGGCTGCTCTTTTTCTTCCTACTAACTTGTGCTTGACATAGCTAACCGATAGTGACTGTCTCATCAGCTGAGTCAACTTTATAAAAATCTCTAACTAGGGATTTCATAACCCTTGATTTACCATTGCAGCGGGAGTGGGACAGCTGAGTGGAAGGGGTGGAAATTTGTGTTTTTTGGGATGATTTCATACCTTCAGTAATATTGGAGGTCTTTGGTAGTTGGATAACTGGAAGCAACATCCCCTGCATCATCTGCAACACCACCATTATGTTTTTTCTCTTCATGCTTCCATAAGGGATCCAACAAATCATCACACTCATTCTTCTTTTGGCCTTGGCTATGATTTTTACTCAGTCTCATCCCCTTTTGAAGCCTTCTACTGTTTCAAATGATACTACTTCCTCATGCAGCCCATTCCACCCTGCCACCACACTCTTCATGAGGAAATGCCTTCTTGTCTCAATCTTAAACCTCCAGCTTAAAGAGCAGGTTTCAACCCCGACTCTTTCTCCTCCCCCCAACATATTGGATAGATTACCCTCCAGTTTAGAGGTTTATCCAAAAGGTTTAATTTGTGTCTGGGTATATTTTGCACACAAACATTCGTAAAACCTCTCTGTGGAGCTGTTATCCAAAATGGAAGCTTTTCTCTCCCTGGAGTCACACCCCCATGCTTGACTGTTTCATGACGTCAGTACCAGAACTGGGGGGGGGGCTCCATAGACTACACTGGGGGACATTTAAAAATAATTTTTAATACTTTTTGACGCTGAATTTGAGAATAATAATAATAATAATAAATTGTATTTTGCATAAGGGCCTTTTGGGCCATCAAGTCTCTTTACAAAAAGATAAAAACAATCATATTAAAACAATGAATGTAATAATAGAATAACTAGCATACAGATAAAATAGATAACAGGGGATCAGAATTATGTGGAGCCATCATAGGCGAGACTCCATAAAAAGGTTTTCAATGCCTGTTTAAACCCCTCCACAGTCATGCACTCCTGGAACTGATGGAGTAAAGAATTTCAAAGGGCTGGGACAGTGTGCAAAAATGCAAGGGTCCCAGAAGATTTCAGAGACACCCTCAGAATCTCTAGCAACCCCATGTCAGCCAAATGCAACTGTTGAACCAGGTGGTAAGGCACAAGAAGCTCTTTCAAGTAGTCAGGGCCCAGTCCATGTAGGGCTTTATAAGTCAGTAAACCAACTTTAAAGGTGATCCACCACCTAATCGGCAGCCAGTGCATATCATGCAGCACAGGTATAATATGGGATACTCAAGAAGCTCCAGTTAGTAATCATGCTGCTGTGTTCTGAATGATCTGCAGGCAGTGGATTTCAACCCTAGAAAGACCTAATTACAGGGAGTTACAATAATCAAGGTGTGAAGTCACAAAGGCATGGACCAATGTAGGCAAGTCCCCGGACAAAACTAGGTGCTTAATCTTGGAGATGTTCCTAAGATGATAAAAGGAAGACTTGATGACAGCTGACACCTGAGATCATAAAGTCAGTCCATCGTCAAGCACTACCCCCAGGTTTTGCACCCATTCAGAGGATAGGATCTGAGAGCCCCCGAGAAAAAGTCCAGAGGGCTGATCAGCCCTAAACCCCTTTATCCGGTGACCCAGGTCCACAACTATCACCTCCATCTTTCTGGCTTTCAACTTTGACCAGCTCAAGTTCATCCAGTCCTGGATTTCAGTGAGGCAGGTATTAAGTACCGAGACAGCTCTATCCTGGTCAGGGGCATAAGACACGTAGAGCTGGGTATCATCAGCATAGCAATGAAACCTCAGCACATACCATCTTGCAATGTCTCTGAGGGGCAGCATATACATTGCAAACAACATGGGAGACAGCACTGAACCCTGAGGGACCCCACATGGCAGGGAGAAAGGGTCCGAAAAAAACCCCCCAGATACCACTCTCTGACTCCTGCCAGTGAGGAAGGATGTGAACCACCTAAGGACCGTACCTGACAGTCCACAGATGGACCTCAGACATCCAAGCAGCACCTCATGATCTACAGTGTCAAAGGCTGAGGAGAGATCAAGGAGCACCAAGATAGAACAGTTCCTCTGATCTCTCACCATCAGGAGATCATGGAGCACCTGAACCAGTGCTGTCTCAGTACAGTGCCTCTTTCAAAAACTGGACTGGAGAGGTTCGTAGATGTTATGGATGGTCAAGTGGTCATCCAGCTGTACTGCCACTACTTTCTCAATCACCTTTCCTATAAAGGAAAGGTTTGAGATCAGTCTGTAGTTGGCCAGAGAATCCGGGTCCAAAGAATCTTTCCTTAGGAGGGGGATTACCACCGCCTCCTTCAGGGAGGTTGGAAAATCACTGGATTCCAAGGAGCACTGGACTATCTGTGCCAGGACTGGACTGATCATATCCCAACAACCCATAATCAAAGAAGTTGGGCCCAGATCCAAACTACAGCACATAGGGTGCATACCCTGGACAATCTGCATGACATCCGCAAACTCAGGCAAGGCAAAGGTAATCAAGAAGTCCTGAGGTGAGGTGACCAAGCACTGATCATCAGCAACCCCCATAGAATGAGTTGAATGAACTTCTGACCTGATGTCGGCCACCTTATCCGCAAAGAACTGAGCAAGCTCATCATACTTTATTTGTGAAAAAGGTCTTCGAAGCTGCAGACAGGTTGGGTTGCACAACCTGTCAACAGTTCAGAAGAGCTGGGCTCCACTCAACTAACAAAGTCCACGTAGAGGTTTTACAAGTGTTTTTGTGCAAAATATACCCAGACACAAATTGAACCTTTTGGATAAAATTCTAAACTGGAGGGTAAGCAATCTGATATGTTGGAGGGGATGATTTGGAGTCGAAACCTGCTCTTTAAGGCAATGTCACTTGTGTTTTTATTTCCACTGACCCAAAAGAAGCAGTTTTTATCCATCCTGTCTATGCCTTTCAAATACTTAAAGGTCTCTATCATGCCACCCCTCTCCCTTCTCTCCTCCAGGGAGTACATGTTCATGTCTCCCAGCCTCTCCTTGTATGACCTGCCCTGCTGACCTTTAACCATCTTTGTTGCCCTCCTCTGGACCTCTTCCAGGAGGTTAATGTCTTTCTTTAGTTAGTAAGTAAGTACATTTTTATTTTATCATGGCTTCCAATGTGTGATATTGTTATGCCAATTTCAAGCAGGGCATAACAATATCACAACAACATTAAGTATTAGAATGCAAGTTCTCTATAAAAACAGAATTAAAATTTTAAAACTCAGCTAAAAAGTGTCTTGGAAAGTTTGTTTAAACAGATAAGTCTTTAGCTCCCCCTTAAAAGCCTCCACCATTTGGGCCTCCCCTTAAAGATCTTGGCAGCGAATTCCAGAGGGCTAGGCCAGCCACTGCAAAGGAGCAATCCCCAAGGTCTTCAGCCTGGCCCTTGGAAGAGCCAGAAGGTCCTTGGTGGAAGAGCAGAGGGAATGCACAAGGATGGCTGGAGATAGGAGGCCAGACAGGTAACCAGGGCTCTAGTCCATGTATGGCTTTATACAGTAGGTGAGCAAGCCCACCTTGAAGATGATCCTCCACCTGACTGGCAGCCAGTGCAGCTCTCGCAGGACCAAGGTCATATGGCAGGTTTTTGGCAGACCCACCAGAAGCCTGGCCACTGTGTTCTGCACTAGCATCAGCTGGAGGAGGGTCTCCCCATTGACCCCAAGGTACAGAGGATTACAGTAGTCCAATCTGGAAGTCACAAAGGTGTGTACTAGTGAAGGCAGGTCCTCAGATGGAATCAAGGATTAAATCTGGGTGACATTCCTTGGATGGTAAAACCCACTTTTGACAACAGATGACACCTGGGCTTCCAGCGTCAATCTGTCATCAAGGATGGTGCCCATATTCTTCACCCTGGAGGAGGCCATCAATGGGGTGGAAACCAGGATCAAGCCTGTTACCACTCCAGAGGCCTCCCCATCATGCTGATGACCAGGCTCAACCACTAGTACTTCCGTCTTGTCAGGGTTCAGTCTCAGCCAGTTCGAGGACGTCCAGTCCTGAATCTTGGGCAAACATTTATTCTACATTTCAACTGCCTTTCCAGTTCCAGGGACAAATGACATTTACAGCTGGATGTCATCTTCATAGTAGTGAAAACCCAGACTGTAATGTCTAATGAGCTCCCCCAAGGGCAGCATGTACACTGCAAACAACATCGGCAAGAGGATCGAGCCCTGAGGTACTCCACATGACGGGCATCGAGGAGGAGGAGAAATTCCCCATCACTACTCTTTGCCTCCTGTCAGACAGGTAGGACTCAAACCATTTGATGACTATTCCAGTGAGTCCACAATACACTCTAAGACAATCCAATAGTACAATGTGCTCCATGGTATTAAGTGCTGAGGAGAGATCAAGCAGAATGAGAACTTACTATTCTCCTCTATCCCTCGCACTGAGGAGGTCATTCTGCACCTGAACTAATGCCATTTCTGAGCTATGCCTGGCTCTGAAACAGGACTGGAATGGCTCATAGAAGTCAAAAGCCATGGACTGTGCCTTAATCTGCAGAGCCACTATTTTAACAACCTTCCCTAAAAATGGGAGGTTGGAGTTTGGTCTATAATTTGCTAGAACGTCAGGGTCGAGTGATGGTTTCTTTAGAAGAGGCCTCACCAGCACCTCCTTCAAGATGCCAGGGAAGCACCCCTCGGAGAGCAAATACAGGACTATACTAGCAAACATTGGACCAATTGTTCTGACTCTTCCAACTAGGAAAAGGGTCTAGCCAGGGTCCAGCTTGCAAAATGTGGGCTGCAGCTTCGAAATCACCTCAATGACTTCAGCCACCTCAACATCCAAAACTTCCCCCAGGCAGATGGAATGCTTCTGCTCGAACTGACCCAGCACTGTGGGATACATTTTGTACCACTAGAGAGATGCCAGCCCAAATGGAGGACATCCTGTCTGAGAAGAACAGTGCAAACGCTTTGCATAATGCCATTGAAAATGCTTTTTTTGGCTGTGAATAGACTGGACGTAACAGTCTGTCCACAGTCCAAAAAAGCTGAGCAGATCTGTTCTTTCCAGCAGCAATCTCCCTGGACAGGAATTCTGCCTTCTTATGGTTGATTAGTCATTGTAATGATTTCTCAGGGCCAGTCTGTCCTCCAAGGACTGGGTCCTTCCTCCAGCAACACGCTAACTTCCGAATCCTGGTCTTCATCACTTTGAGAACCCCATCAAACCATAGGGGTCTCTAGTGAGAAGACCTGGGTCATATACGGACAGGAGTGATGGCATCGAGTGCCTTGGTAATGGCTCCATTATGGGCCATCACCACCTCACCCATGCTATTCGCACAAGCAGCGCTCACTCCAGAAAAATCAACTACCACCAGCAGTCCCTCCGGGTCAATCACTGTAAAGGGCAATAGTGAATTATCTCAATGGAGGGACTGCTGGGGGGTGCCCAAACAAGAACTCCACCATGCAATGATTGGAACAAATGACTTGATCAGTATTGAAGTTTGCAACATCAAGCTTCAGTGAGAATACCAAGTCCAAGGTGTGGCCGTGTTGGTGGGTCGCAGAGGTAACTTCCTGTGTCAGGTCCAGAGATGTCATCATCTGGAGGAGTTTGTAACCAAATAGTGAGGATTTGTCATCGATCCAGGCATTGAAATCTTCCAGAATTAAACATTTGGGGGACTCCAACACCCTGTTGGCAATGAAGTCCAATAACTCCTGCAGGAAATCTGTATCCTGACCCTGGAGGACGATGTATAAGGAGAATTCTGCAGCCTGCACCTGGACTCACATAAACTGTTACACATTCAAACAATGAGGTAGACCCCACTGCGTGCACGGAGAGATTCAGGCTGGATCTAAAACAGATGGCCACTCCCTACCCTTGTGTTCCCTCCTCAGGCAGTGCACCATTGAGTACCCGGTGAGGATCAACGGCTCCAAGACTGGTCCAGTGTTGTCCCCCAGCCAGGTCTTGGTAATGCAAAGCAGGTCAACCAAGGAGATCAAGTGTGTCATAACAACAGTCTTGTTTCTCAATGATCTAGCATTGCACAGCACTGCCCCAAATGGGACTAGCAGAGACTGCCGACCCTCTAGCTACTTGCCCATGCAGTCCGGTAGGAGCCCGGCAGGAGACAAAAAACCGGGCCCCTCTCGAGGCTCCATCTAACTCCAGGGTGCCTCCTATTTGAGACCACCTCGATACTATTTTCCCACGCTATGCTGGCAATTCCCCACTACTCAGCCCCCTGACTCCTCACAATACCCACCTCACAGCATCGTCTCAGGGCAACAGTCGGGAGGGAGATATCCTCAAATGGGCAGAGGCTGCACAGCAGGGATGCAACATAAGCTATCTGAGGAGGCCCAGGACCTAAACACATTTGCAAATTCTGAAAGCCCTCAAAACTAACAGGTAAAATTAATAGAACTTAAACAAATAGCTAACCAGTCTAGCACTGAATTAACTTTACCCACCTAAGACAATGGCCAAAGTAATTGCAGCTGGATCCCAATAACCACTTCATCTGGCCTATGCCCCCTGGTGTATTAAAAAAACTGTCATGCATCCATACCCTACACATCAACTCCCACAACTCTCCCCCACCCTCCCAAACAATACTTAAACAATATATAATAATTAAAAGGAAAATGAAAAATACCCAACCTAATCATATACTCATCTCCCACACTCTAATACAAACAATTTCCTATCAACAAACAATCCACACTCACACACTAACTACACACCACCAACCCAATAAATGTTATTTAAAATAACATTTTTAGGAGAACCCTATCGATTTAGCTGCAGAGGTAAGTTATTATAGTCAATAACTTTAGAGTCAATGTCAGATGTCCAAGTTCCTTTCTTCTAGAAACATATAGTGCTCTCACCACTAAGCAAATCAAGAGTATGACTGAAACATAACAATAAAGGGCTCTCACCACCACTACCAGTGTTCAAATTCAGGCAAGGCCACAGTAACTGTGAGGTACATGACATAATGAAACCTCAATGAAGGGATGCTCTCCCTACCGTTCCACAGCAGATCTTTCACACAGCCACGAATGATTTCAAGGGCATGTACATAAGCACACAGCCCCCAGACAAATGTTCAACAAACACAATGCTTGACAGTCTGGGTTGAAAAGATGGTGCCAGGTCAAACAGTGGTCACTGTTTACAACGCCTCAATTCACAGTAAGTGTCGGCAATAGTTTTATCCCAGAGATTAATTACCAGAACAACAACACAATTGAGCAGTATCTTTAAATGTCCAGGGCTCCATGACAACATCAATTTCAATGAGCTTTCACTTCACTAGTAACTGATGGTAGTATCAGTGAGCTTTCACCATGCCGGTCAGCCTCTTAAGATGTTTCTGGGTAGTGGCCCTTATGGAGGATCCCCACCAAAATAATGGATCTTTAGCCACCGCCGATTCCTCCCTCAGTGACTCTAGTAAAAGGCACTGTTATGCCAGTCAGGTCAAGGAACATGTCTTCTAGGGAACTGCAGCTTAAAACACAGTTCCTAGTCCCCTAACCTGAGTGATTTGCAGTTGGAAAAATGTTTCTGGCTGAAACTCCATACCACAATTACGGCGCTAATTTTAAAACACTCTGCAGCCAGAGATGCCTAAAAATAAAATAAAAATAAAAACAGCTAACTCCTATGCTTGTTCACTTAAAATCCCTAATGCACACTAAGCCCTACTCCTCAACTCTAATTTACTTATTCCTAGTTACAATTATTTAAAATAAACTCTGGTCAAACATATGACACAGAGAAACAGTAAGCAGCTAACATTTGGTTCTCCCAAATTTCAGGTGGATAGGATGCAGCAAAATGAGGGGTAAACGC
This sequence comes from Neoceratodus forsteri, assembly GCA_016271365.2. Classification (NCBI taxonomy): domain Eukaryota; kingdom Metazoa; phylum Chordata; order Ceratodontiformes; family Ceratodontidae; genus Neoceratodus; species Neoceratodus forsteri. Next base: position 948,141,459 of record CM057452.1, read on the forward strand.
CTCCCTTTCAGAACCCTAACAGACAGTGACCCAGCATGGTCACCATCTTGCCTCCTAGGTTTGACCCAGATAGGATATGGGAGAAGTATGTGATGCCAGTACTGCACACTGTACTCCAGGTGAGGCTGCATCAATGACCTCTATAATGGCAGTGTGACCTCCTCCTGCTTGTTGCTGATTTCCACTGGCAATGCAGCCCAACATTCTGTTAGCTTTTGCTACTGCCTTCCTGCATTATGAGGAGTACTTCAGGTCACTAGTGATCAATGCCCTAGGTCTTCTTCTTCTCCAGATTTAGTTACCAGAATCCCTGCTAGACTGTATGCCAGCTTTAGGTTTTTGTCTCCAGAGTGAATAACCTTAAACATTTTCACATTAAAGCCAAGCTGCCAAATTTTGTACCATCTCTCAAGCTTGGAAGGATCTTCTTTTAGGTCCCATACTCCTTCCTCTATATCCACCTTCCTTGGTATTGTCCATGAATAAGCAAATCTTTGCCTCTGTGCCTTAACCGATGTCATTGATAAAGAAATTAAATAGTGCCGACCCAAGCACTGAGCCCAGTGGAACCCTGCTGGTGGCATCTCTAGCAGCTGAGAGCTCCCATCATCACCACCCCCCCCCGGACCCTTCCTGTCAGCCAGCTAGCTACCCATCTAGTTAGCTTCTTTCCTATCCCCCAATCCTTTAGCTTTTTTATAAATTTCTGCTGGTGCACAGAATCAAAGGCCTTGCTGAAGTCCAAGTGGTGGATTCCACTGCTTGGTCATTGTTTACTGTTTTAGTGACCTAGCCAAAGAAATCAATCAGATTTGCTTGGCATGATCTCCTAGCCATTAACCCATGTTGCCACTCATCCTGGAGGCCATTTTCTTCTAGGTATCCTACCAGTCCCATGAGCTTGCACACGATTTATGTCAGACTGACCAGTCTGTAGTTGTCTGCGTCATCCCTGGGTCCGCTGTTACGGAGTGGCACCACCTGTGCTGTTCTCCAGTCCAGAGGACCATCCCTTAACTTGAGCAAATCATTGAACAGGTCAGCCAGGGGTCCTGCAAGTTCCTCCATTATTTCCCTCAGCACTCTTTGATGGATGCTGCTTGACCCTGGAGACGTATCTATCTTCTGTGCTAACAAACCTTTCTTCACCCTGTTCTCCCCTATTATTCCATTTGTGCCCCCCTCTCCCCTCCTTCCTCCTTGTGGCACCAGACCATCCCTCTCTTTTGTGAAGAGCAAACAGAAGTACTTGTTCAGTACCTCTGCCTTGTCCCGAATATCTTTGACCCATTCTTTGACCCATTCCTCCTTCTTCTTGAGCCTTAGTATGCCATCTTTCTTATATGTATTTAAAAAAGACCTTTTGTTCTTTTTTAATCCCTTCTGCTAGGTGCAGTTCTTTCTGAGCTTTAGCCTGCCAGACTATGTTTCCTGCTTCCCTTGCCTTCCTCAGGTACTCTTCCCTGTCTTCCTTCTGGGTCCGACTGAATTTCCTGTAAGCAGTCTTCTTTTCATTGACTGATTGGACTACTGCATGACTAAACCATCTGGGTGCTTTTGCACTTGAGTTTTTTTTCCCATTTAGCCTAACACACTCCTTTGTGGCTGTTGCTGTTCCCTTCTTAATGATGTACCACCTTTGATCTACCTCTGTCTTTATGCTGATGCCATCCAAGTGACCCCTTAGCAGCTTCCCCGTGCTTCTGAAGTCCTCTAGGACCCTGGTCTTTGTGGATACCTTTTCTCTTCCCATGCCCAACCTGAACCACACTGTGTGGGGGTCACTCCCACCCAAAGACTTTGCAGGGGATGTCCTGGACCTGGTCCCTATTTGTTGGTACCAGACAAAGGATTGCTTCTCCTTTGTGGGTACCATAATACTGTGGGTCAGGAATCCACTATGCACTGCATCTGGGAATACCTGACTCCTGGCACAGGTCATGCAGGGATCTTCCAATCCACCTTGAGCAGGTTAACATTCCCCACAATTACCATCGCCCCCTTCCCCACAATCACCGTTAGCACAGAACCCAGTTCCCTCTCCCTTTTCTGCTCCTGACTAGGTGGTCTGTAAACCACGCCCAGTCTTACCTTCTTCCCCTAGTGGATTGTAACTGCACCCATAATACCTCTGACTTTCACTCTTCTGATTCTTCCCTCATGCATGTTATTTCTTCCCTTATATAGACATCTAGTCCTCCTTTTCCCTACTCCTCTGTCCCTTCTGTACAATTTATACCCAGGGATGGAGAGGTCCCAGTTATGGTGTGGTGTATCCCAAGTTTCCGTGACCACCACAATGTCCAACCTCTTCTTTGCCATCAGTGCCTGCAGGTCATCAATCTTGTTACCAAGTCATTGTGCACTCAGGGCATCACCTTCTACCATGAATCTGAGCCTCTCTCCCCACTAGCCCAACTACCTTCCTTCTTGCTTTCCTTTGTCTGTTTGTTCATCCCACCCTTTGCTCCCCATTTACTCCCTTATTTTCTCTGTTAGCATTTCTACTGCAAGCATCCATATTATGAAACCAATCACCTTTCTGCTATGCCCCACACCTCCACTTCTCCCTGCTAGTTTCTGTCCCTTCCTTTCTCCCAGACTCTACTTCCAATTCAAGCTGTCCAGATTTGGGGAGAGGTCTGCTGGCCTCCTCCTCCTCCTCCTGGAGGTTCTGGGCCCAAAGACTCAGTCTGCTCCCTTATAAGTTTAAATTTAGGCTCCTGGTTTATGTACTCCCCAAGTTTGTCCCTAAAGATCATTGAACCCCCTCTGCTTAGGTGTAGCCTGTCTGGTGCATATAGGGATGTATCTCCCCAGATCTCTCCCCAGCCAACAATGTAACCATAACCTTTCTCTTTTCACCATCCATGCAGCCAGCCATTAAACTCCTCGATCCTCTTCTTCCTCCTTCTAGCTGTACTGGCTCTAGGTACTGCCAACACCTCAGAGAAGGCTACCAATCTGGCCTTCCTCCTACAGATCTTCCTTTCTCCTTGAACCTCTCCTGCACCAATCCCATTCCCCAACCCCTTACACATGCTCAGCAGTCCCTGGGCACACTCACTTTGCCATCACCTATGACTTGCATACCAGCTTCCCTTCTGTGTGTGATACCCCTTCTCCCCCCCAGTGTATACTCTATACTATCATGTCCCCCAAGATTACAACTCTACCTCCCCCTTCCTGGCCATCCATGTGCTGGTCTGAGTGTGTCCATCAACAGGGTGCCAAAAATTCCCGATTTGCCACCCCTTCCCCGAGGTCTGCCTCTCTGAAGATAGAATCCATAGTTGGGGGGCATGGTGGGCACAACTCCTCACATGGGAGGTGCAGGGGTGCAGCCCTTCCACATTACAAACAGGATTCAAACTTGAATCCCTGGTGCCCTAATGATGGGTGCACTCAGATGGGCACCATCCGATGGTGGAACCTCTAATTCCCACCCCCATCTACTTTATCCATCTCTTTAGTCTCTCCCCCACCTGTCTGGTCCCCCTCAGCCTTGCTATTCAATTTTCCTCACTGCTCCCTCCCATTGTCTGACCTTCCCTCCCTCTGCCCTCCTCAACCATTCCTTTTTCCTCCTTGCATTGATCCCCCTCTCCTTCTTTCCCTCCTGTTTCCACTTTCCCTGCACCTATTCCTCCTCCTTAGACAATTGTCCCCTTCCTTCACTGTTGCCATGCACCCTTCTACACCACTCTTCATGGATAACCCCCCCCCTTGACTTGTACTGGACCCCTTGCCCTATTACCATCACTTCCTCTCCTACCCACATCAGTGGGAGGAATCTATTCATAGAACCATAGAAACATAGAAGTTGTCAGCAGATAAGGACCCCATGGCCCATCCAGTCAATCTTAACAAAATCCTACCTAATGTGTCACCACAGACCCCACTGGGTCTGTGGTCTTGCTCTCCCAGCCCTGTTACTAAGATCCCCTTGTGTCTATCCCATACATGCTTGAAACCCGCCACCAGTTTGATTCCCTTCTACCTTTGTTGGTAGTCTGTTCCAGGCATCTACCACCCTTTCTGTGAAGAAGTATTTCCTCAAATCTCCTCTGAGCCTCCCCCCTTCCAGATTCATATCATGCCCCCTTGTCCTTGTGCATCTAGTTCTTTGTAGAATGCCACCCTCCTATATCGTATTGATACCCTTCAGGTACTTGAATGTTTCTGTCATGTCCCCATTTCCCTTCTATCCTTTTGAGAGTACGTATTTAATTCTGTGAGTCTTTCTTCATAGTGCTTCTGATGTAAGCCATGCACCATTCTGGTTGCTGTCCTCTGTACTGTCTCTACCCAATCTATGCCTTTCTTGAGATGAGGACTCCAGAACTGGACACTGTACTCCAGGTGGAGCCTCACCATTGATCTATGCAGGAGCAACACCACCTACCTCTTTCTGCTTGTGATACCCTTCCCTATGCATCCCAGCATTCTACTAGCCTTACCTACTCTTATCACACCGCCTTACCACCTTCAGGTCATCAGATATGATAACCCCAAAGTCCCTTTCCTGTTTTGTAATTGCCATCCCTCACAACTGGTATGTTGCTAGACCATTCTTCCAGTTTTTTCAGGTTGTTCCTCATTCTGCCTACCCCCCAGGTGTGTCCACTCTGCTGTAGATTTTTTGTGTCATCTGCAAACAGGCATACCTTCCCTTCCAGCCCCTCTGCAATGTCACTACTGAAGACATTGAGAAGGACTGGCCCCAGTACTGACCCCGTGGCACCCCACTGGTTACCTTTCCTTCCTGTGAGTGTACCCCATTTACCGCCACCATCAGGCTTCTTTTACTCAGCCAATTCTGTACCAATTATCCTACCTTGGGACCCACTCCCAGGCTGCCCAACTTGTTTATCAGTCTTCTGTGTGGAACGGTGTCAAAGGCCTTACTGAAATCTAGGTAGGCCACATTCATTGCCCCTCCCTGATCTACTTCCCTGGTCACCCAGTCAAAGAAATCAATCAGGTTTGTGTGGCAAGATCTCCCTTCTGTGAACCCAGGCTGCCTTTGATCCTGCAAACCATTGATTGAAAGGTACTTTACAATCCTTACATTTAGCAGTGTTTCTATACTTGAGCTGCCAATTTTCCCCCAGACTAAATGTCGTGGTCAAAAAGGCGCAAATAAATCATCACGTGGACAAAAGGTGACCATACATTTAGGCGATATCACATTTGCCGACATGTCAATAGGTTGTAAGTTAACAATGTAGCTGGTCAAAATGCCAGCCTGACCTGGCAACAACACCAGCCACAGCCATCAATTCCATCACTTCCTTCACTTCCTGTATTGTGTGTATCATTATTTGCATTCCCAACACAACTAACACAGGATAGCAATTAGTGCTGTGTCACTTTAAATTTATTTATGTATGTTGTTGTGGGTGGCAGAATAACAGATGCACAGACAACAATGGAGGAAGTGGAGGAAGTGAATGCCATAACAGCAGCCTGGCAGAGATGAGTATATGTGAGTACATATTATTTTTTTTAAATAACAATCCCCGCACAACGTTGCACTGCCCATCTGCTTTGTCATTGCCAGTTATTTGGTCAACTTCCTGACTTACTGTCCATGACCGCTACACCGGTGATGCGATGTCAAGTCTATGAATTGGCCACTACATTTTTACCATGACTATTAACAATGTGACATTTTATCTGTATACATATGGGGGGGATATGAAAATACCCAGATGCTTGGGGCATTGCAGCCATCCGTTGATGGATTTACCAGACAATGTGATTGCCATCAAAAAAATCCTGTCACTGTGCCAGACTTCAACAACTTTCTAGTTGAACTGGCTTGGTGAAGCCCTCTGGTGGCCTATTCATGATAGGGTATATTTTTCCCCGTGTGTACTTACCATGTAGGCCTACCCCAGATAGGGAGCACCACCTACTCCACCAATCTTGACCTCTAAAATACCCTTTAGAACTACTTTCTCCCACTCCCCCCCTTACCTTGTCTACCATCCTCTGGGCAGTGAGACCTGTGCCAGTGGTCCTCACTGTGGATGACCTACTGATGCCCCCAGACACAACTAAGTTAGACACCACACTCATGCTTCAGGGTGGCTGTTGCGAAGGGTCACTTGGAACTCTGAGAAATTTATATCAGACTTCAGCTGGGCTGTTGGCCAGCTGCAGGCGTGTGACCAGCAGCTGCCAACAATTGTGCTGAAATTTGGAAGCCAAACTGCACACCATCCCTTCCTCCCATAATGCTTTCCTTCCTCTTCTCCCCTCCCATTCACAAAGCAGCAATATTTGTGGTATAATACCCAAGCACTTAAATCAGTATACTGTGCCCCCAAGGTTCAGCTGGTTTGCTGACAATCCCTGCAGCTCAGTGGCTGTTGCTGTTAGGCTCCTGTGTAAAAAGACACTGCCTCCTTTTTTATGTCACAGATTGCAGCCACACTGTTGGTTAGCTTCAGTCACATTACCAGTATCCCCAAAATGATATACGGTCAATGTACAGTAGCAATATCTTGTTGCAATATCAACTTAGCTGACTACAAGCTTTATTTAAAAAATGTATTTCTAGCCCTAATGGTTCCAAAGTTATCCCATTTTATAGAAATTTACTTTTTAAGGCCTTTGTTTAGAACTGTTAGGACTAGAAACTTATTTTATCAGTGGAGAAAGTAAATACAGGGCATAGTATCTAGTACAGAAGTGACATAACAATCCTTTATCACAGGTGCATGTGGTTACAGACCAGCAGTATCCAAATGTCAGTAACTTCCATTAGTACAATGCATTTACTCCAGAAAGAAACATAGTTAAACCAATAATGGAACCAGGACAGACACTATATTAGTGCTAAATTGTGACCTTAGGAACCCTGAGGTGCAGTAAAAAAGCAGTAGCATGCTAATGCATTAAAATTTTGTTTTTTCAGAGCTGTCCTTCAACATATATTCAGAATGCAGTCTTTGTTACAATGCAAAATGGCATTTCTCAACTAATACATTACCTTACGGTACAAAGTCTTCTGTGGTATATAGCATATGCATCAACCATCCCTCTCTACTGCCATTATATAAATCCATTTGTTGATGTAGTCTATGAGTCATCTTTTCTAATGAATAGACTTGCTTCATCAGTTGTTTTTATGTTGCTTGCACGCATGTGCAAGAAACATAGTGCCATCATCGGAGATTTCGGAGGTGTGTCACCTCCTCCTCCAATTCAGTCAGTGAGCTGGCAGGCGCGGCCCCTGTAAGCCAATGCATTTTGGAGCTGTCTATGACACGCTCCTAAATGCATTGGCATACAGTTGAAAGGGGGAGCTACGCTTCCAGTGAGCAGTGATAAGAAGTGTAGCTCCCCCACACGCAGGGTCGCGCCCCGACGCATCTGTGTGTAGCCGACGGGTGCCCAATCCCCGTCGGCTGAGCTACGTCGTCCCCAGTAGTTGGTGCCACGCTGGGGCCCACCCCAGCGTGGCAATCAATCGCGGCCGACGGGGTGCCCAATACCCGTCGGCTGAGCGGCCCCCCATCCTTGTGCCACACTGGGAGCCCACCCCAGCGTGGCAACGTCCCAACGTCTTTTTTTTAACCTATAAACCAAAAGCGGTCCGGCGCTCTCCTGACCCTCCCACAACCGCACCCACTCACTGCACCCAGCCTCCCACATCCCCTCACCCCATACTTACCTCCGGACTCTGGCACGACGATCTTCGGTGGACCAGGAACACGTCTGCACTCTTCAAAGCCGACCGCGAACTGAGGAAATGCCAGTAAGCTGTATAATGGGCTAGATGGGGGGGTTCAAGTTTATTGCATATCTCAGGCATTTTGGGGAATTTTTGCACCAAATTTTCAACATGGGGTTTTTAGGACCCCTTCTCATGAATGATTCACTGTCATGGCGTTATCCGGGCCCAAAGGGTGATTTCGCGCAGTGACTGCGCAGTGACTGTGAAATCACCCTTTGGGCCTGAATACTGCCATGACAGTGACATCATTCATGAGAAGGGGTCCCAAAAACCCCATGTTGAAAATTTGGTCCAAAAATTCCAAAAAATGACTGTTTTACGAGCGTGCGTTGTGCAGTTCCTACACAGGCTCATAAGTTCGCGAAATTTCAATATTTTCACTCCAGATTTTCAACATTGCCATTTTACCACACCTTCTTATGAGTAGTACAGCTGTCATTTTTCACATCTCACCCAAAATGTGTTTCCACCTTGTAGCGCAGAATGGCGCAGTCAGTGTGCGAAATCAATGTACTGGACAAATTAAGAAAATCACAGTGACACTGTTCATGAGCAGAGGTCTTAAAATGGCTATGTTGAAAATTTGGTGAAAAAATTCCTAAAAATGACTGTTTTACGAGTGAGCGTTGTGCAGTTCCTCACGAGCTCGTAAGTTCACAAATTTTCAATATTTTCCTCCAGATTTTCAACATTGCCATTTTACCACACCTCCTCATGAGCAAGTACAGCTGTTATTTTCACATCCTGCCCAAAACATGTTTCCACCCATGTGGCGCACAATGGCGCAGTCAGTGTCGCGAACTCAGTGTATGGGACACATTAAGAAAATCACAGTGTCACTGTTCATGAGCAGAGATCTTAAAATGGCAATGTTGAAAATTTGGTGAAAGAATTCTAAAAATGACTTTGTTTTACGAGTGTGCTTGCACAGTTCCTACTTACACACTCGTAGGGTTTTATGAATTTTAATATTTACCCAGATTTTCAACATTGCCATTTTACCACACCTCCTTATGAGCAGTACAGCTGTCATTTTTCACATCCTGCCCAAAACATGTTTCCGCCCATGTAGCGCACAATGGCGCAGTCGGTGTGCAAACTCAATGTATGGGACACATTAACAAAATCACAGTGACACTGTTCATGAGCAGAGGTCTTAAAATGGCTATGTTGAAAATTTCGTGAAAAAATTTCCCAACAATGACTGTTTTATGAGCGTGCATTGCACAGTTCCTACGCACACTCGTAAGTTCGCAAATTTTCAATATTTGCACTCCAATGACTTCAAAATACCTAAACAGCACATAGAAGCAAGCAACATTCGGCATTGACAAATGCTTGTTTTTTCCACTGTCCAATTGTGGGAGGAGAGGGCTGCAATCACTGTTTTGTAATAGCCTTTTTGACCACTGTCTGGGCTGTGTGCAGGAAATATTTGTGATGTTTATTAAAAGCTTTAGAAAGGAAATATAAAAAGACAGACAATTTTGAGGTTAAGATTGAAAACTGTTATCAAATTTGTTTTAGTTCCCTTTCCAGGTGTGCCTAGTTATTGTTCAGTTTCAGTTCACTCATTGTGAGAAATGGGCATAGCCAAAAATATCCCATATGGAAAAAGAAATATATTTTGAATATATGTTGTAAAATATATTTGAAATAGGTTTTGAATTTCATCCATAAATAGATTTTCATAGTAGTTTCCAACTATATCTCATTTTAGCTGGTTTTATAATATTGGAGTTATATCTAATGCATATAATTCAGATATACCTTAGGTACTATGTTTGTATATTTCATAGAAATATCTTTTTAATATTCTGTGAATTTTTATTGTCCTACATGGAAAAGAAATGTATTTTAGATATATTTATAAAAGTGTATTTTGAATATGTGTTTTACTATGTCTGAAGTATATGCATATATCTCAAATTGGTTGTTTTTGAAATATCTGATTTATTTGCAGAATGTATGTGACAGATATATTTCAGATATATCATAATGATATTTCTTTGATATATTTATTAGAGGTACATAATATATATTTTATATATCTGCTTATATATTTTGAATATTTAATAGATATACTTTTCATGTAGTTGACATGTAGCTAAAACAGTTTTTTTTAAATATATGCAATGCACAAATATCTTAAAATACCCAAACAATAGATTAATCTTGATGTCACATATTCACAATTGTATATTTGGAATTTCTCTTATTAGCAACCATTTAGATAGCTACTGAATGCTACACTTATCATTTAATGATGCACCCTTACAACAGATTTACAGATTGCACATTTATAGTTACACATAGAACTTACCTCTTTTTTTTTTAACTTTGTTTAATCTCCATTCCTGGAGAACTCCTTCCAGCAACCTCGGGGCTACCCAGCCTCTACCCTCTCCCATGACTAGTCCATCTCTTCCGTGCCACCGAAGCACTACCTCTGGGTCTGAACCATCTGGAGATAGGGCCACCCTATCTGACCAGGGTGCTCTATCTTTCAGGGGAAAGTGCCCTGCACAAGAGTGGTCCCAGAAAGAAGATAGCCCAGATTTGGACGTGTGGGCTTGGACAGTCGAGGTGCCTTCATCTATCCCCAGGTCCGGGGTTTTTATCCCTTTTTCTTCCCATGTTTTTCTCCCTGCAGAGCCCGGCCAGTAAGGCAACATGGTGCTGTGGCTCCGCCCCCAGGCGTACGCCACACCGCTACAATCGGCAACCCCCTTGGCCGCCACCAGAGGTCACTCCATGAGTGAGTGCACCCTGAGCCCACCCCCCGAGAAGAGAGAGCAGTCCTCTGTATGCTCAATCTCTTCCCTCCCCTGCTGACCTCCAGTGGCCCCAGCTCATTCCTGAACCCAGGTCACCGGCGTGGTGCCAGGTGTGGCGTCCAGTGCCTCAATCCTCAGCGCCACTGGGCCAGCTTAGACCTTACCTCTTGAGCTCATTATTTTGTGAGACTCAAATTGGTATTGATACCACCCCTGTTTCATTCCTTTTTATGTTAGGGTGAGTTCCAACATGTACTTGTTTTTTACTCTTTACCAAGTGCTCTGGTCTGTAAGCTAATTCAGTTAATTCAAAGCTATTTTAAAATAGAAATTACCATGCTTTTGGTTGAGAAACTGTGCTTCCAAAATATGCAAATTAGTTATGCAAGTCTGTACACAGTACCATAGCAAGCATTTGTAAAACTATATTTGACATACTGTATATACAAAATATATTCTGCATATATTATATACATATTGTATCTTGCAAGCAAACAAGATTCATATTTTACTGACAGAAGAAGTTAGGCACACACACACACACTGGACCAGGAGCTCCAGAAGGCACTTCTTGGATTTTTTCATTTCAAAATTTATTTGTACAGTAAAGGAAAAATTGTGAAAGCCAAAAGTAGTAATAGTAAAAAACAAACATTCCTACAGGACCCATAAGTCACACTGTTATTGAAAAAGCATGAGAACAGCATGAAATACTAGTCATGTGGGGAGGTCTGACTTTGACTATTGCTACTTTGGCTTTGGTTTTACAGCATTTTATATATTTACAGAATGTAGTCTCTTTACACTTTGAAGGTATATGCAATATATATTCCAGTCATATTTATAAACTATAAAACATATTTATTTGATATGTAACACATATATTTAAAATGTATTATCAGTATATATACTGTATATATAGGATAAATAATATAAATATTAGAGATACTTTCCAGATGTATATCAGGCCATACTTACTTTAATATACATGAAATATATCTCAGAATATACATCTCTAATATATTGAAAATGCATGTTTCCGCAAAAACACTTATTGTAGAAATTGCAGGGTAAAATTATGCTTGCATAAAACTATTATGATTTTTCATTACAGAATCCATAAAAACATTAAAAAGTAAAACAAAATATTTTCTTTGATAGAATAACAAAACATATACATTTAATATATCATTGCTAAGTATAAGACATACCTCAATGAATTCTACAAATATCTAAAGTATAACTGGAAAAATGCACAGATATCAGAAAATATGTGACATATTTAGGCATATTTAAATATATGCGGCTCTTTCAATTTTCGAAAAGGCTGCACCTTCTTGGCCGCCGCTGCTGGGACCCTGCAGCTCCTGCTGCCTCCCGGAACTCGCCCCCGGACCAGCTCCCCAGATCTGCCATGTGCCCTGAGCAGCGCTTTCAATTTCGAAAAGGTGGCGCCTTCTTGGCCGCTACCACTGGGACTCTGCAGCTCCTGCCGCCCTCCTGGAACTAGTCCCTAGACCAGCTCCCCAGATCTGCTGTGCACACTGAGCGGTGCTTTCAGTTTTGAAAAGGTGGTGCCTTCTTGGCCACCACTGCCAGGACCCTGCAGTTCCTGCCACCCTCCTGGAACTCACCCCTGAATCAGCTCCCCAGATCTGCCGTGCACCCCAAGCGGCGCTTTCAATTTTGAAAAGGCAGCTCCTTCTCGGCCACTGCCACCAGGACCCTGCAGCTCCTGCTGCCCTCCTGGAACTAGTCCCTAGACCAGCTCCCTAGACCTGCCGTGTGCCCCGAGTGGTGCTTTCAATTTCGAAAAGGCGGAGCCTTCTCAGCTGCTGCTGACGGGACCCTGCAGCTCCTGCTGCCCTCCTGGAACTCGACCCCAGACATGCTCCCCAGGTATTCACCGTTGCTTCAAGTGTGCACCGGTGGTGCTACGATTGGCTGCAGCTCCTTTGCTACTGGCACCTGATTGGTCGGCCAGCCAGCATGGCTCACCCGATTGGTGCACCTTTTCATATTTGGGTTACCAGCTTATTACCTTAGCCTGCTCCTATATTCCTGCTGTGTAATTTTCTGTCCCCTCTACCCCACCCCCTCCCAGGCCTCCTTTAAATACATGTATGCCTCTCCTTCCTCTTTCTGTCTCTGTTCTCATTGACTCTCTCAGAACCTTGCTGCTCAACTGACTTACTGTGACAGTACAGCTAATTTGTTTCCCTGACCACTACTACCTACAGCACTCCTGTGCACTCGGGTTTATCCTGTTTGGCTCTATCTCACACTAACCTGATACACTGGTTTATCCTGGGGCCTGAAATAATCTGGCTACAAAATAAAAAGGTACCAATTAAATAAACCAAGATGCTGTCCTCCACTTTAAACTTCATCCTTCTGGTGTTCACAGCGCTTGTTCTCCCCCCCCTCTGCCCCCAATCCCTCATTTCCTCCTCATAAGCTTAATGATATCCCTCTTCCTGCTTATAATCAGGTTAATTCCCCCTCTCCCATTATTATATCCTGGTCTCACTCACCCATTCACCCCTGCTCCTCTCTTGTCCAGCTGCCTATGTACATTACTCTTATACAGCTGCTTAGCTCCTGGCCCCCCTTAGCTATTAGCCAAAGCCTCAGCTCCTGACTGTTACGCAACCTCTCCTGTTTCAAGAGTGCAAAGCTGCATTATATTATTATTGCCCTCCTACTCTTATCAGCTGGTGACATAAACCCCAACCCTGACCCAACTCAGCCACCTCCTGCAGATAGCCCTGAGCCATGACTCACAGCTCTTCCAAATGACCTTAAAATAGTACATATCAATATACATAGTCTCCTCCCTAAAGTAGCCTTGCTACAGCCACTGGCGGCTATGCTCAACTCTGATATAATAATAATTTCCGAATCCTGGCTAAATAAAAAAATCTGCAACTCGCCTCCTGCTTTCTCTGGCTTCACAATATAGTGGCAGGACAGGCTTGGGAGAGGAGGCAGGGTAGCTATCTAAGATCTCCTCTTCCATCCAATTCACTTCCATCTTTTCTAGCGCTATACCAAAAGCCTACGAGGCCCTGCTGTTGCAAATCTCTTTCCCCTTCTCCAAACCTATCTTTGTAGCAGGTGCCTACTGCCATTCTGGCTCACAACCCAAAATTGCTACTGACCTCATAGCCATCTTAGCTAGCCACTCTTCTGCTGTTGAATTATATATTATGGGTGACTTCAACATAAATTGGACTATCATACCCACCAAAGTGCTAAATGCTATATATGCACTCAACCTAACCCAAATTATCCAAGATCCGACTAGGCTAAACCACAAGACGGGAAACCATTCCCTCACCGACTGGGCCCTTACCACTCACACCCATAGGGTCATTAAATCTGGTACTCTAGCAGATGCCTTCAGTGACCATTGCATGACTTTCCAGGTGTGCAGAGTTCACAAAGTCAAAGTCCCCTATAAAACTCTACAAATCTGTTCATACAAATCCCTGAACATTGCCCCGCTTCTTTATGATTTGACCAACACTAACTGGGCACCCATATCTGTTGCCAGCAACCTAGATGTCACAGCCAACTACTTCAGAGACCGATTCCTTGAAGTCTGGAATCAACATGCACTGTTACGCCTGGTTTGAGTCCGTGGAAACCATCTCCTCTGGATCTCTCCAGAACTCATTGCTTGCCAAAGGGCACGTGATGCAGCCTGGAAACTCCATAAAAGTACAAAGCTTCTTAAAGTTTATGAGGCCTACCGGGTCCTCAGAAACAAATGCACCAAAGCCACTCATTTGGCCAAGGCTAAGTACTTCAGCTCGACCTTTAACTCTAATATAAATAACCCATCCAAATTCTGGAAAGTAATCTATTCACTTTTCTCCCCACAGGCTCCCCCTCCCTCCCCCCTCCTCCAAATAAACAATACTGTCAACTCTGACCACCCTAGCATTGCTGCAGCTTTCAACTCACATTTTACCTAATGCGCTTCTGCTCTGCTAGGCTCCCTCCCAACCATAAACCAGTCAACCTCCGCACCTACTAGAAGTCCACCAGCCCCCACATCACAGTTTTTCCTTCTCTAAAATCCTGACAACTGACATGTTGATGGCCTTGGAGGCCCTTAACCTGAGCAAAGGTAACTCTCCTGATGGACTGGACCCAAAGTTACTGAACCTGTCTGCCTCTGCCATTTCCCCCCTCTGACTGCTCTTCTCAATCTCTCATTTCAATTGGCTGAAATTCCCCTTGGTTGGAAACATGAAATCGTCATCCCTTTCTCAAAGTGTGGCGACTCCTCCTTCCCTGAGAACTACCGCCCTATATCACTCCTCCCGACATTAGCCAAACTCCAAGAACATCTAGTCCTTGACCAACTATCCTTGTACCTCTCTGACATTAATTTCTTCACCCAATATCAATCTGGGTTCTGTAAACATCACTCTACTACTACCTCACTACTTCGAATCACTGATGTGATCCTGACAGGCATGGATTGCTGTGACATCACCACTTCCATTTTTATTGATCTTGTTAAAGCTTTTGACACCATTTCCCACTCCCTCCTGCTCTGCTCCCTCTCATCAACCAGGCTGTCTGAACATGCCATAAAATGGTTCAGTACATACCTAAACGACTGCTCACAGTCTGTAAAAATATCTGACTACATGTCTCCTCCTCTATCCATACGCTCTAGAGTCCCCCAAGGGTCCATACTAGGCCCGATTCTCTTCTCCAATTTTCTGAACAATCTTCCATCCATCTGTACCTCATCTTCTATACATATGTTTGCTGATGATATGATTCTTTTCTCCTCAGGGTCCTTACCCTTAGATGTTGCCTCCAGGCTCCAACGTGATTTCAATAATGTCCAGAGCTGGTTTTAATCTCACCAACTCTTCCTAAATGCCAAGAAAATGGTGTCCATGACATTCTGCATGCATCAGAAACTGTCAAGGCTTCCTTCTGCCCCCACCTTCTCTACCCTCGACGAGGCAACTATAATTGCCACTGAGTCATTCAGGTATCTGGGTGTTTGGCTGGATCAACATCTCACTTTCTCGGCCCATATAGATGCCATAATAAAAAAGCTTCACCCCAAACTCGGTGCCTTATATAAAAACCGCTCCTGCCTCCTGCCCCAGGCAAGACGAGAACTGATCCAAAAAATGATCCTCCCAATTTTTGACTATTGTGATATCATCTATTGCTCTGCTCCTGCCACCTCCTTAGCTAACTTGGATACTCTTTTCAACTCCTTCTGTCAGTTTGCTCTGGATACACCTCTCCTTACCCACCACCGTCACTTGTACCGAGCTTTAGCCTTCCTATCCCTAACAAATAGGCGACTGCATCACTGTACTAATTTCATCTCTAAGTACTGGCTTGGTACACTCCCTCCCTATCTTAATTCCCTAATCCCCCCCACCTTGCTCTCAACTTCTAAGAGCTCGTGACCACAGAACTCTGACTGTTCCCTGGAGATCCACCTCAAGTGGACAGGCCTCCTCCTCCTATCATCTCCCTAAACTGTGGAATGCTTTTCCTACACAAATCCAATCCTCTTCCTTGCCTGGCTCATTAAATCAAGCTCTCCATAATTTCCTCTCTGCAAATTGCACTTGCCCCTACCTTCCCCCCTTTCTTGTCCCACATCCTGACTGATGCCCTGTTTGCCTAACCATAACTAAATCAATGCTCTTATAGTTTTTGTGCCTATTTCGGTTCCAGTTGTGTATGGTTGTTTCAAATCATCTCTCTCTCTAAATTGGTCTATCTCCTGAGCCTGTTGACCTAGTCCTTGTTTCTAGCTTGATTCTCTACCACATTGTTATTTCACCTCCCTTGTTGGTCTGTGCTATTTAGTCCAAATAGTGTAGGCTATTGATCACACTTGCTATTACTTTACCCTATATCTGTCTCACCACAAGTTCACTGTTACAGGATTTAGCTACTCTACCCTGTAAATATTTGCTTTTCATGCTAATGTGTAATTCACCTGTAACCTATGTTTTTTATTATATTGTGTAATTTGTGTGTACTCAGTGATACTATGTAACTCCCACCACCCTCTTCCCAGTTCATACCGGGAGACGAGCAACTTGTTTGTTCAGTGTACCTTACTGGTGAAACTTTTCAATAAATAAAATATATAAATATTAACAAAATACTGTACAGTTCGTTTCCATATGGGTATAATTTTAAACTATATTATTAATATATACATGATGGGCAGGAGTGTGATATGGGAAATATTCTCACTCCTGCAGGGTGAACTCTGTATTCTCTCAAGTGCTGAAGGCACAGCTCACTCTGCAGGAGTGAGAATATTTCCCATATCACACAATCTGCACATCATGTGTGCTATTTATACACTGGGGGCAGAGCTTAGGAAGTGTTATGTTTTGCTGTGCCTTATGTATGTTTCTATGTGCTTTTCTTTTTATTCTTTGGTAACTGAGTTTTTAGGAGTGACCTGGGAACGCTGAGCAATCAAGTGACTTGTTTAGAATCACACAGTATACAAGTGGAGGTTGTGAGAATCATACCCAGGTCTGGTCTGCTGAATGTACCAGGCTTGTTCAGAGCTCATTACTCTAACCTCTAGGGCCAGGCTATACTAACAGCACTGTTTGTGCATGATCTGAGGGTGTGAGAGTGTTCCTGAATGGGCTGGGATTCTTAGAAACACAGTGGGAAATAGATGATTGTGTTTTGCAATGCTAATTGAGTTAGTTGCAGCTTACACTAAGAAAGAGAAATTACTTTGTAAAGGAGTTTCCTTTAGAATTATGGTTGTTTTGAAGCAGAGATTAGCACAGTAATGGGCTAGGAGTGTTAGAAACCTTGGGACACAGGTAAGTGTGTTTTGCAATGTTAATTGAGTAAACTGCAGACTTCAGTGAAAAACAGAAACTGATTTCTGATGCACTTTCATTTAGAATGCTAGCTTTAGTGAATGAGTGGTACCATCAGCAGAGTATGGATAAACAGAATGTATCTCACTCCACTGATGTCATCAGCATTTATCTCATTGCAATGAGCATTTATCTCACTGCAGTGAGAATATCTCCATTTATTCCACTAAAATAGCTCTCACCCCCATTGTGTATATATATATATATATGTTTAGCTTCTTACAAGGGAAATTAAAAATGAAAATGTATGAATAACTCAGAATATATATGTTGGATATAGTTAAAATATATGTTAGCCTAAAATACTAAATATGTACAAACTGCAATAATGAGTATGCACAAATAAGTATTTATGATTTTATTCAAGGACATAACACGAAAGAATAAAAACTTTAATTTTCAAACAGTACAGCAAAAATATATTTCAAGTATATATATCAAAGATGTATCTCAAATATGATACATCTTGGATCATTCTACGAATATCTAGAATAGATCTCAAAATATATCTGAAAAATGTAAATGTATCTGACATATAGTTGAAACATATTTGGGGAATACAAGGATATATTTCAGACATGAAAAAATATAGCTTTTTTCCATATGGGATGAGAGTATGTTGAGGATGTTTCTCCACATACCCTTCTGGAGGCTACTGTTCCTCCCCCCTGGATTTCACCACTGTGTGTGGGGTCTTAAAATAACATACAGTGGCTTTCCAGGAAAACTCCTTCCAGTATAGTGATGATGATATTTTGTGTTGTTGACTATAGACAACTGTCCAGCAGTTCTCCGTAATGACAGTGCCCAATTCATGGGACCACTGTTGCTCCAATTTTAGAAAAAAAAAATACTGGAGGGTGTGTTAAAGCTTTATATCTAATAGATATTAAATGGGGAGGTTGACCATTTAACTGAATTTGTTGAAGTAAACTCAATAAGGAGTGAAATAGTTCCACCAGATTAAAAGGGCCCCAGATCATGTTGCTACAGTGGCAGATCTGAAGAAATTTGAAATGATCATTGTTAGAGAGGTGAAAGTGCTGTTTCAGTTGGGCAAAAGGAAAATGAGTACCTTCTGACAGGAACTGAGACATTTGAGGCAAACCTGTTCTGCCCCATTGCAGCAGGCCACACTGGAAAGACACTGGAAGGACTAAGCTGCCATCACTAGGACCACACAGAAAACTCCTAGCTAGCAGCCTATCACAGGGGACCACCCACCATTGTCATCAGTCATCTGAAGTCAGCCTAGCATATATAGTTGGGTGGTCCCCCACATCTACTCTACTTCTTTTCCCACTGTTGACCTGCACATGTCTGACCTTAGCAGACACCGCAGCTACTGTTGACTGTCATTCCCTGCGCTTACCATGCTTTTTTACTCTTCTCTAGTGTAAAACGTCAATTTTTCCATGTTCTCATTGATGAGTTTATGTCATCTCCACCAGCCTCATCTTCTGCCTGCTACTCAAAGTATGCCTGCAGGAAACAGATCACTGAAAAGGATGGCCACTCTGTGTGTCTTATCTGCCCAGGCCCCAGCCATGACACTGAAGCCTGACAGTTTTATCAGAAATTCAACCATGCCACTAGGAGACATTGTTTAAAAACTATGGAGAGCCATCTTTTGAAGCAGAAGTTGGTTGCACTGGAGAAGGAGCTGCAAGCCAGGAGCTCTTCAGCCTCACCAGCATAGTCCTTTGGGGCCTCTTTGTCTTCTCACAAGGAGAAGTCCGGGAAGCATAAGCCCCATGATAAATATTGGGACTGGGCTCAGTCAGCTTCCCATTCATGGTCACCCCACAAACCTTCAACCTTAACCCAGTTGTCCACCTGTGGGAGGTTTGCTCCTTCAGCCCCTGCCAGCTGTCACTTCCTCCGGGCTCTTGGTGACTCTGCCACCCACCCTTATTTCAATTTTGGGTGGCTGCTTTTTAGGGTAGGGAACTGTCTCTTGCTCCCCAGCCCCTAATGCTCAGCCCCATATCTTCCATGGGCTTTCAGCCAGGTGGTTTGGCTGGTGTTGGTCTCTAGGGCATCGGCTCTGGAACTATTACCACCTCAGCCATGGTGCTGCCTTCGTTGGCTCTCATCATTGGGACTGACATCAGTTTTACCAAGCAACTCCTGCAGAAGGGTACCGCTGTCTCTTCTTTACTGGCATTGCCTCTGCCCTTAACTCAGGGGTCTCCATCCCCTCAGGTGCCAGTTTTCCCAGCTGGGCTGGTGCCAGCAGATGCTTTGCCAGTCCACTACAGGCCATCACCTGCTGGTAGGACACCAATGTTGCTGCAGCCCCAGCCTCTGGGCCTGACTCCATCATCAGCCCTGCAGCAACCTATGCTGCAGCCAATGCCTGCTGACCCATTGCTGGAGTGTCACCTGGGGCTGGGTGAACCTAAGCTGGGATACTCTTTGCCAGCTCCTCGGCCATCATACCCTTCTCTGGTGCCATCCTTTCCATTCCTGCCAGTGTATAACATAGCACCTCAGGTGGCTTACAATGCCCTGTTTTCAGTGCGGTGGTCCTTCATGCAAAAGCAGACCCCTGCCCCCTTAGGGCCTGTCTCTGGCATACCCCCTTGCCACTCCTCAGTATCCCCAGCCCCAGAATCCAGATTCAGCTGGTCTGAGTGAACTACATACTTCAGGGTCTTCAGAGACTTCACCTGATATCAATTCAGGTTCTAGAAGGGATGATCACCAGCATTCATTATCGGTCCTCGATAGTGATACTACTGAGGATGACTTAATTTCTTCTGGGTCTTCCTCCTCCTCCTCTCCTGGTGAGTCTTCAGAGAGGAATGACCAGGCCAACAAGGTGCTCAAGTCCCCCTTGATGACACATCATTTATGGATGTCATGCACCACATCCAGTCCATCATGGGCTGGGAAACTGAGGAGCAGGACCCGGAGAGACACAGCTTGGCCATCTACCTCCAGCAGTGGGATGCCCTCCCTGTGGTGGTGCACTCTTTGATTGATCCTATGAGGATGTCACCAAGGCAACCTAGAACCACCCTTCTGCCACCCCTCCTTTGCCTAAAAAGTCTGGCCACCTGTACTATGCCCCCACTGGCAAGCCTTTTCTGGGGAGCCACCCTAAGGTGGATTTGGTGGTAATTAATGTGGTGCATGACTGTACAGAGACCAAGTACCTAAGTACCCTCCCACTAGACAGAGTCCAGGCAGAGGATCACCTTGGCAAACAGTTTTTTGCCTCTATTACTGTGGCTATCCGAGCCATAAATTATCTGGCCTACATGGTCCAATACCAGAATGTTCTTTGGGACCAGGCCAGGGACCTGGTACAGACTTTACCAGAGGATTCTGCAAAGATGCAGTTCACCCATCTCAAGAAGTTGGGTTTGGACATTGGCAGTCATATCCTTCAGGCAGCTTAGGATGCTGCAGATGCCTCCTGGCATGGGGTATCTGCTGGGGTTGGTCTCTGGTGCCATTCTTTGGTCCAAGTATCTGGATTTGTCTTGGATGTTTAGGCTAGCATTTTGGATGCCCCCTTCTGGGGATCAGTCCATTTTGTGGGGAGGATGTCCAGGACATTATTTCTACCCTGCAGAAGTCAGGGTGGGCCCTCAAGTTTGGTCCATTTTCTGTAGCATGCCTAGCCTAGAGTGGGCCAATGTCAGTCCCTTCTCAAGTCCTCCTGCACACAATCTCAGAACCAGCCTGGAAAGGGTCAGCACAAGCAGAAGGCCACAGCAGCCTTGGCTGCTGCCACTGCCAGTGCCCTCAGGGATCCTGAAGCCCCCTGCCAGTGCCTGCCCCTACTTCTTGACTCCTTAGCTGACCCCCATCTTCGGTGAGGATCTAAGGGAGGCAATTGAAGGTCAGTTCTCCCTCCACCTAGAGGGGTTGCATGGGGTAGCCACAGACAATTGGGTACTCCAGATCATAGTAGAGATACAAACTCTGGTGTTTCAAGAGAGTGCCCTCATAAAAAATCCTCCTGCCCACTTCTCCCCCCCCCCTGCACACACACACACCAGTCTCTACTTTGGGAAGAAATTCAGGCTTTTCTTCAAAAAAGAGCCATAAAGCCTGTCCCTCAGGCTCAATGGGAAGGGAGTTTTAGTCCCACTTCTTCCTCATCCCTCAAAAGACTAGGGATCTCTGGCCTATTCTGGACTTGAGTCATCTGAATCTGTACATCGAGTACAAGCACTTCAGGTTGGTCACCTTCCAGGGGCTGTTACCCCTTCTGCACCAAGGGGACTGGCTCTATTCACTGGACATGCAGGATGCTTACTTGCACATGCAGGTCATTTTTGGCCATCGTCACTTCTTCCACTTCCATTTTCAGGTGGCCCATTTCCAATTACAGGCCTTCCCTTTTGGCCTCTTCTCACCCTCCTGGGTATTTGCCAAATGCCTGGCAGTGGTCGCAACTGCAGTGTGGAGGTAGAGCTTCTATGCGGTCCCCTCCATGGACAATTGGCTGCTAGCAGCCACCTCCAGGGGCTGCTTAGTTCAGACCCTGGAATATACTTTCCTTCTCTTCCAGACCCTGGGGGTCACTACAAATCTGCTGAAGTCCTGCCTGTCCCCTTGCCAACACCTTCAATACATAGAGGTAGTCCTGGACACCTGCAAGTGCAAGGCTTTTCTGCCCAAGGATAGAGCAGAGTGACTGATGGAGCAGGCCCATCTTGTTACATAGAAACATAGAAGCTGACAGCAGATAAGGAATGCAAGGCCCATCAAGTCTGCCCATTTCTTTTTCTATCTTGTAAATGTGTCATCAGTCTTTGCTCTGTCAATGGCCTATCTATTCATACTCATCTTTATTGCTCCCTTATGCCTATCCCATGCCTGTTTGAAGCCCTGCACTGTATTCATATCCACCACTTCCTGAGGTAAGCTGTTCCATGAAGTCACCACCCTTTCTGTGAAAAAGAACTTCCTCACATTACCCCTTAATTGGCCTCCCTCTTGTTATGCATGGGTTATGTCCCTATCGTCCCACATGCACCTCACATACACCTCACACTGTATTCCTGGTCTATTGTACTATAATACTGCTATTTTGCACTAACATTGTAGATTTGGGCACCCATCATATAAGGAAGATTGCTAGGAATGTGCTTTGCTGCTAATATATGCCAATGTTTATCATGTATGATTCATTATACCACACTATAATACATTTATCTAGATTACGTTTATCTTTCATATATATTCCATATATAATCTACCTAATCAATGATAAGATGACTCTGAGGGATCATCAGTGATTATCGTATACTTATATTCTCATATAATTATATGTAGTGTGTGTTTTACTCTCAGGCAGATATGCCACGTGTAATAGAGCCCTGTTAGCAGTTCTCTTTGTCTAAGCAAGCTGACAGAGAGAAATCCTTTGTTATGTCTTATATTATACATAAGCAAGAAATGCCACATGTAGTTTGAACCAGTCTGCATTTCTTTTGTCCAATCTATAATGCAAATGCAAGCATATTCTATCTCATATGATCCTCATTAATAATTCTGTCTCCTAAGTCATCATCCAATGGAGAATGACTTACGACCAATACATATTGTTTCTCATATCTGTAACTATGAGGTAACCTTTGTTGCTATGCTGTTATCTGTAGTATATAGTTGTCTGCAACCTACTGTAAGTAGTCTCTGGAGGAAGAGAGGAGAGCTAGATCACAGGGAGAGAGAAATAGATCTTGGATAACCTGAGATCCTACAATCCTGGAGATTATGTACATTCTTCAGGAGAAGTGGTGAGAAACCCATCTCCCTTGTGATTTTCTTTGTCACATGCTTGGTGTAAGTAGTATAATGTACTTTATTAGTACTTCTTGCTTGTTTATGAATGTTTCTTGGCAGACTCCGAGACACAAGAATCTGTATTATTATTATTTAAAACACACAAGAAATAAACCACACCGAGAATGACTGGTCCTTTGACAAATACAGCAATACTAGAAGAAAAAAGTCAGCACCCAGTCCAGGCCATGTATATTCAATTAGAATTTATTAACACAAGTGCATCAGTGCAAAAAATACTGGCTCACCATGGCAATATGCCACAAGGCAAAAAACAGCTTACATTTTGCTTAGTTAAACACCAAGCTTCATCAGAGATGAATCACACAAGGCCGGCCCGCCGGCACAGCGGTTGGATTTCCGCCATACGCCATGACCCGGTTTGAACGGACTCGGGTTGCCGGAGGGCCTGGCCGGTGGGAGAAGGATAGAGCATCTCACGACTGCTCTCCTGATCCGGGGGGAAGGTGTGGTGAGTCGCCGGTGCATGGTGGACTCCTGGTGGAGACCGGGAGAACCCCAGCACTCGGGGCCTGACATCAGATGGGGGAGGGGCAGACGTGGCGTCATTGCACGCTCCCACCCCCCTTAAAGGGGAAAAACTCTGCCTACCTCTGACGCCTCTATGATGTCCGTCCCTCAGGCTGCAATGGGCTCCCCCAAAGAGCACGGCTCCCAGCCTATTACGACGTTCGTGGCACCCTAAGGGCCGAGGGTGCCACGTCCCCACCTTGGGGGGCAAGCCAGAGGGTATTGGGAGCGCGGCTCATGAGGGGGGATGCCGCAGCAGGGGGATCCATGACCGGGTGGAAAATCTGGCGCGGAGGAGGTACAAAAAAAAAAAAAAAGAGATGAATCACACCAACAATACCATGTTTTAAATAGTGTTCATACACGTGCAAATGAAACATAATTAATCACCACAACTATAAGTGAATAATTACAATGCTGTATTCCTGCATTTAATTCTATGCATAGCAGTATAGAGAAACTAGAAAATCTCTAAATTAGTACTCAGCCACTGTTTAAATATTGAATTGACAATTGACTGCTGTTACTGAAATGCAGGGAGTTTTCAATTATAAATTATTTCTTTATTAACTAGGTTACAATGATATATAGAAGCCCAGTGAATTTACAATTACTACCACACATTTTCTTGTAACTTTCTTCCTGAAATAGCCACCCAATTTAACTAGAACTACTTTATATCAATCCTAAATCACTCCAAAATCCAGAGATAGTTTATATATATTTGCCAATGTTATTTAAGCTATTTTGGGCATTGCTTATATTAATACCCTATTTCAGAAAATACATATTTTAAATGTACTAAAAAACTAGTTCAATGACACTGTTAAATACACATTATGCAAAAAATGTATGGTCATAGGCAAACACATTTCAATTGCTATATGCAAACATACTTTATATAGAATAAAAAACCCGAACTGACATAACCCACTGGTTCACAGGAAAGCTACTAGATCTATGTTGTCTTTAAGTCCCATGCCTTCTCTGGACTTTAACACAAATATCCAGAAACTTTCTCTTTGCCCTATTTTTCATTTTAAATCACCACCCCTTGGTCCTACCATTAACGAGTTAAACGCTTGAAAGGCCATCTTTTAGTGCATTTATTTCAGTGTGAACTGGCCAACACTTCGCCATTGTTTTTGCCATTTTTTTTGTGATCGTGTATTGTTTTATAAGGAGGGCAATAAGACGCGCTATTGTGTGGAGTTAATGCAGACATGGCAAGTGAGACGATGAGTATTGCAGACACTGATTTTGGAGAACCCAGAGGAGGTAACCCGCTGTTACAACAGGAAACTATCTCTGTTGTGGATGGACTAATATCACCTAAATCTATTTTTAAACTGTTGGAGAAACTAGTTTTGAAGGGTTGGAGGATGCATTGGCATAGAGTGACCCAGGAGGCATACCTTACAGTGAAGATGATTCCACGCGGTTTGAGAATTATACATAAGCCAGCATACGGAACTGATGATGAGGTGTTTATGGACAAATGATACATTTTAATGGAGACTGCAAGACTGGATTCCATCAAATTAATCTTGGAGCATGTCATTCCGGTAAGGGAACATTTAGCTAAAGATACAGAAAATAAAGAGAAGGAGTTAAAAGAGAGCTGCAGTCCTAGTGAATTTGATAAATACAAAAAGCAACTAACAGATAAAGTGGCATGTTATGATATACAATTAAAAAGTCCAAACAAAATAAATTTAATCAAGATGAGGAGGGCAATAGATAGGGTCGAGTGTTGATTGGACAGTTAAAGAAATGCCAGGTATAGGAGCACAAAATAACATTAAGTCCATCCTGAAAGTTCCTTGTTCTAGTGAAAATGCAACAGCATTGGACTGTACATCTGATAGCAATTCAGAGGTTTTTCCTGAATGAGAGGAATTTTATCCACCTCAGGTCCAGCAGGCACAGTACCAGCAGTTCCCCCCTCCAACGGAGGTTCAGCAAATGGAAAATGCAGTTTCAAGAACCATACTTCCAAGGAAGAGGACGAGAAGTGGGGGCAAGGCATGGAAGAGGACAAGGGAGATACAGGTATTAAATTCTGTTGCCCCAACATCAGCTATAGTTAATTTATCTGGACATTCTTTAACCACTGATGAAGAGACTGTGTTAAACAAAGGACTTTCTTTCTCATTGACTACTGATCTTAATCATTTCCAAACTGTTGTAGATTTGCAGCGTTTTTGCTAGGAAAATCACTTTCAAAGCTATGTATGATAATAAAGATATGGATACAGTTAAGGCTATTGATGTTGAAATTGATAACTATGGTTTGAAATCTAAATCCAGCTATTATCCTATACTTAGCCCTGCAGTGTCAATTTGTGTAAAAAAATGTGAATCAGACATTGAGAAACTAGTGAATGATTCCCCACCGAAGTGGTTTAACAACTGTAGTAAAAGTGAACATACAGCACTTGAGAATTTATCTATGAATCAAGACATAATAATTAAAGGTGCAGGCAAGGGAGGGGCAATAGTTATGGATAAAACTAAATGCATAGACAATTAGCAGATTATACTTTTTATCAGAAATTGCCTAGCAATAATGTTTGGGAATTAAAAACAAAAAAAGATTGCGTCCTTGAGGAAGGGTTAAATAGTGGGTTTATTACCAGCTCACAGCATAGAGTATTAGTGGTTGCACATCCAATTGTACTCACTATACATCGCTTGCCAAAAATACACAAGGATCCCCTTAAACACTCTTGGTAGACCTATCATTTCTGGGGCTGATTGGCTTATGGAAACATTATCCAAATTTGTAGATGCCCTTCTGCAACCAATAGTACAGGGTTTGCCCTCATATCTTAGAGACTACACTGATATTATAAATATACTTGAATCTATGTCAGTGGATAGTAATTTTCTTCTTGCACTTTGGATGTGGATGCATTATACACTGTTATGAACCGACGATCGTAAATGGAGCAAGCTGATTGGCCGAGAGGGTTTCAAAGCCGTGATGATATCGGGCTACATCATCACGGCTTCGGAAAACCTCCGGTCACCAGCCTCCTCACTCACCACGCAGTGTTCCTCGTCTCCCACACTCCGAGTACTCGCTGCTGTTTAAAAAAAAAAAAAAAAAACGAACTGCTTCTGGGAGTCGGGAATGACAACGACCGAGCTTCCCAAAACATCCTCCGCATCCTGCAGTTCCATTCCCCACAGAAACGTAACGTTAGGCGGCAGTCGCAGAGCATGTCCAATCGTGTCTACAGGGCAGAATGGCGCGAGTCATGCCTTGAGCGAGCATCTTTTTTAAAAAAACAGTAAAGGATCCAAAACTGACCCACGACTTGTTTTTTTTAAAACAATGCAGCCGTGCAACTGACAGTTTCACATTTCCAGATGACTTTCTGGAAGATGTGCATTCTTCCCATTTACATT
Organism: Neoceratodus forsteri; assembly: GCA_016271365.2. Lineage (NCBI taxonomy): Eukaryota > Metazoa > Chordata > Ceratodontiformes > Ceratodontidae > Neoceratodus > Neoceratodus forsteri. The sequence goes on from CM057452.1 coordinate 948,168,647, forward strand.
GCTACTTCCTTCTTGCCACAGATTAGGTTTTGAGAGAGACCTACAGTACACTCCTCCTCCATAACTCAGCTTACAACAGTGCCACCTGCTGTTCAGACCTGTCCAGGAACTATTTTATTAAAAGGTACTCCTCCAGCACCTCACAAAACACATTTTCAGAACAATTTAAAATATATATTTTTTTTTACTGCCAAAACTTGTATTCCTGTTCATAATAGCAATAATGCACTCCAGGGTGTGGTATATCATGGGATATCATCACTTCTCGGGTCATTGGAAGCACTCGGCCTGCGACCTCATGCCCAACTACCCGATGCGTGACGATATCCCACAATATACCACGCCCTGTCATGCATTTTTGCTTAATTATACAATGTGGTAAATCAAATGAGCCAAATCCTGTAAGCTGATTGGTTGGCTGGTACCTTTCCCAGCGTGGTAAATCCTGCAGGCAAGGAATTGTACTAGAAAACAAGATTTTGATGTTTTTAAAGGTAGACAAATACAAGGGTTTGAGGAACATGGGTATGGAAGGGAAGTAATACACAAAGCCATAGAGACTGTGGAAAGCATGGATAGAAATTTAACTTTGGCACCGAAACCAGCGACTCAGAGACAGAATAATCAATACCAGTAAGTTGGATTTGTTACCCAATATAGTACTAGATGCACAGGTTTGAAAAAAATCTTACATGATAATTGGGGCATATTAAAAACTGATGAGAAAATTACAAAACATTTAGGTGATGGACCCAGGGTTATTTTTACTCATGCTCCAACAGTAAAAGATAAGGTGGCTAGGTAGTATTTACCAGTAGAAAGTAAAAACACTACTATATGGTAAGCCCCACCTCCAGTCAGAACAAAAAGATGTGGAAATTGTAAATTTTGTCCATTTTTAACTGTAACTAATACACTCCAAAATCCTATTACACATCAGCAGTTTAAAATCAAGGATTTGATTTTGTGCCATACTACTGAAGTAGTATATCTATTGCAATGTTTGTGTGGGTTCTATTATATAGGACGAACCATACGGGAATTTAAGGTTAGAATTGGTGAGCACCTTAGAGCATTAGAAAAGCGTGATATGACATATGCTATAGTACAGCATGTAGTTAACTGTAAGGATACTAAGAAGAAGCATGATATTAAGTTTACAGGACTAGAAAAGATAATGGCAGGACTGAGGGGTGGTGATTTAAAATGAAAAATAGGGCAAATAGAAAGTTTCTGGATATTTGTGTTAAAGTCCAGAGAAGGCATGGGACTTAATGACAACATAGATCTAGTAGCTTTCCTGTGAACCAGTGGGTTATGTCAGTTCAGGTTTTTAATTGTATATAAAGTATGTTTGCATATAGTAATTGAAATGTGTTTGCATATGACAATACATTTTTTGCATAATGTATATTTAACAGTGTCATAGAACTAGGTTTTTAGTACATTTAAAATATGTCTTTTCTGAAATAGGGTATTAATATAAGCAATGCCCAAAATTGCTTAAATAACATTGGCAAATATATATAAATTATCCCTGGATTTTGGAGTAATTTAGGATTGATAGAAAGTGGTTATAGCTAAATTAGGTAGCTATTTCAGGAAGAAAGTTACAAGAAAATGTGTGGTAGTAGTTGTAAATTGACTGAGCTTCTATATATCATTATAACCTGGTTAATAAAGAAATAATTTATAGTTGAAAACTCTGCATTTTTGTAACAGCAGCCAATTGTCAATTAAATATTTAAACAGTGGCTGAGTACTAATTTAGAGATTTGCTAGTTTCTCTATACTGCTATTTATAGAATTAAATGCAGGAATGCAGTATTTTAATTATTCACTTAAAGTTATGGTGATTATGTTTCATTTACACGTGTATGAACACTATTTAAAACATGGTATTGCTGCTGTGATTCATCTCTGACGAAGCTTGGTGTTTAACTAAGCGAAACGTAAGCTTTCTTTTGCCTTGTGGCATATTGCCATGGTGAGCCAGTATTTTTTGCACTGGTGCACTTTTGTTAATACATTCTATCTGATAATACATAGCCTGGACTGGGTGCTGACTTTTTTCTTCTATTATTATTATTTACCCTACACACCAAGAGTGTTTAGGCAACAGTCTGGTTTCCTCAAGCCAGCAAGTCCCAACCAGGGTTTTCCTTTGTCTTCTGGGCCCCATGGCAGCAGCAACTGCCACTGTTCCCCTGGCCAGCCTGTTTATGCAAATTACTCAGTGGACCTTGAGGGTCCAGTGGAACCAACTCACGGACAACCTGGAGCAGTTGGTTCTTGTCTCTGACCCACTCTAGAGAGTTCTGTTCTGGTGGCTGGACCTGGCCAACCTCCTTCAGGGTCTCTTTTCGGTTCTCAATCCACCTGGCAGATTTTCATGACAGATGCATCTGGCCTGGCTAGGGTAGTCATCTCGCTGGTCACCAGACTCAGGGTACCTGGATGGACGCAGTGCATGGTCTTCATATCAACATCCTGAAGATGTGGGCTGTTCTTTATGCCCTGCAGGCCTTTCAGATTCATCTTCTCCCAGGTCCTCTGCTGGTATAGACAGAAAATATGTGTGTGGTGTAGTACATCAACAAACGGGGGGGGGGTCCCATTCTTATCCCTTGTGTCGGGAGGCGATTAGAGTCTTGTATTGGGCCATCGAGCATGGTCTGGAGTTCTCATCCATTCATGTTCCAGGTATTCAGAATGCCTTGACTGACAAACTCACCTGCTCCAGGTCATGGGTTCACAAGTGGGAGCTTCTAACCTTGTTAGATGAAGACCTCTTCAACAGGTGGGTTCATCCAGAGTTGGACCTCTTTGCATCCCCACTCAACACAACACTGCCACTTTTCTGCTCATTCAATCCTAGGCCTGGAGTTTTCTGGCAAGATGCATTGTCCCTTTCTTGGAAAGGAAGGTTTCTGTAAGCCTTTACTCCCTTCTGGCTTCTGCAGAGGGTTCTGCTCATGTGGAAGTGGCAGAGATAATTCTCATAGCCCCCTTCTGGCCATGCCAGATTTGGTTCCCCTTGCTGCAATGGCTGGCAGTGGAACTTCCAGTGCCTTAGTCTCTGTGCTCCTACTTGTATGCTCAGAATCCCTTTAGATTCCCTGAGAGCTATGGCCAATGGTTGTATTGCTAGGATGAAAAGCAGGGGAAACAGAGGGCACCCTTGCCTCATACCTTTCTGTAATCCAAAAGGTGGGGACATCGTATGATAAGTCAGTATTGAGGCAGTTTGAAAACTAAAAGTATTACCACAATCAGCTCATGACTGTTGATATTACCCCTGCAGCAGGGATTGATCTGCTTCACAAGCTCTGCACTGTTGGCTCTGCACTGTCTTGCCGTCCCCCCCATCATGGATGTCAAAGCAACACATTTTAACTTCAAACTTTGTTTCATGCAATATGTATCCGTGAGTACCATGTGACACCCCTTCTATTAGCTAAGCAGACGCAGTTTACACACATACCCCCAATTCAGAGAAATACCCAAAAGCAAACATCAAACCTCATTATTTTAAAGAGGAGCAGGCACCTTGTAGAAATAGATATGGCAACCGTGGATTACTTCTCAATTAATCCACAGTTGCTCTGGCAGTACCATGAGCAGCCACTGAATAGCAGTGTGCTATCTCCGGACTGTAAATGTGGTCTCTACCAGCCCACCCAACCCGTGGATCTCAGAACACCGAGACAAAACTAAATCTGTAGAATCTGTTCCCTTCCCACTAACCCACCCACCCTGTAGATTTTGGTGCTCCAAGCCGACACACTGCTCCGTTTTCCTATTGCCTGTGCATGGCACAGTTGTTCAAATTGCCATAACCTGCTTTCTCCCTTCCACAGTGCCATACCAGCTATCTTTGCAAGCTCCCTTCTGATGCAGTGACACATCCCCGATGCTGTTCTGTCTCCCTTCCAGGTCGCCAATCACAGCTACTTCAGAGAGCCACAAGTGGCCTTCCATCCCTTGCAGGTCTCCCAATGGTCTTCTGTCTCTGTTCCAGTGGTTTAGCACCATGGATCCCCTGGTCACTTCTCCCTTGTCTCTTGCACCTCCTCTGATGATCATCTGTCTTCCCTTTCATCTTTGTTTTCATACGAACTCTTTGGCAACCATTCGGCTTACATCCCCTCTTGCAGCTGTGTCTTCTGGCTCTCTCCTTTTGCTGGTCCATTTTCCCAGGCCACGGTATCTTGCTGACTCCTGCTACCAGTCCCACTGTAGTGTACCAGGTAAGAAGCATTAATCCACATGTACCATCCTGCAGTCCACAGCAGACAGCTCATAGGGCAGTGCCTTTCCAAACAGTAAGACCTGAGCTGTGTTGTCGGCATACAATTACTGACCTCAGTGCATATGTTGTAGCATGGGCATGCAGGTAGTTGCACTATAACATGGCCAGAGGGAAACCCGCACACTGGCCATGTTATAAGTGAATTAAACCATGAACCATTAGGGATAGAAACTTGTTTATTTATTTATTTTTTACAAGATGCTTTATGTATTCTAGGAGATGCTTTTCTTAGTGCACACCTTCCTTTGGCACTCCTCTGGATACCTACTGGTTCTATGTGATAATGGCAAAAGCCTAAAGGTGATCGCCATTATCGTGTAGTCAGAGTGCTGAAAACATTTTCGGCACTACTAACACCCCGGCGCACAGGACAATGGTGCCAGGGACATAACTGTCAATGCTTTCTGTGGGGGGCTTCACCCCACACCCCCTAATAAAGGATTCTCAACTCCAGAGGGGTGCATGTCGGGGGGGGGTGAAAGCATGTAAAAAGAAAGGTTTGGGCCGGGCGCAATAAAATCGCATCAACGCCCGGACCCGGTACCTCACCCACCCCAACCACAGGCCAACCCCTGATGACACAATACAGCTTGGCAACTCACTGCAGTGCCACCCCCTACAGCTCATCCACTCTCTCTCAGCCCACGCTCACCATGCTTGCTTCCCCCCCACGTGCGTACATATAGCAACATCCTGTTGCCCATTTCTCCCACCCCCCTATCCAGTCGCCCTACCATCCCATCACCATGAGGGATTTCACCAAGGAGGAGTCACCATTATAGATGGCACCCTTCCCCATGCTGCCTCCTCATGGGCTACCATACCTACTCTCTGTAAAGTAACAATTTCTCCCAGTGTACCTCCTTTTTACCTTCTCTCTGACAGTCACTATTACCACTGGCTGGCAGTTCCCTCAAGTTATGTAGGGATGTATCAGCTTTCTGAGCCCTGCTAAGCTCATCTTGCTTAATCCTCCATAGGGTACTGCTTCACTCAGTGGTAAACCTGCTCATAGCTGTGGTGTCCACTGCTTGTAGCTACAGTAATAAGCTGCCTCTCCTAGTTACTCCATCAGTCATGCTGGCTACTTTCTGTGCTGCTGATATAGGCTGGATACACTGACCCCACCCCCGTCTTGCAACCTGCCTCTGCCAGACATAGAGGAAGAGTTTCAGATGACAGTTCTGCCTCATCCCTTCCCTCCTATCAGCTACTATCAGTTCCCACCTGACTCTGGGCAGTGACACAGACAACAGCTTCGCTGCTATTAATATCATCCACCATAATTACACTGAACACCTTCCAAGCTCAGTAAGACCCTCACCATTGGCACTGACCACAGAGCTGACCACTCCCTTAATTCTGGAGAATTGACCTGGCAGAACTAATTCCTCTTTATCAGATACTGCTTATCCACTGAAATGAAAGCCCCTGTCTCCCATAAATCTTGTGTGATATTGCCATTACCTAATATAGTGTGGATAACAGCAGTGGTGTTACTCTCCCTTTACTCTGCTTTTGCTCATCTTAGATCTTTTTCCTTGTTAACTAACTTACTAATCCATTTTGTCTTCTATTTCTACAGGTCTGACTGGACATGGACTCTGACCCCATCAGATAAGTATAATTTTATTTCTCTCCTGTCCTTTCCACCCTATTTAACCTCTCTAGGAACTGCGAATCCCCCTTTTCTCTTCTTTTACAGGTGCGGCACACAAAATATCCCCAGGACTACCTTGTGCCACCCTGCACTCAGGTAAGTCCCTCTCTTTTACCTGTATTTTGGTGGGTTCATTGTAACAGGGTGGCCACACCTGTTACAAATTTCTGTTCTGTAAAATGATCTGCTCTTTTAAATTGGACACAAATTGGGTAATGTTCCTTTTAAAAGGCAAATGCATCTGTACTACTTCATTGTATGCCTCTTGTGTGCTCCTTATCATCACCTTTTCCTCATGATTTTGTGGCAGTGAACAACATTTTTGTTTAAATAAAGTATTTTAAAGTATCGCACCTGAAAATTGGCACTTGGCTGTCTAGTGTGCTTACCCAGTTAACAAAAGCAAATAAATAAATAAATTTGCCCAGGATAGCCCAACTTCCCATTTTGCTGTAAGAAGGGTGCTCTTTCCTCTTAACAGTATATAGCATTGGGCAATTAAGTGACTTGTTTAGGGCCACACAGGAAGTGACACATAGGATTTGAACTTCAGCCTCTTGGTTAACTGTTGTGTGGTATATCCCAAGTAGAGATGGGTGAAGTGGCCCCAATTCACTTCGTGAAGTGATTCATGGAGTGAAGATGAATTTGTGGAGTGCTCCGCAACATGAAGTGGAGTACTTCGTGTTATAATGGGTAACACAAAGTCCATTGAAAACAATGACTTTACTTTACTCCGCCTTCCCAAACCACTACTCTACCAATTCTTAAGGCGAAGTACATTGAAAACCATCTATTTCGACTCACCTTGCCTTGTTTTTAGGCTCCAAAGGTGAATTTTGCGGTGATTCATGGGATTTCAGGTCACATGGGCTCTAGATTGTTCTGCACATCCTCAGTTTGGGGTAGTGTGTGTAGGAAGCTGTAGGAGACAGTCTGCTCTGAGAGCTCTCTGCGATTCAAACCTTCTAAAAGCTATTAAAAAAGACTTTTTGAGTAAGTGTTTTGCTGAAACTTTAGTTCATCGATTGTAGGAAACCCTCCCATGCTCATATCATCGAGCGTTTATTGTTTGTGTGTGGATTTTTAATGTTAATGTACAACATTCAGTCTGTGTACTGTGAGACAGTGGAAGTATGCTTTGGGGATGGGCTTATCTGTGGTGTAGGTAGATTAACTTGGAGAAAAAAGACAGTTCTTTCTGTTTTGGTGAAATTTTTCTTGTATAACTGTGTTAATGTACATACACTAATATTTTCAAAAATTCTTGTCATTTTTTGCTGATTGTTGTGGTGCAGCAGTGCATAATTTAAGTTTGTTTAAAATATGTGGTTATATTACTGAAGTTTTCAATTTGCTACGCATTACTTAGTGTGTGTGTGTGAGTATGTGTGTGATGCGAGTCATCAAATCAGACACCTTTTACTGTGCAACATAATAATTTCAGCAATGTGAACCTGCTATCCACTGCAGCTGTGTGATATTTGTACTTCTTTGTGGTATCTTTACTGGTACTAGTACTAGTGACTGTTACTGCAGCAGAGCAGTACACTGCCCCACCCCCTGTGGCCTGCCCCAACCGGCAAAGGTATTCTTTTCTCGATTTGAATTTCTGATGGTGAGCACTGGTTAGGTGTTGTCTGCATCTCTTCAATGCGCAGTGCAATCTAAATCTGTCTTCGCATTTGCATCTCTTTAGGGCCCAGTCTCCATCTGTAACTTAAGTCACTGTTGTTTCTTTGGTTTGCCTTCAGAGTACTGGACAGGTGTGGTGCATAATTCTGCATGAACATTGTACTCATTAATATGTGTTTTTAAGTCAGGACCATCATCACAAGTCACTCATGATACAAATCACGTTCTTCATCATCACGGTCACAGATGCAGTCACAAATCATGGTTCATGATCATGTCACAAATCACAACATTAATTTTCTTACTAGTTACTTGGATGTATTGTAAGCCTGTTTTGTAGTATCTCCCCACGCTTCACCACCCCACCATTGTATTCATTAATATGTGTTTTTAAATCAGGGAGTTTTGTGCTGCAGCTCATTGGGGAAGTACAGCTGTAGGCATTTGCATTCCCAATACAGTTCCATATTGGTTATCTCACACCGTCAACACCGAATCATGTTCTTTATCATAACAGTCACAAATGCAGTCACAAATCATGATTCATGATCACATCATGAATCACAACATTCATTTTTTTACTAGTTACTTGGATATATTGTAAGCCTGTTTTGTAGTATCTCTCCAGGCTTCACCACCCCACCATTATACTCATTAATATGTGTTTTTAAGTCAGGGAGTTTTGTGCTACTGCTCATTGGGGAAGTACAGCCATAGGCATTCACATCCCCAGTACAGAACAATATTGGTTATCTCACACTGTCGACACCAAATCACATTCTTCATCATCATGGTCACAAATGCAGTCACAAATCACAATTCACGATCATGTCATGAATCACAACATTAATTTTTTTACTAGTTATTTGGATGTATTGTAAGCCTGTTTTGTAGTATCTCTCCAGGCTTCACCACCTCACCATTGTACTCATTAATATGTGTTTTTAAGTTGGGGAGTTTTGTGCTACAGCTCATCGGGGAAGTACAGCCATAGGCATTCGCATTCCTTCCTGTACAGCATGTGAATTACAGTACTGTAAGTAGTGGTGGGAGAAGTGGCTCCAATTTGCTCCGCGAAGTGATTGACAGAGTAACGTGGAATCCGCGGAGTACTCCACAATGTGAAATTGAGTACTTCGCTTCAAAATGAGGAACGCGAAGCCCATTGAAACCAATGACTTTGCATTATTCTGCCTTCCCCAAACCACTTCTCCACCAATTTTTAAGGCAAAGTACAATGAAATCAATGTAATTCATCTCACTTCACTTGTAATTGAGCTCCAAATGTAATTCTGCCGTGATTCAATGGCTTGCAGGTCACATGGGCTCTAGATTGTTCTGCACAGCCTCAGTTCTGGCCTGGGTAGTGTGTGTGTGTGTGTGTGTGTGTGTGTAGTGGCACTGTAGCTGGAGACAGTTTGATCTCAGAGCTCTGTGATTCATAACCTCTAAAAGCTGTTTAAAATGCCTTTTTGAGTCACTTGTATTTCTTAAAATTTAGTACATCAATTGTAGGCAACCCTTCTGTGCTCATATCATTGAGTGTTAATTGTTGTGTGGGGATTTTGAATGTTAATTTAGAACATTCAGTCTGTGTACTGTGAGGTGTGCTTTGGGGAGGGGTGTATTTGTGGTGTAGGTACATTAACTGGGAGAAAAAGGCAGTCTTTTTGTTTTGGTTATATTTTTCTTGTACAACTGTGTTAATGTACACATAGTAATATTTTCAGTAATTATTGACTTTTTTTGCTGATTGTTGTGGTGCAGCAGTGTATAATTTTTCTGTTTAAAACATTTGGTTATATTACTAAAGGTTTTCAGTTTGCTACTCATAACTTGTAGTGTGTGTGTGAGTGTGTGTGCGATGCATCACATTAAATCAGACACCTTTCATTGTGCCAAAGAGTAATTGCAGCAGTGTGAACCTGCTATCCACTGCACCTACATGGCAGCTGCCATCTGTGGGTGGCCACCCAAGCTCCGGCTGCACCTCCGTGGTGGTGCCCCCCTATGCCCGATTGTGGGCATCAGTTAAAAAGAGTTATCCAAACTCCTTGGTGGTCCAGTGGGCCTGCCCGCCCGATCGCGGGCTATGTAGATAAATAATATCCCTATCATCCCTGGTGGTCCAGTGGACCTGCCCGCCTGATCGCAGGCTAAGTAAATAGATAAATCCTCAATATCCCTGGTGGTCCAGTGGACCTGCCCGCCCAATCGTGGGCTACGTACATAAATACAAATCATCCATATCCCTGGTAGGTCCAGTGGGTCCCCACCCCACCCGCCCACTGAATCCACTGCGCCTCGCTCCTCGGTCAGCAGCGGGTGGCAGCGCTACCTGCCTGCTTGCCGCCTTCGCTGACTGACACCGTCGGTGGGGCTGTACGCCCATTGGTCCACAGCGTGAGCCAATGGGCGTGCAGCCCATACCATACTACACATTCCAGATATGTGAAAGAGATCCATTCAGTGTATATTTTGGGACTCCCAGAGCATTTTTTAGAAATAAGTCTTTTACTGTTTCTAGTTCCCTTGGATTACTGCATAAGCCCCATACCTCTGCTCCATATAACATTTGGACATTGACTTCTGCTTCAAAACATCTATGTTCTGCTGCATAGGAATGTTTTGCAAAATAATATGCAAACAAGTTTATTCCTAAAATTGTACTCATTTCATTTCCCTTCACTTTTTTGATCTGTGATTTCCATTTCAGATCTCTACTAAATATTACCCCTAGATACTGGAATTCGGGTTATTTCCTCAATTTGTATACCATTAATATTACATGTATTTGTTTTTTTCTTTGGGGTTCCAAAAGTAAATATCTTTGTTTTTTTCAACATTTAATGTTAAACTTAGTGTTTCCAGTGAATTAATTACAGAAGTCATTGCCCTCTTGAGGCCTAGTTGGTTCTGTGCTAGACGAATCACACCACCTGCAACACATTCATATTTTTATAGGTATTGTATTAACTGTGCATGGAAAGGTATCTATATTACTTATATCATGAACTAAGGCCCCCATTTTCAAAGGAGATGCACAGCGCATCCCAGCTGTAAATGGAGATGTGCTGCACATCCCAAACAATGCACCCCAGTTCGATATTCAAAGGGTGATAATGAGCCACACAAAGGAGAATGGGCCATGGCCCACAGAAAATGTATGCAGCACATGAAGAGGGGCCATTTCAATGAATGTGCCGCACATGGGCATATTCATTGGGAATGAGCCCCTCAAGGGCCAGAACTGTGCCGCACAAAGATCGGCCAGAAAAAGCTGACCTAAATCTGCAAGCCACCCACAGGCAGGCTGCCGAAGTGCAGCCAAGTGCACAGCAGCCTGCCAGTCCTGGTAGACGAGAGGTACCCCATCCATCCCCTATCCCTGATTGTGATGAATACAGTGACCTCTCCCATATTACATAGTGTAGTGGTAGCCCCCCACTTGGCACCAATCCTAGTTTGATGTATAATCGTATCCCCCACCTGGCACCCATCCCTGTTCAGTGTATGAATGTGGCCCTGACCCAGCCTGATCCCTGTTTGTAACACAATACTGATCTGAACCATGTTCCTTAGTGTAATGACCCCCCTTCCAGTCCTGATCCCTGATGTCTATATCAACATACAGCATCCCCCAGTATTTCCACTGTGTAATGGCACCCCTCCCCCACTCTATCAGTACCAGACCCCACAACCCCACTCCCCCCTCAACTGAACTAGAGCCAGTGACTGGCTCAGCCCTCTGCACATCACCATGACTGAACTGTCACAGTAGTGTACTGTAAGTAGTATGCACTTATTGGTTGAGTGTGTACTATGTACAGTACACTGCTGTGACAGTTCAGTTGGCACCTAGCCATGGTGATGTGCAGGAGCCAGGCCCTCACCAGCTCCAATTGGGTTGGGGAGGTCTGATCCTGATAGGGTGAGCCAATACCGTGGAAATACTGAGATGCTGTATGTCAATTTAGTCATTGGGGATCAGGGCTGAGAGAGAAGCTTCACTATGGAAAGATTACAGACCGGATTGTGCTTCAAATGGGAATGGGGCTGGGTTGGGGGCCATGTTTATACACTGAACGGGGATAGGTGCCAGGCAGGGGGTATCACTACACTCTGGAACATGGGAGAAGGCACTGTTTTCATCATGATCAGGGACATGGTCTGGGAGGGAGGACATGCATGCCCAATGAGTTCATTTACATATTTTAGTTGAATATCACCCTTGGGGGAATGACACATCCAGGTATGCACCATGCATTCCCCCATTGGCAGTGTTCAGCCTCAACCCTGGATGTTATGCACCCACCATGGTGGCCATATGCTTTGTGTTGCGCATCAAGGGTCACATATTCATACAGGATTCGTGATCTGTACCGATCACACATTCTGTCTGAATATTGCAACAGTGCCAGATGGTGCATCTGAGTTGTGTGATGCACCATTATGTGCGTGCAACCAGCCAGCACTGAATATGCCCCCCTAAAATATCAATATATATATTAAAATGTGTTGTTGCCAATAGACAACCCTGCTTCACACCAGTGGAAGTTTCAACTGGGTCAGACAGAGCTCCATCCTTACTGTATCCAACTTTAAGGTTAGTATCATTTTGCAACAGTATTATCATACTAAAATAGTTTTCTTCCATTCCTCTAGCTTGTAGGAGGTTCCACAAGGTATTTCTGTTACAGAATCAAATGCTGCTTTAATGTCAATAAAAGCAGTGTATATTTTCCTTTTTTTTTCTGTCTTACATGTTTATCTAGTATATCGTTCAGGACAAAAATCTGGTCCACTGTGGACCTTCCTTTGCAGAAACCTGCTTGGTAAATTGACGGGATCTTGTGGTCCTCTATCTAAAAATGTATCCTACTTAGTAAGAATCTTGAAAAGATTTTTAGGCTTACATTTAATTGAGTAAGAGGTCGATAATTTGCTGGATTATTGGGCATTCCTTTCTTATGAAGCAGTACTATTTTTCCTATATTCCATTATTCTGGAATAATTCTGTAGTTTACAATATACTCGAAAAAGGGAAGGAGTATATCTGCCCACCATTCTGGATTAGCCTGATAGACTTTTGCTCCAATATTGTCTTCCCTGGAGATTTATTTAATTTCTGATCAAAAATGGCTTAAATTACTTCCTGTCTGGTTATTGCCAGCCACCCATATTTTCCTCATTGATTCCTGCTGCTATCAAGTTCTAGTGAAATCATGCTACTGTTTTGTATTACATTTGTCATACTTCTTGTGCCAAATATATTTTGGTAATGGTAATATTAGTCTTCCTAGGATATAACTCTCTTTTTTTTTTTTAGAATCTATGTTAACACTGACCCAAGGAATTCTCTCGGGCATCCTCCAGTGCTCCTAGCTCTACCTCCATGCCTATGAGGCCTCCAATTCTTGGCACCAGCCCGGCTATCCCTTGGCTCTAAGCCCCCCCGAGATAGGGCCGCCCTATCCACCCAGGGCGCTCTATCTTTGAATTCAGACCAAGCTGGGCTCGGCCCAGGAGAGGAGGGCAACTGGCGGTGGAGTATGGCTGAGTGGGTGGAGGTGCCATTGCCTATCCCCGAGTCAGGGATTTCGTGTGTATAGGTTTCCCCCAGGAGTGCAGTGTGCAGTGATATCCATGCAAGGCTGCCTGCTGACATTTGCTGCACTCCCTCCCCATTATTTCTGACTGGTGATCCTGCTACACCCCTGATCTCCATCAGGGGTCACGAGGACACTGAGCAACCCCAGGATCCCTCTCTAGGGAGAGGAGAGCTGTCCTCCAGATGCTCAATCCTCTCCCTCCCCCGCCAACCCCTGGGTCCCCGAGTACATCCCCGAACCTAGGTTGCTGGCGTGGTGTGAGGTGTGGCATCCAGTGCCTCAACCCTCAGCGCCACTGAACCAGCGGATATAAATCTTACAATATTAAATCTCACTTTTTCTAGACCATAAGCAACTGTATTCCAAAATGTTATACTATCCTTGGATTAAATTGCTCATATATGCCTATCGGGTATACTACAGGAGACTGACACTCATTTGCCCAACACCCATTAGCCTGAAACCAACTTCCTGACACTGAAAATTCTGACAGTGGGATATTGCCTTCAGCAGACTATTTTTTATTTTTATTTTTGGGGGGCTTTACCCCCAGCACACCCCAGTGTGGGGGACTATTATAACAAACTCCACCATGGGCAAAATCCCACTGTTGGGATCCTCAGTGTTGGGAAGTTGGTCTTGGGCTAATGGGTGTTGGGCAAATGAGTATCGGTCTTCTGTAGTGATACCTGCCTATCCATACTATGTTGTCATTCAAGATCTATGCAATCCACAAATACATTTCTCCATAATATATATTCTGGTGGATCTTAATTTTTCCACAATCTAGCAATACATCTTCTTACATTAATTAATACCATTTTTAATACCTTCCGTAGCTGTCCCTCTAGTAATTTTTGATTTTGAGTGGCTCCCAAGAGACATAGTTTGGGCTCAACTTTTATATCTATTCCAGGAATCTTATTAAGTATATCAAAAACTTTTTCCCCGTAAGGGTTTTATTTTTTTACATATGGCTATTACATGTTTCAGAGTACTCCTTTGCATTTTATATCTGTTACAAACATATGGAATTGTAGGACTTGACTTGTTGAGCAGATGGGGTGTGTAGTATATTCTATGTATTATATTAAATTTAATTTGATTCAGCCTAATATTAATAGTTGGTTTAATCATTTTTATGGCTTCTAACCGTCTGTTTTCCGGTATTTTATAAAGAAATTATTTTTCCCAACTTTGTTTACGTTTGGTTAATTTTAGATGTTGTGCTGAGCCCAAACTTTTGTATATTTTAGTAATAAGCTTATTATTTTGATCTTTATTAGAGATCCAACTTTCTAAGGTTGTTAATTTTGGAGTATATCCCTGTCTTCCCCACTGCTCAACAAGACAAACCCTAATTCTAAAATAATTGAAACTTTCTGTATATGGGAGATAATTGTTTTAGCTCTACAAAAGTTAAAATATTTTCTCTCCTATAAAGATCCCCTATATAACAAATATTATATTTCTCCCAAAAATGTATTTCCCTTCTCAGACCCTGTACCTTTCCATGTTCTGCCATTTTAATCCTAATGGGGCTGTGTATACTATTTCTAATATTTTCTTTCAGTTCTTTATGATACACATCCCAAATTATAAGGGTGGATCTAATACAGATATTATTTATGTTTTTAATTTCAAGTCTATTATATTCTTTATACAAATGGTGATAGTTTCTTTCATTTTTCAAAAAGAACCTTTTTCTTATTCCAACCACGGGGCCGGGGGTGGTGGTGTTCAGAATAGTATTCTGAAGTGTGAGATAGCATTGCTGCATATTGACATACCCTAACATTTGGTATGTTTAACCCGGCCAGTTCTTATTTTTCCATTAATTTAGAAAGTGTAAGTCTTGGCCTTTTATTTTGCAACATGAACCTTTGAATATTGTTTCTAATTGTTTAATTTGTTTTTGGCCATTATTATTGGGATTGATAGCAAGATATATAAAATCCTAGGTAAGACCTTAATTTTGATTACCTGGGCTGTTCCCATCAGGGCTTTTGGCAAGTGTGTCCATTTTTTTAAAGTCCTGACTTACTTTTTCCAATAACAAATTCATGTTACATTCCATATATGGCCATACAGATGTTTCCAATTAAGTGTACCCCTAAGTGTTTAATTCTTTCTGTGTTGGAAGCAAAATTATCAAATTCCTGTGGTGAATCTTTTTTAACATTCACTCTTAATATTTCTGATTTTTTCAAGTTGATTTTATAACCAGCTTCCTCCCTCAAAGACTTGTGTGACTTCCATAATCCTAGGAATAGAAATTGCTGGATTTGTCAGACATAACATAATATCATCTGCATATTAAGACATCTTTAAAGTTCTGCATTTGCTTGTACCCCTTCAATCTCTTGAATTGCTGTGAACTTTTTGCCAGGATTTCTATAACTAAAGTGAAGAGCAGTGGTGATACGGGACTCCCCTGTCAGGTTCCTCTGGAATGGTTAAAATTCTGAAAGCTGTTTTGGTTTGTCATTACTTTAGCCATGGAGTTCCTATACAACATTTTAATCCACTCCAGAGACAAATCCCCTACCCCTGCTAGTTTTAATACTTTAAATAGATATTCCCACTCAACCCTGTTGACAGCTTTTTCTGCATCAAGGGAAAGTAATATAATCTAATATTGTTAAATCTCTTTCTGTGCTTCACAAAGCCAGTCTCATCTTTGTGGACCACAAAAGGGATGACCCTCTCCAATCTCGATGCTAGGATTTTAGTAAAGATTTTATAATCAGCATTACATAAAGATACTGGGAGGTATGATGAACATAGTCTAGAGTCCTTTCCATCTTCAGGAAGCACTATTATTACTGCCTCCCTAAACGTATCTGGTAACTGCTTAGACTGATTAAATGAATTAAATAATTCAAACAATACTGGTATAATGCTATCTCCTGTCATTTTATACAGTTCTATAGGTAGCCCATCTGGGCCAGCAGTTTTACCAGCATTCATATGTTTAATAGCTTCATTAATTTCTTCTTAAGTTATGGGTTGATTAAGCATTTCTCTTTGAGCATCACTAATTTTCAGAATTTCTGTCTGAAAGGGCCTGTATGTGCAATTGTTTGTATATAAACATTTTATTAAGAACAACAAAGAAAGCAATGTACAAATATTGATAACACATGTCCCAAATAACTTTTATAATAACACAAATAAATATGTTGTCATATAAGGATAACTACACAGAGAACAACAAACAGTTAACCATAATAAGTTAGAAATACAATCAGAGAAGAACAGAGCTAACATAACAATGAGAAAAATACAGAAAGTCCCTACACATACGTTATCTAAGTAAACTTGTAGCCTAAGCAAGCACTAGACAACATTGGTACCAATGTACCCCTAAAACCATGAAAAAAGATGGAATATCTAGAAACTATTGTGTAACCATATCTGATTCTAAATAAATCCACACTGACTTCTGGGTACATTATACCCCATCATGGAAAGCCAAATATACAGTTAAAGCCTTATATAGTATAAAAAAGCCATATCTTATGAACCCACCCCTATAGAAATTAGTCAAAGATCCCAAGCTTGAAGATATCTTGGGAGTATCTTCCTTACCAAGCCATCACCTGTTGATAGGAGGCTGATTTAGACATTGCATGTGTCCATTGCTTCTGTGAAAGAAGAGTTTTAGATGTCCAATGAATAAGAAGGAGCCATTTTGCTTCCAATGCTGCAGTATAAACTACCTTAAATTTAAAAGATTGTGAAGATAATAATGTAGGATCCCCAAGATCCAAAAAGAGGGGGACTGTGGAATCTGTGTACCCAAAATCCACTCCAAACATTCAATAATTCTAACCAACCACTCCTCCACCAAAGAGCAGCCCCGTAGGATATGACAAAGTGAGCCAATGTCTATACCACACCTCCAACAAATAACTGAGAAAAATAAACCCATAGACACTAATTTAGCTGGTGTCCTATACCATCTGCTTAGTATCTTTTTTGAATGAACTTAAGTTTAGGGTCAGATGCATCTCAATGCGCTTCATCCCAACATTTATTCCAGTTGTCTATTTCTAAGGGTTCCTGAGTTTCTCCCATCCATTTCAATCTACAGGAGTCCCAATTGGGAGTGTATACTTTTTGTAAGAGTTTATAAACGACACTCATTTGTCCATGTTATAACTTGAACCACCCATGTAAATGCTTATCTAACTCCATATAGAATAATTGGTAACCCCTCATAATCAATAAAGAAAGAGTATGTGTCACTTGAAAGTATCTCCATAACTCTTTAGCAGAAAAATTAAAAAAAACAGTAGTTGTGAAAAAGGACTAAAATGCCACTCTCTGGATCAAACAAGTCACCCACCAGACATATGCCTTTCAAGGCCCACATGGCCCAATAAATCACAGAACACCTACCTGTATTTTGGGGTTATTGCACAAAGGCTCATAAGGGCCCAAGTACTTGGAACTCCACCCAAACAATTAGGCAGTTAGTTTCCAAAGTTGTCTGGTATATAAAATAGGATAAATGGTCAGATTTGGTGCTGGTAAAGGGTCTCTTAAGGCAACAGCCAGGGTATGGTGTCTAAAATGGCCATCTCAATGTCAATTCACAGTGGGGTATGCACAGATTCTGGACTGAGCCAACATAAAGCTTGTCTAAAACCATTAGCTACATGGTAAGCCCATGGCTAAGGCATATTCCAACCCCCCTTGGTTGTACGGGCCCACAATGTTTTCTTCCCAAAGTGAGGAAGTTCGCCTTCCCAAATGAAATTAGAAAATAACTTATCTATTTTATGGAAAAGACCAGGAGTAATATTCATTGTCAAATTATTAATACAATAAATGAGTTTCAGAAAAAAACATCATTTTTATAGCAGCAATGTTACTGAGGAGAGATAAACGAAGCTTAGCCCACCCGACCTGTGTAGTGTGACCATTAAACCATCTAATACATTTTGTATATTTCTATTACTCATATCCTGCAAATCCACTGAAATATGCAGCTCCAAGTACCGAATCCAACTAGGTGCCCATTTGAGCTTTTGAGAACTCATTGACCCCCAACTAGGGTCAACCTTACAAAGTGGTAAAATTTCAGTCCTGGACCAATTAATCTTCAGTCCACAAATTGCACTGAAGGAGTCAAGAACACTCCAAACAGTGAGTAGAGAAGCTTCTACCTGAGATATAGTCAGAAGCAAATCATCTTTGTATAGCAAGGTAGAAAAGGTTTGATTTCCCACCCAGATACCACGAATCTCCTGATGTTTATAAATAGCAGAAGTCACTGGTTCCAGGGCTATCACAAATAACAAGGAACTAAAGAGGCAACCCTGTCTCATTCCTTGAAACAGAGGAAAGGAATCTGATAAAACACTATTTACCAATACTCTTGCCTTGGGGCACAATACAAACAGTGAATTCATGTTTAGAAGACTGGACCTGCACCTATCTCAGATAGTATAAAAAATAAGTAGTACCATTCTATAGAATCAAATGCCTTTTTGGCATCTATAGCCACCAATGCTGTGAACTCCAGACCCGTAGTGGTCACCTGTATTAAATTTAAAACTGCTTGAATATTGTTACTACCTTGCCAGCCTTTCATAAATCCCATTTGAGATGTATGTATAATAAAGGGTAACACCTTTTCCAAATAGGGTGCAAGGAATTTAGCAAGGATCTTGCAGTCCATGTTCAGCAAATAAATTGGCCTGAAATTAGGACAACTCATGGGTTCTTTATTATGTTTAGGAAGCACAGTAATATGCTCTTCGTGCATTGAAGGGGGCAATGAATTGGAGTTTTGAATAGCCTGAAAAAGTTTAAGCAGCCAAGGAGACAGAATGGGTTCAAAAGCATGATAAAAATCTGAGCTTAAGTCAGCTCCGTGGTGCTGAGCAAAGGAGTTTGCTTGGCACACTGGTGACCTGGGTTTGCTTCCTGAGAATGGGTACCAGGCGCAGAGACTGGCAGGAAGGAGATCCAGAGTGTCCATTGAATGCTTCGCTCACCAAGGGGAGGTGGGTAGGGCCTTGACACTGGTAGGCAGATTGGGAGATGTGCTAGGGGATGTGTAGCCTCAACATTTTTGCCTAACACACAGATATTTTCTTATTTAGAATGCTTTTAACATTATATACTATGTATTTCTTCACTTAAATTGTCTGTATGTTTCATGGCTTTTCTCAGGAAAGAAACTTATCAGTTAAGTACAATTGACCTTGACATACTGTACCTTTCTTGTGATGGTATTCTGTTGTTCCATCCATGCTGATGTTTAAAACGCAGTTTAATCCAATGGGATTTTAACACTTTTTTGTCTGTTTTTTTATGCATGAATTGGACTTTAAGAAAGTGTACTCTTTCAAACCAACTGTTATTTTTCTGATGAAGAATTATATATAATTCAAAAGCTCAAGCTACTATTTTCTTTTGTAACATCTATGTTAGTCTAATAAAAGGTATCAAATCATCTTTTTTTCTGGATGTTTGTCACAAGGATCAACACAGCAACATAAATAATTTTCTGTGTCTTGAAATCTATGAAATTTCACATAAATTATTCTAGTGTATCTTGTATTTGAGTTCCACATGGCTGGTGACCTGTGAACTCTCTCTCAAGCTGTATTTTATTTTCTGGGTATTAATTTCCCACAATTTCTGGAAATCATTTCTCACAAAATTGCAAGATATTGTCTTTTTCTGACCCTTCTGGAAGACCTAATATTTTCAGATTATCTCTTCTAGAACACAATTCTAAATCGGCAATTTTATCCTGGATTCTACCCCAATTCCTCATTGTGAAAACGTATGTCTTTTTTTATTCGCGGCGTTGTGTCTTCTATATCTGAAGTGAGTTTCTCATTCTCTGTGATTCTGTTATTTAAGCCTTGAATGCTCCCTTCAATGTCTGTCATTTCTTCCAGAACGCCTGCTATTTTAACTTCCAGTCTAAAAAATCTACTTCTAATGTCTTGCAAAGTATCATTTGCAAAGTCCCTATGTGGTTCCCCAGGTTCCCCAGTTTCCTATGAGCTCTGATTCAATTTTTTTGTTTGTTTTCCTTTTATTTTCTTTAGGTCTGACACCTAGTTTCTTCACCTCTTCTTTGTTTGGGGTAACTTTCCATTATCTTTCTCTGTTATCTTTGGGGGGTCTGAGGAGTTTACCTGAATGCCTTTAGCTGTGGGTTACTGATACTGAACCTTCCCTGCTTTGCACCTCTATAAGTTGCCCCCTTGATAGCTCTGCTCCTGATATATTTCTGCTGGTGCACTTAAAGCTTTGTCTGTTTCAGTCTCAGTCTTGTTTTGTAATATTTCTGCCCCTTCAGGAGTCTCTATTGTATTAGGTGTTTCCCTATTGTGGCATTCAGAATTACTGGGGAGTAGGGGGTTAGAAAAATCCTTATTTGAATTCTTTTTTTTTGTAGCTCAGAAGGTGGGTGCTTCAGTCATCA
The DNA here is from genome assembly GCA_016271365.2 of Neoceratodus forsteri. Taxonomy (NCBI): domain Eukaryota; kingdom Metazoa; phylum Chordata; order Ceratodontiformes; family Ceratodontidae; genus Neoceratodus; species Neoceratodus forsteri. The sequence goes on from CM057452.1 coordinate 948,189,322, forward strand.
TAAAATCTCATGAAGACTTCACTTTGTTGTCATTGCTGCCTAGTTATTTTAGCTAGTCAAATTAGCCAAAATGATGAAAAAGGAGGGCCAGATATTTGTATGTTTTTCCTATTCATCCTCCATAAAGTAGATAGCATTTTCCACCTTACTTTTGTCTACTATATTCTGAATCCATTCCATGAATGTGTGTGTGTGTGGGGGGGGGAGGATATGTCCTTCTAATGTTGGAGTATAATATGATAGCTACTAAGCAACCAGTGTTCCAGAATATCTTTTGATATCTTAACTCATCCTGAGCTTCTATTGAAAGTCTGAATATAGCAATACCTGTATCAAAAGGAAATTCCTTTCCTAAAACTTTGCATAATATAGGCCATATCCTGCTCCAATAAACATTTACGGCTGGATTCAGAAAAGCCAATGCAGGACACAAGGCAACTTGCATTGGCATATATGGTGCAAGTCGCACTTGCGTCCTGCGTTGCATCCCTGTGGGATTCACATAGGCAGCCTGTGACATGTGGCAGGCTGCCTGCTCCCAACAGCACCTATGCACCTGAAACCCCCCCCTTGGACATGGTGGAAGGGGGGTTCTGGCAGCATTTGCACCCTATTCAGACAGGATGGCCACTACATTCATTGATGGGATTCAGAGACAACCACCAGTGAACATCTGTCAAAGACCAGTTACGCCAACATAAAGGTGGTCTAACTGGTCTTTGCTGTTCACTGGAGGTTACCACTGTGCCACAGCCCTGCAACCCTTGGGGATTATGGACACCCCATGGGCTCTGGGTCCCAGGCATGGCACGCATAGTGCTAGGCAAGGTGTGTGGCACACCCTTAATGCCCAGACCTCCACACACACACACACACATTGTGAGCGCCCCCATGCCCTTGGGCATGATTCCCCTGCCATCCCTGTAACCCCCTGGTAGTCTAGTGGCCTCCCACCCCACAGTGAAGCACCCCCACACCCCCAAAACCCCACTGGTGACTGGCACAGCCCTCCCTCACCACCAGGGCCAGTCACCAATGCACCCACCAGGTGTGTGTGTTAAGGGGTGGTGGACCACTGGGCCACCAGAGCAGGTACAGGTCCATGTTCTGGGGTGGTCCATGGCAAGGGGGCTTGTGGATGGTGCACGCACCATACAGGGTCTCAGAGGTGGCCATGGGGGTGTCATGGTGTCATGGCGGCCCTCACCCATCACAACTGCTGTCCTGTGACCTGTGACATTTCCAGTGCTGTGCCCTACCTTGCACAGCTACCACAAGTTACAGGATGCAGACCGCTGCACCTGCTCTGATCCTGAATCAAGTGCATGGGCCAGGGTGCAGGGTAGGTCACCGCAAGCTGCCATTGCCACAGCATGCGGCTGACCTCTCTGAATCAATCCCTCAGTTTTATACAATTTACCAACATGTGAGACAATTTTCCTCTTTCATTTTTACATCTTGGGCAAAGTTCAGATATGGAGAAGTCCATTTTAAGAAGCCTTGCGGGTGTGAGATAGGTTTTATGGAGAATATTAATATGGATTTGTATTAACTTATTATTCTTAATCATAAGTTTATCTGAAATAATCATAGTTTTCTAGCTTTCTATAGGAATAGAGATATCAAGACCTCTCTCCCACACTTCTCTGACTGAATGCAAAGACCATGATAGATTTTCCATAACAAAAAAAATATAGTTTAGATATTAGATGTTTATTGGAATCTAGTTTCAAAAAGAAGGTCTCTAACAGAATATAAGATGGTGAGAGATCTATTATTTCTCTCTAAGATAAAATTATTTTCCTGCATATAGTGCCAGCTCTGTAGGTTTAAAGTAGGCATCTTTTCTTGAATTTGCAGGAGAGACAACAGACTTTCACCCTCATAAAAATCGGCAATAGAGTGAATCTGATTTGAGAGATGCCAAACTTTATAAGTTGGGTCAACATTAGCTGGGGTGGGGTGGGGGAATAGGGGTTATTACATAGTGGAACAAATTTTGATATCACCATAACAGCATTACACATTTTTGCCATTTGATACCATGCATTAATGGTTGTTAATGTTATATTCAATAACTCTAGAAAGGGAGACTGAATTCTAGAACTAGATAATGCTAAAAGATTAAGAAAAAATAGGTTCCTCATTCTGTCTTGTTCGACTGCCATTCCAGCAAGAGAATTATTTTCCAAGGGGTAGAACCAATGATATACTATTTCCAGTTGTGCTGCTAAATATTAAGCCAGAAATTCATATACCCCAATCCCCTTTTTCCCTACTTAGATAACGTTTTTTAAGGGCAATCCTAGGTTGAGCCCCTTTCCATAAAAATGTGCTAATTATTTTTTCCAAGTTTAGAACAAATTGTTTCTTTAAAACTATGGGTATGGATTCAAAAAGAAAGAGAAGACATGGGAGAATATTTATTTTTAAGATATTAACTCTTCCTAATAAAGCCAAAGGGAGATGTTGCCATTTTTCTAAGTCTGTTTTTATCTTATTCATTAAAGCGTCAAAATTTAATTGAAAGACCTTATTTTTATCTATGACTAGGATGATGCCCAGATATTTAATTTTGTTTTGTTTAATTTTAAGTAACAAATGGTCAGGTAAATTCATTGAATCTCCTAGATACAGTAAGTCCCTTTTGTGCCAGTTGACCTGATATCCTGAGAGTGAACTAAATTCCTCCAGGACATCTCTCAAAACTGGAAAAGCTTGATCAGGGTTGCTTAATATCAATAGAATATCACCCCCGCATAAAGTAAATTAATGCTGGATTCCTTCTTTACTGTAATCCCTAAACTTTCTGCTAAAGTTCTTAATTTAGTAGCCAAAGGCTCTAAAAATAATGCAAAAAGTAAGGGGGAAAGAGGGCATCCCTGTCTTGTCCCTCTTAGCAGTTTAAAGAAAGGGGAAATACTAGCTTTAGTCCTGACTCTGACAAGTGGGCCACTATATACTAGTTGAATCCAGTCAAGGAAGTTCCCTGCTATTCCATACATCCTCAGTACCTCTGCTAGGAATGGCCACTGCACCCTGTCAAAGGCTTTTTCTGCATCCAGAGAGAGGAGTGCAGTGTCCGTTCCCCCGAAGGCTTGTATGAGACTAAATACTCTCCTTGTATTATGCTGTATTGTTCTCCCCTCTATGAAATCTACCTGATCACCATGAATTCATTTTGGAATGCATTTTGTCAAATGATTAGCTAATATTTTGGCAAAGATTTTGAAGTCACAATTTAGAAGTGAAATGGGTCTGTATGAACCGCAGTTCACTGGTGATTTGTCTTTTTTAAGGAGAAGTATAATCTCAGCCTCATTAAATGTGCGAGGAAGTGTGCCCTCAATTAAGATGGAGCTAAAAAGTGTAGCCAGATATGGGGCTAATACCTCTGCAAGTTTCTTATAAAGTTCAAAAGATAGCCCATCTAGACCTGGGCTCTTACCATTTGGTTGGGATTGAATAGTAGCTATAACCTCTTCTTCTGTGATTTCTTCATTTAAAAAAAAATTATCTTTGTTGGATACCTTAGGAAGGTTTAGCATTGAATGATAATTAGTAATCTGTTCTTCACCAACCACCTTTTCTGCAGTATGTAATTTATGAAAAAATGTGTGTAAGGTGGTATTTATGTCTGATTCAGATTATGATAATGAGCCATTATCTCTAAGTATGGAAGATACATTATTTCTGGGGTTTTTTCCGCTTTGATTTGGTAGGCCAACACTTTCCCAGATAAATCCCCATATAAGTATTTTGCTCTGACTTTATACATTTCTCTTTCTGCTTTTTCTTGTATTCATTTTTTTAATTTACCTTTTGATGCCAGATATTTTATTTCTGTCTGTTCAGATTGAGAATACATGTGCTGCTCCTCAGCCAAGACCAGCTCCCATTCCAAATCTTCTTGCTGTTTGTTATATGATCTATTTCTTAACCCTTGTTGTGACATGATCCACACCCTTAAATAGGCCTTAAGCGAATCCCAAGTAATTTGTGGTGCAGTATTTTGATTTAAATTATGAAGAATGAACCACTGGATTTCCCTCTTACATCTTTCTTTAAACCCTTGGAAAGCCCAGATAGAATTAACTAGTTTCCATATATTTTTGAGATTCAAATAGTCCTTTTGTTCTGATAGAGTATATTCCAGAATCACAGGAGCATGTTACGAGATTCTTATAGTCTCACATGTTACATGTTTTGTCCTTTTAAGGATTTCTAGGGAGACTAAAAAGTAGTCTATTCGAGAAAAAGTCTTGTGGACTTTAGAATAGAATGTGTATTTTTTTAGTGTGGGGTGTAAATGTCTAAAAGGGTCAATTAATGCTAGATCTTGAGTCATCTGTGTTACCACTAGTATGGCTCCTTTCTTTCTTTCCATTAGTGCTGGATTTCTATCAATAGCCCTTAATGTGAGGTTGAAGTCATCCCCTATTATCATGCTTTCATTAAACTGGGAGATTTACAAGAAGAATCAAAAAAGAAGGCTGGGTCTTCTTGACTGGGTCAAAATATTGATGTTAAGATTAATGGTTTATTCTGAAACATAAGATGTATTATGACAAATCTTCCTAAGTCATCTTTCTCTACCTTTTTAATTATATATGTAGTCTTTTTTTTTTTATAAAAGTGGCTGTTCCCCTAGCAGCTTAAGTAACGGTAGAACAGAACCCTTCCGCTCCTAACAAATGACCAAAATAAATAGCATCTTTTTTTTATCAAAGTGAGTTTCTTACAGTAAGAGACAATCAATGTTTTTGTTTTTAATGATTTTAGTGACTTTTCTCATTTTTATTCTATATCTACACCTATTAAGGTTCCATGTTAATACTTTTAAGGAATTCATAGATATTTTTCTAATCCCAATCAAGGCTACTAAACATAAATGGATCTCACCTGATTTGTTATACCTTATCAGACTACAGGATAAAAGTTGGAAATTATACAAGCAAAGTTTGGACCCTTTTCTTTTGATGAAGTATAGATCATTAAGGAATCATTGCAAATCTGCAACCTGTAAAGCTAAAACAGCATTTTTTCTTTCAAAACAGAATAAATGTTTTGGCAATCCAAAGAAAACCTGGGATATATTAAATAGTCTTATTGGGAGGGACAAAAAGGCATCTGACATTTCTATTCAAACTAAGACAGGTTTAACTAGTAATGCTTTACTTGTTTCAGAAGCCTTTAATAAACTATTTGGTAATCTTGATAGCTATAGAATTTCTCCCCATTGAAATTCTTTCCATGGTGACCCCCCCCAGTGTCCCAAAGTTGGTAAATGAGATGGTTCCTCCTGAATTCTGTTTTACTCAGTTATCTCCTGATTTAATCAAAGAATATGCACTAAAAATGGATCCACAACCTTATATTTTTTGTGACGAATTAGATTTTCGAGTTATTAAGTTGGGAATAAATTCCTTTTCCTATCCTCTCTCAGTTTTGTTTAATTTCTCTATGTTAACTGGGTTTTTCCCAGTCTCTGTAAGATGGCTATTGTCACCCCTATTTTGAAATCTGGTGATCACACTTTTTTGTCTAACTACCATCCAATTTCTTTGTTATCCTCCTATCTAAAATTTTGGAATGTGTTATTTTTGACCAAACTTCTGAATATTTACAAAAACAATCTGCTTTCTGACTGTCAGCATGGCTTTAAGCCATGCCATAACACCGAAACGGCCTTGGTGGGATTCACAGGTGCCGTTCAGGGTGCCCTTGATAAAGGGCAGACTGTTGTGGTGCTTTTTGTGGATCTCATCAAGGCCTTTGATTTGGTTGAACATGGTTTGTTATATGGTATTCTTTCTGGTTTATATTTTTCTGAAAATATTATTTCTTGGTACTATAACTATCTTACTAATAGATCCCACTGTACTCATATAGGTGATAGTACTTCCTCTCCTAGTATCATTAAATGGTGGGGTACCCCACGGGTCAATTCTTGGCCCTTTGATTTTTTCACTTTACATGAATTTGGTTCCTTTGATTTGTTCACATTCATCAATGATACTTTACACAGATGATGCAATGATTTACAGTGTAGGTTCCACTCCTAATGATACTTTGGATATGGTGCAATCTGATTTTAATTCCCTCCAAAAATGATTGCTTTTGAATTCTATGGTACTTAATTCATGCAAAACAAAAGATATGTTCTTTTCAAAAGGGACCATTAAGCCTAATAGTTTACATCATATTGTTACTTTGGAAAGCAGTGTGATTGAATTAGTAGATAGTTTTAAATATCCGGGAATAATTTTCTATTCAAAGTTTAAATTCGAACATCATTTGAATAAATTAAGAAAAACCCTTCATCAAAGATTAGGTTCACTTTATAGAGTTAGGCAGTTTCTGACCAGAGAGTCAAGGTTTTTGCTTGCTTATAGTTTTTTTGTTGAGTGTCTTGGATTATGGTATAATTATTTATTCCTCATTCTCTGGTCATTTACTCAATAAACTTAAGGTAACCTATAACTCTATTTTATGTTTCATGCTTGATGCTCCCTTTGGAACACACCATTGCTTTTTGCTTGAATGTTCACATAGTCTGTCCCTTAAAAATCAGATTTTGCACAAGATGGGCATCCTTATGTTTAAGGTAAAGAATGGCCTTATTTCTCCTGTAATCTCAGACTAAATTTTCTTATGAAATCCCACTGTTTCGAACTGCTCTTGGCCAGAGATCTACTTTTTTTAGGGCTCCTTTGTTTTTTAATTCATTACCTGTTGACATTGTAGAAAGTACAACATTGTGGTCCTTTAAAACTAGACTAAAACGCTGGTTGATGGATAATGATATTTGCACATGTTCTTGCTAATAATTGATTCTTAAATGTTTTTCGTATTTTGTATTGTCTTTAAATGTCTGTTTAATTATGTATGCTAAGTTTGTTTGTAATTTGTCGCTGTTGAAAATGGGCAGTTTTGCTCATCCTGCTTGCAAGTATAAAAAATAAAATGAAATGAAATAAATGAAATGGACATCTCCATAACTACATGAACCATCTTCCCTGTCCTCAATGGATCCTGTTATGTTAGGCAAACCCCCTATTACATACTGACCTATTTGACCATTTCTTATGGTGTCTTGAAAATAGCACCCACATCTTGTTATAACATTTTTATCTATGTTTGTATATTTTATTGTTTGTTTAGTCCCAATTTTCCTCCTTAAGAACCCCCGGCCCCTCCTTCACCTAACTAACCTTAAGATCTAATTCACCTCCCTTTATTTTTCCGACATAATCCAAATGGTTATAAATCCACAAGAGTAGGAAAGTAGTGGTAAAACCTAGGTGTCCTAACAAAAAGTAGACACCTTTCCTCCCTCCCATTAAGGTTGCTAAGTTGCAATAATGCACTAAGGTGCTACAAAAAGAGAGCCAGAGTGTTCCCTTGTCCCTCCACAAAAACAAAAAGTTGGGTTGGGAAGAGAGATACAAAAAGAGAGAAAAGAGAAAATAGTGTGAGGAATATATAAGGAGAGGACTTTATCTTAAATTTTTTTAACCCCTAATTTGTTACCTCCCCAAAAAAAGAGGTAGTGTAAATTAGAACACAGAAGTTTTTTTTATTTTTAAGGGTCATCCAAAGGTAAGCAGATTATGGACCAGATATTCAAAACTTTGCCCCAGGACTAAATTAGCACTGCCCGGTTGGCAAATGTAGCCCGGAGCAAAAAGCAAGCTATATTCGAAAGGAATAGCCCAGTGCAATACCGGCTAAATATAGCAAGCAAAGGAAGCCAGGCAAACAGGGCCAGGAGTGCAGGGCAAAAATAGCCCCTGGAATAAGACAGCACTGAATATAGCAACAGGGAAGTGCACACTGCAGCTGCAGCACATTAGGCTCTGGAGAAAGTCAGTGTTGCAGGTGGAGAACATTGTGTGTGATTGCACAGAGATGTCTGACATCTAACACAAACAACAATGTAAGCCACACACTGCAGAACTGTGCTATGCTGAAGTGAGGTTTGCCTGGGGCTATCCTGATTGCACAGTGCTAGCACATTAGCCCGGTGCAAACTGGTTAGCCCGGGGCAAACGAGGGCTATATTCAAAGCTCCCATGCAAATGAGCCTACTTAGGTAATCCGTGGGCAAACAGGTACATTTACATCTCATTAAGTGCTGCTTCGCATACATTACCATGCAATTTGCCCAGTGCTACTGCATGGAGCACAATTCCCCCTTTTGGTCGAAATGGAAGTACAGGCTGAATGCTGCAGGCCAAGGCATGCCCACAGCATCCCCTGTTGATCGGCATAGAAGTACAGGCCAGAAGCAGCAGGAACTGTGTGCTGCCAGGCACAGTCGCTGCATACATATCTCACAACCCCTTGCCTCCTGAATCAGGGACAAGGCATATAAAAAATCAGGGACAAAGGCCCAAATCCAGGGACACAGTTTCAAAATTGGTGAGATCCACTCAGGAAGCTGGCAGAATAAGGGACCCAGTGCATGATATATGTCTTGAAGAATAAGAAGTCTGCAACTGCTTTGGTTGCCTTAAGGCTATTCTTACAATCCCCCACCGTTTAGTCACGGGAACACAACTTGTAGGAGGGACAGAGTAAACTTTGATGTAAAATCAGGGACATCCCTGAACATCAGGAACAGTTGAGAGGTATGCTGTTCTGTCACATAAACACATGTTTTATGAGGGACAGAGGAACATATGGAGGCTAAATCAGGGACCTCCCTGAAAAGCAGGGACAGTCAACCAAGGCTTACACACAAGTGACCCTGGTAGTCTAGTGGTCCCCCCACCCTCCAGCATGAATCCCGACACTGTTTACATGAAAATAAACAGTCAAGAGGTCACGTGATGCAGAGCGACTGGTAGCTGCTTTCTCCTGAGCTCCCACCCTCCACCCTACTAAATCGCTTATTTTTACTGTTCTACAGTACTCTTTTATAAAGATTTTGTTTGTTGGAGTGATGCTGACCATCTGGGACACTCCTGAGCCAAAACCTTCCAGCGGAACGTCCATTTTAAAGGCCGTTTGGGGCAATGGATGCGGATATGAAAACAGCTGGGGTAAAGCATACTCCACCCGCGTCTCCGGAGAAAACATCCAAAAAAGCCAGAAATTCTAATTCGGGGCAACTACCAAAGCAATCGCCCCCTACTTCACACAGCAATTTGTTAATGGAAGATCGATTCCTACAGGAGCTCCTGCCCTTCAGAGAGACGCTACAGGAAATCTCAAGTGAAATCAAATCAATAAGAAGTGACTTCACTGCCTTATCGAGATGGGTGGGGGATATGGAGGCAAGAGCATCTTCCTTAGAAAATTGGAAAAACAAAACTGACCCAGAAATAGTCAAACTAAGGCAGCAAATCCAGAAATTACAGTCCAAGACTGAAGACTTAGAGGGCAGAAGTAGGAGGAACAATATTTTAATCCTTGGCTTGCCTGAGTCGGAGGAAGGTGGGGACACCATCAGATTTGTTCAACAGCTTCTTAATAAAATTATTGGCCCTTCGCCTATCAATCAACAATACCACATCGAAAGGGCACACAGATCCTTAAGACCTAAGCCTCCGCCTGGTGCCCCCCTGACCGATTATCATCAGGTTCCTCAGCTACATAGAGAAGCAACATATTCTGGTGAAGGTCAAAGAATTAGAGTCAATCCAATGGGTCCACAACAAAATCAGAATCACCCAGGACCTGCCATACGAAATCTGGCAAAAGAGAATGGCCTTCCACCCGATTGTGAGAAAACTAATTGCAGCAGGCATGAAATTCAGAGTGAACTATCCGGCAAGGTTACTGGTCTCCCTAGACGGCACCTGGCATGCTTATGACAACCCAGATCAAGCTCTAGCTGACCTCGCCACGAGGCTCCCGAACCTCTTCAAAGGGGACTGACTGATTCATGGAGACTGCTCTCTACAAGTCTAACTGAGTTTGTTTAAGTTGTATGCTATGCCTTAGTGAAAAAATGGGATCTTTTTCGAATAGGATACCTCCTTTGGGTAGATACTAATGTTGGCTTACCTGGTTTTCTTGGGGGGGGCGTAGAGTCAGGATGGCAGTGCGTGATGAGTTGGTAGGCCCTGAGGCCTATTCGACTCCAGATCCAAGGCTACTGGCCATGGCGTCTCCACTGGGGGTTGAGGAACTAGTTAGGGGTAGCGGTTCGGAGGTCCCATTATGCAGTCGGACTGTTTTGGTCCGTCCGAGCGTCTTCCGACTGGAACTTCCCCTCATGATGTTTTTCCGGTGCGAGGACGCCTGGGTCTTTCCCATTTATTTCCAAGCAATCTCTGGGCTATATTTTGGGACTCGGGACTGGAGTACTCCAGGTATTTAGCCTCTCCACAGTGTACCAGGACCGTGAGGGTTTGGAGGAATACAGAGGTAGGTCGTTACAGGAGGTTAATCCTCCGGTTTATTTCTTTGTTGGTTCAGAGTTTAGATGCCTCGGAATTGCTAGATGCGATTACAGTGCAAGTTTACTGTTGGGCTGGGGGGGCTCGGGTAGGAGCGTAGCTCTGAAGAGTCTGTCTTGCGGCCGTAATTGGGCAATGGGGGTACCTTGGTCGCATTCTGGCAGGAATGCTACTTTTTTTTGCTGGAGGTCCAGCACTATCTCAGGCGGGGTTCCATGGCTCGGCTAAGGTTCTATCTTTAAGGAGCTTTGCGGCAGACCAAGGTATCCTGGGGGGTCCCACTTGTATGTCATAATTGGGTGATTTTCTGCCTCTGGATATTTTTGGGACCACTTGTAAATAGTTTTGGGGGTAGTCGGGAGGGTAGGGTTCACAAAGTATCGGGGTGGGGGATCATATTTTTCAAGGCTCTTAATAGTTTTCTGGGATTAATCCCTTTGTTGTCTCGGTTTTCTTATGGATCACGTAGTCTCAACTATGTGGCTGTTAATAACTTCTGATTATGTTTGGAGTGTTCAGGGAGGGCATGGGGGAGGCGGAAGGTGCCACTTTTCAGGGTTTCGACCTGCAAGTCCATGGATGGTAGCTATCGTGCACTGCTTCCTATTAAGATTGTTAAATGGCTCTAGGTCACATTAAATTTGCTACATGGAATGTCAGGGTATTAGGAAGTAACCAAGAAAAGGCAAATCCTACTGAATTGTTTGCTTACTGATGTTGACATTCTATTTTTACAGGAAACTCATATTTTAGCCTCTGAAATTAATCTGCTAAGGTGTCAAGGTTTTCCCCAGGTCTTTGTCTCAGAGGGGTCTACAAGCAGCAGGGGAGTGGCTATCTTGTTGAAACGTAATATACCATTTGTTCTAGAGAGTTGTACCAAAGACTCAGATGGCAGATTTGTATTAGTCAAAGGCACGCTCAACAACTTGGGAGTGGTTCTGGGGTCCATATACTGTCCAGTTGGGGGGGGACTCAATTTTCTTATGCAGCTAACGACTAGTTTATGCGAGCTTCTACCAACGGTTCTCATTTTGGGGGGAGATTGGAATATTGCCCCTTCGCAGGCTCTTGACAGAACTTATAGGCCCATAAGATCCTCCACACCCGCCCAACTGGCCCTTCAGGATTTCTGTAACTTGCTGGGCTTGAGCGATCCTTGGAGAATCTTGAATCCTTCCAGCCATAGCTACACGTATTACTCCTCAATACACAGATCCTGATCCAGACTAGATTACCTTTTGGTGAGCACTGGGCTCTTGGCTAATATATCCCTTACTGGTATAGAGCCGATTGTTATTTCGGATCATGCCATGGCATGGATAAAGCTCTCCCCCTGTCCCTTGGGCCAGAGAGACACCTCTTGGAAACTCAACACACAACTCCTTAAGGATGAACAGATCACTGCTCATCTCAAATCTTTGATCTCATCCTTTCTCGAAATCAATCAGGGCTCAATTTCTAGAGACGACTTAGTCTGGTGTGCGTTAAAGTGTTTTCTCAGAGGTGAGTTTATTAAAAGTGCCACTAAAAGAAAAAGGTTGAGGGAAAAGAGAATTATCCTTCTGGCTAACCGAATTAAGTCGGCTGAAAGTGTCCTCTCTTCCTCAAACTCTCAAACTGACTTAGAAAACCTGCTCAGGATCAGGAATGAGTATGAGGATTCGATTAAAGAAAAAACTGAATATGCCATCTTAAAATCTAAAATGCGATATCTTGACCAAGGTGAGAAATCCGGGAGGTTACTAGCTCTCAGGTTAAGGGAGGTAGAAAGCTCAAGATTAATTCCTGCTTTAAAAGGGGCTGATGATTCAATAAAAACAGCACCAAGGGATATAGCAAGAATTTTTGAGGATTACTACAAAGACTTATATAGTAACAACTTCTCCTCAACCCCAATGTTGAACCCGGATTCTTTCCTGGCAGGGATACCTCTCACTAAGTTGCACCCCGGTCACTGCGAAGTACTCTCCTCGCCTATCATGCTGGAAGAGGTTGAGGAAGTCATCCAAGGCCTACCCATCGATAAGTCCCCAGGACCCGATGGCCTTCCCTCCAACTTCTACAAAGAGTTTTGTAAGGAAGTAGCTCCTGCTCTCCTTAAGCTATTTAATTATATTCTTTCTTCGGCTCCACTGGACCCCTCTCTGTTGGAAGCTACTATTATCCTAATCCCAAAGCCGGATAAACCTAAACTGGAGCCAGCCAGCTATAGGCCGATATCACTACTTAATTATGATATTAAAATCTTAACCAAAATTCTTTCCTTAAGAATCAAACAGGTCTGGCAAGTATTGCTGAGTCAAGAGCAGGTAGGTTTCATCCAAGGTAGATCAGCTGTGGATCATATACGCACACTTACCCACATCTTTCAGGCAGCTCAGGAAACCCAGATCCCCATGGCTTTAGTTGCTTTGGACGCAGAGAAGGCCTTTGACTGGGTCAGGTGAGAATTCCTGTGGGCTACCCTTAGTAAAATGGGCTTTCCCGAGAAGTTCATCGGCTGGTTACAGGCGATTTATACCTCGCCCTCCGCGAGGGTCTACTGCAATGGGGTGTTCTCGTCTTGTTTTATCCTGCAATCTGGCACTCATCAGGGGTGCCCTTTGTCTCCATATCTATTCAACTTATACCTGGAGCCTTTGCTGCTTCATATCAAAAATTCACTGAAAATTTCTGGCTGTGTAATTGCTCATCGGACCTTGACCCTCTCAGTTTTCGCAGACGACATTCTCTTGCATCTCTCAAATCCCGAAATTTCCTTGGGGAAGGTATTGCGACTAGTGAGCCTGTTTGGCAAGGCAGCTAATTATAAGCTTAATCTGTCTAAATCGGTAATATTCCCACTCAACTCACTTTTACATCATGCTAATGTTTTCCAATTCGGTATGAAGTGGGCCTCAAACCGTCTCAAATACTTAGGTATCTATTTGGCCCGTGATGAAGAGTCGGTCAAGAAACTTAACCTGGACGACCTGTTAGACACCATCCAAAAAGATCTCAATAGATGGGATAACCTGCCCATTTCAATTGGAGGACGTATCAATATAATTAAAATGAACGTATTTCCACAACTTTTTTAACCCTTAAACCTTCTCAATATCTGGTTCCCTAAATCTTACTTCCAGAAGTTGCATTCAATAATATCCAAATTTATCTGGGGCGGCAGAAAACCTAGAAGATCCTTCATCAAGCTTTGTCTACCGAAAGATAAGGGAGGCCTTCGTCTGCCCAACTTTGGATGGTATTATTGGGCCAGCCACTTAGCCAAACTGGCCAGGTGGATAGGACCCCCGAGTGAGCTCTATACGCCTGCTTGGTTAGAGTTGGAGCTTAGTCTGTTGAGGGAGCATAATATCCCACCCCACCACCTTTTTTTCTATAGTTTTTCCGCACTCCCGGAGGCTCTTCGCAACTCAGTGATAGGGGTATCCACTAAAGTCTTGTCACAAATTTGGAATTTCCTTAAAATCCCATATACTAAAGATCATGCTCAGCCTCTAATCCATAACCCCAATATTAGAGTAGGCGGACACACACTGTCATCGGCCTGGCTCCTACAAATACAGGACCGCTTGGTTGAAGATCTGTACTTTCAGGGGGCTCTTGGTTCCTCCAAGGATATTCTCACTAAATTGGGTCTACCCTCTCAAAATATATTCAAGATTTATCAACTAAGGCATCTCATAGGTAATAACTTTGGGTTGGTGAGTGTGCCCTCTCAGGTTAGGCCCTTCTTGGAGCAACTTAGGAATCATGCTGCTAAGCCCCACGATATAGCTAAAATCTACATGTACCTGCTAACTGAAAAGTTTCCAGATTCCTTGAGTGGTTCCAGGTCATGGGTCTCTCAATTCTCTGGTCTTTCCCTTTCCTGGGCCCAAGTTTGGCGTGATGTATACAGATATCTTACCCTAGATAGAAACAGATTAATCCAGTTTTATATTTTAAATAACAAGTACTACACTCCACTGAAGCTCGCCAAATTTGATAGATCTAAATCTGACATTTGTATTGAGATCACGGCTTAGAGTGGGGATTTGTCACATATGTTTTGGTCATGTACCAAAGTTGCCCCATTAGTGGCAGGCAATTCGTAGTGGTCTGGATCTGATCCTAGGTCTGGACGATCTATTTACAGCTGAAATATGTGTTTTAGTGTGTACTCGAATATCAGGCACAGAGCGGAAAACCATATAGCCATAATCTCAATGGCAGTTAAAGGCTAGTGCTTAGACACTGGCTAGACCAAGTAGCTATTCCTTACAAGGATTGGTTAGAGGAATTTCCTTATGTTTTAAGATGGAAAGATTAATTGCCAACTCTCGACATGCCATGCCTATGTTCCAGAAAAATGGGGCAAGCTATCGCTTTATATCTTCATTGAATCTACATTCTATACCCTGGCAGCTTCAGTGCGAGTTATCTCAAGGTGACCTTATGATTCTTGAGGGGTTCTGTTCCATGGCGCCGTTGGAGAGTTCTCCAGGTTCACCTGGAGCTGGAGGTAGCACCTTCTGGGGGTTAGGGGTGGGCTGGGGGTACATTGTCACGTTTTTTCCATCTCTTGTTTACAAATGGTTGGTCAAGTTGTTACGCTGCAGCTTTTGTATTTTATTCATGTTTTCTTTGTAAACTAATAAAACTTTGAATTTCAAAAAAAAAAAAAAAAAGAAAAGAAACAGTCAATTCCCTGGTAGCCTAGTGGTCCCCCTAGTATGAATCCAGACTCCGTTCACATGAAAATAAACAGTCAATTGCCTGGTAGTCAAGTGGTCCCCTCATCCCCTAACATGAATCCCGACCCTGTTCAACATCAAACATGAGTATTTTTCCTGGTAGTCTAGTGGTCTCCCCCACCCCCCAACATGAATCCCGACCCCATTCACTGTAGAAAAAAAGGTTATTGTCCCTGGTAGTCTAGTGGTCCCCACCCCCAACATGAATCTCGACCCTGTTCACTGTAGAAAAAAGTATTTTCCCTGGTAGTCTAGTGGTCCCACCACCCCCAGCATGAATCCGGACCCCTTCACTGAAAAAAACCAGACTGTTCCCTGGTAGTCTAGTGGTTCCCCCATCTGGCAGTGATGCCCCGCTCAGTCCAAGAACAGTCCAAGAACAGAGCTGGCGACGGTTCGGCTCCTCCTCTCACCCCCGGCCGGCCACCGACTGAGGTATGAAAGAGCCTCTATCTGCACTCTCAGTCGGCAGCTGGCCGTGGTGGTGAGAGGAGGGCTGGAACCAGTCACCGGCTCTGTTTGTGGACTGTTCTGGGCTGAGCATGGGCGCCACTGCCAGGTGGGGAGACCACTAGACTACCAGGGAACAGTCTGTTTTTACAGTGAAGGGGTCGGGATTCATACTGGGGTGGGGGATCTACTAGTCTACCAGGGAAAATACTCTTTTTACATTGAATGGGTCGGATTCTGTTGGGGTGGGGACCACTAGACTACCAGGGAAAATACTCTGTTTTTCTATGGTGAACTGGGTTAGGATTCATGTTGGGTGTGGGGGCACAACTAGACTACCAGGGGAAAATACTCTTTTTTGATGGTGAGCAGGGTCGGGATTCATGCTGTGGGGTTGGGGGACTACTAGACCACCAGGAAAAATACTCTTTTTTTCTATGGTGAACAAGGTCAGGATTCATGTTGGGGGGTGAGGGGACCACTAGACTACCAGGGAAAATACTCTTTTTTGATGATGAACAGGGTCAGGATATGTGCTGGGGAGTGGAGGGACCACTAGACTACCAGGGGGATTACTGAATTACCACAGCTATGGGGGTCCACAATGGGGGTGGCACCACCAGCTTTTTTTCACTAGATTGGTAGTGAATTGACTGAATGTGTGGTGGTGGCCATATCACACATCATCACCCACACACAGCCTGGATAATTGCATGAACAGGTTTATGGGAAGGGGAATGTTGGCCAGGACACCGGGAATGTTTCCTACTCTTTGCAAAGAGTGCCCTGGGTTCTTTTAATTGCACCTGGACACCCAACAGGACAACATCAGGATGGGCAAAAGGGACCTCGGTTTAATGTCTCATCCGAAGAACAGCACACCCCAGCAGTACAGCACCCCCCAATACTGCACTCGGATGCCAGTGATTTTTAGGTGCAAGTCCAATCCCGGTGTGGGACGAGAACCCACCACCTTCTGGTCCAAAGGCAGATGTGCTACCAACTGAGCCACACTGACACCCACCATTATCTATTTGTTTTTCTTTTTTTTTTATATTTTGCTTTTTACCTCCACGCCTCTCGTCTGCCCTTCTGCTCCGGTCACGGACCCCAGGACCCCGGTCACCGATATCGCTGACTCCCCGTCATCCCTGGCTTGCCCCCAGAGTGGGAAAGTCAGCGGCTCGACCCTCCCCACCCCAACCATGGGCCTAATAACTGGTTGGGGAACGGCCCGTGACCAATCAGGGCATCCCCAGGGCAGAGCGTCATCTAGACGCTAGGCGTGAAATTTTTACACCCCTTTATTCCCACCCCCGAGGAGACAGGGACGTGCAATGATGCCAGCATCCGCCCTGCCTCTCTCCCTCCCGACGTAAGCGCGGCAGCGTGAGTGTCCCCCAGCCTCTGCTAGGGGTCCCCAACGCACCGGTTGCTACCCCGACCTCCCCAGAGAAGGAGAGCAGTCCGTGCGGATGCTTGATCCTTCTCCCCGGCCAGCCTCGACGACTCGGGTCGGTTCGAACCGGGTCGCCGGTCGCAAGCGGAAATCCACCGCTGCACCGATGGGCCGCGCTCACCATTATCTATTAGCATCGGCGCGACCATACAGCGCCGGCGCTAATAGGGCTTTTGAATATTGCAGCCTAGCGCAAATCCAACGCTATTCCAGCGCTATGATTTTACGCTAGACACAATGGTTTGAATATCTGCCCTATGTTTATTATCTAATTTGTAGACCCCCTCTATCTGTTGGAAATGAGGCTTGGTTAGGCCTGCTTTTTGATATTTCCTTCAGCTTTTCTTCAGCTTCAGCTGGAGTACGAAAAAAGAAAGTTTTTCCATCAACGTAAACACTTAGTTTTGCAGGCTATAACACAGTGAAGGAAATTCCTTCTTTTCTAAGTCTGTCTTCATAGCATCAAAAGCCTTTCTTTTTGTTAAGATGGATGGAGGCAGATCTGGAAAGATCTGTAGCCACATTCCATTATAAAACAGGCATTTTTCCAGTCTCGCTTTCTAAAGATTTTGCTCCCAATCCTGGTACCTCACTGGTTTTATGTACATAAAATGAGGTTTTCTATTATTATCTCTGGGGCCTAAGGCCCGATGGGCTCTAACTAGCTTCACCTTCTGATGTTGATATGAGAAACCCATTATTTTAGACAGCATCTTCTCACAATATCCATGGGGGTTTCCACCTTCTATTCCCTCTTGTAAATTCCTGATCTTCAGATTAACCCTTCTTGATCTAGACTCTAGATCCTCCACTTTCAAATTTAGGGCCTCTAACTCTTTGTTACATTTGGTTACTGAGCTAGCAATTACTGGAAGAGTATCCTCCATCTTGCTTACTCGCAGTTCGAATTCTGATGTCCTTAATGCCAGGAATTCAAATTTCTCCACCATTTTGGAGAATGTTTGCATTAGTGTTGTAACTGCCAAATTCAGATTATTAAACCCATCTCATTTCTTGCAAAATATCATTTTGTACCCATTTAGTTCCACTTTTTTTCCCTTACTCCTCCTCACTTCTGTCCATTCAGTTTCCCCTTCCTTCCTTCCTTTCTTCCTTCCTTCCTTCCTCGTTTTCCTTAGACTCTTCCAGCTTCTCTTTTTTTTGGGCTTTATTGCCTCCAGATTTAGTATGTGAAGCCATGGCTATGGCATCTACTTCAGGTTCCCTTCTATCTTTTGTTACTTTTGCAAAAATATCATAGACACAAACCAGTGATGCCGGGGTGGGGGGGAGTACTATTGTTATTCTCAATAGACAGCTGTCCTAAATTACAAACTTAGCATTTGATTTTCACTTTTTACAATTCAGACTACGTGTTTTATTCAAGTAGGTGGGTTCAGAGGCCTCAATAGGACTGATGGAGATCTTCCTTTTTTTATTATGTGAGCTTGCCCTTTTAGCCCGACAAGCAGAAGTGCTGCAGGGATATTTTGGGCTGGCCTGGGCAGCACTACCAAGACCATTTAAGCGTTTAGATTTTTCTCCCTTGTTATCAGCCTTATATACAAAAAGCCTCTCTACCTGGGATTTCCAGGCTGAGGGGTTACATTTTTGCTTAGACTCCACTGTATCCATTCAGTTCTTGCAGTGCTTGCAAATGGGCCACAGTGTTGTTTGAAAAGCCCACCATTTGTGTTTCGTCTGTTGTTATGGAGGTGGATGGGGGTTCACCAGAAATGCCCATTGCTGGGATAGATTCATTCCAAGTTTTGGCGGTATTAAGTACTGTCCCAGTGAGTTCTGCAATCCGCGAGAATGAGATGGAGACTTATGTCAACAAACGCCGGTGTCTTAGTGTGGAAGGCTTCTCAAAAGGACAAGCCGGAGAGTAGAAAAGCCACAAGAGATTTCAGGAAGGTAGGCCTCTATTGATACTTTAAAGTGCTGTTTGGGTTTCCAAATTGAATATCTCTCTCTCCTCATTGCAATGATATGGGGGACATAGGCAAAACGCTCTCCTCACACAGCCTGCTGCCTCAGCCGAGCATTCTAGGACACACAGAATGCTCCATCTCCTGGTCCGAGACCCCTTATTTGAATTCTTCACTGTTATAGGTACATAGAGACATAGGTGATGTTTTCAGGTCCAGTTAGCTACAAAGCCAAAATCAGGACATGCCACCATAGTGGTTAAATATCCCATTTTTATGGGCCCATGTATGAGTCCAGTAATTTCTTAAAGCATGTCAAACTGCCTGCGTTGACAACCTCAGGTGGGAGAGCATTCTGTGTGTTCACAACCCACTGGTTAAACCACCTTGCTATATTTGTGGTATTATATCTTTCTCCCAATAGTTGTTTACTGTGTGATCTTGTTGAGTAAAATGTTTTTTCTTTCTAGTTAAATGATCCTGTCTCCCAAATAACAGTATCCTTAAAAGCTCTGTAGGCATAACATAGGCCCCCCCTAATCTACAATAAGCTACTGAGTAAAGATTAACTCTATTCAACCTGTCCTTATAATTGAGGTGCTGTATATGTTTTTTTTTGTAAATCTCCTTTGTACCTGCTCCACCCTCTTTGCATTACCTACTGTCTGTGGTGCTGAAAATGGTGCCCCTTATTCAAGTAGGGGTCTAACCAAGGCCCTGTACAGTGGCACTAACACCTCTTCAATTCTACTTTTATATTCCTAAATATATTCCACATAATCCTATTACTTTTATTAACTGCTTTCACGTTGTATTTATCAAAGCTAAGGGTATTGGATATATATACTTATCCAATTCTGATCCCTTATCTCCTCAGGAAGTTCTGCTATGCTGGCTTCCATGCCCCAGTCCCTAGTTAAAACAGGTCCACCAGCCTACCCCATAGATTTTTGTTTGGCCATTTTTTGCCTGTCTATCATCTTTGTTTTCTTCCTCCTTATCTGTTTCATCTGAACTTGAATCTGCATGCCTGTCAAGGCTAACCACCCCTATGTCTGCTCCTTGAATCCCTGGTCCCAACACCACTGTCTGATCTGCTGCTAATGCGGTGTTCTCTTCTATTGGTCCTGTCACACCCACTCCATTCCCCCTAGCCTTCTGTCCCAAACTGAGAAGTGGGGCTACCCCTCCCATGGAGGCCCAACTGGCTAGGGGTGTGTTTTTCTTATTTTCCACAGACTGACGTTTTCCATTTACATAAGCTGGAGGTATCACACCAGGGCTGGTTTTAGTATTATCCTTTGTGCACCCATATTTAAAATGGGTTTGCACGGCAGGAGGATTTTTGAACGCATCTGCATTTTTGAGATTTTTTTTTACATCCTGTATCCTACCGTGACCTTTCCCTTGTGGCCTTGTGGTCTGTACGGGGAGCATCCTGTATCCTACCGTGACCTTTCCCTTGTGGCCTTGTGGCCTGTACGGGGAGCAAATACTCCTGCTTCCACATCAAACATACCTCTTTCAGGTGAATTAGGAGCACTGCATGTTATGCAGTTATGTGGCTTCCTCCCAGGTAGGCTCTTAGTAGCGTTATCCACAAAATATGTATTTATCTCCCTAATGTTTTTGGGTCTGTTATTCATTGCCTCTGTAAATGTTCAGTAAGCAGGAAGAAGATTTTTACTTACAGTTTATTATCCATATTAAAGGGAGAATAACCATGTTCTAAAATGTTTACCTGGAAAAATGTCTCACTCCGATGAGATGTTGTACGTGTTAGAGCTCCGTGCTGCAGTTGTTCAGCTCTGAAATGCCATCTTGGTCCTCTCCCCCCCCCCCCATGGCAGCACTCTTAGAGAAGAAATTAAATAAATAAAGCAAGTGAAGTCTCTGAGGCAAAAATGTTTATTCAATGAACAAGAGCATTGTACAAAGCCCCAGCACTTTACCTCGTAAACAGGAGGCTTCGTCAATGGGAGTTATGCATCACTCCATTATACTTTTCTTACTTTTGGATAATCTTTTTGACTTCAACATAATTATCAGAGGATATTTAAAAGAATATGATCAGTTGCTATTCCACTTAAAGACTAGTCCATGTACTGGTTTTATGAATGAATTTTGGTCACGCATTGGGTGTATTTTAGTATACATATGTGTCAAATAGGTGTCATACTGATTTGCTATACATGGTGGGGTTAAATGTTATATATTATCACTACTTTAAATTTTGTATTATTTAAGACAGCCTTCTCTCACTGTAAAGCCATGCCCCCTAACAAAGCCTCCCGTTTATGAGGGGATGCACTGGGGCTTAATGCCATGCCCTCTAGCTTTAACATTTTTGCCTCAGAGACTTCACTTTTTTTTATTTATTTATTTTCTTCTGTAATAGTGCTGCTGCCTTGTGCAGTAGGCTCTGCTGGATGGTGTATCTGAGCAGATATAGAAAGATGGAATGGGAGTGGATGGCTGGGTCTAGTAGTTTAGAGCCAAGGGTCCTGTGTGCCCGCTGTATGTTAGGATTATAATCGGGAAGGAAAGGGAGCACCTGTGGCAGCATTTGTTGTAGAAACTGTAATGTTCAAACCTTAACTTCCCTCCAGAACTTCATAAATATGGAGATTGTTTAATCAAAGTTGGCTTTCCAGATTGTTGAGTTTCTCCTGCAGTTACTGCTAGGATTCAATGTGTCAAACTGCTGTATCTTCTGAGACTGCAGTGCATGTGTTGTTGGCTGCTAGAAGTTTGTTTGTCTCTGTAAGTTAGGTTTAAGGTTAGCAACTTTCTCATTGACGGAGTTAAAGGACCTGGCCATCTTTGCCCAAAAAGCTCACTGCTCCCACTTAACATTATCAAGTTTCTTTCCTTTTTTTATTTAGATTTTCATCCTCATATCGCCCCTGGCTCACCCTTCCATCCAGTCCTCCTAGCCCTGTCGCCCAATTTCTCCAGAACTTACTTTCTTGCAGATGTCCTTTGGCTCGGAGGACTGTGGCGGGTGCCTGTTCATTGTTGCAGGGCCTGTGAAGGCTGGAACATCATCCTGCAGCCTGAGAGTTTTTTCTCCTTAGTTGTTTCCCCCAGACCACTCATGTGTAGTGGCATAATAGATGAGCTCCAAATGCCTTGGTGTGGTCCATCTACATTATGTGCCCAGATCGGCCCTGCAACATGGATACCTACAGGTGGCAGAAAAGCAGTGGATCATGTCAACACGCCTCCCCAAGGGAGGAGACTTGTCCTCTGGACTCTCAATCCTCCTTCCCACAGCCTGCCCCCTAGCAACCCATATCTGTTCCCAAACCTGGGTTGCTGGTGTCACAGGAAGAAAGACACTAAGTGCCTCACTCCTCTGTGCCAATGGGCCAGTGAATTTCTTCCTTTTTTAATTGCTTTCTGCTCTTTGGGTGGTGATGCATGCTTGGAGCAGGGATGGCTAGAGTCTATAGAGGCCTCACTGTCTGATCCAGAGCTGTAAGATCCACCAGCATCTGTTCTGTGGAGCACTGCCTTCTGTAAGCTAGACTCCTTCATGGTATGTCTGCAGTGCATCCTCCCCATTTCAATGAATTTTGCAGTGAAAAAGTTAAATAGGAGAGAATTTTGGAGGGTTGTTAGAGCAGCGCTCTAATGTTGGTCGACCATCAGGTTGGTGACATCACTGAAGTATGGGGCTAGAAAATCAAGTTGTTTTGATGAAATCCTGGTATCTGGCCATTAAGAATTAGATACATAGATACATAGATACATAGATACATAGACAGTGTCGGCAGATAAGGGCCTATGGCCCACCTAGTCTGCCCATTTGAGCTTGTAAGTTCAGTTTGTTTTCCTAGAAGTCTATTTCCCCTTATCCCTGACCTCTAGAATTCCTTTATGTCTATCCCATGCATTCTTAAATCCCGTGATTGTTTCAGCCCCACCACTTCCTCTGGCAGGGTGTTCCACTTGTCCACCACCTGTTCTGTGAAGAAATTCTTTCTCATGTTTCCTCTGAATCGTCCTCCTCCAACTTCATCCCATGCCTCTAGTCCTGAAACATTTTTTTGCTTAAAATAGTGTTTTCCTGCACCCTGTTCCTCCCTGTAAGATACTTGTATGTCTCTATCATATCCCCTCTCCATCCTCTCCTCCAGGGAGTATGTTCAGTTCCTTCAACCTGTCTTCATAGGACTTGTGATGCAATCCATGCACCATCTTTGTTGCCCTCCTCTGAACCTTCTCTACCCTGTCTATGTCCTTATGTAGGTATGGTCTCCAGAACTGTACACTGTACTCCAGGTGGGGCCTCACTAGTGTCTTGTATAGCGGAATTATGACCTCCTTTTCCTGCTGGTGATGCCCCTGCCTATACATCCCAGCATCCTATTTGCTTTACCTGATGCCTTGTCACACTGTTTCCTACCTTGAGGTCATCAGAGATGACAACCCAAGATCCCTTTCCTGCTTGGTGCATGCTATATCCTCACCCCCAACTGATATATTGTGCCTGGGTTTTGTGCCCCATATGCATTATCTTGCACTTCTTTGCATTGAATTTCAACTGCCAAACCCTTGACCATTCTTCAAGTTTCTGCAGGTCCCTTCTCATTCTGTCTACACCTCTGGTGTGTCTACTCTGTTACAGAGCTTTGTGTCATCAGCAACAGTGAAATTCTGCCTTCTAGATCCTGTGCAATGTCACTGATGAAGATGTTGAATAGGACCAGTCCCAGCACTGATCCCTGTGGTACCCCACTGGTCACTCTTCCCTCTGTGGAGTGACAGCCATTTACCACCCTCTGTGTCCTGCCACCCAGCCAGTTACCTACCCACCACACTACTGTCCTGCCCACACCCATATTCCCCAGTTTGTGTAATAGTCTTCTATGTGGCACAGTGTCAAAGGCCTTGCTGAAGTCCAGATAGGCCATGTCCACTGCCCTCCCTGATCCACCTCCCTAGTCACCCAGTCAAAAATTCAATGAGGTTGGTCTGACATGACCTCCCCTGGTGAAACCATGCTGCCTTGGGTCCTGTAGTCCATTGACAACCAGATGTTCCACCAATCTCTCCTTCAGTAGTGCTTCCATGATCTTTCCCACTACCGAGGTGAGGCTGACTGGTCTGTAGTTCCCTGCTTCCTCTTTGTTCCCACTTTTGTATAAGGGACTACATCTGCTGTCCTCCAGTCTTTGGGTACTCCTGTTTCCAGTGATTGGCTGAACAGGATAGCCAGAGGTTCAGCCACCACCTCTCTTAGTTCTTTAAGGACCCTGGGTGCACCCCATCTGGCCCCATTGCTTTATCAGCTCTTATTACTTCCAGTTCCTTCAGGACCCTTTCTCGTAAAGGGACTTGTGTCCATTTCTGCACCATTCTCACCACTTGTACTCCTTCAGACCCATTACCCCTCTTCCTTAGTAAAGACTGAGCAGAAATACCTGTTCAATATGTCAGCTTTACTGTTGTCATCCTCCACGCTGCTCCCATCCTCCCCTTCAGTCTCACTATCCTCCCTTTGTCTTTCTTTTTCACTTATGTACCTGTAAAAGGTTTTGTCCCCTTTACCCACTGATTTTGCAATGTGTTCTTCTGTCTGAGCTTTGGCTTCCCTTACTGACTTCCCTGCCGCCCTTTGTTTCTCCTGGTACTTCTCCCTATCCCCTTCTGCCTGTGTCTTTTTGTATTGCCTGAATGCAATCTTTTTGGCTTTCACTTTCTTTGCTACCTCTTTGGAAAACCATAATGGTCTCCTCTTCCTTTTCCTCTTGCTAACCTGCTTAATGCATAATTCTGTTGTTCTTATAATCCCCATTTTAAATACTGCCCACTGTTCCTCAACCCCTGATTCCTGTCCCATTCCCTTAATGCCTCTTTCAAGTATCTCCCATTTACCAAAGTCTGCCCCCTAAAATCCAGGATACGTGTTTTTGTGTGGTTTGGTTCTGCTCTTTCTGTGATTTCAAACCACAATGACTGGTGGTCACTGTTACCCAGGTGCTCCCCACTGTTACCCCATCACACTGTCCCTGTTTGTGAGCACAAGGTCCAG
Source organism: Neoceratodus forsteri (assembly GCA_016271365.2). Taxonomy (NCBI): domain Eukaryota; kingdom Metazoa; phylum Chordata; order Ceratodontiformes; family Ceratodontidae; genus Neoceratodus; species Neoceratodus forsteri. The sequence goes on from CM057452.1 coordinate 948,214,350, forward strand.
TATTGCCTTCTGCCGAGTTGGTTCCATGACCAGTTGCTTGAGGAAGGCACCCTGAAGGAGTCCAGGATAAATCTGCTCCTAGTTGATGCTGCTGCTGGGATGCTCCAGTCCACGTCTGGTATATTGAAGTCTCCAACCATTACTACCTCACCTTGTCTGCCATCCTTTGGATGGCTAGCATCAACTCCTATCTGTTTCTTCCTCCTGGGCTGGTGGTCTATAGACCACACCGGCGGATGGCTGGCCCCATTTTCCTTTCCAGCTAACCCACAGTATCTCTCCCATTTTGTTCCTCCTGGATCTGTGTGGCCCTTATGTCATGTTTCACATACAGTGCCACCCTCCTCCTTCCTGCCTGCTCTGTCTCTTCTGAATATGTTGTAGCCAGGTATGGCCATCTCCCAGTCATGGTTATCATTACACCAGGTTTCAGTGATGGCCACAATGTCCAGGTCTGACTGTACCATGACAGCCTCCAGATCTTCCATCTTGTTGCTAAGGCTCCTGGCATTTGCACACATGGCTTTCCATGATTTGACCTCCCTAGACTGCTTCACTGTTCTACTCCAGCCCTTCCTTGGTTGTCATTTATCCTGGTTCTCCTTGCTGTCTGCCCTTCTGCTGAATTTTTGCCTTTTCTGCTTATCCACCTTTTGGACACTAATCTCCATCTTTTGCACACTGCTTTGCAGAGATAGCCACTCCTCTGGTTCACTGGTTCCACTGCTAGCTGTGGGGTGAGCAAGTAGGTACCGTCCTTGCTTGGCTGCACACCCTTGCTAGTTTAAATGCTTGTCAATGTAGCATTTAAACTTATCATTGAGTGCTTGGATTCCCCTCCAGGATGGATGCAGGCTGTCATGCTTGAACAAACCTCCATCCCTCCAGGTGGGTCCCCAGTTACCAATGAATCCAAACCCTTCCTCACAGCACCAGTTCTTCAACCATGAGTTAAAGTTCCTGGTGCATGCACTCCTATGCTCTCCCTTGCCTCTCACAGGTAGTACTTCTGAGAAAGTGACAGAAGTAGCTACTTGCTTGAGACCCCTCCCCAGTTTTCTAAACTCTTCCTGAACTTCCTTTGGCTCCCCATTTGCCAAGTCATTAGTACCTAGGTGGATAATGACATCCAGCTCACCCTCCCATCTTGTCTTCCCAGTGATCCCCAGTATCTTCCTTCCATCCCTCCATGCCGTGGCACCTGGTAGGCACCTCACCTCCCTGTCCTCCCCCTTCTGTGTTCCTAGCTGGATCCTCTTCAGATGGAGTCCCCACCAGGATTCGCTTCCTCCTCCTCTGGGGTCCACTGCTTTCCCACTGAGGTCACCTCCTTGGCTAACTCCACATCCTTTCCTTCCACTTTCTGGGTACTTCTATTTGGTTGTCCTTATTTGCCAGTGTGGCATATGAGTTCTTGAGAGGAATAGGATCTGGGATATGCCTCTGCCTGACTGCTCTAACCCTCCCTGAGCCCACTGTCATCCAAGTGTTCCTCGTTCTCGGCATCCTTTGAGGCAGCTGCATTGGACTGGGTGGTCCCTGGATAGGGGTGATGGTACTCCTGACCCAGTTTACTTCTGCTCTGAGTCTGGCTACCTCATCCCGCAGTCCAGAGAGATGCATGCAGACAGGGCAGCACCTCAGTGTCCAGAAGGTCTGCCTGAATATGTCTGCCCCACAGCCACTGCATTGCACCACTCCCCACATTATACTGCAATTCCACTACTTCTCTGCTACTGAAGCTCTCTTAGTTCTCTTTTATTTATTTACAGTACTAAAATCCTGTAACTGATCCTCAGATATATATATTTTTTTAAGGAAAAAGAAACCAATAAATAAATAAATGAGTCAAAACACTTGTCGTGCTGGTGGTCTTCTTTCCCTTATGCCCTCCTACTTCACACCTCTTGCTATAACTTGTGTTTAGGCTCCTGTCAATCAGATTTATCAGGGCATATAATTAAGAGTTGGTAAGGTGAGGGGGGCTGAAAATTTGCAGCCATTAAAGACAGCACAGAATTACACCACCACTATGTTTTAAATTTTCAACAGCCCAAAAACAATTGTAAGTAAAGACAACACAGAAAGAAAGTATAGTGTCACTACAAGCCTACAATCTAAGTTTAAAAGAAAAATACCATTTACCAGTTACTCTAAAGCACTGAATTGAATATGTTTCCTTCCTTCACCTTCTGGCTTCTTCTGAGAAGATGAACCTCTGTTTGCTGCTTTAACTGTGACTAAGCCCCACCTCCAGTTATCACGTAGCTGAGGTCAGAGGCCAGACAATTAACACCCTTCACCCAGCTACAGGACAGTCAGACAAGCTGTGTCAGTTTTTAGGTGTCACAACTATTCTATATGTTGCAATACTTTCGGGACTTGCATTTTTAATATTTTATCAATACATAATTTTTAGTTGTGACACAGTCCCCCAAAAAGCAAATATATAGTGCTGATACAATTTTTTGTATTGATAGACTAGGATGTAATGTAGAAGTGACTACTATTGATGGGGGATTTCAATTCTCCCAGTATAAACTGGAAAACTGGTGATGAGGGTTCTGGGGAAAAAAGATCATTCTTACAGACCCTAATGAGATGCAATTAGGATTAATATATGCATAAAGAAAACAGGTCAGGAGTAATCTTGAACCTGGTACTGAGCAGTATGGAAGGAAATATATCAGACTGCAAATTTAGAGATGCATTGAGCAATGGTGATTACAATGTGGTAAAACTCTCACTAATTAGTAATAACCAATACATTAAGAGTACAGCTATGATTAATTTCTTTTAAGTGTTCAGATTTTAAGTTGTACAAGAAAGAGATGGCACAGTGGGATTGGCAGGCATGTTTCAAAACGAAAATTGTAAATGAAATGTAGGATGTATTCAAGAGGAAATTTAAGGATTTGGAGACAAACACATATCTGTATGGAAGTATAACTCAAAAGGTAAACTTCCTAATGGCTGACAGGCAAAAGAAAGGAGACACTCAGGGAAAATGACAGTTTATAGGGTGGCTAAAATGGCAAAAAATGTCAAGGCTTGGGATAGGTACAGGAAGATTTTGAATTTACATAAAGTTGAGGAGTGGAGATCAAGAAATAACATGGAGACAGACATTGCCACAAAATCAAGGGATTACTTCATGGAAGTATATAGATACATCAAGGCAAGGAAAGGAGCTACGAATACTGTTGATCCTCTAGTTGAAGAAAACAAAACATAGATAAAAGCAAGATATGTCTAACACATGCATGAAGTATTTCTGCTCAGTATACCATAAATCAGACCTTGATACTAACACAGCAAACATTAGTCAGCAGGAAAAAATAATTATCAACAAAGATGGAGTTAGAAATGTACAGTACTTGCTGTTGTTATACTAAGTCAGCTGGACCCAACAACATGCATCTAGGGGTTCTCAAAAAATTGACAACAAAACTAGTAGCATCTGCATGGCTGCCACCACTCATTCAGTCACTGCACTACCAGTCTAGCATTGCTTGTAAAGGGCTTTGGGATACTGTGTATGAAAAGTGCTATATAAATGCTGATTCTTCTTCTTCTTCTCTTCTTCTGTAATATGCATTTTCAATAAATCTCTTTAAACTGGTATGGTCCTGTGAGTTTGGAGAGAGGAATTGTGGTCACAATCCACAAGAAGGGGCATAAGGACAGTAATGCTAACTGGAGACTTATTATTTTAACACCAGTATTCATAAAAATCCTTGAGACTGTTATAAGGGAAATGTCTGATGAGAATTTGGAAGTAAATAACTTCAGGGACAAGACACAGTATGGTTTTAGAAAAGGCAGATAATGTCAAACCAATCTGCTAACCTTATTTAAGCCAATAGGTAGAGCTTTATTAGACAGCAGTCAATGGATATACGCAACATTGATTACAGTAAGGCATTTGACACTGTGCCCAGCAAGGAATTTGTGGAAGCCAGTTCTGGGGCTTATCCTGTTTAGTTGATATGTGGCTAACATGTACAAAGAACATGGTTGTCCTGCAAAATTCACAGACAATGCCAAGATCAGTATGTGGCAAACACCACAGTGGAGACAGCATTACAACAGGAGCAACTTAATTAACTTTTTGAGTGGGCAAGAAAGGCTATGATGTCTTTCAACATAGATAAATGTGTAGTGGTGCACTTTGGTATGAGTAACAAAAAAGTGACATATACCCAAAATGGCATTTGCAGGAATCTAACAGTAAAAGACATATAGGGGTCATTACAACCAGTACTTCAAGCAATCTTCTCAGTGTGATCAGATAGCCAGAAAGTGTTACAGGATCATAAATTGTATAAAAAGAAACATAGTCAGCAGAGAAAGAAAGGTGATGTTACCATTATTCAGGTTTCTGGTGAGGCCCTACATGGAGTACGGTGTTCACGCTTGGGCACCATGTAAAAATCTGACAATATTAGAGTAGAACAGTTTCATTGCCAAGTTATTAAGTCAATCAAGGAGTTAAGGGATTTTTCATAAGAGCAAAGTCTGGTGGATTTAAATCTGCTTACACTGGAGTATAGGAGAATGCGTGGTGACATGATCATGATATGTAGGGTACAGTACTACTGGACAAAGATCTTAGGTCAGGCATGGGGTTGGAACTTAAAGACAGTAAATTCTAAACTACAGTTGTTGTATCAATGGCAGCCAAAGGGGGAGAGATTCAAAACACACAGAAGAAGATATTGTTTTAGCAATAGAATCCTCACAATGTGGAACAGCCTTCCAACTAGGGTAGTTGAAAGGAACACAGTATAATGCTTTAAAGAGTTGGTGACATGTTCAGGTGAACTTTAACAAAACATAATATTTAGGCACAATCCAGCTTGTACTGTATATCCCGTTAGTTCTGTATTTCTCATCCCCATTATTTATTACTGAGGTCATTTGTATGAAAACAGGATTTCTGCTCCTGAAGAGTTCATCTGTTCCTGCTGCTTTCTCCCTACCTGAAGTCATAGAGCTCTCCTGTGACCTCACATTTACTCCCATGGCAACAGACTGTGATGTCACAATAGATGATTATGACTTGAAGTAGGGAGTAAGCTATAGAGGCAGATCAACTCAGAATAAACTCTAAGGGACAAGGATCATATATTCATATACATTTCCTTAGTAATAAATTGTAGGGAAGAGACATATAGAAAATGTAAATTGAATGCAAGTAGAATTGTACCTAATTATGACATTTTTTGAAAAGTTTCTTTGAGGCATCAGTAGCTCTTTAAATTGCCACTCTAAAACCATTTTGCATCTTATTATTTCTTGTGCATGCTTACCTTCTCTAAAACTGATTGATGTTTTTGGTTGTTTTATCTGCTTCCTTTCTTAGTAGAACTATTATGCATGATAATGGTGTAGTAATACCCAGCCTTGTTTTGTTTCATATCCTTGGTCTGTTCTTACTGCATGCTTCCTGAACATTAGGAACACCCCCAAACAGCGCAGCCACTCATTCAATAGTCTCTTGGCAGAAGACACCAGGAAGGACAGCTGTGTGACTGGACTTCTCTACTGGGACTAAAGAAGTAGAACTCTTGTAACTGGACCTTTAAGTTAGGATAAAAAAAACAAACAAACAAAACAAAAAAAAAGTGTGTGTCTGTCTGAGTTAACTGAACTGAATGGTTATCTGAACAGTTATCTAGGTGTAAATCTATTTTGATTGAAAGGACTTGATAGCTGTGCAGTTTAAATTACTTGTAGAAAGATCTAGTAAGTAGGTGGAGTGGCTTAGCTAGAAGGAAGCTAAATTTAAAGACTGCCTTAGACAGATTCTGCTAGTAGCTTGGCAGAAGTCACCAGGAGGAAGGAGTGCTGTGCGACTGGACTTCTCTACTGGGACTATATTGGAGCTCAGGGATTTGGCTTCATTGGGGACTGGGGGGTCCACCTGGAGTGATGCAAGGCTATGCTGGCATGATGGGCTGCATCCGTCCAGGAGGGGAACCAGGATCCTAGGTGATAGGTTTAAATGCTTCACTGGCAAGGATTTAAACTAGCCAAGGGGGAAGGCATTGGAAAGGAGGAGGGAAATCCTAGCCTCCCAAAAAAATCATGGTAGTGCGGTCAACACCTACATAGAGGTGTTGATAGGAAGAAGGGCAGGGGTAAATGGGGAAAATGACAAAGGCAAGAAGGACAGAGATGGGGCAAAAAGGAGTAAGGCCTTCAGGAAATGGAGGGTAATGAGTACCAATGCCCATAGTCTGGGCAACAAGCTCCCTGAGCTGGTGGCCTTGATGGAAGTGGGATGCCTGGATATCATAGCAGTCACAGAAACATGGTACACAGAGAACCATGACTGGGATGTTAACATACCAGGGTACATAACCTACAGGAGAGACAGGCAGGGGAGAAGAGGGGGAGGAGTAGCTCTCTATGTAAAGGAAGGGATAAAAGCAACTGAACAAAAGAGTAAACAGGGATGAAAGGAGGCACTGTGGGTCACCTTGGAGACTGGAAAGGGCACCACAATCAGCACTGGGGTTGTGTACAGACCCCCATGTCAGGGGGAAGGAATGGACAAGGATATGATAGAAGGCATTCTTAGGATGGCAGAGAAAGGGAAGATACTGTTGATGGGGGACCTGAATATGCCAAATGTTAACTGGAGCACATTTGCTGCAGCCACATCCAAGAGCAGGGCCATTCTTGATGCCCTACAGGTGGCAGGCCTCAGACAGCTAGTTTTGGAACCCACTCATGAGGGAGCAATCTTAGACCTTGTACTCTCAAACGGGGGCAGTGAGAGGATCTCAGATCTAGAAGTGGGTTGCCATCTGGGAACAAGTGAACATCAAACAGTGTGGTTCACGTTAAACTCAGCTACAGAGTCAAGCCATACAAAAGTGAGGGTACTGGACTTTGGGAGGGCTGACTTTGGCAAGATGGGAGAGTGCCTCAGAAAAGCACTAGCAAACAGGCTAGAAGAAGGTGTGGAGCAACAATGGGAATCATCAAAACTGCCATCACAGAGGCAACAAGCCTTTGTGTGAAGCAAATAAACAAATCAAAACAAAAGAAAAGCCACTATGGTTCTCAAAAGAGGTAGCTGTGAAAGTCAGGAAGAAAAAGATAGCATTCCGGAAGTATAAGGAAACACAGAAGGAGCAGGACAGAGAGCTGTACCAGTTAAGGCAGAAGGAAGCAGGGAGGGAAGTCAGAATAGCAAAGGCCCAAACTGAGGAAAAGATAGCCAACTCAGTTAAGAAGGGGGATAAAACCTTTTATAGGTACATCAGCGAGCGTAGAAAGACAAAGGGAGGGATAGTGAGGCTGAATAGAATGAACGGTGGGTGGGCAGAGGGGACAGTGAAAAAGCAGGGATATTGAATGAATATTTCTGCTCAGTATTCTAAAAGAGGAGGAAGTGCCTAATCAAATTAACAAGCACTCTTGATAGGGGGGTCGATCCCAGTCCTTTCACAGAAGAAAGGGTTCTGCAAGAACTCCTAAAACTGAAGGTGGACAAGGCAATGGGTCCTGATGGAATTCACCCCAGAATTCTGAAAGAATTAAGGGAGGAACTAGTGAAACCACTGGCTACTCTTTTTAATAAATCATTGGAGGATGGTGAGGTAGCCGAGGACTAGAGGAAGGCGGATGTGATTCCCCTTCACAAAAGTGGGACCAAGACAGAGGCAGGAAACTACAGACCTGTCAGTCTGACCTCTGTGGTAAGGAACATGATGGAGTCACTTCTGAAGGAAAGAATAGTTGAGTACCTACAGGCCAGTGGGGGACAGGACCCAAGGCAGCATGGGTTCACAGCAGGAAGGTCATGTCAGACTAATCTAATAGATTTCTTTGACTGGGTGACCAAAGTAGTAGACCAGGGAGGGGCTGTGGACATGGCCTACCTAGACTTTAGCAAGGCATTTGACACAGTCCCACACAAAGATTAGTAGTCAAATTAACCAGCCTGGGAGTGGGTCCCGGGTGGTAGTCTGGGTAAAACATTGGCTGCACAACAGGGCACAGAAGGTAATTGTAAATGGAGTCCACTCTGAAGAAAAAGGGTACTAGTGGGGTACCGCAGGTTCAGTATTGGGTCCAGTCCTTTTAATGTCTTCATCAGTGACATTGCAGAGGGACTGGAAGAAAAGTATGCCTTTTGCAGATGACACAAAGATCTGCAACAGGGTTGATACACAAGGAGGCATGGAAAGGATGAGAAGGGACTTGCAAGTTGGAGGAATGGTTAGTATGGCAGCTAGGATTCAATGCAAGAAGTGCAAAATAATGCACCTGGGAAACAAGAACCCAGGGAAGAATACACAATGGGGAGGTAGAATAACAACAAAAAGGAAAGGGACCTGGGGGTAATCATATCAGATGACCTTAAGGTTAGCAAGCAAATGGAGAAGGCAGTAGGGAGGGCTGGGGATATACTGGGATGCATAGGGGAGGCATCAGCAGCAGAAAACAGGAAGTTGTTATCCCTCTGTACAGACAGTTGGTGAGACCCATCTGAGAACTGCGCCCAGTTCTGAAACCCCATCTCCGCAAGGACATAGACAGGATGGAGGCAGTCCAGAGGAGGGCAACTAAAATGGTGCAGGGTCTGCAAGAGAAGCCGTATGAGGAGAGACTAAAGGAGCTTAATATGTATATCCTTGAGGAAAGAAGGGAGAGGGAGACATGATAGAAACTTTCAAATACCTCAGTGGAATCAACAAAGTCCAAGAGGGTAGCATCTTTCATAAAAGAGACGTGCAAGAACAAGGGACACTTATTTAAAGATAGAAGGGGCGGTTCAGGGCAATGTGAGGAAGTATTATTTCACAGAGAGGGTAGTGGATGCATGGAACAGCCTTCCTGAGGAGGTTGTGGGGTCTAAAACTGTGGGAGAATTCAAGAATGCATGGGACAGACATAAGGCAATTCTTGTGGGGGGTAGGAAGAATTAGGCTGTTGGTTAACTAGGGTCTGCGGCCCACCTCTTCTTTTAGAGGGCACGTGGTTGGGACAATCCGTCACCCTCGTCCTACTCGGGCGCTGTTGTGCAATGCCAGATCTGTCTGCAATAAGACTGCTCTTATTGCGGACTTTGTTGCTAGGGCAGATCTGGCTTGCATTACCGAGACCTGGTTGGATGGGAATGCGGCCCCAGTTTTAGAGGCTGCTGTTCCCTCTGGGTTCTCAGTTACACATCGCCCGAGATTGGATCACGGGGGGCCGGGTAGTGGTCTATTTCAAGACCGAATTGGGCCTAACTGAAGTTCCAGTTGAGGAGGCCAGATCATTTGAGTGCACTGTGGTAGCTGGGGTGGGGTGCAGGATTGCTCTCATCTACCGTCCACCCGGGGATGAGAAGCTTTTCCTGCAGGAAATAGCAGATTTTGCCACCGACATGGCCTTGGAATCGCACAGATTGATGGTGCTGGGTGATTTCAGTGCTTGGGTCAATGATGAATCTTCACTTTTTAGTCAACATTTCCTCCAGGTGATGTCATCTCTTGGCTTCACTCAGGTTGTTTCCACAGCTACTCACAAGGGAGGTCACTCTCTTGATCTGGTCTTCCTCCTGGGGATTGAGGCATCCGACTTGGTGGTGGAACCGGTCGGTTGGTCCGACCATTACTCAGTTGGATTCAATTTTGTGGCCCCCCTGGTAGGTCGGCCCCTGTGGAGTTGGTCAAATACCGTCCATTGCAGGATGTTGTCCCTGAAGACCTGATGGCGGTTATTGACCTCTCATTGTGTGACGAATTATGGTCTGATCCTGAGCGGCTGGTGATGGCCTATAATGGGGCCATCTCAGCTGCTCTTTACCAGATTGCTCCATCCCGTGTTCGCCCCCTTCCATGCCGTCCCACCGCCCCTTGGTTTGATGGGACATTGAGAGGGCTGGGCGGTGAGGTTAGTGTAGGTTGAGCGCCGCTGAGGAAGACTGCCTCAGATACGACCATCTCATTTTGCTATAGCATTACAAGCTCTATCAAAACAGAAATTTCCCTGTAAGAAGGCAGAATTCCTGTCCAGGGAAATCTCTGTCACTCGGAATCGACCGGCCCAGCTCTTCAGAACTGTTGACAGACTGTGCAACCCAGCCTGTCGGCAGGTCCGTCAAGTTTTTATGCAGACTGACTGTGAGGAGATTGCTCGTTTCTTTGCGAATAAGGTGGAAGACATTTGGAGACAGTGTCCCCAACCTCACTCCTAGGTTGTTGCTATTGATCAGTGTGCTGTCCCAGAGCCAGGAGTTTCCTGGAGTTCCTTTGATCTTACTGACCTCATGGAGACTATGAGGATTGTCTCTGAGATGCGCCCAACTTGTTGTAGTTTGGATCCGGGTCCCACTTCCTTGATCATAAGATGTAGTGAACTTATTGGCCCAGTCCTTGCTCGGATTATTCGGTGTTCTTTGGAGATGGGAGTTTTCCCTAGCTTTCTGAAAGAAGGGGTGGTGACTCCCCTTTTGAAGAAAGCTTCCTTAGACCCGAATGACCTTGCCAACTACCGTCCGATCTCTAACCTCCCTTTTGTGGGGAAGTTTATTGAAAGGGTTGTGACGGCTCAACTTGACAACCATTTGACCATCCATAGTTTATATGAGCCTCTCCAGTCGGGTTTTCGTAAGAGGCATAGCACCGAGACTGCTCTGGTTCGGGTGCTCAATGATCTCCTGATGGCGAGAGATCAGAGACACCATTCTATTCTGGTTCTCCTTGATCTATCATCAGCTTTTGATACTGTGGATCATGGGGTCTTGCTCGAACGTCTGAGGTCCATTTGTGGGCTCTCTGGTATTGTCCTCAGATGGTTTTCATCTTACCTCCTGGGGAGAACACAGAGAGTGGTTTCTGGTTTATATTCATCCGGGGCTTTCTCTCTCCCCTGTGGGGTACCTCAGGGTTCGGTGCTTTCCCCCATGTTATTCGCAGTATATATGCTACCCCTCAGAGACATTAGAAGACGGTATGAGCTGAGGTTTCATTGCTATGCCGATGATACCCAGCCTACCTGTCTTTGCACCTGACCAGGCTAGTGCTATCTCGGTGCTGAATAACTGCCTCGCTGATATCCAAGACTGGATGAATATCAGTGGTTTAAAGTTGAACTCGGGAAAGACTGAGGTTATGGTGGTGGACCCCGGTCGCAGGGTTGAGGGTTTAGGGATAGGGTCCCCTCTGGATTAGTTCTTGGGGTAGATCAGATCCCTACCTCCGATCGGGTGAGTAACCTGGGTGTGGAGCTTGACACTGGTCTGACCCTTCGTTATCAGGTGTCTGCAGTAGTCAAGACTTCATTTTTTCATCTTAGAAACATCTCCAGGATTAAGCACCTGGTTCCACGAGGCGATTTGCCGGTTTTGGTCCACGCCTTTGTGACATCTCGTCTTGATTACTGTAACTCCCTATACATAGGGCTTGCTGGGGTTGATATCCGCTTGCAGCTTGTGCAGAATGCTGCAGCACGTTTGTTGACTGGGGGTGTCTAGGAGATCCCATATTATCCCCCAAAGGCGATTCTGCACTGCTACTCATGCAGTGGCGGATCACCTTCAAAGTGGGTCTTTGACCTACAAAGCCCTACATGGGTTGGGTCCCGACTACTTGAAAGAGCTTCTGGTACCTTACATCCCTCTGAGACAGCTTCATTCAGCTGACGATGGGTTGCTGGAGATTCCGAGGGTGAATTTGAAGTCTTCTGGAGTCCGTGCTTTTAGCTTTGCGGTGCCCACCCTTTGGAATTCTCTGCCCCATCAGCTCCGAGAAAGTACAACGGTGGATAGTTTTAAGAAGGCCTTAAAGTCATTTTTATGGTACCAGGCATTTCCTGTAGTATCTTAAATTGTTTTAATATTTTACTGGCTTTGTTGTTACTGTTTGTACTGTCATGTTGAACGTAATGATGATTTGTATAGCGCCTTGAAATTTTTGAAAGGCGCTTAATCAAATAAATTTTATTATTATTATTATTATTATTATTATTATTATTATCCTGTAGGTAGGGAAATGGGCAGACTAGATGGGCCAAGTGGTCCTTATCTGCAGTCAAAGTCTATGTTTCTGTGTTTCTATGTTTTCTATGAGGGAGCCATCTTAGACCTCGTACTCTCAAATGGGGGCAGTGAGAAGATCTCAGATCTAGAAGTGGGTTGCCATCTGGGAACAAGTGAACATCAAACAGTGTGGTTCACGTTAAACTCAGCTACAGAGTCAAGCCATACAAAAGTGAGGGTACTGGACTTTGGGAGGGCTGACTTTGGCAAGATGGGAGAGTGCCTCAGAAAAGCACTAGCAAACAGGCTAGAAGGAGGGTGGAGCAACAATGGGAAATCATCAAAACTGCCATCACAGAAGCAACAAGCCTTGTGTGAAGCAAATAAACAAATCAAAATGAAAGAAAAAGCCACTATGTATATCAAAAGAGGTGGCTGGGAAAGTCAGGGAGAAAAAGATAGCATTCTGGAAGTATAAGAAAACACAGAAGGAGCAGGACAGAGAGCTGTACCAATTAAGGCTGAGGGAAGCAGGGAGGGAAGTTAGAATAGCAAAGGCCCAAGCTGAGGAAAAGATAGCCAACTCAGTTAAGAAGGGGGATAAAACCTTTTATAGATACATTAGTGAGCATAGAAAGACAAAGGGAGGGATAGTGAGGCTGAATAGAATGAACGGTGGGGGGACAGAGAGGGACAGTGAAAAAGCAGGGATATTGAATGATTATTTCTGCTCAGTATTCACAAAAGAGGAGGGGGAAGTGCCTAATCCAATTAACAGAAGCACTCTTGATAGGGGGTCAATCCCAGTCCTTTCACAGAAGAAAGGATTCTGCAAGAACTCCTAAAACTGAAGGTGGACAAAGCAATGGGTCCTGATGGAATTCACCCCAGAATTCTAAAAGAATTAAGGGGGGGAACTAGTGAAACCACTGGCTACTCTTTTTAATAAATCATGGGAGGATGGTGTGGTACCCGAGGACTGGAGGAAGGCGGATGTGATTCCCCTTCACAAAAGTGGGACCAAGACAGAGGCAGGAAACTACAGACCTGCCAGTTTGACCTCTGTGGTAGGGAAAGTGATGGAGTCACTTCTGAAGGAAAGAATTGTTGAGTACCTACAGGCCAGTGGGGCACAAGACCCAAGGCAGCATGGGTTCACAGCAGGAAGGTCATGTCAGACTAATCTAATAGATTTCTTTGACTGGGTGACCAAAGTAGTAGACCAGGGAGCGGCTGTGGACATGGCCTACCTAGACTTTAGCAAGGCATTTGACACAGTCCCACACAGAAGATTAATAGTCAAATTAACCAGCCTGAGAGTGGGTTCCAGGGTGGTAGCCTGGGTAAAACATTGGCTGGACAACAGGACACAGAAGGTAATTGTAAATGGAGTCCTCTCTGAAGAAAGAGAGGTTACTAGTGGGGTACCGCAGGGTTCAGTACTGGGTCCAGTCCTTTTTAATGTCTTTATAAGTGACATTGCAGAGGGACTGGAAGGAAAGGTATGCCTCTTTGCAGATGACACAAACAGCTGCAACAGGGTTGATACACAAGGAGGCGTGGAAAGGATGAGAAGGGATTTGGCAAGGTTGGCAGAATGGTCAGAAGTATGGCAGCTAGGATTCAATGCAAAGAAGTGCAAAATAATGCACCTGGGAAACAAGAACCCAGGGGAAGAATACACAATGGGGGAGGTAATAACAACAACAAAAAAGGAAAGGGACCTGGGGGTAATCATATCAGATGACCTTGAGGTTAGCAAGCAATGTGAGAAGGCAGTAGGGAGGGCTGGGGATATACTGGGATGCATAGGGAGAGGCATCACCAGCAGAAAACAGGAAGTTGTTATCCCTCTGTACAGAAAGTTGGTGAGACCCCATCTGGAGAACTGTGTCCAGTTCTGGAGACCTCATCTCCACAAGGACATAGACAGGATCGAGGCAGTCCAGAGGAGGGCAACTAAAATGGTGCAGGGTCTGCAAGAGAAGCTGTATGAGGAGAGACTAAAGGAGCTTAATATGTATACCGTTGTGGAAAGAAGGGAGAGGGGGGACATGATAGAAACTTTTAAGTACCTCAGTGGAATCAGCAAAGTCCAAGAGGGTAGCATCTTTCAGAAAAAGAGATGTGCAAGAACAAAGGGACACAATTTTAAGATTGGGGGGGGGGCGGTTCAGGGGCAATGTGAGGAAGTATTTTTTCACACAGAGAGTAGTGGATGCATGGAACAGCCTTCCTGAGGAGGTTGTGGGGTCTAATACTGTGGGAGAATTCAAGAATGCATGGGATAGTCATAAGGCAATTCTTGTGGGGGGCAGAAAGAAATAGGCTGTTGGTTAACTAGGATCTGCAGCCTATCCTGTAGGTAGGGAAATGGGCAGACTAGATGGGCCAAGTGGTACTTATCTGCCGTCAAAATCTATGTTTCTATGTTTCTTCTCTTCTTAATACATCATGAGTGGCTGGACTGTTTTGAGATGTTCTCTAGTCTAGGAAAGATACAGTGGGAGTTGCTCAAGGAACATAAGCAAACATGTATTTGTGATGGACCTTACAGGGTGATCCATTGCATATTTTTTTGTTTATTAAATTTTGTTAACTGTGAAGGCCTATGAGCCCCCAAGGTCCCTCTTTCAAGGGTGACCCAGAATTAGTTACATATAGCAAGGTATTTATATTCAAGTAGTACATTTTTGGACATGTTAATACAGGTTTACAAGGACAGTGCACAGTATTACATAGTACAGAGAGGTTATTTACAGCAGGGTTATGCAGTTAAACAATAGCGCAAGGTAGCACTTATAAGCTTGGAGGTGAAGGAAGACAGTTAGGGCAGTAGCCAAAGCAGGAATCCACTGAACTGATAGTAAGGTAAATAGCGGGGGTGGGGGGGGACAGTGTTAATCTGAGGAACAGGAGCAGAGACTGGAGTTTAGTAGGTGCTCATATAATCCTTTCCAGAAACTCATTAAGGAGGTAACATATGGCATTGGGTCACTCAGGGAGGGTCCCTCCAGATTTGTGGACCATTTTCTCAAGCAAAATATCATCAAACCTCTTCATATTTGAGGGATTCTTTGGATGTGTTACAAAAACTATAGGGTGTACACTGGTCCACAGCATACTGCTGGATTGTCGTAGATATTACCTCACTATACTGTACAAGAGCATCTAGTTTGAAAAAGGTACTGCTGATGTCAGACATTACTTAGAGAAAGAGCAATCTTTTGAAGCATTGCCAAGGGACTTTATTGTTGATTCACTCGACTAAGTGTGAGATGTATATTTTTTTACAATTGATAACAGCTTCTATTTGTAACTCTTTTTTGGTAATTGTTTAATCAGGAGTAGCACACTAAGCTGAAAACTTGTTTACAGGTGTGACCTGGGAGCACAGGGAAGTTAAGTGACTTGCTCAGGATCACACAGTATGCAAGTGAGGGTTGTGGGATTCAAACCCAGGTCTCCAGATTTGCAGCTCAGAGCCTTAAACCACTGCTCTATACTGCCTCCCTGTTAGAGGAGAGTGATGGGAGCAGCCCTTGCTCCTGCATAACCTCTTTATGTCTCAGTGGGAGGAGTCTGTTGTTCTGTCTGACACAAACCCCCACCTCAGACATATTTTGCCCATTGATATTGTTATAGTATACAGACAATATCTTTTGTGTCTGGGGTTGGGGGCATTGTGTCAGCAGAGCAATTTGTTCAATGGTTGAATAACAAGAAATGGAATCTTAAATATACTCATAGAATCAATTTCAGAGTGGTGGACTTGTTTGATGTAAATTTGCAAGTAAATGATTGTGGTGTTATGTGTAAAGTGCTCTGTAAAGAAAACACATCCCAGGTAATTGCCTCTTACAGGCAGATAGCTTACACCCCATTTCCTCAATAGAGAGTATTCCCTAAGGGCAATTTCTCTAACTAAGGCAAATTGCACCTCAGATGCTACTTTGAAAACAGAATCTGAATTTATGGCACTGAGGCTTAAGGAGTGGGGATATGCTGTGGATACAGTAGAGAATGTGCTACACAAAGTAAAGGCACAACAAAGAACACATCATTTTAAAACAAAATCTAGCAGTGTGTCCCCTCAGTAGAGGACCAACCCAAAACATTTGTGATGGATTGTCATGACAGGGAAATTAAAATTAAACAGATTAGTCCAGACCTTGACTTATGCGGTTGTAAAATGCTATAAGATTAGAGTTCCAACCACATGCCTGACCTAAGATCTTTGTCCAGTAGTACCCTATATATCATGATCATGTCTCCATGCATTCTCGTATACTCCAGTGTAAGCAGATTTAAATCCACCATCTAGTCCAGGTCCTAACAAATTAAATCCCAGGTTCTTGATGGAAACATCTGAAGCTTTAGCTCACCCCCTAACATTAATATTTAATAAATCCCTCCTTGAAAGTACAGTCCCACAAGACTGGTTAATGGCCAATGTGATACCAATTTTTAAGAAAGGGAACTGGTCAAGAACAGAGAATAATCGACCTATTAGTCTCACCTCAGTTCTTTGTAAATTAGTGGAGAATCCAGTCAGATCCTATTGTATTTGGAAACAGAAATAGTATCCTTGAACATCACTGACCTTTCACAACATGGATTTAAGTAGGGATATTCTAACAACTTTAATCTTATAGCATTTTACAACCACATAAGTCAAGGTCTCGACTCAAACATATCCACGGATGTAATATTACTAGATTATAACCATGCGTTAGACAAGGTCCCACATGGCAAACTCATCACAAAACTTTTTACAATGGACTTTTCTCCATGTTTAGTTAAATGGGTAAATAGCTGGTTAATCAATAGATGCCAACAAGTAAGAATAAATGGAACCTTGTCAGAGATAGGGCATATGAATAGTGGGGTACCACAGGGTTCGGTCCTTGGGCCTACATTATTCAATATCTTCATCAGGGATATGCAGATAGGCACAGGTAATACACTATCCAAATTTGTTGATGACACGAAGTTAGGGGGGAGAGTTGACTGTCCTGCAAATACGCTTGCACTTGCTAATGACTTGCATAACATAGAACAATGGACTCTTACCAATGGCATGTCCTTTAATATTGATAAATGCACTGTTCTGCATTTTGGTAGGAATAACCCGGTACAGATTTATAACCTAAACAATGTTCCTCTGAAATGACCTAATTGTAAGAGAGATCTGGGTGTGGTGGTTAACAATAAATTATTGTCAGCTGATCAGTGCATGAAAGTGGTCAAATTATCAAATGTGCTTCTCAGACACATACATTGCACCTTCATCTCAAAGACAGAAGAATGCATTATCCCACTATATAGGATACATATTGGACCCTATTCTGATTATGGTTCTCCCTTCTGGAGCCCATATCTTTCAAAAGATATTAACAGAATTGAAAAAATACAGAGGAGAGAAACAAAAATGGTGCCCCACCTGGCTTCTAAAAGCTATTCTGATAGACTTCAAGCTACAGGACTTCACTCCTTACATATTAGGAGTAAGGGTGATTTCCTTTTCTTATTTAAAGTCCATCAATCTCCAGAACAGATGCAGCAATGTGGACTAGCCTTCTCTCAGAGAAAGATAATACCCAGACTTCATAATAAACAAATTGTAGTAGGTAAGCCTATAATTAATAAGAGACTGAATTTCTATTCAGTAAGAGCACCAAGACTATGGAATAAGCTCCCACAAGAAGTTATGGATAGTAACACCTTTTCTGCCTTTAAAGTAAGACTAGATAAATGGTTACAGTTAAATCAGATTTAAGAATATGACCCGCAAGGTGTGTGGGACAGTCCCGATGGACTTTGGCTCTCTTTTGTCCATAACTACAACTTAAATCAAGTAAAAGATGGCCTGTACTAATGGCAGAGGACTGCCTCTGTCAGCTGGTGGGATATGACCCCTATTTATCCTTCAGAAGAGACAAGAAGAGAGCAAATCATGTGACTAATAGTCATTACATGGCTGAAGAAATCTATGTCCAACAGCCAAAGAGTGGGATTTAATGTGTCAATGTTACAACATTTGCAGCTATGCCTTTAAAGGTGACAAGTTTGAACACCCATGTTCTTGTTGAATAAATACATAGATTAGCAGATGGCTTTCTGTGTTTACATATGTTGGTGTCCGAGTAAGCTTGTCTATGTTGAAAGTACCTTTCATCCTGTGGAGTGCAATTCCCAGGAGAATATATGAGCTATAAACAAGAAAAATTACAATAATGCCATAGGTGTGCACTTCTGGAAGGTTCATGGGTCTTCCACTTTTGAGTTTAGATTCAGACCCCTTGAACATGTCCTACCACCAGTCTGGAATGGAGATAGAATACAGAGTTTACCCCAAAAAGAAACTAAACAGATCACATTGCTAGATGCACTGAGTCTGTCTGGTCTCATAGAAACAGACTTTGACAGCAGTTAAGAACCGCTTGGCCCACCCAGTCTGCCCATTTCCCTACCTATTGGATAAGCTGCAGATTCTAGTTAACCAACAGTCTACTTCCTCCTACCTCCATTATAATTGCCTTAGGTCTGTCCCATGCATGTTTGAAATCCCTCACTGTTTTAGACCCCACAACCTCCCCAGGAAGGTGGTTCCATGCATCCACCACTCTCTCTGTGAAAAAAAATTTCCTCACATTGCCCCTGAGCCATCCCCCCTCTATCTTTAAATTGTGCCCCCTTATTCTTGAACATCTCTTTTTCTGAAAGATGCTACCCTCCTGAACTTTGTTGATTCCCTTGAGGTACTTGAAAGTTTTTATTATGTCCCCCCGTCCCTCCTTTCATCAAGGATATACAAATTAAGCTCACTCAGTCTCTCTTCACATGGTTTCTGATGCAGACCCTCCACCATTTTAGTTGCTCTCCTCTGGACTGCCTCCATCTTGTCTATGTCCTTGTGGAGATGGGGTCTCCAAAAGTGCACGCAGTACTCTGGATGGGGTTTCACCCACTGTCTGTACAGAGGGATAACCACTTCCCTTTTTCTACTTGTGATGCCTCTCCCTATGCATCCCAGTATCCCCCCAGGCTCTCCTAACTGACCTGTCACATTGCTTTCCTTCCTTTAGGTCATCTGATATGACTACTCCCAGGTCCCTTTCCATTACTGTTGTTGTTAGTACCTCCCCTGCCATTGTGTACTCTTCTCCTGGGTTTTTGTTTCCCAGGTGCATTACTTTGCACTTCTGTGCATTGAATCTAAGTTGCCATATGTCTGACCATTCCTCCAGCCTTGCCAAGTCCCTTCTCATCCTTTCCACCCACCTTGTGTATCAACTCTGTTACAGATCTTTGTGTCATCTGCAAAGAGGCATATCTTTCCTTCCAGACCCTCTGCAATGTCACCTATAAAGGCATTAAAGAGGACTGGACCCAGTACTGAACCCAGAGGTACTCCACTAGTAACCCCCCTTTCTTTGTAGTGAGTTCAATTTACTATTACCTTCTATGACCTGTTGTGCAGCCAGTTTGCTACCCAGGCTACCACCCTGGGACCCACTCCCAGGCTGGCTAACTTGATTATTAATCTTTTGTGCGGGACTGTGTCAAATGCCTTGCTAAAGTCTAGGTAGGCTATATCCACAGCCCTTCCCTGGTCTATTACTTTGGTCACCCAGTCAAATAACTCAATTTGATTTGTCCGACATGACCTTCCTGCTGTGAATCCATGCTGCATTGGGTCCTGTGCCCCACTGGCCCCTAGATACTCAAAAATTCTTCTTTCAGAGGTGATTCCATCATTTTCCCTACCACTGAGGTCAAACTAACAGTCTGTAGTTTCCTGCTTCTGCCTTGCTCCCACTTTTGTGGAGCAGAATCACACCCGCCCTCCTCCAGTTTTCAGGTACCACCCCTTCCTCCCATTATTTGTTAAAAAGAGTAGTCAGTAGTGTCACTAGGTCCCCCCTTAGTTCTTTTAGGATTCTGGGGTGAATCCCGTCAGGCCCCATTGCTTTGTCAACCTTGAGTTTTAGGAGTTCTTTCAGGACTCTTTCTACTGTAAATGGACTGGTGTCAACCCCCACCCACCCAGAGTGCTTCTATTGTTTGGTTTAGGTAACTCCTCTTCTTCTTCTTTTGTGAATACTGAGCAAAAGTATTCATTCAGTATCTCTGCCTTTTCACTGTCTCCCTCTGCCCACCTCCTCTCTCCTTTATTAATCTTCACTATCTCTCCCTTAACCTTTCCATGCTCCCTAATGTACCTATAAAAGGTTTTATCCCCTTTCTTAACTGAGTTGGCTATCTTTTCCTCAGTTTGGGCCTTTGCTATTCTGACTGCCTTCCCCACTTCTTTCTGCTTTAACTGATACAGTTCCCTGTCGTGCTCCTTTTGTGATTCCTTATACTTTTTGAATGCTACCTTTTTCTCCCTAACCTTCCCTGCCAACTCTTTTGAGAACCATAGAGATTTTTCACTCTGTTTTGATTTCTTTATTTTTGTCACACATAGGCTTGTTGCCTCCATGATGTCAGTTCTTTTTTTTTCTCCATTGTTCTTCCACCTCTCCTTTCTGGCCATTTGCTAGTGCATTCCTGAGGTATTCACCCATTTTGCCAAAGTCAGCCCTTCTAAAGTCCAATATCCTCGTTATTGTATGGCTTGTCTCCATGATTGTGCTTATTGTGAACCACATTGTGTGGTGGTCGCTTGTTCCTAGATGGCTACTCACTTCTAAATCTGTGATCCTTTCTCCATTTGAGAGTACCAGGTCTAATATTACTCCCTCCTGAGTGGGTTCCAACACTAGCTGTCTAAGGCATGCCCCCTGTAAAGCATCAAGAATGACCCTGCTCTTGGATGTGGCTGCAGTACATGTTGTCCAGTTAACATCTGGCATATTCGGGTCCCCCATCAACAATAGCTCCCCTTTTTCAGCCATTCTGAGAATGTCTTCTATTATTTTCTTGGCCATTTCCTCCCCTTGAGATGGGGGTCTGTATACAACCCCTGTGCAGATTGTGATGCCATTCCCTGTCTCCAAGGTAACCCACAGTGCCTCTTGTCCTCCCCCTTTACTTTTCAGTTCTGTAGTTTTGATCCCTTCCCTTATGTAGAGAGCTACTCCACCTCCTCTTTTATCCTCCCTGTCCCTTCTGTAGATTGTGTACCCTGGTATGTTGACATCCCAGTCATGGTTCTCCATGTACCATGTTTCTGTGACTGCCACAATATCCAAGTGTTCCTCATCCATCAGGACTACTAGCTCAGGAGCTTGTTTCCCAGACTATGGGCATTGGTACTCATTGTCCTCCATTTAATGTTGCCATTATCCTTTTTTCCTCCATCCTAGCCCTTATTGCCTTTGTCTGTTTTTCCATTTACCCTTGTCTTGCCCTCTGTCAACCTCTGTACCTCAGTGTTTACCTTACTACCCACCATGTTTTGCGGGGGAGGCTTGCAATTTCCTGCTTCCTAACAGCACCCTCCCCTTTGGCTAGTTTAAAAGCTTGCCAAGGAAGCATTTAAACCTATTACCTAGGAGCTTGGTTCCCTTCCTGGACAGATGCAGACCATCATGGCAGTATCGACCTACATCTCTCCAGGTGGACCCCCAGTCTCCAGTGAAGCCAAACCCCTGTGCTCTCCATCAGTTTTGCAACCATTCATTGAACTGCATGGTGTGTAATACCCTAGCCTCACCCTTGACATAGACCGGCAGCACCTCTGAGAAGGTTATTGGGCTTGCTACCTGTCTGTGGCTCCTCCCCAACTCCACAAACTCATCCTGCACTGCACTTATCTCATGTCCAGCTAGGTCATTTGTCCCAAGGTGGACAATGACATCTAGTTCCCTCTCCTGTGATGCTGCTCCTGCAATCCTGAGGATTCACTTCCTGTCCCTCCAAGCCATGGAACCAGGCAAGCACCTTAGCTCCCTCTCCCCTCCCTTCCCCAGTTCTACCCCTAACAATTGGAGTCCCCACCAGTTGTTTCCTTCCCTGTGGTGTGTCCCTTGTCACCCCTTTTGTGGGCCCCTTGTGGATGTCCCCAGCACTCTTCTTGGTCTCCACTGAGGGTGTCATCATAGAGGAACCTTGCTCTGCCTGAATACTATATGAATTCTGTAGAGGTACAACTAGAGGGATGCACCTCTGTTCCACCACCTTCACCCTCCCAGAGCCAACTGTGGTGCAACTGCTCCTCATACTTGGCAACCTCTGAGGCAGAAGTTGTGGCACTGGTGCTCTTTGGGTGGGGGAGGCTTCCTAGTCCTTGCCAGTTCAGCCTGAAGATGGGCAACCTCCTACCTCAGAGCTGACAGTTGCCTGCAAATAGGACTGCAATGCAGTTTCCAGAATGTCTCCAGGAAAACTGCTGCCCAACAGCTAGTGCATTGCATCACTCCCCACATGTCCCTTTCCCTTTTAATATATAATGACCAAATTGATTTTAAACTGCTCCTCTAAGGTAATTATTCTGATAGGTTCATGCATACTCCTTGAAACTTATATCCTTATCTTCTGGTCCTTTTGTTTAGTGCAATATAGCTGAAAGTGAATTGTAATTTAAACAGATTATGCTGTATTATTGCACTGATGACTACATTCCTTTTATGGTCATCTACATTGTCACAGTGAGTTATTTAGCTTATGTCTAACTTTTACCAGACCAGATGTATTTACTCATATAATAATGGAAATGTCTGTAAGTAATTTTTGTTTGTGTGTGCATCCGAGTGAGCACTAGATCTTGCATACTCCATTATTTAAGACTAATTTAGTCTCATCATCTCATATTATTTAGTATATGAGTCAGACGTGAACCTGCAAACCTAGTTGTCAGTATTTGTCTCTGTCTGCAGGTGTAGGTTGGAGTTTGTTTGGTTTTTAGTAATTTGAGAAATAATTTAACCTTAGAATGGGTAACCCTGTCAGTATCTGTTTTTCCTGGGTAAATAAGGTACATTTTGGAATTTTTGGGGGCCACACTCCCTTGAACACAATATCATTCTATTATAATAAACAATTGTTTTTTATGCTGCTCTGATGATTTATGCCCAGTCTAAATATATCCCATCACATCTAATCACTACTGTCCCTATCACCTCACCCCCACTTAGGCTTATACATTTGATGAGTGCCAATTTCTATCTCTTGTTTATGACAGGAGAGAATTCATGTGGCATTTTTTCTGAAATTGTGTAGTATGCCACAGCTTAATCTCCTTGCTTGTTTTGTAAACATAAAACATAAAACATCTTTCGGTAAGCCTGGGGTCAGTTGGAACTGGAGGTCATGAAGGACCATAGGAGCTGCCCTCCCCCACCTCCCCTGAATTGCAAGCGCGGATTGCAGCAAGCCTGGGGTTAATTGGAACTGGAGGTCATGAGGGACTGTAGGAGCTGCCTCCCCCACCCCCCCAAATTGCAAGCGTGGACTGCAGCAAGCCTGGGGCCAAATAGAACCGGAGGTCATGAGGGAACATAGGAGCTGCCTCCCCCATCCCCCCGAATTGCAAGCGCAGACTGCAGGTAGATGGATTTGTTTGGCTCCATACTCAAGAACGCTGTGTATTATGTTTTTGGTGCCATTTTTCCTTTCAAAAAAAAAGGGGACCTCAGACCAATCTGCAAACTCAGCGTCTGTTTGTTAATAGAACTGTTTGTTTTTAAAACTGCATTTATAGTCGCTACACAAGTGGAGATAGTTTTTTGTTTAAAAATTTTTTTCTGAAAACTGATACTTTGTGTAGCAATACCTAGGTTACTTTAATTAATTTACTGAGCTCTCTCTGGTAACCTGTACTCCATGCAGCAACCCCAAGGTTTTGCCTTAATTAATTACTGGGCACACTGTAGATAAAAAAAATATTGGTTGCTTTTACAACGCTGCCTAAGGTCCCTTAACTCTGACTCCAGCTCTTTCTCTGCTTTCATTTCTGCATCCTGCATGTCCCCTATCGCGATAATCTCCTGACCCTCCCCCTCTATCCTTAGGTGCTATGGGTATTTAAACTCACCATCTCTATCTCTTTCCCACAGCAAGCCTGGGGTCGATAGGAACTGGAGGTCGTGAGGGACCCGTAGGAGCTGCCCTCCCCCACCGCCACCCCCAAATTGCAAGCACGGACTGCAGCAAGCCTGTGGTTGACTGGAACCGGAGGTCATGAGGGACCGTAGGAGCTGCCCTCCCCCGCCCCCTCGAATTGTAAGCGTGGACTGCAGGTAGACAGATTTGTTTGGCTCCACACTCAGGATGCTGGGTATTGTGTTTTTGGAGCCATTTTTCCTTTCAAAAAAAAAAGGGGACCTCAGACCAATCTGCAAACTCAGCGACTGTTTGTTAATAGAACTGTTTGTTTTTAAAACTGCATTTACAGTAGCCACACAAGTGGAGATAGGTTTTTGTTTAAAAAGTCTTTCTGAAAACTGGTACTTTGTGCAGCAATATCTAGGTTACTTTAATTAATTTACTGATCTCTCTCTCTGGTAACCTGTACTCCATGCAGCAACCCCTAAGGTTTTGCCTTAATTAATTACTGGGCTCACTGTAGATAAAAAAAAAAAACCTGGTTGCTCTTACAACATTGCCTAAGGTCCCTTAACTCTGACTCCAGCTCTCTCTCTGCTTTAATTTCTGCATCCTGCTTGTCCCCTATCGCAGTAATCTCTAGACCCTCCCCCTCTACCCTTAGGTGCTATGGGTACTTAAACTCACCATCTCTTTCTCTCTTCCATAGCAAGCCTGGGATCAATAGGAACTGGAGATCGTGAGGGACCGTAGAGCTGCTCCTCACCCTCCTAAATTGCAGCGCTGGACTGCAGGTAGATGGATTTGTTCGGCTCCACACTCAATAACGTTGTGTATTGTCCCTGCTGACGCAGAGCGTTGGCTCCCCACTGCCCCCACCACCACTCTTGGTGGGCTCTTAACTATATAGGTCAGCTAACACCCTACCACTCGCGTATTATCCAATCAGCCGACTGTTCCATATGCAGGTTATATTCTTTCACCACCAGAGGTCATACCATCTCCTAGGATCTCTCTCTCACTATCTGTTCAAGCCTTAATCTTCTACCTCTCTCACTCCCTGCTTCTTAAAGCTAAAATTTCACCTCCCCAGTCCAACATGCTACTGCCCCCTCTCATCTCTATCACTATGCTGCTATCCCTTCCTCTCCAGACAAACTGGAACTCCACACATGCTCTACATCTGCAAACAGACTGGCACTCTCCCTTCTGCCCTTTCCTACCCTGCTTACCCCTGAGTGGGGAGTTGAAACAATGGCTGACAGATACCCCTCTGCCCTCACCCCATGCCACCACAAAATCCACAACCTTAAAACTCCTCACCGTCTTCCTCTCCATCAATTGGCATCATTATGGGCACTAGACTCTATCCAGCCCTGCTCTCTCCTGCCTCCCCCAGTAACTCTCCCTCAACTGCTCCCCCTGCCTCACCTCCTCCTCCTCCTGGCTTCCCCCCACCCCTGAAACTTCCATTACCCACCTATGATCCAGCCAAAGGGTATATGCTACGTAAACATCACCAACTATATACCTAACAGAAACAACCACCTCAGGTCAATTGACCTATTACTACTACACGGCAATGTCACCCCAACCCTGGCCCGACTACTGCCACCCAGCCCACCCCTCCCCCTCCATGGGTTTGCACATCGCCTCTCTAAACATCTCTGCAGCCTGCAAAAAAAATAGGACCCCTTCCAGGGGTAGGTACTCCAGCACCACCCTGACATCATCAGACTGAGTGAAACCTGGCTCTCCTCCTCTGTATCAGACTCTGCTGTTAACCTCCCCAGATACATCCTCTATCAAACTGATAGAGTGGGTAAACAAGGTGGTGGCTGTGCAGCCTACCTTCAAGACTCACTGTCAAGCCAAATGCTTCCTACCCCGCAACTAGCATTGAGGGCACAGGCTCTAACATTAAAATTAGCTCTAGGCAGGTCCACTGCCCCCTTCTACTCACCATTGTCTACATTCCACCCAACGAACACAAACTAGCCTTCCAGGCCATTCTAAACTACATTGCGACTCTACCTCCCCAATATGAAAAAATAGTCATGGGTGACTTCAACATAAATTGGTTGGCAAAGAAAACTTCCCCATATACTGAAGATGCCACAGTGCTAAACCTCACGCAGGTTGTCACCTCACCCACTAGGGTTAACGCCAGTACAGGGACATCCTCCCTCCTGGATCTGGTCTTCACAAACCACCCTCATCGAATAACCAACACCCAGGTACTCCCCAGTGCTCTAAGTGATCATTCCCCTGTGCTTTGCTCTTGGTCCTGCAGGGTTCCCAAACACCCCCCCAAAATTACCTTACAGCGCAAACTTGGCCCTGGCAAACTCTCTCAACTCAAGACCTACCTTAGAAACTGGGATTGGAGACACCTCATAAACATCCCAGACCCCGATCAGGTGCTTGATCTATTTATCCACACATTCAATAGAATCTGTAACACATTCGCCCCCCCTTATCAAGAAAATGTCCAAAGGAAACCAGGTCCCCTGGTTCTCTGATCACCTCCTGGGCCTAATGCAACAGCGTGGCTCCCTTTGGCATAGTGCTAATGAATCCAAGTGGCCAGTTGACATGCAACGCTATAGGGAGATTCGCAACAAATGCACGTTGGCCCTCTGCACTGCAACAGCGGACTATTACAAAGCGTCCTTAACATCCACCTGGGGTGATGGATGCAAATTCTGGAATAATATTAAGGAACTCTGTGGTAAAATCCCAAACCAGTCCCCAGACCAATTAGAAATAGACGGTAACATCTCCACAGATCCCCTCAACATAGCCTCAGCCCTCTACTCTGCTTTCACAAATCTCAACCATATTCTCCCCCATAACTTTTTCGACCCTCCGGCGGTCCGGGCCCACCCACCTCCCCTTGCTCCTCTCTTTCACCTCCGTGTTCTCTCCTTCGCAGATGCCAAACCCTACCTAGCCAAAGCCCTTAGCCACTCAATTAACTGCAGCGATTCCCTTGACCTGAAACTTCTCCGAATCACTCTCTCGGAAGTCCTCTACCCTCTCACTCATATCCTAAATCACTCCCTTTGTCAGGGGAAATTTCCCACCCATGGGAAGCTGGCCAACATTACCCCTATCTTAAAGAGTGGGGACTGCACCTCCACAAACAACTACCATCCTATATCCATTCTCCCCCACCTCTCCAAAGCCTAAGAGCGTATCGTCGCTGACCAAATCACTGACCACCTCACAAAATACAATCTTCTCTGCAACCAACAACAAGCTTCCATAAGGGTAGTACCACCACCGCCTCTCCTCGCTTACCTCGCATGCTCCGCTTTGGATCGCGGCCACCTCACAGGTGCTGTCTTCATGGACCTCTCTAAAGCTTGTGACACTGTCAACCACGCCCTACTGCTAACCACTTTCTCCTCCAGTGGCTTCTCCAATGATACCTTAAACTGGTTCACCAGCTGCCTGTCAGGTAGAACACAACAGGTCAAGGTAGGCACTGTCCTGTCCCCTTGCTTCCTGGTCTGCGCTGATGTTCCACAGAGATTGATTCTTGGCCCCTATTTTTCAGCCTATGTCTAAACTCCCTCCCATAAGCAGTCTCAGGAAACCTGCTCCGCTATGCAGATGACACAGTACTGTTCACCTCTGACTCCGACCCACTTAAACTCCACCAAACACTCCAACATAGCTTCCATGAAGCAGAACATTGGTTCTCCACCCAGCGTCTAACAATTAACTACAAGGAAACAAAAGTCATGATCTTCTCCCACCCGCAGAACCCCCGCAAGAACCTCTGTCCCCCATTTCTCACTGTCAGCCACAACCCCCTCGAGCAAGTTAGCAACTTTAAATACCTTGGGATCACTCTAGACCCGGCCCTCAACTAAAAACAACACATTCTTCTCCTTGTCTCGGCCCTAAACTCGAGATTAGGAGTGCTATATAGGTACAAACATTGCCTCACCCCAGAGGCCCTATGGCTCACCGTCAATTCCTCCGTCCTCGCCCTCCTTGACTATGGTATTACCATATACAGTGCTGCCCCCACCTCCGCACTAAACAGACTCTGCCTTGTACTCAACAAAGCCTGCCATCTCATCCTAGGCTGTGATCACCTCACCCACGCCTGTACACTCTACAACTCCTCAAAATGGCTAAACCTAGATAGCAGAATCCGATATCATACATGCCTAATGACAAAGAAGATACTCTTAGGTCTCACCCCTCCCTCTCTTTCCTCTGTTATTCACCCAGCAGCCCCAGCCAGACCCACACGAAACTCAAACAAGCTGCTTCTATGGGTACCCCACCCTCATACCACCCAACTTCAAAGGACTTTCAGCTACCAAGCCCCTAATTGGACTAACTCTCTCCTGTATCCAAATAGCAAATGAAACAGGGCTAGGTCCTTTAGAGCCAGACTAAGGAACTCTCTCCAAGGCTCTAACGTATATGACTGCCCCGATTTAGTCCGGCAGAATGCTATTCTATTAGCCCTTAACTTTCTCTGTTTTCCGTGCAAAACTCTCTATCTCACTATCTGACTATCAGCAGTTACAGCCTTCTGCAACCATGTGGTGTGCTTAAATGAGACACACAATTATACTGACTTAGGCCTCCTCCTGATCTACCTTTGACTGCCATGTAATGCAAAGTAATGTAATTCTTCATTATATACTGTACTGTACTGTCATCTCTGTTAGCAAATGTTTTCTCTGTACCTTAATGTATGATGTGGAACCTTTGTAAATGAGTGTCTGACTCAAAGGTCTTTCCGAATATTTACCAATAAACAAATAAACAATTTTAAAAATCACATATCAGCACTGTCAATTTTACATGCACTCTCCTTGTAACTGTGTTTTGCACTTTTCACTTCTTGCATTTGCAGTAATGTTTATCACCTGCACTCTGCTTAATGAATGGTACTATATATGTGTGTGCACATTACAAACTATTCACACCCCCCGAGGAAGCCTTTATGTGAGGTGATACTAAAGAGGTTGCCCTATTAAAGGGCAGCCCAGATTGTCCATGGTTTCTCTGGAAGCAGTGAAAGGAGACAGGAAAGGGATGAGGGGAGGGTCTAGTCCAATTCAAGCAAGAATGGGAAAGGGAGGGGAAGACGACATCACAGAAGGGGAGGGGCTATGAGATCATGAACGGGGAGGGGACAGGTAAGCAGGGGAGGTGATTGATGGCCCACCTGATTGGAGGAAGGGATCAATAGGGGCTGGGCTACAGAGGGGTAGATAAGGGGCTGCAGAGAGAGAAAATCTCTCTCTCTACTGCAGCTGATAAATTCCTAGCAATTTTCCACCCACCCGCCCAAGGAAGGGACAGAATGGGGAAGAGGTAGTTGGTTTTCTCATACACTGGGGATGATGGGTTGCCAGGTGAGGGCACCAGGGACACTGGTGGTGTCTGAGTACCTTGGGTTGCTGGTTGAGAGCAATAGAAGAATCAGAGGAATAGAACAATATATAAAAGGGGGGCCCAGCTGAAGGGAGGGTGCAGCAAGACAGGGGTGGGCTCCCTATGGGGTAGTCACCTCAAAGGGGGACAGGGCTGGGGAGTCAGGGGGCAACACCTGAGCCCAGAAAGAAGAGGAAGAAGGATCAGGCATCAGGTCCCTACACCCGGGCCGCAAGAAGTGCCAAATTATGCACATGGTTGAAAAGTATTGAATTGTAAATATTGTGAATAAAGAATGAACCCACAGAGCATTGGAAATGTTGACATGATCTATGAAGGTATATTGGATGTAAGTGTGATACATGTATGTTGAGAATCTATCTCAATAAACTTCAAATGTTTGAACCATTAAGTATTGGTGTGGGTGTGGCTGATTTCAGGGGATCCAATGACAAAGTGGCAGCTGGACAGCATTCCTTAGCACCATGCACCTTTACTAATAAATTATTACAAGTTTCGTGATTCAAGTGTATGCTGTATTCTTGTTTGGCTCCAGTTGGTTTGCCCATAGTAGTAGAACCTTTGGGAGGGAGGAGTGCTTCCCCCTCTCTGTTCCAGTGTTTGTGTTCCAGGGAAAGCATGCTGCAGTGCAAGACGTGCACTGTGTTCACTCCGCGCTTGAGTCTATCCATTTCCAAATGGAGCATTGACCCTGCAATTAATGGCAACCAGCAGGGAACCAACAATGGATTTGGATGAGGAGACTCAAATAAATAAAGGGGTCAACTGGCATGAACATGTTTTCATCTTAAGGAATGCTTAGATAGTGCCCATAAATGAGACATCAAGGGTCGGATGTTTAGTGAAGCCACCACTACCAACATCCAAGACACGGAGTTGAAGGGACTATTTCAAAAACTAGAAAAAGTCATATTACAGGAAGTAAATATTTAGTATGGCCAGGTTACACTTGAAATGTATCTTGAAGTAGACAGAGTTCCAAGGGGCTTGAGAGTGTATAAAGCCCCTTCCTCTGGCTGTCTGGGCCAGGACTTAAAAGAGAGGTGGGATAACGCTTTGGCTATTTGATCTAAAAATCTAGTGGCAATACTTATTGAACATGATAAAAAAAACTAAACAAACAATAAATACAAACGCACCAGGATACAGATTAGTTTAGTTTTTACCAAGAGGTGAACTGGGCACAGCCCTTTTTCAATCATGTCTGACACTGAATTTCTGATTTTGAAGACACAAGTGAATTTAAAGAGTTTGATACTTACCTGCAGCAGAAAGTTGAAAAATTTGAACTAGAGGTAGAGGGATATAGAAAGAGTAAGTCTGAGTGGGACAGATGGGACTATGCAGAGGGAGCAGTTTTTAGCTGGGAGCAGAAGGAAAGACCCTGTAGCAGGAGGAGATCTACTGTAAGAGCTGTAATCTTCACTTTGGAAACCAACACAGAGCAGACAGTTGAATACCAGGAAAGACAAACAACAGCAAACAAGTTTCTTTTTTAGGACAAACATTTCTGATTCAGACAGAGGCAACTAGCAGCAAAAGCAGAAAAGTAAGAGGAAGACAAGGATGAGGAGAGCAAGAAACATAGGTGGAGAGATAGTGACTATAAGAAAATCAGTGAAAAACAGGTAGAAACACTGCAGGCACTGAACATTTCTTTGGTCAGTCTTTAACATGCACAAGTTAATGTTTTAGCCAAGGGACTGTCTTTTGTGCCTTCAGTAGAACCAGACTATTTCAACCTGCAAGCTGATTTTTTCAAGGTTCTATAGAAACTTGACTTGAAGGAAAAACCCTCCTCTTGTGTATAACTCTTTAAACATGGGTTTTTCAACTGATAACATGTTGTCAGATGATATTATAATGCATATTACCATAGACTCCCCACCTTTAACTAATGACAGTAACATGCATGATTGGGAGGATAGTGATTTTATGTTCACCACGCATGCACAGGGAACATCTTGCTATTAGAGGGGACTTCGGAGGGATGTGTCACTGTCAACCCTATAGCAGTTCACAAAATAATGGGCTTGGCAGTGTACACCAATGACCACGTGCCGTGGTCCTGACATCACTCTCTGCCTGGTGGGCAGAAACTTTGTATATGTCAAAGGACTGAGACGCTCCAATCTGAGAGGGCTTCTGTCCTTTGATTTGCATGAAGCTGTGTCAGCAAATAGCTGAGCAGCTTTCCGCTATGAGGTTTCTGTTTCTGTCCTCCTCAAGTTCACATTTTACACAGCCCCCCCTTGGGCTTCCACACAGCCCGTGGTGCTGCTTTTTTTGTTTTTCTCCATGGGGGGAGCACTCTGCCCTTGCCTGTTTCCCTTGCAGACATTTAATTAAAATTTAAGTTTACTGGCCATTGCACTACTGCAGTGCAGCTTTCACTCAGTGGCACCCACCACTCTGCTGCTCTCCCTCCTCACTCCTCTGAAATCATCCCACCAGGATTTTACTGTCATCTCCGGCCACCTGGCACACTCTTCAGGACCCCCCCCCCCGGCTCTCACTAATGCCACAGAGTGGCTTCACTTAACAGCAGCTCCTTGCTGTTGTTCCAGACCCTTCCACCCCTGGCAGCCTCCTTAAGCCCCATAGGGCATAAACAATTGAAAACTCTGCCGCCGGAGTGGTGGTCAGGAAGGTGGGGGAGGCACTTCCTTTACATGCCACCTCCAAGTCCTGCTGACTTCTTTTGCTCCTCTCTCTCTCCCACCTGTGCAGAGTAGGCTGCAGTCTGAGCTTGGTGCAGGCTGGGAGTTTAGAGCACCCACAGGCACTTTCCTTGTAGTGCGATTGCACTAGCGACTGGTAGCAAAGCAACCCAGCTTGCTCTTTTGCTGCTTGCCACTGATCAACACTGCAGCTGCCCACACTATTTTTAAAGGGTTTAGGGAGCCACCATTAGACTCCAGGGATGGGTGATAAATTGTTAAAAAAACAACCGCTGGCCTCAGACACCTGGGTGGTAGCCCACTAGACCACCAGGGCTACCAATACGTTGGTGGCCCCAGGGCATTTTCCAAGCCCACAAGACCACCAGTAACACTTTATTTATACAAAAGGGCTACTAGCCCCCTACTATCCATCACTCACCATCTCAGCTACTAAATAAATTACTGGCCGCTCTAACACACAAGGGAAAAGGGTTTTTTAGCTGAGCCCCCTCCCTAAAACCACACGCTCTTTACTCTGCTTTTGCTCTGTTGACATCTTTTTTCCTTCTTAACTAACCTATTTTTTCTTTTATTTTGCAGGCCTGTCAGGACGTGGACTCCTACCCTATCAGATAAGTGTAATTCTTACCTAACCTGTCGTCTCTGCCCTACTGGACCACCTTTAGAGCTGCAGATCCTTTGTGAGCCCTTTTCTAGCTTTTATTTTACAAGTACAATGTATGTCACCCCTTTGGACTCCTACATTTGGCTCTCTAGGGCAGGTAAGTCCCTCTATTTTACATTATTTTGGGT
This sequence comes from Neoceratodus forsteri, assembly GCA_016271365.2. Classification (NCBI taxonomy): domain Eukaryota; kingdom Metazoa; phylum Chordata; order Ceratodontiformes; family Ceratodontidae; genus Neoceratodus; species Neoceratodus forsteri. The sequence continues at coordinate 948,247,233 of CM057452.1, forward strand.
GGGTTGACTGTAACAGGATGGCCATACCCATTACAAGACTGCATGTAATAGTTGGGTGGCTCAGAGTCCCAAAACACAAAGTGAAGAAAGACTGTACAGCAGTTCACCTTAATGTCCTTGACCTGCCTCTTCTCAGGTGTTGTTCTGTGCTCCATGGCCAGACCTAACCTGTTTCACAGACTGGACTGGGTGCTGCTATGGGGAGGGGAGCAGTGTCTGCAAACAAACCCTCAGGCTGTGAACAAAACAGGGTTACTTACAGGCAAACAGAGTGTACATGACCTCACATGTCCTTGACCTCACCTCCTCTCAGGTGTTGTTCTGTGGTCTGTGGCCAAACCCTGCCTCTGGGACATACACCATTGTAACAGTGATGCTTTTACAGTGACGCTGTTACAATGACACCAACTCGTTGAAACTTGCGGTGTTGACCGAGTTGTCAGAGAGATGACATCTCCCCCTGGAGATGGAATCTCTAGGTCCGGGGGGGTGGAGAGCAGAGCCAAAATCATGGGGGTGGTGTGGGGAGGGCACAGCCCCCTCCGCATGATCACTGAACAGGTGATGGTGTGATCCCCAGTCAGGGTCAGGACCTGGCAGTGTCAGGGATGTCGGTGACCAGGTGCCACTGTGGGCGAGGTCAGCGATAGTCTTGTAGCCCATGGCATAGTGGAACCCCTCTGTCACAGACTGGGCAGGAGTGCTGCTAAAGGAGGGGGGGAAGGGAGAGAACTGACACCAAACAAAATAACAGGCTGTGGACAGAACAGGGTTACTGACAGATGAACAATGCGATGTTGAGCTGCTGCCAGTGAATAATCCATTAAGAGGGGGAACTACAATTAGGAACTAGGGACAAACCTGATGTACAGAATAGTACAGACCCACCACTAAATGGTTCAGCAGTTAGAAGGGCTATGCCCCAGCCCCACTAGATGTCATCTCCCACACCAACAAAATCTGTTCCTGCCACAAACCAGAGTGGGGAGAAGAGGAGGCACTGGAGGCAGGTGTTATATGGACACAGAGCTGGCTGAGATTATGTCAGTCAGCAAAAGCAAAATTAAGAACAGAATAAAATTACTCCCTGACACTGGGCTGATCTGTTTTTTTTTTTTTTTTTTTTTTTAAGAAGGCAGTGCCCCGCTTCCATTTAAGGTTACGTCTCAAATACCTAATCACAGGCTGCTGCTGATAAGCAGAAAAAGTGGAAACAATTGTGTCAAAAAAGAGGGACTGACTGGTCAATTTATTGTATCACAAATGACAAAAAGATTAAATAAACAGTATAGTTAAGCCACTTGGAAACAGCCCCAGCCCCACTTGGCATCACCTCCAACACCACCTGACACCTCCTCCTGCCACCAGCAGGAACGGGGAGAGGAGGGAACAAGTATTAATACAAAATATTAAGGCTAGCTGGACATGTTCTCTCAGGGAAGCAGCAATTAACTATACAGGGTTTGGATGGATGGAGCTGGATAAATCCAACAGGAGATAAATAGGGCTCTACCATGCTGGTTCGACATGCTTTATGTCGACCGGCATCACAGCGACAGGAATCATGTTGACCACAAGTTGCGGTCATCATGATTACTTCAAGTCTCCCACTCCTTTTCTGTTATTGAGGGACTTCGCCCCTGAACCCCCAATGTGGGGGTCTCTGTCCTCTGCCCCCTCGACTTATGGATTCTTAACTCCAGTCAGAGTTACTTCGGGGTGGGGGTGCAGGACCAGGAGACCGTGTGCCCCTGTCTCGAGCACACCAACACAGCGATCTGTTGTCAAAGTGTTGATTTTGCTGACAGGATTGTAGTTCGCTGTGTTGGTGTCGCCGTTAGGGGGGCATACTGACAGATAGTAGGTTTGTGTCTAAGCCAAGAAAAAAACATTCTTCTTGGCATTATTTAGAAACCTGAGTGTAATATTGGAGACACAACTACATTTAACAATAACATAATGGTTCTGCGAGATATATAACCAATTCAGCTGTAAAAAAGAAAATTGTCCATCAAATTCTGTTGTGCAGTTACTTCCTCCCCCCAACCAGACCCTTCCACTCAGAACCCACCATCACACCCCCAAGCGCTTACTTACTGAGTGGGGATCCAATACCATTATCTTCTCGGAACAGGAGACACATTTTCACTCTTCAAAGCCAGACCGTGAACTGAGGAAATAAGTTATGCTGCTCAATGTATTTCAATGGCGGTTTGAACTTAAGGGCATAACTTGGCCATTTTGGGGTATTTTTTTCCCAAAATTTTCAACATGCCTTTTAGGGGAACCCACCTCATGAACAATGCAAGTGATGTTAGGTAAATCAGTCCCAAAGGTGATTTCATGATCTCGGCACAAAATCACCTTTTGGGCAGGAGTTGAACATTTTCTCCACCCTCATTCATGAGATGGGGTCATAAGAAGGCTATTTTGAAAATTTGGGCCCAGGTATTCAAAAGGGTTGCGCCATGCGCAACAGGGTTGCGCATGCGCAACTCCAAAAATGCGCCATTCTGCGACATATTCAGAAGGGGCCAGTTACGCACCAAAACATGCTGAGCAACAGCGCAATGGAAATAAAGGCATGCGCAACGAAGGCGATCCATGCATAAAGGCGCAATGCATAATCGAACACTTGCAATGCGGAAGAGTGGCTCAGCCGGAAGTTGCGCAGTAGCGGAATTGAGCCAAAATAAAAAGGCTCAAGGAAGCGGTGCAAGAACCCTAGCAGGCCGCAAACTGGGGGAGAGAGAGAGAGAGAGAGAGAGAGAGAGACAGGAGCTGGAAGGGCAGAGAGGGACAGTGAGTCCAGGAGGACAGAGAGGCCAGTGGGGGTGCCCGGTGCAGTGGAAGCAGCAGTGGGGGCAGCAGGGGTAACACAGGAACAGCAGCCAGGGGCAGAAGCCAGGGAGATGGACAGTGCCAGCTTCCACATGGAAGCTGTAATGAGAGAGTGAGACACCATGTTGCAGGGGATGTGGCCGCGGAGGGCCCGTCGGGTATGCCCCGACAGGTGGTATCGTGCCGCATCAACCGAGCTGTACACAGGCGTCGAGATTGTGGGCGGTACCGCCTGAACAGGGCAATACTGAGGGCGGCTCTGCGAGCTGTGCAGTGATGTGATGCAGACACCCTCACCGGCAGTCACGCTCTGTCCGTGGAGACCAAGGTGACAGCCTGCATGTGCCTGCTCACCACGGCACCTTCCAGAGGCCAACAGGGGACACCACAGGCATTACACAGTCGGCCCGTCACGCATCCTCACCCAATTCCTCAGCGCACTGCTGCCACATGCTGCAGAGTACATCCATTTCCCCAGCACCGCCGGCAGAGCGTACAACAAACATGAGGAGTTCACAGGGTAGCGCACGTATGCCTGGCATGCTAGGGCCATAGACTGCACCCATGTGGCCATTCACATCCGCCTGGCCCGACGGCCAGGCGGTTATCGGAAACCGAAGGGTTTTCCAGTGTCAACTGCCAGGTGGTGTGTGATGCCACTGGGTGCATTATCAATGTCTGTGCAACACACCCTGGCGAGCACATGATGCCTTCATATGGCACCAGTCTGCACTGTGCCATCGATTGAAGTGGGACATCCCCATGGGTCATCTAGTGGGTGTATACACATGTATGGAATGCAAACTCTGGGCAAGGGTGGGAATGACACAGGTGCCATGTGTAGTGGCACACAAGGATATGAGGCAATATGGACCTGACATGACACTGATCTCCACTATCTCACACAGGTGACTGCGGATACCCACTCCGTCCCTGGCTGCTCACCGTGCGGCGCCCACGACCCCAGCGCAGCAATGCTTGAATGAGGCACATGCCTCAACCGTAACATCATAGGCGGGTGTTTGGGATGCTCAAGGCGCTTCCGATGCCTGGACACCTCGGCGGAGCCTACAGTACAGCCCCCAAAGGCCTGTGGGATATTCCTGGCCTGTTGCATCCTGCACAATATGGCCAAAGACCAGCAGGATAGCCGTACAGCTCAGAGGGGGACAGCAATGGGGACGCCAGTGGCACCGGTGATGTTGGTGATGAGCAGCCCCTAGGATGGAGGGACCCCCGACTGACCCTGGCAGGCCCAGCTGCACCGGGACACCATTGCAGAAGAGCACGCTCAACACAGGTAAGTCAAGGGGACATGTGCAGGCAACATTGTCCATGCGAAACCACAGGCACACAGGGGAACACACCGTGCATGAAGGTCAGGGAGTTGAAGGTTCCAGGCATACCAACACACCATCAGAGAGGTGAGCACTCATATGGACACACACACACACCAGGCAGCGTACATGGGCAGCAGCACAGCACTGCGGAAGCGACATACCAACACACAGCACCACAACCACCCCACCACCTGGACTGTCCATGTATCGTGTGTCAGGACCTGGGCACCCTTGCACTTGGTGTACAGTGCAATGCAGGCATCATCATGCACACACCTGTGGACAGCAGTTGGGAGAGTGTGCAGGTGGTCCGTGTGTCAGCGTGGTGGGAAGAGCACCCAGCAGTGCACTGCCCACCATGACACACATTACACACAGGGCAGCACCAGACAGGGCCTGCACTGGGAGACAGCTCAGTCAGGTAGCACTGTCCCACAGCCACCACGGATGCATGGGCGGCCTCACCATGGCCCAGCAGCACTGGCAGGCTGAGCAGGGGCCACATCGGGTGGCGCTGGTGCACCACCAGGGGTCCCACCGCGCGAACGCGACCTTGCCCGCACAGGGGTCTGCATTCTGCCAAACAAACTTGCACCAGGGGTGCTCGGGATGCCCACAGCAGAACCCAGTGTCGACAGGCCTGGTGTCGCACGACGCGGGGAATGGGGAGTGGAGAGCGCACTGTGTGGGGTGTGTGGTACAGGGGCACCTGACAGTGTGGCCAATGCATCCGTGACAGAGACCACTGCCTGGGTCAGCCTTTCAATGGCAGCGGTCACATCCGTCCGCATAAGGACCAGCTCGGCTCGGTCCTGAGCACACTCCCTGCTATGCCACTCCACGGACACAGACAGTGCCTCCATGGACCTTGCAACCCGCCCCTGCAGCTGTACTGAGTCCTGCAGCAGGCGGGTGTGCACGTCCAATGGGTACTGTGCCCCAATGGCATCGTGACCCCAAATTGGCAGTCCTGGTGCACAGCACCCCTTGAGGGTGGGCGCTGTTCATCAGGACCAGGTATGGGCGGATCAAAGGGTGGTGGACATGTGCCACTGCTTGACACTGTACCTCCAGACCTGGTGTGTGACTGCTGCTGCCGCCCCTCCAACTGCTGAGCCCCCAGGTCCACCTGTTCCACCTCCGTGCTGACAACAGTGCCAGACACCTGCACAGCCACCGGTGCTGACAGGCACAGCCTGGGACTGTGCCAGCATGCTGGTACACAGGTGTGAACCAGGAAGGCCCAGGGGCACGTGCTGGCCTGCCATGTGTCCGTCATGGGACACACACACCTATCACTGCCCATTGCAGGCCTGCTATCATCAATGGTGCAGGTGCGTGCCACTGCCATGGGCACAGCATGCTGGCATACCTGCATGCCAGACTGCTGTGACACAGGCTGTGCACCCCCTGCACCCGTATCACTGACACCAGAGTTGTTGGCCCAGCGTGCATGCTGCTGCAGTGCCTGCAGGCTGGTGGCGGAGGTGGATGGTCCCTCCTCCACGTCCAGCAGGTCTGCATCGCTGTCTGGACCCACCACCACCACCGTCTCCTGAAGACGAACAGGATCTGTAACAGAAAGAGAGTACATGTGAGTGCATGTGAACAACAGCCCCCCCCCCAACAGCACCACCATGTCATGCCCGTGCAGTGATGGGCTTCCACCTGTCTGGAATCCTCCATCCAGTGCGCCCACAATGGCACTCCGCTGCATGGCGCGACCAGTGTCTCCTCTGTGGGGTCAGCTGCAACACCACTGGTGGGCCCCACCAGTGCCAGCATCGTGCCGCCCTGAAGGCTGCCACCTTCTCCTTCAGCCTCCTGCGGTTGATCCCCATCTTCTTCCTGCATTCCTGCAGAAGCTGGTGGCTTCCGTGCAGGTTGGCCAGCTACCCCTCCCATGCAGCTTGGGTTCCTGAGGTGCCCCTCCGTCCACTCACTAGTGGCTCATCCTCCAGGTAGGCCTGGAAGAGGGCCTCCGTCTCTCCCGCAGTGAAGTTCAGCCTCCTCCTGCCCACCGTCCACCTCAGCTTGGCTCTGGTCAGTCATGGTGATCTGTATGGGTGGAAGTGGACACCTGTCACTGTGCAGTCGACAGCATTTCCCCATGAACATAGCTGCCGGCCCGGGGGGGGGCGGAAGCCCCCCATGTTTCCTCTCCGCATGGCAGATACTGATAGAAAGGGTGCCCTTTGTCCCTTTCTAAGTGCCCTTTTCATGCTCAGCCCCCTCAGCCTTTATCATCCTCCGCCCATGAGCATTGTCCTGAACATCACACAGCATGTAACTCACCTCTCACCTGCAGTAACCATCTGGCCAGCACAACCCACTGTTGCATTTTATAGTGCAAACATGCAAATGAGTGTGGGCGCCCAACATTATGACATGTTAATCGTGCCACTGCGCCTTTGAATGGCTGATCGCATGATTTGCATATGTCAGCTGAATATCGCGTATTTGCGCTGCGCCATCTGGAAGGTCGGCTGAGCCAATGGCGCGGGTTTGGGCCGTGTGCCACACTGCACGTTGCGCGTGCCCGGACGCTGCAACGTACGTCTATCATATACTCGCAGACCTGCTGGCGCGATGGCGATTCAGGCCATGGCCACCATTGTGCCGGTGGCGCTTACAGCACTGGGCACTATATGGCGCTGTGGCACTACTGCTGCGATAGTCCACTGTGTACTGAGTGCGCAACGGCAGTCGCGCCGCAGGATGCCTATCGTCCGATGGCGCTGTGCGTGGCCTTGCATCGTGCCGTGGCCTTGTGTATGCCCTCTGACCCCTGGCGCTGTTGGCATGCCATGTAATGTACGTCCCTATTGCGCTGTCTGGTGACAGCACCATGTGAAAGTAATGCTGTTCGAACAGCGAGTGGGCTAAGTGGTGGTCTATTGCACAACAACTCCAGCGTCGAGATTCGCGGCAGCGGGCGCCATATTGCCTGCTGTAAAGTTGGTGCCACGGCTGGGAGGAGGGCGGTGTCCTGGAGCCAGATTGAAGTGGCCAACCTGGTGGCCCAGTTGAGCCACACTATGATGGCCTGTATGGTGGACGGCCTCACCAGTGCCAGGACTCAGCTGTGGCGGCAAGTGGCCACTGACCTGGTGGAGATCACTGGACGGGCCAGTCTGCTGAGCAGTGCCGGCACGGGTACAGTGACCTCTGCCAGAGGGAGCCAGGACCTTTGTCACGGCTGCGGTCACGTGCCAGGCGGGGCGTAGTGCCTAGGCCAGGTGAGTGTACCATCTATGCAGCCACCCCATACACGTATATTCTCTGTAGGGGTGTGTGTGTGCTTGGGTGGCTGTGCATAGGTGCCGGCTCAGACACGGTTGGCTGTGTCAGTGTGTGCAGCTGTCCGATGGATGGTTATGGCTGTGTGGGCAGGCACTCTCACTGGGGCAGGGGGCACTCTGCTTTTGAGTCACACTGATGTTTGTCTCAACATATGTCTCCCACAGGCCGGAATCTGAGGACGCAGGGTGACGGTGACATGGGCCGTGCCAGGGTCCCGGTGCCGGGGGGTGTTGTGCCCCAGCAGCAGCAGCAGCAGCATCAGCAGCAGGCAGAGCCAGCTGCTGGAGGAGTGTGAGTATCATTACTTCATGGATGCTATTGCATGCTGGGGTGGGGGGCAAGACCACCAGCCATGCACAACACAACCATGCAGGAAAGGGGAGGTCATACTTCCACTATACAAGACACTGGTGAGGCCCCACCTGGAGTACAGTGTACAGTTCTGGAGACCATACCTACGTATGGACATGGACTGGGTAGAGAGGGTTCAGAGGAGGGCAACACGGATGGTGCATGGATTGCATCACAAGTCCTATGACGACAGGTTGAAGGAACTGAACATGTACTCCCTGGAGGAGAGGAGGGAGAGGGGGATATGATGGGGACAAACAAGTATCTTACAGGGGAACAGAGTGCAGGAATACACTATTTTTAGCGAAAAGATGTTCCAGGACTAGAGGGCATGGGATGAAGTTGGAGGGGGGACGATTCAGAGGAAACATGAGAAAGAATTTCTTCACAGAACGGGTGGTGGACAAGTGGAACACCCTGCCAGAGGAAGTGGTGGGGGCTGAAACAATCATGGGATTTAAGAATGCATGGAATAGACATAAAGGACTTCTGGAGGTCAGGGGTAAGGGGCAACAGACTTATATGAAAACAGAGTGAACGAACAAGCTCAAATGGGCAGACTGGGTGGGCCATAGGCCCTTATCTGCCGACACTGTCTATGTATCCATGTATGTAGGCACGACACAGGTGACATGCATCACTGTGCAGTATCACAGCACATCTGTGTATCGTCCTGGTGGTCAGGCATGCACTGGGCACATAGCTGTGTGACGTAGCACCACATTGCCATGTCACTTGCCAGCCTAGTTTGTACTACCATGATTGACGTGGGCAGTGTGTGTGGGTGGTGGTAGCGCAGCTGGTGCCGCCTGTTTGTGATAGCCATGTGCATGTTCACTGTGGGTGGTGTGATGCCATCACAGGTGCGGGACAGTGGGCTATATGGCTTTCAGGTTGGGTGGTGTTCAGGGTTGTGGTCAGTCACAGCCATTGACTGTGTTCCTTTTCCTAGGCCTTGAGGTTCTCAGGAGGTTGGCGCGTGATGCCAGGCGCCTCACACAAGTCAGCATTGAGAACCAGGAGATTCTGCAAGCCATCCGGCGACATGGACGTCAGCAGGGGCGGCACAGGATGGTGCGCCAGCAGGGGGAGGACCAGGAGCCGGCTGGGCCATAGCCGACATTACCCTTCCCACTTCTCCCATCCCTACCACGCTGCCTTCCCTCTCCAAGTTGTTAATCCCTTCCCCTTGAACACCCCTTCCTGTACCCGTCCCCCTTGTGTTTAGTTTCTATTGTTGTTGTTATAATATGTTCAATATACATTTCTATTTTGATATATGAATACTGTGTCGGTCGGGAAAGCCATTCAAAGATTAAGATCCTAGATTTCTGGAAGGCCAACTTCTTGGAGATGGGGGAACAGCTCAGAATTGCCCTGGCAGTAGAAGATACTGGGGGAAGGGTAGAAGAACAGTGGCTTAGAATAAAGAGACCCATAGCAGGAGTGACAAGTCAATGTGTCAGATTGCTTAGCAAAAGCAAAAGAAAGAAGTGGCCATTGTGGTTCTCTAAATCAGTAGCCGACAAAGTGCAAAAAAAAAGTAAAGCATTCAGGAAAAACAAAGAGACACAGAAAGAAGAAGACAGACTGAAATATCTGGAGAAGCAGAGAGAAGCTGGGAAAGCTGTCAGAGGGGCTAAGGCAAGAATGGAGGAAGGAATAGCACATGCTATTAAGAAGGGGGACAAGACCTCCTTCCATTCTATTATCGAGAGGAAGAAGACCAGAAATGGTATTGTTAGGCTAAAGAAGGGAGATGGTGGGTGGGTGGAGGATAACCTTGAAAATTCTGAGGTACTGAACAAATATTTTTGCTCGGTATTTACCAAGGGAGAGGCAGGAAAGGGGCCAAGACTCACGAGGAAAGATGTACGGGGGAGGAGAGGTGGACACCAGCCCATTTATGGTGGATAGAGGTTTGGAGGAACTAGAAAAAGTAAAGACAGACAAGGCAATGGGGCAAGACAGGATTCACCCTAGAGTGTTGGATGAACTCAGGGAAGTCCTAGCAGGTCCACTGACAACCCTCTTCAACCAATCACTAGAGATGGGGGAGCTACCTAGGGACTGGAGGAGGGCAGAGGTGGGCCCCCTGCACAAGACTGGAACTAGGGAGGAGGCAGGCAATTACAAACCTGTGAGCCTGACCTTAATGGTGGGGAAGCTGATGAAGTCCCTGCTTAAGGAGAGGGTAGTGAAGTTCCTGGAGTCAAGCTGTGCAAAAGACCCAAGGCAGCATCGATTCACTGAGGTTAGTTACTGTCAGACTAATCTTATTGATTTCTTTAACTGGGTGACCAGTGTGGTAGATCAAGGAAGGGCAGTGGATGTGGCCTCCCTGGATTTCAGTAAGGCCTTTGACACCGTTCATCATACAAGGTTGCTTAACAAATTGGGGAATCTGGGTGTGAGCTCTAAAGTGGTAAAATTGGTTGGTAACTGGCTAAAAGGCAGGACACAGAGGGTTGCAGTAAATGGCATAAAATCAGAAGAGGGGGAGGTGACCAGAGGGGTTCCACAGGGATCAGTGCTGGATCCAGTTCCATTCAATGTCTTCATAAGAGACATTACATAGGGACTGAAGGGGAAAGTATGCTTGTTCGCAGATGACACCAAGATCTGTAACAGAGTCTACACACAGAAGGGACTAGATAAAATGAGAAATTACCTAAGACTACTTGAGAAATGGTCAAGAGTTTGGCAGTTGACTTTAAACGTTAAGAAGTGCAGGATAATGCACCTGGGACACAGAAACCCAAAAGAGGAATACAGAATGGGGGGCAGGTTCTAGCCACCACAAGTCAGGAGAGAGACCTGGGGGTTATCATACAGTATCTGATGATCTGAAGTCATCCAAACAATGCAAAAAAGCAGTGGGGAAGGCAAACAGAATACTGGGGTGCATAGGAAGGGGCATAAGCAGTAGGAGGAGTGAAGTGGTGATGCCACTGTATAGATCACTGGTGAGGCCAAATCTGGAATACTGTGTCCAGTTCTGGAGACCGCATCTCAGGAAGGACATAGACAGAATGGAAGCAGTCCTGAGAAGAGCAACAAGAATGATACATGAACTGCACCACAAATCTTTTGAGGAAAGACTCAAGGAACTAAACAGCTATTCACTGGAAGAAAGAAGGGAGAGAGGGGATATGATAGAAACTTTCAAATACCTTAGAAGAATAAACAGGGTGCAGGAGGAGAGCATATTTCAGAGACAAAGGTGTACAAGGACAAGGGGATTTAACATGAGGCTGGAGGGAGGGAGGCTCAGGGGGAATGCTAGGAAGTATTTTTCACAGAGAGGGTGATGGATCCATGGAACAGCCTACCAGCGGAGGTGGTGGAAGTGAAAACAATACAGGGATTCAAAAGTGCATGGGATAAACATAAAGGCACTCTGCTGTACAGCAGAGTGGGAGAAAAGCAGTCCAGATAAGAGTAGGGATTGCCAAACCAAGTAGGGAAATGGGCAGACTAGGTGGGCTGTATAGTCCTTATCTGTCGACAGATTCTATGTTTCTATTTAAGATCAAAAAAAGCACATAATTATCAGAGGGCTTTGAGGGACCAAACAAGTGGTGTATGTTTGAGATTGTGGGGTAGACCTGCCGGCTTCAAGTAAAACAGACTACTCAACTCTATGCCAGCTTGTTGACAAAGCCCATTTTCAATAGCTATCCAGAGTGGGACATAGGTGGCCACTGACTGTACTGACTGGGTGTGACAGGGTTGACTAAGGCCCTGCCTCATTTGTTATGCAGAAAGAGTTTAAATGCAAGGGCTTGTTCTATCCTCTCCTCTTCTGTCTTTTGTCTATCTGGTTGAGCAACCTCATTTTCTTGTGAGACCTAGGAACTGATCACTCTGTTGGTTTCACAATTATCCACCTCTTACTATCTCTCTGTCTTTCCTTGCTATTTCTGCCTTCTCCCTCTTGCATATCTGCAGTTTTAAAACATATAAGTGAATCTCTGTGTAAAACTGTATATAGTTATACTGCTGAAATGATTGCAGAAAGCTATTTGGCACTCAAGGGGTTAACCTGAGATGCAGTTTTTTCTTTTTTTCATATTTAGTAAGCTTTATTAAATTTACCAAACAACAATCAGTCCATATTCCTGTTACATAACATGGTACAGTATACCACATTATTACTTTAAACTTCATAGCTGATCAGGGCCTAGTGGTGTATGAAAGCATTCTACCATAATAAAAGTGAAAAGGGAAGTAAAAAAAGGAAACCAGTAAACAATAGATATATAAACCACCCCCTTCCCTCCCTCCCCAGCACCTCCCCTTCCCCCACCCTCCCTGTCCCTTGCCATCGGGAGAAAGATAATGAACAAGAGAAGGAGAAAGAAAAAATGGAGCATAAATTAGAAGAGAGAAGCTGGATCAACAGAAAATAACCATATATTATTGGTTTTATCCAGATATTTTAGGGTAAATTCCCAGAGCCATTGCAGGGCATATTAATTACATAATAGGGTATGTAGAGGGGCCCAGGTCTTCTGATACTTTTTACTATTTCCAGAGTAGCTCGCTATACTGTATTCTGCTTGCAGAGCAAAAAGAATTTCCTGAAGCCACTCTACATATGTGGGAGTCTGTTGATCCAGCCAGTGACGCAATATCACTTTCTTAGCACATAAGGAGATTAGCATCATATGTTTCCTTTGGTTACCAATAAGGATATCACTTGAGTCTCCCAAAATACAAATTCCTGGTTGAAAGGCATTTTGCAAACCTAATAGTGGGTTAAGTCTAGCACTAATACTCTCCCAGAGGGGTAAAGCTTTGTCACACTCCCATAAAATGTAAAGTAGTGTACCCCACTGTTTCCCACATCTGGTACACAGATCTGCCTGGAGCTTACCCATTTTAAAAAGTTTTACAGGAGTGTAGTATAGATCCTGTATTATCTGAAATTGTAGCAATCTATAACGGTCCCATCTAACATCCTTATACAACCTTTTCCAGATCTGTGACTACTGGCGCGGATCCTCGGTGGTTGGAGGGAGGCAGCTGTCCCATGCATAATGAGGAATACCGTCCAGGTGTGTAACTTTTTTCTGCAGCTCTTTATAATAGTATGAAATTAAATGAGAATTCCGCCTTGTATGTAACGTGCTAAGTATGGGCCCAGACAGATGGTGATCCCACAGCCCACTACCAAAGTGCCTTAAAAGGACCTGGGAAATCTGAAGATACTTAAAACAAAAGGATACAGGTACATTATACTTAGCCATTACCTCTGGAAAGGTTAATAATCTATAGTTTTCCATTAAGTCTATGACCTTTTTCCCAGCCCCCTCTGTCCAAAACCTTTGAGTAATAATCTTCCCCCCATTTTAAAATTAGGATTACCCAGAATACACTGGGAAATGTCTTTCTCCATGGTTTCTCTTATGGTATGATTCAACTGTTTATGGATATGAAGGGTTTTCATAATGGGAGTATTTTTAAGCTGTTTTGGTATCTTATTAAGCGAAAGGTACGGTAATGCCCTTATGTCTACTCCGGCTGAGATACAGAGCAATTCTTCTATCTGCAGCCACAAAGGGACATAGATTTCCGATCTGGGAGGCGAAAGAGAAGTCAGCCATTGTGAGACAACTAAGCAATTAGCAGCAAGATAGTAAAGATATATATTAGGGATTTGTAATCCCCCTAATTCTTTTGGTCTCTGTAGCTTGGATATCGATCTACGTGGAGGTTTATGCTTCCAGATGAAGTTGGAAATGATACCATGAACATAAGTAAACCACTTCTTAGGTAAATATTGGTGGCATAGTTGAAGGGGGTATAACAGCCGGGGCAAAATATTCATTTTAACAATGTTAATTCGCCCCCAAAGAGAAATAGGGAGCATTGCCCATCGGTGGAGGTCAATTTTAATACAAGTTATTAATTGATCTATATTATACTGCTTCATTTTGAAAGTAGAAAGGGATAAATAGATACCCAGGTATTTCAACTTATCTTTAACCCAAGTAAGCCCAAGATGCTGGATATCAGCCTTTAGGGTCCAGTTATTTAGGGTCATAACCTCAGTCTTAGACAAGTTTAATTTATAGTTAGATAAACAACCAAATTCCTGGATAATATCCAACGAAGCCGGTATAGATTTCATTGGATATGTTATGTGAAGTAAGATATCATCCGCATATACTGATATTTTGTATTGGAGATGGTTAATAGTGATTCCTGTAACCAAGGCCGAGGTGTTCAGCTTTCTGATGAGAGGTTCTAAAAATAAATTAAACAAATAAGGGGAGAGCGGGTAACCTTGGCGGGTGCCCTGGTGTAATGTAAAGGGGGAAGAGAACACACCATAGCAAAAAAAACGAGCTGATGGAGAGGAGTAAAGAACCTTAACCCACCTTACAAATTGCACCGGAATTTGATACTTCGGGAGTAAATGGAATAAGTAGTCCCATGACACCCGATCAAAAGCTGTCTCCATGTCCAGTGACATCAAGACTGATGGTATATTAGAGTCCCTGGACACAGAGATAAGATGGGAGATTTTCCTCATGTGATCTGCCGACAGGCGTCCAGCCACAAAACCCACTTGCTCCGGACTAAGTAATGTTTGCCACACTTGGGCTAAGCGGGTAGCTGAAATTTTTGCTAAGATCTTCAAATCTACATTTATGAGGGAAATTGGGTGGTAGCTAGACATCATATTGGGATCTTTATCTGGTTTTAATATGACCACAATGGTAGCAGAAGTGAAGTTGTGATCTGAAAGGCCATTCCTGTAAATATAGTCATAAAAATCGAGGAGTTTAGGACCTATTTGGGCTTTGAATGCTTTATAAAAATTAGATGTGTAGCCATCAGGGCCAGGGGCCTTATCTGGCGATAAAGCATCGATGGCCTGGTAGACCTCGTTTAAAGTTAAAGGGACTTGCAGAATTGAGGCTTGGTTTTGAGATAGTTGTGGGAGCTGTATGTCTTGAAGAAAATAATCCATTGAGGTGCAACTAAAAGTCGTAGGGGAGCAAGAATAAAGTTTCTGATAATAGTCTTAAAGGAAGAGGCTGAGATGCAGTTTTTAATCCTTTTTCAGAGCTGTAAACAAGAGGTCAGTTCTGGGTCACTCTGTACCATTTTGTTGCACCTGCAAGGAATGAAACTGACAAGAACATACTGTAAACTTACAAGAACATTCTGTGAGAAGCAGGCTCTCTTTATGAGTTCCCAGACAGTCTTCTAAAAAGAGCAGCAATGCTTTTGCTAGAGAGACAAGGAGAGTGAGAGACTGAGAGACTGAAACTTGGATTAAGAGATACCCTCAGAAGAAGGACTTTTTCTCTGTTCATACTGCCTTTGTAAATAGTTATACTGAACAAATTTTAAAAATTATTTTTGCTGTTATTGAGAAAAATAAAGCACTATTTGCAAATTTTTAAACTGCTCCTGTTTTTCCTATGTTTCCTGACCTGTGCCTTGATGACAGATGTTGTTTAGCAGTGGGATTTATGCCGAGCATTGTCTAAACCAGGAGTTTTCTCCATGGTTACTGGACCTGGTACCAGGGAAGCATAGCAAAAAGGTATGGATTTTGCAGCAGCAAGTCCAGGAGTGATTACCAGAGGAATGGCAGCCAAACTAGAAGCAGAAACAAAAGTCTAAAATGAGACTGTACAACCAGCACAAGTCATGGAAAAAGAAACGAACAGGCAGTGACAGAACCTGAAAGTCTGACTGCCTTTTTCGAATGGTGGGCTATACAACAGCAAGAGATGGAATAACAGAGAAGAGAAGAACTGCAACAAAAGGAGCAGCAGAGAAAAGAAGAGGAGCAGTGGAGAAAAGAAGAGATGCAGCGATATGAGCAGCAGAGAAGAGCAGCAATGGCAGGATGCCTTCAAGCTATCCAAGCTGAAGGATCTGACACTGGTCCAGCAGAGCACCAAGATGCAAACAACTTAAAATACATTAAACTTACAAAGTTGTGTTCCTCAGATGATATCGAAGCACACCTGACAACTTTTGAAAGGGTTGCTGCAGCCTGCCAGTGACCAAAGCAGCAATCGGCAATCAGACTGGTACCTTACCTGACAGGTAAAGCCCAACTTGCCTACAGCAATATGGACACTGCACAGTCAGAAAACTATGACTTGGTGAAAAGAGAGGTCCTTAAAAGATATGACATCTCAGGAGAGACCTACAGGCAGAGATTTCGGGCTCTGAAGTACAATCCTCGAGAAGCCTTCATCAGACTCAGAGAACTCATTATAAAATGGCTCCAACCAGAGGGCAAAACAGTCCCACAGATCATCAACCCACTCACAATGGAGCAGCTCATCAACTTCCTATCCACAGATGTACAGCTTTGGGTAAAAGAACACCAACCAGAAAGAGGGGAAAAGGCTATTTCTTTGGCTGAAGACTACCAAATGGCCAGACAGATGCCACAGCAGTGAGGTAACAGCCAAGCACTGGTAAGACACTCTTTTTCCCATTTAAAACTCCAAATCTGATAAAAACTCTGGTGGGGGTAATACATCTGCACCCAAAGACTTTATCTGCTATAACTGTAATAAGCCAGGTCATATTGCAAGAAATTGCAATAGTAAGAAGAATAACACTGGAGCAGAATTGTCCTTTGCAAATTGGGACAAGTACTTAACAGATGTGAAGGTAGGAGATAAGACTGTGAAGGGACTTATAAATTCAGGAAGCAGTCCAACCCTAGTACATATTGAAGTACTGGGAAACCAGTGTCCAAAAGAACCAGGTACTGGTGTCATCTGCATCCATGGGGACACTCAGTACTATCCCAACAGCCAAGTGAATCTGCGTATTAATATGGTATTGCACCAAATTAAAGTGGGGGTAGTACCTAAGTTAACCTGTACCTGTGATTATTGGAAATAACTTTCCAGGATTTACTGAGTTAATCACAGAAGGATTAAATCCTGATGTTTCATCAGCTGTAGTGACAAGAGATCAGGCAAAGAAAATTTCAGATGGTGGGGACTCTTTTCCTTTCGTTGATTTTGATTTGGACTTGTTTGAGCACATCTCCAAGATCTGAAAGTCCAGGAAAGAAAGACACCTAAAGAAACAGTGGCAACAAAAGACTGATGGACATAAGGGGTTAACATATGAAAATGCTGAAACTAAAGTGATCACTGACTGTGATTTTCTTTCAGAACAAGCTGACAATGTTTCTCTCCAGGGTTATTTTAAGCAGCTGGGGGTGAAACAAAATAGGGTGAACCTATGTTTAAAAAATTTAATGGGCTACTGTACAGCATTTGGGTTAAACCTCAGACAGAGGACCAGATAGAACAATAGGTTATACCACAAAAGTATAGATCTGAGTTGTTACAGATAGGAAAGGGGGGAAGATAGCACACAATAGTCCTATGGCTGGTCACTCAGGGAGGGATCACACCCTTACCAGATTGCTGTACAGACTTTACTGGCCTGGAATTCATGAAGATATTGCTACCAATTGCAGTTATTGTGCTGAGGGTCAAAAAGTAGCCACATTGACTAATAAAGATAAGGTTCCCTTGGTGCCCCTACCATTGATAGATGTGCCATTTGATAGAATTGTAAAGGATGTGGTTGGCCTCTTAGACAAAAGTAAAAAGGGTAATTGATTCATTTTGGTAGTATTTGACCATGCTACTCGATACCCAGAGGCAGTTCCTACGCATACTGCCACAGCTCCAAAAGTGGCAGCTGAGCTTGTCAAGGTTTTCAACAGGGTGGGTATACCAAAAGTGATTATTACTGATCAGGGTAGTAATTTTGGTGCTACATTACTGAAGGAGCTGTACTGACTACTAGGTATCACTGCCATAAGAACCTTCCCTTATCACCCTCAGACAGATGGTCTTGTGGAGCATTTCAATCAAACCCTAAAACGCTTGTTAAAAAGATTTATAAAAGTGGAAGAGAAAGACTTGGACCAATACTTACCTTACCTGCTTTTTGCTTGCAGAGAAGTGCAACAGACATCAACAGGTTTTTCACCATTTGAAATGCTGTATGGTAGACAACCTAGAGGGCCACTAGATGTAATAAAAGAAGCATGGGAAGATAACCCCCATCAGAAACAATCTACTACATCTTATATGTGTACCCTGAGAAAGAAGCTGACAAAATATGTTGAAATCACGCATAGTAATCAGGAAGAGGCCCAAAACCAGCAGAAGGTGTATTATGACCATGGGGTAAAAGAAAATGTTTTTGAGCCAGGTGAAAAGCTCTTGCTACTGTTACCCACTACAGAAAATAAACTGTTAATGAAGTGGCAAGGGCCTTATAAAGTGCTTAGGCATGCTGGCACAGCTAACTGTGAGACTAAGACCCCTGATAAGAAATATCCTACTAAAACATACTGTACCATGTAAACCTCCAGAAGAAATTGTTTGAAAAATCACCACAGGCTACTTTGCTAGTTTTACCAGAAAATGATAAAGACGATATTGATATCGCTTATGACAGATTGGAGCAAACTGTAACTGCTGATGCTGTAAAGGTGAATGTTTCCTTAACCTGTGAACAAACCGTTGAAATGTGTAGCTTGTTCAAGACATTGAACTGTATTTTTACCACAGTACCAGGCTGAACAAAAGGGGTCAAACACATAATAGTGACAAGGAATGCTCACCCTATTAGACATAAGACATACAGATTACCAGAGTGGTTAAGAACAGACGTGGCTAAGGAAATACAAAAAAATGAAAGAATTGTGTATCATAGAAGAAGCGAGAAGTGTTTTTTATTTATTTTTTTTTTATTTAGTTGTTTAACCAGGTATAGCACACTAAGCTGAAAGCTTTTTTACAGGAGTGACCTGGGAGCACAAGGAGGTTAAGTGACTTGCTCAGGGTCACCAGTATGCAAGTGAAAGCTGTGGGATTCAAACCCAGGTCTGGTCTGCTGGATGACACCAAATTTGCAGCTCAGAGCCTTAGACTACTGCGCTATACTGCCTCCAGTATTTGGCAAACACCAGTGGTGACTGTAAACAAAAAAGAAGGGGGTGTAAGAACCTGCCTTGATTTCAGAAAACTTAATCAAGTATCAGAATTGACAGTTATCCTATGTCCAGAATAAATGATTTGGTGGACAGACCGGGAAGTGCCAAGTATATCAGTAGCCTCAATCTCATCAAGGGTTACTGGCAAATCCCCCTAGCAAAAGAATCTAGAGACAAAACTTCATTTGCCACTCCTATAGGATTTAATCAGTTCACCGCCTTGCTGTTTGGTTTACATGGTGCACCCATTGCATTCCAGTGGTACATAGATGTAATTTCATCCCCTCACACTGGTTATTGTACTGTGCACTTGGATGATGTCATGCTGTGTAGTCCAGACTGGAAAAGCCACCTGGAACTCCCACGAGCAGTTATCCAATCGATCAAAAAGACAGGTCTAACAATTAATCCTACCAAGTGTGCATTGGGCATGCAGGAGAACAGATATTTGGGCTGTGTTTTGGGAAATGGAGAAGTCAAGCCAGTGGTTTCTAAGATAGAAGCGTTAGCTAATAGCCCTCTCCCCAAAACCAAGAAACATGTCAGCTAATTTTTAGGGCTGACTGGTTATTATCAGAGATTTGTTCCCAGCTTTGCCGAGTTAGTTACTCTCCTCACTGAACTCCAAAAGAAATGGTTCCCAAATAATGTGAAATGGACCCCAGAGTGTGATAAAGCTTTTTGGGACATTAAGGCTGCTTCTTGTTTTAAGAAGTCCAGGCTTTGAGAAACAATTTCTGTTACAGACTGATACAGTAGAGGTAGGTCTAGGTGCAGTCTTGAGTCAGAATATAGATGGGACAGAACATTCTATTCTATATATCAATAGGAATTTGCACAACAGAGAGAAAAGGTACTCCACCATTGAAAAGGAATGCCTTGCAGCACAGTGGGCCATGGAGTCCCTGAAGTTTTACTCACTAGTAACTGACTTTGTACTTGTAACAGATTACAGTTCTCTCTGTTGGCTTAACCAAATGAAGGAGAAACATTCTAGAATCACACAGTGGTACTTGGCACTACAGTAATTTAAATTTAAAGTGCTGCATAAATCTGGGAAAGAGAATGTCAATGCTGATTTTCTGTAGAGATATAGATCAGGAATTGAGAATTCCAAAGGTTGAAAAACTGTGAACTGAAAATTCACTGCTATGCTGCATATGCACAGAATTGTAACTGTTATAAGCTAATGTTAGATGGGAATTTAATTGAACATTTTGGAAACCTGACTTTGCAAAACAGGTTACCTCTTCAAGAGGGGGGGAATATGACAGGGTTGAATAAGGCCCTGCCCTATTTATTATACAGGAAGAGTTGAAACACAAGGTTCTGTTCTATCCTCTCCTTTCCTTTTTCTTGTCGGTCTGGTTGTGCAACCAAATTTTCTTGTGAGACCTAGGAACTGATCACTCCTGTGGTTTAACAGTTCTCCACTTCTCACTATCTCTCTGCCTTTCCTTGCTATTTCTGACTTTTCTTCCCCCTTGCATATATGCAGTTATAAAAAAATATATATGTGAATCTCTGTGTAAAACTGTATATAGTTATGCATGTTGAAATGATTGAAAAAAGCTATTTGGAACCGAAGAGGTTAACCTGAGATGCAGTTTTTAAGTCTTTTGCAGAGCAGAGCTGTAAACAAGAGGTCAGTTTTGGGTCACTATATACAGTTTTGCTGCACCTGCAAGGAACAAAACTAACAAGAACATACTGTAAACTTACAAGAACATTCTGTAAGAAGCAGACACTCTTAATGAGTTACCAGACAAAGATGTTTAAAAAGTGCAGCAATGCTGTCATTAGAGAGACAAGGAGAGTGAGAGACTAAGAAACTGAAACTTAGAATTAAGAGATACCCTCAGAAGAAAAAATGAGTTTTATCTGTTTGGACTGCCTTTGTAAATAGTTATACTGAATAGATTTAATTTTTTTATTTTGCTGTTATTGAAAAAAATTAAATGCTATTTGCGAATTTTGAAACTGCTCCTGGTTTTCCAATGCTTCCTGACCTGTGCCTCGATAACACTGGGTCCAGCTCCATTAAAATACATTATTTCCATGGAGTGCACAATAATATAGAAAACAATTAAGAAGGCATAGACACCCCCCCTCCCACCAGTCCTTTAGGATAGTTAATTTAAAGTAAGCAGAGTGGGCCACTTTGCCCTTCCATAAGAATGCATTAATCAAGTGCTGCACTTAGGTAAACCATGTTTTAGGAAGGAAAATACATAACATATCCAGGGAATATAGGATACATAGTGAAAGATTCATTTTGACAATGCTAACCCTTTCTCAGAGCAAAGAGACAGGGAGGATTAGTGCTGCAGGTCCGACTGAATCTTTTGCAATAGTCAGGTAAGGTTTTTCTTCATTAAGTTTGAGGGGTGTCTAGGGAGGCACATATCATAATACAGTAATTTAAGGCTCTGGGCTCCCAGGTGAAGCACAAATCCAAACTCTCTTGTTTATGGACATACATATTAAGGGGTAGAACCTTAGTTTTATCCAAGTTTAATTTATGAAGTGAAAGGGCAGAGAACCATTGAATCTCAGACAATGTGCCCTGGATAGAGGTGGAGGGGATCTCAATGTGAAGTAAAAAATCATCTACACAGTCAGATAAATTTATAGGCAGCCCCCCAATTGAAATACAATGTATAGACAAATTATTTTGAAGGTGTTGGACTAAGGGCTCTAAATATAAGTTAAAAAAAGGGACAAAGGGCATCCCTGCCTTGTCCCTCGTTGCAACAAAAACAGAGGGGACAGAACACTGTTACACCAAATTTGGACCATTGGATTATATATGGAACTTCAATCCAGGAAATAAACTCTTGGGGAAAGCCACCTTTTTCTAGGACAGAAAAAAAAAATAACAGGAGACCCGATCGAAGGCCTTTTCTGCATCAAGGGAAGCCAGAACCGCAGGAGTTCTGCTCACCTTGGACACAGCCATCAAATAATGAAGCGTACAAAGATAATCACGGGAAAGGAGGCCTTGCATGAAGCCCACATGCGTCGGGCCCACCAGACTGTCCCACATCAACTGCAAACACTTAGCAAGCTCCATGGCTAGTATTTTGGTATCCATATTAAGTAAGAAAAATAAGCCTATAATTACCAGGAGATAATTCATCCTTCCCTGGCTTTCCAATGAGGGTAATCCATACCTGGCAAAGGTATGGTCTGTAAGGCCTGACACAAATTGGTGATTAAATAAACAGGTTAAAAATGGGGCCAAATCATCCACAAAAGCAGTATAGAAAATATTAGTGAACCCATTGGGACCAATGGCCCTGTCTGACGGGAACTGCTGAATTGATCGGCGATCTTTGTATTCCATGAATTGACCTTTAAGAAGCTCTTGTTGTGATGGGCTCAAAACAGGAAGTTGACTAGAGGTAAGATAGACCTGAATTTGGTCTAGGAAGGCATTATCAGAGGATTATCTGTGGTTCAGCATACTGTAAAAGTCCCAGGGAGTAAGGGAGAGAGACATGTGGGGATGGTGCAATGCACAGGCTGTGGGACAGCAGATTTCCAGGAGACATTCTGAAAACTGCATTGCTGCCCTATTTGCAGACAACTATCAGCTCTGAGGGAGGAGGTTTCCCATCTCCAGGCTCAACTGGCAAGGAATATGGAGGCCTCCCCCACCCAAAGAGCACCAGTGCCACAACCACTGCCTCGGAGGTTGCCAAGTATGAGGAGCAGTTGGACCACAGTGGGTTCTGGGAGGGTGAGGGTGGTGGAACAGATGTGAATCCCTCTAGTTGTACCTCTACACAAATCATATGCCAGTATGGCAGAGCAAGGTTCTTCTATGATGACACCCTCAGTGGAGACCAAGAAGAATGCTGGGGACATCCACAAGGGAGACCCACAAAAGGGTGGCAAGGGACACCACAGAGGAAGGAAACAGCTTCTGGTAGGGGACTCAGTTTTTAGGGGGGTAGAACTGGGGAAGGGAGGGGAGAGGGAAGTAAGGTGCCTGCTTGGTGCCATGAATTGGAGGGACAGGAAGTGAATCTTCAGGATTGCAGAAGCAGCATCACAAGAGAGGGAACTACAGTAGATATCATTGTCCACCTTGGGACAAATGACCAAGCTAGGCATGAGATCAGTGTAGTGCAGGATGAGTTTGTGGAGTTTGGGGAGGGGCCTCAGACAGGTAACAAGCATGGTAACCTTCTCAGAGGTGCTGCCAGTCTATGGCAGGGGTGAGGCTAGGGTACTGCACACCATGCAGTTCAATGAATGGTTGAAAAACTGATGCAGAGCACAGGGCTTTGGCTTCATTGGGGACTGGGGGTCCACCTGGAAATATGAAGATCTATACTGGCACAATGGTCTGCATCTGTCCAGAAAGGGAACCAAGCTCCTAGGTGATAGATTTAAATGCTTCCTTGGCAAACGTTTAAACTAGCCAAGGAGGGAGGTGCTGATAGGAAGCAGGAAATGTCAAGCCTCCCCCCACAAAACATGGCAGGTAATAAGGTAAACACTGAGGTACAGAGGTTGACAGAGGGCTGGACAAGGATAAATGGAGAAATAGACAAAGGCAATAAGAGCAGGGATGGGGGGAAAAAAGGATAAAGCCAACATTAAATGGAGGGCAATGAGTACCAATGCCCGTAGTCTGGGAAATAAGCTTCCTGAGCTAGTAGCCCTGATGGAAGATGAACACTGGGATATTGTGGCAGTTATGGAAACATGGTACATGGAGAACCATGACGGGGATGTCAACATACCAGGGTACACAATCTACAGAAGGGACAGGGAGAGTAAAAGAGGAGGTGGAGTAGCTCTATACACAAAGAAAGCAATCAAAGCTACAGAATTAAAAAGTAAAGGGGAAGGACAAGAGGCACTGTGGGTTACCTTGGAGACAGGGAATGGCATCACAATCTACACAGGGGTTGTATACAGACCCCCATCTCAAGGGGAGGAAATGGACAAGCAAATGATAGAGGACATTCTCAAAATGGCTGAAAAAGTGGAGATACTGCTGATGGGGGTCCTGAATATGCCAGATGTTAGCTGGACATCATGTGCTGCTGCCACATCCAAGATCAGGGTCATTCTTGATGCCCTACAGGGGGCATGCCTTAGACAGCTAGTGTTGGAACCCACTCGGGAGGGAGCAATAATAGAACTGGTACTCTCAAATGGAGCGAGGATCACAGATTTAGAAGACCGAAGACATCTGGGAACAAGCAACCACTGCACAGTGTGCTTCACAGTAAGCACAACCATGGAGACTAGCCATACAAAAACAAGGATATTGGACTTTAGAAGGGCTGACTTTTGTAAAATGGGTGAATACCTGAGGAATGCACTAGCAAATGGCCAGAAAGGAGGGGTGGAAGAACAATGGAGAAAAATCAAAACTGCCATCATGGAGGCAACAAGCCTATGTGTAAAACAAATAAAGAAAACAGGAGTAAAAAAACACTATGGTTCTCAAAACAGATGGCAGGGAAGGTTAAGGAGAAAAACACTGCATTCAGAAAGTATAAGGAATCACAGAAGGAGCATGACAGAGAACTGTATCAATTAAAGCAGAAAGAAGTGGGGAAGGCAGTCAGAATAGCAAAGGCCCAACCCTAGGAAAAGATAGCCAACTCAAGAAGAGGGATAAAACCTTTTATAGGTACATCAGGGAGCATAGAAAGGTTAAGGGAGGGATAGTGAAGATTAATAAAGGAAAGGGGAGGTGGGCTGAGGGAGACAGTGAAAAGGCAGAGACACTGAATGACTACTTTTGCTCAGTATTCATAAAAGAAGAAATGGACAAGTTACCTAAACCAAACAATAGAAGCACTCTGGGTAGTGGGGTTGACACCAGTCCATTTACAGAAGAAAGAGTCCTGAGCTACCTGCTGATACTTTGTATATACTGTATTATTGTATCTCACTTTATTTGTATTATTACTATTTTCTTGTGTGTTGCATCCCATGTATATTGTCCCTTGTTCCTTGTAACAAACCCAGGTCCACCTCGAAAATGAGCTTGCTCAACGGTGATCGCCTGGTTAAATAAAGACTTTGATTGATTGATTCAAAGAACTCCTAAAACTCAAGGTGGACAAAGCAATGGGGCCTGATGGGATTCACCACAGAATCCTAAAACGACTAAGGGGGGACCTAGTGACACCACTGACCACACTTTTTAACAAATCATGGGAGGATGGGGTGGTACCTGAGGACTGAAGGAGAGCAGATGTGATTCTCCTTCACAAAAATGGGAGCAAGGCAGAAGCAGGAAACTACAGACTTGTAAGTTTGACCTCAGTGGTAGGGAAAATGATGGAATCACTTCTGAAAGAAAGAATTGTTGAGTACCTAGAGGCCAGCGGGGCACAGGACCCAAAGCAGCATGGAGTCACAGCAGGAAGGTCATGTCAGACAAATCTAATTGATTTCTTTGACTGGGTGACCAAAGTAATAGACCAGGGAGGGGCTGTGGATATGACCAACCTAGGCTTTAGTCAGGCATTTGACACAGTCCCACACAAAAGATTAATAATCAAGTTAGCCAGCCTGGGAGTGGGTCCATGGGTGGTAGCCAGAGTAGCAAACTGCCTGCACAACAGGACACAGAAGGTAATAGTGAATGGAACTCATTCCAAAGAAAGGGTTTTACTAGTGGAGTACATCAAGGCTCAGTACTGGGTCCAGTCCTCTTTAACATCTTTATAGGTGACATCGCAGAGGGTCTGGAAGGAAAGGCATGCCTCTTTGCAGATGACACAAAGATCTGTAACAGAGTTGATACACTAGGCGGGGTAGAAAGGATGAGAAGGGACTTGGCAAAGTTGGAGGAATAGTCAGACGTATGGCAACTTAGATTCAATGCAAAGAAGTGCAAAGTAATGCCCCTGGGAAACAAAAACCCAGGAGAAGAGTACACAATGGCAGGGGAGGTACTAACAACAACAATAATAGAAAGGGACCTGGGGGTAGTCATATCAGTTGACCTAAAGGTGGGTAAGCAATGTGAAAAGTCAGTAAGGAGAGCTGGGGGTATACTGGGATGCATAGGGAGGGGTATCACAAGTAGAAAAAGGGAAGTGGTTATGCCTCTGTACAGACAGTTGGTGAGACCCCAACTGGAGTACTGCATGCAGTTTTGGAGACCCCATCTACGCAAGGACATAGACAGGATGGAAGCAGCCCAGAGGAGGACAACTAAAATGGTGCAGGGTCTGCATCAGAAACCATATGAAGAGAGACTGAGAGAGCTTAATATATATACCCTTGATGAAAGGAGGGACAGTGGGGACATGATAGAAACTTTCAAGTACCTCAAGGGAATCAGCAAAGTCCAGGAGGGTAGCATCTTTCAGAAAAAGAGATGTGCAAGAACAAGGGGGCACAATTTAAAGATAGAGGGGACGACTCAGGGGTAATGTGAGGAAATTCTTTTCATGGAGAGAGTGGTGAACGCATGAAACCGCCTTCCTGGGGAGGTTGTGGGTCTAAAACAGTGGAGGAATTCAAACATGCATGGGACAGACATAAGGCAATTATAGTGGGGGGTTGCAGGAAGTAGGCTGTTGGTTAACTAGAATCTGTAGTTTGTCCAAGAGGTAGGGAAATGGGCAGACTGGGTGGGCCAAGTGGTCCTTATCTGCCGTCAGAGTCAATGTTCCTATGTAAAACCTCAGCAATAGCACACAGCTGTGTGACAGTAGAGCCATCTGTGCAAGATTGTTTACAGGGGATGCCTTAAATGATTCTAATTGACATAGCCAAAAAGCTAACCACTTTACAGCTCCTTCACTGGATTCTAAATAGTGGATTTTTGTATGCAGCAAGGCTTATTCTGCCTTCTCCACAAGAAAGTTGACATATTGTGCCCAGACAGAATTAAACAATAACCAGTCAGAAGCTGAGGATATAGGGTATAAATGATGCTCAAGTTGCTGGATACTATTGAGTAATTTATCTAACTTAGCAGTACAGGCATGATGTCATGAGGCCATGCGAAGACACTCCCCACAGACTGCACATTAAGCCACCCCCCATAGTATATCTAGTGTTGATACTGATGATTCGTTAGTTGGGAAAAAAGCCTGAATATAATTTTGTAGGACCTGCAACATGGTAGGATTATGAAGTAACTGGGAATTCAGGTGTCACACTTTATCTCGATCCATTTGACCCTAAACATAGTGCTCCATGGTAACCAAGGCGTGTTCAGAAATAACAAAAGATTGGATATCGCAAGAAGATAAGCCAGGAAGTGATTCTTAACAAATGAGAAAAAAATCAATCTAGGAGAAAAAACCTTGGGGAGGACAGTGAAAGGTGTATTGCTTCTCAGAGGGATGAAGGACTCAACAGGGGTCGATCAGAATGAAGGAGTCCAATATCTCCCTTAGTTGCACTGCCTAGAAGTTAAACCTTTGCAGGTGTAGCCTGACAGGTAAAGGTCTGTTTGATATACGTACTGTACAAGATTCCAGTCCCCTCCTAGAATAATGGGTAAGTGAGTAAAGGGGGTCAAGTGGATAGCCACATCCATAAAAAAGGTCGGTGAGTCAGCACTGGGCCATATACAGAACCTACTAATACCTCTGAGAGGTCCAACCATCCATGCAAAAAAATTAACCTCTCTTCAGGGTCCCATATTTCACTAGTGAGCTGGAAAACAAGCTTGTGAGCCAGCAATACCACAATCCCATCTCACTTATTGTTGACACCTGCCTCATATGCCTGGCCAACCCACTCTTTCCCGAAATAACCCACCTCCTCACGATGAAGATGGTTTTCTTGTAATGAAACAATCCCCATTTGCAACTTCTTAAGAAGGCGCAAGACCATGAGGCATTTGTGTTTTTCTTGGGCTCCCTTTACATTCCATGTGACAAACGTATAAAAATGACCCTTTACAGTATAGCCAGAAAAAAACAACACAGAACTTGACAGTGAAACTCAATATACAAGAACTCTTCAATAGGATTAGAAGTGCTCTAGACCACCACCCCATCCCCCCATAAGCCATACATTTTAGATTCCAACCAGTAAACCAAGTTCTGTCGATATGACCCAGGATCCACAAAAGAAAAGCCAACATCCGTTCCCACTCCCCCGATAATAAAACAGGACATTAAACAAAATAAACCCTGAACATTAAGATCAATTCCCCTATAACCCATCAACAACTCAGGGAAACCTGTACAGTGAGGACCCCAAACACACCATTCCAACACCATAGAAACATAGAAACATTGAATTTGATGGCAGACAAGGACCACTTGGCCCACCCAGTCTGCCCATTTCCCTACCTAATGGATAAGCTGCAGATCCTAGTTAACCGACAGCCTACTTTCTCCTACCCCCAACCCCTAGAATTGCCTTGTGTCTGTCCCATGCATTCTTGAATTCCACCACTGTTTTCGACTCCACAACCTCCTCAGAAAGGCTGTTCCATGCATCCACAACCCCCTCCATGAAAAAATACTTCCTCACATTATCTCTGAGCCATCACCCCTCTATCTTTAAATTGTGCCCCCTTGATCTTGCACACCTCTTTTTCTGAAAGATGCTACCCTCTTGGACTTTGTTGATTCCCTTGAGGTACTTGAAAGTTTCTATCATATCCCCCCTGTCCCTCCTTTCCTCTATGGTATACATATTAAGCTCCTTAAGTCTCTCTTCATATGTCTTCTGGTAGAGACTCTGCACCATTTTAGTTGCCCTCCTCTGGACTGCCTCCATCCTGTCTATGTCCTTGAGGGGATTGGGTCCCAGAACTGCATGCAGTTCTCCAGACTGGGTCTCACCAGCTGTCTGTACAGAGGGAAAACAACTTCCTGTTTTCTACTGGTCATGCCTCTCCTTATGCATCCCAGTATCCCCCCAGCCCTCCTTACTGCCCTCTCACATTGTTTTCCCAACTTTAGGTCATCTGATATGACTACCCCAAGATCCCTTTCCAATTTTGTTGTTGTCAGTATCTCACCCCACACTGTGTACTCTTCCCCTGGGTTTTTGTTTCTCATGTGCATTACTTTGCACTTATTTATTATTTTATTATTTTGCTTTTGGTACCTGGGTAAGTGCACTAGGCATAAGAATGCCTTTTTTCAGGCACTACCTGGGAGAAAACAGTTTAAATACATACAAAATACATGTGATGCAGCACATGAAAGCAGCACAGTTCGAAGGGAATAACAATACTTAGGGTATAGAGAGACAATAGCTTCAACAAAAAAAATGATAATGAAAAATGTTGCAGTAGTATGCAGATTATAATACAGGTTGGACAAGTAAACACAGGAAAATCAAAACAGAAAGGAAACAGGCATTGCAAGAGAAAGCATACAAAACAATACAATAAGTGCCAAACTGAGTGGTTAATGAGTAGGGGAGAGGAAAGGAGAGAAAGAGAAGGAGGTGATGAGAGAGTGGGCATGATAGGGTATGAGAGAGGCGGGGAGAAGGTGTCAGAGAAGTGGATTATCCAGAGACAAAAACAGAGGGCAAGGAGAAAGTAAAGGTTCAAGGTGGGTTAAAGCAACTGCAGGGGTTAGTGGCATGCAGATGCTCATGGTGAAGTTTCTTAAAACTAGCATGGGTGGTCGCTTGACAGATAGAAGTTGGTATAGAGTTCCAGTGTTTAGGAGCCGTGAAAGAGAAAGTGCATGCACCCATGTTGGATCTACATCTTGGAATGTGCAATAGAGCATAGTCAGTCGATCGTAGCCCATAGGCGAGAGGCTGTGATTCCAGAAGGGAGGCAAGGGATAGGAGGAGGCCTGTCCTGGCAACACAGTCAATTAATGAGCCAAAAGACTGGAGATGGTGGGCGGAGGGGCACAGCCATTTTAGGTCAGCATAGAGCTGGCAATGGTGTTTGTAACTTGGTGATGCAGAGGCATAGCGGCAGATGCTATCATAGGTGGTGGCCCATTTATGGAAGGTGGACTTTGAGGCAGATAGGTAAATAACCAAGCCATATGCTAGGGCTGGGAGAAGGAAGCCTTGTGCCACAACTAGTCTGGCTGATGGGGTGAGGGCATAGCTAGTATGATAGGCACTTCCTATCTTAGCATTGACAGACTTACAGATAGTTGTAATGTGGAGGTCAAAGTCAAGAGATTTATTGAGAGTAACACCTAGATTTTTAAATGATTTGGTGCTAATCAGTGGGGAGCCGTCCGCACATGAGATTGTAAGGGGATTGTGATTTGATTTGAGTCTAGCAGACAAGCCAAAGAGCATGGAGTATGTCTTGATAGAGTTGAGAACAAGTTTGTTCTCAGTGAGCCAGGACTGAATATTCGAGAAGTCCAAGGCAATAGGGTGGTTTAAGTCTGCAACAGTTCTAGCACTGTGGTAGATAACTAGGTCATCAGCGTAGAGCAAGGATGAGCAGTTCAGTGCAATTAATGGGATGTCATCAATGAATATAGAGAAAAGCAAAGGACTGAGTATGGAGCCCTGGGGTACTCCACTGTAAATAGATGAAAGATCAGATATGGCTGAGTTGAAAACTACAGCTTGTTTTCTGTCCTACAGGTAGCTTTTGAACCAGGCCATGGTATCCGAGGACAAACCAAAGGAGCGTAGTTTTGCAAGAAGAAGGGTATGGTTGACCAGGTCGAAAGCCTTGGTTAAGTCGATGAAAACTGCACCTATCAAGAGGCCCAAGTCCATGGAGGTATAGATGTCATTTGTTAGTTTAAGGAGGGTGGTGGAAGTGCTGTGACCTTTGTGGAAGCCATGCTATGAGCTAGAAAGATTATATTTCTGGAGATATTCTATGGATCGGGTGGCAACTAGTTTTTCCATGATTTTGCTTAGTACAGAGAGTATTGCGATGGGACGATAGTTCTTGATTTCTTTAGGATCACCCTTTTTAGGAATTGGGGTGACTTTAGCTATTTTCCAGATAATTGGAACTGTACCACAGCATAGAGACAGGTGGAAGATTTTGGTTATAGGAGAGGCTATGAAAGTGGCAGCAGCTTTCAGGAGCCTGGGCTCAAGACCATCCTACCCCGGGCTGGTATTATCAGGAATGGAGACTTGCAGTTCTAGCACTTCTCCTTTTGTAATGCTCTGAAACCTGAAAGGGGGGTGCAAGAGTGGAGGTTTGGCATCGCTAGGGAGCAAAGCAGTGTGTGCAGAAGAGAAGGAGGTCAGGTAGTTTGTTAGATCTGAGAAATGGCGATTGAAGGAGTTGGATATAGTTACCGGGTTGTTGCAATGTATGCCATTTAACAGCATGTCACTTTTGTGGGCCCTGACATTAGTGCCCAGGAGAGTTTTTATGGTGGACCAGAATTTCTTAGAGTCCCCTGAGGCCTTTGTTCACAGGTCCCTGCAGAAAGAGCTTTTAACTAAGCGAATGTTTCTTTTACAAGCGTTTCTCAGAGAACGGTAGTGGTTATAGTCGGTTTGAGTCCCTGTAGATTTAAAACACCACCAGGCTTTGCCCCTGGCCCTTATTCGGGTTAGTAGGTCTTTGGTTAGCCACTTTGTCTGGGTTCCACAAAAACGACGAGTGACACATGGAGCATGGGTGTCTTGGAGCAGACAGAAGTGGGTGAGGAAGAAGTCTAGGGCAACCTGGGCATTAGTTGAGGCGTATATGGGAGCCCAATCAATCAATGAGAGGTCGTGTGTAAACTGTGTTGTACTGAAGTTGACTAGATTGCAGAAAGTAATGAGTTTTGGAGGCAGAGATGGTTTACTGGGAGAGCGCCAGATGCAATAGATTGGGGAGTGATCACTGATTGCATCCGGAAGGGTACCTGCACTTATTATGCTGTCAGGGCGGTTTGTAAGGACCCAATCAATAAGAGTGCTTATCCGAGGGGGAGCCACAATCCTGGTTGGGTCTGAGATCAGCTGGTGAAGGTTGTGGCCTTGTACCAAAGTGTGAGAGGACAGATTTGATTTACTAGTCCAGTTTAGGTTTAAGTCTCCCAGTATGAGGACCTCATTACGGCCGATGGTGCTGTCTACTTGGTAGAGGAGTTCTTCAAGACCCTTACTACCCCCAACAGGAGGGTTATAGGCACAAATTATGTGTAATTTATTTGAGCCTAGTTGTAATGTTGCATGGAGTGCTTCGCAGTGAGATAGGGTAGGTAGGACGTTTTGGGATAGCAGCAGGTGTTGTTTATAAAAGATGGCAACACCACCTCCACATTTTGATGAGGGCCTGTCTTGTCTTATGAGATTATAGTTGGGCAGTGTGCAGAGGGGATCAGCGGTGGAGGGTTTTAGCCATGTCTCAGACAGACAAAGGATATTGGGGCGGTTTTGAGCGATCCATGCCTCAAGTTCAGCTAAATTGTGAAGGAGGCTCCTAATATTCATGTGTACAATGTGGAGTCCCTTGGTGTCATGTTGTGTTGTATTATTTGGAGGAAGGTTAATTATGGGCCCCGGGTTTAGCTCATTCTCTCCTGCTAACAGTAAGGCAAGAAAAAGAAGGTACCATAACTTATGATGGGTGAAAGGGGTGGGCAGGGTTATGTTAATCACCGAGGATTTATGCAGAAAGTAGACTAGGTGGTAGATGAGCTTATGGGGAATGAGAAGTGGGAAGGCGTCTAGTGGCCATTGAAAAGGCATTTGCACAGTGGAGAGCTTGGAGTTGACAGTGTGGGTGCAACAATGTGGTTAACTTGGAAGGTGGTATAAGATTTGGACTGATAAAAGGTTAAGAAAAATAGAGACTAGGAGAAATGTAGCACTTGGTTTAATGGCCATATTGAAATATACTGAGAGTGTCATTAGAAGTGGGATGATTGGGAAAAAAGGTCTCAAGAGAGAGGAGTACAGGATTAATTTAGCTAGCAGGGTTTGATCTGGGAGCTTTGAGTGAAAAGGTACAAATTTCAGGAGCCCTCTAGCTGTCAGAAAATATAGCCTGCTATTGGCAAAGTGAGAAGATAGTTAATTTTCAGCTGGAGGCGTGTTCGGGGCGTGGTTTAGGTATCTCTCGCTATATAGTTGGAGCCGCTAAGGGTGGAAGTGGTGGAGGGTGGGTGGGGAGGGAAAGCAGGACTGAGCAATCTGTATTTGGAGTGCAGTTGTTCTGTACTAATATGCTATAGACTGTATGTGCTGAAATTATTACGCACTTGGCACCCAGCAAGCTCAGAGCAGCTCTTACAGCTGAAAAATCAAGTCTCCCTCCTGAGTTGCAGGCATTAGAGACTGCACGTTTCTGGGAGCAGTTTATCAAATTTAAATAGCAGTCTCCACCTCAGCTGAAATAGCGCTATAGAACAAAATACAGTTTAAGCGGATGCTTCAAAAATATATTTGCAGAGCATGGGAAGCAACTCGAATTACAGCATTTCATAAGGGGATAAGCTAATAAAATCAGTTTATAAGCGCTCGAAATAATCAAGGAGCAGAATTTAGAATGCACTCCTGGCTGCTGGTTCAGTAGCAGCCTTTTCAGCTGCATTCATTTACTGTTTGAGGCTTCCTATGCTATTTAGTAGCCGATAGGCAGGTTAGGGAAAATTAAAATTTCAGTTTTGGCACCACTTTCAAAATACAGTGCCCTGGTTGATGCACTGAGTGTAAAGTCCACGCACAAATGCTTATTTAGCACTAAATACACTGATTAAATTTAAGCAACAACTGGAGTAGCTCCGTGTGTCCTTGCAGGCATTTCAGTAGTTTGAGAAAATGGGCAGAAAGTCCAAGAGGAATAAATGGCACCAATTTCAAAAATCAAGACAAAGGGAGGCAAGGCTATGCGTTGTAGTTCGCTTGATGAGATTATCTTTCAGTCATGGAGCCTTAGAGTCATCAGTGGGGGAGCTCCAGGGCAGAGGTGCACCCTCCTGTAGCCGAGGCTTTCAGTCAAGGAGCCTCAGAGACATCGGTGGAGGAGCTCCAGGGCAGAGGTACGCCCTCCTGTAGCCGAGGCTTTTGGTCAGGGAGTCTCAGAGTCATCAGTGGGGGAGCTCCAGAGCAGAGGTGCACCCTCCTGTAGCTGAGGCTTTCAGACAGGGAGCCTCAGAGTCATTGGTGGGGGAGCTCCAGGGCAGAGGTGCACCCTCCTGTAGCCGAGGCTTTCGGTCAGGGAGCCTCAGAGTCATTGGTGGGGGAGCTCCAGGGCAGAGGTGCACCCTTCTGTAGCATTGAATCTAAGCTGCCATTCATTTGACCATTCCTCCAACCTTGCCAAGTCCCTTCTCATCCTTTCCACCCCACCTTGTGTAACAACCCTGTTGCAGATCTTTGTGTCATCTGCAAAGAGACATACTTTTCCTTCCACTCACTCTGCAATGTCACTTACAAAGACATTGAAGAGGACCAGTCCTAGTACTGAACTCTGAGGTGCCCCACTAGTAATCCCCCATTCTTCAGAGTGGACTGCATTTACTATTACCCTCTATGTCCTGTTCTCCAGCCAATTTTCTACCCAGGCTACCATATTCGGACCCACTCTAAGGTTGGCTAACTTGTATATTAATCTTTTGTGTGGGACTGTGTCAAATGCCTTGCTAAAGTCTAGGTAGGCCATGTCCACAGCCCCTCCCTGATCTACTACTTTGGTCAACAGTCAAAGCAATCTATTAGATTCATATGACATGATCTTCCCACTGTGAATCCATGCTGCCTTGGATCCTGTGCCCCTCTGGTCTCTAGGTACTCAACAATTCTTTCCTTTAGAAGTGAGTCCATCATTTTCCCTGTCACTGAGGTCTAACTAACAGGTCTATAATTTCCTGCCTTTGCCCTGCTCACACTTATGTGAAGTGGAAAGACTTCTGCCCTCCTCCAGTCCTCAGGTACCACTCCATCCTCCCATGATTTGTTAAAGAGAGTAGTCAAGTGGTGTCACTAATTCTACTCTTAGTTGTTTTAGAATTCTGGGATGAATCCCATCAGGCCCTATTTGCTTTGTCCACTTTCAGTTTTAAGAGTTCTTTCAGAACTCTTTCTTCTGTGAATCACCTGGTATCAACCCCCCTATCCAGAGTGTTTCAATTGTTTGGTTTAGGTACCTCCCCCTCTTCATTTGTGAATACTGAGCACAAATATTTGTTTAGTATCTCTGCCTTTTCACAGTTACACTCTGCCCACCCCCCTCCTCTTCATTAAGCCTCTCTATTCCTCCCTAAGTCTTCCTTTGCTCCCTGATGTACCTATAAAAGGTTTTATCCCCCTTCTTAATTGAGTTGGCTATATTTTCCTTGTTTGGGCCTTTGCTGTTCTGACTGCCTTCCCAGCTTCCTTCTGCTTTAACTGATACAATTCTCTGTCCTGCTCCTTCTGTGATTCCTTGTGCTTCCTGAATGCTATCTTTTTCTCCCTAACCTTCCCTGCCACCTCCTTTG
This sequence comes from Neoceratodus forsteri, assembly GCA_016271365.2. Lineage (NCBI taxonomy): Eukaryota > Metazoa > Chordata > Ceratodontiformes > Ceratodontidae > Neoceratodus > Neoceratodus forsteri. The sequence goes on from CM057452.1 coordinate 948,282,413, forward strand.
AGAACCATAGTGAATTTTTACATTGTTTTGTTTTGTTTATTTGCTTCACACAAAGACTTTGTGCCTCAGTGATGGCCGTTTTGATTATTCCCCATTGTTCTTAAACACCCCTCCTTCCTGCCCATTTGCTAGTGCATTCCTTAGGCACTCACCCATCTTGACTAAGTCAGCCCTCCTAAAGTCCAGGACCTTTGCCTTTGTATGGCTTGACTCTACTGCTGTGTTTATCATGAACCATACTGTTCGATGGTCGCTAGTTCCCAGATGGTTACCCACTTCTAAATATGTGATCCTCTCTCCATCTCCATTTGAGAGTACAGGTCTAAGATTGCTCCCTCCCAAGTGGGTTCCAGTACTAGTTGTCTAAGGCATGCCCCCTGCAGAGCATCTAGAATGACCCTGCTCTTTGATGTGGCTGCAGCAAATGCACTCCAGTTAACATCTGGCATATTCAATCCCCCATCAACAATATCTTTCCTTTTTCTGCAATTCTAAGGATACCTTCTATCATTTTCTTGTCCATTTCCTCCTCCTGAGATGGGGGTCTGTATATAACCCCTGTGTGGATTGTGGTGCCATTGTCTGTCTCCAAGTTGACCCACAGTGCTTCCTCTCCTCCTTGTTTACCCTTTTGATCTGTTGCTTTGATTCCTTCCTTTACGTAGAGAGCTACTACTCCTCCTCTTATACCCATTAGTCAAGTCATTCGCCCCCCCCAAAAAAAACTGGCCCATGATGTAGAACAAGAACCTTCCCATTAACTAACCTCTCAATTTACCCCCCCAATTAGTTAAACTGCACCCATATAAGGAAAAAGGAAAACCCTCAAGTATAACAAAGACAGCTTTCAATAAGCAAAATCCCAGATAATATAAGTGAGTGAAACTTACTAAACAGGCATACAAATGGAGCATCACGCCTATTAGTATTATACATGTGATGAGTGCTAATTTATCTCTCTCTCTCTTTCGACAAGAGCTAATTCATGTGGCTTTTTTTTATCTGAAACAGTATATGTAATTATACTATGCCATGAATTACTCTCCTTGGCAGTTTTGTATAAATAAAAATCTTCTGGTTTGATAGATTTTAACTGTTGCATATCAGCACTGATAATTTTAAATGCATTCTCCTTGTAATTACCTGCACTCTACTGATGAAAGGTACTACATAAGCGTACATGTGACAAGCTACCCATGTACCCTTATGAAGCCTCTAACTGATGCGATATGTAGGGGTAGCTGGACAGCATTCCTTAGCACTATGCACTTTTACTAATAAATTATTACAAGTTCTCTGATACAGGTGTGTGCACTGTTTTCTTATTTTGTTTCCATATAGTTTTTCTGTAGCAGCATCACCTTTGGGAGACAGGAGCACTTCCCCTCTTTCTGTTTCAGTTATATAGTGAGTGACTGAGGGCTACTGGGAGGGAGTTCCAATATTTCATAGCGAAGTAGTAGAATGTATGTTTCTCCATAATGATTGAACACCTTGGAACAGCTAGTAGAGATAGGTCACCAGACTGGAGGGGGTAAACAAGATCAAAGGGCTGCAGCAGGGCATCTAAGAATGAGGGCACTGGTGTGCTAAGAATTTTGTCCATAAAAGTACCGATAACAAAGGAATAATGAGCAACAGGGGCTAACCATTTTAAAACAGTTTAGAGCAGACAATGATTGATACCTTTGGTGGAGGCCAAGTCAAAATGGCAAATGTTATATTAAGTAGCATCCTGTTTGTTCAGCTTATCTGTAAAGGAGGTAAAGTAATAATAATATAATAATATTAATAATAATAATAATTAATAATACTAATACTCTTTATTTTTATGGCGCCTTTCAAAAGCCAAGGCGCCTTACAGATTATAAAAGCATCAAACATTTCAAGTAGGTAACAAATCCATAAGTAAGGATTGGAAGAATACCCTGAGCTACAGTATGGCAAGATGGGCAGAGGGAGTGAGGGCATGCTTAACTCTATTGGCAAGGTTTACTTTGGTATTAACAGCTTTGCAAGCACTGGAAACATGCAATGTGAAGTCCAAAGAAGGGTCAAGGTTAAGACCAATGTATTTAAAAGATGGAATAGTTGTGAGAAGGGTACCATCTACACTAGAAAAAATGTGAACATCCAGGAGCTGCTTGGGCCAAGTCAGCATGGACAGTGTGAATGGAGGTCCAATCAGAAGGCAGTAGGAAGAACAGCAAAATGAAGGTATGGGACTTTAGGAGAGCAGACTTTGGGAATACGCAGGAATTACTGGGGGACAGAAATGGAGGAATAGCAGGGATTAAGGGAGTAGATGAGAAAATGGGAAGCATTTACATCAGTGGTGGTATAAGTGGTATGATGTGGCATTGGTCAGATAAGTAAATGCAGGATGGCAGAAAAATCATTGCGGTTCACAAGTGAGGCAAGGGATTCAGTGAGAGGGAAAAGACAGGCATTTGGGAAATACAAAGTAAGTCAAATGAATAAAGACAGGGGACTCGATTCAAAAAGAAGCCTTAGAGTGATGCAAGGTGCATCAAAGAACCACCTTGCATCAAATACCAGTGCACCAAATACTGTGCACCATATTCAGAAAGATGAGCAGTCTGTGTGGCAAAGTCTTCCACACTGATGCAAGACCTCTGCTGCATCAAAGATATGACACGTGGAGAGAATACAGCAATCCCAGGTGCGACAGCATTGGGTGTGAATGCCATGTGAGCCGCAACAGCTAATGCAGGGGCATGAACGCCCACACTGAGGCACCAAAATGATGTGGATGCAGGAATGTCCCAAGGTGGGTGAAAACAGAGGTGCAAGGCATAGAGTGGGAATTGATACAAATTGAATAAAAAAGATAATGCAGTGGATGAAAACTGATGCAAGATGCGGCAAAAATAGCTGTATGGGGAGACCTGTAAAAAGCCATGCTGTGAATGAAATGGCCACGGCAATGACACGTGCAGCCCACATACCATCCCTCAGGGTGTCGGGGCTGTCTCCCCTTCCCAGTCTGCAGCTTGATACACTTCATTCTAAGTGCCGCTGTCAGTTAGACCTGCTCCACCTTGGTCTAACAAATGCCTGCCATCATCGGCGCAGTGTCAGAACTCCCACCATTGTGAATACCAGAAAAGGGGATGTTGCACAGTTTTTGTGATGCAAGCCTCATTGTGACATGGTGCACCCAGGTTTTGGACACAAGCATGGTGCAAGCCACTTTGGTGCAGACTGCTCCAGTTTTGATTCAAGCTGTTTTCTTGAATGGCGTTTGATGCAACATTTGATGAAAGCCTCAATTTGTGCCAAAGTGCTTGGTGCAAGCCACTTGCACAATTCCTGGAGCTTTCTGAATTGAGCCCAGGGACTCATACCTGAGGGTAACTAGGGAAACCAGAATGATAGTCCAAATTCAAAGGTGGGTAGGACCACTGGCACTCACATCCCAAAGGTAAGGATGTTGGAGGGGTTAAGAACACTAATAGTGGACAGATCAATAAGTCCAGATGTGATATGCCCAAAAGTACTGTACTAAGGAAAATATGCAGGCCCTTACAACAACGCTTACAAACATTTTCAACTGCTTGCAGAACACTAGAGTGGCCACCAGGGATAAGGGGACAGCTGATGTTATGCACTACACAAAATGGCAGTAGGAACAGTCCTAGTAACTATAGTCCTGTCAGCCTGACATCCATAGTGGGGAAATTACTGGAGGCTATACTAACTTAAAGATTGGTAAACGTTCTCAAGGTGAACAGTCTACAGGACAGTAGGCAACATGGGTTCACATGGGAGAGGTCTTGCCAGGCAAACCTGATTTAGTTCTTTGACTGAGTTACTAGAGTAGCTGACAAATGCCAAGCAGTAGGTACAGTGCATCTGGACTTCAGTAAGGCCTTCACTTGTTCCACATCAGGAGAATAGTCAAGAAACTGAGGGATCAAGGTGCGGAAGAAAGGATAGCAAAATTGATGGAAACTGGATAACAAGGTGGACATAGAAGGTGGTAGTGAATGGAGAGTACTCTGAAATTAAGGAGGTAATGAGCAGGGTTCCACTGGTCTGTGTCCTCGAGTCCATCCTCTTTATCATATTCATTTGTGTAATAAGGGTAGGTGTTTAGGGAAACATCTGCCTCTTCCTGGATGACCCCAACATATGCAGGGGGTAGACAAAAAGGATGGGATCAAATCTATGAGGAAGGACCTAAAAGAACTTGAAAAGTGGTCCCAGATAGGACAGTTGAGAGTTAATGCAAATAAATGCAAGGTAATGCACATCAGGAATGAGAACCCCCAAAATGCAATACCTGATTGTGGAGCAGTGATATAGCCCACAACTGAGGAAAATGACCTGGGGTGATAATTACGGAAAGTTGAAAATCAACAGTGCAGCTCAACAGAGCAGTGGGTAAGAAAAACGGGATACTGGTATGCATAAGATGGGATCCACAATAGAAGCAGAGGGTGATCATTCCCCTAAATAGGTCTCTGGTTCACCGTCATCTAGAGTACTGTGCAGGGTTTTGCAGCACTCACCTATGGAAGGCCAGTGAATGGCGGTGGCCATATAGAGAAGGTTAATCAAGATGATCCAGGGACTGGGGAAGAAAGCATATGAGGAAAAGAGTGAAAGACCTTAACATGTACACTGGCCGGGGGGCAGGGAGACATGATCAAAACATGCAAATATCTCATTAGATAAACAGGGTGCAATGCAATACATTGCTTCACCCTATGTACATACACAAGGGGGAATCCATTACAGCTGGCTGGAAGTAGCTTTGTAAGGGGTGTCTGCAAGTACTTTTACCAAAAGAGTGATGGGCAAGTGGAACATATTGCAGGATAAGCTGGTCTGCGTTAAAAAAGTGGGTGGATTCAAACATGGATGGGATAGGCCCAGAGGCCTGATAAGGGCAGGTGGAGGTGTAAACTGGGAGGGGATAAAGGAGGAACATGATCGGTAAGGGCATCGGAGCAGTATAAGGTAGGGTTAAGCAGACTGGATGGGCTGTTGACTCTTTTTCTGCAGTCACATTCTATGTTTCTACACAGTAAAAAATTATTTGTCAAATGCATTCTTTAAAATCCCCCCTGCACCTTTCCCAGTCTTCTAAATTCACTCTGTCCTTCTCCTGCTTAAGGGGAAGTGGAATAACATTAAAAAAATATATATATATATATATATATATATATATATATATATATATATATATGGATTTTGTGCTACTTATACCACCAACATGTAGTAATCATGACATCATAGTGCTGAAATGCCAAAAGGATACCAATTTCCTTTGAACTAGCTTTGTCAGTGCTCAGACTGATGGAGTTTGGCACACTCACCAAATGCAAAGTGTGCATCAGCTCATCCTTAGTACTATGTGGCCATGACGCAGGGGGAAGGGTAACTCCTTAATATCGGAGTGGAATATGGTAGTGGAGGTTCTGGCTAATTTGAATGGAACTCAGAGACTAGCCTATTTTTAGAAAGACATTCCATATAGGGAGAATTGTGGTAATCCAAGCATAAGGATGATAATAACTTGAATACAGCCACTACAGACTAAGATTAGGAATGTAAAAATAAACATGTTAGTAAACCCCTGAAATACATATATATATATTAGGCATGCTCACCCACTTTAATTATTTTCAAAGAGTCGACTGCACCCTGATTAGGATGCACTGCACAAGACCTACTCTACAACTGACAAACATTAGTTTTAATTGCAATTATAGTAAGAATTGGGCTAATTTTTCTGTATCAATCAGTCACTCAAGCAATCACTGTTTATTTCTGAAAAACCCAATTTCCTTGTGGATCAAATCACTTGTACACAGATAAAATACATAAGATTAATAGATAATACTGTACATATATTCAGCAATTAAAATTAAAGTTAAAATACATTGAGCGGCACATTAGTCAAAGTTAAGAAAATAAATGCCATTCCAAACAGATAAGTTGTTAGAGCAGATTTAAAGCTCTTGATGGTCAGGCACTCTCTAACCTGATGAGGTGGAGAATTCCACAGGGTAGGGGCAATAAAAGCAAAAGAATGGGCCACCCCAAAGTCTTAAGTTGAACCCTGAGAACCTCTAGCAATACCTCAGATGAGAGGAGTGAGTGGAGGGGACAGTAGGGGCAAAGAAAGTCTTGCAAGTAACATGGTCCCTGACCATGTAGGGCATTAAAGATCAGCAACCTGACCTTGAAGTTGATCCTCCAATAGACCAGCAGCCAATGCAGGCCATGGAGCACAGATATGACATGGCAAGATCTTGGATGACCAGTCAACAGCCTGTCCACTGCATTCTGGACCAGCTGCAGCCGGCGGAGGTTTACCCCCACTAGCCATAAGTACAGGACATTGCAGTAATCAAGGTGGGAGGTCACAAAGACATCCACTAGAGTTGGAAGGTCACTGGGTGGGATCAGGTGCTTAATCTGGGCGATGTTCCTCAGATGAAAAAAAGAGGTTTTCATGACAGAAGACACCTGAGATTTTAATGTCAGGCCGCTATCGAAAAAAATGCCCAGATTTCACACCCAATCTGAGGTAAGAAGTTGGTCCATTCTGAGCCAAAGCCCAGATTGTTGGCCAGCAGGCAACCCCATACCCTGGCAACCTGGGTCCACTACCAACCCTCAGTTTTATCAGGGTTCAGCCTCAGCCAGTTAGCACTTATCCAGTCCTGGATCTCAGACAGGCAGCTATTAAAAACCAAGATAGCTCCACTCTGCTCGGCACAAAGGACATGTATAGCTGATTATCATCAGCATAACAATGAATACTCAGCGCATTCCACCTTATAATGTCTCTCAATGGCAGCATATATACTGCAAACAACATGGGTGATAATAAGAAGCCCTGCAGAACCCCACAAGATGGGGGAGGGAGGCCAAGAAGTAAATCCCCGACACCACTCTCTGAGTCCTACCAGTGAGAAAAGATCGAAACCATCTAAGGACTGTACCAGCCATTCCATTAGAACATCCACCGATGCTCCAACAACACACCATGGTCCACAGTATCAAAGGCTGCAGACAGATCAAGGAGAACTAAGATGGAATGCTCCCTCGATCTCTCTCTATTATTAGATAATTAAGTACCCAAACAAGCGCTGCCTCGGTACTGTGACTCTTCCTAAATCCAAAAAGTGCTGTCTCGGTACTGTGACTCTTCCTAAATCTGGACTGGAGAGGACTGTAGACATCATGGATGGTCAGCTGGTCCTCCAGTCGCATTGCAACCACCTTTTCAATAACCTTGCCCACAAAGGGCAGGTAAGAGACGAGGGTAGTTAGCTAAGCAGTCATGGTCAAGGGAAGGTTTCTTAAGGAGGGGTATAACTACCACCTCCTTCAGGGTGTCATGAAACACCCCTGTCTCCAACTAATACCAGACTATCTCAGCCAGAACTGGGCTGATGACCTCAACACACCCTACTAGGAGGCGTGTTGGGCCCGGATCCAAACCACAGTAGGTTGGGCTTATACCCTGGATGATCCTCACAATGTCCTCGATCGCCAACTGACTGAAGTCAGCCCAGACAATCCGGGAGCATGCATCCTCCTGCTGCCCTCCACAATACCCACTAGAGGGCACTAAGCAGATCTCTGACCGGATGGTGGCAACCTTATCTGCAAAGAACCAAGCAGCCTCATCATACTTATTCTGTGAAAAAGCTCCCCGTGACTGAAGACAGGTTTAATTGCACAATCTGTCAGCAGTCTCGAAGAGCTGTGCAGTGGCAGTTTCCCTGCACAGGAATTTTGCCTTCTTATAGGAGACTGCCAATTGATAGCTTTTATAATGAGCCATCAATCTAAGTCTGTCATCAGCCAAGCCAGATTTCCACCAGCACTGCTCCAGCCTTCGACCCACTCATCTCAACTCTCTCAGAGTCCCATCAAACCAAAGCGACTTAGGACGAAGAGTGATGGTCAAACACAGACAGGAGCCAGGGAGTCCAGGACCACTGTCACTGCCTTATTATAGGCTAGTACAAGATCCCCTGGCTCTCCGCTTACTCTTGAGACACCTGATAGGTCCAGCACCACCATCAGGCCATCCGGAGTCAAACCCCTTAAAGAGCAGTACCGGACCATCCCCGTAGGGGCAGGCCTATTTTGGGGGGCCTCAAAACTGAACCTTATAGTATGATGGTTCGACCATCTGACTGGTTCTGCCACCAGATTGGAGATCTCCATCCCCAGTAGGAAGATCAGTTCCAGTGAGTGGCCATGACTATGGGTCGCAAAGGTAATTACCTGTGTAAGGCCGAACAAATTCATAAGTTGGAGGAAGTCCTGACCACATTGCGAGAGTTCATTGTTGATCCAGGCATTGAAATCTCCCAGGATTAACCACCTAGGGTGTTCCAATACCTTGTCGATGATAAAGTCTGCGACTTCCAGCAGGAATTCCTTCTCACCCCCAGGAGAACAGTAGGTGAGAAGTATCCTGCAACCTACACCTGCTCCCATGATACACTTAAAATATCTAGTCACTCCCTCGGGGTGTCTACAAGGCCCAGTTCTGATTTAAAACAGATGGCTACTCCCCTGCCTCTACGATCCTCCCTTGGGCAGTGTATCACTGAGTACCCAGCTCGATTTGCTTATTCCAATACTGGGCCAACATTCTCATTTAGCCAGGTCTTGGTAATGCAAGCCAGGTCTTTTGTTCCAATGTGATCAGCAAGTACAGCTGATTGTTTTTTTATAGATCTGGCTTTGCACAACACCTCCTTAGTAGGATAGGTGGTCAAGGCAGACCATGCAACTCGCCCACCAACAGTGGAGTCCTTGGGTATGGGAACCAGGTAGTGAGAACCCCTTGCCTGGACTCATTTCACCCGAGGGTGCCTTCTTGTCCCCACCACCCCTATTCGTCCACCCCACTCCACACCCCCACCAGGCCCCATTCCCCCTCACTTCTTCCTCCTCTTAGCTATCCCTTGTGCATGGCAATGTCCATACACTTTGGCATATAATGGGTGACAGCTAAAGCGATGGAGGTCCCTGACCCTGGTGGATGAGTAGTACCTGACTGTCTGTGACCTCTGCCAACACATAACAAAACCTAACCAGCAGCAGACAAATTACAAAATACTGTAAATGTACACCACACATGCACCCCAAACACACACACAAAGCTTAAACAAAGCAATATTCCAACCCCCAAACACACACACAAACATAAACAAAACAAAAACTCAACCCCATTATATAAAAACTCAAACTTTTGTATACCCCCACCCATTCAAACTTCATTAAATTAAAACAAATACAACAGAAGGCCAGAGTTATATCAGGGTAATGAAATAGTCCTTGCACATTTCAGTTCTTGAAGGTGAACCAGTCTTTTCACAGTTCATACTTTTGAGTGATGCCAAACCTCAGAAGAAATGTTAAAGTAACTGGTTAAGCAGAACTCTTACCTCTCCTAACCCAAAAGCCAAAAGTAGCACATCAACATGCAGCACTCTTACTACTGCAAAATTCAGTGCCAAATATAAATCAGATTCAAAAGCTCGAACCTGCCAGAGTCCAAATCCACTGAGTAGCTCTCCTTTCCAGCATTAAATGGAAGAAAATGGTTCTTCTTTCATTCACGAGAGTCTTCCTTCTGATGCTCCTGCTTCAGACCTGGCCAGGACACACCAACCACCCTATGTGGTTCACCTTGGCAGTCACCACCACCACGGCAAACACTGAAGACCTCACTCAGGCAGCAGACAAGACCAGGCCCTACAACACAAGCCCTGGGAGCAGTCACCCCACTCCAGTACTCCCCAAAACCACAACTCCACAGCAGTGTCTGCCCTTCTATGGACACCACCCAGGTAGTTCAGAAAAATCAAGATAGCATCCACCCTTCAGTAGACACCCCCCAGCAGACACCCCCCCAGCCACCTCACAGGGAGACTGGGAGAGGCAAGAACCACCAGAGCCAGCAAAAGATCTCCAGTCCTCAGCCAGGCACTCAGGTACTCCAGGACATGCCAAATTAATTTTCCCAGTAGCACATCATGATGGAGGCATCCAGCAAGAACAGGAAGACAGTCCCAAGACAGCTCCCTGTCCTCCAGCTGCGACACTCCTCATGGCATCCAGCAAAACAGGAAGGCAGTCCCAAAGCAGCTCCATATCCTCCAGGTGGAACACATTTCATGGCAATCACCAGCAACAGCTCCCTCGATCCTCTCAGCTTCGTGGGATCTGTAGGCAAACTCCGAATTCCCAGAGCAACTTAAATTGGAAAAGGTAGGTGCAGACTTTACTTGGAAAATGAAATTTAGGAACAAGGCACTGAGGCACTGAAAAAGTAGTCAAAAGAAAATAATATCCTTCTAGTGCACTATGCAATCTATTTGATTTAATCACCTAAAAAATCATTTGGCGTCTCCTAAAACAAACACACTCAGGCTGGCATCTTCCACAGTAGCCTGAAAACGCTATAAGCTAGCTACCTCATTTAAAATTCCCTACTCCTGACTAACAGCTACAAAACTACAACTGCAGCTAAAAAAGCTGAACAAAAGGGGGAAGCAAAGTAAAAAAAAAATAAAATTCACAGTTTACTTCTGCTGCTTCTGATGGCTGGCCCATACACGGCCGCCATCATCCGCCATTCCTTCAATGTCTTCTGTCCCATGTGACAGTGATGTATCCAGGACCATGGATTCCTTGGTCAGGTCTAGTGATAAATAAATTCTGGTGATCAACCTGTTCAGAAGTTTCTATGTTTGTGAGCACAGCTGTGAAAAGAGGCACATCAATTTGTTTCTAGGAATGTAACCGGAAAGATGGCTCAGGTGCCATTTTTTCAGCTCAGTCCATGACAATCCAAATTGTCTTTATAGCAAAGAGACATATCACTACTAGCTGGACAATACAGTGCTCACCTAGTTAGCTGTGGCTCCCCAAATTGGACTTTTGTATTCAAATTGCAAGACAATATATGGCCTTAAGGAATTTTTAAAGAAATATAAACATAGAACATGTTGTGAGGAAAGACCGGTAGGCCCATCTGGTTTGACCCATTTGTCCTGCCTATTACTTTTTTTATACTTCCTTTATTATGGTAGGCCCGAAATGGCTTGAGAGATCATATCCATACAGATAGATCATACATCTATTTACATAGGTACATAAAACATATCTTGATGACATCACAGTGCGTACCTACGCATTAGCTTTTTACTGAATAAAAGCATTTGACGATCTAGTTAAAGTAAACTACATGTTCTCAAAGACCTATCAAATAATACTGCAAATGTTCTTATCTAATACTACTCGATGGGGATATTAACAAATTGTACAATGCACTGCATAAAATAATAAAAAATATATTTCCTTTCTTATTTGTATAAATTCTTATTGAGAGAGAGAGTGAGAGAGAGAGAGAGAGAGAGACAAGAGAGAGAGGGGGCTCAGCTATGCCTAATTAGGCATCTAAATGTAAATGAGGCTCATACAAGAGCCATCTGGTCCACCTGTTTTGGTACGAGTGGGTTTGTTGGCGAAGGCTGAATGTAATCCTCTCCATTAAGTGAATATTTTCCACTATGTCTGTCCAATCTGCTACCAGATGAGAGCTCTCTGTGCCCATTTCTTGGTAATGGCCTTCAAAGCAGCTATTGTAAGAACTGACTATAAATAAATTGCCTCTCTTCCCCGTATCTCCTTTGGTCTAAGACCTAAAACCAAATGTTCAGGGCCCAGGGGGAACTAAAATTGGAAGATTTCCTGGAGATGGTGTTCTATATTGGACCAATACTCCTCAAGTATCTGACATGTCCAGAAAATGTGGCCCTGTGAAGCTGGGGAGATCCCACATCCCCTCCAGCAGTTTGAACCAACTGTTGGTGCATAGTGCACCACCTATGCAGGAACTCGGAAGTACCTAGCTCTCAGCTTCCATCCATATTCCCTCCAAAGAGGGGCCCCTGTTGTCCACCATGTAGCTTGCCACACAGCAGTCCACTGTTTCTCTGAAAGAGTGATCCCCAGGTCCATTTCCCACTTAAGTTTAAGTTTTTCAGTAGGAAGGGTCTGATCTGTTAGATATCTTTGATACAATAGGGATATGGCTCCTTTCCCACCCCCTAAAAACCAAATACTCTGGAAAAGAGGGTCCTCCACCTCCACCTGCAACTGGGCATACATCTTCTAAAGGGCAAGGACGTAGTCTCTGATCTGGTAGAATCTTAGATTATCTCGTGGGAGAAGCCCAAATGTCTGCCTGGCTGTCTCAAAGGAAATAGGGTTATCTGCTGATAAAATCTGATAAGGAGAGTGAAATCCTTTCCTGGCCCACTGTTTAAACCATGAATCCAAGGTGGCAGCTGGGAAGAGGGGGTCATAAGCCCACCATCAGAATTTCCACAATTGATTTCTTATGGGACCACAGGTTATGCCTCTCCTCCATCCTTCCTGGACAGTCCTAGTCCCTGTATAACAAGACTCAAGTACCCCAGTATCATCATGAAATAGGCTAGCCGGAAGGGGAGGGATGGCCTCAACTGCCAAATCCATTCTCTTCCAATGAGAATCAAAACCAGGACTGCCCCACAGGAGAGCCACCCGCATTTGGGCTGCAGCTCAGTAACCCGGTAAGTTAGGAAAGGCTAGCCCACCATGGGCCCGTGTGGCATACATAAGGACTCTACAAATCCTAGGATGGTCTTTGGCCCAAAGAAATTTGAAAAACATGCCCTGCCATATGTTTAACTCTCTTTGAGAGACCTGCCAGGCTACACATAGAAATAAGTAAAGTAACCTTGGCAGGGCATTCATCTTTAATGCCTATGTCTTAGACTATATCGATAAGTAGAAGAGTCCATCTCTAGATATCCATCCTTAATTGGTTAATCAAAGGGGGATAATTAAGTTCCAAGAGGCGGTGGTTGCCAATCCCAATCTTAATCCCTAGGTAACTCATCTGATCTAGGTCCCACCTCAAGGGATATCTATTTTTTAATTCCGGGAAGGAATACAATTGCAACTAAGTATCTCTGTTTTAGAACAGTTCAGTTTGTATCTGGAGAGAGAGAGAGGAAAATTCCTCCAACTGCCGAAACAAAACAGGGATAGAGAAGTCAGGTTCTGTAAGGTACATAAATACGTCATCGGCATATAAAGCCAGTTAATGCTTAAAGCCATTAAATGTTATTCCCTATATATTCCCATTCTCCCTGATAGACTGAGCAAAAGAGGTTCTATATATAATGCAAAAAGCAATGGTGATAAAGGGCACCCCTGTCTTGTACCTCTGCTGAGTTTCAGAGGCCTAGAAATGTGGCCATTTGTGTGAACATAGGCAGTTGGGGAGTGGTATAATTTGCTTATTAATTGTATAAATTCTCTTGGGAATCCAAACTGGGAAAGGGTTGCCCCCAAAAACCTCCAATCGACTCTATCAAATGCTTTTTCAGCGTCAAGACTCATTAATAGTGCCGAAGTAGCAGAGTTGTTGACATGGTCAATAAGGTGGGTGGTTCACCTCAGATTATCCTGAGCTTGCCTACCTGGGACAAATCCATTCTGACCTAACTGTATGAGATGGGGAAGATACTGTTGTATTCTTTTAGCCATAATGGAAGAAAAGTTCTTATAATCAGTATTTAAAAGGGAAATTGGGCAATAGGAAGCACATCCGGAGGGGTCCTTTCCCGGTTTGGGTATCACCGAAATCAATGCTGTGGCCCAGGAGGGTGGAGCTGTGCCCCATCCCCCAAGACCCCAGAGAATACTCTCAAAACAAGAGGCTGACGCAAGTCTCTAAAACATTAAAAAAATTCCCCTAGGAGCCCATCAGTTCTGGGGCATTTCCCTGTCTTCAGGGCTCCCACTTGCACTTTAAGTTCCTCCGCCAATATCGGTGCATCAACACTTTTGCCTGGTCTGGTGACAAGGTTGGTAATTTCAGGTTATGTAGGAAAGATTTAGTCTTCCCATCAGGTGGGGGGGTTCCTTTTTGATATAACTGTTCATAGAACTCCAGAAAAGTCTCAGCTATCTCATTTGTTTAATATACCACTTTCTGATGTCTGGGGTGCCACACGCTCATGATTGTGGCCCTCGCTCTTTGTGTTCTCAACCTACTGGCTAATAATCTAAGTGAACTTGGGCCCCCCTCATAGTATTTCTGCTTTAAAAATAACAATTTCTGTTCTACCTGATAATCTAATATTTGGCCCAATTCCCCTTTAAGAGTCTTACGTTGCTGTGCTACAGTTCTGGAGTATTTCTGTTTTTGCATTCTCTCTAATGTTTGGATTTGATCACTGAGGGTCTTCTGTCTTCCCCTTGTCTCTTTCTTCTTCCTTAAAGCAAGTTGTATAAACTTCTCTTGGAGAACAGCCTTGGCTGCATCCCATAAGGTGGCACATGACATTTCTTGTCCTTCATTTTCTGTTAGAAAACACTGGTATGTGTCTCTGATCTGTTCCTTAACTGCCGGATCTTTAAGCAAGGAGACATTAAGTCTCCAAAAAACTGTTTCTTCTAAATCCTCCCAGATCCAAACTCATATAGAGCAGAGCATGATCAGAGAGAAGAAAGTCCCCTGTCCAGGTATCCTGCACCCTAAAAATCTCATCTCTAGGTAACAAGAAGTAGTCCAATCGGGAATACATATTGTATGTGGCAGAAAAATAAGTATAGTACATTTGTTTCGGATGCCGGCAACGACAAACATCTAAAATGCCCAATTCTCCAATTAATTTATGGACCTTTCTTGCCACCTGATGGGACTTTCTCGGGATCTGGGAAGTGGTGTCCCAGGGCAGGATTCAAGGTCAAATTCAGGTCTCCTCCACATATCAAGACTCCCTCCGCCCACTCCTGGAGAAGGAGAAAGAACGATCTATAGTCCCCATAAAGGGTATCCAGAGGGAAATACACAGAAGCAAGTGTTATTAATTGCCACTCTAGTTTGCCCTTCATGAGAGCATATCTACCCTCCCCATCCACCTTTACTGCCAGTTTTTCAAAATGGGACTTGTGTGGAATAAGTACCATAGTACCTCTACATCTACCCTTTTTATTTGAGGAGGCCTCCATCTCCTTAAACTCCAGCTTCAGGAATTTACTGTGCTCCCTCTCAGATAGATGTGTCTCCTATAGAAGCACAAATTCTGCTGTCGACTTTCTAAGCTGTGCTAAAATCTTACTTCATTTAACTGGACTTGTGAGACCATTTACATTATAAGTGCATATCACCAATCCAACATTAGCCATTATGTTTTAAAACAAGAAAGAAAGAAAAAATAACACCATAGTCAAGACAGGCTCCCCAGATCTCCCTCTCAGGATCCCCCTTCCCCAAAAACATTGCAGTGTATCTCCATCCTTGAACAACTTCTTAACTATACAACAATCAGCATTGCCAACTGGGCAAAAACCTTTGTGGTTTATCATTATATGACTTCCTATGTGGAAGATCCAGGTTTATAGGATCTTTGTCTGAAGTCCCTTCCCCAGTGTGGAAATGGAATTAAGAGGGGGGATATGTTTATGCTCTCCAAGTGGAGGGCTCCCCCCAGAGCTTCAATGATGGTAATTATTATTTAGTTCCTTACACTGTGTGTCAGCAGCTGAACCAACTAAAAATCATGGGCCCAAACAGCCCTTGACACCCCTAGTGAAAGGACACTGTAACAGGGTCATGTTATGCAGAAAATAAAAAAGTTTCAAAAGAAGAGAAATTCAAGATGTCCCCCCCCCTTTTTGTTTTCATTTTCACTCTCTCCTGTCTACTCCTCTAACTTCCTATCTATACTAATTTTCTTGTCAGGGTGGCCAACCTGGTAATTCTTAAAGCTTTACTATCCCTGTTATTCAATTCTAGTTTGTACATCTTGATAGAAGTTATGGTAGTGGGCTTTAATATAAAGTGTAACTACCCTTAAAAGCATTTGTTAGAAAATTCAGACAAAGCAAAAGTATGTTGCTAAAGGAGCCCCCCGCCCCGCTAAGGAGCAGTGCTACACTCCCTAGCAAGTAACTCTGAAGTCCTGTTCTGGTGCTCGCTCCAAGGAAATAAAAAGGAGCTGAATTTATGCAAGGACACTGAGGGCATAAAGAAGTAAGCCCTACAGTTTCTATATTCATTCAAGAGGGGGTGTAGTTGTTTAAAGAAGTTGCTGCCTTTCTGTTAAACGGCTGAAAAATAAACAGTTGTTGGCTGAGAATTGCAGCCATTGAGGAATCTCAATATTTGTTAAATAAACACAGTAAAAACTCTGTTAGCTAGAATCACAGTATGTAAATAGGAGATCAATGTGTTTTATAAATAAAAACTGTTTTTTTTCCTTTGGGTTCTGCACTAGAACATCAAACTGGCTATTTATTAAGGAATCTAGAACCTTACAAGGAAACAAGATAGGGAGCGCGCCCCTCATCTGTTGCCCTTGGTTAAAGATTCTAGATTCTTTATATTTATTATTTAGGTTACTTCTCTTTCCTCTGTAATAATAATAATAATATTAATAATAATAAAATAATAATAATGGTTTACTTACCTGGGTAAAGTCACCTGGGAAGCCCTTCTCATAGAGTTGGCAGCCCATGAAATGGCTGCCTTTATAGCAACCAAATGGAGGTGATGTCAGAGAGTAGGTGGAGCCAATTTCAAACTCCACCCCTTTTGAGTACTATATAAGGCCTCCACCAGAAGACCTTGTCAGATAGGGAGAGGAAAGAGACTGGTCAGTACCTTCTGATCAGGTGAAGGAATGGAAGTGTGAATGCCTACACACTAGCTTGGAAATATTGGATACTGAGAAGAGCAGGGAGTCTGACTGCAAGACTTGCCTGGGTTTTTGTTTACTTTTGTTTTGGTAAAAGTTAACCTATTTCTTTTCTGTAAATAATTTTTTTTTTCTGGAAATAAAATGATAAACGCTATGCCAGCATTTTTTGTGCACTTCATTTTTGTGACTGGTGTCTGTTATTGAACCCACATGCTTACAGACACCCTGCCTATTCAGTATGAGTGCTACTTAGGTTGTTTCTATCAGCAACATATAAAACTGCAGGCCAATTGATTTATGCTTTGTAAAACAATATGAATATATTTTACTAAATCCTTGTCCCTGGTAAGGGAGTAATGGGTAACGTAGCTGCCCCCATCAGAAGGGCCACCAAGCAGGCCTCATAAGGAGCCCCCATCTGCGCACAGGTCCAAGCAGGAAAGCCATAGAAATTAGGATGCAATATACCAATCACCTGATAGCTCCCATTTTTGAGGAGTTAGTAAAATAATAAGGCAATTATGGGAGACCTAGCAAGCCCGGTAATAGGCACATTTAGCAGTTTAAGGGACTGAACCTCAGCAACACATCTCCAAATTGCCCCGAAGTCAAGCCCTGCAAATGGAGGGAAATTAGCCACCCGCAGCGAGGCCCAGCCCTGAAGACTTCCTCAAAGAGGTTACCAATAAAGGCCCTATAAGCCCCCTGCAATCCAACTGAAACCTTTGATCTTTGTGCCTCATTGACCACTGCTTAAGTCAGATCACCAGTTAATACTTCCAAATTGTATGAGGGAGACATGAATTCTTGACATGGCTTCTCCACCTGCACCTGACAGACCCAAGAAGCTCCCAGGCCCACTCAATGTCCCCGATGAGAGAGCCACATCCCTCCCCCCAACCATCAGACCACAGGCTGTGTAGATACTGAGTGGTATATTTTAAAAATTAGTACATCCTGACATTATAGAATTTGTTCAATTGAGTATTTTGTACTCCATTTTAAATTAGGTCAATCTCAGAAACCCCTTGTAAAGTCAGAGATATTTTCAAAACGTGTCCCCATAAAATTAAGCCTGAGGAGACCACAAGAAGCAAATGAATGAAAGATACTATGCCTGAAAGCGCTCAGGTAATTTGGGAGTTTGCTTCTTCTATGGCATTGTCCATTTCTGGCACAGTCTGTGTTGGCTCTTTATTCAGCCCTCTCGAGCATTTCTTACTGCGTAGGGAGTCCCACAAGGAGGAAGCAGTCATGTTGGTCTTTGCGCCCTGTCTTTTAGTTCCACTAAAGGCCCAGTCTCTGGTCTCCAACTGTCTGCATTGTGGTAGATTGGCCTCCTCTCCCTGGGGTTGAACGCCCACGGAAATCAAAAAGTCCCCTGCTGCTTGCAAATCTTGAAAATGTCTCATACCTTCAGCCATCTGAACCTTTAAACATGCTGGATAGTCAACAAAAGCCCTGAAGTCGTGGTCCAAATACAGTCGAGTGTCCCCAAAGTGAATCACTTTTTTTGACCATGCTAACTGCAAAATCTCCTCCTTCACTCTATAGTCCAGGAATGCTAGAACTACCGAGCGTGGTTTCACCTTGGGGTCCCAAGGTTTTGGATCAGGGATCTATGGGCTCAGATTATATTGAGAATTTATATATGGAGGGAAATTAAAAATCTCATGCAGAAATGAGTCTATGAAAGCGGTCATTGCGCCAGTCTCAGTGCCCTCGGGGAGCCTGTGAATCCAGAGCTTATTCCTTTGATTTCTGTTCTCTAGTTCTTCTAAGTGTGCTTCAAGTTGTTGAGAGTGATGGTGTAAGTCCAGAAGGGCTTTGTTATGCACATCAGTGGTAGTAGTATAATCCGTTAAGGTTTTGTCAATTTCCCCAGCTCGTTTGGCTAATGTGGCAATCTCTGTACATTGGTCTGAGACCTTAGCTTCTAATTAGCTGGAGTGTCTGGTTGATTTGTTTCAGGGTTTGGCAAAGTTCTCTAGATGTGATTGTGCACTCAGCTTCCTCCCGTGAGGTTTCAATGCTTTGCCTGAGCACAAGACTCGGGGATTCCTGGGCCCTCTCGTTGTCGACTGAAGCTGGCATTTTTGAGCATTTACTTGCTTGATTTGTGGAATTATCCTTCTAGCAATGTTTCGGAGGCATCAGATAGTCTGAGATTCATCTTTTAGTTGACAGGATGATGGATTAAGGGTTAGATGCCTGTGGATTGTTTTGTCGATTGGCAGAGCTCACTGTTTAGACTGCCATTAGGTGGGTGTCCCAACCGGAAGTCCTGTCCTGCCTATTACTACACCCTAGACCCTATTTGGTCACAGATGTGTCTCCCTCCTCCCTTATATCTACTTATTTTTACCCATGTGTCTAGCCCACATGTGCTTGAAGTTCCCCACTGTCTTTGCCCCCACCACCTCTTTTGGCCAGCTGTTCCAGGGGTCCATCACCCATTCTGAGAAGAAATATTTCCTCACATCCCTCTGAAACTCTCTCCTCCAGCTTTGTAGCATGCTCCTGTTTTCTGGTGCACCTCCTCCTGTGAAAAAGGTCCCAATCCTACACCTTGTTTGCCCCCATGAGGTACTTACAGGTCTCAGTCAAGTCCCTTATTGCTAGCCTCTCCTCCAGGGAGTACATGGTGAGCTCCTGCAGCCTCTCCTTATGTGGTTTCTTGTGCAAGCCCCACACCATTTTGGTAGCCCTCCTCTGTATCACTTTCACCCTGTCAATGTCCTTGCAGAAATGCAGCCTTCAGAATTGGACACAGTACCCTAGGTGAGGTCCCACTAGTGAGCAATACAGTGGCAACACCACCTCCTTTCTCGTACTAGAAATACCCCTCCCTATGTACCCCAGCATCCAGCAAGCCTTGCCTACTGCCTTGTCACATTATACACCACAGAAGGCAGAACTGTGAAGGGGGGGGGCTTGAAAATGGCAGATAAAATCACAGTAAAGAATCAGCACTCCAAACCACACCAAAAATTCAGGAAAAAGTATTTTATTGGAGGTAAAAACACAAGTACAAATACTCACAAAATGTATGGTGTATAGTCACACACTCAAATAGTGCAAAAACTTTAGTGCAAAATTGAAAGCCCCCACACGTGACCTCGCCTTTGCGCTTCAGGATATGATACCCCTTCATCAGGAGGTATCATGAGGAAGGAGGGATATCATACCCAAAAGCACAGAGGCAAGGTCGAGTGCGGGGGCCTGCAATTCTGACTTGTCACTCTACCCTGCCACCTCAAGATCATCAGATATAAAAACCCTAATGTCCTTCTCTTGCTTGGTAGCTATAAGTACCCCCCATCTTATATATTGCCCCCATGTTTCCTCACCCCAAATGCACAACTTTGTACTTTTTGGCATTAAAATTCAACTGCCGTACCCTAGATCACTCCTTTGTATTCCCCAGATCCCTTTGCATTCTCTTCACTCCCTCCTGGGTGACTACCGTGTTACAGATTTTTGTGCCATCTGCAAAGAGACACACTTACCCCTCCAATTCTTAAGTAATGTCACTTATGAAGACATTCAAGAGGACAGGACCCAGTACCGATCCCTGTGGTACTCCACTAGTCACTCTCTCATCTCCTGCATAACTGCCGTTTACCATCACCTTCCGCATTCAATCTTTCAATAAGTTATGGACCCAGATTACCACCTTCTCCCCTACCTTCAGGTTGCTAAGTTTCTTCACCAGCCTCCTGTATAGTACAGTGTCAAAGACCTTACTGACGTCTAGATAGTCCACATCCACCGCCCTTCACTGATCCACCTCCCTACTTACTCAGTCAGAGAAATCTATGAGAATTGTTTGACATGGCCTCCCCCCATGAAACTATGCTATTGGTGGTCCCTCAGCCCATTTGCCTGCAGGTACTCCATCAGTCTTCCCTTCTGCAGGGACTCCACTAATTTTCTCACACTGATATGAGACTGACTGGTCTGTAATTGCTAGCCTCCTCCCTGCTGCTGCTCTTGTGCAGGGGTACCATATCCACCCTCCTTCACTCCTCTAGAACTACCCCCATCTGTTATAAGGTACTGAATAGTGTTGTCAGAGTAGTAGTCAGCACCATGCTTAGTTCTTTTAATACCCTTGTGTGGATCCCATCTGGCCCCATCTCCTTGTTTTCTTTTAGGCCTTCCAGTCCCCAGTGGACTCTCTCTTCAGTGTACTGTCTCTTATGAAAATAGACTTTTGCCCACACACTCCATGCCCTGGTGCCTGTTAATGCCTGTCAATGCATGTCAGTTCATCCCCTTCCCTTTGAAGGTCAAGCAGAAATGCTCATTTAAAATTTTAGCTTTTTCCTATCTTACTCTGCATATTCCCACTCCAGTCTCCTGATCCTCACTATACCAATCCTTGCCTTCCTCTTTTCTCTCCCATACCTGCAGAAAGTCTTAACTCCTTTTTTTGACCTCCTGGGCAAACCCTGTCCCCTGTCTGAGCCTCTGCTGTCCTTATCCTCCTACCTGCCTTCTTTTGTTTATCTAGATATACCTCCCTGTCCCCTCCTTTTGGATCTCCATTATGGTCTCCTAAGACTTCAATGAGGAATGCCATTCATTTCTGGTGTATAGGGCTGAATCTTTGGATCATTTATAAAGGCTCAAAATGACTTCTAGGGGCTGGTGAGGGTAAAAAGGATGGGGAAAGTGATATATATCAAGCATACATGTGGGTACAGTAATGCCTGCACATGATGGTGTATAACGGCACTCCACTACTAGTTATAGTAGTATATGGACATAACAATATCTGTAAATTGGAGCATGAACACAGTACCCAGGATGTTATGTATATATGAGATTCAGATTTATCAGACTGAACAATAATGTAATAAAATGTGCCAGACAGTTTAGTAAAAAATTAGAAACAATAATGGACATTAATCTTATCAATTAATTTATTATGTATTTTAGTTCTATTTTGGTGCATGTCATGATTTCTTCGATTAAAATATTAAAATACAGTCCCTGAAAATGTTTCCTTGGTGCTAGGTGTACACATCCAACTGTTCTGAGCCATTAAGCCCAGTTCAAATGAATTTTGTGAAAGTATTCCTTAATGCTCTTTTTATTGAAGTCTTCTGATCCGTTACCTGGTTTAGTTTCAGTTATATGTTGGGATAAATTTCTCATCTAGGTGCATTAATCTTTGTTGTATAAGTTCAATTGTTCAATAATCCCATCTTTCTGAACTACTTACGATGTTCATTTTTGTTTTATCCATTTCTTAATTACTTATCCCCATTTCAATGAATCCCAGTTATAAAATACTTCAAAAATATTATATAACAGTTATACAATACCTCATAAATATTATATAGCATAGTCATAAAATACTTCAACAATATTATGTAACAAAGTATTGAGAGACTTACTGTTTTCCATACTGTACTTTTTATCTTCTTTCATCAGCATAGCTAGTTGAAATGAAGTGGCTAAGTCCATTTTTCAAAGAGGTTGTATTAGAGTACATAGACAGGAAATTCCAGAGCCTTAGCTATTACTAATAAAAAAATAGTATTTTTCACATATTTATAGCTTGATTATTGTTAGTTTATTCATTTCTTGTTTGAGTTTATTGTACAGCACTCTGAGCCCCGGGTAATGGGCACCACAAAAATATAAAGGTTTACTTACTTACTAAACTTTGTCCCTGAATGTATGCAGTACTGTATATTGTTGAGTGCATACTGACAACTGTGTTTACCTGCATAATGCCACTGCCAAGATCTCATTGACTGCTTTCTTGACTTTTTCCAAAGGTTCAGTAATTTGTTTTGCACACTATTGCACCAAACATTGGGAGCTTTGCAAATAGGGGCGGGAAGTACGAGCCAGAGGCATGCATCCAGCCCATCAAGACCACACGTGCAGACAGGTGCGCACCCGGGTGTATGCACTACCAGTGCACACCTGTCCATGGCCCTGCTCCCTGGTGTGCAGGAGCATGTAGGACAGATACGTGGACTGGGTAGGCATCCAATGGGATGCCCAGTCTGATCCACCGCTGGATCCCTTGCACCTGCAGGTATGGAGAAATGGCTGCTGCCACACCATGCACTGCAACCATGAAGTGGGCTGGTGCCTGGTTGGCCATCCCCAGACCACCAGTCATTGTGGTCTATGGTGGCATGGTGTGGGGGCAGGCATGCCCCGCCTGACATTCGGCAACTGGGGGGGTGGCATCCCAGGGGGCAGGCAGACCTTATGGCAGGGTTCCCCCTGTGTACTGTGCATGCACCCGCATACAGCACTCTGTGACTCTGTGGATGCCCTCAGGCATGCCCCCTGCCCTCCCCAACTGTGTTGCCCTCTGCCTTGTCTGGCAGTGGGGCTGCACACCCCATAGGAGAATCCTGTGGCTGGCTGTTCAGTAGGTGCAATGGGTACAGAGTGGTTACACAGGATGGGTATGTGGCATGTAGCCACTCCACACCATAGTGCATAGGGCCCATTCTGTGTAACTAACCCACTGCAGACTTAAAAGCTTTTCTTTGCTTTTACATGCTATGTTTTGTACTTTGGTTAGTTAATAAGCTGAAGCTGAATTTTGTGATTTTAAGAGAATATGGTCCAGCAAACTTACCATGTGTTTTCTTAAACAGCACCTTTCCCCGTCCTTTTGTCTTTCATGCATAAATTACACCTTCTTGCATTGATTCTGGAAGTGTATTTCATTACTGTCCTCTGCAGTTAGTTTTTGCATTCTGAGCTGCTAAAAACTGCAGGGTGTATCAAAACTTCTATAGTGAGCCTGCTGTTGCTGTGGACCCAGGGTTGTACTGCTGACATCACTATAGGGCAGAGGAGTGACTCACACTGTGCAGTACAATGCAAACATAGCAGTTTTGCAAGGGAAATCTACCAGTACTGAGTTCCCCCTTCCCCAATACCCCCTGTTAGCAATGCATTATGCCAAAATCCAAATGGCTTGTCAGTATGGTTTTTGTAAAACTGACTTGTGTTTGAGTCACTCCTCTGCCATATAGTAATGTGAGCTGTACAGCCCTGGGTCCACAGAAACACCAGGCTTGCTACAAAAGCTCTGGTACACCCAGCAGTTTTTAGCAGCTCAGAATGCAAACACTAACTGCAGAGAACAGTAATGAAATGCAATTCCAGAATCAATGCAAGAAGGGATAATGTATTCATGAAAGTCAAAAGGACTGGGAAAGGTGCTTTTTAAACTGTGAAAAGCAACAGTTCTATATTTTTCTATTGAAAGTACTTTTTGTTCACCATTTATCAATATACAGTTTCACTGCTTTGGTTAATTGCTCCCCTGTATTTTGTTGTTGGAGCTTACCTCTCCATTGTGGTGTTCCTGTTTCAGTTTACTTTGCTGACCCTTTCCCTGTTACAGCATTATTTGCTAACTGACCTGTGCAATGTAAAACACTACGTATTAATATAGTAATTGTCAAGAGATTGCTGGGCCCATTAAACTCCAGATTTTTGTGTGTGCCTTTATTAATTTTATATTGTTTCTGCCCTCTTAGATAATAAAAAAATGTAGTAGTAAGTACTAACCATGCAAATTACAGTTCTTTATTTGTCAAGACACAGCTGATCTGTAACCCTTTTTGTGAGGAGTTCTGTGATGTTGTTTTTCAGTTCAGTTTTGCTTAACCCTACCTGTACCTACCCAGTTATTTTACAGTTGTTCAGTACCCATCCCAGGTCATTACCCACCCAAGATACTGTCATTGTATTAATAACAACTTCACTATTTTGTTAGAGACATTGCCCATTTGTGTTGGGGGAGGTGTTGTCTGTCATTGTTTTACACTGAAACATAGTAACATAGAAAGTGACAGCAGATGGAGACCAAAGGTCCATCTCGTCTGTCAGATCCTACCCCTCTACTCAGATACTTTTTGTCACTATCCCTTTGTGACTATCCCATGCTAATTTAAATCTCCATACTGTTTTGGATTTAAGTGACTTTAGCAGGTTGGCCATTCCACAGATCAACCACCTCTTCTATGAAGAAAAACCTGTGCATGTTACTTCTTAATCTACCCCCCTCAGTTTCATTTCATGGCCTTTTGTTCTTGTGGTGTTGTTAATGAGAAAGAGCTCCTGGGTGGGGACTCTGTTTATACCCTTTAAGTACTTGAATGTCTCAATCATGTCCCCCCTATCTCTGCACTGCTTCAGGGAGTACAAGTTGAGCTCCCTTAATCTGTGTTCATAAGGCAATTCATGGAGGCTATGAATTATTTTAGTTGCCCTCCTCTGCACTGTCTCCAGTCTGTCTATGTCCTTCCTGAGGTAAGGCCTCCAGAACTGGATTGGGTACTCAAGGATGCGCCTCACCAGGGACCTGTACAGTGGCTGGATCACCTCCCTTCTTCTACTTGAGATGCCCCTACCTATGCATCCTAGCATTTTGCTGGCCCTTATTGCTGCTTTTTTTTTGCATTGGTTGCCCACTTTTAAATCATCTGAATTGATCTTGCTCCTGCCAGGTGATTGCTATTGTCTTCCCCGCAGGTGGTAGTCAGTACCCCGGATTGTTCGGAGAACTCAGTCAGGTTTGTTGGGCAAGACTTTCCCACTTTGAACCTGTGCTGCTTAGCGTCCTGCTGTTCAGTTTCCTCTAGAAATACTATTATTCTTTCCTTAAGCAGCAATTCCATCAACTTTCCCACCACTGAGGTGAGACTAACTGGGCGGTAGTTCCCCGCTTCCTCTTTGCTACCACTCCTGTAGATGGGGATCACTATTGCCTTTTTCCGGTCCTGTAGGACCATCCCTTCCCTCAAGGATCTACTAAATAGATCTGCTATAGGTTCAGCCAGTTCATCACTCGGTTCCCGCAGTATGCATGGGTGGATTTCATCTGGACCCATGACTTTATCCATGTTCAGTTTTTTAAATTCTGCCTTTACCCTTTCTGCCATGAATGGGCTTGTGTCTATCCCCCTTTTCTGTTATTTTATCCCCCTTTGGAGTGGATCTGTTGCCAAGCTCTTCCTTTGTAAAGACAGAGCAGAAGTACTCATTCAAGACCTCTGCCTTTTCTGTCTTCTTTCACCTTTTTCCCATCCCTGTTTAAGAGCCTGACAATACGCCTTTGCTTTTCATTTTGTCACTTATGTACCTAAAAAGGATCTTTTTGCCTTCTTTTACCCCCGCACCAAGTCTTCCTCTGTTTGTGTCTTTGCTGCTTTGATCACCCTATTTGCCTCCCTCAAGCTACTCCTGTATGGCTCCCTGTTCTTGTCACTGTTAGAGCTCTTGTTCTTCTTAAATGCTTTTCTCTTTTCTCTTACTGTAGTTGCTATCTCTTTTGTGAACCACAGTGGATTGCTTCTTTTTATTGTCTTGCTGACCAGCCTGGAGCATTTCTCAGTTACTTCTTCCAGTGCCTTCCTTATGTGCACCCAACATTCTTCCACCCCACCTTTTTCCTTTTTCTTGAAGTTAACTCTGAAGCAACTTCTCATTTGGCAAAGTCTGTTGTTTTGAAATCAATGACTTTTGTCTTAGAGTGGCTTGATTCCTCTGTCTTGCTGACCTTAAGCCTGACAAATTTGTGGTCGCTTGATCCCAATTGGCACCCCACTTCCACTTCCTTTACCTTGCTACTGTTAGTGAGCGCCAGGTCAAGGATTGTGTTTTCTCTAGTAGGGGCCACTACGAGCAGGTTTAGATCAGCCCCTCTCAGTACATCAAGGAAGTTTCTGCTTCTAGCTGTGGATGCTGTGCAGGAAATCCAGTCTATGTCTGGGAGATTGAAATCACCCATTAACATGACCTCTCCCTTATCGGTCATATTCAGTATGCTTTCCAGTAGTTCTTTGTCTGCTTCCTCCCCCTGTGAGGGAGGCCTATATATCACCCCTAGTCTGAGGACTGATTTATTTCCTGGTTTGAGTGTGACCCAGAGGACTGCTGATTTGTCTTGGGTTCTTTGGATTTCCATAGCTTTTATGTCCTCTCTTATATACAAGGCTACCTCCCCCATCCCTTTCTGTCCTTCCTGAACAGGTTGTAGCATGGGATGGCAATATCCCATGTATGGTTGTAGTTAAACCATGTTTTGGTTACTGCCACCCAGTCCAGTCCAGCCTCTGTTATTATGGACATGAGTTCCAGGATTTTGTTAGCCAGACTGTGGGCATTAGTCACCATTGCTTTCCAGTAACTGGCATCCTTTTTATTTTTTGTTTTAGCATACTATATTTCCTGTTTGACCCTACTGTTCTCTTTCTTTTTTTGCTTATGTGCTTGATGAGAGGAGTTCTTGCCAGGATATGGGGGGGGGGGTTGACTGGGGTTCTGTTTCCATATATTTGTTTGGTCACCACTGCCCCTCACTCTAGTTTAAATGACTGGTGAATACATCAAGTTTTTGCCCTAGTGCCTTCTTCCCCCTCCTTGTTGAGATGGAGGCCATCCAATTTAAAGTAAGATCTTTCCCAGAAATCATCAAGCATGATATTGCTTTGCATAGAAGGGTACTGAATGTTAGTGACATAACCATATATTTGTAGCCTGACATTGAATTGGTACAAACATGGTTGTTAATGAAGGCCTTCTATTGAATGTTGGTAATGACAAGTATATGCATGTTGAAACAAAACAATAATTAAAGGCTCTACCCTCTTTAGTTTTAATTAAAGATTTATGTGGCACCTTTGTAGAGAGAGTGGACAGTTTCAAGTATCTTGATTCTCTTTTTTAATGGAAATACCTCCATGCTGGTTAACTCAGTGCACATTCACCTTAGTCAGCCTTACAGGCTGAAACATTGTTTGTCCACTCAGGAGTTTGGGTGGCCCTGCTGATTATAAACTTGAATGTGCTTCTGAGGGGGTTGGTGACAGTGATTCCTTACATGTCAATCTGCCACCACTGCATACTCGCATACAAAGCCTAGAAAAAGCAAACATTTCTGAAAACATGCTGAACAGGTTAAGTATAGTTAAACAGTTACCTTCAAATAGACAAAATAATTGCAACCCAAGTAAAATCACTGCAAACTGAGCAGAACAAAAAGTACAATCTATTGAAAACTATTGTAGGATGTAATGAAAAGCTACTGGTATGATTTGATACTTTTATTATGTGATTTTAAAATGTACTTACAATGCTGATTTAGAACAGTAATTATTTTAACAAAATAAGCATGTTTCTTACTAGATCGTTGTTGGGCACCCTGGTTTTCTGTTTCTTTTTTTCTTGCACCTAAACAAGTAGTTTAAACAGGCTTCATTATTTAACATCTAGAAACTGGCAAAATATGTTGTCTCAGGATGTATTCAGTACAGACTAACTGTAAATTATTGAATAAAATCTAGTTAGCACTGCATGACTTGGATGTCTTCATTTTTAGAAGATATGTTACATAATGATTAATTTGCAGTGCATTTGAAAAACACATACATTTCTTCATATTGAAAGCATTTACAAGTGGCAATACATTATCTAACAATGCATGTGATCAGTACACGTTGCAGCAAAGAATAAAAGATTTATTAGGGGGCTGTGGGGATGTATAGTGAACCCCCACAATTTTCCCGCAATTTCTACAAAAACTTCCCTGCATTTTTGGGTAACATTTTCTGCTGTTTTCCAGTGGCCTGATCATAAGGAATTGTAAAAACTATTACAATACATAGTAACAGCTGCAGCCATTAAACTGTATCCCTACTATGTCACACACCTTCACAAACTTAATTTAATAAATTGGTACAGATCATCAAGGAAACTGTTCACTAAAAAACAGTTGTCATTGACAATACTTTTTAAATTGTGTTTCTTGCCCACATGCCATCAATTCTGCAACAGAAATTGCAGCTATTAACCTACTCCAGTGTCACTCATATTGAAAAGTCTTTAAGATAGTAAAATAGTACATATATACCAATAACTTTAACATAACAGAACCAATTTATTTGAAATTTGTTAACTAGGTAGGAATCAAAGGCATTAGATATTCATTTTCAAGGCAGACCCAGAGATGTAAGCAGAGGCAACATTACAGAATAAATATGCAATACATTAGCATACACAGTAATTAGTTAACATTATACTTGCACATTGACAAATCCAAACAGTATTTTAACACCATTTTAAACATATTCTCTGAACTGACAGAGTGTAAAGGAGCAAGTAAATTATTCCAAACTGTAATGACTTTATTAATAAATGAATGCTGTCCAAGGGAGGAGCAAAAGACAGGAGTCTTATTTTATGTGTTTATTTATAGAAAGGTTTCACCAGACACGTACACTGAGCAACCAAAATTGCTTGTCTCACGGTACGTCCTGGGGGAGGGGGGTACATGTGGGGAAATGATGCATACACAATTGCCATAAAAGTTACAGAATACATATATGAATGCTGGATACCTAATACTGATAAAATAGGTTATGAAATGAGTATGAGCAGATCTAGTACTCTGGGAACCAGCATTAAGGCTGGCCCATGGAGAAACAAAACAGTGGGGTCTTATGAAATGATTATGAGCAGCTCAAGAACTTTGAGAACCAGCACTGGGGCCAGCATCAGCCATGAACAACAACAAAACAATAATAGGACCTTTGAAGAAACTTCTTAAATTGATACAGATAAAATAAGTAATGCATACATGAAAAGAAGTCCAGCCAAGGTGTTTGTAAAGAGTGCAGTGATGGGAAAATCTGGGGCTAGAGGCAACAAATCTGCACGTCTCATTACCTTATTCGATGTGAATTTGTGCTGATTGTAATACACTGTTCCTGGGTTATGTATGGATTGTAATATTATGTTCCTGTGTTATTGTGATGATTGTATTTGAATTTTTGTATCTCCACTGTCGCCTCTCCCAGGACATGCCTGGAATTGAGCAGTACTCTGCTCAGTGTGCCACCCTGGTAAAACTTTTAAATAAATAAATAAACATGGAATTGTATAGAACTGTAACTCTTTGTAAGTCTGTGACATTAGCAGTGGCATAGACTGGATGTCTGCAGTCCACTAATGTCAAGAATAGGGACTGAGCAAAGTCTTTCTTAAATGTTGGGACTCAGCTTTTTTTTGCTCCTTCAATCATAAGTGTTCAATGAGTGGATAAACAATTTCTCAGCCTATAAGGCTGATTAAGGTGAATGTGTACTGAGTTAACCAGCATGGAGTTATTTTCAGTAAAAGAGCGAATCAATGCTGGCCTGGTGGTGCTGAGGGTTGAGTCGCTGGACACCACAACTCGAGCCACACTGGTGACCCGGGTTCAGGAACAGACTTGGGCCGTCGGGGGCTGTCAGGGGAGAGGAAGGATTGAGCATCCCATGACTGCTCTCCTTCCTCTGGGGTGGGTGAGGGCTCTTCGCTGTACTGCAGTGGCACCTGGTGGAAGCTGGGTGCACTGCAGATGTGGGCAGCACAAGGGGGTGGAGTGCAGTGGGTGTCTGCAGGTATGGTGCATTGACGCCATTGCATGGTCAACTGATTGGGAAATTTAAGGAGGAAAAACATGGTGGGGCAACCACATTGGCTAATGGCCATGTCTTGTGCCCCCGGACCTGTGATGATGTAGCCACCGGGTGTCTGTGCTGCAGGATGTGAGGGGGTTCTGTCATTGGCTGGCATGTGTGGATGGGCGATTATCCACATGACTGACCTGGTCCGGGGATGTGGTTGCCGGTGGCCGAGGTCATTGTGGGGAAGCTCTGCCTGAGGCACAGAAAAGTGTTGAATGTTAAAAAAAAGAGAGGGTACTGCATGCAGTACTTGAGGTGCGGCCTCACCAAGCAGTTATACAGAGGAAGTATCACTTCCCTCCTTCTGGAGGCGATCCCCCTAGCGATGCATCCCGGCATCCTGTTGGCCTTGGCTGCTGCCCTCCTACAAGTCTCTGAGTAGTTCATCTTAACATCAACCACCACCCTCAGGTCCCTCTCAGCCATCGAGACTTGTAGCATTTCCCCCTCAGGGTGTACACTTGGCCCGGGTTTCTGGTCCCCAGGTGCAGTACCTTGCATTTCCCTGCATTGAACCTCAGCTTCCACTTTCTAGGCCATCTTTACAGAGCCTCCAGGTCCCCCTGTAGGGCCACCCTTCCCTCCTCCCCATCCATCACTGCCCCCAGTTTTGAATCATCCGCAAAGAGACTCATCTCACTCCTGATACCTGTCCTTATGTCAGATGTAGGCGTTGAACAGGAGGGGCCCAAGCACTGATCCCCGTGGGACCCCACTAATGACCCTCCTTGGGGATGAAACTATCCCACAAACTACAACCCTCTGGGCCCTGTCCTGGAGCCAATTGCCTATCCATCTGATCATCTGGTTTCCCACCACCCCCATTTCTCCCAGCTTAGCCAACAGGCCCTCATGAGGAACAGTCAAATACCTTACTGAAGTCTAGAAAGAGGATGTCCACTGGTCTACCCAGGTCCAAGGCACTCGTTACCCAGTCATAGAACTCCACAAGGTTTGTCTGACATGATTTCCCCGGGAAGAATCCATGCTGTCTATCGTCCAGGCACCCTGACTTTCCCAGGTCCCCCCCAGCCTCTCCTTGACAATGCCTTCCATCACCTTGCCCACCACCGATGTCAGGCTGACAGGCCTGTAGTTCCCTGCCTCCTCCCTTGATCCCCCCCCTTGTGGATAGGCATTATATGCGCCACCTTCCAGTCCTGGGGCACCCACCCTGTCCTCAGAGAGATGGTGAAAAGCTCCACCAGGGGTTTCGCCAGGACATCCGCAAGTTCCTTCAGCACTCTGGGATGTAATTTATCTGGCCCCAGTGCTTTCTCTGTCTTAAGGGACCTGAGGGCTTCCCTCACTCTCCCTGCTGTGATTTCCACCTCCGCTACCTCTTCTCCCTGCTTAGCCTTCCCCCCTCCTGCCAGTGATGCCTCCCCCTCTCCCCAGACCCGCCGATCGGTAAGGGTCCCCCCTCCTCAGCATCACCTTCTCCTCCATGTATGATGAGGCACCCCATTTTCCTCGGTGAAAACTGAGGTGAAGTACTCATTTAGTACCTCAGCCTGCTCCCCCGGGTCTTGTGCCCATCCCTCCCCTGTTTTAATCCTGCTAATTTGCCCCTTCACCCTTCATTTTTCCCCAATGTATCTAAAGAACCCCTTGTTCCCTCTCCTAATTTCCCTGGCCAGGTTCTGCTCCTTCCTTGCCTTAGCCACCCTCACCACCCTAGTGGCCCTTCTAGCCATCAGCTCATACTCCTCTCAATCCCTTTCACTCCTTGAGCACTTGAATTACCTGTAGGCTGCCTTCTTTCCCCGCACCACCTCCTGGACCTCCTATAGCAGTAGAAGAATTGAGTACTTAGTCACCTTGTTGACCTTGTGCTCAGATATGGGGTTGTGGATTGTCAAGGCTTTCGTACTCCATCTCTGTGGTTGCAGCGGCCCATATTGGGCTGGTGATCTGACCAGGCATCCATCACCCTATGCATAAGGAGTAAACACAAAGAACCACTATTCTGTATAACCACTTTAACTATTTAGAACAGGGATTATGTTTTGTATGATGGAGTCCCTCTTCCTCATTACTCACAGATGACATTTAATCCATACCTTAGCTGTTCAACCTGTCACATATCCACCCTATTCCGGTCTTGGGGGTAGCATATTTGTGAAAGGGTGCCCAGCACTCCTAGTAATTTGGGATAATTTTGGTAGCTAGGTGGGAAAGGTGGTCTATGTAGACTAACTGGACTATGGAAGTGAGGATCTCTTGATGTGTAGGGACCTTCCTGGTCCTCCACCTGTTCAAGATGAGGCCTGAACGTTGTAGCAGAAGGGCTTTTGATTTCATGCCCAGTAGTAGCAGGGGTATGGACATAGGGATTGGTTTGCCAAACACCTCGGTGCCTGTATCCACCACTCTTTTGTTCACATTTCATGTATCAGTGGGCAGGACCACAGAATATGCAGAAGATCTCCTGGGTGAGCCTGGTACCTCCAGCATTTGTTAATGTTCAGGATCTTGTAGCTTGTAGCATGATTGGGGTTCAGTACCATGAGAGCAAGATCTTGCTTTGGATCAACCTACTCTTTGCATCTTTATAATTTTTATGGGCTGCTCGCTAACACTCTTTCCACTGTTGCTCTGTAAATCGGACCTGAAGGGCCTCTTCCCATTTCCCCCTGGAATTCTCTGCCTGACTTGGTAAGGAGTCTTGAAGCATGACATATATCTTACTGCTCATGCACGTGGATTTTAGGAGCCATGGGGGTTGCATGACATAGGGAAGCCCTGTTGGCTGGCTCTCAGCCAGCCCCAGCAGGGCACTATGGATTTGCAGGTACCTCCAGAAGTTGGTGGCCGGGAGCCCCCATCTGGCCTGTCAGCCAGTGAAGAAGTCTATGACTGTAGAGGCTGGGTTAAGCAGGTCCTCCAGCTTTTGTATTCCCCTCTCCATTCACCCCTTCCAGATAATAGTTTGGTTCCCTATGTGGATGTTCTCATTCCCCCACAGGGGGGTGAATTTGGTCGAGGTGAGGTTGGTCCCTAGTTTCTTTTGCATGTTGGCCCAGCACTGTAGGGAAGGACCTATGGTGGGGTGTGCTTTCATTTTTGGGTTGGGAGTGGTTTAAACCACCAGTGGGAGGGAAAGCTTCCTGCTTTTCATTCATTCTATGTCCACTCATTGCGGTTTTGCCTCTCCTTTGGGCCTCAAAAAGTGTAGCATTTGCACCATGTGGAAGGCCCACCTGTATCCCTCCACCCAGGGGAGGCCCCACCCTCCCTCTGACCAATGATCTTGCAACTTATTCCTACTACATCTCGGAGGCTTCGCATCCCATAAAAATCTGCCTATTGCCTCATCTATCCTGGAGCTCCATGTCGTAGGGAGGTCCAGTGGGATATGCATCAGAATATAGAGGATTTTGGTTACTATGATCATTTTGACTGCAGCAATTTTTCTTGCCAGGGTAAGGTTGAGTTTGCCCCATCTGTACATGTCACCTACAATCTCTGCAAAAAGTGGGTAAAGGTTCTGTTCCCAGAGTTTGGAGACAACGGGGGTAAATTTGATGCCCAGGTATGTGATGCCATCTCCTGCCCACCTGCGTCCTGTGGTCCCTAAGTCCGGGGGAGTACATCTAGGGTTAAGAGGGAGCACCTCAGATTTTGTCTGATTTAGGCGTAGGCCTGACAATGCATGAAACTTTTTAAGTGTCTCTAGTAGAGGGGACAGAGCCTTGGTAATGTCTGCTACCTTGACCATAAGGTCATCTGCGTACATGAGTGTAGTGGTGGGCGAAGTGGCCAAAATTCGCTCCACGGAGTAATTCACAGAGTGGTGGGGAATCCGTGAAGTACTCTGCAATGTGAAGTGGAGTACTAAGCATTATAATGAGGATAGTGAAGTCACTGATTTTAATGCACTTAGCATTACTACACCTTCCTCATCCACTTCTGTGCCCATTTTTAGGTGACGTACATTGATTCCAATATACTTTGCATCACTTTGCCTTGTTTTTGGCTCCACGACGAATTTTGTATTGATTCACGGGGTTGCGGGTCACATGAGCTCTAGATTGTTCTGCACATACTCAGTTCTGTGTAGTGTGTGTGTAGTGGCAGTTGGAGACAGTTTGCTGTCAGAGATCTGCGATTGAAACACTGTAAAAGCTGTTAAAAAAACAGCAGTTAAAAAATCCTTTTTGTGCCATTTATTTTGGCTTAAAACATAGTACATCGATTGTAGGATACTCTCCTAAATTCATATCATTGAGTGTTTATTGTTTGTGTGTGGATTTTGAATGTTAATTTTTAACATTGACTCTGTTTACTGAGAGACAGTTGAAGTGTGCTTTGGGGGAGGGGTATATCTGTGCGGTGTAGGTAGATTTAGATTAACTGGGAGAAAAAGGCAGTCTTTTTGTTTTGGTTATATTTTTGTTTTATAACTGTGTTAATGTACACACAGTAATATTTTCAGTAATTCTTAAAAATTTTTTGCTGCATTTTGTGTTGCAACAGTGCATAATTGCAGTTTGTTTAAAAGATCTGGTTATATTACCGAAGCTTTCAACTTGTCACTCATTACTTGTAATGTGTATGCGTGTGTGAATGTGTGTGTGACTTGTGCCATCAAATCACAGTTCACAGACACCTTTTATTGCACAGCAGAGTAATTGGAGCAGTGTGAACCTGCTATCCACCACGGCTGCATGATTTTGTACTGTTCTGTGGTTGGGATTGTGGTATATTGGTTTTGTACTGGTACTGCAGTGCACTGCCCCCTCCCCAACTGGCAAAAGGTATTCTTTTCCATATTGAATTTGGATTGTGACTGTTGTGAGCAGCAGTGGTTAAGGTGTTACTGTGACTTTGCATCTGCATCTCTTTCTTGATTGCATGGTACAGTCTAATCTGTCTGTGCCTGCCTTTGCATCTGCTTAGTTCGTAGTCTACATCAACAAGCCACTGTTGTTTTTTTGGGCTTCACACATCCCATCCACTGGGCCGGAGTGAAAGTTCTGAAATATAAATTGGTTTAAAATGTTCTTGGTGATCCCCAAAATGCCCACAAAGAGACATGCAAGCAAAGCTGTTTCTGGCCATGGCACTGCTGCCAGGGGTAAGATTATCTGTGGGCATGGTAGTACACAAAACTGCATAGCTGATGTGAGGAAAGGGATTTCTTCATCAATGTTTTTTACAGTGCAATCTATAGCTTCACTCATAGTTGGAGGAGATGATGATGTCCCAGCTGGTGGTGTCAGTGCTATTTCTGCTGGCATGAGTATTGCTGACTCAAGCTCCACTTCTGATGATTTAACCATGTCAAAAAATATAGTTGAGTCTAAAGCAGTCAGTGATAGTGCAGATGATGTCATACTCTCCTGTAACATCCCTATGGTAGTTGAACATGATTATGACCATGGCGACGATGACACACAATGTCACATTTCTTCCACCGTGGTGGAAGTCATGCCTTTCCCATCCAATGATTCAGTGTGGTGCAAAAATATCGGGTGATGATGATGATGATGATGTTGCTGTGATTGTAACACGTAGTCCACATGACAGCATCCAAGCAGAAAATGTGGATGCGGATGATGTTGATGCATATGATAATGATGTCAGTGACCCCTGTTGGCAACCGGAGAAAAAGAAAGTCAAGATTGCTTTGTCTGGGTCTGTTGGCACTAAATCCCCTTCTCCTGAAAAAGGCTGTGATTTAGCGGTTCCAGTTGATGATGATAATGATGACCCAGTAATAATCATAGGTAGCCATGGTAGTCATAGACAGAAACACCGTTGCAAACAATGAGGAGACCAGCACCACTACAAGACCAAACCAGCATATGCAGAAAAATGGGGTTAAAGTCACAGAGCCAATGTTTGCACCATCACCACAGCTTCAAATGGTGCACAAGCGAAGGTTCTGCTAGAAGGATTGCAAGCACTTCACCAACTGGTAGCATTTAAATCCTTTATTCATGTTGTCCATGCATGCGGTGAAAAATATGCCAAAGCAGTGTAAAATCCATGTAAATCCACATAAAACCCCCAGCCTGTACCTCCCATTTGAAACAACCAGCAAGGATCATGCAAACATAATGCTCAGTCACCTGACATGTTTCGTTCGAAAGAGTTTTCTCTCCTGAGTGGATGCGAATATTGGCTCTGTGACTTTAACACTGTTTTTCAGCATATGCTGGTTTGGTCTTGTAGTGGTGCTGGTCTCCTCATTGTTTTCAATGGTGTTTTCTTCTATGTTGTAATTGACCTGGCACGCTCTATCCTTGGTGATCCAGTTCCATTTTGTAACAGCCATGGTAGTCAGTTGCAGTTCAAATGTGTCCCACCTGAAAAATCATGTAGCACACCCCCCATTTCAGAGCTTACAAAACCAGAGTCCAATAGTCAGCATCAGGGACATGTTAAAAGTAGGGGATCACAATCCCTTGTTTGGGATTTTTTTGTTCAAGATGCAAACGATGAGCCAGTTGCTATCTGCCAGTTTTGCCATGCATGTAAGCATCTAGGTAAAAAGGGGAGTTATCTTGACATGGGTGGGCAGCATACACATCTTAAGAACAGGCAAATGGCACTGAGGACCCAGCACCAGATGGCAGCTAATGTCATAGTGGGGCGTTCACCCTCGTCATCAGCCTTAATGAGCATGTTATCCCCTTCCATGACTGTAAGATCAAGTAGGAATGTCTGCAGTAGCGATGACATAACATCAGAGGATTACTACAGGCATGATGAGGCGGAGGATAATGATTTTGAAATCTTGTCAAGTGGTGGTCAGAGTAGCAGTGGTGGTGCTGGTCAATGCAGTACATCTAGAGCAAGTGGTACATCAACCCTGTGCATAAATCTGGGAAAATAACTTAATTTGTGGATATGTCACCTGTGCAGCCCTCTTCATCACATGTTTACACCCACCCGTCCATTCGCAGAG
This sequence comes from Neoceratodus forsteri, assembly GCA_016271365.2. Classification (NCBI taxonomy): domain Eukaryota; kingdom Metazoa; phylum Chordata; order Ceratodontiformes; family Ceratodontidae; genus Neoceratodus; species Neoceratodus forsteri. The sequence goes on from CM057452.1 coordinate 948,319,600, forward strand.
CAGAGCCATTTGTCACACCCCATGCAAAACGTGTAAACCAGCCCTCATTGCAGAGTGTTTTTGCCCATAACCTGAAGTACACACCCAATCATGCAGTGTCACTTAAACTTAATGCTGCTGTAGCTGAAATGCTGGCAATTGATCTTTTGCCCTTCTCCTTCGTGGAGAATTCTGGATTTTGGCAGTTTGTGGCACGTGCCTGTCCAAAATTGAAAGTCCCATCTAGGACATACTGTTATACCATACTGTGGCTGACTCTGTAAGACATGCCCTTCAACATTCCTCCTCTCCATTCATCCATTTAACTATGGATATATGGACAAGTGGCAAAACATCGGGGAGTTCATATCTGTGTATAACTGCACATTGGGCACAGGTGCTGGGGATTGTTTGTGCTGGTGGTAGTGTGAATAATAATAATATAATAATATTCTTTATTTATAATGTGCTTTTCAAGAAATCAAAATGCAGAATAATTAGTGTAGTAAGGTGGACTGTCATGGTAGCAATCTTCCCAGAATTTGACAGCATGCAGAGCTTGCTATACACAGTGTGACCTGTTCATACACTGGTGAAAACATGCTAGACTTGCTACTGACTGAAATTGATGAGTGGCTGGACCCCCTGTCCCTAAGAGCTGGGTTTATGGCAAGTGACAATGGGTCAAATGTGTTTAAATGCATCACAAATGGTATCTTTGTTGGGATTCCATGCATGGCCCACTGTTTAAATCTTGTGGTGCAGGAGTTTCTGCAGCAACCTGATATAAAGGAAAAGCTGACATTTGCACACCATATCTGTTCTTACTTTTCACGATCTGCAAAGGCCCGTGACCAGCTTCAGCAGTTGCAGATCCAAAACAACTTACCGTGGCATTGCCTCAAGCTGGAAGTTGTCACCCAGTGGAACTCCACTTTATTCATGGCAGAGAGGTTGTATGAACAATACAATGCCATCTCAGAATATCTTGTTATGCTTACTAGCTGTGACACATCCGGGGCCTCCATGCCTCTCACAACTGAATGGTGGCACCTCATGGACTCTGTAGTAACAATTTTGAGGCCTTTTGAACACACCACAAAGGCAGTGAGTGGTGAGTTTGCCTCCATTAGCCAATTAATTCCACTGCTGCGGGTGCTGAGGCAGACATTGCTGAATCTACGGCATAGCCTCAATGGTTCAAGAGACTGTGCTAGCAGTGTGTTGCTGAAACACATGCTGACACTATTTGAGCACAATCTGCACATCTTGAGCACTCAGCAGAGTGATGACTTTGCAATAGCAACAATGCTGGACCCACGATACAAATGTGTAATTGCCTCACTACTGGAGGGAAGGCCTGAACAGGTAAAAATGTCAGTGGGCAACTGGTGTGGTATAACTATTTACAAAGGGGTCACAGAAACCACGTGCCAAGGTCAGCAAACCTCAGCAGCATAATCAGGCTGAAGGTCATGTTCAAGTACTATCAAGCACATCCTATAAGGGGACTGCAGTTCCAGGTGATCTGTCATCCAAACCAATTGACATTAACCCACTTTGGGGTGCTTTATCCCAAGTGCGAATTTTTGACATAAATGATTCTGGAGAACAGGATGATGCATCAACCACTGAACTTAGTGCAGCACAGTGAATGGTTGACTCATATTTGGCTGAAAACAGGCCAGAGCTGAACTTGTGGAGTAGGCCTGCTGGCTTCAAGTAAAGCAGACTACTCAACTATATGCCAGCTTGTTGACAAAGACCCCTTTCAATAGTGAGCCAGAGTGTGACATAGGTGGCATCTGATTGTACTACCCGGGTGTGACAGGGTTGAATAAGCCCCAGCCCCAATTGTTATGCAGAAAGAGTTTAAATGCAAGGATCTGTTCTATCTTCTCCATTTCTGTCTCTTGTCTGTCTGGTTGCACAACCAAATTGTCTTGTGAGACTGAGGGAATGATCACTCGAATGGTTTAATAATTCTTCGCCTCTCACTATCTCTCTGCCTCTTCCCTTTCTATTTCTGTATTTTCTTCCCCTTGCATATTTGCAGTTATAAAAAATATATGTGAATCTCTGTGTAAACCTATATATAGTTATACTATTGAAATGATTGCGAAAAGCTATTTGGAACTAAAGGGGTTAACCTGAGATGCAGTTTTTAAGCCTTTTGCCAAGCTGTAAAGAAGACGTTAGTTCTGCATCACTATGTACTGTTTTGCTGGACCTGAAAGGAATGAAACTGACAAGAAAATGCTGTAAACTTGCAAGAACATTCTGTGGGAAGCAGACTCTCTTAATGAGTTCCTAAAGACTTATAAAAAGAGCAGCAATGCTTTTGCTAGAGAAACAAGGAGAGTGAGAGACTGGGAGATGAAACTTGGAATTAAAAGATACCCTCAGAAGAAGGACTTTGTTTTCTCCATTTGTACTGCCTTTGTAAATAGTTATACTGAACAAATTTAAATTTTTTATTTTGCTGTTATTCCTATGCTTCCTGACCTATGCCTTGATGGCAGTTGGTGTCAGTGGTGGGATTTACACCATGCATTCTCTAAGCCAGGAGTTTTGTCCGTGGATACTAGCTCTTGTACCAGGGAAGCATAGCAGAAAGGTATGGATTCTGCAGCAGCAAGTCCAGAAGTGATTACCAGAAGAATGGCAGCCAAACTAGAAGTAGAAACAGAAGTCCAAACTGAGACTGTACAGCCAGCATCAATCATGGAAAAAGAGCAGGAAGTGACAGAATCTGAAAGCTGACTGCATTTTTTGAATGATGGGCTATCCAACAAGAGACAGAAAAACAGAGAAGAGAAGAACTGCAGCAACAGAAGCAGCAGAGAAAAGAAGAGGAGCAGTGGAGAAAAGAAGAATTGCAGTGACAGAAGGAGAAGAGAAGAGAAGAGAAGAGAAGAGAAGAGAAGAGAAGAGAAGAGAAGAGAAGAGAAGAGAAGAGATGCAATGACTGGAGCAGTGATGGCTGGATGCCTTGCAAGCTATCCAAGCAGGAGGATCTGGCACTGGTCCAGCAGAGCAACAAGACACAAACAACTTAAAATACATTAAACTTACAAAGTTGTGTCCCTCAGATGATATTTAAACATAACTGACAGCCTTTGATAGGGTTGCTGCAGCCTGCCAGTGACCCAAGCAGCAATGCATAATAAGACTGGTTCCTAACCTGACAGGTAAAGCCCAACTTGCCTAAAGCAATATGAACACTGCACAGTCAGAAATCTATGACCTGGTGAAAAGAGTGGTCCAGAAAAGATATGACATCTCAGGAGAGACCTACAGGCAGATATTTCAGTCTCTGAAGTACAACTCAGTTGACAGTCCTCGAGAAGCCTTCACCCAACTCAGAGAACTCCTTACAAAATGGCTCAATCCAGAGGTCAAAACATACCCACAGATTATCAATGCACTTGCAATGGAACAGTTCATCAACATCCTACCCTCAGACGTACAGCTTTGGGTAAAAGAACACCAACCAGAAAGAGAGGAACAGGCCATTTCTTTGGCTGAAAACTACCAAATGGCCAGACAGATGCCACAGCGGTGAGGTAACAGCCAAGACACTCTTTTTACCATTTAAGCTCCAAGTCTGATAAGAACTCTGGTGGGGATAAGAAATCTGCACCCACAGATTTTATTTGCTATAACTGTAATAAGCCAGGTCATATTGCAAGAAATTGCCATAGTAAGAAGAGTGACACTGGGGCAGATTTGTCCTTAGCAAATTGGGGCAAGTACTTAAAAGATGTGAAGGTGGGAGATAAGACTGTGAAGGGACTTATAGATTCAGGAAGCAGACTGATCCTAGTGCATATTGAAGTGCTGCGAAAACAATGTCCAATGGGGTCAGTTACTGGTGTCATCTATATCCATGGGGACCCTCGATACTATTCCACCAGCCAAGTGACTCTAACTATTAATGGGGTGTTGCACCAAATGAAAGTGGGAGTGGTACCTAAGTTAACTGTACATGTGATTATTTGAAATGACTTTCCAGGATTTACTGAGTTAATCACAGAGGGAGTAAATCCTATTTCAGCAGCTGTGGTGGCAAGAGATCAGGCAATGAAATTCTCAAATGGTGGGGACTTTTTTCCTTTCAATGATTTTAAGTCAGACTTGTTTGAGCACATCTCCAAGATAAGGAAATCCAAGAAAGAAAGATGACATCTGAAGAAACAGTGGCAATGAAAGACTGAGGGACATAAGGGGTTAACATATGAAAATGCTGAAACTAATCACTGACTGTGATTTTCTTTCAGAACAAGCTAACAATGTTTCTCTCCAGGTTTACTTTAAGCAGCTGGGGGTGCAACCAAAAGAGGGTGAACCTATGTTTAAAAAATGTAATGGGCTACTGAACATACAGAGTTTGGGTTAAACATCAGACACAGGATCAGATAGAACAATTGGTTATACCACAAAAGTATAGTGCTGAGTTGTTATAGATAGCACATAACCATCCAATGACTGATCAGTCAGAAAGGGATCACATCCTTGCCAGAGTGCTGTACAGATGTTACTGGCCTGGAATTTATGAAGATGTTGTTACCTATTGCAGTTCTTGTGCTGATTGTCAGAAAGTAGCCCCAGTGACTGAAAAAGACAAGGTGTCCCTGGTGCCCTTACCCTTGATAGAGGTGCCTTTTGAGAGAATTACAGTGGATGTGGTTGGCCCACTAGACAAAAGTAAAAAGGGTAATCAATTAACTTTAGTAGTATGTGACTATGTTACTCGATACGCAGAGGCAGCTCCTATGCGTACTGTCACAGCTCCAAAAGTGGCAGTTGAGCTTAACAAGATTTTCAGCAGGGTGGGCAAAACAAAAGAGATTATTACTGATCAGGGTAGTGATTGTGGTGCTTCATTACTGAAAGAGCTGTACCGACTATTAGGTATCACTGCCATAAGAACCTCCCCTTACCACCCTCAGACAGATGGTCTTGTGGAGTGTTTCAATTAAACATTAAAATGCATGTTAAATGGATTGTAAAGGGCAAGAAAGACTGGAACCAATACTTACCGTACCTGCTTTTTGAATACAGAGAAGTGCCACAGGCATCAACAGGTTTTTCACCATTTGAAATGTTTATGGTAGACAACCTAGAGGGCCACTAGGTGCAATAAAAGAAACATGGGAAGATAACCTCCACCAGAAACAATCTATTACATCTTATATATGTGCCCAGAGAAAGAAGCTGGCAAAATATGTTGAAATCGACCATAGTAATTAGGAAGAGGCCAAAAACCAGTAGAAGGTGTATTATAACCATGGGGTAAAAGAAAAAGTTTTTGAGACAGTTGAAAAATTCTTGCTACTGTTACCCACTATGGAAAATAAACTGTTAATGACATGGCAAGGGCCTTATAAAGTGCTTAGACATACTGGCACAGTTAACTATGAGACTGAGACCCCTGATAGAAAAAATCCTACTAAGATATTCCATGCTAACCTCCTGAAGAAATGGGTTGAACAATCACCACAGACAACTTTGCTAGTGTTACCAGAAAATGATAAAGATGATATTGATATCTCTTATGACAGACTGGAGCAAACCATAACTGCCGATGCTGTTAAGGTGAATGTTTCCTTAACTTCTGAACAAACCACAGAAATGTATAACTTGCTAAAGACATTTAACTATACTTTTACCATGGTACCAGGCTGAGCAAAAGGGGTCCAGCACATAATAGTGACAAGGAATGTTCACTCTATTAGACAAAAGACATACAGATTACCAGTGCAGTTAGGAGCAGATGTGGTTAAAGGAAATACAAAAAAATGAAAGAACTGGGTATCATAGAAGAGTCAAGAAGTGCTTGGTCATCACCAATGGTAATTGTAAACAAAAAAGAAGGGGGTGTAAGAATCTGCCTTGATTTTAGAAAACTTAATCAGGCAGCAGAATTGACAGTTATACTGTGCCCAGAATAGATGATTTGGTGGACAGACTGGGGAGTGCCAAGTATATCAGTACCCTCAATCTCATCAAGGGTTACTGGCAAATCCCCCTAGTTAAAGAATCCAGAGACAAAACTGCATTTGCTACTCCTATAGGATTCTATCAGTTCACCACCATGCCGTTTTGTTTACAAGGTGCACCCACTACATTCCAGTATTACATGGATGTAATTTTATCCCCTCAAACTGGTTGTTGTGCTGCGTACCTGGATGATGTCGTGGCGTACAGTCCAGACTGGAAAAGCCACCTGGAACACCGAGGAGCAGTTATCCAACCAATCAAAAAGGAAGGTCTGACAATTAATCCTACCAAGTGTGTATTGGGCATGTAGGAAACCAGATATTTGGGCTACGTTTGGGGAAATGGAAAAGTCAAATCAGCAGTTTCTAATATAGAAGATGTAGCTTACAACCCTGTCCCCAAAACTAAGAAACAGTCAGATAATTTTTAGGGCTGGTTGGTTGTTATCGGAGGTTTGTTCCCAGCTCTGCTGAGTTAGCTACTCCCCTCACTGAACTCACAAGAAACGGTTCCCAAATAATGCGAAATGGACCCTAGAGTGTGATAAAGCTTTTCAGGACATTAAGACTGCATTATGTTCAGCCTCTGTTTTAAGAAGCCCAGACTCTGAGAATCAAGTTCTGTTACAGACTAATGCAGTAGAGGTAGGCTTAGGTGCAATCTTGAGTCAAAATATAGTTGGGACAGAACATCCTATTCTATTTATCTGTAGGAACTTGCACGACAGAGAGAAAAGGTACTCCACCATTGAAAAGGAATGCCTTGCAGCAAAGTGGACCATGGAATCCCTTTAGTTTTACTCACTAGGAACTGATTTTGTACTTGTAACAGATCACAGTCCTCTCTGTTAGCCAGTCCGGTGGCACAGATGGCTGAGGCACTGGACGCGACACCTCTCACCATGTCGACGACCTGGGATCAGGATCGACCTTGGGTGTCAGTGAGTCACCGGGGGAGGAAGGATAGATCATCCCAGGGACTGCTCTCCTCCTCTGGGGAGGGTAGGAAGGGTCACCTGTGCTTGTGCTGGCTCTTAGCAGTAGCTGGGGGCTGGTGCAATGGGGGTCAGAGCTGGCAGACACCTGACATGTGATGCATGGAAGCATGCACCATACTGTCATTGCCATCCTGCATGCCTGCTCCAACAGTGGCATAAAGAAAGGAATAAATACCAGCCCCAATCCTCCGGTGCTTGTCACGGTATACCCCCACTGTGCTGCACCAATCACTCCTTTGAAGCTCCCTCTGGTCCATACTCCCTGGATGGTCTGCCGCACTGTAGAGAACCATGACATGTTCTGGAGGTTGAGGGGGCAAGGAGTGGCAGCTCGAGCATGGTGCTTGGTGCGGCAGTCACCAAGACAGGACTGGATGCATGGGGGGAACCATAGGATTACCCCCACAGCTGAGGAGGTAAGGAATAATGAGGACTAACATGCACACAAAAAATCCTCTCTATTGACTTAACCAAATGAAGGATAAAAATGCTAGAATCACATGGTGGTACTTGGCACTGCAGCCATTTAAATCTGATGTGGAGCCTTTGTAAATGGGTCTCTGACTCAAAGGTTTGTAATTCTGATATTTCAGTAAATAAATAAAATAAATAAATGAATTTAAAGTGTTGCACAAATCTGGGAAAGTGAATGTCATTGCTGATTTTCTGTCAAAATATAGATAGAATTTAATTCCATTAAATATTTCATGAAATTCGTGCATTTCTCGAAATTTTTCTGGGTGCAAAATGAAAAATTCTGCTGGCAAAGTGCAGAATTTCACCTGCAAAATGCAAAACTGCACCTGCAAAATGCAGAATTTTGCTGCTTGCAAGCAAAATTCCACCACTCCTGGGCAAAATTCCATATTGTGCTGGCAAAATTCTGCATTTGTGTGGTGAAATTCCACATTTGCACATGAAATATATTGTGGAATGTGCAGAATTTCTTGAAATATTTTGCACTGCAAAATTTGCTATTTTGCCTGAATTTTGCTGGCAAATAACATTTCACTGATCTCTAGATATGGATTAGGAATTGAGAATTGCAAAGGTTAAAAAATATGATTTGAAATTTCACTGTTTGCTATGCTGCATATGCACAGAACTGCAAAGGTTACAAGCTGATGTTAGATAGGAATTTAATAAAACATTTTGGAAACCTGTTTTTGTAAAACAGGTTCCCTCTTAAAGAGGGGTGTACGTGATAGGGTTGAATAGGGCCATGTCCCATTTGTTATGCAGAATGAGTTTAAATGCAAGGGTCTGTTCTATCCTCTCCTTTTCTGTCTCTTGTCTGTCTGGTTGCGCAACCAAATTTTCTTGTGAGACCTAGGAAATGATCACTCCGATGGTTTCGTTGTTCCCTGCCTCTTGCTATCTCTTTGCCTTCCCTTGCTATTTCTGTCTTTTCTTCTCCCTTGCATATCCTGCAGTTACAAAAAATATATGTGAATCTCTGTGTAAAGCTGTATATACAGTGAAGACCACCCAGATGAATCCCAACTCTGCAGAATTCTGCAGTAGCATTACTGCAGCAAACAATGCAATTTCAATGGGAGTTAATGCCTTTTGTCATGCAGGAAACCTGTGACACTGCGCTTTGTCCTGGCAGCCTTCACTGTAGTTATACTGTTGAAATGATTGCAAAAAGCTATTTGGAACTCAAGGAGTTAACCTGAGATGCAGTTTTAAGCTTTTTGCAGAGCTGTAAACAAGATGTCAGTTCTAGGACACTATGTACTGTTTTGCTGCACTTGCAAGGAGCAAACCTGAAAAGAACATTCTGTAAACTTACAAGAACATTCTGTGTGAAGCAATCTCTCTTAACGAGTTTGAAAACAAAGACTTCTAAAAAGAGCAGCATTGCTTTTACTTGAGAGACAAGGAGCGTGAGAGACTGAAACTTGGAATTAAGAGATACCCTCAGAAGAAGGACTTTATTTTCTCTGTTTTTACTGCTTTTGTAAATAGATTTACTGAACAAATTTTATTTTTTTATTTTGCTGTTATTGAGAAAAATAAAACGCTATCTGCAAATTTTGAAACTGCTCCTGGTTTTCCTATATTTCCTGACCTGTGCCTCGATGACACCGGGCTCAGCTCAACTAAAAGACAGTCCTCTCATGTAGGGCTCAATAGTATGGAAAACAAGAAGGCATAGACACCCCCCCAGTCATTTGGGATAGTTAATTTAAAGTAAGCACAGAGGGACACTTTGCCCTTTTATATGAAAGTGTTAATCAAGTGCTGCACTCAGGTAAACCATGTTTTAGGAAGGAAAAGACAGCATACCCAGGGGATTTAGGATACTTGGAAAAAAATGTATTTTGATAATGCTAACCCTTCCTAGAGTAAAAGAGACATGGAGGCCCAACATTGCAGGCCCGACTGAATCTTTTGTGATATGTTTACCTTCATTAAGTTTGAGAGCTGTCTAGGGAGGCATATACCTAGATAAGTCAAGGCTCTGAGCTTCCAGGTGAGGTGCAAATCCAAACTCTCTTGTTTATGGACATAAACTTTAAGGAGTAGAACCTTAGTTTTATCCAAGTTTAATTTATAACCCAAAAGGGCTGAGAACTGTTGAATCTCAGACAGTGTGGCAAGGATCCTCAATGTGAAGTAAAAGATCATCTGCATAGGCAGATAATTTATAGATAGCCACTCTAATTGGAATACCATGTATAGAAAATTATTTTGAAGGTGTTGGACTAAAGGTTCTAAATATACAGCAAATGAAAAAAAGGGGACAGAGGGCATCCCTGCCTTCTCCCTCATTGCAACAAAAATGGAGGGGACAGAAAACAATTACACCAAATTTGGGCCATTGTATTATACTGTATATAGAACTTTAATCCAGGAAATAAACTCTTGGAAAGCCACATTTTCTGGGACAGAAAACATCAAAAACAGGAGACCTGATCAAAGACCTTTTCTGCAGCTGGAGGCCAGAACCACAGTTCTACTCACCCTGGATGCAGCCATTAAATAATTAAACTTACAAAGATAATCACGGGAAACATGGCCTTGCATGAAGCCCACCTGTGTTGGGCCCACCAGACCATCCCACACCAACTGCAACTGCATAGCAAGCACCTTGGCTAGGATTTTGGTATCTGTATTAAGCAGGAAAATAGACTTATAATTACCCGGAGATAATTCATCCTTCCCCGGCTTTCTAAGGAGGGTAATCCATGCCCGTGTAAAGGTAGGGTCTGTAAGGCCCAATGCAAATAGGTGATTAAAAAACTGGTTAAAAATGGGGCCAAATCGTCCATAAAAGCCTTATAGAAAATATTAGTGAACCCATCAGGACCAGGGACGCTGTCTGATGGGAGTTGCTGAACTGATCAACGAACTTTGTGTTCCATGAGTTGACCTTTAAGAAGCTCCTGTTGTGATGGGCTCAACACTGGGAGTTGAATAGAGGCAAGATAGGTCTGAATTTGGTCTAGGGAGGCATTATCAGAGGATTCTCTGCTGTACAGCATACTGAAAAGTCTCAGGAAACCTCAGCAATAGCACGCAACTGTGTGACAATGGAGCCATCTGTGAGAGATTGTATACATGGGGATGCTTTAGATGACTCTAATTGACATTGCCAAAAAGCTAACAGCTTTCTGGCTCATACCCCAGATTCTAAATAGCAGATTTTTGTACACAGTAAGGCTAATTCTGTCTTCCCTGCAAGAAAGTCGACATATTATACCCAAAGAGAATTAAGGAATTACCAGTCAGAAGCTTGGGATGTTGGGGATAAATTATGCTCAAGCTGCCAGATACTACTGAGTAATTGATCTAACTTAGCAGTATGAACACAATGTCATTTCAAGGCCAAGCAAAGGTGCTCCCCACAGATTGCACATTTAGCCGCCGCCCCGTAGTATGTCTAGTGTCGACACTGATGATTTTTTAGTCAGGAAAAAAGCCTGAATATAATTTTGTAGGACCTTCAACATGGTAGGATAATGAAGTAGCTGGGAATTCAGTTGCCACACTTTGTCTCGATCCATTTGACCCTAAACAGAGTGCTCCATGGTAACCGAAGCATGGTCAGAAATAACCAAAGATAGGATTTCGCAAGAAGATAAGCTGGGAAGCGATTCTTGACCAATGAGAAAATAGTCGATCCTGGAAAAAGAACCATGGGGAGGGGAGTAAAAGGTATATTGCTTGTCAGAGGGATGAAGGACTCATCAGGGGTAGATCAAACTGAAGGAGTCCAACATCTCCCTTAGACTGCACTGTCTAGAGATTAAACCTTTGTGGGGGGAGCCAGATTGGTAAAGGTCCATTTGATATACAAGATTCCAGTCCCCTCTGAGAATAATGGGTAAGTGAGTAAGGGGGGTCAGGCGGATAGCCACGTCCATAAAAAAGGTTGGTGAGTCAGTATTTGGGCCATATACAGAGCCTAGTAATACCTCTGAGAGACCCAACCAGCTATGCAAAAAATGTATCTCCCTTCAGGGTCCCATATTTCACTAGTGAGCTGGAAAGCAAGCTTGGGAGCCAGCAATACCATAACCTCATCTCTCTTACTGCTGATACCTCCCCCATATGCCTGACCAATCCACTCTCTCCTGAAATAACACACCTCATCATGACAAAGATGGGTTTCTTGTAAAAAAACAATTCCCGCTTGCAACTTCTTAAGATGGTGTAAGACCATGTGGTATTTGCATTTTTCTTGGCCTCCCTTTACATTCCATGTGACAAATGTATAAAAACTACCTATTGCAGTATAGCCAGAAAAAAAACAGAACTTGTCAGTGAAACTCAATATAGAAGAACTCTTCAATATGATTAGAAGTGATCTGGACCCCCCACCCCACCATCCATAAGCCATACATTTTTGATTCCAAACAATAAACCAATTGCTGTTGATATACCCCAGGACCCACAAAAGAAAAGTCAACATCTATTCTCACTCCCCAGATAACAAAACAGAACATTAAACAAAATAAACCCGGACATTAAGAACAATCCCTATAACCCATCAACAACTCAGGGAAACCTGTACAGTGAGAACCCCAACAACACCATTCTAACCCCAGTCCAGTCACCTGCTACACCAAAAATACATGGCCCATAATGTAGAACAATAACCTGCCCATTAACTAACTTCCCAATTTACAACCCCCTCCCCATTAGTTAAATTGTACCCACATAAGGAAAAAAGAACCCCCCAAGTATAACAAAGACAGCTTTCAATAAGCAAATCCCCAGGTAATAAGAGTGAATAAAACTTACTAAACCAGTATACAAATGGAGCATCAAGCTCATTAGTAGTATACATTTGAAGAGTGCTAATTTCTCTGTCTGTCTCTCTCTCTTTTGACAAGACCTAATTCATGTGGCTTTTTTTCTGAAACTGTATATAATTATACTGTGCCATGAATTACTCTCCTTGGCACTTTTGTAAAAATGAAAATCTGGTTTGATAGATTTTAACTGTCACATATCAGCACTGATCATTTAAACGCATTCTCCTTGAAATCACCTGCACTCTACAAATGAAAGGTACTACATAAGTGTGCATGTTACAAGCTAGCCACACCCCCTTATGAAGCCTCTAATGGATACAATATGTAATGGTAGCTGGAGAGGATTCCTTAGCACTATGCACTTTTATTAATAAATTAGTACAAGTTCTCTGGTAAGGTGTTTGCACTGTTTTCTTGTTTTGGTTCCATAGAGTTTTTCTGTAACTCCAGCACCTTTGGGAGAGAGGAGTGTTTTCCCTCTTTCTGTTCTAGTTATATAGGTAGTGCCAGAGGGCAACTGGGAGGGAGTTCCAATATTTCATAGCAAAGTAGTAGAATGTATGTTTCCCCATAATGGTTGAACACCTTGGAACAGCCAGTAGAGATAGATCAGCAGACTGGAGGGTAAACCAGATCAAGGGCAGCAACAGGGCATCTAAGGATGAGGCACGGTTGTGCTAAGAATTTTGTCCATAAGAGTACCAATAACAAAGGAATAATGAGCAACAGGGGATAACAATTTTAACCCAGTTTAGAGCAGACAGTGATGGATAAATTTGGTGGAGGCCAAGTCAAAATGGCAAATGTTATTTTAAGTAGCATCCTGTTTGTTCAGGTTTTCTTTAAAGGAGGTAAAGTTGGTAAATAATCCATAAGTAAGGCTGGGGTGAATACCCTGAGCTATGGCAAGATGGGCTGAGGGAATGAGGGCATACCTAACTCTGTTGGCAAGGTCTTCTTTGGTATTAATGGCTTTGTAAGCATTGGAAACATGCAATGTGAAGTCCAAAGAAGAGTCAAGGTTAAGATCAATATATTTAAAGGATGAAATAGTTGTGAGAAGGGTACCATCTACATTAGAGAAAATGTAACTGTCCAGGAGCTGCTTGTGCCAAGTCATCATGGACAGTGTGAATGGTGGTCCAATAGGAAGCTGGTATGAAGAGCAGTGAAATGAAGGTATGGGATTTTAGGAGAGCAGAACTTGGGAAGACGTAGCAATTACTGGGTGACAGAATTGAGGTAATAGCAAGGATTATGGGAGTAGATGGGAAATGGGAAGCGTTTACATCACTGGTGGTAGAGGTAGTGGGATGTGGCATTGGAGAGGTAAGGAAATGCAGAGAGGCAAAAAATCATTGTGGTTCACAAGTGAGGCAAGGGATTCAGTGAGAGGGAAAAGACAGGCATTTAGGAAATGCAAAGTAAGTCAAATGGATAAAGACAGGGAGCTTGATTCAGAAAGAGCCCTTAGATGGATGGATGCAAGGTGCAAAGAACCACCTTGCATCAAATACCTGTGTGCCAAATACTATGTGCCATATTCAGAAAGATAAGCAGTCTCTGTGACAAAGTCTTCCACATGGCTGCCAGAGCTCTGATGCATCAAAGATATAACACCTGTGGAGAGAATACCACAATTCCAGGTGCAACAGCATTGATGTGAATGCCAGGTAAGCCCCAACAGCTAATGCAGGAGGGGCATGAATGCCCACATTGAGACACCACAATTACGTGGAGGCTGGAATGTCCCAAGGTGGGTGAAAACAGAGGTGGGAGGCATAGAGAGAGAATTGATGCAAACTAAGTCAAAATGATGATGCGGTGGATGAAAAACTGATGCAAGATGCAGCAAAAATACAGTAGCTGTATGGGGGAGACCAGTGAAAAGCCATATGGTGGATGAAATGGCCATGGCAATGACCTGTGCAGCTCACATAACATCCCACATGGGTGTTGGGGCTTTCTCACCCTCCCTGTCTGCAGCTGGTTCCACTCTCATTCTGTGCGCCACTGTCAGACCAGCTCCACCTTGGTCTAATGGACACCTGCAGTCATCAGTGCAGTGTCAGGACTACCACCATTGTGAATACCAGAAAAAGAGACATTGCATAATTTTTGCAATGCAAGCCTCATTGTGACATGGCGTACTCAGGTTTTGGACACGAGCATGGTGCAAGCCACTCAGGTTTTGGACATGAGCATGGTGTGAGCCATAGCTCGACTTGATGTGGAAATTAAAAGGATGAAACAAGGCAAATTTATTAGAGACAGAGGAGACTATGAACTTGGTCGGGTAAACACATGGAAAGTGAAGAAACAGAAAGACATTTTAAAGAAAAATGTTTCTTTTGATTTCATTACAGATGGTAGTGGAATTGATAGTGAAGAGGAAACCAATACACACTGGGGTCCGTTTTTCTAACAAAGGAGAGATTACAATCATCAAAGAATGCAGCAAGATATACCTCCTTCTCCAATTCGGAAAATCAAGCACCCCCCTCCCGAGCCTCAATAGCAACAGCAGTCCGAGACTGAATTTTCAGGAGGAGGACAATTATGGTCATGCAACAACCTTGAGAGGAAAAGAAAGAGGGTACAGAGGGGTAGTCAGGGCAGAAACAGGTTATTATCAGGACTACAGACTGAGACAACAGAGCAGGAGATATTTTCAAGGAGGGAGGAGGAGGTGAGTATAGACAATGCAGAAAAAATTCAGCAAGTAATAAATCTTTCAAGTCATGTATTGACACCAGAAGAGAATATACTTCTTTCTAAAGGTTTGAACTTTGTTCCAACTGTGATGATTGACAAGGAACAAATTTTAATAGATGTTAGTCTTTTATGCAGAAAATTTAATTTAGCAGCTTTATTTGTCAATTCAGCATCTACTGAGGAAAATGCAAATGTTTCTGTTACTAAATTCAAACCAGATTCAACCTTTTGTCCCCCTAATTGTAATACGGGTAATATTTTCTGCAGACTTATGGAAAAAGATTTAAACAATTTATTTGAGCACTTGCCTCAAATTCAGTTTGATAACTTGATGAGGGGAGAGAGAGGGGCATTAGAAGCCTTGAAACATTATTTCAATGTTGTGATTAAACAAGCAGATAAGGGGGAGCTGTAGTTTTGTTAAACAAAGAAGACTATGTGAAGGAGGTCCTTCGTCAATTGAATAACACCGTCTTTTATGAAAAGTTGAACTACAACCCAACTTGGGAGTTCAAAAGTATAATTGATGAGTTACTTAACAGAATGTAACTAGATGGCAACATTACTAAACAGGAGAGGGATTTTCTGACCAGAGAAACACCAGTAATGACAACCTTCTCTCTGTTGCCAAAAGCGCATAACATTTTGGTAAATCTTCCTGGCCATCCAATAGTTAGTGGGATAGGATCCAATACAGAGAGTTTATCACAGTATTTAGATCATTATTTAAGGCCACATGTTTTGGAGTTGCCCTTATATTTAAGGGGCACAAAAGATGTTTTACAATTACTAGCACTTTGCCAAAATCACTCTCCAGTTATTTTAGTGACCCTGGACATTGAGGCGTTATATTCCAGTGTCCCCCATGAGGGAGCTTTGGATGCAGTTTTATTTAATTTAAATCAGGATTCAAATTCTACAGTACCTCCATTGATTTTCTTTTAAAATTACTGGAATTTGTGTTAAAGTTTAATATTTTTACTTTCAATAAGGTATTTACCAACAAATAAAAGGAACAGTGATGGGGCAACATACCTCATCGGTAGCCAATCTTTATGTGGGATGGTGGGAACAACAATACATTTTTGAAGCATCTAACAATCTGTTTTTTAATTTTACTTCTCTGTGGAAAATACTTATTGATGATGTACTTCTTTTTTGGGTTGGAACATAATTGGAACTACAGCATTTTGTGGAATTTTTACATACCACAAATGAGAATTTAACATTTACATATGTAGCTAATAGGGAGAAGTGGCTTATTTAGATATACTAATTCTACAAGATGTTGATGGTAATTTAAGCTCAGATATCTATAGAAAACAGGTAGATGGAAACACCGTGTTGACAGCTTCCAGTTGCCATCCTTCCCACACTTTGTCAAGTATACCACGAGGGGAATTTTTGTGTATTAAAAGAAATTGCAGTGAAGATTTTTCATTTCAGGCAAGTGCTGATATCTTAGAACAACGTTTGATAGAAAGGGGTTACAGTAAAAACAATAAAAAACAAGCAAGGTCAAATGTTCAGAAAATAGATAGGAATACACTTTTAATGAATAATACAAAGGATAAAAGAGATGAGGGAGGAAGGATAAATGTGGTAACAACATTTTCTGCGCATGCATTAGCTTTTTCTAAAATTATCCTTAAACATTGGAGTGTTTTAGCAGCAGAAGAAAATCTTCAGCAGGTTGCAACACAGTTGTCAAGATTTTCATATAAAAGGACAAGCAGTCTCAAGGATACCTTGGTACATAGCCATTTATAGACAAAAGGAACAACAGACATGGTTAACAAGACCAGTTGGGTGTTTTAAATGCCAGAATTGTATATACTGTCCTGTTGTTATTACAAGTAAAATTTTCTCTTCGCAAAATAATAAAAGTGAATTCATTATTAGAAAAATGATGATTGTAACACAACAGGTGTGATTTATTTGGCAACCTGCAAATGTGGGGCTTTTTATGTGGGAAAACAGAAAGAAGTTTTAAGATAAGAGTATCAGAAGGCAATAGTAAACAAAGATATGACTTATGCTACTACAGCACATATTGTATCAGAGCAATCTGGAAGTGGTAAACATAGTTTCAAGTATGTGGCAATAGAAAAAAGTATGCCCTAATCCAAGAGGTGGAGATTTTAGAAATGTTATCTTGCGAAGGGAAACTTTTTGGATTCTCAAGTTAAAAGCTCATGTAAATCCAGGATTAAATTGGGGTTTTGATATAAAACCATTCTTGGTGAAAAGACGTTGAAGCCATTATGAAGTAGAATTTTAACATCTATTGAATTGATTTCCTTGCTTTTTTAGAATAAATATTTTCTGAGAGAGAAATATCAACAAACCTCCCCCCCTTCCACTTTATTTGGTATATAGAATATTTGTAAGTACTGGTTAGGATAACAGTTCTATATTTGTATTACATGCTGTAAAATGATGTTAACACTAATCCATTCCTCTCCTCTCCTTTTGTTTTGAGATAAATATCTTTTAGAACATGTACATTGCTAGACTTGTAATTACCTATTGTGTGGAGGTTGTTTTACACTTCAACTGTTTTCAGCTGAAATATTTTGTCTAAATGAATTACCCCCTAACCCCTTCTTGCTCTAATCCTTTTTCCTTTCATTCTTGTGCTGGCTTTTTAAGTCATTTATATGTCTCCTTCAAAATCGATTATCTGTGTATTTAATGGATTGACTGTTTTAATTAGATTCTGTTTCTTATTGGTCTATTATTAATCTGCAATTAGAAGGCAAATATGTCTCAATGTATTTATTGATGTAATGTTTCATTGTAATTTAGTCTTTGAGAAAGGGTCATATCGACCAGAAACGCATCAGACAGTTTTGTTATTTTAAAATAAATGTTTTTCTATTTTACTGCAGCGTCAGTGATTTTTACTGGTGGTGGGTGAGTGCCTGGTTCTAACAGTGTTTGAAAGCCTGATTACCTCTGGATGAACTCCACAGGAACCAAGCTTTAGCGGAGTCCTTTTTGAACAGATCCTCTTGCATGAAATATGAACATATTCCCTCCTGGGATACCTTAACTTCACAATGCCAATACTTCCTCACACTCAGTCCTTCATTTCCTACCTTTTGGCACTGGCATCACTGGTTTCTCAATAGCACCATCATATTAAAATATTGGCTGTGGCAAATCAGATCTAGCCATGTGGTCCTAATTTACCTTCCTGGAATGTTGTCTTCTGTTCTTCAAAGAACCTTCTTCCATCCATCTCAGAGTATTCACCAATGCATCTCCATGCATGGCTACTCTACTATTTTTACACAGTCCTGGATCACAGATCCCTGTTCTCAGGACTACAATACTTCATAAATTCATCAAAGTCTCCTCTTCAGGATTTACCAAGTTGTGCTAGTTGTAGAATTCCTGTGGGATGACCATTCTGATTCTGCAGAATTCCGCTGAATTATCACAAAGATTCCATGGAATTTTGTGAACCTTTAAATGTCAGTTATTTCACTATAATTTTAAAAGTTCATGTCCAAATAGCATTACATTTGGAACATAAGCAGTACCCTGTAGCTTACAAAACTGCACCAAATTTCAGAGTTGTAGAGAGAAAGGGGGCAGAGCTATTGGTGGCCAAACATTTAATCAAAATTAAATTTTCAGTTATTTTGAGATAAGTTTAACATTTCTTATCCAAATTTCTCAACTATATCAGGATTTTGAGAAGCTCATAGAATGCGCATATGCACCATGTTTTAAGTCTCAAGCTTTAATGAGAGCTGAGTTATAGGTAGCCAAATATTTTAGCAAAATTTGGATTTCTGTAATTTTACTATAACTTTGATAGTATTCATTGAAATATTACAGGTATATGGGTTATCTCTTCATTTTTATATGCACATAGTTTAAGATTTCTAGCTTTAAATGGGACTGCATTACAGCCTGGCAAACATGTTGCCAAAATTTTAATTTCCGTTAGTGCCCTCTAATTTTAAAACTACATATCCAAATTTAACCAGAGTTGAAACATTTAAGCTACTATATCACAATGCATTTCTGAAAAAAAGTTCATATTTTCAGCTTTAAATAGGATTGATTTAAAAGTAGTCAAACTTTAACAACATTAAAAAAATTAATTTTGCAAGAATGTAAACTACAAATTTATAAACCCTTAAAACTTTAAAACTAGCAAACGCAATACCATTAAATTTGGTAGGCTCTTAGACCTTACAAAGTGTCTGTGTGTGTCAATTTTATTAATTACTTGCTGTGAGAAATTGCAAAATAACATCTGTACTTAAAGTTGAATCACATGAGTCTTTGTGAAAATTGCAAATCTCATGAAAAATTCCATACAACTGGAATTTTCTAATTTCACTCTGCCTTATCTGGGGGTTCTAATTAAAGGATAGGGGTATAAGAGGCAGATAGTGCAGGGGGTCACCAGGTTCTGGAGTTAGATGCACAGTTTCTCCAAGAGATAGACAGATGAGCTGGGTAGCATAACAGTAGTAGACTCCCAGGTCGGAGTAAGACAGCACAAAGTTTCAACAATTCCAAACTGAATGCAGGATATTTAAGGGTCATATCCAGTAAATTTATGATACAAAGAGCCTGGTGTACATGCAAGTCTAGGACTTAGAGGTATTTAAAATGATGTAGAGGGGAAAGACAATGTCTTGGGCAGCAGGAAGAAGAATTCTGGCTATTCCAACAGGGTAGATCGATAGGAAAAGGTAGATGACTCATGTATTAAGGAGTTTGTCACTGTAAAGAACAAACAGGATATCAGTGGGATCAGTAGTTCTACTGAATCAATTTGGCTATTCCAAAAGAAAGGGGAAGGGTAATCACCCAGTGAGGAATAGCCGGACTGCAAAAAGCTCAGCCCAGCTTATCAAATGAAGTAGTGATACGTTCATTGTTAATGTTAAAGTCCCCCCCCAAAAAAAATTCTGGATGCTTCATCTACAGAATATGCTATCATAAATATGTGAGAAAATGTTACTAATCATTTTTTTCCTTCTGCAAAATTAAAACTGCTTAACACATTTATCCAGTTGTGTTAGACACCAGGATACATGGACTATGGATATGCATGTCAAATGTTAACTCTGTGTATGTAAAAGAGCGGAGAAGTTACAAACATTCACATTTCTGATAGTTTTCACAAAGTTTTGCAAATATTTACCTAGTAAAGATTGAACCCCGTAACTTAAAAATCTCTTATCTAATTATCTCCATATTTTGATCATTCTATAAGCATTACAAAAAGTTTATCCATACTAATTTACACATGTCTAGCTCCAATAGTTATATGCAGATGAAAATTTTTTCATTAAATTTCTTGAAAAAAATAAAATGACAGATTTTAAGCACATATAATTTTGAGACAGTGTCATGGAATCATGAAATCTGGCACATTGTTAGAACACTGATAAAGAAATCATGCCAATTTAAGATCCTTGATAGATGGTTAAGGTATATGCAGATAAAAAATGTTCATGAAATTTCACACTAACAATAAAATGACAACATCTGAACACCTATAATTTTGGAACTATCCCACCAGATTACATGATATTTAGAAACATAGAAACATAGAAACATAGAAGTTGACGGCAGATAAGGACCGCAAGGCCCATCCAGTCTGCCCATTTCTTTTTCTACCTTATAAATGTACCATCGGCCTTTGCTCTGTCAGTGACCTATCTATTCATAGTCATTTGTATTGCTCCCTTATGCCTATCCCATGCCTGTTTGAAGCCCTGCACTGTATTCATAGCCACCACTTCTTGTGGTAAGCCATTCCATGCATCTACCACCCTTTCTGTGAAAAAAGAATTTCCTCACATTCCCCCTTAATCGGCCTCCCTCTAATCTCATGCTGTGTCCTCTTGTCCTGCTATTTTTCTTATATTTAAACATGTTAGACTCTTTCACCTTGTTTATGCCCTTAAGGTGTTTAAATGTCTCGATCATATCACTCTCTCCCTCCTTTGCTCAAGGGTATACATATTGAGCTCCGTTAATCTGTCCTTATATGTCTTCTGATGCAGTCCCTGCACCATTTTGGTTGCCCTTCTCTGGACTGCCTCAATTTGGTTAATGTCCTTGTGAAGGTGTGGCCTCAATGCTGCAGCAGTACTCCAGATGAGGCCTAACCCAATGTCTTGTACAGAGGATTGTACCTCCCTCTTACGACTTATGATACCCCTACTAATACACCCTAACACCCCCTAGCCTTACCTACTGCTTTAGAGGTCTGCTTGGATGATTTTAGGTCATCAGTGATGATGATGCCCAAGTCTCTTTCTTCCTTTGTGACTGCTAGCAACTCCCCTCCCAGCCTATAAGTGGCTTCAGGGTTTCTCTTCCCTATGTGCATGATTTTGCACTTCTTTGCATTAAATCCCAGTTGCCACTCTTCTGACCATTCTGCTAGTTTATCCAGATCTCTTCTCATTCTGCCCACCCCATCTGGATCATCTACTCTGTTGCAGATCTTGGTGTCATCTGCAAACAGACAAGCCTTACCCTCTAGTCCATCTCTGAGGTCACTAATGAAGATGTTGAATAGGACTGGCCCCAGGACTGATCCCTGAGGTACCCCACTTGTGACTTGCATCTCTTCTGACTGTATACCATTTACCACCACTCTCTGTTTTCTGCCAGTCAACCAGTTTGCCACCCAGTTGACCAACTTCTGACCACCCCGAGCCTACCTAGCTTATTTATCAATCTTCTATGTGGAACAATGTCAAAAGCTTTGCTGAAGTCAAAGGTAGGCGACATCAACTGCTCCCCTGGTCCACCACTCTGGTTACCCAGTCAAAGAAATCTATGAGATTAGTTTGACAGGACCTTCCTTTGTAAACCCATGCTGTCTTGGATCCTGTGCCCTATGGATTCAGGTGTTTTGCACATCCTTTCCTTAGGAGTGCCTCCATAATCTTGCCCACTACTGAGGTAAGACTGACCGGTCTGTAGTTCCCGCCTCCTCCTGCTACCACTCTTGTGGAGTGGGATCACATGAGCCTTTCTCCAGTCTTCTGGGACCTCTCCTGTGCTCAGAGACTCACTAAAAATTCTGCTAATGGCTCTGCTAGTTCCTCCTTTAGCTCCTTAAGTACCCTGGGATGTATGCCATCAGGTCCCATTGCCTTATCCACCCTGAGCTTAGCACTCTTGTAGGACCCTTTCTTTTGTGAAGGGAGTAGTGCTCCCTCCCTCCCCTGTGTCCATGATGCTGAGCTGTGGGCCCTGCCCTACCTTCTCTTCAGTAAATACTGAGCAAAAGTATCTATTTAGGATAGATGCCTTTACAGGGTCCTCCTCCTCCATGCTCCCTTTTCTCCATTAAGCTTAGCAATACCCCTCTGGACTTTCTCCTTTCACTAATGTATCTATAGAAAGTCTTGTCACCTTCTTTACTGTTCGTGCTAGTGTTTCCTCAGTTTGGGACTTTGCCTGCCTTACTGCCTTACCTGCTTCCCTTAGGGCAGTTTGGTATGCCTCTATCTTCATCCCTGTGTTCCTTATATTTTCTGAAGGCCAGCCTTTTGGCTCTGACCTTTTCTGCTACTATATTTGAGAACCAAAGTGGTTTCCTTCTTCTTGCACTTCCTTTTCTGTCTAACACAATGGGATGTTGCTTCAAGTATTGTATCCTTAATGCTTGCCCACTTTGCCTGTACCTCCTCACCTGTGTTTCTTTTTTGCCAGGGCTAGCTTAACTCTGTTGGCCATCTTATCAAAGTCAGCTCCTCTGAAGTCCCATATTTTGCCTTGGAATGGGATGATTTAGATGTAGTAGCCAAATTGAACCATACCATGTGATGGTCACTGGCCCCAGGTGACCTTCTACCTGAGATCTGTGATCCCTTCTTTGTTAGTCAGTACTAGATCTAGGATAGCCCTGTCTCTTGTGGGTTGCTGTACCAGTTGTTTGAGGCCCTCCTGCAGGAATCCACTATGAGTCTAGTTCTGGCAGATGTTCCTGCTGGTATTGACCAATCTGTATCTGGCATGTTGAAGTCTCCATTATCAGAACCTCCTTTAGCTGTCATGTTTTGTATATCTTCTAACAGTAATGTGTCTATGTCCTCCCTCTGGTCTGGGGGCCTGTAAACAACCCCAGTTCTTATGGCTGTCCATTACCTGTTTCCAGGGTGACCCACAGTTCTTCTGGCTCCTTATGTGTATTCTGAATTTCTGTAGCTTTGATATTTTCATTAACATACAGGATACCCCCCCCCTTTTGCACCTCGGTCTCTTCTGAACAATACATATCCAGGTACTGAAGTCTCCCAAGTGTGGTTACTGGTAAACCACGTCTCCCTAATTGCTACTATGTCCAGTTTAGCCTCTGACATTATTGCCTGCAGGTCTGGGATCTTATTTCCCAGGCTGTGAGCATTTGTGTACATGATTTTCCATTGGCCAGATTTTGGTGTGTTAGTTGTTGGGTGAAGTTTGGCATTACCCCTGTGCATCGTATGGGGAGACAAACCTTTTTTCTTACCTGGTGATGCAAATGAATGGCAAACACGCTGAATTCCTGTTTGACCACTAGCTGAGGGGGGAAGGGTGTTCTTCCCATTCGACGTATGGGGTGCTGCCCCCTCCCCATTGCTAGTTTAAATATTCTGCAAAGGCGTCAAACTTCTGCCCCAATGCACTGACTCCTCTTTAGTCAGATGCAGTCCATCAAATTTAAAGAACTTTCGCTCCCAGAACTGTTGCCAGTTCCTACAAATCTGTGTCCTTTTCCTGGCACCAGTCCTTGAGCCACGTGTTTAGCTCCCCTATCTCCCTTCTCTGACCTTCCAGTCCATCTGCTCCCTTCTCCCAGACTGGCAGGATCTCAGAGAAGGAGATGCCAGACGAAATAGATGATAGTTTGTCACCCAGCCTAGTCAGGTGTTCCTTGGTCTCCACAACTGACCGGCTGGCGAGATCATTAGTCCCTATGTGTACTAGGACATCAATGTTTTCTCCTGCTTTGTGAACAATTTTAGCAATGCGGTCAGTGTCTCTCCATGCTGATGTACCTGGAGACATCTGACCATCACCCTGGCTGGAGATGGGTATCAACTCCCGAATCATGGAGTCTCCTATGATCAGAAGTTTTTGGATTTCCTTTCTGCTTGTTTAGTTTTGGTTCCTGATTTGGGTGAGTATTGTTGTGCTAGCTCCTGTGCCGCAGTGTCCTGCTCTGCAGTGTCTTCTGCCTCTTTATTTGATTTCAGAGATAGAGGCAGATACCTGTTTGTAGTGTTTATATGGTTTTGGGTAATGTGTTGGAGAGCAGAGAGTGATGGGGCACCTGTTTGCTCCTCCTAACCACCTGCCAACCTCCTGGACCAACTACCCTCTGCAGTCGAGAGTTTTTCTGTTGGATGCTGGGAAATGGTGGGTGGTTCTTATAATGTATTTCCTCTTCAATATGAAATTTGAGGCGTGCAATCTCTGCCCTATGCTGCCCGGAGCTGAGACCTAAAGATCTCAAAGGCCCAGCATGTAGGACAGTGTCTAAATCCTGTAAGACTGTCCTTCTGAAAATTGTTCCACAGTACCTACAGTTAATGAAATCCATTCCAAATAAGTTGCTGGGTTTGTAACCTAGTCAGAGTAATTAGAAGGAAAAAAATGCAAGTAATGGTTTAATTGTGCTTTGTTTAACTTGTTATAACAAGTTAAATTACTAGTCTGCCCTGTAAATGAGATCACCTTGTGAGGCCCCACTGATCCGCCCCTTCCTGTTCTGCCACAGGAAATGTTACAACTGTGGTACCCTATAAAGGGTGTAGTGTGGGGTGGTTGGGGATGGGGGTGGGTGGCTGGGCCCTTCCTGCCAAAAAGAAGAACCACGGACGAAAGAACAAGGAGGTAGAGCAGAAACAATCAGTCAACAACAAATGCAGTAACCCTGAAAGCTTATCTAATGTTAGATAAAACTGTAAAACCTGTAAAGCACCACCTGTAATAATTTCAGAGAAGATATACCCTGTAAAACACTTTGCTCCAGAGAAAATAAAGCAGTAACAGAAGATATACCTTGCAAAAGACAATTTGAATCAGAAGATTACAGCAGTAATCTGTTAGCACACCTGTAGGCACACCTTGTAATAATGCAGAAGAAGGTATACCAGCAACAACAATTTGAATCAGAGAAAAATAAAGCAATGAAATGTTAGCAACAAACAGTAGCAATCCTGTGAGTAAAAATAAAAACACCCACACAGTAAATCTGCTTAGCCAAACTAAGTCTTAATCCTTCTCCCTTGCTCTGGTAAGTTTTTCTACTCTGCCTTTCAAGCAGTCTTAGAAGGAAAGAGCTCAGGTGAAGCTAGGTGCCTGGCCAGCAAACCAAGTCTTCTACCTCCAAGATATCAACTAACCTGACTTTTGACCCTTCTTTCTGTTGTAAATTACTGACAGTTTGCCAGCTCCACCCACATACACACCTAATCCTTTGGAAGAGCTGTGGGAGGAAAAGCAATTAGCTCCTTCAATGTGAGAAGGACTGAAACACCTCTGAGACAACAAACCTTTCAACAAACAAGAATAAAATAAAACCAGTGTCAAACAGTAATTTTGCTTAGCCAATGATAAAAAGTCACAAAATGTAAGCTCCACCTGTAATACAGTAATTTCAGAGAAGATATACCCTGTAAAAACACTTTGCTCCAGAAAAAATAAAGCAGTAACAGAAGATATACCTTGCAAAGACAATTTGAATCAGAAGATTACAGCAGTAATCTGTTAGCACACACCTGTAAGCACACCTTGTAATAATGCAGAAGAAGGTATACCAGCAACAACAATTTGAATCAGAGAAAAAATAAAGCAATGAAATGTTAGCAACAAACAGTAGCAATCCCTGTGAGTAAAAATAAGAACACCACCACACAGTAAATCTGCTTAGCCAAACTAAGTCTTAATCCTTCTCCCTTGCTCTGGTAAGTTTTTCTACTCTGCCTTTCAAGCAGTCTTAGAAGGAAAGAGCTCAGGTGAAGCTAGGTGCCTTGGCCAGCAAACCAAGTCTTCTTGGCATTGCACATTCCACACTTGAGGGAGGGTACTAAGTGATAAATTTCCTTCCCCAGGGATTGGTGAAGGCACCTCAGCCCCAGACCACACTCCCAATACTGGTTGCTCTCCTCTCTCCTGGCCCTTCCTGCTTACCCCAGCACTCTATACTATAGATAGAGCACCCTGGGCAGATAGGGAAGCTCCTCCCCAGGAGGCTCAGGTCCGGGGGATGTATCAGGAGAAACATCTCAGGTGGGTGGTAGAGACCGGTGGCAGAGGATGCTGGAGAGAGTTCCCCGAGGTGAGGTGCAAGAAACAGAATTAGAAAAAAAACGATATGGTGTAGTTGTTCCACAGGATGGTTTCAAAGCTTGATAACAAAACTGAAGAGCTAGTACATGTTTTATGTGAGCAATAATATTCAGGAAGGACTGCAATGTGCAGATTGAGAAAAATTATTTTCACGTTGAAATATATGCAGCTAGGGAGGCATGAGCAAAGGTTCCCACACATGGTGTGACTTGCTGATGATTAATTTCAAACACATTATGAGGTAATTAAATAAATGGAGGAGTCTTAACTGAGTGTACTGAAAGATGGAGGTGATGACAGTCTGACACCGGAAACAGAAAACACATTGACTGCCTCATTTGCATAGCCTGATCCAGAACCATTGCAGTGAGAAATTGTGATAACTGTAGCCAAGTCATTTCTGCAGAAATGGCATGATAGACACATTTGTGTTTACTGACCCTAGCAGTACATATTTCAAATGTAAGAGCTGTAGCTTGAATGATTGTTGAGGTCTAACCAAATTACTAAATTTTTAAAATTCATGAAATTCAGAAAAAAGTCAGCAAAATTTTGCTGCATTTTGTGAAATATTGCCAAAATTCTGCAGATTCAGAATTTTCCCATTCCACACAGCTCTAACTAATTGCCTTCCTTGAGGTCATAACTGGTCCCTTCAGACAGTATTCATCTTTCCTAATACACAAACCACAGTGAATACCATCAACAAGGGCAGGTCTTCTTCCTATTCTATCATGCCATTTCTGCAGAAATGACTTGGCTACAGTTATCACAATTTCTCACTGCAATGGTTCTGGATCAGGCTATGCAAATGAGGCAGTCAATGTGTTTTCTGTTTCCGATGTCAGACTGTCATCACCTCCATCTTTCAGTACACTCAGTTAAGACTCCTCCATTTATTTAATTACCTCATAATGTGTTTGAAATTAATCATCAGCAAGTCACACCATGTGTGGGAACCTTTGCTCATGCCTCCCTAGCTGCATATATTTCAACGTGAAAATAATTTTTCTCAATCTGCACATTGCAGTCCTTCCTGAATATTATTGCTCACATAAAACATGTACTAGCTCTTCAGTTTTGTTATCAAGCTTTGAAACCATCCTGTGGAACAACTACACCATATCGTTTTTTTTCTAATTCTGTTTCTTGCACCTCACCTCGGGGAACTCTCTCCAGCATCCTCTGCCACCGGTCTCTACCACCCACCTGAGATGTTTCTCCTGATACATCCCCCGGACCTGAGCCTCCTGGGGAGGAGCTTCCCTATCTGCCCAGGGTGCTCTATCTATAGTATAGAGTGCTGGGGTAAGCAGGAAGGGCCAGGAGAGAGGAGAGCAACCAGTATTGGGAGTGTGGTCTGGGGCTGAGGTGCCTTCACCAATCCCTGGGGAAGGAAATTTATCACTTAGTACCCTCCCCCAAGTGTGGGATGTGCAATGCCATCCAGCCCACTACCTGAGCTCTCCCACACACATCTGGAAGAACACCACCCAATGTTCCCCTTCCCAGTGTTGTCTCTACTGCTGCAGTGCACCTGGTCTCCAGCGAGTGCCACTGTTTGTGTGAGACATTTCCCCCCTCCCTCCAAGGAGAGGAGAGCAGTCCTACAGATGCTCCATACTCTCCTCCCCAGCTGACCCCCAGCATCCCGAGCTCGTTCCCGAACCCAGGTCACCGGTGTGACACGAGGTGTGGCGTCCAGTGCTTCAAGCCTCAGTGCCACCGGGCCAGCCATCAACTACACTACATCTATCAGGCATCCAGTCATTTTCCTCACAGCCTACTCCATTCTTGAATTCACTGTTTTCAATCCTTCTGTTACACCTCTTTTACTGAGTATCCGAAGAATTTTAACCACTTAAACACCTTGTCATTTACCTATAGACAGCTCCATAATGAAACATAATGGATTTACTGAACTTGGATCCATTTGGCTCCACCTCAAATATCTTAGTTTTCTCCACCTGTTTGTCTAGTTTTCTTTGGATTTCTGAGTCCTGGAAAATACCCTGTCTCAACATCTTCTCTGGCAACTTCCTTATAATAGCTGATTTTAAACTGGGGCCGATCACTATATCCTGCCATTACCTTCTTCAAAGAATGACAGAATACATTAAGGAGTTCAAATAACTTGTTTTCCACCATATAATTTCTTGAGTCCAGCAGTTCATGTAGACACACTTATGTTCTTTCTGATGCTCATATCCATCACATCCTCTGTTTTACTCCTGAAAAACAATCACCTATGACAAAAAATTGATTCCTGGATAATTTTTGAACCTTTTTTGCAATGTTTGGGCTTAATCCATATTCTTATCAGGGCCTTCATCCAGACTGGAACAGTGTCATCAGCCTCAAGAAATAACAGTCCTGCACACATCATCCTGAGACTCAGAAGAGGGACTTCATCACAATGTGAATACTACATCCTAAAACAGAACTAGAACTCAGTACAAACATTTAGGATCATCTCCTCTTAGTTTGTCCAGAGGACAGGCAGGTCAGTAGCTATGGGTCCTCAGAGGTTTCCTAAACAGGGATTTTTTCCTTTCCTGTGTGCTACTGGTCACACTCGCTGTTATTTGGAGGAGGTAATATTGTTGGGCCTTCTATTCCCTGCATGCTACCCAGCTTATTTGCAAAGAGTGAGAATAGAGGAAAGCCAAAGTTTGACAAGCATACAGAAGCACTACTCTATTCACCAAACATTGAATGGGAGAGCCGAAGCCCATGGTTCAATGTGGGAGAATAACTCCTCCCACATCTCAAATAAATCTAGCCTCTTCCAGCAGCCCACACCTAGTGTGTTTCCAAGCAACCACCATCCTCCCCAACCTCCTCCTCCTCCTCCAGCACTCTGCTCACCCTTGGTGATGGGCCTTCTTTTCTCTACATGCTACCCAGCTTATCTGCCAAGGGTGGGAATACAGAAAGGCCAAAGTTTAACAAGTACACACAAGTACTACTCTATTCACCAAACATTGAAACTACACTAATAGTGTGGTAATTGCTTTTCAAGCCTGTCTTTTTGAATAAACAGTGTTACTTCCTTTTCAAGTCAGGCGCACAATGTGGAATCTGTTATTGGCTCTGATCCCTGACTATCTTATTTCAGTGGGAGGCTTCCATAAATGGTGTGCAAATGAAGACAAACCATAAGGGTCTGCCAAGTCCAAAGTTGACAGCCTAACAAGAATCAAGAGAAAAAAATGGCTACCTTTTCCGGGGGGTGTCATAGATGTAACAATCGCAAATACTGTTTTGTTTTGAGTTGTACCTGTACCACTTCTTTGTAAATTCAAGGTTGGTAAAATATGGAATTCATTTCTTTATCAACTGTAACAGGACCCATTGGTATACAGTACACTGTATCTTGTAGTTGAGGAACATACCATGTAGGTAAACTCAAGATTTATTTAAATTTTGGTAACTGGGTGGGCCGCTGAGACCTTGATGGTCCCTTTTTCAGGGGTGACCTGGGGTTGAGTTACATGTTCCTAGGGAAAAAAAACCAATGCTTTGATATATACATTACAGCAAATAGAACATAGTACATAGTGTATAGGTATTTACATCAACAGTATAGGGTATATTACACCATTTACAACATAGTGTACACATTTTGTTAGGAACAGACATTCACATATATCAAACCACATAGATAAATGCAAGAACCAGTACTTAAAATATGTATTAGTGAGCATATAAGGGTTACTGACCAACAAAATGAAGCATATGCACTGGCATTAATCATCAAATCATCTGGAGAACCCGATAAACATTTTCCTAAGTTTGTAGGTTTCGAGAAGGTGTTGATGGCCAAAAAGAGAGTGATTCATTGAATTAGAAAGTATTGTTTTCAAGTTTCAAGTTTATTGATCAACCAGAGTGTAAATACATTTCTCAAAGTGCTGCCATCTTGGTACTCGCCCATATGTATGGATGGTGTACTTGCGGTCGCTGAAATGCCCATAGGGAAATTTCTTTCACTCTTTTTATTTTCACCCAGATCACATGGAACCCAACACTGGAAGGGAGCACTACTTATTATTAGATACCATTTTATTTGCCTCCTTTTCATGTGATCACAATAGCATTTTCTTAATTTTTTTTACCGGTCAAACATTTTAATATCCTGTCAGCAATATGAAAAGGGGATTATAGTTGGCATCCATGTATGTAGTTAAAATACTAGATAAATATTGTGTTCTTGGTTTCGAGCAAAGTGGACAAGCTTTTATTACATGGGCTATTGAATCCTGAAAACCCATGCCACAAGGACAATGGTTATTAATTATGTTCCTCAAAGTTTCTGGCCTTTATTAAAATATGTAAATTTAGTTGTAAGAACCTCAAATCTTGCCCAAGTCAATAATTTCTTCTGTTCCAGTTGAAGTGGCATAATGAAATATTCTTCTGTTGAGTGATTGATTTATTATCTTTGAACCATTGTGCACACTTTTGTTTCCAGATTTTAGAAGGTATTGAAGTGAAGTTATGGATTTTCTGAATAGGGCAACTGTATGACCTGGATTTAAGGGCAGATTTACAATAGTCTGATATTGCAGAATAGACTTTTAACTTTTGATCAGTAATTTCTAAATGCCCACAGTATGGATATTGCATTGTGATGCTTTTGCATTATTTTCCTTCTTATTCATGCAGCATATTGACTAGGTAGTAAAGGCCATTAATGCCAGACTTGGAGTTCTCTACCAACACAGGAAAAAACTCACGCTGTCTGCTCTCCGTCTCTCCATCTTCAGATCTATACTATCCACAATAGATTATGGAATGGTGATTATGGTGCAACTACAGACACAGTGCTTAAATGGGTGGCCATTGTCCTTAACAAGGCCTGCAGTCTTGCCCTTGCTGCTGGCCATTATTCGCACACCTGCACGCTTTTCAAATGTACAAACTGGCTATCCTTGGGGAATAGAATTAAGTTCCAGACCTTCTCTTTGCAAAGAAAGCCCTTCTTGGCAAAACTCCTCCCAGCATTACAGGTATCTTCTCAGTCATCAGTACTAATTATGACACTAGAGGAAGAGCACAGAGCCTCTCTCTCTGTTCCTTTTGAAGAACAGCACTTGGACAATAGGCATTCTCCTATAGGCCCCCTTTGGTTCAGTGAGGTTTCAGCATTATCGCTCAATACAGAAAGTCTCTGGGCCTTTAAGTCTGACCTGAAACAGTACCTTGCCAACAGGGTGTGTGTGCCTGACTGTTGGGCACCTAATGCCTCCCTACCACTCACCAGACCCCCAAAGAGTGCCTGCATTACTCCATTGCTCACTCCTCCCTCCCTCCCTCTACCTTTGTCCAACCTGATCATTATCACCCCCTGTTCCACCCTCTCCTACTCTTTGACCCTCCCTTGTATTCTAACTAATTTATTTCCTCACTCATACTCTCCCCTATATGTTTGGCCTCACTGTTAAACTAGACACCCTGTTGTGGCACTCCTTCTATTCCCATCCCCGATTTTACATCCTACTTCCATTGCTCCCTTACCCCCTCACCCAGTTCCCTTCTTGCTCAACCCTGCCACCCACTTCTTGGTAGCTGATCCCCACTGTTCTTTGCCCTCCTGTTTCTGGATCCCTTGCCTTCCTTAATCTACCTTTTCTCTTGCCCTTCACCCCCACCTTCCTTCTTAAAAGACAAGACCCTCGTTTTAGTGGGGCTGCCCCCCTATTTCTACTGGATTTCTCCCTTGTCAAACTTGCTATACTTATACCTAGCTTCTACAGTCTTGCTCTAAATTTGTTCATTTTCTGCCAATAAGAGCAGTCTGTTGAGATTTTATTCTGTAATTATTTTGTTTAATCAATGTATGTATTTACTGGAATTTGTGTTTCTTGTATGTATTACTGGTTTTGTGTACTTCACTTGGACCCTTTGTACAAGAGCTCCAGCTCAAAGGCTGTATCTGAATTCTCAAATAAATAAATAAAAATAAAATAAAAAATATTACTTGTTTTTGTTTTTATCCTTTTATATGCTATATAAATTGATTGAATGGAAAGGGCCTATTCCTTTAAAGAATGGTTTTGAATCTCATTTATCAGACTTGTGAATCTCATTGATCAGATTCAAAAGTGCATCCCTTAAAATCTCTAAATAACTGTAGTTATTCTAGTCGATGAGGAATTTTACTACATTGCAATTTGATTCCCTGGTGTGAACTCCAGAAAGGAAGGTGGCCCTGCTTTTTCTAAGAACATCACTTGCTGTTTAGTAATTCCCTCAAAATACAGATATGTACAAATATCATTTGCTATAATGGATTTGTAAGTGGTCAGCTTATGTATGTATTGATTAGAGTTTGTTTTATATGATAAAAAATTATCTACATGTCTTTTTTACATCATACTCAGTAATCTTAGCTTTTGGTATATTTACAAATAATGGCTCATTTAAAAAAAAAGTTTCACTTCATTCACTGTTTGAACATTTTGAATTTTGTGCCACTTATCCATTCTTCTGCAACCTCCATTTTCCATGAGCTGTCACTTTAAGATGTAAGATAAAATTGAGTATGTGATGGACATCCAGATCCTTTGACTAAGTGCCAAGCATAGGTGTGAAACACTGTGCCACCTGACTTATGACAGTTCACACAGGATGCATTTTTTACACTTTCTTTCTGCTGTTTTTGGATAGCCAAATTGGAACATCATCCTAGCAACCTATGTGAGCAAATGTTTTCTCAGATGAGGATGTTGTACAACAACATAGAGTGCTTCACCCTCAGCACCCATAATTGTGACCACCACTGCATAGTATTTGCAGAGCTGGGGTGACTACTGTTGGAGGCTAGGCTCCAATACTCACTCCGCTGAATGGTATTCAAAGTTTTTAGTACTGGTAACCCAACTAGCCTATCTGTTCTCTTGCTTCCTCAATGTACACAACATGGACTAAGGTCAGAATGAATCTCTCCTTCCACACCTGATTCATTAATCTGCCATGGGCCAATGTTCCTTAGGGTACTCAGCCTCAATATTGTGGAACTCCCTCCTGCATCAGCTAAAGGGAGATTTGACTAGGTGTAGCTTCAAAATGGCTCTTGCAAGTTACCTATATGTGAAAAACATATGTAAGTTTTTTATCTGAAACATAGATGGTTACTTGTAAATTTCATACCATGATATACTGAATGTCAGCTCTGTAACTGCATTGAATCTATAAACTGCTTTCCTGTGGAATGTTTCTCAGTTGTTGTATATGTACTCTGACTGAAATGTCTGAACAGTCTTTGTTGTCACCTTTGGCTCACCTCTGAAAATGGATTTGGTTCCCAGTGGGTTTACCCCATTACCAAAAACTAAATAAAAGACAAATACATTTTTTTGCAATAAAGAAGCTTTGTATTGATGAGCTTGCATCTGAATTCATCTTTTATGGGGAGGATGTGTTTGCAATTTCTTTCTCTGTGTATTTGATTTGGCTTGGGCACCCTCATTTGCCCTATTCAGCTACTTCTAGTGTCATGTTTTATTGAGCTCTCTTCTTCTACAGCCCCACTCTCATCATCCCCTTCAATAGTATTTTATCAACCACAAACACAGAATTGCAGTTTTAGACACATTCCAATTTCCCCCAAAGTTTACATATCAAATGTTTTGAATGAAAACTTTAAGCAACAGGTTTTGTTATGAATGGATATTATGGAATTGCAAAAACTATTACATAGTAACAGCTGCAGCCATTAAACTGTATCCTCACTATCTCACACACCATCACAAACCTAATTTAATAAATTGGTCCAGATCATCAAGGAAACTGTTCACAAAAAACAGTTATCATTAACAATACTTTTTAAATTGTGTTTCTTGCTCACATGCCATCAATTCCGCAACACGAATTACAAGTATTAACCAATGCCAGTGTCACTCATACTGAAAAGTCTTTACTTTAAGATAATAAAATAGTACATATACACCAATAACTTTAAGAAAGCAGAACCAGGGGCCGGCCCAGTGGTTCTGAGGGTTGAGGTGCTGGATGCCATACCAAATGCTACTCTGATGACCTGGGTTTGGGAACAACCTGGGTCGCCAGGGTGCTGGCACAGGGGGAAGCGTGGGAGCAGGAGCGAGCGTTGGCTCTCCTCTCCCAGGTAAGGGGTGGGGTCACCTGCCCGTAGTCCCACCATCACTGAATGGAGGTTCAGTGGTGGTGCAGACAGTCAACAGCACAACTGGAAGGGAGTGGTATACCAAACAGTGTGTGCATGCATGCCTCCACATGCTGGGAACACGTGGGTGTAGAGGTCAGGAGAAAAAAAAAGATAACAGAACCAATTTATGTATTTGAAATTTGTTAACTGGCTAGGACACAAAGGCATTAGATGCTCATTTTCAAGGAGGACCGGGAGATGTAAGCAGAGGCAACAATACAGAATAGATATGCAATACATTAGTGTACACAGTAATTAGGTAACATTATGCTTGCACATTGATACATCCAAACAGTACTTTTAACACTATTTTAAACATATTCTCTGAATTGACAGAGTGTAACAGAGCAGGTAAATTATTACAGAATGTAATGACTTTATAATAAAAGAATGCTGCCCAAAAGAGGAGCAAAAGACAGGAGTCTTATGAAATAAGTATGAGCAGATCTAGTACTCTGGGAACCAGCATTAAGGCTGGCCGAGGGATAAACAAAACAGCGGGGTCTTATGAAATGATTATAAGTAGATCTAGTACTTTGGGAACCAGCACTGGGGCCAGTATCACCTATGAACAAAAAAACTAATAATAGGACCTTTGAAGAAACTTCTTAAACTGATAAAGGCAAAATAAGTAATGCATACACCAAAAGAAGGTCAGCCAAGGTGTTTGTAAAGAGTGCAGTGATGAGAAAATCCTGGGCTAGAGGTAACAAATCTGCATATAGAATTGTATAGACATGTAACTCTGCAAGTCTGTGACATTAGCAGTGGCATAGACTGGATGTCGGTAGTCCACTAATCTCAAGAGTAGGAACTGAGCAAAGATTTTTCAGAATGAGTGTACAAACAATGTTTCAGCCTGTAAGGCTGACTAAGGTGAATGTGCACTGAGTTAACCAGCATGGAGGTATTTCCATTAAAAAAGAGAGTCAAGATACTTGAAACTGTCCACTCTCTCTACAAAGGTGTCATTCAAATCTTTAATTAAAACAAAAGAGGATAGAGCCTATAATTTTTTGTTTTGTTTCAATATGCCTATACTTAGCATTATCAACATTCAGTAGAAGGCCTTTTTTAACAACTATATTTGTACCAATTCAATGGCAGGCTACAAATATCTGGCTATGTCACTAACATCAATACCCTTCTGTGCAAAGCAATATTATCCATGTACATGATAACTATTACAGCTAGGTGACACATGGAAGTGCAAAGAAATACTATCAATCTGGGGACACATTTTCTAGGCCCAAGTGCCCTGCATCTGATGGTGCACGTCCATTCATTGCCCATCTGGATGCTGGATGCTGGCTGCATTTTCAAAACTGCATCCAATTGTGACAGTCAGGCATGATTTACATTGGCATGCATCCAACTTCAGATGCATTTGCTGGTGGTGACTAAGCATAGATTATTAAAATTAGTCTAGTTTGCATTGTCCCTGGCTACTGACATACAGTGATGGGCATATTAACGTTGTCCAGGGCCCTTTGCATCTGCTGAATGTAAATTGCTTCAAGATATGTTGGGACCCTCATCCATTTTGAAATGTGACTTGGAAAAGAGGCATATTTATAGATTTGAACATCTAACTCCTTGACTTCACAGAACAGTTACTTTGCATGAAAACAGAGTTCAGACAGAACCACCATGAGTTGGAACTACACAGAGGTGCCATTTTATACATTAAATCCTAGCAAAGAATGAAAATACCAATGGTACTGGGTGGTGCTAAGGCTCAAATAACAGTACATCTATAAACAAACATACACACTCACACATATACATGCACACATAAGCACGCGCACACACACACCTTTACATACATGAACATTACAGATTGCAATTTATTTAGTTTAGTTTAGTCTTTTTTGTTGACCGGTAAGTGCACTGGACAAATCCTGCCTATTTTCAGGCACGACCAAGGAGGGAAACAGATGTATGCCAACTGACCTTGAACCAGATTAAGCTGTTGGTGGTATTTTTAGTGAATGGCAGTAATATATATATATATATGTAAATTAATTGTAAAAAAAACTTTGTTAATGTATGTTAGGGTTAAAGTGACAAAAGTAGGGAAATGAGGCATTAGGGTTGAGACCCTAACACCCCCCCACCCTACCACCCACCCGCACCCTCCATAGACCAATAGGTGATGGGTTGTGCCTTGGGGTCATCGGTGCTAACTCACACCCCATTCTATGTGTAAGAAAGCTGATATGGTACAGTATAGGAGAATGGGGTGATAGACCCGATGACCCCAAGGCACACCTCATCACCTCTTGGTCTGTGGAGGGTGGGAGTGTGGTGGTGTTTTAGGTTGGGGATGCAAGGGTCTTGACCGTAATGCCTCAATTCCCTACTTTTGTCGCTTGACCCCTAACTGATGCATTAATGAAGTTTTTTTGCAATGAATTTCCTTACTTATTGAGAAAGTGTAATTTTACCCTTATATGGTTTTGCTAGTGCAGGGCCATGGTAACTACAACAGATAAATGATGTATCACACAGCCAACCCCCGCATATTTCATTTATGCAATAGGCATAAAGCATGTGTGGGAATTCATTTTTCCTTTTTTGTTGTTTTTCTTTATTTTTTGTGAGTTTTAAGGGCTTACTTTTTGAAAAGAAGCTTCTCTGCTTCTGGTATGTGCCGTTGTCATGGTCGTTGCCATGCAGGCGGTGTTTTGATCATCACCTGATGTTACAGCTCACTGTTGGTTGTAGTGGGTAAGTAAAAAATCTTGGAGAAGATGGAGTCACAGTTAAGCGAGAGATCCAGGCTAACAGCTTGTGTGACAGTGAGAGAGGAACTGCTTTTGTTGTCATTTTTTTTTCAAAATGTTTTTTTTTGTGGATGAGAATTTGGACTGGAGGATCAGAGCAGAATGGGGAGCAAGACAGCACTATGCAGAGGAACAGGTAATGAGAACATTGAAGATTTAGAGTGAGAGGAGGAATGGGCACTGAGAACACGTAGTTGTATTTGAAAGGCACATTTTGATAAGAAACTGGAGAAGAGCAGCAGTGTATGTTTTAGGGTGAAATTAAGGAGTGCTTTCTGTGTTCCCCTTATGTAAAATGCACTATATATGGAGATGGTGGTACTGTGTGGCAGGAGGCAGAGGCAACTTGGATGTCTAGGGGTGCTGTAAAAAAAGTGAAAATGCTGGAAAAAGTCCCAGTGGGGGTTGGGGAAGCTAGTGGCATAGAAACTGTGTGTATAAATGAGTAACTGTGTGTCTAAACAAAATTTATACACACAGTTACTCAGATAGATGGATTTATCGCACTCCATTTATCTCCACCCCATTGCATATATATATCTATATATATATATATATATATGTGTGTGTGTGTGTGTGCTGTATATATATTGTGTGTGAGTGTACTGTATATATATATATATATATATATATATATATATATATATACATGTATATACAATACAGCTGCAATTATATAACCCATGATTATCCACTCTCCTGATTATCCGAACTCTGACGTTGTGCCCCAACTCTGATTTACTTAATGCTATGGACCCCCAATTATCTCAAGTCTCAATTATGCATGCAGATAATTGAGGTTCTACAGTGTGTGTGTGTGTGTGTGTGTGTGCATGCTCCAGGGGAGTAGTAAGGCATGAGGCCAAAGACTGAGTGTCTTTATGCACCTGGAAAGTGCATTTTAATCCTACATTTAAAAAAAAATTACCTTTTAAAGTGACATTGCAGAGCATCTGGAGGGAAAGGTGTGCCACTTTACAAATGACACCAAGATCTGCAACAGAGTGGACACACCAGAGGGGGTGGAAAAATGAGAAAGGACCT
Organism: Neoceratodus forsteri; assembly: GCA_016271365.2. Classification (NCBI taxonomy): domain Eukaryota; kingdom Metazoa; phylum Chordata; order Ceratodontiformes; family Ceratodontidae; genus Neoceratodus; species Neoceratodus forsteri. The sequence goes on from CM057452.1 coordinate 948,357,913, forward strand.
AAGCCTATTAGAAGAATGGTTGGGTGTCTAGCAGTTGCGTTTCAATGCTAACAAGTGCAGGATCATGCACCTGGGTGACAGGACACCAAGGGAGGAGTACAGGATGAGTGGGGAAATTCTGTCCACTGCAAGTCAGGAGAGAGACCTGGGGTTTATCATATCTGATGACCTGAAGGTGACCAAACAGTGTGAAAAAGCATTGGGGAGAGCAAACAGAATGTTGGGTGCATAGGGAAGGGCATAACAAGCAGGAGGAAAGAGATGGTGATGCCACTGTACAGATCACTGGTGAGGCCTCAGCTGGAGTACTGTGTCCAGCTCTGGTGACCACCTCTCTGGAAGGACATTGAAAAAATTGAGGCCATCCAGGGAAAGGCAAAGAAGATGGTACATGGACTGCACCAGAAGTCCTATGAGGAAAGACCTAAGGACCTTAATATCCTTTCACTGGAGGAAAGAAGAGAGAGGGGACATATGATAGAGATGTTCAAGTACCTTAGGGGAATAAACAGGGTACAGGTGGAAAGTATATTTCAGAGAAAACTCTGCACAAGAACAATGGGGCATGATAAGGGTGGAAGGCTCATTGGTAATGCTAGGAAGTACTTTTTCATTAAAAGGGTGGTGAAGCCATGGAACAGCCTTTCAGCAGAAGTGGTGGGAGTGAAAACAATGCGGGGTTCAAGAATGCATGGAATAGACATAAGAGTTCCCTGGAGATGTGCAGAGCAGGAGAGCCACACATCAAATAGGATCTGGGGCGGCAGCAGTGAGTAGGGAAATGGGCAGACTAGGTTGGCTATGTGGTCCTTATCTGCCAACAGATTCTGTGTTTCTATGATGAACACACTGGAGGCTTATTACACTTATAAAATGGCTCTAAGTAGTTTTTGGGGGAGGAATATGGGATTCGGCCCTGATGGTGCATTAAAGAGATTTAATGCACAGTCAGGTGATGCCTCTCTGCCAATGACGTTTCTAGATGTTTTCTTTCCATTTTATAAATAAATATATATATATGTATATATATATATATATATATATATATATATATATATATATTACATAGATGAGAACTTCTCCCCATAGAAGACTGTCATTTATTTCCCTGTGTGCCTGTGACTAATCTAACAATTAAAAGTATATACCTGCACTAATCATTACAGCTATATAAAAACACAAATTTAAGCTGTATACTTACACTGATCAAACAAAAGTATATACCTATGTTAACAGAAACTATGTAGCTACACTACATTAAAACCTATGGGACAATACTAATAACACAATTAACACATGCTTTAGAAGCTAGCCAAACAAATTAACAAGCTGCAAAAGAACCTGGAAAAAAACACACATAATCCTCCCAAACCCAGAAATCCCCCCAAACTCCTACCTACACTCACTACACACCATCCACTCCTTGCTGCAAAGGACATTCAGGTGCCAAATTTGTGGTCATAAATTTGATATCCATAACAATGACCATCCTTATGTATTACATTCAACCAACTATGGGCAAGGGCAGAACCCTTGGAAGTATACTTATCTCAGGGGCTAATTAGGGCAGTAAAGCCACTCACCCTTTTATATAGAGATATATTATCTATATCTATATCTATAGATTCTATGCAAAAAACTGCATTAATGCATCATTTAGGGTTAAAACAAAAAATGCTGGGAAATAAAAAATCTTTAGGGTTGCCCCTTCCCCCATCAGCTTATCATCCCCAGATTGACAGATGGCGGGGTGTGTCATTGGGATTGTGAGACCTAAATGTCACCCCTTTCCATGTGTAATCATATTGAGAAGGGAGAGCAAAAAAGAATGCGGTGACACTTAGGCCTCACAACCCCAATGACACACCACGTCATCTCTCAATCTCGGGATGACTGGTGGGTGGGGGAGGGTCAATCCTAAAGATTTTTCATTTCCCAGTTTTTTTTGTTTTAAATCTAATTGATGCATTAACACAGTTTTTTGCATAGAATTTCCTTACTTTTTGAGAAAGAATATAAAAGTAAATTAATGCAAAAGTTGGTGGGAGTGTGGGCCCTTTGGGCCCGCGCTCCCACCAACTTGTAAATTGGTGCTAACCATCAACACCCTCCAACATCCAGTGTAAAAGACCAAATCGTGTCTGAGATATAACATGTTAAAATTTTAGATTTTCATTCATCGGAGTTGCACAATTTCACACCTGTTGACATTTTACAGACACAATGACTGAAAAGTGCATCCATGACACTAAGGCTAGGTACCCTATCAATTTCAAGCCACCACGACAATGCAAAACCCTGTCCGCAAAGTGTAAAGTGCACCATGCAATATCTCTGCAAAAAATATATTTTCTGACACGTAAACACAGTAATTGACATCTACAGGACATGGTGTAAACACCCTCCAAATTTCAAGTAAAAAAACCAAACCGTTTCCAAGATACATAATGTTAAAGATTAGTAAAATTGGCCTGTCTAATGCATTATAAAATCTGGCCATCTTGTCCCTCACTCGTGATGCAAGATCATGATCAAGAATCTCACGATCAAAGAATTTGCAAGCTCGAGATCAAAGAATTTGCAGACTCATGATCAAAGAATAAAAATGCTGAAAATCAAAATTTTGATACAAATGCAGGAAACCACCACCATGGTTCGACAGAACAAAGCCCCCTGAACAGAACCCACCCTCATTTGTCTTCCTAGACAACCCCTGAGCTGAGAAATTTACATTTTTCAAAGGGCCATCTTGTCCCTTGCTTGTGATGCAAGACCACGATCAAAGAATCTCACAATCAAAGAATTTGCAGGCTCAATATCAAAGAAATTGCACGCTCATGATTAAAGAATAAAAAATGGTGAAACGTGGGTTTTTGGAAGATTTAGATGAAACCACCTCCATGCCTCGATAGAACACAGCCCTATAATCAAAATCCACCCTCATTTGTATTTCTAGGCCACCCCTGAGCTGAGAAAATTGTATTTTTAGCTCGAGATGCAAGATCGAAATCAAAGAATCTCGAGATCAAAGAATTTGCAGGCTCGCGAGCAAGCATCTTTAGTGACCCACAATCAAAGATTTTAAAAGCTTATAACTCTATTTTTTTGACCATTGTACCCCAAACCAAAGGCATGGCTCAATAGATTGAAGCCCTCTGAGTAAAACCCATGTAAGTTTTACTTCAGGAGTGTCCCCAGAACCGAGGTATTTGATTTTTTACGATTGGAATTTAAAAATAACATGGCAGACCTCACGATCAAAGAATTCTCAGGGACAAAGATTCTTTGACTGCGAGGCTTCAAATTCTTGAACCGTGAGACTAGACCAGATGTCCAGAACCCCATTCTTTGTTCACAAGATAACCATATAAATGTTCCCTTTGACTTATGATGGGAACTTAAAAGTGCTATAACTTTTGAATGCCTCAATATTTTTTAACGAAACCAAAAGCGGCATATTCGGCCAGCCAAGTTCTTTCAAATGAGACATGTTACATAGCAGCATGCCACATAATGGCCATGCAGCACCACAGACAATATCCCAAAAACTTTCTTCAAAACTGGATAATTTTGCATTTTTCAGTGTTTTCGTGCACAAAAACCGTAAGTATGACAAAACAAAATTTGGCAGATCAAGAGATCTACCATGCCCCACCATGCATACCAAATTGCATGCAAATCTGTTGAACAGGTCCAAAGTTATTAACACCCAAACTTTTGACTTTAACATAGAAGTGCCTTCATAACCCTAAAAATAGTGGCATGGTAGCACCAATATATTTAGGGTTGAATAGGCACTTTAATATTAAATCTCAAATTTTGAACTGTTAATAGCTTTGCAACTGTTTAATGGATTTACATGAAATTCTGCATGCATGGTCTCCTGGAACAGATCTCTGGATCTACCAAGTTTAGTTCTGGTTGGATTTGCAGATCCCGAGATGCTGATAGTGAAAAAATTTAAAAAAAAATGCTGTTTTTTTCCCATCACCTTGCACCCACACAGTTTGGAATTTTGGTGTGACATTTTCAGGGTAGAAAGGGCTTGTTCCTCAGAAGTGCCTTTCATTGGAGTGGTTAAAAAATATTAATCCAAAGTTATTAAATTTTAACTATTTGTGTTCTGAGCATGCTCACCAGCACTTCAAAAATAGCTGTAAAAATTGCTATTCATGAGCGCATGAATAATATTGAGGATTGTGTACGAGCAATAATATACAACAACATTGTTTTTTACTCTAGAAGTTTCCATGGTAACAAGAGACCTCAAGAGTGCAGCCAGAGAGGTCTCGTTACCATGGAAACCTTGAGAGTTAAAAACAGTGTTAGTCTCCCAGGGAGGGGAGGGTTGTCGTCCCACTCCTTGGCTGTCCCCTGGTGGAGGCCGGAGGGCAGTGCCAGAGGTCAGAAGACACAGAAGTGCAGTTTCGTGATATGTGCGTGCCTCCACAAATGCACTTTCACACCATGAGGGGGTGTATGGGGAAGAAAATGGAAAAAGAAATGGAAACAGTAATATGGAAAAAAAAACAGTGTTGTATGTGTATGATTGCCTGTACACAATCTTTTATAGTGTATGGGCAATCAGCCTGAGTCCAAAAAATGTCCCCCAGTGCTCAAACTGTCTTACTTTACCATAGGCTGTTGTGATTCTCTCAAGCACCTGTCTCTTCCTTGGCTATCTCTCACTGCCACGGCCGCTTCATCACGCATGCATGAATACGTTTGATCTTGTTGTGCTGCAGTAGTGATGTTGCTAGTGCAATACAACATTGTGATATCACTAGTGTAGCACAACAACACTGTTCCAAGCATGGATTTCCATGCAAAACAGTGTTCAGCCATACTCTACAAGGAGCTTATTTGCATACCCATTGTTTAAAATTGGGGGAATTTGAAAAATCAGGTGAAAACTACAAGCTATCCCTCTTTGGGAAGCTTGGTCAATTCAAAATCACTGTTTACAAGAATTTCTTTTTAGTTTCATCTGTTCACATTGCAAGAAGAACAGTTCCTTATGTGCCCTACATTTTCAAAAACGTCAGTGTAAGCATAGCTCATGAATAATCATGAGGGCTGAGCAGTGGTTTCTATGTTAAACCTCAAGTTTTGCACTTTAATATCTTTGCAACTGTTCAATGGATGTGTACAAAAGTTTGCAAGCTTAGTCTCATGGGGCAGATCTCCTGATGTGTCAAGTTTCATTCTGCTTGGATGTGTGAATTCTGACATGCGGATAGTGAAAAAATGTACAAAATTGCTGTTTTTGCAGTTTTTTTGCCATCACCTTGCACCCAGACAATTTGGAATTTCGGTCTGAAATTTTGAAGATAGAAAGGGCTTAGCCCACAGATGTGCCTTTGACTGCTTTGGTGAAAAAAAAATATATAAATCAGTTCTTAAATTATAAAATGTTAAAAATATGGCTTCTGAGCATGCTCAGTAAGCATTTGCCGTATGAATTGATGTTTGCTGCTTATACATTTCCTTTGAACTAGAAAAAGTGGTTCTCAGTTGGTAATCTGGTTCACAACCTTGAAACTGTGGTTCCAACTAGTATCTTTATTTCTGGCTGCAGAAAATCTGCTCCATCCCCTGGGCATGATGTAAAGCATGAGGTGCAGCCAAGTGCCTTCAGCCTCTGGGTGTGGGTAAGGCATGAGGTGTCCCACCAGGGTACTCTGTAGTGCACTGCCCAAGGAGGGAATTCAGGGGTGGGGGTGTGGCCACTGTTTTATATCTGACTTGAACTTCTCCGTGCACCTAGTGGGGTCTACTTTTTCATTTGAATGCCAGGCTGTGCGTGGAGGCCCAGGTTTCAGGATCTTCCTCATTTATCACCCTCTGGGGCATGAGGAGGATTTCCTGCTGGAAGTCATGGACTTTGTAGCTGACAGGGTGTTGGAATTGCCCAGATGGTTGATTCTGGGGTCAATGACAAACTCTCGCATTGTATGATGATATCTCTGGGCCTTGCACAAGCTGTTGCTTCTACGACCCACTGCCACGGCCATGCCTTTGACCTAGTATTCTCTCTGGGGCTTGAGAGCACTGATCTCAAGATTGATCTGGTTTCTTGGTCAGATCACTGCATGGTAGAATTCTTGTTCCAGACCCCCCCTTTGTCCCTCCCCTGTCAAGATGGTCCACTACCATCCTTTGAGGGGATTGTCTGCAGAGAGACTGTTGGCTGTAGTGGATTTTTCTGGTGTGAGTGGGCCTTTGTGTGATGTGATTGAACGAGGCAGTGGCAGCATATAATAATACTGTCACCAAGGTGCTCGACTCCATCCCACTGATCCGTATGTGACCCAGGTCTTCTCACTTAGGATCCCTGTGGTTTGATGGGGCTCTCAAGGAGATGAAGACCAGGGTCGGAAGCTGCAGCATGTTGGAGGAGGATCGGGGCCTTAGAAGACAAACTGGCTTTGAGAATTCACTATGGTGAATATCAAGGGCAATCAACTGCAACAAGGCAGAGTTCCTGTCCAGGAGATTGCTGCATGAAGGAACAGACTGACTCTGCTCTTTCAAACTGTAGACAGGCTTATTCATCCAGCCTGTCTGCAGCCAAAAACAGCTTCAATTCACAGTGTGAAGAGTTTGCTCAGTTCTTTTCTGACTAGGTGTCCTCCATTAGGACCAGGATCTCTCCAGTGGGGCAAGATCAGTCCCACAGTGTAAAGCCAGGTAGGTATAGAAGCACTCTGGCTGTCTGGGATGAGTTTAGGCTGGTGGGAGTGGCTTAGTTCATCGAGGTAATCTCAAAGCTGTGAACCAGTTTTTGCTAGCTGGACCCGGGCCTGATACATCTCTTACTAGGATGTGCTGAGTCAGTTGGTCCATTGTTCATGGAGATTGCCTAGTGCTCACTCTCAGAGGGGCTTTTCCCCAATGCCTTGAAGAGGGCATTTGTGATGCCCCTACTGAAGAAACCATCACTAAACCCTGACATCTTATCAAATTATCGGCCTGTCTCCAATCTTCCATTCTTGGGGAAGGTAGTGGAGAAAGTGGTGGCTTTGCATCCTGATGACCGTTGACAGCTATGAGCCACCCAGTCTGGATTTAGGAGAAAGCATAGTACTGAAACAGTGCTGGTCAGGGTGAAAAATTATCTCTGGGCAAGAGACAGAGGGGAAAGGTCAATTCTCATTCTCCTGGATCTTTCCTCAGCATTTGACACCATAGACCACATGGTGTGCATGATCACCTTAGAGAGCTTTGTGGACTCACCAGCAAAGTCATCAGCTGGCTGGAGTCCTTTCTGACAGGCAGGATGCAATGGGTAGTGATGGGGAATTTCTCCTCATGTTAGAAGCTCCTGACCTGAAGAGTGCCTCAGGGTTCGATCTTGACCCCCATGTTGTTTGCATTGTACATGCTGCTTCTGGGTGTCATAATTAAGCATTACAGTCTGGGTTTTCACTGCTATGCAGATGATACCCAGCTGTATATGTCCTTTGCCCCAGGGACATCTGACACTGTGGAGGTACTAAATAAATGCCTATCTGAGATCCAGGACTGGATATCCTCTAATTGGTTGAGGCTTAACCTGGAAATGACAGAGGTACTAGTGATTGAGCCTGGTCATCGGCGGGATGTGGTTACCACCGGAGCAGGAACAGGTTTGTTCCTGGGGGCCATTGCACTGCTGGCAGACTCTATGCTATGAACTCTGGGCATCATCCTTGATGATGGTGTGACACATGAGGCTCAGGTGTCTACCATCATCCGCAGTGTTTTTTCCACTTAAGGAATGTCACCCAGATTAAACCATTAATCCCGCCGGATGACCTGCCCTCACTGGTGCATACTTTTGTTACATCCAGGCTCAATTGTTGTAAGGCTCTATGCTTCAGGATCTGTGGAGGTAACCTCTGTTGACTGGAGCTAGTGCAGAACACTGTAGCCAAGTTGTTGAGGTGGAGTAGCTCTATACATAAGGGAAGGGATCAGAGCTACAGAACTAAAAAGGGAAGGGGAGGACAAGAGGCACTCTGGGTCACCTTGGAGACAGGGAATGGCATCACAATCTGCACAGGGGTTGTATACAGACCCCCGTCTCAAGGGGAGGAAATGGACAAGAAAATGAAAGAGGACATTCTCAAAATGGCTGAAAAAGGGGAGATACTGTTGATGGGGGACCTGAATATACCAGACGTTAAATGGGTGACATGTACTGCAGCCACATCCAAGAGCAGGGTCATTCTCGATGCCCTGCAGGGGTCAGGCCTTAGACAGATAGTGTTGGAACCCACTTGGGAGAGAGCAATACTAGACTTGGTACTCTCAAATGGAGAGAGGATCACAAATTTAGAAGTCAGTAGACATCTGGGAACAAGCGACCACTGCACAGTGTGCTTCATGATAAGCACAACCATGGAGACAAGCCATACAAAAACAAGGATATTGGACTTTAGAAGGGCTGACTTTGGCAAAATGGGTGAATACCTGAGGAATGCACTAGCAAATGGCCAAAAAGGAGGGGTGGAAGAACAATGGAGAAAAATCAAAACTGCCATCATAGAGGCATCAAGCCTTTGTGTGAAACAAATAAGGAAAATAAAGTAGAGTAAAAAAACACTATGGTTCTCAAAAGAGGAGGCAGGGAAGGTTAAGGAGAAAAAGGCTGCATTCAAAAAGTATAAGGAATCACAGAAGGAGCATGACAGGGAACTGTATCAATTAAAGCAGAAAGAAGTGGGGAAGGCAGTCAGAATAGCATAGGCCCAAACCGAGGAAAAAATAGCCAACTCAGTTAAGAAGGGGGATAAAACCTTTCATAGGTAAATTAGGGAGCATAGAAAGGTTAGGGGAGGAATAGTGAAGATTAATAAAGGAGAGGGGAGGTGGGCAGAGGGAGACAGTGAAAAGGCAGAGATACTGAATGAATACTTTTGCTCAGCATTCACAAAAGAAGATGAAGAGGAGTTACCTAAACCAGACAATAGAAGCACTCTGGGTAGGGGGGTTGACACCAGTCCATTTACAGAAGAAAGAGTCTTGAAAGAACTCCTAAAACTCAAGGTGGACAAAGCAATGTGGCCTGATGGGATTCACCCCAGAATCCTAAAAGAACTAAGGGAGGACCTAGTGACACCACTGACCACACTTTTTAACAAATCATGAGAGGATGGGGTGGTACCTGAGGACTGGAGGAGGGCAGATGTGATTCCCCTTCACAAAAGTGGGAGCAAGGCAGAAGCAGGAAACTACAGACCTGTAAGTGTGACCTCAGTGGTAGAGAAAATGATGGAATTACTTCTGAAAGAAAGAATTGTTGAGTACCTAGAGGCCAGCGGGCCACAGGACCCAAAGCAGCATGGATTTACAGCAGGAAGGTCATGTCAGATGAACCTAATTGATTTCTTTGACTGGGTGACCAAAGTAATAGACCAGAGAGGGGCTGTGGATATGGCCTACCTAGACTTTAGCAAGGCATTTGAAACAGTCCTGCACAAAAGATTAATAATTAAGTTAGCCAGCCTGGGAGGGGGTTCCAGGGTGGTAGCCTGGGTTGCAAACTGGTTGCACAACAGGACACAAAAGGTAATAGTAAATGGAACACATTCCAAAGAAAGGGGGGTTACTAGTGAAGTACCTCAGGGCTTAGTACTGGGTCCAGTTCTCTTTAACATCTTTATGGGTGACATTGCAGAGGGTCTAGAGGGAAAGGTATGACTCTTTGCAGATGACACAAAGATCTGTAACAGATTTGATAAACAAGGGGGGTAGAAAGGATGAGAAGGGACTTGGCAAGGTTGGAGGAATGGTCAGACATATGGCAACTTAGATTAAATGCAAAGAAGTGCAAAGTAATGCACCTGGGAAACAAAAACCCAGGAGAAGAGTACACAATAACAGTGGAGGTACTAACAACAACAAAAATGGAAAGGGACTTGGGGATAGTCATATCAGATGACCTAAAGGTGGGTAAGCAATGTGAGAAGTCAGTAAGGAGTGCCAGGGGGATACTGGGATGCATAAGAAAGGGCATCACAAGTAGAAATAGGGAAGTGGTTATCCCTCTGTACAGACAGTTGGTGAGACTCCATCTGGAATACCGTGTGCAGTTTTGGAGACTCCATCTACGCAAGGACATAGACAGGATGGAAGCAGCCCAGAGGAGGGCAACTAAAATGGTGTAGGGTCTGCATCAGAAACCATATGAAGAGAGACTGAGAGAGCTTCATATGTATACCCGTGATGAAAGGAGGGACGGGGGGACATGACAGAAACTTTCAAATACCTCAAGGGAATCAACAAAGTCCAGGTGGGTAGCATCTTTCAGAAAAAGAGATGCGTAAGAACAAGGGGGCACAATTTAAAGATAGAGGGGGGACGGCTCAAGGTAATGTGAGGACATTTTTTTTCACGGAGAGAGTGGTGGATGCATGGAACTGCCTTCCTGGGGAGGTCGTTGGGTCTAAAACAGAGGGGGAATTCAAACATGCATGGGACAGACATAAAACAATTGTAGTTGGGGGTTGCAGGAAGTAGGCTGTTGGTTAACTAGAATCTGCAGCTTATCCAATAGGTAGGGAAATGGGCAGACTGGGTGGGCCAAGTGGCCCTTATCTGCCGTCAAAGTCTATGTTTCTATGTTGATGGGCCTTTGGAGATGTGCTCATATAACCCTGGTTTTGTACGAACTGCACTGACTGCCTGACAGGTGGAGGACTGCCATCAAGGTGGGCTTGCTCACCTATAAGGCCTTATAGGGCTTGGGTCCTGGTTATCTGACTTACATTCTGACACCTATCCACCCAGTGCACTCACTCCATTCCTCCATGGATTGCCTCCTGATGATCCCTAAGGTGAGGCAAAAGACTTCAGGAGACCTGGCCTTCAAGATGGTGGGACCAGTGTTGTGGAATTCCCTACCGGGGTCACTAAGGGAGGCCTCCTCCATGGAGATTTTTAAGTGGGGCCTTAAGGCACACCTAAGTCACCTTTTTAAACAGACATTTGATGTCTACAGAATTTTAACCAAAGCTGAAAGTGTTTTAGAATTATTATTATTTTTTTTTTATGTGTTTTATAATTAACTGATCCTGATTTTAAACTTCTGTAAATTGTCTGTAAACTGTTCAACCTCTATGTGAAGCACCCAGAGCCTCCGGGATTGGGTGCTCAAGAAATTAATTTTGACTTGACTGATTTGGGTTGATGAGGTGCAGTCGAGTGCCTTATTATGCCTTTGGGTGTAGAAAGGTATGAGGCACAACCTAGTGCCTTCAGCCCCTGGGCATGGGGTAAGGCACGATGGGAAGCTGAGTGCCTTATTATACCTCCTGGTGTATAGTAAGGCATGAGATGCAGATGAGTGCTTCCAGCCTCTGGATATGGTGTATGGCACAAGATGCAGCTGAGTATTTTTAGTCCTTGTATGCCACTATGCTGTCTCAAAAAGTATGGAAATTCTTTGCAAAAAGTTGCATTCATGAAACATTTAGGGTTATGCCTAAACTGACAAAAGCAAGGAAATGCAGTTTTAGGATCTCAAACTCTAAAACCCCACTCCTACTACTGAAGTAAATCAGGGGTGGAGTCTTCTTGGGGATGTCAACCTAAAGCTCAACCCACTGCGGTTGCAAGAAAGCTCAAATGTGATGGACACAAGTGTCTATGTTTCAGGACTCTATAGAACAGGGTAAGCTTTAAGGTTGGCAGCCCCAAAGAAGACTCTACCCTGATTTGCTTCAAGGGTGGGTGTGGAGATTTAGGGTTGGAAACCCTAACATTACATTTTCCTATTTTTGTCGATTTATCCTGAACCCTAACTGATGCATTAATGCAGGTGCCCCTATAGTTAGTGTTTAATGGGCACTTCTATATTCTTTGCAATTGTTCAACTGATTCACATGATATTTTACATATGCCATCAGGGGCCAAAGATTCCTTGATATGGCAAGTTGCATTCCACTCGGATGTGTGGGTGTGGAGATATGGTGTGTCAAAAAATGTGAAAATTGCCATGTTTTGTCAAATTCTTTGTCATGCTGCTGTGCAAAATGGTGTGGAATCGTGGTCTGAAATTTTCAGGGAAAACTGGCATTGGGAGACAGATGTGCCTTTTGAAGATTTGGTGAACAAATATTAATCCATTCAAAAGTTATTAAATTTAAAATGTTCCCATTATTTTCAATGGGATCAGTTAGATGTCCTGTGTGAAAAAGGATCCTTTACAGCAAACTGGTAATCCTTTCTCACAAATGGGAAACCCTTTTTTGTACTGCCACCATTTTAGATTACAGTTAGTGAGGGGAAAAAATGTCATGACTCAAGAAAATGTTGTCTTAATTTGAAGCTGAGACACGAAGCTTGCTTATCGGGACCCCCTCAGTTGGATTCAGCAGTTATGTGGTGGCAAATGGCTTTCAGAGTTTTTTTCACATAATAAATCTTTTTTGTGACTCGTAATACAAAAAAAGATTATTTTTCACATCACGAGTCATGAAAAAGGATACTTTTTCATGATTGCACAATCATTTCCCTGGTGACTATTGGCATTCCCCACTCTCCGATCATCATTACTTTTGTGCCTTCTATTTTCCCTGGTGTCTAGTGGCACCCCCACCCTCCACTTGCTATACTTCTTTGATTATATTCTTTCCCTGGTGTCTAGTGGCATGCCACCCTCTAATTTATGACCTCCATTATTTTTTCCCTGGTGTCTAGTGGTACCCCATCTTCCGATTTATGCCCCCCCTTTGGTTTGTTTTGCCTTGTGTCTAGTGGCACCCTCTACATGCCAATGCCTTTTTCTGATGGAAAATGTTGTTTTTTAGAGGGATTATTCTTTCTAAAATAAGAAAATGGCCCATTACTGATTACCCCACCTCCACCTCCCACTTAGCAACCACCACCCTACACCCCCAATACACCCACACATACCCTCACTTACCAGAACAGGTCCCAGGTTTGAGACCCACTCTCCCAATTGAAGATACGTCTGGCTGCTGAAACTGGCGACTGGAATATGAGAAGCTAAGGTAAATGCGGTTTAATGTATTTCAATGGGGGTTTCAACTTTTATGCATAACTCAGCCATTTTTGTAAATTTTGACACCAAATTTTCAACATGGCCTTTTGGGGAACCCACTTCATGAACAATATGACTGTCATTACACAACTTCAGCCTGAAAGGTGATTTTGCAGTCAGTTGGTGAATTCACCTTTTGGGCATGATTTGACAATTTTTACTGACCTTGTTCATGAGGTGGGGTCATAAGAAGGCTATGCTGAAAATTTGGAGTCACAATTATTAAAAATGGTGATGTTATGCCCATTAGTTGCAATTTTGCTATGCACACTCGTAACATTGGACATTACAAATATTTTGTCCCAATATTTTCAACATAGCCTTCTTATTACCCCAACTCATGTATGTCACAGCTGTCATTTTTTAAATCTTGGCCAAATTTTTTTTCCCACCTGTGTTGTGGAATGACATTGCAGTTGCACAGAATTACATTTTGTTAGGGATTCAAAAATGTTCTGCACCGGGTACATTAGGTTGGGTAATTCAATGGCTATGCTGACAATTTGGTCACTGTAGTCCTATAAATGAAAGTGCATGGCCTTCCACAGCTACATACATATACATACATATCTGTGGAGGGATGAGAGCTCAGGTCCCCCTTCACACAAATAAGGAAATGAGTACCCTATTTCAAAAACTTTAGATTGGTGGGAGTGCCGGACCCTGAGGGTCCTGTGCTCCCACAAACAAATAAGGCTATGATTACACTATCTCAAGAAGAAAGGAAATTCTTGGCAAAAAAAATTCTTAATGCATCAGTTAGGGTTCCAGTGAAAAAAGTTTGGAAATGTGCTGTTAGTGTTTCTAACCCTAACACCCCACCTCCACTGTGCAAGCAGCAACAAGTGTGGGGGGTTTGACTTGGGGTTGTCAGCCCTAACGCTCACTCCATTCTCCTATACTGTAACCATCTCAGCTTACTTACACTTGGAATGGGGTGAGGGTTAGGGTTGACAACCACAAAGCACACCCCTCACGCTTGTTGCTGCCTGTACGGTGGGGGTGAGGTGTTAGGGTTGGAAACCCTAACAACATATTTCCAAACTTCTGTTGCTGGAACTCTAACTGATGCATCAATGAAATTTTTTGCCAAAAATCTGAATACATGAACATACAAAATTGCAGCAGATAAAGGCCTTATGATCTATTAAGTCTGCTTGGTTGTGCAGCTAGCAGCCCTTATACTGCAGCTGCCCTTCCCTCCCCCTCCATTGACCTTCCCCCTTACCCTGCCCCATCCTCCTGTTTTCTTTTTTTTATCCAACTATTTGGTCCCTGTTGCCTACTCCCACGAACTGGTGATGTGGGCACATAGGTAGCTTTTGCTAGTTTTCCCCCCACAAGGCCCTGGCACACAGCTGTGTGAGCATGTGGAGGCACTGTTCTACAGGATACCACTTCCTTTGGCAATGTGCTCCACCCAGACACCACCCTCTCCTCATTTCTCTCCTGAACCTTCCGCTTCCAATCTCAGATCATGCTCTCAAGTGTCCCTCCCCCCTTAATTTGAAAAGCCCCTCTGTGCCCATCTTATTTATTCCCGTCATGTATGTGAAGGTTTCAAGATAAATATATATATATATATATATATATATATATATATATTTATAGATATATATATAGATATATATATCTCTATCTATATATATATAGATATATATATCTATTTATACAACGTATGTTTTGGGATAAATACTAGTATAAAAATGATATCTAGGCTGCCCAGTGAAGATAACATTGTTATCTTCATCTTCCTATACATCATACATTTATCTCCATGTTCCTATACATCATCCTGATGAAAGTGAAAGTGTTTCACTTTTCATCACACACCTGTCTCTCTTTCCTCTATCCCTGTACAAGTAACCCCCCCCCCAAAAAAAAAACACACATCTCTTGCATCTGGTTGATCCTGCCTACATCTTAACACAAATACTTAATGTTAAACATATCTGGTTGATCCTGCTACTTCCTTTCACTCATTTTTAACTGTAATTAGCCATGACCCATCAGTGCATGAGTGAAATGTAGTGTGACCGGCGTAACAATATTCAAATGTCAGGTACTGTCATAATTATACAGCCTGTACTGTAAATTGTTGAAAACTGTGACCCTTTCCTAATATTGGCAATATTTTAAGAGAAGCTGCCGACAATACTGAGAGAAAAGCGAGTCAGCAGCTTCAGAACAGCAGATGAAAGCGGTGTCAGTTACCGCGCACATGCTGGTCTTCGTCTGCTGGTACTGAAGCTGCCGACTCCTCGCTCTTCTCTCAGTATTGTTGGCAGCTTCTTCTCTTAAAATATTGCCAATATTAGGAAAGGGTCACAGTTTTCAACAATTTACAGCACAGGCTGTATAATTATGACAGTACCTGACATTTGAATATTGTTGCGCTCGGTCATGCTACATTTGACTGCGTACTAATGGATCATGCCGCATTACCTGGATCTGGATAAAACAAAATCACAGGATCAACCAGATAACGTATCTTTTTTTAAACATATCTGTTTAAAGATGCAAGCAGGATCAACCAGATATGTATTTATTCAATCAGTTTACTGCAGCAACATCAGACAATTGTATTTAAGAATATATGTAATCTGCTCTTTTGAGGGACGGGCTATGGAGAGTTGTATTGGGGTAGTCAGGGCAAGGTTAGCCAGAATCCAGACACTTTTTGGCATAATAATTTTAGAGTAGCAGGATCAACTACATATATTTTTTTAAACAACATATGCATCTGTTGTGCTGGTAGACATACTGCAGATTTGTGCTGAAACAGCCAACATCTCTATGTAGTGGAATGTATTAAGTGCACATTTTGAGCTTTTGATGAATGCAGCCCAAAACATACATAGTATAAACAGAATATGACATGGCCTGACTGAAGATATCATATTTATCTTCCCGAGAGGCCAATGATATCATGATGTCATTGGCCTCGAGTGAAGATAAATATGATATCTTCAGTCAGGCCATGTCATATCCCTATATATATATATCATGTACTTGAATATATATATATATATATATATATATATATATATATATATATATATACATATTTATCTTGAAACCTTCACACATATATATATATATATATATATATCATGTACTTGAGTATATATATATATATATATATTCATGCAAAAAACTCAATTTAATGCATCAGTTAGGGTTGTTCCACAGTGACAAAAGCAAGAAATTTGATGTTAGGGTTCCTCCCCCTTGCCACCCCACCCCAACAAGAGGCATTGGGGTGTGCATTGGTGTCATTAGTCCTAACTGTCAACCCAACCCATGTGCAAACAAGCTGAGGTGGTGTAGTATGGAGAGATAGGGGTGAGATTGGGACTGATGACTAACCCCTGGCCCGATGCCTGTTTGTGGGGGTGGGGTGGAGGTGGGTAAAAGAGGTGTGGGAACACTAACATTGAAATTCCTCACATTTGTCACTGTGGAACAACACTAACTGATGCATTAAACTGAGTTTTTCACCATGAATTTCCCTTGTTTTTTTGAATGTGCACTATAAATAGTGAAGTAACGGCAATGCAAATGCAAGCACAAACGCTAACGCACATGATGATGCAAACATAAATGATAACGCAAATGGTAATACAAACAGAAGCACAAACATTAATGAAAACAGAAACGTAAATGCAAGCGCATATGGAAAAGCAAACCATAATGCACATGGGCACGGTAACGTAATTGGAAATGCAGACACTTACGGTAACAGCAACGATGACACCAAAGGAAACACAAACAGAAATGCAAATGGAAATGGAAGTGCATACACAAATGCAAATGAAAATGTACAAGGTGACGCAAAAGGAAATGCAAACAAAAACAGTAATGGAAACGCAAATGTTAACAGTTCCGCAAACATATGCGCAAACGAAAACTCAAAGGGTAATGCACATGGTGGCGTAGACGGTAAAGGTAATGTAAACGGAAATGGAAATGCAAGCACATATGGAAACTCAACTGGTAATGCACACGGTCATGGTACCGCAATAGGAAATGCAAATGCTAATGGTAATAACAGCATTGATGAAGCCAATGGAACCGTGAACACAAACGGAAGCGCTTACACAAATGTAATGCACACAGTGATGCAAAATGAAAGATAAACAGAAATAGTAATGGGAATGCAAATGTTAACAGTAATGCAAACGCAAGCGCAAACAAAAACGCAAAGGGTAACATACACGGTGGCGTAGATGGGAATGGTAATGCAAACAGAAATGGAAATGCAAGCGATATGGAAATGCAACTGGTAACATGCATGGTCATGGTACCGCAATAGGAAATGCAAATGCTAATTGTAACAACAATGATGACACCAAAGAAAATGCAAATGGAAGCGCGCATATACATAAATGGTAATGCACATGGTGATGCAAAATGAAACGTAAACAAAAATAGTAATGGGAATGCAAATGTTAACAGTAACGCAAACGCAAGCGCAAAGGAAAATGCAAAGGGTAAAGCACACGGTGGCATACACAGTAACAGTAACGCAAATGCAAATGCAAGCACATATGGAAATGCAAATGATAATGTGCACGGTCACGTTACCGCAGTAGGAAATGCAAATGCTAACGGTAACAGCAATGATGATGTCAAAGGAAACAGTAACGCAAACACAAGCACAAACGAAAACGCAAAGGAGTACTGCGGTGGCATAGACAGGAGCGCTAATGCAAGCAGTTATGGAAATGCAAGTGGAGCTTAACTGTGACAGTTACGAAAGTGCACACCCTTTTTTTCACCAACAGCTGCATAGAGAAACACAGTGAATACAAAGAATATATGCATAATAATGGGCCTCAGAGCAGAAAATGAGCACTTGGAATACTAAATTGCTTATATCTCAGGAACTGTATGATGTAGAAAAAAAATTAAAATTTCATATAAATTATGACTTTCCTGGCTAGTTTTGCACTTATGTTGCACTTTGCAACTTTTGAATTACAGTGTGTCACAAAAATGCAACACTACTTTGTGACACTTTAGTTTACAAAAATTTCAAAAACATATTTCTGGGGTGTTTAATCCCCCCAAAAAAGACATGGTTAGCATCCTCAGGGTCCGACTAGGTGAACACAAAAATAATTGTGTCCCTGGAGGGTCCCAAATTTAAATGCCAAGCATTTCTGTGAGCACTAACAGAAAAAAAATGGCTGACTCATGACACTACAGGGGTCATTTGTGACACTAAAAACTGCATTTGCAACACTGTTGAACTTTTTGTTAACTTTTCCCATTGACTATAATGGGAAACCTGTTTTTTGAATAACTTTTGAATCGTTTAATATTTTTTCACAAAATCTTGAAAGGTCACATCGGGACCACATGTTCCCTGAAGTTTTCGGACCAGTCGTGCAAATTGTACAACCTGTAGGCACGAGCAAAGAATGAACAAAAAAGCATATAACTCTGCCACCATATATCTGACTGTTACGAAACTTGGCACATACAGAGATCCTTTGAACTGCTCCGAGCTTGCCACACTTTAGGCAAATCTATCATACGGTGACAAAGTTATTAAGATGCAAAATTTCACACTTTAACCTTAAATGGGGTACTCAGCCTTAACTATAGTGGCACTACCATGCCACTATAATATATATATATATATATTTATATATATATATATTGAAACCTTCAAGTACATGAAGGGAATAAATAAGACGGGCAGTATAGCTAGGGTTCAACAGTCACTGCTATGTTAAACCCCAAATTTTGCACTTTAATAACTTTGCAACTGTACAATCGATGCTCATGAAATGTTTCATATGCCATCCGGTACCATAGATCTCTGAATCTGGCAAGTTTTGTTCCAGTCGGTGGTACAGTTCCAGAGCTACAGAGTGGCAAAAAATGTGTAATTTACCATTAAGGTGCAAATTCTTTTCTCATCCGCATCTCCGAAAGGGCTTGGGGGTCTGGTCTGAAATTGTTACGGTATATGGGGTCTGGGCTGCAGATGTACCTTTTGCAGGTTTGGTAAAAAAATATTAATATATTCAAAATTTATAAAACTTTAATGTTTCCCATTATAGCTTATGGTAAAGAAAATATACATACACCTTGAAAGCATTATGTGCTGCTGTGAAAGCGCTTTTTGCTGCCTCAAATGGAAAAGTTAGTGCTGTGCTATCACCATCTTGTTTTCAGTCAGCAAAGGGGAAAAACACTGTAATTCAAAAAATACTGCCTCTTGGTAAATATCAACAGTTGTGTTTTCCTAAACGGGGCCCGAGGAAAGCAATTCTGGCATTATTGTTTTAAAATAGTGGCCAGAAATATGTTTTTTGCATTTGGCTGTTGGTGGTGTTGCAAATTTGCGGCACTACTTTTGTGAAACTGTTGCAAATTTGTGGCACTTTTTGTGAAAACTGCCACAAATTTTCAGCACTACTTCAATGCAAAATGACCATCGGCCCCTGTAAAAAAAAACCAAAAACTTGTCTGGCCACTTCTTGGGCAAAATACCTACAAAATCATGTTCCTTGGCCCTGGTTTACGTAAACACTTGTTGGCATTTACATAATAAAAAGAGGTTTTCTCCTTTTACTGCCTCCAAGGGGGCTGAGGCATATTTTAATAATAAAAAGTGTTTTAATCATAAAAAATATTTACTGACATTGGGGTGCCCAATCCCCCTGTTGGCATTTACTCCCCACCCCAGTAGTGTGGGACACTGGGTAAACCACACCCAGTGCTCCAAAATACTTATTTTTTTTACTGTTTATTTCTAACACTGGGATGCACACCCACGGTGTCACATGCCCCCCCAAGCTTGCTGTAATTATTGTTTGCTGACATCAGGGTGCCAAATCCCCATGTCAGCATTTACCACCCCCCCAGTAGTGTGGGACACTGGAGAGCCCACCCCCAGTGTCCCGAAATACTTAATTTTATTTCTGTTTTTTCCAACACCGGGATGCCCACCCCTGTGTCAGCTACCACCCCAAGCCCATTCTAACCTTTATGTTTGCAGACATCAGGGTGCCCAGTCCCCATGACAGCATTAGGAAGATCCCCCAGCAATGTGGAACACTGGGGAGCCCACTCCCAGTGTCCCAAAATAAAAATTCTGACCTATTAAAAAAGAAAACTGTTCCCTCATGTCTTTTTTTATCCTGTAAAAAAGAAAATGGTCCCTCATCATCCCCTCATCCCACTCCCCAATCCTGAGCCTCCCACACTGAGTAACCCACCACCCCACTTGTCCTGTACTTACCACCAGAGATTATCTTCTGTCATCTTCTGTGGACCGGGACACGTCTGCACTCTTCAAAGCTGTACCACAAACTGAAGAATCAGGGTAAGTGTTGTATAATGGCTGTCAATGGCGTTTTGAACTTATGTTGATATCACAGCCATTTTTTAGTATTTTGTCACAACATTTTCAACATGGGCTTCTTGGGACCCCACCTCATGAACACTTTTACTGTCATTTCTTTAATCAGCCCTATAAGGTGATTTCTTGGTCACTGTGCAAAATCACCTTTTGGGACTGAGCAACAAATGACAGTGCCAGTGTTCATGAAGCGGGGTCTCAAAAAGCCCATGTTGAAAATTTAGTGCAAAAAACCCGAGTTAGGCTCAGTCACTGAAATTTTTCTATGTACTGTCTTAGCTTTGGCAACTTTTAATATTTTCACTCAGAATTTTCAACATTGCCATTTTTTTACACCATCTCATAAACAGTACAGCTGTCATTTTTCACATCCTGCTTGAAATGTGTTTTTCACACCTGTGATGCAGAATGGTGCGTTTGCTTGTGGAATCACCTTTTGGGACCAAATAATGAAATGACAGTGCCAGTGTTCCTAAGGTGGGGTCCCAAAAAGCCCATGTTGAAAATGTGGTGCAAAAATACCACGAAACACCCGAGTTGCATGCGGTCCTTGAAATTATTCTACGCAGGTGCATCACTTTGGCAATTTTAATATTTTCACTCCAAATTTCCAACATAACCATTTTTTCACACCACCTCATGCACAGTACAGCTGTCATTTCTCACATCCTGCCTGACACATGTTTCTTCACCTGTGGCGTGGAATGGCATTTTGCCATGGATTATGAAATTTTCACCTATGGGATTTATGAGTCATAGGAGTCATAGGATTTTTACTGAGCCTGAAGACTTGCGTCCATTTGCTCGCCATATATTTTAATTTTTATGATAGAATTTATCTAGTCTAATTTTAAAAGATTGTGTGGTGGTGCTAACCACCACTTCAGTGGGTAATCTATTCCAATCCAGCACCACCCTTTGATTGAACCAGTTTCTTGATCTCACTAGTCTTGTGTGTCTAGCTTTTAACTGTAGTGGGTGCGATCTAGTATCATATACATTATTTGACATTTCTAACCCCAAATTTTCCCATAGATCATTATCTGTCCATGCTTTATGCACAAGACACATATCGCCCCTTTTTCTCCTGTACTCCAAGGTAAACAGATCCAAAACATTCTGCCTCTCCTGGTACATCTTAACTTTTAAATTTTCTATACTTCTAGTGGCCTTCCTCTGAATCCGCTCCAGCATGGCTACATCTTTCTTATCATATTGAGACCAAACTTGAGCTCCATACTCCAATATAGGTCTGACCAAGTGTATGTAGACAGGCATAATAACTTCCCTACTTCTTGCATTTATATGCCTGAAAATGGAATTTAAAATATTATTACCCTTCTGAGATAATTGCCTGTAATGTGCTGTATATTTCATATCCTGTGACACTAAAATCCACAAATCTTTTTCCTCAGATGTTTTTCTTAATACTATATTGTTTAACCTATAATTCAGTTCAGGGTTGTTTCTCCCCAAATGCATAACAATGCATTTATCAACATTTAATGATAATCCAGCCTTTTTTGTCCATTCAGCTGCATGATCCAATGCTTTTTGTAGCAAAGATTTTGTGGATGCATTTTTTATTTTAGCCCCCAAGCGACAATCATCTGCAAATTTGCACAACCAGACATCCTCATTTTCATATTGTAGTGATGATATATATAAGTTAAAAATGCAGGGTCCCAACATTGACCCCTGGGGTACCCCAACCATAACCTCTGACCATGTAGAATATGAACCTTTTATACCAACTCTCTGATTTCTATTCATTAGCCAACCTTGCACCCAGCATATTATAGGATGTGCAATACCTAATTTACTCATAGCTAATAATAACTCCACGTGAGGTAGCTTATCAAAAACCTTTGAGAAATCCAGAAAGGCCACATCCAGTGCTCTCCCATCATCGAGCTCCCTTACCACTTTGTCATAAAAATTTAACATGTTAGTCTGGCAGGATCTGCCCTTGACAAAACCATGTTGTGAACTATCCTCCAGGTTATTTTGTTTCAAGGTGTCTAATATATAGTCTTTTAGTATACCTTCCAATATTTTTGATGGAATAGAGGTCAGGCTCACTGGTCTATAATTTTCCGGGTCAGATCGTACCCCTTTTTTAAGAAAAGGTATTACAGTAGCTCTCTTCCAATCATCCACCACTTCACCTCTATCCAATGAGACCTGAAATATATATGTTAAGGGTTCTGTAATGAAGCTACTTAGTTCTTTTAGAACCCTCGGATAAAGACAGTCAGATCCTGCTGATTTGTTAGGATCAAGTTTTTTTAATCTAGCCTCTACATCAGTTGAGTCTAATATTAACCTTTGTGTATGTGATGACTCGCTGAACAAAAAGCTCTGAGTATTGCTCGCTTTACTATTAAACACAGATGAAACATATACGTTAAGTATATTGGCCATTGAATTTACATCAGATGTTAATTCCCCTTTATGATTTTTTAAAGGTCCTACATTGCGAAAATTTCCTTTCTTATTATTTATATATGAATAAAATAGTTTATAATTTTGACTGACAGAAGTCGCAAATTTGTGTTCATTGCTTGATTTAGCACTTTTAATTTTTACTTTTAGTGTTTTTTGAATCTGCCTATACGTTAACCTATTTTTTACTGTACCACTGATTCTCCATTTTTTTATATAACCTCTGTTTCTTATTTGTTAATTTCTTTATTGATGAAGTAAACCAGAATGGTTTTGGTCTTGTATTATTCTGCATTTGTTTACAGGGAATATTATTGGACATTACCTTAGATATGTTATTACAAAAAATCTCCCACATTTTATCTAAGGGCTCATTAAATAGGTCTTGCTGCCAATTCCAGTTTGCAATATCAGATTTCATACTTTGATAATCAGCTTTATTGAAGTCCATGTTTACAGTGCAGCCTGTATTAGTATACAAGGGTTCTTTAATTTTAAATTCTATTTTTTCATGATCGCTAGTACCCAGAGGAATAGATGTAACACACTCTGTGATATTATCGCCCATGTTTGTTAGCACAAGGTCAAGTATGTTGTGATCCCTAGTAGGTTCCCTAACCAATTGTGACAGTCCTATGTTATTTAAGGATTCCAGGAATGCATTTTCTATTCTGTTCATACCTTTTAGTGATTCCCAACTTATAGCCAGCAAGTTGAAATCACTCAGAACTAATACTCTGTCAGATGGATTTAAAGAATCTAGCTTATTTAATAGTAAGTGGTTTAATTCAGCTGATGCTGATGGTGGCCTGTATACAACTCCCAGTACTATTTTAGAGGATTTAGATGGAATTAATTTTATCCAAATTTGGTCTGACTCATCTGTAGTTGATAATATTACTTCAGATTCTATTTTGTCTGTTACATAAAGAGCAACCCCTTCCCCTTCCTATAACATCTGGATTTTTTGTATAGGGTGTAACCTGGTATGTTTTGATTCCAAGAATCCTGTTCGTCCCACCATGTTTCTGTAACTGCACATAAATATATATCTTGTTCAGCCAATATATATTTAAACTCCTTAAATTTTTTTGCTAAACTCCTGGCATTTATCAGCATGCAATTCCACTCATTTTTGTTACATACCCTGTTACTAATCAAGTTTCCTTTATTTATATCACTCATACACCCCCAAGCCCCTCTTTCATTTAGTTTAACAACTCTAGAGTTACTTCCTTGAAGCGTCTAGTCAGATGAGGTGGGGTGATAACAAGACTGTTGAAAATTTGGGGTCAAAATATGGAAAAATGACCAAGTTGGGGGAAGGGGAAAGGGGAAATTGTTTAGCCAGGAGAGGCACACTAAGCCAAAGCTTGTTTCCAGGTGTGACCTGGGAGCAGAAGGAAGTTAAGTGACTTGCTCGGGGTCATACAGTATGCAAGTGGGGGCTGTGGGATTCAAACCCAGGTCTCCAGATGTGCAGCTCAGAGTCTTAAACTACTGCACTATACTGCCTCCTTGACCATTCATTGCAGTTTCAGTATGGCTGCTTGTAACTATGAAAATGTTCAACATTTTGACCCAGATTTACAACCTAGCCTTCTTATTACCCCACCTCCTGTATTTCACAGTTGTAATTTTTCAAATGCCCAAAATGTGTTTTCGCAGCTGTGGCACAGAATGGCATCACAGTTGCACATAATTATGTGTTGGCGTTGGTGGGGATTTAAAAATTTTCTGTGCTAGCTAAGTGTCCTGGGGTAATCAGATGGCTATGGTGATAATTTGCTCATGCATCTATGGAGGGATAGTTGCACTGCGCTCCCACAATAAAATAAGGAAAATCACTGCTCCAACAGGGAGATGAAGGTTAATTACAATGTCTCTACACTTACAAATAGATGTTAGGGCCCTGCACTCCCATAAATAACTACAGCTATGGTGATACTTTCATAAAAAGTAAGGAAATGCATTACGAAAAATGTGGTTAATGCATCGGTTAGGGTTCATATTACTGTGACAAAAATATGGACATGTGGTGTTATGGTTCTCAAACCTAACACCCCATCCCACAACCCAACCAACCCTACTGCCCCACCCCACCCCTACCCTCCACACACCAACAGGCATCGGGATGTGTCTTCGGGTGGTTGATCCTAATGCTCACTCTGTTCTCCTATGCTGTACCATCTAAGCTTCCTTACATATGGAATGGGGTGAGTATTAGGGTCGATGACACAGGACTCACCCTGACTCCTGCTGGTGTGTGGAGGGTGAGGTGGGTGTGTGGGTGGTGGTGGTTGGTTGGGGCGGAATAGGGTGTTGTGGTTGGGAACTCTAACACCGCATTTCCATACTTTTGTCATTGTAATATGAACCCTAACTGATGCATTTATGGAGGTTTTTTGAGTGATTTATATCTGTATATAATATATATATATATATATATATATATATATATATATATATATACACACATATTTCATTGCAAAAACATAATTAATGCATCAGTTAGGGTTGATAGCACAGTGACAAAAGTATAGAAATGTGATGTTAGAGGTTACCACCCCTACCACCCCACCCCACCACCCTCCACACCACCAGACATCAGGTGTGCCATGGGGTCACCAGCTCAAGCCTCACCCCATTCTCCTATGCTGTATCATGTCAGGTTGTTTACACATGGAATGGGATGAGAGTTGGGTCTGACATCCCCATGGCACACCCTGACGTCTGTCGGTGTGTGGAGATTGTGGTGGGGTGGTGGGGGTAACACTGATATCACATTTCCATACTTTTGTTACTGTGCTATCAACCCTAACTGATGCATTAATGATGTTTTTTGCAATGAATTTCTCTTCTTTTTGAGAAAGTGTAATGTACAGTAACTGGTATGTGGTTGTGGGAGCGTGTGCCCTCCGGGCCCTGTGCTCCCCTCACGCTGCCCATTTTTGTGTAATGGTATGCATATGTGGGAGAGTGGGCCCTCTGGGCCCAGCACTCCCACTTACACATAAGTACAGAGCCATACAGCAGCGCTATAGTACTGAAAAGGAATCCTTGTAACACTAATTTGGCTATATCTCAGTAACTGTAGTAAGTATGAAATAAATTCTACTGCAGTTGTAATTATGACTTCAAAACCTCCACACAGGCCTAAAGCTGGACTAAGCTGCAGAGAATGAAAAATCCATATCTCGAATTGTTTACGAGATATGGGCATCAAAAGTCGCCTCAGGCGTCTCAATGTTAGCCTATAGGAAATTTCTCAAATTCAGAGCACTGTAACTATGGGCCCATTTAATGTTTTGGGACCAAACCATCAAAAGGCACATCTGTGAGACAAGGGCTTGCCACCCTGCAAGATTCAGCCCAAGAGCCACAACCATTTGGATACAGTGGGGTGGCAAAGAATTGCTGTTTTTGGGTGCTATTCTGTCACAAATTGTGACAGTTTTGCAAACATTTGCAACAGAATGGGAATGACACTTTCATGATTTGTGAAACTATTGCATCTGTTCTGTTGTAATTTGCAACACTACGAGGGTATGATTGCTGAAACAGCATTTCTGAGGGGTCCCCCCCAAAAAATGATAGTGCTGTGATCCTCAGTGCCTGACTGAGTGAACACAACTGTCAGTGTTTACCTAAGGGGTCCCAAATTTAAATGGCAGGCATTTTTCTCTCTTGCTAACTGAAAACAAGATGGTCACTGCATGACAGTAAAAAGGCCATTTGCAACAGTAAAATGCAGTGGTGGCAGCTTTGGTGAGGCACATATATTTTTTTCCCCCATTGACTATAATTGGAAACTTGTTTTTTGAGTAACTTTTATAAGGATTAATATTTTTTCACCAAATCTTCAAAAGGCACATCAGTGACCCAGACTGCATCTTTCTTGAAGAAGTCAAACCAAATGAACACATTGTGTGGGCTGTTCCCATGAACAGAGAATCACACAAAAGCCCTGTTTTCGCACATTTTTTGGCTCTCTGCAGCTCCACAACCACTCATCTGACCATAAAGCAACTTACTAGATCCGGAGATCTTTTATGCCCCACCATGCATGCAAACTTTCAGGCAAATTCGTCATACGATGCCAAAGTTATTAAAGTGCAAATTATGGGGTTTGACATAGAAGTGGCCGGGCCACCCTAACTATAGCTGCACTACCATGCAGCTATAAGATATGTGATATATATATATATATATATATATATATACACACTGTATATTTGCAAAAACGTCATTAATGCTTACATTACGGTTGAACCACAAAAAGCAGGGAAATAAAAAAAAAATTATTAGGGGTCAGGTATATATGAAATAGGATCTGTCCTGTGAAGCCCTTGCTTATGGTAAATCTCAACCCTAATACCCGGGCACCCTAAGCCAACAACAGAACCACTGCACCTACACAAAAAAATACCCTTGTGATCCAAGTATAACATGCAGATGCCCAGCATGCCACACACAGTCTGACATTGCTGAAATGTAGATAAAGCAATAGGTATATGTTGTACCATTTGATCTGTAAAATATTCAGAACTGGAAACTGATGACATGAAGAAAGAACACTATAGGGTATGCACATTTGTTTTTTTTTCCCCTGACTTCAGTGTGGCTGTGTGTACAGGGCAAGGGCAGCAATGTGTCAGCATTATTTTTTTGTGACATTCAGATGGGAAAGAAACAACAGGATGGCCCACAATAAATGTAACAGTCCCAGAAATGTCAAATAACATGTTTTTTTTTTCTTGGCTTCAGTGTGTCCTTGTGTACAGGGCATGGGCAGTAGGATGGCAAAATAAATCTTTCACATGTTACGACATCCAGAGCGGAGAGGGAAAGATACTACACAGTGACCCAAATAAAAAAATGTTTTTTCTGGCTTCAGTGTGGCTGTGACATCAAGAAGGGAGAGAGACTGCAGTGGGGGCCACTATAAATGTAACAGTCCCAGAAATCCCAAATCTTGATGCCAAAAAAAAAAATAATGTACACACCCTGCTGCCCTTGCCTGTACACACAGCTGCACTGAAGGTGTAGTGGTTCTGTTGGTGGCTGGGAGGGTGGGTAGGGATTAGGTTGAGATTTACCAGAAGAAGGGCTTCACAGGACTTATATCCTATTTCATATATACCTAACCCCTAATAATTGTTCTTTATTTCCATGCTTTTTGTGATTCAACCCTAATGTAAGTATAACAAAGTTTTTGCAATTAATTTCTTTTCTTTTTGTGATGGTGGAACTGTATCCTCATTTTGTATGGTTCCTGAAAGTACAATATTGGAGACAGTCATACCGTGCAACGCACACTGATAACATGGCCATATTTTAAAATATTTTCACCGAATGTTCGACATAGACTTTCTGGGAACCCACCTCATGAACACTGCCGCTGTCATTTTGTTAATCCGTCCCAAAAGGTGATTCCACACTGTGACTGCGACTGCAGCATTCTGCACCACAGGTGAAAAAAACATTTTGGGCAGCATATGAGAAATGACAGCTGTTCTGTTCATAAGGAGGTGTGAGAAAATGGCAATGCTGAAAATCTGGAGTAAAAATATGAAAAATTGGCAAAGTTACAAGCGTGTGTAGGAAGTGCACAATGCACACCTGTAACACGGCCATTTTTCTGAATTCATTCACCAAATTTTAAACATGGGTTTTATGGGTCCTTCCCTCATGAACAGTGGCACTGTCATTTTTTTTATCTGTCTCAAAAGTTGATTTCACGCAGTGACCACGCCATTCTGCACCACAGGTGCGAAAATGCATTTCCGGCAGGATGTGAATAATGACAGCTATACTGTTCATAAGGAGGTGGTAAAAAATGGCAATGTGGAAAATCTGTAGTAAAAATATAAAAAATTAGCAAAGTTACAAGTGTGCATAGAAGCTGCACAACACACGCATCATAACATGGTCATTTTTGGATTTTTTCACCACTTGCAATATGGTTTGACCCCACTCATAACAGTGGCACTGTCATTTCATTAATCAGTCCTGAAAGGTGATTCTGTGCAGTGACAGTGAAATCACCTTTTGGGACCAAGAAATGAGATGACAGTGACAATGTTCATGAGGTGTGGTCCCAAGAACCCCATGTTGAAAATTTGGTGTAAAAATTCCAAGAAATGGCTGAGATATCTCTTACTAGAGATCTCACTAGAGATGCAAAAGTGCGCCTTGTCCAAACTACTTTTCTTTCGCTGATCGATTATGCAGATTTCCTCTATAGTCAATGCCCCAAAGCCTTGCTTACAAAGCTGGATATGCTTTGCCACAGGGCCATATGGTTTATTACTATTCTCCCCATCTCTACCCATCATTGTTCCTTGTACAAAGCTATAGGGTGGTCCTCTCTTATGTTTAGGCATAACAGAAACGCAGTCCTTTGGACTTATATGGTCTTCTTGAAGTGGCTTCCACAATATATAATAGACTGTTTCCCACTAAGTGAGCCAGGAACGTATGCCCTAAGAAGTGTATCCTACATCACATTATGTATCCCCAAGGCTTCCTCTCGCTATGGCAGAGTGGCCATTAGTTTCCTGTTGCCAACAATGTGGGACAAAGTACAAACATTATTGAAATTAAGCTGCCTCCACAGTATGAATGCCTTTAAATCTCTATATGTTCAGTATGTGTGTGAGCCATGCAATTGCTACCCCAGCCCCTAATTTTAGTCTGAAGCATCAGGCTGCTGTCCTCTGAGTGTAGTTGAATTTATGATCGCTTGTAACCTTTGGTGACCTTAACTCTGTGAGCGTCTTATGCCTTAAATGTTTTTCCCCTCTACAAATCCCTGTAGGGTTATTATCTCTTCATGGCTCTCACAGCCACTACAACTTACTTACCCTGCTGTCTTTTACATATTGCTTATTCTGTGGCTCTTATTCCCCTAGCTTGTACCATTTAACTGCCCTATTTCATCTTCGTATTCCCTTTCCACTGCATTCCACTCTTACTATCTCTTTCCTCTGTCCCCTAACTCTCTTCCCTGCCATAGACTAGCCCTTCAGGGGCTCCCTGTCCCTCAGGTGGGAGAAATGTGGATACCGGGTGGTTGCCACTTCCATAGCTGCTGCCTGAGACACCTAGACTGGACTCCTTACTAGCAAGGTGTGGCATTGCCGATACCCAATCGGAACGTGAGTGCTTTTCTGCTCTGGCATCTGATTGGCTCCTGCAGTCTGCTTCTGTGTCTCCCTCAATACTAAGCTAAAGTCTTATTTTCTGTCTAAAACCTGCACAAAAAAGAGCTGTACTTACTTATTGCCAAACAGGTATGACCTCTATTTTTTCCTGTTTAGTGTCAAGAGCTGGGAGTCTGTTTGATTACACTCGTTTCTGAATTTCTATGGTTGGGCCAGTCTTTAGGTGTCAAGGAATACCCAATTCTGTTGTCCTGCTGTTTTGGTCCTCCTGTTGGTTCAGATGTTCCATTGTCCATGGCCCAGTACTTAATACTGACCCCTTCATCCATCCTCTGCCAAGGATATGCTCTCCACGGGCTCCCTGCCCATGGGCATGGGAAACCCAGGCACCGGGCGGTTGGCATTATCTCTACCACCACCTGAGAACCTAAGCTTGGACTCTCCATTAGCAAAGCATGACATTAGCAGCCATCCAATTGGAATGTGAGTGCTCTTTGGCATTGGCTTCTCATTGGTTCCTGCAGTCTGCTTCTGTGTCCATTCTAAACCAAGCATAAATCTGATTGCCATGCCGAAATTTGCCAAAAAAGAGCTGTAATTACTTTTTTCCTTTACTGTTAAGACCCTTATCCTTCTGTTTAGAGTGTTACATTTAGGGATACTGTGTGATTACACTACATTTGAAATTCCGTGCTTGCGTCAGCTCCCTACATGAGCAGCCGATCACTTCTCCCTACTGAAGTTCCTACTAAGCCTCATCTTATGTCCTCCTTAAATATTACAGAAGCACTCTGAACTGATATGACTGATGTAACATTGAGTACTTACTTGCATTACTTGCATTAATTGTTTTTTACTTGTGTTATTTGGCTCTATTGTAAATATCTCTGTATGCATTGTACCATTTGACCTGGAGCTAACCAGGTCCATCTTGTAAATGAACTTGCTCAATGATGTTCACCTGGATAAATAAAGATTTGGATTGATTGACTGATTGATTGATTGATATCAACATAAGCGGAAAATCCCATTAATTACCATTATACAGCATTTACCTGTATTCCTCAGTTTACAGTTCGGCTTTGAAGAGTGCAGACGTGTCCCAGTCAACAGAAGATGAGACTGCCAGACCTCTGGTGGTAAGTGTGGGGTATGGGGTGTGTGGGGAGGTGGGTGTACAGAGGTGGGTTGGGATGGGGGATGGGGTGCGGAAACGACAAGGGACCATTTTCTTTTTTTCACAAAAAAAAAAAAGATGTTGGGGGACAGTTTTCTATATTTTTAAAGGTTTTATTTTAAAAATACATATCAGCACACTGGGGTGGGCTCCCAATGTGCCACATAGGTATGGGGGCTTGCATGCCAACATGGGGATTAGGCACCCCAATGTCAGCAATCAGATACAGGCTTGAGGAAGCGGGGGCATCCGACAACAAGAGTGTGCATCCTGTTGTCAGCTAAAACATAATAAGCAATTTTGGCACACTGGGGTGGGCTCCCAGGTGTACAGAGAACAGGCTGGTGGGGCTACATGACAGTACCCCCTTCCTTCACTTAGTGTGCCAACGGCAACTACCCGCAAGAACCCACCTGCACTATATGGCACAGCTGTCTTTAATGAAAGACAGCTGTGCCATATAGTACAAGTACTATGCGACACTGTTGTTGTTTATTAAAGACAGCTGTGTTGTATAGTACTTGCACTATATGACAAGTTGTTGCTTAAGACAACTGTGCCGTATAGTGTAAGTACTATATGACACAGCTGTCTTATTAAATGATAGCTGTGTCGTATAGTGCAAGTACTATATGACACAGTCATCTTTATTAAATGGTAGATGTGCCATTCAGTGCAGTGCAAGGGGCAGGATCATGATGAGGGTGAGCGGGGACGATGAGGGACAGTTTTCGGTTCAAAAACAATAGACACCGGGGGAAAATGTTTTCTTTGCAGGGACTATTAAACACTGCTGTGGGGAATGCCAACATGGAGATTAGGCCCGCTGATGTCAGCAGTGAAGAAAAAATAATAAATATACAAACAAAAAATAAAAATAAAAAATAAAATAAAAATAAATTCACTGCCATGGGGATTGCCCCCCCAACCCCGTGAGCAGACACAGTTTAAGGCACAGCACAGTCAGGCTGGCCAGGCTTCAATGACAGTAGCCCTCTCCCTGACCTATGAGTGGTGAAAGCCTATATGACAGAGCTGTTGTATATCAAAGACAGCTGTGTCATATATTACAAACTGCTGCTTTCGCAAAAATTCAGTTATGAATAGAACGTTCATTTTTTGAACTGTGCATGCTTAGAAACTGAACATTTTTTATTAAATATTTCAAAAACTACTAAAGTGAGGGACATAAAAACCACAAAAGCACACATCTTGGACCAGACTTGATCCAACCTGAGAGTTTCAGGTTTCAAAGCCTCATATTTCTTAAGTTATCGGGTGGCAAAAAAAGTATTAACATTTTCAAAAAATTGGATTTTTGTGGTTTTTTGCACCTCTGTAACTTTGCCTCCTCTGAACTGATTTATATGAAATTTATAGGATCTAGAGATCCTGGCACAGAGGCTGTGCTTTCCCAATGTCATGTAAATTGGTTGAATGGGACAAATTATTAAGGTGCAAAAACTGGAATATCACATAGAAATGCTCACACAATCTTAATATCCATTGCAAAACGACTTTAATGTATCAGTTTGGCTTTTTAGTAAAGCATCAAAAGCTGTGAAATTCGACTTTAGGGTTATCCACTCTACCACCCCAACCCATGCTACTCTCCACACACCAACAGGCCTTGGGTGTGCTATAGGGTCATCAGGACCAACTCTTACCACATTCTATGTGTAAACAAGCTGACATGGTACAGTATAGGGGATTGGGGTGAGAGTTAGGCCTGACAACCCCATGGCACACCCTGATGCCTGTTGGTGTGGTGTGTGGAGGGTAGCAGGGGCTGGGGTGGTTGGGTTTGTAACCCTAACATCAAATATCCCAGCTTTTGACACTTTAATAAAAACCCAAACTGATGCATTAATGTAGTTTTTTGCAATGAATTTCCCTTCATTTTGAGAAAGTGTAATGTAACTGTTATGTGGTTGTGGGAGCATGGGCTCTCTGGGCCCTGTGCTCCCCTCACACTGCCCATTTTTGCATAATGATATGCATATGTGGGAGCACGGGCCCTCTGGGCCCTGCACTCCCACTTACACACAAGTACGGACACATTCCACAACCCTATAGTCATGAAAAGGAACCCTTGTAACACTAATTTGGCAATATCTCAGTAACCGTAGCAACTATGAAAAACATTCCACTGCAGTTGTAATCATGGGAGCTTAGTCCACCAAGAGCTAAAAGTCTGTATCTTGAATCGTTTTCAATATACGGGCACCACAGTTCAACATGCAGATGTAACTTGGACATTTTCAGGATTTTTTGCACCCAATTTTCAACATGACCTTTTAGGGATCCACCTCAAGAGCAATGGCACTGTGATTTCATTAATCCATCCCAAAAGATGATTTCGCACAGCGACCGTGCCATTGTGCACCACAGGTGCGGAGACATGTTTTGGGCATGATGTTAAAAATGACAGTGGTATTGTTCATGGGGAGGTGTAAAAAAATGCCAATGTTGAAAATCTGGAGTGAAAATATTAAAAATTGACGAAGTTATGAGTATGCGTAGAAACCGAGCAACGCATGCTAGTAATGCAGTCATTTTTTGCAATTTTTTCACCAAATTTTCAACATGGGCCTTTTGAGACCCCCCCTCATGAACAGTGGCACTGTAATTTTGTTAATCCATCCCAAAAGATGATTTTGCACAGTGACTATGCCATTATGCACCACAAGTGCAAAAACACGTTTTGGGCAAGATGTGAAAAATGACAGCTGTACCATTCATGAGGATGTGTGAACAAATGGCAATGTTGAAAATCTGGTGTCAAAATATAAAAATTTGGCAATGTTATGAGTGTGCATAGAAATTGTGCATTGCACGCTCATAACACAGTCATTTTTTTGAATTTTTTCACCAAGTTTTCAACATGGGCTTTTTGGGACCCCACCTGATGAACAGTGGCACTGTCATCTCATTTCTCAGTCCTGAAAGGTGATTTTGCAGTGACTGCAAAATCACCTTCTCAGGGCTGAGAAATGAGATGACAGTGCCAGTGTTCATGAGGTAGGATCCCAAGAACCCCATGTTGAAAATTTGGGGCTGAAATTCCCCCAAATACCTGAGATATCAAAATAAGTTGAACCCCCCCCCCACCATTGATTGTCTTTATATAGCTTACCGGCATTTCTTCATTTTGCAGTTCGGTTTTGAAAAGTGAAGATGTGTCCCAGTCCACCAAAGATTGCAGCCACTGACCACTGGAGGTAAGTATGTGGTGAGGGGGGGTGCAGGGAGGTGAGGTGCACAGAAGGATATTGGGGATGGGTAGGAGGGGTGCGGAGGAGATGATGAGGGTCCGTTTTTTAGGGAAAAAAACATCAGGGGACTTTTTTCTTTTATGTCATGGTTTTTATTTATATTTGTGGACTCTGGGAGTGGGCTCCCCAGAGTCCAAAAAATATTAAGGGTGCACGGACATCTGGGGACACTGGGAGTGGATTACCCAGTGTTTCACACTATCAGGGGAGGGGGGCTACTGTTGACATGGGGATTGGGCACTCCTCTGTCAGCAAATGCGATAAATATGCTGGGGACACTGGGAGTGGGCTAGCCAGTGTCACACACTATCAGGGGGCTACTGCCAACACAGGGATTGGGCACCCTGCTGTCAGCTGAATATATCACTGTTCAGCAAACCATGGCCATTCAATGCAGGATGGTATATCGCTCCTGAGCCATGTCGTGGGGTCTCTAAAAAAAAAAATTGGGAGCATGTTCCACGGGCTCCCATTAGGTAAACACAACTGTTAGTGTTTACCTACTGGCATTATTTTTACAAATATTCCAGATTTTCAGCCTCGCTAACTGGAAACAAGATGGCGGAAATCTGAAATAAAACTGATTGCGACCAGTAAAGTGCGAATGGTAAATGGCTTTTACCATTAGCACATTTATTATGCGAATGGTAAATGGCATTTACTGTTCGCACATTTACCGTGCAAGCAGTAATTTGCGAATGGTACATGACATTTACCATTCGCGAATTACTGTTCGCACAGTAAATGCAATTTACACTGCATACTACCTGTCTTGCATCTAACTGAAAAATCATTATAATTAGAAAATATATTGTTACACTAAACCTTCTAAAGGCACATCATTGGCACACTCCCCATCATCCCTGTAAAAATCAGAGCCAAATTTAATTATGTGTGTGCTGTGCAGTAGAGCAAAGAATCCCATGCTATCCTATGGAAAAAAATGTTCCTTTTTGCTTTTTTGACCACTTTATATCTCCAAAACCATAAAAGCAGCAGTTATGAAATTTTCCACATCTTGTGACACTGGCAACATGACAGCACATACCAAGTTATTAAGGTGCAAAAATTGAGATTTAACATTGAAAGGCTGTACCAACCCTATCTATAAGGGCACTAATGCGCCCTTATAATATATGCATTGTACTGGCATGGAGGCACCAGTATAGTTAGGGTTGGGTACACATTTCTATGTTAAACCTGAAATTTTGAACCTTACTAACTCTGTAACTGTGCAACGGATATGCATGAAATTTGGCATGCATAATCTCTAGGGTAGGTCTCGTGACATGCCAAATGTTGTGTGAATCAGTTTTGTGGTTTTTAAGATAGAGTGTCAAAAAATCACAAATTTACCAGTTTTGTTACATTTCTTTGTCCATCTGTATCTCAGAAAAGGTTTTAGGTTTTGCTTTGCAATTGTCTGGGTAGAAAGTCTTTGGGTCACAGATGTGCCTTTCGAAGGTTTGGTGAAAAAATATTAATGCGTTCAGAAGTCATAACAATTTTTGTTTTCCCATTATTTCCTATGGGAAAAGTTAAGTGTTCAGCACAAAAGTACCGTATTTTCACAAATGATGGTGTGTGTGCGAAAATAGGTGTGTCCTGTTTTCGAACATCATCTTATATTTGTGAAACTATGTGCTCATTGCTGACAGCGGGGTGCCCAATCCCCCTGTCAGCAATGATTATGTTGCTTTTATTTGCCAACAGCTGGTGCCCAGTCCTGCACGTGCATAACTTTGTGGAACTGGAGCATGGAGTCCAAAGGACCCTGAGATCCCACAATAAAATAAGGATACAATTATACTATCTCAAAAAGAAGGGAAATTCATCACAAAAAACTTTGTTAATGCATCAGTTAGGGTCATAACTACAGTCACAAAAGTTGGGAAATGTGGTGTTAGGGTTTCCAACCACCTCCCGCAACCTCCATACAGTAACAGGTGTCAGGGGTCTGCCTTGGGCTCATTGGGCCTAATGCTCACTCACCCACACCCCCATACTGCCTCCCAACCCTAACTGATGCATTAATGAAGTTATTTGCAATTAATATATATATATACAGTATATATTATGGTAGCACGGTAGTGCTACCATAGATAGGGTTGAGTACCCCATTTAAGGTTAAATGGTGAAACTTTGCACCTTAATATCTTTGCCACTGTTCAATGGATTTGCCTGAAATTTGGCAGGCACAGGGCAAACCATAGATCTTGGGACCTGCCAACTTTCGTACCAATCGGGTATATGGCTGTGGAGTTATTAAGCGAGATTCTGGAGCGCATTTACATTTTTTTGCACACTCTTTGCTGCTACTACAGGTCACACGGTTTGTGCGACTGGTCCGAAAACTTTAGAGAACTTGCAGCCAGGATCCCGATGTGCCATTTGAAGATTTTGTGAAAAATATTGAACTGTTCAAAAGTTATTCAAAACAAATTCCCATTATAAGTCAATGGAAAAAGTTAACAAAAATTGTGACACTTCTAAATGCACTTTTAGTGTTGCAAATGACCCTAGTAGTGTTGCAAATCCACCATTTTGTTTTCAGTTACTGATCAGAAAATGCTTGGTATTTAAAATTGGGACCCTCTAGAACACAATTCTTTTGTGTTCACCTAGTCGGGACCGTTGGGATGCTAGCCATGTCTTTATTTTGGGGTTAAACACCCCAGAAATATGTTTTCCAAAATTTTGGGAAAAGTAGTGCCGCACTTGCTACACTTTCACAAATTTTTGCGAAAAGTGTTGCAAATCATGACATTACTTTTCTAGACTATGGCCAACATGACAGTAATTCTTTGCCACCCTGCTGCAACAGAATGGTTTGGTCTTTTGGGCTGAAATTTGGAGGGAAGGCAGCCAACATCTCACAGATGTGCCTTTTGGTGGTTTGGCGAAAAACATATTGCATGGATGCAAAGATACGGTACTCCGAAGTTTAATGTTTTTTGCCATAGACTAACATGGTGGCATCCACCGCTTCTTTTGGGGCTCGTATTTTGGAAACTGTGCGAGACACGGAATTTTCGTTGCAAAAATGCATAGCCCTGTGGGCTATGCATTTAGTGAAAAGCTAGCTAGGAAACGCATGAATCATGTGAAATTTTAATTTTTTTCTACGTCGTATGGTTACTGAGATATTAGCAATTTAGTATTACAACTGCTAGTTTTCTGCTCCGAGGCCCATTATTATGCATACATTCTTTGTTTTCGCTGTGTTTCTCAATGGAGCTTTTGGGGAAAAATAGGGTGTACGCTCCACTTACTGTTACACATAAGCTTTACACTTCTCTTACCATGCCCGTTTGCATTAAGCGTTCCTGTATGCCACCGTGTGTATTATCCTTTGCATTTCCTTTTACACTTGTGTTACTGCTACCATTTGTGTCTCCACTACTGTTTGTGTTTTGCTTAGCATCACCATGCTCATTACCATTTCTTTTGGTGGCTGCCCTTCCATTTCTGTTTGTGTTTCTCTTTCATTTTGCATCATCGTTGTTCTTAATGTTACCATTTGCATTTCCAATTGCGTTCCTGTGCCCGTGCGCGTTACGGTTTGCATTTCCATACGCGCTTACGTTTGTGTTCGCGTTTCTGTTTCCTTTGTCATTATTGTTGCTGTTAGCATTACCATTTAGAAATGCAGTACCGTGACCGTGAGCATTACGGTTTGCGTTTCCGTATGCGCTTGCATTTGCATTTCTGATTCTTTTCGCATTACTGTTCCTGTCACAGTTATCATTTGCATTTACTATAGTGGTACCGTCACTGTGCGCAGTACCAGTTGTGCTTCCATATGTGCTTGTGACTCCATTTGCGTCACTTTTCAGTTTGGCGTCACTTTGCACCCGCGTTTCTATTAACGCTTGCTTTACAATTTATGTTTGTGTCACCATGTGCGTAACCATTACTGCTTGCATTTGTGTTGCTGTTACTGTTACTATGTCACAAAAAAATCTTGTGGTGGGAATACAGGGCACGAAGGGCCCCACACTCCCACTACCACATTCCAGTCACTATTTATAGTCCTCCTTCTCAAAAAGAAGGGAAATCAGAGGCAAAAACATCCATTTAATGCATTAGTTAGGGTTGTTCCATAGTGATGAAAGTGAGGAAATTTGGTGTTAGGGTTGAAAACCCCCCTTGCACCCTCTCAGCCCACCCCTACCCAACCAGCATCGGAGTGTGCGTTGGGGTCATCGGTCTAACTCTTACCCCATTCTCCTATGCCTCAGCTTGTTCACACATGTGATGGGGTGAGAGTTAGCAAACTACCCAATGCACAACTCGATGCTGGTTGAGTGGGGTGGGCTGAGGGGGTGCAAGGTTTTTTTTAACCCTACCACTCAATTATATATATATATATATATATATATATATATATATTATGGTAGCACGGTAGTGCTACCATAGTTAAGGTTGAGTACCCCATTTAAGGTTAAATGGTGAAATTTTGCACCTTAATAACTTTGCTACGATTCAACAGATTTGCCTGAAATTTGGCAGGCACAGGGCAGAACCATAGATCTTGGGATCTGCCAACTTATGTACTGGTCAGATATACAGCTGCAGAGTTATTAAGTGACATTTGTGTTTGCAATTACTGTTTTCTGTGCATTCTTTGCTTGCGCCTACAGGTCTCACAGTTTGCATGACCATCCGAAAACTTCAGGAAACATGTGACCGGGGTCCCTGATGTGCCTTTTGAAGATTTTGTGAAAAAATTTTTAACGGTTCAAAAGTTATTCAAAAAACAAGTTCCCATTATAAGTCTATGGGAAAAGTTAAAAAATTTTACACTTTCGCAAATGCACTTTTTAGTGTCGCAAATGACCCTAGTAGTGTCGCAAATCACCATTTTGTTTTCAATTACTGCTCAGAAAAATGCTTGGCATTTAAAATTGGGACCCTCTAGGAACACAATTATTTTTGTGTTCACCAAGTCAGACCCTCAGGATGCTAGCCATGTCTTTATTTTGGGGTTAAATATCCCATAAACATGTTTTCCAAATTTGGGGAAAAGCAGTGTTGCAAAGTAGTGTCACACTTGCAACACTTTTGCAAAATTTTGTGAAAGGTGTGGCAAATCATGACACTACTTTTCTAGACTATGGCCAAAATGACAGCACTTCTTTGCCACCCTGCTGCAAAAGAACGGTTTGGGCTGAAATTTGGAAGGAAGGCAGCCAACATCTCACAGATGTGTCTTTTTGTGGTTTGGTGAAAAAATATTGCACAGATGCAAAGTTATGGTAGTCCAAAGTTGATGTTTTTTGCCATAGACTAACATGGTGGCGTCCGCCGCACCTTTCGGGGTTTGTATTTTGGAAACTGTGCGAGATACCGAATTTTCGTTGCAACTAGGAAACTCATGAATCATGTTAAATTTTTATTTTTTTCTACGTCATACGGTTACTGAGATATTAGCAATTTAATATTACAACTGCTCGTTTTCTGCTCTGAGGCCCATTATTATGCTTACATTCTTTGTTTTCACTGTGTTTCTCAATGGAGCTTTTGGGGAAAAATAGGGTGTGTGCTACACTTACTGTTATACATAGGCTTTACACTTCTCTTTCCGTGCCCGTTTGCATTAGCGTTCCCATGTACGCCACTGTGTGCATTACCTTTTGTATTTCTTTTTGCGCTTGCGTTGCATTACTGTTACCATTTGTGTCTCCACTACTGTTTGTGTTTGCGTTTCACTTAGCATCACCATGCACATTACAATTTCTTTTGGCGGCCGCCCTTCTGTTTCTGCTTGCTTTCTCTTTTGTTTTAGTCATTGTTCTTCTTACGTTACCATTTGCATTTCCAATTGCATTCCTGTGCCCGTTGTGCATTACGGTTTGTGTTTTCATCGTGCTTACATTTGCATTTGCATTTCTGTTTCCTTTGCCATTATTGTTTGCTGTTATCATACATTTCCATTTAGAAATGCAGTACCATGACCGCGAGCATTACGGTTAGTGTTTCCGTACGCGCTTGCGTTTGCGTTTCTGTTTCTTTTCACATTATTGTTCCTGTCACAGTTATCATTTGCATTTACTATAGCGGTACCATCAGCGTGCGCATTACCAGTTGTGTTTCCATATGCGCTTGCGACTCCTTTTGCATCACTTTTCGGTTTGGCGTCACTTTGCACCCGCGTTTCTATTAACGCTTGCTTTACAATTTATGTTTGCATCACCATGTGCGTAACCATTACCGCTTGTGTTTGCATTGCTGTTACTGCTACTATGTCACAAAAAAATCACGTGGTGGTAGCGCGGGGCATGAAGGGCCCCGAGCTCCCACCACCACATTCCATTTACTATTTATAGTCCTCACTCTCAAAAAGAAGGGAAATTAGAGGCAAAAAAATCCATTTAATGCATCAGTTAGGGTTGTTCCACAGCAACAAAAGTGAGGAAATTTGGTGTTAGGGTTGAAAACCCCCCTTGCATCCCCTCAGCCTGTGCCACCCAACCGGCATCGGGGTGTGCATTGGGATCGTCGGTCCTAACTCTCACCCCATTCTCCCATGCCTTAGCTTGTTC
Source organism: Neoceratodus forsteri (assembly GCA_016271365.2). NCBI lineage: Eukaryota > Metazoa > Chordata > Ceratodontiformes > Ceratodontidae > Neoceratodus > Neoceratodus forsteri. The sequence continues at coordinate 948,398,947 of CM057452.1, forward strand.
ACACATGAGATGGGGTGAGTTAGGGCTGATGACACCAATGCACACCCCGATGCTGGTTGGGTAGGGTGGGCAAATGTGGTGCAAGGGGTTTGAACCCTAACACTGAATGTGTATATATATATATATATATATATATACATATATATATATATATGTATATATATATATATATATATATATATATATATATATATACGTATGTGTATATATTATGTAGCACAGTAGTGCTACCATAGTTAGGTTGAGGAGCCATTTCTATGTTAACCCCCAAAATTTGCACCTTGATAACTTTGCAGCTGTTTGACAGATTTGCCTGAAATTTGGAGTACATTATTAAGAACTATAGATCTTGGGATCTGCCAAGTTTTGTACTGGTTGGATATACGACTGCGGAGTTATTAAGCATGATCTGCGCACACATTTACGCTTTTTCTGGAATTCTACGGTCGCACCTACAGGTCGTACGGTTTGCACGACCAGCCGGAAATCATCAGAGAACATGCGGCCAGGGTCCCCGATGTGCCTTTCGAAGATTTCGTGAAAAAATATTAAACGGTTCAAAAGTTATTCAAAAAAATATTCCCATTATAAGTCAATGGGAAAAGCTAAAAAGTTCAACAGTGTCGCAAATGCATTTTTACTTTCCCAAATGGGCCTGTTACTTTCGCAGATCCACCATTTTGTTTTCAGTTGGTGAACAGAAAAATGCTTGGCATTTAAATTTGGGACCCTCTAGCAACCTAATTCTTTTTGTATTCACCTAGTCTGACCCTGAGGATGCTAGCCATGTCTTTATTTTGGGGTAAAACACCCGAGAAATACGTTTTTCAAATTTCTGGAAAAAGTACTTTCGCAAATTACTTTCATGCTCACGAAAGTGTCACAAATTTTTGCGAAAGCTCCTGTAAAAAAGGTTGCTCCTGTAAAAAAGCTTTCAGCTTAGTGTGCTATACCTGGTTAAACAACTAAAATAAAAAAAAAAATTGCGACAGTAGTTTTCTAGTCTGTGGGAAAATTACAGCAATTCTTTGGCACTGCGCTGCAAAAGAACGGTTGGGAGTTTTGGGCTGAAATTTGGAGGGAAAGCAGCCAACATCTCATAGATGTGCCTTTCAGTGTTGTGTTGAAAAAATATTATATGGCGGCAAAGTTACGGCACTCCAAAGTTGACAGTTTTTCCCTTAGGATAACATTATGGCGCCCGACACATTACAGGAATCCTTTGGCACCCTGCTGCAAAATAACGGTTTGGTCTTTTTTCCTAAAAGTTGGAGGGAAGACAGCCAACAGCCCACAGATGTGCCTTTCAGTGGCTTGGTGAAAAAATATTACAGGGAGGCAAATTTATGGCGCTCCAAACTTCTCTTTTTTTCCCATAGGATAACATTACGGTGTTCGCAGCGCCTTTCAGGGCCCGTATCTCGAAGCGGGTGTGAGATACGGACTTTTCATTCTAAGGAAAAATACTTGGTCCCCTGCTGGGACTAAGTACAAAACTAGCCAGGACAGTCATAAATCATATGACTTTAAATTTTTTTCAGTCATCTGGTTCCTGAGATATAACCTATTTAGTATTCCAAGTCCTCATTTTCTGCTCCAATACCCATTATTATGCATACATTATTTGTACTCACTGACTTTCTCTATTCAGCTTTTGGGGAAAACCAGACTGTGCGCTTACATTACTGTTACCGTTGCCCTTTCCGTTTGCGGTTCTGTGCCCATTTCACTCACCGTTGACATCTACGCCACCATGTGCGTTATCCTTTGCGTTTTCATTTGCGCTTGCGTTTCTGTTATTTTTGCCATTTGTGTCTACAGTACTGTTTCTCTTTCTGTTTCACTTATGCGCACCATGCCCATTGACATTTCTGTTTGCAGGCACCATGTTACTATGTGACAACACATCCGTGCAACCGTTCCGTCTCTCACACCGTGTGCGTTACCCTTCTGTTCTCATTGGCGCTTGCATGCTACTATGCTCCACTGTTAGCGCTTCTGTTTGCATTGCTGTTCCTGTTACTATGCCACAAGACATCATGTGGCGGAGCAGGGCCCTTTCTTGCTGCCGCATTACGTCCACTATTTCTCGTTATCATTCTCAAAAAGAAGGGAAATTAGAGGCAAAAACTCCATTTAATGCATTAGTTAGGGTTGTTCCACAGCGACAAAGTGAGGAAATTCGCTGTTAGGTTGGAAACCCTAACTCTGAATTCACCCCCCCAGCACCACACACACACAGACACACACACACACACACATATGCAAGTATGGGGGAGGACCAAGTCAACACAACCAATGACAGACATCCAGCAGCAGGTGACAGAAATAACAAACAATTGTCTAAATGTACTACGAGACATCCCCACCCACCTGACCAGGTACTGCATGCTCAGTGGAGATCAACAGCAAATCTGAGGCCATGTATACCAAACGTACACATCTCTGATTGCAGCTGCACACAATGTACCACACTTAGTAGTTGCATGGCCTTACCTACCGATGCCCCACACCAGATCCCACCACATGTGGTGGGCCACCTGAGCAATAGAGTTGAGCAAAACCAAGGAGTTGTACAGGTATAATATCTCTGATCATAACAAAGGTTTGAGAAATGCAGCTTTCTAATTGACTGTAAACATTGTAACAGCCTTATGTTTAGTTTTTATTAAGATACATGTAGAGCCTAACCATATGATGAACATGGTTTAATGTTGTTTAAAAAACAGTTTTATTATGATAGCAATAAGCCACTCCCAGGTATTATGTTAATGGTCAGTTTATCACTGTCTAGCGACATGTGGCACTCGGCTACGCCTCATTCAACATTAAACCCCTACAGGGTGATTAACAGACCATTTAACATAACTGTTGGTCATGCCTTATTGCTTAATTGTCTTTATGGTAGATACTCCTCTCTGCTAGGCACTGCAGCAGCTTTGCAACACAGTGCCCCACCCAGTTACACCATACACTGTCTAGTTACTGGAGAATGGCTGTGAATATGAACTCATGAAGATGAACAGGTAAGTTGATCATTACAGTCATCGAAACCTTAGTGTGATTATAACTGACAGAGTCAGTGATAGAGAATAACCTCTGCTGTCCTAGTACACTTACCCCATTGTGAGTTAAATCAATACTAAAAGACATTCTGTTTATATCTACACTATACCTACTTGATTCCTGTTGTACCACAATTAACATAGTTATCACTTTGATAGCATCAGTGACAGAAGTGTGGCAAACCCAAACATTAGGCATACAACCTGAGTATGAAACAACTGTTAAAAAAATTACACTGTGTCCATAAGTGGCATAGATCACTCATTGCAACAATAGTAAATGTATCACTATTTGAATAAGTTAGTCATCACAGATGCAATGAGATTGTCTTTCTCAGGTACAACACACTCAGTAAGTGGCTACAGGAAAATCTATCCTATAGACATCTCCGATACAGGTACGTCATTGTTGGCTCAGTAGTGCTATGATATTTAGAAGTTGCTTGGCCTGATCCATGCAATTACAATTTCTTACAAAGAATACTTACTGCGTCTTTAGTATTGAAACACACTGAAGGTCTATGTATGTACATCAGCAGTACACCTTCATCAGTAAGAATGTATCTGACACTGGCAGTACGAATTTCACAGCGTTGAACAGGCAATGCTTTTCCATACGCTTACATCAGCCTCTCTATCTTGAGTAAACAGTTGCAGTAAATGTACTACTATGTAAATCACATACTAAATGTAACACTGCTTTTATCTTGAGCATGCTAGTGTCTTGTAGTTAATTTATGTACTTCTCTTAATTAATGTATACTCACTAGTGTTAAACCTTTCTACAACTGTCATCATGCACCTTCAGCATTTATATTGATTAACGGCACAGTACCAGTTGTGGTGTGGTGGGGCATCAGTAGGTAAGGCCATGCAACTACTAAGTGTGGTACGCTGTGTGCAGCTGCAATCAGGGATGTGTACGTTTGGTGTACATGGCCTCAGTTTTGCTCTTGATCTCCACTGAGCATGCAGTACCTAGTCAGGTGGGTAGGGATGTCTCGTAGTACATTTAGACAATTGTTTGTTATTTCTGTCACTTGCTGCTGAATGTCTGTCATTGGTTGTGTTGACTTGGTCCTCCCCTTACTTGCATGTGTGTGTGTGTCTGTGTGTGTGGTGCTGGGGGTGAATTCTGAGTTAGGGTTTCGAACCCTACAGGCGAATTTCCTCACTTTTGTCGCTAGGAACACCCTAACTAATTGCATTTAACAGAGTTTTTAACTCTAATATATGTCTATATATATATATATATATATATATATATATATATATATATATATATATAGTATGTGTATATATATATATATATATATATATATATATTATGGTAGCACGGTAGTGCTACCATAGTTAGGTTGAGTACCCCATTTAAGGTTAAATGGTGAAACTTTGCACCTTAATAACTTTGCCACCATTCAATGGATTTGCCTGAAATTTGGCAGTCATGGGGCAGAATCATAGCTCTTGGGATCTGCCAACTTTTGTACTGGTTGGGTATATGGCTGCGGAGTTATTATGTGACATTCGTGTCTACAATTACGGTATTCTACGCATTCTTTGCTCATACCTACAGGTTGTACGGTTTGCGCTACCATCCAAAAACATCAGTGAACGTGCGGCTGGGGTCCCCAATGTGCCTTTTGAAGATTTCATGAAAAAATATTTAACGGTTCAAAAGTTATACAAAAAACAAGTTCTCATTATAAGTCTATGGGAAAAGTTAACAAAAAAATTGACACTTTTGCAAATGCACTTTTTAGTGTCACAAATTACCCTAGTAGTGTCGCAAATCGCCATTTTGTTTTCAGTTACTGATCAGAAAAATGCTTGGCATTTAAAATTAGGACCCTCTAGGAACACAATTATTTTTGTGTTCACCTAGTTGGACCCTCAGGATGCTAGCCATGTCTTTATTTTGGGGTTAAATACCCCATAAATATGTTTTTCAAATTTTGGGGGAATGTAGTGTCACAAAGTAGTGTCGCACCGACACTTTTGCAAGTTCCCGTGAAAGGTGTCGCAAGTCACGACACTACTTTTCTAGACTATGGCCAAAATGACTGCACTTTTTTGCCACCATGCTGCGAAAGAACGGTTTGGTCTTTTGGGCTAAAATTTAGAGGGAAGGCAGCAAACATATCACAGATGTGCCTTTTAGTGGTTTGGTGACACAATATTACATGGATGCAAAGTTACGGTACTCTGAAGTTGCTGTTATTTCCCATAGACTAACATGGTGGCATGAGCCACGCCTTTCGGGGCTCATATCTCGGAAACGGTACGAGATACAGAATTTTTGTTGCAAAAATGCATATTCCTGTGGGCTACAAATTCAGTGAAAACCTAGCTAGGAAACTCATGAACCATGTGAAATTTAAATTTTTTTTCCACGTCGTACGGTTACTGAAATATTAGCTAGTAAGTATTACAACTGCTCGTTTTCTGCTCTGAGGTCCATTATTATGCATACATTCTTTGTTTTCACTGTGTTTCTCAATGGAGCTTTTGGGGAAAAATAGGGTGTACGGTCCACTTACTGTTACACTTAAGCTTTACACTTCTCTTACCATGCCCGCTTGCATTAGCGTCCCAGTGTATGCCACCATCTGCGCTACATTTCCGCTTGCACTTGCGTTGTGTTACTGTTACCATTACTATGTCACAATAAATCACTATTTATAGTTCACATTCTCAAAAGAAGGAAATTCATGGCAAAAAACTCTGTTTAATGCATCAGTTAGGTTGTTCCACAGTGACAAAAGTGAGGAAATTCGGTGTTAGGGTTGAAAGCCCCCCTTGCACCCCCCGGCCTGCCCCACCCAACTGGCATTGGGGTGTGCGTTGGGGTCATCGGTCCTAACTCTCACCCCATTCTCCGATTCCTCAGCTTCTTTACACATGTGATGGGGTGAGAGTTAGGCCCGACAACCGCAATGCACACTCTGATGCTGTTTGGGTGGTGGGCTGGGGGTGCAAGGGGGGCTTTCAACCCTAACACTGAATTTCCTCACTTTTGTCACTTTGGAATTACCCCAACTGATGCATTAAATGGAGTTTTCTGACATGAATATATATATATATATATATATATATATATATATATATATATATATATATATATATATATATGTTATAGTGGCTCGGTAGTGCCACTGTAGTTAGGGTTGAGTACCCCATTTAAGGTTAAATTGTGAAATTTTTCAGCTTAATAACTTTGCCACCATATGATGGATTTGCCTGAAATTTGGCAGGCACAGAGCGGTACCACATATCTCTGGATATGCCAAGTTTTGTAATGGTTGGCTATACGGTTGAGGAGCTATAAAGCACAATAGAAAGTTGCATTTATGCTTTTTTGGGCATTCTTTGCTCATGCCTACAGGTTGCACGGTTTGTGTGACCAGTCCAAAACCTTCAGGGAACATGCGGCTGGGGTCCCCGATGTGCCTTTCAAAGATATTGTGAAAAAATATTAAACGGTTCAAAAGTTATTCAAAAAACAAGTTTCCCATTATAGTCAAAGGAAAAAGTTAACAAAAAGTTCGACAGTGTCGCAAATGTAGTTTTTAGTGTCACAAATGACCCCTGTAGTGTCATGAGTCAGCCATTTTTTTTTCAGTTACTGGTCACAGAAATGCTTGGCATTTAAATTTGGGACCCTCTAGGGACACAATTCTTTTTGTGTTCACCTAGTCAAGCCCTGAGGATGCTAGCCATGTCTTTTTTTGTGGGGTTAAACAACCCAGAAACATGTTTTTCAAATTTTTGTGAACTGTACTGTCGAAAAGCACTTGCATGATTTTTTTTATGAATGTGTCGTGATTTGTGACACTATGCCCAAAAGAATAGGAAATCTTTGCCACCCTGCTGCAAAAGAATGATTTGGTTTTTTGGGCTGAAATTTGGAGGGAAGAAAGCCAAGATCCCACAGTTGTGCTTTTCGGTGGTTTGGTGACAAAATATTAGAGGTCTGTAAAGTTACAGTACTCTGAAGTTGACTATTTTTCCCATAGACTAACATTATGGCATCCGCTGTGCCTTTCGGGACCAATGACCCCAATGCACACCCCAATGCCTGTTGGTGGGGATGGGGTGGGCTTTGGGTGCAAGTGGTGGCAACCCTAACACTGAATTTCCTCACTTTTGTCACTGTGGAACAACCCTAACTGATGCATTAAATGGATTTTTTTTGCCGTGAAAAAATATATCTATCTATCTATATATATATATATTATACTGGCGTGGTAGCACCAGTATAGTTAGGGTGAAAGATAACTTCCATGTTAAACCTGAATTTTTGAACCTTAATAACTATGGAACTGTTGATGGATTTGCATGAAAACTGGCATTCATAAGCTCTTATACTGGCTTGGTAGCACCAGTATTGTTAGGGTGAAAGGTAACTTCCATGTTAAACCTGAATGTTTGAACCTTAATAACTTAAGAACTGTTTGATGGATTTGCATGAAATGTGGCATGCATAACCTCTAGGGGTACATCTCTTGACATGCCAGATTTTGTGTGAATCCATTTGAGAGGTTCCTGAGATACCAAGTATTGAAAAAGCAGAAACATCCATGATTTTTGCCATTTCTTTGTCCACCTGGATCTCAGAAATGGCTTTAGGTTGTTGTCTGAAATTTTCAGGGTAAGTCTTTGCCTCACAGATGTGCCTTTTGAAGGTTTGAGAAAAAATATTAATCTGTTCAAAAGTTATTACATTTTTAATCTCCTCATTATTTCCTATTGGAAAGTTTATACAGTGGTAATCGCACCAAGGTTTATTGGTATCGTTCACTGCACATCATTGTGTGGTAGCGGTGTACATTTTCTATTTTTCACAAAGTACAGTCATAACCACTCAAAAGTTTACCAATATAGAGCACCGCGTGTCATTGCGCAGTACCAGTATACATTTTCTATTTTTTGCAAAGTATAGTGGTAATGACGCAAAAGTTTATCAGTATTGCACACCACATGTCATTGCGTGGTAGTGGTACATATTTTCTATTTTTCACAAAGTACAGTGGTAATCACACAAAAAAATGACTGTATCGCGCACTGCGTGTCTTTATGCAGTAGGGGTATAAATGTTATTCAACATTACCGCACTTGCACACTGCTTGGTATAGTAAACCTTTGCACATTTACCACTGTAAGGTCTTTGTGCACAAATCAGTCTGCTCTTTGCACAAAAATCAGCCAGAATTTCACAAAGTAAGGTGTTTGCACACAAATCAGTCTGTTCTTTGTGCAAAAATCAGCCAGTGTTTTTGTAGAATATGGTTTTGTTATGGCAAAGCTCTGTTTAGTCCGCCATTTTGTTTTGCAGTTAGCAAGGAACACAAAATGTAGAAAACATGTTAAAATGAATGTCATTAAAAAAAATCAGAACTTAGCTAGAGGGGATCTGTTTAATTGCATTCTGATGTTTTTTGTTTTTTTTTAACTGGCCTGAAAGACATTTTATTGGCACCCAAAATCTTGGGTGTGAGAGGACCACTTCTGCCACATCCCAGATATCTCCTTCCACCGTCCAAACCCTGCCACTATGCAGCCACCACCCCACTGCCACATCCCCTTACCATATACTTACCAATTCAGATTGTGCACTGTCATCTTCCATTCAAAAATGTGGTATGCGTGAAAAAAGAATAGCTTATTTTAGCACGTCACAAGTCAAATAAAATAAAAACACCCTTACTGATGTGGCTCTCTGGTGGTGCAGAGGATCAGACACAGGACTGCAAAGCCCAGGGTCCCAAGTTTAAGACTGGGCTCTTCATTATTTTTTTGGCTTCATTGTAGGCGCAAAAATAATAAAGAGAGCCTGATCTCAAACTTGGGACTCTGGACTTTGCAGTACTGTGTCTGGCCCTCTGCGCCACCAGAGAACCACATCAGAAGAAGTGTTTTTCTTTTTCACTTCTGAATGCTTTACAGTAAAGTCCATCCTTGGCCATAACTGGACACTAAATGTTTGAAAAAGTGGTAAGTGCCTAAATAGGCCTATTTTGACACATACCACATTTTCAAACCCCTTGTTGAAATGTGCTTCTATCAAGGGTGCACATTAATGTTTCAACCACAAAAATGTCCCTGTAAGTTGTCAAAATTGGAGATCCAGTTGGCATTGGGAGCCCCCCTTCTGAGACACTGGGGAGCCCACTACCAGTGTTCCCAAACATGCCCCATATCATCTCCCCGGCAGTGTGGGACACTGGGGAGCCCACTCCCAGTGTCTCCAGACATGTGTCACCACCACCCATCAGTGTGGGACACTGGGGAGCCCACTCCCAGTGTCTCAAATGTTCTTTTTCTGTATTCCTTAAAAAAAAGGAAACCATTCCCGTTGACTTTATTTTTAGTTCAAGCTGAAAAAAAGAAAACAGTGCCTCATCACCAGTCACCCTCCCCCTACCCTCCACTGAGTGCCCACTACCCCACACCACCCTACCATGTACTTACCTCCTGAGGTCATATGCTATCTTCCTCTGTGGACTTGGATATGTCTGCACTCTTCAAAGCCAACCCGCCGACTGAAGAATCAAGGTAAGTGCTATATAATGTATTTCAATGGCGTTTTGAAGTAAGGTTGATATATTTTCCATTTTAGGTATTTTTTCACTAAATTTTCAACATGGGCTATTTGGGATTCCACCTCATGAACACTGTGACTGTCGTTTCATTACTCTGGCCCATAAGGTGATTTTTTGCTTGCTGCATGAAATCATCTTTTGGGACAGATTAACAAAATGACAGTGTAAGAGTTTATGAGGTGGGCTCCCAACAAGCCTATGTTGAAAATTTGATGAAAAAATTCCTAACAGTGGTCGAGTTATGCGCGCACATTGAAATTTTTCTACACACGTGCGTAACTTTGGTAATTTTGAATATTCTGACTCCAAATTTTCAACATTGTCATTTTTTTTTCACACCACTTCATGAACAGTACAGCTGTTGTTTTCACATCCTGCCTGAAACATGTTTTGCACCTGTGTGTGGAATGGCATGGTTGCTTTGCAAAATCACCTTTTGGGACTGATTAAGAAGTGACAGTGACAGTATTCATGAGGTGGGGTCCAAAATGTCCTATTGAGACTTTGATGAAAAAATTCCTAAACAGGGCTGGGTTATGCATGTCCATTGAAAATTTTCTACGCATGTGCGTAACTTTGGTAATTTTTAATATTTTGACTCCAAATTTCAAGATAGCCATTTGTTCACACCTCCTCATGAACAGTGCAGCTGTCATTTTTCACATCCTGTCCAAAACATGTTTTTGCACCATTGGCATGGAATGGTGTTTTGACATGGATTTGAACATATTCACCTATGGAATTTATGGAATATGGTCATAAGAAGACTATGTTGAAAATTTGGGGTCAAAATATGAAAAAATACCAAAATTGTGACCATTCATTGCAGTTTCGGTACGATCACTCAGTCTTCGGAAATTTTGAATATTTTGACCTCAGATTTTGAATATAGCCTTCTTATTACCAAACCTCATGTATATCAGAGCTATCATTTTTCAAATCCTGCCCAAAATGTGTTTTCACACCTGTGGTACAGAACACTGTTGCAGTTACAGTTGCAAAGAATTATGTTTTGCTGAGGATTTAAAAATGTTCTCTATCAGGAACATGTGCAGGGGTAACAAGATAGCTATGGTGATAATTTGGTGATGCATCTATGAGAGATGGGTGTGCAGGGTCCCACAGTAAAATAAGGAAAATCACAGAGCATGGGCGTACAGGGCCCAAAGCATTAGGGCTGATGTCCCCAAGGTACATCCCTGATGCCTGTGGATGTGTGCAGAGTGGGGGGGGGGAGGTCAGGCATTAGATTTGGAAACCCTAATGCCTCATTTCCTTGCTTTTGTCACTTTACTAAAAACCTTAACTGATACATTACCAAATTGTTTGTTTTGTTTTTTGTTTATTTAGTTTTTTGTTGACCAGGTTAGAGCACTAGAGAAATCCTGCCTATTTTCAGGCACGACCTGGGGGAAGGGATACAGATGAATGCCAACTGACCTTGAACCAGATTAAGCTATTGGTGGTATTTTTAGTGAATGAGGGAAATTTGGCCAGGACACCAGGAAATTCCCCTACTCTTTTCAATAAGTGCCATGGGATCTTTAACATCCACCTGAACTACCACCAGTCCAGGCAGATGGGACCTTGGTTTAAAGTCTCATCTGAAAGATGGCACCTCAGAAGTGCAGCACCCCTCTCATGCTGCATTACAGTGTCAGTACTGGAATATTAATCCAAGTGCCAGATGTGGGAACTGAACCCACAACCCTCTGATCTCCCAGCCTCAGAGGTGAGTGTGCCACCTACTGAGCCACTGACACTGTTAGTAAATTGTTTTTCACTGTTTTGCAATGAATATATAATATAGCCTGGCCCCAGCTGTCAGTACCTTACCCTGGTGAGTAACACACCACTACCGGAAGGTTACACTGGCAGCAGGAGAGATTGGGAATCTGAGTGTATTTTGTTTTTTATTTGAAAACTAGTAATTGGGAATGGACCCCTGAGCCAAGGCTCATTTCCAGGTGCAACCCAGTGGAAGGAAACAGGAAATGCAACAATGAAAGTAAGTAGCATGGCAGGAAGTGGAGGGTAAGATGAAAACAATCCTGTCAGGGACTTACAGATGTGTGTTGGATATTTGTTCTGGTGCACTGCTGTCCCAACCATTACTAAAGTTCACTGACCATGCAACTTTGTAAACCACACAACTGACACACAGCTGACTCACACAAAAGGTAACATTGATCTCAACAAAATTAACATTGGAGTATTAAAGGTATTGACAGGCCCCAAAGGAAGTGATCAGATAAATAACATACTCTGTATCTGCTATTATAATATAAGTAAATGGGGCTCTTGAGATGTTTCTTGGCTAATCTTGATAAAGCGTCAAGTGCGACACGAAACGTAGATCTGTGTGTGAGGGGCTCTACTACATGTAATAAAACTGCTGCTTTAATTTTTATAACAGCATTCCGTTGTTTTTGTAGGGTTTTGGGTGAGCCAAGGGTTTCTTTCATTTTTTTGTCTTGTGGTTTTTGTACCTTGGCTCCCCTTTGCTGCAGCTTTTGAGCCGTGTTTACCTGTGTACATTGGTCTTAGAGTATTTACATTGTTATACATGAAATCTTGTTTTGGTGGTCTTTGAACTCTACAGACATGTGAGTGTGAGTAATTGACCTTTTCCTGAAATAATTATCTAAATATTGTACAGTTACTATTTACTAGGTGAACATTTAATGGAAGTATGCCCACAATGTGTCAGGTCAAAAGTCATCCAGTTGTTTACCATTAAGGTTGGTTACCTGTTGAAAGGCAAATCAGTCTTTAGCTACAGATATGTTGAGCTTTATAGCATGGCTCTGATGATGTATTCATATTATTTATATTATTAAATTTAAGTTGCTAGGAAATAATAGCACAAGTATTTACTTGTTTCGAGATTTGCAAAGGATCACAGAATCTGCTCTGTGAAGTAAAGAGAGAATGTTCCCATGAGAACAAACATGTTTTTCTGGAAGATTTGCAAGACTGCAATACAAACCAAGGAGCAGTCAGTTCACGGAGACCCATGTGGGGTTGAGAGTATTGTAGTTTCCATTCTGTGATCAAATTAACCTTTTAACAATCATTTGTCAATGCTGAAAGTTTGCTTGAACGCATTTGCTGTGCAGGTGTTTGGCAGTGATAATGCAGAGGTGATAAGTAAGCAAGAAGACATGACGGGGTGTGCATTAGAACTCTTCTAGTAGCTGAGTGCCTGCAGCCCCTGCCCATGCATTAGAAGTGTATAATGCACATCCCTGGAGTGGCTTACAATGCTTATAAAATGTGAATCTGTAGTGTAGATGTTTTAAACTTTGTAATTTAAAGGTTGAATGGTACAAAAATTACCATCTTTACTGTATAGGGTCTAGTTTTCTTCCCCAGATTGGCCCTTTTCCCTCCAGTGGCAAGCACAGCCTTCTGGTTTTCTGAGCCACATACAGCGGGTCCCCTGATGGAGAGCTAGCACCATGGTTCACCATCAGGAGGTCACTGATGTAGTGGAACGTGCTGCCTCTCCTCGAGCAAAACTCTTTCCAGCTGTCAACTGCAAGGATTTATTGTTGATCCAAGCACTGAAATGACCCAGCACCAAAAGTCAGCCAGCTCCTGCCTGAATGTTGTGCGTGGAGGCTGGTACATGAGAATGACCTTGCAACCTGTACCCTGGCCACCTCTAACACCCCAAAAGCCACTCATTGAAATGATCTGGTCACAACCATAGGGCATGCTGTGAGTCCCAATGTGGTTCTAAAGCAGGTAGCCACCCTCCTCCACCGGGGAGGAAGAACTGTGAGCTTCACTGCATTACTGCTACCTTGGTGACCATGGTTAGCAGTGCAGACACAACTGAGGTTATGAGACAGCCAGACCAGCATCCAAATGGATTGTGTAGGTTTAGACGGCAAACTTAAGTACAACTTAGACACAGTAAATGAAGAAGAAGCTGTGGTTTTGTTACCAGAAAACACCAAAACAAGTTTAGAGGAACCGACAACCAGTGTGAGTCTCACTGAAGACCCTACCAAATCCCTGAAACAGCTCAGTTCTTCTGTAGAAAAGATTGTGACTGCAGCTGGCAGAAGACTGAAGGCAGTAGCAGAGGTGAGTGACAACTGGAGGGGGTTGGGGAGAACTATGGATCCCATTCTCTACTTACATACGAACATATGAACATATGAAGAAGTCATCAGAACAAGGCCATTTGGTCTATCAACTCTGTTCGTATTGCAGGGTCCACAGCTAATGTCCCTGCCCTCCCTCCCCACTCCTCCCATCCTCCCTACTCATGATTCTTACCTTCCCCCTATGCCTATCCCAGCCTCTCTTAAAGCTGCACACTGTCTTCAATGAGGTGGCCTCTTCCAGCAGCACATTCCAAGTATCCACCACCCTCTCTGTGAAAAATGCTTCCTGACCTCCCTCCTAAACCTCCCACCCTCCAGCTTAAGACTGTGCCCCTCATGGTATGGTTGCCACTCAGCTTAAAGAGACTCTCCTTATCAACCTTATTTATCCCTTTCAAGTATTTGAATGTCCCAATCATGTCCCCTCTCTCTCTCTCTCTCCTGTCTTCTAGGGAGTACATGTTCAGTGCCCTCAACCTCTCCTCATATGCCTTGCCCTGCTGACTGGCTATCATCATTGTAACCCTCCTCTGGATCTTCTCCAGCAGGTTAATATCCTTTTGAGTGTGGGCACCAGTACTGAACTCCATCCTCTAGATGCGGCCTTACCAGTGACCTGTACAAGGGCAATATAACCTCCTCTCTCCTATTACTGATCCCCCCTAGCTATGCATCCCAGCATCTTGTTTGCCTTTTCTGCTGCTTTCTTGCACTGCGTGGAGTATTTCAGGTCACTAGTGATCATCACTTCCAGGTCCTTCTCCTCCTCTGATGCTTAGTTAAGTCAGAAGGCTTTCGAGTCCACCTTCTGAAATGCCTGACAAGAAAACAAAAAAGTAAGGCACTCACCAATCACATCTTTTTTGAGTGTTATGGGTGGTGACTGCCTGCCTTTGTTTTCTTGTCAGTTACATTGTTTATTGGTGGCACCCATTTCCCTGGGCAACCTCTGTATTGTTTTTGTTCTGAAATACCTCCCTGCAATATCATGAGGTGAGCTTTTCAAAATACAGTGCATCAGGGATATGGTACATGCTGGGCTTTTAAAATCCAGATCATAGTCTCATGATTTTCTAAAATCATTCTGACTATTCCAGCAAGAGAAATAAAATATTAATTGTCAAAAAAATTCCTGGAACTTATTGCACATTAATATTGGCAGATGACAAGAACACAACCAAGTGTCAGGATTACCACCACATTTCCAAATTTTTTTTTTGTTTACCCAGAACTTACAATGTTAGAACATAATAACATAAGAAGCAGCCAGCAGATGGGGACCACGTGATCCATCTAGTCTGCCCCAAAATGTCTACGACTCTCCCTGTTTTATTACCTCTTCATGTGCCCGCATTGCCTGTCCCATGCTAGTTTGAGTTCTCATACTGTCTCCAATGCTACCACCTCTGAGGGCAGGCTGTTCCATGGTTCTATCATCCTCTCTGTGGAAAAACATTTCCTTATATTGGTTCTATATCTGCCTCTCACTAGGTGCAGATTGTGCCCCTTTGTGCCCCCTCGAGATCCTAAACAATATTGGAATATGATAAAAGAACTGGAAAACCCCTTGAGCGCTAAGCCTTATATAAAAATGTCTAATAATAAGGGTGAGCTCTTTGATTCAAAAAAAACAGCCCAGTTGTTGAACCACTATTTTTTAACATTACCAGATATTACCATCCCAGCTGATTCACCAGTACAAACTGATTTAGCAAATAAAACAATTAATAACGAAAACTGTCCTCTTTTTATTTAAAAAAAAATTAAAATTTCGGAAGGTAGGCGGGAGATCTTAAAACTAAATAAAAATAAATCATATGGTATGGACAATATTAAAGGGAAATTTATTAAAGATGCAATTGAAGTCTTATCACCAATACTGACTGATTTATTCAATCAAAGTCTGATGGAAAATGTTTTTCCCTCTATCTGGAAAATAACAGAAAAAGTATCCATATTTAAGGGGGGTGATTCTAATGGTCCCTCAAATTATAGACCAATAGCAATCCTCTCCATCCTTTCCAAGTTAATGGAATGGATGGTGTTAGGCCAATTGTATAGTTACTTAGAAAAATACTCAAAATTGACAAGATACCAACATGGCTTTAGGACAGGTTATTCGACTTGCACTGCGCTCGTGGACTTTGTTGGTAAAGTGGCAGTGGTCTTAGATGGGGGGAGTCCACGGGCGCAGTGTTTGTCAACCTGTCCAAAGCCTTTGATTTGGTTGACCACCACCTATTATATGAAAGGATGAAGAGGATCGGTATAGCCCCTAGGTCATTGTTATGATTTAAATCATATTTGAGCCAAAGGAAACAGCAAGTAGTGATAAATGGTCATTTTTCAGAAGTGGGTAGTATATTAAAAAGGTGTCCCTCAAGGTTCAATTTTGGGGCCATTATTGTTTTTGTTATATATTAATGAATTGCCTACCAAAATAAATAATACACAAATCAGGCTGTATTCTGATGATACAGTACTTTTAGCATCAGCAAAATCCCAAAGTGAAATGATGGCTAAACTACAGATGGACTTTGATGTTTTGCAGGACTGGTTTTCCAGCTCTAAACTAGTGATAAGTGATAAAAAAAACTCAGGTTATGTATTTCAATAATAAAACAATAAAGATTAATAAAAAACAGATTAGAGATAGGGAAATATCAATGAGGAATGGGAAAAAAATGGTTGTCATAAATCGATATAAATACTTAGGTGTAGAGATTGACCATACTTTATCCTTTTCAGCTCATATTAATAACACAATAAAGAAAATTAATAATAAAATAGGGGCACTACGTAGGTCATCTGGGATATTAAATCAACAAACCCGGAGGTTAATTGCAAATCAATTAATAATGCCTGTATTAGAATATGGAAATATGGTGTATAATTTTGCAGGTCTAAAACATTTAAATAGATTAGTCATATCATATTGGCAAGATTTGTCTTCAACAGTAGTTACAATACCCATCATTGCACTTTGTATAAAGACTTAAACTGGGACAGTTTATAGGTACAATTAAAAAAACAATATTCAGTATTCATTTACAAAATAATAAATGGAATGATAGATGGAAATATGGATTTGTCTTCTGCTAGTAAATGTTATCCCTATGTTTTAAGGGATGTAAAGTACAGGGGTCATACTTTTCCAAAAATTAACCCAACATATGGTACTATGACAGTTGAGGCACAGGCTGCGAATATTTGGAATAAAATTCCCCCTCAATTAAGGAAAGCAACTTAGCTATCAAAGTTTAAATTAGATTTGAGTACTGTATTTCATAATGAATGTACTTGTTTTTAAAATGCGGATAAATGTGTTAATAATTTGTTGGATGAAGACTTTTATCCTGTTTTGTACAATGTTAAGTATTGTCTATTAGCTGTGTATGTAGTTTGAGTATTTGTATGTTATATTGTATGTAATTTGATCACCTGGCACAGGACAATTTTGGAAATAGGTCTTTGACCTAAAGTTTTGCTATCCTGTATAAAAGTAAAAAATTTTACTACTACTACTACTACTACTTGTACACATTGTTTTGTTTTCCTGGAATAGGTTTCCTGTCTGGGCAATGTTGATTCCCTTTATGTATTTGAAAGTTTCTGTCATGTTCCCCCTATTTCTTCTTTGCTCTAGAGAGTCTAAGTTTAATTCACTGAGTCGCGTATCATACTGTTCTTGATGCAGACCCTGCACCATCTTAATGGCCCTTCTCTGAACCCTTTCTAAATGGTCAATATCCTTTTCTAGGTGTGGCCTCCAGAATTGCATGCAGTATTTCAAGTGTGGCCTGAACAAGGACCTGTACAGCAGGATGATTACCTCACGCTTTCTGCTCATAATCCCTCTACTTATGCAGCCGAAGATGCCGCTGGCCTTCTGTGCTTCTTTTCCACATTGTTTCCCCACATTTAGATCATCAGTAACAATTACTTACCGATGATTATGTTCTTATGTTCAAACATACTTAGCACTCCAAGAAAGGAATGAAAGTCCAACTAGGAGAAGTAAATTATATTGTAAATCTCCTGGGAGTAGGTGGTACATAGAAGTGTTATTTAATGGAAGGCATTGCTGTTGTTAAAATTCCTGCTCCCAGCTGGACTGAGCTCAGTCCGGGGTCCCAGGAAGGGTGGGGACAGCAGTTTAGTGTGGCCAGGTGCCAGCCAGAACAGGGACACAAGAAATCTTCCCAGTGTCTGCATAACAAGATTAATTCAGGAACTGCATGTTTTAGAAAATTCACAAAGAAGTTTACAGTGTATCAGTTGAAAACATGAAATGGTTTTCGCCTTCCTACAGTTCTGAGCTAATATAAAATCTGTTGATTTTTCAAATACGTGACTTTTCTTACATCCATGACCTGACTGGCACCCAGCTGGATTAGACTGCACCCCCCCATGCTGGGACACTGGGCTGAGCTGAGTCCTGCTGGAAATGAGGATTTTAACATTAGCAATGCCGTCCAGGGCTGAGTCCAGCTTTGAACTGGGATTTAAATGTTAACTGTAGCTACTGTGGCTCTCCTGGGCTCCAACCCACTACACATCATGGTACAATAACAAAAAAAAAAAAATCATGTCCCCTCCTAGCTGGCTCCTGCTACAGTGGGGACATCTTTTTGACAATTACTTATTTTAAAATTAACAATGACCTCCATGGCTGAGCCCAGCTCATAGCTAGGATTTAAAATGTAGCTGAAGCCTCCCTTGCTCCTTGGCACTCCAACCCGCATACTTGCTGAAAATGGCATAAAAAAGTCCTGTCCCTCCTAGCTGGCACCATCCCTGATGAGGACATGTTTTATAAATCTAATTATTTAATAATAATGCTGTCCCCTAGGCTGAATTATTTTAAAAATACTTCTGCCATCCTGGCCAGAGACCCCTTACCAGTGGGAATTATTTAACTCAGTGTAAGCCCCTCCATGCATACTTGTGGAAAATGACATAAACAAAATCTTGTCCCCTCCTAGCTGGCATCATCTCTGATGGAGACATGTTTTGTAAATCTAATTATTTAATAATAATAATAATGCCCTCCTGGGCTGAATTTTCTTTTTTCATTTAATATACTTTATTGAGGTTTAACAACCATTTAATGTACACATGAATACCAGGTTAATATTGAGGTGATATTACGTGTCAGTAGTACAGAGCATAAAGATATCACTCCTCTATCCAACCTTGATATAAAACCATTTATTACTATATTGCCCCCCAACCTTTCATTCATCCCTCCCACAATTACCCTGTGCCATACTAGGTGTTTAAATGTCTCCACATCACAACCTTATCCTTGAATGCAAAATGTATTTGCAATGTTCTATGGCTTCCAAGCTACCAGCAAGGCCTCGGGCTGAATTATTTTAAAAACAAAATGCCATCCTGGCTAGAGACCCTCTACAAGTGGGAATTATTTAATTCAGTGTAAGTCCCTTCATGGCTGTCTGGAGTTCGGTCCTGCTATTGGCAAAACCAAAAGGATTTATGGGGCCATGGTGGCAGAGCAGGTCTTAGATAGTACTGTAAAACAGCACCTGCTGTTTTAATCTTTATTAATATGTATTTATTTTTATTTATTATATGTAAATATGTATTGAAGCAGGACTCTCAGAATTAATTCTGCCCTGGAAGAGCCCGACATTACATATATCTGTAGTGGACCTGCCAAGGACAGTAGATTATTATTTTTTTTCAACCAACAACTGGATCTAGCCCCAGAGACCCACTGAGGAGCTTCAGTTAAGTAAAAGGTTTCCACCTGGAGTGGGCCTCAGCCTTGAAGGGCACTGGTAATTTTAAAAGCCCCATTCCGAGTGTGGACAAGTGTGGGGGGGATCTCAACATGGTGGGGGGCATTAATTGTCTTCAGCAGTTGTCATGAATGGTCTTGAACTGTGTAAATAACTTGTATTTGTGCTTCCTAATGGAACTAGCATTTATGTGTATCCTGCTGTGATGTACTGTACTGTACAGCAAAGAACTGTACCCTGCTGTACCACAGGACCCACATGAGAATGATTCAGTTTTGTGGTGCCAGTTAGTGATCTGTTTGATGCAAATGTCAAATAAAATATGACTCTGTGCATGTTAGTTTGGTGGGAGGGGAGTTATAATGCCGAACTTTTAGCCTAGACAGCCAGATCTGAATCCCACCACTGGTATCTCAGTGTATTACCAGGAGCTAGCCCTTTAATTTTATTTATTGACACCCTGCTATTTCTAATGCTCAGGGTACCTTACAAATACAAACATACACACACAGTGGCATAAAACATTTCTAAAATAAACCAGAAAAATAAATGTCTGCACCGGGGGAGGAGGGTTGTGCAATTAAAGTAATCAAAGTAAAACCAATAAAACTGGCATTCACCCCTCTGTACTGGCAAGTCCACTGCAGTACTACCACACAGGGTACCATCTTTCTTCCTCCCCATTTCAAGAATTCCACTGGGGCCACACTGGTGCAAAAAAAGGTCAATTATGGAAAAAAGTGCAATCCAATGGGACGTGCCAGCAGGTTACTTGAAGTAAACTTAACATTTCCTGTTGTAACCTCTAGGCTTTCTCAGTGGTGCCATGAATGAATATTTCTGTCTTTTATAGACCTTTAAGAGGAATAGGTACAAAGTAATTAAATTGTTTGCATAATTAATTTTTGGAGGGATCTGACAGACCAACCTGACTCGGAATTAACGCACTCACAAACTGATAATGCATGTAATACAGTACAGGAAACACAATGGCTGACGTGCTCATGAAAATAAAACGAGTGCATGTCAAACTTCAGACAGAACAAAGTCGAAAAGGGCAGCACTCTTGTCAAAAAGCTGTACACAATTAAATAAAAATCACAGCCATTTGGTCAGAAAAATATACAAAAGTCACAGCAGCACTGACCCTGAGTGTTTTCTTCTGACCAAATGGCTCTAATTTTTATTTAATTGTGCATTATGTTTTGAGAAGAGTGCTGCTGTTTGAGCCTTTGTCATGTAATACAGTACAGTATGTAAAGTGCAACATGATAGTGCAAACACATAAAACACACACTATTTAAAAATTAAAAACTCGGTTGCTATATCTTTTCTTAGCAACTTCAGGACAAAAATCAGCCTTAAATAGTACTTTTCAAAAAATGTGCTGAAATTGCGAAAAAGATCATATTTAATTTTAATCTAATATACATCCCATTATACCCATATATTTAGAAACACCATGCTGATGTTTGAAGGGTGGGGGCATGCAACCCCAGCAAAGAAGGGATGAAAATGTAAATCCCATGATGTGAATGTAAAACAATACTGAAAAAGCTGACAGTTCACATATATTAAATCCCCGCTCCTAGTGTGGATCAGCATGGGGGGATGGGAAGAGCAGGTCTTGTTGCATAACAGCAGTGGCTGCTTTTTGCTTTGTTCTTCTTCTTTATTATATTTTGCACATCGAATCATGGCTCTCATAATTTCTGTCCTGCAAGAGCTGTCACATGAAATAAGTCCAGAGGGGACCCGCCAGTTTTTTTTTTTTTCAACAGCTGGACCGAGCCCCTGGGAGGCTTCCGTTAATTTAAACATTCACTCTCGGAGCGAGTCTTAGCCCTGGAGGACAATCTTTAATTTTAAAATGCACACTCCAAGTGGGGCTCAACACACCATAAAAGTGCAATTCTGCCCAAACAGTTCATCAGGTAGGCAACGAACATGTAAAAGAAAGTGGCCATTTATTAAGTGCTAGCAAACTTTCTTACAGACATTAAAGCCCCCTCGGTGTCTGTAAGTTTGCAAAAACTTAATAAATGGTCACCTTCTTTTGCATGTTCGTTGACGCTGCCTACCCAATTTTTTTTTGTGCACCATTTGTTTCTCTGCTTTACTCTGATTTGTGGTGCTGCATCTTTACCTGAGTGCCGGGCAATTTTGCTGTTTGCTACGAGAAACTTCAAAGAGCTAACCACTGCTAGAGAAAGAGGTGTTAAGTACTGTCAGTCAGAGTCTGAGCTGTTATCCGAACCAGTTTGTCTCTGTAAGCTGGGACCAGTACTACTACCAAACTAAAAACTTCTTAACACCTTGTTCAGTCCTTTAATAGTTTTGCTCCTTGCAGCTCTCTGGCTCTTTGGGCTTTTTGTGAATTTTTAAATCCCCTTTATGTTTTTGTCTGTATACAAAATATAAACTACCAAATAAATCAGCAAAAGATATATGAGCCCCCCCCAAGATAATTACTTTTTTTTTATTTTGTTTATTAAGTTTTGGATGTTTTTCCTTCATTTTCTGTTTTTCTCCAGGCTGTTGAAAAATGCTGACTATGCTGAAAATATCTTTCATGGACAGAAAAATGTATGATTTATCAGGCATGTAGAATACTATGTCAGCCAATGCACACAGCTAGGTGCAATCAGTGCCAGTTGTGAAATTACCAAGTTCGGTGAATAAAGTGGTTCAGGTGTGCATGTGTGGAGTGGGGGGGGGTGGGATTACCTGAAAAAAAAGTTGAAAATTGCCTTCCCTGGGTTTTATTCAATATCCTGGTGATAGTGGAGTTGGTTGAGAAACTGTAGCACAATTTAGGTGGACGCCGGGGCATAGTAAAAAAAATAAGTCTACCTGTTCTGTATTTCTCCTAACTGTGCTCATGTTGAAAATTAAACTTTTCCTGGATGTTAAAAAATATGTTAATTGACTGCATGGCTGAGATGTAAACTTATGCTGTGTTTTTACGCTGTGCCTACAGTATATGGAGCTTACATTATATATGAGTTCTATTTCTGTGACCAATTTTATAGTTATGATACTGAGACCACTTTGTTCATATTGAGTCTCTGTAGTATAAGTATTTCTCCTGTGCAAGCTAAGGGATATGAAATTATTTTTCACGGATAGGAGCACTGGTGATAATTAGACCAGACACACCGAAATTTGTTACAGTCTTGTAGTGCTGATGTTATGTGTTGTTTTCTTCATGTGATCTGTAGCACTGTAATCATTACACGACAGCATCTCCTTTATTTGCCGTACTAATGCTTAGTAGATGTGAAGGTTGTTTTTGTAACTTAACACTGCTTTGTCATAGGGAAACATGCAGAGCTGCTGCAGGAGAAAATGTTGCTGCCTATTATAGTGCAAACTGGAACGAGCAGTCATTGGCGGAATCGCATGAGGCTGCTCTACGGGTTAGGGGGTCCTCTCAGGAAACAGGTACTCAGCTCCATTGCATGAATGGGGGAGATGGGGCCAGTCAGCATGTAGTCTGCGGTCTGGCATGGGAAGAGGGAGGGGGGACTTGCACTTCTTGGGGCAGCATTCTCCGATGTGAGCTCAAGCAAGCAAGCATGATTTCTATATGACGAGTGGCTTCATTCGACACACTGACAGCACTTCCTCCCACCTTGGGACGTACCATTCAGGACACAGTGGAATGGGGCCTCACAGTGCGAAATGAAAACAAGCATTAGAGACGTTATTTAGCATGTTATCGCTGTTCACTCAAAAACTATCCACTGACAATATCATATATACCCTGGTCAATAGGAACAAGTTAAATCAGAGTTTACTGATAGAGCACCCTCATGCCTAGATTTACTGGAATATTACACTAACAGCTTACAGTGCAGAGTTAGGACTAAACCAGACAATGCAGCTGTAACTGACCACTACAATCAGGAATGCCCCGGCATCACAGCTGATTGTTCCATGACATGGCGCTCCCTGATTGCAGCGGTCTGTTCCTTTGAGCATAGTGACATGCTCATTATCTGTCATCATCGACAGCATGCTCCTCTATTCAAGTGCAGAGACCAGCTCAAAATAAAGACTGCTGCCATTCGCCACAACACTGCCATGCCTCCACAACCCGCTTCTGAAAGAAGCTGACGCAATGTGTTTCTTGCACATATGTGCAAGCAAGCACAAAAATAAGTTAACACCACACATTTACCTGCTTCACAGCAACATCTTTCTATATACTTAAGTCTACTGAATAGGCATTAGGGATGCCTTGATGGGGGGGTTATATCCAACTTTCTCTTTGTAGGATTAACTGTAAAACCATATCACACGCACTAGCTCTACTAGAAGAATGCCCTCAATCAGAAGGAAGATTATGTGAAATTGTTAGTTACATTGTACTACATGCTTAGGAATTTTCAGTGAAAAAACTATATGAACACTTCCTATTATAGGGGTACAGGATTCCCAATGGTCAATAGATATTGATCAAGCTATAAACTATCATATACCAGTCTTCAAATGTGAACACATACAAGAAGTTGACAAGTAATTAATTACCTCAGCACAAACTGCAAAGTAATGTGCATACTCTATCAGAAAGCAAATTATTTATTTATTTAGATTTTGGTAACCAGGTAAACCCATTGAGACCAGAAATCCCTTTTTCAGGGGCGACCTGGAATTAGTTACAATGAATACATAGATAGGTGTAAAAAATACTGTAGTATTGAGTGAAATACATATACAGTTACAGTGAATACAGACATAGACATTAGGGTTACAGTGGTTATCAGCTAGTAATATGTTAGCCAACAGATAAAGTCCTAATCCCAGGTAAACCAGGTATTAAGGCAGATTCCAGTACTTTTAACATTCTTCCATAGGGTGTTCATGGAGCGGGAGGCGATGGTTCAACAGATAGTGGCAAGGGAAGTTGGTCAGGGATGGGGTCTAGCGATTGCAACCACAGAGGCTAAGTTCCAGGAGGTACATTTTGAGGTCTGACTTAAACCCGGGGAGAGTAGACTTGTCGAGTAGATTTGCTGGTAGGGCATTCCATAGGTAGGAAGCTGTGTATTGGAAGGAAAGCTTGCCTAGGTTGGTGTGAACACGAGGGATAGCAAGGGGATGACTTGCAGTGGATCGGAGGGTGCGCCGCTGGACTTTGGGAGTAAGTAGCCCACGCAGGTGGGGCGGGGGGCCGAAGGAGGTGAATTTAAAGGCCAGACAGGCAGTAGAATTGGCCAGCTTAAGCCGTAGGGAGGGCCAGTTAAGGTTAGCGAGGGCCTCTCAAATGGTGCCTCCTGGGGGAGAAGTTTGTTGCGAAGCTAGCTACTCGGTGGTAGAGTATGGAGAGTTTGTTAAGCTCTGTCTCTCGGAGGAACTGTAGTACGGGGGAACCGTAGAGAATGGAGGGGAGGAGGTTACAGTTGGCTATGGCACTTTGTGCCTCGCTGGAGAGGGAGTTTCCCAGACGGTAGAGGAGACCAAGCCTCTGGTGGGTAGATCATGTTAAGGAGTCAATGTGTGGTTTATAGGTCAGCTCCTGGTCGAGGAGGACCCCAAGGTACTTGAACTGGTCTATGACCTCGACTCTCCTCCCTTGGGCTATGTTGAGCTGGAGTAGCTCGCTTCAGTCAGTGCCAAGGCGTCTAGTCCCAAACAGGACTTCCTTGGTTTTGTCTTCATTCAGCTTTAGGAAATTCGAGGAGAACCAGACCTTAAGAGCTGAGAGACAGGCCTGTAGTTTAGAGGAGATGACACTGGGTTGCGGATCACTGCAGTAGGCAATGGTGTCGTCCGCATAAAGGATGAGGTTAGTGGGTGCGCAATCACCTTCAATGTCATTGAGGAAGAGTGAGAATAATAGGGGCCCCAGGATCGAGCCCTGGGGTACCCCAGATATCATGGGTCTGGTGTTGGATTGTGTTCTTTTCCAATGGACTTTTTGGGATCTGTTAGTCAGGTAGCTCTCAAACCAGGAGAGCGAGTGCTCATCCAGGCCCAGTTGGTGAAGTTTGGAGAGGAGAAGTTGGTGGCTGACCAGGTCAAAGGCCTTGGACAAGTCAATGAGTAGTGCACCCGTAGGGGAGCCTTGGTCCATGGCCTTGAGGATGTCAGATGTGAGACGGATGAGGGCGGTGTCGGTACCATGGGCTTTCCTAAAGCCATGTTGTATATTGGCGAGGAGTTGGTGCTGCCCAAGGTAATCCTGGAGTTGATTGTATACAAACCTCTCCTACACTTTCCCTAGGGGGATGAGTAGGGAGATAGGCCTATAGTTTCCCCACTGTTTCCCAGGGTCCTTTTTTGTGGACGGGGACAATAGTTGAGACCTTCCACTTACTAGGTACTGTTCCTTCATGGAGGGACCTGTTGATGAGCAGGTTGACGGGGTAGGCGATAGCCGGGACAGGGGCCCTAAGCAGCCTAGGTTCTAGCAGGTCATTTCCTGGGGAGAAGCTTGGATTTATTTTGAGTAAGAGAGGGAGTACAGCAGATGGTTCAATCAATTTCAGGTGGAATAGGGGCCAAGGGAGCATCCAGTCCATATCATGGTGATAGGGAGTCCCTGGAGGGTGGTGGGGGGGACCATTTGGATTGGAGAAGGAGGCACAGAAGGTGTCTGCAATTTTAGAGGGCTCATTGGTCAAGGTATCCCCTACTAGAAGAGAGTCTTCTTGCACATTAGAGGAACCTTTGAGGAGGGAGTTTATGTGGCCCCAGAATTTCTTTGGATCGCGTAGGTGGCTGGTTTGGAAGTCACTTAGGTACTTTGACTTGGCCTGTTTGGAGGTTTTTTTGCATAAGTTCCTCAGTTCCCTGTTCTTCTCCCAGTCAGGGGTACAGCTTGAGAATTTGTAGAGTCCCCATGCCTTGTCATGGAGAAGCATGGTTTGCTTTAGACTTGGGCTCAGCCATTTGTGGCACTTACCCTGTACCTAGAGCTTTTTTCGTGGGGCATGTAGGTTGGCTAGGGACAGGAAAGAATTAGAGGAATAATCAAGTGCCTCATCAAGAGAGGGGAGGGGAAGGAGACAATGGGTTCCCAGTCAATTTTCCCTAGGTCAGAGCAGAAGTCTGCTGGTACGAACCTACTGAAATTCCTGGCTTCTATGACCCTGCCAACAGTTTTGGAGGGTTTGATGGACCAGGTACAGAAAATGGGAGAGTGGTCACTCAGAGAGTCAGACATGATCCCAGCGGGCAGTATGCAGTCTGGGCAGGAGACTAGTGCCCAATTGAGTAGGGAATGATTGCCAGACTTAGCATTGTGCCTGGTAGACAGATCTATGACTTGGGTAAGTGAGGTGTCGAGTATTAAGTTCTTGATTGTGGGGGTCCCCAGGGCAAGCCAGTTTAGATTGAAGTCCCTGAGGAGGATGATCTACCCCAAGGGGTACTCCAGCAGGGCATTGGTTAGGGATTCTAGGGAGGAGGCAGCAGATTTGGGAGGGAGGTAGGCACACCCTATGTAGAGGGGCTTGGTGTCTTCAAGGAGCACCTTAACAAATAGGGTATCACTCAGCGATCCACAAAGAGAGGGGATGTCAATCTGGGAGGCATTCAAGGAGGAGCTGAGGTAGATGAGGACCCCTCCTCCTTTTTTCCCCACTCTTTCCTTTCTAAAAGCCTGGTAGCCAGCTAGGTCCACTTCATGGGGGAGGATCTGTGGCTTGAGCCATGTTTTAGTCACGTCTAGTATGTCAGGTTTGTAGAGTGATGTCCATGCCTCAAGGTCATGGATTTTGTGCCTTAAGCTGCTGATATTCATGTGTACCAGCTTAAGTCCTCTTGTGTTGGCCCAGAGTGGGTTTGCAGTGTCAATAAGGGTGAGATTAGGAGCATAGGGATCAGGGTTTGGTTCGATGTCCCCTCCTAGAGCCACCTTGAGCCTGGCAAGGAGGCCAGTATCAGTGTGAGGGTGGGGGAGGAGCCTCAGCAGGTCATGTTCATCCCAGTAGGAGGGTAAGTTATAGGAGCTGCCCTTTGGGAGTGGTCCGTATGAGGTTTGGTTAAGCTTGTTAAGACCCACCTTCCAAGGCTCTATGGGTGGGCAGAGAGGTAGGGAATTCAAGCATGGATTAAAGGAGAGTCGATACAAAGTGGGGTAGGGTAGTTCCATGTAACTGAGCTGAGTAAGTGGGAGCAGCCCTCAACGCCAAGCTCCACATGCTGTAGGTCTGAGAGGGGGCACAGGTCACAGGGGGATTGCTGGAATCGGAAGTAGGAGCTGACCTTGAAGAGCAGATAGATCGACACAGCAAGCTCCAAAAAGCAATTTCAGTTGGGGGCCTTAGGCTGAGAGGGGATCCTTGAGCCAGCGGGGTATCAGCTGTACCTCTAGTTTTAGACTGTATGAGGGATTAATGTGCCCGTGGGATTACAGGTGTACCAGAGGTACTAGCTCCAGCGGGGTGAGAGGGTCTTGTTGTTCTATTTCAAACCTTTAATCTCCAAAGAGGCAAGCAGCAGCTGGGTTTTAGTGCAGCAGGCTATTATTCAGCCACCTATAAAGGATAGAAACAGGCTGGGAAGAGGGTACGACCTCTAGTGGAGAAAGCTGATAACCTGCAGATGGGAAAGTGAGTGGATAGGCTCAGCAGCTCAAGTGGTGTCAGATATATAGGTAGATGCTCACCAAGGGCGGTGGTGGGGGTGACGGGGCTCCATCTCTGCAGAGGCTCACAGAAGTGTACGTAGCTCCGTACCTGTATGGCTTTCTCCCTGTGGGGAGCCGAATCTGGAGGGGTACGTCCGGCTTAGGGGGAGGGCGAGGCCAACCGTAGGCCCTCATGACCACCACTGCTGTGGAAACAAGACAAAAACACTGACTTTTATACAGGTAGGCAGAGGGGGGCTGGGAAAATACAGCAATCTTTTTTCTTTTTTTTATTCAGATTGCGTGCCCAGAGACTTCTTTGTGTGCAGTATTTCTGATTTTAGCATCTAGGGCATCCGGAGACTGTGGTAGCTTACTTAGGCAATTGTTAACTGTAATTATTGCTGTATAAAAATGTTTTTAAGTCCCCAGTTGGGAACGGAGAGCTGTAGTAACTAACTTAGTAAATTTCAAGCTGAAATAATCACTGGCTAGAGTCTTTTTTGGACCCAGATGGAAACGGAGACTATAGTGACTAACTTAATCATTTGCAAGCTGTAATAATTGCAGGCTAGAGTCTTTTTAGGCATCACATGGGTACGGAGACTGTAGTGACTAAGTTAAACAGTTTTAAGTAGTAATAAGTTCAGGCTAGAGTCATTTAAGGCACCACTTGGATACGGAGACTGTAGTGACTAAATTAAACAGTTTAAAGCAGTAACAAGTGTAGGCTACAGTCATTTAAGGCACTTGAGGGAATACAGATATTTTTAAGTAAATTCTAAACAGTCACACTTAAGGCACCAATTTAAGCGGACAATATTTCTTTGCAGGCAAGCAGATTTTGGGGCTAAAAAAACTATCTCCATTCCTGTGACGACATTAATTCAGGCAAAGTTTTTTGAAAATGGCACCAAAAGGATCCAGGAGCCTTTGTCCAATCCACCTCTGCAGAGGCTCACAGAAGTGTACGCAGCTCCATACCTATATGGCTTTCTCCCAGTGGGGAGCTGAGTCTGGAAGGGTCCGTCCGGCTTGGGGGGAGGACGAGGCCAACCGTAGACCCTCACAACCACCACTGCTGTATGGCTTTCTCCCAGTGGGGAGCAGAGTCTGGAGGGGTCCGTCTGGCTTGAGGGGAGGGCGAGGCCAACCGTAGGCCCTCACAACCACCAGTGCTGTATGGCTTTCTTCCAGTGGGGAGCCGAGTCTGGAGGGGTCCATCCGGCTTGGGGGGAGGGCGAGGCCAACCATAGGCCCTCACGACCACCACTGCTGTGGAAACAAATGAGGATAAGAACAATGGAGTGATGTTTGACAATAGAGACCCATGAATATACAAATGTGTAGTTATTTTTGTGAAATTTAAATCTGCAATCATGTGCACAAACACAACTAATGTGTATGTGTATG
This sequence comes from Neoceratodus forsteri, assembly GCA_016271365.2. NCBI lineage: Eukaryota > Metazoa > Chordata > Ceratodontiformes > Ceratodontidae > Neoceratodus > Neoceratodus forsteri. The sequence goes on from CM057452.1 coordinate 948,428,488, forward strand.
TGAATATTGCAGATATGACATGGCCTGACTTAACATTTAGTTTTCAGCCTGGATATTCAGAAATGCACCAAAGCCTGGTACAAGTCTGGAGCAGCACAAATCTGATGCACCATGGCACAACTGGAGCCATATTCAGAGGTTGCACAGGCCAAACAGTGCCAGCACAATGTGGCTAAATATGGCAAAGTTGTGCCATGGTGCAAACAGAGGTGTACCATGGCACACACAGACATGCTCCAGCGCACCCGTGGCAGCAGAGCAACAGAGTGGGGCATGGCACAGCGAACAGACCCAGGGACAGAGCCATGGCAGCACAGTGATAGGCCACAGGAGGCCTCCACCAGCACGGCACACACAGGCACCCCGACACTGGACCCCAGAACACAACAGTGGCATGGATAGCAGGTGATAGGAGGTGCCAATGGCCAATGGAGGGCCACCAAGGGAGCCCCCCCGGCAGGCTGCTGGCAATGCCCCACCCCCCGAGACCATAGCAGGTCACACCAAGGACCATGCAGCCTAGCACACACATGGCACACAGGCACACAGGGAGCCCACACAGTGGGCACTGAACTGGCCAGGTGGAAGGCAGTGTGGCAGACCACATGGGACAGGCCACACAATGCCAAGCAGGGGACCCCAACACAGTGTGCGGACAGTCCCTGAACAATGACCATGGCCGTGTGCCACCACCATGCACACACCCACCACACACTCCTGACCACCACCCCATGGGCATCCCAATGCACAGCCATTGACCCAGGGGATGGACACCATCACAGTGGGACAGACCACAGCACACAGCAGGGAACCACAGAAGCACAACACGTGCCCCCTCTCATGCACGCAACATGGACAGACACTTGGCCACTGCAGCATGGCTCTGCATACCACCTGCAAAGCATATACAGACACAGGCAGGTATGTCAGGCAATATATATGTATGAAACAACTATGTACAGAAACAGAAGGGGCTGGGGAAGGGAGGGGACAACGAGGGAAGGGGACAGGGAACAGATACTGTACAGTGGGAGGGGGGAATGTAGGGAAAGGACCAACAGGGGAAACAGGGGCAACCCTAGTGATGTCCCCATCTGGCTGCCCTGACAAGCCTTCCCTCCTTCCTCTCCACCACCATCATTCACCACATGGCCACCACCACCTCAAGTATGCTCGAGACGATGAGCAAGGTCTGCTGCATGAGCCAGCTCAGCATCTGGCATGGTGGTGTCAGCACTGGACGCTGGACACTTATAGCAAGGGACAGGACAGGTGTTCAGTGCAATGGTCCAAAGGAACCATGCCCACCTACAGTGTGCATGTGCACAATAGGAAACACACCATCATGCACGAAGTGCGCAGTGCCGATACATCTCGCTGTTCGCACGTCATGCGCGATTGACACCATGACAGTGCAGTGCGCATGTGCACTGCAGGCCCAAGCACCACGCATGCATGGGCATTGTGCCACTACTTGCTCCAATGCAATACCATTGTGCACGGTGCAATATCTCAATATTCAGATGCTGTATGCAAATGAGCTCATCAGCCAATGTGTGGTGCAGTGGGGTGCATTAGCATATCATTACCGTTGCACACAACCTCATTTACATGCATTGCACCACATATGCGCCACCCAACAGCACAGGCCATGTACCAGTATTGCAACCTTGATAGGTGTGGTGTAAGCTGCAGCAGCACACTGGGAGCAGACAGCACTGCAGGGTGGGACAGACCAGGGAGATGCTGCCAGAGCCTCAGCGGGTATGCACTGTCACCTGTGTGGAGCATGCCATGGTTAGCACTCTGCTATGTTGTGCTGTGCCCCTTGCCTGCTCCTAGCACCCATGCCACCATGCACACCCTGCCCACCCCCATGCCCAGGACTGCTGTGCCCATTGCACCTTGCCTGTACCACACTCACTCACTAGGTGGCCTGTGGGGCTGTCCCCATGTTCATATCTGTGGCACAGTGCAAGGCTGTGCCAGATAACTACATCTTGTTCACTCCCACGGTGTGTGGCACAGACAGTGGTGATACACCCCGTGGCATCGCACACCACCTGGCAGTTGATGCTTGGGTGCCCCTTCCTGTTGATATGCACCAATCCCTCAGGGACAGGTGGCAGGCAGATGCCCTCGTGGGTGCAGTCACTGGCCCCAATCATGCCAGGCATGCATGCCACCCTGTGGAAGTCCTGTATAAGTGCTGTATGCTCCACCTGTGTGTTGGGGAAACAGATGCTTTCCACAGCACGTGGCAGCAGAGCAGTGGGGAACTGTATAAGGAGGCAAGCTGTGGCCACCTGGGTGATGCCTCTGGTGTCCCCTGTTGGTCTTTGGCAGGTGCCCTTGGTGAGCAGGCACATGACGGCAGTCACTGTTGTCTCCATGGACATGGCGTGGCCCCGTCTGGTGGGTACCTGCAACTCCTCACTGCACAGTTGCAGAGCTACCTCATGATGGCCCTGTTCAGGTGGTACTGGCCCACGATCTGCCCCCTCACTCACCTCTTCAATCTGTCCCTAGCCACTGGTTCTATCCCCTCAATATGGAAGACAGCTCAAGTATTTCCACTACTTAAGGCAGGTGATCCCATGGACCTCAACAACTATAGGCCCATTTCCATCTTACCAGTACTGTCCAAAATGCTTGAAAAGTTAGTGAACTTTCAGTTAAGTGCCTACCTTGATACCAATAATCTCCTTAACCCAGCTCAATCTGGGTTTACATCTATGCACAGCACCATCTCTGCCTTAGCAAAGTTACAAATGACTGGCAGACTGCCTTAGACAAAAGAATAACACCTGTGCTGTGTTCCTGGATCTAAGCAAAGCCTTTGACACTGTGGACCATGAACTACTAATCTCCTCTCTGAACTCCATAGGCCTTGACTCACTCTCTCTTAAATGGTTCAGATGCTATCTCTCGAAGAATACAACTGGTAAAAATGAAGGTGACCTATCTACCTCTAAACCACTCCTAAGAGGTGTACCGCAGGTTCCATCCTGGGCCCCATCCTCTTTGCCATTTACATTAACAATATTGACTCCAATCTCTCACAATCTAATATTCACCTCTTTGCAGATGATACTGTACTATATGTCAGTAATCCTCACCATCAAAAGCCTGTGAGCTTTTACAGTCTGAGTTCTCCCTCCTACAGCACAACTTACTAGAAAAGAAATTACTACTAAATGCCAAGAAAACGAAAGCTATGTTCTTTGCCACCAAGAGCTGCTCTTCCACTGTCCCATCATTCACCCTCCCACAATTATCTACCATCCTTGGTGAAAATCTGGAATATGTGTATAAATTCAAATATCTTGGAGTCTGGATTGACAATAAACTTGACTATACTAGTCACATTGAAGAGCTCCTGAAAAAGCTTAGACAAAGATTAGGCCTATTTTATAGGATCAAACACTACCTGACCAGAGATTCCAAACAAAGGCTAATCCTGGCATCATTCCTATCCCTCATTGACTATGCTGACTTCCTTTATGGTCACTGTTCCCTCTCCTATTTAAATAAATTAGACACCTTGTATCATAGAGCTATTAGATTCATTACAGATCTTCCCTCCAGCACCCTTCATTGCTCTCTCTACAATGCAGTCAGTTGGACATCCCTACAACATAGAAGAAACAAAAATGCTGCTGTCTGGATCTACAAAGCTCTGACAAACAAACTCCCTTCCTACATCTCAGATTGTTTCAACTGATCACATCCAGGCCTTACACCCTAAGGATCAATAAACTCATCATGCTGAAGATTCCTATCACCTGCACCGGTATGGAAGGGCTGCAATCAGCTATTCCCTAGCACTTATCTGGAATTCTCTTCAAAAGACCTTGAAATTGGATACCCTCATTCCTTTAACATCCTTCAAAAACTGTACACTAGTCTTTTCCCAGAATCATGCAACTGCTTCCATAAGACCTAGTCCTCTCTCACACCCTCCTTCCCTACCCTTTTATACTACCCCTATTTCTTTATTGTTCTTCTAGCTTGTTCTCCAACCTACTTCATACAAAATGCCCCCCAAGTCCCATTACCTAGCCTTATCCCTACAATACTGTTTGTTTCTTTCCTTTTAATATGATCTAGGTCCAATGTCATTTTGCCTTGTATATATGTAAATATTTGTATATCTGTCTCATTCATAAATCTTTGTATTTGTGTTCATTCAGTACCATGTTTTTGTGTAAAATTTGTAACCTTATATTGTTATGACCACTCAGGTCCATCTTGTAAATGAGCTGTGCTCAATGATGTTCGCCTGAATAAATAAAGATTTTGATTGATTGATTGATTGATTGATCTCAGTGTCACTATAGTTCTCAACAGTGATGCGGGCACGCTACTACCTGTTTCGGGCATACCACCACTGGGCCTTTCATCGGTCATGTAGCTGTTCCTCCTGCCTCCTCACACCCCTCATTACCGCCCCCATCAAGAAGGGCACACTCTCCATGTCTCCTGCTGTCCACTATCCCCCTGGGTGGTTGGCTGCTGGCTGTGTTCCACCCTGGTACACAGGTTTTGTGTGTGTGTGTGTGTGTGTGTGTCTCTCTCTCTCTGCACCTCTTTCCATCTCCCTGTCCCATGCCACCTCTCTGTCCCTCTCCCTTTGTGTCTGGTCTTGTGTCTATCTGTCTCTCTCCCTCTCACTCCCACTCTTGGCGCAACTGCTGTCTGTGTGTTTGCTCCCTGTTTTACTAGGAACAAGTCTGGTCAGAGCAACTTTGATTTGCTCCACACTTGCGTAATGGTTTCACGGTTGAATATGTCATTGCACTGGATAGTCATGGGAAAACCCCCTGCACTTGCATCACATACATTATAGTTGCACATTGATGAAATGGATTTTGCACTGTGCATTGGCTCCCACTGAATATGGCTCCCCGGCACAATTCTGCACTTGCGCCTGTGCAACTCAGTTGTGCCATGCTCAACTGCTTTGAATATCAGGGCCTTCAAGATTATGAGAATCTGTTGATATTTCACGAGTGGTGAAGTTGTGAGTAAGATAACAATAGACCAGTTCCTTCAAATGAAGAGAAGGATTACAGTATATCTAAAGTCACGTCATGTCATAGTCAGTTTATACAAAATGGCCCAGATATTCAAAAGGGTTGCGCATGGCGCAACATTGTTACCGTCACCCACTGATATGCCCTGGCATAATATTCAAAAGGGAAAAGTGCGCAGCACAAATCCCGATGCACCAGAGCACATCAGTAATGTACGCAGGCGCAGGTAGGGGGGACGTGCCCATGCATACTCTGCACAGCCCGATATTCAGCCCGGGATGTGCAGAGCCATGCATGCACAACCCCAACCTGCACCAGCACAAAGTTGATCCAAAAAAAGAAGAACAACTGATGGCCACCCACAGGTGAGCTGCCGCATTGCAGGGCACAACATGGCAGCTGCCACCTGTGGGTGGCCACCAGAGCTCCGGCTGCACCTGGTGGTGCCCCCCCATGCCCGATTGTGGGCATTTGTAATAAAATAAAATAATTCCATCCAATATCCCTGGTGGTCCAGTGGACCGCTGGATGCCCGATCACAGGCATTTGTCATAAAAACAGTAATTCGTCCAATATAGACATTAGCAACCCCTGGATCATTACCTCCCTCCTAAACCTTATGGCCTCATGTTACTGCCTCTGGCACAAAGCTCGTGCCATGGGTAAACCAGGTGACTGGCAGCTGTACAAGGCAGCGAGGAATGCCTGTACCTGAGAGACCCACTTTGCAAAAGCGACCCACTTTAAAGGCATGCTCTCAAATTCCTGGGGTAACAGTAGGAGATGATGGAAGGTTTGATACCTTTTATTGCACCAAGTGTCGTGTACAAAGATGGAATTGTACACAAACTTTCAGGGCCTCACAGGTCACTTCTTCAGGTGAATAGCACAACTGATCTACATAAGCAGTATTTATATCCACTGTGGCACAATTAAAAAAATCAGGAAGTGAAGTAGGAAGGTGATAATAGGGGACTAGAGATGAAAGTCTAAGATGCAAAGTAGAAAAATAATGTGTGAGAAGAAATGGGGAGAGGGGCTAAGTAGAAACAGGTCAGTAGGAGATTAAAGGAAGTTAAAGGGAAAACAAAGGCACACAGATAAGAAGGATCTGAGATCAGAGGCTGGCTGTAAGCGTAGAATAGACACGAGAGGCCTAAGAAATGCATGGAAGTCAAGAAATTAGAAGAAACAAAGGAACAAAGTCCTAGATAAACAGAGTGTGAAGTAGTATAAACAGTAGGTGTGAAAACAATCAGGGAGTGGGCAGGACTGAGCTGAAGAGTTAGTAGAAAAGTCAGGGAAGATGTAATGTACATGTAAAAGAAGCAGATTAGGCAGGAACTCAAAAAAATAAATAATGAGAAATACAGAACCAAAGTGTGATAAATAATGACCTGATTTAGTTCACAGTATAAAAGAATTACAGTTTACCATAGTGTGTCATGAATCAAATGTCCCAATTCAGTCCAGAAATGTTAGATTTAAATTGTTTAATATATTTCAATTCCCATCTCCTTCTGTCCTGTGTGTTTTTGAAGTTGCCTCTTAGTATCAAGACAGATAAATCCAAGAGAGAGTGATCTGTTTGTGAAAAATGGTTTCCTACTGGTGTGCTGCTAATCTGGTTTACTATTGTGTGATGGTGGTGATTCATCCTGGTTTTCAGTGGTTTACTAGTTTCCCCAATATAGCATCCATCTGTGCACTTCTTGCACTGAATTAGGTAAACAGCATTGCCGGTATTGACATGTGTAGAATCCATTAATTTGTATTATGTTGTTTTGGCTTGTCTTGATGGTGGCCTGTGTGCATACGTGGATGCAGGTCTTACATCTTGCCATGTTGCATGGTGTTGTCCCTCTTGTTTCTCAGTTATTATGGTCTGTTGGGAGTTTGTTATGAATTATTATGTTCAAGAGTCTGGGGGCTGCTTATAGCCAATGACAGGTGGTTCAGGGTAGATGTCCATCAGTGTTTCATCTTCTCTCAGCATGGGTTGTAGTTCTTTGATAATTTGCTGAAGGGGTTTTAGCATGGGGTTGTAAGTGACCACTAGGGGTGTGCAGTCAATTTGATGTCTTTGACTGTATTCCAGCAGATTGTCTCATGGTATTTGTATGGCCCATTCAAATTTGCTGTCAATTTGTCTTAGAGAGTGGCCCTGCTGAATTAGGGAATTCTGAAGTGTGGAGAGCTGTCTGTCTCTTGTTCTCTCATCAGAGCAGATTCAATGGTATTGAATTGCCTGATTATAGATTACAAATTTTTTTGTATGATTTGGGTGGAAGCTGGAATTATGCAGGTAGTGGTGTCTGTCAGTGGGCTTTCTGTAAAGAGCAGTTTGTATATGTTCATTTTTAGTGATACTGACTGTGGTGTCAAGAAAATGTATGCTGGTGGTAGAGTATTCAATAGTGAGATTTATAGAATGATGAAAGTTGTTAAAATCATGATGGAAGTTTTTGAGAGTCTTCACCTTCTGTCCAAATCAGGAATATGTCATCAATATATCAGAGGTAGACAGATGGTTTATAGGGGTGTTTAAAAAAATCCTCCTCTAAACAGGCCATGAAAAGATTGGCATATTGTGGTGCCATTTTAGTGCCCATGGCTGTCCCCATGATCTGTAAAAAATGCTTGCCATTAAAGGTGAAGTTGTGTGTCAAAATTAATTTTAATAGGGTGCTGATGGTGGTTTCTGGAATGTCTACTGTGGATGTGTTTTCCTTTAAAAATTTCTGACAAGCTGCTATGCCATCTTCATGAGGGATATTAGTGTACAGGGCAGTGACATCCATTGTGGCTAGGATAGTGTTCGGTGGCAGTTGTCCAATTTGTTTCAGTTTCCTGAGGAAATCTGTGGTGTCCTGAATAAAACTGCTAGTAGCTCTTACTAGCGGTTTTAAAATGGACTCAATGAGTCCTGAAATGTTTTCAGTGAGTGTACCAATGCCAGAGGTGATGAGCCAATCTGGATTCCCTGGTATGTGTATCTTGGGTAGCATATAGAATGTCCCTGGAGTAGATTTGTTTGGAATTAGTATTTTCAACTGTTCTTGGATGTTGTTTGGTAGAGACATGATTATTTGTTTAAGTTATTCTGTATATTATATAGTAGGGTCTTCAGTGAATTCTCTATAATAAACTGTATCTGACAGTTGTCTGTGTGCCTATTTAATGTAATCTTCTGTGTTCATCACAACCAAAGCTCCACCCTTGTCATCTTGTTTTATTACAATGATATGGTTGTTTTTCAGAGTTTGTATTGCCCTCTTTTCCAGTAGTGTGATATTATACAGGAGTTTATCCCCCAAGTTTGGACCAGTAACCTGCTCCTCTATGCTGACAATGCAGAACTATTCATGAGTCATCCGGACCCATTCCCTCTTGTTAATAGCCTACAACATAGCTTCACAGTGGTTGAGTCCTGGTTTGGCCAACACAGGCTAATAATGAATTACAAGAAAACCAAGCTAATTCACTTCATCAGTCCATAAAACTAGAAAAAACTGCCAAATTAACCATTTCTAATAGCCTTTGCATACCTCTTGAACAAGTTCACAGCTTTAAGTACCTAGGGATAACCATCAACAGCATGTTATCTTACAATGAGCATGTCAGCCTTATCTCCAAATCTGTTAACATATGATTAGGGCTCCTTTACAGACATAGGCTCAGCATGACCCTAGAAGCACTTTGACTAGCAGTTACCAGTTCGGTTCTCTCCATAATTGATTTTGAACTCATCATTTATGGCTCTGCTATAGACACTACCTCAAAAGAATTAGCATTGCACTTAACAAATCCTGCTGGTTGGTCTCTGGTGCTCACAGGCACACCCACACCTGTGATCTATATGCCCAAACTGACTGGCTGCACCTCCAGGGCAGGGTCTCCTACCAGACTGTCCCTAGTTTAACAAACACATTTTATGAGTGTTCACATCCTATAGAGACTGCTGATACAGCTGGTAGTTTGATTTGGATTCCTTTTTTCGTTTAAAAAGTGAAAAACTGAGTGCCCACCATACAGTATTACTACACAAAAACATGTTTGATTATATTTCTTGACCAACTCTCACGGCATCTTTCCTGGACTTAGGAACACCCACAACATAATCTAGCTACTCTTTATTTAGTGGGAATACAGGACACTATTGTATTATGAGTGGCTGCTCTGTTTGAGGATGTTTCTAATGATCAGGAAGTTTGCAGTAAGAGTTGTTCAAGGATCTGAAGCAAAACAAGGCTGGATATAACTTACCATGCATTTCAGTTCTCCTAAGGAAGCAGGCCAATATAACAAACAGCAACATCAATGCATTTTAGAGAAGGTAAACAATCATAAAATGTGGGTTATTACCTAAATATAATATGACGCAAAAAAGGATCACACTGTCCTTTAAAAAAAAAAAACTTTTATGACTAAACCTTCTTTTGTTTCTAAATCTTTCTTAATAATTTAATCTTTGTTTATAACTGTTTATAGCACACTTGTTTTCCTGTACTGTTTGTTTTTTTCCTCTCTCTCTTTTTTCCTTTTTTTTTCTTATTAATAGTAACATACTAACATGCTAAAAAGTCAACAGATTAGTCCCAACAGTCAGTCGAGTCTGCTTTTGGATCAGTACCCACTAGTGTGTCCCACATTTTCCCCGATGGAGTATGGAGTGGACACACCTGGCCATCATTGTGTTTGGACCTGTGGCAGATCCAGGTCCAGAGTACTTCGCATTATAATAGGTAACGTGAAGTCCATTGAAGACAATGACTTTGCATTACTCTGCCTTCCCAAACCACTACTCCACCAAATCTTAAAGCAAAGTACATTGAGAACAATGTACTTCTCCTTGTTTTAAAGCTCCAAAGATGAATTTTGCAGTGATTCATGGGATTTCAGGTCACATGGGCTCTAGATTGTTCTGCACAGCCTCAGTACAGGGTAGTGTGTGTAGGAAGCTATAGGAGACAGTCTGCTCTGAGACCTCTCTGTGATTAAAATTTTCTAAAAGCTGTTAAAAAAGTATTTTTGCATAATTTCTTTAGCTGAAACTGTGTGCATATCATCGAGCATTTATTGTTTGTGTGTGGATTTTGAATGTTAATGTACAACATTTAGTCTATATACTGAGAGACAGTGGAAGTGTGCTTTGGAGGAGGGGCGTATCTGGTGTTGGTAGATTTAAGTTGGAGAAATAGGGGGTTCTTTGTTTTTTGGTTACATTTTTCTTGTATAACTGACTGTGTTAATGTACACAGTAATATTTTCAGTAATTGTTAAAATTTTTTTGTTGATTGTGTGTGTTGTGGTCTGGGGGGACCTGGTGTAGCATTAAGGTTGTTTAAAATACGTTGTATATTACTGAAGTTTTAAATTTGGTACCCATTACTTGTAGACAAATTCTATGTGTGTGTGTGTGTGTGTGTGTGTGTGTGTGTGTGGTGCATGATATGACATCAAATAATACACCTTTTATTGTGCCACAGTGTAATTGCAGGTGCAGCAGTGTGAACTTCCTATCCACTGCAGCTGCATGATTTTGTACTGCCATTGTGGTATCTTTTCTTGGTTTTGCACTGCAGTAATCTGCAGTCAGTGCTCCCTCCCCCACCAGCAAAAATAATTATTTTCCAGATTGGATTGTTTGTAACTTGAGAACACCACTGGTTAGTTAAGGTGTTGTTGAACTTGTTGTGACTTCACATCTGTATCTGTTGTTGAAGCCACAGTTGTTTTTTAAGCTTCACATCCAGCGTCACCCCCCCTGGCTCCCACCCAGAGTGAACATTCCAAAATCTGAATTTGTTTAGAATATTCCTGTTGATCCCCCAAAATGCCTGCAAAGAGATGTGCAAGCAAAGCTGTTTCTCACCGTGGCACTGCTGCCAGTGGTAAGATTGTCTGTGGGTGTGGTAGTAGTAGTACACAGTCACAGAAGTGCATTGCTGATGTGAGGAAAGGTAATTCTCATTCAATGTTTTTTACAGTGCAATCAGTAGCTTTACTCATAGTTGGAGGAGATTATGTTGTCCCAGCTGGTGATGTTAGTGCAGTTGCTGGTGGCGGTATGAGTATTGCTGCCTCAAGTTCCAGTTGTGATTAGTTTACCGTGTCCAAAAATATAGTGAAGTTTGAAGCAGTGGCAGTAAGTGACAGTATAGTTGATGTCATACTCCCCAGTAATATCCCAGTAACTGAACATGAGGATTCTGATCATCATGTCAACAAAAGCACACAAAGTGACATTTCTTCCACCACGGTTCAGGTCATGCATTTGCCATGCAGTGATTCACAGTGTGGTGGAAAAATTTCGGGGGATGGTAGTGCTGATGATAATGATGTTGCTGTGGTTGCAACATGCAGTCCATATGCCAGCATCCATGCAGAAGATGTGGATGATGTTTACGATTATGATGATAAACACAGTGACCCCTGTTGGGAACCAGAGAAAAAAGAAACTCAAGGTGGTTGTGTCTGGGTCTGTTTGCATTTTTCTCCTCTCCCATAAAAAGTTGTGATTTACCAGTTTCAGTTGATGATGATGACTCAGTAATAATGATAGGTAGTCATGGTGGTCAGTTGCAGTCCAAGTGTGTCCTGCCTGAAAAATCATGTAGCACACCCCCACTTCATGGCTTAAAAAACAGAGTCCAATAAGCAACATCAGGGGGACATGTTAAAACTACAGCATCAAAATCCCTTGTTTGGGATTTTTTTGTGGAAGATGCAAATGATGAGTCAGTTGCAATCTGCATGGTTTGCCTGGTAAGTGTGAGTAGAGGTAAAAAGGGGAGCCTTGTGGGCACAGGGGGCAGCATACACATCTTAAAAAGAGGCATTGGCACTGTGGACTCAGCACAAAATGGCAGCTAATACCTGTTCCACAGTGGGGCATTCACCCTCGTCATCAACCATAACGATCATGTTATCCCCTTCCATGACTGTAGTATCAAGTAGAAAATTAAATGCTTGCAGTAGTGATGAAATAACAGAAGAGGATTACTACAGGCATGATAAGGTGGAAGAGCAGAATGATATTGAAGTCTTGTCCAGTGGTGGTGAGAGTAACAGTTTTGGTAGTGGTGGTGGTCAATGCAGTATGTCTAGTGCAAGTGGTACATCATCCCCTCTTGGTAAATCTGGGAAAATAACTGCATTTCTAGGTTTGTCATCACCTGTGCAACCGTCTTCATCACACGTTCACACTCCAACCCCTGCCATTCGCAGAGCAGAACCATTTGTCATCACACCTCATGTAAAACGTTTAAGTCAGCCCACGTTACAGAGTGTTATTGAGCATAAGTTGAAGTACCCACCCAATCATACAGTGTTACATGAATTTAACACTGCTGTAGCTGAAATGCTGGCAATTGATCTTTTGCCCTTCTCCTTTGTGGAGAATTCTGGGTTCCTGTGGTTTGCTGCACATGCTTGTCCAAAATGGAAAGTCCCATCCAGGACACACTTTTAGACCCATGCTGTCCCTGAGTTGTACCGTACTGTGTGCGACTCAGTAAGACATACCCTTCAGCATTCCTCCTCTCCATTCATCCATTCAAGTATGGATATGTGGACAAGTGGCAAAACAGCAGGGAGTTCATATTTGTGTATAACTCCACACTGGGCGCAGGTGCCAGGGATTGTTTGTGCTGTTGGTAGTGTGAATAATCAGTATAGTAAGGTGGAGTATCATGGAAGCAATCTTCCAGCAATTCGACAGCATGCAATGATTGCTATGCACCATGTAACCTGTTCACACACTGGTGAAAACATGTTGGACGTGGTACTGACTGAAACTGACAAGTGGCTGAACCCCTTGTCCCTGAGAGCTGGGTTCATAGCAAGTGACAATGGGTCAAATGTGATGAAATGCATCATGAATGGTGGCTTTTTTTGGGTTCCATGCATGGCCCACTGTCTAAATCTTTTGGTGCAGGAGTTTCTGCAGCACCCTGATATAACGGAAATGCTGACAGTTGCATGCTGTATCTGTTCTCACTTTTCACACTCTGCAAAGGCCTGTGACCAACTTCGGCAATTGCAGATCCAAAACAGCCTCCCGTAGCACCGCTTGAAGCTGGAAGTTGTCACCTGGTGGAACTTCACTTTATACATGGCAGAGAGGTTGTATGAAAAGTACAAAGCCATCTCAGAATATCTTGTCATGCACACTAGCTGTGACAATTCCAGGGCCTCCACGTCTATGACGACTGAATAGTGGCACATCTTGGACTCTAATAAGAATCTTGAGGCCCTTTGAACATGCCACACAGGCAGTGATTGGCAAGTCAGCCTCCATTAGGTAATCAATTCCACTGTTGCAGGTGCTGAGGCAGACATTGGTGAATGTACAGCATAGCCTTGATGTTGCTGGAGACAGTGCTAGCTGTGTGTTACTAAAACACATGCTGACAGTATTTAACCAGAATTGTCACATATTGAGCATTCAGTGTAGTGGCAACTTTGCAATAGCAGCAATGCTGGACCCACGATATAAAATTTGGAATTGCCTCAGTACTGGAGGGTGGGCCTAAACAGGTAAAAAATGTCAGTGGGCAACTAGTGCACTTGGTTCATGGGGCACAGAAGTCATGTGCCAAGGTCAGGAAACCTGAGCAGCATAATCAGGCTGAAGGTGAACCTGGAGGAGTAGTATCAAGCATATCCAGTAAGGGGAAGGGGACTGCAATTCCAGGTGGTCTGTCATCAAAAGCAGCTGGCATTAACCCACTTTTGGAGGCTTTGTCCCAAGTGGGGATTTGTGACATAAATGATTCCGGAAAAGTGGTTGATGCATCAACCACTGGACTTAGAGCAGCACTGCGAATGGTTGAGTCATGTGTGTCTGAAAACAGGCATCTGTCAATCACTAATGATCCCCTTTTATACTGGAGTGGAAAGGTCAGTGAATGGCAAGAACTGACTGCCGTGGCACTGAAGTATCTGACATGCCCACCCTCCAGTGTGAGTGTCGAGAGGGTATTCAGCTCAGCAGGTGCAATAACTCAGGATCATCATACAAACCTCTCTCCTGCAAATGTCAGCTTGCAGACATTCATAAAAATGAATGAGAGGTACATACCAGCTCAGACTACAACCTCAGTATTCGTACCCCAGCATACTCATGGATTTGCTGATGTTGAAGAAAGGGACCTTCCGGGTGGCAGTGATAGCATGAAGCAGCCTACCAGTGATGTAGATGATAACATAATGGAGAAAGAATTTCCCCGTGGTCCAAATTCAGACATAGAAGACTGTGAGGGCAGCTTTCTTTCTGAGGATGGTGATGATGAACGATGATGAGGTTAATGTTGGCAGGTTTTAACTTAAGTGGTTAAAAGGCTGTCACATGTCTTGTATGATACATGTTGTAAAACAAACAGTATATTGGTATGCTGGCCCATTCACCCCTAAAATATAATAACAACAACTGCTAGCAATTCCATTTCAAATTCTTATTTATTTCATCAGTAGCATCCAGTAATATCTCATTCTACATTTTGGGATATGTCCGTTCATCAGGAAGACTGGTTACCTTATAATAAAACAATATATTTAAAATACATTTCATTTATAACAAAAACATTTTTTTATCAAACTGTTTTCTTATATATATATTTCCAAAACAAGAAACCTAAAAACAGGACCTTAAATGTATCTATCATTTTTCTCTCATGTGCTCTGTATCTTTGTGTATATTACATTCGACTCCCACCCCTTTCTTCTGGTATAAAACAATAGGATAATATGCATTACACCAATGACTCTCAAAACCATTTATAATTGCTTCATACTGCTGCTTCACTATGTCTGCATCTCTATTACCAGTACATTCCAGCTTATAATCTATTGTTTCCCTGATGCCAAAAAGTTCATAAACTAGCACAAGTATATCGCACCAACCTGTGTATGCTTTCTTATTTTTCTTGCCTTGCTGCTTAGTCATTTTGTGGCTTCCCTTAAGCTATAAAAAACATGTGCAACTCTGTTTTAGCTTATTCCTTAGTTACTTCACTTGCTAAAATTTTCAAAGCACTCACAGTGCTCATTTCTTAAGTTTATGATATTAAAATAACAGTAAATAAACATTGGCATGTTTTAAAAGCAACACATTTTGGGGAAAAGGCTTTTTCTAAGGAGTACAAGTAGTAGCAAAGAATGTGAAATCACTGTCAGATTGACTTACACACTCTCGTCATAAAATCCCAGAGTTAAAGCCACAGGGCTTATTTGCAAAATAGGAGTTGAGAGGCAACTTTAGTTGTGGGAGATGTATACACTGTCATAACACACATAAAATTAAAACTATTAGGAATCAATGTAAAAATAAAGATTTTGTTATTAAAGAGTTCATAAATTGTCAGACAGAGGGAGTAATTTATGGAATAAAATGACCATGTGATTTAATGTATGTTGGAAAAACAAAAAGACCCTTGAAACAGCGAATAGTGGAACATAAGGGTTATATTAGAAATAAGGATTTAACATCCCCCATAGCAAGACACTTTATAGAACAGGGGCATCAAATACCAACATTATGTTTTTTTGGATTAGAAAAAGTATTTAAAAATAATAGAGGAGGGAATTACAATGAAAAATTGCTTCTGAGGGAAGAGACTTTGATTAATGATTTTCAAACAAATAACCCTAGATATGGCCTTAATGAAGTAATAGAGTGGCAGCCTATACTATAACAATAGGTGCACAATTAGGGTTTCAGACATCTATTCAGTGCCACTCAGTTTATCTTTTATGGTGGATGGTGAATCCCCAGTGAGGAAATATGTACTAGGTGACATGTACAGTACATCACAAAAAATATTTCTGCAACATATCATGCACTGTATTCCAAATTTGCAGCTGTGCAGCCATGACAGTGTTGGAAAGGTTGGACCCAGGTTGTGTTACTTGACAAGATGTGGTTTTGAAATGTAACTTGAGTTAAGATGCAGGGACACAGACACAGTGTATTTGTTACATAGCCTAGTACTAAATTAAGTTGTGATCTGATGATTGCAGTGGTACTGCTTGCTATCTGTGTTAATCCAGATACCCGTGGAAAAGTCACGGCTTAAACATAATGTCTTACTGCTGCAATCAAGTTGTAATAAGTCCTTCATTTCTTTTTTTAGTAAACTTCCAGATGCTTTGTTGTGTCATAGTTGCCTTGTCCAAAGAACTTCTTCAACATTAGGCCCCCCCGGGCTGGGGCAGACATGCAACACACAGAAGTCATTTCAATCGATGACCATGACCATCATTACCAGACTGGAGAAGGATGCAGATGAAATCTGTGAAGAAGTAACAAAATAATGAACCATTAATGAGACCTACTTGCAAATATGCTCCCCCCCCAAAAAAAAGTACTTACCTTCATTGGCTTGAGAGTATTCCAATTCCAATTTCAATGCCAACATTTCTCATCAAGCACTGGCATGTGCACACCAACAGTATGTGATCTGTGATACAAAACAATACAATGAGTACATGTATATATATGTCAACCCCCACCTAGAAAATACATATATATGTATATACATATACATACATATATGAGCAGTGCAAGTATGTTGTGTTAAACTGCATGTGTGTCGGTAGTGTTCTTTCCTGTGTGTGCAGACATTGTCCAGCTTCGTGCAAACATATAAATGGTGTGACTTGTTGCAGTATGTCAAGAATAAAGATAAGAAAGAATATGATGTATATTTTGTCTGTACCATTAGCACCAGCGGAGTAAGTGATATGATATTTTTTCAGAGGTATCGGGTCACTGAGCACCTCAGTAACTCACAGTGCACACATGACTTTGCAGAGATCATAGCACAAAAAAAACATGCTCTCCTAAAAGTCATGTGTGCAGTATGTGACTAAGGTGCACTCAGGCCAGACACCTCTGAAAAAATATTGTATCACTTAGTCCGCTGATGATGATGGTGACACTAAAATATACATTATTCTTATCACTATTCTTTATACCATAAACACTGCAACAAGTCACCAATATATGTTTGCAAGAAGCTGGACAATGTCTGATATCACACACACACACACACACACACACACACACACACACACACACACACACACAGAGGAAACAACACTGACTGCACACATGCAATTTAGCACATCATACTTGCACTGCTCACACCAGCTTTTCCACAACCATTCCACAACAGAAAGTAAACATTACCGAGGCACTGGATTATAATAACAGGGCAATAAGGAGCATTTATGTTTGTATGTGTAGGTATGATCATTAAAGAGAAGTAGTCAAAGCAATAGAGTTTCTGCTCCTCAGCAAGGCTTACTTCCTTTCTGGTTAAGTTTTGGCGCGAAATCAGATGCCAAGACTGCAACATACTTTGTTTTTATCAGTCAGGCACACCAGGTAGGGTATGGCGATATTTGCGGGGGCCCATTATGTAGCGAGCAAAGCGGCGGAGATGCACCATGCACGCCAATTTCTTTGTATTGAAGCGCATGCGTGGTCGCCGTTGCACCTTACACATAATGGAGCTCCCATAGTGTCTTCCATTCTTCCGGGTCGCTGACTTTTCTTTATTAAAATAAAGTATGTTGCAGTGCGAGAAAAATGCCACAACATACTTAAAAGGCTTAACTGAAGGGTAAGCCTTGCAGGGGGCAGGACCTCCTGTTGCTGACTGCTTCCCTTTAAACTAATACTTACCTCTGTCTGTTATTAAACATAAACAAAAGACAAAACAGCACAGCAGTGGGGGGGAGGTGTGCTGAAAAAAAAAGCTAATGGGGGATCCCCTGATGTTCCAGCAGCAGATGGTGCATCTACACAATCTGTAGCTGGTGTTGCTCGATTTGCTCCACCTGCTGCTGGACAACACCCACCCTCTCATTATTTTCCTCCACTGCAGCCCACAAAAGTGCTATGTCTGCCTGAGTTGCAGGCATTGTGGGGTCCACTGGTGTGGGAGGGGACCAGGCTGTGGTGGTGAGTGTGGAGCTGGTGGCAGTGGTGGGGGTAGTTGTGGATCAGCTGCTGCTGTGGCCCTCCTCTTGCTGCGGCAATGCACAGCAGCAGCACCCTCTGCCAATGCCACAGAAGGACCAGCAGGTGAAGGCCTGGCCCTTTTGGTGGCAGCCTTCCACTCCACCTTGTGGTGGCTCAGCATATGTGTGCACTGGTCCCCAGTTCCTAGATATGTCCCCTGGACACCACTGCACACCTGCACACCACAAAGCAGACACCTCACAAGGCTGCTGTCCTCCCAACACAGTTGAATAACTGCCAAACTGGGGAGCTGCGGGGAGGGGGTACCAGGCACAGGAGGGGCAGATGTACTGCCGGCAGCATGGTCACGCACCTGAGGCTCCACCTGCTGCTGGAGCTCCTGCAGCTGCTACTGGTGGTGATGGACTTGGTTGATGTGGTTGTGACACTGGTGGTGCTGCTGCTTCCAAAGGGGGGCAGGCAGGACCAAAGAATCTGGAGTGGTCCAGTGCCACCCGGCTATGACCCCCATGTGTGCGCAGTCCCATCCGGCCACCAGCCAAATATTGTCTCTGGTCCAGTGCAGAAAAAAAAACACTCCTTCCCTCTCTGACTTGATGAGTGACTTCACACACACTCACACACAGGCACACAACACACACACACACACACAAAACAAAATTTATTAAACAAAGAAATCAGTCACCAAAAAGAACTGACAAATCAGTACAAAATAAAATAAATAATTAGCTTTTAAAAAAGCTTTTGGGTTTTTGGAATTTGCTCAAGAATAAACTAATAACAAACTCTTCTCTCCTCTCCTACACAAAATGCTTCCTCTTTCTACCTCTTCAAAAGAGAAAGTGAAAATATCTGCTTGTATGACTCATTTCCTTCCTGCCTGGCTAAAGCATCTGACTTACAGTACTGTAAGCCATGTGATGTGTGGAAGGGGCTGCCTAAAGTGCCTATATTGTGGTCATTCTGTCTTACTTCGCGTTAAGGTGGAATAACAATGCAAAGTCATAATAACAAAGTGAAGTGAGCACTTTCAATGGCCACTTCACATAGCATTATGATAACATGAAGTGGCCACTTCATGTTCACTTAGTAGGTGGAATTTAATTTCACTGCATCTCTATTTCAATATAGTGACTCCCACACAGCTCCCAGTTGTTTCAAAGCAGCTTGGTTCCAACTTCAAGAAGATGGGCTTTCTGTCTGAAATTGCTACACACCAGTAGCTTATAGTAATCTGATCAATTCTGGAAGACTCCACCCAGGACAATTGACTGACAATGGCTATGAAGCAAGCCTCTTCTGACCCAATACAACCTGGTGTTCTGTTCTCTGAAGGCAATCAGGGGAAACCAGTTTCCACCACCTGAGGCACTGTCTTGGATCAAATACACAAACTGCATGGTTTATAATGACAACTCCTCAGCCACCAGTAAATTATTTAAAAATAGTTTGATGCAGACTGTCACAAAATACTAATAGACAATCCAGCTAACCACAAGGGAAAACCAGTTATACAATATTTGAATCCTTTTGAAGTTACTCACAAGATAAGCAATTATGCAAACCCCCTTCTTAAGAAAGAAAGGAAGGAAGGAAGTAAGGAAGGAAGGAAGGAAGACAAAGCAATACCAAGTGTAAGAGTTAAAGTAAAGTAAGGTACCCCCCCTCAGATTTGAGCAAGAGTGACTTTTCTTGCAGTTTGCTAGATCAATATAGTGTTTCCCACACAGCTCTCAGTTGTTTCAAGGCAGCTTGCTTCCAGCTTCAAGAAGATGGGCTTTGGGGATGGGGATAGGGATGGGGACGGTGGCCCACCCATGCACACAGTGGGTAGGCAGACCCATGTAAGACTCAGCATGCAAGTGCCATGGTGGGGCAGTGCCAGACAGAAGAATCAGCACCCCCTGTTTCAGCTCCTCCTTCTCGCTGTCCTCTGGAGGAAGTAGCAGTATCACCAGCACCACCACCAGCAGCAGCAGAGCTGGTCTTAGTGATGCAGAAAGTGGACAACCTCCACCGCCAGCTTACTGAGTTCCAGCAGGATATTAACATTATTCTTAAGAGCCAGGAGAAGGTGCTGGCAGTGATGGAAGATGGTGGTGCAGGTGTAAGTGGGGCTGTGTGAATTGTGAATTTGTATAGGCATCCCATAGACTTACACGTCACTGTTTTCTATATGACAGACTTAATTAGCTTCCACCTTCACAGTCTCATGAACTCTCCTTTGGGGGTGTCATCTAAGGCATCCAACATAACCATATGCAACTGTCTCTCACCTGTCTCCTAAATCCAGTGCATAACATGCACCCCCCAAGGTCTGACTCTAACACCCCATTGATTGTTCCAAAACTTAAAACCAGGTCAGGGTAATCCTTTTTTGCCTATGCTGCCCCTGTGTTATGGAACTCCATCCTGCCTGACATTAGACAATGTCCCATGGCTGTCTCATTTCATAGCAGGTTCCATGAGCATCTACTTAATGTAACAAAGTGCTCCTGTCAGTGCTTTGGTTCTACCTGTTCAGGTATTGAAATGTAACCTACTTAAGCATTGAGTTATTGTGCAGCTATGTATAGTTCATTGTGTATTACTCTAGGTCATTATTTTTTTACTTGCTATGTCTTTGTATAATCTTTCACTGTTTAGTATGTATTTGGTCAATATTTATCATACTCTTTATTTTGTATGTAATCTCCTGGGTCATGCCTGATATAGGTACAATATTTATTTGCTGAGTGCACTTATAGTACCTGGTCAACAAAAACTAAATAAATAAAGACCCATGGTAGACTGCTATCTGGCTTAAGGATGTGAGGCAGTGTGTTGGCTGGGTACTACACCAGGTGGTGGAGAGGTGTTCTCAGCTGTGTCTCTTAAGGTTTGGTGGTTGGGCCACTGCTATTCAACATTTTCATCAAGGATCTAAGGTTTATTTTTTAATTTATATGCTATTGAATTTTTAATATAATATATACAGATATGGGTAGTATACCAATCTTCTATACATATACAAGGTAACTAGTCCATTTCAAGAAAAGGAGATCAAGAGAAACATAAGAAGGAAAAAAAAATGTATGCAAATACAGAACATTTCTGCCTTAATGAAATTAAACAGAAATATACCTTTTATATACATACCATATTTTGTATTCAACATAGATTCTCTAATTGCAGAAGTAATATAAATGATACTGGTTGAGGTCAAAGACTGAGACACTCACGTATATGTTCAGCTGAGTAAAGAATAGATAATAACAGCATTCCCCTAAATATTTTAATTCCGTATATACATATACAACCTTTCTAATTCCAACATAACAACTCAACTATATATTAAATAAAATACATGTATATTTCAACACACTAATACAGTCTAATCAGACTGATAGTTATTAATACTTCATTAGGTTATCATATGCTTATGAAATATAAGTTTTATACATTAAATAAGTCAGTGAAGAAAAGCTTATTGCTTTAAGTGAAAGGAAAAATGGGACACAAATAAAAGGTTCTATTGACAACAAACAAGTAAAACATTAGGGTTATTGTTTCTGTCATCCCATTCATAGTTGAAAATTTGCATTCCATGCTTAGAAATTACATAAACAATTCGTCCTTCCCTACATTATTGTGCTAACCTAGTTATATTACAGTATGTTTACATTTCAACACTTTGAGCTAACATTACCATTTTCTCCTCTGAAGAAGTAGAGGAGTCAACATCATCATTCTTTGGTGAGTCTTTCTCATAATGAGAATGAATAAACATAATAAATAAACATAGTCATCTGGTCAATATCAAAAAAATGAGCTGATGCCCTATGCAGGTCACTTGTTGCTTTGCTTATTCTAGGAGTGGAAATTCAGCTCTCATTTGAAGTACTATATTTGTTGCCTGTAGGTCAAAAATCAGTGGTGGCATTGCTGAGTAACAAATACAGTCTGGAAAGATGAAAAAGCAGGTCTGGGGTTTCAAGCAGGCTGTTTAAGTTTTATGATGACACTAGCCTGGTCAGGGTGGTGGGCATGCTTGAGGATGGAGACAAACTTCAGGAGGGCATAAACAAGATGGCTGATTGATTATACTCTATGAGTATCAGATTCAGTGTTACAAAATGCAAAGTGTTACACTGGGAAAAACAGAGGTAGAACTTTGACACTGTGTGGAGCTCCATTTGCTGCAGTAGAGGAGATGGAATAGGGTCTTGGACTCATTAAGGGGCTGAAGCATGATAAGCAGTACATTGCCCCTGTCAAAAGGGATGACAGAATACTGGGATGCAGGAAAATGGGGCTGACAAGAGGAAGTGAAGTAATGCTGACACATTTCAAGGCCCTGGTCTAGCCCCACCTGGGTCACTGCATGAAGGTCTGGGTTCCATAATACAAAAAGGACATTGGGGCAGTTAGAAGACTATAATGCAGGGCCAGAAAACGATATGAAGTATAGAGACAAAATCTATGAGGAGAGGCTGGACACCCTCAACATGTTCATCCCGAAGGAAAGGAGGCCAAGAGTGGCTATACTCTTTCTCTTCCACATATTTATTTATTTATGTATATATGTATGTATGCATTATGCATGTATGTATGTATGTCTTTGGTAACCAGGTAAGTGTGCTGATCTGAAGGACCATTTTCAGACAAGAGCTGGGCCACAGGGTTGCAATAACATGAGTTATTAGCAGTACAATACAGGAATACAGGTTAAAAACACACCTCAACATGAGGTAAAAGAAACAAAATGTACAGTAATGACTGGAGTCCAAGCAACAATATCAAGTATTACAAAAGAGTAATAGTTACAGGTTATTCCAATAACGGTAATGGTATAAACAACAGTGTAACATTTTACTGAACTATAACCTTTACTTAAGTGTAACCTATAAAATGTCTAAACAAATGTTTTGTTTTTTATGTTGGCTTACTGGCAGCTTCTTAGCGCCAAGTCCAACATCTTGAAGTGCAATTTGGAGGCCGGGGCCGTTGTTGGGCAGATGCAGGGCATGCATCAGTAGGTGCATCCCTCATTCCCCAATCATGCTGCATGCCGGAGCCACACCATGCATGCTAATGTGGCGAGCACATATAAGGAAAGGTCCTCTGCAATCCGAGCAAAGCCTGTCAGATGCAGTGGACCCTTCCTGCATGCTGCCACATTAGCAGCATGGTGGGTGGCCACCCAATGGCCAACTTTGGGGGTGCCCAATCCCCCAGGTGGCTTTCTGTGGCCGCAGAAATTTGCCGACGGGGGAGCATACTCCCTGTCGGCATACAGCAGCCCCCCCTATTTCCGATATGTCGAGGGGAATGCCCAATCCCCCATGGTTCTTGCCTCCCCCCATTTTCATTGTGTGCCAATGGGGAGCCCATCCCCGATGGCACAAATCAGCCCCCCTGCATTTCTTATATGCTGAGGGGGGTGCCCAGTCCCCATCGGCATAACTTTACCCCATTGTCTGCCAATGAGGGTGCCCAATCCCCATTGGCTGTAGCAACACCCCAAAACAGTTGGCATGCTGGGGCCCACCCCAGCATGCCAAGTTCCTGAAAGAAAAAACGTTCCCGCGATGTTAGTTTTTTCTTCCCTGCAACAAAAAAGGTCTGTCGTAGTCTCCTGCCCCCACCCGCACCCACCCACTGTGCACCCTGCCTCCCCACAACCACCCTCACCCCATACTTACCTCCGGAGTCCGGCACAATGATCTTCTGTGGACCGGGAACACATCTGCACTCATCAAAGCCGATCGCAAACTGAGGAAATGCTAGTAAGCTGTATAATGGAATGAATAGGGTTTTTTTCAACTTTGCTGCATATCTCAGGCATTTGTTGGAATCTTGGCAATAAATTTTCAACATGGGGTTTTTGGGGCCCCTCCTCATGAATTCTATCACTGTCATGGTGTTAATCGGCCTCGAAAGGTGATTTCGCAGTCACTGCGCAAAATCACCTTTTGGGACCCATTAACAAAATGAAAGTACCAGTGTTCATGAGGTGGACTCTCAAAAAGCCTATGTTCCAAATTTGGTGAAAAAAAATCCAACAAATGCCTGTTTTACGAGCGTGCATTGCGCAGTTGCTACGCAGGCTCGTAACTTCACGAATTCACAACATTTTAATGCCGGATTTTCAGCATTGCCATTTTTGTCCACCTCCTTGTGAACAGTACAGCTGTCATTTTCCACATCCTGCCCGAAATGTGTTTCCGCATTTCCCGTGCACAATTGTGCAGTCGCTTTGGGACATCAGTGTTTGGGCCAGATTATGAAAATGACAGTGACACAGTTCATGAGTAGAGGTCTTAAAATGCCTATGTTGAAAATTTGGTGATGATACTCCATAAAATGACTGTGTTACAAGAGTGTGTTGGCAGATTGCACACACACTCATACCATCGTGCATTTGTGACATTTTCACTCTGGATTTTCACCATTGCCATTTTTCCACACCTCTTGATGAACAGTACAGCGGTCATTTCACATATTCTGCCCAAAATGTGTTTTCGCACTTCCAGCACAGAATAGCGTGGTTGCTGTGTGAAATCACTTCTTGGGACACTTTGAGGAAATAACAGTGACACTGTAAATGAGCAGAAGTGCTAAAATGCCTATGTTGAAAATTTGGTGCCAAATGCCCATACAATGGCAATGTACCAAGCGTGCATTGCATATTTCCCATGCACCCTTGTAACTTCGGAAGACCCCAATGCACACCGTGACACTTGTCAGTGTCTGCAGGATAAGGAGAGGTGAAATGGAATGAGCACTATGGTCAACACTCAAAGGGACACCCCAATGCCTGTCAGTCTCTGCAGCGTGGGGGTGGGTTGGCATCAGTTCAATACTTCACTGCCATTCCTATTATGCATCTCTCTAACTCCTGCACTACCAATGCCAATGCCAATGCCAGCAAGCCAACATTTGGCATTGACAAATGCTTGTTTTACTCAAATATAACCTTTCATAATATTTGAATAGCTGCCTTGTGATACAGTTTCTCACAAGATCGAGTTAAATGCTTTGTGATGCTTTAGTCTTGTGATGTCAACATTAAATGTCCTGAAGGACACTTTATCAGGATAATGTTTATGAATAACATGTTTTCAAGCCACACAGTCTACAAATAGCTTGTTTTATAGAAAAAGGTACATCACTGCTTAAAATAGACATGTTCATTGTTTTATGGTTGGTTTATGCTGGGGTGTTGGCTTTTTCAAGATAACAGTTTTATAAGCAGTGCATTGTGAACTGAATGAATAGCACCAAACCTGAAGCAAGAATACATGTATTGAAGTTGATGTGAAACTCGAAAAAAGAAAATAAACCAAAGGGAAACATTCATTTGGTGTGGCTTCAATTATTTGAAGATAAAAAACAAAATGCAGACATCTTTTTACCTTACAGTGATCTTGGCAAGGAAAGGTTTAGAGCCTAAGAGCATAGTTTTTATCTTCTTTTCACTGACTAGGAGTTTGCTGAGAGGAACCATTAATGTAGAGCCTTAATTTAGTGTGGAGGTGGAGGAGATGGCTTCAAGTGATTTATCGCTATGGTAAAGTACTAGGTCATCCACATAGAGGAATGCCTTACAGTTAAGGCTTTCTGCAGGGAGTGCATTGATAAACATGAAAAAAAATAGGGGGCCAAATATGGAACCCTGAGGGACTCCAGTGTGTATGAGTAGGGTAGTAGAGGAGTAGTTACCTATAATGACAGACTGGGATCTATCAGAGAGACAGCTACACATACTCAAGGATATTTAAAAATTAGACAGGTGGAGATGTTTGATCTGGTGGACTCCAGCAGCATGGAAGGACATGCCCTAAAACTAAGAGGCAATAAATACAGAGGTAATCTTAGGAGACACCTCTTCTGCCTGAGTGTGGTGAACTTGTGGATCAGCTTTCAGCAGAGACTGTGTATATTTGGGGCCCAATTAAATGAATTAGAGGCTTGCCTGGCTGTGTAACAGAAGTGCAAGTGAAGTTACAGTATGTACCAAACACTTGGAAGTCAGACAGAAACATATCCACATAACACAATGCCATGCAGAAAGGAAGTACAGACACATTTACAGTTCCTCCCTCTGCACCAGCAGACATGGATGTTCCTAGAAATAAAAAAGTTTTGCATGTGCAACCATCTACAGCACAAGGTAGGCATTTTCATTTACAGAATACAATGCCTGACAGTATGCTATCTGAGGGGCTGCAGAAATGATGTGATGATCCAAACACAAATAAGTACATTTTAAGAGCAACTGCAGCTTCTAGTTAATGAAATAGTAATTAGTATATTTAAAAAAAAATTGCACAACAATCCTCACAGTTTTGTTGAAAATCTATATGCTGCATGAATATTTTGATCATCTAGACAATAGTTTTCGAAATCTACGTTCGGCATGACTTTTTTATATTCATTTTTATTAAACCATTCAAACTGATATGTCAGAACAAAACCTAAATAATTTTTCAACATTCAGAAATCAAAAAAAAAAACTCAGTAACAAATTCTTAATAATAAATTAGAATACCAAATATAATAATTTACAATACCAACTATAAAAATAGAAAACACACATTTTCTAAGAAAAGATAAGAAACTTGAATAACCAATAATTAACTTTTTAAATGTTTTATCATAATTTCTTGTTCCTGTTAATAATATATTTTGTCAGTAATTGAGAAAAATAGAAAAGAAAGGAAAAGAGACAAATCATCGCAGTTGTAAAAGCAGAGAAAAAGAGACTGTTGAGATTAGTTTCAAACTTAAGCAGTTTGCCTGTTTTGAGTACAGTGTTTTATCAGGTCACTCCATTTCTTGCAAATCAGTCCTCTTTGTCACTTATCCCATGGGCAGTTTTCTAGCCTGAGAGTTTCTAGAATTTCAGTCTTCCTTTCTTGAACTGTCAGGGGAGTAACTGCTATCCACTTTCTAAGAATGATAATTTTGGCAACCATAGCTATTAAGGATATCATGATTTTTTCCCCTTTTCTGATACAAAATTTGCACCATTGAAGACACCTATGACACAAGAGTTAAAATTTTGTTCATCATGTATTTTAGGAAGCCTGAGCATGAACTACCTAACTCGTGACCAAATATTTTTATGAGTACACAGTCCCACAAATGGTGTTTTAAATCTGCACCTGGATTGCTGCATTCAAGACATCTGTCACTGTTTTTAAAACCTATTTTCTTCATGCCTACTGGAGTGTAATATAGGTTACGTATAACTTTAAGTTGAACTGTTCTATGATTTGTGAGAGAGAAAGTCCTGTGTGGTGACTCCCAAATTTCTTTCTAAGACCGAATCAATGTATCAGTGTTTAAGGTCCTGTACCAAAATCCTACTGTTTCAGTAGCATTACCATTTAATCCTCTGACCCCCCCACCCACTCTTTGTGCGGCAGGTTCCCTAGTTTCAGAACCCACCTCTGTTGCAGACACCCTAAATAAGTTCTTTATGACCTATGCCCTTCCTCAAAACCTCCCCGCTTCCTCTCCTGCCCCCCTTCCCCATGCAGCCCTCTAGCTTTCAACTATCTACGGTATCCCCCACAGAAGTCCTTAGAGTGCTAGGCTTCCTAAACCCTATTAAATCAAGCCCTGATTGCTTGTACCCTAGACTTCTCAGAATCTCAGCACCCTCTATTTTGACCTCTCTAGTGTACCTCCTCAATCTATCTCTCTCTCCTGCTGTACTGTTCCCTCAACCTGGAAGTCCACCATGGTCCTCCACCTTTATAAAGGGGGTGATCCCACTGTCCCTGGCAACTACTGTCCCATATCACTTCTCTCCTTGCTTGCCAAGAACCAAGAATCCCTTGTCTTCTCAAGGCTAAATGACTTTCTCCTCACCTCCAACACTCTCCCCTGTCCAAGCAGGATTTAGAAAATTTCACTCAACCACCTCCTCCCTTCTTTGCTTTATAGATGACATTCACTCTGCAATGGATCAAAGGCAGATTACCTCAGCTATTTTCACTGAACTTGCAAAGGCCTTCAATTCTGTCTCTCACCCTCTCCTTCTAAACAAGCTTGGCACCACCGGCCATTCCCCAGTTTCTGACTCCTGATTTAGCTCTAATTTAACTGGCCAGTCCCAGTCAGTAAAACTCAGTAATGTCCTATCCCCCTCCCTCACTATCCTTGCAGACGTCCCCCAGGGTTCAGTCCTTAGACCTGTTCTCTTTCCCTTGTTTATTAATGACCTCCCCTCTGTATGCACTCATGCCAAGATCCATATGTATTCAATCAATCGAGTCAATCAATCAATCAAAATCTTTATTTTACCAGGTGACCTCATTGAGCAGAGCTCATTTTCAAGATGGACCTGGACAGGATACATAGTGATAATATACATTGGGCAATAAACAAGGAGTAAAGTAGCATAGGATTCCAGAGACTAAGTGATACAATCAGTAAAAACTAGACATTATATTTACAATGTATAATCATTTTAGTATTTAATGCACTTGGCTAAGATAACTGTACCCAAGTAAATGTATAAAAGCCTAAAGCTAACAGATAAGGGAGGAGGGAAAATAGTACATCACCAAATTATAATATGGTGACCAGTGGAGGAAAATAGAGCAGCAAAAATGGATGAAGAGGAAGTGCCAGGAAGTAAGGAAGTGGAGATGCCTAGACAGTACTGAAGCAGTGGAGCAGTTTTTAGAGCATGAATTAGGTAAGGATAACCAGGGGGAGAGGAAGTAGAGGAGTCTAAGAAGTACTGATGCAGAAGAGCAGATTTTCAGAGCACATACTTGATAGGAGATAACCGGTGGGGTCTGGTGGTAATCTGGTTTTAGAGAAAGATTCATCGTTAAGCACGTAAGCCAAGTTCATAAGCCAGGTTTGTGAAGATATTCACAGAGTAGATAATAAATACTGGAAAGTACTAGAGGTGTAGGTAGGGGAGATAGAAGAATGTGTAACCAGCATTGTGATCCTATTTCTCCATAATAGGATCAAAACAGGTTCAATGATAAAAATTACAGGATTAATTGAAAAAGTAAGCATAGATTGTTTTGAAAGTAGCCACGGTCAAACGGCAGACCAGTTTCAAAGATTTTTGTATCTTATTCCATAGTAGTGGGAGCATGTAACTTATTGAGGCCCTACCGAATCGAGATCTCACCTTGGGTACAAAGATTGAAATATAAGAGGTGCTTCTTAAAGAGTACACGCCTACTGTACATAATGGCAGACAATCTGAAATATATTGAGGCAGCCTACTGGAAATGGCTCAGGACATCCAAATGGATGCATTTCTCTGTCATCTATACTTAACGTATAAATATACGTATTCATATGACATCGTCCTTTTCCTTTCTCGTCCCTCTGCCCCAGCCATCCAAACTCCCCTTCAAAACAACTTCATCACAGTAACAAACTGGTTCAATGATAACTGCATAAAACTGAATGCCCAAAAAAGTAGCCATGACTTTTGGCTCCAAACAGAAACTTGCCAGGCTCCCTACCCTCCCCCCTTCTTTTTATTTTTGAACTTGTATTTTTCACCCTTGTATCTGACCAGCTACCCCCAGTCCACCTCTATTATGATCCACCAGTCAGGCACTCCTATGAAGCCTTGACCAAGCCCCCCGGGTGGGGTTGGGTGGAGGGCCCCCCAAATCCTTCTTGCTGTATCGAGCATCCCATTGTGGCCTTGCAGATCGAGTGGTGAAGGGCATCTACTTCTGCTGGAGGAGCTCAGCTGGCTCCATTTTTCCTTTTTTTTCTCCCCGGAGCCATGGTTGTGCCATGACATCAAAGTACGTATGCTGACATCCTACCACACTCCTCCGTACATGAGGTATCAGGGCTGCTGTACATCTGGCCTCCACCAGAGGTCATTTCAGCACTGGCCTGTTGCTCCCATCCTTCCCAGGGGAAACAAGCTGTCCGAAGGGTGCTCAAGCTTCCCCTCCCCGGCCAGCCCTCCAGCTTCCCAGGCTCATTTTCGAACCCGGGTCACTGGCATCGCTAGCAGTAGCTCTACCACTGCACTGGCGGGCCAGCTCTCTCCCCTCCTTCTCTACCACAGCTAACACACCTCTTAACAATTTCTCATCCTACAAGTACCTTGGAGTGTGGCTTGACCCCTCCCTAGACTTCTCTTCCCACTTTAGTGCCCTTCACTCCAAACTATGCCTCAAAATGGGGTTACTGTACCACCACAAGGGTAGTCTTTTCCTCCCAGTCAGATGCGATTTGTTGGTCAAATGGATCCTCCCAGCTTTTGACTACTCCGACATCAACTTCAGTGCAGCTCCAGCCACCTCCCTTTCCAAACTTAATGTCCTTTTCCACGCCTTCTGTCGGTTCGCCTCAAACTTCTCTCCCTCTGACACACCACTGTGACCTCTACTCCTCCACCCTATCTCTCCAATTTGTCTCTCAGAGATGCTCATCCCACTGCTCCACCTTCATCTCCAAATACTGGTTTAGAACTTTTCCATCCTACTTCTCCTAAATCCTGCCACTCCTCCCTCCCTCCCTATAATTCACATACAAACTGCCTCCATTCCTTAGCCCTCCCATGATTCTGTACCTATGCTGGGAACTAGCATTCTGTCATAGACTCCCTTCCCTCTGGACGAACCTCCCCCGCTAAACCCGCCTCACCCCCTCCTTTCCTACACCTAAGAGCCTCCTCAGACCAACCTCTGCTACTGCTTGCAGCTGTCCACTGTACTAATACACAATTGTATCCCTGTCCTTCTCCCTTTTTTGCATCTCCTGAAATAACTAGTGAAAGCATGTGTTGCTCTTGATGTCTTACTATGCTTATCTTTTTATCTACTGTACAATATTCTTTAACCTAATCTTAATATGAGATTTTTTTTTGTACATTGTATTATACTGTATCTGACTTTTTGTAATCCCTCTGCTGTATTTGCACCCCCTAGCCCTGGGTCACACCTGGAAATGAGCTTCTGCTCAGTGTGCCTTTCCCGGTTATCATATTTTAAATAAATAAATAAATAATGCATTTATGAATACAGAGTAGAATGCAGAAATACTGGGTTTGTTAAGCATTATACAGTAGCAGAAAAGTGTCTGGTGGTCTTATTGGTTTTAAGAATTGTTTCTTTTCTTGGATATACCTTGGATACTGCTGTTTTGACAAGGTCTTACTGACCTGTGTTTGATAAGTCTATGCTATATTTAATCAAAAGCTGATCTACCCCCATCAATTTACTTTTGAGTCTTCAACACATATATTTTTAACTCAGGCAGTGCCCAAGGCTTCCCAGTTGTCATTTTCTAATGTCTTACCAGCATATCATACATTAGGGTTTCTCCAAAACGGCTGTTGTACAGATTTATGCAATTGCAATTTTAAGTGGTTAGAGGTTTAAAAGACATGATTGGCTGAATTTAATATTAATGGTTCCTAATGTATTCTTTGTGCAGGTTTGTACAGTCAATTCTAGTGTGCACATCTATTAGCAATTCTTGTTCAGTCTGACTCTGAACCCATTCTAGAGTACAGTAGTTGTTTATACCAGTGCTGAGCCATTTGCTAAATTGTGCAGCTCTACAAGTGAGGTAATATAAGTAAAAGTCTAGTAGTTTTAGTCTACCTTTCTCTTTAGCTGTGGTGAGTTCATAGTATGATTGGTGTGGTATTTACAGGACCAAATTAATTTACTGTATTTATCAAATTCTGCAATGCTGTAAACCATAATTTTGGGATGTAATTTGGTAACATCATAAGTAAGAAAATGGTCTTGGGTAGGAGATGCATTTCATTTCTCAGTATCCTTGTCTACATCCCATTTTAGAATTTGAAGACTTTTCTATTGAACTTGATTGCTTTTAAATATTACAAGCTGCACAGTGGTTTTCAAAATCTGTGTGATGCATAAACGTTTCAAAACTCAGTACAGTGTATGGTGAAATGCTGTTCAGCATTGAACTCCATGCCTGGAACAGTGTTGTGATGTAGTAGTGATGCTAAAATGTTTGCTGTTCTGTACTAGGAACATCATTACTGCAGCAACTTCGAATGCCTTGTGTGACCACTTCACTGAAGCCATGGCCCCTTTTGTCAATGCTGACACAAACTAAACAGCATTGGTGATCATCAAAGCAAAGTTTTAATACCAAGAGTGTGGTAAGAGCCTATCACTCATCCCCAGCCTAGACTGCACTATCAGAAGCATGACTGCAGTGTGCAAGAAGTGTCCTTGTGAGAAAGTCACAAATCACAGTAATGCCAGCAAGGTAGTGGGGTGGGGGGGTGAGGGCAATAAGCAGAGATAACAGTTTTACCTTTTTTCTTTAAATTAAATGAGAGCATTGTCAAAATTGCTTGTGTGCCGTTCCTATACACTATAAAAGATTTGACGAAGGACTGATTGTCCAAAACGCGTCATATGCGCAGTTTCTTGCTTTTATTTTATAGCCAAGTGTTCACTTTAATTATTTAGAGGTGGATGAGTGCCAGAGGTTTTGTTGTTTTATAAAAGATTATGTATGAGTAACAATACACAGACAAGCCTGAGTCTAAATCTCGAGGTATCTATGGCAAGCTGCAGACCTTTCGAGCGTCGCTCTCAAGGTTCCTGTTCGTCATGGATACCTCTCAATTCATATACAAGCTTGTTGTGTATGATTGCCTATACACAATCCTCTGTGTATTGCTCAATGGTTTGCAAAATTGACATGCTGCACAATGGTTTTCATAAAAATTTACACAGAAATCCTCCTTGAAGATCTTTATAATCTGCCCGATGTGTGACTGTTTTCAAAATCTACATGCATGTTTTTTAAGTCTACATTCTCTGCAAAGATTTCTAGTTAGTGTTTAACTTCCACATGAACAAGAATGTTAAGGAAAGACAGCTTATTAAATACTTAAATATTGAAAGTGATATTTTAATGACTGTGAGGGAGAAGAAGCATGAGACATGCAATGACCCACATTATGAAGGTTAGTGCAATGCTAACAGAAATATGACCATACTAACTGGACCTACCATGTATGGATGGAGAGGGGGCCATATCCATAGGGTCACCCAGCTCTGTGCATAGTGAATAGCGCTGATGTATGGAATATACCTCTGTGCACATACAAATGCAGTGGTATATACAAAGCAGTGGCAGAGGAAGAGAAAGATGGGCCCCAGTGCAGGTTGTATTTTGGGCCCCCAACCCCATCCCGACGCCTAAATCCTGCCCCCCCAGTGCCCCCCGATTTTTTTTACCTGTTTAAAGGACCCCATCATGCTGACATGCTGCCCTGTTGTGTGCCTGCTCATTGTGTCTTGTAGGCAGCCCGAGGTGATTGATTCCAATTTCCAAAATCCCAGGCCCCCACAGCACACACGTTCACATTTGGGGGGGGCCCCGAGGACAGAGTGACTAGGGAGGCTGCGAGGCAATGGGCATAGCAGCAGTGTCTCTAGACCTCTGGCATGTTCAATCCTGAATGAAAGGCGATACGTTCTCCCTGTAAATGTCTCCCTTTCCTAGCACTGGGTGCTCATCGCTTAATAATTGGTATCATTTGCAGGACAGGATCACAAAGCAAATCACAGGAAACCACACTGCCGAATATGAATAGTTTTAACATTTTTTTACCAAAACAACCCCCAGTGTGTGTCACACAGAGAACTTGAAGACCCAACTGCCACTCTTTCTCTAAGCAGAAATTTGCAAAAAACGACTTCATGGCTTTCAGTATTAAATATTTTTTTTGCCTGGTCAATGATTCCCAGACTCACAGAGTCCGTGACCGCTCCTAAAAGTCAAGTGAAACAAAGTCATCAGGAAACAAGATCACCCAGCAGCAGGCACTAGTATCCAGTACAGAAGTCAAAGGACTTGAGTTCAATCATCTCCACAACAAGCCTGAGCCTGGACGCTTTGCATGGTCTCCAGCTTTTGCTTCACTCATAGACTTGGACCTGCTGTAGCCATCTAGGCCAGTACCATTCATATCCTGTTACTACAGCAATAAAAAAGCCCGACATTGCCCTTGCTAATTATAATGCAGCAGCTCCTACCTTGTAAAATCCTTTCCTTGGCCAGCTGAGACAATGAACCCCTAGAAGCTTAGCAGTAAACCCCATGAAGAAGAGTGCAGCAACACAGTAGTACACGAACATCTTCTGACAGAACCTCCCCATTATTTCAGGCAGAAGCACTGCCTTGCCTGCCCGCGCGGCATGCTCCTGACTCCCTCCTGACCTGCAGCTCTGTCAGTGCTGCCCTCTGCAGTATGGCAGTAGTAGTGGCACCTGCCAGGGCCGGCTGTGGCTGACAGCTCTGTCAGTGAGTCAGCTGGGGCTGTCAGACAGCCTACACAGACAAGTCAAGTTATCGATCGTGAAAACCTTGATTTTTACAAATGGGCCCCTAAATGTGTCGGGCCCCTGTGCCACTGCACCGGCTGCACCAACTATTCCTCCACCACTGATACAAAGGGTTTTGTAAGCGCTAACAAGCTGTTGTGTCCCTGCCCCCTCATCATTCCTTCCATCCTTCCTACCCATGATTCTTAACTTCCCCCTATGACTATCCCAGCTTCTCTTGATGCTGCCTTCTGTCTTTAATGAGTCCACCTCTTCTGGTAGTGTATTCCAAGTGTCCACCACCCTCTCTGTGAAGAAGTGCTTCCTGAAATCCCTCCTAAATCTCCCTTCTCCAGCTTAAGACTGTGCCCCCTCGTGTTATGGTTGTCATTCAGCTTAAAGAGACCCTCCATATCCACCTTATTTATCTCTTTCATGTACTTGAAGGTCGCAATCAACTCCCCTCTCTATCTTCTTTCCTCCAGGGGGCACATGTTCAGTGCCCTCAACCTCTCCTCATATGCCTTACCCTGTTGACATACTATCATCTGTAGCCTCTTCTGGACCTACTCCAGCAGGTTAATGTCCTTTTGAAGTGTGGCACCAGTACTGAACTATATACTCTAGATGTGGCCTCACCAATGACTTTTAAAAAGGTAGTATAACCTGCTCCCTCCTACTACTGATCCCCATAGCTATGCATTCCAGCATCTTGTTTGCCCTTGCTGCTGCTTTCTTGCACTGCGTGGAGTGCTTCGGGTCACTAGTGATCATCACTCCCAGGTCCTTCTCATCCTCTGCAGGGTATTGGGGCACAACTTGCTGGGGGTGGACAGATCAGGGATAGGGAGGGGGTCCATTACACCACCAGAGAAGGATATACATTCTATTTCAATGGGAGATCAGTGACAGGGAAGGGTGCTGCTAGACTACCAGGGAATGGTTCATCTTTAATATACAGGGGATCAGGATGGGGGTGAGGATACACTGTACAACAGGAAAATGGTGTCTGTGTGTTGGGCAGGTGATCAGGTGGGGGAGGGGCCACTGGACATCAGAGAATACTACTGTAGCCATTGGGCATGGGTACAGGTGGGACCACTGGACACCAGGGAATTATATATTTTAACATGGGGCTGGTGATTGTTGGGGGCCACTAGACACCAGGAAAAGTCTATTTTTTACATTGGGCAGGGGATCAGTGGGGGGACCACTAGATACCATGGAAAGTTTATTATTTCCACTGGGCCAGCAATTGGGGTAGGGGGCGCTAGCACCAGGCAATGCTTTATTTTAACATCGGGCCAGCGATTGGTGGGGGGGCACCAATAGACACCAGGGACTACCGTGCTGGAGTCAGGGGGCCACTGCACTTCCTCCACCAACCTTTAGGGTTGCATGGGAGTAAGTCAAGATTTGGATCAGTGGAATGTGTGCCACAGAATGGTACCATGCAAATAGGCCTTGTGTGGGTCACATACTCTGAATATTGGACAGTGTCAATATTCAGATCCCCTCCCTTTCATTTGCTTTGTACCTCCCTGTGAATATTGCCTGGGTACAAACCCTGTTTGCCCGCATTAACTGGGCTTCTGAATATGTGAAATCCATGCAAAGCCTGGTTTGCATGGGCAAACTGGGAATTGCACCCGGGCAAAGTTTTGAATATTGGGTCCCAAATGTTTCGTTATTTGTGACACTGCAGGAGTTGTGTATGCTGCTATCTGCTCCTGTGGTGTCTTCTATCTGGAGAAGACAATTAACAAGGATTGTGGTTTTTTCATTTGTCCCAGTAAAAATTGTAAAAATCACGGAATCCTGATTTGTTTGTGGACTTTGAATTCTTCCACCAGTGCCACACTGAAATCGCATGTCACTGCATGGAATCCCCAAGATTTCAGCATTGTAAAATGAATGCTGCTCTATTGAATATGTTTTTCTGCTCTGCTGCTTATACTGTAAAATTAATAAAGAACCCACCTACGTTATTTCACTGTAACCACCCTTGCAACCTTTTGATCATCTGAGGACTGCTCCCCATCCTGAAAGTACAATTTTCATTTAGTATGTGCCTAAACTTCTTTTAATATTTGTATTACACTGGTTGATATAAAAAAACAAAACAAAAAAAGCTAAGTAGTGGCACACTCAGGGAATCGGACTATGCAGCAGGGATGGGGGAGTCAGATTTAAAGTTTAACTGCTGCTGCATCTAAGACCTCATTCAATCAGCTGATATGACTGCCCACCAACCTGAAAGTAAAGTTTTTGTCTAGAAAAAGTATATACCTAAACAGTTTTCATGCTAGATTATTTAAAACAACAACAACAAAAAAGTTAAGTATTAGCCCACTCAAGGAATCCTGCTGGGCAACAGGGGTTGGAGTGTCATGTTGAGTATTTTAGCAGCTCTTCATCTAACCTTTTGATCAGCTAATGCAACTGCTCTCCATCCAGAGAGTAAAGTTTTTTTGTGCAGAAAAAAGAATGGGACCGATTCCAAGACAGCGGGGGGAGCACGGCACAAAGTATGCCAGCACGTAAAGTTACGCCAAAATCCCTGTGACATGTGAACTGTGCTATATTCCAAGACAGTTGCCAGATAAGACATCGAATGCTGACTTACACATGTCACAAGTTATGCCTGCAAGACATGGCAGAATCGGCAATAGCAGGCGTAGCACTTAAGCATGTCATAACACGATGACCATATAACCATATAAAAGTGCGCAAATCGCAGACGTGGGGTAGGAGCTATGCCACTGGGAAAGATGGCAGGTAGTAGTGCAGAGGCAGCAAGTGTGATAAAACACAAGAAGTGCAATTTGATCTACGAGGAGACAGACGTGCTGCTCGACGAACTGGAGGCCCAGGCAGCCCTCCTAATGTGCAAGGGAGGGGAACGGGAGCAGTGTCACAAGCAAACAGAGGCATGGGAGGAGGTGGCCAAGAAGGTGAGTGCAGTGGCCAATGCGAAGTGTACTGTGTGCAATCTCCAAAAGCGGGTCAGTGACCGCAAGTGCCACGCCAAGGTCAAGGAGGCCTAGAACAGGTGGCAGGCAGCGACCACAGGAGGTGAGACCCCTCAGTGGACATGAGGAGTGGGTACTGGCATTCCTGAGCCAGCACAGCATCCATGGGGACATGTACCTAGATACATTGTGGATGGACAGGTAAGTGGATGGCCAGCACTGCCCACAGTGCGTAGGACAGTGATGTAGGGGTGGGAATGGATGCATGCATGGTAGGAATGACATGGTGTGATAGCACTAATGCAGTGTCATTCCCCGCACAGGTGCAGAACCAGCAGACACAGGGGCAGGTAAGCTAATGGCCAGCCCTGTGCCCAGTGCATGGGACAGCGATGCAGGGCTGGGAATGGAGGCATGCATAGTAGGCATGACATGGTGTGGTAGCACTGATGCACTTTAGTTCCCCCACAGGTGCAGCAGCAGCAGCAGACACTGGGCAGGTAAGCCAATGGCCAGTGTTGTTCCCAGTGTGTGGGACAGTGATGCAGGGGTGGTAATGGAGGCATGCATGGCAGGCATGACATGGTGTGGTAGCACTGATGCACTGTCATTCCTCCACAGGTGCAGTGCCAGCGGACACAGGGGCAGGTAAGCCAATGGCCAGCACTGCCCCTAGTGCATGGGACAGTGATGCAGGTGTGGGAATGGAGGCAGTTGTGGTAGGCATGACATGATGTGGTAGCACTGATGCACTGTTATTCCCCCTCAGGTGCAGTAGCAGTGGATACAGGGGCAGTGATCAGTGGTGACACAGACACAGAACAGGAACCCATGCAACTGACCACCCAACAAACCACCATGACACACACCCCTTGTGGTGCTGATGTGGCACAGCTGGACACAGCCCTGACACCAGTGATGTGGGAGTGTGAGGCAGTGGAGTAGCAACAGCAGGAGGAGGAGGAGGGACTGGACCTGAGCGATCTGTTCAGCTGTGGCAGCACTGCAGACGACATACCACAGGATCTAAGCTCCATGTCATATCACAGGCTGGAGGAGGCCCTGGATGGGACCAAACCATCCCCACAGGATGACCACAAAGATGCACCCACGGACTATGTAGGGTTCTGCCAGACACTTGTAACCACACATGCAGAACAGGCAAATATGCTGGGCTGTATCCGGCTCAACATGGGCACACAACATGTGTCGATGTAGGAGCACATGGGTACCCTGATAGGAGTGCTGGAGTCAGGGTCATACACCACAGAGGCAGCCATAGATCGCCTCATGGATGCCATGGTCAACTCTAAGGCCTGTGAGCAGGCACAGACAAGAGCCACCACCTGCCTGGCCATGGCTGTGGAGGGGTCGGTGGCCCAGCAGACCAGGCAGATGGACACACTCTCCACAGTGCTACAGGGTGCACACACAGGCCAGCCACTGTGAGGCACAGCATGGAGGGACGCCACCTCACAGGCACCACAGGTGATGCAACCTCACCAACACCACCACAACAGCCACCAACAGCTTCAGTGACAACACCATCACTGCCAGGGGTGGTGGGTCCTGCAGAAGCACCCAACCCACCACCTCCACCACCACCAGCAACTCTTGAGAAGCAGCACCCACCACCACCACCACCACCATCAGCGCGTGCAGGTGATCCCACCACTTCCCCTGCACCACCATCAACATCAGCACCAAACGCACCGCAGCCCCCATCGCCGACAACACCCACAGTGCCGATGCAACTGCAACCAACACTGCCCCCAACAACACCACCAGTGGCACCACAGGTGGCCAGACTGCCAAGGCAGAGGGCTGCAACAAAACCTGCCGCCATGGCTGTGGGGTGTGCAGCTGTGGGCACAGGGCGCATGGCCAGTGCCAGATGGGGCGGTCTAGCACCAGATGGCACATCAGGACAGGGCACAGCCCAGGTGGTGGCACAATCACAGGCCATGGGAGCCAGTGACCACACAACATGGAACTGGGGACCATGCCAGCACACGCACCAACAGCCCCCAGAAGGCATGGAAAACATTAGCAGATGGCGGTGCAGACTGTGCCAGTGGATATTGGTGGAGCAGCGGGCATGCCACAGGGCCTGCCAGGGCCCGGTGGTGACACAGGGGTGGCTAGGTACGCAACAGATGGTGCTGGGTTGGGAGTGCCTGCCCCCAAGTGCAGGAGAACTGGGTGGCAGCACATGGCAGAGAACTGTCTGTGACACTATGCCACAGTGCCTCAATGGGTGGCGGGCAGCGTGCAGAGTGGCATGATGGAAGGGCACTGTGTGAGAACATGTGGTGTGCATGGGGCATGCGTGTGTGTGTGCGACTGTGTGTGGGTGTGTGTGTGTGTGTGTGTGTGTGTGCAGGTGTAGGGGCAATGGTGATCATCACAAGTTGGGTGTGTATGCTGTGAACGGTCATGGGTTGTGGGTATGTATAATCGGTAGTTGATACAATTGCTATGTAGCACTGTACCATGTTATGATTTACCTGAATACACACTTTTCACTATTCATCTGTGTGGCCTCACTCATTTCCACC
The DNA here is from genome assembly GCA_016271365.2 of Neoceratodus forsteri. Taxonomy (NCBI): domain Eukaryota; kingdom Metazoa; phylum Chordata; order Ceratodontiformes; family Ceratodontidae; genus Neoceratodus; species Neoceratodus forsteri. Next base: position 948,468,358 of record CM057452.1, read on the forward strand.
GCTGTATGGGCAGAGGTCGCATGTAGCAATGACCTAGTGCCTGTGGTGGGTGCAGGGCCGATGGCACACAGGAACATCCATACTGTAGAAGCAGTAGCCAGTAACACTTGCTATGTAACTGCCATTGATGCAGCTGTGTGCATGTAGACCGCACATGTTCCACGCATCGTTACATGCATATGCGGCCTGCATAAAAGCAGGCCGCATATGTGCCCTGCACACGCGGCCCACATGAGTTGCACAGACGTGTCCCAAATGCAGGGTGCACCCATGACTGCACAGCTCCCACAAAGCAGGCAGCAACCACTGAGAAGGCCTGGAGGCACTAGCAGATGGCTACAAGGAGGCAATCTACCGAGCAGGAGGGCCACCACACCAGCAACAAAGGCAGGACAGGGGTAACTAGAGACTACATCTGCTGACACATACACACTCTATTGTTTGCACACTACATTATACCATCTCTGCACATATGTACAGGTATGTCTACCAATTCTACACCTACAACTGGACCCACAAACACCTAGGGCAGTGATCTAAGGTAACAGTAACATGTCATTACAATACCTACTTTGGTCCCACTCTGTATAGCCATAGTTGAGTGTAATGTGATAGGTGCTGCACAATTTGGTCATCCACTGTGATGGTAGAAGGCTACCGCTATGACCATAATGTTGAGTGGTCGAGAGGTATGGGGGGATGGTATGTGCTAGGCAATGTCTCCAGCCATGCAACGGGTCTGTGGTACTGCAGTGCAGTGCCCATGGGACAGGTGGGTCACACTGTGTACAGCAGGTGGCAACAGTCAGGAAAGTGCTCTGCCTGCACCATTATGCCACACATGTGGCTGCACCGCCTGACAGTGACAGACCACATGAGACGTACCACCCATGCGTACCCTGGGACACCCACGGCAGTGCTGCATGATGCCCCTACAGGGGCTTTCCAACAACCAACCATGCCTTGTAGGGTGGCATTGCCAGGATGCCTTAAGTAGCAGCAGCATGTAGCAGGGGCAGAGGCAGGCATACCCCGTGGACAGCATGGCCCTTGGGCTTACAGGGATTGGGGTGGCAGAGGGTCTCCAGACTGCAGCCATTGTCCATGCCACCAGACCGGTGGGGCTGTGGCACCTGGCACACATACTGGATCACCATAGGTACATGTGGGAGGGCTGGCCACAAAACATGGCCATGATACCCATGGGATGTATGGCCTATGGGACCTTGGGCTGTCATCTTGGTGTCCTGTGGGCAATGCAGGAGTCCCATCTGCACCCATGCATGGGAGGGTTGGGCGGAGGCCAGGGCCATGTACCCCTGGGCTGCAGTACATTGTCTCAGTGCCCACAGTACTTGGGTCTGGCTATGCCCATGCGATGTAGCGGTGACACAGATCATGCGGGAAGTGGGGCACTGACAGATCATGACATGTTGTCTATCTGTGTTTACAGGTCACAGCCACATGGTGCAGGACAGGACTATGGGCTACAGGACAGGGGTGCACGCATCACAGGCCATGGCACACAGGGACCTATCATGGCTGAGTGGGCGTGCGCCCAACTTCACAGCTACAGAAACAGCACAGGTGGTAAACCTGGTGCAGCAGTGGCGCACCACACTGCTGCCCCCATCCTGCAAGAACCACACCCCTGCCAAATAGGAGAGGGCATGGTGGGCCATCGAGGCATGACTCAGTGAGCTGAGTGGGGTGGCCCGCACAACCAGGCAGATCCAGCACAGGTGGCAGGACCTTGCGAGCCTTGTCTCTGTCATCCTAAGCCACCTGATAGACATGGCGGAGAGGTGCAACAGGAAGAAGTGCACCGGCCATGCAGGTGGGTCCCACTATATGGTGCATGTACCCAGTTATACAGGCAACACGTGCCATGGCCAAAGGTGGTGTGCAGGATTAACCGTGTGCCCTTTCCCCACAGGTGCAGGGTCCAGCAGAGCTGGACAGCAGAGGCAGCGGTCAGTGGTGCACAGCTGTGGCCACCCACAGCAACGATCGCAGGGCCAATGGACATCAGATAGGTGCATGCATGGTCCACGTGGTGTGCCAGTCACACCATGGTGGTGGGAGGGAGGCATGTGCCACCCGGCCATGTGAATGTGTGCAGTAGCATACCGGTGTGCCCAGCCCTGCAGCCAAGGTTTCACCATATGCACCTGTGGCTCCTGTGGCCACTTTGCACCATTGGTGTTCCTGCCACAGTGCACCCTGTACATACACCATGCATGTGTGTCAGTCTGTCTGGCACCCCTTGCATGTAGGTGGCATGGCACATGCATGTGTGCCCGTGCGTGAGGTGTGTCCTGCTTGGCAGTGTTCACCACCTGTCTTGCCTTGCAGGTGGGAGGAGCTGCCTTACCCTGAGGCACCATGCCCTGCTGAGGGCAATGGCGGAGCAGAAGGCCTGTGATGTGGAGGACTACCATCGCCACACCCACCGCCTCCAACACCTGGCATGGCCTTTGCCAGAGGCCACATCCAAGGAGGAAGACAGGGTGGATGCAGCTCTGGTCGACCCAGAGGCAGTGGGGGTAGATGCTGTGGGGCATGCCAGAGACACCACTGACACAGCACCCTGTGCAGCACCGCCACTCACGGAGAGCTCCTTGTCGGACGAGACACTAGGCCGTGGGTGCCAGCAGGGGCTGTCGGCAACCATGCCACAGGATGGGCCGGTGGAGGAGGACGCACCACCAGTGGGGCTGGCTGAGGAGGACATGCCACCTGCAGGGCCAGCAGAGGTGGAAATGCCACCAGCGGGGCCAGCAGAGGAAGACATGCCACCAGCAGGGCTGGCAGTGGAGAACATGCCACAAGCAGAGGGGCCCGACACTGGGGTCAGTACCATTATTGTGCCCCCACCAGGCCAGGGCAGGCCTGCAGCTGTAGAAGTCCCACCTGCAGGACATCTGGGGCTGCAGGACACTGCAGGGCTGAATGGGGTGATTTTGCTGTTCCTGGGGCAGCTGGCATACAGGGATTGGAAGCTGGTTTGGCTGGTCACAGCTGTGATGGAGGACATTGGCCAGCTGCATGAGTCCCTTGGCATGCTTCTGAAGCACTGCAGGACCATTAGGCCTATGCTGCAGTGGACTGTGGGTGGGTGCATTGCAGGGACTGGGGTGGGTTTGTATATAGGGGTAGTTCCTTGGGTGGGGGGCAGGGGATGTGTAGTGTGCTGTTGCATGTTTGCTGTTGTACCCGTTTGCTGTTTTTACTGTACCTCTGTTGTGTTATTAAACTCTTTTTGCACATCCCTGGCTCAGTGTCTCCATCCTTGGCTGCATGTGCCTGTGTGTGTGTGTGGTTCACTGTGCACATGTGGGCCCACCTGTTGCAGTGCAGCCCTGTACCAGGTGCGTCCCCACATGACACATCATTCATGTGTGGCAGCTGTCCAACACTCAGCATGGGGCACACGCAGGTGAGCATGTCCGGGTGTGCAGCAGTGCCATGTGCTTCATACTGTTTATGCGCCATCACACCATGTGTGTCATGCCTGTGTGGCAGCCAAGTGCCAGTATGGCACCCTTACACCTGGGGGCATGGTTGACCCTGTGGGTGGCACTGGAGGCACAGTGCAGTGGCGTGACATACCTCCATTCATCTGGAGGCCTGTGCCACCCAGTGTGGTGTCCCAGTTGTGGCTGCACTGTTAACATGCATCAGTGGCCATGGCGGGTGCATTGTGCCTGGCGGCACCATCATCGGTGCTGTATACCCCTGTCCTATGTATATCTGTGTCCACCTGTGTCTGCTTGTCCATGGGCCATGTGTGCTGTGGTAGTCCGTTGCTGTGGTGCACTGTATGTGGGCTGCAGGGGACTTCCTCTGGTGTTTGGCCACCACTGGCTGGGTGGTCCCCACTGTGTCCCCTGTGGACATTTGGACAGCGCTGGAGGTAGGTTGGCAAAGTGCTGCACTCATGTGCACCTCTGGTGGCAGTGGAAGACCCCTGTTGCTAGTGCTGCCTCAGTCACCGCTGGGGTCCTGGCATCATTGTTGTTGTAGCACATGCTGTGCCTATGGCGTGCTTGGCACTGCTGCTCAGTTAGGTCCTCACTGGTTGTGTGGGGGCACCTTGCTCTCTGCACCGGTGGCCTTGGTACCATTGTTGGACACTGTGGCTCGGTCCCCTGGGTCCCGTCTCTGCACCTGGCTTGTCTGCACTCACGGTGCTCTGCTTTCATTTTTCCCAGTGGGGCTCCTCTTGCTGGCATTGTTGTGTGTCTCATTGCACTTCTGTCCGCTGTCTGGCTATGTGGGGGAGGGGTTCTGTGGCCTGTGCTCTAGTTAGGACAGCTATTCCTTGTTCTAACTTATGTGGGCTTCATCTGGCATATTTACTTACACCACCTGTTCTGGAGCAGCAGTTTTGTGGTACTGGTGTATTACGCATGTCGCAAGCCACATTACTCAGTGGCACAGGCTTTCTTTGCTGTAACTGCTCATAACTTGCATTTGTTGAAGCAGTTATGGGTTGCGGCATAAGTGTTCTTTTGGAATTGCATGTGTTGCAAGTCACTGGCATAACTTGTGATTTGCCTTTACACCTGGCATAGCTGTCTTGGAATTGGGCCCAATGTTCCTAGGCTGTTTTTATACTGCATGGTTAAAACCCCCAAAAAGCATAAAATCATCCCACTTGGAGAATTGGGGGGAGGTCAGTTCAGTGTCCTTTTATTGCAATTATTTAAATGGGAAGCTGAACTGTTAGTTGAGTTAGAAGGCTCAAGGGATGCTTGCTGATCTAAGTGTCTGTGCATGATCAACCAAGCTGGAGTGGGTCTTATAATACTGAATGATCATCCACATTATTCATCAAGGCAGTCCCTGCTTTCCTCTGAGGTATATCCACCCCGGATCAGCATGCAGTGCCTCTGCATAAGGTTTGGAACCCCACCAGTCCAAGGTGGGGGAGTCTGGATCTCCTCAGTGCATAAGCCAAGATCTCCCACTTGTCAGTGTTGTACACCACCAGCCTGTGCCACTATTTTGTTTTTAATTTTGGGAGTGGTTTTTTTAAGCTGGGTGGCTTAGTGAGTTGGACTGCTAATGGTGTATGTGCTGGCAGTTTGCCATGCTGCTGTTGTTACTTGTGTGCCCATAAGTGAAGGGGGCTTAGCTTCTATATGCCCCTGAATTTGCTGTATGACCTGGATGCCGTTGTTCCCCTACCCACCACTGCATGGTGCTAGCATGGGTGGGGGAGGTGCTTCAACAGCACTGAAGCCAGATTGCACACTCAAAGTCACACAGCAGGTTAGGTGCCAGATACTGTATGATGCCAGTGGGCTGACTGGGGCTTATGTGGTTGCTTGTTGTGTTCCCCGAACTGAGTTGAGGGGCCTTAGCATCTGTGTACCCAGAGTTTGCTACATGGCCCAATTATTTTTATTGTTGATCTGCCTGCCACTGTATGATGCCAGCAAGGTTTAGTGGGGTGCTGCAACCACACCCGAGCCAGAAAGCACACTCAGGGACACATAGAAGGTAAGACCCTAGGTACTGTACAATGCCAGTGGGAAAAATGGTGCTTAAGTCACATCTGAGCTGAGACATGAAACCTGAGAGCCCCACTTTTTATCGACACCAAGTGGAAAAAAGTATCCACATGTTTCGGAGATGCATGATTTCCCATTAGAAGATCCACCACTAATCACATGTAGATTATTTAGCTGGAGGCACTTTACTTCAAAGAAGTCAATTCAGTCAGCTAAATGTTAGATAGGACCAAACCAAGGGAATCCACCTTGGCATTTTGGTGGTTCAGCCTAAATCATGTCTGAGTTCTGAGAAGCTAAGAGACCCAGCAATTTGTAACATGGGCATGTGGGGTGTGGTTGTTGAATGAAGAGAATAGTAATGCTACCACTACTGCCATTACACCTGAGGGAATGAGACCTTAGTACTGCTGCTCTCAGCCCTGAGGGATGAGGCCACAGTGCTGCTGCTTCTGTCACCCCTGAGGGATTGGGAGATCTTCCCTGATGCCTTGAAGGAGGCATTGAGGAGGCCCTCTTAAAGAAACCATCACTCAACCCTGATGTCCTAGCCAATTGTTGACCTGTTTCCAAGCTCTCATTTTTAGGGAAGGTTGTTGAGAAAATAGTGGCACTGCAGCTCGAAGCGCACCTCATGGCCTGTGACATCTATGACCCATTCCAGTCTGGTTTCAGGGTTAGGCATAGCACTGAAACGGCATTGGTCAGGGTGCAAAATGACATCCTTAGGGCAAGAGATAAAGGAAACTGGTCAATTCCTGTTCTCCATGATCTCTCCTCACCATTTGACATGGTGGACCACATTGTACTTTTGGATCACCTTAGAGAATACTGTGGACTCGCTGGTACTGTCATCAACTAATTTGAGTCCTATCTTTCCGGCAGGAAGCAATGGGTGGTAATGGGTAATTTCTCCTACTCCATGAAGCTGCTGCCTTGTGGAGTTCCTCAAGGGTCGATCCTTGTGCCAATGCTGTTCGTGGTGTACATGCTACCTCTGGGAGAACTCATACGATGGTACGGTCTGGATTTTCACTGCTCTGCAGATGATACACAGCTGTACATTTCATTTGCCCCTGGAACAAATGATACCATGGACGTGCCAAACAATTGCCATGCTAAAATCCAGGACTGGATGGCCTCCAAATGGCTGAGGCTAAATCACAACAAGATGGAGGTCCTGGTGATTGAGCCTGGTCATGGCTGTGATGGGAGTGCCTCCAGAGTGGCAACAGGATTGGCCCTGGGAACCATTCTGCATTGATGGCTTCCTCGGTAAGAAGTTCAGATCTTTCCTGGACAACAGATTGACACTTTATGTTCACGTGTCATCTGTTGTCCAAACTGTTTTTACCAGTTAAGGAATGTTACCGAATCAAAACCTAGTTCCATCTGAGGACCTGCCATCACTAGTACATGTTTTGTCTCTTCCAGGCTTGACTACTGAAATGCTCTATACTTCAGAGTCTGTGGAGGACCCTCCTCTGACTGCAGCTGGTGCAAATGCAGTGGCCAGGTTACTGATGGGCCTGTCTAGATCATGTCATATGACCCCAGTCCTGCGAGAGCTGCACTGGCTGCCTGTCTGGTGGAAGATCATCTTCAAGGTGGGCTTGCTCACCTACAAGACTCTGTATGGATTGGGCCCTGGCTACCTGACAGATCTCCTTACTCCTGCCACTCTGGTCTGCTCCCTTTGCTTCTCCAAAAGGGGCCTCCTTGTGGTTCTGAGGGCCAGGCTGTAACCCTCCGGTGATCGAGCTTTCGAGATGGCCGGTCCAGCCATCTTGAACTCGCTTCCTCGTTCTATAATGGAGGCCCAGTCAGTGGAGGTATTTAAGAGGGGCCTAAAGACTCATCTCTTTAAACAGGCCTTTCCGGACTAGCCATAGTGTTCTTGAATCTGTTTTTACTACTTATTAATTGTTTCTAATTAGCTTTTTTATGTCTGAATTTGTAATTTCTGTATAATCCTTTAGAGCATTTGTTCTACTGTTTATTGCTTACCCTGCCTGTTTTTGATTGTGTAAGGCACCCAGAACCTCTGGGTTTGGGTGCCATGTAAATATACTTTATCTTATCTCAACTTACCTATAGTGCTGCTGCTGTCACCATTGAGGGATAGGGACCATAGTGCTGCTGCTGCTGTCACTTCTGAGGGATCGGGGCCATAGTGCTGCTGCTGCTGCTACTACCATCACACCTGAAGAATGGGGGCCATAATAGTGCTACTGCTGTCACAGTGCTGCTGCTGCTGTCACACTTGAGGGAGGGAGGCCATTGTGGTGCTGCTGTCACCCATGAGGGATGGGAGCCATAGTGCTGCTGCCGTCGCATCTGAGGGATGTGGCCCATAGTGCTGCTGACATCATGACTGAGGGATAGGAGGTGCAGTGGTGCCATTATCCCTGAGGAATGAGGGTCATAGTGCTTCAATCACAACTGAGGGTTGGGGGCTGTAGTGCTCTAGTGTAGCTGCTGCCATCATTCCTGAGGGTTGGGGGTAGAAGTGCTGCTGCAGCTACCATCACACCTGAGGGATTGGAGGATGTAGTGCTGCTGCTGCCATCACAACTGACAGTTGGGGAGTATAGTGCTGCTGCTTCTGTCACACCTAAGGGAGGGTGGATGAGGGCCATAGTACTGTTGCTGACACCTTCACTCTTAGGGATGGGGGTCATAGGGTTGCTGTTGCTGTTGCTGCTGTAACCTCTAATGGATTGTCAGCTACAGGACTGCTGCCATCAAACCTGAGGGATGGGTGTCATAATGGTGCTGCAGTCACCCCTGAAGGGCGAGGGCCTTAGTGCTGGTGACATTACCCCAGGGCCTGAGGGATGGGGGCATAGTGCTACTGCTGCTGCTGTCACCCATGAGAGATGGGGGCTACAGTGCTGCTCCTGCTGCTGTCACTGCCACCACACAAGGATGGGTGCCATAATGCTGCAACCCCTGTGGGATAGAGGCCATTGTGCTACTGCCATCACCCCTGAGGGATGGGAGCCATAGTGCTGCTGCCATCACCCCTGAGGTATGGGGGCTATAGTGCTGCTGCTGCTGCTGCCATCACCCCTGAGGTATGCTGTCAGTGCCGCCATTCAGGGATGGGGACACAGTACTGCTGCTGCTCTCACACCTGAGAGATAGTGCCATACTGCTGCTGCTGTCACATACGATATTATCCTGGTTGTATGTATTCATTACTACTGACTGTTTTGACCTATACAATTGTAATTTCACTGTATTCATGCTATGTACCTGACTTTAATTGTTGTACTCTCCTGGGTCATGCCTGAAAACAGTAATTTCATGGTTAGTGCACCTACCCGGTTAACAAAAACGAAATAAACAAATATGAGGACTGGTTGACTCAGGATGTGCACATGCACACACGTGCATGTGCACACACACACACACACATACACACAAAGGAGGCTGGTGGGTTATTTCTCCCCCCCCCCCCGCAGCACAACCTCCATTGAAATTTTCCTCTCCTTTCTCATATTATGAAAAGTGCTGTATAATATGAATCCTCTTTCAAACACCAATGCCCTCCCCATTTTTGCACCACTCTCAGTCCCTCCTTTACCATCTTTCTATGGTAGGAAGTCGGGGTCTATCTGTGAGTTGTGTATTAACCAACATTGTCACTTACTATGAAAGCAGGGTGATCAGTTATGTATGGAGGCTGTTAATGTTTCCATATTATATATTTCATTAAATATTTGTTACCATAATCCAATCGATGGAGGAACAGGGGTCATCCAGCATTTAGTAATGTCTTTTCTGTTGCTATTAATAGACAGGGGTTAGGGAACCCCTAGTAAAAGAGGTAAAACCCCAGAGGAGGGATGGATAATATCATGACCAGGTTAATCCAGTCTGGGAAGGTAGAGAGCTCATAAAATTGGTTAGTGATGATTGTCCAATAATACAATAGTGCCAGGCAGGACCAAAACACATGTGAGTGTGTCTCTGAACTGCAACCACATTGTCTCCAACAGACATCATATTTGGCTAGAAGATTTTTAAACAAAATCGCTGGAGTATGAAAAAATGACTTCTACACTCCCTCCAACATGTTGAAGATGTAACTTGAATTGCTGACAGTGTATATTTGGACCATAAATCGAAGGAAATATTCATACTTAAATCTTTATTCCACATGTCTAGGATTGTTTGGAACATATCAGCTAAGTAATCCTGAAAGCCTCTAGAAAATATTTCAATTAAATGGGACCAAACCTTACCTTGAATGGCATCTGAAAACATGATGAGAAGTAGAGGGTATGATTGGGCAAACATGCATATTTCTGCTGTTTGTGTAATAGAAATGTGTGTATCTATAAATATCTCTTAGACCGTTAGGCAATATTTTTGTTGCAATGATGAGAAAAGGAGTACTTCATTATGGTCCAGAAATCAGTAGATGTAAGTGAGACCCAAGTGTCTCCAGTGACAAAAATTATAGTCAGTTCTATCATGGAGAAACTCAGCTTCCTTTGATAGAACTCTCAAAAGATAAAATACCCAAGCTAATTTTGAATGGTTAACTAAGCCTCCCCATATCTTAGAATGGTAGCTGTAAAGGGTTGAAAACCTATAAGAAAAGGGGTACTCATTCCCTTAGATAATAACAGAGGTCCAATGTTATACATATTGTAAAATGCAAACTCTATCTCCTTCCAATTTGGCTGAGTCTGTAGAAAGCCATGTCAAAATTATACTTAAGTGAGAGTCTTTAGTATAATTATCCAAGTTTGGAAGGTTAATTACCCCATTCTGCAAAGATAAGTGAAGCAAAGGAAATCGTATCCATATTCTGGAGCCCACTCATAAAAATAAGGGATATGCAATGGAAACAAGTGGAATACATGATTCATCTGCACAAGAACAATTTGACCTTGAGTAACCTCATGAGTGGCATAAGCCACAAGTGAGGTGGCTGAAATCAAGCTGCTCGAGTGCAGATAAATCAAGTATTCCATGAGTTTTCTATTGCATATTCTATTTATGCAGTAGGATTCTAATTTATTTGTGTAGTTCTTTATTTCTTTTTCATTTAATTTGGCTTATTTTAATGAAATAGTGAAAACTTTTTGTGCTGTGTTGTGTATCCTTGCACTGTTTATAGCAAGTTGCAGGTTGCTGGGGACAAGGACGTGGTTGCTAGGGATGCCACGTCTGCATTTTAACAGCACAAGTTCTGATTGCCTGTAAATTTGCAGTGGGGGAGATGAGCAGTTAGAAAAAGATGGCTCTGTTTCTTGCTTAGCAAGAGCGTCAGATTGGTGCTTGCAGTCATTGCCATCATTGCGTTAAATAGTAGTGTTTCATTTTATATGTAAAAATTAGTAACATTTTCATATTGGGTTGATCCAGCATTTTGTTGTGAGCAAGACTAGTGAGTGAGCATCTGGTTGGTACTGGGGATTGAGTGAATGGGACTGTGTTAAAGTAGCACTGGTAAATGCAGTTTGAGAATTGGGAGTGGCTGTTTAAAAAAAATTTTGGTTTTGCTTTTTTGTAGTCTTGTGAGCCATGAAGAAAAGAGGATGATGGAGCTAACAGTTGTAGGGCAGCACCAGAGTCAGCAAACCGGGAGCAGATAGGCAAATAGTATTGGGGCTCAGTGGGAGGGCAGAGTAACAACTGTGGACAGACCACAAGTGTGGATTCTGCCATGAGGAAGAGAGAAAACAGATTACTTTGAGGCAAAACACTTCTTTGAGGGTAAAAGAAAATGGTCATGGAACTTTTATAAAAATAAGGTTTCTAATGTGGACTGCAATACTGAGACATGATGGAGTGGTGCAGGCAAGGAGCAGTCCTAAATGGGAAATTCTGGAATAGATATGAGCTGAGCTGGTGGGGTGGGAGTTTGTTGGTGAATACTGTTACAAATGCTGTTTTACTGGTTTCATCTTGCTGTATAATAAGAGTGGAGTTGTGGGGTGCAGTTATGGTTTTGAAACTGGAAGGGAAGTAATGCTGTTTCTCAGGAAGGTAGGTTTTCTGGGGAGAATGGTAAGTGCTGTAGTGCTGGTAGGAAAGTAGTGCTGGCTGGTGGGGTAGGTTTTATGCTAATTAGGGAGCTGGGCACTGTGACTGACATTAGGGGGTTAAATAAATGGTGGTTGACTGATGGTAGGATGTTAAATAAATGGCGGTTCTAAGATTTAACACCAGTGAGAACAAACACATTTATTTAACTGCTTTTGTGCCCACGCCTATTGCATAACTCTAGATATCAATTTATTCCATAAGGAAAAGTAAAAATAAGAAGGGTTTAAAGGGAGTTTTTGATGTAAAATATAACAATTGAGGAAGGATATTCATCCTAATGACTTCAGTTCTGGGAAAAAAGAAAGGGGGAGCTAGGTCAAGTTACTCAATTCATCTAGAATTTGACTTGTGAGAGGTTTGAAGTTCACTAATATTGATCCCCAAACATTTAAGTTTTGTTCTCCTTCAGTTAAAAGGAACAAGATCTCATAGTATAGGAGAGGACTTAAAGAAAAATAAGATGACATCTGTTTTCTGTAAATTTAAAGAAAACCCTGCAATTCCCCAAACACATTAGTTATTATTTGTTTACAAATTTGTTCAGGACAAACTCCCCCTTTATTTGTTAAATTTGGTTCCTATTAAGCAGCAAAATAAATATTCTTTATGATCCACTTATCTTCCCCAATGTTTCTTATCTAGATTTAAAACTACATATGGCAACTATAGACTTGCCGTTGCCATACCTACTTCATGGATTGCAATACAAAACAATTAAAACTGACTTCATCAATATCTATATTGCATTTTAAAAGAGTTATTTCTAAATCTATGACACATGAATGTAACTGTTTCTCCTGAATATGTTGTTTTGTACTTGCCTGACTCTTACAATAATTGAGATATTTTATATCATAGAGTATGTACCCAGCTGTTCTCATATTGTTGTTTATCCATCTAGTCAAACTGCTGGTGGTCCAGTGGTACCCCCTCCTCACCCACCCACGTAGTCCCCACCACCCTGCATCCCCGGTCAGCTGCAGGAGTGCAGCTCCCCACCACGAAGCTGTGCGAAGAGCAGTATTACCACAACTGACAGCATATAGTAGGGCTGTACACCCATTGGTCACTGTGTGGTTTATAGGATGAACGATATTAGATGACACAGTCCCGACATGTGAATGAGCGCCATTCACAATCGGGACTGTGTAGTCAGTATGGACTGCATGTCGCTGGCCCACGAGTGGACCAACAGGGCGCATGGCAGCCCTTATGTATGCTAGTTGGTCGGGCGTGGTGGCGTGGCTTATGGGCAGGGAGCTGCCGCCCCCATCACTGAAACGGGGTGCAGGGTGGTGGGGACCATGGGCGGGTAGGGAGGGGGGTACCACTGGATCACCAGGGAGTTTGACTAACGCCCATGAGCGGGTGAAGGGAATCAGTCCACTGGACCACCAGGGAGTATTTCTATAAATGCCCATGATCAGGCAGGGGATAGCAGTCGACTGGACCACCAGGGCTTATTTTGATACATGCCCATGATTGGGCAGGGGATAGCAGTCCACTGGACCACCAGGGATTATTTTAATGCATGCCCATGATTGGGCAGGGGATAGCTGTTCATTGGACCACCAGGGAGTAATTCTACTCATGTCCATGAATGGGCAAACAGGTGCAGCGCCCATCAAGGGGCAGTGGGGCATCAGTTCCTGACAGCTGCAGCCTGGCAGGGGCCAGGCACAAGCCACCGGGTAAGGTGCACCACATGAAAATGGGGCCATAATGACATGCAAATGGCCCCATTTGCACCTTGCATGCATTATTGCCTAATTTTCATGCCCACGGCTGAATATCACTCTTGCTGCACCTTGCACAACTGCACTTGTGCTGGTGTAGCTCCCTGCTCTCCTGCCACCACATGCGCTGGAACAGTGCCACTGCACTATGCGCAGTCCATGTGCCCTCAGTGTCAAATTCAATGGTGAAGAGCCATGGTGCAGCACCATTGAATATCACCTGAACTTTGCCCTGTCTCAACCCAGTTGCACTTTGTCAAGGCTTGCACTTGTGCCTGGCACAGTCTCAATATCTGGCCCTCTGTATATAATGGAAACAAGTTAACCAAATTATAAGGCACATTGACCAATGGGACTGGCAGTGAACTATAACCAAAACTGTACCAGTGTGCCCAGTACAACTACAAACTATGTACATAGTGACTTCCAAGGGAAAGACAAACATTATTTTGTGCCCTGTGTGCTCCATGATGGTATGAAAGTCCATAACATAGGACCATGAGCCGGAGGAAGAACATGGGGAATCATTCCTTCTGGTCTCCGATGGGACATATATATCCCAGAACAATGGGAGAGAAAAATAATCATACCCCACAAAAGGTGATGTAAGAGGGAATATGTTAAATCCACCAATGCCTAGTTAGTGTTGGAAACTGGCGGCATCCGGGTGTCCATGCAGCATTGCCTGAAATCAGAAATGTTGTTTTAAGGGGACAGCCAATGTGTCCTAAAGTAAGCAGTCAGGTGCAGCATTCCTATACCACATGGGAAGTCTCAGATTTTATAAATCAAGATCCCCCTAAAGTTTCTATAAGCTAATGAAGTGGAAATAATAAACAGAAGTCATCTTCCATCAGGAACTAGTAATCTGTAGACCAAATTAATATATGGCCCTGTGGGATATGAAGGTTGATGGGATAAACAGATGCCAAGACACCAGAAGCAGGTGCAGAAAATGGAAACTTGTGTTACACTTATTCAGGAAGCATATTTACAGAAAGGAAGAATAAAAGTTAGTCCAATATCCCTATCGTGCAAAGGGATCATAGGCTAAAGGCTTACTGTCAGCCTAATCCAATCCAGGAGACATGAAATCCTGCATGTAGTATCCAGATGCTTCCGACTCACAGGTCAGTATCTAACTGACCAACTGAACTCTCTGGAGACTCAGGTGGTGGGAGTTTTTACTCACCCCTGAGTGACTTCAGCATCATGTGATCCACCCTGATTAGGCTGATAACAAATAAGTCTTTATTAAGTAGACAATATCCTCATATTCCCCTGGATTACATAAATAATGATGTATATACATACTTTTATTTACACAATGCATTTCAAAATGTTATTTAAGCTCTAAAAACTGGTGATGCATATGAAAGTATAGGATAATGAGGTGATGCCCTTCCCCCAGGAGTGACATCAGACAAGGTAAACTGTATATAAGGTCTGGTAGTGGTGGCTGCTAGTCCCTAAATGAACCCAAGAAGTGCAACACACTTAACAGGTATGAATTCTGATTGCAAGAGTCAATGAAAAAAAAAAAATGTCAGGATACATATAACTGGCAGCAAGTTTTGGAAAATAATACAATTTTCTTTCCTTTTTGGAGAGAAAGAAGATGAGAATGTTTCAGTAGAGTTGTCAGAGAGAACCGGAGAATGTGGGTGTGCTTCTCTTCTCCCTCCTAGACAGCTCCACTAAAATGCACCCTGCACCCCTTTTATTTCTGCTTTTTCAGGGAAAACACAAACTGCAGGTAAAATGTGAAAGGAAATTAGTTTCTGAGTGGCTGGCTGACTGTGCCAAGAAGTTTTCCTCTATTGGCCAGCCGCTCTCCACATGTACCTTATTCTTTGGTTCAATTTGTTCCCCTCTATGAACTTTTGTTTTATTTCTTTTCTAGAAAGACACTATGTGCTTATTATGATGTGTTATTAACTAAATATCCAGGTTACTAGGGTAAGAATGAGGGAATTTATGAATTCTATCTTTGCAACTTGTGAAAATAATCCTTTGTTTCAGAACGAAGCCTTGCTCTACGGAGCCACCACCCTGCCAGAACTGTGCATGAAAATGCCAGATATTATGGGAGTACTATCCTTCTCTCTCTCAAGGTAATTCCTCTTGTTTCCAGTCACTCTAGCTACCGGGAAAGAAAACTGTATTTTTCAAACTAGTTTGTATACATTAAGCACCGCTTGGGCATACTAGCGGTCAGAATGCTTTCATTCATAAGCTCCTCTAACCTGCGACTTGGAGAGAAACAGTGCAAAAGATTAACTGTTCCTAATTTAGAACTCCCAAATTATCAGTAGACACAGATCTGAGGAATCACAAGAAAAAATCAAACAGCATGTTGAATTTTCTTCATAATGGTGCGTCACCCATGAACCCGGATATGTGGGCGGTGCCCATTTGAGAGAGCGGGAAGCTCCGTAGTAAGCGGTGAGCTATGGGGCTTAGCAACAACATGTTAGTTTACCAAAAACATTTATGTGAGGGACAAGGGAGAACAAATCACTTAATCCCTTTCCTTATCTTTGCACTACACGGCTCGGTTATAGAGTGGTCCCTGCTTCAGCACTAGTGTGCAAGAGCCAGGAATGAGCAACAGCTTAAATTCTGTTAACCTTGTCAGCAATGTTAGTTAATCTAATTTGCTCACTGTTTTTGACTACCATACTTTTGAATTTTTCTCTTTTCTTCTTGGGACTTGTATTCAGAAATTTGTGGGTGGAAGGGGGGGGGAAGGACAGGAAGAAAAATAAAATGGAGAGGTGCTGCAGATGGCCAGCCTGGCAGCAAAGCAGGGCCGGCCTTAGCTAGGTGCAGACTGCTCCCCTGCACCTTGGGGGCCCATACTTTATGCTTAAATTTTGTTACAGATGAAAATGTTTACCAACAAATGAAAGTGGAAGACAACTGGCTCTGTTACTGTTCCAAAAGGTGGGGGCAGCTTTGCTGCAGTGGAAAAGATTAGGTTAAGTAAGTGCTAATGGTGTTAATGGCCATACTTTAAACTTCCTAGGTTGACTGATTTCACAAACAAAGGGCTATACTGATATGAGAACTTGTTTGAAACCTGGACATGTAGCTGAAACAATGAATGATATGACAAAATCTGGTTCAAAAGTATGTGAGCACTCAAAATGGCTCAACAACCTGACCACCATAGCGCAAAACTGGATTTCCTGATAGGGACCCTAAAACCTGATCACCAGGTAAAAAAAAACTGATAGGTGTCCCATGATAATCCTCTCTATTCTCTCTCACTCACAGCTCCAGAAACGTTAAGTTGTTTAACTTGTTGGCAGATCAGAGTATCAGAAGTGTGAGTGTCCGGTGATGATGGCCCTGTCCTTACAGAAATGAATATGGTAGTAGTACTGTACTTACTTAAGTTCTTGCTCCAGGCTCAGTCCCATTAATTTCCAGTGGTGAAGTCAAATAATTCAGTGCAGTCAATGGCACTAATTAAAAGATGCTGGTTAAACTAGCAGACTTAGTACTGCATTATTAATATAGGACAGGAGGGTTAGTTAGGTGTAAATGTTGAATGTGGGAGGGGGGGGCACAGGGAATAGAGTTGTGGGGCCCAGCAGTGGGCTGCTCAAGGGCCCAGAATGGTTAAGGTTGGCCCTGCAGCAAAGGAATAGAACAAGAAAGATTAAAGACAAGGAAAGGGTGCTGTTGCAACAGACTTTTTTTGGGGGGGGGATTGAAGTCCTGAAAATGCAGGGTAGGTTCCACCCTACCACATGGACATATGCCCATTCCTTCTCAGGGCCACAAGGGAAACCAAAAACTCCATGTTGTTCCATACTTTACTATCCTTGCGTAGAGTTTATAGGAGCTAAAGCCATATACTAAAGAATGTGGACTAAAAAAGTGACATAATAGGTTGAGATCATACATGTATGACTCTGTGTCCCAAGCTAAAGGTAGCCTCCTGCCAAGCTCATTGTATTGGATTTTTTGTTTGTTTTGCATCTGTTAGTGAAATAGCCCACCTGATGACTAAACAGGGCCCCCAAGGCTAGGGCTACCAGAGGGGGCTATCAGTGTTTTCTTACACATTCAAATAAGATAATTATCACCAGATTATTCATTTCTGCCGAACTGGGTTTTGTGCAGAATTAAGTCACAGACAGTTCAAGACAAAAATCAATAGGTCCAGTTTAAACACCAGCCACATTTGATAAAGGACTGGATTTAAGAAGTATCACTCTAGTGACCCCAACAAACCTAATCCAGCAATTAATACAGGAGCCCTGAATGCTCCCATGCTGCTGCAATTGTCTTAATGCTTATTAAAAGGGAACTGTCAGCACTAATATCCCGACAACTGGGTATGGGGTTGGTCCTAATTTGCATTCTGTGATCAAATTTTTTTTTTACTTTCTGTTTACTGCAGTATAGTAGACTGTATCACATTAATTCTGTTGACCTGCAAGTTGACATTTTCTGTAACTACAAATCCCAGAATCCCCCTGCAGCTGACATCATAGGAGGGCTGCAACAGTTAGAGACTCAATAGGCTACATAGTACTGATAATATGTTTACTGGTTCAGCTGTTTTCCTGTGGTTAAGCACAGTCATCAGCTGGACAGACAAGGACTACGCTCTAAACAACTGAGGAGAATTCTGCTAAAGCAGGAGTACAGAAAAGCCATTTTTTTAATTACAACAAGTATACCACCGCTGCCTGAATTGTTGATTTGCATCTGTACTCTTACCAGTCTATCTTGTGTTCTTGCTCATCTCTGGTGTTGTGTTTCTGTGCTTGCCTCCCTGTTGCAGATGCTAAACCGAGGATTCTGGGCAGTGGAGATTACCGGAGCGAAATGCAGTGGCACTGGTCTGCGGAAGAAGGAAGAGGCCATGTCTGCAGCAGTCATGGCATTGGGCTCGGGGGGGCCTATATGCCTGAAATGGGACACCATAACAAGATGTAAGGAGAAACATTGAGTCTACAGCCCATTGTCTACACTCTATAGCCTGCAGAGAAATCCTCAAATTGCTAAATTTGGACTTGGACTTGGATTCTACAGTAAACAGTGCTGTAGTTTAGGCAAAGTAGTAAAGGGAGTTTGAATGTTGTTTTTCTTTCCCTGTTTCTTTAGTTCTTTGAGAAGATCCATATAAGATTTTATGTATTTTTAATTATGTCTTAAGGATTTGTATAGCATATCATAGTTCAGTGATATTGTTTATTAAGTTATAAAACTGAAATTTAAATTTGGTGGGTCTCAGGTCACATGGTACACCTTTGAGTCTATATACGCATGCGATGGCATCTTTAAGCAGAGCAGAGCTAGAGCCAGAATAGAGAAGCCAGAAGCTGCAGCCTCTGAGGTGGAAGTTAAGCAGTAGTTGTTAATTTTTGGGCTGTAGCTGCAGCCGTAGTTGTAGCTGTGGCTGTGCACATCACAAATTTCAAGTGGGTTTGTTGGTGTGTTTGTTCACTGGCAGTAAAATATATTTTGAAAAGGGGAGCTCCCCTGAATAAGCTCCAGCTAGCTCTTCTTTAGTAATAAGAGGAATCATTTTAATGTTGCCATGTACCAGGTAGCGCAACATAGTAAGGTAGCTACCGAGGGCCGAAATTGGATTTTGATGACATAGGCTGCATATCAGACACTTAGATAGAAAAGAAGAGTAAGTAAAAAGGGGCTATAATTCTATATAATACAAAACAAATAATAAACAATATATAGGATGGTTGCATTGTTCAGAAAAATTAACTATTTACAGTTGAAATCAGGGAAGAAATATAAAACAGGAATATAATCACACCATGCTTGTGTTAAACTATAAAGTTATACGCTGTAGTTTTAGATTATCAGTTGCAAGTCTAAGATTTTAGCTTCAGTTTATTTGTCTGCCTTTTGTTTTATTGAACTCAGAGGCCACAAAGGCAATATTCAAAGCAGCTAATGAGACGTATGAGACTTTGAATTTGAATCTGAATTTGACATCTTAATGGGCGACTAATCTGACCCAAGAGAAACTTCAGATAGTTCATATATTAAGTCTAGTCTGATGGCGAAGTTTGAAAGAGTACCATACTGAATTTGTATTCTGAAAGACTTTGAACAATTGGGAAACCAGACTCTGAAGAGGGTGAAAGCTGTGTTGATGTTATTTGGTGACTAGAAACTGCAATACATTTTCACTAAAGCCAACATCTGAAAATCTTATACTTGAAGAGTTGATTATTTATTTACCTTATATATCGAATTTGGTCACTTGAGCACTGGCTCTTGCTAATGTTCTTAGTTTTTATTAGCTGCTTTAGATGCTCATCTAAACAAAGCTAATACAAGATTTGTGTACCAGTGGAGTTTTAGTGTATCAATTAAGTTATACTTACTAAGCTTTAATTACAATTGTTCCATACATGGTTCATAAGAATCTAATCAATCTAGTTATTTTTTAAGATAGAGGTTGAGAAAATTTGAGTTATTAAGCAGTAGAGGACCAACTTTTAGCTGGGCCAGCACTCTGCATCCAAATCTTTATTTATCTATTATTTTTGTTATCTATTTAAACACGATTGACAGTTTGTATTTTTGTAAGGCTGTTATTTTACATACAGAGTTTGTAACTACTATTTAAATAACTGGTATGATAGGGTGATTTGAGTTTTTTGGCTCACTAATCAATCTGTATATTTTCACTACCACAACCAGGGTTTAGGAGAGAAAGTAATGAATTTAAGAGGGAAAAAAACTAATAGGTAGCAATACTACTAAGGGTAAAGTGAAATCAAAAATGAATGAATTAGCAAAGAATGAACCACCGACAAATAACAAAAAGATCAATTATTTTATTACTCCAGGAACACAATTGGATATAATAGGACCAACTGATATTGTTAGAATCAAGGGTTCTGTAGCATTACACAATACTTCATCCCCTGAAAAAGGAAGTACATCATTGCTTCTAACTACAGATCACCCATTATTATTAGAGATAAGAGAGCTTGAAAGTTCCATATGGGTTGAGATGGAAGGCAGTAGGGCTAAGTCAAATTGTGTATATGCAAAAACAATGGAAAAGGGTGATAAGATTAAACTGAAAGAAACAAAGTCATGTAGAGAGCAAAGGAATATGCTGCAGGAATGTAGAATAGAGGAACCAGTTGTGGAAAAACTAAATGTGACTGGGGTAAACATGGCATCCAAGTTCTAGATGTTTTGGGAAAACATTCTGAAAATATGCCAATTGCAGTGAAGGCTTTTTTGAAAGATTTTGAGCATTTTATATCACCTTATATCAAACCAATGAGCTTAAATCCATCATCTTATCAGCTGCCTGATATAACACATTTATGGAGCAAAGCTGCTTTGTCACAAAAATCAGTGGAAAGGGGAATAAAACAAGGAAATAAGGATGAGGATGTAGAACTTAAATTGATACTAACAGTCACCAGTGGCTGTGGACTACCCACCCACCGTTCCCTACTCCCACCCCCCCAGGTGTGGTGTTTCCTTTATAGCCACAGTTCTGATATCACTTCCTTTACAGGTCTTGGGGCAGAACTGTCATATTCTTAACAACCCAGCACAGTGCAAAAGGGAGGTACACACCATAAATAATAATATATATATATATATATATATATATATATATATATATATTGCATATTGTATATTATAAGGGAGAGGGACATGTGGGGAGTGCTGCAATGCACTGGCTGTGGGGCAGCAGTTTTCTGGGAGACATTCTGGAAACTGCGGTGCTGTCCTATTTGCAGGCTACTGTCAGCTCTGATGGAGGAGGACACAGAAGGTAATAGTGAATGGAACACATTCCGAAGAAAGGGGGGTTACTAGTGAAGTACCTCAGGGCTCAGTACTGGGTCCAGTCCTCTTTAACATCTTCATAGGTGACATTTCAGAGGGTCTGGAGGGAAAGGTATGCCTCTTTGCAGATGACACAAAGATCTGTAACAGAGTTGATACACAAGAGGGGGTAGAAAAGATGAGAAGGGACTTGGCAAGGTTGGAGGAATGATCAGACATATGGCAACTTAGATTCAATGCAAAGAAGTGCAAAGTAATGCACCTGGGAAACAAAAACCCAGGAGAAGAGTACACAATAGCAGGAGAGGTACGAACAATAACAAAAATGGAAAGGGACCTGGGGGTAGTCATATCACATGACCTAAAGGTGGGTAAGCAATGTGAAAAGTTGGTAAGGAGAACCAGGGTGATACTGGGATGCATAGGAAGGGGCATCACAAGTAGAAAAAGGGAAGTAGTTATCCCTCTATACAGACAGTTCGTGAGACCCCATCTGGAGTACTGTGTGCAGTTTTGGAGACCTCATCTATGCAAGGACATAGACAGGATGGAAGCAGTCCAGAGGAGGGCAACTAAAATGGTGCAGGGTCTGCAGCAGAAACCATATGAAGAGAGACTGAGATAGCTTAATATGTATACTCTTGATGAAAGGAGGGACAGGGGGACATGATAGAAACGTTCAAGTACCTCAAGGGAATCAACAAAGTCCAGGAGGGTAGCATCTTTCAGAAAAAGAGATGTGTAAGAACAAGGGGGCACAATTTAAAGATAGAGGGGGGACGGCTCAGGGGTAATGTAGACATTTTTTCATGGAGAGAGTGGTGGATACCTGAACAGCCTTCCTGAGGAGGTTGTTGGGTCTAAAACAGTGGGGGAATTCAAACATGCATGGGACAGACACAAGGCAATTATAGTGGGGGGTTGCAGGAAGTAGGCTGTTGGTTAACTAGAATCTGCAGCTTATCCAGTAGGTAGGGAAATCGGCAGACTGGGTGGGCCAAGTGGTCCTTATCTGCCATCAAAGTCTATGTTTCTATGTTTCTATGTTAATAAAATTGCACTGCTAAAACATGACTATACACAATTTGTAAAATAGCATCCCTAATCAGTATCTTTACACACTGCCCTAAAATAAGGCTGACAGCATAAATAGTTAAATGAGTTAAACAAAGAGGAGCTTACTTTATCCAATGATAATGGGGTACAAGGGAACAAGGTGTAATACAAGCATAGGACCTCTACAGCACATAACCACCCTTGGGGCTTCTCATGAACTGCAAAACTCCCAAATAAAGCCAACAGCAAACGTAAAACCAATGCACTGATGAAATGATGGGATGAGAACATCTATCAGCAACTTCTAGACAGTTTGTTGGTTTGATGAGTAATTACCGGCATATTACCGAAATGTGCTGTCCTGTAATGGCACTTGGCGAAATCTGAACACAAAATTCAATGCATGAGCAATATAACAAGATGGTCATGTGACCTTACCTTTCAAAAACAGTGCAAAAGTTAACCAGCCAAATAGGTGTATGTAAATGTATATAATAGCCAAAAATATGACCAATATAACAGATAGCTGTTTAAAACAAACAGCTTTAGCTCAAAATCAAAATAAAAACAGGGTAAAATAAATTGACAGCAGATCATAAATAACAGACAGGATACAAGATGAACAAAACTCGCAAAAGGAAAAAAAGTTTAACAATAAAAGCACATCCCTTTAGCTGTTCTAGTGGTCCGTTGTACTTAGGGTCTTAGTTTGTACACAAGCCCAGTAGACAGTGTGCAAAGGCTCAACACAACCTAACTCTCAGAGTATAAAATAAAAAGTGGGAATATGCTCTTTTTTAAATTGTAGTCAATGTGGTTCTGCAGAACTTGAATTAATAAATCTCAGTGGCTCAAGACCTTCTTCTTTGTTCCTTTCTTCCTTCCTTATGCTGTCCTACTGGCCTCTTTGTAACACCCTGAAATCCAGCAAAAAGATCAGTTCTGCAACCTTCCTCCTAGGGGGAACAAAAACAGAAGGGGAACAGAATGACAGCCTGCAAGTGCAATAAGACTGACTGGAAAGGCTACACTATTACTCTGGCAGTGGTATCATACCTGTTTAAAAATTAAAACACACAGTGTAACCCTGCATCCATAGTCTGCTCCCTAGATGTAGCACAGGCAGCCTTCCTCTCCCACTGACAAAATCACACTGACTCAACAGCGTCTCCACTTGGGCAGTCCTTGCATTAGAATACACCTTCTTGTACATAGTGATACCACCATCATGTTATTATTGTGTAAGTTTCCCTGTGCTCATCCTTTTGACTTTCTTCATGTTTCTAGAATGCATTATTTTTCTGTCTTGTTGCTTCTCCTACCACTTTCATGAATCACATTATCCTTTTTTTTTCTTCTCCCAACCACAGTGTTCAGTAGGTTCTGCTACTCCCTTCTTAAAGAAATTCTCATTTGTCATCCACTCCCTTTATTTCTACTATTTTCTTCAGACTATCCCTTAGTAGTTTGTAATCTGCTGCATTATTCCACAGTCAACCCTCCTTAACTCCCATAATGAAGACTCAGTATGTGATTGCTCTGCTCTAGTTAAATCTGCATCCGTATTGTCCTGTGATCACTGTGTTGTAGAGGTCTTTACTACCTGTGTCAAAAATGCTTCCTGGCATGCCTCCACCAGTAGTACATTCCTTGTATCAGCTGCTCTTTAGTAATAGCCAAAGAGAGTACAATGATAATATTATAAATTAAACACATGCTCATTAAATCTCAATCTCTCTCTCTATCTCTCAGCAAAATATTTATTTCATTTATAAGACGTCTTTTCCTATCAGTTCAAACTTTACCTACTGTTCTTGTAAATTTCATGTCCTGCCTTTCATAAAATGGGGTAATTTATGCATGAAAGTCAAAAGGACTTGGACATGTGCTGACATCAACTCTTATCTTCTCTCAGTTCCCGTGCTTTGTTACAGAGGCAGAAGTAAGTACGTTCTACAAAAAAATACTGACTGACAAGGCATCTGGATTTTGGCTTAAAGCATTGCTAACAGTGTGTCTCGGAGAAGGGGGGAACACAGTATGTACAGTACATTCAGTACTGATAGATTTCCCATGCAAAACTGCTATGACAGCACTGTACTGCACAGTGAGAGTCACTCCTTTGCTCTATAGTGATGTCATCGGTAGCCAGCAGCCCAGCAGCTGAACAGCAAAGGCAAGTGCAGCAGGGCTAAAGCAGGGTTCAAAAACAAGTCCAAATTATGGAAGGCAGACTAAATCTTGGCCAAAAATAACAAATGCACATGCCCTTTCAGTTCAAATACTGCATATGACTACAAGATGTAACTTTTAGAATCATCATGAAAGATGCTCTTTAAGTGACACAAATTAACAGCAAACAGAACTGACCGCAAACCAAAAAACAAAATAAGGGATCAGCATTGTGTGTTCAAAACTTTAGAATTCACAATTAAAGCAGAAGAATGGTATATAACATAGGGTAACAGGAGCAGGAACTCTTAGAAGGAGTAACTTTTCAGAGACAGATAAAAAACAGTACTTGTCAAGATACAGTATAAGAAAAATAATACAAAAAGTAGAACACAAACAAAATTATAAAGGCTTAAAAGAAATAACAGTAAATCACACATAATTTGTGAGAAATCTTTGTGTAAAAGGTTAGAAACTAGCCTGCCCTGCTTTTACATACCTACCCTCCCCCACTCAACTCTTTCACATACACAGACAAAACTCAAAACTAATTAAACTATGTATTATGCAAAAATCCACAACATTTTAAACTGTTCCCTAGTAGCACTAGGAACAAACTATATATTTGGGGGCAATTAGTGGTCCAAAATAAGTTTTAAAGAGGTTTTAAAGGGGTTTATTGCTTGTGATGCACCACATCAGACTGCTCACCGACTCAACAGGCAGTAGACTGTGCTGGAAACAGCCTGCACATGATATTTGACCTGTATACTCACAATGCATTGCAAATTTCACCTTTGGAGCATAATTTCACTAGTGAAATCAAAAGTTACACTGGCAAAATTTTTGCCACAAGGCAAAATTTAAACATGGATTGTGAAATTCCTCTCTGAAATCATATTATGCAAAATTTTGCAATTACACAAAATCAAAAATCCAGGAGAAACCAAATTTTGCCAAGGCAAAAACATTTTTGAGAAATTGAGAAATTACGTGAAATTTTCACATTTCACACAACACTACTCAGGCCCCCTCCTCATGCACATTGTCTATTGATATTGTTATATAGACAATATCATTAAAATCATCAATAGATACTTCTGCTCAGTATTTACTGAGGAGAGGATAGGGCAGGGCCCACAGCTCAGCACCATGGAAACAAGGGGGAAGGAGGTGTGCACTAGTTCCTTCACAAAAGACGCTCAGGGTGAACAAGGCAATGGGACCAGATTGCATACATCCCAGGGTACTAAAGGAGCTAAGGGTGGAACTAGTAGAGCCATTATCAGAACTGTTTAGTGAGTCTCTGAGCACAGAAGAGGTCCCAGAAGACTGGAGAAGTGCTCATGTGATCCCGCTCCACAAGAGTGGTAGCAGGGAGGAGGCAAGGAACTACAGACCAGTCAGTCTTACCTCAGTAGTGGGCAAGATTATGGAGGCACTCCTTAAGGAAAGGATAGTGCAATACCTGGAATCCATAGGAGCACAGGATCCAAGACAGCATGGGATTACAACAGGAAGGTCCTGTCAAACTAATCTAATAGATTTCTTTGACTGGGTAACCAGAGTGGTGGACCAAGGGGAAGCAGTTGATGTAGCCTACCTTGACTTCAGCAAAGCTTTCAATACTGTTCCACATAGAAGATTGATTAATATGCAGGGTAGGCTCAGGGTGGGTCAGAAGTTGGTCAACTGGGTGGCAAACTGGTTGACGGGCAGAAAACAGAGAGTGGTGGTAAACGGTATACAGTCAGAAGAGATGCAAGCACAAGTGGGGTACCTTAGGGATCAGTCCTGGGGCCAGTCCTCTTCAATATCTTAATCAGTGACATTGCAGATGGACTGGAGGGTAAGGTTTGTCTGTTTGCAGATGACACCAAGATCTGCAACAGAGTAGATGATCCAGATGGGGTGGGCAGAATGAGATGAGATCTGGATAAACTGGCAAAATGGTCAGAAGAGTGGCAACTGGGGTTTAACGCAAAGAAGTGCAAGATCATGCATATAGGGAAGAGAAACCCTGAAGCCACCTATAGGTTGGGAAGGGAGTTGCTGGCAATCACAAGGGAAGAAAGAAACTTTGACATGATCATCACAGATGACCTGAAATCATCCAAGCAGACCACTAAAGCAGTAAGTATGGCTCAGGGGATGTTGGGGTGTATTAGTAGGGGTATCACAAGTCATAAGAGGGAGGTAATAATCCCTCTTTACAAGACACTAGTAATGCCCCATTTGGAGTACTGCGTGCAGTACTGGAGGCCACACCTTCACAAGGACATTAACCAAATGGAGGCAGTCCAGAGAAAGGCAACCAAAATGATGCAGGGACTGCATCAGAAAACATATGAGGACAGATTAATGGAACTCAATATGTGTACCCTAGAACAAAGGAGGGAGAGAGAGAGGTGATATGATTGGAACATTCAAACACTTTAAGGGCATTAACAAGGTGAAAGAGTCTAACATGTTTCAACATAAGAAAAATAGCAGGACAAGAGGACACAGCATGAGATTAGAGGGAGGCTGATTAGGGGTAATGTGCAGAAGTTCTTTTTCATAGAAAGGGTGGTGGATGAATGGAACGGCCTACCTCAGGAAGTGGTGGATATGAATACGGTGCAGGTCTTCAAACCAGCATAGGATAGGCATAAGGGAGCAATACAGATGAGTATGAATAGATAGGCCATTGACAGAGCTAAGGCCTATGGCACATTCATAAGGCAGAAAAAGAAATGGGATGACTAGATGGACCTTGCAGTCCTTATCTGCCATCAACTTCTATGTTTCTATATTTGTCTCTGGGATGAAGGTGTGTTTTTTTTTTTTTTATACAGCTAAACTATTTATTGATTTTATTTTTTTTACTTATTATTTTTCTACGCCTGCTGTCCTTCAACGTCCACTCCTTCAGTCCCTCAAGAGTATCACCCTCACAACCCTACCAACTCTCAGGGTTTGCCCCTAGAGTACTAATCTCACAGCCATTGGGGCACATGATGGCCTGGATTACCCCCTTCCAGGGCAGGGCGAGGAGAAATCCCACCTTACCTCCCCTCTTTCCCCTGCAGTGAGCTGTACAGCGAGGTCTGCCCTGTTCGGTCATCAGGTGGTGAGACTGGCTCTGGAGGACATCATCTAGGTAGGCTGGAGTGTTTTTTTCCTCCGCGATGTATTTCCCTGACGCTGGTGTGCAAGGAGGAGCAAGGCTGTTGGCATGCGAGGAGACGCACGTCGAAGCTGGTCCTCTGCCAGCATCTACCCCTTGCATCAGGAGCTCCTCAACCGCACCGACCACCCTGAGCGTCCCCCAACAGGTGGTGGTATCGCGGCGGACAGTGTGTTCCCCCCTTCCCGGAGAAGGAGAGCAGCCATTGGGCGCTCAATCCTTCTCCCTCCCGCCGACCCCTGTCAACCGAGCTCGCTCCCAACCCAGGTCGCCGGTATGGTACGAGGTGTGGTGTCCAGCGCCTCAACCCTCAGCGCCACCGGGCCAGCATTTATTGAATTTTCAACTTTCCATACATACATATATTGAAATTGCATATATGGCTAGGGTTACTGGTTACATTCACAACCCTGACATTGATATACTAACATAATAATGTACTAAAATGCCAGCAGAATAGGCCTAACGGTCTTTTGTGTCTGCTCGTTTGGTCAGCCCCCACCCTGGGAGCTGACCTTGCTGCCCTCCTCCCCTTCTCTGGCTTCTCCCTTCCCAGTTCTGGATATTCTTGCTGCATTGGATTTTGCTTCCAGAACCCTTCCCCTGTACCTGTGCCACCCCCTCTTGAACCCCTCCACCATCTCTGCCTCCACCAGCCTCCTGGGCAGCGCATTCCATGGCTCCACCACCCTCTCAGTGAAGTAGCACCTCCTCCTTTCTCCCCTGAATCTTCCCCCCTCCAGCTTCCACCCATGCCCTCTAGTTGCTCCCTCCTCCTTCGTTTGAAGCACCCTGACTGCTCCTCCCCTATTTACCCCCTTCATGTACCTGAAGACCTCTATCATGTCCCCCCAGTCCCTTCTCTCTTCCAATGTGTACATACAGTATTTAGCTCTTCAAGCCTCTCCCCATAGGTCCTGTCCCTCAGGCCCCAAATTATTTTGGTTGCCCTCCTCTGGACCGTCTCCAGGAGTTTAATGTCCCTCATTAAGTGTGGCCTCAAAAACTGCATGCAGTACTCGAGGTGCGGCCTCACCAAGCAGTTATACAGAGGGAGTATCACTTCCCTCCTTCTGGAGGTGATCCCCCTAACGATGCATCCCAGCATCCTGTTGGCCTTGGCTGCTGCCCTCCTACAAGTCTCTGAGTTGTTCATCTTAACATTAACCACCACCCTTAGGTCCCTCTCAGCCATCGAGACTTGTAGCATTTCCCCCTCAGGGTGTACACTTGGCCCGGGTTTCTGGTCCCCAGGTGCAGTACCTTGCATTTCCCTGCATTGAACCTCAGCTTCCACTTTCTAGGCCATCTTTCCAGAGCCTCCAGGTCCCCCTGTAGGGCCACCCTCCCCTCCTCCCCATCCACCACTGCCCCCAGTTTTGAATCATCCGCAAAGAGACTCATCTCACTCCTGATACCTGTCCTATGTCAGACATAGGCGTTGAACAGGAGGGGCCCAAACACTGATCCCTGTGGGACCCCACTAATGACCCTCCTTGGGGATGAGACTATCCCACCAACTACAGCCCTCTGGGTCCTGTCCTGGAGTCAATTGCCTATCCATCTGATCATCTGGTTTCCCACCCCCCATTTCTCCCGGCTTATCCAACAGGCCGTCATGAGGAACAGTCAAATGCCTTACTGAAGTCTAGAAAGAGGACGTCCACTGGTCTACCCAGGTCCAAGGCACTCGTTACCCAGTCATAGAACTCCACAAGGTTTGTCTGACATGACTTCCCTGGGACGAATCCATGCTGTCTATCGTCCAGGCACCCTGACTTTTCCAGTTCCCCCTCCAGCCTCTCCTTGACAATGCCCTCCATCATCTTGACACCACCGATGTCAGGCTGACAGGCCTGTAGTTCCCTGCCTCCTCCCTTGATCCCCCCTTGTGGATAGGCATTATATGCGCCACCTTCCAGTCCTGGGGCACCCACCCTGTCCTCAGAGAGATGGTGAAAATCTCCACCAGGGGTTTCACCAGGACATCCGCAAGTTCCTTTAGCACTGTGGGATGTAATTTATCTGGCCCCAGTGCTTTCTCCATCTTAAGGGACCTGAGGGCTTCCCTCACTCTCTCTGCTGTGATTTCCACCTCCACTACCTCTTCTCCCTGCTTAGCCTTCCTCCCTACTGCCAGTGATGCCTCCCCTTCTCCCCAGACCCGCCGATCGGTAAGGGTTCCCCCCTCCTCAGCATCACCTTCTCCTCCCATGTATGATGAAGCACCCCCATTTTCCTTGGTGAAAACTGAGGTGAAGTACTCATTTAGTACCTCAGCCTGCTCCCCGGGTCTTGTGCCCATCCCTCCCCCTGTTTTAATCCTGCTAATCTGCCCCTTCACCCTTCATTTTTCCCCAATGTATCTAAAGAACCCTTGTTCCCTCTCCTAATTTCCCTGGCCAGGTTCTGCTCCTTCCTTGCCTTAGCCACCCTCACCACCCTAGTGGCCCTTCTAGCCATCAGCTCATACTTCTCTCAATCCCTTTCACTCCTTGAGCACTTGAATTACCTATAGGCTGCCTTCTTTCCCCGCACCACCTCCTGGACCTCCTATAGCAGTAGAAGAATTGAGTACCTAGTCACCTTGTTGACCTTGTGCTCAGATATGGGATTGTGGATTTTCAAGGCTTCTGTACTCCATCTCTGTGGTTGCAGCGGCCCGTATTGAGCTGTGATCTGACCAGACATCCATCACCCTATGCATAAGGAGTAAACACAAAGAACCACTATTCTGTATAACCACTTTAACTATTTAGAACAGGGATTATGTTTTGTATGATGGAGTCCCTCTTCCTCATTACTCACAGATGACATTTAATCCATACCTTAGCTGTTCAACCTGTCACATATTCACCCTATTCCAGTCATGGGGGTAGCATATTTGTGAAAGGGTGCCCAGCACTCCTAGTAATTTTTGATAATTTTGGTAGCTAGGTGGGAAAGGTGGTCCATGTAGACTAACTGGACTATGGAAGTGAGGATCTCTTGATGTGTAGGGACCTCCCTGGTCCTCCACCTGTTCAAGATGAGGCCTGAACGTTGTAGCAGAAGGGCTTTTGATTTCATGCCCAGTAGTAGCAGGGGTATGGACATAGGAATTGGTTTGCCAAACACCTTGGTGCCTGTATCCACCACTCTTTTTTTCACATTTCATGTATCAGTGGGCAGGACCACAGAATATGCAGAAGATCTCTTGGGTGAGCCTGGTACCTCCAGAATTTGTTAGTGTTCAGGATCCTGTAGCTTGTAGCATGATTGGGGTTCAGTACCATGAGAGCAAGATCTTGTTTTGGATCAACCTACTCTTTGCATCTTTATAATTTTTATGGTCTGCTCACCAACACTCTTTCCACTGTTGCTCTGTAAATCGGACCTGAAGGGCCTCTTCCCATTTCCCCCTGGAATTGTCTGCCTGACTTAGTAAGGAGTCTTGAAGCATGACATATATCTTACTGCTCATGCGTGGATTTTAGGAGCCATGGGGGTTGCATGACATAGGGAAGCCCTGTTGGCTGGCTCTTAGTCAGCCAGCAGAGGGCACTATGGATTTGCAGGTACCTCCAGTTGGTGGCGAGCCCCCATCTGGCCTGTCAGCCAGTGAAGAAGTCTATGACTCTAGAGGCTGGGTTAAGCAGGTCCTCCAGCTTTTGTATTCCCCTCTCCATTCACCCCTTCCAGATAATAGTTTGGTTCCCTATGTGGATGTTCTCATTCCCCCACAGGGGGGTGAATTTGGTCGGGGTGAGGTTGGTCCCTAGTTTCTTTTGCATCTTGGCCCAGCACTGTAGGGAAGGACCTATGGTGGGGTGTGCTTTCATTTTTGGGTTGGGAGTGGTTTAAACCACCAGTGGGAGGGAAAGCTTCCCGCTTTGCATTCATTCCATGTCCACTCATTGCGGTGTTGCCTCTCCTTCGGGCCTCAACCAGTGTAGCATTTTCACCATGTGGAAGGCCCACTTGTATCCCTCCACCCAGGGGAGGCCCCGCCTTCCCTCTGACCAATGTGCTTCCAACTTATTCCTACTAAATCTCAGAGGCTTCCCATCCCATAAAAATCTGCCTATTGCCTCATCTATCCTGGAGCTCCATGTCGTAGGGAGGTCCAGTGGGATATGCATCAGAATATAGAGG
The DNA here is from genome assembly GCA_016271365.2 of Neoceratodus forsteri. Classification (NCBI taxonomy): domain Eukaryota; kingdom Metazoa; phylum Chordata; order Ceratodontiformes; family Ceratodontidae; genus Neoceratodus; species Neoceratodus forsteri. The sequence continues at coordinate 948,500,019 of CM057452.1, forward strand.
ATTTTGGTTACTACAATCATTTTGACTGCAGCAATTTTTCTTGCCAGGTTAAGGTTGAGTTTGCCCCATCTGTACATGTCACCTACTATCTCTGTTAAAAGTGGTTAAAGGTTCTGTTCCCAGAGTTTGGAGACAACGGGGGTAAATTTGATGCCCAGATATGTGATGCCATCTTCTGCCCACCTGCGTCCTGTGGTCCCTAAGTCCGGGGGAGTACATCTAGGGTTAAGAGGGAGCACCTCAGATTTTGTCTGATTTAGGCATAGGCCTGACAATGCATGAAACTTTTTAAGTGTCTCTAGTAGAGGGGACAGAGCCTTGGTAATGTCTGCTACTGTGACCATAAGGTCATCTGCATACATGAGTGTAGTGGTGGGTGAAGTGGCCAAAATTCGCTCCACGGAGTAATTCACAGAGTGGTGGGGAATCCGTGAACTACTCTGCAATGTGAAGTGGAATACTTAGCATTATAATGAGGATAGTGAAGTCACTGATTTTAATGTACTTAGCATTACTATACCTTCCCCATCCACTTCTGTGCCCATTTTTAGGTGACGTACATTGATTCCAATATACTTCGCATCACTTCGCCTTGTTTTTGGCTCCATGGCGAATTTTGTATTGATTCACGGGATTGCGGGTCACATGAGCTCTAGATTGTTCTGCACAGCCTCAGTTCTGTGTAGTGTGTGTGTAGTGGTGGTTGGAGACAGTTTGCTGTCAGAGATCTGCCATTGAAACACTGTAAAAGCTGATAAAAAAACAGCTGTTAAAAAATCATTTTTGAGCCATTTATTTTGGCTTAAAACATAGTACATCGATTGTAGGATACTCTCCTAAATTCATATCATCGAGTGTTTATTGTTTGTGTGTGGATTTTCAATGTTAATTTTGAACATTGACTCTGTTTACTGAGAGACAGTTGAGTGTGCTTTGGGGGGAGGGGTGTATCTGTGTGGTGTAGGTAGATTTAGATTAACTGGGAGAAAAAGGCACTCTTTTTGTTTTGGTTATATTTTTGTTTTATAACTGTGTTAATGTACACACAGTAATATTTTCAGTAATTCTTGAAATTTTTTTGCTGCATTTTGTGTTGCAGCAGTGCATAATTGCAGTTTGTTTAAAAGATCTGGTTATATTACCGAAGTTTTCAACTTGTCACTCATTACTTGTAATGTGTGTGTGTGTGAATGTGTGTGTGACGTGTGCCATCAAATCACAGTTCACAGACACCTTTTATTGTGCGGCAGAGTAATTGGAGCAGTGTGAACCTGCTATCCACCACGGCTGCATGATTTTGTACTGTTCTGTGGTTGGGATTGTGGTATATTGGTTTTGTACTGCTACTGCAGTGCACTGCCCCCTCCCCAACTGGCAAAAGGTATTCTTTTCCATATTGAATTTGGATTGTGACTGTTGTGAGCAGCAGTGGTTAAGGTGTTACTGTGACTTTGCATCTGCATCTCTTTCTTGATTGCATGGTACAGTCTAATCTGTCTGTGCCTGCCTTTGCATCTGCTTAGTTCGTAGTCTACATAACAAGCCACTGTTGTTTTGGGCTTCACACATCCCATCCACTGGGCCGGAGTGAAAGTTCTGAAATATAAATTGGTTTAAAATGTTCTTGGTGATCCCCAAAATGCCCACAAAGAGACATGCAAGCAAAGCTGTTTCTGGCCATGGCACTGCTGCCAGGGGTAAGATTGTCTGTGGGCATGGTAGTACACAAAACTGCATAGCTGATGTGAGGAAAGGGATTTCTTCATCAATGTTTTTTACAGTGCAATCTATAGCTTCACTCATAGTTGGAGGAGATGATGATGTCCCAGCTGGTGGTGTCAGTGCTATTTCTGCTGGCATGAGTATTGCTGACTCAAGTTCCACTTCTGACGATTTAACCATGTCAAAAAATATAGTTGAGTCTAAAGCAGTGAGTGACAGTGCAGATGATGTCATACTCTCCTGTAACATCCCTATGGTAGTTGAACATGATTCTGATCATGGCGACGATAACACACAATGTCACATTTCTTCCACCGTGGTGAAGTCATGCCTTCCATCCAATGATTCAGTGTGGTGCAAAATATCGGTGATGATGATGATGATGACGTTGCTGTGATTGTAACACGTAGTCCACATGACAGCATCCAAGCAGAAAATGTGGATGCAGATGATGTTGATGCATATGATAATGATGTCAGTGACCCCTGTTGGCAACTGGAGAAAAAGAAAGTCAAGATTGCTTTGTCTGGGTCTGTTGGCACTAAATCCCCTTCTCCTGAAAAAGGCTGTGATTTAGCGGTTCCAGTTGATGATGATAATGATGACCCAGTAATAATCATAGGTAGCCATGGTAGTCATAGACAAAAACACCGTTGCAAACAATGAGGAGACCAGCACCACTACAAGACCAAACCAGCATATGCAGAAAAATGTGGTTAAAGTCACAGAGCCAATGTTTGCACCAATCACCACAGCTTCAAATGGTGCACAAGCGAAGGTTCTGCTAGAAGGATTGCAAGCACTTCACCAACTGGTAGCATTTAAATACTTTATTCATCTTGTCCATGCATGCGGTGAAAAATATGCCAAAGCAGTGTAAAATCCATGTAAATCCACATAAAACCCCCAGCCTGTACCTCCCATTTGAAACAAGCAGCAAGGATCATGCAAACATAACGCTCAGTCACCTGACATGTTTCATTTGAAAGAGCTTTCTCTCCTGAGTGGATGCGAATATTGGCTCTGTGACTTTAACACTGTTTTTCAGCATATGCTGGTTTGGTCTTGTAGTGGTGCTGGTCTCCTCATTGTTTTCAATGGTGTTTTCTTCTATGTTGTAATTGACCTGGCACGCTCTATCCTTGGTGATCCAGTTCCATTTTGTAACAGCCATGGTAGTCAGTTGCAGTCCAAGTGTGTCCCACCTGAAAAATCATGTAGCACACCCCCCATTTCAGAGCTTACAAAACCAGAGTCCAATAATCAGCATCAGGAACATGTTAAAAGTAGGGGATCACAATCCCTTGTTTGGGATTTTTTTGTTCAAGATGTAAACAATGAGTCAGTTGCTATCTGCCAGTTTTGCCATGTGCGTAAGCATCTAGGTAAAAAGGGGAGTTATCTTGACATGGGTGGGCAGCATACACATCTTAAGACCAGGCAAATGGCACTGAGGACCCAGCACCAGATGGCAGCTAATGTCATAGTGGGGCGTTCACCCTCGTCATCAGCCTTAATGAGCATGTTATCCCCTTCCATGACTGTAAGATCAAGTAGGAATGTCTGCAGTAGCGATGACATAACATCAGAGGATTACTACAGGCATGATGAGGCGGAGGATAATGATTTTGAAATCTTGTCAAGTGGTGGTCAGAGTAGCAGTGGTGGTGCTGGTCAATGCAGTACATCTAGAGCAAGTGGTACATCAACCCCTGTGCATAAATCTGGGAAAATAACTTAATTTGTGGATATGTCACCTGTGCAGCCCTCTTCATCACATGTTTACACCCACCCGTCCATTCGCAGAGCAGAGCCATTTGTCACACCCCGTGCAAAACATGTAAACCAGCCCTCATTGCAGAGTGTTTTTGCCCATAACCTGAAGTACACACCCAATCATGCAGTGTCACTTAAACTTAATGCTGCTGTAGCTGAAATGATGGCAATTGATCTTTTGCCCTTCTCCTTCATGGAGAATTCTGGATTCTGGCAGTTTGTGGCAGGTGCCTGTCCAAAATTGAAAGTCCCATCCAGGACATACTGTTATACCATACTGTGGCCAACTCTGTAAGACATGCCCTTCAACATTCCTCCTCTCCATTCTTCCATTTAACTATGGATATGTGGACAAGTGGCAAAACAGAGGGGAGTTCATATCAGTGTATAACTGCACATTGGGCGCAGGTGCTGGGGATTGTTTGTGCTGGTGGTAGCGTGAATAATAATAATATAATAATATTCTTTATTTATAATGCGCTTTTCAAGAAATCAAAGCACAGAATAATTAATGTAGTAAGGTGGACTGTCATGGTAGCAATCTTCCCAGAATTTGACAGCATGCAGAGCTTGCTATACACAGTGTGACCTGTTCATACACTGGTGAAAATATGCTAGACTTGCTACTGACTGAAATTGATGAGTGGCTGAACCCCCTTTCCCTAAGAGCTGGGTTTATGGCAAGTGACAATGGGTCAAATGTGTTTAAATGCATCATGAATGGTATCTTTGTTGGGATTCCATGCATGGCCCACTGTTTAAATCTTGTGATGCAGGAGTTTCTGCAGCAACCTGATATAAAGGAAAAGCTGACATTTGCTCACCATATCTGTTCTTACTTTTCATGATCTGCAAGGCCCGTGACCAGCTTCAGCAGTTGCAGATCCAAAACAACTTACCGTGGCACTGCCTCAAGCTGGAAGTTGTCACCCAGTGGAACTCCACTTTATTCATGGCAGAGAGGTTGTATGAACAATACAATGCCATCTCAGAATATCTTGTTATGCTCACTAGCTGTGACACATCCGGGGCCTCCATGCCTCTCACAACTGAATGGTGGCACCTCATGGACTCTGTAGTAACAATTTTGAGGCCTTTTGAACACACCACAAAGGCAGTAAGTGGTGAGTTTGCCTCCATTAGCCAATTAATTCCACTGCTGCGGGTGCTGAGGCAGACATTGCTGAATCTACAGCATAGCCTCAATGGTTCAAGAGACTGTGCTAGCAGTGTGTTGCTGAAACACATGCTGACACTATTTGAGCACAATCTGCACATCTTGAGCACTCAGCAGAGTGATGACTTTGCAATAGCAGCAATGCTGGACCCACGATACAAACGTGTAATTGCCTCACTACTGGAGGGAGGGCCTGAACAGGTAAAAAATGTCAGTGGGCAACTGGTGTGGTATAACTATTTACAAAGGGGTCACAGAAGCCACGTGCCAAGGTCAGAAAACCTCAGCAGCATAATCAGGCTGAAGGTCATGTTCAAGTACTATCAAGCACATCCTGTAAGGGGACTGCAGTTCCAGGTGGTCTGTCATCCAAACCGATTGACATTAACCCACTTTGGGGTGCTTTGTCCCAAGTGGGAATTTGTGACATAAATGATTCTGGAGAACAGGATGATGCATCAACCACTGGACTTAGTGCAGCACAGTGAATGGTTGACTCATATTTGGCTGAAAACAGGCCAGAGCTGAACTTGTGGAGTAGGCCTGCTGGCTTCAAGTAAAGCAGACTACTCAACTATATGCCAGCTTGTTGACAAAGACCCTTTCAATAGTGAGCCAGAGTGTGACATAGGTGGCATCTGATTGTACTGACCGGGTGTGACAAGGTTGAATAAGCTCCAGCCCTAATTGTTATGCAGAAAGAGTTTAAATGCAAGGATCTGTTCTATCTTCTCCGTTTCTGTCTCTTGTCTGTCTGGTTGCACAACCAAATTGTCTTGTGAGACTGAGGGAATGATCACTCCAATGGTTTAACAATTCTTCGCCTCTCACTATCTCTCTGCCTCTTCCCTTTCTATTTCTGAATTTTCTTCCCCTTGCATATTTGCAGTTATAAAAGATATATGTGAATCTCTGTGTAAACCTATATATAGTTATACTATTGAAATGATTGTGAAAAGCTATTTGAAACTAAAGGGGTTAACCTGAGATGCAGTTTTTAAGCCTTTTGTCAAGCTGTAAAGAAGAGGTTAGTTCTGCATCACTATGTACTGTTTTGCTGGACCTGAAAGGAATGAAACCGACAAGAAAATTCTGTAAACTTACAAGAACATTCTGTGGGAAGCAGACTCTCTTAATGAGTTCCTAAAGACTTATAAAAAGAGCAGGAATGTTTTTGCTAGAGAAACAAGGAGAGTGAGAGACTGGGAGATGAAACTTGGAATTAAAAGATACCCTCAGAAGAAGGACTTTGTTTTCTCCATTTGTACTGCCTTTGTAAATAGTTATACTGAACAAATTTAATTTTTTTATTTTGCTGTTATTCCTATGCTTCCTGACCTATGCCTTGATGACAGTTGGTGTCAGTGGTGGGATTTACACCATGCATTCTCTAAGCCAGGAGTTTTGTTCGTGGATACTAGCTCTGGTACCAGGGAAGCATAGCAGAAAGGTATGGATTCTGCAGCAGCAAGTCCAGAAGTGATTACCAGAAGAATGGCAGCCAAACTAGAAGTAGAAACAGAAGTCCAATCTGAGACTGTACAGCCAGCACCAATCATGGAAAAAGAGCAAGCAGTGACAGAATCTGAAAGCTGACTGCTTTTTTTGAATGATGGGCTATACAACAACAAGAGACAGAAAAACAGTGAAGAGAAGAACTGCAGCAACAGAAGCAGCAGAGAAAAGAAGAGGAGCAGTGGAGAAAAGAAGAATTGCAGTGACAGAAGGAGAAGAGAAGAGAAGAGAAGAGAAGAGAAGAGAAGAGAAGAGAAGAGAAGAGAAGAGAAGAGAAGAGAAGAGAAGAGAAGAGATGCAATGACTGGAGCAGTGATGGCTGGATGCCTTGCAAGCTATCCAAGCAAGAGGATCTGGCACTGGTCCAGCAGAGCAACAAGACACAAACAACTTAAAATACATTAAACTTACAAAGTTGTGTCCCTCAGATGATATTTAAGCATAACTGACATCCTTTGATAGGGTTGCTGCAGCCTGCCAGTGGCCAAAGCAGCAATGCATAATCAGACTGGTTCCTAACCTGACAGGTAAAGCCCAACTTGCCTAAAGCAATATGAACACTGCACAGTCAGAAAACTATGACCTGGTGAAAAGAGTGGTCCAGAAAAGATATGACATCTCAGGAGAGACCTACAGGCAGATATTTCAGTCTCTGAAGTACAACTCATTTGACAGTCCTCGAGAAGCCTTCACCCAACTCAGAGAACTCCTTACAAAATGGCTCAATCCAGAGGTCAAAACATACCCACAGACTATCAATGCACTTGCAATGGAGCAGTTCATCAACATCCTACCCTCAGACGTACAGCTTTGGGTAAAAGAACACCAACCAGAAAGAGAGGAACAGGCCATTTCTTTGGCTGAAAACTACCAAATAGCCAGACAGATGCCACAGCAGTGAGGTAACAGCCAAGACACTCCTTTTACCATTTAAGCTCCAAGTCTGATAAGAACTCTGGTGGGGATAAGAAATCTGCACCCACAGATTTTATTTGCTATAACTGTAATAAGCCAGGTCATATTGCAAAAAATTGCCATAGTAAGAAGAGTGACACTGGGGCAGATTTGTCCTTAGCAAATTGGGTCAAGTACTTAAAAGATGTGAAGGTGGGAGATAAGACTGTGAAGGGACTTATAGATTCAGGAAGCAGACTGATCCTAGTGCATATTGAAGTGCTGCGAAAACAATGTCCAATGGGGTCAGTTACTGGTGTCATCTATATCCATGGGGACACTCAATACTATTCCACCAGCCAAGTGACTCTAACTATTAATGGGGTGTTGCACCAAATGAAAGTGGGGGTGGTACCTAAGTTAACTGTACATGTGATTATTTGAAATGACTTTCCAGGATTTACTGAGTTAATCACAGAGGGAGTAAATCCTATTTCAGCAGCTGTGGTGGCAAGAGATCAGGCAATGAAATTCTCAATTGGTGGGGACTCTTTTCCTTTCAATGATTTTGAGTCAGACTTGTTTGAGCACATCTCCAAGATAAGGAAATCCAAGAAAGAAAGATGACATCTGAAGAAACAGTGGCAATGAAAGACTGATGGACATAAGGGGTTAACATATGAAAATGCTGAAACTAATCACTGACTGTGATTTTCTTTCAGAACAAGCTAACAATGTTTCTCTCCAGGTTTACTTTAAGCAGCTGGGGGTGCAACCAAAAGAGGGTGAACCTCTGTTTAAAAAATGTAATGGGCTACTGTACATACAGAGTTTGGGTTAAACATCAGACACAGGATCAGATAGAACAATTGGTTATACCACAAAAGTATAGTTCTGAGTTGTTATAGATAGCACATGACCATCCAATGACTGATCAGTCAGAAAGGGATCACATCCTTGCCAGAGTGCTGTACAGATGTTACTGGCCTGGAATTTATGAAGATGTTGTTACCTATTGCAGTTCTTGTGCTGATTGTCAGAAAGTAGCCCCAGTGACTAAAAAAGACAAGGTGTCCCTGGTGCCCCTACCCTTGATAGAGGTGCCTTTTGAGAGAATTACAATGGATGTGGTTGGCCCCTTAGACAAAAGTAAAAAGGGTAATCAATTAACTTTAGTAGTATGTGACTATGTTACTCGATAGCCAGAGGCAGCTCCTATGCGTACTGTCACAGCTCCAAAAGTGGCAGCTGAGCTTGCCAAGAATTTCAGCAGGGTGGGCATAACAAAAGAGATTATTACTGATCAGGGTAGTGATTGTGGTGCTTCATTACTGAAAGAGCTGTACCGACTATTAGGTATCACTGCCATAAGAACCTCCCCTTATCACCCTCAGACAGATGGTCTTGTGGAGTGTTTCAATTAAACATTAAAATGCATGTTAAATGGATTGTAAAAGGGCAAGAGAAAGACTGGAACCAATACTTACCGTACCTGCTTTTTGAATACAGAGAAGTGCCACAGGCATCAACAGGTTTTTCACCATTTGAAATGTTTATGGTAGACAACCTAGAGGGCCACTAGGTGCAATAAAAGAAACATGGGAAGATAACCTCCACCAGAAACAATCTATTACATCTTATATATGTGCCCAGAGAAAGAAGCTGGCAAAATATGTTGAAATCAACCATAGTAATTAGGAAGAGGCCAAAAACCAGTAGAAGGTGTATTATAACCATGGGGTAAAAGAAAAGTTTTGAGACAGTTGAAAATTCTTGCTACTGTTACCCACTATGGAAAATAAACTGTTAATGACATGGCAAGGGCCTTATAAAGTGCTTAGACATACTGGCACAGTTAACTATGAGACTGAGACCCCTGATAGAAAAAATCCTACTAAGATATTCCATGCTAACCTCCTGAAGAAATGGGTTGAACAATCACCACAGACAACTTTGCTAGTGTTACCAGAAAATGATAAAGACGATATTGATATCTCTTATGACATACTGGAGCAAACCATAACTGCTGATGCTGTTAAGGTGAATGTTTCCTTAACTTCTGAACAAACCACAGAAATGTATAACTTGCTAAAGACATTTAACTATACTTTTACCATGGTACCAGGCTGAGCAAAAGGGGTCCAGCACATAATAGTGACAAGGAATGTTCACCCTATTAGACAAAAGACATACAGATTACCAGTGCAGTTAAGAGCAGATGTGGTTAAAGGAAATACAAAAAAATGAAAGAACTGGGTATCATAGAAGAGTCAAAAAGTGCTTGGTCATCACCAATGGTAATTGTAAACAAAAAAGAAGGGGGTGTAAGAATCTGCCTTGATTTTAGAAAACTTAATCAAGCAGTAGAATTGACAGTTATCCTATGCCCAGAATAGATGATTTGGTGGACAGACTGGGGAGTGCCAAGTATATCAGTACCCTCAATCTCATCAAGGGTTACTGGCAAATCCCCCTAGTTAAAGAATCCAGAGACAAAACTGCATTTGCTACTCCTATAAGATTCTATCAGTTCACCACCATGCCGTTTGTTTACAAGGTGCACCACTACATTCCAGTATTACATGGATGTAATTTTATCCTCAAACTGGTTGTTGTGCTGCATACCTGGATGATGTCGTGGTGTACAGTCCAGACTGGAAAAGCCACCTGGAACACCTAGGAGCAGTTATCCAACCGATCAAAAAGGAAGGTCTAACAATTAATCCTACCAAGTGTGTATTGGGCATGTAGGAAACCAGATATTTGGGCTACGTTTGGGGAAATGGAAAAGTCAAATCAGCAGTTTCTAATATAGAAGATGTAGCTTACAACCCTGTCCCCAAAACTAAGAAACAGTCAGGTAATTTTTAGGGCTGGTTGGTTATTATCGGAGGTTTGTTCCCAGCTCTGCTGAGTTAGCTACTCCCCTCACTGAACTCACAAGGAAACGGTTCCCAAATAATGCGAAATGGACCCTAGAGTGTGATAAAGCTTTTCAGGACATTAAGACTGCATTATGTTCAGCCTCTGTTTTAAGAAGCCCAGACTCTGAGAATCAAGTTCTGTTACAGACTAATGCAGTAGAGGTAGGCTTAGGTGCAATCTTGAGTCAAAATATAGTTGGGACAGAGCATCCTATTCTATTTATCTGTAGGAACTTGCACGACAGAGAGAAAAGGTACTCCACCATTGAAAAGGAATGCCTTGCAGCAAAGTGGACCATGGAATCCCTTTAGTTTTACTCACTAGGAACTGATTTTGTACTTGTAACAGATCACAGTCCTCTCTGTTAGCCAGCCCGGTGGCACAGATGGCTGAGGCACTGGACGCCACACCTCTCACCATGTCGATGACCTGGGTTCGGGATCGACCTTGGGTGTCAGTGAGTCACTGGGGGAGGAAGGATAGATCATCCCAGGGACTGCTCTTCTCCTCTGGGAAGGGTGGGAAGGGTCACCTGTGCTCATGCTGGCTCCTAGCAGTGGCTGGGGGCTGGTGCAATGGGGGTCAGAGCTGGCAGACACCTGACATGTGATGCATGGAAGCATGCACCATACCGTCATTGCCATCCTGCATGCCTGCTCCAACAGTGGCATAAAGAAAGGAATAAATACCAGCCCCAATCCTCCGGTGCTTGTCATGGTATACCCCCGCTGTGCTGCATGAATCACTCATTTGAAGCTCCCTCTGGTCCATACTCCCTGGATGGTCTGCCACACTGTGGAGGACCATGACATCTTCAGGAGGTTGAGGGGGCCAGGAGTGGCAGCTCGAGCATGGAGCTTGGTGCGGCAGTCACCAAGACAGGACTGGATGCATGGGGGGAACCATAGGATTACCCCCACAGCTGAGGAGGTAAGGAATAAAGAGGACTAACACACACACAAAACATCCTCTTTATTGACTTAACCAAATGAAGGATAAAAATGCTAGAATCACATGGTGGTACTTGGCACTGCAGCCATTTAAATCTGATGTGGAGCCTTTGTAAATGAGTCTCTGACTCAAAGGTTTGTAATTCTGATATTTCAGTAAATAAATAAAATAAATAATTAAATTTAAAGTGTTGCACAAATCTGGCAAAGTGAATGTCATTGCTGATTTTCTGTCAAAATATAGCTAGAATTTCATTCCATTAAATATTTCATGAAATTCGTGCATTTCTCGAAATTTTTCTGGGTGCAAAATGAAAAATTCTGCTGGCAAAGTGCAGAATTTCACCTGCAAAATGCAAAATTGCACCTGTAAAATGCAGAATTTCACTGCTTGCAAGCAAAATTCCACCACTCCTGGGCAAAATTCCATATTGTGCTGGCAAAATTCTGCATTTTGTGGGTGAAATTCCGCATTTTGCACCGAAAAATATATTGTGGAATGTGCAGAATTTCTTGAAATATTTTGCACTGCAAAATTTGTTATTTTGCCTGAATTTTGCTGGCAAAATAACATTTCACTGCATCTCTAGATATGGATTAGGAATTGAGAATTGCAAAGGTTAAAAAAATATGATTTGAAATTTCACTGTTTGCTATGCTGCATATGCACAGAACTGCAAAGGTTACAAGCTGATGTTAGATAGGAATTTAATAAAACATTTTGGAAACCTGTTTTTGTAAAACAGGTTCCCTCTTAAAGAGGGGTGTACATGATAGGGTTGAATAGGGCCATGCCCCATTTGTTATACAGAATGAGTTTAAATGCAAGGGTCTGTTCTATCCTCTCCTTTTCTGTCTCTTGTCTGTCTGGTTGCATAACCAAATTTTCTTGTGAGACGTAGGAAATGATCACTCCGATGGTTTTGTAGTTCCCTGCCTCTTGCTATCTCTTTGCCTTCCCTTGCTATTTCTGTCTTTTCTTCTCCCTTGCATATCCTGCAGTTACAAAAAATATATGTGAATCTCTGTGTAAAGCTGTATATACAGTGAAGACCACCCAGATGAATCCCAACTCTGCAGAATTCTGCAGTAGCATTACTGCAGCAAACAATGCAATTTCAATGGGAGTTAATGCCTTTTGTCATGCAGGAAACCTGTGACACTGCGCTTCGTCCTGGCAGCCTTCACTGTAGTTATACTGTTGAAATGATTGCAAAAAGCTATTTGGAACTCAAGGAGTTAACCTGAGATGCAGTTTTAAGCTTTTGCAGAGCTGTAAACAAGATGTCAGTTCTAGGACACTATGTACTGTTTTGCTGCACTTGCAAGGAGCAAACCTGAAAAGAACATTCTGTAAACTTACAAGAACATTCTGTGTAAAGCAGGCTCTCTTAACGAGTTTGAAGACAAAGACTTCTAAAAAGAGCAGCATTGCTTTTACTTGAGAGACAAGGAGCGTGAGAGACTGAAACTTGGAATTAAGAGATACCCTCAGAAGAAGGACTTTGTTCTCTCTGTTTTTACTGCTTTTGTAAATAGATTTACTGAACAAATTTTATTTTTTTATTTTGCTGTTATTGAGAAAAATACAACGCTATCTGCAAATTTTGAAACTGCTCCTGGTTTTCCTATGTTTCCTGACCTGTGCCTCGATGACACCGGGCTCAGCTCAACTAAAAGACATTCCTCTCATGTAGGGCTCAATAGTATGGAAAACAATTAAGAAGGCATAGACACCCCCCCAGTCATTTGGGATAGTTAATTTAAAGTAAGCACAGAGGGACACTTTGCCCTTTTATATGAAAGTGTTAATCAAGTGCTGCACTCAGGTAAACCATGTTTTAGGAAGGAAAAGACAGCATACCCAGGGGATTTAGGATACTTGGAAAAAAAAATTATTTTGATAATACTAACCCTTCCTAGAGTGAAAGAGACATGGAGGCCCAACACTGCAGGCCCGACTGAATCTTTTGCAATATGTTTACCTTCATTAAGTTTGAGAGCTGTCTAGGGAGGCATATACCTAGATAAGTCAAGGCTCTGAGCTTCCAGGTGAGGTGCAAATCCAAACTCTCTTGTTTATGGACATAAACATTAAGGAGTAGAACCTTAGTTTTATTCAAGTTTAATTTATAACCCAGAAGGGCTGAGAACTGTTGAATCTCAGACAATGTGGCAAGGATAGAGATGGAGGGATCCTCAATGTGAAGTAAAAGATCATCTGCATAGGCAGATAATTTATAGATAGCCACTCTAATTGGAATACCACGTATAGAAAATTATTTTGAAGGTGTTGGACTAAGGGTTCTAAATATACAACAAGTGAAAAAAAGGGGACAGAGGGCATCCCTGCCTTCTCCCTCATTGCAACAAAAATGGAGGGGACAGAAAACAATTACACCAAATTTGGGCCATTGTATTATACTGTATATAGAACTTTAATCCAGGAAATAAACTCTTGGAGAAAGCCACATTTTTCTGGGACAGAAAACATCAAAAAACAGGAGACCTGATCAAAGACCTTTTCTGCAGCTAGGGAGGCCAGAACCACAGTTCTACTCACCCTGGATGCAGCCATTAAATAATTAAACTTACAAAGATAATCACGGGAAACATGGCCTTGCATGAAGCCCACCTGTGTTGGGCCCACCAGACCATTCCACACCAACTGCAACTGCATAGCAAGCACCTTGGCTAGGATTTTGGTATCCATATTAAGCAGGAAAATAGACTTATAATTACCCAGAGATAATTCATCCTTCCCCGGCTTTCTAAGGAGGGTAATCCATGCCCGTGTAAAGGTAGGGTCTGTAAGGCCCAGTGCAAATAGGTGATTAAAAAACTGGTTAAAAATGGGGCCAAATCATCCATAAAAGCCTTATAGAAAGTATTAGTGAACCCATCAGGACCAGGGACCCTGTCTGATGGGAGTTGCTGAACTGATCAACGAACTTTGTGTTCCATGAGTTGACCTTTAAGAAGCTCCTGTTGTGATGGGCTCAACACTGGGAGTTGAATAGAGGCAAGATAGGTCTGAATTTGGTCTAGGGAGGCATTATCAGAGGATTCTCTGCTGTACAGCATACTGAAAAGTCTCAGGAAACCTCAGCAATAACACGCAACTGTGTGACAATAGAGCCATCTGTGAGAGATTGTATACATGGGGATGCCTTAGATGACTTTAATTGACGTTGCCAAAAAGCTAACAGCTTTCTGGCTCATACCCCAGATTCTAAATAGCAGATTTTTGTACACAGTAAGGCTAATTCTGTCTTCCCTGCAAGAAAGTCGACATATTATACCCAAAGAGAATTAAGGAATTACCAGTCAGAAGCTGGGAATGTTGGGGATAAATGATGCTCGAGCTGCCAGATACTACTGAGTAATTGATCTAACTTAGCAGTATGAACACAATGTCATTTCAAGGCCAAGCAAAGGTGCTCCCCACAGATTGCACATTTAGCCGCCTCCCCATAGTATGTCTAGTGTTGACACTGATGATTTGTTAGTCAGGAAAAAAGCCTGAATATAATTTTGTAGGACCTTCAACATGGTAGGATAATGAAGTAGCTGGGAATTCAGTTGCCACACTTTGTCTCGATCCATTTGACCCTAAACAGAGTGCCCCATGGTAACCGAAACATGGTCAGAAATAACCAAAGATAGGATTTCGCAAGAAGATAAGCTGGGAAGTTATTCTTGACCAATGAGAAAATAGTCAATGCTGGAAAAAGAACCATGGGGAGGGGAGTAAAAGGTATATTGCTTGTCAGAGGGATGAAGGACTCACCAGGGGTAGATCAAACTGAAGGAGTCCAACATCTCCCTTAGACTGCACTGCCTAGAGATTAAACCTTTGTGGGGGGAACCAGATTGGTAAAGGTCCATTTGATATACAAGATTCCAGTCCCCTCTGAGAATAATGGCTAAGTGAGTAAAGGGGGTTGGGCGGATAGCCACGTCCATAAAAAAGGTTGATCCAGAAGCAAATGATTTGATACCTTTTGATGGACCAACATAGATGTAACAACAAGAACAAAGTGCTCTAGCTTTCGGACCAACCAGTCCTTCTTCAGAAGCTCATGGCAGTTGTTTAGAAAATACAATACCTCTAACAGCTAGATAATGCAGAGAAAAACAGAAAAAAATCCCCATTGGTTTAAAATACTCATTTAAAAAAAAAAAAAAAAAAACAGAAGATGATGTCAGAGAAGTTAAACAGTACAATACTGCCCTCAGTCCGAATGAACCTTGGGTTAAGATGTGCTTGGTGCAACAAACAAACAACAAACATAAAGAATCCTACTGCACATAAATTTAATTGACATACGATAACACTGCTGAAGCAGATAACTCCCAAATAAATCAGGTTGGTGAGTCAGTATTTGGGCCATATACAGAGCCTAGTAATACCTCTGAGAGACCCAACCAGCCAAGCAAAACATGTATCTCCCTTCAGGGTCCCATATTTCACTAGTGAGCTGGAAAGCAAGCTTGGAAGCCAGCAATACCATAACCTCATCTCTCTTACAGCTGATACCTCCCCCATATGCCTGACCAATCCACTCTTTCCTGAAATAACACACCTCATCATGACAAAGATGGGTTTCTTGTAAAAAAACAGTCCCCGCTTTCAACTTCTTAAGATGGTGTAAGACCATGTGATATTTGCATTTTTCTTAGCCTCCCTTTACATTCCATGTGACAAATGTATAAAAACTACCTATTACAGTATAGCCAGAAAAAAAAACAGAACTTGACAGTGAAACTCAATATAGAAGAACTCTTCAATATGATTAGAAGTGATCTGGACCCCCACCCCACCATCCATAAGCCATACATTTTAGATTCCAAACAATAAACCAATTGCTGTTGATATACCCCAGGACCCACAAAAGAAAAGTCAACATCCATTCTCACTCCCCAGATAATAAAACAGAACATTAAACAAAATAAACCCCGGACATTAACAACAATCCCCCTATAACCCATCAACAACTCAGGGAAACCTGTACAGTGAGAACCCCAACAACACCATTCTAACCCCAGTCCAGTCGCCTGCTACACCAAAAATACATGGCAAATAATGTAGAACAATAACCTGCCCATTAACTAACTTCCCAATTTACAACCCCCTTCCCATTAGTTAAACTGTACCCACATAAGGAAAAAAGAAACCACCAAGTATAACAAAGACAGCTTTCAATAAGCAAATCCTCAGGTAATAAGAGTGAATAAAACTTACTAAACCAGTATACAAATGGAGCATCAAGCTCATTAGTAGTATACATTTGAAGAGTGCTAATTTCTCTGCCTCTCTCTCTCTTTCTTTTGACAAGACCTAATTCATGTGGCTTTTTTTCTGAAACTGCATATAATTATACTGTGTCATGAATTACTCTCCTTGGCACTTTTGCAAAAATGAAAATCTGGTTTGATAGATTTTAACTGTCGCATATCAGCACTGATAATTTTAAATGCATTCTCCTTGAAATCACCTGCACTTTACAAATGAAAGGTACTACATAAGTGTGCATGTTACAAGCTAGCCACACCCCCTTATGAAGCCTCTAATGGATACAATATGTAGCGGTAGCTGGAGAGGATTCCTTAGCACTATGCACTTTTATTAATAAATTAGTACAAGTTCTCTGATAAGGTGTTTGCACTGTTTTCTTGTTTTGGTTCCATAGAGTTTTTCTGTAACTCCAGCACCTTTGGGAGAGAGGAGTGCTTTCCCTCTTTCTGTTCTAGTTATATAGGTAGTGCCAGAGGGCAACTGGGAGGCAGTTCCAATATTTCATAGCAAAGTAGTAGAATGTATGTTTCCCCATAATGGTTGAACACCTTGGAACAGCCAGTAGAGATAGATCAGCAGACTGGAGGGTAAACCAGATCAAAGGGCAACAGCAGGGCATCTAAGGATGAGGGCACGGTTGTGCTAAGAATTTTGTCCATAAGAGTACCAATAACAAAGGAATAATGAGCAACAGGGGATAACAATTTTAACCCAGTTTAGAGCAGACAGTGATGGATAAATTTGGTGGAGGCCAAGTCAAAATGGCAAATGTTATTTTAAGTAGCATCCTGTTTGTTCAGGTTTTCTTTAAAGGAGGTAAAGTTGGTAAATAATCCATAAGTAAGGCTGGGGTGAATACCCTGAGCTATGGCAAGATGGGCTGAGGGAGTGAGGGCATACCTAACTCTGTTGGCAAGGTCTTCTTTGGTATTAATGGCTTTGTAAGCATTGGAGACATGCAATGTGAAGTCCAAAGAAGAGTCAAGGTTAAGATCAATGTATTTAAAGAATGGAATAGTTGTGAGAAGGGTACCATCTACATAAGAGAAAATGTAACTGTCCAGGAGCTGCTTGTGCCAAGTCATCATGGACAGTGTGAATGGTGGTCCAATAGGAAGCTGGTATGAAGAGCAGTGAAATGAAGGTATGGGATTTTAGGAGAGCAGAACTTGGGAAGATGTAGCAATTACTGGGGGACAGAATTGAGGTAATAGCAAGGATTAAGGGAGTAGATGGGAAACGGGAAGCATTTACATCACTGGTGGTAGAGGTAGTGGGATGTGGCATTGGAGAGGTAAGTAAATGCAGAGAGGCAAAAAATCATTGTGGTTCACAAGTGAGGCAAGGGATTCAGTGAGAGGGAAAAGACAGGCATTTAGGAAATACAAAGTAAGTCAAATGGATAAAGACAGGGAGCTTGATTCAGAAAGAGCCCTTAGATGGATGCAAGGTGCATCAAAGAACCACCTTGCATCAAATGCCAGTGTGCCAAATACTATGCACCATATTCAGAAAGATAAGCAGTCTCTGTGACAAAGTCTTCCACATGGCTGCCAGAGCTCTGATGCATCAAAGATATAACACCTGTGGAGAGAATACCACAATTACAGGTGCAACAGCATTGATGTGAATGCCAGGTAAGCCCCAACAGCTAATGTAGGAGGGGCATGAATGCCCGCATTGAGACACCACAATTACGTGGAGGCTGGAATTTCCCAAGGTGGGTGAAAACAGAGGTGGGAGGCATAGAGAGAGAATTGATGCAAACTAAGTCAAAATGATGATGCGGTGGATGAAAAACTGATGCAAGATACAGCAAAAATACAGTAGCTGTATGGGGGAGACCAGTGAAAAGCCATATGGTGGATGAAATGGCCATGGCAATGATCTGTACAGCTCACATAACATCCCACATGGGTGTTGGGGCTTTCTCACCCTCCCTGTCTGCAGCTGGTTCCACTCTTATTCTGTGCGACACTGTCAGACCAGCTGCACCTTGGTCTAATGGACACCTGCAGTCATCAGTGCAGTGTCAGGACTACCACCATTGTGAATACCAGAAAAAGAGACATTGCATAATTTTTGTGATGCAAGCCTCATTGTGACATGGCATACTCAGGTTTTGGACACGAGCATGGTGCAAGCCACTCAGGTTTTGGACATGAGCATGGTGTGAGCCATAGCTCGACTTTATGTGGAAATTAAAAGGATGAAACAAGGCAAATTTATTAGAGACAGAGGAGACTATGAACTTGGTCGGGTAAACACATGGAAAGTGAAGAAACAGAAAGACATTTTAAAGAAAAATGTTTCTTTTGATTTCATTACAGATGGTAGTGGAATTGATAGTGAAGAGGAAACCAGTACACACTGGGGTCCGTTTTTAGAACAAAGGAGAGATTACAATCATCAAAGAATGCAGCAAGATATACCACCTCCTCCAATTCTGGAAAATCAAGTACCCCCCTCCCGAGCCTCAATAGCAACAGTCCGAGACTGAATTTTCAGGAGGAGGACAATTATGGTCATGCAACAACCTTGAGAGGAAAGAAAGAGGGTACAGAGGGTAGTCAGGGCAGAAACAGGTTATTATCAGGACTACAGACTGAGACAACAGAGCAGGAGATATTTTCAAGGAGGAGAGGAGGTGAGTATAGACAATGCAGAAAAAATTCAGCAAGTAATAAATCTTTCAAGTCATGTATTGACACCAGAAGAGAATATACTTCTTTCTAAAGGTTTGAACTTTGTCCCAACTGTGATGATTGACAAGGAACAAATTTTAATAGATGTTAGTCTTTTATGCAGAAAATTTAATTTAGCAGCTTTATTTGTCAATTCAGCATCTACTGAGGAAAATGCAAATGTTTCTGTTACTAAATTCAAACCAGATTCAACCTTTTGTCCCCAATTGTACTGAATGGTAATATTTTCTACAGACTTGTGGAAAAAGATTTAAACAATTTATTTGAGCACTTGCCACAAATTCAGTTTGATAACTTGATGAGGGGAGAGAGAGGGGCATTAGAAGCTTTGAAAAATTATTTCAATGTTGTGATTAAACAAGCAGATAAGGGGGAGCTGTAGTTTTGTTAAACAAAGAAGACTATGTGAAGGAGGTCCATCGTCAATTGAATAACACTGTCTTTTATGAAAAGTTGAACTACAACCCAACTTGGGAGTTCAAAAGTATAATTGATGAGTTACTTAACAGAATGTATCTAGATGGCAACATTACTAAACAGGAGAGAGATTTTCTGACCAGAGAAACACCAGTAATGGCAACCTTCTCTCTGTTGCCAAAAGCACATAACATTTTGGTAAATCTTCCTGGCCGTCCAATAGTTAGTGGGATAGGATCTCTAACAGAGAGTTTATCACAGTATTTAGATAATTATTTAAGGCCACATGTTTTGGAGTTGCCCATATATTTAAGGGGCACAAAAGATGTTTTACAATTACTAGCACTTTGCCAAAATCGCTCTCCAGTTATTTTAGTGACCCTGGACATTGAGGCGTTATATTCCAGTGTCCCCCATGAGGGAGCTTTGGATGCAGTTTTATTTTATTTAAATCAGGATTCAAATTCTACAGTACCTCCCATTGATTTTCTTTTAAAATTATTGGAATTTGTGTTAAAGTTTAATGCTTTTACTTTCAATAAAATTATTTACCAACAAATAAAAGGAACAGTGATGGGGGCAACATGAGCCCCATCAGTAGCCAATCTTTATGTGGGATGGTGGGAACAACAATACATTTTTGAAGCATCTAACAATCCGTTTTTTAATTTTACTTCTCTGTGGAAAATACTTATTGATGATGTACTTCTTTTTTGGGTTGGAACATAATTGGAACTACAGCATTTTGTGGAATTTTTACATACCACAAATGAGAATTTAACATTTACATATGTAGCTAATAGGGAGAAAGTGGCTTATTTAGATATACTAATTCTACAAGATGTTGATGGTAATTTAAGCTCAGATATCTATAGAAAACAGGTAGATGGAAACACCGTGTTGACAGCTTCCAGTTGCCATCCTTCCCACACTTTGTCAAGTATACCACGAGGGGAATTTTTGTGTATTAAAAGAAATTGCAGTGAAGATTTTTCATTTCAGGCAAGTGCTGATATCTTAGAACAACGTTTGATAGAAAGGGGTTACAGTAAAAACAATAAAAAACAAGCAAGGTCAAATGTTCAGAAAATAGATAGGAATACACTTTTAATGAATAATACAAAGGATAAAAGAGATGAGGGAGGAAGGATAAATGTGGTAACAACATTTTCTGCGCATGCATCAGCTTTTTCTAAAATTATCCTTAAACATTGGAGTGTTTTAGCAGCAGAAGAAAATCTTCAGCAGGTTGCAACACAGTTGTCAAGATTTTCATATAAAAGGACAAGCAGTCTCAAGGATACCTTGGTACATAGCCATTTTATAGACAAAAAGGAACAACAGACATGGTTAACAAGACCAGTTGGGTGTTTTAAATGCCAGAATTGTATATACTGTCCTGTTGTTATTACAAGTAAAATTTTCTCTTCGCAAAATAATAAAAGTGAATTCATTATTAGAAAAATGATGATTGTAACACAACAGGTGTGATTTATTTGGCAACCTGCAAATGTGGGGCTTTTTATGTGGGGAAAACAGAAAGAAGTTTTAAGATAAGAGTATCAGAAGGCAATAGTAAACAAAGATATGACTTATGCTACTACCGCACATATTGTATCAGAGCAATCTGGAAGTGGTAAACATAGTTTCAAGTATGTGGCAATAGAAAAAAGTATGCCCTAATCCAAGAGGTGGAGATTTTAGAAATGTCATCTTGCGAAGGGAAACTTTTTGGATTCTCAAGTTAAAAGCTCATGTAAATCCAGGATTAAATTGGGGTTTTGATATAAAACCATTCTTGGTGAAAAGACGTTGAAGCCATTATGAAGTAGAATTTTAACATCTATTGAATTGATTTCCTTGCTTTTTTAGAATAAATATTTTCTGAGAGAGAAATATCAACAACCCCCCCCCTCCACTTTATTTGGTATATAGAATATTTGTAAGTACTGGTTAGGATAACAGTTCTATATTTGTATTACATGCTGTAAAATGATGTTAACACTAATCCATTCCTCTCCTCTCCTTTTGTTTTGAGATAAATATCTTTTAGAACATGTACATTGCTAGACTTGTAATTACCTATTGTGTGGAGGTTGTTTTACACTTCAACTGTTTTCAGCTGAAATATTTTGTCTAAATGAATTACCCCTACCCCTTCTTGCTCTAATCCTTTTCCTTTCATTCTTGTGCTGGCTTTTAAGTCATTTATATGTCTCCTTCAAAATCGATTATCTGTGTATTTAATGGATTGACTGTTTTAATTAGATTCTGTTTCTTATTGGTCTATTATTAATCTGCAATTAGAAGGCAAATATGTCTCAATGTATTTATTGATGTAATGTTTCATTGTAATTTAGTCTTTGAGAAAGGGTCATAGCGACCAGAAACGCATCAGACAGTTTTGTTATTTTAAAATAAATGTTTTTCTATTTTACTGCAGCGTCAGTGATTTTTACTGGTGGTGGGTGAGTGCCTGGTTCTAACAGAGTTTGAAAGCCTGATTACCTCTGGATGAACTCCACTGGAACCAAGCTTTAGCGGAGTCCTTTTTGAACAGATCCTCTTGCATGAAATATGAACATATTCCCTCCTGGGATACCTTAACTTCACAATGCCAATACTTCCTCACACTCAGTCCTTCATTTCCTACCTTTTGGGACTGGCATCACTGGTTTCTCAATAGCACCATCATATTAAAATATTGGCTGTGGCAAATCAGATCTTGCCATGTGGTCCTAATTTACCTTCCTGGAATGTTGTCTTCTGTTCTTCAAAGAACCTTCTTCCATCCATCTCAGAGTATTCACCAATGCATCTCCATGCATGGCTATTCTACTATTTTTACACAGTCCTGGATCACAGTTCCCTGTTCTCAGGACTACAATACTTCATAAATTCATCAAAGTCTCCTCTTCAGGATTTACCAAGTTGTTCTAGTTGTAGAATTCCTGTGGGATGACCATTCTGATTCTGCAGAATTCCGCTGAATTATCACAAAGATTCCATGGAATTTTGTGAACCTTTAAATGTCAGTTATTTCACTATAATTTAAAAGTTCATGTCAAATAGCATTACATTTGGAACATAAGCAGTACCCTGTAAGCTACAAAACTGCACCAAATTTCAGAGTTGTAGAGAGAAAGGGGGCAGAGCTATTGGTGGCCAAACATTTAATCAAAATTAAATTTTCAGTTATTTTGAGATAAGTTTAACATTTCTTATCCAAATTTCTCAACTATATCAGGATTTTGAGAAGCTCATAGAATGCGCATATGCACCATGTTTTAAGTCTCAAGCTTTAATGAGAGCTAAGTTATAGGTAGCCAAATATTTTGCCAAAATTTGGATTTCTGTAATTTTAATATAACTTTGATAGTATTCATTGAAATATTATAGGTATGTGGGTTATCTCTTCATTTTTATATGCACATAGTTTAAGATTTCTAGCTTTAAATGGGATTGCATTACAGCCTGGCAAACATGTTGCCAAAATTTTAATTTCGGTTAGTGCCCTCTAATTTTAAAACTACATATCCAAATTTAACCAGAGTTGAAACATTTAAGCTACTATATCACAATGCATTTCTGAAAAAAAGTTCATATTTTCAGCTTTAAATGCGATTGATTTAAAAGTAGTCAAACTTTGACAACATTAAAAAATTTAATTTTGCAAGAATGTAAACTACAAATTTATAAACCCTTAAAACTTTAAAACTAGCAAACGCAATACCATTAAATTTGGTAGGCTCTTAGACCTTACAAAGTGTCTGTGTGTGTTAATTTTATTAATTACTTGCTGTGAGAAATTGCAAAATAACATCTGTACTTAAAGTTGAATCACATGAGTCTTTGTGAAAATTGCAAATTCTCATGAAAAATTCCATACAACTGGAATTTTCTAATTTCACTCTGCCTTATCTGGGGGTTCTAATTAAAGGATAGGGGTATTAGAGGCAGATAGTGCAGGGGGTCACCAGGTTCTGGAGTTAGATGCACAGTTTCTCAAAGAGATAGACAGATGAGCTGGGTAGCATAACAGTAGTAGACTCCCAGGTTGGAGTAAGACAGCACAAAGTGTCAACAATTCCAAACTGAATGCAGGATATTTAAGGGTCATATCCAGTAAATTTATGATACAAAGAGCCTGGTGTACATGCAAGTCTAGGACTTAGAGGTATTTAAAATGATGTAGAGGGGAAAGACAATGTCTTGGGAAGCAGGAAGAAGAATTCTGGCTATTCCAACAGGGTAGATCGATAGGAAAAGGAGTAGATGACTCATGTTTTAAGGGAGTTTGTCACTGTAAAGAACAAACAGGATATCAGTGGGATCAGTAGTTCTACTGAATCAATTTGGCTATGCCAAAAGAAAGGGGAGGGGTAATCACCCAGTGAGGAATAGCCAGACTGCAAAAAGCTCAGCCCAGCTTATCAAATGAAGTAGTGATACGTTCATTGTTAATGTTAAAGTCCCCCAAAAATTCTGGATGCTTCATCTACAGAATATGCTATCATAAATATGTGAGAAAATGTTACTAATCATTTTTTTTCTTCTGCAAAATTAAAACTGCTTAACACATTTATCCAGTTGTGTTAGACACCAGGATACATGGACTATGGATATGCATGTCAAATGTTAACTCTGTGTATGTAAAAGAGCAGAGAAGTTACAAACATTCACATTTCTAATAGTTTTCACAAAGTTTTGCAAATATTTACCTAGTAAAGATTGAACCCCGTAACTTAAAAATCTCTTATCTAATTATCTCCATATTTTGATCATTCTATAAGCATTACAAAAAGTTTATCCATACTAATTTACACATGTCTAGCTCCAATAGTTATATGCAGATGAAAATTTTTTCATTAAATTTCTTGAAAAAAATAAAATGACAGATTTTAAGCACATATAATTTTGAGACAGTGTCATGGAATCATGAAATCTGGCACATTGTTAGAACACTGATAAAGAAATCATGCCAATTTAAGATCCTTGATAGATGGTTAAGGTATATGCAGATAAAAAATGTTCATGAAATTTCACACTAACAATAAAATGACAACATCTGAACACCTATAATTTTGGAACTATCCCACCAGATTACATGATATTTGACACATTTGTGTTTACTGACCCTAGCAGTACATATTTCAAATGTCAGAGCTGTAGCTTGAATGATTGTTGAGGTCTAACCAAATTGCTAAATTTTTAAAATTCATGAAATTCAGAAAAAAGTCAGCAAAATTTTGCTGCATTTTGTGAAATATTGCCAAAATTCTGCAGATTCAGAATTTTCCCATTCCACACAGCTCTAACTAATTGCCTTCCTTGAGGTCATCACTGGTCCTTCAGACAGTATTCATCTTTCCTAATACACAAACCACAGTGAATACCATCAACAAGGGCAGGTCTTCTTCTATTCTATCATGCCATTTCTGCAGAAATGACTTGGCTACAGTTATCACAATTTCTCACTGCAATGGTTCTGGATCAGGCTATGCAAATGAGGCAGTCAATGTGTTTTCTGTTTCCGATGTCAGACTGTCATCACCTCCATCTTTCAGTACACTCAGTTAAGACTCCTCCATTTATTTAATTACCTCATAATGTGTTTGAAATTAATCATCAGCAAGTCACACCATGTGTGGGAACCTTTGCTCATGCCTCCCTAGCTGCATATATTTCAACGTGAAAATAATTTTTCTCAATCTGCACATTGCAGTCCTTCCTGAATATTATTGCTCACATAAAACATGTACTAGCTCTTCAGCTTTGTTATCAAGCTTTGAAACCATCCTGTGGAACAACTACACCATATCATTTTTTTTCTAATTCTGTTTCTTGCACCTCACCTCGGGGAACTCTCTCCAGCATCCTCTGCCACCAGTCTCTACCACCCACCTGAGACGTTTCTCCTGATACATCCCCCGGACCTGAGCCTCCTGGGGAAGAGGTTCCCTATCTGCCCAGGGTGCTCTATCTATAGTATAGAGTGCTGGGGTAAGCAGGAAGGGCCAGGAGAGAGGAGAGCAACCGGTATTGGGAGTGTGGTCTGGGGCTGAGGTGCCTTCACCAATCCTGGGAAGGAAATTTATCATAGTACCCTCCCCAAGTGTGGGATGTGCAATGCCATCCAGCCCACTACTTGAGCTCTCCCACACACATCTGGAAGAACACCACCCAATGTTCCCCTTCCCAGTGTTGTCTCTGCTGCTGCAGTGCACCTGGTCTCCACCGAGTGCCACTGTTTGTGTGAGACAGTTCCCCCCTCCCTCCAAGGAGAGGAGAGCAGTCCTACAGATGCTCCATCCTCTCCTCCCCAGCTGACCCCCAGCATCCCGAGCTCGTTCCCGAACCCAGGTCACCGGTGTGACACGAGGTGTGGCGTCCAGTGCATCAAGCCTCAGTGTCACGGGCCAGCAATCAACTACACTACATCTATCAGGCATCCAGTCATTTTCCTCACAGCCTACTCCATTCTTGAATTCACTGTTTTCAATCCTTCTGTTACACCTCTTTTACTGAGTATCCGAAGAATTTTAACCACTTAAACACCTTGTCATTTCCCTATAGACAGCTCCATAATGAAACATAATGGATTTACTGAACTTGGATCCATTTGGCTCCACCTCAAATATCTTAGTTTTCTCCACCTGTTTGTCTAGTTTTCTTTGGATTTCTGAGTCCTGGAAAATACCCTGTCTCAACAGCTTCTCTGGCAACTTCCTTATAATAGCTGATTTTAAACTGGGGCCGATCACTATATCCTGCCATTACCTTCTTCAAAGAATGACAGAATACATTAAGGAGTTCAAATAACTTATTTTCCACCATATTATTTCTTGAGTCCAGCAGTTCATGTAGACACACTTATGTTCTTTCTGATGCTCAGATCCATCACATCCTCTGTTTTACTCCTGAAAAACAATCACCTATGACAAAAAATTGATTCCTGGATAATTTTTGAACCTTTTTTGCAATGTTTGGGCTTAATCCATATTCTTATCAGGGCCTTCATCCAGACTGGAACAGTGTCATCAGCCTCAAGAAATAACAGTCCTGCACATCATCCTGAGACTCAGAAGAGGGACTTCATCACAATGTGAATACTACATCCTAAAACAGAACTAGAACTCAGTACAAACATTTAGGATCATCTCCTCTTAGTTTGTCCAGAGGACAGGCAGGTCAGTAGCTATGGGTCCTCAGAGGTTTCCTCCACAGGGATTTTTTCCTTTCCTGTGTGCTACTGGTCACACTCTCTGTGATTTGGAGGAGGTAATATTGTTGGGCCTTCTATTCCCTGCATGCTACCCAGCTTATTTGCAAAGAGTGAGAATAGAGGAAAGCCAAAGTTTGACAAGCATACAGAAGCACTACTCTACTCACCAAACATTGAATGGGAGAGCTGAAGCCCATGGTTCAATGTGGGAGAATAACTCCTCCCACATCTCAAATAAATCTAGCCTCTTCCAGCAGCCCACACCTAGTGTGTTTCCAAGCAACCACCATCCTCCCCAACCTCCTCCTCCTCCAGCACTCTGCTCACCCTTGGTGATGGGCCTTCTTTTCTCTACATGCTACCCAGCTTATCTGCCAAGGGTGGGAATACAGAAAGGCCAAAGTTTAACAAGTACACACAAGTACTACTCTATTCACCAAACATTGAAACTACACTAATAGTGTGGTAATTGCTTTTCAAGCCTGTCTTTTTGAATAAACAGTGTTACTTCCTTTTCAAGTCAGGCGCACAATGTGGAATCTGTTATTGGCTCTGATCCCTGACTATCTTATTTCAGTGGGAGGCTTCCATAAATGGTGTGCAAATGAAGACAAACCATAAGGGTCTGCCAAGTCCAAAGTTGACAGCCTAACAAGAATCAAGAGAAAAAAATGGCTACCTTTTCCGGGGGGTGTCATAGATGTAACAATCGCAAATACTGTTTTGTTTTGAGTTGTACCTGTACCACTTCTTTGTAAATTCCAAGGTTGGTAAAAATATGGAATTCATTTCTTTATCAACTGTAACAGGACCCACTTGGTATACAGTACACTGTATCTTGTAGTTGAGGAACATACCATGTAGGTAAACTCAAGATTTATTTAAATTTTGGTAACTGGGTGGGCCCGCTGAGACCTTGATGGTCCCTTTTTCAGGGGTGACCTGGGGTTAGTTACATGTTCCTAGGGAAAAAGAAAACCAATGCTTTGATATATACATTACAGCAAATAGAACATAGTACATAGTGTATAGGTATTTACATCAACAGTATAGGGTATATTACACCATTTACAACATAGTGTACACATTTTTGTTAGGAACAGACATTCACATATATCAAACCACATAGATAAATGCAAGAACCAGTACTTAAAATATGTATTAGTGAGCATATAAGGGTTACTGACCAACAAAATGAAGCATATGCACTGGCATTAATCATCAAATCATCTGGAGAACCCGATAAACATTTTCCTAAGTTTGTAGGTTTCGAGAAGGTGTTGATGGCCAAAAAGAGTGATTCATTGAATTAGAAAGTATTGTTTTCAAGTTTCAAGTTTATTGATCAACCAGAGTGTAAATACATTTCTCAAAGTGCTGCCATCTTGGTACTCGCCCATATGTATGGATGGTGTACTTGCGGTCGCTGAAATGCCCATAGGGAAATTTCTTTCACTCTTTTTATTTTCACCCAGATCACATGGAACCCAACACTGGAAGGGAGCACTACTTATTATTAGATACCATTTTATTTGCCTCCTTTTCATGTGATCACAATAGCATTTTCTTAATTTTTTTTTACCGGTCAAACATTTTAATATCCTGTCAGCAATATGAAAAGGGGATTATAGTTGGCATCCATGTATGTAGTTAAAATACTAGATAAATATTGTGTTCTTGGTTTCGAGCAAAGTGGACAAGCTTTTATTACATGGGCTATTGAATCCTGAAAACCCATGCCACAAGGACAATGGTTATTAATTATGTTCCTCAAAGTTTCTGGCCTTTATTAAAATATGTAAATTTAGTTGTAAGAACCTCAAATCTTGCCCAAGTCAATAATTTCTTCTGTTCCAGTTGAAGTGGCATAATGAAATATTCTTCTGTTGAGTGATTGATTTTATTATCTTTGAACCATTGTGCACACTTTTGTTTCCAGATTTTAGAAGGTATTGAGGAAGTAGAAGTTATGGATTTTCTGAATAGGGGCAACTGTATGACCTGGATTTAAGGGCAGATTTACAATAGTCTGATATTGCAGAATAGACTTTTAACTTTTGATCAGTAATTTCTAAATGCCCACAGTATGGATATTGCATTGTGATGCTTTTGCATTATTTTCCTTCTTATTCATGCAGCATATTGACTAGGTAGTAAAGGCCATTAATGCCAGACTTGGAGTTCTCTACCAACACAGGAAAAAACTCACGCTGTCTGCTCTCCGTCTCTCCATCTTCAGATCTATACTATCCACAATAGATTATGGAATGGTGATTATGGTGCAACTACAGACACAGTGCTTAAATGGGTGGCCATTGTCCTTAACAAGGCCTGCAGTCTTGCCCTTGCTGCTGGCCATTATTCGCACACCTGCACGCTTTTCAAATGTACAAACTGGCTATCCTTGGGGAATAGAATTAAGTTCCAGACCTTTCTCTTTGCAAAGAAAGCCCTTCTTGGCAAAACTCCTCCCAGCATTACAGGTATCTTCTCAGTCATCAGTACTAATTATGACACTAGAGGAAGAGCACAGAGCCCTCTCTCTCTGTTCCTTTTTGAAGAACAGCACTTGGACAATAGGCATTCTCCTATAGGGCCCCCCTTTGGTTCAGTGAGGTTTCAGCATTATCGCTCAATACAGGAAGTCTCTGGGCCTTTAAGTCTGACCTGAAACAGTACCTTGCCAACAGGAGTGTGTGTGCCTGACTGTTGGGCACCTAATACCTCCCAACCACTCTCCAGACCCCCAAAGAGTGCCTGCATTACTCCATTGCTCACTCCCCTCCCTCCCTCCCTCTACCTTTGTCCAACCTGATCATTATCACCCCACCCTGTTCCACCCCTCTCCTACTCTTTGACCCTCCCTTGTATTCTAGCTAATTTATTTCCTCACTCATACTCTCCCCTATATGTTTGGCCTCACTGTTAAACTAGACACCCTGCTGTGGCACTCCTTCTATTCCCATCCCCGATTTTACATCCTACTTCCATTGCTCCCTTACCCCCTCACCCAGTTCCCTTCTTGCTCAACCCTGCCACCCACTTCTTGGTAGCTGATCCCCACTGTTCTTTGCCCTCCTGTTTCTGGATCCCTTGCCTTACTTAATCTACCTTTTCTCTTGCCCTTCACCCCCACCTTCCTTCTTAAAAGACAAGACCCTTGTTTTAGTGGGGCTGCTCCCCTATTTCTACTGGATTTCTCCCTTGTCAAACTTGCTATACTTATACCTAGCTTCTACAGTCTTGCTCTAAATTTGTTCATTTTCTGCCAATAAGAGCAGTCTGTTGAGATTTTATTCTGTAATTATTTTGTTTAATCAATGTATGTATTTACTGGAATTTGTGTTTCTTGTATGTATTACTGGTTTTGTGTACTTCACTTGGAACCTTTGTACAAGAGCTCCAGCTCAAATGCTGTATCTGAATTCTCAAATAAATAAATAAAAATAAAATAAAAAATATTACTTGTTTTTGTTTTTATCCTTTTATATGCTATATAAATTGATTGAATGGAAAGGGCCTGTTCCTTTAAAGAATGGTTTTGAATCTCATTTATCAGACTTGTGAATCTCATTGATCAGATTCAAAAGTGCATCCCTTAAAATCTCTAAATAACTGCAGTTTTACTGTCCAGAAAGTTAAAACTAAGTATTGGCAAGCTTCTATTTTATATGATATATCAAAATCTTGTAATGTTATAAATAATAAGGTTAGAATTCTTAAATCTTTTAATACCTTTTGAGCAAACTTGAAAACATCTTTTGTTCATTGCCAAATGTTTCAAGGTAGCAGCATTTGTTAGTGGAAATATTTTTCATAATATAGTTGTTTAGTAATAATGTATTTCTGTCAAAATCATCAATGCATCCATTTTTATTTTCATTGCATTTCCCTCCAGAAATGACATATGGGGTTTCAAAGTTTACAAAAGTCCTTCTTTCCTGACCATGCCTACTATGAATAAATTAAACTTTTTGGTGTGGTGTTGTGCTGTTTACTATCAGAAATGTATGCTAGCACCCTCCTAATACACGCACAATATGAATCCATCATGCAAAGTCTTAAAGTAACCTCAAGGGAAGGAAGTTTATAAAACTTGCTAGTGGTGGCCATCTTTAATGACTTGAACTATTAATTATAAATTAGTAATAAAAGCTGTCTTAAAAAACATTTGAACAAAATACAAGTATATTGATGATGACTGCAATTATATCAGAGACCTATTAATGCTAAAAAGTGATATAATGAGCTTTCTGGTAACTAACAAATCCTGCTACTTTAAGTAGTATGGTCTTTGTTATATGTTTGAATATAGCATCAGTTTTGAATGTATAGCTAACGTGGGTATTAACGTATTGCATTTCTGTTTTTCTAACCAGATACCTTCAGGAGTAAACATTGTAAATATGCTTACATCAAATTTTATCACACTTGCATAAAATAAACTTTCACTACTACTACTACTTTATTACTATTACTTTCAATTAATATTCTCTGTCTCACTCGGATACTCCTAGTCGATGAGGAATTTTACTACATTGCAATTTGATTCCCTGTTGTGAACTCCAGAATGGAAGGTGGCCCTGCTTTTTCTAAGAACATCACTTGCTGTTTAGTAATTCCCTCAAAATACAGATATGTACAAATATCATTTGCTATAATGGATTTGTAAGTGGTCAGCTTATGTATGTATTGATTAGAGTTTGTTTTATATGATAAAAAATTATCTACATGTCTTTTTTACATCATACTCAGTAATCTTAGCTTTTGGTATATTTACAAATAATGGCTCATTTAAAAAAAAAGTTTCACTTCATTCACTGTTTGAACATTTTGAATTTTGTGCCACTTATCCATTCTTCTGCAACCTCCATTTTCCATGAGCTGTCACTTTAAGATGTAAGATAAAATTGAGTATGTGATGGACATCCAGATCCTTTGACAAAGTGCCAAGCACAGGTGTGAAACACTGTGCCACCTGACTTATGACAGTTCACACAGGATGCATTTTTTACACTTTCTTTCTGCTGTTTTTGGATAGCCAAATTGGAACATCATCCTAGCAACCTATGTGAGCAAATGTTTTCTCGGATGAGGATGTTGTACAGCAACATAGAGTGCTTCACCCTCAGCACCCATAGTTGTGACCACCACTGCATAGTATTTGCAGAGCTGGGGTGACTACTGTTGGAGGCTAGGCTCCAATACTCACTCCGCTGAATGGTATTCAAAGTTTTTAGCACTGGTAACCCAACTAGCCTATCTGTTCTCTTGCTTCCTCAATGTACACAACATGGACTAAGGTCAGAATGAATCTCTCCTTCCACACCTGATTCATTAATCTGCCATGGGCCAATGTTCCTTAGGGTACTCAGCCTCAATATTGTGGAACTCCCTCCTGCATCAGCTAAAGGGAGATTAGACTAGGTGTAGCTTCAAAATGGCTCTTGCAAGTTACCTATATGTGAAAAACATATGTAAGTTTTTTATCTGAAACATAGATGGTTACTTGTAAATTTCATACCATGATATACTGAATGTCAGCTCTGTAACTGCATTGAATCTATAAACTGCTTTCCTGTGGAATGTTTCTCAGTTGTTGTATATGTACTCTGACTGAAATGTCTGAACAGTCTTTGTTGTCACCTTTGGCTCACCTCTGAAAATGGATTTGGTTCCCAGTGGGTTTACCCCATTACCAAAAACTAAATAAAAGACAAATACATTTTTTTGCAATAAAGAAGCTTTGTATTGATGAGCTTGCATCTGAATTCATCTTTTATGGGGAGGATGTGTTTGCAATTTCTTTCTCTGTGTATTTGATTTGGCTTGGGCACCCTCATTTGCCCTATTCAGCTACTTCTAGTGTCATGTTTTATTGAGCTCTCTTCTTCTACAGCCCCACTCTCATCATCCCCTTCAATAGTATTTTATCAACCACAAACACAGAATTGCATTTTTAGACACATTCCAATTTCCCCCAAAGTTTACATATCAAATGTTTTGAATGAAAACTTTAAGCAACAGGTTTTGTTATGAATGGATATTATGGAATTGCAAAAACTATTACATAGTAACAGCTGCAGCCATTAAACTGTATCCTCACTATCTCACACACCATCACAAACTTAATTTAATAAATTGGTCCAGATCATCAAGGAAACTGTTCACAAAAAACAGTTATCATTAACAATACTTTTTAAATTGTGTTTCTTGCTCACATGCCATCAATTCCGCAACACGAATTACAGGTATTAACCAATGCCAGTGTCACTCATATTGAAAAGTCTTTACTTTAAGATAATAAAATAGTACATATACACCAATAACTTTAAGAAAGCAGAACCAGGGGCCGGCCCAGTGGTTCTGAGGGTTGAGGTGCTGGATGCCATACCAAATGCTACTCTGATGACCTGGGTTTGGGAACAACCTTGGGTCGCCAGGGTGCTGGCACAGGGGGAAGCGTGGGAGCAGGAGCGAGCGTTGGCTCTCCTCTCCCAGGTAAGGGGTGGGGTCACCTGCCTGTAGTCCCGCCATCACTGAATGGAGGTTCAGTGGTGGTGCAGACAGTCAACAGCACAACTGGAAGGGAGTGGTATACCAAACAGTGTGTACATGCATGCCTCCACATGCTGGGAACACGTGGGTGTAGAGGTCAGGAGAAAAAAAAAGATAACAGAACCAATTTATGTATTTGAAATTTGTTAACTGGCTAGGACACAAAGGCATTAGATGCTCATTTTCAAGGAGGACCCAGAGATGTAAGCAGAGGCAACAATACAGAATAGATATGCAATACATTAGTGTACACAATAATTAGGTAACATTATGCTTGCACATTGATACATCCAAACAGTACTTTTAACACTATTTTAAACATATTCTCTGAATTGACAGAGTGTAACAGAGCAGGTAAATTATTACAGAATGTAATGACTTTATAATAAAAGAATGCTGCCCAAAAGAGGAGCAAAAGACAGGAGTCTTATGAAATAAGTATGAGCAGATCTAGTACTCTGGGAACCAGCATTAAGGCTGGCCGAGGGATAAACAAAACAGCGGGTCTTATGAAATGATTATAAGTAGATCTAGTACTTTGGGAACCAGCACTGGGGCCAGTATCACCTATGAACAAAAAAACTAATAATAGGACCTTTGAAGAAACTTCTTAAACTGATAAAGGCAAAATAAGTAATGCATACACCAAAAGAAGGTCAGCCAAGGTGTTTGTAAAGAGTGCAGTGATGAGAAAATCCTGGGCTAGAGGTAACAAATCTGCATATAGAATTGTATAGACATGTAACTCTGCAAGTCTGTGACATTAGCAGTGGCATAGACTGGATGTCTGTAGTCCACTAATCTCAAGAGTAGGAACTGAGCAAAGATTTTTCAGAATGAGTGGACAAACAATGTTTCAGCCTGTAAGGCTGACTAAGGTGAATGTGCACTGAGTAAACCAGCATGGAGGTATTTCCATTAAAAAAGAGAGTCAAGATACTTGAAACTGTCCACTCTCTCTACAAAGGTGTCATTCAAATCTTTAATTAAAACAAAAGAGGATAGAGCCTATAATTGTTTGTTTTGTTTCAATATGCCTATACTTAGCATTATCAACATTCAGTAGAAGGCCTTTTTCAACAACTATATTTGTACCAATTCAATGGCAGGCTACAAATATCTGGCTATGTCACTAACATCAATACCCTTCTGTGCAAAGCAATATTATCCATGTACATGATAACTATTACAGCTAGGTGACACATGGAAGTGCAAAGAAATACTATCAATCTGGGGACACATTTTCTATGCCCAAGTGCCCTGCATCTGATGGTGCACGTCCATTCATTGCCCATCTGGATGCTGGATGCTGGCTGCATTTTCAGAACTGCATCCAATTGTGACAGTCAGGCATGATTTACATTGGCATGCATCCAACTTCAGATGCATTTGCTGGTGGTGACTAAGCATAGATTATTAAAATTAGTCTAGTTTGCATTGTCCTGGCTACTGACATACAGTGATGGGCACATTAACATTGTCCAGGGCCCTTTGCATCTGCTGAATGTAAATTGCTTCAAGATATGTTGGGACCCTCATCCATTTTGAAATGTGACTTGGAAAAGAGGCATATTTATAGATTTGAACATCTAACTCCTTGACTTCACAGAACAGTTACTTTGCATGAAAACAGAGTTCAGACAGAACCACCATGAGTTGGAACTACACAAACAGAGGTGCCATTTTATACATTAAATCCTAGCAAAGAATGAAAATACCAATGGTACTGGGTGGTGCTAAGGCTCAAATAACAGTACATCTATAAACAAACATACACACTTACACACACGCACACATGCACGCAAGCACGCGCACACACACACCTTTACATACATGAACATTACAGATTGCAATTTATTTAGTTTAGTTTAGGTTTATTTTGTTGACCAGGTAAGTGCACTGGACAAATCCTGCCTATTTTCAGGCACGACCCAAGGGAGGGGAATACAGATGTATGCCAACTGTCCTTGAACCAGATTAAGCTGTTGGTGGTATTTTTAGTGAATGGCAGTAATATATTTATATATATATATATATATATATAATGTAAATTAATTATAAAAAACTCTTTGTTACTGTATGTTAGGGTTAAAGTGACAAAAGCAGGGAAATGAGGCATTAGGGTTGAGACCCTAACACCCCCCCACCCTACCACCCCACCCGCACCCTCCATAGACCAATAGGTGATGGGTTGTGCCTTGGGGGTCATCGGTGCTAACTCACACCCCATTCTATGTGTAAGAAAGCTGATATGGTACAGTATAGGAGAATGGGGTGATAGACCCGATGACCCCAAGGCACACCTCAGCACCTGTTGGTCTGTGGAGGGTGGGGGTGTGGTGGTGTTTTAGGTTGGGGATGCAAGGGTCTTGACCGTAATGCCTCAATTCCCTACTTTTGTCGCTTGACCCCTAACTGATGCATTAATGAAGTTTTTTTGCAATGAATTTCCTTACTTTTTGAGAAAGTGTAATTTTACCCTTATATGGTTTTGGTAGTGCAGGGCCATGGTAACTACAACAGATAAATGATGTATCACACAGCCGACCCCCGCATATTTCATTTATGCAATAGGCATACATCATGTGTGAGAATTCATTTTTCTTTTTTTGTTGTTTTTCTTTATTTTTTGTGAGTTTAAAGGGCTTATTTTTTGAAAAGAAGCTTCTCTGCTTCTGGTATGTGCCGTTGTCATGGTCATTGCCATGCAGGCGGTGTTTTGATCATCACCTGATGTAACAGCTCACTGTTGGTTGTAGTGGGGAAGTAAAAAATCTTGGAGAAGATGGAGTCACAGTTAAGCGAGAGATCCAGGCTAACAGCTTGTGTGACAGTGAGAGAGGAACTGCTTTTGTTGTCATTTTTTTTTTCAAAAGTGTTTTTTTTTTGTGGATGAGAATTTGGACTGGAGGATCAGAGCAGAATGGGGAGCAAGACAGCACTATGCAGAGGAACAGGTAATGAGAACATTGAAGATTTAGAGTGAGAGGAGGAATGGGCACTGAGAACACGTAGTTGTATTTGAAAGGCACATTTTGACAAGAAACTGGAGAGAAAACAGCAGTGTATGTTTTAGGGTGAAATTAAGGGTGCTTTCTGTGTTCCCCTTATGTAAAATGCACTATATATGGAGATGGTGGTACTGTGTGGCAGGAGGCAGAGGCAACTTGGATGTCTAGGGGTGCTGTAAAAAAAGTGAAAATGCTGGAAAAAGTCCCAGTGGGGGTGGGGGCAGCTAGTGGCATAGAAACTGTGTGTATAAATGAGTAACTGTGTGTCTAAACAAAATTTATACACACAGTTACTCAGATAGATGGATTTATCGCACTCCATTTATCTCCACCCATTGCATATATATATATATATATATATATAGATATATATATATTATATATATGTGTGTGTGTGTGTGCTATATATATATTGTGTGTAGAGTGTACTATATATATATATATATATATATATATATACACATGTATATACAATACAGCTGCAATTATATAACCCATGATTATCCAGCTCTCCTGATTATCCGAACTCTGACGTTGTGCCCCAAATCTGATTTACTTAATGCTATGGACCCCCGATTATCTGAAGTCTCGATTATGCATGCAGATAATTGAGGTTCTACAGTGTGTGTGTGTGTGTGTGTGTGTGTGTGTGTGTGTGTGTGTGTGTGTGCATGCTCCAGGGGTGTAGTAAGGCATGAGGCCAAAGACTGAGTGTCTTTATGCACCTGGAAAGTGCATTTTAATCCTACATTTAAAAAAAAATACCTTTTAAAGTGACATTGCAGAGCATCTGGAGGGAAAGGTGTGCCACTTTACAAATGACACCAAGATCTGCAACAGAGTGGACACACCAGAGGGTGGAAAAATGAGAAAGGACCTAAGCCTATTAGAAGAATGGTTGGGTGTCTAGCAGTTGCGTTTCAATGCTAACAGGTGCAGGATCATGCACCTGGGTGACAGGACACCAAGGGAGGAGTACATGATGAGTGGGGAAATTCTGTCCACTGCAAGTCAGGAGAGAGACCTGGGGTTTATCATATCTGATGACCTGAAGGTGACCAAACAGTGTGAAAAAGTGGTGGGGAGAGCAAACAGAATGTTGGGTGCATAGGGAGGGGCATAACAAGCAGGAGGAAAGAGGTGGTGATGCCACTGTACAGATCACTGGTGAGGCCTTAGCTGGAGTACTGTGTCCAGCTCTGGTGACAACCTCTCTGGAAGGACATTGACAAAATCGAGGCCATCCAGGGAAAGGCAAAGAAGATGGTACATGGACTGCACCAGAAGTCCTATGAGGAAAGACCTAAGGACCTTAATATCCTTTCACTGGAGGAAAGAAGAGAGAGGGGACATATGATAGAGATGTTCAAGTACCTTAGGGGAATAAACAGGGTACAGGTGGAAAGTATATTTCAGAGAAAACTCTGCACAAGAACAATGGGGCATGATAAGGGTGGAAGGCTCATTGGTAATGCTAGGAAGTACTTTTCATTAAAAGGGTGGTGAAGCCATGGAACAGCCTTTCAGCAGAAGTGGTGGGAGTGAAAACAATGCGGGGTTCAAGAATGCATGGAATAGACATAAGAGTTCCCTGGAGATGTGCAGAGCAGGAGAGCTACAGATCAAATAGGATCTGGGGCGGTAGCAGTGAGTAGGGAAATGGGCAGACTAGGTTGGCTATGTGGTCCTTATCTGCCAACAGATTCTGTGTTTCTATGATGAACACACTGGAGGCTTATTACACTTATAAAATGGCTCTAAGTAGTTTTTGGGGGAGGAATATGGGATTCGGCCCCTGATGGTGCATTTATAGAGATTTAATGCACAGTCAAGTGATGCCTCTCTGCCAATGACATTTCTAGATGTTTTCTTTCCATTTTATAAATAAATAAATAAATATATATATATATCTATAGATATATAGATATATATATAATACATAGATGAGAACTTCTCCCCATAGAAGACTGTCATTTATTTCCCTGTATGCCTGTGACTAATCTAACAATTAAAAGTATATACCTGCACTAATCATTACAGCTATATAAAAACACAAATTTAAGCTGTATACTTACACTGATCAAACAAAAGTATATACCTATATTAACAGAAACTATGTAGCTACACTACATTAAAACCTATGGGACAATACTAATAACACAATTAACACATGCTTTGGAAGCTAGCCAAACAAATTAACGAGCTGCAAAAGAACCTGGAAAAAACACACATAATCCTCCCAAACCCAGTAATCCCCCCAAACTCCTACCTACACTCACTACACACCATCCACTCCTTGCTGCAAAGGACATTCAGGTGCCAAATTTGTGTCATAAATTTGATATCCATAACAATGACCATCTATATGTATTACATTCAACCAACTATGGGTAAGGGCAGAACCCTTGGAAGTATACTTATCTCAGGGGCTAATTAGGGCAGTAAAGCCACTCACCCTTTTATACAGAGATATATTATATATATATATATATATATATATATATATATCCATATATTCTATGTAAAAAAATGCATTAATGCATCATTTAGGGTTAAAACAAAAAATGTCGGGAAATAAAAAATCTTTAGGGTTGCCCCTCCCCCCACCAGCTTATCATCCCCAGATTGACAGATGACGGGGTGTGTCATTGGGGTTGTGAGACCTAAATGTCACCCCTTTCCATGTGTAATCATATTGAGAAGGGACAGCAAAAAAGAATGCGGTGACACTTAGGCCTCACAACCCCAATGACACACCACGTCATCTCTCAATCTGCGGATGACTGGCGGGTTGGGGAAGGTCAACCCTAAAGATTTTTTATTTCCCAGTTTTTTTTGTTTTAAATCTAATTGATGCATTAACACAGTTTTTTGCACAGAATTTCCTTACTTTTTGAGAAAGAATATAAAACTAAATTATTGCAAAAATTGGTGGGGCCCACGCTCCCACCAACTTGTAAATGGGTGCTAACCATCAACACCCTCCAACATCCAGTGTAAAAGACCAAATCGTGTCTGAGATAAAACATGTTAAAATTTTAGATTTTCATTCATCGGAGTTGCACAATTTCTTACCTGTTGACATTTTACAGACACAATGACTGAAAAGTGCATCCATAACACTAAGGTTAGGTACCCTATCAATTTCAAGCCACCACAACAATGCAAAACACTGTCCGAAAAGTGTAAAGTGCACCACGCAATATCTCTGCAAAAAATATATTGTCTGACACGTAAACACAGTAATTGACATCTACAGGACATGGTGTAAACACCCTCCAAATTTCAAGTAAAAAGACCAAACCATTTCCAAGATATATAATGTTAAAGATTAGTAAAATTGGCCTGTCTAATGCATTATAAAATCTGGCCATCTTGTCCCTCACTCGCGAAGCAAGATCACGATCAAGAATCTCGTGATCAAAGAATTTGCAAGCTCCAGATCAAAGAATTTGCAGACTTATTATCAAAGAATAAAAATGCTGAAAATCAGAATTTTTATACAAATGCAGGAAACCGCCACCATGGTTCGACAGAACGAAGCCCCCTGAACAGAACCCACCCTCATTTGTCTTCCTAGACCAACCCTGAGCTGAGAAATTTACATTTTTCAAAGGGCCATCTTGTCCCTTGCTTGTGATGCAAGACCACGATCAAAGAATCTCACAATCAAAGAATTTGCAGGCTCAATATCAAAGAAATTGCACGCTCATGATCAAAGAATAAAAAATGGTGAAACGTGGGTTTTTGGAAGATTTAGATGAAACCACCTCCATGCCTCGATATAACAGAGCCCTATGATCAAAATCCACCCTCATTTGTGTTCCTTGGCCACTCCTGAGCTGAGAAAATTGTATTTTTAGCTCGAGATGCAAGATCGCAATCAAAGAATCTCGAGATCAAAGAATTTGCAGGCTCGCGAGCAAGCATCTTTAGTGAGCCACGATCAAAGAATTTAAAAACTTATAACTCTATTTTTTGACCATTGTACCCCAAACCAAAGGCATGGCTCAATAGATCGAAGCCCCCTGAGTAAAACCCATGTAAGTTTTACTTCAGGAGTGACCCCAGAGCCGAGATATTTGATTTTTTATGATTGGAATTTAAAAATAACATGGCGGACCTCATGATCAAAGAATTCTCAGGGACAAAGATTCTTTGACTGTGAGGCTTCAAATTCTTGAACCGTGAGACTAGACCAGATGTCCAGAACCCCATTCTTTGTTCACAAGATAACTATATAAATGTTCCCATTGACTTATGATGGGAACTTAAAAGTGCTATAGCTTTTGAATGCCTCAATATTTTTTAACGAAACCAAAAGCGGCATATTCGGCCGGCCAAGTTCTTTCAAACGAGCCATGTTACATAGCAGCATGCCACACAATGGCCATGCAGCACCACAGACAATATCCCAAAAACTGTCTTCAAAACTGGATAATTTTGCATTTTTCAGTGTTTTCGTACACAAAAACCATAAGTACAACAAAACATAATTTGGCTGTTCAAGAGATCTACCATGCCCCACCATGCATACCAAATTGCATGCAAATCTGTTGAACAGGTCCAAAGTTATTAATGCCCAAACTTTTGACTTTAACATAGAAGTGCCTTCATAACCCTAAATATAGTGGCATGGTAGCGCCACTATATTTAGGGTTGAATAGGCACTTTAATATTAAATCTTGAATTTTGAACTGTTAATATCTTTGCAACTGTTTAATGGATTTGCATGAAATTCTGCATGCATGGTCTCCTGGAACAGATCTCTGGATCTACCAAGTTTAGTTCTGGTTGGATGTGCAGATCCCGAGATGCTGATAGTGAAAAAATTTAAAAAAAAATGCTGTTTTTTTTCCATCACCTTGCACCCACACAGTTTGGAATTTTGGTGTGAAATTTTCAGGGTAGAAAGGGCTTGTTCCTCAGAAGTGTCTTTCATTGGAGTGGTGAAAAAATATTAATCCGAAGTTATTAAATTTTAACTATTTGTGTTCTGAGCATGCTCACCAGCACTTCAAAAATAGCTGTAAAAATTGCTATTCATGAGCGCATGAATAATATTGAGGATTGTGTATGAGCAATAATATACAACAACATTGTTTTTTACTCTAGAAGTTTCCATGGTAACAAGAGACCTCAAGAGTGCAGCCAGAGAGGTCTTGTTACCATGGAAACCTTGAGAGTTAAAAACAATGTTAGTCTCCCAGGGAGGGGAGGGTGTCGTCCCACTCCTTGGCTGTCCCCTGGTGGAGGCTGGAGGGCAGTGCCAGAGGTCAGGAGACACAGAAGTGCAGTTTCGTGACATGTGCGTGCCTCCACAAATCCACTTTCACACCATGAGGGGGTAAACGGAAAAAGAAATGGAAACAGTAATATGAAAAAAAAAACAGCTTTTCATGTGTATGATTGCCCATACACAATCTTTTATAGTGTATGGGCAATCAGCCTGAGTCCAAAAAATGTCCCCCAGTGCTTAAACTGTCTTACTTTACCATAGGCTGTTGTGATTCTCTCAAGCACCTGTCTCTTCCTTGGCTATCTCTCACTGCCACGGCCGCTTCATCACACATGCATGAATACGTTTGATCTTGTTGTGCTGCAGTAGTGATGTTGCTAGTGCAATACAACATTGTGACATCACTAGTGTAGCACAACAACACTGTTCCAAGCATGGATTTCCATGCAAAAAAGTGTTCAGCCATACTCTACAAGGAGCTTATTTGCATACCCATTGTTTAAAATTGGAGGAATTTGAAAAATCAGGTGAAAACTACAAGCTATCCCTCTTTGGGAAGCTTGGTCAATTCAAAATCACTGTTTACAAGAATTTCTTTTTAGTTTCATCTGTTCACATTGCAAGAAGAACAGTTCCTTATGTGCCCTACATTTTCCAAAACGTCAGTGTAAGCATAGCTCATAAATGATCATGAGGGCTGAGCAGTGGTTTCTATGTTAAACCTCAAGTTTTGCACTTTAATATCTTTGCAACTGTTCAATGGATGTGTACAAAAGTTTTCAAGCTTAGTCTCATGGGGCAGATCTCCTGATGTGTCAAGTTTCATTCTGCTTGGATGTGTGAATTCTGATATGCGGATAGTGAAAAAATGTACGAAATTGCTGTTTTTGCAGTTTTTTTGCCATCGACTTGCACCCAGACAATTTGGAATTTCGGTCTGAAATTTTCAAGATAGAAAGGGCTTAGCCCACAGATGTGCCTTTGACTGCTTTGGTGAAAAAAAAATATAAATCAGTTCTAAAATTATAAAATGTTAAAAATATGGCTTCTGAGCATGCTCAGTAAGCATTTGCCATATGAATTGACGTTTGCTGCTTATACATTTCCTTTGAACTAGAAAAAGTGGTTCTCAGTTGGTAATCTGGTTCACAACCTTGAAACTGTGGTTCCAACTAGTATCTTTATTTCTGGCTGCAGAAAATCTGCTCCATCCTCTGGGCATGATGTAAAGCATGAGGTGCAGCCAAGTGCCTTCAGCCTCTGGGTGTGGGTAAGGCATGAGGTGTCCCACCAGGGTACTCTGTAGTGCACTGTCCAAGGAGGGAATTCAGGGGTGGGGGTGTGGCCACTGTTTTATATCTGACTTGAACTTCTCTGTGCACCTGGTGGGGTCTAATTTTTCATTTGAATGCCAGGCTGTGTGTGGAGGTCCAGGTTTCAGGATCTTCCTCATTTATCAGCCTCTGGGGCATGAGGGGGATTTTCTGCTGGAAGTCATGGACTTTGTAGCTGACAGGGTGTTGGAATTGCCCAGATGGTTGATTCTGGGGTCAATGACAAACTCTCGCATTTTATGATGATATCTCTGGGCCTTGCACAAGCTGTTGCTTCTACGACCCACTGCCACGACCATGCCTTTGACCTAGTATTCTCTCTGGGCTTGAGAGCACTGATCTCAAGATTGATCTGGTTTCTTGGTCAGATCACTGCATGGTAGAATTCTTGTTCCAGACCCCCCCTTTGTCCCTCCCCTGTCAAGATGGTCCACTACCATCCTTTGAGGGGATTGTCTGCAGAGAGACTGTTGGCTGTAGTGGATTTTTCTGGTGTGAGTGGGCCTTTGTGTGATGGGATTGAACGAGGCAGTGGCAGCATATAATAATACTGTCACCAAGGTGCTTGACTCCATCCCACTGATCTGTATGTGACCCAGGTCTTCTCACTTGGGATCCCTGTGGTTTGATGGGGCTCTCAAGGAGATGAAGACCAGGGGTCGGAAGCTGCAGCATGTTGGAGGAGGATCAGGGCCTTGGAAGACAAACTGGCTTTGAGAATTCACTATGGTGAAT
Organism: Neoceratodus forsteri; assembly: GCA_016271365.2. Classification (NCBI taxonomy): domain Eukaryota; kingdom Metazoa; phylum Chordata; order Ceratodontiformes; family Ceratodontidae; genus Neoceratodus; species Neoceratodus forsteri. The sequence goes on from CM057452.1 coordinate 948,543,501, forward strand.
ATCAAAGGACAATCAACTGCAACAAGGCAGAGTTCCTGTCCAGGGAGATTGCTGCATGAAGGAACAGACTGACTCTGCTCTTTCAAACTGTAGACAGGCTTATTCATCCAGCCTGTCTGCAGCCAAAAAGAGCAGCTTCAATTGCACAGTGTGAAGAGTTTGCTCAGTTCTTTTCTGACTAGGTGTCCTCCATTAGGACCAGGATCTCTCCAGTGGGGCAAGATCAGTCCCACAGTGTAAAGCCAGGTAGGTACAGAAGCACTCTGGCTGTCTGAGATGAGTTTAGGCTGGTGGGAGTGGCTTAGTTCATCGAGGTAATCTCAAAGCTGTGAACCAGTTTTTGCTAACTGGACCCGGGCCTGATACATCTCTTACTAGGATGTGCTGAGTCAGTTGGTCCATTGTTCATGGCTAGTGCTCACTCTCAGAGGGGCTTTTCCCCAATGCCTTGAAGAGGGCATTGTTGATGCCCCTACTGAAGAAACCATCACTAAACCCTGACATCTTGTCAAATTATTGGCCTGTCTCCAATCTTCCATTCTTGGGGAAGGTAGTGGAGAAAGTGGTGACTTTGCATCCTGATGACCATTGACAGCTATGAGCCACCCAGTCCGGATTTAGGAGAAAGCATAGTACTGAAACAGCGCTGGTCAGGGTGAAAAATTATCTCTGGGCAAGAGACAGAGGGGAAAGGTCAATTCTCATTCTCCTGGATCTTTCCTCAGCATTTGACACCATAGACCACATGGTGTGCATGATCACCTTAGAGAGCTTTGTGGACTCACCAGCAAAGTCATCAGCTGGCTAGAGTCCTTTCTGACAGGCAGGATGCAATGGGTAGTGATGGGGAATTTCTCCTCATGTTCGAAGCTCCTGACCTGCAGAGTGCCTCAGGGTTTGATCTTGACCCCCATGTTGTTTGCATTGTACATGCTGCTTCTGGGTGTCATAATTAGGCATTACAGTCTGGGTTTTCACTGCTATGCAGATGATACCCAGCTGTATATGTCCTTTGCCCTAGGGACATCTGACACTGTCGAGGTGCTAAATAAATGCCTATCTGAGATCCAGGACTGGATATCCTCTAATTGGTTGAGGCTTAACCTGGACATGACAGAGGTACTAGTGATTGAGCCTGGTCATCGGCGGGATGTGGTTTCCACCGGAGCAGGAACAGGGTTGTTCCTGGGGGCCATTGCACTGCTGGCAGACTCTACGCTATGAACTCTGGGCATCATCCTTGATGATGGTGTGACACATGAGACTCAGGTGTAACCATCATCCGCAGTGGTTTTTCCACTTAAGGAATGTCACCCAGATTAAACCATTAATCCCGCCGGATGACCTGCCCTCACTGGTGCATACTTTTGTTACATCCAGGCTCAATTGTTGTAAGGCTCTATGCTTTAGGATCAGTGGAGGTAACCTCTGTTGACTGGAGCTAGTGCAGAACACTGTAGCTAAGTTGTTGAGGTGGAGTAGCTCTATACATAAGGGAAGAGATCAGAGCTACAGAACTAAAAAGGAAAGGGGGAGGACAAGAGGCACTCTGGGTCACCTTGGAGACATGGAATGGCATCACAATCCGCACAGGGGTTGTATACAGACCCCCGTCTCAAGAGGAGGAAATGGACAAGAAAATGATAGAGGACATTCTCAAAATGGCTCAAAAAGGGGAGATACTGTTGATGGGGGACCTGAATATTCCAGATGTTAAATGGGTGACATGTACTGCAGCCACATCCAAGAGTAGGGTCATTCTCGATGCCCTGCAGGGGGCAGGTCTTAGACAGCCAGTGTTGGAACCCACTCGGAGAGAGCAATACTAGACTTGGTACTCTCAAATGGAGAGAGGATCACAAATTTAGAAGTCAGTAGACATCTGGGAACAATCGACCACTGCACAGTGTGCTTCATGATAAGCACAACCATGGAGACAAGCCATACAAAAACAAGGATATTGGACTTTAGAAGGGCTGACTTTGGAAAAATGGGTGAATACCTGAGGAATGCACTAGCAAATGGCCAAAAAGGAGGGGTGGAAGAACAATGGAGAAAAATCAAAACTGCCATCATAGAGGCATCAAGCCTTTGTGTAAAACAAATAAGGAAAACAAAGTAGAGTGAAAAACCACTATGGTTCTCAAAAGAGGTAGCAGGGAAGGTTAAGGAGAAAAGGCTGCATTCAAAAAGTATAAGAAATCACAGAAGGAGCACGACAGGGAACTGTATCAATTAAAGCAGAAAGAAGTGGGGAAGGCAGTCAGAATAGCATAGGCCCAAACCGAGGAAAAAATAGCCAACTCAGTTAAGAAGGGGGATAAAACCTTTCATAGGTAAATTAGGGAGCATAGAAAGGTTAGGGGAGGAATAGTGAAGATTAATAAAGGAGAGGGGAGGTGGGCAGAGGGAGACAGTGAAAAGGCAGAGATACTGAATGAATACTTTTGCTCAGCATTCACAAAAGAAGATGAAGATGAGTTACCTAAACCAGACAATAGAAACACTCTGGGTAGGGGGGTTGACACCAGTCCATTTACAGAAGAAAGAGTCTTGAAAGAACTCCTAAAACTCAAGGTGGACAAAGCAATGTGGCCTGACTGGATTCACTCCAGAATCCTAAAAGAACTAAGGGAGGACCTAGTGACACCACTGACCACACTTTTTAACAAATCATGAGAGGATGAGGTGGTACCTGAGGACTGGAGGAGGGTAGATATGATTCCCCTTCACAAAAGTGGGAGCAAGGCAGAAGCAGGAAACTACAGACCTGTAAGTTTGACCTCAGTGGTAGAGAAAATGATGGAATTACTTCTGAAAGAAAGAATTGTTGAGTTCCTAGAGGCCAGCAGGGCACAGGACCCAAAGCAGCATGGATTTACAGCAGGAAGGTCATGTCAGATGAACCTAATTGATTTCTTTGACTGGGTGACCAAAGCAATAGACCAGGGAGGGGCTGTGGATATGGCCTACCTAGACTTTAGCAAGGCATTTGAAACAGTCCTGAACAAAAGATTAATAATCAAGTTAGCCAGCCTGGGAGTGGGTTCCAGGGTGGTAGCCTGGGTTGCAAACTGGTTGCACAACAGGACACAAAAGGTAATAGTAAATGGAACACATTCAGAAGAAAGGGGGGTTACTAGTGAAGTACCTCAGGGCTTAGTACTGGGTCCAGTTCTCTTTAACATCTTTATGGGTGACATTGCAGAGGGTCTAGAGGGAAAGGTATGACTCTTTGCAGATGACACAAAGATCTGTAACAGATTTGATAAACAAGGGGGGTAGAAAGGATGAGAAGGGACTTGGCAAGGTTGGAGGAATGGTCAGACATATGGCAACTTAGATTAAATGCAAAGAAGTGCAAAGTAATGCACCTGGGAAACAAAAACCCAGGAGAAGAGTACACAATAACAGTGGAGGTACTAACAACAACAAAAATGGAAAGGGACTTGGGGATAGTCATATCAGATGACCTAAAGGTGGATAAGCAATGTGAGAAGTCAGTAAGGAGTGCCGGGGGATACTGGGATGCATAAGAAAGGGCATCACAAGTAGAAAAAGGGAAGTGGTTATCCCTCTGTACAGATAGTTGGTGAGACCCCATCTGGAATACCGTGTGCAACTTTGGAGACTCCATCTACGCAAGGACGTAGACAGGATGGAAGCAGCCAGAGGAGGGCAACTAAAATGGTGTAGGGTCTGCATCAGAAACCATATGAAGAGAGACTGAGAGAGCTTAATATGTATACCCTTGATGAAAGGAGGGACGGGGGGACATGATAGAAACTTTCAAATACCTCAAGGGAATCAACAAAGTCCAGGTGGGTAGCATCTTTCAGAAAAAGAGATGTGTAAGAACAAGGGGGCACAATTTAAAGATAGAGGGGGGACGGCTCAGGGTAATGTGAGGACATTTTTTTTCACGGAGAGAGTGGTGCATGCATGGAACCGCCTTCCTGGGGAGGTCGTTGGGTCTAAAACAGAGGGGGAATTCAAACATGCATGGGACAGACATAAAACAATTGTAGTTGGGGGTTGCAGGAAGTAGGCTGTTGGTTAACTAGAATCTGCAGCTTATCCAGTAGGTAGGGAAATGGGCAGACTGGGTGGGCTAAGTGGTCCTTATCTGCCATCAAAGTCTATGTTTCTATGTTGATGGGCCTTTGGAGATGTGCTCATATAACCCTGGTTATGTACGAACTGCACTGACTGCCTGTCAGGTGGAGGACTGCCATCAAGGTGGGCTTGTTCACCTATAAGGCCTTATAGGGCTTGGGTCCTGGTTATCTGACTTACATTCTGACACCTATCCACCCAGTGCACTCACTCCATTCCTCCATGGATTGCCTCCTGATGATCCCTAAGGTGAGGCAAAAGACTTCAGGAGACCTGGCCTTCAAGATGGTGGTACTAGTGTTGTGGAATTCCCTACCGTGGTCACTAAGGGAGGCCTCCTCCATGGAGATTTTTAAGTGGGGCCTTAAGGCACACCTAAGTCACCTTTTTAAACAGACATTTGATGTCTACAGAATTTTAACCAAAGCTGAAAGTGTTTTAAAATCATTATTATTATTTTTTTTATTTATTATGTGTTTTATAATTAACTGACCCTGATTTTAAATTTCTGTAAATTGTCTGTAAACTGTTCAACCTCTATGTGAAGCACCCAGAGCCTCCGGGATTGGGTGCTCAAGAAATTAATTTTGACTTGACTGATTTGGGTTGATGAGGTGCAGTCGAGCGCCTTATTATGTGTTTGGGTGTAGAAAGGCATGAGGCACAACCTAGTGCCTTCAGCCCCTGGGCATGGGGTAAGGCATGATGGGAAGTTGAGTGCCTTATTATACCTCCTGGTTTATAGTAAGGCATGAGATGCAGATGAGTGCTTTCAGCCTCTGGATATGGTGTATGGCACAAGACGCAGCTGAGTATTTTTAGTCCTTGTATGCCACTATGCTATCTCAAAAAGTATGGAAATTCTTTGCAAAAAAATTGCATTCATGAAACATTTAGGGTTATGCCTAAACTGACAAAAGCAAGGAAATGTAGTTTTAGGGTCTCAAATTCTAAAACCCCACTCCTACTACTGAAGTAAATCAGGGGTGGAGTCTTCTTGGGGATGTCAACCTAAAGCTCAACCCACTGCGGTTGCAAGAAAGCTCAAATGTGATGTACACAAGTGTCTATGTTTCAGGACTCTATAGAACAGGGTAAGCTTTAAGGTTGGCAGCCCCAAAGAAGACTCTACCCTGATTTGCTTCAAGGGTGGGTGTGGAGATTTAGGGTTGGAAACCCTAACATTACATTTTCCTATTTTTGTCACTTTATCCTGAACCCTAACTGATGCATTAATGCAGGTACCCCTATAGTTAGTGTTTAATGGGCACTTCTATGTTCTTTGCAATTGTTCAACTGATTCACATGATATTTTACATATGCCATTAGGGGCCAAAGATCCCTTGATATGGCAAGTTGCATTCCACTTGGATGTGTGGGTGTGGAGATATGGTGTGTCAAAAAATGTGAAAATTGCCATGTTTTGTCAAATTCTTTGTCATGCTGCTGTGCAGAAATGGTGTGGAATTGTGGTCTGAAATTTTCAGGGAAAACTGGCATTGGGAGACAGATGTGCCTTTTGAAGATTTGGTGAAAAAATATTAATCCATTCAAAAGTTATTAAATTTAAAATGTTCCCATTATTTTCAATGGGATCAGTTAGATGTCCTGTGTGAAAAAGGATCCTTTACAGCAAACTGATAATCCTTTCTCGCAAATGGGAAATCCTTTTTTGTACAGCCACCATTTTAGATTACAGTTAGTGAGGGGAAAAAATGTCATGACTCAAGAAAATGTTGTCTTAATTTGAAGCTGAGACACGAAGCTTGCTTATCGGGACCCCCTCAGTTGGATTCAGCAGTTAAATGGTGGCAAATGGCTTTCAGAGTTTTTTTCACATAATAAATCTTTTTTGTGACTCGTAATACAAAAAAAGATTATTTTTCACATCACGAGTCAAGGATACTTTTTCATGATTGCACAATCATTTCCCTGGTGACTATTGGCATTCCCCACTCTCCGATCATCATTACTTTTGTGCTTTCTATTTTCCCTGGTGTCTAGTGGCACCCCCTCCCTCCACTTGCTATAGTCCTTTGATTATATTCTTTCCCTGGTGTCTAGTGGCACGCCACCCTCTAATTTATGACCTCCATTAATTTTTCCCTGGTGTCTAGTGGCACCCCCATCTTCTGATTCATGCTCCCCCTTTGGTTTGTTTTGCCTTGTGTCTAGTGGCACCCTCTACATGCCAATGCCTTTTTCTGATGGAAAATGTTTTTTTTTGGGGGTTATTCTTTCTAAAATAAAAAAATGGCCCATTACTGATCACCCCCACCTCCACCTCCCACTTAGCACCCACCACCCTACACCCCCAATACACCCACACATACCCTCACTCACCAGAACAGGTCCCAGGTTTGAGACCCACTCTCCCAATTGAAGATACGTCTGGCTGCTGGAACTGGCGACTGGAATATGAGAAGCTAAGGTAAATGCGGTTCAATTTATTTCAATGGGGGGTTCAACTTTTATGCATAACTCAGCCATTTTTGGTTATTTTGACACCAAATTTTCAACATGGCCTTTTGGGGACCCCACTTCATGAACAATATGACTGTCATTACACAACTTCAGCCTGAAAGGTGATTTTGCAGTCAGTTGGTGAATTCACCTTTTTGGCATGATTTAACAATTTTTACTGACCTTGTTCATGAGGTGGTGTCATCAGAAGGCTATGCTGAAAATTTGGAGTCACAATTATTAAAAATGGTGATGTTATGCCCATTACTTGCAATTTTGCTATGCACACTCGTAACATTGGACATTATAAATATTTTGTCCCAATATTTTCAACATAGCCTTCTTATTACCCCAACTCATGTATGTCACAGCTGTCATTTTTTAAATCTTGGCCACATTTTTTTTCACACCTGTGTTGTGGAATGACATTGCAGTTGCACAGAATTACATTTTGTTAGGGATTCAAAAATGTTCTGCACCGGGTACATTAGGTTGGGTAATTCAATGGCTATGCTGACAATTTGGTCACTGTAGTCCTATAAATGAAAGTGCATGACCTTCCACAGCTACATATATATACATCCATATCTGTGGAGGGATGAGAGCTCAGGGCCCCCTTCACACAAATAAGGAAATGAGTACCCTATTTCAAAAACTTCAGATTGGTGGGAGTGCTAGGCCCTGAGGGCTCTGTGCTCCCACAAACAAATAAGGCTATGATTACACTATCTCAAAAAGGAAGGATATTCTTGGCAAAAAAAATTCTTAATGAGTCAGTTAGGGTTCCAGTGACAAAAGTTTGGAAATGTGCTGTTAGGGTTTCCAACCCTAACACCCCACCTCCACTGTGCAAGTAGCAACAAGTGTGGGGGGTGTGCCTTGGGGTTGTCAGCCCTAATGCTCACTCCATTCTCCTATACTGTAACCATCTCAGCTTACTTACACATGGAATGGGGTGAGGGTTAGGGTTGACAACCACAAGGCACACCCCTCACGCTTGTTGCTGCCTGTACGGTGGGGGTGAGGTGTTAGGGTTGGAAACCCTAACAACATATTTCCAAACTTTTGTTGCTGGAACTCTAACTGATGCATCAATGAAGTTTTTTTTGCCAAGAAAATACGAACACATGAACATACAAAATTGCAGCAGATAAAGGCCTTATGATCTATTAAGTCTGCTTGGTTGTGCAGCTAGCAGCCCTTATACTGCAGCTGCCCCTCCCTCCCCCCTCCATTGACCTTCCCCCTTACCCTGCCCCATCCTCCTGTTTTCTTTATTTTATCCAACTATTTGGTCCCTGTTGCCTACTCCCACGAACTGGTGATGTGGACACATAGGTAGCTTTTGTTAGTTTTCACCCCACAAGGCCCTGGCACACAGCTGTGTGAGCATGTGGAGGCAATGTTCTACAGGATACCACTTCCTTTGGCAATGTGTTCCACCCAGACACCACCCTCTCCTCATTTCTCTCCTGAACCTTCCGCTTCCAATCTCAGATCATGCTCTCAAGTGTCCCTTCCCCTTAATTTGAAAAGCCCCTCTGTGCCCATCTTATTTATTCCCTTCATGTATGTGAAGGTTTCAAGATATATATATATATATATATATCTATCTTTATATATATATATATATATATATATATATATATCATATGAAGGTATATATATATATATATATATATATATATATATATATATTTATCTTGAAACCTTCATATATATATATATATATATATATATATATATATATATATATATCATGTATGAAGGTATATATATATATATATATATATATATATATATATATATATTCATGGCAAAAAACTCAATTTAATGCATCAGTTAGGGTTGTTCCACAGTGACAAAAGCAAGGAAATTTGATGTTAGGGTTCCCTCACCCCTTGCACCCACCCACCCCAACAAGAGGCATTGGGGTGTGCATTGGTGTCATTAGTCCTAACTGTCAACCCAACCCATGTGCAAACAAGCTGAGGTGGTGTAGTATAGGAGAATGGGGTGAGAGTTAGGACTGATGACCCCAACACAAGCCCCGATGCCTGTTTGTGGGGGTGGGGTGGAGGTGGGGTGCAAGAGGGGTGGGAACACTAACATTGAAATTCCTCACATTTGTCACTGTGGAACAACACTAACTGATGCATTAAACTGAGTTTTTCACTATGAATTTCCCTTGTTTTTTTGAATGTGCACTATAAATAGTGAAGTAACGGCAATGCAAATGCAAGTGCAAACGCTAACGCACATGGTGATGCAAACATAAATGATAACACAAATGGTAATACAAACAGAAGCGCAAACATTAATGAAAACAGAAACGTAAATACAAGCGCGTATGGAAAAGCAAACCATAACGCACATGTGCACGGTAACGTAATTGGAAATGCAGACACGGTAACAGCAATGATGACACCAAAGGAAACACAAACAGAAACGCAAATGGAAATGGAAGTGCATACACAAATGCAAATGGAAATGCACAAGGTGACGCAAAAGGAAATGCAAACAAAACAGTAATGGAAGCATAAATGTTAAGTTCACAAACATATGCATAAAACTAAACGCAAAGGGTAATGCACATGGTGGCGATGGACGTAAATGTAAACGAAATGGAAATGCAAGCACATATGGAAACTCAACTGGTAATGCACACGGTCACGGTACCGCAATAGGAAATGCAAATGCTAATGGTAATAACAGCATTGATGAAGCCAATGGAACCGTGAACACAAACGGAAGCGCTTACACAAATGTAATGCACACAGTGATGCAAAATGAAAGATAAACAGAAATAGTAATGGGAATGCAAATGTTAACAGTAATGCAAACGCAAGCGCAAACAAAAACGCAAAGGGTAACACACACGGTGGCGTAGATGGGAATGGTAATGCAAACAGAAATGGAAATGCAAGCGCATATGGAAATGCAACTGGTAACATGCATGGTCATGGTACCGCAATAGGAAATGCAAATGCTAATTGTAACAACAACAATGACACCAAAGAAAATGCAAATGGAAGCATGCATATACATAAATGGTAATGTACATGGTGATGCAAAATGAAACGTAAACAAAAACAGTAATGGGAACTCAAATGTTAACAGTAACGCAAACGCAAGCGCAAAGGAAAATGAAAAGGGTAAAGCACACGATGGCATACACAGTAACAGTACATACAAAGCAAATGCAAGCACATATGGAAATGCAAATGATAATGTGTCGGTCACATTACCGCAGTAAAATGCAAATGCTAACGGTAACAACAACGATGATGCCAAAACAATGCGAACACAAGCACAAGCAGCATAAAAGGAGTACTGCGGTGGCATAGACAGGAGCGCTAATGCAAGCAGTTATGGAAATGCAAGTGGGAGCTAACTGTGACAGTTACAAGTGCACACCTTTTTCACCAACAGCTGCATAGAGAACACAGTGAATACAAAGAATATATGCATAATAATGGGCCTCAGAGCAGAAAATGAGCACTTGGAATATTAAATTGCTTATATCTCAGGAACTATATGACGTAGAAAAAAAATTAAAATTTCATATAAATTATGACTTTCCTGGCTAGTTTTGTTGCACTTTGCAACTTTTAAATTACAGTGTGTCACAAAAATGCAACACTACTTTGTGACACTTTAGTTTACAAAAATTTCAAAAACATATTTCTGGAATTTTTAATCCCCCCAAAAAAGACATGGTTAGCATCCTCAGGGTCCGACTAGGTGAACACAAAAATAATTGTGTCCCTTGAGGGTCCCAAATTTAAATGCCAAGCATTTCTGTGAGCACTAACAGAAAAAAAATGGCTGACTCACGACACTACAGGGGTCATTTGTGACACTAAAAACTGCATTTGCAACACTGTTGAACTTTTTGTTAACTTTTCCCATTGACTATAATGGAAAACCTGTTTTTTGAATAACTTTTGAATCGTTTAATATTTTTTCACAAAATCTTCGAAAGGTCACATCTGGGACCACATGTTCCCTGAAGTTTTCGGACCAGTCGTGCAAATTGTACAACCTGTAGGCACGAGCAAAGAATGAACAAAAAAGCATATAACTCTGCCACCATATATCTGACTGTTACGAAACTTGGCACATACAGAGATCCTTTGAACTGCTCCGAGCTTGCCACACTTTAGGCAAATCTATCATACGGTGACAAAGTTATTAAGATGCAAAATTTCACACTTTAACCTTAAATGGGGTACTCAGCCCTAACTATAGTGGCACTACCATGCCACTATAATATATATATATATATATATATATATTGAAACCTTCAAGTACATGAGAGAATAAATAAGACGAGCAGTATAGTTAGGGTTCAACAGTCACTGCTATGTTAAACCCCAAATTTTGCACTTTAATAACTTTGCAACTGTACAATCGATGCTCATGAAATGTTTCATATGCCATCCGGTACCATAGATCTCTGAATCTGGCAAGTTTTGTTCCAGTCGGTGGTACAGTTCCAGAGCTACAGAGTGGCAAAAAATGTGTAATTTACCATTAAGGTACAAATTATTTTCTCATCCGCATCTCCAAAAGGGCTTGGGGGTCTGGTCTGAAATTGTTACAGTATATGGGGTCTGGGCTGCAGATGTACCTTTTGTGGGTTTGGTAAAAAAATATTAATATATTCAAAATTTATAAAACTTTAATGTTTCCCATTATAGCTTATGGTAAAGAAAATATATGTACACCTTGAAAGCATTATGTGCTGCTGTGAAGCACTTTTGCTGCCTCAAATGGAAAAGTTAGTGCTGTGCTATCACCATCTTGTTTCTAGTTAGCAAAGGGAAAAACACTGTAATTCAAAAAATTCTGCCTCTTGGTAAATATCAACAGTTGTGTTTTCCTAATGGGGGCCCGAGGAAAGCAATTCTGGCATTATTGTTTTAAAATAGTGGCCAGAAATATGATTTTTGCATTTGGCTGTTGGTGGTGTTGCAAATTTGCGGCACTACTTTTGTGAAACTGTTGCAAATTTGTGGCACTTTTTGTGAAAACTGCCACAAATTTGCAGCACTACTTCAATGCAAAATGACCATCGGCCCCTGTAAAAAAAAAAAAAAAAACTTGTCTGGCCACTTCTTGGGCAAAATACCTACAAAATCATGTTCCTTGGCCCTGGTTTACGTAAACACCTGTTGGCATTTACATAATAAAAAGAGGTTTTCTCCTTTTACTGTCTCAAAGGGGGCTAAGGCATATTTTAATAATAAAAAGTGTTTTAATCATAAAAAATGTTTACTGACATTGGGATGCCCAATCCCCCTGTTGGCATTTACTCCCCACCCCAGTAGTGTGGGACACTGGGTAAACCACACCCAGTGCCCCAAAATACTTATTTTTTTTACTGTTTATTTCTAACACTGGGATGCACACCCACGGTGTCACATGCCCCCCCAAGCTTGCTGTAATTATTTGCTGACATCAGGGGTGCCCAATCCCCATGTCAGCATTTACCAGTAGTGTGGGACACTGGAGACCCACCCCAGTGTCCGAAATACTAATTTTATTTCTGTTTTTTCCAACACGGGATGCCCACCCTGTGTCAGCTACCACCCCAAGCCCATTCTAACCTTTATGTTTGCAGACATCAGGGTGCCCAGTCCCCATGACAGCATTAGGAAGATCCCCAGTAATGTGGAACACTGGGAGCCCTCCCAGTGTCCCAAAATAAAATTCTGACCTATTAAAAAGAAAACTGTTCCCATGTCTTTTTATCCTGTAAAAGAAAATGGTCCTCATCATCTCCTCATCCCACTCCCCCATCCTGAGCCTCCCACACTGAGTAACCCACCACCCCACTTGTCCTGTACTTACCACCAGAGATTATCTTCTGTCATCTTCTGTGGACTGGGACACGTCTGCACTCTTCAAAGCTGAACCACAAACTGAAGAATCAGGGTAAGTGTTGTATAATGGCTGTCAATGGCATTTTGAACTTATGTTGATATCACAGCCATTTTTTAGTATTTTGTCACAATATTTTCAATATGGGCTTCTTGGGACCCCACCTCATGAACACTTTTACTGTCATTTCTTTAATCAGCCCTATAAGGTGATTTCTTGGTCACTGTGAAAAATCACCTTTTGGGACTGAGCAACAAATGACAGTGCCAGTGTTCATGAAGTGCGGTCTCAAAAAGCCCATGTTGAAAATTTAGTGCAAAAAACCCGAGTTAGGCTCAGTCACTGAAATTTTTCTATGTACTGTCTTAGCTTTGGCAACTTTTAATATTTTCACTCAGAATTTTCAACATTGCCATTTTTTAACATCATCTCATGAACAGTACAGCTGTCATTTTTCACATCCTGCCTGAAATGTGTTTTTCGCACCTGTGATGCAGAATGGTGCGTTTGCTTATGGAATCACCTTTTGGGACCAAGTAATGAAACGACAGTGCCAGTGTTCCTAAGGTGGGGTCCCAAAAAGCCCATGTTGAAAATGTGGTGCAAAAATACCACGAAACACCCGAGTTGCATGCGGTCCTTGAAATTATTCTACACAGGTGCATCACTTTGGCAATTTTTAATATTTTCACTCCAAATTTCCAACATAACCATTTTTTTCACACCACCTCATGCACAGTACAGCTCTCATTTCTCACATCCTGCCTGACACATGTTTCTGCACCTGTGGGGTGGAATGGCATTTTGCCATGGATTATGAAATTTTCACCTATGTGATTTATGAGTCATAGGAGTCATAGGATTTTTACTGAGCCTGAAGACTTGCGTCCATTTGCTCGCCATATATTTTAATTTTTATGATAGAATTTATCTAGTCTAATTTTAAAAGATTGTGTGGTGGTGCTAACCACCACTTCAGTGGATAATCTATTCCAATCAAGCACCACCCTTTGATTGAACCTGTTTCTTGATCTCACTAGTCTTGTGTGTCTAGCTTTTAACTGTAGTGGGTGCGATCCAGTATCATATACATTATTTGACATTTCTAACCCCAAATTTTTCCATAGATCATTATCTGTCCATGCTTTATGCACAAGACACATATCACCCCTTTTTCTCCTGTACTCCAAGGTAAACAGATCCAAATCATTCAGCCTCTCCTGGTACATCTTAACTTTTAAATTTTCTATACTTCTAGTGGCCTTCCTCTGAATCCGCTCCAACGCCTTCATCTTTCTTATCATATTGAGACCAAACTTGAGCTCCATACTCCAATATAGGTCTGACCAAGTGTATGTAGACAGGCATAATAACTTCCCTACTTCTTGCATTTATATGCCTGAAAATGGAATTTAAAATATTATTACCCTTCTGAGATAATTGCCTGTAATGTGCTGTATATTTCATATCCTGTGACACTAAAATCCACAAATCTTTTCCTCAGATGTTTTCTTAATACTATATTGTTTAACCTATAATTCAGTTCAGGGTTGTTTCTCCCCAAATGCATAACAATGCATTTATCAACATTTAATGATAATCCAGCCTTTTTTGTCCATTCAGCTGCATGATCCAATGCTTTTTGTAGCGAAGATTTTGTGGATGCATTTTTTATTTTAGCCCCCAAGCGACAATCATCTGCAAATTTGCACAACCAGACATCCTCATTTTCATATTGTAGTGATGATATATATAAGTTAAAAATGCAGGGTCCCAACATCGACCCCTGGGGAACCCCACTCATAACCTCTGACCATGTAGAATATGAACGTTTTATACCAACTCTCTGATTTCTATTCATCAGCCAACCTTGCACCCAGCATATTATAGGATGTGCAATACCTAATTTACTCATAGCTAATAATAACTCCACGTGAGGTAGCTTATCAAAAGCCTTTGAGAAATCCAGAAAGGCCACATCCAGTGCTCTCCCATCATCAAGCTCCCTTACCACTTTGTCATAAAAATTTAACATGTTAGTCTGGCAGGATCTGCCTTTGACAAAACCATGTTGTCAACTATCCTCCAGGTTATTTTGTTTCAAGGTGTCTAATATATAGTCTTTTAGTATACCTTCCAATATTTTTGATGGGATAGAGGTCAGGCTCACTGGTCTATAATTTGCCGGGTCAGATCGTACCCCTTTTTTAAGCAAAGGTATTACAGTAGCTCTCTTCCAATCATCCACCACTTCACCTCTATCCAATGAGACCTGAAATATATATGTTAAGGGTTCTGTAATGAAGCTACTTAGTTCTTTTAGAACCCTCAGATAAAGACAGTCAGATCCTGCTGATTTGTTAGGATCAAGTTTTTTTAATCTAGCCTCTACATCAGTTGAGTCTAATATTAACCTTGTTGTATGTGTATGACTCGCTGAACAAAAGCTCTGAGTATTGCTCGCTTTACTATTAAACACAGATGAAACATATCGTTAAGTATATTGGCCATTGAATTTACATCAGATGTTAATTCCTTTATGATTTTTAAAGGTCCTACATTGCGAAAATTTCCTTTCTTATTATTTATATATGAATAAAATAGTTTATAATTTTGACTGACAGAAGTCGCAAATTTGTGTTCATAGCTTGATTTAGCACTTTTAATTTTTACTTTTAGTGTTTTTTGAATCTGCCTATACGTTAACCTATTTTTTACTGTACCACTGATTCTCCATTTTTTTATATAACCTCTGTTTCTTATTTGTTAATTTCTTTATTGCTGAAGTAAACCAGAATGGTTTTGGTCTTGTATTATTCTACATTTGTTTACAGAGAATATTATTGGACATTACCTTAGATATGTTATTACAAAAAATCTCCCACATTTTATCTAAGGGCTCATTAAATAGGTCTTGCTGCCAATTCCAGTTTGCAATATCAGATTTCATACTTTGATAATCAGCTTTATTGAAGTCCATGTTTACAGTGCAGTCTGTATTAGTATACAAGGGTTCTTTAATTTTAAATTCTAATTTTTCATGATCGCTAGTACCCAGAGGAATAGATGTAACACACTCTGTGATATTATCGCCCATGTTTGTTAGCACAAGGTCAAGTATGTTGTGATCCCTAGTAGGTTCCCTAACCAATTGTGACAATCCTATGTTATTTAAGGATTCCAGTAATGCATTTTCTATTCTGTTCATACCTTTTAGTGATTCTCAACTTATACCCAGCAAGTTGAAATCACTCAGAACTAATACTCTGTCAGATGGATTTAAAGAATCTAGCTTATTTAATAGTAAGTGGTTTAATTTAGCTGATGCTGATGGTGGCCTGTATACAACTCCCAGTACTATTTTAGGGGATTTAGATGGAATTAATTTTATCCAAATTTGGTCTGACTCATCTGTAGTTGATATTATTACTTCAGATTCTATTTTGTCTGTTACATAAAGAGCAACCCCTCCCCCTTCCTATAAAATCTGGATTTTTTTGTATAGGGTGTAACCTGGTATGTTTTGATTCCAAGAATCCTATTCGTCCCACCATGTTTCTGTAACTGCACATAAATGTATATCTTGTTCAGCCAATATATATTTAAACTCCTTAAATTTGTTTGCTAAACTCCTGCCATTTATCAGCATGCAATTCCACTCATTTTTGTTACATACCCTGTTACTAATCAAGTTTCCTTTATTTATATCACTCATACACCCCCAAGCCCCTCTTTCATTTAGTTTAACAACTCTAGAGTTACTTCCTTGAGCGTCTAGTCAGATGAGGTGGGGTGATAACAAGACTGTTGAAAATTTGGGGTCAAAATATGGAAAAATGACCAAGTTGGGGGGAGGGGAAAGGGGATATTGTCTAGCCAGGAGAGGCACACTAAGCCAAAGCTTGTTTCCAGGTGTGACCTGGGAGCAGAGAGAAGTTAAGTGACTTGCTCGGGGTCATACAGTATGCAAGTGGGGGCTGTGGGATTCAAACCCAGGTCTCCAGATGTGCAGCTCAGAGCCTTAAACTACTGCACTATACTGCCTCCTTGACCATTCATTGCAGTTTCAGTATGGCTGTTTGTAACTATGAAAATGTTCAATATTTTGACCCAGATTTACAACCTAGCCTTCTTATTACCCCACCTCCTGTATTTCACAGTTGTAATTTTTCAAATCCTGCCCAAAATGTGTTTTCACAGCTGTGGCACAGAATGGCATCACAGTTGCACATAATTATGTGTTGGCGTTGGTGGGGATTTAAAAATTTTCTGTGCTAGGTAAGTGTCCTGGGGTAATCAGATGGCTATGGTGATAATTTGCTCATGCATCTATGGAGGGATAGGTGCACTGTGCTCCCACAATAAAATAAGGAAAATCACTGCTCCAACAGGGAGATGAAGGTTAATTACAATGTCTCTACACTTACAAATAGATGTTAGGGTCCTGCACTCCCATAAATAACTACAACTATGGCGATACTTTCACAAAAAGTAAGGAAATGCATTACGAAAAATGTGGTTAATGCATCGGTTAGGGTTCATATTACTGTGACAAAAATATGGACATGTGGTGTTATGGTTCTCAAACCTAACACCCCATCCCACAAACCAACCAACCCTACCGCCCACCCCACCCCTACCCTCCACACACCAACAGGCATCGGGATGTGTCTTCAGGTGGTTGATCCTAATGCTCACTCTGTTCTCCTATGCTGTACCATCTAAGCTTCCTTACATATGGAATGGGGTGAGTATTAGGGTCGATGACAGGACTCACCCTGACTCCTGCTGGTGTGTGGAAGATGAAAGGGAGGGGTGGGGTAGATAATGGTTGGTTGAAGCGGAATAGGGTGTTATGGTTGGGAACTCTAACACCGCATTTCCATACTTTTGTCATTGTAATATGAACCCTAACTGATGCATTTATGGAGGTTAATTTGCAGTGATTTATATGTGTATATAAATATATATATATTCATTGCAAAAAAATGTCATTAATGCATTAGTTAGGGTTGATAGCACAGTGACAAAAGTATAGAAATGTGATGTTAGGGTTACCACCCTACTCCACCCCAACCCACCCTCCACACACCAACAGACATCGGGGTGTGCCATGGGGTCACCAGCTCAAACTCTCACCCCATTCTCCTATGCTGTATCATGTCAGGTTGTTTACACATGGAATGGGATGAGAGTTGGGTCTGACAACCCCATGGCACACCCTGACGTCTGTCGGTGTGTGGAGATTGTGGTGGGGTGGTGGGGGGTTACACTGATATCACATTTCCATACTTTTGTTACTGTGCTATCAACCCTAACTGATGCATTAATGATGTTTTTTTGCAATGAATTTCTCTTCTTTTTGAGAAGGTGTAATGTACAGTAACTAGTAACTGGTATGTGGTTGTGGGAGCATGTGCCCTCCGGGCCCTGTGCTCCCCTCACGCTGCCCAATTTTGTGTAATGGTATGCATATGTGGGAGAGTGGGCCCTCTGGGCCCAGAACTCCCACTTACACATAAGTACAGAGCCATACAACAGCCCTATAGTATTGAAAAGGAATCCTTGTAACACTAATTTGGCTATATCTCAGTAACTGTAGTAAGTATGAAAAAAATTCTGCTGCAGTTGTAATTATGACTTCAAAACCTCCACACAGGCCTAAAGCTGGACTAAGCTGCAGAGAATGAAAAATCCATATCTCGAATCGTTTACGAGATACGGGCATTGAAAGTCACTTCAGGCATCTCAATGTTAGCCTATAGGAAGTTTCTCAAATTCAGAGCACTGTAACTAATGGCCCATTTAATGTTTTGGGACCAAATCATCAAAAGGCACATCTGTGAGACAAGGGCTTGCCACCCTGCAAGATTCAACCCAAAAGCCACAACCATTTGGATACAGTGGGGTGGCAAAGAAATGCTGTTTTTGGGTGCTATTCTGTCGCAAATTGTGACAGTTTTGCAAACATTTGCAACAGAATGGGAATGACACTTTCATGATTTGTGAAACTGTTGCATCTGTTCTGTTGTAATTTGTAACACTACGGGGGTATGATTGCTGAAACAGCATTTCTGAGGGGTCCCCCCCCAAAAAAAATGATAGTGCTGTGATCCTCAGTGCCTGACTAAGTAAACACAACTGTCAGTGTTTACCTAAGGAGGCCCAAATTTAAATGGCAGGCATTTTTCTCTCTTGCTAACTGAAAACAAGATGGTCACAGCATGACAGTAAAAAGGCCATTTGCAACAGTAAAATGCAGTGGCGGCAGCTTTGGTGAGGCACATATATTTTTGTCCCATTGACTATAATGGGAAACTTGTTTTTTGAGTAACTTTTATAAGGATTAATATTTTTTCACCAAAACTTCAAAAGGCACATCAGTGACCCAGACTGCATCTTTCACGAAGAAGTCAAACCAAATGAACACATTTCTGTTCCCATGAACAAAGAATCACACAAAAGCCCTGTTTTCGCACGTTTTTTGGCTCTCTGCAGCTCCACAACCACTCACCTGACCATAACGCAACTTACTAGATCCGGAGATCTTTTATGCCCCACCATGTATGCAAACTTTCAGGCAAATTCATCATACGATGCCAAAGTTATTAAAGTGCAAATTATGGGGTTTGACATGGAAGTGGCCAGGCAACCCTAACAATACTGTATATTTGCAAAAACGTCATTAATGCTTACATTACGGCTGAACCACAAAAAGCAGGGAAATAAAAAAAAATTATTAAGGGTCAGGTATATATGAAATAGGATCTGTCCTGTGAAGCCCTTGCTTCTGGTAAATCTCAACCCTAATACCCGGGCACCCCAAGCCAACAACAGAACCACTGCACCTACACAAAAAAATACCCTTGTGATCCAAGTATAACATGCAGATGCCCAGCATGCCACACACAGTCTGACATTGCTGAAATGTAGATAAAGCAACAGGTATGTGTTGTACCATTTGATCTGTAAAATATTCAGAACTGGAAACTGATGACATGAAGAAAGAACACTATAGGGTATGCACATTTGTTTTTTTTCCCCTGACTTCAGTGTGGCTGTGTGTACAGGGCAAGGGCAGCAAGGTGTCAGCATTATTTTTTTGTGACATTCAGATGGGAGAGAAACAACAGGATGGCCCACAATAAATGTAACAGTCCCAGAAATGTCAAATAACATGTATTTTTTTTCTTGGCTTCAGTGTGTCCTTGTGTACAGGGCATGGGCAGCAGGATGGGAAAATAAATCTTTCACATGTTATGACATCCAGAGCGGAGAGGGAAAGATACTACACAGTGACCCACGATAAATGTAACAGTCCCAGAAATCCAAGTAAAAAAATGTTTTTTCTGGCTTCAGTGTGGCTGTGACATCAAGAAGGGAGAGAGACTGCAGTGGGGGCCACTATAAATGTAACAGTCCCAGAAATCCCAAATCTTGATGCCAAAAAAAAAAAAAATGTATACACCCTGCTGTCCTTGCCCTGTACACACAGTTGCACTGAAGGTGTAGTGGTTCTGTTGGTGGCTGGAGGGTGGGTAGGGATTAGGGTTGAGATTTACCAGAAGAAGGGCTTCACAGGACTTATATCCTATTTCATATATACCTAACCCCTAATAATTGTTTTTTATTTCCATGCTTTTTGTGATTCAACCCTAATGTAAGTATAACAAAGTTTTTGCAATTAATTTCTTTTCTTTTTGTGATGGTGGAACTGTATCCTCATTTTGTATGGTTCCTGAAAGTACAATATTGGAGACAGTCATACCATGCAACGCACACTGATAACATGGCCTCTTTTAGAATATTTTCACCGAATGTTTGACATAGACTTTCTGGGAACCCACCTCATGAACACTGCCGCTGTCATTTTGTTAATCCGTCCCAAAAGGTGATTCCACACAGTGACTGTGACTGCAGCATTCTGCACCACAGGTGCAAAAACACATTTTGGGCAGCATATGAGAAATGACAGCTGTTCTGTTCATAAGGAGGTGTGAGAAAATGGCAATGCTGAAAATCTGGAGTGAAAATATGAAAAATTGGCAAAGTTACAAGCATGTGTAGGAAGTGCACAATGCACACCCGTAACATGGCCATTTTTCTGAATTCATTCACCAAATTTTAAACATGGGTTTTATGGGTCCTTCAGTCATGAACAGTGGCACTGTCATTTTGTTTATCTGTCTCAAAAGTTGATTTCACGCAGTGACCAGGCCATTCTGCACCACAGGTGCGAAAATGCATTTCCGGCAGGATGTGAATAATGACAGCTATACTGTTCATAAGGAGGTGGTAAAAAATGGCAATGTTGAAAATCTGTAGTAAAAATATAAAAAATTAGCAAAGTTACAAGTGTGCATAGAAGCTGCACAACACACGCTCATAACATGGTCATTTTTTGGACTTTTTTCACCAAATTTGCAATATGGTCTTTTTGGGACCCCACCTCATAAACAGTGGCACTGTCATTTCATTAATCAGTCCTGAAAGGTGATTCTGTGCAGTGACAGTGAAATCACCTTTTGGGACCAAGAAATGAGATGACAGTGACAATGTTCATGAGGTGTGGTCCCAAGAACCCCATGTTGAAAATTTGGTGTAAAAATTCCAAGAAATGGCTGAGATATCTCTTACTAGAGATCTCACTAGAGATGCAAAAGTGCGCCTTGTCCAAACTACTTTTCTTTCGCTGATCGATTATGCAGATTTCCTCTATAGTCAATGCCCCAAAGCCTTGCTTACAAAGCTGGATATGCTTTGCCACAGGGTCATATGGTTTATTACTATTCTCCCCATCTCTACCCATCATTGTTCCTTGTACAAAGCTATAGGGTGGTCCTCTCTTATGTTTAGGCATAACAGAAATGCAGTCCTTTGGACTTATATGGTCTTCTTGAAGTGGCTTCCACGATATATAATAGACTGTTTCCCACTAAGTGAGCCAGGAATGTATGCCTAAGAAGTGTATCCTACATCACATTATGTATCCCCAAGGCTTCCTCTCGCTATGGCAGAGTGGCCATTAGTTTCCTGTTGCCAACATTGTGGAACAAAGTACAAACATTATTGAAATTAAGCTGCCTCCACAGTATAAATGCCTTTAAATCTCTATATGTTCAGTATGTGTGTGAGCCATGCAATTGCTACCCCAGCCCCTAATTTTAGTCTGAAGCATCAGGCTGCTGCCCTCTGAGTGTAGTTGAATTTATGATCGCTTGTAACCTTTGGTGGCCTTAACTCTGTGAGCGTCTTATGCCTTAAATGTTTTTCCCCCTCTACAAATCCCTGTAGGGTTATTATCTCTTCATGGCTCTCACAGCCACTGCAACTTACTTACCCTACTGTCTTTTACATATTGCTTATTCTGTGGCTCTTATTCCCCTACCCTGTACTAGTTAACTGCCCTATTTCATCTTCGTATTCTCTTTCCACTGCATTCCACTCTTACTATCTCTTTCCTCTGTCCCCTAACTCTCTTTCCCTGCCATAGACTAGCCCTTCAGGGGCTCCCTGCCCCTCAGGTGGGAGAAATGTGGATACCGGGTGGTTGCCACTTCCATAGCTGCTGCCTGAGACACCTAGACTGGACTCCTTACTAGCAAGGTGCGGCATTGCCGATACCCAATCGGAACGTGAGTGCTTTTCTGCTCTGGCATCTGATTGGCTCCTGCAGTCTGCTTCTGTGTCTCCCTCAATACTAAGCTAAAGTCTTATTTTCTGTCTAAAACTTGCACAAAAAAGAGCTGTACTTACTTATTGCCTAACAGTTATGACCTCTATTTTTTCCTGTTTAGAGTGTCAAGAGTTGGGACTCTGTTTGATTACACTCGTTTCTAAATTTCTATGGTTGGGCCAGTCTTTAGGTGTCAAGGAATACCCAATTCTGTTGTCCTGCTGTTTTGGTCCTCCTGTTGGTTCAGATGTTCCATTGTCCATGGCCCAGTACTTAATACTGACCCCTTCATCCATCCTCTGCCAAGGATATGCTCTCCACGGGCTCCCTGCCCATGGGCATGGGAAACCCAGGCACCGGGCGGTTGGCGTTGACTCTACCGCCACCTGAGAACCTAAGCTTGGACTCTCCATTAGCAAAGCATGACATTAGCAGCCATCCAATTGGAATGTGAGTGCTCTTTGGCATTGGCTTCTCATTGGTTCCTGCAGTCTGCTTCTGTGTCCATTTGAAACCAAGCATAAATCTGATTGCCATGCTGAAATTTGCCAAAAAAGAGCTGTAATTGCTTTTCTCCTTTACTGTTAAGACCCTTATCCTTCTGTTTTGAGTGTTACATTTAGGGATACTGTGTGATTACACTACATTTGAAATTCTGTGCTTGCGTCAGCTCCCTACATGAGCAGCCGATCACTTCTCCCTACTGAAGTTCCTACTAAGCCTCATCTTATGTCCTCCTTAAATATTACAGAAGCACTCTGAACTGATATGACTGATGTAACATTGAGTACTTACTTGCATTACTTGCATTAATTGTTTTTTACTTGTGTTATTTGGCTCTATTGTAAATATCTCTGTATGCATTGTACCATTTGACCCGGAGCTAACCAGGTCCATCTTGCAAATGAACTTGCTCAATGATGTTCACCTGGATAAATAAAGATGTTGATTGATTGACTGATTGATTGATTGATATCAGCATAAGTGGAAAATCCCATTATTACCATTATACAGCATTTACCTGTATTGCTCAGTTTACAGTTTGGCTTTGAAGAGTGCAGACATGTCCCAGTCAACAGAAGATGAGACTGCCAGACCTCTGGTGGTAAGTGTGGGGTATGGGGTGTGTGGGGAGGTGGGTGTACAGAGGGTGGGTTGGGATGGGAGAGGGTGCGGAGCGACAAGGGACCATTTTCTTTTTCCAAAAAAAAAAGACGTTGGGGACAGTTTTCTATATTTTAAAGGTTTTATTTAAAAATACATATCAGCACACTGGGGTGGGCTCCCAATGTGCCACATAGGTATGGGGGCTTGCATGCCAACATGGGGATTAGGCACCCCGATGTCAGCAATCAGATACAGGCTTGAGGAAGCGGGGGCATCTGACAACAAGAGTGGGCATCCTGTTGTCAGCTAAAACATAATAAGCAATTTTGGCACACTGGGGTGGGCTCCCAGGTGTACAGAGAACAGGCTGGTGGGGCTACATGACAGTACCCCCTTCCCTCACTTAGTGTGCCAACGGCAACTACTCGCAAGAACCCACCTGCACTATATGGCACAGCTGTCTTTAATGAAAGACAGCTGTGCCATATATTACAAGTGTATTGTACACTGTTGTTGTTTATTAAAGACAGCTGTGTTGTATAGTACTTGCACTATATGACAAGTTGTTGCTTAAGACAACTGTGCCGTATAGTGTAAGTACTATATGACACAGCTGTCTTATTAAATGATAGCTGTGTCGTATAGTGCAAGCACTATATGACACAGTCATCTTTATTAAATGGCAGATGTGCCATACAGTGCAGTGCAAGGGGCAGGATCATGATGAGGGTGAGCGGGGATGATGAGGGACGATTTTCGGTTCAAAAACAATAGACACCGGGGGAAAATGTTTTCTTTGCAGGGACTATTAAACACTGCTGTGGGGAATTCCAACATGGGGATTGGGCCCCCTGATGTCAGCAGTGAAGAAAAAATAATAAATATACAAACAAAAAATTAAAATAAAAAATAAAATAAAAATAAATTCACTGCCATGGGGATTGCCCCCCCACCCCCGTGAGCAGACACAGTTTAAGGCACAGCACAGTCAGGCTGGCCAGGCTTCAATGACAGTAGCCCTCTCCCTGACCTATGAGTGGTGAAAGCCTATATGACACAGCTGTTGTATATCAAAGACAGCTGTATCATATATTACAAACTGCTGCTTTCGCAAAAATTCAGTTATGAACAGAATGTTCATTTTTTGAACTGTGCATGCTTAGAAACTGAACATTTTTATTAAATATTTCAAAAACTACTAAAGTGAGGGACATAAAAACCACAAAAGCACACATCTTGGACCAGCCTTGATCCAACCTGAGAGTTTCAGGTTTCAAAGCCTCATATTTCTTAAGTTATCGGGTGGCAAAAAAAGTCTTAACATTTTCAAAAAATTGGATTTTTGTGGTTTTTTGCACCTCTGTAACTTTGCCTCCTCTGAACTGATTTACATGAAATTTATAGGATCTAGAGATCCTGGCACAGAGGCTGTGCTTTCCCAATGTCATGTAAATTGGTTGAATGGGGCAAATTTATTAAGGTGCAAAAACTGGAATTTAACATAGAAGTGCTTACACAATCTTAATATCCATTGCAAAACTACGTTAATGTATCAGTTTGGCTTTTTAGTAAAGCATCAAAAGCTGTGAAATTCGACTTTAGGGTTATCCACTCTACCACCCCAACCCATGCTACTCTCCACACACCAACAGGCCTTGGGTGTGCTATAGGGTCATCAGAACCAACTCTTACCCCATTCTATGTGTAAACAAGCTGACATGGTACAGTTTTGGGGATTGGGGTGAGAGTTAGGCCTGACAACCCCATGGCACACCCCGTTGTCTGTTGGTGTGGTGTGTGGAGGGTAGCAGGGGCTGGGGTGGTTGGGTTGGTAACCTAACATCAAATATCGGCAGCGACACTAATAAAAGCAAACTGATACGTGTGTGATTTTGCAATAATTTCCCTTTGTTTTGAGAAAGTGTAATGTAACTGTTATGTGGTTGTGGGGGCATGGGCTCTCTGGGCCCTGTGCTCCCCTCACACTGCCCATTTTTGCATAATGATATGCATATGTGGGAGCATGGGCCCTCTGGGCCCTGCACTCCCACTTACACATAAGTACGGACACATTCCACAACCCTATAGTCATGAAAAGGAACCCTTGTAACACTAATTTGGCAATATCTCAGTAACCGTAGCAACTATGAGAAACATTCCACTGCAGTTGTAATCATGACTTTGAAACCACCATGGGAGCTTAGTTCACCAAGAGGAAAAAGTCTGTATCTTGAATCATTTTCAATATATGGGCTCCACAGTTCAACGTGCAGATGTAACTCAGACATTTTCAGGATTTTTTGCACCCAATTTTCAACATGACCTTTTAGGGACCCACCTCAAGAGCAATGGCACTGTGATTTCATTAATCCATTCCAAAAGATGATTTCGCACAACGACCGTGCCATTGTGCACCACAGGTGCGGAGACTTGTTTTGGGCATGATGTTAAAAATGACAGGGGTATTGTTCATGAGGAGGTGTAAAAAAATGCCAATGTTGAAAATCTGGAGTGAAAATATTAAAAATTGACGAAGTTATGAGTATGCGTAGAAACCGAGCAACGCATGCTAGTAATGCAGTCATTTTTTGTAATTTTTTCACCAAATTTTCAACATGGGCCTTTTGAGACCCCCCCCTCATAAACAGTGGCACTGTAATTTTGTTAATCCATACCAAAAGATGATTTTGCACAGTGACCGAGCCATTATGCACCACAAGTGCAAAAACATGTTTTGGGCAGGATGTGAAAAATGACAGCTGTACCATTCATGAGAATGTGTGAACAAATGGCAATGTTGAAAATCTAGTGTCAAAATATAAAAATTTGGCAATGTTATGAGTGTGCATAGAAATTGTGCAATGCACGCTCATAACACAGTCATTTTTTTGAATTTGTTCACCAAATTTTCAACATGGGCTTTTTGGGACCCCACCTGATGAACAGTGGCACTGTCATCTCATTTCTCAGTCCTGAAAGGTGATTTTGCAGTGACTGCAAAATCACCTTTCAGGGCTGAGAAATGAGATGACAGTGCCAGTGTTCATGAGGTAGGATCCCAAGAACCCCATGTTGAAAATTTGGGGCTGAAATTCCCCCAAATACCTGAGATATCAAAATAAGTTGACCCCCACCCCCACCATTGACTGTCTTTATATAGCTTACCGGCATTTCTTCATTTTGCAGTTCGGTTTTGAAAAGTGAAGATGTGTCCCAGTCCACCAAAGATTGCAGCCACTGACCACCGGAGGTAAGTATGTGGTGAGGGGGGGTGCGGGGAGGTGAGGTGCACAGAAGGATGGTGGGGATGGGTAGGAAGGGTGCGGAGGAGATGATGAGGGACCGTTTTCTTCTTTTTAGGAAAAAAACATCAGGGGACTGTTTTCTTTTATGTCATGATTTTTATTTATATTTGTGGACTCTGGGAGTGGGCTCCCCAGAGTCCAAAAAATATTAGGGGTGCGCGGAAATCTGGGGACACTGGGAGTGGATTACCCAGTGTTCCACACTATCAGGGGAGGGGCGCTACTGTTGACATCGGGATTGGGCACTCCTCTGTCAGAAAATGCGATAAATATGCTGGGGACACTGGGAGTGGGCTAGCCCGTGTCACACACTATCAGGGGGCTACTGCCAACACAGGAATTTGGCACCCTGCTGTCAGCTGAATATATCACTGTTCAGCAAACCATGGCCATTCAATGCAGGATGGTATATCGCTCCTGAGCCACGTCGGGGGATCTCTAAGAAAAAAAGTTGGGAGCATGTTCCACGGGCCCCCATTAGGTAAACACAACTGTTAGTGTTTACCTACTGGCATTATTTTTACAAATATTCCAGATTTTCAGCCTCGCTAACTGGAAACAAGATGGCGGAAATCTGAAATAAAACTGATTGCGACCAGTAAAGTGCAAATGGTAAATGGCTTTTACCATTAGCACATTTATTATGCGAATGGTAAATGGCATTTATTGTTCGCACATTTTCAGGCAAGCAGTAATTATGAATGGTACATGACATTTACCATTCGCAAATTACTGTTCGCACAGTAAATGCAATTTACACTGCATACTACCTGTCTTGCATCTAACTGAAAAATCATTATAATTAAAAAATATATTGTTACACTAAACCTTCTAAAGGCACATCATTGGCACACTCCCCATCATCCCTGTAAAAATCAGAGCCAAATTTAATTCTGTGTGTGCTGTGCAGTAGAGCAAAGAATCCCATGCTATCCTATGGAAAAAAATTTTCCTTTTTGCTTTTTTGACTGCTTTATATCTCCAAAACCATAAAAGCAGCAGTTATGAAACTTTCCACATCGTGTGACACTGGCAACATGACAGCACATACCAAGTTATTAAGGTGCAAAAATTGAGATTTAACATTGAAAGGCTGTACCAACCCTAACTATAAGGGCACTAATGCGCCCTTATAATATATGCATTGTACTGGCATGGAGGCACCAGTATAGTTAGGGTTGGGTACACATTTCTATGTTAAACCTGAAATTTTGAACCTTACTAACTCTGTAACCGTGCAACGGATATGCATGAAATTTGGCATGCATAATCTCTAGGGTAGTTCTCGTGACATGCCAAATGTTGTGTGAATCAGTTTTGTGGTTTTTAAGATACAGAGGCCCGGATATTCAAACTGCTCCCAAAATGTGCGCAACAGCTGGAGCAAGCACAAACCAATTGCGCATATGCACAACAGGTGCGATATTCAAACATGGAGCAGAACAAATTGCGCAAGCAGCCAACTTCTGAATATCGCACTAACTTCGCCATAGCGCAACCAGGAAGAAGAAGCTGAGCAGAAATGTTGCGCTATAGCGCAACCAGGGCAGACCAGCTGAGCAGTCCAGAGGTGCCATAGCGCAAGCAGAGCCCCCCCAGAGCAATGGAACTGCACATCCAGGGAGGCAGGCTGGGGCCCACCGCCAGCCATGCCACACATTGGGCACAGGAACACACTGCAGAACCAACAACACACCTGCACACCCCAAGCAAAGCATCACTGGGGGTGTGACAGATGATCTACTGGCCCATGGGGACAAGCCAACAAAGCACAGCAGAGCCATGACACCCCAACACAACCACTGGCAGGCTGAGAGTGCCACACACAGGGGGTTGACAAGTGCACATCAGCTCCCCGTACGCACAGCACACCCAACACCGTGACCCCAAGACACCACCCATGTGCAGTGACTGGCACTGCAGGAAACCATGCATCCCCCCCAGCAAACATCAACCCCGTGCAGCACAGAAGCATACAAGCCAGACACACCCTGTGCACCCAGCAGTGGGTGGCAGCAGACGGCAAGACCAACAGAAAGTCACTGCCATGCTGGAGATACCTCCCCATGCACACACATCAGCCGCTCACACACACACACACACACACACACACACATATACCCAGGACCATACCACCCCAGATGGCATGTACACCTGCAACTGAGCACCCACAGCCAGCTGCAAATCAGAGACCAACACAGTATTCATATCAAAATAGAAATGTATATTTAAATATCCAAATAGTAAAGAACCAAAACAAAAACAACTATTTACAAGGGGGGGGGACGGGTACAAGGTAGGGGTGTTCAAGGGGTAGGGATGAACAACTTGGAGAGGGAAGGCAGGGTGGCAGGGATGGGAGAATTGGGAAGGGTATCATCAGCTATGGCCCAGCCGGCTGCTCATCCTCTTCCTGGTTCCGGACCACCTGTGCCGCCTCCTCCAAGGCCATGGCGCCTGATGGACTGGAGGATGGCCTGGTTCTCCATCGACACTTGTGTGGAGGCCCCAAATATCCCATCCAGTCCTCCTGAGAACCTCAGGCCTAGAAAATGGGAACACAGTCAATGGCTGTGACTGACCACAACCCTGAACACCACCAAACCTGCAAGCCATATAGGCCAATGTCCCAGACCTGTGATGGCATGCACCCACCCACAGTGAACATGCACATGGCCATCACAAACAGGCGGCACCAGCTATGTGCACCACTGCACACACACACTGCCCATGTCCATCACAGCACAAACAAGGCTGTCAGAGTGATGTGGCAACGTGGTGCAATGCCAGTTACACAGCTATGTGCGCGGTGCATACATGGACCACCGGTGGCGCGTACACAGGCGTGCTGTGATGCTGGACAGTGATGCATGTCACCTGTGTCGTGCATACATACATGGATACATAGACAGTGTCGGCAGATAAGGCCTATGGCCCACTCTTGACTGTCCATTTGAGCTTGTAAGTTCACTTTGTTTTCCTATAAGTCTGTTGCCCCTTACCCCTGACCTCCAGAATTCCTTTATGTCTATCCCGTGCATTCTGAAATCCCATGATTGTTTCAGCCCCCACCACCTCCTCTGGCAGGGTGTTCCACTTGTCCACCACCCATTCTGTGAAGAAATTCATTTCCATGTTTCCTCTGAATCGTCCTCCCTCCAACTTCAACCCATGCCCTCTAGTCCTGGAACATCTTAAGAAAAGTGTTTTCCTGCACCCTGTTCCTCCCTGTAAGATACTTGTATGTCTCCATCATATCCCCTCTCTCCCTCCTCTCCTCCAGGGAGTACATGTTCAGTTCCTTCAACCTGTCTTCATAGGACTTGTGATGCAAGCCATGCACCATCTTTGTTGCCCTCCTCTGAATCTTCTCTGCCCAGTCTATGTCCTTACGTAGGTATGGTCTCCAGAACTGTACACTGTACTCCAGGTGGGGCCTCACTAGTGTCTTGTATATTGGAAATATGACCTCCCCTTTCCTGCATGGTTGTATTGTGCAGGCCTAGTGGTCTCCCCCCCAGCATGCAATAGCATCCATGAAGTCATGATACTCACACTTCTCAAGCAGCTGTGTCTGCCGCTGCTGCTGCTGTTGCTGCTGCTGCTTCTGCTGGGGTGCAACACCCGCTGGCACCGGGGCCCTGGCACGGCCCTCCTCAACCCGGGCCTGCATCCTCACATCCCGGCCTGTGGGAGACATATGTTGAGACAAACATCAGTGTGACTCCAAAGCAGACTGCTCCCTGCCCCAGTGAGAGTGCCTGCCCACACAGCCAGACCCATTCATCTCACAGCTGCACAAACTGACACAGCCAACCATGGCAGAGCCATCACCTATGCACAGCCACCAAAACACACTCACAGCCCTACAGAGAATACAGGTGCATAGATGGTACAGCCACCTGGCCTAGGCACCACGCCCCACCTGGCATGTGATCGCAGCCTCTCCAAAAGGTCTGGATCCCTCCGGCGGAGGTCACTGTAGCGGTGCCAGCACTGCTCATCAGACCGGCACCGTCCAGTGACCCCCACCAGGTCAGTGGCCACTTGATGCCACACCTGTGTGCGGGCAATGGTGAGGGGTGCCTCACCATAAAGTGCCCCATAGTGGGGCTCTACTAGGGCCACCAAGTTGGCCAGTTCCAATTGGCTCCAGGGAACAGCTCTTCTCCTAGCCATGGTACCAACTTTACAGCAGGCAATATGGCGCCCCGCTGCGTCGTAACCCCACATGGAGATGTTGCGCAATAGACCACCACACGCTCCAATCGCGCTGTTCAAACAGCGCCCGTCATTCACATAGCGCTGTCACCAGACAGTGCAATAGGACCGTACACATGGCAGGCGAACAGCGCCAGGGGGCAAAGGTCGGACACAAGGTCATGGGCCATGACGCAAGGCCACGCACAGTGCCATCTGACGTATAGGCATCCTGCGTGACCAACCAGATGAGTACCAGTGCCACAGTGGACTATTGTGCAGTAGTGCCACAGCGCCATATAGTGCCCATTGCTGTAGCGCCACTGGCACAATGGTGGCCATGGCCTGAATTGCCGATCGCGCACAGCACATCAGCAGTGTGACAGATGCCTGCGTAAGCTATCTGGGCATGTGCAATGCAGTGTACCACACAGTCACAGATCTGCCCCATTGGCTCAGCCGACTCAACCGTATTGCGCAAAGCGCAGATTCGCGATATTCAGCCGACACATGCAAATCATCTGATCAGCCATTCAAAGGTGCAGTGGCGCAATTTGCATGTCATTATAGTTGCTCCACTCCTAATTTGCATGCATTGCGCTATAAATGTGTGACACTGGGCTGCGCTGGCCAGATTCGGTTACTGCAGGTGAGAGGTGAGTTGCATGCTGTGTGATGTTCTGGACAATGGTCATGGGAAAATGCTGTAGACTGCACAGTGACAGGTGTCCACTTTCCCCATACAGATCGCCATGACCAAGCAGAGCCAAGGTGAGGGTGAGGACGGTGGGCGTAGGAGGAGGCCCAACTTTACAGCAGCAGAGACAGAGGCCCTCTTCCAGGCCTACCTGGATGAGGAGCCAGTACTGAGTGGACGGAGGGGCACCCCTCAGTCCAGTGCGGCTGCATGGGAGGGGGTAGCTCGGGCTGTTAACCTGCACGGAAGCCACCAGCGCTCCATGCAGGAATGCAAGAAGAAGATGGGGACAGACCGTAGGAGGTTGAAGGAGAAGGTGGCAAACTTCAGGGCGGCACGTGCTGGCACTGGCGGGGGCCTGCCAGTGGTGTTGGAGCTGACCCCGACTGAGGAGACACTGGTCACATCAATGCAGTGGGCGCTGTTGAGGCGATCAGGAGGTGGATTCAGACAGGTGGAAGCCCATCACTGCACGGCGACATGGTGGTGGTGTTGGGGGTTGGGGGAAGGTTGTTCACATGCACTCACATGTACTCTCTTTCTGTTACAGATCCTGTTCATCTTCAGGGGACGGTGCTGGTGGGTCCAGGCAGGGATGATGACCTGCTGGACATGGAGGAGGGTCCATCCACCTCTATCACCAGCCAGCAGGCACTGCAGCAGCATGCACATTGGGCCGCCAACTCTGGTGTCAGTGATCGGGTGCGGGGGGTGCACAGCCTGTGTCTCAGCAGTCTGGCATGCAAGCATGCCAGCATGCTGTGATTATGGCTGTAGCACGTACCTGCACCATTGATGATGCAAGGACTGCAATGGGCAGTGATAGGTGTGTGTCCCATGATGGACACACAGCAGGCCAGCACGTGCTCCTGGGCCTTTCTGGTTCCAACTTGAGTACCAGCATGCTGGCACAGTCCCAGGCTGTGCCTGTCAGCACCGGTGGGGCAGTACTGGTGGCTGTGCAGGTGTCTGGCACTGTTGCCAGCACAGCGGTGGAACGAGTGGACCCTGGAGCACAGCGGTTGGAGGGGCAGCAGCAGCAGTCACCCACCAGGTCTGGGGGTACAGTGTCAAGCGGTGGCACATGTCCGCCGCCCTTTTATCTGCCCATTCCTGGTCCTGGTGAACAGCGCCCACCCTCAAGGGGTGTTGTGCATCAGGACATTCCACACCCTGGGGGACAGGATGCCGTTGGGGCACAGTACCCTTTGGACGAGCACACCCGCCTGCTGCAAGAATCAGTACATCTGCAGAGGTGCGTTGCAATGTCCGTGGAGGCACTGTCTGTGTCTGTGGAGTGGCACAGCAGGGAGTGTGCTCTGGACCGTGCTGAGCTGGTTCGTATGCAGACGGATGTGACTGCCACCATTGACAGGCTGACCCAGGCAGTGGTCTCTGTCGTGGACGCATTGGGCACACAGTCAGGTGCCCCTGTACTGCACAACCCACACAGTTCACTCTCCACTCCCCGTTCCCTGCGTCGTGCGACACCAGGCCTGTCGACGCTGGGTTCTGCTGTGGCCATCCTGAGCACCACTGGTGCAGGTTTGTTCGGCATGCTGCAGACCCCTGTGCGGGCAAGGTCGCGTTCACGCAGTGGGACCCCTGGTGGTGCAACAGTGCCACCCCATGTGGCCCCTGCTCAGCCTGCCAGTGCTGTTGGGTCACAGCAGGGCCGCCCATGCATCCGCGGTGGCCATGGGACAGTGCTACATGACTGAGCTGTCTCCCAGTGCGGGCCCTGTCTGGTGCTGCCATGTGTACAATGTGTGTCATGGTGGGCAGTGCACTTCTGGGTGCTCTGCTCACCACGCTGACACACGGACCACCTGCACACCCTCCCAACTGCTGTCCACAGGTGCGTTTGCATGATGATGCCTGCATTGTACTGTACACCAAGGTGCAAGGGTGCCCAGCATCTGACACACATACTTGGACAGTACAGGTGGTGGGGGTGGTCGGTGGTGCTGTGTGTTAGCAATGTCAGTTCTGCTGTGCTGTGCATCTGCCCATGTACGCTCTGTGCCTGGTGTGTGTGTGTCCATATGAGTGCTCACCCCTCCCTGATGGTGTGTTTGTATGCCTGGACCCTTCCACTCCCCTGACCATCATGCACCCCTGGTGTGTTTCCCTGTGTGCCTGTGGTTTGCGCATGGACAGTGTTGGTTGCACATGTCCCCTTGACTTACCTGTGTTCTGCATAGTGCTCCTCTGTGATGGTGTCCCGGTGCAGCTGGGCCTGCCGGATCAGTCGGGGGTCCCGCCGTCCTAGGGGGGGCTGCTCATCACCATCAACACCGGCGCCACTGGTGTCCCCATCGCTGTCCCCCTCTTCAACCTGTATGGCTATCCCATAGTCTTTGGCCATGTTGTGCAGGATGCAACAGGCCAGGAATATCCCACAGGCCTTTTGGGGGCTGTACTGTAGGGCACCGCTGGAGGTGTCTAGGCATCGGTAGCGTGCCTTGAGCATCCCAAACACCCGCTCTATGATGTTGCGTGTGGAAACATGTGCCTCATTATAGCGTTGCTGTGATGGGGTCATGGGGCGCCAGTACGGTGTGAGCAGCCAGGGACGGAGTGGATATCCGCTGTCACCTGTGTGGAGATAGTGGAGATCAGTCTCATGTTCAGGTCAATATTGGCCATATCCCTGTGTGCCACTACCATGGCACCTGTGGCATTCCCATCCTTGCCCCGAGTTTGCATTCCATACATGTGTCCTCACCCACTAGATGGCCTGTGGGGATGTCCCCACTCTCGAATCGATGGCACAGTGCAGACTGATACCATATAGAGGCATCATGTGCTCCGCCGAGTGTGTGGCACAGACATTGATTATGCGCCCAGTGGCATCACACACCACCTGGCAGTTGACACTAGAGAATCCCTTTCTGTTCTGATATGTGAGCCCATCGGGGACAGGTGGCGTGCGAATGGCCACATGGGTACAGTCTATGGCCCCTAGCACACCAGGCATACGTGCTACCCTGTGGAACTCCTGCATGTTTGCTGTACACTCTGCCGTGGTGCTGGGGAAATGGATGTACTCTGCAGCATGTGGCAGCAGTGCGCTGAGGAATTGGGTGAGGATGCGTGACGTGGCTGACTGTGTGATGCCTGTGGTGTCCCCTGTCGGCCTCTGGAAGGTGCCCATGGTGAGCAGACACATGCAGGCTGTCAACTTGGTCTCCACCGACAGAGCGTGACTCCGTCGTGAGGGTGCCTGCATCACATCACTGCACAGCTCACAGAGCCGTCTCAGTATTGCCCTGTTCAGGCGGTACCGGCCCACGATCTCTACATCTGTGTACAGCTCAAAGCTGATGCGGGCACGGTACTGCCTGTTGGGGGCATACCGCCGACGGGCCCTTCCACGGCCATGTCCCCTGCAGCATGCATTCTCACCCCCTCATTACAGCTTCCATGTGGAAGCTGGCACTGTCCATCTCCTGGCTTCTGCCCCCGCTGGCTGTGCTGTATTGCACCCCGCTGTCCTCACTGCTACTTCCACTGCACAGGCACCCCCGCTAGCCTCTACAGCCTATGGTCCACGCTTTCCTTGCCTGCTCTAGCCTGTCTGTTGTCTGTCTGTCAGTCTGTCTTTCTCTCTCTCTCTCCCCCACTTAGCAGCCTTGTAGCGTTCTTGCGCCGCTTCCTTGAGCCTTTTCATTTTGGCTCATTTCCGCTAATGCACAATTTCCAGCTGTGCCGCTATTGCACATCGCGCAAGTCTTTGAAGATCGCATTGCGTTCTTTATGCATGGATCCACCCCCTTCAGTTGCACATGCCTTCATTTTCATTGCGCTGTTGCTCAGCATGTTTTCGGGGGCGCAACTGCCTCCTTCTGAATATCGCTAAATGGCGCACTTTGGGACTTGCGCATGTGCAACCCTGTTGCGCATGGCGCAACCCTTTTGAATATCCGGGCCAGAGTGTCAAAAAATCACAAATTTACCAGTTTTGTTACATTTCTTTGTCCATCTGTATCTCAGAAAAGGTTTTAGGTTTTGCTTTGCAATTGTCTGGGTAGAAAGTCTTTGGGTCACAGATGTGCCTTTCGAAAGTTTGGTGAAAAAATATTAATGCCTTCAGAAGTCATAACAATTTTTGTTTTCCCATTATTTCCTATGGGAAAAGTTAAGTGTTCAGCACAAAAGTACCGTATTTTCACAAATGATGGTGTGTGTGCGAAAATAGGTGTGTCCTGTTTTCGAACATCATCTTATATTTGTGAAACTATGTGCTCATTGCTGACAGCGGGGTGCCCAATCCCCCTGTCAGTAATGATTATGTTGCTTTTATTTGTCGACAGCGGGTGCCCAGTCCTGCACGTGCATAACTTTGTGGGACTGGAGCATGGAGTCCAAAGGACCCTGAGATCCCACAGTAAAATAAGGATACAATTATACTATCTCAAAAAGAAGGGAAATTCATCACAAAAAACTTTGTTAATGCATCAGTTAGGGTCGTAACTACAGTCACAAAAGTTGGGAAATGTGGTGTTAGGGTTTCCAACCACCTCCCGCAACCTCCATACAGTAACAGGTGTCAGGGGTCTGCCTTGGGCTCATTGGGCCTAATGCTCACTCACCCACACTCCCATACTGCCTCCCAACCCTAACTGGTGCATTAATGAAGTTATTTGCAATATATATATATATATATATATATATATATATATAGTATATATTATGGTAGCACAGTAGTGCTACCATAGATAGGGTTGAGTACCCCATTTAAGGTTAAATGGTGAAACTTTGCACCTTAATATCTTTGCCACTGTTCAATGGATTTGCCTGAAATTTGGCAGGCACAGGGCAAACCATAGATCTTGGGACCTGCCAACTTTCGTACCAATCGGGTATATGGCTGTGGAGTTATTAAGCGAGATTCTGGAGCGCATTTACATTTTTTTGCACACTCTTTGCTTGCTACTACAGGTCACACGGTTTGTGCGACTGGTCCGAAAACTTTAGAGAACTTGCAGCCAGGATCCCCGATGTGCCATTTGAAGATTTTGTGAAAAAATATTGAACTGTTCAAAAGTTATTCAAAAACAAATTCCCATTATAAGTCAATGGAAAAAGTTAACAAAAATTGTGACACTTTCGCAAATGCACTTTTTAGTGTTGCAAATGACCCTAGTAGTGTTGCAAATCCACCATTTTGTTTTCAGTTACTGATCAGAAAAATGCTTGGTATTTAAAATTGGGACCCTCTAGGAACACAATTCTTTTTGTGTTCACCTAGTCGGACCCTCGGGATGCTAGCCATGTCTTTATTTTGGGGTTAAACACCCCAGAAATATGTTTTCCAAAATTTTGGGAACAGTAGTGTCGCATTTGCTACACTTTCACAAATTTTTGCGAAAAGTGTTGCAAATCATGACATTACTTTTCTAGACTATGGCCAACATGACAGTAATTCTTTGCCACCCTGCTGCAAAAGAATGGTTTGGTCTTTTGGGCTGAAATTTGGAGGGAAGGCAGCCAACATCTCACAGATGTGCCTTTTGGTGGTTTGGTGAAAAATATAGTGCATGGATGCAAAGATACAGTACTCCAAAGTTTAATGTTTTTTGCCATAGACTAACATGGTGGCATCCACCGCGCCTTTTGGGGCTCGTATTTTGGAAACTGTGCGAGACACGGATTTTTCGTTACAAAAATGCATAGCCCACAGGGCTATGCATTTAGTGAAAAGCTAGCTAGGAAACTCATGAATCATGTGAAATTTTAATTTTTTTCTACGTCGTATGGTTACTGAGATATTAGCAATTTAGTATTACAACTGCTAGTTTTCTGCTCCGAGGCCCATTATTATGCATACATTCTTTGTTTTCGCTGTGTTTCTCAATGGAGCTTTTGGGGAAAAATAGGGTGTACGCTCCACTTACTGTTACACATAAGCTTTACACTTCTCTTACCATGCCCGTTTGCATTAGCGTTCCCGTGTATGCCACCGTGTGCGTTATCCTTTGCGTTTCCTTTTACACTTGTGTTACTGCTACCATTTGTGTCTCCACTACTGTTTGTGTTTTGCTTAGCATCACCATGCTCATTACCATTTCTTTTGGTGGCTGCCCTTCCATTTCTGTTTGTGTTTCTTTTTCATTTTGCATCATCGTTGTTCTTACCGTTACCATTTGCATTTCCAATTGCGTTCCTGTGCCCGTGTGCGTTACGGTTTGCATTTCCATACGCGCTTACGCTTGTGTTCGTGTTTCTGTTTCCTTTGTCATTATTGTTGCTGTTAGCATTACCATTTCCATTTAGAAATGCAGTACCGTGACTGTGAGCATTATGGTTTGCGTTTCCGTATGCGCTTGCATTTGCATTTCTGATCCTTTTCGCATTACTGTTCCTGTCACAGTTATCATTTGCATTTACTATAGCGGTACCGTCACTGTGCACATTACCAGTTGTGTTTCCGTATGTGCTTGTGACTCCATTTGCGTCACTTTTCAGTTTGGCGTCACTTTGCAGCTGCGTTTCTATTAACGCTTGCTTTACAATTTATGTTTGTGTCACCATGTGCGTAACCATTACTGCTTGCATTTGTGTTGCTGTTACTGTTACTATGTCACAAAAAAATCTTGTGGTAGGAACGCAGGGCACGAAGGGGCCCACGCTTCCACTACCACATTCCATTCACTATTTATAGTCCTCCTTCTCAAAAAGAAGGGAAATTAGAGGCAAAAAACATCCATTTAATGCATTAGTTAGGGTTGTTCCATAGTGATGAAAGTGAGGAAATTTGGTGTTAGGGTTGAAAAGACCCCTTTCACCCTCTCAGCCCACCCCTACCCAACCAGCATCGGAGTGTGCGTTGGGGTCATCGGTTCTAACTCTCACCCCATTCTCCTATGCCTCAGCTTGTTCACACATGTGATGGGGTGAGAGTTAGCCAAAACCCCAATGCACAACTCGATGCTGGTTGAGTGGGTGGGCTGAGGGGTGCAAGGCTTTTTTTTAACCCACCACCAATTATATATATATATATATATATATATATATATATATTATGGTAGCACGGTAGTGCTACCATAGTTAGAGTTGAGTACCCCATTTAAGGTTAAATGGTGAAATTTTGCACCTTAATAACTTTGCTACCATTCAATGGATTTGCCTGAAATTTGGCAGGCACAGGGCAGAACCATAGCTCTTGGGATCTGCCAACTTATGTACTGGTCAGATATACAGCTGCGGAGTTATTAAGTGACATTTGTGTATGCAATTACTGTTTTCTGTGCATTCTTTGCTTGCGCCTACAGGTCTCACGGTTTGCGTGACCATCTGAAAACTTCAGGAAATGTGACTGGGGTCCCCGATGTGCCTTTTGAAGATTTTGTGAAAAAATTTTTAACGGTTCAAAAGTTATTCGAAAAACAAGTTCCCATTATAAGTCTATGGGAAAAGTTAAAAAATTTTACAGTTTCGCAAATGCACTTTTTAGTGTCACAAATGACCCTAGTAGTGTCGCAAATCACCATTTTGTTTTCAATTACTGCTCAGAAAAATGCTTGGCATTTAAAATTGGGACCCTCTAGGAACACAATTATTTTTGTGTTCACCAAGTCAGACCCTCAGGATGCTAGCCATGTCTTTATTTTGGGGTTAAATATCCCATAAACATGTTTTCCAAATTTTGGGGAAAAGTAGTGTTGCAAAGTAGTGTCACACTTGCAACACTTTTGCAAAATTTTGTGAAAGGTGTGGCAAATCATGACACTACTTTTCTAGACTATGGCCAAAATGACAGCACTTCTTTGCCACCCTGCTGCAAAAGAACGGTTTGGGCTGAAATTTGGAAGGAAGGCAGCCAACATCTCACAGATGTGTCTTTTTGTGGTTTGGTGAAAAAATATTGCACAGATGCAAAGTTATGGTAGTCCAAAGTTGATGTTTTTTGCCATAGACTAACATGGTGGCGTCCGCCGCGCCTTTCGGGGTTTGTATTTTGGAAACTGTGCAAGATATGGAATTTTCGTTGCAAAAATGCATAGCCCTGTGGGCTCTGCATTCAGTGAAAACCTAGCTAGGAAACTCATGAACCATGTTAAATTTTTATTTTTTTCTACGTCGTACGGTTACTGAGATATTAGCAATTTAGTATTACAACTGCTCATTTACTGCTCCGAGGCCCATTATTATGCTTACATTCTTTGTTTTCACTGTGTTTCTCAATGGAGCTTTTGGGGAAAAATAGGGTGTGTGCTACACTTACTGTTATACATAGGTTTTACACTTCTCTTTCCGTGCCTGTTTGCATTAGCGTTCCCATGTACGCCACCGTGTGCATTACCTTTTGTATTTCCTTTTGCGCTTGCGTTGCATTACTGTTACCATTTGTGTCTCCACTACTGTTTGTGTTTGCGTTTCACTTAGCATCACCGTGCACATTACAATTTCTTTTGGTGGCTGCCCTTCCGTTTCTGTTTGCGTTTCTCTTTTGTTTTGCGTCATTGTTCTTCTTACCGTTACCATTTGCATTTCCAATTGCATTCCTGTGCCCGTTGTGCATTACGGTTTGTGTTTTCATACGTACTTACATTTGCATTTGCATTTCTGTTTCCTTTGCCATTATTGTTGCTGTTATCATTACCATTTCCATTTAGAAATGCAGTACCATGACCGTGAGCATTACGGTTAGTGTTTCCGTACGCGCTTGCGTTTGCGTTTCTGTTTCTTTTCACATTACTGTTCCTGTCACAGTTATCATTTGCATTTACTATAGCGGTACTGTCAGCGTGTGCATTACCAGTTGTGTTTCCATATGCACTTGCGACTCTGTTTGCATCACTTTTCGGTTTGGAGTCACTTTGCACCTGCGTTTCTATTAACGCTTGCTTTACAATGTATGTTTGCATCACCATGTGTGTAACCATTACCTATTGTATTTGCATTGCTGTTACTGCTACTATGTCACAAAAAAATCATGTGGTGGGACCGCGGGGCATGAAGGGCCCTGAGCTCCCACCACCACATTCCATTTACTATTTATAGTCCTCACTCTCAAAAAGAAGAGAAATTAGAGGCAAAAAATCCATTTAATGCATCAGTTAGGGTTGTTCCACAGCAACATAAGTGAGGAAATTTGGTGTTAGGGTTGAAAAGCCCCCTTGCATCCCCTCTGCCTGCGCCACCCAACCGGCATTGGGGTGTGCATTGGGATCATCGGTCCTAACTCTCACCCCATTCTCCCATGCCTTAGCTTGTTCACACATGAGATGGGGTGAGAGTTAGGGCCGATAACACCAATGCACACCCCGATGCTGGTTGGGTAGGGTGGGCAAAGATGGTGCAAGGGGGGTTTTGAACCCAAACACTGAATGTGTATATATATGTGTGTATATATATATGTATGTGTATATATTATGGTAGCACGGTAGTGCTACCTTAGTTAGGGTTGAGGAGCCATTTCTATGTTAAACCCCAAAATTTGCACCTTAATAACTTTGCAGCTGTTTGACAGATTTGCCTGAAATTTGGAGTACATAATTAAGAACCATAGGTCTTGGGATCTGCCAAGTTTCATACTGGTTGGATAAACAGCTGTGGAGTTATTAAGCATGATCTGCACGCGCATGTTTACGCTTTTTCTGGAATTCTACGGTCGCACCTACAGGTTGTACGGTTTGCATGACCAGCCAGAAATCTTCAGGAAATGTGCGGCCAGGGTCCCCAATGTGTCTTTTGAAGATTTAGTGAAAAAATATTAAACGGTTCAAAAGTTATTCAAAAAACAATTTCCCATTATAAGTCAATGGGAAAAGTTAACAAAAAGTTTGACAATGTCGCAAATGCATTTTTACTTTCGCAAATGGGCCTGTTACTTTCGCAAATCCACCATTTTGTTTTCAGTTGGTGATCAGAAAAAAGCTTGGCATTTAAATTTGGGACCCTCTAGCAACCTAATTCTTTTTGTATTCACCTAGTCTGACCCTGAGGATGCTAGCCGTGTCTTTATTTTGGGGTAAAACACCCCAGAAATACGTTTTTCAAATTTCTGGAAAAAGTACTTTCGCTAATTACTTTCATGCTCATGAAAGTGTCGCAGGCCTACAGCTTTATCAATTGCGACAATAGTTTTCTAGTCTGTGGGAAAATTACAGCAATTCTTTGGCACTGCGCTGCAAAAGAACGGTTGGGAGTTTTGGGCTGAAATTTGGAGGGAACGCAGCTGACATCTCACAGATGTGCCTTTCAGTGTTGTGTTGAAAAATA
Organism: Neoceratodus forsteri; assembly: GCA_016271365.2. Lineage (NCBI taxonomy): Eukaryota > Metazoa > Chordata > Ceratodontiformes > Ceratodontidae > Neoceratodus > Neoceratodus forsteri. Next base: position 948,585,181 of record CM057452.1, read on the forward strand.
CATGGTGGAAAAGTTATGGCACTCCAAAGTTGACAGTTTTTCCCATAGGATAACATTATGCGCATCGACACATTACAGGAATCCTTTGGCACCCTGCTGCAAAATAACGGTTTGGTCTTTTTTCCTGAAATTTGGAGGGAAGACAGCCAACAGCCCACAGATGTGCCTTTCAGTGGTTTGGTGAAAAAAATATTACAGGGAGGCAAAGTTATGGCACTCCAAACTTCTCTTTTTTCCCCATAGGATAACATTACAGCGTTCGCCGCGCCTTTCAGGGCCCGTATCTCGGAAACGGTGCGAGATACGGACTTTTCGTTGAAAAAATACTTAGCCCCCTACAAAACTAGCCAGGACAGTCATAAATCATATGAATTTTAAATTTTTTTTCTACGTCGTACGGTTCCTGAGATATAACCTATTTAGTATTCCAAGTCCTCATTTTCTGCTCCGATACCCATTATTATGCATACATTATTTGTACTCACTGTCTTTCTCTATTCAGCTTTTGGGGAAAACCAGCCTGTGCGCTTACATTACTGTTACCGTTGCCCTTTCTGCTTGCGGTTCCGTGCCCATTTCACTCACCGTTGACATCTACGCCACCATGTGCGTTATCTTTTGCGTTTTCATTTGCGCTTGCGTTTCTGTTATTTTTTGCCATTTGTGTCTACAGTACTGTTTCTCTTTCTGTTTCACTTTGCGTCACCATGCCCATTGACATTTCCGTTTGCAGGCACCATGTTACTATGTGACAACACATCATGTGGCAAACTGGTCCCGTCTATGCCACCGTGTGTGTTACCCTTTCTGTTCTCATTCGCGATTGCGTTACCATGTGCTCCACTGTTAGCGCTTCTGTTTGCATTGCTGTTCCTGTTACTATGCCACAAGACATCATGTGGCGGAGCACGTGGCCCTTTCTTGCTGCCGCATTAAGTCCACTATTTCTCGTTATCATTCTCAAAAAGAAGGGAACTTAGAGGCAAAAAACCCCATTTAATGCATTAGTTAGGGTTGTTCCACAGCGACAAAAGTGAGGAAATTCACTGTTAGGGTTGAAAACCCTAACTCTGAATTCACCCCCCCAGCACCACACACACACAGACACACGCACACACACACACACACACACATATGCAAGAATGGAGGAGGACCAAGTCAACACAACCAATGACAGACATCCAGCAGCAGGTGACAGAAATAACAAACAATTGTCTAAATGTACTACAAGACATTCCCACCCACCTGACCAGGTACTGCATGCTCAGTGGAGATCAACAGCAAAACTGAGGCCATGTACACCAAACGTACACATCCCTGATTGCAGCTGCACACAATGTACCACACTTAGTAGTTGCATGGCCTTACCTACCGATGCCCCACACCAGACCACACCACATGTGGTGGGCCACCTGAGCAATAGAGTTGAGCAAAACCAAGGAGTTGTACAAGTATAATATCTCTGATCATAACAAAGGTTTGAGAAATGCAGCTTTCTAATTGACTGTAAACATTGTAACAGCCTTATGTTTAGTTTTTATTAAGATACATGTAGAGCTTAACCATATGATGAACATAGTTTAATGTTGTTTAAAAAACAGTTATATTATGATAGCAATAAGCCACTCGCAGGTATTATGTTAATGGTCAGTTTATCACTGTCTAGTGACATGTGGCACTCGGCTACGCCTCATTCAACATTAAACCCCTGCAGGGTGATTAACAGACCATTTAACATAACTGTTGGTCATGCCTTATTGCTTAATTGTCTTTATGAGTAGATACTCCTCCTCCTCCTCCTCTGCTAGGCACTGCAGCAGCTTTGCAACACAGTGTCCCACCCAGTTACACCATACAATGTCTAGTTACTGGAGAATGGCTGTGAATATGAACTCATGAAGATGAACAGTGTAAGTTGATCATTACAGTCATCGAAACCTTAGTGTGATTATAACTGACAGAGTCAGTGATAGAGAATAACCCCTGCTGTCCTAGTACACTTATCCCATTGTGAGTTAAATCAATACTAAAAGACATTCTGTTTATATCTACACTATACCTACTTGATTCCTGTTGTACCACAATTAACATAGTTATCACTTTGATAGCATCAGTGACAGAAGTGTGGCAAACCAAACACTAGGCATACAGCCTGAGTATGAAACAACTGTTAAAAAATTACACTGTGTCCATAAGTGGCATAGATCCTCATTGCAACAATAGTAAATGTATCACTATTTGAATAAGTTAGTCATCACAGATGCAATGAGATTGTCTTTCTCAGGTACAAACATACTCAGTAAGTGGCTACAGGAAAATCTATCCTATAGACATCTCCGATACAGGTACGTCATTGTTGGCTCAGTAGTGCTATGATATTTAGAAGTTGCTTGGCCTGATCCATGCAATTACAGTTTCTTACAAAGAATACTTACTGCATCTTTAGTATTGAAACACACTGAAGGGTCTATGTATGTACATCAGCAGTACACCTTCATCAGTAAGAATGTATCTGATACTGGCAGTACGAATTTCACAGCGTTGAACAGGCAATGCTTTTCCATACGTTTACATCAACCTCTCTGTCTTGAGTAAACAGTTGCAGTAAATGTACTACTATGTAAATCACATACTAAATGTAACACTACTTTTATCTTGAGAATGCTAGTGTGTTGTAGTTAATTTATGTACTTCTCTTAATTAATGTATACTCACTAGTGTTAAAACTTTCCTACAACTGTCATCATGCACCTTCAGCATTTATATTGACCAACAGCACAGTACCAGTTGTGGTGTGGTGTGGGGCATCAGTAGGTAAGGCCATGCAACTACTAAGTGTGGTACGTTGTGTGCAGCTGCAATCAGGGATGTGTACGTTTGGTGTACATGGCCTCAGTTTTGCTGTTGATCTCCACTGAGCATGCAGTACCTGGTCAGGTGGGTAGGGATGTCTCGTAGTACATTTAGACAATTGTTTGTTATTTCTGTCACTTGCTGCTGAATGTCTGTCATTGGTTGTGTTGACTTGGTCCTCCCCCATACTTGCATGTGTTTGTGTGTGTGGTGCTGGGGGGGTGAATTCGGTGTTAGGGTTTTCAACCCTAACAGCGAATTTCCTCACTTTTGTCGCTGTGGAACAACCCTAACTAATGCATTAAACAGAGTTTTTTGCCTCTAATACATGTGTGTGTATGTATATATATATATATATATACTGTATATATATATATATATATATATATATATATATAGTATGTGTATATATATATATATGTGTGTATATATTTTACGGTAGCACGGTAGTGCTACCATAGTTAGGGTTGAGTACCCCATTTAAGGTTAAATGGTGAAACTTTGCACCTTAATAACTTTGCCACCATCCAATGGATTTGCCTGAAATTTGGCAGTCATGGGGCAGAATCATAGCTCTTGGGATCTGCCAACTTTTGTACTGGTTGGATATATGGCTGCTGAGTTATTATGTGACATTTGTGTCTACAATTACAGTATTCTGCGCATTCTTTGCTCACACCTACAGGTCGTACGGTTTGCGCTACCATCCGAAAACATCAGTGAATGTGTGGCTGGGGTCCCCAGTGTGCCTTTTGAAGATTTCATGAAAAAATATTTAACAGTTCAAAAGTTATACAAAAAACAAGTTCTCATTATAAGTCTATGGGAAAAGTTAACAAAAAATTTGACACTTTTGCAAATGCACTTTTTAGTGTCACAAATTACCCTAGTAGTGTTGCAAATCACCATTTTGTTTTCAGTTACTGATCAGAAAAATGCTTGGCATTTAAAATTGGGACCCTCTAGGAACACAATTATTTTGTGTTCACCTAGTCGGACCCTCAGGATGCTAGCCATGTCTTTATTTTGGGGTTAAATACCCCATAAATATGTTTTTCAAATTTTGGGGGAATGTAGTGTCGCAAAGTAGTGTCGCACTTGTGACACTTTGCAAATTTTATGAAAGGTGTCGCAAGTCACGACACTACTTTTCTAGACTATGGCCAAAATGACGGCACTTTTTTGCCACCCTGCTGCAAAAGAACGGTTTGGTATTTTGGGCTACAAATTTAGAGGGAAGACAGCCAACATATCACAGATGTGCCTTTTGGTGGTTTGGTGACACAATATTTCATGGATGTAAAGTTACGGTACTCTGAAGTTGCTGTTATTTCCCTTAGACTAACATGGTGGCATGAGCCACACCTTTCGGGGCTCATATCTCGGAAACGGTACGAGATACAGAATTTTTGTTGCAAAAATGCATATTCCTGTGGGCTACAAATTCAGTGAAAACCTAGCTAGGAAACTCATGAACCATGTGAAATTTAAATTTTTTTTCTACGTCGTACGGTTACTGAAATATTAGCTATTTAGTATTACAACTGCTCGTTTTCTGCTCTGAGGCCCATTATTGTGCATACATTCTTTGTTTTCACTGTGTTTCTCAGTGGAGCGTTTGGGGAAAAATAGGGTGTGCGCTCCACTAACTGTTACACGTAAGCTTTACACTTCTCTTACCATGCCCGTTTGCATTAGTGTTCCAGTATACGCCACCATCTGCGTTACCATTTCCGTTTGCACTTGCGTTTGCGTTACTGTTACCATTACTATGTCACAATAAATCACTATTTATAGTTCACATTCTCAAAAAGAAGGGAAATTCATGGCAAAAAACTCTGTTTAATGCATCAGTTAGGGTTGTTCCACAGTGACAAAAGTGAGGAAATTCGGTGTTAGGGTTGAAAGCCCCCCTTGCACCCCCCGGCCTGCCCCACCCAACTGGCATTGGGGTGTGCGTTGGGGTCATCGGCCCTAACTCTCACCCCATTCTCCGATTCCTCAGCTTCTTTACACATGTGATGGGGTGAGAGTTAGGCCCGACAACCGCAATGCACACTCTGATGCTGTTTGGGTGGTGGGCTGGGGGTGCAAGGGGGGCTTTCAACCCTAACACTGAATTTCCTCACTTTTGTCACTTTGGAACTACCCCAACTGATGCATTAAATGGAGTTTTTTGACATGAATAAATATATAAATATATATATATTATAGTGGCTCAGTAGTGCCACTGTAGTTAGGGTTGAGTACCCCATTTAAGGTTAAATTGTGAAATTTTGCAGCTTAATAACTTTGCCACCATATGAAGGATTTGCCTGAAATTTGGCAGGCACAGGGCGGTACCACAGATCTCTGGATCTGCCAAGTTTTGTAATGGTTGGATATACGGTTGAGGAGCTATAAAGCACAATAGAAAGTTGCATTTATGCTTTTTTGAGCATTCTTTGCTCATGCCTACAGGTTGCACAGTTTGTGCGACCAGTCCAAAACCTTCAGGGAACATGTGGCTGGGGTCCCCAATGTGCCTTTCAAAGATATTGTGAAAAAATATTAAACGGTTCAAAAGTTATTCAAAAAACAAGTTTCCCATTATAGTCAATGGAAAAAGTTAACAAAAAGTTCGACAGTGTCGCAAATGTAGTTTTTAGTGTCACAAATGACCCCTGTAGTGTCATGAGTCAGCCATTTTTTTTTCAGTTACTGGTCACAGAAATGCTTGGCATTTAAATTTGGGACCCTCTAGGGACACAATTCTTTTTATGTTCACCTAGTCAAGCCCTGAGGATGCTAGCCATGTCTTTTTTTGTGGGGTTAAACACCCCAGAAACATGTTTTTCAAATTTTTGTAAACTGTACTGTCGCAAAGCACTTGCGTGATTTTTTTTTAAGAATGTGTCGTGATTTGTGACTCTATGCCCAAAAGAATAGGAAATCTTTGCCACCCTGCTGCAAAAGAATGATTTGTTTTTTTGGGCTGAAATTTGGAGGGAAGAAAGCCAAGATCCCACAGTTGTGCTTTTCGGTGGTTTGGTGACAAAATATTAGAGGTCTGCAAAGTTACAGTACTCTGAAATTGACTATTTTTCCCATAGACTAACATTACAGCATCTGCTGTGCCTTTCGGGACCAATGACCCCAACGCACATCCCAATGCCTGTTGGTGGGGATCGTGAGGGCTTGGGGTGCAAGTGGTGGCAACCCTAACACCGAATTTCCTCACTTTTGTCACTATGGAACAACCCTAACTGATGCATTAAATGGAGTTTTTTTGCCGTGAAAAAATCTATCTATCTAGCTATCTATCTATATATATATATATATATTATACTGGCGTGGTAGCACCAGTATAGTTAGGGTGAAAGATAACTTCCATGTTAAACCTGAATTTTTGAACCTTAATAACTATGGAACTGTTTGATGGATTTGCATGAAAACTGGCATTCATAAGCTCTTACACTGGCTTGGTAGCACCAGTATTGTTAGGGTGAAAGGTAACGTCCATGTTAAACCTGAATGTTTGAACCTTAATAACTTTAGAACTGTTTAATGGATTTGCATGAAATGTGGCATGCATAACCTCTAGGGGTACATCTCTTGACATGCCAGATTTCGTGTGAATCCATTTGAGAGGTTCCTGAGACACTAAGTGTTGAAAAAGCAGAAACATCCATGTTTTTTGCCATTTCTTTGTCCACCTGGATCTCAGAAATGGCTTTAGGTTGTGGTCTGAAATTTTCAGGGTAAGTCTTTGCCTCACAGATGTGCCTTTTGAAGGTTTGGAGAAAAAAATATTAATCTGTTAAAAAGTTATTACATTTTTAATCTCCTCATTATTTCCTATTGGAAAGTTTATACAGTGGTAATCGCACCAAGGTTTACTGGTATCATTCACTGCACATCATTGTGTGGTAGCGGTGTACATTTTCTATTTTTCACAAAGTACAGTCATAACCACTCAAAAGTTTACCAATATAGAGCACCGTGTGCCATTGCGCAGTACCAGTATACATTTTCTATTTTTTGCAAAGTATAGTGGTAATGACACAAAAGTTTATCAGTATTGCACACCACATGTCATTGTGTGGTAGTGGTACATATTTTCTATTTTTCACAAAGTACAGTGGTAATCACACAAAAAAATGACTGTATTGCACACAGCATGTCTTTATGCAGTAGGGGTATAAATGTTATTCAACATTACCGCATTTGCACACTGCTTGGTATAGTAAACCTTTGCACATTTACCACTGTAAGGTCTTTGTGCACAAATTAGTCTGTTCAAGCATGAAAAGTTCTATTTTTTACCAGGTACTGTAAGGTCTTTGTGCACAAATCAGTCTGCTCTTTGCACAAAAATCAGCCAGAATTTCACAAAGTAAGGTCTTTGCACACAAATCAGTCTGTTCTTTGTGCAAAAATCAGCCAGTGTTTTTGTAGAATATGGTTTTGTTATGGCAAAGCTCTGTTTAGTCCGCCATTTTGTTTTGCAGTTAGCAAGGAACACAAAATGTAGAAAACATGTTAAAATGAATGTCATTAAAAAAAATCAGAACTTAGCTAAAGGGGATCTGTTTAATTGCATTCTGATGTTTTGTTTTTTTTTAAGTGGCCTGAAAGACATTTTATTGGCACCCAAAATCTTGGGTGTGAGAGGACCACTTCTACCACATCCCAGATATCTCCTTCCACCGTCCAAACCCTGCCACTGTGCAGCCACCACCCCACTGCCACATCCCCTTACCATATACTTACCAATTCAGATTGTGCACTGTCATCTTCCATTCAAAAAATGTGGTATGCGTGAAAAAAGAATAGCTTATTTTAGCACATCACAAGTCAAATAAAAAAAAAAAAAACACCCTTACTGAAGTGGCTCTCTGGTGGTGCAGAGGATCAGACACAGGACTGCAAAGCCCAGGGTCCCAAGTTTAAGACTGGGCTCTTCATTATTTTTTTGGCTTTATTGTAGGTGCAAAAATAATAAAGAGCCTGATCTCAAACTTGGGACTCTGGACTTTGCAGTACTGTGTCTGGCCCTCTGCGCCACCAGAGAACCACATCAGAAGAAGTGTTTTTCTTTTTCACTTCTGAATGCTTTCAATAATGTGCATCCTTGACCATAACTGGACACTAAATGTTTGAAAAAGTGGTAAGTGCCTAAATAGGCCTATTTTTGACACATACCACATTTTAAAACATTTAGTGTACAGCTGGAGCCAAGGGTGCACATTATTGACAGCCACAAAAAATGTCCCTGTAAGTTGTCAAAATTGGAGGCCCAGTTGGCATTGGGAGCCCCCCTTCTGAGACACTGGGAAGCCCACTACCAGTGTTCCCAAACATGCCCCATATCACCTCCCCAGCAGTGTGGGACACTGGGGAGCCCACTCCCAGTGTCCCCAGACATGTGTCACCACCACCCATCAATGTGGGACACTGAGGAGCCCACTCCCAGTGTCTCAAATGTTCTTTTTCTGTATTCCTTAAAAAAAAGAAAACCATCCCCGTTGACTTTATTTTTAGTTTAAGTTGAAAAAAAGAAAACAGTGCCTCATCACCAGTCACCCTCCCCCTACCCTCCACTGAGTGCCCACTACCCCACACCACCCTACCATGTACTTACCTCCTGAGGTCATATGCTATCTTCCTCTGTGGACTTGGATATGTCTGCACTCTTCAAAGCCAACCCGCCGACTGAAGAATCAAGGTAAGTGCCATATAATGTATTTCAATGGCGTTTTGAAGTAAGGTTGATATCTTTTCCATTTTAGGTATTTTTTCACTAAATTTTCAGCATGGGCTCTTTGGGATTCCACCTCATGAACACTGTGACTGTCGTTTCATTACTCTGGCCCATAAGGTGATTTTTTGCTTGCTGCATGAAATCATCTTTTTGGGACAGATTAACAAAATGATGACAGTGTAGAGTTATGAGGTGGAGTTCTTTCAAATATGTTAGTGATAAAATTCTAACTTCAATGTGAGTTATCTTGGCTTATTGAAATTTTTCTACGCGTGCATAACTTTGGTAATTTTGAATATTCTGACTCCAAATTTTCAACATTGTCATTTTTTTTTCACACCACTTCATGAACAGTACAGCTGTTGTTTTTCACATCCTGCCTGAAACATGTTTTTGCACCTGTGGTGTGGAATGGCATGGTTGCTTTGCAAAATCACCTTTTGGGACTGATTAATGAAGTGACAGTGACAGTATTCATGAGGTGGGGTCCAAAATGTCCATATTGAGACTTTGATGAAAAAATTCCTAAACAGGGCTGGGTTATGCATGTCCATTGAAAATTTTCTACGCATGTGCGTAACTTTGGTAATTTTTAAGATTTTGACTACAAATTTCAAGATAGCCATTTGTTCACACCTCCTCATGAACAGTACAGCTGTCATTTTTCACATCCTGTCCAAAACATGTTTTCGCACCATTGGCATGGAATGGTGTTTTGACACGGATTTGAACATATTCACCTATGGAATTTATGAAATATGGTCATAAGAAGACTATGTTGAAAATTTGGGGTCAAAATATGGAAAAATACCAAAATTGTGACCATTCATTGCAGTTTCGGTACGATCACTCATTCTTTGGAAATTTTAAATATTTTGACCCCGGATTTTGAATATAGCCTTCTTATTACCCAACCTCATGTATATCAGAGCTGTCATTTTTCAAATCCTGCCCAAAATGTGTTTTCACACCTGTGGTACAGAACACTGTTGCAGTTACAGTTGCAAAGAATTATGTTTTGGTGAGGTTTTAAAAATGTTCTCTATCAGGTACATGTGCGGGGGTAACAAGATAGCTATGGTGATAATTTGGTGATGCATCTATGGAGAGATGGGTGTGCAGGGTCCCACAGTAAAATAAGGAAAATCACAGAGCATGGGAGTACAGGGCCCAAAGCATTAGGGCTGATGTCCTCAAGGTACATCCCTGATGCCTGTGGGTGTGTCCAGAGTGGGGGGGGAGGTCAGGCATTAGATTTGGAAACCCTAATGCCTCATTTCCTTGCTTTTGTCACTTTACTAAAAACCTTAACTGATACATTACCAAATTGTTTGTTTTGTCTTTTGTTTATTTAGTTTTTTGTTGACCAGGTTAGTGCACTAGAAAAATCCTGCCTATTTTCAGGCACAACCTGGGGGAAGGGATACAGATGAATGCCAACTGACCTTGAACCAGATTAAGCTGTTGGTGGTATTTTTAGTGAATGAGGGAAATTTGGCCAGGACACCGGGGAAATTGCTGCTTAGTGGCCGGTAGGGGTCCTGCTGACGTCAGTCTGCATTATGGCAGATGAGTTGGAATGCTGCCACGGTATGGAGGTCAGAGAAAGTGCGGTATCTGAGGAGTTGCAAACGGTCGTTTCGGAGGATGGTCTGGGCTTACACAAAAATGCTATTACGCTGGAAACAGCATAGGAAAAAGGTTCTACCTTACTGGAGTTGGCTGGTAATATTCCAGCATTGGAGAGAATGTCTTCAGTAGCGGTTTGCCCTGATTCTGAAATGCCTACCATTTCGATACCTGCTGCTTGCGTCAGTTCTTCGTTAACAGTCACACCAGGTGCTCTAACGGAACTGCCTGCTCTGGGGAGTGTTTCTATGGGGAAGACTTTCGTGGCTGGACCTCTGGCGTCACAAGCTGTGCGGCAGCAGTTCGGGCTTAGAGATGCAACTCAGGATGGCTTCCTGAAAGATTGGTCGGAATCTACCGTGTTAACTGAATCTGGCTGGAAACAAACTGTGTCGGGTCAATGGGTTCCGGATTTTTCATGGACTTCTTCGTCTTCTGCCACTACTCCTTCATCTATGCATGCCACCAAAACTTCAGTCCTGAGCCCAGGTACAGACTTTGTGCCCACTGACTCTAATGTTTCTAGTAAGCAGGTTGTTGGGGGTGGGGAGAGTGATTTGGCTTTTTCTAAGCCGAGCACCTCCATGGCTGGGGTTTTCAATAGTCCCAAAGGTCAGGAAGGAGCTCTTTTGCAAAATAATATAGAGTCTGCTTCACAATTACATGGGAAAAAGTTACCCATGTCAGAGTTGTTTAAAAATAAATTGGAGCAAGCTCCACGTCGCAATGCAGTGCGGCTTAGATATAAAGGGGGTCTTCCGGAACACCCAGATAGATATTATGTGTTTAAACAACTTTTAAAAAATTCCATGGGATTTCTTTCCACTGAAGTATATGCCTTAATACATATTTCAGGGGAAGACTCATTTGATGTGAGCTTTCAAACTAATCTACATCTGGAGAGGTTTTGGGAAAAATATGCTTTGCTTAAAAATACCCCCTTATGGTCTCCTTTTTTTGTTATTCCACTTACCAGGCCTCAGGTTTGTTTTGTCACTATTATGTTTCGGAACGAAGGGGTGAATGTAAGTGACATATATCACTGGCTTCAATCTAAATGTGATATATTAGGACCCCCTGAGGCATTACTTGATACTGAGGGTATTTGGACAGGGGGCTGGAAATTTAAGGTGAAACTTTTCCAGGTTAATTCTGACATTGTGCACCTCCCTAATAGTTTTTTTCTAGGTAAGGATAGGGGAGTCTGTTTTTATGGGGGACAGCCTAGAGCCTGCTATAAATGTGGAGCTCGGACTCACATTAGTAGTGTGTGTGATGTGTTGAAATGTCCCTTATGTGGGGGGTTTGGCCACTCAATAGATATGTGTAATAACATATTTCAATGTAATTTATGTGATGAAAAAGGTCATGCCTTTCATCAGTGTCCTTGGGCAAGACATAATTGTACAGATGGATGGGATCAGGATGATTTGTTATGTAAAGCTCAGACTAAAAGAAGGGACTCTATTGGGACCATTCCCCCCAATATACCCATTGTTCCTGTTCTTCAGGTACCTAGTGGATTGGCTGACTCTCGTAAGGCGGAGGAAGGGATTGTAGGAATTACTGAATCTCAGGTCCTAGTCAACAAACCTGTTCCTAGGCCTTCAGTATCTGGCAGGCAGAGTTCTGGACTGTCCATGCCTCCTCCTTTTGAGACTGTTATGAGTAGGCGTTTCACTAGGGCCTCTCTCAAACAGCCTGCTGCAAGTCCACTTCCCACTGATAATTTTTTCCTACCTTTACAGGATGAAATAAGGGATTCAGACCTAGAATCTGATACATCCCATAAGTCCGAATTAGTTACAGAAGATGAGGATAGCAAGGCCACGGAATTAGCAAAAGAAAAGAAAGGAAAGAAAGGGAAAAAAAGGAAAGTTAGTCAGAAGCATGGCACTTGATTTTTTTGTTTTCTTATATGGCTTCACTACAACTGGCATCTTATAATGTTTGTAGTTTGAAAGCATTTCAAAAACAGATTTCTATACTGACATACTTAGGCTCTTTGACACTGGATATAATCGTTGTGCAAGAAACCAGGATTTCCTCTCTCTTTGAATTTGAGCAATTAAAAAAAAGGTGGCTCTGGGGGCCATCTTTTTGATCTTTCGGGACAGATGTAGCAGATGGAATTGGAATATTATTTAAAAATTCTAATTTTAGAATTTCTAAATTGATTGATGTTAGGCCAGGCCGAGCCCTAATTTTGGATTGCTCTTTAGGGGATTATTATTTTCGTTTTATTACTTTATATGCCCCCCAAACAAAGCTGAGCCGCATAGAATTATTTGAGGAGATTAAACCTTTTCTCTTCACTAGGAGACATGTGGTATGTGGAGGGGATTTTAATTGCTCATTAGATGTAAAAGTTTGTAGAGACTTGGGGAAAAAAATATACTGTGATACAAATGCTCTTAACAATATTATTAAAGATGCTGGTCTTCAGGATGTTTATAGGAGCATGCATTTACAGACTGGAGCAACTTACTATAGACATACCTTTGCTACACATATTGATATGTTTTTATTTCCATTATCTTATACCATCTTGTCCGGTTACACCCACTGAATTTTCAGATCACCTTATTTTAATTTGTACTCTTTCTTTAACTAATGTGCCTCCTAAATTGTCAACTACAACTCAACGTTGGAGATTGAATACCTCTTTTTTGGAAAGTCCAGTGTTTTTTCCTAAATTAGAATTTTTTTTTGCTGCTAAATTTTCCACCATGGATTTATTTGATTCCTTATATGATTGGTGGTTGCAGACGAAACGGGAAATTAAAAATCTGTTCCTTAGTTGGGGTAAAGTTAAGGTTGATTCAGATTATATGCAATATTTAATACATAGAAACCAGTTATATAAATTGATGTCTTTTCCTCCTAAAGATCATGCGCTTTACAGTTCTCAAATCTTGGAAATAAAAAAACAGATGAAGGCATTTCAGTATGATAGAGTCAAGTCTTTAGACCTGGAATTTAGATTTGGTACTAAACAGAGCCCTATGTCTGATCCTTATCAGGCCTACAAATCACGTTTGGCACATACACTTATGTCAGGTCTTTATAATTCAACGGGGGAATTAATTAATACTGATATCGGTATGTTATCAATTGTTCAACAACATATTCAGGATTATTTTGCAGTCCATTTGACGTCTTCTACTGACACTTTTCCTATACAGACTTTAGGGCCCTTACCACAGGTTCAGAAAAGTGTGTTAACACTTTTGACTAAACCTATCACTACACAGGAAGTCATAGAGATAATTAAACAGCTAAATAACGGATCTTCCCCAGGTCTGGATGGGATCCCTAATGAATTTTACAAGATTTGTATACAGTATATGGGGTATTTCTTGCCTTTGGTGTTTAATTCTATTTTGTCCTCGGATGTATCTTGTAAAGACTTTACCATATCTCTTATGAATTTCATTTATAAAAAGGGTGATAAAAACCTTTTGACTAACTGGAGACCAATCAGTCTTTTGAATAGTGACTATAAGATTTTGACCAAAATTTTGAATACACGCTTAGTGAAGGTAGCGGATGTTCTTATACATCCTTCCCAGACATGTTCTATTCCTACTAGGAAGATTCAGCATAATCTTTTTTTAATAAGAGACCTTTTTGCAAGCAGCACATTTGGTTTTCATACTGGCTTGGTGGCAGCTTTAGATCAAGCTAAAGCTTTTGATGCTGTGTGTCATTCTTATCTTTATTTTGTCTTACTACACTATGGCATTCCACAAACATTTGTTCAATGGATAGCTAGACTTTATAGGCAGGCAGTTACTATTCCAATTGTTAATGGGTTTATGGGTACGGAAATTAGGATTGGCAGGGGTGTCAGGCAAGGATGTCCCCTGAGCCCCCTTTTATATACCTTTGTATTAGATCCAGTTATCAGACGTATTATTTCGGATCAGGAAATCATAGGTATTTCGCCCTCACCACATTTAAAAACAGTTAAAATCACTGCTTTTGCAGATGATGTAACTCTTTTATTGGCAGACACTTTATCCTTACGGAAAGCTTTAGACGTTTTCATCTCTTTTGGATGCTTTTCAGGGGCCACTCTTAATATAGAGAAGAGTTTTGCATTGTCTTTAGGTTCTATTTCCCCTGACTTAACTAACTGTTTCGGTATATCCTTTTCAAATTCACCACAAAAAATTTTAGGGATCTGGTTTGGGACTGATGACATGGCAGTTTATAACTGGGAGAAGCAACTATTGGTTGGGGAATCTAAGGTCAATCAATGGAAGAATTGGAAATTTGGGAAAAAAAAGAGAATTATGATTATTAAAAAATTTTTATTGCCAGTATTTATATACTTGAGTCACCTTTTTCCTCCACCAATTTCTATTGAAACTAGGTTATACAGCATCTTTTTCCAAATGCTTTGGGGTAATAGGCTTAATCCAGTTAAAAGAGATTTCACCTATCTTCTGCAAAAAAAAGGAGGTTTACAGATGGTAAATCCTGTTATTTTCCTCCATTCCATATTTTTATTTTCTTCTCTTCCTTTTATATGGCATGAGGCTTGTTTACCATGGCATTTCTGGGTACAATCTATTTGGCATAAATATTTTTTTAATGGTCCATGTTTCCCCCTAAGATATTAGTTTCTGATGAGTTGCCAAAATATGGACTTTCCACCTTAAAAAAGCTATATCAATGGAAGGTGCCTTTACAGAAATTGCGTTCCTTAACTAGAAAATCCTTTTATGAATATGTTGTTTATGAAATTCAGAAAGTAACTCTTATTTTTCCTGATTGTACCCCAACGAAGATGACTTTTGCTCTGTATAAATTGAGAGATTTTCGAGTTCCTGTGAAAACATGGGATATAGTTTGGATTTCGGCACATGGGAGGTTGGGTGTTAGGGGTAATTTGAAATATAAACCCTTAAGTGATAGATATTGTTTGAGACCTATGTGTATTAATGTAGAAGAAAGTCAATCCCATTTCTTCCTAGAATGTATGGAGAGTAGAGCATTTTGGAATGCTGCAGCTTTACATTGGCATATGCCACATTTGGCTTCACTGTCATATGGTACACTAGTTTTGGGTGATTATGTAGGTATCTGGGATAAGTATCACAGCAGTACCTTAAATGTCTTTTTTGCCTTATTACAATATTTTCTCTGGCAGGCTCGCTGTCAATTTGTCCTACAACAACAGCAGATATCACATTCTGTTATCATCACACATGTGGAAACTGATTTATCTGCACTTCGATCAAGGGATGTCAAGAAATATTCGAATGATAAAGTTGTTAATTTATGGAAGTATTTCCCTGTCTTCTGATGTCATAACACTCTAATATGTATTTGAGATTTTTTGTGCATATGCTTCTTTTCTACTGATTGTTTTTTGAAGCTTTTCTGATTTGTTCTGTGTGATGTTTTGTTTCTTTTGTTCAATAAACTTCCCCTACTCTTTTCGATAAGTGCCATGGGATCTTTAACATCCACCTGAACTACCACCAATCCAGGCAGATGGGACCTTGGTTTAACGTCTCATCTGAAAGATGGCACCTCAGAAGTGCAGCACCCCTCTCATGCTGCACTACAGTGTCAGTACTGGAATATTAATCCAAGTGCCAGATGTGGGAACTGAACCCACAACCCTCTGATCTCCCAGCCTCAGAGGCGAGTGTGCCACCTACTGAGCCACTGACACTGTTAATAAATTGTTTTTCACTGTTTTGCAATGAATATATATATAGCCTGGCCCCAGCTGTCAGTACCTTACCCTGGTGGGTAACACACCACTACCGGAAGGTTACACTGGCAGCAGGAGAGATTGGGAATCTGAGTGTATTTTGTCTTTTATTTGAAAACTAGTAATTGGGAATGGACCCCTGAGCCAAGGCTCATTTCCAGGTTCAACTCAGTGGAAGGAAACAGGAAATGCAACAATGAAAGTAAGTAGAATGGCAGGAAGTGGAGGGTAAGATGAAAACATTCCTGTCAGGGACTTACAGATGTGTGTTGAATATTTGTTCTGGTGCACTGCTGTCCCAACCAGTACTAAAGTTCACTGACCATGCAACTTTGTAAACCACACAACTGACACACAGCTGACTCACACAAAAGGTAACATTGATCTCAACAAAATTAACATAGAAACATAGACTTTGACGGCAGATAAGGACCGCTAGGCCCATCTAGTCTGCCCATTTCCCTACCTACAGGATAGGCCGCAGATCCTAGTTAACCAACAGCCTATATCTTCCTGCCCCCCACAAGAATTGCCTTATGTCTGTCCCATGCATTCTTGAATTCTCCCACAGTTTTAGACCCCACAACTTCCTCAGGAAGGCTGTTCCATGCATCCACTACCCTCTCTGTGAAATAATACTTCCTCACATTGCCCTGAACCACCCTCCTTCTATCTTTAAATTGTGTCCCTTGTTCTTGCAAGTCTCTTTTCTGAAAGATGCTACCCTCTTGGACTTTGTTGATTCCCTTGAGGTACTTGAAAGTTTCTATCATGTCCCCCTCTCCTTCTTTCCTCAAGGGTATACATATTAAGCTCCTTTAGTCTCTCCTCATACGGCTTCTCTTGCAGACCCTGCACCATTTTAGTTGCCCTCCTCTGGACTGCCTCTATCCTGTCTATGTCCTTGCGGAATGGGATCTCCAGAACTGGACACAGTATTCCAGATGGGGTCTCACCAACTGTCTGTACAGAGGGATAACAACTTCCTGTTTTCTGCTGCTGATGCCTCTCCTATACATCCCAGTATACCCCTGACCCTCCCTACTGCCTTCTCACATTGTTTGCTAACCTTAAGGTCATCTGATATGATAACCCCAGGTCCCTTTCTGTTTTGTTGTTGTTACTCCCCACCCATTGTGCATTCTTCCCCTGGGTTCTTGTTTCCCAGGTGCATTATTTTGCACTTTTTTGCATTGAATCCTAGCTGCCATACGTCTGACCATTCCTCCAACCTTGCCAAGTCCCTTTTCATCCTTTCCGCACCTCCTTGTGTATCAACCCTGTTGCAGATCTTTGTGTCATCTGCAAAAAGGCATACTTTTCCTTCCAGTCCCTCTGCAATGTCACTGATGAAGACATTAAAAGGACTGGACCCAATACTGAACCCTGTGGTCCCCACTGGTAACCACCCTTTCTTCAAGTGGACTCCATTTACAATTACCTTCTGTGTCCTGTTGTCCAGCCAATGTTTTACCAGGCTACCACCCTGGGACCCACTCCCAGGCTGGTTAATTGACTAATAATTCTTTTGTGTGGCACTGTGTCAAATGCCTTGCTAAAGTCTAGGTAGGCCATGTCACAGCCCTCCTGGTCTACTACTTTGGTCACCCAGTCAAAGAAATCTATTAGATTCGTCTAACATGACCTTCCCGCTGTGAACCCATGCTGCCTTGGATCCTGTGCTCCACTGACCTCTAGGTACTCAATTATTCTTTCCTTCAGAAGTGACTCCATCACTTTCCCTACCACAGAGGTCAGACTGACAGGTCTGTAGTTTCCTGCCTCTGTCTTGGTCCCACTTTTGTGAAGGGGAATCACATCCACCTTCCGCCAGTCCTCGGGTACCACACCATCCTCCCATGATTTATTAAAAAGAGTAGCCAGTGGTTTCACTAGTTCCTTCCTTAATTCTTTTAGAATTCTGGGATGAATTCCATCAGGACCCATTGCTTTGTCCACCTTCAGTTTTAGGAGTTCTTGCAGAACCCTTTCTTCTGTGAAAGGACTGGGATCGACCCCCCTATCAAGAGTGCTTCTGTTAATTGGATTAGGCACTCTCCTCTTTTGTGAATACTGAGCAGAAATATTCGTTCAGTATTCCTGCTTTTCACTGTCCCCTCTGCCCACCCACCGTTCATTCTATTCAGCCTCACTATCCTCCCTTTGTCTTTCACGCCTGATGTACCTATAAAGGTTTTATCCCCTTCTTAACTGAGTTGGCTATCTTTTCCTCAGTTTGGGCCTTTGCTATTCTGACTTCCCTCCCTGCTTCTTTCTGCCTTAACTGGTACAGCTCTCTGTCCTGCTCCTTCTGTGTTTCCTTATACTTCGAATGCTATCTTTTTTTCCTGACTTTCACAGCCACCCTCTTGAGAACCATAGTGGCTTTTTCTTTCATTTGATTTGTTTATTTGCTTCACACAAAGGCTTGTTGCCTCTGTGATGGCAGTTTGATAATTCCCCATTGTTGCTCCACACCTCCTTCTAGCCTGTTTGCTAGTGCTTTTCTGAGGCACTCTCCCATCTTGCCAAAGTCAGCCCTCCTAAAGTCCAGTACCCTCACTTTTGTATGGCTTGACTCTGTAGCTGAGTTTAACGTGAACCACACTGTTTGATGGTCACTTGTCCCCAGATGGCAACCCACTTCTATGTCTGAGATCCTCTCACTGCCCCCGTTTGAGAGTACGAGGTCTAAGATTGCTCCCTCATGAGTGGGTTCCGAAACTAGCTGTCTAATGCCTGCCACCTGTAGGGCATCAAGAATGGCCATGCTCTTGGATGTGGCTGCAGCAGCAAATGTGCTCCAGTTAACATCTGGCATATTCAGGTCTCCCATCAACAGTATCTCCCCTTTCTCTGCCATTCTAAGAATGCCTTCCATCATATCCTTGTCCATTTCTTCCCCTGACATGGGGGTCTGTACACAACCCTGTGCAGATTGTGGTGCCTTTCCAGTCTCCATGGTGACCCACAGTGCCTCCTCTCCTCCCTGTTTACTCTTTTGTTCAGTTGCTTTTATCCCTTCCTTTACATGAGAGCTACTCCTCCCCTCTTCTCCCCTGCCTGTCTCTCCTGTAAGTTATGTACCCTGGTATGTTAACATCCCAGTCATGGTTCTCTGTGTACCATGTTTCTGTGACTGCTACAATATCCAGGCATCCCTCTTCCATTAAGGCCACCAGCTCAGGGCTTGTTGCCCAGACTAGAGCATTGGTACTCATTACCCTCCATTTCCTGATGGCCTTACCCTCTTTTGTCCCATCCCTGTCCTTCTTGCCTTTGTCACTTTCTCCATTTACCCTGCCCTTCTCCTATCGACACCTCCATGTTGGTGTTTGCCACACTTACTACCGTGATTGTTTGGGAGGCTAGGATTTCCTGCTCCTTTCCTGTGCCTCCCCTTGGCTAGTTTAAAAGCTTGCCAATGAAGCATTTAAACCTATCACCTAGGATCCTGGTTCCCTCCCGGACAGATGCAGCCCATCATGCCAGTATAGGCTTGCATCACTCCAGGTGGACCCCAGTCCCCAATGAAGCAAATCCCTGAGCTCCACACCAGTTTTTCAACCACTGATTGAATCCCATGGTATGGAACACCCTAGCCTCTCCTATGCCATAGATGGGTAGCACCTCCGAAAAGGTTACCGTGCGTGCTACTTGACTAAGGCCCCTCCCCAATTCCACAAACTCTTCCTGCACTTCTCTAATCCCTTTCTTAGCCAGGTCATTTGTCCCTAGGTGGACAATGACATCCAGCTCCCTCCCCTGTGCAGCTGCTCCAGCAATCCTGAGGATTTGCTCCCTGTCCCTTCAAGCCATGGCGCCAGGCAGGCACCTTACCTCCCTCTCCCCTTCCTTGCCCAGTTCTACCTTCCTAACAATGGAGTCCCCCACCAGGAGTTGTTTCCTTCCCTGCAGGTCCCCTGCCACCCTCCTGTGGGTCTTCTTTGTGGAGGTTCCCAGCATCCTCCTTGGTCTCCACTGGGGTGCCTCCATAGAGAACCACACTTTGCCAGAATGGCATAGGAAGTGTGGAGAGGTACAACTGGAGGGATGTGCCTCTGTTCCACCACTCTCACCCTCCCTGAGCCCACTGTGGTCCAACCACTCCTGTTTCTTGGCAACCTCTGAGGCAACGGCAGTGGCACTGGTGGTCCCTGGATGGAAGAGGAGGTCCCACAAATCCTGGCCAACTCAGCCTGGAGATGAGCAACCTCCTCCCTCAGCCCAGAGAGGTGCCTGCAGATGGGACAACACCGCATTCTCCAGAACATCTCCTGGAAGACTGCTGCTCCACAGCCACTGCACTGCACCACTCCAATCATGTCTTATTTCTGGCCCCTTAACTGTTTGCAATCCTTACTCTTTCCTCTGTTTTTTTTTCTCTCTTTCCTTACTTTCTGCCTGAATGCCCTTTAAGCTCCTGATTGTCCTGTTCTGAGACAAGAATATCCTATATTTCTCAGTAGACCACTTACTTGTTCAGAGGCAGACCTCCAGCAGCTAGAGGGGGCCGGAGAGCTACTCTTGCCCTTCTAGGATGGTGGGTCCTTGGTGGTTCTGTGCTCACTCACTTCCTGCCCCTAAACAGGAAGTTCCTGTTGTCAGTCAAATCATGTGCCTATAAAAATAGAACTAGCTTTGGGTGGGGGGTGGAGGGGAGGGAAGGAGGGCAATATAGTCCCAGTAGAGAAGTTCAGTCACACAGCAGTCCTTTCTCCTGTTGTCTTCTGCCAGGCTATTAGCAGAATCTTTCTAAGGCAGTCTTTAAATGTAGCTTCCTTCTAGCTAAGCCACTCCCCCTACTTACCAGATCTTTCTACAAGTAATTTAAACCTCACAGCAGTTAAGTCCTTTCAGTCACCTGAGATTTACACCTAGATGACTTTTCAGTTACCCATTCAGTTCAGTTAACCCAAACACACACTTTTTATTTGTTTTTGCATGTTAGTTTTTTTACCCTAAATTAAAGGTCCAAATACAAAAGTTCTTCTACTTTAGTCCCAGCAGAGAAGTTCAGTCACACAGCAGTCCTTTCTCCTGTTGTCTTCTGCCAAGCTATAACATCGGAGTATTAAAGGTATTGACAGGCCCCAAAGGAAGTGATCAGATAAATAACATACTCTGTATCTGCTATTATAATATAAGTAAATGGGGCTCTTGAGATGTTTCTTGGCTAATCTTGATAAAGCGTCAAGTGCGACACGAAACGTAGATCTGTGTATGAGGGGCTCTACTACATGTAATAAAACTGCTGCTTTAATTTTTATAACAGCATTCCATTGTTTTTGTAGGGTTTTGGGTGAGCCAAGGGTTTTTTCATTTTTTGTCTTGTGGTTTTGTACCTTGGCTCCCCTTTGCTGCAGCTTTTGAGCCGTGTTTACCTGTGTACATTGGTCTTAGAGTATTTACATTGTTATACATGAAATCTTGTTTTGGTGTTCTTTGAACTCTACAGACGTGAGTGTGAGTAATTGACCTTTTCCTGAAGTAATTATCTAAATATTGTACAGTTACTATTTACTAGGTGAACATTTAATGGAAGTATGCCCACAATGTGTCAGGTCAAAAGTCATCCAGTTGTTTACCATTAAGGTTGGTTACCTGTTGAAAGGCAAATCAATCTTTAGCTACAGATATGTTGAGCTTTATAGTATATGGTTCTGATTATGTATTCATATTATTTATATTATTAAATTTAAGTTGCTAGGAAATAATAGCACAAGTATTTGCTTGTTTCGAGATTTGCAAAGGATCACAGAATCTGCTCTGTGAAGTAAAGAGAGAAAGTTCCCATGAGAACAAACATGTTTTTCTGGAAGATTTGCAAGACTGCAATACAAACCAAGGAGCAGTCAGTTCACGGAGACCCATGTGGGGTTGAGAGTATTGTAGTTTCCATTCTGTGATCAAATTAACCTTTTAACAATCATTTGTCAATGCTGAAAGTTTGCTTGCGCATTTGCTGTGCAGGTGTTTGGCAGTGATAATGCAGAGGTGATAAGTAAGCAAGAAGACATGACGGGTGTGCATTAGAACTCTTCTAGTAGCTGGTGCCTGCAGCCCCTGCCCATGCATTAGAAGTGTATAATGCACATCCCTGGAGTGGCTTACAATGCTTATAAAATGTGAATCTGTAGTGTAGATGTTTTAAACTTTGTAATTTAAAGGTTGAATGGTACAAAAATTACCATCTTTACTGTATAGGGCTCTGGTTTTCTTCCCCAGATTGGCCCTTTTCCCTCCAGTGGCAAGCACAGCCTTCTGGTTTTCTAAGCCACATACAGCGGGTCCCCTGATGGAGAGCTAGCACCATGGTTCACCATCAGGAGGTCACTGATGTAGTGGAATGTGCTGCCTCCTGGAGCAAAACTCTTTCCAGCTGTCAACTGCAAGGATTTATTGTTGATCCAAGCACTGAAATGACCCAGCACCAGAAGTCAGCCAGCTCCTGCCTGAATGTTGTGCCATGGAGGCCGGTACATGAGAATGACCTTGCAACCTGTACCCTGGCCACCTCTAACAACCCAAAAGCCACTCATTGAAATGATCTGGTCACAACCATAGGGCATGCTGTGAGTCCCAATGTGGTTCTAAAGCAGGTAGCCACCCTCCTCCACTGGGGAGAAAGAACTGTGAGCTTCACTGCATTACTGCTACCTTGGTGACCATGGTTAGCAGTGCAGACACAACTGAGGTTATGAGACAGCCAGACCAGCATCCAAATGGATTGTGTAGGTTTAGACGGCAAACTTAAGTACAACTTAGACACGGTAAATGAAGAAGAAGCTGTGGTTTTGTTAGCAGAAAACACCAAAACAAGTATTAAGGAACCAACAACTAGTGTGAGTCTCACTGAAGACCCTATCAAATCCCTGAAACAGCTCAGTTCTTCTGTAGAAAAGATTGTGACTGCAGTTGGCAGAAGACTGAAGGCAGTAGCAGAGGTGAGTGACAACTGGAGGGGATGGGGAGAACTATGGATCCCATTCTCTACTTACATACGAACATATGAAGAAGTCATCAGAACAAGGCCATTTGGTCTATCAAGTCTGTTCGTATTGCAGGGTCCACAGCTAATGTCCCTTCCCTCCCTTCCCACTCCTCCCATCCTCCCTACTCATGATTCTTACCTTCCCTCATGCCTATCCCAGCCTCTCTTAAAGCTGCCCACTGTCTTCAATGAGGTGGCCTCTTCCAGCAGCACATTCCAAGTATCCACCACCCTCTCTGTGAAAAATGCTTCCTGACCTCCCTCCTAAACCTCCCACCCTCCAGCTTAAGACTGTGCCCCTCATGGTATGGTTGCCACTCAGCTTAAAGAGACTCTCCTTATCAACCTTATTTATCCCTTTCAAGTACTTGAATGTCCCAATCATGTCCCCTCTCTCTCTCTCTCTCCTGTCTTCTAGGGAGTACATGTTCAGTGCCCTCAACCTCTCCTCATATGCCTTGCCCTGCTGACTGGCTATCATCATTGTAACCCTCCTCTGGATCTTCTCCAGCAGGTTAATATCCTTTTTGAGGTGTGGGCACCAGTACTGAACTCCATCCTCTAGATGCGGCCTTACCAGTGACCTGTACAAGGGCAATATAACCTCCTCTCTCCTATTACTGATCCCCCCTAGCTATGCATCCCAGCATCTTGTTTGCCTTTTCTGCTGCTTTCTTGCACTGCGTGGAGTATTTCAGGTCACTAGTGATCATCACTTCCAGGTCCTTCTCCTCCTCTGATGCTTAGTTAAGTCAGAAGGCTTTCGAGTCCACCTTCTGAAATGCCTGACAAGAAAACAAAAAGTAAGGCACTCACCAATCACATCTTTTTGAGTGTTATGGTGGTGACTGCCTGCCTTTGTTTTCTTGTCAGTTACATTGTTTATTGGTGGCACCCATTTCCCTGGGCAACCTCTGTATTGTTTTTGTTCTGAAATACCTCCCTGCAATATCATGAGGTGAGCTTTTCAAAATACAGTGCATCAGGGATATGGTACATGCTGGGCTTTTAAAATCCAGATCATAGTCTCATGATTTTCTAAAATCATTCTGACTATTCCAGCAAGAGAAATAAAATATTAATTGTCAAAAAAATTCCTGGAACTTATTGCACATTAATATTGGCAGGCCGACAAGAACACAACCAAGTGTCAGGATTACCACCACATTTCCAAATTTTTTTTTTGTTTACCCAGAACTTACAATGTTAGAACATAATAACATAAGAAGCAGCCAGCAGATGGGGACCACGTGATCCATCTAGTCTGCCCCAAAATGTCTACGACTCTCCCTGTTTTATTACTCCTTCATGTGCCCGCATTGCCAGTCCCATGCTAGTTTGAGTTCCCATACTGTCTCCGATGCTACCACCTCTGAGGGCAGGCTGTTCCATGGTTCTATCATCCTCTCTGTGAAAAAACATTTCCTTATATTGGTTCTATATCTGCCTCTCACTAGGCTCAGATTGTGCCCCTTTGTGCCCCCTCGAGATCCTAAACAATATTGGAATATGATAAAAGAACTGGAAAACCCCTTGAGCGCTAAGACTTATATAAAAATGTCTAATAATAAGGGTGAGCTCTTTGATTCAAAAAAAACAGCCCAGTTGTTGAACCACTATTTTTTAACATTGCCAGATATTACCATCCCAGTTGATTCACCAGTACTAACTGATTTAGCAAATAAAACAATTAATAACGAAAACTGTCCTCTTTTTTATTTAAAAAAAAATTAAAATTTCGGAAGGTAGGCGGGAGATCTTAAAACTAAATAAAAATAAATCATATGGTATAGACAATATTAAAGGGAAATTTATTAAAGATGCAGTTGAAGTCTTATCACCAATACTGACTGATTTATTCAATCAAAGTCTGATGGAAAATGTTTTTCCCTCTATCTGGAAAATAACAGAAATAGTACCCATATTTAAGGGGGGTGATTCTAATGATCCCTCAAATTATAGACCAATAGCGATCCTCTCCATACTTTCCAAGTTAATGGAATGGATGGTGTTCGGCAAATTGTATAGTTACTTAGAAAAATACTCAAAATTGACAAGATACCAACATGGCTTTAGGACAGGTTATTCGACTTGCACTACGCTTGTGGACTTTGTTGATAAAGTGGCAGTGGTCTTAGATGGGGGGAGTCCACGGGCGCAGTGTTTGTCAACCTGTCCAAAGCCTTTGATTTGGTTGACCACCACCTATTATATGAAAGGATGAAGAGGATCGGTATAGCCCCTAGGTCATTGTTATGATTTAAATCATATTTGAGCCAAAGGAAACAGCAAGTAGTGATAAATGGTCATTTTTCAGAAGTGGGTAGTATATTAAAAAGGTGTCCCTCAAGGTTCAATTTTGGGGCCGTTATTGTTTTTGTTATATATTAATGAATTGCCTACCAAAATAAATAATACACAAATCAGGCTGTATTCTGATGATACAGTACTTTTAGCATCAGCAAAATCCCAAAGTGAAATGATGGCTAAACTACAGATGGACCTTGATGTTTTGCAGGACTGGTTTTCCAGCTCTAAACTAGTGATAAGTGATAAAAAAAACTCAGGTTATGTATTTCAATAATAAAACAATAAAGATTAATAAAAAACAAATTAGAGATAGGGAAATATCAATGAGGAATGGGAAAAAAATGGTAGTCATAAATCGATATAAATACTTAGGTGTAGAGATTGACCATACTTTATCCTTTTCAGCTCATATTAATAACACAATAAAGAAAATTAATAATAAAATTGGGGCACTATGTAGGTCATCTGGGATATGAAATCAACAAACCCGGAGGTTAATTGCAAATCAATTAATAATGCCTGTATTAGAATATGGAAATATGGTGTATAATTTTGCAGGTCTAAAACATTTAAATAGATTAGTCATATCATATTGGCAAGATTTGTCTTCAACAGTAGTTACAATACCCATCATTGCACTTTGTATAAAGACTTAAACTGGGACAGTTTATAGGTACAATTAAAAAACAATATTCAGTATTCATTTACAAAATAATAAATGGAATGATAGATGGAAATATGGATTTGTCTTCTGCTAGTAAATGTTATCCCTATGTTTTAAGGGATGTAAAGTACAGGGGTCATACTTTTCCAAAAATTAACCCAACATATGGTACTATGACAGTTGAGGCACAGGCTGCGAATATTTGGAATAAAATTCCCCCTCAATTAAGGAAAGCAACTTAGCTATCAGAGTTTAAATTAGATTTGAGTACTGTATTTCATAATGAATGTACTTGTTTTTAAAATGCGGATAAATGTGTTAATAATTTGTTGGATGAAGACTTTTATCCTGTTTTGTACAATGTTAAGTATTGTCTATTAGCTGTGTATGTAGTTTGAGTATTTGTATGTTATATTGTATGTAATTTGATCACCTGACACAGGACAACTTTGAAAATAGGTCTTTGACCTAAAGTTTTGCTATCCTGTATTAAAGTAAAAAATTTTACTACTACTACTACTACTTGTACGCATTGTTTTGTTTTCCTGGAATAGGTTTCCTGTCTGGGCAATGTTGATTCCCTTTATGTATTTGAAAGTTTCTGTCATGTTCCCCCTATTTCTTCTTTGCTCTAGAGAGTCTAAGTTTAATTCACTGAGTCGCGTATCATACTGTTCTTGATGCAGACCCTGCACCATCTTAATGGCCCTTCTCTGAACTCTTTCTAAATGGTCAATATCCTTTTCTAGGTGTGGCCTCCAGAACTGCATGCAGTATTTCAGGTGTGGCCTGAACAAGGACCTGTACAGCAGGATGATTACCTCATGCTTCCTGCTCATAATCCCTCTACTTATGCAGCCGAAGATGCCGCTGGCCTTCTGTGCTTCTTTTCCACATTGTTTCCCCACATTTAGATCATCAGTAACAATTACTTACCGATGATTATGTTCTTATGTTCAAACATACTTAGCACTCCAAGAAAGGAATGAAAGTCCAACTAGGAGAAGTAAATTATATTGTAAATCTCCTGGGAGTAGGTGGTACATAGAAGTGTTATTTAATGGAAGGCATTGCTGTTGTTAAAATCCCTGCTCCCAGCTGGACTGAGCTCAGTCCGGGGTCCCAGGAAGGGTGAGGGACAGCAGTTTAGTGTGGCCAGGTGCCAGCCAGAACAGGGACACAAGAAATCTTCCCAGTGTCTGCATAATCAAGATTAATTCAGGAACTGCATGTTTTAGAAAATTCACAAAGAAGTTTACAGTGTATCAGTTGAAAACATGAAATGGTTTTCGCCTTCCTACAGTTCTGAGCTAATATAAAATCTGTTGATTTTTCAAATACGTGACTTTTCTTACATCCATGACCTGACTGGCACCCAGCTGGATTAGACTGCACCCCCATGCTGGGACACTGGGCTGAGCTGAGTCCTGCTGGAAATGAGGATTTTAACATTAGCAATGCCGTCCAGGGCTGAGTCCAGCTTGAACTGGGATTTAAATGTTAACTGAAGCTACTGTGGCTCTCCTGGGCTCCAACCCACTACACATCATGGTACAATAAAAAAAAAAAATAAATCATGTCCCCTCCTAGCTGGCTTCTGCTACAGTGGGGACATCTTTTTGACAATTACTTATTTTAAAATTAACAATGACCTCCATGGCTGAGACCAGCTCATAGCTAGGATTTAAAATGTAGCTGAAGCCTCCCTTGCTCTGTGGCACTCCAACCCGCATACTTGCTGAAAATGGCATAAAAAAGTCCTGTCCGTCCTAGCTGGCACCATCCCTGATGAGGACACGTTTTGCAAATCTAATTATTTAATAATAATAATGCCCTCCTGGGCTGAATTTTCTTTTTTCATTTAATATACTTTATTGAGGTTTAACAACCATTTAATGTACACATGAATACCGGGTTAATATTGAAGTGATATTACATGTCAGTAGTACGGAGCATAAAGATATCACTCCTTTATCTAGCCTTGATATAAAACCATTTATTACTATATTGCCCCCACCCTTTCATTCATCCCTCTCACAATTACCCCATGCCATACTAGGTGTTTAAATGTCTCCACATCACAACCTTATCCTTGAATGCAAAATGTATTTGCAATGTTCCATGGCTTCCAAGCTACCAGCAAGGCCTCGGGCTGAATTATTTTAAAAATAAAATGCCATCCTGGCTAGAGACCCTCTACAAGTGGGAATTATTTAATTCAGTGTAAGTCCCTTCATGGCTGTCTGGAGTTCGGTCCTGCTATTGGCAAGAAACCAAAAGGATTTATGGGGGCTCAGCATGGTGGCAGAGCAGGTCTTAGAGAGTACTGTAAAACAGCTCCTGCTGTTTTAATCTTTATTAATATTTATTTATTTTTATTTATTATATGTAAATATGTATTGAAGCAGGACTCTCAGAATTAATTCTGCCCTGGAAGAGCCCGACATTACATATATCTGTAGTGGACCTGCCAAGGACAGTAGATTATTATTTTTTTTCAACCAACAACTGGATCTAGCCCCAGAGACCCACTGAGGGGCTTCAGTTAAGTAAAAGGTTTCCACCTGGAGTGGGCCTCAGCCTTGAAGGGCACTGGTAATTTTAAAAGCCCCATTCCGAGTGTGGACAAGTGTGGGGGGGATCTCAACATGGTGGGGGGGCATTAATTGTCTTCAGCAGTTGTCATGAATGGTCTTGAACTGTGTAAATGACTTGTATTTGTGCTTCCTAATGGAACTAGCATTTATGTGTATCCTGCTGTGATGTACTGTACTGTACTGTACAGCAAAGAACTGTACCCTGCTGTACCACAGGACCCACATGAGAATGATTCAATTTTGTGGTGCCAGTCAGTTATCTGTTTGATGCAAATGTCAAATAAAATATGACCCTGTGCATGTTAGTTTGGTGGGAGGGGAGTTACAATGCCGAACTTTTAGCCTAGACAGCCAGATCTGAATCCCACCACTGGTATCTCAATGTATTACCAGGAGCTAGCCCTTTAAGTAAGTATTTTATTTATTGACGCCCTGCTATCTCTAATGCTCAGGGTACCTTACAAATACAAACATACACACACAGTGGCATAAAACATTTCTAAAATAAACCAGAAAAATAAATGTCTGCACCGGGGGAGGAGGGTTGTGCAATTAAAGTAATCAAAGCAAAACCAATAAAACTGGCATTCACCCCTCTGTACTGGCAAGTCCACTGCAGTACTACCACACAGGGTACCTTCTTTCTTCCTCCCCATTTCAAGAATTTCACTGGGGCCACACTGGTGCAAAAAAAGGTCAATTATGGAAAAAAAGTGCAACAGTGCAATCCAATGGGACGTGCCAGCGGGTTACTTGAAGTAAACTTAACATTTCCTGTTGTACCCTCTAGGCTTCCTCAACGGTGCCATGAATGAATATTTCTGTCTTTTATAGACCTTTAAGAGGAATAGGTACAAAGTAATTAAATTGTTTGCATAATTAATTTTTGGAGGGATCTGACAGACCAACCTGACTCGGAATTAACGCACTCACAAACTGATAATGCATGTAATACAGTACAGGAAACACAATGGCTGACGTGCTCATGAAAATAAAATGAGTGCATGTCAAACTCAGACAGAACAAAGTCGAAAGGGCACCTCTTTCAAAAGCTGTACACAATTAAATAAAATCACAGCCATTTGGTCAGAAAAATATACAAAAGTCACAGCAGCACTGACCCTGAGTGTTTTCTTCTGACCAAATGGCTCTAATTTTTATTTAATTGTGCATTATGTTTTGAGAAGAGTGCTGCTGTTTGAGCCTTTGTCATGTAATACAATACAGTATGTAAAGTGCAACATTATAGTGCAAACACATAAAACACACACTATTTAAAAATTAAAAACTCGGTTGCTATATCTTTTCTTAGCAACTTCAGGACAAAAATCAGCCTTTAATAGTACTTTTCAAAAAATGTGCTGAAATTGCGAAAAAGAGCATATTTAATTTTAATCTAATATACAACCCATTATATCCATATATATATAGAAACACCATGCTGATGTTTGAAGGGTGGGGGCAGGCAACCCCAGCAAAGAAGGGATGAAAATGTAAATCCCATGATGTGAATGTAAAACAATACTGAAAAAGCTGACAGTTCACATATATTAAATCCCCGCTCCTGGTGTGGATCAGCATGGGGGGATGGGAAGAGCAGGTCTTGTTGCATAACAGCAGTGGCTGCTTTTTGCTTTGTTCTTCTTCGTTATTATATTTTGTTCATCGAATCAGGGCTGTCATAATTTCTGTCCAGCAAGAGCTGGCACATGAAATAAGTCCAGAGGGGACCCGCCAGTTTTTTTTTTTTCAACAGCTGGACCGAGCCCCAGGGAGGCTTCCGTTAATTTAAACATTCACTCTTGGAGTGAGTCTTAGCCCTGGAGGACAATCTTTAATTTTAAAATGCACACTCCAAGTGGGGCTCAACACACCATAAAAGTGCAATTCTGCCCAAACAGTTCATCAGGTAGGCAACGGACATGTAAAAGAAGGTGACCATTTATTAAGTGCTAGAAACTTACTTACAGACATTAAAGCCCCTTCGGTGTCTGTAAGTTTGCAAAAACTTAATAAATGGTCACCTTCTTTTGCATGTTCGTTGGCGCTGCGTACCCAATTTTTTTTTGTGCACCATTTGTTTCTCTGCTTTATTCTGATTTGTGGTGCTGCATCTTTACCTGAGTGCTGGGCAATTTTGCTGTTTGCTATGAGAAACTTCAAAGAGCTAACCACTGCTACAGAAAGAGGTGTTAAGTACTGTCAGTCAGAGTCTGAGCTGTTATCCGAACCAGTTTGTCTCTGTAAACTGGGACCAGGACTACTACCAAGCTAAAAACTTCTTAACACCATGTTCAGTCCTTTAATAGTTTTGCTCCTTGCAGCTCTCTGGCTCTTTGGGCTTTTTGTGAATTTTTAAATCCCCTTTATGTTTTTGTCTGTATACAAAATAGAAACTACCAAATAAATCAGCAAAAGATATATGAGCCCCCCCCCCCAAGATAATTACTTTTTTTTATTTTGTTTATTAAGTTTTGGATGTTTTTCCTTCATTTTCTGTTTTTCTCCAGGCTGTTTAAAAATGCTGACTATGCTGAAAATATCTTTCATGGACAGGAAAATGTATGATTTATCAGGCATGTAGAATACTATGTCAGCCAATGCACACAGCTAGGTGCAATCAGTGCCAGTTGTGAAATTACCAAATTCAGTGAATAAAGTGGTTCAGGTGTGCCTGTGTGGAGTGGGGGTGGGATTACCTGAAAAAAAAAGTTGAAGATTGCCTTCCCTGGGTTTTATTCAATATCCTGGTGATAGTGGAGTTGGTTGAGAAACTGTAGCACAATTTAGGTGGACGCCAGGGCATAGTAAAAAAATTAAGTCTACCTGTTCTGTATTTCTCCTAACTGAGCTCAAGTTGAAAATTAAACTTTTCCTGGATGTTAAAAAAGATGTTAATTGACTGCATGGCTGAGATGTAAACTTGTGCTGTGTTTTTACACTATGCCTACAGTATATGGAGCGTACATTATATATGAGTTCTATTTCTGTGACCAATTTTTTAATTATGATACTGTGACCACTTTGTTCATATTGAGTCTCTGTAGTATAAGTATTTCTCCTGTGCAAGCTAAGGGATATGAAATTATTTTTCACAGATAGGAGCACTGGTGATAATTTGACCAGACACACCGAAATTTGTTACAGTCTTGTAGTGCTGATGTTATGTGTTGTTTTCTTCATGTGATCTGTAGCACTGTAATCATTACACGACAGCATCTCCTTTATTTGCTGTACTAATGCTTAGTAGATGTGAAGGTTTTTTATGTAACTTAACACTGCTTTGTCATAGGGAAACATGCAGAGCTGCTGCAGGAGAAAATGTTGCTGCCTATTATAGTGCAAACTGGAACGAGCAGTCATTGGCAGAATCGCATGAGGCTGCTCTATGGGTTAGGGGGTCCTCTCAGGAAACAGGTACTCAGCTCCATTGCATGAATGGGGGAGATGGGGCCAGTCAGCATGTAGTCTGCGGTCTAGCATGGGAAGAGGGAGGGGGGACTTGCACTTCTTGGGGCAGCATTCTCCGATGTGAGCTCAAGCAAGCAAGCAAGCATGATTTCTATATGACGAGTGGCTTCATTCGACACACTGACAGCGCTTCCTCCCACCTTGGGACGTACCATTCAGGACACAGTGGAATGGGGCCACACAGTGTGAAATGAAAACAAGCATTAGAGACGTTATTTAGCATGTTATCGCTGTTCACTCAAAAACTATCCACTAACAATATCATATATACCCTGGTCAATAGAAACAAGTTAAATCAGAGTTTACTGATAGAGCACCCTCATGCCTAGATTTACTGGAATGTTACACTAACTGCTTGCCGTGCAGAGTTAGGACTGAACCAGACAATGCAGCTGTAACTGACCACTACAATCAGGAATGCCCCAGCATCACAGCTGATTGTTCCATGACATGGCGCTCCCTGATTGCAGCGGTCAGTTCCTTTGAGCATAGTGACATGCTCATTATCTGTCGTCATCGACAGCATGCTCCTCTATTCAAGTGCAGAGACCAGCTCAAAATAAAGACTGCTGCCATTCGCCACAACACTGCCATGCCTCCACAACCCGCTTCTGAAGGAAGCTGACGCAATGTGTTTCTTGCACATATGTGCAAGCAAGCACAAACATGAGTTAACACCACACATTTACCTGCTTCACAGCAACATCATTCTATATACTTAAGTCTACTGAATAGGCATTAGGGATGCCTTGATGGGGGGTTATATCCAACTTTCTCTTTGTAGGATTACCTGTAAAACCATATCACACGCACTAGCTCTACTAGAAGAATGCCCTCAATCAGAAGGAAGATTATGTAAAATTGTTAGTTACATTGTACTACATGCTTAGGAATTTTCAGTGAACAAACTATATGAACACTTCCTATTATAGGGGTACAGGATTCCCGATGGTCAATAGATATCGATCAAGCTATAAACTATCATATACCAGTCTTCAAATCTGAACACATACAAGAAGTTGACAAGTAATTAATTACCTCAGCACAAACTGCAAAGTAATGTGCATACTCTATTAGAAAGCAAATTATTTATTTACTTGTTTATTTAGATTTTGGTAACCGGGTAAACCCACTGAGACCAGAGATCCCTTTTTCAGGGGCGACTTGGAATTAGTTACAATGAATACATAGATAGGTGTAAAAAATACAGTAGTATTGAGTGAAATACATATACAGTTACAGTGAATACAGACATAGACATTAGGGTTACAGTGGTTATCAGCTAGTAATATGTTAGCCAACAGATAAAGTCCTAATCCCAGGTAAACCAGGTATTAAGGCAGATTCCAGTGCTTTTAACATTCTTCCATAGGTGTCTATGGAGCGGGAGGTGATGGTTCAACAGATAGTGGCAAGGGAAGTCGGTCAGGATGGGGTCTAGTGATTGCAACCACAGAGGCTAAGTTCCAGGAGGTACATTTTGAGGTCTGACTTAAACCCGGGGAGAGTAGACTTGTCAAGTAGATTTGCTGGTAGGGCATTCCATAGGTAGGAAGCTGCGTATTGGAAGGAACGCTTGGCTAGGTTGGTGCAAACACGAGGGATAGCAAGGGGATGACTTGCAGTGGATCGAAGGGTGCGCCGCTGGACTTTGGGAGTAAGTAGCCCATGCAGGTAGGGCGGGGGGGCCGAAGGAGGTGAATTTAAAGGCCAGACAGGCAGTAGAATTGGCCAGCTTAAGCCTTAGGTAGGGCCAGTTAAGGTCAGCGAGGGCCTCTCAAATGGTGCCTCCTGGGGGAGAAGTTTGTTGCGAAGCTAGCTACTCGGTGGTAGAGTATGGAGAGTTTGTTAAGCTCTGTCTCTCAGAGGAACTGTAGTATGGGGGAACCGTAGAGAATGGAGGGGAGGAGGCTACAGTTGGCTATGGCTCTTTGCACCTCGCTGGAGAGGGAGTTTCCCAGACGGTAGAGGAGACCAAGCCTCTGGTGGGTAGATCATGTTAAGGAGTCAATGTGTGGTTTATAGGTCAGCTCCTGGTCGAGGAGGACCCCAAGGTACTAGAACTGGTCTATGACCTCGACTCTCCTCCCTTGGGCTGTGTTGAGCGGGAGTAGCTCACTTCAGTCAGTGCCAAGGCATCTAGTCCCAAACAGGACTGCCTTGGTTTTGTCTTCATTCAGCTTTAAGAAATTCGAGGAGAACCAGACCTCAAGAGCTGAGAGACAGGCCTGTAGTTTAGAGGAGATGACACTGGGTTGCGGATTGCTGCAGTAGGCAACGGTGTCGTCCGCATAAAGGATGAGGTTAGTGGGTGCGCAATCACCTTCAATGTCATTGAGGAAGAGTGAGAATAATAGGGGGCCCAGGATCGAGCCCTGGAGTACCCCAGATATCATGGGTCTGGTGTTGGATTGTGTTCTTTTCCAATGGACTTTTTGGGATCTGTTAGTCAGGTAGCTTTCAAACCAGGAGAGCGAGTGCTCTGCCCAGGCCCAGTTGGTGAAGTTTGAGAGGAGAAGTTGGTGGCTGACCAGGTCGAAGGCCTTGGACAAGTCAATGAGTAGTGCGCCCGTAGGGGAGCCTTGGTCCATGGCCTTGAGGATGTCAGATGTGAGACGGATGAGGGCAGTGTCGGTACCATGGCCTTTCCTAAAGCCATGTTGCATATTGGCGAGGAGTTGGTGCTGCCCAAGGTAATCCTGGAGTTGATTGTATACAAGCCTCTCCTACACTTTCCCAAGGGGGATGAGTAGGGAGATAGGCCTATAGTTTCCCCACTGTTTCCCAGGGTCCTTTTTTGTGGACGGGGACAATAGTTGAGACCTTCCACTTACTAGGGACTGTTCCTTCACGGAGGGACCTGTTGATGAGCAGGGTGACGGGGTAGGCGATAGCCGGGACAGAGGCCCTAAGCAGCCAAGGTTCTAGCAGGTCATTTCCCAGGGAGAAGCTTGGATTTATTTTGAGTAAGAGAGGGAGTACAGCAGACAGTTCAATCAATTTCAGGTGGAATAGGGGCCAAGGGAGCATCCAGTCTATATCAGGGTGATAGTGAGTCCCTGGGGGGTGGTGGGGGGGACCATTTGGATTGGAGAAGAAGGCACAGAAGGCGTCTGCAATTTTAGAGGGCTCATTGGTCAAGGTATCCCCCTACTAGAAGAGAGTCTTCTTGCATGTTAGAGGAACCTTTGAGGAGGGAGTTTATGTGGCCCCAGAATTTCGTTGGATCGCGTAGGTGGCTGGTTTGGAAGT
Source organism: Neoceratodus forsteri (assembly GCA_016271365.2). Taxonomy (NCBI): domain Eukaryota; kingdom Metazoa; phylum Chordata; order Ceratodontiformes; family Ceratodontidae; genus Neoceratodus; species Neoceratodus forsteri. The sequence goes on from CM057452.1 coordinate 948,620,425, forward strand.
CACTTAGGTACTTTGACTTCGCCTGTTTGGAGGTTTTTTGCATAAGTTCCTCAGTTCCCTGTTCTTCTCCCAGTCAGGGGTACAGCCCAAGGATTTGTAGAGTCTCCATGCTTGGAGAAGCATGGTTTGCTTTAGACTTGGGCTCAGCCATTTGTGGCACTTACCCTGTACCCTGAGCTTTTTCCATGGGGCATGTAGGTTGGCTAGGGACAGGAAAGAATTAGACGAATAATCAAGTGCCTCATCAAGAGAAGGGAGGGGGAGGGAGACAATGGGTTCCCAGTCAATTTTCCTTAGGTCAGAGCAGAGGTCTGCTGGTACGAACCTACTGAAATTCCTGGCTTCTATGACCCTGGCAGCAGTTTTGGAGGGTTTGTTGGACCAGGTAAAGAAAATGGGAGAGTGGTCACTCAGAGAGTCAGACATGATCCCAGCGGTCAGTATGCAGTCTGGGCAGGAGACTAGTGCCCAATTGAGTAGGGAATGATTGCCAGACTTAGCATAGTGCCTGGTAGACAGATCTATGACTTGGGTAAGTGAGGTGTCGAGTATTAAGTTCTTGATTATGGGGGTCCCCAGGGCAAGCCAGTTTAGATTGAAGTCCCTGAGGAGGATGATCTCCCCCAAGGGGTACTCCAGCAGGGCATTGGTTAGGGATTCTAGGGAGGAGGCAGCAGATTTGGGAGGGAGGTAGGCACACCCTATGTAGAGGGGCTTGGTGTCTCCAAGGAGTACCTTAACAAATAGGGCATCACTCAGCGATCCACAAAGAGAGGGGAGGTCAATCTGGGAGGCATTCAAGGAGGAGCTGAGGTAGATGAGGACCCCTCCTCCTTTTTTCCCCACTCTGTCCTTTCTAAAAGCCTGGTAGCCAGCTAGGTCCACTTCATGGGGGAGGATCTGTGGCTTGAGCCATGTTTTAGTCACGGCTAGTATGTCAGGTTTGTAGAGTGATGTCCATGCCTCAAGGTCATGGATTTTGTGCCTTAAGCTGCTGATATTCATGTGTACCAGCTTAAATCCTCTTGTGTTGGCCCAGAGGAGGTTTGCAGTGTCAATAAGGGTGAGATTAGGAGCATAGGGACCAGGGTTTGGTTCGATGTCCCCTCCTAGAGCCACCTTGAGCCTGGCAAGGAGGCCAGTATCAGTGTGAGGGTGGGGAGGAGCCTCCGCAGGTCATGTTCATCCCAGTAGGAGGGTAAGTTATAGGAGCTGCCCTTTGGGAGTGGTCTGTATGAGGTTTGGTTAAGGTTGTTAAGCCCCACCTTCCAAGGCTCTATGGGTGGGCAGAGGGGTAGGGAATTTCAGCATGGATTAAAGGAGAGTCGATACAAGGGGGGGGTAGGGTAGTTCCATGTAACTGAGCTGAGTAAGTGGGAGCAGCCCTCAACGCCAAGCTCCACATGCTGTAGGTCTGAGAGGGGGCACAGGCCACAGGGGGATTGCTGGAATCGGAAGTAGTAGGGAGCTGACCTTGAAGGGCAGATAGATCGGCACAGCAAGCTCCAAAAAGCAATTTCAGTTGGGGGCCTTAGGCTGAGAGAGGATCCTTGAGCCAGGGGGGTATCGGCTGCACCTCTAGTTTTAGACTGTATGAGGGATTAATGTGCCAGTGGGATTACAGGTGTACCACAGGTACTAGCTCCAGAGGGGTGAGAGGGTCTTGTTGTTCTATTTCAAACCTTTAATCTCCAAAGAGGCAAGCAGCAGCTGGGTTTTAGTGCAGCAGGCTATTATTCAGCCACCTATAAAGGATAGAAACAGGCTGGGAAGAGGGTACGACCTCTAGTGGAGAAAGCTAATAACTTGCAGATGGGAAAGTGAGTTGATAGGCTCAGCAGCTCATGTGGTGTCAGATATATAGGTAGATGCTCACCAAGGGCAGTGGTGGGGGTGGCGGGGCTCCATCTCTGCAGAGGCTCACAGAAGTGTACGCAGCTCCGTACCTGTATGGCTTTATCCCAGTGGGGAGCCGAATCTGGAGGGGTACGTCCGGCTTGGGGGGAGGGTGAGGCCAACCGTAGGCCCTCATCACCACCACTGTTGTGGAAACAAGACAAAAACACCAACTTTTATACAGGTAGGCAGAGGGGGGCAGGGAAAATACAGCAATCTTTTTTGTTTTTTTTATTCAGATTGAGTGCCCAGAGACTTCTTTGTGTGCAGTATTTTGATTTTAGCATCTAGGGCATCCGGAGACTGTGGTAGCTATTTAGGCAATTGTTAACTGTAATTATTGCTGTATAAAAATGTTTTTAAGTCCCCAGTTGGGAACAGAGAGCTGTAGTAACTAACTTAGTAAATTTCAAGCTGAAATAATCACTGGCTAGAGTCTTTTATGGACCCAGATGGAAACGGAGACTATAGTGACTAACTTAATCATTTGCAAGCTGTAATAATTGCAGGCTAGAGTCTTTTTAGGCATCACATGGGTACGGAGACTGTAGTGACTAAGTTAAACAGTTTTAAGTAGTAATAAGTGCAGGCTAGAGTCATTTAAGGCACCACTTGGATATGGAGACTGTAGTGACTAAATTAAACAGTTTAAAGCAGTAATAAGTGTAGGCTAGAGTCATTTAAGGCACTTGAGGGAATACGGATATTTAAAATATTTTTAAGTAAATGCTAAACAGCCACACTTAAGGCACCATTTTAAGCGGACAATATTTCTTTGCAGGCAAGCAGATTTTTGGGCTAAAAAAACTATCTCCATTCCTGTGACGACATTAATTCAGGCAAAGTTTTTTGAAAATGGCACCAAAAGGATCCAGGAGCCTTTGTCCAAACCACCTCTGCAGAGGCTCACAGAAGTGTACGCAGCTCCGTACCTGTATGGCTTTCTCCCAGTGGTGAGCCGAGTCTGGAAGGGTCCGTCCGGCTTGGGGGGAGGACGAGGCCAACCGTAGACTCTCACAACCACCATTGTATGGCTTTCTCCCAGCGGGGAGCCGAGTCTGGAGGGGTTCGTCCAGCTTGGGGGGAGGGCGAGGCCACCCATAGGCCCTCACGACCACCACTGCTGTGGAAACAAATGAGGATAAGAACAATGGAGTGATGTTTGACAATAGAGACCCATGAATATACAAATGTGTAGTTATTTTTGTGAAATTTAAATCTGCAATCATGTGCACAAACACAACTAATGTGTATGTGTATGTGAATATTGCAGATATGACATGGCCTGACTTAACATTTAGTTTTCAGCCTGGATATTCAGAAATGCACCAAAGCCTGGTACAAGTCTGGAGCAGCACAAATCTGATGCACCATGGCACAACTGGAGCCATATTCAGAGGTTGCACAGGCCAAACAGTGCCAGCACAATGTGGCTAAATATGGCAAAGTTGTGCCATGGTGCAAACAGAGGTGTACCATGGCACACACAGACATGCTCCAGCGCACCCATGGCAGCAGAGTAACAGAGTGGGGCATGGCACAGCGAACAGACCCAGGGACAGAGCCATGGCAGCACAGTGATAGGCCACAGGAGGCCTCCACCAGCACGGCACACACAGGCACCCCGACACTGGACCCCAGAACACAACAGTGGCATGGATAGCAGGTGATAGGAGATGCCAATGGCCAATGGAGGGCCACCAAGGGAGCCCCCCCGGCAGGCTGCTGGCAATGCCCCACCCCCCGAGACCATAGCAGGTCACACCAAGGACCATGCAGCCTAGCACACACATGGCACACAGGCACACAGGAGCCCACACAGTGGGCACTAGACTGGCCAGGGTGGAAGGCAGTGTGGCAGACCACATGGGACAGGCCACACAATGCCAAGCAGGGGACCCCAACACAGTGTGCGGACAGTCCCTGAACATGACCATGGCCGTGTGCCACCACCATGCACACACCCACCACACACCCTGACCACCACCCATGGGCATCCCAATGCACAGCCATTGACCCAGGGATGGACACTACCACAGTGGGACAGACCACAGCACACAGCAGGGAACCACGGAAGCACAACACGTGCCCCCTCTCATGCACACAACATGGACAGACACTTGGCCACTGCAGCATGGCTCCGCATACCACCTGCAATGCATATACAGACACAGGCAGGTATGTCAGGCAATATATATGTATGAAACAACTATGTACAGAAACAGAAGGGGCTGGGGAAGGGAAGGGACAGCAAGGGAAGGGAACAGGGAACAGATACTGTACAGTGGGAAGGGGGAATGTAGGGAAAGGTCCAACAGGGGAAACAGGGGCAACCCTAGTGATGGCCCCATCTGGCTGCCCTGGCAAGCCTTCCCACCTTCCTCTCCACCACCATCATTCACTCCATGGCCACCACCACGTCAAGTATGCTCGAGAGGATGAGCAAGGTCTGCTGCATGAGCCAGCTCAGCATCTGGCATGGTGGTGTCAGCACTGGACGCTGGACACTTATAGCAAGGGACAGGACAGGTGTTCAGTGCAATGGTCCAAGGAACCATGCCCACCTACAGTGTGCATGTGCACAATAGGAAACACACCATCATGCGTGAAGTGCACAGTGCCGATACATCTCGCTGTTTGCACGTCCTGCGCGGTTGACACCATGGCAGTGCAGTGCGCATGTGCACTGCAGGTCCAAGCACCACGCATGCATGGGCATTGTGCCACCACTTGCTCCAGCGCAATACCATTGTGCACGGTGCAATATCTCGATATTCAGATGCTGTATGCAAATGAGCTCATCAGCCAATGTGTAGTGCAGTGGGGTGCATTAGCATATCATTACCATTGCACACAACCTCATTTGCATGCATTGCACCAAATATGCGCCACCCAACAGCACAGGCCATGTACCAGTATTGCAACCTTGATAGGTGTGGTGTATGCTGCAGCAGCACACTGGGAGCAGACAGCACTGCAGGGTGGAACAGACCAGGGAGATGCTGCCAGAGCCTCAGTGGGTATGCACTGTCACCTGTGTGGAGCATGCCATGGTTAGCCCTCTGCTATGTTGTGCTGTGCCCCTTGCCTGCTCCTAGCGCCCATGCCACCATGCACACCCTGCCCACCCCATGCCCCGGACTGCTGTGCCCATTGCACCTTGCCTGTACCACACTCACTCACTAGGTGGCCTGTGGGGCTGCCCCCACATTCATATCTGTGGCACAGTGCAAGGCTGTGTCACATAACTGCATCTTGTGCACTCCCATGGTGTGTGGCACAGACAGTGGTGATACACCCCGTGGCATCGCACACCACCTGGCAGTTGATGCTTGGGTGCCCCTTCCTGTTGATATGCACCAATCCCTCAGGGACAGGTGGCAGGCAGATGCCCTTGTGGGTGCAGTTACTGGCCCCAATCATGCCAGGCATGCATGCCACCCTGTGGAAGTCCTGCATAAGTGCTGTATGCTCCACCTGTGTTTTGGGGAAACAGATGCATTCCACAGCACATGGCAGCAGAGCAGTGGGGAACTGTATAAGGAGGCGGGCTGTGGCCACCTGGGTGATGCCTCTGGTGTCCTCTGTTGGTCTTTGGCAGGTGCCCGTGGCGAGCAGGCACATGACGGCAGTCACTGTTGTCTCCATGGACATGGCGTGGCCCCGTCTGGTGGATACCTGCAACTCCTCACTGCACAGTTGCAGAGCTACCTCACGATGGCCCTGTTCAGGTGGTACTGGCACACAATCTCAGTGTCACTATAGTTCTCAACAGTGATGTGGGCACACTACTACCTGTTTCGGGCATACCACCACTGGGCCCTTCATCAGCCATGTAGCTGTTCCTCCTGCCTCCTCACACCCCTCATTACCACCCCCATCAAGAAGGGCACACTCTCCATGTCTCCTGCTGTCCACTGTCCCCCTGGGTGGTTGGCTGCTGGCTGTGTTCCACCCTGCTACATAGGTTTTGTGTGTGTGTGTGTGTGTGTCTCTCTCTCTCTCTCTCTCTGCACCTCTTTCCCTCTCTCTCTCCCATGCCACCTCTCTGTCCCTCTCCCTTTGTGTCTGGTCTTGTGTCTGTCTGTCTCTCTGTCTCTCTCCCTCTCACTCCCACTCTTGGTGCAACTGCTGTCTGTGTGTTTGCTCCCTGTTTTACTAGGAACAAGTCTGGTCAGAGCAACTTTGATTTGCTCCACACTTGCGCAATGGTTTCACGGTTGAATATGTCATTGCACTGGATAGTCATGGCAACGCCCCCTGCACTTGCACCACATACATTATAGTTGCACATTGATGAAATGGATTTTGCACTGTGCATTGGCTCCCACTGAATATGGCTCCCCAGAGCAATTCTGCACTTGTGCCTGTGCAACTCAGTTGTGCCATGCTTAACTGCTCTGAATATCCGGGCCTTCATGATTATGAGAATCTGTTGATATTTCACGAGTGGTGAAGTTGTGAGTAAGATAACAATAGACCAGTTCCTTCAAATGAAGAGAAGGATTACAGTATATCTAAAGTCACGTCATGTCATAGTCAGTTTATACAAAATGGCCCAGATATTCAAAAGGGTTGCGCATGGCGCAACAGTGTTGCACCATGCGCAACCCACTGATGCACCCCAGCACGATATTCAAAAGGGAAAAGTGCGCAGCACAAATCCCGATGCACCGGAGCACATCAGCAATGTATGCAGGCGCAGGTAGGGGGGCGTGCCAATGCATACCCTGCACAGCCCGATATTCAGCCCGGGATGTGCAGAGCCATGCATGCACAACCCCAACCTGCACCAGCACAAAGTTGATCCAAAAAAAGAAGAACAACTGATGGCCACCCACAGGTGAGCTGCCGCTTTGCAGGGCACAACATGCCAGCTGCCACCTATGGGTGGCCACCCGAGCTCCGGCTACACCTAGCGGTGCCCCCCCCAATGCCCGATCATGGGCATTTGTAATAAAATAAAATAATTCCGTCCAATATCCCTGGTGGTCCAGCGGACTGCTGGCTGCCTGATCACAGGCATTTGTCATAAAAAACAGTAATTCGTCCAATATAGACGTTAGCAACCCCTGGATCATTACCTCCCTCCTAAACCTTATGGCCTCATGTTACTGCCTCTGGCACAAAGCTCATGCCATGGGTAAACCAGGTGACTGGCAGTTGTACAAGGCAGTGAGGAATGCCTGTACCTGAGAGACCCACTTTGCAAAAGCCACCCACTTTAAAGGCATGCTCTCAAATTCCTGGGGTAACAGTAGGAGATGATGGAAGGTTTGATACCTTTTATTGGACCAACAAGTGTCTTGTACAAAGATGGAATTGTACACAAGCTTTCAGGGCCTCACAGGTCCCTTCTTCAGGTGAATAGCACAACTGATCTACATAAGCAGTATTTATATCCACTATGGAGCAATTAAAAAAATCAGGAAGTGAAGTAGGAAGGTGATAATAGGGGACTAGAGATGAAAGTCTAAGATGCAAAGTAGAAAAATAATGTGTGAGAAGAAATGGGGAGAGAGGCTAAGTAGAAACAGGTCAGTAGGAGATTAAAGGAAGCTAAAGGGAAAACAAAGGCACACAGATAAGAAAGATCTGGGATCAGAGGCTGGCTGTAAGCGTAGAATAGACACGAGAGGCCTAAGAAATGCATGGAAGTCAAGAAATTAGAAGAAACAAAGGAACAAAGGCCTAGATAAACAGAGTGTGAGGTAGTATAAACAGTAGGTGTGAAAACAATCAGGGAATGGGCAGGACTGAGCTGAAGAGTTAGTAGAAAAGTCAGGGAAGATGTAATGTACATGTAAAAGAAGCAGATTAGGCAGGAACTCAAAAAAATAAATAATGAGAAATACAGAACCAAAGTGTGATAAATAATGACCTGATTTAGTTCACAATATAAAAGAATTACAGTTTAACAGTGTGTCATGAATCAAATGTCCCAATTCAGTCCAGAAATGTTAGATTTAAATTAATATATTTCAATTCCCATCTCCTTCTGTCCTGTGTGTTTTTGAAGTTGCCTCTTAGTATCAAGACAGATAAATCTAAGACAGTGATCTGTTCATGAAAAATGGTTTCCTACTGGTGTGCCGCTAATCTGGTTTACTATTGTGTAATGGTGGTGATTCATCCTGGTTTTCAGTGGTTTACTAGTTTCCCCAATATAGCATCCATTTGTGCACTTCTTGCACTGAATTAGGTAAACAGCATTGCCAATATTGACATGTGTAGAATCCATTAATTTGTATTATGTTGTTTTGGCTTGTCTTGATGGTGGCCTGTGTGCATATGTGGATTCAGGTCTTACATCTTGCCATATTGCATGGTGTTGCCCCTCTTGTTTCTCAGTTATTATGGTCTGCTGGGAGCTTGTTATGAATTATTATGTTCAAGAGGCTGGGGGGCTGCTTATAGCCAATGACAGGTGGTTCAGGGTAGATGTCCATCAGTGTTTCATCTTCTCTCAGCAAGGGTTGTAGTTCTTTGATAATTTGCTGAAGGGGTTTTAGCATGGGGTTGTAAGTGACCACTAGGGGTGTGCAGTCAGTTTGATGTCATTGCCTGTATTCCAGCAGATCGTCTCATGGTATTTGTATGGCCCATTCAAATTTGCTGTCAATTTGTCTTGGAGAGTGGCCCTGCTGAATTAGGGAATTCCAAAGTGTGGAGAGCTGCCTGTCTCTTGTTCTCTCATCAGAGCCAATTCGATGGTATCGAATTGCCTGATTGTAGATTACAGATATTTTTGTATGATTTTGGTGGAAGCTGGAATTATGCAGGTAGTGGTGTCTGTCAGTGGGTTTTCTGTAAAGAGCAGTTTGTATATGTTCATTTTTAGTGATACTGACTGTGGTGTCAAGAAAATGAATGCTGGTGGTGGAGTATTCAATAGTGAGATATATAGAATGATGAAAGTTGTTAAAATCATGGTATAATTTTTTGAGAGTCTTCACCTTCTGTCCAAATCCGGAATATGTCATCAATATATCAGAGGTAGACAGATGGTTTATAGGGGTGGTGTTTAAAAAAATCCTCCTCTAAACAGGCCATGAAAAGATTGGCATATTGTGGTGCCATTTTAGTGCCCATGGCTGTCCCCATGATCTGTAAAAAGTGCTTGCCATTAAAGGTGAAGTTGTGAGTCAAAATTAATTTTATTAGGGTGCTGATGGTGGTTTCTGAAATGTCTCATGTGGATGTGTTTTCCTTTAAAAATTTCTGACAAGCTGCTATGCCATCTTCATGTGGGATATTAGTGTACAGGGCAGTGACATCCATTGTGGCTAGTGTAATGTTCAGTGGCAGCTGTCCAATTTGTTTCAGTTCCCTGAGGAAATCTGTGGGGTCCTGAATAAAACTGCTAGTAGCTCTTACTAGTGGTTTTAAAATGGACTCAGTGAGTCCTGAAATGTTTTCAGTTAGTGTGCCAATGCTAGAGGTGATGAGCCCTTCTGGATTCCCTGGTTTGTGTATCTTGGGTAGCATATAGAATGTCCCTGGAGTAGGTTTGTTTGGAATTAGTATTTTCAACTGTTCTTGGATGTTGTTTGGTAGAGACATGATGATTTGTTTAAGTTCTTCTGTATATTGTATAGTAGGGTCTTCAGTGAGTTTTCTATAATAAGCCGTATCTAACAGTTGTCTGTGTGCCTATTTAATGTAATCTTCTGTGTTCATCACAACCACAGGCTCCACTCTTGTCATCTTGTTTTATTACAATGTTATGGTTGTTTTTCAGAGTTTGTATTGCCCTCTTTTCCAGTGGTGTGGTATTATACAGGAGTTTCTCTTCCAAGTCTGGACCAGTGACCTGCTCCTCTATGCTGATGATGCAGAGCTATTCATGAGTCATCCGGACCCATTCCCTCTTGTTAGTAGCCTACAACATAGCTTCACAGTGGTTGAGTCCTGGTTTGCCCAACATAGGCTAATAATGAATTACAAGAAAACCAAGCTAATTCACTTCATCAGTCCACAAAACAAGAAAAAACTGCCAAATTAACCATTTCTAATAGCCTTTGGGTACCTCTTGAACAAGTCCACAGCTTTAAGTACCTAGGGATAACCATCAACAGTATGTTATCTTACAATGAGCATGTCAGCCTTATCTCCAAATCTGTTAACATATGATATGGGCTCCTTTACAGACATAGGCTCAGCAAGACCCTAGAAGCACTTTGACTAGCAGTTACCGGTTTGGTTCTCTCCATGATTGATTTTGGACTCATCATTTAAGGCTCTGCTATGGACACTACCCTCAAAAGAATTAGCATTGCACTTAACAAATCCTGCTGCTTGGTCTCTGGTGCTCACAGGTACACCCACACCTGTGATCTATATGCCCAAACTGACTGGCTGCACCTCCAGGGCAGGGTCTCCTATCAGACTGTCTCTAGTTTAACAAACACATTTTATGAGTGCTCACATCCTAAAGAGACTGCTGATACAGCTGGTAGTTTGATTTTGATTCCTTTTTTCTTTTAAAAAGTGAAAAAACTGAGTGCCCACCATACTGTATTACCACACAAAAACATGTTTGATTATATTTCTTGACCAACTCACTGCATCTTTCCTGAACTTAGGAACATCCACAACACAATCTAGCCACTCTAAATATAGTGGGAATAGTATTATGAGTGGCTGCTCTGTTTGAGGATGTTTCTAATGATCAGGAAGTTTGCAGTAAGAGTTATTCAAGGATCTGAAGCAAAATAAGGCTGGGTATAACTTACCATGCATTTCAGTTCTACTAAGGATGCAGGCCAATATAACAACCAGCAACATCAATGCATTTTAGAGAAGGTAAACAATCATAAAATGTGGGTTATTACCTAAATATAATATGATGCAAAAAAGGATCACACTGTCCCTTTAAAAAAAAACTTTTATGACTAAACCTTCTTTTGTTTCTAAATCTTAATAATTTAATCTTTGTTTATAATTGTTTATAGCGCACTTGTTTTCCTTTATTTTTTCCTATTTTTTTTTATTAATACTAACATACTAACATGCTAAAAAGTCAACAGATTAGTCCCAACGGTCAGTCGAATCTGCTCTTGGATCAGTACCCACTAGTGTGCCCCACCTTTTCCCCAATGGAGTGTGGAGTGGACACACCTGGCCATCTTTTGTATCTGGACCTGTGGCAGATCTGGGTCCATACATCTGAATTGGGTGCAGTTCCTTGGGGAGCACCCTCCAACCATATCTACTGCATGAGAAGAAGCAGCAGTGGCATCCCCACTTGAGCAGCAGGAGGACAGGAATGTTGTTCCCCCCCCAGTCCTGGAATGTGAGGAGGAGGTGGAACAGCAGCACCACCACCACCATGAGGGTAAAGAAATGATGGAGGAATCCCGTTCCCCACATGGTTGCAACATCATTGCCACCACCACCTCCACCTACAGAAGAACCCATCATTCCAGCAGCTGCAGCAACCTGCCAATGCCATCTTTTTTCCAGGTTATCCCTTATGTGGTCCTTTTTTTACAGGTGCCCAAGTGACCTGAGTGTGGTCACTTGTAATATCTGCAGCAAGCAGGTCCTCCAGCAAAAAAAGATACCCACATTGGCCCGGTGGGGCAGAGTACCCACTTGGTGTTACACCACCAGGTGGATTGGGAGACCAGGCTTCCAGGGGAAGTACTAAGTGGGGATAGAAACATAGACATAGAAACATAGAATTTGATGGCAGATAAGGACTGCTTGGCCCACCTAGTCTGCCATTTCCCTACCTATTGGATAAACTGCAGATTCTAGTTACCCAACAGCCTACTTCCTCCTACCCCTCATTATAATTGCCTTATGTCTGTCCGATGCATTCTTGAATTCTGCCCCTGTTTTTGGCCCCATGACCTCCTCAGGAATGTGGTTCCATGCATCCACCACCCTCTCCATGAAAAAATACATCCTCACATTGCCCTTGTGCCTTCCCCCATCTATCTTCAAATTCTGCCACCTTGTTCTTGTACATCTCTTTTTCTGAAAGATGCTCCTGTCTTAGACTTTGTTGATTCCCTTGAGGTACTTGAAAGTTTCTGTCATGTCCCCCCTCTCCTTCTCCCTCCTTTCCTCAAGGGTATACATATTAAGCACATTTAGTCTCTCTTCATATGTCTTTTATTGCAGACCCTGCACTATTTTAATTACCTTCCTCTGGACTGCCTCCATCCTGTCCATGTCCTTGTGGAGATGGGGTCTCCAGAACTGCATGCAGTACTCCAGATGGGGTCTCACCAACTGTCTGTACAGAGGGATGACAACTTGCTGTTTTCTATTGATGATGCCTCTCCTTATACTTCTTGGTATCCCCCCAGCCCTCCTTACTGCCTTCTCACATTGTTTACCTACTTAAAGTCATCTAAGCTGGCCCAGTGGTACTGAGGGTTGAGGCGCTAGATGCCACACTTGGTGCCACACCAGCAACCGGGGTTCGGGAGTGAGCTCGGGCATTGGGGGGTCAGCAGGGGCAGGATTGGATTGAGTGCCTATTGGGCTGCTCTCCTCTCCTGGGGGAGGGTTCTGGGGATGTCCGGTGTTCTGGCACCCCCTGGTGGAGACCGGGGGGGTGCCACAGAGCTTTGGGCAGCACATTCACAGTGTGGCCTGATGCAGGCAGGGTTGCTGTGTGCTGAGAAGTCGGGCACGTGCACCATGCACAGTGGGTGGGGGGTTGAGGGCACATAACAGGGAAAAAAGCCCCCTTCCACTGGATAGGCAATGACTCCTCCAGTGCTGCTGCCACACACTCAATGCTGGTTTCCCATCACTGCCCCTTCGATCTCCCCGGGGTTGTAGCCCCTCCCATCCCTGAGGAGTCATGATGTCCTTGAAGATGATGGGGGACACAGCAGGCGGTGGAGCGGTCTGGCGAGCGGGGTAGCCAGAGAGAGTTCTGTATGGGTGGGAGAGAAAAAGAGTTAAAAAAAAAGGTCATCTGATATGACTACCCCCACGTCCCTTTCCATTTTTGTTGTTGTTAGTACCTCCCTCCCCCCATTGTGTACTCTTCCTCTGGGTGTTTGTTTCCCAGGTGCATTACTTTGCACTTTTTTGCATTGAATCTAAGCTGCTATATTTTTGACCATTCCTCCAATCTTCCCAAGTCTCTTCTCATCCTTTGCACCCCACTTGTGTATTAACCCTGTTGCAGATCTTTGTGTCATCTGCGAAGAGGCAAACTTTTCCTTTCAGCCCCTCTGCAATGTCTCCTATAAAGACATTAAAGAGGACCAGTCCCAGTTCTGAACCCTGTTGTACCCCACTAGTAACCCCCCTTTCTTCAGAGTGTACTCTGTTTACTATTACTCTCTGGGTCTTGTTGTCCAGCCAACTTGTTACCCAGGCTACCACCCTGGGACCCACTACTAGGCTGGCCAACTTGTTTATTAATCTTTTGTGTGAGACTGTGTCAAATGCCTTGCTAAAGTCTAGGCAGGTCATATTCACAGCAGCTCCCTGGTCTACTACTTTGGTTACCCAGTCAAAGAAATCTATTATATTCGTCTGACATGATATTCCTGCTGTGAATCCATGCTGCCTTGGGTCCTTTGCCCACTGGCCTCTAGGTACTCAACAGTTCTTTCTTTCAGAAGTGATTCCATCATTTTCCCTCCTACTGAGGTCAAGCTAACAGGTCTGTAGTTTCCTGCCTCTGCCTTTCTCCCACATTTGTGAAGAGGAATCACATCTGCCCTCCTCCAGTCCTCAGGTACCACACCATCCTCCCATTGTTTGTTAAAAAGGGTAGTCAGTGGTGTCACTAGGTCTTTCCTTAGTTCTTTTAGAATTTTGGGGTGAATCCCATCAGGCCCCATTGCTTTGTCCTCCTTGAGTTTTAGGAGCTCTTTCAGGACCCTTTCTTCTGTGAATGGACTGGTATTGACCCCTCTATCCAGAGTGCTTCTATTGTTTGGTTTAGGTACCTCCCTCTTCTTTTGTGAGTACTGAGCAAAATTATTTGTTCAGTATCTCTGCCTTTTCACAGTCTCCCTCTGCCCACCTACCCTCCCCTTTATTAAGACTCACTATCCCTCCCTTGGTCTTCCTTCACTCCCTGATGTACCTATAAAAGGTTTTAACCCCCTTCTTAATTGAGTTGGCTCTTTTCCTCAGTTTGGGCCTTCACTATTCTGACTGCCTTCCATGCTTCCTTCTGCGTTAACTGATACCGTTCTCTGTCCTGTTCCTCCTGTGATTCCTTGTACTTCCTGAATGCTGTCTTTTTCTCCCTAATCTTACCTGCCACCTCCTTTGAGAACCATAGTAGTTTTTTACTTCATTTTGTTTTGTTTATTTGCTTCACACAAAGGTTTGTTTCCTCTGTGATGGCAGTTAAAATTTTTCCCCATTGTTCTTCCACCCCTCCTTCCTGCCCATTTGCTAGTGCATTCCTTAGGCACTCACCCATTTTGGCAAAGTCAGCCCTCCTAAAGTCCAATACCTTTGCTTTGTATGGCTGGACTTTACTGCTGTGTTTATCATGAACCATACTGTTCGGTGGTTGCTAGTTCTCAGATGGCTACCCACTTCTAAATCTGTGATCCTTTCTCTGACTCCATTTGAGAGTACTAGGTCTAAGATTGCTCCCTCCTGAGTGCGTTCCAATACTAGCTGTCTAAGGCATGCCCCCTGCAGGGCATCAAGAATGACTCCACTCTTGGATGTGGCTGCAGCAAATGTGCTCCAGTTAACATCTGGCATATTCAGGTCCCCCAGCAGCAATACCTTCCCTTTTTTCTGCAACTCTAAGGATACCTTCTATCATTTTCTTGTCCATTTCCTCCCCCCTGAGATAGGGGTCTGTATACAACCCCCATGCAGATTGTGGTGCCATTGCCTGTATCCAAGATAACGCACAGTGCCTCATCTCCTCCCTGTTTACCCTTTAGATCTGTTGCATTGATCCCTTCCCTTATGCAGAGAGCTACGCCTCCTCCTCATTTACCCTCCCTGTTCCTCTTGTAGATTATGCACCCTGTTATGTTTACATCCCAGTCATGGTTCTGCGTGTACCATGTATCTGTGACTGCCATGATATCCAGGTGTCTCTCTTCCAACAAGGCCAATAGTTCAGAAAGCTTGTTACCCAGACTACAGGCATTGGTACTCATTACTCTCCATTTTTTGATGGTTTTACCACTTTTAACCCCTGCCCTTCCTGACTTTGCCTTCTCCATTTACCCCTGTCCTGCTCTGTATTGACATTTCTACCTTGGTGTTTACCTCGCCAACTGCCCTGTTTTGTGGGGGAGGCTGGGAATTCCCTGCTTCTTATCAGTGCCTCCCCCCTTAACTAATTTAAAAGCTTGCCGATTAAGCATTTAAACTGATCACCAAGGAGACTGGTTCCCCTCCCGAACAGATGCAGACCATCATGCCAGTATAGGTGGGTATCTCTCCAAGTGGATCCCTAGCCCCCAGTGAGCCAAAACCCTGTGCTCCACACCAGTTTTTCAACCATTCATTGAATCACTTGGTGCAGAGTACCCTCGCCTCACCCATGCCTTCGACAGGCAGCACCTCCACGAAGGATACTGTGTGTGCTACTAGTCTATGGCCCTTCCCCAACTCTACAAACTCCTCCTGCACTGCTCTGATCCCATGCCCAGCCAAGTCATTTGTCCCTAGGTGGACAATGATGTCCAGTTCCCTCTCCCATGCAGCTGCTCTTGTGATTCTGAGGATTCACTTCCTGTCCCTCCAAGCCATGGCACTAGGCAGGCACCTTACTTCACTTCTCCTGCCTCTCCCAGTTGTACTCCCTAATAATTGAGCCCCCCACCAGGAGCTGCTGCCTTCCCCTGTATTGTCCCATGCCACCTTCCTTTGGGCCTCACTTGTGGCAGTTCCCAGTAACCTCCTTGGTCTCCACTGTGGGTGCCTCCATAGGGGAACTATGCTCCACCAGAATAGTGTATGGATTGTGGAGAGGCACAACTGGAGGGATGCACCTCTGTTCCACCACCCTCACCCTCCCTGATCCCACTGTGGTCCAACCACTCCTCTTTCTTAGCAACCTCTGAGGCAGCAGTGGTAACCCTGGTGTTCCCTGGGTGGGGGAGGTTCCCCTACTCTTGTCCAGTTCATCCTGGAGATGGGCAGCCTCCTCCCTCGGGGAGAGAGGTTCCTACAGATAGGGCAGCATCACAGCCTCCAGAAAGTCTCCTGGAAGACTGCTGCCCCATAGCCAGAGGATTGCACTACTCCCCACATGTCTGTGTTCTTTCCTGTTTATTTAAGTTTATTTTTTGTTTTATTGCTATTTAGTTAGTGTGTGTGTGTGTGTGTGTGTGTGTGTGTGTGTGTGTGTGTGTGTGTCTGTGTGTGTGTGTGTGTGCATGTGTTTATCCTCAGTGCAGTGTGCTGGTAAGGATATGACAGTTGTATGCCCCTTGCCCCTTGGGGAAATGATGCCAGAACCCCTGGTATAAAGGAAATGACACCCTGGGGGCAGTGAGGGGTGGAGTGGATAGGCCCAAGCTGTGCCCTCTGGAAATAATCAGCTACAAGCTCTGACTCACCACTATGATGAGGGCTGACCTTCCTTTCAATGGGTCAGCCTGCACAGCAACTTAACAGAGAAAATACCCAGCAAAAAAAGTACTGCAATCAGAGAAAAATCAAGCAGTTGAGCCCAATACCTGTGATGTAAGCCTCCCCGACCTAATACAACCTGGTGTTCTGTTCTCTGAACATGCTGTGAACCAATGGTGTGCATCCCTACCGAGCTGTCAGTTGGTGGGCAGCGGGGTGGTAGGCGGGTGAGGTGCTGCCGCCAGCTGGCTGACCAGGGGAGAGGGGGCAGTGGGGCTCAGTGGGTGGGTGGGGAGGGGGTACACTAGACCACCAGGGTAATAGGAATATTTTATGCTTTACAGATGCCCGCAATCAGGTAACAATTGCTCCACTGGACCACCAGGGATATTGGACGTGGGGGGTTATAATACCGATGCCCACGATCGGGCACATAGCAGTCCACTGGACCACCAGGGATGTTGGAGGGGGTGTTATTCTTATACACAAATGCCCACGATCGGACTTCAGGGGGCATCAGTCCCTGACGGCTGCTACCTGGCAGAGCACCAGGCGCAAGTCGTCGGGGATTGGCACACCTGCATGCTAATGGCATGCAAATGGAGCCATAATGACATGCAAATTACCCCATGTGTGCCTTGTATAAATTATGGCCCCATTTGCATGTCCCTATTTGAATATCGCGGGTGTTGTGCATGGCACAATGGCACTTGCGCTAGCGCATCTCCATGCTCCACTCTGGCCACTTGCGCTGGCACTGTGCCACTGCGCCATGCATAGTGGGGGTTGCCAGGGTGCAATATTCAAAGCTGCTGCACCAAAGTTGAGCTGCACCCAGGCTTGCGCCACAGCCTGGCTCAGTTTGAATATCCGGGCCAATGTCTTACTGCTGCAATCAAGTTGTAATAAGTCTTTCATTTCTTTTTTTAGAAAACTTCCTGATGTTTTGTTGTGTCATAGTTGCCTTGTCCAAAGAACTTCTTCAACATTAGGCCCCCCCGGGCTGGGGCAGACATGCAACACACAGAAGTCATTTCAATCGATGACCATGACCATCATTACCAGACTGGAGAAGGATGCAGATGAATCTGTGATGAAATAACCAAATAATGAACCATTAATGAGACCTACTTGCAAATATGCCCCCCCAAAAAAATACTTACCTTCATTGGCTTGAGAGTATTCCAATTCCAATTTCAATGCCAAAATTTCTCATCAAGCACTGGAATGTGCAAACCAACAGTATGTGATCTGTGATACAGAACAATACAATGAGTACATGTCTATATATGTCAACCCCCACCTAGAAAATGCATATATATATAAATATATATATACATGACTCCGTACCTGGATGCCTCCTCCTTCTTCATGCCCTTCCACTCTGGCTTCCGCAAATCCCACTCAACCATCGCCTCCCTACTACGAGTCTCTGGTGACATTCTCACTGGTATCGACAATGGACACATCACCACGGCCATCTTTATTGACCTAGCAAGGGCCTTCGATACCGTCTCTCATTCCCTACTCCTCTCCAAACTCATTGACGCAGGGCTCTCCAACCCAGCCATTGAGTGGTTCCATGATTACCTAGTGGGCAGGAAAGAAGCAGTTAGACTTGCCTCACACACCTCCAACCCCCTACCAGTCACTACTGGTATCCCCCAAGGATCAGAGGATCACTACTCTTTTCCATTTTTCTAAATGACCTCCCTTCAGCATGCTCCCATTCTTCCATCCAAATGTATGTGGATGACACAGTTGTGTATGCCTCCGGTCCCACAACATCCAGCATGGCAGCTCTCCTACAGGAGGACTTCTCCACCATCCAGAACTGGTTTAGGACAAACCAGTTATTTCTAACCCAAAAAAAACCCGTGTCCCTAACATTTGGCTCCCAACAAAGACTCTCCTGCCAAGCCCCCTGCCCCCTTTTCAAAACCCTGGACGGGACTCCCCTGGAGCAATGCACTAGCTTCAGATATCTAGGCGTCTGGCTAGACCAGCACCTAGATTTTACCTCTCACATCGACTCCCTACATAAGAGGCTGCTCCCCAAACTGGGTGCACTATACTGAAACAAAAGCTGCCTCACCACACAAATGAGGCACGTCATTGTAGAAAAAATGATTTTTCCCGTACTCGACTATGGCGACATAGTATACACTATAGCACCCGCATCCGCCCTGGCCAGCCTAGACACCCTGTTCCACTCCTCCTGTCATTTCATCCTCAACTGCCCACAATCCACACACCATTGCACCTTACACAGCTCCCTAACCCTGCAGTCCCTCCATGATCGTAGATTAATTAACTGTGCTAGGTTCGCTGCCAAATATTGGTCCCTCTCCCTCCCCACCTACCTGGCCTCTACCCTCTCCCAAAAACCTCCACCTGCGTAATCCCTCAGAAGCACAGATCCCATACTACTCCTTGTCCCATTTATGTGCACAACCAAAGGCCAGGCTGCTTTTAACTACAGAATCCCACAGATTTGGAACGCCCTACCTGCCCCCATAAGACACGCACAAAATCCCTATCATCGCAACCTACTACTCAGAGCGCATTTCTCCTCCAGCTGCTTCTGTTTAATCTAACAGTTTTACTACAATGATGATGTTGTCTAGTCGCATATGAAATGTACTCTATCCCTGTCTGTAAACTTCCTGCCATATGTTTGCCAGGAATAAGGTTTTTGTATTCTAATACTGTACTGTCTATGTATAACATTCCATGTTATGTATTGAGTCTCCGCTCCCAGGTTGCATCTGGAATCGAGCATGTTGCTCAGTATGCCTTCCTGGTAAATCTCATAAATAAATAAATAAATATATATATATATATATATATATATATATATATCAACTCACCAAGGCTAGAATTAGTGTACACACAAAGGGCACCCTTCCTTCCGGTTGAGGTGCTCGCATCGCATTCGCAGGAATCACAGCACACATTGGACCAGCAACTATTCTCTCACAGTCATCATTTCTGACGGAATACTGAATGGATTTATGTCATGTTATCCCTCCTTCACACAGTTTGGCAAGATACTGTGCATTAGGATATCATCATCTCAGAGTATGTAAACTTTCTGGACACAAGGCAGTTGCATTTTGGGGATGCAGAAAAATTCTGGGGACTCTGTGTGACCACTGCGTGAATGAGTGACTGTGCAATATATTCTGGTGGATTTTGCATGTGGTGTAATGCTCTCATTTCATTTCCTCAGCACTTGGGAATTTTCTGGATACAAGACAGATGCATTTTGGGGATTCAGAAAAAATCTGAGGACTCTGTGTGACCACTGCGTGCATGAGTGACTGCGCAATATATTCTGGGGCACTTTCCATGTGGTGTACTGCTCCCATTTCACTTCCTCAGCACTTGGGAATTTTCTGGACACAAGACAGCTGCATTTTGTGTGTTGTGACTGTGAGCACATAATGTCATACTTAACTTATAAATTAAAGCAGCAGTACAACAATGTGGCAAAAATGTTGACCCATACTTGTTTATGCTATTTTACATTTCCAGCTGCTAGTTACTTCCTGACTTGTATGATACCCTTCTTTTCACAATTTGTGTCTGCTTTACTACTTTTTCTCATGTCTGAAAAAAAAGGAGCACACCTTTTAATATGGCTCTGAATAGGTTTTCATCACTATTTGCAGCTGTTTTGAATACATATCATTCTGTGAGGTCATAAAACACTGCCTGCTGCATAATTGTTAATTTTACAACAGAGGTAATATGTAACAACTGATGGAGAAAAACAGTGAAAATACTGACGAAGACCTGGTCCACACAGTATTAAATGGAGTGCTCCTTTTTTATTTCAGACATGAAAAAAGTACTAAAGCAGGCTCAAATACTGGAAAGAATGGTATCATTCAAGTCAGGAGGTAAGTAAAGTGACATTGTAAAATAGCATAAAAAGTATAGGTCAGAATTTTCACCAGATTGTTGCACGGCTGCTTTAATGTCTATTTCAAAAAAGAAATATTTCTGGAGGCTAAGTAATGTTTACTTTGTGTCAAAACTCATGATTTGAAGTGTTTCGCCAAAATGCATGACTGAGCAGTGCAAGTAAGTTGTGTTAAACTGCATATGTGCCATCAGTGTTCTTTCCTTTCTATTGTCCAGCTTCGTGCAAACATATAAATGGTGTGACTTGTTGCAGTATGTCAAGAATAAAGATAAGAAAGAATATATGATGTATATATTGTTTGTACCATCAGCACCAGTGGAGTAAGTGATATGATATTTTTTCAGAGGTATTGGGTCATTGTGCACCTCAGTCACTCACAGTGCACACATGACTTAATGGAGATCATAGCACAAAAAGCACATGCTCTCCTAAAAGTCACGTGTGCAGTATGTGACTAAGGTGGTTTCTGGCCAGACACCTCTGACAAAATATCATATCACTTAGTCCACTGATGATGACGGTGACAATAAAATATATGTTATTCTTATCGCTATTCTTTATACCTTAAACACTGCAACAAGGCACCAATATATGTTTGCAAAAAGCTGGACCATGTCTGATATCACACACACACACACAGAGGAAACAACACTGACTGCACACATGCAATTGAGCACATCATACTTTCACTGCTCACACCAGCTTTTCCACGACCACTCCTCAACAGAAAGTAGACATTACTGAGGCACTGGATTATAACAATAGGGCAATAAGGAGCATTTATGTTTCTATGTGTATGCATTTATTTAAAGAGAAGCAGTCAGCAACAGGAGCTCCTGCCCCCTGTAAGGCTTACCCTCTGGTTAGGCCTTTTAAGTATGTTGCGGCATGTTTCTCGCGCCGCAACATACTTTATTTTAATAAAGAAAGGGCTCCATTATGTGTAAAGGAATGGTGCAGCGGAGATGCACCATGTGCTTCAATACTTTTATATTGAAGTGCATGGTGTGTCACCATTACGCCTTTACACATAATGGGGACCCTATAGCATCTGCCATACTTCTGGGTCGCTGACTTTTCTTTATTAAAATAAAGTATGTTGCAGCACGAGAAAAACGCTGCAACATACTTAAAAGGCTTAACCGAAGGGTAAGCCTTGTGAGGGGCGGGACCTCCTGTTGTTGACTGCTTCCCTTTAAACTAATACTATGGCCTTCCCTCTGTGTGTTATTAAACATAAACAAAAGACAAAACACTACAGCAGTGGGGGGAGGTGTGCTAAAAAAAAATGGGGATCCCCTGATGTTCCAGCAGCAGATGGTGCATCTACACAATCTGTAGCTGGTGTTGCTAGATCCACTCCACCTGCTGCTGGACAGCACTCAACCTCTTGTTATTTTCCTCCACCGCAGCCCACAAAAGTGCTATGTCTGCCTGAGTTTCAGGCATTGTGGGGTCCACTGGTGCGGGGGGGACCAGGTAACGGTTGTGAGGGTGGTGTTGGTTGCAGTGGTGGGGGTAGTGGTGTATCAGCTGCTGCTGTGGCCCTCCTCTTGCTGCAGTGATGCACAACAGCAGCACCCTCTGCCACTGCCACAGAAGGGCCAGCAGGTGGAGCTCTGGCCCTTTTGGTGGCAGCCTGCCACTCCACCTTGTGGTGGTTCAGCATATGTGTGCACTGGCCCCCAGTTCCTAGATGTGTCCCCCCGGGCACCATGGCACACCTGCATACCACAAAGCAGACACTCCACAAGGCTGCTGTGCCCCCGACACAGTTGAATAACTGCCAAACTGGGGAGCTGCGGGGGGGGGACCAGACACAGGAGGGGCAGATGTAGTGCCGGCAGCATGTTCACGCACCTTTGGCTCCACCTGCTGCTGAAGCTCCTGCAGCTGCTACTGGTGGTGGTGGAAAACTTGGTGGATGTGGTTGTGACACTGGTGGTGCTGCTGCTTCCGGAGGGGGGCAGTTAGGACCAAAGAATCTGGAGTGGTCCAGTGCCACCCAGCCATGATCTCCCATGTGTGCACAGTCCCCTCCGGCCACCGGCCACATATTGTCCCTGGTCCAGTGCACAAAAAAACACTCCTTCCCTTTCTGACTTGATGAGTGACTTCACACACACTCACACACAGGCACACACACACACATACACACAAAACAAAATTTATTAAACAAAGAAATCAGTCACCAAAAAGAACTGACAAAACAGTACAAAAAAAACTAAAGAATTAGCTTTTAAAAAAGGTTTTGGGTTTTTTAAAAGAATAAACTAATAACAAACTCTATTCTCATACACAAAATGCTTCCTCTTTCTACATCTGCAAAAGAGAAAGTGAAAATATCTGCTTGTATGACTCACTTCCTTCCTGCCTGACTAAAGCATGTGACTTACAGTATTGTAAGCCATGTGATGTGTGGGAAGGGCTGCCTAAAGTGTCTATATTGTTGTCATTCTGTCTTACTTCGCGTTAAGGTGGAATAACAATGCGATGTCATAATAACAAAGCGAAGTGAGCACTTTTCAATGACCACTTCACATAGCATTATGATGAAGTGAAGTAGCCACTTCATGTTCACTTCATTGACAGAATTAAATTTCACTGCATCTCTAGTTCAATATAGTGACTTCCACACAGCTCCCAGTTGTTTCAAAGCAGCTTCCTTCCAACTTCAAGAAGATGGGCTTTCTGTCTGAAACTGCTACACACCAGTAGCTTATAGTAATCTGATCAATTCTGGAAGACTCCACCCAGGACAATTGACATCACAATGGCTATGAAGCAAGCATCTCCTGACCCAATACAACCTAGTGTTCTGTACTCTGAAGGCAATCAGGGGAAACCAGTTTCCACCACCTGAGGCACTGTCTTAGATCAAATACACAAACTGCAGGGTTTATAATGACAACTCCTCTGCCACCAGTAAATTATTTAAAAATAGTTTGATGCAAACTGTCGCAAAATACTAGTAGACAATCCAATCCTGCTAACCACAAGGGAAAACCAGTTATACAATATTTAAATTCTTTTGAAGTTGCCCACAAGATAAGCAATTATGCAAACCCCCTTCTAAAGCAAGAAAGAAAGAAAGGAAGGAAGGAAGGAAGCAAGGAAGGAAGGAGGGAAGGAAGGAAGACAAAGCAATACCAAGTGTAAGAGTTAAAGTAAAGTAAGGTACCCCCCCTCAGATTTGAGCAAGAGTGACTTTTCTTGCAGTTTGCTAGATCAATATAGTGTTTCCCACACAGCTCTCAGTTGTTTCAAGGCAGCTTGCTTCCAGCTTCAAGAAGATGGGCTTTGGGGATGGGGATAGGGATGGGGACGGTGGCCCACCCATGCACACAGTGGGTAGGCAGACCCATGTAAGACTCAGCATGCAAGTGCCATGGTGGGGCAGTGCCAGACAGAAGAATCAGCAACCCCCTGTTTCAGCCTCTCCTTCTTGCTGTCCTCCGGAGGAAGTAGCAGTATCACCAGCACCACCACCAGCAGCAGCAGAGCTGGCCTTAGTGATGCAGAAAGTGGCCAACCTCTGCCACCAGCTAACTGAGTTCCAGCAGGATATTAACATTATTCTTAAGAGCCAGGAGAAGGTGCTGGCAGTGATGGAAGATGGTGGTGCAGGTGTAAGTGGGGCTATGTGAATTGTGAATTTGTACTTGCATCCCATAGACTTGCATGTCACTGTTTTCTATATGACAGATTTAATTAGCTTCCACCTTCACAGTCTCATGAACTCTCCTTTGGGGGTGTCATCTAAGGCATCCAACATAACCATATGCAACTGTCTCTCACCTGTCTCCTAAATCCAGTGCATAGCACCTACCCCCTAAGGTCTGACTCTAACACCCCATTGATTGTTCCAAAACTTAAAACCAGGTCAGGGTAATCCTTTTTTGCCTATGCTGCCCCTGTGTTATGGAACTCCATCCTGCCTGACATTAGACAATGTCCCATGGCTGTCTCATTTCATAGCAGGTTCCATGAGCATCTACTTAATGTAACAAAGTGCTCCTGTCAGTGCTTTGGCTCTACCTGTTCAGGTATTGAAATGTAACCTACTTAAGCATTGAGTTATTGTGCAGCTATGTATAGTTCATTGTGTATTACTCTAGGTCATTATTTTTTTACTTGCTATGTCTTTGTATAATCTTTCACTGTTTAGTATGTATTTGGTCAATATTTATTATACTTTTTATTTTGTATGTAATCTCCTGGGTCATGCCTGATATAGGTACAATATTTATTTGCTGAGTGCACTTATAGTACCTGGTCAACAAAAACTAAATAAATAAAGACCCAAGGTAGACTGCTGTCTGGCTTAAGGATGTGAGACAGTGTGTTAGCTGGGTACTACACCAGGTGGTGGAGAGGTGTTCTCAGCTGTGTCTCTTAAGGATTGGTGGTGGGGCCACTGCTATTCAGCATTTTCATCAAGGATCTAAGGCTTATTTTTTAATTTATATGCTATTGAATTTTTAATATAATATATACAGATATGGGTAGTATACCAATCTTCTATACATATACAAGGTAACTAGTCCATTTCCTGAAAAGGAGATCAAGAGAAACATAAGAAGGAAAAAAAAAAACTTACGGAAATACAGCACATTTCTGCCTTAATGAAATTAAACAGAAATATACCTTTTATATACATACCATATTTTGTATTCAACATAGATCCTCTAATTGCAGAAGTAATATAAATGATACTGGTTGAGGTCAAAGACTGAAACACTCACGTATATGTTCAGCTGAGTAAAGAAGAGATAATACCAACATTCTCCTAAATATTTTAATTCCGTATATACATATACAACCTTTCTAATTCCAACATAACAACTCAACTATATATTAAATAAAATACATTTATATTTCAACACACTAGTACAGTCTAATCAGACTGATAGTTATTAATACTTCATTAGGTTATCATATGCTTATGAAATATAAGTTTTATACATTAAATAAGTCAGTGAAGAAAAGCTTATTGCTTTAAGTGAAAGAAAAATGGACACAAATAAAAGGTTCTATTGACAACAAACAAGTAAAACATTAGGGTTATTGTTTCTGTCATCCCATTCATAGTTGAAAATTTGCATTCCATGCTTAGAAATTACATAAACAATTACATCCTTCCCTACATTATTGTGCTAACCTAGTTATATTACAGTATGTTTACATTTCAACACTTTGAGCTAACATTACCATTTTCTCCCTGAAGAAGTAGAGGAGTCAACATCATCATTCTTTGGTGAGTCTTTCTCATAATGAGAATGAATAAACATAATAAATAAACATAGTCATCTGGTCAATATCAAAAAAATGAGCTGATGCCCTATGCAGGTCACTTGTTGCTTTGCTTATGCTAGGAGTGGAAATTCAGCTCTCATTTGAAGTACTGTATTTGTTGCCTGTAGGTCAAAAATCTGTGGTAGCATTGCGGGGTAAGAAATACAGTCTGGAAAGATGAAAAAGGAGGTCTGGGGTTTCAAGCAGGCTGTTTAAGTTTTATGATGACACTAGCCTGGTCAGGGTGGTGGGCATGCTTGAGGATGGAGACAAACTTCAGGAGGACATAAACAAGATGGGTGATTGATTATACTCTATGAGCATCAGATTCAGTATTACAAAATGCAAAGTGTTACACTGGGAAAAACAGAGGTAGAACCTTGACACTGTGTGGAGCTCCATTTGCTGCAGTGGAGGAGATGGCATAGGGTCTTGAACTCATTAAGGGGCTGAAGCATGATAAGCAGTACATTGCCCCTATCAAAAGGGATGACAGAATACAGGGATGCAGGAAAACGGGGCTGACAAGAGGAAGTGAAGTAATGCTGACACATTTCAAGGCCCTGGTCTAGCCCCACCTGGGTCACTGCATGAAGGTCTGGGTTCCATAATACAAAAAGGACATTGGGGCAGTTAGAAGGCTATAATGCAGAGCCAGAAAATGATAAGAAGTATAGAGACAAAAGCTGTGAGGAGAGGCTGGACACCCTCAACATGTTCATCCCGAAGGAAAGGAGGCCAAGAGTGGATATACTCTTTCTCTTCCACATATTTATTTATTTATGTATATATGTATGTATGCATTATGCATGTATGTATGCATGTCTTTGGTAACCAGGTAAGTGTGCTGATCTGAAGGACCATTTTCAGACAAGAGCTGGGCCACAGGGTTGCAATAACATGAGTTATTAGCAGTACAATACAGGAATACAGGTTAAAAACACACCTCAACATGAGGTAAAAGAAACAAAATGTACAGTAATGACTGGAGTCCAAGCAACAATATCAAGTATTACAAAAGAGTAATAGTTACAGGTTATTCCAATAACGGTAATGGTGTAAACAACAGTGTAACATTTTACTGAAATATAACCTTTACTTAAGTGTAACCTATAAAATGTCTAAACAAATGCTTTGTTTATAATGTTGGCTTTCCACACTTGCGCGCAAGTCAACATCTTGGGAGAGTGCAGATTTGGAGGCGGGGCCGTTGTTGGGAAAATGCAGGGCATGCATCAGTAGGTGCATCCCTCATTCCCCAATCAGCCTGCATGCCGGAGCCACACCATGCATGCTAATGTGGGAGCACATCTAAGGAAAGGTCCTCTGCAATCCGAGCAAAGCCTGTCAGATGCAGCGGACCCTTCCTCCATGCTGCCACATTAGCAGCATGGTGGGTGGCCACCCAACGGCCAACTTTGGGGTGCCTAATCCCCAGGTGGCTTTCTGTGACGCGAAATTTGCGGCCGGGAGCATACTCCCGTCGGCGTACAGCAGCCCATTTCCGATATGCTGAGGAATGCCCAATCCCCTTGGTTCTTGCCTCCCCATTTTCATTGTGTGCTGATGGGGAGCCCATCCCCATTGGCACAAATCAGCCCCTGCATTTCTTATATGCTGAGGGGTGCCCAATCCTGGCTCTTGCCTCCCCGTCATTGTGTGCCGACGTGGTGCCCAATCCCTGTCGGCATAACTTTACCCCCATTGTCTGCCAACGAGGGTGCCCAATCCCCCATTGGCTGTAGCAACACCCCCCCAAAACAGTTAGGTGGCATGCTGGGAGCCCACCCCAGTGTGCCAAGTTCCCTGAAAAGAAAAAACATTCCCGCAATGTTAGTTTTTTTCTTCCCTGCAACAAAAAACGGTCTCTCATAGTCTCCTGCCCCCCACCCGCACCCATCCACTGTGCACCCTGCCTCTTCACACCCCCCTCACCCCATACTTACCTCTGGAATCTGGCACGACGATCTTCTGTGGACCGGGAACACGTCTGCACTCTTCAAAGCCGACCGCGAACTGAGGAAATGCCGGTAAGCTGTATAATGGAATGAATAGGTTTTTGTTAACTTTGCTGCATATCTCAGGCATTTGTTGGAATTTTGGCAATAAATTTTCAACATGGGTTTTTTGGGGCCCCTCTTCATGAATTCTATCACTGTCATGGCGTTAATTGGCCTCGAAAGGTGATTTCGCAGCCACTGCTCAAAATCACCTTTTGGGACCCATTAACAAAATGACAGTGCCAGTGTTCATGAGGTGGCCTCTCAAAAAGCCTATGTTCCAAATTTGATGAAAAATCCAACAAATGCCTGTTTTATTAGCTGCATTGCGAAAGGTTACGCAGGCCTGTAACTCACGAATTCACAACATTTTAATGCGGATTTTCAGCATTGCCATTTTTGTCCACCTCCTGTGAACAGTACAGCTGTCATTTTCCACATCCTGCCGAAATGTGTTTCGCATTTCCGTGCACAATAGTGCAGTCGCTTTGGGACATCAGTGTTTGAGGCCAGATTATGAAAATGACAGTGACACAGTTCATGAGTAGAGGTCCTAAAATGCCTATGTTGAAAATTTGGTGATGATACTCCATAAAATGACTGTGTTACAAGAGTGCGTTGGCAGATTGCACACACGCTCGTACCGTCGTGCATTTGTGATATTTTCAGTCTGGATTTTCACCATTGCCATTTTTCCACACCTCTTGATGAACAGTACAGCGGTCATTTCACATATCCTGCCCAAAATGTGTTTTCACACTTCCAGCACAGAATAGCATGGTCGCTGTGTGAATTCACTTCTTGGGACACTTTGAGGAAATAACAATGACACTGTACATGAGCAGAAGTGCTAAAATGCCTATGTTTAAAATTTGGTGCCGAATGCCCATACAGTGACAATGTTCCAAGCGTACGTTGCATATTTCCCATGCACCCTTGTAACTTCGGAAGACCCCAATGCACACCGCGACACTTGTCAGTGTCTGCAGGATAAGGAGAGGTGAAATGGAATGAGCACTATGGTCAACACTCAAAGGGACACCCCAATGCCTGTCAGTCTCTGCAGCATGGGGGTGGGTTGGCATCAGTTCAATACTTCACTGCCATTCCTATTATGCATCTTTCTAACTCCTGCACTACCAATGCCAATGCCAGCAAGCCAACATTTGGCATTGACAAATGCTTGTTTTACTCAAATATAACCTTTCATAATATTTGAATAGCTGCCTTGTGATACAGTTTCTCACAAGATCTAGTTACATGCTTTGTGATGCTTTAGTCTTGTGATGTCAACATTAAATGTCCTGAAGGACACTTTATCAGGATAATGTTTATGAATAACATGTTTTCAAGCCACACAGTCTATAAATAGCTTGTTTTATACAAAAAGGTACATCACAGCTTAAAATAGACATGTTCATTGTTTTATGGTTGGTTTATGCTGAGGTGTTGGCTTTTTCAAGATAACAGTTTTATAAGCAGTGCATTGTGAACTGAATGAATAGCACCAAACCTGAAGGAAGAATACATGTATTGAAGTTGATGTGAAACTCGCGAAAAGAAAATAAACCAAAGGGAAACATTCATTTGGTGTGGCTTCAATTATTTGAAGATAAAAAACAAAATGCAGACATCTTTTTACCTTACAGTGATCTTGGCAAGGAAAGGTTTAGAGCCTAAGAGCATAGTTTTTATCTTCTTTTCACTGACTAGGAGTTTGCTGGAGAGGAACCATTAATGTGTGGAGCCTTAATTTAGTGTGAGGGTGGAGGAGATGGCTTCAAGTGATTTATCGCTATGGTAGAGTACTAGGTCATCCACATAGAGGAATGCCTTACAGTTAAGGCTTTCTGCAGGGAGTGCATTGATAAACATGGAAAAAAATAGGGGGCCAAATATGGAACCCTGAGGGACTCCAGTGTGTATGAGTAGGGTAGTAGAGGAGTATTTACATATAATGACAGACTGGGATCTATCAGAGAGGCAGCTACACATACTCAAGGATATTTAAAAATTAGACAGGTGGAGATGTTTGATCTGGTGGACTCCAGCAGCATGGAAGGACATGCCCTAAAACTAAGAGGCAAAATACAGAGGTAATCTTAGGAGACACCTCTTCTGCCTGAGTGTGGTGAACTTGTGGATCAGCTTTCAGCAGAGACTGTGTATATTTGGGGCCCAATTAAATGAATTAGAGGCTTGCCTGGCTGTGTATAGAAGTGCAAGTGAAGTTACAGTATGTACCAAACACTTGGAAGTCAGACAGAAACATATCCACATAACACAATGCCATGCAGAAAGGAAGTACAGATACATTTACAGTTCCTCCCTCTGCACCAGCAGACATGGGTGTTCCTAGAAATAAAAAAGTTTTGCATGTGCAACCATCTATAGCACAAGATAGGCATTTTCATTTACAGAATACAATGCCTGACAGTATGCTATCTGAGGGGCTGCATAAATGATGTGAGGGTCCAAACACAAATAAATACATTTTAAGAACAACTGCAGCTTCTAGTTAATGAAATGGTAATTAGTATATTAAAAAAATAATTTGCACAACAACCCTCACAGTTTTGTTGAAAATATATATGCTGCATAAATATTTTGATCATCTAGACAATAGTTTTCGAAATCTTTGTTCGGCATGACTTTTTTATATTCATTTTTATTAAACCATTTAAATTGATATGTCAGAACAAAACCTAAATCATTTTTCAACATTCAGAAATCAACAAAATAACTCAGTAACAAATTCTTAATAATAAATTGGAATACCAAATATAATAATTTACAATACCAACTATAAAAAATAGAAAACACACATTTTCTAAGAAAAGATAAGAAACTTGAATAACCAATAATTAACTTTTTAAATGTTTTATCATAATTTCTTGTTCCCGTTAATAATATATTTTGTCAGTAATTGAGAAAAATAGAAAAGAAAGGAAAAGAGACAAATCATTGCAGTTGTAAAAGCAGAGAAAAAGAGACTGTTGAGATTAGTTTCAAACTTCAGCAGTTTGCCTGTTTTGAGTACAGTGTTTTATCAGGTCACTCCATTTCCTTGCAAATCAGTCCTCTTTGTCACTTATCCCATGGGCAGTTTTCTCTAGCCTGAGAGTTTCTAGAATTTCAGTCTTCCTTTCTTGAACTGTCAGGGGAGTAACTGCTATCCATTTTCTAAGAATGATAATTTTGGCAACCATAGCTATTAAGGATATCATGATTTTTTTCCCTTTTCTGATACAAAATTTGCACCATTGAAGACACCTATGACACAAGAGTTAACATTTTGTTCATCATGTATTTTAGGAAGCCCGAACATGAACTACCTAACTTGTGACCAAATATTTTTATGAGCACACAGTCCCACAAATGGTGTTTTAAATCTGCACCTGGATTGCTGCATTCGAGACATCTGTCACTGTTTTTAAAACCTATTTTCTTCGTGTCTACTGGAGTGTAATATAGGTTATGTATAACTTTATGTTGAACTATTCTATGATTTGTGAGTGAGAAAGTCTTGTGTGGTGACTCCCAAATTTCTTTCTAAGACCGAATCAATGTATCAGTGTTTAAGGTCCTGTACCAAAATCCTACTGTTTCAGTAGCATTACCATTTAATCCTCTGACCCCCCCTACCCACTCTTTGTGTCGCAGGTTCCCTAGTTTCAGAACCCACCTCTGTTGCAGACACCCTAAATAAGTTCTTTATGACCTGTGCCCTCCCTCAAAACCTCCCCGCTTCCTCTCCTACCCCCTTCCCCATGCAGCCCTCTAGCTTTCAACTACCTACGGTATCCCCCACAGAAATCCTTAGAGTGCTAGACTTCCTAAACCCTACTAAATCAAGCCCTGATTGCTTGTACCCTAGACTTCTCAGAATCTCAGCACCCTCTATTTTGACCTCTCTAATGTACCTCCTCAATCTATCTCTCTCTCCTGCTGTACTGTTCCCTCAGCCTGGAAGTCCACCACGGTCCTCCACCTTTATAAAGGGGGTGATCCCACTGTCCCTGGCAACTACTGTCCCATATCACTTCTCTCCTTGCTTGCCAAGATCCAAGAATCCCTTGTCTTCTCAAGGCTAAATGACTTTATCCTCTCCTCCAACACTCTCCCCTGTCCAAGCAGGATTTAGAAAATTTCACTCAACCACCTCCTCCCTTCTTTGCTTTATAGACGACATTCACTCTGCAATGGATCAAAGGCAGATTACCTCAGCTATTTTCACTGACCTTGCAAAGGCCTTCGATTCTGTCTCTCACCCTCTCCTTCTAAACAAGCTTGGCACCACCGGCCATTCCCCAGTTTCTGACTCCTGATTTAGCTCTAATTTAACTGGCCAGTCCCAGTCAGTAAAACTCAGTAATGTCCTATCCCCCTCCCTCCCTATCCTTGCAGACATCCCCCAGGGTTCAGTCCTTAGACCTGTTCTCTTTCCCTTGTTTATTAATGACCTCCCCTCTGTATGCACTCATGCCAAGATCCATATGTATTCAATCAATCGAGTCAATCAATCAATCAATCAAAATCTTTATTTTACCAGGTGACCTCATTGAGTAGAGCTCATTTTCAAGATGGACCTGGACAGGATACATAGTGATAATATACATTGGGCAATAAACAAGGAGTAAAGTAGCATAGGATTCCAGAGACTAAGTGATACAATCAGTAAAAACTAGACATTATATTTACAGTGTATAATCATTTTAGTGTTTAATGCACTTGGCTAAGATAACTGTACCCAAGTAAAAGTATAAAAGCCTATAGATAACAGATAAGGGAGGAGGGAAAATAGTACATCACCAAATTATAATATGGTGACCAGTGGAGGAAAATAGAGCAGCAAAAATGGATGGAGAGGAAGTGCCAGGAAGTAAGGAAGTGGAGATGCCTAGACAGTACTGAAGCAGTGGAGCAGTTTTTAGAGTATGAATTAGGTAAGGGTAACCAGGGGGAGAGGAAGTAGTGGAGCCTAAGAAGTACTGATGCAGAAGAGCAGATTTTCAGAGCATATACTTGATAGGAGATAACCGGGGGGTCTGGTGGTAATCTGGTTTTAGAGAAAGATTCATCATTAAGCACGTAAGCCAAGTTCATCAGCCAGGTTTGTGAAGAGGATATTCACAGAGCAGATAATAAATACTGGAAAGTGCTAGAGGTGTAGGTAGGGGAGATAGAAGAACGTGTAACCAGCATTGTGACCCTATTTCTCCATAATAGGATCAAAACAGGTTCAATGATAACAATTACAGGATTCACTGAAAAAAGTAAGCATAGATTGTTTTGAAAGTAGCCACGGTCAAACGGCAGACCAGTTTCAAAGATTTTTGTATCTTATTCCATAGTAGTGGGAGCATGTAACTTATTGAGGCCCTACCGAATCGAGATCTCACCTTGGGTACAAAGATCGAAATATAAGAGGTGCTTCTTAAAGAGTACACGCCTACTGTACATAATGGCAGACAATCTGAAATATATTGAGGCAGCCTACTGGAAATGGCTTAGGACATCCAAATGGATGCATTTCTCTGTCATCTATACTTAACGTATGAATATACGTATTCATATGACATCGTCCTTTTCCTTTCTCGTCCCTCTGCTCCAGCCATCCAAACTCCCTTTCAAAACAACTTCATCACAGTAACAAACTGGTTCAATGATAACTGCATAAAACTGAATGCCCAAAAAGTATCCATGACTTTTGGCTCCAAACAGAAACTTGCCAGGCTCCCTACCTTCCCCCCTTCTTTTTTTTTTTTGAACTAGTATTTTTCACCCTTGTATCTGACCAGCTACCCCCAACCCACCTCTATTGTGATCCACCAGTCAGGCACTCCTATGAAGCCTTGGCCAAGCCACCTGGGTGGGGTTGGGTGGAGGGTCCCCCAAATCCTTCTTGCTGCATCGAGCTCCCCATTGTGGCCTTGCAGATCGAGTGGTGAAGGGCATCTACTTCTGCTGGAGGAGCTCAGCTGGCTCCATTTTTCCTTTTTTTTCTCCCCGGAGCCATGGTAGTGCCATGACATCAAGGTGCGTATGCTGACATCCTACCACACTCCCCCGTACATGAGGTATCAGGGCTGCTGTACATCTGGCCTCCACCAGAGGTCATTTCAGCACTGGCCTGTTGCCCCCATCCTTCCCAGGGGAAACAAGCTGTCCAAAGGGTGCTCAAGCTTCCCCTTCCCAGCCAGCCCTCCAACTTCCCAGGCTCATTTTCAAACCCGGATCACTGGCATCGCTAGCAGTAGCTCTACCACTGCACTGGCGGGCCGGCTCTCTCCCCTCCTTCTCTTCCACTGCTAACACTCCTCTTAACAATTTCTTATCCTACGAGTACCTTGGAGTGTGGCTCGACCCCTCCCTAGACTTCTCTTCCCACTTTAGTGCCCTTCACTCCAAACTATGCCTCAAAATGGGGTTACTGTACCACCACAAGGGTAATATTTTCCTCCCAGTCAGATGCGATTTGTTGGTCGAATGGATCCTCCCAGCTTTTGACTACTCCGACGTCAACTTCAGTGCAGCTCCAGCCACCTCCATTTCCAAACTCGATGTCCTTTTCCACGCCTTCTGTCGGTTCGCCTCAAACTCCTCTCCCTCTGACACACCACTTTAACCTCTACTCCTCCCTATCTCTCCAATCTGTCTCTCAGAGATGCTCATCCCACTGCTCCACCTTCATCTCCA
This sequence comes from Neoceratodus forsteri, assembly GCA_016271365.2. Classification (NCBI taxonomy): domain Eukaryota; kingdom Metazoa; phylum Chordata; order Ceratodontiformes; family Ceratodontidae; genus Neoceratodus; species Neoceratodus forsteri. The sequence goes on from CM057452.1 coordinate 948,654,784, forward strand.
AATATTGGTTTGGAACTTTTCCATCCTACTTCTCCTAAATCCTGCCACTATCTCCCTCCCCTTATAATTCACGTACAAACTGCCTCCATTCCTTAGCCCTCCCATGATTCTGTACCTATGCTGGGAAACTAGCATTCTGTCATAGACTCCCTTCCCTCTGGACGAACCTCCCCCACTAAACCCACCTCACCCCCTCCTTTCCTACACCTAAGGGCCTCCTCAGACCAACCCCTGCTACTGCTTGCAGCTGTCCACTGTGCTAATACACAATTGTATCCCTGTCCTCCTCCTTTTTTTGCATCTCCTGAACTAACTAGTGAAAGCATGTGTTGCTCTTGATGTGTTACTATGCTTATTTCTTTATCTACTGTACAATATTCTTTAACCTAATCTTAATATGAGATTTTTTTTGTACATTGTATTATACTGTATCTGATTTTTTGTAATCCCTCTGTTGTATTTGCACCCCCTGGCCCTGTGTCAGACCTGGAAATGATCTTCTGCTCAGTGTGCCTTTCCCAGTTATCATATTTTAAATAAATAATGCATTTATGAATGCAGAGTAGAATGCAGAAATACTGGGTTTGTTAAGCATTATACAGTAGCAGAAAAGTGTCTGGTGGTCTTATTGGTTTTAAGAATTGTTTCTTTTCTTGGATATTCCTTGGATACTGCTGTTTTGACAAGGTCTTACTGACCTGTGTTTGATAAGTCTATGCTATATTTAATCGAAAGCTGATCTACCCCCATCAATTTACTTTTGAGTCTTCAACACATATATTTTTAACTCAGGCAGTGCCCAAGGCTTCCCAGTTGTCATTTTCTAATGTCTTACCAGCATATCATACATTAGGGTTTCTCCAAAACAGCTGTTGTACAGATTTATGCAATTGCAATTTTAAGTGGTTAGAGGTTTAAAAGACATGATTGGCTGAATTTAATATTAATGGTTCCTAATGTATTTTTTGTGCAGGTTTGTACAGTCAATTCTAGAGTGCACATCTATTGGCAATTCTTGTTCAGTCTGACTCGGAACCCATTCTGGAGTACAATAGTTGTTTGTACCAGCGCTGAGCCATTTGCTAAATTGTGCAGCTCTGCAAGTGAGGTAATATAAGTAAAAGTCTAGTAGTTTTAGTCTACCTTTCTCTTTAGCTGTGGTGAGTTCATAGTATGATTGGTGTGGTATTTACAGGACCAAATTAATTTACTGTATTTATCAAATTCTGCAATGCTGTAAACCATAATTTTGGGATGTAATTTGGTAACATCATAAGTAAGAAAATGGTCTTGGGTAGGAGATGCATTTTCATTTCTCAGTATCCTTGTCTACATCCCATTTTAGAATTTGAAGACTTTCTCTATTGAACTTGATTGCTTTTAAATATTACAAGCTGCACAGTGGTTTTCAAAATCTGTGTGATGCATAAACGTTTCAAAACTCAGTACAGTGTATGGTGAAATGCTGTTCAGCATTGAACTCCATGCCTGGAACAGTGTTGTGATGTAGTAGTGATGCTAAAATGTTTGCTGTTCTGTACTAGGAACATCATTACTGCAGCAACTTCGAATGCCTTGTGTGACCACTTCACTGAAGCCATGGCCCCTTTTGTCAATGCTGACACAAACTAAACAGCATTGGTGATCATCAAAGCAAAGTTTTAATACCAAGAGTGTGGTAAGAGCCTATCACTCATCCCCAGCCTAGACTGCACTATCAGAAGCATGACTGCAGTGTGCAAGAAGTGTCCTTGTGAGAAAGTTGCAAATCACAGTAATGCCAGCAAGGTAGTGGGGTGGGGGGTGAAGGCAATAAGCAGAGATAGCAGTTTTACCTTTTTTCTTTAAATTAAATGAGAGCATTGTCAAAATTGCTTGTGTGCAGTTCCTATACACTATAAAAGATTTGACGAAGGACTGATTGTACAAAACGCGTCATGCGTGCAGTTTCTTTGCTTCTTATTTTTATAGCCAAGTGTTCACTTTAATTATTTAGAGATGGTGAGTGCCAGAGGTTTTGTTGTTTTATAAAAGATTATGTATGAGTAACAATACACAGACAAGCCTGAGTCTAAATCTCGAGGTATCTACGGCAAGCTGCAGACCTTTCGAGCGTCGCTCTCAAGGTTCCTGTTCGTCATGGATACCTCTCAATTCATATACAAGCTTGTTGTGTATGATTGCCTATACACAATCCTCTGTGTATTGCACAATGGTTTGCAAAATTGACATGCTGCACAATGGTTTTCATAAAAAGTTTACACAGAAATCCTCCTTGAAGATCTTTATAATCTGCCCGATGTGTGACTGTTTTCAAAATCTACATGCATGTTTCTTTTTTAAGTCTACATTCTCTGCAAAGATTTCTAGTTAGTGTTTAACTTCCACATGAACAAGAATGTTAAGGAAAGACAGCTTATTAAATACTTAAATATTGAAAGTGATATTTTAATGACTGTGAGGAGAAGAAGCATGAGACATGCAATGACCCACATTATGAAGGTTAGTAATGCTAACAGAAATATGACCATACTAACTGGACCTACCATGTATGGATGGAGAGGGCCATATCCATAGGGTCACCCAGCTCTGTGCATAGTGAATAGCGCTGATGTATGGAATATACCTCTGTGCACATACAAATGCAGTGGTATATACAAAGCAGTGGCGGAGGAAGAGAAAGATGGGCCCCAGTGCAGGTTGTAGTTTTGGGCCCCCACCCCCATCCCGGCGCCTAAATCCTGCCGCCCAGTGCCCCCCCGATTTTTTTTACCTGTTTAAAGGACCCCATCATGCTGACATGCTGCCCTGTTGTGTGTCTGCTCATTGTGTCTTGTAGGCAGCCCGAGGTGATTGATTCCAATTTCCAAAATCCCAGGCCCCCACAGCACACACGTTCACATTTGGGGGGGGGGCCCGGAGGACAGAGTGACTAGGGAGGCTGCGAGGCAATGGGCATAGCAGCAGTGTCCCTAGACCTCTGGCATGTTCAATCCTGAATGAAAGGCGATACGTTCTCCCCGTAAATGTCTCCCTTTCCTAGCACTGGGTGCTCATTGCTTAATAATTGGTATCATTTGCAGGACAGGATCACAAAGCAAATCACAGGAAACCACGCTGCCGAATATGAATAATTTTAACATTTTTTTACCAAAACAACCCCCTGTGTGTGTCGCACAGAGAACTTTCAGACCCAACTGCCACTCTTTCTCTAAGCAGAAATTTGCAAAAAATGACTTCATGGCTTTCAGTATTAAATATTTCTTTTGCCTGGTCAATGATTCCCAGACTCACAGAGTCCATGACCGCTCCTAAAAGTCAAGTGAAACAAAGTTATTGGGAAACAAGGTCACCCAGCAGCAGGCACTAGCATCCAGTACAGAAGTCAAAGGACTTGAGTTCAAGCATCTCCACAACAAGCCTGCGCCTGGACGCTTTGCACGGTCTCCAGCTTTTGCTTCACTCACAGACTTGGACCTGCTGCAGCCATCTAGTCCAGTACCATTCATATCCTGTTACTACTGCAATAAAAAAGCCCAACATTGCCCCTGCTAATTATAATGCAGCAGCTCCTACCTTGTAAAATCCTTTCCTTGGCCAGCTGAGACAATGAACCCCTAGAAGCTTGGCAGTAAACCCCGTGAAGAAGAGTGCAGCGACACAGTAGTACACGAACATCTTCCGACAGAACCTCCCCATTATTTCAGGCAGCAGCACTGCCTTGCCTGCCTGCGCGGCATGCTCCTGACTCCCTCCTGACCTGCAGCTGTGTCAGTGCTGCCCTCTGCAGTATGGTAGTAGTAGTGGCACCTGCCAGGGCAGGCTGTGGCTGACAGCTTTGTCAGTGAGTCAGCTGGGGCTGTCAGACAGCCTACACAGACCAGTCAAGTTAGCGATCGATAAAACCTTGATTTTTTCAAATGGGCCCCTAAATGTGTTGGGCCCCTGTGCCACTGCACCGGCTGCACCGGCTATTCCTCCACCACTGATACAAAGGGTTTTGTAAGCACTAACAAGCTGCTGTGTCCCTGCCCCCTCACCATTCCTTCCATCCTTCCTACCCATGATTCTTAACTTCCCCCTATGACTATCCCAGCCTCTCTTGATGCTGCCTTCTGTCTTCAATGAGTCCACCTCTTCTGGTAGTGTATTCCAAGTGTCCACCACCCTCTCTGTAAAGAAGTGCTTCCTGAAATCCCTCCTAAACCTCCCTTCTCCAGCTTAAGACTGTGCCCCCTCATGTTATAGTTGTCATTCAGCTTAAAGAGACCCTCCATATCCACCTTATTTATCTCTTTCTCATACTTGAAGGTCGCAATCAACTCCCCTCTCTATCTTCTTTCCTCCAGGGGGCACATGTTCAGTGCCCTCAACCTCTCCTCATATGCCTTACCCTGTTGACATACTATCATCTGTGTAGCCCTCTTCTGGACCTACTCCAGCAGGTTAATGTCCTTTTTGAAGTGTGGGCACCAGTACTGAACTATATACTCTAGATGTGGCCTCACCAATGACTTTTAAAAGAGTAGTATAACCTGCTCCCTCCTAATACTGATCCCCATAGCTATGCATTCCAGCATCTTGTTTGCCCTTGCTGCTGCTTTCTTGCACTGCGTGGAGTGCTTCGGGTCACTAGTGATCATCACTCCCAGGTCCTTCTCGTCCTCTGCAGGGTATTGGGGCACAACTTGCTGAGGGTGGACAGATCAGGGATAGGGAGGGGGTCCATTACACCACCAGAGAAGGATATACCTTGTATTTCAATGGGAGATCAGTGACAGGGAGGGGTGCTGCTAGACTACCAGGGAATGGTTCATCTTTAATATACAGGGGATCAGGATGGGAGTGAGGATACACTGTACAACAGGGAAATGGTGTCTGTGTGTTGGGCAGGTGATCAGGTGGGGGGATGGGCCACTGGACATCAGAGAATACTACTGTAGCCATTGGGCATGGGTACAGGTGGGACCACTGGATACCAGGGAATTATGTATTTTAACATGGTGCTAGTGATTGTTGGGGGCCACTAGACACCAGGAAAAGTCTATTTTTTACATTGGGCAGGGGATCAGTGGGGGGACCACTAGAAACCATGGAAAGTTTATTATTTCCACTGGGCCAGCGATTGGGGGGGTGCTAGCACCAAGCAATGCTTTATTTTAACATTGGCCCAGCGATTGGTGGGGGGGCACCAATAGACACCAGGGACTACCGTGTTGGAGTCAGGGGGCCACTGCACTTCCTCCACCAACCATTAGGGTTGCATGGGAGTAAGTCAAGATTTGGATCAGTGGTATGTGTGCCACAGAATGGTACCATGCAAATAGGCCTTGTGTGGGTCACATACTCTGAATATTGGACTGTGTCAATATTCAGATCCCCTTCCCTTCATTTGCTTTGTACCTCCCTGTGAATATTGCCTGGGTACAAACCCTGTTTGCCTGCATTAACTGGGCTTCTGAATATGTGAAATCCATGCAAAGCCTGGTTTGCATGGGCAAACTGGGAATTGCACCCGGGCAAAGTTTTGAATATTGGGTCCCAAATGTTTCGTTATTTGTGACACTGCAAGGAGTTGTGTATGCTGCTATCTGCTCCTGTGGTGTCTTCTATCTGGAGAAGACAATTAATAAGGATTGTGGTTTTCCATTTGTCCCAGCAAAAATTGTAAAAATCACAGAAGCCTGATTTGTTTGTGGACTTTGAATTCTTCCACCAGTGCCACACAGAAATCGCATGTCACTGCATGGAATCCCCAAGATTTCAGCATTGTAATATGAATGCTGCTCTATTGAATATTTTTTTCTGCTCTGCTGCTTATACTGTAAAATTAATAAATAACCCACCTATGTTATTTCACTGTAACCACCCTTGCTTCCCTCCAACCTTTTGATCATCTGAGGACTGCTCCCCATCTTGAAAGTACAATTTTCATTTAGTATGTGGATAAACTTCTTTTAATATTTGTATTACACTGGTTGATATAAAAAACAAAACAAAAAAAGCTAAGTAGTGGCACACTCAGGGAATCAGACTATGCAGCAGGGATGGGGGAGTCAGATTTAAAGTTTAACTGCTGCTGCATCTAAGCCCTCATTCAATCAGCTGATATGACTGCCCACCAACCTGAAAGTAAAGTTTTGTCTAGAAAAGTATATACTAAACAGTTTTCATGCTAGATTATTTAAAACAACAACAAAAAAAGTTAAGTATTAGCCCACTCAAGGAATCCTGCTGGGCAACAGGGGCGGGAGTGTCATGTTGAGTATTTTAGCAGCTCTTCATCTAACCTTTTGATCAGCTAATGCAACTGCTCTCCATCCAGAGAGTAAATTTTTTTTGTGCAGAAAAAAGGATGGGACCGATTCCAAGACAGCGGGGGGAGCACGGCGCAAAGTATGCCAGCGCATAAAGTTACGCCAAAATCCCTGTGACATGTGAACTGTGCTATATTCCAAGACAGTTACCAGATAAGACATCGAATGCTGACTTACACATGTCACAAGTTATGCCTGCAAGAAATGGCAGAATCGGCAATAGTAGGCGTAGCACTTAGGCATGTCATAACACGATGACCATATAACCATATAAAAGTGCGCAAATCACAGACGTGGGGTAGGAGCTATGCCACTGGGAAAGATGGCAGGTAGTAGTGCAGAGGCAGCAAGTGTGATAAAACACAAGAAGTGCAATTTGATCTACGAGGAGACAGACCTGCTGCTCGATGAACTGGAGGCCCAGGCAGCCCTCCTAATGTGCAAGGAAGGGGAACGGGAGCAGTGTCACAAGCAAACAGAGGCATGGGAGGAGGTGGCCAAGAAGGTGAGTGCAGTGGCCAATGCGAAGTGTACTGTGTGCAATCTCCAAAAGTGGGTCAGTGACCTCAAGTGCCACGCCAAGGTCAAGGAGGCCTAGAACAGGTGGCAGGCAGTGACCACAGGAGGTGGGCCACAGGAGGTGAGACCCCTCAGTGGACATGAGGAGTGGGTACTGGCATTCCTGAGCCAACACAGCATCCATGGGGACACGTACCTAGATACATTGTGGAAGGACAGGTAAGTGGATGGCCAGCACTGCCCACAGTGCGTGGGACAGTGGTGCAGGGGTGGAAATGGATGCATGCATGGTGGGAATGACATGGTGTGATAGCACTAATGCAGTGTCATTCCCTCCACAGGTGCAGAACCAGCAGACACAGGGGCAGGTAAGCTAATGGCCAGCCCTGTGCCCAGTGCATGGGACAGCGATGCAGGGCTGGGAATGGAGGCATGCATGGTAGGCATGACATGGTGTGGTAGCACTGATGCATTTTAGTTCCCCCACAGGTGCAGCAGCAGCAGCAGACACTGGGCAGGTAAGCCAATGGCCAGTGTTGTTCCCAGTGTGTGGGACAGTGATGCAGGGGTGGGAATGGAGGCATGCATGGCAGGCATGACATGGTGTGGTAGCACTGATGCACTATCATTCCTCCACAGGTGCAGTGCCAGCAGACACAGGGGCAGGTAAGCCAATGGCCAGCACTGCCCCTAGTGTATGGGACAGTGATGCAGGGGTGGGAATGGAGGCAGGCATGGTAGGCATGACATGATGTGGTAGCACTGATGCACTGTTATTCCCCCTCAGGTGCAGTAGCAGTGGATACAGGGGCAGTGGACAGTGGTGACACAGACACAGAACAGGAACCCATGCAGCTGACCACCCAACAAACCACCATGACACACACCCCTTGTGGTGCTGATGTGGCACAGCTGGACACAGCCCTGACACCAGCGATGCGGGAGTGTGAGGCAGTGGAGGAGCAACAGCGGGAGGAGGAGGAGGGACTGGACCTGAGCGATCTGTTCAGCTGTGGCAGCATTGCAGACGACATACCACAGGATCTAAGCTCCATGTCATATCACAGGCTGGAGGAGGCCCTGGATGGGACCAAACCATCCCCACAGGATGACCCCAAAGATGCACCCATGGACTATGTAGGGTTCTGCCAGACACTTGTAACCACACATGTGGAACAGGCAAAGATGCTGGGCTGTATCCAGCTCAACATGGGCACTCAACATGTGTCGATGGAGGAGCACATGGGTACCCTGATAGGAGTGCTGGAGTCAGGGTCATACACCACAGAGGCAGCCATAGATCGCCTTACGGATGCCATGGTCAACTCTCAGGCCTGTGAGCAGGCACAGACAAGAGCCACCACCTGCCTGGCCATGGCTGTGGAGGGGTCGGTGGCCCAGCAGACCAGGCAGATGGACACACTCTTCACAGTGCTACAGGGTGCACACACAGGCCAGCCACTGTGAGGCACAGCATGGAGGGACGCCACCTCACAGGCACCACAGGTGATGCAACCTCACCAACACCACCACAACAGCCACCAACAGCTGCAGTGACAACACCATCACTGCCAGGGGTGGTGGGGCCTGCAGAAGCACCCAACCTACCACTGCCACCACCACCAGCAACTCTGGAGAAGCAGCACCCACCACCACTACCACCACCATCAGCGTCTGTGCAGGTGATCCCACCACTGCCTCCACCTGCACCACCATCAACATCAGCACCAAATGCACCACAGCCCCCATCGCCGACAACACCCACAGTGCCGATGCAACTGCAACCAACACTGCCCCCAACAACACCACCGGTGGCACCACAGGTGGCCAGACTGCCAAGGCAGAGGGCTGCAACAACACCTGCCGCCATGGTGTGGGGTGTGCAGCTGTGGGCACAGGGCACAGGGCCAGTGCCAGATGGGGCGGTCTAGCACCAGATGGCACATCAGGACAGGGCACAGCCCAGGTGGTGGCACAATCACAGGCCATGGGAGCCAGTGGACCACACAACATGGAACTGGGGACCATGCCAGCACACGCACCAACATCCCCCAGGAGGCATGGAAAACATCAGCAGATGGCGGTGCAGACTGTGCCAGTGGATATTGGTGGAGCAGCGGGCATGCCACAGGGCCTGGCAGGGCCAAATGGTGACACAGGGATGGCTAGGTATGCAAGAGATGGTGCCGGGCAGGGAGTGCCTACCCCCAAGTGCAGGAGACCTGGGTGGCAGCACATGGCAGACAACTGTCTGTGACACTATGCCACAGTGCCTCAATGGGTGGTGGGCAGCATGCAGGGTGGCATGATGGAAGGGCACTGTGTGAGAACATGTGGTGTGCATGGGGCATGCTTGTGTGTGTGTGACTGTGTGTGGGTGGGGGTGTGTGTGTGTGTGTGTGTGTGTGCAGGTGAAGGGGCAATGGTGATCATCACAAGTTGGGTGTGTATGCTGTGAACGGTCATGGGTTGTGGGTATGTATAATCGGGTAGTTGATACAATTGCTGTGTAGCACTGTACCATGTTATGATTTACCTGAATACACACTTTTCACTATTCATCTGTGTGGCCTCACTCATTTCCACCGCTGTATGGGCAGAGGTCGCATGTAGCAATGACCTAGTGCCTGTGGTGGGTGCAAGGCCGATGGCACACAGGAACATCCATACTGTAGAAGCAGTAGCCAGTAACACTTGCTATGTAACTGCCATTGATGCAGCTGTGTGCATAGACAGCACATGTTCCACGCATCGTTACATGCATATGCGGCCTGCATAAGCAGCAGGTCGCGCATATGTGCCCCCTGCACGCGCCCACATGAGCTGTACAGACGTGTCCCAAATGCAGTGGGTGCACCCATGACTGCACAGCTCCCACAAAGCAGGCAGCAACCACTGAGAAGGCCTGGAGGCACTAGCAGATGGCTACAAGGAGGCAATCTACCGAGCAGGAGGGCACCACACCAGCAACAAAGGCAGGACAGGGGTAAGTAGAGACTACATCTGCTGACACATACACACTCTATTGTTTGCACATACATTATACCATCTCTGCACATATGTACAGGTATGTCTACCAATTCTACACCTACAACTGGACCCACAAACACCTAGGGCAGTGATCTAAGGTAACAGTAACATGTCATTACAATACCTACTTTGGTCCACTCTGTATAGCCATAGTTGAGTGTAATGTGATAGGTGCTGCACAATTTGGTCATCCACTGTGATGGTAGAAGGCTACCGCTATGACCATAATGTTGAGTGGTCGAGAGGTATGGGGGATGGTATGTGCTAGGCAATGTCTCCAGCCATGCAATGGGTCTGTGGACTGCAGTGCAGTGCCCATGGGACAGGTGGGTCACACTGTGTACAGCAGGTGGCAACAGTCAGGAAAGTGCTCTGCCTGCACCATTATGCCACACATGTGGCTGCACCGCTGACAGTGACAGACCACATGAGACGTACCACCCATGCATGCCCCGGGACACCCACGGCAGTGTTGCATGATGCCCCTACAGGGGCTTTCCAACAGCCAACATGCCTTATAGGGTGGCATTGCCAGGATGCCTTAAGTAGCAGCAGCATGTAGCAGGGGCAGAGGCAGGCATACCCCGTGGACAGCATGGCCCTTGGGGATACAGGGATTGGGGTGGCAGAGGGTTTCCAGACTGCATCCATTGTCCATGCCACCAGACCGGTGGGGCTGTGGCTCCTGGCCCACATACTGGATCACCATGTGTACATGTGGGAGGGCTGGCCACAAAACATGGCCATGACACCCATGGGATGTATGGCCTACGGGACCTTGGGCTGCCATCTTGGTGTCCTGTGGGCAATGCAGGAGTCCCATCTGCACCCATGCATGGGAGGGTTGGGTGGAGGCCAGGGCCATGTACCCCTGGGCTGCAGTACATGGTCCCAGTGCCCACAGTACTTGGGTCTGGCTATGCCCATGTGATGTAGCGGTGACACAGATCATGCGGGAAGTGGGGCACTGACAGATCACGACATGTTGTCTATTTGTGTTTACAGGTCACAGCCGCATGGTGCAGGACAGGACTATGGGCTACAGGACAGGGGTGCACGCATCACAGGCCATGGCACACAGAGACCTATCATGGCTGAGTGGGCGTGCGCCCAACTTCACAGCCACAGAAACAGCACAGGTGGTAAACCTGGTGCAGCAGTGGCGCACTACACTGCTGCCCCCATCCTGCAGGAACCACACCCCTGCCAAATGGGAGAGGGCATGGTGGGCCATCAAGGCATGACTCAGTGAGCTGAGTGGGGTGGCCCGCACAGCCAGGCAGATCCAGCACAGGTGGCAGGACCTTGCGAGCCGTGTCTCTGTCATCCTACGCCACCTGATGGACATGGCGGAGAGGTGCAACAGGAAGATGTGCACCTGCCATGCAGGTGGGTCCCACTATATGGAGCATGTACCCAGTTATACAGGCAACACGTGCCATGGCCAAAGGTGGTGTGCAGGATTAACCGTGTCCCCTTTCCCCACAGGTGCAGGGCCCAGCAGAGCTGGACAGCAGAGGCAGCTGTCAGTGGTGCACAGTCGTGGCCACCCACAGCAACGATCGCAGGGCCAATGGACATCAGATAGGTGCATGCATGGTCCACGAGGTGTGCCAGTCACACCATGGTGGTGGGAGGGAGACATGTGCCACCTGGCCATGCGCATGTGTGCAGTAGCATACTGGTGTGCCCAGCCCTGCAGCCCATGTTTCACCATATGCACCTGTGGCTCCTGTGGCCACTGTGCACCATTGGTGTTCCTGCCACAGTGCACCCTGTACATACACCATGCATGTGTGTGTCAGTCTGTCTGGCACCCCTTGCATGGTGTGGCATGGCACACATGCATGTGTGCCCGTGCGTGAGGTGTGTCCCGGTCTGGCAGTGTTCACCACATGTCTTGCCTTGCAGGTGGGAGGAGCTGCCTTGCCCTGAGGCACCATGCCCTGCTGAGGGCAATGGCAGAGCAGAAGGCCTATGATGTGGAGGACTACCAACGCCACACTCACCGCCACCAACACCTGGCATGGCCTTTGCCAGAGACCACATCCAAGGAGGAAGACAGGGTGGATGCAGCTCTGGTCAACCCAGAGGCAGTGGGGGTAGATGCTGTGCGGCATGCCAGAGACACCACTGACACAGCACCCTGTGCAGCAACACCACTCATGGAGAGCTCCTTGTCGGACGAGACACTAGGCCATGGATGCCAGCAGGTCCTGTTGGCAACCATGCCGCAGGATGGGCCGGTGGAGGAGGATGCACCACCAGTGGGGCTGGCTGAGGAGGACATGCCACCTGCAGGGCCAGCAGAGGTGGACATGCCACCAGCGGGGCCAGCAGAGGAAGACATGCCACCAGCAGGGCTGGCAGTGGAGAACATGCCACAAGCAGAGGGGCCCGACACTGGGGTCAGAACCATTGCTATGCCCCCACCAGGCCAGGGCAGGCCTGCAGCTGTAGAAGTCCCACCTGCAGGACATCAGGGGCTGCAGGACATGGCAGGGCTGCATGGGGTGATTTCGCTGTTCCTGGGGCAGCTGGCATACAGGGATTGGGAGCTGGTTTGGCTGGTCACAGCTGTGATGGAGGACATTGGCCAGCTGCATGAGTCCCTTGGCATGCTTCTGAAGCACTGCAGGACCATTAGGCCTATGCTGCAGTGGACTGTGGGTGGGTGCATTGCAGGGACTGGGGTGGGTTTGTATATAGGGTAGTTCCTGTGGGGGCAGGAGATGTGTAGTGTGCTGTTGCATGTTTGCTGTTGTACCCGTTTGCTGTTTTTACTGTACCTCTGTTGTGTTATTAAACTCTTTTTGCACATCCCTGGCTCAGTGTCTCCATCCTTGGCTGCATGTGCCTGTGTGTGTGTGTGGTTCACTGTGCACATGTGGGCCCACCTGTTGCAGTGCAGCCCTGTACCAGGTGCGTCCCCACATGACACATCATTTATGTGTGGCAGTTGTCCAACGCTCAGCATGGGGCACACGCAGGCGAGCATGCCCAGGTGTGCAGCAGTGCCATGTGCTTCATCCTGTTTATGTGCCATCACACTGTGTGTATCATGCCTGTGTGGCAGCCCTGAGCCAGTATGGCACCCTTACACCTGGGGGCATGGTTGGCCCTGTGGGTGGCACTGGAGGCACAGTGCAGTGGCGTGACATACCTCCATACATCTGGAGGCCTGTGCCACCCAGTGTGGTGTCCCTGTTGTGGCTGCACTGTTAACATGCATCAGTGGCCATGGCGGGTGCATTATGCCTGGCGGCACCATCATCGGCGCTGTGTACCCCTGTCCTATGTATGTCTGTGTCCACCTGTGTCTGCTTGTCCATGGGCCATGTGTGCTGTGGTAGTCCGTTGCTGTGGTGCACCGTATGTGGGCTGCAGGGGACTTCCTCTGGTGTTTGGCCACCACTGGCTGGGTGATCCCCACTGTGTCCCCTGTAGGCATTTGGACAGTGCTGGAGGTAGGTTGGCAAAGTGCTGCACTCATGCGCACCTCTGGTGGCAGTGGAAGACCCCTGTTGCTAGTGCTGCCTCAGTCACCGCTGGGGTCCTGGCATTGTTGCTGTTGTAGCACATGCTGTGCCTATGGCGTGCTTGGCACTGCTGCTCAGTTAGGTCCTCACTGGTTGTGTGGGGGCACCTTGCTCTCTGCACTGGTGGCCTTGGTACCATTGTTGGACACTGGCTCGGTCCCCTGGGTCCTGTCTCTGCACCTGGCTTGTCTGCACTCACGGTGCTCTGCTTTCATTTTTCCCAGTGGGGCCCCTCTTGCTGGCATTGCTGTGTGTCTCATTGCACTTCTGTCCACTGTCTGGCTATGTGGGGGAGGGGTTCTGTGGCCTGTGCTCTAGTTAGGACAGTTATTCCTTGTTCTAACTTATGTGGGCTTCATCTGGCATATTTACTTACACCACCTGTTCTGGAGCAGCAGTTTTGTGGTACTGGTGTATTACGCATGTCGCAAGCCACATTACTCAGTGGCACAGGCTTTCTTTGCTGTAACTGCTCATAACTTGCATTTGTTCAAGCAGTTATGGGTTGTGCATAAGTGTTCTTTTGAATTGTGTGTTGCAAGTCACTGGCATAACTTGTGATTTGCCTTTACACCTGGCATAGCTGTCTTGGAATTGGGCCCAATGTTTCTAGGCTGTTTTTATACTGCATGGTTAAAACCCCCAAAAAGCATAAAATCATCCCATTTGGAGAACTGGGGGGAGGTCAGTTCAGTGTCCTTTTATTGCAATTATTTAAATGGGAAGCTGAACTGTTAGTTGAGTTAGAAGGCTCAAGGGATGTTTGCTGATCTAAGTGTCTGTGCATGATCAACCAAGCTGGAGTGGGTCTTATAATACTGAATGATCATCCACATTATTCATCAAGGCAGTCCCTGCTTTCCTCTGAGGTATATCCACCCCGGATCAGCATGCAGTGCCTCTGCATAAGGTTTGGAACCCCACCAGTCCAAGGTGGGGGAGTCTGGATCTCCTCAGTGCATAAGCCAAGATCTCCCACTTGTCAGTGTTGTACACCACCAGCCTGTGCCACTATTTTGTTTTTAATTTTGGGAGTGGTTTTTTTTCAAGCTGGATGGCTTAGTGAGTTGGACTGCTAATGGTGTATGTGCTGACAGTTTGCCATGCTGCTGTTGTTACTTGTGTGCCCATAAGCGAAGGGGGGCTTAGCTTCTATATGCCCCTGAATTTGCTGTATGACCTGGATGCCGTTGTTCCCCTACCCACCACTGCATGGTGCTAGCATGGGTGGGGGAGGTGCTTCAACAGCACTGAAGCCAGATTGCACACTCAAAGTCACACAGCAGGTTAGGTGCCAGATACTGTATGATGCCAGTGGGCTGACTGGGGCTTATGTGGTTGCTTGTTGTGTTCCCCGAACTGAGTTGAGGGGCCTTAGCATCTGTGTACCCAGAGTTTGCTACATGGCCCAATTATTTTTATTGTTGATCTGCCTGCCACTGTATGATGCCAGCAGGGTTTAGTGGGGTGCTGCAACCACACCCGAGCCAGAAAGCACACTCAGGGACACACACAGAAGGTAAGACCCTAGGTACTGTACAATGCCAGTGGGCAAAATTGTGCTTAAGTCACATCTGAGCTGAGACATGAAACCTGAGAGCCCCACTTTTTATGGACACCAAGTAGAAAAAAGTATCCACATGTTTCGGAGATGCATGATTTCCCATTAGAAGATCCACCACTAATCACATGTAGATTATTTAGCTGGAGGCACTTTACTTCAAAGAAGTCAATTCAGTCAGCTAAATGTTAGATAGGACCAAACCAAGGGAATCCACCTTGGCATTTTGGTGGTTCAGCCTAAATCATGTCTGAGTTCTGAGAAGCTAAGAGACCCAGCAATTTGTAACATGGGCATGTGGGGTGTGGTTGTTGAATGAAGAGAATAGTAATGCTACCACTACTGCCATTACACCTGAGGGAATGAGACCTTAGTACTGCTGCTCTCAGCCCTGAGGGATGAGGCCACAGTGCTGCTGCTTCTGTCACCCCTGAGGGATTGGGAGATCTTCCCTGATGCCTTGAAGGAGGCATTGAGGAGGCCCTCTTAAAGAAACCATCACTCAACCCTGATGTCCTAGCCAATTGTTGACCTGTTTCCAAGCTCATTTTAGGGAAGGTTGTTGAGAAAATAGTGGCACTGCAGCTCAAGCGCACCTCATGGCCTCAGACATCTATGACCCATTCCAGTCTGGTTTCAGGGTTAGGCATAGCACTGAAACGGCATTGGTCAGGGTGCAAATGACATCCTTAGGGCAAGAGATAAAGGAAACTGGTCAATTCCTGTTCTCCATGATCTCTCCTCACCATTTGACATGGTGGACCACATTGTACTTTTGGATCACCTTAGAGAATACTGTGGACTCGCTGGTACTGTCATCAACTATTTGAGTCCTATCACTCGGCAGGAAGCAATGGGTGGATGTAATTTCTCCTACTCCATGAAGCTGCTGCCTTGTGGAGTTCCTCAAGGGTCGATCCTTGTGCCAATGCTGTTCGCGGTGTACATGCTACCTCTGGGAGAGCTCATTCGATGGTACGGTCTGGATTTTCACTGCTCTGCAGATGATACACAGCTGTACATTTCATTTGCCCCTTGAACAAATGATGCCATGGACGTGCCAAACAATTGCCATGCTAAAATCCAGGACTGGATGACCTCCAAATGGCTGAGGCTAAATCACAACAAGATGGAGGTCCTGGTGATTGAGCCTGGTCATGGCTGTGATGGGAGTGCCTCCAGAGTGGCAACAGGATTGGCCCTGGGAACCATTTTGCATTGATGGCTTCCCCTAGGGTAAGAAGTCTGGGCATCTTCCTGGATAACAGATTGACACTTTATGTTCAGGTGTCATCTGTTGTCCAAACTGTTTTTTACCTGTTAAGGAATGTCACCCGAATCAAAAATCTAGTTCCATCTGAGGACCTGCCATCACTAGTACATGTTTTGTCTCTTCCAGGCTTGACTACTGAAATGCTCTATACTTCAGAGTCTGTGGAGGGACCCTCCTCTGACTGCAGCTGGTGCAAAATGCAGTGGCCAGGTTACTGATGGGCCTGTCTAGATCATGTCATATGACCCCAGTCCTGCGAGATCTGCACTGGCTGCCTGTCTGGTGGAAGATCATCTTCAAGGTGGGCTTGCTCACCTACAAGACTCTGTATGGATTGGGCCCTGGCTACCTGACAGATCTCCTTACTCCTGCCACTCTGGTCTGCCCCCTTTGCTCCTCCAAAAGAGGCCTCCTTGTGGTTCTGAGAGCCAGGCTGTAAACCTCCGGTGATTGAGCTTTCGAGATGGCCGGCCCAGCCATTTTGAACTCACTTCCTCGGTCTATAATGGAGGCCCAGTCAGTGGAGGTATTTAAGAGGGGCCTAAAGAGTCATCTCTTTAAACAGGCCTTTCCGGACTAGCCATAGTGTTCTTGAATCTGTTTTTACTACTTATTAATTATTTCTAATTAGCTTTTTTATGTCTGAATTTTTAATTTCTGTATAATCCTTTAGAGCGTTTGTTCTACTGTTTATTGCTTACCCTGCCTGTTTTTGATTGTGTAAGGCACCCAGAGCCTCTGGGTTTGGGTGCCATGTAAATATATTTTATCTTATCTCAACTTACCTATAGTGCTGCTGCTGTCACCATTGAGGGATAAGGACCATAATGCTGCTGCTGCTGTCACTCCTGAAGGATCGGGGCCATAGTGCTGCTTCTGCTACCACCATCACACCTGAAGAATGGGGGCCATAATAGTGCTACTGCTGTCACACTTGAGGGAGGGAGGCCATTGTGGTGCTGCTGTCACCCATGAGGGATGGGAGCCATAGTGCTGCTGCCGTCGCATCTGAGGGATGTGGCCCATAGTGCTGCTGACATCATGACTGAGGGATAGGAGGTGCAGTGGTGCCATTATCCCTGAGGAATGAGGGTCATAGTGCTTCAATCACAACTGAGGGTTGGGGGCTGTAGTGCTCTAGTGTTGCTGCTGCCATCATTCCTGAGGGTTGGGGGCAGAAGTGCTGCTGCAGCTACCATCACACCTGAGGGACTGGAGGCTGTAGTGCTGCTGCTGCCATCACAACTGACAGTTGGGGAGTATAGTGCTGCTGCTTCTGTCACACCTAAGGGAGGGTGGATGAAGGCCATAGTACTGTTGCTGTCACCTTCACTCTTAGGGATGGGGGCCATAGGGTTGCTGTTGCTGTTGCTGCTGTAACCTCTAATGGATTGTCAGCTACAGGGCTTCTGCCATCAATCCTGAGGGATGGGTGTCATAATGGTGCTGCAGTCACCCCTGAAGGGCGAGGGCCTTAGTGCTGGTGGCATTACCCCAGGGCCTGAGGGATGGGGGCATAGTGCTACTGCTGCTGCTGTCACCCATGAGAGATGGGGGCTACAGTGCTGCTCCTGCTGCTGTCACTGCCACCACACAAGGATGGGTGCCATAATGCTGCAACCCCTGTGGGATAGAGGCCATTGTGCTACTGCCATCACCCCTGAGGGATGGGAGCCATAGTGCTGCTGCCATCACCCCTGAGGTATGGGGGCTATAGTGCTGCTGCTGCTGCTGCCATCACCCCTGAGGTATGCTGTCAGTGCCGCCATTCAGGGATGGGGACACAGTACTGCTGCTGCTCTCACACCTGAGAGATAGTGCCATACTGCTGCTGCTGTCACATATGATATCCTGGTTGTATGTATTCATTACTACTGACTGTTTTGACCTATACAATTGTAATTTCACTGTACTCATGCTATGTACCTGTCTTTAATTGTTGTACTCTCCTGGGTCGTGCCTGAAAACAGTAATTTCATGGCTAGTGCACCTACCCGGTTAACAAAAACGAAATAAACAAATATGAGGACTGGTTGACTCAGGATGTGCACATGCACACATGTGCATGTGCACACACACACACACATATACACAAAGGAGGCTGGTGGGTTGTTTCTCCACCCCCCCCCCACAGCACAACCTCCACTGAAATTTTCCTCTCCTTTCTCATATTATGAAAATGTGCTGCAGTGATCCCCATTCATTAAAAATGAGTGGCGGGCCACCATGCTATCTTGAATGTCCGCCTCTCATTTTGTATTGCCGCCACTCTTTCTTGTGCTGCCCTAGTAGCGCTTAGGGCTACTGTCCCTTTAAATGATCGTGATCGCACTAGGAGCGTGCACGTTAGGAGCGCGCACGCAAGCAGCAGATTCCAGCATCCTGAGCGGTCACGGAGGTATTCATCACGCAACCGCAGTCAGTAGGTGATCATGGGGTTGTCGGTCTAGCAGTCAGCAGACCATGCAAGGCACCAAATTGTGGAAGCAATCACGGAGGAAGCAGGACAGTGACAGCTAAGATGCCCTATATTGGAGCAGCTACAACACTTAGGGGTAAGTCCCACTAAAGTAGTCTGCTGCCACTCGAGGGTTTTTGCCAGTCTGACTGAGTGTGTGTCAAGGAGATGATCGATTTGTTTTGTAATTTGTGGCATGTGGAAGTCGGGTTATAGATTTGTGACAGCAGGCAGCTAACCCCCCCCCCCAAAAAAAACATAAATCTGTGTTGAAGAAGTAGCAGTGTTGATCACAGTGAAAACTACCTAACTTTGCTGTTAATGTTACTTTGAAGTTGGCTGAGTGAGGTGGGCAGGGAGGGAAAGATCATTGTGTGGACTCCACAGAGCAGCTAGCAGCTAGCAGCTTTCACTGATTTGATTGCAGCTGAAAAATAATTTGCAGTGACTGAAAAATACAGATTGCCTGTGAGTCAATGACTGTTAGAGAAGTGTTGGCTGTGTTTAATAACTGACTGAGCAGGCAATTTTACTTAAATAAAAAACAATCTGAAGGTTTGAGGGGGAACTATTAATTGGGTTTGATTTGAGAGGGGAGCAGAATCATTGTGTGGTCTTCACAGCGGACCTGGGCAGCAGCTATTATTTGAACTGCTGAAGGGTAGGAAAAAATACCGGCAGTAAGAAAACAAAAACACACCGCCTGCGCAGAAGATCAACTGGAAGGACCTTAGCCTGAATTAAACCAAATAAAAATAAACCTGACCACCAGAGTTTTGTTTTGTAGCCAGCAAAAAATATTTGTGTGAGAAAAAAAAATTCTGGCCTCCTTAACTGTCACCAGGGGTCTGCACCACTAGTCAGGTTGTGCACTTAGTCTTGCTTCGTCAGTGGTCACTTGTTCTGAACCCTGATTCGGGGAGCAAAAAAATATTTGTGTGAGAAAAAATATTTAGGGCTCAACCAGCATTACCAAACTCTCGTTCTGTATTGACAAATAAACACAAGATAACACTTAGGAAAAAAAAGCTTTATTGTACACAATGCAGAAACTAACTAACTTTGGTTTCAAATTAACTCAAAAACGGAAACATCCTGATCAAGATGACAATTGTGAGTCGATTGGGACAATGCCAATTGGTCCAGTTGATGTCGACGCCATTGTCCAAAAACTCCTGCACTTCTTCCTCCTGTAATACAGAAAAACACCCTAAGCATAGAGCAACAGGATTTTATACTGGCTGGCTTAACAAATACTGTTGGTTACAGTACAAAGAAATGATGGCATGTTTTGTGCATTTTGCATAAAACATAAACAGATGCCCAAATCAGGAACAGTTTGGGTACTCAGTGGGTGTAAGACATTCAGAGAAGATGCTATAAAAAGGCATCAGAACAGTTCAGTTCACGTTGTTGCTTCTGAACTGGAAGCTAACTGCAGAATTTCTGCTTCAAAAGGTGGAATAGAGCAGGCAATGCAGCAGGCCCTGACCCTGGAACAAGAAGCTTTTGTGGCATCCCTTCGTTGCATGTACTGGCTAATAAAAAATGAGCTGCCTCACACAACGAAATATGGCTCACTGCTAGATCTTGCCAAATCATTGGGATGCAAATACCTAGACAATATACATATTGTTGATGTTGTTAAATATCGTTCTGATCGAACTGTCAGAGAAATGGTTCTCTCTGGGTGAGGTGGTCAAGAGATCAGTTCTTACAGATTTGAAGGCTGCCAGATTTTTTTCATATTTGGTGGACGAAACAACTGATATTGCTGTTATGAAGCAGCTAATTTTGTATGGTATGTACTGCAAAGAAGGGAAACCCAGAGTTTCTTTCCTGGGACTTGAGGAACTAATTGATGGAAAGGCAGACACAGTTGTTAAAAAAATGCTGGAGTTCTCTGATAACAATCAAATCTCGATTGATCACCTTGCAGGGTTAGGCAGTGATGGAGCAGCCGTTATGCTGGGCAGGCAAAATGGGGTGGCTAAAAAGCTGAAAGAAGTCAGCCCAATTCTTGTTGAAAATCACTGTATGGCTCACAGGGAGGCCTTGGCTGTAAAGGCAGCAGCAAATGAAGTGAACGCCATTAAAAAGTTTAATCAAACACTAGATCACTTATACAGATATTATGAAAATTCTGCTGTTCGCATGGCTGCTCTGAAAGAAATTCAGCAGGTAATGGAAAACCCTGTTTTAAAGCCTAAACAGGCAAAAGCAGTTAGGTGGTTGTCCCATGATGCAGCATGTGACACACTAAGGAAGATTTTCCCATCCGTTGTTACGTTCTTGCATAGAGAGGCCTCTGAAAGGCATGATCCCCAAGCTGTGGGCCTAGTAAAAATGGTGGAAAACTAGTTTTTCTCTATTTTATGCATGATGTGTGACATACTTCCACACCTTAGCATCTTATCTAAATGCTTTCAAACATCAGCTCTGAATTTTATTGATATAAAGAGACATTTACATTCCACTTTACAGATTCTTAGGGCACGCCTACTGGTACCTGGTCAGTACTTCTCCGTTTCACCTGAACTAGTACTCCTGAATGATAATGACCTGAACTTGCCATTTAGCGAACCACAGTTACATCATTTCAGAACCTCTGTGCATGACAACTTTATTAGGGCCCTAATTGCTCAAACTGAGCAAAGGTTTCCAAGCACAGAACTTTTGGATGCGTTCAGTATCTTTGACCCCAGCATGATACCGGAAGGTGATATTGAAGAGTTGGAAGGGTATTGTAGTGATAGTCTTGAGATTATTCTTGGTCAGTATGCTACTGTTGTGGATGTAGGTGCTTCTGCACTGGAATGGGCTTCCCTGCGTAGTCTCATGCTCACGGAAAAGATGGCCTTTAAGACTATTTCTGATGTGCTGCACACTCTAACTACTAAGTATGTAGACCTGTATCCAAACATATCTACTTTGGCAGAACTGGCAATGATAATACCAATGTCAACTGCAGATTGTGAGAGGGGTTTTTCTGCACTGAATCAAATAAAAATGCAAGAACAAAATAGATTAAGTGCCAGTGTGCTAAATGCACTTATGCTTATCTCAATTGAGGGCCCTGATATTGACAGTTTCCCTTATTTGGAAGCTGCAGCTCATTGGGCAGGACTGTGAAACTGAAGATTAGATCTTGGCCTTGCAGGCACTAGTAAAGAGATGTAGTATGGCTGCGAAATGTCCAGACTCTCACAAACTGTTGCCTGGTCTGCAACTAGAATACAGAGGTGTTCCAGTATGTTTTATCACAATTTTCTTTTGCTACTGCACACTACAGAGGCCTCCAGATCATCATATTGCTCTTATTTCTTGTTTCTTAAGCATTTATTGCATCCTGACTGACTCCGCCCACTGGTAGCTCCGCCCCAGTGACCCCGCCCCCTGTGGCTCCTCCCCATTACCACCGCTCTATATTTTCACGCAATGTGGAACACTGTGCTGTATAATATGAATCCCCTCTCTCAAACACCAATGCCCCCTCCCCATTTTTGCACCACCCATCAGTCCCTCCTTTCCCATCTTTCTATGGTAGGAAGTCTGGGTCTATCTGTGAGTAGTGTATTAACCAACATTGTCACTTACTAAGAAAGCAGGGTGATCAGTTATGTATGGAGGCTGTTAATGTTTCCATATTATATATTTCATTAAATATTTGTTACCATAATCCAATCGATGGAGGAACAGGGGTCATCCAGCATTTAGTAATGTCTTTTCTGCTGCTATTAATAGATAGGGGTTAGAGAACCCCTAGTAAAAGAGGTAAAACCCCAGAGGAGGGATAGATAATATCATGACCAGGTTAATCCAGTCTGGGAAGATAGAGAGCTCATAAAATTGGTTAGTGATGATTGTCCAATAATACAATAGTGCCGGGCAGGACCAAAACACATGTGAGTGTGTCTCTAAACTGCAACCACATTGTCTCCAACAGACATCATATTTGGCTAGAAGATTTTTAAACAAAATCGCTGGAGTATGAAAAAATGACTTCTACACTTCCTCCAACATATTGAAGATGTAACTTGAATTGCTGACAGTGTATATTTGGACCATAAATCGAAGGAAATATTCATACTTAAATCTTTATTCCACATGTCTAGGATTGTTTGGAACATATCAGCTAAGTAATCCTGAAAGCCTCTGAAAAATATTTCAATTAAATGGGACCAAACCTTACCTTGAATGGCATCTGAAAACATGATGAGAAGTAGAGGGGTATGATTGGGCAAACATGCATATTTCTGCTGTTTGTGTAATAGAAATGTGTGTATCTATAAATATCTCTTAGACTGTTAGGCAATATTTTTGTTGCAATGATGAGAAAAGAAGTACTTCATTATGGTCCAGAAATTAATAGATGTAAGTGAGACCCAAGTGTCTCCAGTGACAAAAATTATAGTCAGTTCTATCATGGAGAAACTCAGCTTCCTTTGATAGAACTCTCGAAAGATAAAATACCCAAGCTAATTTTGGATGGTTAACTAAGCCTCCCCATATCTTAGAATGGTAGCTGTAAAGGGTTGAAAACCTATAAGAAAAGGGGCACTCGTTCCCTTAGATAATAACAGAGGTCCAATGTTATACATATTGTAGAATGCAAACTCTATCTCCTTCCAAGTTGGCTGAGCCTGTAGAAAGCCATGTCAAAATTATACTTAAGTGAGAGTCTTTAGTATAATTATCCAAGTTTGGAAGGTTAACGACCCCATTCTGCAAAAATAAGTGAAGCAAAGGAAATCGTATCCATATTCTGGAGCCCACTCATAAAAATAAGGGATATGCAATGGAAACAAGCGGAATACATGATTTATCTGCACAAGAGCAATTTGACCTTGAGTAACCTCATGAGTGGCATAAGCCACAAGTGAGGTGGCTAAAATCAAACTGCTCGAGTGCAGATAAATCAGGTATTCCATGAGTTTTTTATTGCATATTCTATTCATGCAGTAGGATTCTAATTTATTTGTGTAGTTCTTTATTTCTTTTCATTTAATTTGGCTTTTTAATAAAATAATGAAAACTTTTTAGCGTGTTGTGTATCCTTGCACTGTTTATAGCAAGTTGCAGGTTGCTGGGGACAAGGACGTGGTTGCTAGGGATGCCACGTCTGCATTTTAACAGCACAAGTTCTGATTGCCTGTAAATTTGCAGTGGGGGAGATGAGCAGTTAGAAAAAGATGGCTCTGTTTCTTGCTTAGCAAAAGCGTCAGATTGGTGCTTCCAGTCATTGCCATCATTGCGTTAAATAGTAGTGTTTCATTTTATATGTAAAAATTAGTAACATTTTCATATTGGGTTGATCCTGCATTTTGTTGTGAGCAAGACTAGTGAGTGAGCATCTGGTTGGTACCGGGGATTGAGTGAATGGGACTGTGTTAAAGTAGCACTGGTAAATGCAGTTTGGGAATTGGGAGTGGCTGTTTAAAAAAAATTCTGGTTTTGCTTTTTGTAGTCTTGTGAGCCATGAAGAAAAGAGGATGATGGAGCTAACAGTTGTAGGGCAGCACCAGAGTCAGCAAACCAGGAGCAGATAGGCAGATGGTATTGGGGCTCAGTGGGAGGGCAGAGTAACAACTGTGGACAGACCACAAGTGTGGATTCTGCCGTGAGGAAGAGAGAAAACAGATTACTTTGAGGCAAAACACTTCTTTGAGGGTAAAAGAAAATGGTCATGGAACTTTTATAAAAATAAGGTTTCTAATGTGGACTGCAATACTGAGACATGATGGAGTGGTGCAGGAAAGGAGCAGTCCTAAATGGGAAATTCTGGAATAGATATGAGCTGAGCTGGTGGGGTGGGAGTTTGTTGGTGAATACTGTTACAAATGCTGTTTTACTGGTTTCATCTTGCTGTATAATAAGAGTGGAGTTGTGGGGTGCAGTTATGGTTTTGAAACTGGAAGGGAAGTAATACTGTTTCTCAGGAAGGTAGGTTTTCTGGGGAGAATGGTAAGTGCTGTAGTGCTGGTAGGAAAGCAGTGCTGGCTGGGGGGATAGGTTTTATGCTAATTAGGGAGCTGGGCACTGTGACTGACATTAAGGGGTTAAATAAATGGTGGTTGACTGATGGTAGGGTGTTAAATAAATGGCGGTTCTAAGATTTAGCACCAGTGAGAACAAACACATTTATTTAACTGCTTTTGTGCCCACTCCTATTGCATAACTCTAGATATCAATTTATTCCATAAGGAAAAGTAAAAATAAGAAGGGTTTAAAGGGAGTTTTTGAAATAAAATATAACAATTGAGGAAGGATATTCATCCTAATGACTTCAGTTCTGGGAAAAAAAAGGAAAGGGGGAGCTAGGTCAAGTTACTCAAATCATCTAGAATTTGACTTGTGAGAGGTTTGAAGTTCACTAATATTGATCCCCAAATATTTAAGTTTTGTTCTCCTTCAGTTAAAAGGAACAAGATCTCATAGTATAGGAGAGGACTTAAAGAAAAATAAGATGACATCTGTTTTCTGCAAATTTAAAGAAAACCCTGCAATTCCCCAAACACATTAGTTATTATTTGTTTACAAATTTGTTTGGGACAAACTCCCCCTTTATTTGTTAAATTTGGTTCCTATTAAGCAAAAATAAATATTCTTTATGATCCACTTATGTTACCCATTGTTTCTTACCTAGATTTAAAACTACATATGACAACTATAGACTTGCCGTTGCCATACCTACTTCATGGATTGCAATACAAAACAATTAAAACTGACTTCATCAATATCTATATTGCATTTTAAAAGAGTTATTTCTAAATCTATGACACATGAATGTAACTGTTTCTCCTGAATGTATTGTTTTGTACTTGCCTGACTCTTACAATAATTGAGATATTTCATATCATAAAGTATGTACCCAGCTGTTCTTATATTGTTGTTTATCCATCTAGTCAAACTCCTGGTGGTCCAGTGGTACCCCCTCCTCACCCACCCACGTAGTCCCCCACCACCCTGCATCCCCCCGGTCAGCTGCAGGCGGCAGCTCCCCACCCACAAGCTGTGCGGTCGCGTGTCACCATCAATCGACAGACAGTAGGTTAGACGTCTTGGTCCTACTGTGGCCTTGGGCATGCAGTTCATATTGTACTACAAGTCACGATATGTGAATGAGCGCCATTCACAAATCGGGACTGTGTAGTATAGTATGGACTGCATGCCCATTGGCCCATGCAGTGGACCAATAGGCATACAGCCCTTCTGTATGCTGTTAGTCGGCGGTGGCTGTGATGGCTTATGGGCAGCTGCCGCCCCATAACTGAAACGGGGGGTGCAGGGTGGTGGGGGACTATGTGGCCGGGTAGGGAGGGGGGTACCACTGTATCACCAGGGAGTTTGACTAACGCCCATGAGCGGGTGAAGGGGATCAGTCCACTGGACCACCAGGGAGTATTTCTGTACATGCCTGTGATTGGGCAGGGGATAGCAGTCGACTGGACCACCAGGGCTTATTTTGATACATGCCCACGATTGGGCAGGGGATAGCAGTCCACTGGACCAACAGGGAGTAATTATACTCATGCCCATGAATGGGCAAACAGGTGCAGCGCCCATCAAGGGGCAGTGGGGTGTCAGTCCCTGACAGCTGCAGCCTGGCAGGGCACCAGGCACAAGCCACCGGGTAAGGCACACCACATGAAAATGGGGCCATAATGATATGCAAATGGCCCCATTTGCACCTTGCATGCATTATTGCCTAATTTTCATGCCCACGGCTGAATATCACTCTTGCTGCACCTCGCACACCTGCACTTGTGCTGGTGTAGCTCCCTGCTCTCCTGCCACCACATGCGCTGGAACAGTGCCACTGCACCATGCACAGTCCGTGTGCCCTCAGTGTCATATTCAATGGTGCAGAGCCATGGTGCAGCACCGTTGAATATCACCTGAACTTTGCCCTGGCTCAACCCAGTTGCACTTTGTCAAGGCTTGCGCTCGTGCCTGGCGCAGTCTCAATATCTGGCCCTCTGTATATAATGGAAACAAGTTAACCAAATTATAAGGCACATTGACCAATGGGACTGGCAGTGAACTATAACCAAAACTGTGCCAGTGTGCCCAGTACAACTATAAACTATGTACATAGTGACTTCCAAGGGAAAGACAAACATTATTTTGTGCCCTGTGTGCTCCATTATGGTATGAAAGTCCATAACATAGGACCATGAGCCGGAGGAAGAACATGGGGAATCATTCCTTCTGGTCTCCGATGGGACATATATATCCCAGAACAATGGGAGGAAAAAATAATCATACCCCACAAAAGGTGATGTAAGAGGGAATATGTTAAATCCATCAATGCCTAGTTAGTGTTGGAAACTGGCGGCATCCGGGTGTCCATGCAGCATTGCCTGAAATCAGAAATGTTGTTTTAAGGGGACAGTCAATGTGTCCTAAAGTAGGCAAGTTCAGGTGCAGCATTCCTATACCACATGGGAAGTCTCAGATTTTATAAATCAAGATCCCCCTAAAGTTTCTATAAGCTAATGAAATGGAAATAATAAACAGAAGTCATCTTCCATCAGGAACTAGTAATCTGTAGACCAAATTAATATATGGCCCTGGGGGATATGAAGGTTGATGGGATAAACAGATGCCAAGACACCAGAAGCAGGAGCAGAAAATGGAAACTTGTGTTACATTTATTCAGGAAGCATATTTACAGTAAGGAAGAATAAAAGTTAGTCCAATATCCCTATCATGCAAAGGGATCATAGGCTAAAGGCTTACTGTCAGCCTAATCCAATCCATGAGTCATGAAATCCTGCATGTAGTATCCAGATGCTTCCATCTCACAGGTCAGTATCTAACTGACCAACTGAACTCTCTGGAGACTCAGGTGGTGGGAGTTTTTACTCACCCCTGAGTGACTTCAGCATCATGTGATCCACCCTGATTAGGCTGATAACAAATAAGTCTTTATTAAGTAGACAATATCCTCATATTCCCCTGGATTACATAAATAATGATGTATATACATACTTTTATTTACACAATGCATTTCAAAATGTTATTTAAGCTCTAATAACCGGTGATGCATATGAAAGTATAGGATAATGAGGTGATGCCCTTCCCCCAGAAGTGATATCAGACAAGGTAACTGTACATAAGGTCTGGTAGTGGTGGCTGCTAGTCCCTAAATGAACCCAAGAAGTGCAACACACTTAACAGGTATGAATTCTGATTGCAAGAGTCAATGAAAAAAAAATGTCAGGATACGTATAACTGGCAGCAGGTTTGGAAAATAATACAGTTTTCTTTCCTTTTTGGAGAGAAAGAAGATGAGAATGTTTCAGTAGAGTTGTCAGAGAGAACAGGAGAATGTGGGTGTGCTTCTCTTCTCCCTCCTCCTAGACAGCTACACTAACATGCTCCCTGCACCCCTTTTATTTCTGCTTTTTCAGGGAAAACACAAACTGCAGGTAAAATGTGAAATGAAATTAGTTTCTGAGTGGCTGGCTGTCTGTGCCATGAAGTTTTCCTCTATTGGCCAGCCACTCTCCACATGTACCTTATTCTTTGGTTCAATCTGTTCCCCTATGAACTTTTGTTTTATTTCTTTTCTAGAAAGACACTATGTGCTTATTATGATGTGTTATTAACTAAATATCCTGGTTACTAGGGTAAGAATGAGGGAATTTTTGAATTCTATCTTTGCAACTTGTGAAAATAATCCTTTGTTTCAGAACAAAGCCTTGCTCTACGGAGCCACCACCCTGCCAGAACTGTGCATGAAAAATGCCAGATATTATGGGAGTACTATCCTTCTCTCTCTCTCTCAAGGTAATTCCTCTTTGTTTCCAGTCACTCTAGCTACCGGGAAAGAAAACTGTATTTTTCAAACTAGTTTGTATACATTAAGCACCACTCGGACATACTGGCGGTCAGAATGCTTTCATTCATAAGCTCCTCTAACCTGTGACTTGGACCAGAAACAGTGCAAAAGATCAACTGTTCCTAATTTAGAACTCCCAAATTATCAGTAGACACAGGTCTGAGGAATCACAAGAAAAAATCAAACAGTATGTTGAATTTTCTTCATAATGGTACGTCACCCATGAACCCGGATATATGGGCGGTGCCCATTTGAGAGAGCGGGAAGCTCCGTAGTAAGCGGTGAGCTATGGGGCTTAGCAAAAACATGTTAATTTACCAAAAACATTTATGCAAGGGACAAGGGAGAACAAATCACTTAATCTCTTTCCTTATCTTTGCACTACACGGCTCAGTTATAGAGTGGTCCCTGCTTCAGCACTAGTGTGCAAGAGCTGGGAATGAGCAACAGCTTAAATTCTGTTAACCTTGTCAGCAATGTTAGTTAATCTAATTTGCTCACGGTTTTTGGCTAACATACTTCTGTATTTTTCTCTTTTCTTCTTGGGACTTGTATTCAGAACCTTGGGGGTGGAAGGGGGGGGGAGAGAAAGGACAGGAAGAAAAATAAAATGGAGAGGTGCTGCAGATGGCCAGCCTGGCAGCAAAGTAGGGCCGGCCTTAGCTAGGTGCAGACTGTTCCCCTGTACCTTGGGGACCCATACTTTATGCTTAAATTTTGTTACAGATGAAAATGTTTACCAACAAATGAAAGTGGAAGACAACTGGCTCTGTTACTGTTCCAAAAGGTGGGGGCAGGGGTAAGGGGAAATAGACTTCTAGGAAAACAAACTGAACTTACAAGCTCAAATGGGCAGACTAGGTGGGCCATAGGCCCTTATCTGCCGACACTGTCTATGTATCTATGTATCTATGTAGCTTTCCTGCAGTGGAAAAGATTAGGTTAAGTAAGTGCTAAAGGTGTTAATGGCCATACTTTACACTTCCCAGGTTGACTGATTTCACAAACAAAGGGCTATACTGATATGAGAACTTGTTTGAAACCTGGACATGTAGCTGAAACGATGAATGATATGACAAAATCTGGTTCAAAAGTATGTGAGCACTCAAAATGGCTCAACAACCTGACCACCACAGAGCAAAACTGGATTTCCTGATAGGGACCCTAAAACCTGATCACCAGGTAAAAAAAAACTGATAGGTGTCCCATGATAATCCTCTCTATTCTCTCTCACTCACAGCTCCAGAAAAGTTAAGTTGTTTAACTTGTTGGCAGATCAGAGTATCAGAAGTGTGAGTGTCCGGTGATGATGTCCCTGTCCTTACAGAAATGAATATGGTAGTAGTACTGTACTTACTTAAGTTCTTGCTCCAGGCTCAGTCCCGTTAATTTCCAGTGGTGAAGTCAAATAATTCAGTGCAGTCAATGGCACTAATTAAAAGATGCTGGTTAAACTAGCAGACTTAGTACTGTGTTATTAATACAGGACAGGAGGGTTAGTTAGGAAAATGTTGAATGTGGGAGGGGCACAGGAATAGAGTTGTGGGGCCCATGCATGGGCTGCACAAGGAGCCAGAATGGTTAAGGGTGGCCCCGAGCAAAGGAATAGAACAAGAAAGATTAAAGACAAGGAAAGGGTGCTGTTGCAACAGACTTTTTGGGGGATTGAAGTCCTGAAAATGCAGGGTAGGTTCCACCCTACCACATGGACATATGCCCATTCCTTCTCAGGGCCACAAGGAAACCAAAACTCCATGTTGTTCCATACTTTACTATCCTTATGAGAGTTTATAGGAGCTAAAGCCATATACTAAAGAATGTGGTCTGAAAAGCGACATAATAGGTTGAGATCATACATGTATGACTCTGTGTCCCAAGCTAAAGGTAGCCTCCTACCAAGCTCATTGTATTGGATTTTTTGTTTGTTTTGCATCTGTTAGTGAAGTAGCCCACCTGATGGCTAAACAGGGCCCCCAAGGCTAGGGCTACCAGAGGGGGCTATCGGTGTTTTCTTACACATTCAAATAAGATAATTATCACCAGATTATTCATTTCTGCCGAACTGGGTTTGGTGCAGAATCAAGTCACAGACAGTTCAAGACAAAAAATCAATAGGTCCAGTTTTAAACACCAGCCACATTTGATAAAGGACTGGGATTTAAAGAAGTATCACTCTAGTGACCCCAACAAACCTAATCCAGCAATTAATACAGGAGCCCTGAATGCTCCCATGCTAGCTGCAATTGTCTTAATGCTTATTAAAAGGGAACTGTCAGCACTAATATCCCGACAACTGGGTATGGGGTTGGTCCTAATTTGCACTCTGTGATCAAAATTTTTTTTTACTTTCTGTTTACTGCAGTATAGTAGACTGTATCACATTAATTCTGTTGACCTGCAAGTTGACATTTTCTGTAACTACAAATCCCAGGATCCCCCTGCAGCTGACATCATAGGAGGGCTGCAACAGTTAGAGACTCAATAGGCTACAGATTACTGATAATATGTTTACTGGTTCAGCTGTTTTCCCGTGGTTAAGCACAGTCATCAGCTGGACAGACAAGGACTACACACTAAACAACTGAGTAGAATTCTGCTAAAGCAGGAGTACAGAAAAGCCATTTTTTAAAATTACAAGTATACCACTGCTGCCTGAATTGTTGATTTGCATCTGTACTCTTACCAGTCTATCTTGTGTTCTTGCTCATCTCTGGTGTTGTGTTCCTGTGCTTGCCTCCCTGTTGCAGATGCTAAACCAAGGATTCTGGGCAGTGGAGAGTACCGGAGCGAAATGCAGTGGCACTGGTCTGCGGGAGAAGGAAGAGGCCGTGTCTGCAGCAGTCATGGCATTGGGCTCGTGGGGGCCTATATGCCTGAAATGGGACACCATAACAAGATGTAAGGAGAAACATTGAGTCTACAGCCTATTGTCTACACTCTATAGCCTGCAGAGAAATCCTCAAATTGCTAAATTTGGACTTGGACTTGGATTCTACAGTAAACAGTGCTGTAGTTTAGGCAAAGTAGTAAAGGGGAGTTTGAATGTTGTTTTTCTTTCCCTGTTTCTTTAGTTCTTTGAGAAGATCCATATAAGATTTTATGTATTTTTAATTATGTCTTAAGGATTTGTATAGCATATCATAGTTCAGTGATATTGTTTATTAAGTTATAAAACTGAAATTTAAATTTGGTGGGTCTCAGGTCACATGGTACACCCTTGAGTCTATATACGCATGCAATGGCATCTTTAAGCAGAGCAGAGCTAGAGCCAGAATAGAGAAGCCAGAAGCTGCAGCCTCTGAGGTGGAAGTTAAGCAGTAGTTGTTAATTTTTGGGCTGTAGCTGCAGCCGTATTTGTAGCTGTGGCTGTGCACATCACAAATTTCAAGTGGGTTTGTTGGTGTGTTTGTTCACTGGCAGTAAAATATATTTTGAAAAGGGGAGCTCCCCTGAATAAACTCCAGCTAGCTCTTTTTTAGTAATAAGAGGAATCATTTTAATGTAGCCATGTACCAGGTAGCGCAACATAGTAAGGTAGCTACCGAGGGCCACAATTGGATTTTGATGACATAGGCTGCATATCAGACACTTAGATGGAAAAGAAGAGTAAGTAAAAAGGGGCTATAATTCTCTGCTTGTACAAAACAAATAATAAACAATATATAGGATGGTTGCATTGTTCAGAAAAATTAGCTATTTACAGTTGAAATCAGGGAAGAAACATAAAACAGGAATATAATCACACCATGCTTGTGTTAAACTATAAAGTTATACGCTGTAGTTTTAGATTATCAGTTGCAAGTCTAAGATTTTAGCTTCAGTTTATTTGTCTGCCTTTTGTTTTATTGAACTCAGAGGCCACAAAGGCAATATACAAAGCAGCTAATGAGACGTATGAGACTTTGAATTTGAATCTGAATTTGATAGCTTAATGGGCGACTAATCTGACCCAAGAGAAATTTCAAAGAGTTCATATATTAAGTCTAGTCTGATGGTGAACTTTGAAAGAGTACCATACTGAATTTGTATTTTGAAAGACTTTGAACAATTGGGAAACCAGACTCTGAAGAGGGTGAAAGCTGTGTTGACGTTATTTGGTGACTAGAAACAGCAATACATTTTCACTAAAGCCAACACCTAAAAATCTTATACTTGAAGAGTTGATTACTTATTTACCTTATATATCAAATTTGGTCACTTGAGCACTGGCTCTTGCTAATGTTTTTAGTTTTTATTAGCTGCTTTAGATGCTCATCTAAGCAAAGCTAATACAAGATTTGTGTACCAGTGGAGTTTTAGTGTATCAATTAAGTTATACTTACTAAGCTTTAATTACAATTGTTTCATACATGGTTCATATGAATCTAATCAATCTAGTTATTTTTTAAGGTAGAGGTTGAGAAAATTTGAGTTATTAAGCAGTAGAGGACCAACTTTTAGCTGGGCCAGCACTCTGCATCCAAATCTTTTTTATCTATTATTTTTGTTATCTATTTAAACACGATTGACAGTTTGTATTTTTGTAAGGCTGTTATTTTTCATACAGAGTTTGTAACTACTATTTAAATAACTGGTATGATAGGGTGATTTGAGGTTTTTAGGCTCACTAATCAATCTGTATATTTTCACTACCACAACCAGGGTTTAGGAGAGAAAGTAATGAATTTAAGGGGGAAAAAAACTAATAGGTAGCAATACTACTAAGGGTAAAGTGAAATCAAAAATGAATGAATTAGCAAAGAATGAACTACCGACAAATAACAGAAAGATCAATTATTTTATTACTCCAGGTACACAATTGGATATAATAGGACCAACTGATATTGTTAGAATCAAGGGTTCTGTAACATCACACAATACTTCATCCCCTGAAAAAGGAAGTACATGATTGCTTCTAACTACAGATCACCCATTATTAGAAATAAGAGAGCTTGAAAGTTCCATATGGGTTGAGATGGAAGGCAGTATGGCTAAGTCAAATTGTGTATATGCAAAAACAATGGAAAAGGGTGATATGATTAAACTGAAAGATACAAAGTCATGTAGAGAGCAAATGAATATGCTGCAGGAATGTAGAATAGAGGAACCAGTTGTGGAAAAACTAAATGTGACTGGGATAAACATGGCATCCAAGTTCTAGATGTTTTGGGAAAACATTCTGAAAATATGTCAATTGCAGGGAAGGCTTTTTTGAAAGATTTTGAGCATTTTATATCACCTTATATCAAACCAATGAGCTTAAATACATCATCTTATCAGCTGCCTGATATAACACATTTATGGAGCAAAGCTGCTTTGTCACAAAAATCAGTGGAAAGGGGAATAAAACAAGGAAATAAGGATGAGGATGTAGAATTAAATTGATACACATGAAGCTGCATGAAATTAAAGAAATAATTAAAGCAAATAATAGTGTGTTGGACAGCTTAACTAATCTGCTAAGCATTCTGTTGGAGAAACATAAAAATAAAGAAATACAGGAAAGAATGAGCCTAGATGCCCAAAAAGGGAAGCAGTATTTGAGTAAAATAAAAAAAGGATTAAAGACATAGCAGATAGAATTGGTCAACAGGAAGAGGTATCAATAACAAAGCTAGTTAAAGGTTTGAGAAGAGGTAAAAATCAAAAACAGCATGCAACCAAATATAGGAATGTTAGGAAGAATGACGACAACCAACAAGATGTAAATATAAAGATACGTGGCTCTAACCTATCCTATTTCAGCTCTGATAAAGAAATGGCTGAAAAAAGGAAAAATAGAAATAAGAATACATATGAAAAAACCTCAGAAGAAAATAAGGCAACAGAAATAAGGAAAATGACATAAATATTAGAAACAACAAAAACAATA
Source organism: Neoceratodus forsteri (assembly GCA_016271365.2). NCBI lineage: Eukaryota > Metazoa > Chordata > Ceratodontiformes > Ceratodontidae > Neoceratodus > Neoceratodus forsteri. Next base: position 948,689,179 of record CM057452.1, read on the forward strand.
AAGCACAAGAAGAAACTGATGCAAAAAAATTGATAAAAAGGAGGAAGAAACAGAAACAGGCTTGAGACTCCCCACATTTTTTATTGATGGAGTACCCAAAGGAAGAATGAAAATCCAACAACATTAAGGATACTTACATATAATATGTGTAAAGGAGTCCTGTGAGATATAGTCAAGTGGAAAGATATCAGTTCTACATATAGATATAAAGGAGGATTTAAAAAGAGCATCATTTGTCTAGTACTTAATACAAAGACAATTAGAACAAAATTATTGGAAAACAATTGCTTTCCAATGTTTGGCACCACATTAGATGCAACATTTGCTAATATGATATCACAAAAGAAATAAAGAATCAGGGCTAAAGAAGGGTAATAAAAGAAGAATGTGGTTGAGTCTAATGAACCAGGCAATAAGGACCAACATAGCAGACTCCAAACTAGTATAACTGAATATATTAAACCAGTAGAAACCACACATATACTTGAAGGAGAGAGAGTGATAAAATGCTTTGTAAAATGCTTTGGGATACATCGTGTATGAACAGTGCTATATAAATGCTGATTCTTCTTCTTCTTCAGATATCAGTTGGGAATTAATAACAGAAATAGGAATGTGATGGCAGAAAATGACCACCAGGCTCCCCCAGTCTGCTCAGTTTACCTAGTTATCCACTAGGTCTTTTCTGTAGTCCTACTCCCCATGTCAAACACCCCCCATGCCTGTCCCATGCCCTCATGAACCTTCCCACCATCATGTCCCCCACCACTTCCCTCGCAGCCCATTCCAGTTGTTCACTACCCATTCAGTGAAGAGGTTCCTCCTAATGTTACCTCTAAACCTTCCCCACTTGATCTGGAATTCATGACCCCCTCATTCTAGGTCTCTCCTTTAATTGAGAATGGTTCCTGACTGGCACTGTATTGATACCTTTTAGGTATTTGAATATATATCAATCATATCACCCCTCTCCCTCCTCTGCTCCAGTGAATACATGCATATGTTCTTCAGACTCCCCTCATATGATTAGTGGTCAAGCCCCCTTACCATCTTTGTTGCCCTCCTCTGAACTCTCTCCACCCTTTCAATGTCCTTCCTGAGGTATGGCCTCCAGAACTGGACTCCTTGCTTCAGGTGCGGCCTGACCAGCTGGGAGTACAGTAGTAGACACAGACATGGTCAGATATTTCCAGATATTTCACAAAATTTCTAAAGAGTTTCTCTCTGCTGCCCCTACTGTGGAAATGCAGAAAGCAGGAGATTTCTCTAGAATTATCACAGAACTTTCAGGAAAAATCTGTTCATGTCTTTGGCTGTCACTGTAAAGCGGAATTATAACCTCCCTCTTCCTGCTGTAGATCCCCTCCCTATGCATCCCAGCGTCCTGCTGGCTCTTGCCACTGCCCTTCCACACTGCTTTGCCACCTTCAGATCCTGTGAAATGATGATGCCAAGGTCCCTTTCTTCTTCTGCTATCTCCAGGGTCCTGACCCCCAACCTGTACTCTGATTTCCCATTTTTTGTCTGCCTAAGTGCATGATCCTACACTCAGAGGACCTGCAGTGAGGGGCCAATGACTAAATAATGAGATAGTGCTAGAATTTTTATCCTCTGATATGGAAGAGTTGAGTGAGCCAGAAGAAAGTTTGGAAGAAAGCAATCTGTTAGGTGACCTTAGTACAGTCAGCATTGATTCACAATGATATCAGGATTTTATCTTATTGATTAGTTGGAATATAAGTGGCTTGACAACAAAGATAGAGGACCATGAATGGTTACAGGAAATTTACAAATGTGACATTATTCTACTGCAGGAAATTTGGTTGTGGAATTCAACATTTACAATGGAAGGCTATACAGGTTGGGTTGCAGATGCTGTAAGAAACTCAAAATATTGAAGAGCAAATTTCAAGAATGCTCTAAAATAAACTGTGGTTTATCATATGTTTTATGTATTAGAGTGAAACTTAAGGATGGTTTATAAGTGGTAGTTATAAATTCATACATTGAATCATTGAATATTCCAATAATAATTATGGTCAATTTTCATGCCCGCATTGGGGATAAACTAGAAATGTATTCAAGTGATTGGCAACTGGATGATACATATAACATTCCTATCAGAAATTCTAAACATTTGGTGAGAAGTAAAAAGGAGACTATTTATTGGAACTGGCAGCATCTAACAACATAAGAGTGGTTAATGTGCAGATAAGAGGAGATGTATCGGGAGAATGGACATTTCCTACAAGAAGGAGTGGAAGTCTGCTGGACCTCTGTATGATGGACATTTTCTCTTTTAATTTGATTAAGAAATTTTCAGTTAAACATGTGCTAGACAATGACCATTTTCCAATAGTTTTGGAGATTAAAACATGGGTATATGTTACACTACCATGAGGGGGGTGACCAGTGGGGTACCACAAGGATCAGTACTTGGACCAGTCCTGTTCAATGTCTTTATTAGTGACACTGCAGAGGGGCTGGAAGGAAATGTCTGCCTGTTTCCAGATGATACTAAGATCTGCAACAGAGTGGATACTCCAGAAGGGGTTCAGAAAATGAAGAGGGACCTGGAGAAGCTTGAAAGGTGGTCGGAGATGTGGCAACTACGGTTTAATGCAAAGAAGTGCAAAATAATGCACTTGGGTAATGGGAATCCTGGGGAGAGCTGCAGGTTGGGGGGGGTGCTGACTGTCATCAAAGAGGAAAGGGACCTAGGGGTTATCATCTCAGATGACCTTAAGGTGTCAAAGCAGTGCACAAAGGCAGCAGGGAGGGCCAGTGGCATGCTGGGGTGCATACACAGGTATATCACTAGTAGGAGGTGGGAGGTGGTGATGCCATTGTATAAAACATTGGTATGGCCTCACCTGGAGTACTGCATGCAGTTCTGGAGGCCACTCCTGTGCAAGGACATAGATAAGGTGAAGACTATCCAGAGAAGGGCAACAGAGATGGTGCATAGCTTGCATCACAAAACATATGAGAAGAGACAAAGATATCTCAATAGGTACTCACTGAAGGAGAGGAGACAGTGGGGGAACATAATTGAAACCTTAAAGTTCCTCAAGGGCATAAACAAGGTGCACGTGGGGAACCTTTTCCAATGTAGAAAAAGTATTAGAACAAGGAGGCACATTATGAAATTGGAAGGGGATAGATTAAGAGGTAATGTGAGGAAGTTTTTCTACATAGAAAGGGTAGTCGACACTTGGATTAGTCTGCCACAGGAGGTAGTGGGGACAGGAACAGTGGAGGGGTTTAAGCATGTCTGGTACAGGCACAGGGGAATCTTGAGAGGGGAGGGAGTGATGAAAAGCCATTGATCACATAGAGTCAGTAGCCACATACAATGTATAGGGCCTACAGGCAGACTGGTTGGGCCTAGCAGTCCTTATCTGGCAACAATGTCTATGTTTCTTTGTAGAGTAGATGTAAAAAAAGCTGATAAATATATGCAGGTACATCATAGGAAGTTGACAAAATGGGCAAATATAGTGGAAGAAAATATGCAAGAACTGGGAAAATTGATAGCTATTAGTATACAAGACCAGATAGCTGCTAGTTATGATCCGACTCAAAAATATGAATTCATTTTAGATAATCTGAGAGAGAAATTTAGCTGTACAGATAAAAGCAATATGAAAAATTTAACTATTTGAAAAAGAAATTGGTTTGATGCAGAGTGTAAGAACATAAAGCAAATGATTCATACAATAGGAAAAATAGCTCAAAACTCACTTGATATAGCCATAAAACCTGCTTACAAAAAATTAAAAGAGAGTATGACCTATTGCTAAGGACTAAAAACGAAGTTATAAAAACATGATGTGGCATAAACTATAGGATACTATACATAATAAAGATACAAAAGAATTATGAGAAATGGTAGCCTATGGGACAGCAAATGTTCAGTGTAACTCCATCTCTAGACTGTTATTCAAGCTGGTATATGGCTAAAATTTTTACATAGAAACACAGAATTTGATGGCAGATAAGGACCGCTTGGCCCACCTAGTCTGCCCATTTCCCTACCTAATGGATAAGCTGCAGATCCTAGTCAACCAACAGTATACTTCCTCCTACCCCCCCACTAGAATTGCCTTATGTCTGTCCCATGCATTCTTGAATTCCCCCACTGTTTTTGACTCCACTACCTCCTCAGGAAGGTTGTTCCATGTATTCACAACCCTCTCTGTGAAAACATACTTCCTCACATTACCTCTGAGCCGTCTCCCCTCTAGCTTCAAATTATGCTCCTTGTTCTTGCGAATCTCTTTTTCTAAAAGATGCTACCCTCTTGGACTTTGTTGATTTCACTGAGGTACTTGAAAGTTTCTATCATGTCCCCCCTCTCTCTCCTCTCCTCGAGGGTATACATATTAATGTCCTTTAATCTCTCTTTGTATGTCTTCTGGTGCAGACCCTGCACCATTTTAGTTGCCCTCCTCTGGACAGCCTCCATCCTGTCTATGTCCTTGCGGAGATGGGGTCTCCAGAACTGGATGCAGTGCTCCAGATGGGGTCTCACCAACTGTCTGTACAGAGGGATAACAACTTCTTGTTTTCTACTGGTGATGCCTCTCCCTATGCATCCCAGTATCCAGCCAGCCCTCCTTACTGCGTTCTCACATTGCTTGCCCACATTAAGGTCATTTGATATGACTACCCCAAGGTCCCTTTCAATTTTTGTTGTTGTTAGTATCTTACCCCCCATTATGTACTCTTCCCCTGGGTTTTTGTTTCACAGGTGCATTACTTTACACTTCTTTGCATTGAATCTAAGCTGCCATACATTTGACCATTCCTCCAACCTTGTTAGTCCCTTCACATCCTTCCACCCCACCTTCTTTATCGATTCTGTTGCAGACCTTTGAGTCACCTGCAAAGAGACATACTTTTCCTTCCAGTCCCTCTGCAATGTCACTTATAAAGACATTAAAGAGGACCGGTCCCAGTACTGAATCCTGCGGTACCCCGTTAGTAACCCCCTTTCTTCGGAGTGGATTCTGTTTACTATTAGCCAATTTTGTACCCATTGTACCACCTTGGGACCCACTCCAAGGCTGGCTAGCTTGTATAATAATCTTTTATGTGGGGCTGTGTCAAATGCCTTGCTAAACTCTAGGTAGGGCCATGTCCACAGCCCCTCCCTGGTCTAGTACTTTGGTCACCCAGTCAAAGAAATCTATTAAATTTATCTGACATGACCTTCCTGCTGTCAATCCATGCTGCCTTGGGTCCTGTGCCCCACTGGCCTCTAGGAATGTAACAATTCTTTCCTTCAGAAGTGATTCCATCATTTTCCCTACCACTGAGGTCAAACTGACAGGACTGTAGATTCCTGCCTCTGTCTTGCTCCCACTTTTGTGAAGGGGAATCACATCCACCTTCCTCCAGTCCTCAGGTAACACACCATCCTCCCACGATTTGTTAAAAAGGATAGTCAGTGGTGTCACTAGTTCTACCCTTAGTTATTTTAGAATTCTTGGGTGAATCCGATCAGGTCCCATTGCCTTGTCCACTTTCAGTTCTAAGAGTTCTTTCCAAACACTTTCTTCTGTGAATGGACTGGTATCAACCTCCCTATCCAGAGTGTTTCTATTCTTTGATTTAGGTACCCCTCCTATTCTTTTGTGAATACTGAGCAGAAGTATACGTTCAGTATCCCTGCTTGTTCACAGTCACCGTCTGCTCACCCTCCCTTCCCTTTATTAAGCCTCACTGTCCCTCTCTTGATCTTGGTTCGCTCCCTAATGTACCTATAAAAGGTTTTATCCCCCTTCTTAACTGAGTTGGCTATCTTTTTCACAATTTGGGCCTTTGCTATTCTGACTGCCTACCCCACTTCCTTCTGCTTTAACTGGTACAGTTCTCTGTCCTGCTCCTTCTGCGTTTCCTTATACTTCCTGAATGCTGCCTTTTTCTTCTTAACCTTCCCTGTCACCTCTTTTGAGAACCATAGTGTTTTTTTCTTCATTTTGTTTTGTTGATTTGCTTCATACAAAGGCTTGTTGCTTCTGTGATGGCTGTTTGGATTTTTCCCCATTGTTCCTCCACCCCTTCTTCTTGCCCATTTGCTAGTGCTTTTCTAAGGCAATCTCCCATTAGAAACATAGAATCACAGAAACATAGAAGTTGACAGCCGATAAGGACAACAAGACCCATCCAGTCTGCCCATTTCTTTTTCTACCTTATGAATGTGCCATCGGCCTTTGCTCTGTCAATGGCCTATCTATTCATACTCATCAGTATTTCATCCATATGCCTATCCCATGCCTGTTTGAAGCCCTGCACTGTACTCATATTCACCACTTCCTGAGGTAGGCCGTTCCATGCATCCACCACCCTTTCTGTGAAAAAGAACTTCCTCACATTACCCCTTAATCAGCCTCCCTCTAATCTCATGCTGTGTCCTCTTGTCAAGCTATTTTTTTTTATATTGAAACATGTTAGACTCTTTCACCTTGTTAATGCCCTTAAGGTGTTTGAATGTTTCGATCATATCACCTCTCTCCCTCCTTTGCTCTAGGGTATACATATTGAGCTCTGTTAATCTGACCACGTCTCAGTTGGTAGCACATCCGCCTCTGGACCAGAAGGTCGTGGGTTCTAGTCCCACACCGGGGATTGGACATGCACCTAAAAATTGCTGGCATCTGAGTGCAGTATAGGGTGTGTACTACTGAAATTGCTAAAGGTCTCCAGATGAGATGTTAAACTGGAGGTCCTTCTGCCCATCCTGGTATTGTCCTGGTGGGTGTTCAGGTGGAAGTAAAGAACCCAGGGCACTCTTCACAAAGAGTAGGGAACATTCCCAGTATCCTGGCCAACATTCCCCTTCCCATAAACTGGTTCATGCAATTATCCAGGCCGTGTGTAGGTGATGATGTGCGATATGGCTGCCACCACACATTCAGTCACTTCACTACCAGTCTAGCATTGCTTGTAAAGCACTTTGGGATGTATGAAAAGCACTATATAAATGCTGATTCTTCTTCTTCTTCTTCATCATATGTTTTCTGATGCAGTCCCTGCACCATTTTGGTTGTCCTTTTCTGGACTGCCTCAATTTGGTTAATGTCCTTGTGAAAGTGTGGCCTTCAGTACTGCATGCAGTACTCCAGATGGAGTCTAACCAGTGTCTTGTAAAGAGGGGTTATTACCTCCCTCTTACGACTTGTGATACCCCTACTAATACACCCCAACATCCCCCTAGCCTTACCTACTGCTTTAGTGGTCTGCTTGGATGATTTCAGGTAATCTGTGATGATGATGCCCAAATCTTTTTCTTCCCTTATGACTGCCAGCAACTCCCCTTCCAGCCTATAGGTGGCTTCCGGGATTCTCTTCCCTATGTGCATGATCTTGCACTTCTTTTCATTAAACCCCAGTTGCCACTCTTCCAACCATTTTGCTAGTTTATACAGATCTCTTCTGCCCCAGATCTCTACTGCCCTCCCCATCTGGATCATCTACTCTGGTGCAGATCTTGGTTCATCTGCAAACAGACAAACCTTACCCTCCAGTCCACCTGCAATGTCACTGATGAATATATTGAAGAGGACAGGCCCCAGTACTGATCCCTGAGGTACCCCACTTGTGACTTGCATCTCTTCTGACTGTATACCGTTTACCACCACTCTCTGTTTTCTGCCCATCAACCAGTTTACCACCCAGTTGACCAACTTCTGACCCACCCTGAGCCTACCCAGATTATTAATCAATCTTCTATGTGAAACAATATCGAAACTTTGCTGATGTCAAGGTAGGTGACTTCAGCTGCTCCCCCTTGGTCCACTACTCTGGTTACCCAGTCAAAGAAATCTATGAGAATAGTTTCACAGGACCTTCCTGTTGTAAACCCATGCTGTCCTGGATCCCGTGCTCCTATGGATTCCAGGTGTTGCACTATCCTTTCCTTAAGGAGTGCCTCCATAATCTTGCCCACTACTGAGGTAAAACTGACTGGTCTGTAGTTCTCTGCCTCCTCCCTGCTACCACTCTTTTGGAGCAGGATCACATCAGCCCTTCTCCAATCTTCTGGGCCCTCTCCTATGCGCAGAGACTCACTAAACAGTTCTGATAATGGCTCTGCTAGTTCCACTCTTAGATCCTTTAGTACCCTGGGATGTATGCCATCAGGTCCCATTGCCTTGTCCACCCTGAGCTTATCGAGCTCTTGTAGGTCCCTTTCTTTTGTGAAGGGGCTATTGCACACTTCCCTCCCCCCTGTGTCCATGGTGCTGAGCTGTGGGCCCTGCCCTATCTTCTGTTCAGTAAATGTTGAGCAGAAGTATCTATTTAGGATATATGCTTTACATGGTCTTCTTCCTCACATGCTCCCCCTTATCCCCTGTGATCTTAGCAAAAAAACCCTCTAGACTTCCTCATTTCACTAATGTACCTATAGAATGTCTAGTCACATTCTTTTACTGTTTGTGCTAGGGTTTTCTCAGTTTGGGCCTTTGCCTGCCTTACTGCCTTCCCTGCTTCCCTTAGGGAAGTTTGGTATGCCTCCCTATCTTCATCCCACTGCGTTCCCTTATATTTCCTGAAGGCCAGCCTTTTGGCTCTGACCTTTTCTGCTACTGTTTTTGAGAACCAAAGTGGTTTCCTTCTCCTTTTGCACTTCCTTTTCTCTCTAACACAATGGGATGTTGCTTCCAGTATTCCATCCTTAATGTTTGCCCACTTTGCCTGTACCCCCTCACTGGTATTTCTTTTTGACAGGGCATGCTTAACTCTGTTAGCCATCTTATCAAATTCAGCTCCTTTGAAGTACCATATTTTTGCCTTGGAATGGGATGATTTAGTTTTAGTGGCCAAATTGAACCATACCATGTGATGGTCACTGGCCCCCAGGTGACCTTCTACCTGGAGATCTGTGATCCTTTCCCTGTTAGTCAGTACTAGATCTAGGGTAGCCCTGTCTCTTGTGGGTTGTTGTAACAGTTGTTTGAGGCCCTCCCCCTGCAGGGATTCCACTATGAGTCTAGTTCGGGCATATGTTCCTGCTGGTATTGGCCAATCTTTATCTGGCATGTTGAAGTCTCTCATTATCAGAACCTCCCCTTTAGCTGTCATATTTTGTATATCTTCTAACAGTAATATATCTATGTCCTCCCCCTGGTCTGGAGGCCTGTAGACAACCCCAGTTCGTATGGCAGTCCCATTTCCTGATTCTAGGGTGACCCACAGGTCTTCTGGCTCCTTATGTGTATTCTGAATTTCTGTAGCTTTGATATTTTTGTTGACATAAAGGGACACTCCACCTCCCCCCCTTTTTGCACCTTGGTCTCTTCTGAACAGTACATAGCCAGGTATGGAAGTCTCCCAAGTGTGGTTACTGGTAAACCATGTCTCACTAATGGCTACTATGTCCAGTTTAGCCTCTGTCATTATTGCCTGCAGGTCTGGGATCTTGTTTCCCAGACTATGAACATTGTGTACATTGGCCAGATTTCAGTGTGTTAGTTGTTGGTCGAGGTCTGGCATTTCCCCTGTGCGTCATATGGGGAGCCAGACCTTTTTCCATACCTGGCAATGCAAATAAACTACAAACATGCTGAACTCCTGTGTGACCACTAGCTGAGGGGGGGAGGGGTGTTCTTCCCATTCGACATATCGGATGCTGCACCCCTCTACCTATTTTCTAATTTAAATATTCTACAAAGACATCAAACTTCTGCCCCAATGCACTGACTCCCTCCTTAGTCAGATGCAGTCCATCAAATCTAAAGAACTTTCACTCCCAAAACTGTTGCCAGTCCCCTACAAATGTGTGTCCTTTTTCCTGGCACCAGCCCTTGAGCTACATGTTTAGCTCCCCATCTCCCCTTCTCTGACCTTCTGTCCATCTGCCCCCTCTCCCAGACTGGCAGGATCTCAGAGAAGGAGATGCTGGATGAAATGGATGATAGTTTGTCACCCAGCCTGGTCAGTTGTTCCTTGGTCTCCACAACTGACTGGCTGGCAAGATCGTTACTCCTTATGTGTACCAGGGCATCAATATTTTCTCCTGCTTCCTGTACAATTTTAGCAATGCAGTCAGTGTCTCTCCACGCTGATGTACCTGGGAGACATCTGACCAGTACCCTTGGCTGTAGATAGGTATCAACTTCCTGAATCATGGAGTCTCCTATGATCAGAAGTTTTTTTGGATTTCTTTTTTGCTTTTTTTTGTTTTGGTTCCTGTTTTGGGCAACTTTTGTTGTGCTAGCTCCTGTACTGTAGTGTCCTGCTCTGCAGTGTCCTCTGCCCCTTTGTTTGATTTCAGAGATAGAGGCAAACACCTGTTTGTAGTTTTTATATGGTTTGTGGAGGTGATATGTTGGAGAGCACTGAGTGATGGGGCACCTGATTTGCCCCTCCCAATCACCTGCAACCTCCAACTAACTACCCTCTGTGGTTGAGGTGCTTCTGTAGGATGTTGGGGAAATGGCAGGCAGTTCTTATAATATAATTCCTCCTAAATATGCAATTCGAGGTGCAAAATCTCTGCCCATGCTGCCTGGAGCTAAGCCCTTAGCTCGCCAATGGCCCAGCATGTAGGACAGTGCCCTAAATCCTGTAGAACTGTCCTTCTGAAAAGTGTCCCACAGTACCTGCAGTTAATAATATCCATTAGAGATAAGTTGCTGGGTTTATAACCTGGTCAGAATAATTAGAAGGAGGAAAATGAAAGCAAAAGTTTGATTTTGTGTTTTGTTTGTTTTTGTATAACTTGTTATAACAAGTTAAATTACTTGTACCCCTGTAAATGAGATCACTGTGTGGATACTCCTCTGATCCACCCCTTCCTGCTTTGCTACAGAAAATGTCACTACTGTGCTCCCTTATAAAAGGAGTATAGTGTGAGGTGGTTGGGGATGGGGGTTGGTGGCTGGGCCCTTCCCCTGTCGAAAAAGAACCACAGACAAAAGAAACAAGGAGGTAAGAGCAGAAACAGTCAGCCAGCAGCAAATGCAGTAGCCCTGAAAGCTTATCCTATTGATAGATGAAACTGTAAAACCTGTAAAGCACCACCTGTAATCATTTCACAGAAGATATACCCTGTAAGAAACACTTTGCTACAGAGAAAAAATAAAGCAGTAACAGAAGATATACCTTGCAAAAGACAATTTGGATCAGAAGATTACAGCAGTACTCTGTAAGTACACACCTATAGGCACACCCTGTAATAATGCAGCAGAAGGTATACCCAGCAACAACAATTTGTAATCAGAGAAAAATAAAGCAATAAAATGTTAGCAACAAACAGTAACAATCCCTGTGAGTACAAAATAAAATAATAACACACAGTAAATCTGCCTAGCCAAAAGAAGCCTTAATCATTTTCTTGCTCTGGTAGGGTTCTTTGCTCTGTCCTTTCAAGCAACCTAAAGGAAAAGAGTTCAGGTGAAGCTAGGTGTCTTTGCCAACAAACCTAGTCTTCCATTTTCCCAAAGTCAGCCATCCTAAAGTCCAATACTCTTGCTTTTGTATGACTTGACTCTATGGCTTTGTTTATCGTGAACCACACTGTTTGGTGGTCGCTTGTTCCCAGATGGCTACCCACTTCTAAATCCAAGATCCTTACTCTGACCCTGTTTGACAGTACCAGGTCTAAGATTGCTCCGTCCCGAGTGGGTTCCACAACTAGCTGTCTGGGGCATGCCCCCTGTAGGGCATCGAGAATAACCCTGCTCTTGGATGTGGCTGCAGCAAAGGTGCTGCAGTTAACATCTGGCATATTCAAGTCCCCCATAAACAATATCTCCCCTTTTTCTGCCATTCCATGGATGCCTTCTATCATTTCCTTGTCCATTGCCTCCCCCTGAAATGGGGGTCTGTAAACAACCCCAGTGTGGATTATGGTGCCATTTCCTGTCTCCAGGGTGACCCACAGTGCATTCTCTACTCCCAGTTTATCCTTTAGTTCCATTGCTTTGATCCCTTCCCTTACATAGAGAGCAACTCCTCCTCCTACTCTCAAATGGGGACAGAGAGAGGTTTTCCAATCTAGAAGTGGGTAGCCATCTGGGAACAAGCGACCACCAAATAGTGTGGTTCACGATAAACTTAGCTGTAGAGTCAAGACATACAAAACTGAAGGTACTGGACTTCTGGAGGGCTGATTTTGTCAAAATGGGAGAGTGCCTCAGAAAAGTGCTAGCAAACAGGCAAGAAGGTGGAGTGGAGCAGCAATGGGAAAACATCAAAACCACCATCACAGAGGCAACAAGCCTTTGTGTGAAGCAAATAAACAAATCAAAATGAAAGAAAAAACCACTATGGTTCTCAAAAGAAGTGGTGGGGAAGGTTAAGGAGAAAAAGATAGCATTCAAGAGGTATAAGGAAACACAGAAGGAGCAGAACAGAGAACTGTACCAGTTAAAGCAGAAGGGAGTGGGGAAGGCAATCAGAATAGCAAAGGCCCAAACCGAGGTAAAGATAGCCAACTCAGTTAAGAAGGGGGATAAAACCTTTGTAACCCCCAGGGGGCACTACCCTTAGGGCTACCACCCCTGTCTGCCCCCACAGAGGCAGGTTGAGGGGCCCATATCCATTGACGGGTGCCTCCACCCAGAGGTCAGGGTTAGCACAGTTAAGACTACCACGGTTACAGCCCTCTGAGCTACTGCAACCCCCCTTTCGTTCCACTAGTGACTCACACTGGGTACCAACAATTCTGTTCACCAGTACACTTACCCCACGGAAAATATATTCCAGCTCCTTCGGGGACCCCTGTAAAGTAAGGTACAGTTATGTTGCAATCACCAGGCAGCAGTTCACCATTAATGTACACAATAGCCAGGATGTAGCTGTACAAAAAGCAATCTGATTTATTGAGGGGAAAACAACAAGGACAGGGGGAATCAAGTTGATTAGCTTATCACTATACTTATCTACCTAGGGCTCTGTGCACAGGCCTAACCCTACAGCTTATTATCCTGGGGTACCCAAGCCCTAGCGGCTAGTCCACACGTGGCAGCTGGTTGGGGCCCTTAGCACACACAAACATAACAGTCCTGAGCAGGTCAAAGTAAGAGGAAAGTTCAGTTAAGTAATCTGAAGTTAAATGGTGCACTGAAACCACTGCATAGACACACTACAGGGAGCGACCCTGAATTAGTACTCACAACCCCAGCAAATGACGATTCCTTCACCGCTACCAGGATGGAGCCTGACTTTCACTAGTCTTCTTACACACTTATATGGTAAACAACAACAGAGGGGTACCACACCAGGCAGCTGCTTCCAATGCTCCCACAAACTCACAGCCACTGAGATACTACAACGGCAGCTTCCACTTTTCTTCGGACCAAGCGCAATTCAACAATCTTCTCCAGTCCTCCTACAGGTCGAGCCTGGTGGGTAGCTGCACAAAGCACAGCCTCCTCTGACCGCCCACCGACAGATTTAGTCCGCTGGAGCCGAATACACAAACGTCATTTCAGGGCCTCAAGCGCCTCCCGCGAATTTCCAGCGCAGAAGCACAGCTCCTCTCCTTCACTAACCACAATGCACCTTCCCTCCAGCAACAAGGGGCTCTTCTTTCAGTTTGGGTGCTACCCGCTTCCATTGGCTGGAGAGACCTGCCAGTCACTTCCTTTAGCTCTCAGTGGTGCAAAAAAGCGCCATAGCCCATAATACCTCTCTCAAATACAAACAGTTCCCCTATTGGTCAGCCAGCTCTGTAGGGTCCCAAGGTACTGATTGGTCCAATTCACTAGTTTGGGACCAAAATGGAGGAGGCAATCAAACAGTCCTTGCTGCAACCAAAAACAGGTTAGAACAACTGCAATATCATTACTACCCTAATAGATAGTCAGCAGACAAGCACATCTTCTAATGAAGCTCCCTCTGCGCAATTAGCAATGGCAGAAATGGAGCGAATATTCTGCAGCCCGGGCGGGAGTCGAGCATAGCAACACTCAAACCCCCTCCCATTTCAACTAACTCTGACTGCAACAGGCAGCCCTTAAAGGGACAGAATACGGAGGCCCTAAAAGAGCACTCACCAGGTCCCCATTTAGGCGGCTTCATGCCGATCATCAAGCAGGCATAAGGCACATTAGGAACCCCCATCTGCAAGGGGGTTACACCTTTTATAGGTACATTAGGGAGCAAAGAAAGACCAAGGCAGGGATACTGAGGCTGAATAAAGAGGAAGGTGGTTGGGCAGAGAGTGACAGTGAAAAAGCAGGGATACTGAGCGAATACTTCTGCTCAGTATTCACAGTGGAAGAGCAGGGGGTGATGCCTAATCCAGTCAATAGAAGCACTCTGGATAGGGGGGTTGATATTAGTCCTTTCACAGAAGAAAGGGTTCTGAAATAACTCCTAAAACTGAAGGTGGATAAAGCAATGGGGCCTGATGTGATTCACCCCAGAATTCTAGAAGAAGTAAGGGAAGAACTAGTACCACAACTGACTACCCTTTTTAATAAATCATGGGAGGATGGTGTGGTACCTGAGGACTGGAGGAGGGCAAATGTGATTCCCCTTCACAAAAGTGGGAGCAAGACAGAGGCAAGAAACTACAGACCTGTCAGTTTGACCTCAGTGGTAGGGAAAATGATGGAATCACTTTTGAAGGAAATAATTGTTGAGCACCTAGAGGCCAGTGGGGCACAGGACCAAAGGCAGCATGGATTCACAACAGAAAGGTTATGTCAGACAAATCTATGATTTCTTTGATTGGGTGACCATAGTAGTAGACCAAGGAGGGGCTGTTGACATGGCCTACCTAGACTTAAGCAAGGCATTTGACACAGTCCCACACAAAAGATTAATAAACAAATTATCCAGCCTGGGAGTGGGTCCCAGTGTGGTAGCCTGGGTAAAACACTGGCTGCATAACAGGACACAGAGGGTAATAGTAAATGGAGTCCACTCTAAAGAAAGGGGGTCTACTAGTGGGGTTCCACAGGGTTCAGTACTGGGGTCAGTCCTTTTTAATGTCTTTATAAGTGACATTGCAGAGGGACTGGAAGGAAAGGTATGTCTCTTTGCAGATGACACAAAGATCTGCAACAGGGTTGATATGCAAGGTGGGGTGGAAAGGATGAAAAGGGATTTGGCAAGGTTGGAGAAATGGTTAAATGTATGGCAGCTAGAGTCAATGCAAAGAAGTGCAAAGTAATGCACCTGAGAAACAAAAACCAAGGGGAAGAATATACAATGGGGGTGAGATGCTGACAACAACAAAAATGGAAAGGGATCTTGGGGTAGTCATATCAGATGAACTAAAGGTGGCCCAGCAATATGAGAAGGCAGTAAGGAGGGCTGGGGGGATACTGGGATGCATAGGGAGAGGCATCACCAGTAGAAAACAGGAAGTTGTTGTCCCTCTGTACAGACAGTTGGTAAGACCACATCTGGAGTACTGTGTGCTGTTCTGGAGACCACATCTCTGCAAAGACATAGACAGGGTGGAGGCTGTTCAGAGGAGGGCAACTAAAATGGTGTAGGGTCTGCACCAGAAGACATATAAAGAAAGACTAAAGTAGCATAGATGTATAGTCTCAAGGAAAATAGGGAGAGGGGGGACATGATAGAAACTTTAAAAAACATCAAGGGAATCAACAAAGTTGATCCTATTCCCAGGTTCCTAGGTGATAGGTTTAAATGCTTCATTGGTAAGCATTTAAACTAGCCAAGGAGGGAGGCACTGAAAAGGAACAGGGAAAACCCAGCCTTCCCCCACAAAACACAGTAGTTAGTGAGATAAACACCAAGGTAGAGAAGTCGATAGGGAACAGGACGGGTAAATGCAGAAAAAGGCAGTAAGGACAGCTATGGTGCTAAATGGCTTAAGGCCATCAAAAAATGGAGGGTGATGAGCACCAATGCCCATAGTCTGTGTAACAAGCTCCCTGAACTAGTGGCCTTGATGGAAGAGGGACACCTGGATATTGTGGCAGTCACAGAAACATGGTTCAAAAAGATCAATGACTGGGGTGTCAGCATACCAGGGTACACAAGCTATAGGAGGGACAGGGAGAGTAAAAGAGGAGAAAACATAGAAACATAGAATTTGACAGCAGATAAGAACTGCTTGGCCCACCTAGTCTGCCCATTTTCCTACCTAACAGATAAGCTGCAGATCCTAGTTAACCAACAGCTTACTTCCTCCTACCCCCCAACTAGGACTGCCTTATGTCTGTCCCATGCATTCTTGAATTTCCTCACTGTTCTTGATTCCATGACCTCTTAAGGGAGGCTGTTCCATGCATCCACAACCATCTCCGTGAAAAAATACTTCCTCACATTACCTCTGAGCCATCCCCCCTCTATCTTTAAATTGTGCCCCCTTGTTCTTGCACATCTCTTTTTCTGAAAGATGCTACCCTCTTGGACTTTGTTGATTCCCTTAAGGTACTTGAAAGTTTCTATCATGCCCCCTCTCTCCCTTCTTTCCTCAAGAGTATAAATGTTAAGCTCCTTTAGTCTTTCTTCGTATGTCTTCTGGTGCAGACCCTGCACCATTTTGGTTGCCCTCCTCTGGACAGCTTCCACTATGTCGTTTTGGAGATAGGGTCTCCAGAACTTCACACAGTACTCCAGATGGGGTCTCACCAACTGTCTGTACAGAGGGATAACAACTTCCTGTTTTCTACTATTGGTGCCTCTCCCTATGCATCCCAGTATCACCCCAGCCTTCCTTACTGCCTTCTCACATTGTTTGCCCACCTTTAGGTCATCTGACATAATTACCCCATGTACCTTTCCATTTTTACTGTTGCCAATATCTCACCACCCCCCCCCATTGTGTACTTTTCCCCTGGGTTTTTGTTTCCCAGGTGCATTACCTTGCACTTCTTTGCATTGAATCTGAGCTGCCATACATTTGACCATTTCTTCAACCTTGCCAAGTCCCTTTTCATCTTTTCCACTCCATCGTGTGTATCAACCCTGTTGCAGATCTTTGTGTCATCTGGAAAGAGACATACTTTTCCTTCCAGTTCCTCTGCAATGTCACTTATAAAGACATTAAAAAGGACCGGTCACAGCACTGAACCCTGCGGTACCCCGCTAGTAACCCTCCTTTCTTCACTGTGGACTCCATTTACTACTACTCTTTGCGTCCTGTTGTCTAGCCAATTTTTTATCCAGGCTACCACCTTGGGACCCACTCCAAAGCTGGCTAACTTGTGTATTACTCTTTTGTGTGGGACTGTATCAAATGCCTTGCTAAAATCTAGGTAGGCCGTGTCCACAGCCCCTCCCTGGTCTGCTACTTTGGTCACCCAGTCAAAGAAATCTATTAGATTCGTCTGACATGACCTTCCCATCATGAATCCATGCTGCCTTGGTTTCTGTGCCCCACCAGCCTCTAGGTACTCAACAATCCTTTCCTTCAGAAGTGATCTCATCATTTTCCCTACCACTGAGGTCAAACTAACTGGTCTGTAGTTTTCTGCCTCTGTCTTGCTCCCACTTTTGTGAAGAGGAATCACATCTGCCCTCCTCCAGTCCTCAGGTACCACCCCATCCTCCCATGATTTGTTAAAGAGAGTAGTCAGCAATGTCACTAGTTCTACCCTTAGAATACGTGGGTAAATCCCATCAGGCCCCATTGCTTTGTCCACCTTCAATTTTATTAGTTCTTTCAGAACCCTTTCTTCTGTAAATGGACTGGTATCAGCCCCCGTCTTCAGAGTGTTTCTCTTGTTTGGTTTAGGTACCTCCCCCTCCTCTTCTTTTGTGAATACTGAGCAGAAATATTCATTCAGTATCCCTGCTTTTTCACAGTCACCTTCTGCACACATTCCCTCCCCTTTATTAAGCCTCAGTATCCCTCCTTTGGTCTTTCTTCACTCCCTAATGTTCCTATAAAAGGTCTTATCCCCCTTTTTAACAGAGTTGGCTATCCTTTCCTCGGTTTGGGCCTTTGCTATTCTGACTGCCTTTCCTGCCTCTTTCTGCTTTAACTGATAAAGTTCTCTGTCCTACTCCTTCTGTGTTTCCTTATATTTCCTGAATGCTATCCTTTTCTCCTTAACCTTCCCTGCCACCTCTTTTGAGAACCATAGCGGTTTTTTCCTTCGTTGTGTTTTGTTGATTTGCTTTACACAAAGGCTCGTTGCCTCTGTGATGGCTGTTTCGATTACTGCCCATTATTCCTCTACCCCTCCTTCTTGCCTGTTTGATAGTGCTTTTCTGAGGCACACTCTCATTTTCCCAAAGTCAGCCCTCCTAAAGTCCAATACTCTTGCTTTTGTATGGCTGTGTTTATCGTGAACCACACTGTTTGGTGGCCGCTTGTCCCCAGATGGATACCAACTTCTAAATTGAGATTCTTTCTCCATCCCCATTTGAGAGTACCAGGTCTAAGATTGCTCCCTCCTGAGTGGGTTTCAATACTAGCTGTCTGAGGCATGCCCCTTGTAGGGCATCAAGAATGACCCTGCTCTTGGATGTGCCTGCAGCAAAGGTGCTCCAGTTAACATATGGCATATTCAGGTCCCCCATCAACAATATCTCCCCTTTCTCTGCTATTCTAAGGATGCCTTCTATCATTTCCTTGTCCATTCCCACCCCCTGAGGGGGGTCTGTATACAAGCCCCATGCGGATTGTGGTGCCATTTCCTGTCTCCAGGGTGACCCAGAGTGCCTCATCTGCTCCCTGTTTACTCTAGTTCTGTTGCTTTGATCCCTTCCCTTACATAGAGAGCTACTCCTCCTCCTCTTTTACCCCCCCTGTCCCTCCTGTAGATTGTGTATCCTGGTATGTTGACATCCCAGTCATGGTTCTTTGTGTACCATGTGTACCATGTTTCTGTGACTGCCACAATATCCAGGCAACCCTCTTCCATCAGGGCCACTTGTTCAGGGAGCTTGTTACACAGACTACAGGCATTGGTTCTCATCACCCTCCACTTTTTAATGGCCTTACCTCTTTTAGTCCCATCTCTGTCCTTACTGCCTTTGCCTTTTTTTACATTTACCTCTGTCCTGCTCCCTAATGACTTCTTTACCTTGGTGTTTACCTCACTAATTATCGTGTTTTGTGGGGGAAGGCTGGGATTTCCCTGCTCCTTTTCAGTGCCTCCCCTCTTGGCTAGTTTAAATGCTTGCTAATGAAGCACTTAAACCTATCACCTAGGATCCTGGTTCCCCCATTGGACAGATGCAGACCATCGCACCAGTATAGGCCTGCATCCCTCCAGGTGGCTCCCCACTCCCCAATGAAGCCAAAACCCTGAGCTCCACACCAGTTTTTCAACCATTCATTGAATTCCCTGGTGAGGAGTACCCTAGCATCACCTTTGCCATAGACAGGTAGCGCCTCTGAGAAGGTTACCGTATGCGCTACTTATCTGAGGCCCCTCCTCAACTCCACAAACTCCTCTTGCACTGCTCTGATCCCATTTCTAGCCAGGTCATTTGCTCCTAGGTGGACAATGGCATCCAGCTCCCTCCCTTGTGCAGCTGCTCGCACAATCCTAAGGATTTGCTTCCTGTCCCTCCAAGCCATGGCGCCAGGCAGGCACCTTACCTCTCTCTCTCTCCCCTTCCTCTCCCACTTCTACCCCCCTAATGATTGAGTCCCCCACCAGGAGTTGTTTCCTTCCCCTGTGAGGTCCCATGCCACCCTCCTGTGGGTCTCCTTTGTGAAGGCTCCCAGCATCCTCCTTGGTCTCCACTGCAGGTGCCTCCATAGAGGTACCACTATCCACCAGAGCAGTGTATGAATTGTGGAGAGGTACAGCTGTAGGAATGCAACTGTGTTCCACCACCCTTTCCCTCCCTGAGCCCACCCTGGTCCAGCCTCTCCTCTTTCTTGGCAACCTCTGAGGTAGTGGCATTGGCCCTTGTGGTCCCTTGGTGGGGGAGGAGGTTTCAAGTATCCTAGCCAGGTCAGCCTGGAGATGGGCAACCTCCTCCCTCAGACCAGAGAGGTGCCTGCAAATAGGGCAGCATCACAGCCTCCAGAATATCTCCCAGAACACTGCCGCCCCACAGCCATTGCACTGCACCACTCCTATCATGTCTTATTTTGTGTCCCCTCTCCTGTTTCTCTGTATGCTTACTCTCTTCTCTCCTTACAACTCTCACCCTTCCTTTTCTGGGAGAGCTACTTCCTATATTCTTCAGTAGCCTCCTTCTTCCTTGTTCAGTGTCAGACCACCAGCAGCTGGGGGGGGGGAGCGAGCTTCTTTTTTCCTTTAGGGTTGACAAAACTAATGTTTCTCTATGATCCTGCCCTTCCTACTGCCAAACAGGAAGTTCCTGTTGTCAGTCAAATCCAGTGGCTATAAAAGTAGAACTGGCCTAGGCTGGGTGGGATGGAGGGCAATTAGTAAGAAAAAAAGGCTAGCAACAGGAAATTGTAATTGGAGTCACCTGCTTTTATATTATCTAAGCCACACCCCCAATTAAACTCTCTCTCCTCCTACTGATTTAGCAAAGTAAGTTGATACAGTACTCTTCTCAGCACAGAACACACTCTGCCTTTCTTTCTTTCTTTTCTTTTTTTAACCCTAAATAAGACCCCTTCTACTTCTAATACAGTATCTGTCTGCTTAATCTCAACAGACACTGACTCCTGCTGAGATAGAAATGTTAAATTAGTAAGAAATGGTAGCTTCTTTTAGTTAGCTGCTTTCTGGTCTACAACCAAGATTTCTGTCTTCCAAAGACTAATATGATTATAGGTGATTTTAACTGGTGTATGTGAAACTTGTATACATATCTGTTAATAAACTAAACTGAAACTAAATCCAGGAAGTCCAGTAGGGACAGCAAACAAAAGACCAGAGCTGATACAGCTCTAATGTGTACTGCAGGCTATTGAATCTTCCACTGCTGCAGCCCTTCTCTGATGGCAGCAGCAGGGGATTCTGGGATTTTTTTGTTACAGGAAATGTCAGCTTGCAAGTCAACAGAATTAGTGTGATACAGACTATATACAGTATACAGACAGTATACTACTATGCTGCAGTAAACAGTAATATGTTTTTACCACAAAGTGTAAGTTAGGATGAGCCCCACACTTGAGTGTGGGGCTCTTAGTGATGACAGTTCCCCTTTAAAATTATAAACAGGACAGAAAGATGACAGTAGGTCCAGGAAAGTACTTAATCCATAGTTAGTAAAGGTAATTAGTTCCTATGTGTATTGTTCTACAAGTTTCACAGAGCTATTCCATAGCAATTGATACCTGAGCCTGGAGTGCTCCTAAGTGACAGCCTGTAGAGTTTAAATCCAGGACTGGAAATTAAATAAGTATTGATCTGTTTCCCTCATAAAGCTGATTTAGTCAAATGTATACAGGAGTTAAGGATACTCCTATATCAGCCAGATCAGGTTTTTAAAGTACTGTGAATGTATAAACAACTTCTGAAAGATGCCAGTGGGTCCAGTACACTAAAAGGGAAAATAATTAAACCATATTTAGCAATGGACATATAGTCAAATTTGTTTCTCTCTGCTAGTCTCACAAAGCATATTTCGGCCAATTGACCTGTAAGCAAATGATGGTCCTGAGGTACCAACATGTGCAGGTTAGATCCAGGACTTAAAAAAATTAAAGATGTACTGCTTTGGTAATGCCGCAGAGCCTAGTTAGTTAAATTAGTACAGGATCCATGGATACTCATGTGTTAGCTGTTTTTTGGCGTAATGCATGGTTACATTATAAACAATCAGAAAGGTGCCAACAGGTCACCGATATAATGTAATCCAAAGTTGGTAAACATGTATCTCTCAGTTACTCTCACAGAGCTGTTATGAACCAGTTAATACTGGAACCAGAGGTGGTCCCAAATCTGATTGCCAGCATGCCCACTATGAATTCAGAACTATTTGTAAGGAATTGTAAAGTTCCAAGGCAGACACAATTTAAGGAGGAGAATAAGAGGCAATTTAAGTCTCTACCAACTTCACTAAGCCAGGTATACATCCTTTCAAAGATATGGTGGGGCAGCATGGGCAACCCACGGGGGGGATCCTAAATGGAAGACAGAGCAGAGAGCACCCAGGAGCCCATCTTAGGAAAACCACCACCTATTACATTCAGAGGACAACAAGGAACCCAATGTCAACCTTCTTTTAAATGTGACTAAAAAAAACTGCTGTCAGTGTGAATTCATATCTGTGTGTCATAGCTAGCTTCTCTATGCAGTATTATTCTGGCTTAATTTGAGGAGGAGGGGGCTAGTCAGAGAGAGAGAGAGGGTCCTGCCATGTAGTCATAGTATCCCCCCTTCAGATTCTAACTTCCCCATGCCCATTTTACTTCCAAACTTGACTTCAATTGACATAGGCCATGACAGCTGTCAATGAAAATGGAGTGATCTAAAATGTCGACACTGCTTAGCTTTTGGAAGTTCATCTCGGTAGGGATATTTATGGGAATCAGTGCTATGCTGCCCTCCCAAACAACAGAAGTACCTAGGGCCTCCCGCATCTATCCACCCACAGATGCCCACCTACCTCTTCTTGATTATGTGTACGTGACCTTCTACATCATCTCTGAAAGCTCAGGTATTACTGGCAGAGTACTGAAAAGATCAAAGCTGGGCCTTTAATATGTTAAATGGTATTCATAGACTGCTGTATTCTCTGTCTGGGATCAGTCACCCCCTTCCATCTTGACTGTTTCCCATTGGTAACTGCCAGCTGTGATCTACAAGTGGGAGTCTCAATTTTCCTCTGTTGCAAGACCTCCTAAGCCTCAGCTGTAGAATGGTACTCCTTTTAGCCCTTGGGAAACTGAACATTTAGCCTAGCCGGATGGGATGTGCAGAATTTAATGTTCCAGAGGTGCAGGGCTTGGAGAATTGGGACATATTCCAGATGAAACTTCAAAGTGTCTGAAGCATAGTCATGGTCAAAAAATATTCTTGTTTAACCATAGTAAACAATTTTTTTCAGCCACACTGAAGAATTTGATTGCTAACTGTATAGCTACGGGAATGCACTATGATGGATCATGGCCTCACTGATGGAATCTGTTTTGGGCTGAGTACCCTATGGTATCTTTCAATATCTATATAATTCGAAAAAATGAATCCAAATATCCTGGAAAGTCTGAGCCCTTGGTGCGCTGGGGAAATCTGTATAACCATAGATTTTTCTGTCTCGACCTATTTTCAAATTCTTCTTGTCGGGTGAGAAGGTGAGCCTGCATTTCTAAAATTTCCTTCATGGCTGATTCAGTATCATCCATGTGGTTGTCTGCATTAGTAGCCTGACATTCTAAGTCATCTGTCTGCTGCTCCAACAATGAGACGTCTTTCCGTATTCCTTTTAATGCTTCATTGATATCTACCCGAAAGGCATTCATTTCTTTGTGAATCAGGTCAAGTTTCCTTTGCTTCCATGATGTTTGTTTCCCTTTTGTTGCAGAGTTGAGGGCTTAGATGATTGACTTTGAGGTCTGCAACATCTCAGAATGTGAGAGCTTTGGGGAATGTTCTTGTTCATCCTACAATGTTGGGAAAGTTTTCTGTTTTCCTGACTTCCCCATCATAATCAGTCCTCTCCTTCAATATTTTCAATAACTTAAATTGAAGTTTTGTAGATTTCTGCAGAGTTTAACAAGGTTTTTGGCACTGCTTGTGACAGAGCTCCATGTCTGTGCAGCCATGCTGGGTGTGATGTCACTAGAAGTCATGGTTTCAATTTTTTGAAATATGAGAAATCTGATATACTGTTTTACATGGATCTAATTGTGTGTCTTTATTCTATAGTGGTTTGCTAAATGAAAAAATATGAGAATGAACTATGAAAAAACTATATGTGGTGCTGATAGATTATTTAACAGTAATAATTAGTCATGGTAGACACTTATGCATGTTGTTCTTTGCATATAGTTTTTAACTTCATATTAGGCTTTTTTTTACTAACTTTAGATTTGTATATTTTATATCTGATCAGAGAGCCATGCTAAATGTGGGAGATTAGCTTTGAGTCATGTAAATAACAAGTCATCCACCTGAGTTGGTTCCATTGAAAAATAATCTGTTGACATGAAATGCATCAGCTAGATCAGCAAGGGGGGTCTCTACTTTGAATCCTGATTTTCAAATTCAACAAGCTTGGTGATTATTTCCTGAAATAAAGATTTTGCATGACAGCTGTAGCTGTCTTAAGTCCCATGTCAACAGGTGATGAGTGCCCTAACTTTATTACATTTTATTTAGCCAAAGCTGTAGTAGTTAAAAAACTGACTACATGAGGTCAGACTAGGGAACTGTGCATGCCTAAGTGCAGATGGTCAGGTCACTCATTCTTTCTATCACCACCCCATTCATCAAGGGTGGGGTAACGGGTCTTATTTAACACATACTAACTCTGTGTGCTCAGTGGCATACCTGGTCATATTGAGCTTAGTAATGACAACATGAACGTTATTGTAGTGTCATCAAGAAGAGGAGTTGTGGTGCTACTGCTGGGAGTGGTGAGCCAGATCACAGTTCCAGTGAGTGACAGTCCAGTGATCCTTGTCACTAAGAGGTATAGGAGTGGGAATAGTAGCAGATGTCACTTTTTGGATGTGTGAATTATCGAATAGATAGGTAAGGTTTATCCCAGATAAGTTACATATGAGAAAAGCTAAAAATTCAAGATTCTCTGGATCTAGCTTAAGCAATGTGGTGAGCCAATATTCCCAGAGCTATGGAAACATCTTTCTGAAGTGACCAGTACTGGACGGCATCTAAGAAAATATAGAACCTGTTTAGCCAATGCAGGCCAAATGACTTGTCTGCCTAGCCAAAATTTGATCGTATCGCTATTTCTGCTAGGCAGAGACTCTGCTAGATAAATTTGAATCATGTACTCTGGTAGCAAATCTGAGTCTTTTTCTGAAATGTCCGAGTGGCACCTGCATTCAATATCCAAAAGTTCCCAGTTGTCTATGGTTGTCTCAGAATCATTACTATCAGAGTATTCAAAGTCATCTCACTCAGGTCTGGTACTGACATCATGATAAGGCAGTAGATGAGGAGAATAAGAATGGCCATGAGGTTGAGAATGCACATTCTTGCTTTGACATTTCATTTAATAAACTAAATTAATCAAAGGATGAGGCATGTGACTGTCACAATATAATAAATAGAACTATGCTAATAATATGCTAGCAATATAATCATTTCCATTACTTTCTATTTATTATTTTTGTGCCACGAAAATGTGTTTCAAGACATAGGGGGGAAGAGGAAGATGAAGAGGATGTGTTGTTTTTAGAATCAGTCAACTTCTGTGGGTTTTATTTTAATGACATTAGTATCATTAGTTACAGTATTTTTCTTCTTAAATTTTGCTTATTTACAGGCCAAGAAAATGGAATTGACAATGAGGGGAGAAAGCACCTGGGAAACACAAACCCAAGAGAAGAGTACACAATGGGGGGCATATTAATGACAACAAAAAATGGAAAGGGACCTGAGGATAGTCATATTAGATGACATAAAAGTAGGCAAGCAATGTGAGAAGGCAGTAAGGAGGGCTGGGGGGATACTGGGATGCATAGGGAGAGGCATCACCAGTAGAAAACAGGAAGTTGTCATCCCTCTGTACAGACAGTTGGTGAGACCCCATCTGGAGTACTGCATGCATTTCTGGAGACCCCATCTCTGCAAGGACATAGACAGGATGGAGGCAGTCCAGAGGAGGGCAACTAAAATGGTGCAGAGTCTGCAGCAGAAACCATACAAAGAGAGAGACTAAAGGAGCATAATATGTATACCCTCGAGGGAAGGAGGGAGAGGGAGGACATGATAGAAACTTTCAAGTACTTCAAGGAAACCATCAAAGTCCAAGAGGGTAGCATCTTTCAGAAAAAGAGATGTGCAAGAACAAGGGAGCACAATTTGAAGATAGAGGAGGGACGACTCAGGGGCATCATGAGGAATATTTGTTCATGGAGAGGGTGGTGGACGCATTGAATGGCCTTCCAGAGCAGTTCGTGGGGTCAAAAACAGTGGGGGAATTTAAAAATGCATGGGACAGACATAAGGCAATTCTAGTGGGAAGTAGAGGAAGGAGGCTGTTGACAAAACTAGGATCTGCAGCTTATCCTATAGGTAGGGAAATGGGCAGACTGGGTGGGCCAAGTGGTCCTTATCTGCTGTCAAAGTCTATATTTCTGTGTTTCTATAATGATGTGGATGTGTTGTTTTCAGAACCAGTCAACATCTGGGGGTTTATTTTTATGTAATTATTGTTAGTTATTATTCTTATTTTTTTTTTATTTATTATGCTGAGAAAACACATTGGCAGGGATTTTTAAAACTGTCACTAACTATAGCGCAAACTTCCCTTTGTGAGTACTAATCTGCACCAGTCTCCCAAACAATGGTATATTGGAACATTCACAAAACTGACACAGTAATCACTAAATTTGTACCACTATAGCAGGTAATAGCGGCTGTTGCGAATGGAACCACAAGGGCAGCTACAGTGTGTACCACAAACAACCCCTTTGCAATTGCTAAGGGGAGCTACAGAACCAAGTGACAGCATGATTGCTATGCCACAGACATCACCCTCACCCCAGAAGTACACACACAGAACCAAGAAGCACATAAGACACATTCAGAAACACTAAAATATTTATTTATAAACATGAAATGGAACATAAACAGGCAAATGGCAATAAACAAAACTAAAAGGGCTTACTGCCAAAACAAAACATAAGTAGCACACAGCCAGTAAATAAACGATGTGTGTCAAATTGAAATAAAATCAAACAAAAGTGGCAAACTGCCATAAATAAAGATATGGTGGCACACAGCCAGGAAAAAATAAAAGTGACGTGGCAAACTACCCTAATGAAACCCCTGGCAAACTGCCCTAAAACCAAAAATAGGCAAATTGTCATAAATCAAGAAAATGACAAACTGCTGGAGAAAACAAAGAGTTGCAAAAATCCCAAAATCAAAAACCTTCCAAATGGCCAGGAGGCAAATTACTCAACAAATGTCTAGGACTACAGTATGTTAGACCAACATAAAACTAATGTCTCTCAGCTGGACCATGCAACTGCTGCAGCAGCTTTTGTTGTCCTTGAGACACTGTCTGCACCTGCTGCATTGTGGTCAGATCATGGAGGAGGCCCATTGCCTCCCTTAGTAGGGCATGGATCCCCCGACATGGTGCAATGTCCTGCATTCATGGGCCTTAGTGACACCCAATCTCTCCTTTGGGGCAGTTGTGGATGAATGCCTGCAACAACAAAGAGAACCTAACTAACACATATACCACACATAACACCAGCCAGACCTTACAAAGAATGGTGCTATGGTGCCTGTATGGTTACCACCCTGTCTACTGTGACATGTACTGACCACACATGTGCATTTTGGAACATTCAGTCACAGGCAGTGACAACACCAGTGGCAACACTGCTGCCCTGAATCAGCACTGATGATAGCCAGGCATACCAGCAGGACACCTGTGCTAATGCTGACACAGCTGCATACACACCATGTATGAACAAACACCACTGTGGTATATGGAGAGCTATCTATGCTCTGCCTAACACTGGCAGACATGCAGCACCTTTGGGATCCCTGGGCCAGCAGTACATACACAATGACTACACACATTAGCTCCAGTGTAAATGTGCCCACTTGGGGAGACAGAGCACATGGTGCAGTGTATGTGCCATACTGTACAAAGGGCTGCATCAGATGCCACAGTACAATCCATCAGCATGTATATACGGTACACCCTGCCAAACCAGATGACACAGCACAGCCCATGAGTATACAATGCACAATGCTGCACACTGGCAGTAGACATGCATAGCCCAGGAATCTACCTGCCACACTCATGAGGACTGTCCAGTACCCAGAAACCATATGGTGCACACAGAGCTGGATGGTACAATATGCCATCAAATGGAGACATACCTGAGTGGGCCACCCTATGTGGCTGTTCTGGTGGGTGGCTGCCAGGGACTGGTCCCTGGATGTCACAAATACGCCACCTCCACACAACCAGCTGTTGTGCCTCTCCTGTGAGCCATGGTGCCTCGTGCTGGGCTCATGCCTGTTGGCAGCCCTCCTCCTTGGGTGACTCTAACCATGGGTGTCTAGGTCAGAAGTGAACCTGTTCCTCTTCCTCCACATCCCAACCCCAAGATCATCACATCCCTGTGGCTGGAGCTGTGGAGACATGGAACACAGAAAACAGTATGTACAGTAAGTAAATGACAGGGCACTGAAGGGCACACCAGCTATGTGCCATGCACACTCACGGGGCACAAATGTCATGTAACACTCAGAACTCATGCACAGGCACAGGGCCATGACTGGTATGTGGCTTAACAATACTGGCCCTAGGGTACATACATTGATATGGCTATTAACATGCTGTACACATGCCTGGTGACCAATATTGCCTCCTCTTCTTTGCAGTCCCCACAGATGCACATCAGGAACAGTGCACACAACATACTACCAGTGAGCTACACACTGCAGTATATTCCTTTTACCGTGTAGGGTCTCGCACTGGGTTGGTGGTGCTCCAGGCAAACCAGTAATATAAAAAGCAAAAAAATTGAGCACCCACCACCTCTCATTACACAGCCACCGTATACAGTATATTAAAGTAATGTATTTATTGTTAAAAGGCACAATGTGCCTGACGCGTTTCCCATCAGGTAAGATCCTTTTTCAAAGGCTAATTACATACATGCTGAATACTATTTAAAACCACAATGTGAAATAGAAAACCACAGTGTGACACGATAATGACATCATTAATAAGAACTTTAAATCCATTGAACAAGTAACACCACATGATATAACTGTTTAAGAAGCATCAATTATCCACCATATAAAATAGAAAATTCTTAAAGGAGAATCACAAGTGTTATCACTCTCTGCCACATACCCCCTATAAATAATATAAATATACAACATAAAAAAAAAAACACATGTAGAAATCCATAAGTCAAACAATATGGAAGGAAAGAAAAACCTAGGAGTAAGGTGGTGGTTAGTATGTATGAGGATATGAGTTATTGGAGGGAGAGAGGGGAGGTAAGAGAAGGGGGGGAAGAGGGAAAGGGGGGGAAGGAAGTAAGGAACAGTCTAAAAATCATTTTATTTCAAACAATATCACAGTAAGAATCATTAATAATCATAACTCATTTTCATTTTCTTTTCCTTAAATTTGGTTCAAGGTCCAGTCCAAAATTTAAATCTTGTGTTTTAGCAGCAGTGGAGTAGTGCAGGGATAAGTGTTCTACCTGGAGTCTGACCTGAGTGTGGCAGGCTCTGTATGGTCTGTCTCCCTGCCCCTGCATAAACAACTCTCTGACATCAAAAGGGATTATGTCTGATCTCCTGTGGACAAAAGTGTGACTGAATAGTGTTGTGAGCCTGTGTTATGGACACTCTCCTGGGAGGCTCATAGGTACTGTTATACTTGCTGTTTTGCCTTTACTTCTTTTGCTATGTGTACAAAGTGAGCCTGTGTTCGTGACACTCTGCTGAGAGGCTCACAGGTGCTGTGTCAAGTGGTTCTGCGTTTTTTATTAGGATTGCTATTTGTACAAGGTCTCTTGTGTATTGCTCCCTACCCTATACTGTTGCTAAGGTACTGCCCTACCTGCTGAAATTGAAATCAGCTTCGAGTGTTCCACTGTTCAACTCCCATTGGTGGCAGCATTGAGGGAAGGTGGAGCTACTGCTTTTAAATTGCACTTTTAATCTGAACACGGCAAAGTGCAGAGATAAGTGTTCTACTTGTAGTCAGAATGGTAAGACTGGTCTAGGGAACTCAGTGCTTTGTGTGGGAGGTTGATGTGCATATAAGGGAGGATATGCACAATATGAAACAGGGATGAAATGAAGTGAGTGTGTGAAGATTTCCCACTAGTTGGTCCAGACTAGAGATGCAGCAAGTTATTAATCCGCCCACAAAGTGAACACGAAGTGGCACTTCGCATCCGCCGAGCACAACGCGAAGTGGGCCCTGCAAAGTGCTCACTTTGCGTTATTGTTACCACTTCACATTCTCATTATGCCTTAACATGAAGTAAGGCGCAGTGAGAAGAAAATAGGCACATCACATGGCTTGCAGTACTGTAAGTCACATGCTTTAGCCAGGCAGAAAGAAAGTGAGTCAGAGAAGCAGTTTCACTTTTTCCTTTGCATTTGTAGAGGGAGAAAGCAAAACTGGGAGAGGAGAGGAGTTTGCTTGGCTTTCGTTTCTTTTTACTGCCAGAACCAACAAACAAACAGCTTTTTTAAAAGCTATTTTATTTAGTTTTGTGTTGTCTTAGTGTTTTTTTTGTTAGTGAATTTTTTTGTATAAGTTTTTTTTTTGTGTGTGTGTATGTGCGTGTGTGTGTGTCCACTGTCTGTGTGTATGTGTCATCCCGTGGACTCAAGAGGATGGAGGGTCATGTTGGAGAAGGTGAGCCGCTGGCCCGTGGGCACGTTAGGAGGGGAGGAGTGCGGACCTGTGGGGGCCGGGGCAGTCATGTGATGTTGGACAGCTCCAGACTCCTGGCCAGTGTTGCTTCCCCACAGAAGCAACAGAAGCTGCAGCAGCACCACCAGTGCCACCAGTGGCTGTTGCATGTCCACCTTCTCCGCCACTACCACCACTACCGCCACCACCACTAGCAGCAGCTGTTGGGGCTCCAGCAGCATGCCCTCCACCACCTCCACAGCCACAGAAGGTGGGCCCAGCAATTGTAGGTGGTGGTGGGAGTCATGCCCGATGTGTGCGGACTGTGTCTGGTTCCCCCTGCAGCTCCCTAGTGTGGGAGTTTTTTAATTGTGTGGGGTGAGACAGCACAGTGATGAAGTGCCGTGTGTGTGGTGTGCTGGTGAGCTGTGGCCCCCCGGGACACATTTGGGGCCAGTGGCCAATGCACCCACATGCTGAATCACCACAGGGCAGAATGGCAGGCTGCCACAGAGGGACCAGGCATCCACCTGCTGGCTCTTCCATGGCAGTGGCTGAGGGTGCTGCTGGGGTGGGAGATATGCCTCGCAGCAGTCACCGCTGCAGCGGGAGGTGGAGGGCTACTACATCAGCTGCTCCACCACCACCACCGCCACCACAGCCACCAGCACCACCCTGTCCACCACCAGCCCAACTACCTGGATTACCTGCTGCAGTGGACCCCGCCACAGTCCCTGCAAGCCAGTCTGACCTCGGCCTTGTGTGGGTAGTGCTCGAGGAAAACAAAGTGTGTTTCAATGCTTTGGAGCAGCAGGTTAACAGAGTGGAAGCACAGCAGCAGCAAATACTTTCAATGCTGCATCTGCTGCTGGACCACCACAGCATCCTACAGCCAAAATAAGTCAGGGAATTGTTTTCTCCCCCCACACCCACCCCACCCTGATCCCACCCACTACTGTGTTGTACTTTTTTTGTGTGTTTTTTGTTTGTTATTGTTTAATCATTCACATTTTCTATTCCAGAGGAATCTTTCTTGCATCACATAGTGCAATACATTTTTGTGAAAACCAGGCGTAAATTCATTACAGTGAGTCATGTGACAGAGGAATTCCCATTCTGAAAATCTGACCACATTCTGCCTCCCTTCTCAGCAACGTTAGGACGTGATGGCAGGGAGGCATGTGTTTGTGCTCCTTACAGTGAATATCCGATTGTTTGGCAGGTTTCCGAATGTTTCTTTAGGTTATAATGGTCAGTTTGTGGTGAAATGTGTGGCCATGTTTCCAGTAAGAAGAGCCTTGTTAGTGGAAACATCCCACATTTCACCATAAAGTCAACCTTATAACATAAGGAAACATTGGTTGGGATAGCTGCCGGACATTCACTATAGCGGAGCATGCACCTGCGCTCCCCCTGGCATCACATCCTAACGTTGCTGAGAAAGGGTGGTAGAATGTGGGTGGCTTTTCTGATTGGTAATTGCTCCATCACGTGACTCACTGTAATAAAATTAATGGGTGGTTTTCACAGAAATATATTGCACTCTGTGGATCAAGAAATATTCCAGTGGTAGTAATGACCCCACATATTAGTTTATGTGCATCACCATAACTATGTAATGTGGTGAATGTCTGTAAAGCAGCAGCACAACAATCTGTTGATAACTCTGACCTATATTTTTTAATGCTATGTTACAGCTTCCTTTACTTACATCCTGACTAACTGGAATGATACAATAATTTGCAGTTGTTGAGTCTGCTGTACTACCTTTTTTCATGTGTGAAATAATGAAATAGCATTCCTTTTAAATTGGTGCTGACCAGGTCTTTGTCATTGTTTTCCTCTGCTTTTCTCCATCACATCTAGTAGTTGTCATATATCACTTCCGTTTTGAATTAACAGTTATGCATCAGGCAGTGTTTTATGACACCACGGAACAATGGTTATTGAAAAGCAGCTGCAAATAAATACAAAGCTGGTCCGAACAATATTGGAAGACGTGCTCATTTTTTTCATACATGAAAAAAAGTAGTCAAGTAAGTAAAGCAGACATAAATTGTGAGAAGAATCATATCATTCAAGTCACTCACGACTCGGAGGTAAGTAGTGGTGGCTGTGGCAATGTAAAGTAGCATACAAAAGTACAGTTCAGAACTGTGAGGACATTCTTGCAATGCTGCTTTAATTGTAAAAATGTCAGTATGACATCATGAGCTCACAGCAACAATCACAGAACACACAAAAGGGGCACAGAGTCCCCAGATTTTTTCTGCAGGCCCAAAATACATCCTCCTTGTGAGCAGAAAATTGACAACTTGTAACGAACTGAAATGAGACTGTTTCAGTACATACAAAGTCCCCCAGAATTAATGGCACACTCAGTCATGCGCATAAAAGTGGCACAGAGTCCTCAGATTTTTTCTGCAGGCCCAGAATGCATCCACCTTGTGTGCAGAAAATTGACAAGTGGTAACAAAGTGAAATGAGACTGTTTCAGCACATACAAAGTCCTACAGAATTATTGTCACACTCAGTCATGCCCATAAAAGTGGCACAGCATCCCCAGAGTTTTTCTGCCGGCCCAGAATGCATCCACCTTGTGAGCAGAAAATTGACAAGTGGTAACACAGTGGAATGAGAGTGTTTCAGCACATACCACAGTATAAAATGATTACTGTGAGCGTCATGTTGCTGGTCCAATGTGTTCTGCAAGACGATTTGAGCAAATGCAATGTGATCATCTCAACTGGATTGAAGGGTGCCCTTTGGCTGTACACTAATAGTAGCCTTGGTAAGTAGATATATATATATATATATATATAGATATAGATATATGGTTGTGTATGTTGTAGGTGAGATGGGGAGTTGACATGGACATGTACTCATGGTGTTGTTCTGCATCACATCACAGGTCACACAGAAACTGTTGGTGTGCACATTCCAGTCCTCAATAAGAATTTTTTGTGCTGAAATTGGAAAAGGATAACTCTCAAGTGCATGAAGGTAAGTATTTTTTGGGGGGGTGGGGGGAATCATATTTGCAGGTTTGTCTGTAATGGTTTCTTATTTTGCTACTTCTTCACAGATTTCATCAGCATCCTGCTGGAGTCCGGTTGTTAATGATGGTCATGGTCATACATAGATACATAGATACATAGACAGTGTCGGCAGATAAGGGCCTATGGCCCACCCAGTCTGACCATTTGAGCTTGTAAGTTCAGTTTGTTTTCCTAGAAGTCTGTTGCCCCTTACCCCTGACCTCCAGAATTCCTTTATGTCTATCCCATGCATTCTTAAATCCCGTGATTGTTTCAGCCCCCACCACTTCCTCTGGCAGGGTGTGTCCACTTGTCCACCACCCGTTCTGTGAAGAAATTCTTTCTCATGTTTCCTCTGAATCGTCCTCCCTCCAACTTCATCCATGCCCTCTAGTCCTGGAACATCTTTTCGGCTTAAAAAATAGTGTTTTCCTGCACCCTGTTCCTCCCTGTAAGATACTTGTATGTCTCTATCATATCCTCTCTCCCTCCTCTCCTCCAGGAAGTACATGTTCAGTTCCTTCAACCTGTCTTCATAGGACTTGTGATGCAATCCATGCACCATCTTTGTTGCCCTCCTCTGAACCTTCTCTACCCTGTCTATGTCCTTACGTAGGTATGGTCTCCAGAACTGTCACTGTACTCCAGGTGGGGCCTCACTAGTGTCTTGTATAGCGGATTATGACCTCCATTTTCCTGCTGGTGATGCCCCTGCCATACATCCACTCCAGCATCCATTTAGCTATTACCTGCCTTGTCACACTGTTTCTACCTTGAGGTCATCAGAGATGATAACCCCAAGATCCCTTTCCTGCTTGGTGCATGCTATATACTCACCCCCAACTGATATATTGTGCCAGGGTTTTGTGCCCATATGCATTATCTTGCACTTTGCATTGAATTTCAACTGCCAAACCCTGACCATTCTTCAAGTTTCCAGGTCAGCCTCATTCTGTTTACACCTCTGGTGTGTCTACTCTGTTACAGAGCTTTGTGTCATCAGCGAACAGTGAAATTCTGCCTTCTAGGTCCTGCGCCAATGTCACTGATGAAGATGTTGAATAGGACGGTCCCAGCACTGATCCCTGTGGTGCCCCACTGGTCCTCTTCCTCTGTGGGTGACACATTTACCACCACCTCTGTGTCCTACCACCCAGCCAGTTACCCACACCACCACTGCTGTCCTGCCCACACCCATATTCCCCAGTTTGTGTAATAGTCTTCTATGTGGCACGGTGTCAAAGGCCTTGCTGAGTCCAGATGGGCCATGTCCCTGCCTCCCTGAGTCCACCTCCTAGACACCCAGTCAAAAATTCAACGAGGTTGGTCTGACCTGACCTCCCCTGGTGAAACCATGCTGCCTTAGGTCCTGTGGTCCATTGACAGCAGATGTTCTGCAATCTCTCCTTCCAGTAGTGCTTCCATGATCTTCCCACTACCGAGGTGGGGCTGACTGGTCTGTCAGTTCTCTGCTTCCTCTTGTTCCCACTTTGTATAAGGGGACTACATCTGCTGTCCTCCAGTCTTTGGGTACCTCCCTGTTTCAGTGATCGGCTAAAAGGATAGCCAGAGTTTCAGCCACCACCTCTCTCTAGTTCTTTGGGGACCCTGGGGTGCACCCCATCTGGCCCCATTGGCTATCAGCTCTTATTACTTCCAGTTCCTTCAGGACCCTTTCTCTTGTAAAGGGACTTGTGTCCATTCTGTACCATCCTCACCCCTTGTACTCCCTTCAGACCCATTACCTCCTCTTCCTCCAGTAAAGGCTGAGGCAAAATACCTATTCAATATGCCAGCTTTACTGTTGTCATCCTCACGTGGCCCCATCCTCCCCTTCAGTCTCACTATCCCTCCCTTTGTCTTTCTTTTTCTTATGTACCTGTAAAGGTTTGTCCCTCTACCCACTGATTTTGCAATGTGCTCTTCTGTCTGACTTTGGCTTCCTTACTGACCTCTCTGCCTCCTTTGCTTCTCCTGGTACTTCTCCCTATCCCTTCTGCCTGTGTCTTTTTGCATTGACTGAATGCAATCTTTTAGCTTTCACTTTCTTTGCTACCTCTTTGGAAAAACAATGGTCTCCTCTTCTTTTTCCTCCTTCTTACTTAATGCATAATTCTGTTGTTCTTGTAATCCCCATTTTAAATACTGCCCTGTTCCACAACCCCTGATTTCTGTCCATTCCCCTTAATGCCTCTTTCAAGTATCTCCCCATTTTCCCAAAGTCTGCCCCCTAAAATCCAGGATACGTGTTTTTGTGGTTTGGTTCTGCACTTTCTGTGTTTCAAACCACAATGACTGGTGGTCACTGTTTCCCAGGTTGCTCCCCATATTACCCCCATCACACTGTCCCTGTTTGTGAGCACAAGGTCCAGTATTGCCTTCTGCAAGTTGGGTTCCATGACCAGTTGTAGAGAGAGGCACCCTGAAGGAGTCCAGGATAAATCTGCTCCTAGTTGATGCTGCTGCTGGGATGCTCCAGTCCCACGTCTGGAATATTGAAGTCTCAACCAGTACTACCTCACCCTTGTCTGCCATCCTTTGGATGGCTAGCATCAACTCCTATCTGTTTCTTCCTCCTGTGCTGGTGGTCTATGAGCCACACCTGTCGGATAGCTGTCCCATTTCCTTCCAGCTAACCTGATATCTCTCCCCATTTTGTTCCTCCTGGATCTCTGTGGCCTGTCATGTTTTTCACATTCAGTACCACCCCTCCTCCCTTCCTGCTCTGTCTCTTCTGATATGTTGTAGTAGTGTGGCCATCTCCAATCGTGGTTATCATTACCCAGGTTTCAGTGATGGTCCAATGTCAGGTCTGACTGCTACCATGAAGGCCTCAGATCTTCCATCTTGTTGCTAAGGCTCCTGGCATTTGCACACATAAGCTTTCCATGATTTGACCTCCTAGACTGTTTCACAGTTCTACTCCAGCCCTTCCTTGGTTGTCATTTATCCTAGTTCTCCTTGCTGTCTCTGCCCATCTGCTGAATTTTGCCTTTTCTGCTTATCCACCTCTTGGGCACTAATCTCCATCTTTTGCTATGCTTTGCAGAGATAGCCACTCCTCTGGTTCATTGGTTCCACTGCTAGCTGTGGGGGTGAGCAAGTAAGTATCCTCCTTGCTGGCCTGCCACCCCTTTGCTAGTTTAAATGCTGTCAATGCAGCATTTAAACTTATCATTGGTCTTGGATTCCTCCAGGATGGATGCAGGCCATCGAGCATGAACAAACCTCCATCCCTCAGGTTGGTCCCCAGTCTGTATGATCAAACCCTTTCTCACAGCACCAGTTCTTCAACCATAGTTAAAGTTCCTGGTGCATGCACTCCTATACTCCCTCTTGCCTCTCACAGGTAGTACTTCAGAAAGTGACAGAAGTAGCTACTTGTGAGACCCCTCCCAGTTTCCTAAACTCTTCCTGAACTTCCTTTTGCTCCCCATTTGCCGGGTCATTAGTACCTAGGTGGATAATGACATCCAGCTCATCCTCCAGTCTTGCCTTCCCAGTGATCCCCAGGATCTTCCTTCCCATCCCTCCATGCCCGTGACACCTGGTGAGCACCTCACCTCCCTGTCCTCCCTCCTGTGTCCCTAGCTGGATCCCTCTTATGATGGAGTCCCTCACAAGGATTTGCTTCCTCCTCCTCCGGGGTCCACTGCTTTCCCACAGGTTCACCTCCTGGCTAACCTCCATCCTTTCCTTCCACTTCTACATGGGTGCCTCTATTTGGTTGTCCTCATTTCCAGTGTGGCATATAGTTCTTGGGTGGAATAGGATCTGGGATGTGACTCTGCCTGACCTGCTAACCCTCCCTGAGCCCACTGTCATCCAAGTGCTCCTCGTTCTCGGCATCCTTTGAGGCAGCTGATTGGACTTGGTGGTCCCTGGATAGGGTGATGGTACTCCTGACCCATTTACTTCCGCTCTGAGTCCATGACCTCCTCCTGCAGTCCAGAGAGATGCATGCAGACAGGGCAGCACCTCAGTGTCAGAAGGTCTGCCTGAATGACAGCTGCCCACAGCCACTGCATTACACCACTCCCACATTATACTGCAGTTCCACTACTTATCTGCCTACAGAGCTCTCCTAGTTCCTTTTTATTAATTTACTGTCCTAAAAGTCCTGCCACAGTCCTCAGATAATTTTTTTGAAAACAAATAAATAAATAAATGAATCAAAACACTTGTGCTCAGGTGGGCTTCTTCCCCTTATCCCCTCTTACTTCACCCCTTACTATACCCTGTGTTTAGCTCCTGTCAATCAGATTTAACAGGGCATATAATTAAGAAGTTGGGGGAAGGGGAGAGGCGAAAAATATGCAGCAATTAAAGACAGCACAGAATTACGCCACCACTATGTTTCAGTATGGCCAAAAAAGCAATTATAGTAAAGACCAACAAAGGTATAATTGTCACTAAAAGCCCTCAATCTAAGTTTAAAAGAAAAATAGCAATTACCAGTTACTCTAAAGCACTGAATTGAATGTGTTTCCTTCCTTCCCCTCATCAGTCCCTAATGAAATGACTTCTTTGTGTTGCATGTGTGCCCAAGCTCAGGGGAGGGGGTGCCTGATGTTGAAGAACTTTTTGGATAAGGCCACTTTGACAGAACAACAAAGCATCTCGAAGTTTCCTAAAAAAGGAAATGAATGACTTCTTACAAGTTACAACTTCATTATTATGTGTACCTTCCTGGTTCTCAAATCTCAATCCCTAAAGTCAAGTTACATTTCAAAGACACATCTTGTCACCTAACACACCTGCTGTTGTGTGCAATATTTGCTGCAGTCTTTACAAAACAATGAAATGGATGAAATCAAATCTTCATACTTAACAGAATGGATTTCGCTTGGATATTACATCAGGTCCTCTCTGTACGGTACAGCTACAGCATCATCCCCAATGAGTTTTAGTGATGGAGCCTTTTTTTGTTACCCTGCAAAGAAACAAAAGTGTACTGTATGTTTTACCATTTCGGCTGTGGCTTCTACAGAAAACAAACAGACAACTAAAGTGAGGCACATAACAAACATGGTACACATACTCACTTTATGGTTTAAATATTAAGAAGCTGGTGGTGGTGGTCCATGGAGGCAGACAGTCTCATGGTGGCAGACTTGGATAACAATAAGTCCCGGTGGTGGTGGTGGTGGTGGGGCAGGCAGACTCGCGGTAACTTGAACTTGGAACATCAGTCCCGGTGGTGTGGTGGTGGTGGTCCATGGGGGCAGGTAGACTCATGGTGGCAGACTTGCATAACACCAGTCCTGGTGGTGGTGGTGGTGGTCCGTGGGGGGCAGACAGACTCATGGTGGAAGACTTGGATAACATCAGTCACGGTGGTGTGGTGGTGGTGGTCCATGAGGGGCAGACAGACTCATGGAGGCAGACTTGGATAACATCAGTCCCAGTGGTGGTGGTGGTCCATGGGAGGCAGACAGACTCATGGTGGAAGACTTGGATAACATCAGTCCTGGTGGTGGTCCGTGGGGGGCAGACAGACTTATGGTGGAAGACTTGGATAACATCAGTCCCAGTGGTGGTGGTGGTGGTCCATGGGGGGCAGACAGACTCCTGGTGGCAGACTTGGATAACATCAGTCCTGGTGGTGTGGTGTGGTGGTGGCAGTCCATGGAGGGCAGACAGACTCATTGTGGCAGACTTGGATAACATCAGTCCTGGTGGAGTGGTGGTGGTGGTCCATGGGGGCAGGCAGACTCATGGTGGCAGACTTGGATAACATCAGTCCCAGTGGTGGTGGTGGTGGTCCATGGGGGGGCAGACAGACTCCTGGTGGCAGACTTGGATAACATCAGTCCTGGTGGTGTGGTGGTGGTGGTCCATAGGGGGCAGACAGAGTCATTGTGGCAGAGTTGGATAACATCAGTCAGTGGTGGTGGTGGTCCATTAGGGCAGACAGACTCATGGTGGCAGCTTGGATAACATCAGTCCCAGTAGGTGTGGTGGTGGTCCATGGGGGCAGACAGACTCATGGTGGCACGAACTTGATTAACTTCAGTCCCGGTGGTGGTAGTGGTGATCCATGGGGAGCGAACAGACTCATGGTGGCAGACTTGGATAACATCGAACCAGTGGTGGTCCATGGGGGCAAACAGACTCATAATTGGAAGACTTGGATAACATCAGTCCTGGTGGTGGTGGTGGTGGTCCGTGGAGGCAGACAGACTTATGGTGGCAGACTTGGATAACATCAGTCCCAGTGGTGGTGATGGTGGTGGTGGTGGTCCATGGGGGGCTGACAGACTCCTGGTGGCAGACTTGGATAACATCAGTCCTGGTGGTGTGGTGGTGGCGGTCCATGGGGGTCAGACAGACTCATTGTGGCAGACTTGGATAACGGTGGTGGTGGTGGTGGTCCGTGGGGGACAGACAGACTCCTGGTGGCAGACTTGGATAACATCAGTCACG
Organism: Neoceratodus forsteri; assembly: GCA_016271365.2. Classification (NCBI taxonomy): domain Eukaryota; kingdom Metazoa; phylum Chordata; order Ceratodontiformes; family Ceratodontidae; genus Neoceratodus; species Neoceratodus forsteri. The sequence continues at coordinate 948,729,012 of CM057452.1, forward strand.
GTGGTGGTGGTGGTCCGTGGGAGGCAGACAGACTCATGGTGGAAGACTTGGATAACATCAGTCCCAGTGGTGGTGGTGGTGGTCCGTGGGGAGCAGACAGACTTATGGCGGCAGACTTGGATAACATCAGTCCCAGTGGTGGCGGTGGTGGTGGTCTGTGGGGGGCAGACAGACTCCTGGTGGCAGACTTGGATAACATCAGTCCTGGTGGGCAGACTAGATGGGCCTAGCGGTCCTTATCTGCCGTCAAAGTCTATGTTTCTATGGTGGTTTGGTGGTGGCGATCCATAGGGGCAGACAGACTTATGGCGGCAGACTTGGATAACATCAGTCCCAGTGGTGGCGGTGGTGGTGGTCTGTGGGGGGGCAGACAGACTCCTGGTGGCAGACTTGGATAACATCAGTCCTGGTTGGCAGACTAGATGGGCCTAGCGGTCCTTATCTGCCATCAAAGCAGTGGTGGTCTGTTCGGGGCAGTCCATGGGGGACAGACAGACTCATGGTGGCAGACTTGGATAACATCAGTCCCGGTGGTGTTGTGGTGGGGGTCCATGGGGGCCAGACAGACTCATGGCGGCAGACTTGGATAACATCAGTCCCAGTGGTGGTGGTGGTGGTCCATGGGGGGCAGACAGACTCATGATGGCAGACTTGGATAACATGAGTCCCGGTGGTGGTGGTGGTGGTCCATGGGGCAGACAGACTCATGGTGGCAGACTTGGACTAACATCAGTCCCAGTGGTGGTGATGGTGCTGTTGGGGCAGACAGACTCATGGTGGCAGACTTGGATAACATCAGTCCTGGTGGTTGGTGGTTTGGGATCCATGGGGGCAGAGCTAGAACTCATGGCGACAGGAGTTGGACTAACATCAGTCCCGGTGGTGGTGGTCCGCCCAGGGGACAGACAGACTCATGGTGGCAGACTTGGATAACATGAGTCCCGGTGGTGGTGGTGGCAGTCTGTAGGGGGCAGACAGACTCATGGTGGCAGACTTGGATAACATCAGTCCCGGTGGTGTGGTGGTGGGGGTCCATGGGGGCCAGATAGACTCATGGCGGCAGACTTGGATAACATCAGTCCCGGTGGTGGTGGTGGTGATCCATGGGGGGCAGACAGACTCATGGTGGCAGACTTGGATAGCATGAGTCCCGGTGGTGGTGGTGGTCCATGGGGGCAGACAGACTCATGGCGCAGACTTGGATAACTAGAGTCCCTGGTGGTGGTGGTGGTCTGTGGGGGCAGACAGACTCATGGTGGCGAACTTGGATAACATCAGTCCTGGTGGTGGTGGTGGTGGTGGTCCGTGGGGGCAGACAGACTCATGGTGGCAGACTTGGATAACATCAGTCCCGGCGGTGGTGGTGGTCTGTGGGGGGCAGACAGACTCATGGTGGCAGAGTTGGATAACATCAGTCCCGGTGGTGGTGGTGGTCCATGGGGGGCAGACAGACTCATGGTGGCAGACTTGGATAACATGAGTCCTGGTGGTGGTGGTGGTGGTCCGTGGGGGTCAGACAGACTCATGGTGGAAGACTTGGATAACATCAGTCCCAGTGGTGGTGGTGGTGGTCTGTGGGGGGCAGACAGACTCATGGTGGCAGACTTGGATAACATCAGTCCCGGTGGTGGTGGTGGTCCGTGGGGGCAGACAGACTCATGGTGGCAGACTTGGATAACATCAGTCCCGGTGGTAGTGGTCTGGGGGCACACCACCTTTTAAATACTGCAGTTAAAACCTGCCAACATTTACCGCATCATCATCCTCATAAAGAAAACTGCCCTCACAGTCATCGATGTCTGAAGTCTGACCACTGGGAAATTCTTTCTCCATTTTGCTGTCATCTATGTCAGTGGTGGTCGTTTCAGGCCACTGCAATGCCAGCCACAGGATGATCCATTTCCACATCAGCAAGCCACCACAACTTGGCGGTATGAATACCGGTTGCAGTCTGTGCTGGTATGTGCTTCTCATTCATTTTAATAAATGTTAGCAAATTAACATTTGCAGGAGACAGGTTTGTCCAACGATCCTAACTATGCACCTGCTAGGCTGAATACCCTCACCAATACTTACACTGGAGAGTGGGCATGTCAGGTACATCAGTGCCACTGCTGTCAGCTCTGGCCATTCACTGACCTTTCCACTCCAGTACAAAAGAGGATCTTCACTTATTGTCAGATGCCTGTTTTCAGACAAATATGACTCAACCATTCTCTGTGCTGCACTAAGTCCAATTGTTGATGGATTACCCTGTTCTCCCGAATCATTAATTTCATAAATAATAATAATAATAATCTTTATTTATAATGCGCCTTTCAAAATCAAGGCGCAGTACATATTTAAAATAAATGCACAATAAAACATCATGATAAAATAGCTAAAACAAGTTCAATCAATCCATGTCGACACCATCCCCCTATGCCTTATTCCATAAAAAAGACTTCAGTGCTTGTTTAAAACCCCACAGTCATGCACTCTCTAATCAAATGGGGTGAGAATTCCAGAGGATCGGGTGCCATGAACACAAAAAGCTTAGCTGAAGATTTTAAAACTACCCTCGGAATCTCCAACAGCCCTTGTTAGCCGAGCGGGCATTCAACAAGGAGGTAAAGGCAAACTCTTTCAGGTAGTCAGGACCCAAGCCATGTGGGCTTTTATAGAGTCAATCAACTGACTTCCAAGGTGATCGCCACTGAACCAGCAGCCAGTGCAGTTCCTGCAACGCAGGTGTAATGTGAGAGGAACGAGAGTCATTAACAACCGGGCTGCAGAGTTCTGCACCAGTTATAGCTTGGCAGATATCAGCCTGGAAGCCCAAAGTAAAGGGGGTTGCAATAATCCAAACCACCTGAGGTCTAAAGGCGTGGATCAGGTAGGCAAGTCCCCAGATGGAACAAGGTGCTTGATCCTAGCAATGTTCCTCAGATGGTAAAAGATAACATAACGATGAGCAACACCGAAACGTAATGTCAGCGGTCATCAAGAGAATCACCCCTAGGTTGCGCACCTGTTCAGAGATAGGGAGCTCAACATCCCAAGGAATAAACCTGTGGGATGATTTTCTCCCCACCCCCCTATCTGGTGACCAGGATCCACAACCGTCACCTCAGCAATCCCAGAATTCAACTTCAGCCAGCTGGACCTCATCCAACCTTGGATCTCGCCAAGGCAGTTATTAAACACCGAGAGTGCTCCATTCTGGTCTGGTGCAAAAGACAAGTAGAGCTGGGTATCATTGGCATAACATTGAAACTCCAGCCCATACCGTCTTACAGTGTCTACTAGGGGAAGCATGTACACCACAAACAACATGGGAGACAGCACTGAGCCCTGAGGCACCCCACAGGACAGAGAGGTATGATCAGAGGAAAACACTCCCAACACCACCCTCTGAGTTCTACCAGTGAGGAAAGAAGTAAACCATCTGTGAACCAAACCTGAAACCCCACAGATGCATCTCAGGTGCTCAAGCAGCACCCCATGGTCTACGGTGTCAAATGCTGATGACAGATCAAGCAGAACCAAAATGGACCATTTTTTCTGGTCTCTCACCCTCAGGAGATCATTGAGCACCCGAACCAGGGCAGTCTCGGTGCTGTGCCTCTTTCGAAAACCAGATTGAAGAGGGTCGTAGATGCTATGGATGGTCAAACAGTTGTCCAACTGAGCAGCCACTACTTTCTCAATTACCTTCCCCACAAAGGAAAGGTTAGAGATAGGCCTATAGTTAGCGAGGGAGTCTGGGTCCAAAGAAGCCTTCTTCAACACTGGTGTCACCACTGCCTCCTTCAGGGAGCAGGGGTACTCACCAGAGTCTAAGGAGCACCAGACTATCTGCGCCAGAACTGGGATGATAACCTCCCCACAGCCCATTATCAGGGCTGTAGGACCCGGGTCTAAACTACAGCATGTAGTGCGCATACCCCGGACAATCCTCATAACATCCTCGATTTCCGGCCATTCGAAGGAACTCCAGGAAAAAACAGGGATGGTGACCGAGGGCTGGTCTAAGGCAACACCTGTAGAGAGTGCTACACGGGTCTCTGTCCTGATGTCATCCACCTTATCTGCAAAGAACCGAGCAAGCTCCTCACACTGCAATTGTGAAAAGGCTCTACGAACCTGTAGACGGGCTGGGTTGCACAGCCTGTCTACAGTTGAAAAAACTGGGCAGTTGGTTCTGAGCAGCAGCAATTCCCCTGACAAGAATACTGCCTTACGGGCAATTGCTGACTGATAGAGTTGGTAGTGCTCTAGCAGTCTAAGATGGTCGGCCTCTAAGCTGGATTTCCGCCAGCACCTCCCTAACCTGCGTCCTAGTCGCCGCATCTCCCTCAAGTCCCCGTTAAACCATGGAGACCGAGGGCGAAGGGAGAGAGGATGCACACGGATTGGAGTAATGGAATCCAGAGTGGAGGAAATGGCCTTATTATAAGCCAGAACCAAAACCTCTGGATCCAGGCTCGCCACTGGAAATTCTGATAGATCAAGCACCGCAGTTAGGCCATCGGGAGTCACATCCCGTAAAGGGCGGTACTTGACCATCTCCACAGGGGCTGGCCTACACAGAGGGGTGCAAAAATTGAATCTCACAGTGTAATGGTCCAACCATCCGACGGGTTCCACTCCCACGTCGGAGGCTTCCATCCCCAGGAGGAAGACCAGGTCAAGGTAATGGCCATGTTTATGAGTGGCAGAAGTAACCACCTGTGAAAGGCCCAAAGAATTCATCAATTGGAGGAAGTGCTGTCCAAATTGCGAGAGTTCGTCATCGATCCAGGCATTAAAGTCACCCAGCACCATTAACCTGGGCTACTCAAACACCAGGTAGACCATGAAGTCCACCACTTCCTTAAGGAATAGCTTCTCGTCTCCAGGTGGATGATAGATGAGAGCCAGCCTATAGCCCCCACCTGCCACTATGACACATTCGAATGATCGGGTCTCCTCAACTGGGACACTAGTGAGATCCAATTCGGCCTTAAAACAGACTGCAACCCCCCCCCCGCGATCCAATCTCAGACGGTGTATCATTGAATACCCAGCCGGAACTGCTGCCTTGAGGACGGGGCCAGCATTACCATCCAGCCAGGTTTTGGTGATGCAAGCCAGATCCACTGTACCCACCAAGTCTGCAACAATAGCAGTCTTGTTCACAACGTATCTGTCATTGCATAACACCGCCCGAGTTGGACAGAACTCCAGGGATGCCCCAGACACCTGCCCACCATTTATGGTGGTGGCGCCCTTGGGTATGGAGACCAGACAAGGAGGTCCACATTCTAGACTCCATTTCTCCCCAGGGCATCTTCTGGGCTTAACCACCCGGATGTGAACGCCCCTCTCATCCATCCTCCGCTGTTCACACCCCCCACCCCCCCATCCTCCTGCGGGCAATTCCCTAAGCCCGACAGTGTTGATAGATGGAAAAAAACAATAGTGGGGGAAAAAAGGGGTTGAGGGCATGGAGAGCAGGGGATGAATAGCACATGACCAGATGGGTGGGACAATGATACATATCCCAATCATCCAACATGGTGCAAAAAATCAGTAAACTTCTACTCTAGCAGTAGTGGCTAATATAAATACCCACTTGGGAGAAAGCCTCCCAAAGTGGGTTGACGCCACCCACTTTGGATGACAGACCACCTGGAACTACAGTCCCCTTCCCCTTGCAGGACATGCTTGATGGTCCTCCAGGTACACCTTCAGCCACATTATGCTGCTGAGGTTTGCTGACCTTGACACGTGACTTCTGTGCCCCATGAACCAAGAGCACCAGTTGACCACTGATATTTTTTACCTGTTCAGGCCCTCCCTCCAGTACTGATGCAATTGCATGTTTGTTTCATGGGTCCAGCATTGATGCTATGGCAAAGTTGTCACTACGCTGAATGTTCACAACGTGATGATTATGGTTGAATACTGTCAGCACGTGTTGCAGCAAAATACTGCTACCACCGTCTCCGGCAACATCAAGGCTATGCTGTACATTCACCAATGTCTGCCTCAGTACCTGCAGCAGTGGAATTGATTGGCTAATGGAGGTAGACTTGCCACTCACTGCCTGTGTGGCATGTTCAAAAGGCCACAAAATTGTTATTACAGAGTCCATGAGGCGCCACTGTTCAGTCGTCATAGACATGGAGGCTCCGGAACTGTCACGGCTAGTGTGGATAACAAGATATTCTGAGATGGCTTTGTATTGTTCATACAACCTCTCTGCCATGTATAACGTGGAGTTCCATCGGGTGACAACTTCCAGCTTCAAGCGGTGCTGAGGCAGGCTGTTTTGTATCTGCAACTGCCGCAGTTGGTCACGGGCCTTTCCAGATCTTGAAAAGTGAGAGCAGATACATCATGCAACAGTCAGTATTTCCTTTATATCAGGGTGCTGCAGAAACTCCTGAACCACAAGATTTAAACAGCGGTCCATGCATGGAACATGAACAAAACCACCATTCATGATGCATTTCACCACTTTTGACCCATTGTCACTTGCTATGAACCCAGCTCTCAGTGACAGAGGGTTTAGCCATCTGTCAATTTCAGTCAGTACCATGTCTAACATGTTCTCACCAGTGTGTGATCAGGTCACACAGCGCATAGCAAATGTTGCATGCTGGCTAATTCCAGGAAGATTGCTACCGCGACAATCCACCTTACTGCACTGATTATTCACACTACCAACATCACAAACAAGCTCCGGCACATGTGCCCAGTGTGCAGTTATACATAGATATGAACTCCCTGCTGTTTTGCCACTTGTCCAAATATCCATACTTAAATGGATGAATGGAGAGGAGGAATGTTAAAGGGCATGTCTTACTGAGTCAGACACAGTGCAGAACAACTCAGGGACAGCACGGATAGAAAAGTATGTCCTGGATGGGACTTTCCATTTTGGATAGGCACATGCAGCAAACCACTGGAACCCAGAATTCTCCACAAAGGAGAAGGGCAAAAGATCAATTGCCAGCATTTCTGCTACAGCAGCATTAAGTTCACGTGACACTGTATGATTGAGGGGGTACTTCAGCTTATGCACAAAAACACTCTGTAACGTGGGCTGACTTAAATGTTTTGCACATGCTGTGTTGTTGGTCACAAATGGTTGTGCTCTGTGATGAATGGCATAGGCAGGGCGTGGAGTGTGGACATTTGATGAAGACGGTTGCACAGGTGATGATGACAAATCCAGAAATGACTTTATTTTGTCAGATTTGCCAACCGGGGTTGATGTACCACTTGCACTAGACATACTGCATTCACCACCACCACAAAAACTGCTACTCTCACCAGCACTGGACAACATGTCAAAGTCATTATGGTCCTCCACCTCATCATGCCTGTAGTAATCCTCTGCTCTTATTACCACACTACTGCACACATTTAATTTCCTACTGGGCTTAACAGTCATGGAAGGGAGTTAACATGCTGGCTATGGTTGCCAATGACATGGGTGAACGCCCCACTGTGGTATTAGCTGCCAGCTTGTGCTGGGTCCACAGAGCCAAGTGCTTATTCTTCAGATGCGTATGCTGTCCTCCTGTCCCCAGATGGCTCCACTTTTTACCTCGACTCACACACACATGGCAAACCTGGCAGATTGCAACTGAGTCATCATTTGCATCTTGAACAAAAAAATCCCAAACAAGGGAGTGTGATGCTCTGCTTTTAACATGTCCATGATGATGTGGCTTATTTAAGTATGTTATTTTAAGCACTGAAGTGGGGGGGCACGTGATGTTTCTGGCACTGCACACCTTGACTGCAGCTGACCACCACGACTACCTATCATATTGATTACTGGGTCATCATCATCATCATCATCAACTAAAAGCGGTAGATCACAAGTTTTTATGGGGGGGGATTCCTGAAAACAGACTCAGGCACAGCCACTTTTAATTTCTTTTTCTCCAGTTCCCAACTAGGTCAATTACATCATCATCATATTCATCAACATCACCCACATCCACTTCTTCTGCTTGGATGCTAGTATGTGGACTGCATGTAGCAACAACAGCAACATCATCATCATCACCACCACATTCATCATCAGCATCTACACTACCATCACCTGATATTTTTTCACCACACTGTGAATCACTGCATAGAAAATGCGTGACGCTAAGTGTCACGGTGGACGGAATATCACACTGTATGCTATCGTTGACATGATCATCAAAATCCTCAGCTGTACTTCCCTGGGCCCCCCCCCCCAATGAGGTGTGACACAAAACTCCCAGACTTAAAAACACTCATTAATGAGTACAATGGTGGGGTGGTGAAGCATGGAGAGATACTACAAAACAGGCTTAAAATACATCCAAGTAACTATTAAAAAAAATTAATATTGTGATTCGTGACGTGATCGTAAATAGTGATTTGTGACTGCATTTGTGACCGTGATGATGATGAAACATGAATGCCAAAGGCTCTACTTCCCCAGGCCCTGATGAGGTGTGACACAAGATTCCTCGACATAAAAACACTCATTAATGAGTACAATGGTGGAGTGGTGAAGCATGGAAAGATACTACAAAACAGGCTTACAATACATCCAAGAAACTATTAAAAAAGATTCATGTTGTGATTCGCGACGTGATCATAAATTGTGATTTGTGACTGCATTTGTGACCATCCATGATGATGAAGAATGTGATTTGTATCACGAATGACTCGTGATAATGGTCCCAACTTAAAAACACATATTAATGAGTACAATGTTCATGCAGAATTATGCACCACACCTGAAGAGATGCAGATGCAAAGGCACGACACCTAACCAGTGCTCACCATCAGAAATTCAAAAATCTGGAAAAGAATTCCTTTTCCGGTTTGGGCAGGCCGTGAGGTGGGGGGCAGTGTACTGCACTGCTGCAGTAACAGTAACTAGTACTAGTAAAGATACCACAAAGAAGTACAAAAATTACTCAGCTGTAGTGGATAGCATAGCAGGTTCACATTGCTGAAATTATGTGGCACAATAAAAGGTGTCTGATTTGATGACACACGTCACACAGATACTCACACACACACTAAGTAATGCATAGCAAATTGAAAACTTCAGTAATATAACCACATATTTTAAACGAACTAAAATTCTGCACTGCTGCACCACAACAATCAGCAAAAAAATGGCAAGAATTTTTGAAAATATTACTGTATGTACATTAACACAGTTATACAAGAAAAATATCACCAGAACAGAAAGCTCTGTCTTTTTCTCCAAGTTAATCTACCTACACCACAGATACACCCCTCCCCCAAAGCACACTTCCACTGTCTCTCAGTACACAGACTGAATATTGTACATTAACATTCAAAATCCACACACAAACAATTAACGCTCGATGATATAAACACAGGAGGGTTTCCTATAATCGATGAACTACAGTTTCAGCAAAACAAATGACCCCAAAAGGCTTTTTTAACAGCTTTTAGAAGGTTTGAATCACAGAGCTGTCAGAGCAGATTCTCTCCAATAGCTTCATACACACATTACCCCAAACTGAGGCTGTGCAGAACAATCTAGAGCCCATGTGACCTGAAATCCCATGAATCACTGCAAAATTCGCCTTTGGAGCTTAAAAACAAGGCGAAGTGAGGCGGAGAACATTGTTTTCAATGTACTTCGCCGTAAGAATTGGTGGAGTAGTGGTTTGGGAAGGCGGAGTAATGTGAAGTCATTGTTTTCAATGGACTTCGTGTTACCCGTTATAACGCGAAGTACTACACTTTGGTTTGCGGAGCACTCTGCGAATCTGCCTTCACTTCATGGATCACTTCGTGGAGCGAATTGGGGCCACTTCATCCACCACTATCCACGACCTCCTCAGGAAGGCTGTTCCATGAATCCACAACCCTCTTCGTGAAAAAATACTTCCTCACATTACCTCTGGGCCGTCCCACCTCTATCTTCAAATTGTGCCCCCTTGTTCTTGCACATCTCTTTTTCTGAAAGATACTACCCTCTTGGATTTTGTTTATTCCCTTGAGGTACTTGAAAGTTTCTATCATGTCCCCCCTCTCCCTTCTTTCCTCAAGGGTATAAATATATAGCGCCTTTATTCCCTCTTCATATGTCTCCTGGTGCAGACCCTGCACCATTTTGGTTGCCCTCCTCTGGACCGCCTCCACTCTGTCTATGTCTTTGTGGAGATGGGGTCTCCAGAACTACACACAGTACTCCAGATGGGGTCTCACCAACTGTCTGTACAGTGGGATAACAACTTCCTGTTTTATACTGTTGATGCCTCTCCCTATGCATCCCAGTATCCCCTCAGCCTTCCGTACTGTCTTCTCACATTGCTTGCCCACCTTTAGATCATCTGATATAATTACCCCCAGGTCCCTTTTCATTTTTATTGTTGTCAATATCTCACCCCCCATTGTGCACTCTTCCCCTGGGTTTTTGTTTCCCAGGTGCATTACCTTGCACTTCTTTGCATTGAATCTAAGCTGCTATACATTTGACCATTTCTCCAACCTTGCCAAGTCCCTTCTAATCCTTTCCACTCCATCTTGTGTATCAGCCCTGTTGCAGATCTTTGTGTCGACTGCAAAGAGACATACTTTTCCATCCAGTTCCACTGCAATGTCATTTATAAAGGCATTAAAAAGGACCAGACCCAGTACTGAACCCTGCAGTACCCCACTAGTGACCCTCATTTCTTCACTGTGGACTCCATTTACTACTACCCTTTGCATCCCGTTGTCCAGCCAATTTTCTATCCAGGTTACCACCTTGGGACCCACTCCAAGGCTAGCTAACTTGTTTATTAATCTATTGTGTGGGACTGTATCAAATGCCTTGCTAAATTCTAGGTAGGCCATGTCCACAGCCCATCCCTGGTCTACTACTTTGGTATGGGGCGGCAGTGTTCTGGGAGACATTCTGGAGGCTGCAATGCTGCCCTATCTGTACAATAATAGAAAAATATTATATAGTATCACAAATCAAGGATCATTGGTTATAATGACTCATTTACCTAATCTGGCCATGATTAGTGTGTGAAGGGGATCCCAAGTATTCTTATACCACTGCAACTTATTATGGAGGCTCGCTATCACTTTCTCTGTATGTAGATTAGCCAAAATTTCATTAACCCATTCCTGATATGTTGGGCTTACAGTATCCCTCCAATGCCGAAGCATAATTTTTTTTATCAGTTAATGCAATCATGGAGATATGAAATCTCCTGATTCTCACCTTGATAGAGGATAGATCTCCCAACAGACATATGTCTGGGGTGAAGTAATCCTGCAAACCCAATACAGGATCTAGGTTAGTCTGTATGGCTACCCACAAAGACTTTATGTTGGGGCACGACCAAAAGACATGAAGAAGCATGCCATCCTCTTGACATCCTTTGGTACAAGCCCCCAAACTTATAAGACCCCATTTCCTCAGCTTCACAGGGGTATAATACATGTTATGCATAATGTGATATTGCATAAGGCGGAGTCTATCCTGAGAGATGTATTTATGGCAGAACTTCCATAAAGCTGACCAATTGGGAGTATATTGAGGAAAAAAAGAGACCCAGAGCCTAGTGGGGCCTTCAGGTTTCCCATATTTCCAATAAAATAGGACACAATATATTTTGGAAATAGCGCCTGGTGACCCCAACAAGGAGGAGAGATCAGATACAAACAAAAAGGCAGGTGGGCGAGGAGGGATGTTACCAAATACTTTTGAGAGGAGATGCTTTAATTGGACCACCCTGAAGTGAAAAGCTAAGGGAATGTCAAATTTATGAATTATATTAGAAACTGAGAGCCATTCCTCTGCTTCATCCAGAAAAGTAGAGATTATCCCATCCCCAATTTGGGGTAACCATTTACAAGATATCATTGTTTTATTTTGTTTTATTTATTGTGAAAGATGGGGAATTCCAAATAGACTGAGACAAGTCCAAGTTTGGGGAATACTGCAAAAATGAACAAAGCTGCATGTGAACTCTAAGGGATGTTCGAATAGTGGGACAGCTAACGGTGTCAGGAAGGGACACTATTTTAAGGTAGAACATTGTCTGGGGGTCGATGTTCTCGGACTGAATAAGGTCTAACTCAATTTTGAGCCAGACCGTTCTTAAGTATTCCGGACCCGGATTCACCCAACGCATATACTTTGCAATGTGACTAGCCCAGTAATAAATTGCCAGATGGGGGATCCGCAGTCCTCCATCCGCTTTCTGAGTGGCTAGCTTATAGTATGCTAACCTGGCTTGTTTATTAGACCAGATGAAATTTGTGAAAATTCCATGCATTTTCTGAAACCACGATAATGGAGTAAAAGAGTTAAGGAGCGAGAGGGGATAAGACAAGCGAGGAAAAACGTTCATTTTAATTATATTAATGCGACCCCAGAAAGAGAGAGGGAGTTTAGACCATCTATTGAGATCCTGAACTATCACTTGGGAAAGAGGCTCCAAATTTTCTTTAAACCAGGAGGAGGGGTTACGCATCAAATTAATACCAAGGTATCTGAGAACACGAGGAGACCAGCCGAGACCAAAAGGAGACAAATCATTTTTGAAAACCTTATGATTAAGAGGGAAAATGGAGGATTTATTTATATTCAGCTTATAGTTTGAGAGAGTACTGAACTTGGTGATTTCCCTTAGCATGACAGGAATAGATGTTTTTGGGCAAGATAAATGAAGGAGGAGATCATCAGCATAAGCTGTGATCTTCACCACTTGATTACCTATCGGGATACCACTTATCTCCGGGTTATTGATAATATTTCGCATAAGGGGCTCTAAGTATAAATTAAATAAGAGAGGGGAAAGAGGACATCCCTGTCTGGTACCAGAGAGCAAAAGAAAGGGTTTGGAGAAGGTTCCATTGGCGGAGACTCTCGCAGAGAGAGTTTGATATAAGGCCCGAATCCAGAGTATAAACTTGGCCAGGAAACCAAATACTTTAAGGGCCTGAAACACGAAATTCCAGTTGACATGATCAAATGCCTTCTCGGCATCAAAGGAGACCAATCCCACAGGAAAGGCAGCATCCCTGGACACTCGAGACAACGTGTGACAGGGTACGTAGATGGTCAGCTGATGAACGTCCCCTCATAAACCCCACCTGAGACATATTAATCAGGTCTGGAAGGACCCGTGTTATTCTATCAGCCAGTATCTTCGAAAGAATTTTAACATCTTGGTTCAATAAAGAAATTGGTCTGTAGCTTTGCACTAGTTCTAGATCTTTATCGGGCTTAGGAAGGAGAACAATCAGGGCTTCAAACAGATGTGTATCTATTCTTGTACCAGAAATAATGTGACAGTACAACCGGTGAAGAACTGGTAGTAATTGTGATTGAAAAGTTTTATAGAATAGAGCGGAAAAACCGTCTAGTCCTGGGACCTTGTCTGAGGGCAAAGCCCTGATGACCTCTGATATTTCCTCCAGAGATACTGGGGAAGATAGAAATTTCCTCTGTGGTTTCAGATAAAGAGTAGAGAAGAATCCCTCAGGTAGGCCTCGAGCTCTTCTAAGGAAGGAAGGTTGTCCATGTCCCTATATAAGTGCTCATAGTATGAGACAAACTCTTGCACAACCTCAGAAGGGGACACCTTCAGGGATCCATCTGCCTGGGCCCTAATTGGAGGTATGAATCTAGCAGATTCTTGCTGCTTTAACCTTAAGGCTAGCAGGCGACCTCCTTTTTCCTCCTGATCAGTATAGCTTGCTTTGGTGCAAATAATAGATAACTCTACTTTCTCCCTCAACAGAACTAAGTATTTATCTTTAGCTACCGAAAGCCTCCTCATATCGTCTTCCGAGGCATTAGAGGATAACTTGGTTTCCAGAGACCTAACTAGAAATAGTGAAGCTAGTAGTTCCGCCTCTTCAATCTTTTTTCTTTTTGTGACTAGGCTAATAATAATCCCTCTCATGTACGCTTTGAAAGCACCCCACAACATATCAGGTGCCATGCCCTCAGAGGAATTAGTGGAGAAAAAGAAATCGATCTGCTCCTTTATTAGGTCACGGTATTTGATATCTTTGAGCAGTTGGCCATTTAATTTCCATCGGGTTTCTTTATGGGGGATGTTAAGAAAAGCCAAACTGAAAGTCACCAGAGCGTGATCTGACACTGGACCTGGTTGAATCAAGGCAGTTAGGACCCTGGGCAGAAGAACCTGAGAGAGAAAAAGATAGTCGATGCAAGACTGAGTTGGGTGCACAGGCGAATTGAAGGTATATTCCCTGTCCTTAGGGTGTAGTACACGCCACACATCACACAGTCCACACCGATCCAGAAAGTCCCTAAGGGCCCTCTGTCCGGGCGACTAACCCCTCGACCCACTACCAGACCTATCCACTTCAGGATCAAGAACCAGGTTGAAGTCCCCGCACATATTTATACCAATGGGAAGCATAGGAAGGAGTATGGAGATAAGCTTCATAAAGAAGCCCGGATCATCTGCGTTAGGCCCATAAATGCTGCCAAGTAGAATTGGCATCGACCAGAGACTCCCCTGGACCAGGACATATCTACCATCCGGGTCCCTGAGAACTTGTTTAGGGATAAAGGAATGCCTTTATTAGCAGAATCATAACCCCACAGCTATTAGTGGACCCCGAGGCAGTAAACACCTGCCCAATTTGTTGCCTCCTAAGCTGCAGAGATTCACTTTCCAGTAAATGAGAGTTTTGCAAGAATGTGATCTGAGAAGATAAAAAGCTTACATGTTTTAACACTTGGTATTGTTTAACTTTTTTCCTTATCCCCTTCACATTCCATGTAGCAAAATTTATACTACCGGCCATCTAAAAGAGAAAAAGGAGACTCTTATGTGAAATCTAGGAATTGCAACAGTCAGAATTAAGTAACCAGAACCCATGTTTGCTGCTGTATGCCTCCCAACCAACATCAATTCCCTCCACCACATTCCCCGCCCCCCAAGATATTCCAAACCCCCAACAAACAAGTAAAATGAAAATCGTGACCATATCACCCCTCCCCCACCCCAACTGCCACGAACAATGTTCAGTACAATACCGTTTTCCTTCCTCTCCCTCCACCCTCCCAAACATGTACCCAAAAACCCAGCCCTAATATGTGAGCCTTCTTATACAAACAATGGGCAGTAATATCAATTTGAAGGTAAAGATAATGTAAGTGGTAATAGACAAGTACTGGACTCCTGACATCCAGAAAAGCAGAGAGCGAGAGCGAAAGAGGGAAGAGAGAGCAACCACCACTTGGGAGCAGTCCAGAAAACCCGAATACCTGAGAAGGAAACAAGCAATGTAAAGTATAATAGCAGAATATGCTATTGTAACTGCTGCCTCTAGCAAGATTGAGAATTTTTCCAGTGACATATATTAGCCAAAGAACTAAATGCTCCCAAGAAGTGGATCTCCATCTGTTCCCTAGCCCCCACTGTTATCTTTACCTGGGAAAGGTAAATTCCCAAGACAAATAAAGGGGTTGATCCATCAAAACTACTGCAAGAGCGCCCTCTGGTGATATTATCTCGAAAGCGCTGATACCAAGAGGTCACTCTCTCAACTAGTGCCCCAGCAATCAAAAACACCAAGCCTGAGGGCCTTCTCTATATCAACCAGATCATGAGAAACAATCTGGTGTCCATGTAAAAGAGAAACCGGAGAATGCGATCCATGTGAGAAAAAAGGGAACCTCCTCCCAAGCAAGACACAACCCCCCAGAAACAAAATCCCGAGACACGAAGCCGCTCCAAAACACTGAGCACTGAGATGCAAAGCACAAAGGATCAGAATTCCAATGAGAACAGTCCCCCCCATCGTGACATTCAGGAACCTTCGAGACCAAACAGTTATTCATTCCTCTTTCTGCACAGTAGCACGAGAAAATTCCTCTCCCTTCCATCGCAGGACAGGATGAGACCAACCAACCAGATCAAGTGTCCCAAAACAGATCAGGCAAAACAGCCTTAAGTACCACAAGAGCAGTTTCAGGATTCTCGTATGTTGACCAGGTACCGTCCACTAGTACCTGCAATCTAGCTGGATACCCCATTCTAAAGCGAAGGCCTGCTGCTATAATTTTTGATACAATAGGGTGAAAAGCAGTGCGCTTCGCCCTGACCGACTCCGGTAAATCTTGGGCAATTCTGAGCCTGGCATTTTCCCATTTCACTTCTTGTAACTCTCTCACTTTTGCCAGAAAATGTTGTCACTCCAGGTAATTTAAAAAGTGACAAATAATGGGACGTGGCGTTGATCCTGGAGATGGCTTGGGTCGCAAGGACCTATGCGCCTTTTCAATGATGTACTTAGCCCTGAAGGGAGAGGGACCAGTGACCTTTTCCATCAGCTTCTGCACAAATATGAGCATGTTCTGGCCTTTCTCCCCTTCTGGAAGGCCCAAGATAACAATATTGTTTCTTTGGCTGTGGCCCTCTAAATCTTCCAACTTAGCTTCCAGATTAGAAATCCTTTGCCGCATAGCTACGAGACCAGGATCGATTTTTTCCACTTGCTTCTCAAGAGAGGAGATTTGAACTGCATTATCTGAAGTTTTCATCATGACCTCTTCGAGTTTTTTGGGAAGGGATTTAATTTCAGCTGAGATTTCTTTGATTTCCTCCCCGGAAGGGTTTAAACTCTTCCAAAAATCTGCTCAAAGTTAAGGGTTCTTGCTCAGTGATCAGGCTTTGAAGCTCAGGCTTATCCACCGCACTCGAGGCCCTAGATTTTTTCGGGGCCTTTTCAGGAGTGACCGACCGGCAGTGTGTGCTTCTGTGGAGACTTCTTCATGTAGACCTCGATAATCGATGAAGACAAGCTGTGAGCTGGTGTGGGATAAAACGAGGCATCAGACACTATAGGCAAACATAATAAGAATTTATTTTGTAAACGGCGGACTGGAAGGTGACAAAACAAGAAACATAAGTAAAATTAACTTCTTTACAGAGCTAGAATTCAGCTAACTCTCATGGGGTGTTACCAACTACACAGACCCCTAATAGACTGTCCGACCTCCTTCTGGAGACTCTTTTTATAGCAGTATAAATCATGTGACCAGAAAACTTTGCCTCAATGACTTGAATTTCAAAACAAAACTAAGATGCAGGATGTATTATCTCCTGTTATAGTCATATGATTATGTCTTTTTAATAATTCTCAACATATGCATCATTGTAATGTAAAATAAATTAAAGGAATACGTTAGTTTACTCAGAGACGTACTCAGAGGGACCGCCCCTTTAAACAACAGCATAAAAGGGGGAGGGAATCGGCTGGCCGGCCTTTACACAAACGCAGATGCTGTAACAGAAGGACGTCTTTGGACTGAGCAGCCCTGTAATGCAACAGAAAACCACCTCGCTAGAAGAAAATACATATTTAGGCAACATTACAGTCTGTGCCATAGCTCGGTAAGTTTCTTCTCCTACTGAGTGTTACACTAGCGAGGAGTGCATTTCTGAGATTGTAAAACGCTAAAGATATCTTCGCGATAGTGCGAGCATTCGCGCGGTAAACTGTACCGCAGCTCTGCACTATCGCTAACTGACTTTCACTCGCACTGAGTTCCATTTGCTATTCCTACCAGGAAACAAATCTGTAACACTTCATTCTACAGCCTAACTGGATGTCTTGTATGCTTCTGCTTTTTAGAGTGCATAAAAGACCCATTTTAGAATATACTCTCGTGAGGAGAGTCTTGCTTTAAACATTACCGCTAGACCATAACATATAGCGGTACCTATACTTACGTCACTATCTGCAACCAGTACCATAGGTAATGCTTAAAAAACAAAGGGGGTTGTTTTCCATAGAGCAATTAACTAGTATTTCTTTCAAAACAAAACAGCTTGCTTTGAGAGTCTGGAATAGCACAACACAAAAAAAATAAAGACATCACAAAATGACAAAAGAGGCGGGGTTCATACAAAAGGGTGGCCAGCCAAATAAAAACACATAACATATACACAACGTCAAAGAATAACAAATATGTGCAATCCAGAATTCCAGCACAGCAGCGGATAAAAAAAGGAGAATTGGGGGTTTCTATTTAACTCTTTCACATTTCTCCCCATTCAAGACCAAACTTCTCTTGTTTGGTTAAAGCTTAATAGGGGAAACACAATAACTGATAACAAATCTTCGCAATAAAGGATGGAGCCATAGCCCGCCCTCTCCAGGGCTCCACCTCAGGGTCCCAACAAAACAAATAACATTTCCTTACATAGGAACAAATCATAAGGTATTCAACTTTCTTTCTTTACCCCGAGGTCTGTTAACAGTTTAGTGTATTTCCCATACCATATCTTGATAAAAAGTCGGCATTACTATGTGCTGAACCTTTTCTATATTTTATAATAAATCTATATGGTTGCCTTGCGAGATACCATCGGATTATTCAAAAGTGTTTTTGGCTTCATTACATGAAGCCAGCAGAGGGGATTATGATCTATCCATAGCTCGAATTCTCTTCCCCATAGATAGAAACGTAAGGCTTCTATTGCACATTTTACGGCCAAACATTCTTTCTCAATAACAGAGTAGTGTCTTTCTCTCTCATGTAATTTCCGGCTTATATACATGATAGGATGTTCCCCGTCATTGACTATCTGTGTGAGAACAGCTCCAATACCATAGTTAGAAGTGTCTGTTTGTAGTATGAAGGGGAGAGAAAAATCAGGCATGTGTAATATGGGGGAAGAACAGATTTTTGCTTTTAAACAATGGAATGCCTCTTCATAGTCAGGGGTCCAAGTTACTTTATCTGATTTTGATTTTTTTGTTAGGTCAGTTAAAGGCCCAGCTATGGTAGAACAATTTGGTATGAATCGTCTATAATACCCAATAAGTCCTAGGAATGACCTGACATCTTTTTTTGTTATAGGGCGGGGACTATTAGCTACTGCCTCAATTTTAGAGATTTCTGGTTGTACTAGCCCATTTCCAATTTGGAACCCTAGATATTTTGTTTCCTGCATGGCCAGGGAACATTTAGAGGGATTTACAGTTAATCCAGCCTTCAATAAGACTGATAATATGGCCTCTAGATGCTGTACATGTTCCTCCCAGGAGTGACTAAATATCACCACGTCGTCTAGGTATGCGGCGCTATACGCTGCATGAGGTTGCAGGAAGTCATCCGTGACACGCTGAAAGGTAGCAGGAGCACTGTGAAGACCAAAAAGGCATCACGGTAAAATGCTATAAGCCTATGGGTGTACTAAAGGCAGTCTTCTCTTTATCTTTTGGATCCAAGGGAATTTGCCAATAGCCCTTGGTTAGATCTGAGGTGCTGATGTATTGTGCCTTGCCTAACTGATCTATAATATCGTCTATTCGGGGCACTGGATAACAATCAAACTTGGATATTGCATTTAAGCATCTGAAATCAAGGCATATTCTTATCCCCCCTTCCTTTTTATCCACTATGACCATGGGAAAGTTCCACTCACTGTGAGAGGGTTCAATTATTCCCAATTCATGCATCTTTTTTGATTTCGAGTATTACATCTTTCCGGACTCTCTCAGGAATCCCATATGTTTTCTGATGTATAGGTAAGGCATCTGGGACCACAATATGATGGGCAGCCTCTTTAACTCTCCCGGGTATTCCGGTAAATAAGTTCTTAAAGGACTGTAACAAGGTTTGTAATGTGGCAGTTTGCTCACTTGTTAAATCCTGGTTAACGTGTACTTCTGACACATCCCCAGTATTTTCTAACCTCTGACATGCTATGTCCAACTCTGACTCCGAGGTTTCTGGGTGTATATAACTACAGACGGAGGGGCCCTGTCAATCCATGGTTTTAACAAGTTGACATGATATATCGGCTGTTTAAGTTTCTTTTCAGGGAGTTCAACTGCATAGGTCACTGGGCCCATTCATTTTACAATCGTGTATGGACCTTGCCATTTCATAAGCAGCTTATTTTCAGAGGAGGGTAACAAAAGTAATACCTTATCCCCCACCATGAACTCTTTATGTTTTGTCCCTTTATCATGCTGTTCTTTTTGTTTCCCTTGTTGGTAAAGGTTAGTCTGATGGGCTTTTTTGACATAGGTAATTAATTTTTGCCGTAGTTTCTGTCAATACTCTAGTGGTTCTATCATCTGTAGGTCACTCCTATTTTCCCACTCCTCTTTTATAATATCCAAAGGACCCCTTGGATTATGTCCGTATAACAATTTGAATGGGGAAAACCCTGTAGAAGATTGTGGGACCTCTCTAAAGGCAAACATGAGATAGGGAAGGTATATATCCCATTTGTTACCCTCCTCCGATACATACTTGCGTAACATTTTCTTTAAGGTTTGATTAAACCGTTCGACTAGTCCATCAGTCTGTGGGTGATAGGGGGTAGTGAATGTAGCTTGAATACCAAGGGCCTGGTACAGATGGTGTAATAATTTCGAACAAAAATTAGTACCTCTATCCGTGAGAATAGTTCTAGGGATACCCATACGGCTAAATATTTTTATTAATTCTTCTGCTAGTCTAGTAGCGGTAATTGTACAAAGAGGAATCGCCTCTGGATATTTTGTGGCATAATCTACTACTACAAGTATGAAACGATTCCCCTTTGTCATTTTAGGAAGTGGACCCACCACATCCATAGCTATTCTTTCAAACACATTAGACACTAATGGCATGGGTACCAGAGGTACTTTATCCTTACGCCCTACAGCTGCTACCTGTTGACAATCAGGGCAGCTTTTGCAATACTCTGCCACCTGCTCATGTATCCCAGGCCAGTAAAATTGGTACAAAAGGCGTTTTAGGGTATGGTCCCTACCCAAATGGCCCGCTAACGGGATATCATGGGCAAGGGTCAGTAATTGCTGTCGGTATTGCACTGGTACCATCAACTGTTCAACTACCTCCCCATTTTGAGGATTAGTACATACCCTTTATAACAAGTTATCCTCAATTTTATAATGGGGTTGGAGTGATTCATCTGATTCCTCTATAGGTGATACCTTTACCTGTGAGAAAAAAGGCATTAAGGTTACATCATGCTTTTGTACATCTCTAAATTCTTTGTTAGAGAAGTCACATTTCTTCGCTAATATTGTAAGTCCAGTGTCTTTTTTAGTCCACATAAATTTGTCCTTTTTTTATTTCGTTTACTTTTCTTATCTTTACCAACAGATCCGAAAACCTCCTCTTCAAACAGGAACAAATGCCCCAATTCTCTTTCTTGTTTTTGTTCTTGTGCCCGAGTGGTAACAGCTCCAATATTTGTGGTTAATAATGAGTCAAAATAAGGATAATCATGTCCAATGATTACCGGAACTGGCAAAGAGGGTACTAGGCCCACTTTCATATTTAATAATGTCCCGTTTATTTGGATCTCTAAGTCTCGTAAGGGATACCAATGAACGTCCCCATGTATGCACTTGACCCCTGTAGTAGGTTCTTCCTGGTTAACTTTGTCCACTAGAGAGGCATGGACCAGAGTCTGTTTACTACCAGAGTCAACAAGTCCAGATACCACTGAACCCCCTATTTGTACAGTTGTTACATAATGACCCCAGTTGGCAAGTACTAAGTGTATTGAGTCTACCTTCTTCTTCAGGCAGAACCTGGCAATATGTCCCTTTGCTTTGCATTCATGACAGATAATATCATGACTGTATCCCTTACTTATTTTGGAGTGTTCCTTGCCCACAGGAGGTCCGCTAGACTGACTTGCAGGCATTACACTTGTAAAAGGACCTTTTGTTATGGCTGAGGGGCTCCTAGGAGTTATAAATGACCTAGGTCATTGGGGCCTAGCAGTTATATAATCTTCAGTGAGTCGTATAGCTGCCTCAGAGGTTTCGGGGCGGTGTTCTTTTACCCACAGCTGTACATCTTGTGGTAGTACCCACACAAACTGTTCCAAAATAATGCTTTCCACAATCTGGACCACTGTCCTGGTATTGGGCTGTAGCCATTTATGGCATAAGTCTTTTAACTGGATATACACATCTTGAGGGGTGTCAGTGGATAGATACTTATATGCTCTAAACCGTTGTCAATAGGTTTCAGTACATATATCATATCTCTTAAGGATAGCTTGTTTGATATGATCATAATCATTAATATGAGCGATTTCCATGTGGCTATAAGCTAATTGGGCCTTCCCTGTCAAATAGGGGGCCAACCTGACAACCCATTGGTCTCGAGGCCACGCACATGCAGTGGCCTACCTTTCAAAAGTTAGTAGATATGCTTCAATATCATCAGATTCAGCCATCTTAACCAATTTAATATCTTTTTGGCCTACCACAGGTGCTGGTGGTGGTCTTGTCGTGCCCAAAGCCTGGATAGCTTGAAGTGTGTTGGTCCAACGGGCAGCATTCTCGGCTCTCTCTCTCTCTCTCTCACTCTCTCTCTCTCCAATTCTACCTGCCGCAAACACAGCCAGCGTAGGAGCTAATGGGGGTTTTCTGGAGGGTCCTCCATCTCAATTCCTGCCACCTGGGCACCCTTTTCAGTAGGCTTAATATCCTCCATTGGCCCGATATCAGCTTCAACTTCAGCCTTAGCCACCTTCCTTCACACCACTGGCTCCAGACCGGCTAATAATGGTAGGCCCAACTTCTGTACTACAGACCTTGTGGCCAGGAAAGTCCGCTCTCCTGCCTTGTCAGGATGCATACAAGTAGGATCTGAGCAAAGATCCAGCAGACAGCCTCTCCACTAATATCCCACTACTGACACCAAATGTGAGCTGGTGTGGGATAAAACGAGGCATCAGACAATATAGGCAGACATAATAAGAATTTATTTCGTAAACAGCTGACTGGAAGGTGACAAAACAAGAAACATAAGTAAAATTAACTTCTTTACAGAGCTAGAATTCAGCTAACTCTCATGGGGTGTTACCAACTACACAGACCCCTAATAGACTGTCCACCCTCCTTCTGGAGACTCTTTTTATAGCAGTATAAATCATGTGACCAGAAAACTCCGCCTCAATGACTTGAATTTCAAAACAAAACTAAGAAACAGGATGTATTATCTCCTGTTATAGTCATATGATTATGTCTTTTTAATAATTCTCAACATATGCATTATTGTAATGTAAAATAAATTAAAGGAATACATTAGTTTACTCAGAGACGTACTCAGAGGGACCGCCCCTTTAAACAACAGCATAAAAGGGGGAGGGATTCGGCCGGCCGGCCTTTACACAAACCCAGATGCTGTAACAGAAGGACGTCTTTGGACTGAGCAGCCCTGTAATGCAACAGAAAACCACCTCGCTAGAAGAAAATACATATTTAGGCAACGTTACAGTCTGTGCCATAGCTCGGTAAGTTTCTTCTCCTACTGAATGTTACACTAGAGAGGAGTGCATTTCTGAGATTGGAAAATGCTAAAGATATCTTCGCGATAGTGCGAGCATTCACGCGGTAAACTGTACCGCAGCTCTGCACTATCGCTAACTGACTTTCACTCGCACTGAGTTCCATTTGCTATTCCTACCAGGAAACAAATCTGTAACACTTCATTCTACAGCCTAACTGGATGTCTTGTATGCTTCTGCTTTTTAGAGTGCATAAAAGACCCATTTTAGAATATACTCTCGTGAGGAGAGTCTTGCTTTAAACATTACTGCCAGACCATAACATATAGCGGTACCTATACTTACGTCGCTATCTGCAACCAGTACCATAGGTAATGCTTAAAAAACAAAGGGGGGGTTTGTTTTCCATAGAGCAATTAACTAGTATTTCTTTCAAAACAAAAACAGCTTGCTTTGAGGAGTCTGGAATAGCACAACACAAAAAAAAATAAAGAGACATCCACAAAATGACAAAAAGGGGGGGGTTTCATACAAAGTGGGTGGCCAGCCCAAATAAAAAAAACACATAACATATACACAACTTCAAAGAAATAACAAATATGTGCAATCCAGAATTCCAGCAGAGCAGCGGAGTAACAAAAGGAGAATGGGGGGGATTATTTAACTCTTTCACACAAGCAAGCAGGAGCCCTGGATATTTAGAAGGCGATAATCAGTAGTCTTTTTGGTTTTTAGGGAGAAATAATGACCAAAATAGTGATTATTTGCAGTTAGGAGGTTGGAGCTATGCAGAGGAGCTTCTACTCGGTACCCTGCATCACGTGATCCTCCTAGCCTCTGCAGTTTTATTCTTGCTGATTATTCTTGTTGCTTATTCGTTATGTCCTGCATTTGCACTTTTTTAAGCTTTATTCCCCTGCAAAGAGCATGGACTGATTTAATCCATTTTATGCTCTTCCAGCAAATGTTGCTTTGATTGGCCATTGCCTTATGGTTTGCTGTTACTCTTGTGGCTGACCCAGAGATTGTGGGGCTGAGATTATTGGTGTTAGCGCTCCTGTTGCACCTAATTGGTTGTCTTGGTGAATTGAGTTATTCATTTGCCTGTGCCGCTTCCTCCCCCTTCATTGATTGTAGCAGCCCATATGGGTGAGGTTAAGGTAGTGAAATTCAGGTTTGCCAAATGCGGTTGCATTTGGAGTGGCAGCTAAAGTGCAATAAAGTGTGAATAAGTGCTCTGGAGTTAGAGGAGTTTGAGGAGTGTGAGGAGGTAGAAGGTAGGGTTCGTTTGTGTCTGGGTTTACAATGTCTGGACAGATTAGTATAAGAGTTGCAGTAGTGTGTAAGTGGATGTTATTATTATTATTTTGTGTGGTGTGTAGTGATTTGACTATATCATCTAATAGTGTAGATCAAACTTATGCAAGGGGTAGTTTTAGTGATTTTACTATGTCTAATTTGTTGAGAAGGGGGAAACATATGACGAATGCAGTTAACTTGTTGACACCAGAGAAGAGAACATTCCAGATAATTGGCCTCATTGTAAGTGTTACACTGCCTTCATCAGTAAAGGGGTTATTTCACAGTTTGAGTTCATGTAAAAATTGTTTGGTTGTTTATTTATTACTAATGTTATCTGGTGACATTGAACTCAACCCTGGACCCCAAGTAAGTCTGATTCAGCTGGTCTGCCTGGGTCTGATTGGTATCACTTACATGGATTCAAATTGTTAAATATGACTACTAGGAGTTTATGTCCCAAATTAGAAACATAGAAACATAGACTTTGATGGCAGATAAGGACTGCTTGGCCCACCTAGTCTGCCCATTTCCCTACCTAACTGATAAGCTGCAGATCCTTGTTAACCAACAGCCTACTTTCTCCTACCCCCCACTAGAATTGCCTTACTATATGTTTAACACTGCCCAAAAGCATATCCAATAACAGTCATTCATTAGTTACTTCCAGCGCTGTACTGGATAAAAGAATAGACTCCTCCAGATGATCTAAATAATTATACAAGATGTTACAAGAGTGTATAACTAGAGAAGTTCCAATACATGTGGCATTGTACAATGTATGCCATGGTGCATATTTGATTAAAACCTGGAATTCAAAGGGTCATATTAGAGGGGGTGGGGTCTTACGAAATGACCCTGTACAGAAAAATGAGAACAGACTCGGCCTATTATCTAATAATCAACAAGGTAAGGGATGGCTTCAGCCCAGGGGCCTTGTCAGAGGTGAGAAGGTATGGGACAAAGCATTTTAAAGGGAGCTCAGGAAATATAACGGGGGGGATGGGGGAAAGCCATAGAGGGGTGAGGGGAAAGAGTGGAAGGGATCAAGAGGAAATGAGAAGGAGAGTGATTAGTAACTTATAAGGTATTTCCATGCTGAGAACAGTTATGCATAAGGTCAGGATAGCATAAGGTTAGAATAAGTGCTGGTCACAAGAAGGAAGTTTATTGGAAGCAGTCACAACTGGCATCAGCAACTAGCTGTTGCTTAAGTTTAACCTTGAAGGAGCCCAAGGTGGATGCTGAAGTGATGTCATGGTGCAGCGAGTTCATCCATAGCGGGGTACAGTAGGCAAAGGACCTCTGTATCAGAGAAGTGTGACAGCAGGGCATATTAAAAATCTGGCTAGTAGAGCTTCTGGTGCAATGACAGTTGATAGTGGGGGTAATAAGCTTTTGCACTCCTGGGGGCATTTTGCCTAAGCTTACTTTTTTGGTCAGTAAACATGTTTGGTACATGAGTCTACCTTTGAATTGGAGCCAGTTAGCCTGAGCGTACATGTCGCAGGTATTGCTGAACCTCTTTGTAAAGTATTTAACCTGTGTATTTCTACTAATGTATTTCCCTCATCCTGGAAATAGACTTGGGTTGTGCCTGTCTCAAAAAAGGCTAATGCTGTTGGCTGAGGATTACCATCCCATCTCAATTTTAAATCCCCTGAGTAAGATCTTTAAAAAGCTGTTAGCAAATCAGCTTAATGATTTTTTGGAGATGGACGGTGTCCTCTGTGCTGAGCAGCATGGATTTCATCGTGGCCGTGAGACCAGCACGGCCCTAGTCAGGTTCATGAACACTGTTCTTCAGGGTTGTAATGATAACCTGTTGACAAGTGCAGTGTTCATGGACCTGTTCAGGGCTTTTGACCTGATTAATCATTCTTTACTTTGCCAGAAGTTGTCTGGCTTGGGATTGTCTGACTCTGCAGTTGCTATAATACAGTATTTTTTGCAGGGTCGATCCTAATATGTCTCGATTGGGTCTGTTTCATCTGAGGTATGTTGCACTGTTTGTGGAATCTCACAGGGGTCCATTCTTGGCCCCTTATTATTTTCACTTTTCATTAATCAGGTGCCATCAATATTTCATGTGTGTAAATATATTTATTGTATGCTGACTTGATTTTGTATTATCAGAATCAGTTTGTTGATCTTATGAATTCAGTTCTGGAGACTGAATTTTTGAATTTATGCGGGTGGATGTTTTCTTATAAGATGGTCTTGAATGCATGTAAGACCAAAGTGAGGCTATTTGGCAGTGCTGTTCGATTGAGGGACAACCCAGATTTATTAATTTATAATAATCACGGTATTTTGCTTGATCAGGTTTCTGAATTTAAATACCTGGGTGTGCTATTTGATTCTTCATTAACTTTTGCTTCTCAAGTAAAGCTGGTAAGGAGCAAAGTTCATTCTAAATTAGGTCAGCTTTATAAATTTAAATCTTATTTGTCATTAGATTCTCATAGGAAACTAGCTACTGGTGTTCTTGTGCCTCACCTGGACTATGTTTCTCCCTTGTATGAGAAGTTGGGTGCTAGGGAGAAGCAGATTCTAAGTGTTGTTTACAACATTTGTAGTTTTGTCTTAGATGTACCAGCCTTGACACATCACTGTTTGTTGTATTTATCTTTGGGTTGTCTTTCTCCATAGTACAGATATATGTATGCTCTAGGTAATTTGGTGCACCAGGCAATTTATTCTGATGGGTCTTCTCCTCTTTCCAATCTGGTTAAGATACATGAAATGAGAGCATCCTTGAGGTCAGCTGAGGGTGTTGTGTTGGAGGGTTATTCTGTAAAGAATAATTATGGTTGTCATTCTTTTGCTTTTCAAGTTCCTAGAACTTGGAATGAGTTATCCCTTTCCCTGAGAGTAGTGAAATCATATTCAACTTTTAAAATTAGATATAAAAAGTATTTGTTGTCTTTGATAAATTGTACTTGTTTTTGAAATTTTTTTATCTGTTATGTGATTTTATGTGTTTGTTTTGCATTCTTTATGAATTGTAATTTATGTAATTTGTCCGGGTCGGACCTGAAAAAGAGTTTTGGCCCTGTTGCCCTAACCTGGTTAACAAGTAAAAATGAAATGAAATGAAATTGGCTCCCAATATTACAATCCAAAAATTTTCTTTATTCAACACTATATCATTAAAGTTTCCCCCTCCCATTGGACAGAATACCTTCTCAATACCTTGGAATTTAAAAGAGTGTTGTAAGCCATCTGAGGACTGTACCATATGTTTTGCTGTTGCACATGTTATGTCACCTCTTTGTATGGCTCGAATGTGTTCCCCACCCTAATTTTCAGACACCTGGTTGTTTTGCCCACATGAAAAGCTTGGCAGGAACTTGTTGCCAAATAAATTATCCCCGTTGTATCACAGGTAATTAATTGTCTCACTTCAAAATCCTTGGTTACGTATACACTGCAGTACATGTAGGGCACACACAGTGCCATATGTGGCCCATACAACTTGTAGCTTTAGATACAGTACATACAGTAGTGGCCCACACAACTTGTAGCTGTGGATACATACAGTAGTGACCCATGGATGCAGGTGTTGAGATACCTTACTGTGTCAAGAGGTATGTATAATGGTGCCTGAGCTTCATTCAGTGAGGGGACACTGCACAGCACTGTACTATAATATGTAGAACACCATAATGATCTGGGGTAAATATCCTTCGCTGCCTCCAACCGGATCATGACCTGTTACCCCTCAAGGCAGGGGTGGTACAGAACATAGTTATTGGGCCCCCAAACACCTGTCCATGACTGAGTGATGGTGTAATCAATTGGCAGGGTTTTTTACAGCCAAAGTGAACAATTGTGACAGTAAAAACATTCAAGCTTGTTGGTATCAGAAATCTGTGCAAATGTTCAACATGTTGCATATGTCTCTCTCAGTGGGAAAGACATTTGCAGGGTCTCTTGAGCACAGGTCCAGCAGTTGGAATAAGCATGCACGTGGGGGGGCACACAAATGACTAGAACATGTCTTTCTTGGTAGTCCAGCAACACAGCAACAGTTCGTGCACAGAAAATACATGCACAGAACCATGATACTGAAAAGGTACCGTACTGCATCTTGAAGACATGTTACTGCTCTGTGTCCTGCTCCACACAGTGTGCTGGATCAGCTGCCATTTGTGGACATTACTTCCACATATGGCATGACTTGCATGTGTAGTATCCACAAAATGCCATAGGCTGCCACCTTGTGCATGCCGCCCCACACATATGCAGTTGGATGAGGCACTTGTTTGTTGATTTCAAATGCTAGTGACCACGTGCAGTCACAAAGGTGCATGTTGCCTAATGTCAGCCTTAGCAATGGCTCTAATATCATTGAGGAATATAGCTACCCAATGCACATATTTGTAGAGAATTTGATGCTAATGTCATTTGTGATTCCCAATACATTTTCAACAGTCACAAACAGCCGTATAGTAGAAGGTAACATGCAGATGGGGTAACACTAACATGCAAGATGCAAAATGTAATTCACATGTCATGCTCTCATTGCTGCCTCATTATAAAAGTGATCCTCCCCCAAGGATCGCAATTTACACTATTACCCTTGCAGGCTGGAGAAACAGCAACAGAAGAACTTTGATAGACAAGTATCCATTGCAAAGAGGTAAGTTGCAACAACACAACTAACATTTATAAACCTCTCCCACAGGTTCTGTGCATATTTCCATTATTATTTTGTTTTATGCTCATGTGTTGCAGAATGCCGCCATCAAAAAAGCACAAGAAAACAGATAGGCTATACAAACTTACTGTATGTTTAGCCCCAGGGAACTACAGATATGTAGCTATTGTAGCACACACAATAGTGTACAGCACTATCCCTATCTAGTAGTGGCTGCAAGACCTTGTTTAAGCAAGACAGTGAACAGTTGCCCGATGCTTATTTACAAGGGGGTCCTGGGTTAGCCAGAAGTGCATTGTACAGACAGCACCTCTTTTCTAACATATGTCACTGTCTGTGGTACTGGGTAACACCCACTCGGCAATCTGTAAGGGGAAGCATGGGGGCACAGGGCAGGTTACGTGATTTGTTCAAGGTCACACAGTATGCAAGTGAATAGTGTGAAAAACAAACTTAGGTATGCAGGATGTAACAAGCTCATTTGCCACACAGCTCTTTAATCTTGACCCTTGTCTATACTGCTAAACCACATTGTACAGACTGTTGGTACATGCATAACATCCATATGTCACAAACACATATAGAGCTGTCCACTAGTAGTGCCTGTCTGGTTGATTGCATACTACATGTGGCCCAAGACAGGGGTGCATGTCTGGTGGGTAGTGTGGGGCACAAGCCGTGGTGTATGGGCAGTGCAGGGAAGGTGGCTGTCTCCACCAAAGCCACCCGCCACCACCGCCCTGTGTACTATGACCACCAGGAGGCATGTGCACTGGTGACAACAACTTCCCCATACTTCCCTATGTTCTGCATCCATCCACACAGCATGTGTACATACTGCACAGCAGTAGACATGCAGACTATTGTGAAGCATCAGATCAACACCTGTCTTGACATACCTGCTGCTACTCAGTGTGTGTTGACAGACCCATTGTGGTGCATCACCACACTATTGCATGTTCAGTGGTGGACAACAGCTCTGCACATGTGACTGGGTCTGGACAGAACCCATCCTTGTCCACTGGCCAGCACCATAACTGTAGCTGGCAGCTGCACAGGAGAGGGGAACCATTCATACAGTTCTGTGGGTGATAAAGTCATTTGTGGTGAGAGATGTACTCATAACTGTCTTTTCCAGAGAGGATATGTATGGAAATATCTTACAGGGAATCACAGTTCTGCATGGGCATAGCATCACAATGCAGGACAGTAATATAGAAAGAGGTAACAGAAGCAATAAATGTTGAGTGGAGTGGGGGCTCATTTGAGGTGGTCAAAAAGAGGTACCATAAATGTTTTTTTATTATTATTTATTTAGTTTTTTTTGAGCAGGTAAGTGCACTAGACAAATCCTGCCTATTTTCAGGCACGACCCAGGGGAAGGGGATACCCTGACCTTGAACCAGATGAAACTGTTGGTGGTATTTTTAGTGAATGAGGAAAATTTGGCCAGGAGGGGGACTTGCTGTCTGCAAGATGGCCACTCGGTGTGAGACTCCAGAGGAAGAGGATGTTCCTCGGGTGGGAGAGCAGGCCTCCTTTCTCACTGAAGCCAAGCATGAGGCTGATCAACTTTTATATTCAGATGCTGATTCTGAAAAAGATATACCAGAGATGTTCCTATCTACAGAGGATTTAAGCAAAAATGCTGACAATACCAGTATACCAGAGCAACAATTGCCTTTGCCTTCACAAGCTTTATTTCAGCGGTCGTCTCAGCGGTCCATACTTTTCGACTGCAAAGACAGGCCTTTACTTGCTCCACCTGAAAATGTGGATGACGCACTCTCTGTCAAATGCCCCGACCAGACTGTCAACACCATGGATGATGCACTATCTTGAAAGGCCAAGCTGGGGCCAGGTGAGTCAATTTCTGTTACACTGCTTGTTTCTCATGCTTCTAAAAAGGATAATGTGACTATTTTGGCTGGCAGTTCTAACACTTTAGCAAGCGAGTGCCTAAAGCCTTCAGTTATCCAGGATGGACTTAATCAGAATACTTTGGGGAAAACGCAGTGGTTACCTGTATGCCTAGAGGGCCGGGGAGCGGCTGGAAATTTTTCTCCGCACAGTGTCTCTACAACATCGTGAACCCAGCTTACCAAAATGGCTGGTTTCATTTTTAAAACCCCTATTAGTAGCACATCTAATGAGGCTGCAGTTCCCCATATGCTCTACCAGTAGACATCAGACTCTCAGAAAGGGGTGACTTCTTTTACTTTTCCTCAGAAAGGGGGAGTTGAGAAAGTTAAGCAGGAAACTGGGAAAATCCTCCACAAAACACAGGAGTCCACTGCTATGGCCCAGACGGAATGAACTCATACAGAAATAACTGATACAGCTACCCCATCAAATGCTTGGTCACCCAAAATGTCTCTTTTAGGAGCAGGATGGCAACAAACTTCTAGAGGCATTTGGTTGCCAGACTCTACATGGGATTCTTCAATCAGCTTTTCACAGTCTTCCCCACATTGGAAATCAGGGGGGGAACAGGAGGTTACTGTTAAAAACACTACCAAATTCCCAGTTACTGTTTCAAAAAATATTACTGAAACAAATCTAAAAGACATTGCACTTCCTTGTATTGAAGGTTTAAAACCTTCCATTAATGAAGCTCTTGATCCTTTATTGACTGATGCACCACCTCCTGACTCAGAACAACCTGCAGACCCTACTCGAAACCCCCTAATGTCAGAACTTTTTTCCAGATCCAAAAAAGAAACTGCTCCTAGAAGAAATGCGGTCCGCATTCGATATAAGGGAGGTTTGGAAGAAAGACCAGAGCGTCATTACATCGGGAAATGTTTATAGAAAGACTCTTTGCATTTTCCTCCCAAGGAGGTTTTGCCTTCATTAACATCTCGGGAGAGGACAATTTCGACGTTAGTTTTCATACGGCTTATTCTTTAGACCTATTTTGGGAACGATATGGGCAGGTGAAATTTTCCCCTACATGGACACATTTCTGGTTATTCTTCTCACTAAGCCTTTGATAAAATATGTAATGGTGATGTTTAGAAATGGGGGGGTCCACGTAGAAGATATCACCTATTGGTTGTCACAAAAATGTGATGTTTTAAGTGCACCTGAACCTATTTTGGATACTGAGATGTTCTGCACTGGAGGTTGGAAATATAAAGTTAAATTGAGACAGACAGATACAGGAGTGGAGCACATTCCTAATTCTTTTTTGTTGGGAAGAGACAGGGGAGTCTGCTTTTATGGGGGGCAGCCTTGGGCCTGTTATAAATGTGGCTCAAAAACTCACCTTTCCAGTGTCTGTGACAAACCACGATGTTATAACTGTGGTGAAATAGGACACGTAACAATGCAATGTGCTAATCTCACACGGCATGACTTATATGAAGACTTTGGTCATGTGTTTATTGAAATGCCCATGGGCAGCAAAGAATAATGCCTCATGTATTAGCCCCGATTTACTGATACAACAAGCACAGGAGGCAGCTGCCACCCTCCTCCAGAGTCAGAGGTGAAACCTCCTCAGAATGCTCAGACAAAAGTTTCAAATCCCCTCACTCTCCTGTGTTAGAGGAGGTAACTTTGGAGGTTTTGCCAAAGGAAGAAATTGTTACTTTAGATTCTACCACCCTTCCTTTGCTTAAACCAGTGTGTTATGAAGACCAGGTTGCCAAGAATAACATTCACACTGATCCCTGCTGGAATCTCCTCAGGCTCATAGGAGATCAACTAGAAATGTTAAACCTAAATCCCCCCTCCCCCCACATCAGTGGCCTTTGAATCAAATAACTCCTATGCTGCACTTTTCTGGGGTGATTCTGAGATGGAATTGGGAGATTCAGATTCACAAAAATCTTCTCAGGATCCTCCAGTAATGATGTTTGAAGATTACAAAGGGAAAAAAAGAAAAAATGGAAAAAATGATTCAATATGTAATAAGATATGGACCTAACTGCACTGGCCTGGAGCTCTTTGAATACCCATAGTCTATAAAATACTACTAAGAGGCAAGCCATTTTTCAGTTTATTCATGATGAGAATATACAGGTTTGTTTCTTGCAGGAAACATGGATATCTTCCTTTGAACAAATAGTAACATTCAAAAGGGACTGGCCCTGGGGTCCTTCCTTTTGGTCCTTTGGCACTGATAGTGTGGATGGAGTGGGAATACTCTTTAATTCCTATAACTTCACTTTGTATAAATTAATTGATCTTTTTCCTGGTAGACTACTAATCCTAGATGGGGGGTTGGGAAATATTGATTGCAGATTTATAAATATATATAACTCTCAAACTAAGGCAGATAGAGTCACATGTATGAAGGCAGTACAGTCCTATTATAATCCTCTTACAAGATTTTGTGGGGAGGTGACTTTAATTGTAGTCTTCCAACAAAACAGTCTACAGATAAAAAAAAACTTATTGTGACTCCATCTGTTTGGGGAATATCATTCGATTCGCTAGTTTAACTAACTGCTCTGAATTTCAAACACATGGCCCAGGATTTACATATCAACGGGGTAAATATAAAACTACCATAGATTATTTATTTGTTTCCTCGAATGTACCTGTCAGTACTTTCCTAGCAAAACCTATTGAATTTTCTGATCATTTGATCTGAGTTCTTTACTATACATATTTTGTTTAGACTACCTTTTTCACTCCCTAACAGAGGTTCCTAGATGGATGGGAATTTTTAATTCTGTTTCAGGTCGGCACTTCCTCTTAGAAGCCTGTGCTGACAATGTATGTATCTTTATTACAGATGCTGAGCAATTCACTACTTTTTTATCTGAATTTGACAGTTTTTCAGCAATTTCAAATGCTAAATTGAATATTACTAAAACTAAGAGTTTAATTGTTGGATCTGGTAATCAGTTGGAGATTCATCACAGTGGCATTCATATATCGAATACACCTCTTACTATTCTAGGTGCTCTCTTTGGATCACAAAATCTACCACTAAAAACTGGGATACAGCTCTTAAAAAATAGAAGGGAAGATAGCAAGATGGAAACAATGGAAACTGTCCAAACAAAAATGGATTTTCATGCTAAAACAATTTATCATTTCCTGTTTGCAGTATGAATGAAAAGTATTTTACCAGCACCAGTAAATCCAGCAGAGCACCACAACAGAGCTTATGGATCCAAGCAGTGTGCTAACATTGCACAAAAGGGAAGCCAAAGACCATAATATGTGCTATATCAACATTTATTTATGCACACAACACAAGGCTTCCACATCCATGTATGCTGCCCCTCCTCCAGTGATACAAAAAGAATGTCCTAATGCATTTTGTGCCACTTAGTGCTTAATCATAGGAATAACATAACCAGAAAACCAGTACCATAAAATATACTAGACTTAAAGTGACAGTGCACATTGTTAAAAAACATTTTCTTTAATAAACATCATTCTTAAAATTGAGGTGACCAACACATCATATACACCAAATACATATATACCATATCATCATTTACCATTAACTTTACATGTATTTAATTTTTAGTTTTTAATTTTGCCACTATGTACACCAGCGTCCTCCTCCAATGAAAGACATGGGGATCCACTGAGAATTTTTAGCCATAGTATCTATAAAAGAAAATTAAACAGAATATGATTAGATATTTATACATACTAAAAGATACTTGTCTAATTCTTTATACCAAAATGACTCAGGAATAGATATGAAAACAGTGCATTTCTTATTTCTTAAGGAAAGGTTTGATATCGATTCTTTCATTCATACCTGGTTTTTCTGGCCCTCATGTTGCAAAAATCCAATATTGTTCTCTCTTAAGGAGGACATTATCATAATCACCCCCTCTGGGGCTCTTTATGGGCTTCTCTATGCCCAAAAATGACAAGATATGTTCCTTTGGGTTTGGAGGAGGACACTGGTGTACATAGTGGTAAAATTAAAAACTAAAAATTAAATACATGTAAGGTTAATGGTAAATGATGATATGGTATATGTGTATTTGGTGTATATAATGTGTTGGTCACCTCAATTTTAAGAATGATGTTTATTAAAGAAAATGTTTTTTAATGTTTTTTAACAATGTGCACTGTCACTTTAAGTCTAGTATATTTTGTGGTACTGGTATTCTGGTTATGTTATTCCTATGATTCAGCACTAGTTGGCGTGAAACGCATTAGGGCATTATTTTTGTATCACTGGAGGAGAGGGCAGCATACATGGATGTGGAAGTCTTGTGTTGTGTGCATAAATAAATTTTGATATAACACATATTATGGTCTTTGGCTTCCCTTTTGTGCAATGTTAGAACACTGCTTGGATTGATAAGTTCTGTTGTGGTGCTCTTCTGGATTTACTGGTGCTGGCAAAATACTTTTCATTCATACGTGTCGGGGAGCTGAGCACAGGACCCAGGTGAGGACCTCAACTTTTGTTTATTCAACCTCTTTGCAGTAAATTGCAATGTTTTTTCCTTTACCCATACATTTTGAAACAAGAACATACAGTGCATTTTTCCAGATGTTATGGGGAAATAGGCTAAACCTGGTTAAAAGATGCTATACATATTTAGATAAAAATAAAGGGGGTTTGGGTATGTTAGATCCCATAGTGTTTTTTCATGCATTTTTTTCCTCAGGCGATTAAAACCAGGCTTATTAATAAAGGGGGAGATGGTCAAACATGAGTTAATAAAGTTTTAGGAAGATATTTTTCAGGTTGGCACAATATGGCCCCAAAATTGAATATACATGTCCACATTCCTCTTTATTTCAAATCTGCGGTTCAAAAACGTTATAAATGGCAGATTACTAAAGAATTGATGCAAAAGAATACAGTGCGTACCTTATATAAATTGATCATTACCAAACTCTACCCTATTGAACCTAGTTTTAAAAAATTGTCCTACTGTTAAGAATACTTTTGTTTTAGCTCAATTAAATAATAAGCAACTCCCCCCCCCCCCATATGTGGGAAACCGAGTGGTTACTAGTGTATGGCAGATTAAATGTTAGGGGCAACACAAAATATAAAGCTAAAATTGAACAAAACTGTCCATACCTTGAGTGTATTAATTTAGAAGAAACAATGGAGCATTTTTTTTAGGGAATACACGGAATTTACCTTGGTTGCAATATCTCACTTATAATATTTTGATTTTAGGTATATATCCTTCAGGATTAGCACATTACCATCACGATACCCTAGCTATTTTTTTTTAAATTGCCTTAGATTTTACCTCTGGCAGGCAAGATGTCAATGGGTGATCTATCAAAATAAAATGTCTTATGAAGGATATTGTCAAATAGTAGTTCAGGAACTAATGAAAATATATTTGAAAGATACACAATTATTTACCTCTGTTGATGTTACTCTTCGGTGGAAAGGTTATCACAGATTTATTAAGTTCAAATAATTGATTTGCCTATATCTGATTATTGTGTATTAAGTTTATTTATTTTTTGCTGTTATCTTTCTGTTGGAATTATTTAACATTATTTTTGTGTTGTTTAATATGTATTCATTCTAATAAACACTCCCCTACTATTTTCGATTAGTGCCATGGGATCATTAACATCCACCTGAACTACCACCAATCCAGGCTGATGGGACCTCAGTTTAATATCCCATCTGAAAGACGGCACCTCAGAAGTGCAGCACCCCTCTCATGCTGCACTACAGTGTCAGTACTGGGATATTAACCCAAGTGCCAAATGTGGGAACTGAACCCACAGCTCTCTGATCTCCCAGCCTCAGAGGTGAGTGTGTTACCTACTGAGCCACTGACACTATAGGGGAGGTCAACCAATATGTGGAGACACACCAAGGATAAACTGATGGAGACATGACACAAGCTATAGACCACTGGCAGTGGTCTACAAACTAAGAGCACCCTCACATCTGAAGAGGAGCTCATGGATGGCAACCTGGGTGGCCATCAGATGGAGGGTGTGGAGGGTGGCATTGACACCATGGCCACATGCAGCTGCCAGAATGAGTACATGAATATGACTGTGTATTTACTATGTAGTTGTGTTTAGCATTACAGCTTATATTATTAAGAGAAGTGCTGTGAGCCCCAGCATAAGCAACAGTGTACATTTATCCAGCGCTAATACCCCCATATGGCAGGGGTCAGGGTTGCACATAAGCAGCATGAGCACTCGTAATGCACATGGGTGATGCAGATGTTGGGTCTTCCACCTCATGTCAGGGCATGCAAGCTGTTCTGGGTGTGCATAGGGATCTATATGACACAGATGCCATGTTGGGATTCATGTCTGAACCATAGATTGGACAAGGTGTGTCAGTGTGTGGAATAGCTGTGCTGTTGGCCTGTATGTGACAGATGGCCCTGTGTTCCCTTACTTCCAGATCCATCCAGTGGTGATGATTGCAATGGCAACAGCCCAGAAGACTCCTCAGATGGGAGTGATGACCAGTCAGTGGAGAAGGACATGAGTGGGGAGAACCAGGAGGGGGAAGGAGAAGTGGGAAAAGAGGAGGAGGAGTGAACAATGCTTCTCTTCTCAGCCACAGAGATGGGTGAGGTTGAGCTCCCCTATGAAGTGCTTGAGGAGGAGGGGGAGGAGGAAAAGGAATGGACTCATCATGATGCACCTATCTGTTCAACC
Source organism: Neoceratodus forsteri (assembly GCA_016271365.2). NCBI lineage: Eukaryota > Metazoa > Chordata > Ceratodontiformes > Ceratodontidae > Neoceratodus > Neoceratodus forsteri. Next base: position 948,766,836 of record CM057452.1, read on the forward strand.
CATGCTGCAAAGGAGGAAGACACACAGCTCAGGTGTGACTCACAGTCCCCTCCATGCAGCCACCACAGGGCATCACAACAGTGTCCTTCAACCACACCATCTGGGTCCCTTCATGAAGACACCACATACCAGGAAATGTAGAGGGGTGCTTTGGTGGCTCAAAAGTCTGTGGCATAGGAGCTGCAGGCACTAACAGCTGAGGTGTGGAGCAGGGTGACAGGCAAGTGCAGGTTGTGGTGAACTGCAAGGATTCATTGCAGGTCATCCTTACCATTATGTGCCACAGTGCTGGCCAGCTTTCATGCATTGCTTTGGCATAGGAGGATCAGCCAGATCTTCTGGCCCACAGTACTGTGGCTGCAGAGTCATAGGCAGCATCCCTGGCCTGGTTGGTGGAGGTACTCTTGGCGATGTCCAAGGGGAACCCACAGCAGCAGGTTCCAGAGGGCTCAGAATAAAAGGAGATACCACCCAGGGTCAAAATTCAGTCCCCACTGCATCCTGGCCTAGCTGGGCAGTTGGAACTTGGACCCTCTACCCTGATAAGCCACAGGTGGGCACAGCTGTGGGTAGTCATGGATGAGGTTCAAGCCCACCCATGGCCCCTGTAGATGAGGAGTGACTGGAGGACAGTGCTTCCCAGGAGCACGCTACTTGTGGCAGAGGGGCCAATGAATGCAGTGACAAATGAACACCTTTGCCTGGAACCCCTGTGCAGCACCCCCCAAGACTGTACCCATAGGCAGCACAGAGAACATTTCCTTTTATTGTCCCTCCTCCCTATGCAATGCCCTCCCCATGCCAAATATACTTTATTTCCATTGTCTCTGTCACTGTGCTGCTTATCCCCATGCAGTGCCTCCTGTGCCAGGTGCACATTATTTCTGTTTGTCATTTCTCCTGTGCTGTCTATCCCCATGGAATTCTCCCTGTGACAGGTGCACTCTATTTACTTTTGTCCCTCACCGTGTGATTTTTATCCCCATACAAGGCCCCTCTCCCATGCCAAGTGCACTTTCTTTACTTTTGTCCCTCACCCTGTTATCCTTTATTTGTCACTGTGCACCCTTTCCCATTATGTTCCATATGTTTCTGTTGATTTCATAGTAAAAAACATTTTAAGATGTACACTGTTGTGTTGTGTCTTACCATGTCTCTGTAAAGTTCTGTTCCGTCATGTAGTCCCATTCCTCCTTGGAGTTTCTGGCCAGTCTGGGATCACGCCGCCCATAATGGGCCAGTGGATGTTCTACCTTGTTTGCCCCCCCATCACCATCCTGATGTTACCCTCAGGACTATGCACTGGTATCCCATATTGGACTTTATGTTACAGAGGATTCATATTTTAGTACCTGTGGAAAGTGTGAGTGTGTGTGTGTGTGTGTGTGTGTGGGTTTGCGCGTGTGTGTATGTGTGCGTGTGTGTGTGTGTGTTTGCGTGTGTGTGTATGTGTGTGTGTGTGTGTGTGTGTCCCTGTCTCTCTCAGAGTCTCTATCTCTATTTCTTTTTTTGATTTTGTTTGAATTGGTGGTGTTGGTGGGCATAATGGAGACAGATAGAGGCAGAGGGGCACCTGAATGTGTATTTCAGATGACCATAAAAATGAAATGCCACAGCAGCAGGAGGCTTTTGGCTCCAGCAACAGCACCCAGCAGCAAACAACTGTGCCTCTGTCCAAAGCAGCAGAAGGTGACCGTGGCCCCTTTACCACAGCAGCAACAGGAGACAGTGCCCCTTCCCAGCACCAGGATACTGTTCCTCCCCCTCGGCAGCAGGAGACCGTGTTCTGTCCCAAGCAGCAGGAGGAGTCAGTGCCTGGGACATCAGCTGCTGCCCCCCATGGCCCCATCATCCCCAAAGTTCTTTTGTCTGGGATTTTTGTTTATGCAAGTTCTGCAGGTGACCCAGTGGTCACCTGCAATCTAAGCAGGCAGGAAGTGTGTCACAGAAAGTGTGGTTCCCACTTCAGGAAATCTGGCCAGCTTAGCCACATGGTGCACCACCACCCAATTCAATGGGACCTCAAACTGCAGGAGGTGGCGGCAGCATAAACTGCAGCTGTGTGGAACAGTGCAAGTGTGAGCACTGAAGGGGATGAGCAACAGGGATGCATGGCTGAACCTGTTAAGCATCCTTGCCGGGCTCACTGGACCAGACAACAGCAGCAGTCTGCAGTAGCATCAAGACTCTGCCAGGTCCCCCCTGACCAGAGCCAGCAGCACAGGCAGCCCCCACCCTACCAGTAGTGCCAGTGACACCCCACAAGAGCTCCCCCATCCAGAGTCAGCAGCAGCAGCACAGGCAACACCCGCCCTGCCAGCAGTGCCAGTAACACATGCGGACTTATCAGCTGTCTTGTCAGAAGTCCACCATCTTCAACAGGAGTTGAATGATTTCAGACAGGAATTTAGTGATGCCTGGTGGGAGATTGCTAAACTCCAGTGTGATGTTGAAAAAATCATGGGTGTCCTGTCTGAACTGCATGGCGGCCCCATTGGCAGTTAATGTGGCAGCATACATTAATTTATCTTTCTTGTTTTCATTTTTCTATCCTCTATTCTGTTGTCTCCTAAAAAATAAATGAAAACAACAAAAAAAATCTGTTCTATCCTTTTTAATCTATATCTTTAAGTCCTCTTGTTTCTTTATTTTGTATGTAAAATAATTTGTTTGACCATTACTGTTGTGTTTGTTACTGTCTTATGCTTCCTATATAATTCAGCCCCTTTTCTTGTTCTCTATTACTTCTCCGTGCTCATTGTTGTATTACCCTTGTCCTCCTGATCCTGCCTGTCATTTGTTATGCTTATTCTGTACCATGTCCATTTACCCCTTCCCTAATAAACACCTTTTTCCCTTATTATTAGTGGTGTGTTACTTCTTAGAGCTGGTTACACCTACAAGATTACTTTTAACAACATAATGATGTGTAATGCACTTGCATTCCAGATAAATGGAGTTTGCAAATGAAAGGCCTGCTCCTGCCAAAGGCTATCGGCCGTCTGGGCCTTGTGCACAGAGTGTGTATTTTTTTGAATTCAAATACCTCGTATGAGTTGCTTCAATTCAAAGTTAGAAGTACTCACCACAGCACATGTCCATAAAGTGCTCATTCTTTATTCGAGTCTCGAGTGTGGCAAGTAAACAATGTAAAAAATGCTTCCATATAACTAAGATAAAAATGCTTGCTCCTGTAAGGCACCATCATTTCTTGTATGTTACCGGTTATCTCATACCTGACGCATGTGTTTTTCACATGTGTGCTTTGTGTGTGAGAAAGTAGGCTTGTGTGAAGTGCGTCAGATGTGACATAACCTTTGATATATCAGGAAGTACAGTGCCTTGAGGGAGAGGCATTTTTATCTTAGTTATATAGAAGCATTTTCTACATTGTTTACTTGCCACACTGGAATAAAGAAAGAGCACTTCATGGATATGTGTTGTGGTGAGTACTTGTTACTTTGAGTTGAAGCAACTCACACGAGGTATCTGAATTCAAAAAATACAGACACTGTGCACAGGGCCCTGATGGCTGACAGCCTTCAACAGGTGCCGGTCTTTCCTTTCCAAACTCCATAGATGGGGAATGCAACTGAATTGTTGGTCAATGTTATGTTTTGTGAAAGTTATGTTGAAGGCGTCACCTGTTCTTTAACACGTTTCCTCCTGCTATCCACAAATATCAAGTATTACGCCTATTAAAAAAATTGTTTCACAATGCCATGTGATGTTGCGTCACCTATTGTTGTGTGCAACTTTCCGAAGATGTAAGACTTCAAGCAACATGAAGTCTTGCTGTATTCTGACATTACTGCAGTGTCAGTGATTTTAATTGGCGGTGGGTGAGTGCCTGGTTATAAATGTGTTTGGATTCTGACATTATGCAGTTAGCCCCAGCACTTGAACTGCTCTGGAGAGGAAAGAGTTAACTCTATGCCTGAGCATAGAACGTTGAGCTCGAGCTCGGTTCAAACCTCTGTCTGCTGCACTTCCAAGTATAACTGTTAGATTCTTTACTCCACTTAGCTGAACAGTCGCTCCGGAGATCTGTTCTATGCTTTCGGTTCGGTACAAGTAAAAAAACGTCAGTTTAATACCATTTTTTTCTGTTATTCTTTCAGTTCAGATTCCTGTACAGTAAGTGTACAGGTAGTAGACTGATTGTTTAAAGTGTTTGTTTTTGTGTGGAAATTGTAAAAAAAAAAAAAGTTTATTTTATCGGTTGGGCTGAACCGATTGTCTGGGCTCTTTAATGGAATTTGTGGGTTAGTGTGAGTTACCAGTCCTTATCGGTTCTAAAAAAAACTTGTTTTAAAATTTTTTTCCAATACCTATAACATGGTTAGGAACTGATAAGAGAGTCTTGCCTGGCTGAAGCCAAATAAAGGGTAAGTTTTTGTTAGGATGGCTGCATCTGAGAAACCCAAAAGCAAAACCGGGCCCACTGGGTTTCAACACTGCAGTGTGTGTGGGGAGGCCTTTGCTAAGGTTGATCCCCACACCACCTGTGTTTACTGTCTGGGGTTTGACCACCTCTATTCAGACTGTCAAATCTGTAAAACATTTCCTACGGCCACCCTGGATAAAAGATTGGGCAGGCTTAGGGAAAAGGAGGCCGAGAAGTCCACTGACCCAGATAGCCAGCCCGGTTCGGTTCCGACCAAACCTGAGGGAGTGCCCTCTGACCAGGGCAATACTCCTTTGGGCAAAAGAAGAGCTGATTCAGAGGGATTGGTTCCATCAAAAAGAAAGAAGAAGACAAATCGGTTGGTTTGGATCCAGAAGCGCATCGTCCAACCGGCGAAGAAATTGCTAGGGCGATTAGTATTGTGGAACCGCTCCGTCCGGTTCCGACTGATCTGGCGTCATCAGGTAGGCGTTCAGTTCGGTTGGTTCCTCTGGTTCTGGATTATCCCCCTGAAGAGTATTATGAACCGGACCTGGAGGGGGGGATGAAGATTATGAGGATGACAACAATGATGATGGTATAGAAGGTCTGGATGAGCCCATAGAACCAGACATCTCCCCTGACAGACCTTCTGGTGTTTCCCCTCCTAGGCTTTCTGAGTCCCCTTCCCACTTTATGATCTACAAAAAAGTGGCAGAAATCCTCCAGCTTCCTTTGGTTGAAGCTGTTGAGGAATAAGAGGAGCCTTGCTATGTGGAGATGATGGACATCCTAGAGTCCAAGAGACTGTCTGTTACCCTCCTTAAATCTTTTGGGAAGCAGACACATCGACTGCTTAAGACTCCAAATTTTCTACCTCCTGTGGACAAACGAATGGACAAAAGGCATATGCTGTCAGGCTCAGGTACGGATTTCTTGCACCAGCAGTGCAGCCATGTTGGGGTTGTGCAGGCTGCAGCCTGTGATAAGGCTAACATATCCTTGGCTTCACACACCCCAGATAAGGATTCCAGGAAGATAGATGCCATAGCTAAAAAACAGTATTTGGCATCTTCTTTGGGAATTAAGGCAGGCTAACTACATGGCCTATACAGCCCAATACCAGAAGTCCAGATGGGATATTGTTCTGGAATTGGCTAAACAGGCTTCCCCCCCAGCTAGCCAAGGAGCTGGAGGAGGTGGCTGCTGATGGGATAGAGGTATCAAAGATCCAATTTCAAGCTGCTGTGGACTCCAATGATGTGTCATCATGAGTCATTGCTACATCTGTGGCTCTTCAGAGAATGGCTTGGCTCAGATGTACTAGCCATGGATTTTCCTGTGGTGGATAATTCTCTGTTTGGGGAGCAGACAGAGAATTATATCAAGAAAATGGACAAATATAGGACCACCTACTGGAGTGCACAGGCCAAGGAAAGGCAGAAAACTCCTCAGAAGCAGCATTCTAGGGACAAGAGCAGGCCTTTTCAAAGGCCTTTCTACCAGGCACAGGCCTCCTCTCCTTTTCCTTAGAGGGGGTTCTTCAGAGGGAGAGGCAGAAGGGGGATGAGCAGGGCTGCATCCTCCTCTCAGTCCAAGGCTTCTGCCAAGCAGACACCCTGATGTGTCAGCCCAGGTCGACTCTCACCCTCTCCAGTAGGAGGCAGACTGGCTTACTACTTCCAGGCCTGGAAGTCTGTTACTTCTAGAAGTAAGCCAGGGACTGACCCTTAGCTTCAAAAGATCTCCAAGACTGAGGGTCAGGTCTTTTCCACCTGCAAACATCTCAGAAACCATTGCCCTAGAGGCAGAGGTTTCCTCTCTACTGACTCTCAGAGCTATAGAGAGAGTTTCTACAGTACACAGGGGCAAAGGTCTGTATTCCAGATACTTCCTTACCCTGAAAAAGACAGGGGAGTGGCAACCCATTGTAGATCTAAGATACCTAAACAAGCATCTACTAAAGCCAAAATTCAAAATGGTGACTCTGGGAATAATTCTTCCCTCTCTGAGGCCATGTGATTGGCTGGCCTCCCAGGACCTCAGGGATGCCTACTTTCACATTCCCATCAGGTGCTCCTGCAGAAAGTACCTCAGGTTCGAATTGCCTTCAGGCCATTATCAGTTCAGAGTAATGCCCTTCGGCCTAACATCAGCACCAAGGGTATTCACAAAATGCCTAGCAGTAGTAGTAACCTTTCTAAGGAGACGAAACATCTCCATATTTCTGTACCTGGATGACTGGCTCATTGTGGGGCAGTCTCCAGAACAAGTCAAGTCAGACCTACAAGTGATTCAGCAATTGCTCACTTCTCTAGGATTCCTCCTCAATCTTCCAAAGTCAGTTCTCGAACCAGTGCAACTTCTGACCTTCATAGGGGTAGAGTTGGACACTGTTCAAGCAAGATCCTTTCTTCCTCTAGCAAGGGTAAAGGCCCTCACAGATCTGACTTCTTCCTTTCGCCTTCTGGTGTCTCGACCAGCAAGGCATTTTCTTCAACTCCTGGGCCACATGGCAGCCTCCACTGCAGTGGTACAAGGTGCCAGATTTCAGATGAGGGACATTCAGTTCCATTTGAAGGCCTTTTGGTCCCAGAAAAAAGACCCTCTAACCAAACTGATTCCAGTGACTCAGACTCTGATCCAAGCTCTCCACTGGTGGTTGGACCAGAACAGTCTCACTCAAGGAGTCCCATTCATCACCTAGTCTCATTCTGTGGTTCTCACCACAGATGCCTCTCTCCTGGGATGGGGTGCTCACTTGGGGGCACTTACAGCACAGGGAGTGTGGTCTCCTCAGGAGTCTCTTCTTCACATAAATCTCCTAGAGCTCAGGGATGTGCACCTGGCTCTACAAGCCTTCTCAGAATCAGTTCAGAACAAGGTGGTTCAGGTCAGAATGGACAACACCACCACCATGTGGTACATCAACAAGCACAGAGGCACCTGGTCTATGGTCTTGTGCACAGAAGCTATGAAAATATGGTCCCTGGCTTTTTCTCTACAGACTTCCCTGATAGCAGTCCACCTTCCAGGGAAGGACAATGTGCTAGCAGATGCTTTGAGCAGGATTTCTCAGGGCCATCATGAGTGGTCCCTGGATCCCTTAGTGTTGAAGGTGATATTTTCAAGGTGGGGCACTCCAGAGATAGACCTCTTTGCAGCCCGAGACAATCACCAACTTCTTCTCTTTTGTTGCAGACCCCAGTATTGGGCTCAGTCCCTCTGGATGCTCTACTTCTGGATTGGCAGGGGAAATTTCTGTGTGTCTTTCCCCCTTTCCTCTATTGTTCAAAGTTCTGGTCAAGATAAGGTCACAATCTCGTAAAGTGATTCTGATTGCTCCAGGCTGGGCCAGACAGCCTTGGTATCCTTTATTACTGTCCCTGGCAATTCATCTTCCCAAGAATCACAATCTGCTAACCTCCTCTCAGGGCAGAATATGGTATCCCAACCTTCGGCCTCTCAACCTCAAGGCTTGGCTCTTGAAGAGCTAGAATATGCCAGTCTAAATTTGTCTCAGGGGGTTCCGGACATTCTCAAGGCCTCTCGAAAACCTGCCACCAGAAAAACTTATAATTCCAAATGGAAAAGGTTTGGCATTTGGTGTTCTAATAATCGCATATCTCCAGATTCTGCTGACTTGGCAACAGTCCTGGATTATATGGTTCACCTTAATGGCTTAGGCATCAGACCAGCTCCCCTCAAAGTACACTTATCAGCTGTTTCTGCATTTTTGTCAGTAGGGAAGTCTTCCTCACTGGCATCTCACCCTGTTTTCTGTAAATTCTTCAAAGGATTGCCTTTTATCAATCCCTCTTTAGGGATCCTACTCTTGCTTGAGATCTTAATGTTTACATTGCTCAGCTTATGCAACCCCCTTTTGAGCCTTTGGCCTCAGTAGAACATAAGTACTTGACTTGGAAAACTCTGTTCCTGGTAGCTATTACCTCTGCCAGGTGTATCAGTGACTTACAAGCTCTGTCAGTAGAGCCTGATTTTATCTCATTCCATGGAGATAAGGTAGTCCTTAGAACCAATAGGAGGTTCTTACCCAAAGTGGTTTCAGACTTCCATCTGAACCAATCCATGTCTCTTCCTATGTTCTTCACTGATCATTCTTCTTCAGGAGAGAGAAGATTACACAGTTTGGATGTTAAAAGAGCTCTTAGCTTCTACATTGAGCGTACTAAGGCACTTAGGTTTGACTCCCTTCAGTTGTTCCTCACTTATGGTGAAGTAGGGAAGGGTAAACCTGCTACTAAAATAACTATTGCCAGGTGGATTGTCTCCTGTATACAGTTCTGCTGTGAAAAGCTAGGCAAAGTGCCCCTCTGAGGCCTGAGGGCTAATTCGACTAGAGGTACAGCTGCTTCTCTGGCTGCTGCCAGAGATATACCCCTGTTAGAGATATGCAAAGCAGCCACCTGGAAAACAGTCCATACATTCACCAAGCATTACTCTCTGGATATCCAGGCTAGGAGTGATGCTAGGTTTGGTACAGCAGTACTGCAGAGCCAATTCCCAAAATAGGTTCGATACCCTCCTCCATGGAGGTATTGCGTGGTAGTTTGCATAATGTCAGAATACAGCAAGACTTCATGTTGTTTAAAGAAAAAATTACTCACCTTAGTAATTGTATTTCTTCTAATGGAGTCTTGCTGTATTCTGACCTCCCTCCCTGCCTCCCCTCTCAGAACCTGTTTTTTTTTGGGAAGTAGGCTGGCAGGCGCAGTGTTGAACCTCAGGGGTGCAATTGGCACTCCTCCTTTGTTAGAGAGGGGAAGTGGTTTATGTTATATTGGTTGTTACTTATGGTTGTTCACTACCTAGTTTTTCTTTTGGATTTCTCGACTTGAGTCTTTTGGGATCCAAAACATTTGGTTGCCCTTTGGGCTAGTAACTTTGCAATTTCCACACAGTAGGTGTCGCTAGTTAGTATTAGCTCATAAGAATCTGACGGTTACACTTGGAAGTGCAGCAGACAGAAGTTTGAACTGAGCTCGAGCTCAATGTTCTATGCTCAGGCATAGAGTTAACTCTTTCCTCTCTGGAGCAGTTCAAGTGCTGGGGCTAACTGCATAATGTCAGAATACAGCAAGACTCCATTAGAAAAGCACAATTACTAAGCTGAGTAATTTTTTCATCTGGTGCTGCCACTGCTTAACATGCCCCAGAGGTCCAGAAATGTTTCCCAAAAAAAGTTACAGTAAATTAAGAGAGAAATCAGGTCTCAGTCATGATGTTAGACGGTGCCCCTCCATCTCCTGGATCTCAAACTGAAGCTTCTGCCACTGTTGGCAGGCCTATTTATGTGCTTGTTCTGTTTGCCTTCCTCCAGAAGTATATGATGATGTATTTCTATTGAATAAGTGTGACTTAACACCTGCAGTACAATCTGCAAAGGGCAAACAGAAATCAGAACAGTTAGCAGCACTGTAGTCTATACAACTACCTACAACTGCTACTGTAGCCTATTCGAGTGTTAAAACATTATTTTATTTTTTCAATTACAAAAACACTAATTAAGCAACACGGGGTAACAGGAGAACAGATGCAAGAGACTTTAAATACCAAACTGACAGAGTACACCACCACAACAAGCAAGTGCAGTAACTCTGAAAAAATGCTTAAGTAGCTCTTCATAAAATGTCAGTTTTAAAATGAAATGGTTATTACACAATTTGATAATAACCGGGTAGGTACAGGTAGGTTCACACAAACTAAATGTTGAACCAACCACACAGAGCACCTCACAGTCGCAATATGATATACGGTCCAGATAAGTTGTGTCTGGAGAAGGCAAGTACTGCAATGTTAGTACTTACTAAATACAATTTTGGCTTATAGATATATCAGATGGAAGGAACAACAAGATTTGAAATGAACATACAAAGTTGCCTCCAACAATCTTGCAGCGACCACCACTCTCTCGAAAACGATGACTTTTTTTTTTTATGTAGTACGGGTTAGGTAGTAAACACCAGTGGTGTAACAGGGAGGAAAGGGTTAATATGATAAGCAAATGAAACAGGAAAAACAGGAATGCTGCAATGCAGAGGCTAGTTCACACCATTAATTTCTGTGAGCAATTCAACAATGCAGTGTACCTGGATGTGGACAAGTATCAATATCCACAAATACCTCCAATACAAAAAGAAAGCAGAAAAGTGATTAAACAAATGGAAACAGGAACAGAACTACTCAGAATGAATAACTGTTCAGATAAAGATACCCAAGGAAGGTTTACTATCAATCAATCAATCTTTATTTTACCAGGCGGAACATCATTGAGGAAAACTCATTTACAAGATGGACCTGGGTGCAGTTCATAAACGAACAATAACAGAACACAGTATATATACAGGAAAAAGTAGTAAATAAGGAGCTTCAATAAGCTAATTAGTTGATGTAAACAAGGTAATGGCTGGACAAGTTTACATAGCAGTGAGGGCAAAAAATACAGAAACTCACTCAGTTTATACAGTCAAAAGAACTTATATACAATAGTCACAATAAGAAAGAAGTAGTTGGAGGGAGGGAGGGAGGAGAAAAAGGTGAGGGAAGTCTGGAACAGCACAGAGGGGAAAACAGGGGGGAGGTAGCAGAAGAAATAAGGTTGGGGACTCTGAGGAAGGACAGGCATGGGGAAGGAAGCATAAGGAGCAAAGGGAGAGGTGGCATAGAAAAAGGAATTAGTGATAGCAGATACAAGACTCCTTAGTGTGTAGCAGGAACAGTGCTTTGAAGACTGTAAACTCAACAGGAGATGCAAGCCTCAGCATTTTCTGCACATTGTTCCAGAGAACAGGGAGGGTATGACTTATAGCTGCCTTGCCAAAATGCATTCTGACCTTGGTGACAACAAGAGACATGTAAGTGAGGCTACGTAGCGGGTAGTTCCCAACAGACCAGACGGGTAGACATTAAGAAATATACTGGGGGAGCTTAAGAGTAATGGATCTATAGGTCCACATGATTGCATTTTTGAATCTCCTGTAACTAAGAGAACTCCAGTCTACAAAAGTATAGAGTAGCAATGGTGAGTTGAAAACGGAGCACCCATAATAAATCTAAATGCTCGGTGGTATAGGGAATCAAGTTTGAATAGAGCCATAGTTGTAGCTTGCCCATACGAGAAGTCTGCATAATACAGGAGAGGCATAAAGGTAGCTTGAACTAATCGTTTTTTAGCCTCTAACACAAGCAAGTGCCTGATTCTGAAAAATATACCAAGCCTCTGTTTTAGTGTTTTTGATAATTCGTCTATGTGATCAGTGTAAGACAGTTTAGTATCAATCCACTCACCTGAGTTTTTTAATTTTTCAACATATTCCAAAGGCTCACCTAACAATGTTTTTACATTTGGGAGCACCCCCCAGGCACAATGCTTGAATGAATTTACCAAAGGGTTAAAATCATAGCCTTCGTCTTTTTGTGTGTTTAGAAGTTTAATGTGTAACAGATTCTCCTGAAGCAGGTCAAATTCAGTTTGGAGGTCTCTACAAGCCATCTCAGGAGTGGACCTGTCAAGGTACAGCACAGTGTCATCGGCGAAAAGGTGTATGTTAGCAGTCTTAATTCCTGAGTTTATATTAATATACATGGCAAAAAGGAGCGGGCCAAGGATAGACCCTTGGGGCACACCCTTTGGCAGAGATTTTTAAAGGGGAGAGGGTGCTGTCAGCCTTTACCTGTTGATATCAGTTAGTAAGATAATTAGAGAACCATCTTAAGGCTAAAGAGTCTACTCCAATGTTCTTTAAAACAAACAGTAGTTCATGGTCCACAGTGTCAAAGGCTTTGCTAAGGTCAAGAAACAAGGCACAAACATAGCTTTGGTCATCAAGGGCTTTCTGCCAATCGTTCATAACCTTAGCAAGAGCTGAGATGGTGCTATGGCAGGGACGAAAGCCTGACTGTACTGAGTTTAGCAAGTTATTATTTTCTAAGTACTGTCTTAGATGAACATTAACAATCTTTTTGAGTAGTTTGGATAGAATAGGAAGCAGGAAAATTGGACAATAATTATTTAGATCACTCAAATCACCATATTTAAATAGTGGAATAACGTGGGCAGTTTTCCATAATGTGGGGAGGGTGCCAATTCATGGGATAAGTTAAAAAGATCGGTGATAGAAAGGGCTAGGATGCAGTATTCTATTTTTAGGTAATATGGATCACTAAGGTCAGCACCTGCACTTTTCCTAGGATCCAATTGCAGTAACGAATCGTTGACCTGTTTCATAGCGACAGGGAAAAAGGAGAACACAGCGTCATGGCAAGGTATTACCAATATGTAAGAAAAATATTACAAATAAGTAGCACTCCAACAAAAATATTAAGATTTAAAAGAAATAACAGAAATTCACTCACTACTTGAAAGAAATCTGTCAAATATTAGGAACTAGCCTGTTCTGCTTTCACATACGCACACACCACACAGTCGACCCTCCCCCATTCAACTCCCTCATAGACACAGACACAGAGAAAACTGAAAACACTACCTAAGTTTAACTAAGTATTATCCAGAGATACCAAAACAAAACAAATGTTTACAAGCAGCACTAGGAACAAAATTTAGATTTTGTGAATAATTAGCTGTCATATATAACAAATAAAAAGGTTTTAGAAGGGTTTATTGGCTGTAATGCACCACACTGAACTGCTCTCCAACTCAACAGACCATATACAGTGCAGGAAACAGCCTGCACATGATATTTCAGCTATTTACTCATGATGGAATGCAAAATTACTGGTGAAATTAAAAAGCATTGGTGAAAATGGCAAAATGTGGTGAAATTTCATATTAGGTGAAATCGCCATCCAAGGCAAAATTACATTTCGAGTAGGCAAAAAATTTCACGTAATGCGAAAAGTATGCAAAATATTTCACTAGGTGAAATTTTCCAATTTCGAACAACCCTAACTCCAACTAATACTTCACCAGAAAATTAGAAACATAGACAATGATGGCAGAAAAGATCAGAGGCCTATCCAGACTGCCCAAGTTCTCTAGATCTCTGGAACCTATTGTTCCTTCAGGGTACTAACCCTCCCAGTCCTCTCCCCATTCTCCTCCCTGGTCCTGTCGACACAGGCAACCATTATTCCCTTCATTCTATCCCAGGCCTGTCTGAATCCCCTGACTATGTTTGCACCCACCACTTCAGCCAACAGACTGTTCCAAGGTTCCACCACATTTTCCTTAAAGAAGCACTTCCTCACGTCCCTCTTTAACTTCCCTACTGTTAATTTCCATATGTGTCCATGTGACTGTGAGTTGGTATTCAGGCTAAGTAAATCCCTGCAGTTCATTTTGTTAATTCCTTTGAGGAATTTGAAGGTCTCTATTATATCTCCACTCTCCCTTCTGGTTCCAGTCAGTAAATATTTAGTGCCTTGAGGCACTCCTCATAGGATCTGCCCTGCAGACCCTGAATCACTTTGTTACTCTGCACTGCACTGTCTCCAACCGATCCTTGTCCTTTCTCAGGTGAGGACTCCAGAACTGGGTACAGTACTCCAAGTGCGGCCTCACCAGGGATCTGTAGAGGGGGAGTATGACCTCTTTTCTTCTGCTATCAATATCCCTCCCAGTACAGCACAGCGTCCTGTTAGCCTTGCTATCAGCCTTGTTGCACTGACTCGTTTGGTTAACTCATTTGCTCCCAGTGGCCATTTTGGGTCAGATCTAGCAATGGATGGTTCCGACACCAAATGGCATCTATGGGAACAAATGCGATAAGAGAGTTACTGATGATAATTCCTAGATCCTCTTCATCGTCTGTGGTGCTAAGTTTATCCCCACCCATTCAGTACTAAGTACTGGGGTTCTTTTTCCCTAGGTAAATTACTTTGCTCTTTTTGGCATTGAATTTTAACTGCCAAACCTTTGACCACCCCTCAAGCTTTTGTAGGTCTTTCTGCATATCCGTTATTCCATCATCATGGAGATGGAGGGGAGGGGGAGAGGGTGGGGGGGTGGGTGTGCTCAGCAACAGTAGCTAGCTACACACTCGAGCAGACTTGAACACCACAAGGCCTGTTTCTGCTTGCATATTGCTTCACACCCTACCAGTCTGGATTTAGGAAGTCGCACTCCACCATCACCTCCCTTCTAAGGCTTACCGACACCATACTCACTGGAATGGATCACGGGCACACCACCTCAGCTATCTTTGTCGACCTTGCGAAGGCCTTCAACACTGTCTCCCACACCCTTCTACTATCCAAACTCTCTCACGCCGGACTCTCAGGAGCAGCCACCAACTGGTTTCACTCCTACCTGGCAGGCAGGACACAATCTGTAAGAAGTGGGACTCACACTTCTGTCCCCCTTCATGTCACTACTGTGGTCCCCCCCAAGGCTCGGTCCTTGGCCTGATACTGTTCTCCATTTTCCTGAATGACAAGCCCTCAGTATGCCCACACACATCCATTCACATGTACACTGATGACACTGTACTGTATGCATCAGGTCCCTCCCTCTCTGAAGCAGCCTCTAGACTCCAGGAGGACTTCAGTGTGGTTCAGCTCTAGTTTTTCTCAAACCTGTGTTTTCTTAATCCCAAGAAAACTGTATCCCTAACCTTCAGCATGAAGCAGAGACTCTCCCTACTCCCCTCCACCCCCACTTTCCACACCATTGATGGGACTCCCTTGGAAGCTTGCACTTCCTTCAGATACCTTGGGGTCTGGCTCGACCAGCACCTCAACTTTTCTGCTCATATCAACACAATCCACAAGAAACTCCATCCTAAGCTGGGTGCCTTATAACCCAACAGGGGCTGCATCCCTCTGTCAACTCACAGGGCAATTGTACAGAAAATGATCCTCCCTATATTTGACTATGGGGATGTAGTCTACAGCATTGCTCCTAAGTCCACCTTAGCCAGACTAGATCCCCTCTTCCATTCTTTCTGCTGTTTTGCCCTGGACTGCCCTCCCACGACTCATCACTGCAACCGCTACAGGTCGCTAGACCTACCATCACTTCAGGATTGGAGACAGGCCCACTGTGCCAGGACTATAGTGAAATTCTGGGCACAGTCCCTTCCCCTCTACCTTGAGTCCGCCCTCTCAGTTCAACCCCCCTTTGCATACTCACTCAGGAACACAGACTCCCGGCTTCTTCATCTCCCACATATGTCCACATCCAAAGGCCAAGCTGCCTTCAATTACCGCATGCCTAAATTATGGAACTCCTTGCTGGCAGACACTTGGCACATAGCCAGCACCCAGCATCTCAACTATCTCCTCAAGTTGCATTTCTCCTACACCTGCACATGCATCCAGCTCCGCTGAGGGACCAAGTGTTCCCCACTTCTCCAATATTATTATTACCACTTTATGTAGTACCCCGGCTCATTATTAAGAGCTCACAGACCTCTGCCCTCAGCCTAGTACTTGATTATAATTGTCCTCTGCAGCTGCTCATAACTGTATGTACCTACTGTTCTCTCAATATGAAACTCTAATGTATATACTATGTACATATTTTCTGCACAGCATAATGAAAATTCCTCTGAGCATGGTTACAGTGCAAATTTCCTCAGCTTGTTGCTCATGTCTCCTATATCCATTGTGATCTCGACATTGCAGTTTATTGTATTGTATATTCCATGTTTATTATATTGTATGTATTCCATTTCTCCCTACCCCCAGGATGCATCTGGAATCGAGCAGTTCACTGCTCAGTATACCTTCCTGGTAAAACTTTTAAATAAAATAAATATTGTATGTATGTATGTATGTATCACTAGCCACCCTCCCTCACAGTTTTGTGTCATCTGTGAAGAGACACAACCTGCCCCAGATTCTTTCACTAATGTAACTAATGAACATGTTGAAGAGGACCAAACCCAGGACAGATCCCTGTGGAACCTTCCTCATAACCTCCTGCTTTTCTGATTTAACCCCATTCACCACCACCCTCTGCTGCCTCCCTTCTAGCCAATTATCCACCCAGTTCACTATGGTTTTAGCTGCACCCAGGTCTTCCATCTTTGTGAGCAGTTTCTTTTGCCGTACTGAATCAAAAGCCTTGCTGAAGTCAAAGTACAGAAGATCCACAACGTGGCCCTTGTCTACTTCCTTCATCACCCAGTCAAAGAAAACTATCAGGTTAATCTGACAAGATCTTTCTGCCACTAAACCATGCTGTTTAATATCCTGGAGTGTGCTGCTTTCCAGGTAGTCTGCTAGGTCCTCTTTGATTGGTGATTCAGTTAGCTTCCCCACAATAAGGGTAAGTCTGACAGGCCTGTAGTTCCCTGGTTGCTCCGTATCCCCCCTCCTTAGGAAGCAGCAGCATGTCTGCCCATCTTCCAGTCCCCTGGAATTTTCACAGATCTAAGTGAGCTGTTAAACAGTCCAGCCAGTGGTTCAGCCTGCTCTGCTGCTAGTTCCCTAAGTATCCTCAGATGAAACCCATCTGGTCCTGGGGCTTCTCTATCTTAAGGGCTGCCAGCACTTTCAGGACCCTTGCACTTGTAAGCAATGGCTGTCTTATTTCCAGGACTCCCTTAGTGGCCGTTTTGATGCCGCTCTCTGGCATGGACCCACAGTCCTCCTTGTTGAATACTGAGCAAAGCAATCATTCAGGACAGCTGCTTTTTGCCCATCCTCCTCTATCACCCTACCCACCCCTTTTTTTTCCTTTTTTCACTAATTTATCTAAAAACTGCTTTTCTCTGTTCTTGACCCCCTTTGTGATACACGGCTCTGTGTCTGCTTTTGTCTCCCTGATGGCCCATTTTGCCTCCCTGTTTTTCTACAGATAATCCTCCCATTCTGCCTCCCCTGCCTTTCTTTCTATTTATATAAGGTCTTCTTTTTGACCCTAACTGATTCATTGACCCAAGCAGAGAACCATAGTGTTTCTTAAACCTATTTTTCTTAGTTACTGTTCTTGTTAATGCCTTTGAAGCCTTGTGGATGGCTCCTTTAATTGCCCCCATCTGTCCTCCACCCCTTCTAAGTCCTCCACCCCTACTAACTTATATCTGACCAGTTCCCGCAACCTATCAAAGTCCACCCTTCTAAACTCAGAGACTTCAGTTCTTGATTGTGGCTTGCCAGCCCTGAGGGCCAACTCAAACCACATTGAGTTATGGTCGCTGTTTCCTAGTGACATACCTACTCTCACAGTAACCATCATCTTTAAGTTGGTGAGCACTTCATCAAGGATTGTGAACTGCCTGGTGGGATCCTTAATTAACTGCACCAGTAGACAGTATTGTAAAGGGTCCAACAATGTCTGATTACTGGCACTGTTAGCCACTAGGACCTCCCAATCAATGTCTGGCAGGTTCAGATCTCCCACCATCACTACTTCCTCCTCTGCTACCCCTCATTTAAGTTCCTTCCTGAGTTCTGGGTTCCATTTCTCCTCTTTACCTGGAGGCTTATAGATTATTCCTAAGCATACATTTCTGCCTGAGGCTGCTGCGAGTTGCACCATTATTGATTCAGCCTCCACATTGCTACCCCTAATGCTTCTATCTTCTGCACTTCAATACCCTCCTTGACAAAAAGGGCAACTATTCCCCCTCTACCAGTTCTTTTATCCCTTCTGAACAATGCATACCAAGGAAACACCATCTCCCAGTCATTATTTTCTGTGGCTCAAGTTTCTACGATGCCCATAGGGCCCACCTCAGTGTTTGCCTTCAGTGCCTGGAGCTCACTGAGTTTGTTACCTAGGCTTCTGACATTGAGGCATAGCCGCTTCTGTTTCACCCCTGTTCTAACTCTGCTTTTGTCCTTCTGCTTTCCACACACTCCCCCCCGTTTGTGCTTTTGCCTTTTGTTTTCAACCTCACTACTACCCCTTCCCTTGGTCCTGTAAACCCTACTGTGTTCCCTGTATCCTTTTTTCTGCTACTGTCCTCTGGATGTGGGGAATTACCATCTTTGTTCCCCTTCTGTGGTGGACATCTGCGGGTCGAGTGCAGGAGCACACAGGGCCTGCACTGATGTCATTGCATGTCTGTGCCTCTTGGAGGAAACTTAAGAAGAAAATCCATGGGTGGGCCATTTCATGAAGCCCCTGGACATCTACCTGAATGATGCCTCAGGCATAAGCCTCAAGTGGAGCCCCAGGTGGATCCTGGTCTTTCCCCTTGGGGACCTCTGCCTCAGGGGGAAAGCATCAGTCCTCCCAGTTGGGGCAGCCTGGGAGGGATGTCAGGTGTGGGGTCCAGGTGCTGAAGAGGGGGTATATCCCCGTGTAGCCACAGATAAAACAGAATTGAAAAACAAATCATACATAAGACTGCTGATAGATCTCCCTAGTTAGTTTTGGACACCTTATCAAAAATGCATATGGATCAGATAGAAAGAATTCAAAGAAAGGTGACTAACTGCATGTCAGGTCCTTGGTGTGAAAGCTGTGAAAACAGAATAAGATCATTAAATGTTATACAACTAACAACTAGACAACTGCATGATAACCTTCTACAAATGCATGATATCATGCACGATCCATATCTTATTTGTGAGCTGAACCTAGAACATAAAGAAGGTCAATCAGGCACTAGAGGTCATTTCCTATCTATTAAGAGACAAAGATTCAAATTTCTTAAAAGAAAATATTACTTCACGCAATGCATAGTAAACCCATGGAACCCACATGTGACAGAAATAATAATCAGTGAAAACCCTCCTTGACAAAAAGGGGAAGCTCCTCCCCCTTGCAGTCACTGCCCACTTCCTACAAAAGCACCACCAGCCCACTGTACCTGTAAATCTTAACAGATCCTTTAATAATAATCTGTGAAAACAAATCAGACTTTAAATTAAAACTAGACAGATATATTTTAGAAGGTAAATTACAAGGCTACCATAACACCTAAATGGGGCTTCTAATTGGCACATTGCTCTCTCATGAACCTAAATAAAATAGGTATATTAATAAAAAGGCACGGAAATGGAGTACTTGACTAAGCTAGGGCTCATTTTCAAAAGGGTCCATCTAATTTTTGTGATGCATTGCCAGCCTATTGCCAAGGATCATCAGTTTGCTCAGGCTGGTGCTATGGTGGCTGGATAACTTGAATGGATGTCTTATCCCAGCACTTCCCATACCTAATCTGACTCGACAGCCCCTGCTGCTGCTCCATTTGACCAGAATGGGTGTTGGGAATGGATGTGGCTGTTAGCAGGATGCTGTGCACACATTTTGAATCATTGGGCAGAACACTGGTTCTCAAAATTTGAGTAGACCTCATTGGCCCACATAATCTTCCTACTAAACTGATTGCAAAATACTATCAGTGGATTTGTTGCATCATCTGTAACATACATCCACACTGCAGAGGATCTTTTAACATTTTTAGGTACAGTGGGCTGGTGGTGTGAGCTGGGGGTACATCTGGAGGAAGTGGACAATGACTGCGAGATGATTTCTTTTTTCTTTTTTAGGCCACTGTAGAATAATGTTGCTGAGTGTCATTGGATAGGTCAAGCAGGGAAGAAGATATGCCGCATGAGAAGATAATATAATCTGATATGCTATATGAGATAATATAATCTGATATAAAATATCATGTATTATCTATGAGAAGATAATATAATCTGTTATAATATAATATGATCTATGAAAAGAAAATATAATTTATTATATGATCATTTTTGTTGGTAAGAAAGAATATATTATTAACTTGTTTCTCTCTTTTTATGATTTGCCTTGTCTCACTGGTTGTTCTGTGTACAGATCTTGTCTTTACTGTTTTATATTTATGAGCATTACATAAATATAAAGTGTTGTCTAAGCTCAGCTGTTGCTCTTGCCTCTGTGCCAGAAGTTTCCAGGTTCAAGTCCCACCTCTCCTCACATAGGAAACGTAAACTCTGCACAAATGATCTCCTTCTTATATAAGGCTTTAATAGATACTAGGGCTGGGTGAAATTTATCTTCCACCAGTGGGATTCTGGTGAAATGCTGATTTCGCTTCCATGCAATTTCCATGGAAATTTTGTTAAATTTTGCCAACATTCTGATTTTGGTTATTTCCATATTTGTTCAAATTGTACTGACTTTGGTACTATGACTTTTCAAATGTCCATACAGAAGTGAACCACATTTCAGATCTCTGTCTTTAAAGATAACTGAGTTATAAGCCTCCGAACATTCAGAAATGTTAAAATTACAGTTCACAACTACGTAAACTGAAAGCATTTGTCCAGAATCCAGATTGCACCAAATTTGGTATGGTGATGACCAAAGCCCATACAGATGTGTACGAAGTTTAAGATCTCTAGCTTTAAAGGTAACTGAGTTACAAACCTCCAAACTTGCTAACATTTTAAAACTATATTTTGCAATTATGTAAACTGCAGATTTTTAGGCCCCTAAAAGTTTGAAACTAGACAACGGAATATCACCAATGTTGTTAGGTTCATTGACCCTAACTATTAGTCTTTAAAGTAGTCCCCATGGCCCAGCATCAGAGTGTCATACTGCCAGGCTGATGAGCTGGGTTCAGAAGTGAGCCCAGGAAGTCATGTCGGGAGGCAGGCCATGGCTAAACCTTACAATTTATGCAACTGTTACTTCTCTGTTTAGCAGTTTCCATGACTCTTCCAAGAAAGTATGCATCTAAGTTTTCAATTATCTAGCTCTAAAGGTGGCTAAATCATAAGCATAGAAATATTTTAGGAAATGTTCACATGAATACTAAATTGCCAGAATTTGAGCCCCTATAACTTCTCCACTCCACATCCAAATATTATGACACTTGGCAAGGGACTTCCGGTTTGGCGAGACAACATATGGCGGCTGAATAATCCCTCTCCACAGACTCCCAAGGGTAAAATCTTCCAGATTACATAACGAGGGGTCCTCAAAATCTCTTTCTTATACCTGACTGGACATCTTATGATTTTATTACCTCCCTTGTCTGACCGATTATGAAAGAGTCAGGGATCCTACACCTTTCTACCAGTATTGCCGACGAGAGAATGGAGCTGTCTCAGATCATACTCGATGAACTACAGACCTCGCTGATGGTGCTTCTCTCTGAATTTCAAACCTACCGCACTGAGTACAGGGCAGATCAACAAGCTCTTAAAAATACCTTGTCGGCTCTGGAGCAGAGGGCATGTAATCTTGAAAGTAAGTTGGGGGAACATGATCAGAAAATTCAAAAACTGCACCAAGTCTCTGTTAAACTACTTAGGGACAACATAGATTTAAGAGAAAAACTCGAGGACTTGGAAAACTGCTCAAAGCAGTCTAATATCAGACTTTTCAGGGTGCCAGAGGGGATGGAAGCAGGAGACCTTAGAGCCTATTTTGAACACCTCTTCGATGAGGTTTTGGCTCTACAACACCTTCGCCCCTATGACATAGAGCGAGTGCACTGGGCTCTCACCCCTCCCTCAAAGGACCCCCAAGCAAGGCCACGCTCCATTGTCCTGTGCATGCAGAGCTTTACCAAAAAGGAGGAAGTTATTAAAAAAGCATGGGGGCTTAAGAAAATTTTGCTAGATGATGTCCAAAGAATTACCTTCAACCATGACTTTTGCCCGGCTGTGGTGCAGCAACAGAAAGCGATGTATGCAACCAAAAAGGAACTGCAGGCACATAACTTGAAGGCCACAATAATTTTTATAGCTAAATTAAAAATATGGCTCAGGGCACTTCAAAAGATTTTGACACATTGGATGAAGCAAGACTTTACTTACAGCAAAACAACTTGCTCCCTTCACAAGAGGTAATGGAACCAGAGGCTGCGAGGGAAACATACTCACCAATCGACGAGTAAATTTTCTATGTCTCCTTCCCACAAATGAAGTAAACAAGCTTCGCTCAAGGGAAATAAGGGTGATACTCCAGGAGTATGCATACCACCCCGATAGCCCAACTAAGCCAGCAACTCAGGTCTCTTAGAAATAAGGAGACACCACCTCTATGGCAAAGGGCGTTCTAGTACAGCAGCGTTTTTCTGGCCTCCCAGTGGCACTTGTGAATTCCCCCAACTTTTACAGTGACCTGTTTTGGGAAGGGATCATTCCTTCATTAGAAACATAGAAACATAATATTTGATGGCAGATAAGGACCGCATGGCCCACCTAGTCTGCCCATTTCCCTACCTAATGGATAAGCTGCAGATCCTAGTTAACCAACAGCCTACTTCCTCCTACCCCCCACTAGAGCTGCCTTATGTCTGTCCATGCATTCTTGAATTCCCCCACTGTTTTTGACTCTACGACCTCCTCTGGAAGGCTGTTCCATGCATCTACAACCCTCTCTGTGAAGAAATACTTCCACATTACCAGCTGAGCCACCCCCATCTTCAAATTGTGCCCCTTGCACATCTCTTTTTCTGAAAGATGCTACCCTCTTGGACTTTATTGATTCCCTTGAGGTATTTGAAAGTTCCTATCATGTCCCCCCTCTCCCTCCTTTCCTTGAGGCTATGCATCTTAAAATCCTTTAGTCTTTCTTCATATGTCATCTGGTGCAGACCCGGTACCATTTTGATTGCCCTCCTCTGGACATCCTCCACCCTGTCTATGTCTTTGCTGAGATGGGGTCTCCAGAACCGTACGCAGTACTCCAGATGTGGTCTTACCAACTATCTGTACAGAGGGCCAACAAGTTCCTGTTTTCTACTGGTGATGCCTCTCCCTATGCATCCCAGTCTCCCCCCTTCCCTCCTTACTTCCTTCTCACATTGCTGGCCCACCTTTAGGTTGTCTGATATGACTACCCTGAGGTCCCTTTCCATTTTTGTTGTTGTCAGTATCTCACCCCCCATTGTGTACTCTTGCCATGGGTTTTTGTTTCCCGTTGAATCTAAGCTGCCATACATTTGACCATTCCTCCAACCTTGTCAAGTTCCTTTTCATCCTTTCTAGCCCACCTTGGGTATCAACCCTGTTGCAGTTCTTTGTGTCATCTGCAAACAGATATACTTTCCCTTCTAGTCCCTCTGTAATGTCACTAATAAAGACATTAAAAAGGACCGGCCCCAGTACTGAACCCTGTGGTACCCCACTAGTAACCCTCCTTTCTTCACTGTGGACTCCATTTATTATTACCCGCTGTGTCCTGTTGTCCAGCCAGTGTTTTACCCAGGCTACCACCCTGGGACCCACTCCCAGGCTGGCTAATTTTTTTATTAATCTTTTGTGCGAGACTGTGTCAAATGCCTTGCTAAAGTCTAGGTAGTCCATGTCCACAGCCCCTCCCTAGTCTACTACTTTGGTCACCCAGTTAAATAAATCAATTAAATGTGTCTGACATGATCTTCCTGCTGTGAATCCATGCTGCCTTGGGTCCTGTGCCCCACTGGCATCTAGGTACTCAACAATTCTTTCCTTCAGCAGAGATTCCATCATTTTCCCTACCACTGAGGTCAAACTGACAGGTCTATAGTTTCCTGCCTCTGTCTTGCTCCCACTTTTGTGAAGGGGTATCACATCCATCCTCCTCCAGTCCTCAGGTACCACACTATTCTCCCATGATTTATTAAAAAGGGTAGTCAGTGGTGTTACTAGTTCTTCCCTTAGTTCTTTTAGAATTCTGGGGTGAATCCCATAAGGCCCCATTGCTTTATCCACCTTCAGTTTTAAGAGTTCTTTCAGAACCCTTTCTTCTGTGAAAGGATTAATATTAACCCCCTTATCCAGAGTGATTCTATTGACTGGATTAGGTATCTCCCCCTTCTTTTTCATTGTGACTACTGAACAGAAATATTCATTCAGTATCCCTGCTTTTTCACAGTCACTCACTGCCCAACCACCTTCCTCTTTATTCAGCCTCAATATCCATGCCTTAGTCTTTCTTTGCTTCCTAATGTACCTATAAAAGGTTTTATCCCCCTTCTTAACCGAGTTGGCTATCTTTTCCTTGGTTTGGGCCTTTGCTATTCTGACTGCTTTCCCCGCTCCCTTCTGCTTTAACTGGTACAGTTCTCTGTCCTACTCCTTCGGTGTTTCCTTATACTTCCTGAATGCTATCTCGTTCTCCCTTACCTTCTCCACTATTTCTTTTGAGAACCATAGAGGATTCTTCTTTCATTTTGATTTGTTTATTTGCTTCACACAAAGGCTTATTGCCTCTGTGATGGCAGTTTTAATGTTTCCCCATTGTCTCTCCACCCCACTTTCTTGCCTTTTTGCTAGTGCTTTTCTGAGGCAGTTTCCCATTTTGACAAAATCAGCCCTCCTGAAGTCCAGTACCTTCACTTTTGTGTGGCTTGACTCTACAGCTAAGTTTATCATGAACCACACTGATGGCTACCCACTTCAAGATCAGAGATCCTCTCTCCATCCCCATTTGAGAGTACCAGGTATAAGATTGCTCCCTCCCGAGTGGGTTCCAAAACTAGCTGTCTGAGGCATGCCCGCTGTAAGGCATAACGAATGGCCCTGCTCTTGGATGTGGCTGCAGCCAAGGTGCTCCAGTTAACATCTGGCATATTCAGGTCCCCCATCAGCAATACCTCCCCTTTCTCTGCCATGCCAAGGATGCCTTCTATCATTTCCTTATCTATTTCCTCCCCCTGAGATGGGAGTCTGTATACAACCCCTGTGTGGATTGTGTAGCCATTTCTAGTCTCAGGGGTGACCCACAGGCCTCCTCTTCTCTGTTTACCCTTAGTTCTGTTGCTTTGATCCTTCCCTTACATAGAGAGCTACTCCTCCTCCTCTTCTTCCCTCCCTGTCCCTCCTGTAGATTGTGTACCCTGGTATGTTGACATCCCAGTCATGGTTCTCTGTGTACCATGTTTCTGTGACTGCTATGATATCCAGGCATCCCTCTTCCATCAAGGTCACCATTTCGGGGAGATTTTTACCTAGACTATGGGCATTGGTACTCATTACCCTACATTTTTGTATGGCTTTATTTCTTTTTGTCCCTTCCCTGTCCTTACTGCATTTGCCTTTTTCTCCATTTACCCCTGCCCCTCTCCCTATCGACTACTCTGTCTTGGTGTTTACCTCACTAACTACCCTGATTCTTTTGGGGCGGTAGGATTTTCCTTCTCCTTTTCAATGCCTCCCCCCTTGGCTAGTTTAAATGCTTACCAATGAAGCATTTAAACCTATCATCTAGGATCCTGGTTCCCCTCCTGGATAGATACAGACCATTGCACCTGTATAGGCCTGCATCCCTCCAGGTGGAGCCCCAGTCCCCAATGAAGCCAAATCCCTGAGCTCTGCACCAGGTTTTCAACCTGTCATTAAATCCTACGGTGCGGAGTACCCTAGCATCATCCATGCCATAGACAAGTAGCACTTCCAAGAAAGTTACCATGTGTGCCACTTGTCTAAGGCCCATCCCCCAACTCCACAAACTCCTGTTGTACTGCTCTGATCCCATTCTTAGCCAGGTCATTTGTCTCTAGGTGGATAATGACATCCAGCTCCCTCCCTCTTGCAGCTGATCCCATGATCCTGAGGATTCATTTCCTGTCCCTCCAAGCCATGGTGCCAGGCAGGCACCTTACTTCCCTTTCCTCTCCCTCCCCCAGTTCTACCCCCCTAAGAATTGAGTCCCCCACCATGAGTTGCTTCCTTCCCCTGTGGGGTCCTGTGCCACCCTCCTGTGGGTCTCCATTGTGGAGGTTCCCAGCATCCTCCTTGGTCTCCACTGCGGGTGCCTCCATAGAGGAACCATGCTCCGCCAGAGAGGTGAATGAATTGTGGAGAGGCACAACTGGAGGGATGCACCTCTGTTCTACCACCCTCACCCTCCCTGAGCCCACCGTGGTCCAACCACACATCTTTCTTGGCAACCTCTGAGGTAGTGGCGGTGGCCTGGGTGGTTTCTGGGTGGGGGAGAAGAGGTTTTCTGAATCCTTGCCAGGTCAGCATGGAGACAAACAACCTCCTCCCTCAGACCAGAGAGGTGCCTGCAAATAGGGCAGCAACGCAGTCTCCAGAATATCTCCCGGAAGACTGCTGCTCCACAGCCAGTGCATTGCACCACTCCCCACATATCTGTGTCCCTTCCCATTACAGATGCTTTTCTGTTGTTGTTGTTTGTTCTTGTTTTATTGTGTGCAAGCTTGCGAGTGTCTCTACCCCCTATTCAGTCTGCTGTGCATTTAAGGTTATGAACAGGTGTATGTTGTTAGCAGTTTTGGGGAAGTGATGTCAGCACCCCTGCTATAAAGGAAGTTATGCATTCTTTGTTTTTTTTTCTGATTTTTTTCCTTGTGTTTGCTGAGTGTTCCGGCGGAGGCTGAGAGATGGGCAGCACCGGCATGAGCCGTCTATGCCGCAGTGGCCTGATTTTTTTACCCACGCAGCCTGGGCACACAGCCTATCCCTCTTCTTTGCTTACATTACCCAGGCCTCTCAGCGACGACTGCCAGGGCAACCTATGATGCCGTTGAGCCAGCGTCTCAATCTCCTGACCCCGGACGTGCTCTGCTGTTCGCAACCCTCACTATCCTTCCATTTGATCATGCTGGACGGCGAATCTTTTGTTTATTTTTTTCTGGGAGAATGACTTTCCATGCATCTCTTTTTGTGGTCACATCATGGACATAGTGTCTTCCCCTGTGCCTGTGAAAGGGACCTACTGCCCAGACTGATTATACTTATATTTATACTACTTATACCGGATCTCCATCGAAGTTGACATATACATTAATGATCAGGGGATCAGGGGATTGTATTCATTTGTAAACCCCCCTTCCCCCTTTTTTTTCCCCTCTCCTCACTTCCTTTTTAAATCTAACAGAGCTGGTTCGCCTAGGAGGGTACAACCTTAGTCAATAATAATATGTATTTTTATGCTATGAAGGGACTTAAGGGCTTCATCCCAGAAGGGGAACCTAGCTGTATATTTGGTTTATACCCTTTTATGTGGTGTTTCTATGGGGGGGTTGACATGTTGGTATGAAGAGGAAGGGATAGAAGTGGCAATAGACTTACTGCAATACAAGGGAGAGTGGGGATTACCTGCCTAGATGCACTTGCCTCCTTATCTCCTCTCCCCTTATTATGCCCTCTTCCCCCTTGCCCTCATCATAGTAATTGTAGTTACCTTTATATTTTATACATATCTAGGACCCCTTCTTAAGGGATAAGTAAATACCCCTGGGACGTGGGCATCTTCTCTTTACCCCACCTTAATATTCTGGGAGTATGTGATGCCATCTGGCAATTTGACTTGTTCTTATCCCCTACTGGAGCTCTTGAACGAGAGCCCAAGGAGTGACCAGTTAACCAGAGAGGGGAGCTGCTCTGGTCCTGGACTCCTAACTGGAGCACTGAAACAGACTGATCCCTACATGGAAGACGTACTTGTTGGGACTTATTCTTCCTAATACTGTATTCAGTTTATCTACTAATTTAATGTTGGGCCATTGCCAATTATACCAGTTCTTTCCTGTAGAATGTAATTGCGCAGCTTCATGTTTACAATTGAAATGTAGCCTTTGCAGGGGGTGAGGGGAGGGGAGGGAGACTGGGATATGGCTCCATTTGGAGTGACTGGGGGGGAGAAGGGAAGGGGCACGACATTATGGTCCTGGAATGTTACCCGGGATGACTTGGTGAGCCTCCCCCTCCCAGATACGTGTGGTCTTTCAGGACTACTACTCTTGGCTCTATCAGGCCTTTAACATTGCCAATCAAGAGGTGAGGCAGACTTTTCTTCTCCGGTTAGGGCTCCCGACTTTAACTAAGGAATGCCAAGCAAGCTTACTCTCCCCAGTCACCAAGGAGGTGTTAACCCAAGCCATTAAGAAAGGAGAAATCAGGAAGGCCCCTGGCTTTGATGGCTACCCCATAGAGTTCTATTAAACTTTTCAGGAGGAGCTTATATGCCATCTTCTTCAGGCCATGGTTTCAGTCCAGGAAGGGGGGGATCCACCGCCCTCTTGAAAGACCTCATTGCTGAACCCTATCCCCAAACCTGGAAAGGATCACACTAGTCCGGACACATATTGCCCAATGACATTAGCCAACGTGGATTACAAGTTGTTCATGCCAATACTGGCACATGAGTTAGATGTTAGATAATATAATGCCCCTTATCATACACCCTGATCAGGTAGGATTTATTAAGCAGCACCGGGCAGCAGATGCTATTCACCTGGCATTGCTGGTACAACAACTGGCTGCCCATTCCCTGGAGCCCACCCTGTTTCTTAGCCTGGATGCCTGCCAGGTGTTTGATGCAGTAGAGTGGTCTTTTCTGTGGGATGTCAAGGATACTATGGGGTTCCCGCATCAATTCATACACCAGCTCAGGTCGATATATGACTCCTCAAAGACATACTGTAAAGTGATGGGATGGATATCAGAGGCCATTCCAATCTGCTGAGGGTTGAAGCAGGGATGCCCTCTTTCACTCTATCTTTTCACCATCTACATTGAGCCATTAGCACAAGCTATTTGGATGCACCCGGGCGTTAAGGGGGTTATCATCCATGACACCCCACAAAATTTATCTCTATATGCAGATGACATATTGCTTACCCTGTCTGACCCATATATTTCACCTTCTGAAGTTTGGACCCTCTTCTCCAGGTTTAGGGAACTCTCGTGGTGTACCCTGAACCCTAACAAAACTGAGACACTTCTGTGCAATTACTCCCCTCCCAGGGACCTAAAATCCAGATACCCATTTAAATGGTATCAACTTAAACTCAAATACTTGGGTATACACCTAACCAGATTTCCCTCACACCTGGACTTGGACAACTTTGAGAACCTCACATTCCAGTTAGAAAAACTGATTGGCAAATGGAAGTTGAAGGCGGTCCCCATGCAAGAGAGAGTGATGCTGGTTCACCAGCAATTACTATCCCGTGTGTTTTACCCAATTCAAACCTTAGCTATATCCCTCCTAGCTGCTATGTCCAGACATGGAACAGGCTCACCAGAAGACTCATTTGGCTGGATAGTCCCCCTAGGGTATCACTAAAACATCTGCAAGCCCCTAAAAACAGAGGAGGTCTTATCTCCCCAATTTCGAGACATATGTTAAGGCTGTAATGCTTTGCATAGCTCTCCTCTGGTTTGCAGCCCAGACCCATACTATTTGGCTTGGGATTGAATCCACATTCTTATGGGATCTCATTGACCCAGTCTTAATGGCTGGTATGCCCCCACCCCGGCATCTTCCTGAGCCTACTCAAATAATCTGGAAAGCATTGCGTAGACTTCTCCCCTGCGTGATACCATCTTGGTGCACCTTTCAATTTTGTACTCTTAGGAGTTTAGGTCCCCCTGGGGATAGACAAATGACACAGGCTCTTAAGTTGTGGGAGAGGTTAGGGCTCAAATGGGCTTTTCAGTTCTTTAGGGTCGAATTATTTGGGGAATTTTCTTACCTCCAAGGACTTTATAGAATCCCTAGGAACACATATTGAGAATATATCTCTATAAGCTGAATCATCGGTAGACTGACCCACCCTCAATATTCTCATACAGAACAGATCCCAAAGGCAGTCCTCTGGCTGCGGGAGAAACTGACTGCCCAGAAGTCTAACCATATAGTGATCGAGTTGTACTGATTTCTCCATGGTATAGATTATCTAGACAAACCCCCATGGCTGAACAAATGAGAGAAGGAATATGGTTTCCCCCTCCCACTGCAACAATGGGTGGCAAGCCTGGACATTATCCTGATACTATGTAAATCCCCATGTTGGCTCCTATTTGCTTGGAAAGTCAAAGCTCATTACTTCCTGACCCTGGAGAAGACTGCATGACGACACCTTCAACCAACTCCCTGCTGGAGGGGGTGTGGAAGTATGAGCCCTAATATAGCGCACATACTCACCTTATGCCCAAATTTAGCAGACTTCTTAGGATGGGGTACTATGGGACATTGTTAAAATTTGCGATGAAGGGGAATGGATACAGCCACATATCTTTACCACCCTTTGCCCACTGACCCACCCGACTCCCTCCAAGTCTGAACTCCAGACGCTGTTAGTATTTTTTCCACCCACATTGAAAATTATTACCAGAAGATAGGGCAGGCTGAGGTTCCTACGCTACAGGAATGGTGAAAAATGGTTCAGGAATTCTCTGATGATGAAAAAGTTGCAGCAAAATATAACAGGGGTCAAAAAAGGTGGGATAATAGATGGAGAAGGTGGTTGATACTCCAGGATCGACTGGACCCTATCTAGGCCCCTTTGTGTTCCCCAAATCATAGGAAGTCCAGGCAATGGCATAGGGATACTAAACTGGGACAGCCTTTCTACTCTCTTCGGTGAGACTATTTGTGGATCTGCCCTCTCATTCCTCCCTCATGTCTCCCGGCCTGCTGTGTTTCCTCCCCACTTCATTTCCCACATTTATCTGACCCCCTAATAAAACCTCTAAATAAAGTGTAGGGGCCATATATGACACACAAGGTGTCATTTCAGCTGCATAAAATAGGATAATTGACTTGTTCATAGTTGGATAGGTAAACTATTTCTTCCTTGTTAGCCTTATAGCTTCTTTCTTATTAGAGGCTTTCACTTGTTATTATAATGTAGGGTTTGATAGATTCACTCCTGGTGGATGGGGGGTAAAAGTGGATCTCTTGGGGCCATTTATCTATGCCTTGTGAATGAAGGGTGGGATATTGGATAAACGAGAAAGACTCATAATTCTAGAGCTCAGCCCTAGAGAGGAAGAGAAGATATAGGATACTTTCATCCAGATAGTTGTGATTTATATTGATAAACAATGGGAAGATACATTGGAATCTGTGATACTGAATGCTTTTCACTGATATACATCTTGTCTATCTATAACACTGTAATGCTGTATACTATGTAAACTGAAATATCTCCCTGAATAAAAAAACAAATAAAAAAAAAAAATTATGACACTTGGCGAACTATTACAGCCCATACTAAACAATATGTGTGCCAAACTTCAGATCTCTAGCTGTAACACTAAGAGTTATAGCCAATTAAAACAGTTGAAAATTCTGGAAAAATTTCATGCAATTTCATTAAATTTCATGGAATTTCACAAACATTTTCTGCAAATTCAGAATTTGTTAATTTCACACAACTCTAGTAGATGCACAGGTGGGGGGCTCCATGCAGGATTCTTGGCCATGGTGGCAGGAAAAGATGGGTTCTGTGATCTCTCTAAAGGAATGGCACAAGGCCTGATAAAATGTAGCCAAGGTGACTATCTCACATCAATGGCAAGAATATCCCTGAAAACACCTTATCCAATATGTCTGCACCTCAGCTGTAACTGGTCATTACCTGCCTACTGGAGGTGCAACTTACTGGAAAGGTTGTGGTGAATCAAAAGTGCACCACACACATGTAATGTGGGACTGCCAGCTTCTGCATTCCTTCTTTCAATCACTAGAATCAGAGCTCACTGAGCTCTTTGAAAGACCATTTAACTTGACCGCCAGATCCGATGGGATGTCCTGGTGGATTATACAGAATTTAATGCACTTTAGGCAATAAATAAAAAGTTAACACAGTAGGATTTGATTGTTTAGGATACTCAGCTTCACTGTTTGGATTCCAGTAAGTGAAGACAGCAGTACAGTATCTATAAAATTATTGAATTCTTTCATAAAGATCGTTGTAGGATTTCTGCCCCAGCATCTGTATAAATTCTCATTTGGACACTGTTTTAAGCATTCAGTGTGATACATATCTACTAGCCAAAGGACTGTGTCCCTGCTTTTATTCACATTTTTAATAACATCGGTCCAGCTTTTGATTTTATTAAGTGCTAATTCTACTTCCTTACATATGTTGGAATACTACTTAGGCCATTTCTTCTTAAACATTTGCTCTACTTCTGTCTGTACAATTTTTTAAGTACTGATAGCTTCGCTTGTATTGGTGAGTGGACAGAACTTAGATTTCACTTTAAACTTAGTCTTTCATAGGTCTTGTTTATTTTAAGCACGTCAGTGATTTGTTCTGTATTTATTAAGTCAATTGCAATATCAATGAAAATATCTGCTGTTGGACCTATCATATCTAAGCTTGCGTTTTTATTTTCAGATTGTGGATGTGTTAAGAAATATTTTTTTGAGACTAATTTACTGGAAAATGTCATACTGTAGTTTTACTTTGATATTGAATTTGTTATCCTGAGGTATTAAAACCAAAATTCAGATCTTTCTGTAAAACATTAGTTTCATCTTCCATTAATGTCCTATTGATAAGATTATTTACTGATATTTGTGTGTGCTCCACCTAGCATCTCTTTCTATTGCTTCCCCCTTGTGTGCCTTCCCCCGGCGGTCTTCCATGTTTATTGTTTAGTATTAGTATACAGAGTTGTGTGTGTGTGTCTTCTCCTCATCTGCCCTGCCTACTATTTGATTTATCTGAAACAACAAAAGAAACTGTGGCACCATTATCACTTTCACTGCTTGATCTTCTTCCAGTGGAATGATTCTGTGTTGTTGTACCAGAATGAGAATACAGACAGGCATTGTTTAATTTTCCTGCATCACTCTTCCCTATCTTCTTTCTTTTTCTGACTATCCTTTCCCTTTTCATATCAGGGTGGCCAACCTGATATTTCTACTCTATTCTTTTCTATCTCTGTGTTTAGGAGAGCCTGTTTACCCCCCACATCTAGAGGGATCTCCAGATAAGTTACCTTGTTCATTAAAGAAAGAAAAGTGGTCTCCAGCTGCTGAAAGCAGGATAAAAAGGAAATATTCTTGAATGGTTAAAAACCTATAGTGGAGTACACACGGTCGCGTGGAGGAGTGTGCACAGGTTTGCATCTCACACGGTCGCACGTTCGCGCAGGCACTCATGTGCACAATCATGCAGGAATCAAGAAATAAGAAAGAAAATGTCCTTTAAAACTGCCGGTTGTGGTTATCAAGTTTGTAGTACAGCAAATGAGTTGAGAATGAGCCGTAAAGCCTCAAGAAGGAAAATGTAACAACTCGAATGGTTTGGTGCTCCTGGTGCACCACTCAGAGTTTAGGAGCTTGTGTTGTTTTGTTTATTTCAGTCAAAGGACAACAAGGGATAAATAGAAATACAATCCCTTAGTAGAAAAAGAAGGGAGTAAAAGATTATTGTCCCTGTATTGCCCTTGTAAGGAGGTGGACTGTGTCTGGTACAGCTAAAAGGGTTTACTTGGGCTGTCATTCCAAATAAGGGCTGAAATGAAAAGTTTAGCCGATGGCTGAAGGGTTTCAGCTGTCAGTTTTGTATGGGGCTATTTTTTTAGGATTTAAAGGACGGGTTGTGTGGAAATACAGTTATGAAGCTGCAATCTGTGTTTGCAGGAGACTGCAGAGTTAATTTATACCCAGGAAACATTTTATTTTCTTTTTCAGTCAAAATCGTTATTTCACTCAATAAAGGAGGTTCATAGGACTTGCAAGACTAAATAGATATGGAGCGCACTTATCTATTTAGGTTTTCCAAGGCTAGTGAGACCTCTTGAACACTTTAATTAGGGTTTAAATAATACAGTGAGACAGAGTGTAATAAAATAATAAATATCAGTTGATGTCTGGAAATCAAGGAGGTCTTGCTATAGAGCTGGCAGCCCCTGAAATGCCTGTTTATATGGTACTATGGGGAGTGATGTCACACAGTGGGAGGAGCTACTTTACTGCTGTGATGTTATCCCTACATAATTAAGAGTTTTTGCCCTCTTTTCAAATCAGTGTGACTAGCTATACGGTATCCTGTATAATACACATAAGGATAGCATTGTGCTAGAAGTGCTAGAACATGGTTTTAATAAACATAGTGGTTATAAAGAACTTTTTCTTGCTAATTAGGTGATCACCTGACCCCTGATGTCACCTCAGACAGCTATAAAAGTGTTCCACTAGAGGGCTAAGATAGATAGGTGGTCAGCAGCTTTCTGACCATGTAGTAAGTAGGAGCTGTGTGTGTAAGGTTACACACTAACAACAGAGAGGAAATTGCAGGAGTTCTTTTATGACTGGTTATTTGAAGAAGAATGATATCCTAATGTTTTCGTTGGTGTGAAGGACTAACACCTATTTTCCTTTGTGTAATTATTTGTTTGTTTGTTTTTGTTTTGTTTTTGGACTATTTTTACAAAATAAAATGATAAATGCAAAGTTTGTAATTTTTATGCACTTGATTTACATCTATTGGTCTGTCATTTGAACCCACACTATTACAACTGGTGTCAGAAGTGGGATTCAGACTCTGGTGTGTCAAGACTGCACAGAAGTCGTTACCAGGGTATGTTGCAACTTAATCACCCTGGCAGGTGCAAACACACCTAAGTGCATTGCATTTGACTTGGTTGATCAGTCAGAAAACTGGAATACAACCACTACCTGGTTTAAATCCAGTGACATGACCAAAGATGAAGCAACCAGAGGATGATGACTATGAGGAGGGAGCCACAGCAGCAGTTGGAATCTTGAAGGGAGATGAGAAGAGGGAGGAAGGGTAAAGAATCCCAGCACCAGATGACCTCAGCAAACTTTTAAAATGGCTCTGTATGTGCCAAATAGAGATGGAGCAACACCGAGAGGAAGACCGATGGCAGAGGGATAAGGACCGGTAACTACAAGAGATGGAGAGGCAACGACAGGATGAAAAGTGGACTGCAACTTTGAAAGCCATTTAAGATATGACACAAGGTCAGCCAGACAGAGCCATTCCTAGAGACATTAAGCTCACAAAATTAACTGAAAATGATGACATTGAGGCATACCTCACGGCATTCGAGAGGGTTGCTCAAACATGCAATTGGCCCCTGGATCAATGAGTAATACGATTGGTGCCATATTTGTTGGGAAGAGCCCAGCTTGCATGCAGCCAGCTGACAGGGTGGAGGCCAGTGGCTATGATGGAGTGCTGGAAGAGGTGTTACAGTGGTATAACATCAGCACAGAGACTTATAGACAGCGGTTCCATTCATAGAAGATGGCCAGCCTGGATACCCCCAGAGAAACCTATGCTCACCTTAGGGACTATTGTGGGAAATGGCTTCAACCTGCTACTAAGACAACAGACCAGATTATGGCACTTACTGTCATTAAGCAATTTATTTAAGTGTTACCATGGTGTGTCCAATTGTGGGTAAAAGAGCACAAGCCAGAAACAGCACAGGATGCCATCAAGTTGGTGGAAGATTATTTGGTAGCATGGCCTACCAGATCCAGAGGACCTCAGAGTAACCCAGGACCATCCAGTAATCTGGTAAGACCATCTTTTAATGCCACAAATAATCAGAGACCGTTCAATAGAAGAGAGAGGGGGGGTAGAATCCCATATTCTGAAATCATTTGTCATGGTTTGCCTTGGGAAGGGACATGTTGTATGAAATTACCCTAACAAAAGGTCTGAACCTGCTCATCTTGCATTAGCAAACATTGGGTATGTTGCTGCAGTAGGAATTGGTGAGCAACAGACTTTGGGCCTATTGGATTCAGGCAGCTGACAAACCTTGATAAGATCAGATCTGGCTACAAATATACCCCAAACTGAATGTGATACAACTGTTTGCTGTGTACATGGGGACATACATCAATACCTAACTGCACGTTTAGAAATAACTGTTAACCAAGAATGTCACAACATGTTGGTGGGGTTAGCGCCACATCTGCTTGTGCCGGTAATCATTGGACAGGATTTCCCCTATTTTGACGTTCTCTTGAAAGGCCACCAATCATCTCTAGCACCAGTGAATGTAGTAACCTGATCTCAGGCAAAGGTACAACAGTTGAAGGAGATATTTCCTTTTGAAGAAGAATATTTTGAATGAAGAAAAGGAAAAAACAGAAAGTCTAGGAAAGCCAAGAAAAGGGAGAAGGCCTGGAAGGAATGACATCAAGATGGTAATTCACTGGAAATATCAGGGGTGCCATTAAAAGACATTTCCCAAGAGCAAAAACATGACATTAATTTGCAACCTTTTTTTTTTACAGGTAGACAAGGAAGCACCACCAGGACACTCTTGTTTTATACTTAAAAATCAGATTTTGTATAGAGTGATTATTGATCCAGCTACTAATGATGAAATTGAACAGTTGGTAGTACCAGGAAAATATAGGGAACAGGTCATGCATTTAGCTCATAACATCCCTATGACTGGGCATGAGGGTCAGGATAGGACTGTGCAGTATATTATATCTAGATTTTGTTGGCCAGGGGTCCATCAAGACATCGTGGCTTATTGCTGGTCCTGCCCACAATGCCAATTAGTAGCCAAGGGAGGGAAAAATAATTTGGTACCCTTACAGCCCATTCTATATGTGACCAACCCTTTTGATAGGGTGGCAATGGATGTGGTAGGTCCTCTGTTGAAGAGTTCCAAGGGCAATCAGTATATTTTGGTTCTGTGTGATTATACCACCCGGTACCCCGAGGCAATTCCTATGAGGACTGTAACAGTTCCTCGTATTGCTGAGGAATTAGCTATGGTTTTCAGTCATATGGGAATACCAAAAGTCATCTTAGCAGATCGAGGTAGCAATTTTACATCTGTCATGCTGCAAGAGCTGTATAAATTGTTGGGTGTATCAGCTGTGAGAACCTTTCCTTATCATCCGCAAACAAATGGTCTAGTTGAGCGGTTTAACAAAACACTGAAAAGCATGCTACAAAAGTATGTGCATGAGGAAGGCAGAGTTTGGGATAAATTTCACCCCATCTACTATTTGCTTACAGGGGAGATGCCCCAATCTACCACTGGGTTTTCTCCGTTTACCCTACTGTACGGTCGTAACCCCCAAGGTCCACTTGATGTAGTCAAAGAACATTGGGAAATGGGTACCAATATTGGGTGTAAAAAACATTTTGGAATATATGACCTCTTTAAGAGAGTGCCTGGTGAGATATGTGACAATAGCACATCAGAATGTGAACCAGAGACAACAGAAACAAAAAGAGTTATATGATGTGGGGTTAAGGAATACGACATTTTGAGCCCGGTGAGAAGGTTTTATTGTTATTACCTTCCACTGAGAATAAATTACTAATATGTTGGCAAGGGCCATATGTGGCACTCCATCAAATGGGAGTAGTAAATTATGAAATTGAAATGCCTGGAGACAGACCCTTGAAACAAATCTATCATGTCAATCTATTATGTAAATGGATAGAAAAGTTACCTGCCCCCGCATTGTTTATTAACACGGATCTAGAGAGTGCAGAACTTGACATTGCCTATGACAGATTAGACAGCACTGAAGGTGATGGTGGCATTCAAATAAACCCCGAGTTAGACCAAGCACAAAGAGATGCGGTTGAACACCTCATAGCATATTTTTCAGATACCTTTACTAAAACCCCTGGGAGAGCAAAGAGGGTGGTACAAATGATACGGGTCACTCAGTCAAAACCAATTCATCAGAAACCACATAGACTCCCAGAAAAAAATTAGGCCAGAGGTTGTTGCAGAGGTTAGAAGGATGGAGCAGGCAGGGGTGATAGTCCCATCCCGTAGTCCCTGGTCTTCACCTTTGGTGGTGGTTCAGAAGAAGGAAGGGGGAATTAGACTATGTTTAGATTTTCAGAAAATAAATGAGGTTTCAGATTTTGATGGATACCCAATGCTGATTTATTGGTTCAAATCATTCTGCCAGATACAGTAGGTCCTCAATTTGACAAAATGGTATTGGCAGATACCTTTGGTGCCCCTGTCCCAAGATTTAACTGCCTTTTGTACCCCCCTTGGACTGTATCATTTTACCACCATGCCGTTTGGCCTACATGGAGCTCTGGTTACTTCCCAACGGTATATGGACCATGTTTTAAGATCCCATAAACAATACAGTGCAGCTTATTTAGATAACATTGTGATATACAGTCCAGATTGGGATACTCACCTGGTACAACTTAGTGCTGTGATTCAAAGCATTAAAGATGCCGACTTGACCATCAACCCATCCAAATATGCAATAGCCAAAACCGAGACCCGCTATTTAGGTTTTATTATTGGTCATGGAATGATAAAACCAGAAGTGAGTAAAGTAGAGGCGGTGGCAAATAGTCCTGTACCCACTACAAAGTGTCATGTTAGGTTCTTCCTTGGCCTAGTGAGTAATTATCGATGTTTTATTCCTGAGTTCTCCATTAGTGCCACTCCCCTCACTGATCTGACAAAAAATCGGTTCCCTAACAGAGTGAAATGGAGCCCTGCATGTGATGAGGCCTTTAAAAAGATAAAAGCCATCTTATGTTCTGCCCCAGTTTTGAGTAGCCCTGATTTTTCAAAATCTTTTGAACTACAGACAGATGCCTCTGATACAGGCATAGGGGCAGTTTTGACTCAACATACCCATAAAGGAGAGCATCCCATCCTTTTTCTCAGTAGGAAACTGCACGAAGGAGAAAGAAAGTACTCTACTGTGGAAAAGGAATGCTTGGCCATAAAATGGGCAGTAGAGGCTCTTAAGCATTATCTGTGGGGGTATGAGCTTACAGTTATAATGGATCACAACCCATTATGTTGGTTGCATTTAACGAAGGACAAGAATTTATACATTTTGAGGTGGTACTTGTTACTCCAGCCTTATAAATTCACTGTCAAACATAGGGCTAGGACAAACCATCAAAATGATGATTTTCTTTCATATTTTGGTACAGACCAGGTAAATTCTACTACTGAACAAGTAATGAGTAACATGATCATGATTGTTGAACATGGTGCCATTATGGCACACACCTCAGGAAACTGAATGAATTGAAACAGTATTGCAAAGTCTGTATAGGCTAGTTCTTATACTGTTTACTTAAAAGGATCCCTGAGGGGAACTTCTGGAGAGGGTGGGCGGACGTTCCAACCGTTCCTAAGGGTGAAGGATCTTGAGTTAACATGTGTTTACTAGCCTTATGGTGTGGGGAGGAGTCTGAAAGAATGAGAATACAGACAGGAATTGTTTAATTTTCCTGCATCATTTTCTCCTATCTTCTTTCTTTTTCTGACTATCCTTTCCTTTTTCATATCAGGGTTGCTAACCTAATATTTCTACTCTCTATTCTTTTCTATCTCTGTGCTTAGGAGAGCCTGGTTTCCCCCACATCTAGAGGGAATTCCAAATAAGTTACCTTGTTCATTAAAGAAAGAAAAGTGGTCCCCAGCTGCTAAAAGCAGGATAAAAAGGCAGTATTCCCGAATGGTTAAAAACCTATAGTGGAGTACTCACGATTGCGAGGAGGAGTGTGCGTAGTTCGCACTCCTGCAGCGCCGCGTTCATGGAAGGCAGTCATGTGCACGATCATGCAGGAATCAAGAAATAAGAAAGAAAATGTCATTTAAAACCACTGGTTACACTTTTCAAGTTTGTAGTACAGCATATGAGTTGAGAATGAGCCATAAAGCCTCAAGATGGAAAATGGAACAACTCGAGTGGTTTGGTGCTCCTATGCACTGCTCAGAGTTTAGGAGCTTGTGTTGTTTTGTTTATTTCAGTCAGAGAACAACAGGGGATGAATGGAAATATAATCCCTTGGTAGAAAAAGAAGGGAGTAAAAGATTATTGTCCCTGTGTTGCCCTTATAAGGAGGTGGACGGTGTCTGGTACAGCTAAGAGGGTTTACTTGGGCTGTCATTCCAAATAAGGTCCGAAATGAAAAGTTTAGCCAACGGCTGAAGGGTTTCAGCCATCACTTTTGTATGGGGCTATCTTTTTAGGACTTAAAGGACGGGTTATGTGGAAATACAATTATGAAACTGCAAGCAGTTTTTGCAGGAGACTGCAGAGTTAATTTATACCCAGGAAACATTTAATTTGTCTTTTTCAGTCAAAATGGTCATTTCACTTAATAAAGGAGGTTCATAGGACTTGCATGACTAAATAGATATGGAGCGCATCCTTATCTATTTAGGTCTTCCATGGCTAGTGAGACCTCTTGAACACTTTAATTAGGGTTTAAATAATACAGTGAGACAGAGTGTAATAAAATAATAAATACCAGTCGATGTTTGGAAATCAAGGAGGTCTTGCTATAGAGCTGGTAGCCCCTGAAATGCCTGTTTATATGGTACTATGGGGAGTGATGTCACACAGTGGGAGGAGCTACTTTACTGCTGTGATGTCATCCCTACATAATTAAAAGTTTTTGCCCTCTTTTCAAATCAGTTTGACTAGCTATAAGATATCCTGTATAAGAGACATGAGGATAGCTTTGTGCTAGAAGTACTAGAACATGGTTTTAATAAACATAGTGGTTATAAAGAAATTTTTTTTGCTAATTAGGTGATCACCTGACTCCTGATGGCACCTCCGGCAGCTATAAAAGTGTTCCACTAGAGGGCTAAGATAGATAGGTGGTCAGTAGCTTTCTGATCACACAGTAAGTAGGAGCTGAGAGGAAATTGCAGGAATTATTTTATGACTGGTTATTTGGAGAAGAATAATATTCTGATATTTTCGTTGGTGTGAAGGACTAACACATATTTTCCTTTCTGTAATTATTTGTTTTATTTTTTTGGTTTATTTGTTTTTGGGCTATTTTTACAAAATAAAATGATAAACGCAAAGTTTGCATTTTTTATTAACTTGATTTATGTCTATTGGTCTGTCATTTGAACCCACGCTATTACAGTTGTTTTATTTATTTTTCAATTATGTGACTTTACTCTAGTATGGTTTCTTTGATAATTTCTGCTCCTTGATCTGTAGCATGATTCATTTTGAGACCAATCAAACACTTTATCGTCATGTTAATCATTTTCATCTCTCAGGATTTTTTTTTTGCGTTTTATCATTTCATTCACAAACACATGGACAGTCCTGAAAAGGAAAGTTCTGGTTGTAATTTTTTTTTACCTCTTTTGTAATTTCTTCACATTTTAATGTAATTTCTCGAAGGGTCAGATCTGCCAGTTTTAGAAGGAATCATTTAGTATAGCAAGCCAATCATCTTTTAATCTAAAGTTCTTGGGAGCTTTGTACATCTTATAGCCCTCTTAGTGCACAATTTTTATCATGATAGTCTAGCAAGTGTTCCTTGTTGTACCATGTATTAATTTCTGCAGTGTTTAATTTTTCAAATCTATAAAACAGAGAAGTTAGAGTACCTTGTTCAGTAACAGATGGGTTATTTTTAGTACTGTTTTTACTTACCTGTGTATTTCTAATTACTGCCTCAGTGTACTCTGGAGAGAGAATGACATCTCAGTTTGTCTGCTTGAGGTACTTTAGTTAACATTATGGTATCTAG
This sequence comes from Neoceratodus forsteri, assembly GCA_016271365.2. Taxonomy (NCBI): domain Eukaryota; kingdom Metazoa; phylum Chordata; order Ceratodontiformes; family Ceratodontidae; genus Neoceratodus; species Neoceratodus forsteri. The sequence goes on from CM057452.1 coordinate 948,808,317, forward strand.
GGTCATCATTTTAAGGATTTAACACTGTACAATATAATAACTACTTAAAAATCTCCCTTTGAAACTCTCTACATTAAAGTAAAGCTGAAAATAGAAGCAGGCACACTCACCTGTCTTCAACAGTAACCCAGCCAACACTCTTGTTGCAAGGTGCTCCACCGAGACAAATCATGGGAATCTATTTCATTCATACTCTGGGCACTTGGAAGCACTGGTTGCAAAAAAAACATGCATCTAAAATCACTTCATACAAAAAATACCAATCTTTATTACACAATAATATCAGAATAACTTACAAAAAGAATAAGTAATGCAAAAAGTGCAGGACAACATGGATAACAAGTCCTAACTTGCTTTTACAATGCCCTTCTGACCCTGTGTGAATCTACTTAATATGAAGTAAGTCCTAACTTGCTTCACACAGGGCTTTCTGGGCCACAATCAGGAGCTAGCTCCTAACATGCTTTGCCACAAATTGTGAAGTAAGTCTGAACAGTTGTGGGTATAAAGGAAGGATAAGGAAATGGGTAAGTGCCCTTATTAGAGAAGGAGAGGAAGGCTAGCTCAATATGTGAGGGAGGAAATCAAGAGCACATAGGTATAGGGTCAGCCAGAGGAAAAGAATGGGCTAGATGTGCCATGAATCATCCTGCAGACAAGCTCTGGGGCCACTATCTGTACCGGGGTAGTGTACAGACCTTCAGTAGAGGGACAGGAGATGGAGAAGACACCTGGGAAAGCCATCATCAGAATGGCAACTAAGAGGACATACTGCTAATTTGGGACTTCAATCTGCCGGATGTAGAGTGAAAGTGAAACCTTCCAGTGGTGGATTCAGCAAAGAACAGGGCCATCCTTGACTTCCTTCAAAAGTTATTTTTTTTAGGCAGCTAGTCAAAGAGCCCACTAGTGATTGGGCAGTGCTGGACTTGGTGCTTACAAACAGGGACAGCATTGTAGCTATCACAGCGGTTAGTCCTCTTGTAGAAGTAACCACCATAGAGTGTGGTTTATCATAAAAACAGGAGCAGAGGTAAACCACACAAGGATGAGGATCCAGGACTTCAGGAGGACAGAGTTTAAAGAAATGGGAGACTACCTCTGAAACTGCCTTGTAGGGAGCCGGGATTTGCCAGGGAGGGATAGAGTCACAGTGGGGAACAATAAGGGAGGGCATAAGGCAACGAGCCTTTGCATAAAGGAAGTGAGTAAAAGCAGAATGAAAAAAGGCCATTATAGTTCTCTAGGGAAGTGACCAAGGAGGTGAAGGAAAAAAGGGTGGCATTCAGGAGGTATAAGGAAAGACAAAAGGGGAGGACAAGGAGGTAGACCAAATAAAACAGAAGAAAGCAGGTAAGGTGGTGAGAAAAGCTAGGGAGAGGTAGAGTCACAGTGGGGAACAATAAGGGAAGGCATAAGACAACCAGCCTTTACATAAAGAAAGTGAGTAAAAGCAAAATAGAAAAGGCCATTCTAGTTCTTTAGGGAAGTGGCCAAGGAGGTGAAGTTAAAAAGGCTGTCATCCAGGAGGTATAAGGAAACATGAGGGGGAAGAACAGGGAGGTATGCCAAATAAAGCAGAAGAAAGGACTTGACAGGTCCTCTCTCCTCCGCTTAACCACACTCTCTGGCAAAGACATCAATGTAGTTCCCTCCCTTAAATACCTAGGCCTTACGCTCGACCAGAACATCACTTACAAGGAACATGTAGACCAGGTCACAAGGACCCTGCATCGCAAACTCGGCACCTTGCACCGACTCAGGGACCAGCTCATCCCTGAGGCCAGGCTCTCCATTGCCACTAGTGTCCTGCTCCCTACTCTGACCTTTGTGGCCCTGATAATACAGGGCATGGGAAATCAAGAGATAACCAGGATGCAAACCCTGTGCAATAAAATAGCTTGCTTTGCCACTCAAGACCACCCACGATGTCACCACTGCCACACTGTAGCCCAGGTCAGCTGGCCTTCATTGGTTGCTCACCTCTGATTTCCCCTGCTTGTCCAGGCCTACAAGCTTCTCTCACCCCATGCTCTGCCTAGTATTGCCAAGACCATTTATTTTATTTATTTAAGAATCAGTTTACAACCTTTGAGCCAGAGGCTCGTTTCCAAAGGTACTTTGTCACATAAAGACATATATTGCGTTTCGGTTACATAGCAAAGATTTGCAAAAAATCAATAGGCATTCACCAGAGGTGCCATGTCACATAGTGGTCAGACAAATACAATTGGGTACAGGGTACATGTAATTGATAACAGGTATTACACAAGTCGGTATCAAGTGAGCATTCTGGTAGATAAACGTTGAAAACAGCTGGCGCTGGCCAGGTTAAACCTAGGCATGGTGTACAGGGAAGTGGTGGAGGGGATGGTAGGGTGGAGAGCTGCCCGGGGGGCATTGTCAAGAGAAAGAGGTGGAGGCTATGTTCAGAGACAGGAGCAGTTACAGTGCTGAAGATGTGGTTCAGTGTGGTTTTGAATGTGGAGATGGTGATGGCATTGGTGATGGTGGCAGGAGAGTTAAACCAGGTTGGGGCTCTATAGCTGAAGGACCTCTGGCCACGGCTGGTTCTCGTTCTGGGGACCTTTAGAGTGGTCTTGTAGGAAGACCGTGTTGCAATGGTGGGAGGGCTCTGGTGGATGGATGCCGTTACCCCAGGGGGGGAGAGCCCGAGTAGGGTTTTTTTGGTGAGGAGACAGGTCTGGTATCGGAGCCGTTCATCCAGGGTAAGCAGGTTAGCATCGACATATAGCTGACAGGTGTGTGTGAGCCTGGGGGCACCAGTAATCAATCTGCATGCTTTATTCAGGGTTAGGTGAATTTTGTTGAGTGCAGTGGTGTCGGCAGCACCGTATACTGGTAGACCATAGTCTACAAGGGACAGAACGGACGATGTAACAGCTAGCCGGAGAGCATTTGGTGGAAGGCAGGTTTTATGGTGGAATAGGATGCCAAGCCGTGTATTGGTGGCGGATGTTAGGACGTCAATGTGGTTGTGAAATGTGAGGGCTGAATCGAAGGTAACCCCAAGGTATTTGTAGGAGCAGACTTGTTCCAGTGGTTGGTTGGTGCTTGGAAGGATATAGAGTGGGTGGTTGCTAGCTTTGTTTTGGGGGTGTGAAAAGAGCATAGTTTTGGTTTTCTTAAGATTGATGACGAGTCTGCGCTCCTTAAACCAAGCCTCGGCACTGTTGAAAGACTGCTGTAGGGAGTCCTGTAGGGAGATGGGATTACGGTGGGTGGCAAAAGGACAGCGTCATCTGCATACAGCATAATTTTGCCAGAGCATGCACTGGGCAGGGTGTTCAGATACAGCGAGAAGAGGGGCCCAGGATGGGCCTTGGGGACCCAGAGAAATGGGACGGGTGTCGGACGGTGTGCTATTAATCTTGACACACTGGGATGAGTGTCAAGATAGCTAGCACACCATGCCAGGGGCCAGCCGAGAGACCAGTGAGGCAGAGTGCATTCAGCAGCAGTGGATGGGAGACAGTGTCGAAAGCCTTTGAGAGGTCAATGAACACTGCACCAGCTAGGGAGCTGGTATCCAAGGAGGAGTGTAGGAAGTTGGAGAATTCAATAAGGGCAGTGCTGGTACTGTGACCACGGAAGCCATGTTGCTCTGGGCATAAGATGTTATGCTAGCCAGATAATCAGTGATTTGAATACCACCACTTTCTCAGGGCTTTAGAGAGGGGAGGATGGAGATTGGCGGTAGTTGTTGGCCGATGACCTGTCGCCTCCTTTATGAATAGAGTGTGATAATGGCTGTTTTCCAAGCTGTGAGGAATTGTCCCAGGCAGAGTGACTGGTTAATTAGGCTTGTGAGAGGTGCAAGGACTTCATCTAGCACCAGCCTGAGGATGCTGGGGTCCAGTGAGTCATTTCCGGGATTGTTGCTATTGAGAGCTTTGATGAGGATGGGTCTGGCTTCCCAGGTGGAAATCTTTCGCAGGAGGAAGCTGGGGTGCTGTAGGACAGGGGGAGTTTGGCTGGGGGGAAGGTCAAAGAAATTACTAGGGAGGACTGAGCTAAGGTCAGTGAAAGTGGTGTTGAACCAGTTAGCTATAGTGGCAGGCTCGGTGGAGGTTGTGCCATTTCTAGTGAGCTGGGATGGGGCAGGGAGCAAGCTTTACCATTGAGTTGCTTAATATTATCCCAGAAGGTCCGGGCTGAGCCCCAGGAGGAGGTAAGGGAGGCCTGGTAATGGTCTGTCTTGGCTTTCCTGATGGCCCATGAGCATTTATTTCGGGCTGCATTGTATGCTTGCCTATCAGACAGACGACCTGTTTCAGTGGCAAGGTGCCAGAGGTTATCCCGGTTTCTAAGTAATTGTAGGAGGGCCGGGCTAACCCAGGGTGCGTTCTGTTTTTTGGAGTGGGTTTTGGTTAAGGGTGCAAAGAGATCACAGGCCATGTTGAAGCTTAACCCAAGGAACCTAAGGACCTCAGCAAGAACACTATTAGAAGTCCCTAGGGTAAGGACAAACGCCGGCGTTAGGTCCTTTTCCTCTCAAACACCTTGCCTATGGAACAAGCTCCCCCCCTCAGTCCAAGATGCCCTCTCACTCACTACCTTCCGCACCAGACTCAAGTCCCATATGCTGACCTCAAGCTCATGCCACTGCCATGGCTCATAAGGCTCCTTAGGCACTCCCCTCCTCCCACCACACCTTCTACTAGGAAATGCCTACCTACTGCTTGCCCCTAACTGCCCTCATGGCCTGGGGTCAAATGCTTCCTTCTGAATTAAACCACATACTGAGAATTACCTACTCAAACTGTGTCATGATGATAACCATGCCTGTACCCGCTGTGTCCTTGAACTTCCACATGTTGTAACAAACAATGTATACAAATGTTCTCTTTTTGTTTTGCTTTTTCTGTATATTACTAGTATTGTTATCCCGGGTCACCCCTGAAAAAGGGACCGTCGGGGCCCAGTGGGCCTACCTGGTCACCAAAATTTAATAAATAAATAAATAAATAAAAGAAAGCAGGGAAGGTGGTGATTGAAGCAAAAATGTGAACAGAGGAAATGATAGCCAAAGGGGTAGCTAAAGGTGATAAGGCTTTCTTCAGAAACGTAAGTGAGAAGAGGAAAGTAAGGGGAGAAATAATGATGATTAGGAGGGCAGCAGGGGAGACTACACAGAAAAGGATCAAGAAAAAGCTGCCATCCTGAACAGCTATTTCTTCTCAGTCTTTGCAGTGGAAAAAGTGGGGGGATGCACCACCTGGAAGCTGCAGGAACAAAGGGGGTGAGGTCGACATAAGTCCATTTTCAAAGGAAGGAGTCCTGAAGGGACTTGCTACTCTAAAGGTAAACAAGGCTATGGGACTGGATGAGATACATTAAAGGGTATTAGAAGAACTCAGAGTGGTGTTGGCCACCCCACTGGCATCCTTAATCAGCAGTTCACTGGAAACAGGCATGGTTCCACAGGACTGGGGAAGAACAGAGGTTGTCTTTCTACATAAGAGTGGGAGGAGGGAGGAGACAAGCAACTATAGGGCAGTCAGTCTTATTTAGGTTGCTGGGAAATTAATGGAAACCCTGCTTAGGGAAAAGTTGGTAAAGTATCTTGACTGCAAGAGCACAGACAGCATGCATTCACGGGGTATGCCAGATGAATGATTTCTTTGACAGGGTGACCAGAGATATGGATCAGAGAAGGCCAGTCTACATGGCCTATCTGGACTTGTCATCACTGTACTGCACAGGAAACTAATAAAGAAATTGAGCAACCCAGGGTTGCAATCCAAAGTGGTGAACAGGGTTAAAAAATGGTTAACAGAGAGGTGACAGGGAGTGGTGGTTAACATCACTCACTCTAATGATGGGAGAGTGACCAGTGGTGTGCCGTAGAGCTCAGTACTAGGATCAGTCCTCTTCAATATCTTCATAAATGACATTGCAGTAGAACTGAAAAGGAAGATATGACTTTGCAGATGGGGTCATAGAATCATAGAATCTTAATGGCAGAAAAGGATCCCATCAGCCCATCTAGTCTGCCCCTTGCCCCACTTACTCATCCCTTCTCCCACTGATGCACCCTCCCCCCAATACTCATCCCCATATGTCTGTTCCATGCCCTCTTGAATACCTCCAGCATTTCAGCCCCACTACCTCCTCTGGTAGTCTGTTTCAGGCCTCCACCACCCTCTCCATGAAGAATCACCCCCTCACATTGCCTCTGTATCTTCCTCCTTGCAGTCTTAGGCTATGCCCTCTAGTTATAGCCCACTCCTTCCTTTTAAGTAAACAACCCTCCTTCACTTTGTTGATCCCCTTCACATACTTAAAAGTTTCAATCATGTCCCCTCTCTTCCTTCTACTCACCAACGTGTACAGATCCAATTCCTTACACCTCTGCTTGTATGTCTTCCCTTGCATACCCTGCACCATCCCAGTTGCCCATCTCTGAACTCTCTCTATCCTGTGTATGTCTTTTCACAGGTGTGGTCTCCTGAACTGGACTCCGGACTCCAGGTGCGGCCTCACCATGGTTTTGTAAAGGGGTATCAGTACCTCCATCCTTCTGCTAGTAATGCCCCTGCTGATGCATGTCAACATTCCTTTGGCTTTCCCCACTGCCCTGATAAATTGGTGACCTACCTTGAGGTTGCTTGATACTATAATCTCCAGATCCCTCTTCTGTTCCTTTACTTTAATGACCTCCCCTCCTAGGGTGTATCCTGCTCATGGGTTTCTACACCCCAAGTGCATCACAGCACACTTTTTGGCATTGAATTTCAGTTGCCAAGTCTCTGACCATCCCTCAAGAATCTTCAGGTCCTGCCTCATGTCCTCCACCCCCCCCCCGGGTGTCCACCCTATTTCAGATTTTTGTATCATTAGCAAATAGGTACACCATCCCCCTTAGCTCCTCCGCTATATCACTGATGTAAATATTAAAAAGGGGAGGTCCCACTACTGACCCCTGGGGCACCCCACTCATCATCCCCACATCCTGGAGTATACCCCATTTGCCACCACTCTCTGGCTTCTGCAAACTAACCAGTTCTCCACTAACCTGGTTTTTTTCCCACCCACCCCTCTACTTTCCAGCTTACTTACCAACCTTCTGTGAAGGATGGTGTTGAACACCTTGCTGAAGTCCTGATAGGCTACGTCCACCGCCCCTGCCTGGTCAACCACCTGGGTCACCCAAATGAAGAATTCAATCAAGTTAATCTGGCATGACTTCCCTATCATGAAGCCATGCTGCCTGTCATCCTGCAATCCACTGTCCTCCAGGTAGTTCACCACCCTCTCCTTTATTAGTGTCTCCATGACCTTTTCCACAACTGAGATGAGGCTGACCGGGTGATAGTTCTCCATCACCTCCCTGCTACCCCCACTTGTGCAATGGCACCATGTTTGCCCTCTTCCAGTCCCCCAGCACCCTCCCTGAGTCCAGAGACAAGTTGAATAGCCTCATCAGTGGGGCAGCTACAGAGAATGCGCAAGGATCTTGGAAAAGATGAGGAGTTGTCAAGAGCATGGCAGTTAGAGATCAATGCCAAAAAGTGCAAAATCATGCACCTAGGGCATAGGAACCTAGAAGCTGAATATAGGATGTTTTGAGGGTACTGGCAGTCACTCAGCAGGAAAGGGATCTTGGGGTTATCGTGAATGATGACTTCAAAGTGACAGGGCAGTGTGACAAAGCAGAGGGTAGGGTTAGTGTGATGTTGGGGTGCATAGGGAGGGCTGTCTACAGCAGGAGGAGGAAGGTGGTGTTGCCACTGTTACAGACACTGTGTCCAGATTTAGAGGTGACACCTTAGAAAGGACATTGATAGGGTGGAGGCAGTCAGAGGAAGGCAAGTAAAATGGTGCAGGAGATGCACAAGAACCTTTATAAGGAGAGACTGAGGGGTCTCAATATGTACACTTGGGAAGAGAGTACGGTGAGATAGAACATGAAAGAGACCTGCAAGTACCTCATAGGGGTGAACAGGGTGGAGGAGGGGACTCTCCTTCAAATAAGAAAGAGTACCAGGACCAGGGGTCATGCTATTAAACTAGAGGGAGGAGTTTAAGATGGATGTGAGGAAGAACTATTTCATTGACAGGGTGGTACATGCCTGGAACAGACTTCCAGCAGAAGTGGTAGATGTGAAAACAGTGGGCGGCTTCTAGTATAGGTGGAATAGACATAGGGGAATATTATTAAATAGGCCAGGGGGAGAGTTGAGGGAGACCAGTTAGGGTCTGCGGAGACAGATTAGGCAGGGAACATCTAGGCAGACTGAGTGGGCCAAGAGATCCTTTTCTTCCAACAAATGCTATGTTTCTATGGTTTATTCATACTGTGACTGATTGCAATAATGAGCTAAGTCAGGGCAGCTTTGGTTTGCATGGTCATTGCAAATTTTCCCCAGCTTTACAAAGCACAACTTTGCAAAGAAATGAATGGACCCATTCATTTTAATGGTCCCCTTCATTTCAATTTTTATTCATAACTTTTTTTGTGTTTCACTAGTTTTACCTAATGTTTTATGTTTGTTTTTTTGTTTTGTTTTTTTACTCCTACCATCAGAGACTCTATGGATGTCAACTTTTAAATACCCTCCCCAAAATGAATATTTGCAGAGTACACTGGCATACACCACAAACACCCATTTTGAGAGGATTTGAAAGTTGACACCCATAGGGTTCATGAGGAGGGGCTAACAAACCTAGAGACAGAAAAAAATTATGTAAAAACATTTGAAAACAAAGAAGTTATGACTTGAAGGAAAAAAAAAACATTTAAATGAATGGGCCTATGCATTTTCAATGGGTCCATTCATTTTGTTGCAGTTACATCAGATGGAGGAGGAGCTCATTAGGGAACATTGAGGAGTCAATGCTGAGGGACAGAGGAGCCATGATGACTGACAGATGTGAGTGCCCATAGGGGGGTTGATGGTTGGATGCGCAGAGGGTGGTTATGGGTGGGGTTATTTTGAAACAGTTTTTGGGGGAATGGGGACACTGACAGAGGGATTAGGTAGCCACTTGTCGGTAATTGTATATGTAGGGGTTTCACAGCAATTGAGAGGAAGGTGGCATGGTGCTGAGATGGTGCCAATGGCTGTGGGTTTAGAGTTCAAAGATTCAAGTGTGTGGGGGAGAGATGCGGGTGGGTTTGGGCACCCATTATCAGTAAAGAATGGCAATTTCGGCAATTGGAGGAATCGCACCAGAGGCCTTGAGGATTCACAATAAGGGAATAAAAACATTTTCATATTTGACATTGGGGGGAAGAAGGGTGGCACGGGTAATAGAGGAAGGGTAATGGTGTGAAGTTTCGCAACAAATGAAAGGGACAGAGACCAACTGAAGAATTGGCAAACTTTTGTTTTTAACTGCTTACTTAACCAGTAGTGATAAAAACATAGAAACATAGATAATGATGGCAGAAAAAGACCAACAGTCCATCCAGTCTGCCTGTGTTCCCTATTTAGCCATGGGACCTACTGTCGCTTTAGGGCCTTAACTCTTCCCCATCCTTCCCCTCATTCCCTTTCCACTTTCTGCCACCCCAAGCATTCACTATATCCTTCATTCTATCCCAGTCATGCAAGAACCCATCAATAGCTTTAGCACCTACCACTTTGGCAGCCAGACTGTTCAGCTGCTCCACTGCCCTTTCTGTGAAATAATACTTCCACTTGTCCCTTCTGAGCCTCCCTCCTGTTAGTTTCCACTTGTGTCCACATGACTGTGAACTGGTATTCAAGCTAAAACATTTACTTGCAGTTCACATTATTAATTCCTTTTAGGAACTTGTAAGTCTTTATCATATCTTCCCTCTCCCTTCTGGTTTCCAGTGAGTACGAATTCAGTGCCTTGAGACATTTCTCATAGGACCTGCCCTGTGGCCCTGAATCATTTTTGTTAGCCTGTGCTGCACTGTCTCCAGCCTAACTCTATCCTACCTGAGGTAAGGAATCCAGAACTAGGTGAAGTACTCCAGGTGCGGCCTCACTAAGGATCTATATAGGGAATGTATTACCTTTTCCCTTCTGCTATCAGTACCCCTTGTGATACAGCTCAGCATCCTATTCACTTTGCTATATGTGTTGTTGCACTAAATCGATTGTTTGAGGTAGCCACTGATAATAACTCCAAGTTCGGCATTAGGATGAAATGTCACTGGTTAGCGGTCAGAACATCGCGGTCTAAAGGTCAAAAGGATATTATGTTGCTGGATAAAATGTTGCCTAAATGTTGTTGCATATTCCTATGGTGACATTATTCAATCAATAAATTGTTGCCTAAATGTTTTCGCGTATTCCGACCGTGACATATTCAATCAATGAATACAGTTTTTAAAATGTTATTATTTTAAACGTTAAACATTTTTGTTTTTAAAGTTTTAACCCCCTGTCCAGCACAAGCACAAACAAAGGTTATCCCTTTCAGTTTCAGTACGAGCACAAACTTTGCAGTGTCCCTCCCTCCATCATCCCTCCCTCTCCCTTTCTTGTCTTTGTCTGCACAAGCACAAGCAAAGGTTATCCATTTCAGTTTCATTACGAGCACAAGCTTTCCAGTCCCCCTCCATCCATTATCCCTTCCACTCCCTTTCTTTTCTTTGTCTGCACAAGCACAAGCAAAAGCTACCCCTTTCAGTTTTAGTATGAGCACAAGCTTTCCAGTCTCCCTCCCTCCATCATCCCTCCCTCTCCCTCTCTTGTCTTTGGCTGAACAAGCACAAGCAAAAGTTACCTTTTTCATAGAAACATAGAGGTTGACGGCAGATAAGGACCGCAAGGCCCATCCAGTCTGCCCATTTCTTTTTCTACCTTATAAATGTGCCATCGGCCTTTGCTCTGTCAGTGGCCTATCTATTCATACTCATCTGTATTGCTCCCTTATGCCTATCCCATGCCTGTTTGAAGCCCTGCACTGTATTCATAGCCACCACTTCCTGAGGTAGGCCATTCCATGCATCCACCACCCTTTCTGTGAAAAAGAATTTCCTCACATTCCACCTTAATCGGCCTCCCTCTAATCTCATGCTGTGTCCTCTTGTCCTGCTATTTTTCTTATATTTAAACATGTTAGACTCTTTCACCTTGTTAATGCCCTTAAGGTGTTTGAATGTTTCGATCATATCACCTCTCTCCCTATTTTGCTCAAGGGTATACATATTGAGCTTCTTTAATCTGTCCTCATATGTCTTCTGATGCAGTCCTTGCACCATTTTGGTTGCCCTTCTCTGGACTGCCTCAATTTGATTAATGTCCTTGTGAAGGTGTGGCCTCCAGTACTGCACGCAGTACTCCAGATGGGGCCTAACCAGTGTCTTGTAAAGAGGGATTATTACCTCCCTCTTACGACTTGTAATACCCCTACTAATACACCCTAACATCCCCTAGCCTTACCTACTGCTTTAGAGGTCTGCTTGGATGATTTCAGGTCATCAGTGATGACGATGCCCGTCTCTTTCTTCCTTTGTGACTGCCAGCAACTCCCCTCCCAGCCTATAGGTGGCTTCAGGGTTTCTCTTCCCAATGTGCATGATCTTGCACTTCTTTGCATTAAATCCCAGTTGCCACTCTTCTGACCATTTTGCTAGTTTATCCAGATCTCTTCTCATTCTGCCCACCCCATCTGGATCATCTACTCTGTTTGCAGATCTTGGTGTCATCTGCAAACAGACAAGCCTTACCCTCTAGTCCATCTGCAATGTCACTAATGAAGATATTGAAGATGACTGGCCCCAGGACTGATCCCTGAGGTACCCCACTTGTGACTTGCATCTCTTCTGACAGTATACCATATACCACCACTCTCTGTTTTCTGCCTGTCAACCAGTTTGCCATCCAGTTGACCAACTTCTGACCCACCCCGAGCCTACCCAGCTTATTTATCAATCTTCTATGTGGAACAGTGTCGAAAGCTTTGCTGAAGTCAAGGTAGGCAACATCAACTGCTCCCCCTTGGTCCACCACTCTGGTTACCCAGTCAAAGAAGTCTATGAGATTAGTTTGACAGGATCTTCCTTTTGTAAACCCAAGCTGTCTTGGATCCTGTGCCCCTATGGATTCCAGGTGTTGCACTATCCTTTCCTTAAGGAGTGCCTCCATAATCTTACTGAGGTAAGACTGACTGGTCTGTAGTTCCCTGCCTCCTCCCTGCTACCACTCTTGTGGAGCGGGATCACATGAGCTCTTCTCCAGTCTTCTGGGACCTCTCCTGTGCTCAGAGACTCACTAAACAGTTCTGCTAATGGCTCTGCTAGTTCCACCCTTAGCTCCTTAAGTACCCTGGGATGTATGCCATCAGGTCCCATTGCCTTGTCCACCCTGAGCTTAGCGAGCTCTTGTAGGACCCTTTCTTTTGTGAAGGGAGTAGTGCTCACCTCCCTCCCCGCTGTGTCCATGGTGCTGAGCTGTGGGCCCTGCCCTACTTCTCTTCAGTAAATACTGAGCAAAAGTATCTATTTAGGATAGATGCTTTTACGGGGTCCTCCTCCTCACATACCCCCTTTTCTTCTTTGAGCTTAGCAATACCCCCTCTGGACTTTCTCCTTTCACTAATGTATCTATACAAAGTCTTGTCACCTTCTTTTACTGTTCGTGCTAGCGTTTCCTCAGTTTGGGACTTTGCCTGCCTTAGGGTCTTCCCTGCTTCCCTTAGGGCAGTTTGGTATGCCTCCCTATCTTCATCCCGCTGTATTCCCTTATATTTCCTGAAGGCCAGCCTTTTGGCTCTGACTTTTTCTGCTACTGTATTTGAGAACCAAAGTAGTTTCCTTCTTCTTTCAGTTTCAGTATGAGCACAAGCTTTCCAGTCTCCATCCCTCCATCATCCCTCCCTCTCCCTTTCTTGCCTTTGCACAAGCACAGCAAAAGTTACCCCTTTCAGTTTTAGTATGAGCACAAGCTTTCCAGTATCCCTCCCTCCATCATCCCTCCCTCTCCCTCTCTTGTCTTGGTCTGAACAAACACAAGCAAAAGTTACCCTTTTCAGTTTCAGTATGCGCACAAGCTTTCCAGTCTCCATCCCTCCATCATCCCTCCCTCTCCCTCTCTTGTCTTTGCACAAGCACTGCAAAAGTTACCCCTTTCAGTTTTAGTATGAGCACAAGCTTTCCAGTCTCCCTCCCTCCCTCCATCATCTCTCCCTCTCCCTCTCTTGTCTTTGCACAAGCACAAGCAAAAGTTACACCTTTCAGTTTCAGTACGAACACAATGTTTTTAAGTTCCAATCCCCATTGCAACATTTTGTTCGGCGATATTTATATTCAGTGACCAATTAGTGCACTATGTTTTGTCCATTCTGCATTCTGACTGTGACTTTTTGTCCACGACATTTTGTCCTGGGACATTCCATTCATTTTCGCTAAGTTTCTATTCCTCAGCCGTAGTGTTAAGTCTCACCCCACGCATCCAGTACTCTGTCCTGGGGTTCTTGTCCCCAGGTTTATTATCTTGCACTTTTTGGCATTGAATTTCAACTGCCAACCCTTAGGTCACTCCTCTAGCTTTTGTATATCACTCTGCATTTCCCTGATTCCTTCATTGCTGTTCACCTTCCCAAAAAGCTTAGAGTAATCTGTGAAGAGATATACTGTAGCCTGCCCTTGACACTCCCATTAATGTCACTAATGAACATTTTGAAGAGAGCTTGTCCCAGAACAGATCCCTATGGTACCCCTCTCGTGACCTCCCTTTCTGCTGACTTGATCACATTGATTAAAACTCTCTGCTATCTCCCCTGTAGCCAATTTCCTACCCAGTATACTATGACCTTAGCTGCATCCAGATCCTCCATCTTCCTTAGCAAGTGTATGTGAGTCACCAAGACAGAAGTTTTGCTGAAGCTGAAGTAGAGCAAATCCACAGCATGGCCCCTCTCCATTTCCCTCACCACCAGTCAGAGAAAACTATCAGGTTAGTTTGACATTATCTCCTTGCCATAAATCTGTGATTACATAAGCAGTAGTTCAGTTTTTGCGTTGCTCAGGTGCAACAAAGGACATTATTTCTATTAATAATTTAGAAGCTAAAGCATATTTTTAAAACTAAACAGCAAATAACCATCCATTGCACAAACTCTTACAAGCCTCTGGCCCAGATTTCAAGATTCTTAGAAAGAAATCTTTATTTATTTTATTTATTTATTTCTAGGAAGTACCTTTGAGGCAAAGGCTCTTTTACAGAGGTTCCACGTCATAGTAATACATGGGCATAACATAATTTACAATGGTTACAAGTACATAAACAGATACAAGGAGGTTCCATAACTAGTTAGACATGAGTAAATCAGGTTACAGAGGTTACATAATTACAATAACAGGTATCACATAAGTAAAAATATACAGACACATAATTTAAAGCAGACTAGGCTGACAGGTTGTTAAGTGAACAACTTGAGAATCTACAGGATATAGAGCGAATCAGGTAGGGAACAGAGGATGATATAGTCTGAAAAATAATTAACTAATACTAAACGTAAGGAGGCGAGATCTTGATGGGCAGCAGTTCTTTTGTGTTAAGTGCTAAAGAGTGTAATCATAATGGAGGGCTAGACTCCCTGGGGGGGAAGTGCTGAGGCGGGGACCTGGAGCCTACTAGGGGAGAGTTAGTTAGCAAGAAGAGAGGAAAGACAAGGGTGCAGGTTAGAATGAGGGTAGCAGGGAAGAGGAAGGAAGAGTGTGGGGGAGTTCAGGTCTCACAGTCACAGTTCCTGTTTGTGGTGAGGGCCACTTGGAGTTTATCTTTAAAGGGGCCTATTTTGACCTCTTTTGTGATGCCTAGGTCAAGCTAATTAAGCCAAAGTGGTGCCCGGTATTCGTAGGACCGTTGGCCTTGTGTGGTTCTACAGAAAGGGATGCAGAGGGCTGAGTTGTTTGTACCCCTAGTGCATCTGATGGAATTAGATTGGCGAAGGAGGCTTTGCAGGCCTGGGGTGGTAAGTCCTAGCATAGACTTCTTGGCTAGCAGGCATACTTAATACAGGAGGTGACTGTCAAGGTTGAGCCATTTTGTTCGAGTGTACAACTCGCAGGTGTGAGTGAAAAGGGATACACCTAGGACTAAACAACACACTTTGTTTAGTGTTGTTTTGATGTGTTTCAAAGCAGTTTGGGAGGCAGCCCCATATCTGATAATCTGATGAGTTATTGCAAGTGGTGCCATGTGATATGGGTGAATGCAAAAGAGCAAGCCCATGTCAGCGAAGGTAAAACAGCAAGGACTGGAATGGTGACCACGCTTTTTCTGCAGGGGTGCTTTGCCCCCCGCACTACTCTTTATTTATTCTTTAACTCCAAGGTCATAGCACCTCAGGAAAAGGGAATAACGGTTTTGCCATTCCAGTAGTCACTGTTTGGTATTCAACATGATTTGGGCTCACTATAAGGCATTCGTCCAAATCATGGGTCACCATTGTGGGTATGCCACCCAGCAAACTACAGGAGGGTCTTAGTCCTATAATCACAGAAAAAGTGGAAAATCTACTGCTGGTGAGACCCCTTTTCTGGTGTTGGAGGTTGAGAGAGTTACACAAAGGACAATTTATATACCTAGAATACTGTGCCATTGTTCTTCAGCAGCTCAAATTATAACATGTACTGCTAAAAGACTGAAAATCTTCATACCTTTAGAAAAAATCATTTATCCTAAATATTTGACCATTTAAACTGTGTTTCAGTTTCAGAACATAGTTCAGTAATTCCTTGTAAAAGAAAAACATAACATATAAACATTTCAAAATATAGGACAATTCTCAGTGTGTGGTTGTTTTTTTAATCTTTTGTGATCTAACAAGATAAGAAAAACAGAAATGCTCATTTACAAGAAAAAGCATAAGTGAAACTAGATACCAGCGTAGACAAACTGCAATTCAATTTCTGAGTCAGACAACTGGTCTGAGTTCATTCCTCACTGAAATACATAATTACGGTGTTAGTCTAAACCTGAAATACTGAGTTGGGATATTTGTTCTTAGCTTTCTTTAGAAATATGACTATATGTCTCACTCTTATGACCTGCCACATTGTAAAAGTGAATCAGATCCTAATGAAGAGATTACGAAAATGAACTGAAATCTCGTTCAGAATCTGCACCATCATTATGTTGTCAACATGCTACTTGACTTATTCAGCTGAAGTAAGCCCCTGGCCCAGTTCTCAAGATTCTTAGAATGAAATCTGAAGAGTCATTGCAAGTATGCCTCCCACCAGCAAACTGGAGGAGGGTCATAGTGCCATAATGACAGAAAAAGTGGAAAATCTACTCTTAGTGAGACCATTTTTCTGGTGACGGGGGTTGGGAGAGTTACACAAAGGACAATTTATATACTTAGAATACTGTGCCATTGTTCTTCAGTGGCTAGAACTATAACATGTGCTGCCTAAAGAAGGAAGCTCACTATGCCTTTAGAAGGGATCATTTTACTCACCAATCCCTACTAGGGAAGTATTAGCAATTTCAATTGAATATGTAAATTATTTCCTTTCCATGGTGGCAGTCTGTGGTTTCCCAGATTTCATGCTTTTAATTATAGAGTTTTACTGCATCAACAAAAGAGAGATTTCAATAAAGTTAAGAATGTGATACTTCATAAAATCTATTTTCAAAGGTAATGAAGTTACAAATTGCAGTGTGAACCTCAGTGAAAAAAATACACACAACTACAAAGGATAGAGTTATTAGCTAACCTTCTATTCCTCGTGAAATGACTGTATATTCCTATAATTAGCTGTGTACAGTGTATATGTAGCAGGTGAAGTGTAAGAACAGTTAGTTGCCACAGTCCTGTAAGATATTGATGGCTGCAGTTACACAGCTGGCTTTTTATACTGCACTTTTCTTCCCACTTTGTTTGTGTAACATTTTAATCAAAAGAGATGCATATACCCAACAGTTGTCTGAAGTCCACCTATAGACAGTGCTGGTAATCACTATACAACAAATGTTTAGTCTTAATATAAGAAATGTACTGTATTAGAGGCCACCCTTGAATAAACTAAACAAGTTCAAAATATTTTCTCTTTTCCAAATGGTGCACTTAAGAGATTTTCTGCCTAGTGTACCTGTCTTTTTTTAAGCTGTAAACTAATTTTGAGTTTCAAGTATCTTATGCATTAGCACTTGATCACAATAAATGTTTGCCAGTTTTTTAAAGCTGGTATTTGACTGAACTGACTGTATGTATCTATTGCCATTGTATAAGACTGGTGTGTATTTATACACTGATCAATCTTGAAAACTGGTCAGACTGCTTAACAAACAACTTAATAAATTAATAAAATAATTATTAAAATATTAAATCCTCTCAACACTTGTAAAATGTTTTGAGAGATACATGGACTATTGGTAATGTAGTGTAAGAGGTCTGGGCTGGAAAGTATTCCTTCTGTCACTTGGATAGGATATGATAAAGACAGTCAATATGTAGATGGTGGTAACAGAAAAAGATATGCAGTCCAGTTAGTCTTCCCTGTAAAATTGCCATTATTCATGTATCATCCTGTAGGCCTAGTGCCTTAAATACATTTTTTCAAATCTCTTTATGCCACTCAAGGTACAGGTGAGGATGTACCTCCCTTTAATTGGTGCCTGATTACACATCCAACATCCACCCCAGGCTGCCCAGTCTGGGAAGCCTGCACCTTAACCCCTGCAGCAGGGTTTCCTGAAGGGAAAGACCGAGATCCACTTGAGACCCCAGCCGAGGCTTACACCTGGGGTATCATTTGGGTAGAGGTCTAGGGGATTCATTCAGCAGCCATCCCAAGGGTTTATCCCTTAGGTTTCCACCAGGAGACAAGGATGTGCAATGTCAGTGTCAGTCTTGCATTCTCCTGCAGCCAACCCACAGACATCTGCCTTTGTCTCCTTTAACTACTTTGGTGGTCCCAGATTGTGCATGTTGTGATGCCACATCTCCGCCCCCCCCGAGAGGAGGAGAACTATCTGTAGGATGCTCATCCTACCTCCCCCCGTCCATCTCTCTGATGCTCTGTGCTTGTTCCTGAACATGGGTCATCAGTGTTGCAAGTGGTAGTGGTACTGCTGCACCAGTGAGACAGTGCCTAGTGTCTTATAGGATTAACCTCCATGCCTGCTTCCCCTTCATCCTCATAAACTTCCAAAATCTGTCCTGCACAACCTTCAGCCCACTTACAGTCTCTGCCTGCACGACCAACTTAGGTAACTTATTCCACTGCTTCATCGCCTCTCAGTGATGAAAATCTTCCTGTTGTCCTTCTTGCACCTTCTTCTCTCCAGTTTCCAGGTGTGACCTCTCATATCTGCACTCCTATTCCTAATGAACTGATCTTTACTATATACTTTTACACCCCTTAGAAAGTTATACATCTCTGTCTTTTCACCCCTTTTGCTCCTGGCCTCCATCAAATACATGTTGAGTTACATAGCCATTCGTCTTATGTCCAGCTCCGCTGTCCTTGGATCATCCAGCTGGACCCCTTCTGCACATCCGTCATCCTGTCTCTGTCTGTTTTCTTTCAGGTGGGGGATTCAGAACTGGGCACAGTACTTGAGATGAGGCCCCACAGGTCTTGTACAGGAGCAAGCAAGATAACATACGAACATACGAAATTTGCCAGCAGATAAAGGCTCAGAGGTCTATCAAGTCTGCTCGAATGTGCATCTAGCACCCCTTATTCTGCAGCTGCCCCTCCCTTCCACCCTTCCTCTTCATTAACCCTCCCCCTTGTCCTGTCCTATCCCCTTTTGAAGCAGTCCACTGTTCTACTGGATACCACTTCTGCAGGTAACGCATTCCACCCAGCCACCACCCTCTCTGTAAAAAGTTTCTCCTCATCTCCCTCCTGAACCTTTCTCCTCCAGTCTCATATCATGGCCCCTGGTGTCCCTCCCTCCCTTACTTTGAACAGCCCCTCTGTACCTGTCTTGTTTATTCCTTTCATGTATTTAAAGGTTTCAGTCATGTCCCCCCTGTCCCTCCTCTCCTCCAGTGAGTACATGTTCAACTCCCTCAACCTCCTCTCGTATGATAAGTCCCCCAGCCCCTTGATCATCTTTGTCACCCTGTGCTGCACCCCCTCCAGTAACTTAATGTCCCTCTTCAGATACGGGCGCCAGTACTGCACGCAGTACTCCAGGTATGTTCGTATGTTTGTTGTACATCTCTGTCTTTTCAGCCCTTTCGCTCCTGGCCTCCAGCAAATACATGTTGAGTTACATAGCCATTCGTCTTATGTCCAGCTCTGCTGTTCTTGGATCATCCTGCTGGACCCCTTCTGCACATCTGTCATCCTGTCTCTGTCTGTTTTTTTCAGGTGGGGGATTCAGAACTGGGCACAGTACTTGAGATGAGACCCCACCAGGTCTTGTACAGGAGCAAGCAAGATAACCTCTCACCTTCTACTGTCAAAGCCTCTGCCTATACTCATCAACATTTTGTTTGCTTTGATAAATGCCTTATTGCATTGTGTGAAGAATTTGAGGCTTTCACTGATAAAAAACCCCAGATCTCTTGCTTCCCTAGTCTCTGTGAACTTCACCTTCTCATAAAGTATGGATTTTTCTATCCGTGTGCATGACTTTGCCTTTCTTAGCATTGTAAATAACTGCCAAATCTTGGACCATTTCTACAGCTTTTACAATCTTGGCACAGCTCCCTGACCCCATCTTCATTATCAACCAAGCTGCAGGGTTTGTGTCATTCACAAAGAGACACAGCTTTCCCATACTACCTTCACCTATGTCAGTTACAAGCACATTGAACAGGACTGGCCCCAGGACTGATCCTTGTGTCACCCCACTTCTGACACTCATAGAAACATAGAAACATGTTGATGGCAGATAAGGACCACAAGGCCCAACTAGTCTGCCCATTTCCTTTTCTACCTTACGAATGCACCATAGGCCTTTGCTCTGTCAATGGCCGATCTATTCATACTCATCTGAATTGCTCTCTTATGCCTATCCCATGCCTGTTTGAAGCCCTGCACTGTGTTCATATCCACCACTTCCTGAGGTAGGCCATTCCATGCATCCACCACCCTTTCTGTGAAAAAGAACTTCCTCACATTACCCCTTAATCTGCCTCCCTCTAATCTCATGCTGTGTCTTCTTGTCCTGCTCTTTTTCTTATATTGAAACATGTTAGATTCTTTTACCTTGTTAATGCCCTTAAGGCATTTGAATGTTTCAATTATATCACCTCTCTCCCTCCTTTTCTCTAGGGTATACATATTGAACTCTGGTAATCTGTCCTCATAAGTTTTCTGATGCAGTCCCTGCACCATTTTGGTTGCCCTTCTCTGGACTGCCTCCATTTTGTTAACATCCTTGTGAAGGTGTGGCCTCCAGTACTGCACGCTGTACTCCAGATGGGGCCTAACCAGTGTCTTGTAAAAAGGGATTACCTCCCTCTTACAACTTGTGATACCCCTACTAACACCCCAACATCCCCCTAACCTTATCTATTGCTTTTGTGGTCTGCTTGGATGATTTCAGGTCATCTGTGACGATGATGCCGAAGTCTCTCTCTTCACTTGTCACTGCCAGCAACTCCCCTCCCAGCCTATAGGTGGCTTCAGGGTTTCTCTTCCCTATGTGCATGATCTTGCAGTTCTTTGCATTAAACCCCAGTTGCCACTTTTCTGACCATTTTGCCAGTTTATCCAGATCTATTCTCATTCTGCCCACCCCATCTGGATCATCTACTATGTTGCAGATCTTGGTGTCCACTGCAAACAGACAAACCTTACCCTCCAGTCGACCTGCAATGTCACTGATGAAGATATTGAAGAGGGCTGGCCCCAGGACTGATCGATGATGTACCTCACTTGTGACTTGCATCTCTTCTGACTGAATACCATTTACCACTACTCTCTTTTTTTCTGCCCGTCAACCAGTTTACCACCCAGTTAACCAACTTCTGACCCACCCTGCGCTTACCCAGCTTGTTAGTCAATCTTCTATGTGGAACAGTATTGAAAGCTTTGCTGAAGTCAAGGTAGGTGACATCAACTGCTCCCCCTTGGTCCACCACTCTGGTAACCCAGTCAAATAAATTTATGAGATTAGTTTGACGAGACCTTCCTGTTGTAAACCCATACTGTATTGGATCCTGTGCTCCTGTGGATTCCAGGTGTTGCACTATCCTTTCCTTAAGGAGTGCCTCCATAATCTTGCCCACTACTGAGGTAAGACTGACTGGTCTGTAGTTCCCTGCCTCCTCCCTGCTACCACTCTTGTGGAGCAGGATCACATGAGCCCTTCTCTAGTCTTCTGGGACCACTCATGTGCTCAGAGACTCACTAAACAGTTCTGATAATGCCTCTGCTAGTTCCACCCTTAGCTCCTTTAGTACTCTGGGATGAATGACATCCAGTCCCATTGCTGTATCCTTCTTTCCCATTCATTATCACCCTCTGTTGTACCACCAATCCTGTCAGTGATTCTTCCACTGTGGAGGATTTTGGAAAACTATGTTGGGTTATGTATAAAATATGTACAGTAGGAGCTATGCAGACAGACCACATGTTTAGACACACTGTAGAGAGCTTCAATTGAAGGACCAAAGTTAGAGAAATGTTTGTAGGCAGTACAAAGCTGATTCATAAGCACTGCTGATTCTGACACCTCCCCTAAAGCAGACAAACTACACAGTTTCTGAAGTAGTTGAATAGACTGCCTGCAGTAGTGATCTCTGGAATACATATTCACTGGCAGAGATAGTGGGTGAGTTTATCACTAGAGCTGTGTGCAACAGCGTGTTCAGTGTGACCAGAAACAGAGACTTCATAACCAAGGCCTCAGAATTCCGTAGTCCAATGTGCACAGAGCTTTTTCCTGAAACAGAATTTATGTCTTGTTGCAGAATTCTCCCTTTATGATGATTTCTATTTACAGAATACTAGAGGAACAATTCTCATTCACAAGGGACTGTCACAAAATCAGTGCAAGCTGATTTTGCTGCAGCCCCTTGCATGCAACACTCTTGTGCTATGCATAGAGAGGGTTGAGGGGTCCTTCTGTACCAGTGCACATCACAGTATGCTGGTGCCCAGAAGGGGGCAGGGTTGCCATGCAACTGGCCTCCAGTAAAGTAAAAGTAATATGCTGTGGGATGGCTCTTTTTCCAGTTGCCTTGGTAGCACAACTGGAATGGTATTCCAAGCGACCTGGATTCAAGTCCCAGCTCAGGCACTTACTTCTTTCTCTCTTCTGTCTGTATATGTTCCACAAGTATGCACACCACACTCTTGTGATTGAAAATGTAACTACCTGTGCAGTACCAGGTTGTGCACTGGAGAAAAAGTGATGTGCTCTAGGATGGCCCAGTTTCCATTTGCCTCGGTGGTACAGCTGGTAGCACTACTGGAACAGTATTCTGGGAGGCCTAGGTTCAAGTCCAAGTCCCCAATGATACACTTACTTCTTTTTCTCTTCTGTTTGTATGTGTTCCATAAATGTGCACACTACACGCTCGTGATTGAAAAAGGCCTGCAATGCCAAACACAAAGGGCATGGTAACCCTACATTTACCAACTGCATTTCAGCAATGGCATTTGGGAATCCAAAAGATGGAGGGGAACATAAATTATCAATGGAGTAGAGAGTCAGATGATGCTTTAGGATGTACAGGGTTAGGGAGGGGGTTCCACTGGACTACTACAGATGCACATTTGGCTAGGATAAGGTGAGGGTGGGCCAATGGACTGCCAAGGAAAGCACAAAGGGACAAAATCATCATTGGCTGCAGAGATCCAGAAGTGGCCACAAGTACGGGTCAAGGGACAGCTCTCTGTGATGTACCACCATATACATGTGTAACCTCGAGGTGGCGCTATCCTATGGGCTACTACCCCTCCCTGCATGACTAAGCACAGGTTAAGGGGCCTGAGTTTGGTGAATTGGTGCCTCAACCCAGAGGAATGGTTTTGGGTTACCATAGCTGCTGTTTGTATAGCCCTCTGGGATGCTATAACTACCCACCAACCCTTCTAGTGGCCTAAACAATTCAGCAACACAACATTCACATTTACCATATGACAGTAATGATATGCTCACACTCCTTGCACTTACCACCAGGGCTAGATCCTCTGCAATTGCCCTGGAGACCCCCTGGAAAATAAGACCAGTTAAGCAGCCATACAAGAGCAGCACAATATCCCCACCAAGAAGGTACACACTAGACAGGTTAAATGTGAACAACCACAATCTGATTTATTCAGGGGCATGTGAACAAGGGTGGGGAGTGAATCTATCAGGTGATTGGCAGTTCTGATTAAATTCAAGTTTAGCTAGCATGCATTGTGAGTCCCTGTAACACAGTTCCACAACCCTGGGTACCCAGTTTGGAAAACAGGCTAGCCTGAAGTGTTGCCCGGTGTAAGCTGGTGTTGCAGTTGTTGTTGGGCCCCTTAGGAAAAAAAACAATTAACATGCACTCAACCCAAATTATTTGTAACCCAAATTATTTGTAATCCAAAGCCAGATGGCTCAGTCTGTAGCAATAAAATCCAAACAAGCAAAATCAGATGACACACAATGATTGCAGCTTATTTTGCAGGGAGCTACCCTGTTTGTACTCACGCTACCCAGACCAGGATGCAAGACAGATGAAATGAAGACCTCTGGATGTTTTACTGGATTGCCAGGGGAAGCATGGCCTGCATGACTCAACTCCTGGTGGTGTCTACTTGTTTGGTGGTGGATCTTTCACCAAGAATGTTTCTGGCTCACAGGCAGTGGCCTAGGCCTATGTGGCAGGACCCAGGCAGAACAGGCAGTTCAGATGAAGTCTATGATAAAGTGCTGGAAGGAAGGAGGAAGGGGCCACTAGAGGGCATGGGTGGAAGCTGGAGGGGGGAAGATTCAGGGGAGAAAGGAGGAGGTGCTACTTCACTGAGAGGGTGGTGGAGCCATGGAATGCACTGCCTAGGGGGCTGGTGGAGGCAGAGACAGTGGAGGGGTTCAAGAGGGGGTGGGACAGGTACAGGGGAAGGGTTCTGGAAGCAAAATCCAATGCAGCAAGAATATCCGGAACTGGGAAGGGAGAAGCCAGAGAAGGCGAGGGGGACAGCAAGGTCAGCACCCAGGTTGGGGACTGACCAAACGAGCAGACACGAAAGACCGTTAGGCCTATTCTGCTGGCATTTTAGTATGTTAGTATGTTAGCCTCCAGCTGGCATAACAGAATTCTCCTTTGGAAACCAAATCACAACCCACGAAACTCATTCAGCACATCTATAACACTTAAATATTCTTGCCACAGTTCAGATAAAGTCCGTTTGAAAAATCACAGGTTCTCTGTGCAAACCTTTGAATCTGAGACTCACTTTAGTCCACTTGCAGGCAGCAATAACTCACTTTCTCTTCAGGTACAGATCTTGATCCAATAATCAGATTGATACGACTTTCACTCTCAAGGCAATACTTTATACTGGAAGATGTGACAGGTAGGCCAGCAGAGCCTTCCCGCTGATTCTTCCATGCTCTTAGCAGGAGTAGCTACTCAATGACTCTCCAAACTTCAACTCACGACTGACACACTGCTGCAGGCAGTTCTAGGTTTTCCCAGTCATCCAAAAGGTTCAGTTGGCTGCGGGAACTGTCTGCCACAGAAAGGGCTCCCCCTCCAGGTCCATTTAGGTGTCACACCCTTAAAACTACAATTCCTACAGAATTTCAATCCAGCAAGACCTCTGAGGACAGTCTCCATTTTAGGTCCCCGAGGTTCGATTGGTCCAACACTGGCAGTCCAGAACTAAAATAGTGGCTCTTATGCAAAAGTTCAAGCTGCAATGGAAAGCAGGTTAGACAAACTCCTACAGCATATTATTATTATTATTATAGCAGATAAACAGTAAGTAATCACTTTCACTAACAGAGCTCCCTCTGCGCAGATAGCGACTGCACAATGGAGCAGAAATATGGACTGTCTGGTGGGTCATGAGCCTTAAATCACTCAGACCTAGCCCAGACTAACTTTCTAATACAGCTTAACAGTTCTCTTAAAGAGACAGGCATTGAGGTGTACTAGAACACTCCTATGCAGGCAATTAAAGCTACTGTAGACACAGAACATTATCCTGACAGTGGGAATTAGGCAGCCAGGAAGACATTTATAGGAATCCCTATTTGTAGGGGGGTTACACATGTACCGTACATGTATGGCACTGCACCATGCCCATGTGTGGTTGTATTTAGTGCCATTACTTTATGCAAATGAATTTATACACAGTAACATCTGGGCACCCTGATGTAAATATTTGATCCACCCCATCCCACCTCCTGCTGCAGATCCTGAGTTCTCAGTATAGCACTTTCTCGCCTTGGTGGAACAGGGTGCACTTTTTATCCCATTATTTATTTATCTTTTGTTTACCAGGTGGCCACACTAGGCAATGAAATGCCTATTTTCAGGTGCCACTCGGTAGGTTACAATCAAGAATACAGACAGTGGAAATACAATATATTGAAAAACATACATTGATGATACATGAATATTTAATAGAACAGGGTATATTTGATAAGAATGCTTGCAGTTTACAGTGACATGGGTTATAGACACAGGCTTTGAACAGATGCAAATGTCACAAAAGGGACATACGTAAGTTGTAGTACCTTCTGAGTGATGTATAGAAAAAAAAAAAAAAAGTAGTTATATGTCCATGTGCTTGTAAAGAAACCCATAATAACAGCATATTAAGTATAGAGAAACACAAAGATATTACGGTGAGGGGAAGGAGATAAAAGTAATATTCATAGTTGTAACTAACCAGGTCTTCTGATCAAAAATTGAGCAAAGTTTTTCAACAATTTGCGATAAGATGGTGAATTGGATTGCTGACTGCTTTTCAAAAGAAAGCAGAAAAGTAAGGATTAATGAAGTCCTATCTTGGGAAAGAGAGATGACCAGTGGAGTACCAAAGGGGTCAGTGCTGGGTCCAGTATTGTTTAAAATACATAAATGGTCTTAGTAAAGGTATGAAAAATTGGCTGATCACATTTGTAGATTATACTAAATTAGAAATATCAGAACTACTGATTAGGTTAAATCAAGTGAAAAAAGACCTTAATGAAATGAGGGTGCTATATCGCATTCTCTCTCTGTGGCTTGGACCTGCATTCAAATGGTACTCAAGCTCACCAGCCTGGTCACTGTTAGTTTCTTCAAGTCACTCACCTCAAGATTCTTCATGGATCCTTGCAAATGCCCAAGGGCTTAGCCCTCTGAATCACTCCCCCCCCCTAACTTTCCCCTCTAGCCCTGTCTCATTTGTTATCCTGTCACTGCCTAAGTCCCCTACCTTCTCCTATAGCACTTCCCTTCCTATTAACTGACTATATCACATCCTTACTCTCTCCTGTCCTGTTCCCTCCCTCTGCTGCATTCCTTGCCTTCTCTACATCCTACCCCAGATTGCCGCATTATTGCATCACGTAATTTGCCTCATTATTGCACTATCTTGTTGCCAAGACTTGTTTTTACTGTGATAATATGGTGTGATGTACTACACCCATTGTCTTATGCATCCTACCGCAGATTGTTGCATGGTTGCATTATGTAAATTGCCTCATTGCTGCTTTATAGTATCACCAGGACCTGTTTTTACTGTGATTGTATGTTGTGATGTATAAAACCCATTGTCTTATTCAAAGCATGTTCCTTTTATTTTGTAAACCTGTTGTTGTACACCTGTCTTGTACTAGGATTGCCTTGTGAATGAGCTTGCTCAATGGAGAGTTCTTTCAATAAACTTGAATTAAATTGAAATGGCTACATGGGCAGATGACTGAAAAATAAGAGTTCATGAGGAAGCATACACAGTCATATTCCTGGATAAAAAGCACCTAAAGGCTAAATATTACATTAAGAAGAAAGACTTAAGAACTACAAGAAGGACAGGGATTTGCGTATCATTATTTCAAATTGTCTAAGTAAAACATGCTTCTCAATTTGAAGTAGCAACAAAGAAACCAGGTAGTATTGGGACCAACAAACAATTCTGATATGGAACAAGAATGCAAGGAAAGAATGTGTAACCTTTAAAAACACAAACTCTAAACTTTTTTTGCCATGTCTCCTAAAGTTGTGGCTGTCTTTAGGATGGTAGTAGGCATGTGTCAAATGCCACAGTTCTCTCTTGTATGTCCCCAGACAGACAATCAAAAGTCCAAAACCTCGGTAAAAGAGTTTTACTCTCACTACTGACAAGTCAATTTGCTCAGAAATGTGATATATTCCAAAGCTCAAACTTAACAAAAACTATCACCAGTGTTTCCAAAGTGGCTGGACCTGTGCACATAACATCTGGCAATCCTTGCACATGTCTTTTGTTAAGCAGAAAAAAATATTGTGCTTCTTCAGCCAGGACATACACACTCTCCACGGCAGTCTGGCAGATTGCTCAAATGTCACTCTGAATACAAATCAAGGTCCAAATCAAGGACAATATACACACATAAACCCCCTATGTATGACACACAGGATAAGGGTCCTTCAGTACCTTGCTAGGCACGTGTCTGATATTTTGCACAGCTGTACAGGGAGACTTTTTTGCAGATCTTGTTAATGTACCCCCCTTGTTCTAGATTCCACCTCTAACCTCACAGTTACACCACCCCCATTCCCCACAACCCCTCAACTCCCATACCACAGACCCCCAACCCCTCAGCCTTTCATCCATATCTGACAGCCTCCATACCCCATAATATATCCCCGTCCCCTGCTATCATACCCCAGCACCAATACCCCAGCAGTGGACAGGAGCCCTTTCCTTCTTTTCTCCTTATTATACAGCAATCATCTCCTTTTGGTAGTTGAACCTCTCAATACAGCCCAGCTGGTAGGGCAGCGTGTGGGTGGAGTTTTTTGCCATCAGCTCCGTGAGCTTCTGCATCACTGATACAGGGGATGATGTCTCCATCGCTAATCCCCGGCTACTGGTGGTGACCAATAACTCCATGCAAGAGGAGCCAAGTGAGGAGGCAGCAAATGGGTCAGGCAGATGAGCCCTGAGCACAGCTAAACCATGAGAGCTCATCTTGGTTCCAGTGATGCTCCCCCTCACTTTCATGTCCTCAACGAGAGCATGAGAAAGGCTTGCTGGCTAAAGTACTCAGAATGAAATGCACTTTGTGTTCTGGAGGCAAACTTTAATGCATCAGCAGCTACAGTAAGAGCTTGCAGCGCCACTTTCAGGGTACTGCCTCCGATTCCAAGCAAGGTGAGTGTGCTTGACTGATGTCCATGCAGCAGCGACTCCAACCTCTATCGGTTACTGGGGCACAAAGAGGGCACTGCAGACAGCAACCAGGGCACCTACAGAAAGTGTCCATATTATTATAGCTCAGTGGCCCACATCTAGAGGTATTTTAACAATGATAAAGGTTATGTTTGTGAAATAAAAATGGCATTCCTGATTTAGTGAAGTTGCCACCCCAAGGGCAAGCCAATCTCTCTGTATTTGTTTCCTATTATCAGGGCCCCTGGTGTTCTGCAGCAGAATTTTCTGATTTCTGCGGCAGGGC
This sequence comes from Neoceratodus forsteri, assembly GCA_016271365.2. NCBI lineage: Eukaryota > Metazoa > Chordata > Ceratodontiformes > Ceratodontidae > Neoceratodus > Neoceratodus forsteri. Next base: position 948,836,813 of record CM057452.1, read on the forward strand.
TCCTTGGCTTCTGCGGCAGCATCTTCTGACTTCTGTGGCATGATTTATTCACTTATCTGGCAGAATGCAGTCCTGTCATTGGCTAAATATGATGTGATGTCATTGATGACATCATATGCTGAGCATAGAAGAGGGGCTTCAGGATAAACGAGATGGGAAAGAAAGCCTGACACTATGGAAAAACAGTATATTTACTGTATACGAAAATTCATCGAAAGCGGTGAATTCTGCGGCACTATATATATTCTACGGCATGATGCAAATTCTGCTGCAAATTCTGCAACCACAGAACCGCAGAATTCCAAGGGCCTTGCCTATTATTTACACTTAGGTTGCTGACAGATTTTGAATGGACAGGAATTCTGGATTGTTATATCAGTCTGCTGCACAGCAAGGGTTAATAGGGCCCTGTTTCTCACATTTATTATTAAATATTATATTCTCTGATTCCTGAGCCCAAAAGCACAGAGACTTTACACATTTTAACATATCTAATATCAGTGTATATAAATGAATGCTGACTAGGTATACTGGATTTGGTGACCCTCCTCCACAGCTTCAGTGGGACCATCTTCAACCGGATCCAAGCGCAAAAGACAGCTGTTATCCCCAGTCACCTGGGCAGATTGTGAGCACTCTGTTTGGGGAATATATAGACCTCCTCCCCAGCTCAGTGTATATAAATTATTACCAAGTAGGTATACTGGATTCAGAGATGCTCCTCCTTTGCAGCAGAAGGACCATCTGCTACCAGATCCAAATTCAATGGACAGCTGCTGTCCCCTTCTCCCTGAGCAATGCCTGAGCATCCTGTTTGGGGAAAAAAAACTGTCAGGTCAAATAACAGGCTTGGACCCTGACTCATCTCTGCTCTGTATGCCCCCCAACCCCCAACCAACTGCTGACCCCTGTCATCAGGGCAATTATGGCAGCTTGAAGGCTGCATGCTCCCCCTGTGATGGCTTACATGCAAGCATGACACTGGTATGGCAGTAGGTGCTGACTGATATTGCAAGGGAGCAGTGAGCAGTCACAATGCATAAAATAAATAATAATATACAATTTAATGCATGAAGCTAGAGTTGCCTGTATCAGAGCAGGCCTGGGGGATGGGTTAGACTAATGAGGACTGAAGAGTGTAGCCATTTAATAGCAAATATAATAATTACTAGTGAGTCACTCTACTTGCTTCAGCTGTGCTGATGAACAAGTGGTCTCTCGTAATGGTTGGTCACACACACCCTGATGTCAGAACAAGAAGGAAAGCAGCAAAAATCAATGAGATGTATCAGATGTCTAGAGGAGAGGTACTGACAAGGAACACTGGAGCAGGACACGACTGGTGAGCAGCAGTGGGAGAAACTCAGACAGCAGGCAGATGCCAGTTGGTGAGTCAAATAGACTGGTGGGTCACAGGGCAAGGGTAGACTGCACAGCATGAGGCAGTAATGAAGCACGGACATGACTCACTCAATCTGTGGAAGTAGTGTGCAGTGACGCAACAGGCACATGAACGACAGCCAACACTGGGACCAACACACACCACCAGACAGGGCATCACTCACAGACAGGCAGGTGGCAATTCTCACCCTCCCACAGCTCGACTCGTGTAGCCATGTGGTTGATGTTGTGGTGTGCTGTGAGATAGAACAGTGAGACACTGTGATAGTTTACCTAGGCAGAATGATGGTGGTACATGGCAGTCTTGATGGAAATCAATGTGTGTGCAACTGTGGCAATGCCGTACATGATGCACAATTAATCCTAGCAGCAGTGTTACCACAGGGGCAGGCAAACATGGGACCAGAACAAACAGAGATATGTGAATAAATGGTGACATTCTCTTATAGTAATACCTAGCCCAGTCAGGTATTACTATATGTGGATGCAACCATTCATTCACTTACCAGGACCAAAGATGAGTGCAAATTGCTCCACCGCGAGACCGCAAATGTTTTTCCTGGCTGAGGTGGTAAACATATTGTTGGGGGGCGATGTGGGAGGTATTTTTGGAGGGCTATGGGGGAGGAGGGAGGTGGGGGCAAGTGGGTGGATTGGGTGGGGGTTTGTAGACATAACACAATCAAAAAAATGGGCAGCTAGCCAGCAGGTTGAGCATGGCACTGCTCAGCTGGCTGTTAGGCAGTGTTGAAAGGACAGAGCCTCTCTGAATTGGAGCACCTCTTTTCTTTCAGCTATGTCAACTTTCCACCCAGCAACCTAAGAATGGCATCTCTCTAACTCCTGCCCTACCAATGCCAATACCAGCAAGCAAACATTCGTCATTTTTAGCAGGAGGCAGGAGGTAGTTATGTCATTGTATAAAACATTGGTCAGGCCTCACATGGAGTACTACGTGCAGTTCTGGAGGCCACACCTGTGCAAGGACATAGATAAGGTGGAGACTATCTAGAGAAGGGCAACAAAGACAGTGCAGGGCTTGCACCACAAGACATATGAGGAGAGACTATGGGACCTCAATATGTACTCACTGGAACAGAGGAGACAGAGGGGGGACATGACTGAAACCTTCAAGTACCTCAAGGGCATAAACAAGGTGCAGGTGGGGACCTTTTCTAATGTAGAAAAAGTACTAGAACAAGAGGGCACAATATGAAATTGGAAGGGTGTAGATTAAGAGGTAATGTGAGTAAGTTTTTCTACACAGAAAGGGTAGTTGACACTTGTAACAGTCTGCCACAGGAGGTAGTGGGAGCAAGTATGGTGGAGGTGTTTAAGCATGCCTGGAACAGACACAGGGGAAGCTTGAGAGGGGAAGGGAGGGAGTGAAGAAAAGCAATTAATCACATAGGGTCAATGGCCACATACAATCTATAGGGCCTACAGGAAGACTGGATGGGCCTAGCAGTTCTTATCTGCTGACAATTTCTATGTTTCTATTGATAAATGCTTGTTTTTCTATTGAAGTAAACGAGTGCTGGAAGAACATAAGAAATGTGTGTTGAGAGTGATGCCTTAAAATGCAAGGCAGATGAATATACATAGAAAAATAACTGGAAATTAATAACCCATTTTTATAGGAGGAGTACACAATGGGCCACTTAGCCTTCTGTATCTCCTATGAACTTCTAGTATAATATGGGAGGCATGTACAACAGCAGTACCAACAATGAACTTTCGGCATTGACAAATGCTTGTTAGGATTTGTTTGTACTGAAAAACATTTTCATACTAATTGCATTTTGTCTTGCGCATGACCCTTTGACAATATGCAATTGCTGAAGATGGTGGGAATCCTGAAGAAGAAATATGTTTTTCTTTTATTTATTTATTTAAATCTCTGATTACAAATACCTTTGAGCTAGGGGCAGCTCATTTACAAAGGTTCCATGTCAAAGGAAAGGGTTACAATAAGGTTGGGAGTTATAGACAACATTCATGGTATCAACGGAAGTACAGACCCATTCATGGTATTATCGGAGCACAGCAAGTCAACTGGTAACTAAGTGGGAACAGTGCTACACACAAGATTACAAGCAAGCATAGAAAACCATAAGGTACATCTGAAGCAACATTGTAATCAGAAGTGGGGGAGATTAAGGAAGGGGTGGGATGAGAGGCAGAGTTCGGATAGAGAAGAAAGAAAATATGGCAGCCAGAGGCCTTGTTGTAAGGTGAGAGGGGGAGGCTAAGGTGGAAAAGGGGTAAAAGAGGGGAAAAGGAGGGTAGATGAAGGGGAAGAAGATAAGGGAAAGGGCCTGGACAGGTCCAGGAAGGGGGGGGGGCGTCAGTGGGGTAAGAACAAGGAAGGGGTGAGGTAAGGGAGGAGGTGGCAGGGGGAGAGGTGAAACAAAACAGGAAGCCAAGTAAGAGCCTCAGAGAGTGAAAAAAAGTGGTATAAAGGTGTCTGCAGAAGTGGGAAACTAGGTGTAACAATTACAAGTGCTTTCGGTTAGGAGATGCTGATGAAGCATAAGTTTAAATTGGGACAGACTAGAAAGACTGCTCAATTGGTTGCTTAGATTATTAAACCACAGGGGGGCTCTGTATTGAAAGGATCACTGGTATTGAGCAGTCCAACAGTGGGGTACTAGAAGGAGGTCAGAAACTGAGGTACGTGTGTGTTGGATCTTAGGGGATTTGTTTAGCAGGCAACCAATGTATCACTTTCCGAATTGCATTTAACAATTTCGGTTGAGTAGTTCACAACTGCTGATGTGTCCAGAATCACAAAATTGTGTTCATTTTATACAGGAATACAGAAACTGCTGTCGCTTTAAGTTTATGTGGGAGATACCAGAGGGAAATTCTACCACCAAGTAAGGAGTAACATCAAGCTCCATAGAAAGAAGTGTTGGTTTTAATACAAATTTTTTGATACTGATGTTTCACAACATAGTTCCAAGAACGCATTAAAAAACTGTCACTGCAGGGTTCAATTATGAAGTTAATTTTCTAGCCTGAGGCACAATCCAGACAGCTGAAGGCCAGCAACACTCACCCTCCAGTTTCCTGATCTGGAAAACTTGTTTTGCTGTTTTGCTATGTCTGTATTAGGAAATAATTGTTCAGACCAGAAGTGTCGTAAGTAAACTATCCAATCACAGAACTGCAGATCCCCAAATCGATTCTCCTTGGTAATTAAAACATAAAATGCAAAGGACTAGCATCCTAAAGAATGTGATGTGCAGCATTTAGCTGGATGTTTAGAACTGATGTCTTGAAAAAGTACATGGGTGTAAACACAGAGGCAGCTCCATTGCTCTTTCATGTCATGTGTCTTGCTATGTTTGCTATGAGGGTAGGAGGAGGTGGGGGAAGTGGGTATTTTGAGTGGGGGGTTGCCAGGGGGTTTACAAATACAAACAGCCAGCAGGCTGATCATGATGCTGCTCATCTCTCTGCTGGGTGGCAATGAAAGGATAGAGCTGCTCAGGACTGGAGTGTCTCTTTCTTTTCAACTCGATGACATTTCATACAGCAAGCCAAGAATGGTATCATGAACAACCTCATTGATCATGCGGCTGTCACTGTTGAGCCTGTTGTAGTCTGAACTGCATTGGACCCAACAGTGACACACCTCTGAAATTCCATTATCATAACAAGATGTTCACTTCATGCTATGTGCAAGCAAACATAAAAGAGAGCAAGAATAGGAAGCTGCTTTGGTTTGCAGAGGGAGTGGGCAGAGCAGTGACAGAGAAAAGGGCTTCATATAGTAAATACAAAAGACACAGAGGGAAGAGGGCAGGGATGAATAAGGAGGGCAGCTGAAATTAACTTGCAGAGTGATAAGGCAGGCCATGGCAGAAACAGAAATTAGAATAGCTGGGGGGGGTCAAAGAGGGTTATAAGACCTTCTTCCAGTACATCCAGGAGAAAAGAATAACAAAAGAGGACATATTGAAGCCGAGGAGAGGGATGGAGTGATCAGAGGAAAATATGGAGATGGCAGAAGTGCTAAATGAATACTTCTGCTCAGTCTTCAGAAGGGAGAAGGATGGGCCACTTCCACTGGGGAAATTAGGGACTGGGGTGGTGGAGTTGAGAGAGGAAGCAATAACAGAGGCCAGAAGATATAGTTCTCAAAGGACTCAAGGTCCTTAAGGCAGTTATGTTCCCAAGGTGAGATGGCATGCACTCCAGGCTGCAGAGAGAGCTGGTAGCAGTTGTTGCAGCACCACTGGCTGGCTGTTTAATTGATCTTTGGACACTGGAGTAGTTTCACAGGAGTGGAGAACAGCTGATGTGGTGCCCCAGGATAAAAGCTGACCAAGATATGAACCAGGGAACTCTACTGGTTAGCTTGACATTAATTGTTAGCAAGCTGATGGAAACCATCCTAAAGGAAAGGTGGTTGAGTTCCTTGAGGGAAACAGGCTCCAGCATAACAGGTAGCACAGATTTATGGTAAGTAGTTCACACTAAACTTATTTGATCAGCCTCTTCGATGGGGCCACTAAGGCAATGAACTGAGGCCAAGCTGCAGACATACTGTACCTGGACTTCATTAAGGCGTTTGACTCAGTCCCCCACAAAAGGTTGATCAAAAAGTTGACAGACATGAGATAGGAGAGAAATTAATCAGCTGGGTGGCAAACTGGCTAGGGGGTAGAACACAACAGGTGGTGCTGGTGGGAGCACTCTGGGATTAGAGAAGTGGCTAGCAGGGTTCCACAAGTGTCATTGCTTGGTTCAATCCTATTTAACATGTTCATTAACAACAGGACAGCATCAAAGGCAAGATATGTATTTTCACAGACAATACAAAGATCTGTGGGAAGTGGAGATTGAGGAAAGCATAATGGACATGAGGGAGTACTTGGAGAGGTCAGAGAGGTGGTCTTAAATCAAGCAACTGGGTTTCAATCCTTAAACATGAAAGATGATGAACATAGGGAGCAAGAAACCTAGGGCCAGGTACAGACTAGAGGGGGAGAAGGTCACAGTCTTGAAGAAGAAGGAGGAGGAGGAGAAAGTCCTGAGGACAGTAATCATAAGTAACCTGAAGCCTTCAGCACAATGCAAAAAGGTGGCAGGAAAAGCTAATACAATACTGGGTTGCATCTTAATTGGGTTCTCCAGCAGCAGGAAGAGAGTCATTCTGCCCCTGTACAAGTCCAGGGTATGTCCACATCTGGAATACTGCACACAGTACAGGAACCCCTATCTCAAGAAGGACATAGAGCAGATGGAAGCGATATAGAGAAGAGTTACCAAGATGATACAGGAGCAACAGAATGTCCCAAATGAACAGAGTCTGATGAACCTTAACATGTACTCACTGGAGGAGGGGAGAAAAGGGGAATATGATCAGGACCTTTAAATATCCAAAATGCATCAACAAGGTCAGCATAGGTGATCTTTTTTGCAAATGTGGGAACAAAAACACCCAAGGGCACAACTACAGATTAGTAGAATGGGGTACAGAAAGGAGGCTAGAAGGTACTTTTTCACCGAGAGGGTAGTGGCAGGATGGAACACTTTCTCATATGGAGTAGTACATCACAGTTCAACTGGGAATTTACAAGAGGGTGGGACAGATTCAAGGGGATGGTTAGGGTGATGGGGGGAAGGGCAGAGCAACATGTGGCAATCACCCATGAGTTCCGCACTGAGCAGATTCAATGAACTTTCAGGCTTTCTTCTGCTGACATTCTGTATGTGCGTATGCATGTTTACATGTTCATAAATCACTGATGGAAATCTTCCCTGAAGTAAGCTTTAAATTAACCTTGTAAAACAAAGTTTGTCATCTGTGGCTGCTTTCTTATTCTTACTTCAGTCTGCTTTACCCTGTTTTCTTGAGGAAGGGGTGAACTGTGGGGAAAAGGAAAGCCCAAGTGGTTGACATGGGTTTGGCATGGAAGGCTGAGGAAATGGACAGAGTGGGCAGAGGGAGGGGGTCGGAGCCACAAGTAAAATGGCAGATTCAACACTAAGAAGATCTTCAAGGTCAAAAAGCATTTCACAGCAATTGCAGTTTATAAGACATGAGGTGGTGTGCCTAGACCCAATTTCTTTTATCAAGGAAGTCCACACAATGGTGGAAGGGACCAACATGCCCACTAGGAAGGCACTGTCAGATAAGGACATGCTAAAGAGGGAGGAGGCCCCAACAAATTGAGGGAAAAAGGTAGTAGAGCTGGGAAATTTAATAGTGAAGGGTACAGGGAGGAAAGAGGGTCTTGCATCAGATAGGCAAGAGGTGATGCACTCTTACTCAGAGTGTGGGCTACAGTGGACAGACTCAGTTCCAAGGTGGTGAGGCTCATGGGAGTGGGGGGAAGGAAATCAGATATGATCATGCATGAAGGCACAAATTATCTTAACAGGAACAGCACATAGGAGGTAAAGGTAATCTTCCATGCTCTAAGGCAGGCAAGGAAAGGACAGGTGTGTTAACCTTCTCAGAGGTACTAGTGTGACTGAGCATGAACAAAAGGGAACAGTTTCACTTCTTACAGTTTAATGTATGACTGAAAGGGTGATGCGGGGAGGAAGCATTTTGTTTCCTCAGGAACTGAGGCCAAACTTGGAGGGAAGGATGCTGTTCAGAAGAGATGGCCTACAGTATATTCTAGCAAGGAGGCACAACTCATCAGGGAAAGCATAAACTCAGCAGGGGGCTGTCTCAGTTAGAAGCATGGACACTAACATGACTCGAGGAGCCCTACAGGCTTCCCCAGCTCAAATGCAAAAATTGAAATGGTAAATGGATGTGAGAAGGAACAGGGAAAGATACCAAACTGTTAGGGGGTATTGTGTTTGGAAATGCCAGAAGTCTGAGGGAATAGCACTCAGAGTTGCAGACACTAGTGAGAGAAGCATAACTTTACACAGTGGCTGTCACAGAAATGTGAGCTACACTGAACCGTATCTGGGGTATGACCATTCCAGACTATGCATTATTCAGGATGGATTAGGAAAAGGGAAGGTGGGAGGGGAAAGGCACTGACTATAAAGAAGGATATAGAGACCATGGAGTTGAATCACCTGGTGGATAAACCAAGGGATTAGAAATCCTTTTGGTACAGGCAACCAAGAGTAGCAATAAACTGATCAAAATATGATTGGTGTATAGACCACCATCCTAGGGCCAGGAGGCAGACATAAAATTAGGAGAGGGGAGTATTTTTAAGAAGAAAAGGCGCTCAAGAACAAGGGGACATGCTACAAAGCTGGAGGGGAGTAGACTCAGGAGAGAGATGTGAGTAAGTACTTCTTCCCAGAGACTGGTGAATTCCTGGAACAGCCTTCCAGCGGAGGTGGAGGGGGTGAAAACAGTGATGATGTTAAAGGATGCTTGGGATAAGAACAAGCAAATCATAGTGGAAGGGAAGAGGGGAGGGAGACTGAGCTACAGATCAGGCGTGGTCTACGGTAATAGTGTAGTCAGGGAGAAATGGGCAGATGGGATGGGCCAAGTGGTCCTTATCTGCCATCAAATTCTATGTTTCTCTCCTTTGGTTCAGTTCTTTACGTGCCTATTTAAATAAATATTCAACAGCCACTGATTTCTGTGCTCCATAATCTTTTGTTTTTGAGGTTCTCAGGAGGGCAGCAGGATCTGGGGAGGTGCTGGTGTTTGGGGATTTTAATATGCTGGACTTGGACTGGAAGATCCCAGTCATGGCAAGTGCAAAGTATCATCTCCTGGTGAAGGCATGCCAGGAAGATTTCCTTGCACAGTTAGTCCAGGCCCCTACAAGGGGGGAGTCATGCTGAACATGGCCCTCAGCCATAGGAAAAGTGTCCACAATGTCACAGTTCAGGAACCAGCAGGAAGAGCAGCAAACTATTTATTATTTATATACAAATTGGTTACCAGGAAGGCACAGAGAGCTGAGGCTCATTTCCTGGTGCTACCCGGGGGAGAGGGGAAGGGGAGTACAAAAAGAATAACACTGCAAAACAATTGAAGTGTGGATACATAGACAGCATTGCAGGTGCTAGAACAATATGGTGAACAAGTAGGTGAACAGTAGCTTGGCTTATCAAGCTGATATGAAGACAAACGTGCATAAAATACAATAAACTGCACAGTGCCAGTTATGAAGGGTGACAGTGCTATGGGATACAGACGCAGAGTGGTGGTGTATTCACAACTAGCATAAAATGAAAGTGGTCCTAAGCTGAAGAGGTAGTCAGGAGAATAGGGAAAAAGAGTCAAGAAGAGGGTTGGTAGGGACAGAAGGGAAAAGGAGGGTGCATTGGCTGGTATCTAAGGGATAGAAGAGAAGGGGAGAGGCAGAGAGGAGTGAGGAGCAGGTTCCAGAGGAAAGGGAGGTGGTAGGAGAAGGCAGCTTGGGGAACAGAAAAATTATATGAATCCCTGGAATGGTAACAATAAGAAGAAGAGGGGACAGGAGGGAAGAGTGAGGCGAGGTAAGATGGAAGGGTTCCATAACAGTATTTAGCAATGAGGGAGGCACAGTGGGACTGGCAATGTTAAGACAGTGGGAGGATGAAGAGGGAGGAATAGAGGGCGCAGTAGTGAGTATGGAGGGGGAAAGTTTGTAGCAAAATGACAGAAGGCATTGCAGAGGGTATTTAGTTTGGTAAGTTAAGAGGAGGGGCAGTACCATAGCTCACATCTGCCTAATTGAGGTCTGTGAGAACCATTTTGGTGACCAGCTCCTGGTGGACCTGGAGGGAAAGGCTGTCCTTGTTGTGGTACAGGCCAATGGGTTTAGGGTGAAGTTTGGCATGGATGGTGGAGATGTGGGCTAAGAAGTTCAGCTTACTATCAAGCTACACAGCAAGATACTTGAAGGTGGGGTAAACTTCTAGAGGGGTGCCATCCAGCATAAAGAAGAAGGGCAAGGGTGAGAGCCTGGCCATTTTCTAACTGGTGCCAAAGGTCATGGACATTGTCTTCTTGGTGTTGACTCCAAGTTGGTTAGTGTGGAACCAGCACAGAACATTGTGGAAGTTGTGCTGGAGTGATCCTTCCACAGCTGAGGATGAGGGTCCAGAGGTGCAAATGACTATGTAATTCACATACATCTGGATGTGCGAAGAGGCACAAGCAGATGGCATGTTTTTAAGGAGAACTGAAAACAGGATAGGACCCAGGATGGATCCCTGTGGGACCCCTCCTAGAAAGGAGGGGGGAATAGGACACCTCCCACCTGTACTGACTGCTGATGGCCCGTGAGGTGTGAATGGAACCAGTCAACAGCAGGAACTGAGAGGCCAGCAAAGCTTAGCTTATCCAGGAGGTGTAAGTGGGACACTGAGTCAAAGAATTTGGCCAGATCAATGAAAATTGCTGCAGTGATATTTTCCTGATCCATCCCAGAGAGGATAGTGTCAGTTATTCACAGCAAGGAAGAGATGGTGGAGTGGTGCTTCCTGTAACCAGACTGGAAGGGGGAGAGGAAATCTGAGGAGTAAAGAAAGTCAGCAAGCTTGGTGTAGGCAATAGTCTTTTGCAACTTAGCAAGCGAGGGGAGGAGAGAGATTGTTCAGAAGTTGCCAGGGGAGCAGGGGTCACCCCCTTTGTGCAGAGGCAGAACCTTCGTAACCTTCCAGGCCTCAAGGACAGCATTGAGGAAGAAGGAGAGGTCCAGAGGTAAGAGAGTTAAGAGGCAATGGCTGGAGCAAAGAGACGTAGAAGTTTGGGGTCCAGCCCATCAAGGCTGGACTTAGAAGCGTTAAGTGTCATAAGGGAAAGGAAGACTTCTTGTGGGGAAGCAGGAGGGAACTGGAATCCCACAGGTGAATGGGATGGAGGAGAGGCAGCAGAGGACAGAGGGGTAGAGTGAATCAGAAAAGGAGGAGAGGGGAGCATGCAGGTGGTGAAGAATTCATTAAAATGAGCAGCAACTGGGGGGGGGGATCAGTGAGCCATCCGCTTGGAGGAGAGGGGGAGCAGACTGGGCTGGGGAAATAAAGAGGAAATGGATACTCTTCCAGAATGTTGATGGGGAGCCAAGGTTAGACTGAATATTACATGTAAAGTAGTGGGCTTTCACAGTGTGAACAGCCATTGTGAAGGAGTTCCTGACTGACCTATAGTATACAAGATCAGACAGGGATCGGGAGGATTTGAAACATGCCCATGGTTGGTCCCATGACTTATACAACTCAATCAGGTCAGATGTAATCCAGGGGTGGTTGGAGCTTTTAACCCTGAACTTTCTAAGGGGGGGAGCATGAATGTCACAGGCATGGAGAAATATGGCATAGAAGAGGGAGAGGGCTGTGTCAATGTCCGAGATAGAATAGACTGGGGACCAATCGGAGGTAGCAAGTTCATTTAGGAGGGCATTTTATCAAGCAACCTGAGTGACCTGGAACAAATATATTTAGGGACAGATTTAGTGAGCCTAAATTTCACGATACAGTACAGTAAGAAAAGGGGAAAGGGGAAATTGTTTAACCAGGAAAGGCACATTAATCCGAAGCTTGTTTCCAGGTGCGACCTGGGAGCACAAGGAAGTAAAGTGACTTGTTCAGGGTCACACAGTATGCAAGTGGGGGCTGTGGGATTCAAACCCTGGTCTCCAAGTTTGCAGCTCAGTGCACTAAACCACTCTGCCATACTGCCTCCTAAGTAGATCAAACAGTGATCATTGAAGATGTCCGGTAGAATGCCTGCTGCAATGATACAGTGGGGGTGTGAGGAGAGCACCCAGTCCAAGGGGAGTGGTTAGAAGAGTGTGGACTGAGCTGAGTGGGCTCAGAGAATAGTTGAGAAAGGTTTAGGGACTCAGTCCTGTGGATGGTGGGTCTGGAAGCAGGGGAGAACCAATTTAAGTTGAACTCCCCAAGGAGGATAAGCTCACCAGAGACAACTAGAAAGATGAGGGAAGAGAGGGAGTCAATCAAGGAGGAGGAGGGAGAGATTTTAGGCCAGGCATAGAAAACACCAACAAAGATGGGGAGTGTGGAAGGAAGGGATAGCATGACTAAAAGAAGCTTGTGAAAGGAAGAGACTGACTCTCTGAAGGTAAAGCAGCAGGACAAGTTTTGATGGATACACAGGGCAACACAGGGCACCAGCACTTCCACGCTTGCCATCATCCTACTAAAAGAGGTGGTAGTCAGATGATCCAGGGAACTTTGACTTCTTGACCTGACATCAGTAGTGGATAAATTACTGGAGGCTACACTAAAAGAATGATTGGTTGACTGTCTTGAGGTAAACAGTATAGAGAACAATAGACAACATGGGTTCACATAGGGGAGGTCATGCCAGGTGGACCTGATCAAGTTCTTTCACTGGGTTACTAGAGTGGTCAGCAAAGGACAGGCAGTGGGCTAACTGCATCTGGACTTCAGTAAGGCCTTTGACTCAGTCACGCATAGCAGACTAGTCAAAAAACTGAAGAATCTAGAGGTGGGGGAAAGGATAGCAACATTGCTAAGGAGGCTGACTGAGAGGGTGGTAGTGAACAGTAGTACCTGAGATTAAGCAGATAAAGAGCTGAGTACCACAGGGCTCAGTCCTGGGGCCCATCCTCTTAAACATATTGTGAGGAGTCCTACAACAGAAATGCACAGCACTCACCACTCAAAAGAAGCTGTCTACATCAATTCAAGCTAGCAGTACAAAACTTATTTTCACAAACACATGATGCGAAACTCCAAACTCCAGACCAGGTGCACAGTGTCTCCAACATTTCACTCTATTTGATCTTTACAAGGGTGGGCAACCCCAACTGCCTACTTCAGCTTTATACACCCTGAGCAGGATAATACAGCAAAATGTAAAGTCACAGTGCATATTAGATAAAAGGGCATAAAATGATATGCGTTAAAAATAGCATTTTCCAAAAGGAATATTAACTGTCATTGTCCTCTACAGTACATGTTCAAAGTTTCAAATACAATTCTTCAGTATTGCACAAAGGTACCAAGTAAGACTTAATTAAAAAAAATCCATATCCATCAGAAACCTGGGATCAAGATTGTATGTAAGTTGTCATTGTTGTAATATTAAAATTCATTTCTAATTCATCTTGTGTATATCCTAACCTTTCCATTAGCATACAGACATTTATTTTTTGCACATGCCTCATATTGCACTGAAAGTCTGCTTTTAATATTTTTTTTTACTCCAAAATTGTATTAGGGAGTTTTTTTTCTCTTTTAAAGTTTCACACGAAATGCAAGTGTTACATATTCCAACCCCTCAAACTGATAACTGGGTAAGAAGATGGAAGGATAGAGAGAGAGTCTCACCATCTCTCTTCTTCTTATATAGTGCTCAGTTCAAGGGGCTGGAATTGGAATATGCAGAAGGGATGTCTGTATCAGATTCTACAGTGTAGAAAGGAAAGCAGGCAGGCAGGCAGGTAAGCAAACAGGATGTCTGTATCAGATTCTACAGTATAGAAAGGCAAGTAGGCAGGCAGATAAACAATTTGACAGAAACAAAAACACATGTTTTTGAGCTTGATGCTGCAGCAATAGGCACTTGAACAAAATAAATAAAAAAGCAGTAGACTCAACTACAGTATATAGTTTTATTAAGTTAGAACCACAGACCAATACTAAGCCCCAACACTTCAAGGCTCGTTGGCTCTTTGTCAGGACACAAAACGCCAGGCCAGCAGGAACTGTGTAGACATTTAAAAGTACTTATATTGTATGCTCATATTGTTATATTAACAGGCGCTTTCAGCTCTTTTGATATCATATGCTATGTATAATGTAGTTTTGTGCTGCAAAAAACTTAGAAAACTGCAATTCTCAAAGAACCAGTAAATATAAAAAATAAAACATGGGGAAGTGTGGTTAATGAGGATTTTATGCACACCCTCTGTGTGTGATGCTATGGGGCATCACACACCTTAGGTGTGTAGAAAATCCTCATTAACCACACTTCCCCATGCATTATTCTATATGTTATAGTAACCACTGAGGTTTTGCTATGTCTGGTCATTGCACAGTTTTGTATTTAACATATGTTTTTAAAGCATGCAGTGTCACTTTAAATGAGAATAGTATTTAAGGTACTGATTTTTAAGTGACCTCATGCCTTGAGAAAGGACGTGTGTATGTGTGTGTGTGTGTGTGTGTGTGTGTGAAAACATTCTGCTTGGGGAGGAGGAGGTGTTACACTTTATTACTACTATGGAGTGAACTTCAAATAAAGTACCCACATTTATCCTGCAACCAAGCTATGGTAATTATGTCATTTCAGACTCCTGTGAGCCGAGCTGTTTTGCTGAATAATTTTTATTATGCTTGCCGTAGGCAAAGCATTTTGCTATAATACAGGGTTTTGAGAGGTGCGTCACAGTGATCCAATCCAGAAGAGTCTACAAGGGGCTTGACCAATAATCAGTAAGACTGATTATGACACTCTCAGGCATGAAGTGCTTGGACTTCAAAACATTGTGCCGACAGACATCGTCATAAATCAGCTCTTTCATTCTGTGTCAGCAATGTCTGTGTCTGAAGCATGCTATTTGGAGTGCACTAAGTCTGTTGTAATGTGGGCTACACATGGGAAAGGCTATAAATCTGTTTGGGGAGACTTCTGCCAGATTAACTATAGAAACAGTTCTTTGAGACAGTTGGTGTCACCTTTTCTCTCCCAATACAGAATCAGCTGCCTCTCGCAGTCTAAGGCTTTACTAGGCATTTCTGTCACCATTCTTAAGCAGTTTTTCTTATTCATATGTATATCAAGCATTTTATTCAGCATGGCAGGCACTTTAGCACCACAGGCGGACAGAAAAGAAACAAAATGTAAGAGAAGAACAGTGAGTGGGGAGACTACATAGGTAGGTGGCCAATGTAGCGAGGCATAAAATTGGAAATAAATAGAATAGGATAGGAAAATGGCACTGCTGCAGCAGACTACTAAGAAAGACAAGGAATGAGATGAGAAAAATATGTCCCTGGGTACTCCAGTTATTCCTAACATACAGCACAGCTCTACCACATCCTGCAGTTCAGTTTATGATGTTCTCACACCAGACTGGTGGGAATAGATGCCACATTCCTTTCTGAAATCACCCACATACACCAGAATACAGCAGTGCTGCTGCAGAAGAACCTCTATACTGTGAGCCCAGCCCCCACTCCAAGCAGAGAATGGTGAAAACTATTTTTTATTCTTTTGAATTCCCTTCAGTTTGTCAGTTGTTGCTCCACCATAACTACCACCCCCCCGTCCAAGCCTTAGTCTTCCAGCACCTTGACCCAGTACAACATTAATACCAGCAGCAAGCATCCAGAATTGACAAATGCTTGTTTACGTTTTGGCACCAAAGTACGCCTTTTAGCCACCTGCTTGGACTGTCCTAGAACTGGGAGGCTCAATGACTTTCTTAGGGACACACAGTTAGTAATTAGCTATAGCACAGTTTGAACCTATAATCTCTGCATCCATAGAAGATGAAACAACTCATGGGGCATACTGAATAGCCACTGAGCACAACACAGCTGCAAAGTATTGGGAGGGCATAAGCCCAAGGTTCAAAGTGGGGAATAGCTCCTCCCACAGCCTCTACTTAACTCCCATCATTCGCACACCTCCCTTGCTTAGTAAGTGTTTTTTGTTCCCTGAGCTCCCTTCGTGGTCTGTGTGGCTGTGCCTCCTGTTTCATTCTGATGCTGTTGCTGTTTGGTTTGGTTTTCCCCTTCTTCATGTGTCTTCCCCTCCCCTCTTGTTGTTTTCTCCATGTTTGTGCCTGCCCCCCTTTCTTCTGTGTCTGTTTGGTCTCTCTCCTCAGCGGCTTATTCCGCCTCCCCTGCTCCTCTCTCTCACTCACTCACCTCCATCTCTCATTTGTGTTTGGGTTTTTCCCCCTCTTCTCCATCTTTTGTGCTCTTTGGGCACCATCTGTCACCTCCTATCTTTTACCGGCACCTTACCTGCGGTTCTCTGCGCTATCCATCCATTCCCCAGGGCTTTCTCCCATTCCCCCCGGCTGTGCACCCACTTCCTGTCCTTCCCCATGGGACACTGCTATCCCCTTCTATGCTCCTCCATTCCCATTCAGTGCTGCAGGTGCTGTCTGCCTCCATGGCAGTTTGGAGCTCACTTCTTCACTGGGCGCTTCTCTCTGCTTCCTGAACCAGGATACAGTCATGGTGAGTGTGCTTGCTACTTTTTCACATTGTTTGATGCATTGCTGATGATGAGAGGCACAAGCCTACTCTGTGTATCTTCAGCTTGGCTTCAACGCTACATTAAATTCTATCTACATATATAAAATTATGCTCCATGTGAAACATTGACATTATTACATTGCTGGCTTGTCACCTGTGGTGTTATTATACTGATAGCAGGATTTGCCTCTTGTAGTCCATTGGCATCCACTGTCTCGGTAGTTGCACAGACAACTGGGACCAGGGGTGAACCAATCACATGAATACTGCATAATTACTTATACAGGCCATCACATCCCATCGACTTCCACCAATTCCCAACACTATCATCTGTGGCTCACTTACTTATCTCATACCTATAGCTTTATTGTTACATTGTTTGTCCTCTCCTATTACTGCACTGCTGCTTGTACTTGCTCCATATGATGCTGCTGCCTTCACTCCTGGGAGTGCCGCTCCATCCTACTGGGTTCCTGGTGTGTGAGCCCTCTGATATGGTCACCATCTTGTCAGTCTGCCCTGCCTGCTAGCCACTGCCATGCTTTGAAGCATTGTACCCTGCCCATCCATCCTCCTCCAGTGTGATTGTCTCCCTTCTGTCTTGCATATTTATTATTACACCTCAGTGACCTCACAACACTCCTCCGCTGCACTCCTTTTGTTCCCCTCCTTCCTCCCATTTTACCGTCCCTGGGCTTGATCACACTTTACCACCTCTGCTACCTATGATCTCACTCACCTACCCTCTGTCTATACTCCTCCCTGGATAGTGCATCCATTTATTGTGGGGTCCTCCTCCACACTCCATTGTTATTGCTTCCACTCCAGCTCTTCTTTTCTCAGTATAACTCCTGTTCGTGTGCCCACTTTTCCATGTTTCATACGTTGCCTCCCTATCTATGTGTCATCTTTCATACTCATCTACAGTGCTGTTTCCTCATTTACCCTCTCTTCAGCAGCTTTCTGCACCTTCTACCAGCCCATACCTGCAGTACTCCAGACTTTGCCCCTAACTCGTACTTTCTGAGGTGTTGAACAAAGATAGTCTTCCCCTGTCTACAGGGGATGGGATTCCATTAAATTCACTACCTCATACTACTTACCAACTTGACATCCTCCATCCCTAGCTCTGTTGGAAGCATCGAGTGAAGGTTATCTCTCCCTGACTACCAGGGATGGGAGCCATGTCTACTGTCTCCTGAGTCACACCATGCCTTCTCCACCTCATATTAGTTGCCACTTCCTTTCAGGAATGGAACTTCTTCAACAATGTACTCTTATCATCCTACCTCTCCTAGCTGCATCAAGTCCAGATCATTTCACCTCAACCGTTATGGATGGATGCCTGAGTTTATGTTCCACTGCTCCACACTTACCCATTCTCAACCTGCTACTGGATGTCGCTACCCTTCTGGAACTGGATCTTGTCCTACTCACATGCTGCATTCTTCCTTGCCTTCTGCCTGACCTCAGGTCTTATCGCACTGACTTCCCTGGTCGGGAGTCTGAGCTTGCATCGACTGTTTCCACTTTCTGCATCCTTTACCTGATACAGGTCGCTGCTTTCCTTTGGGAATGGGACCTTTATACTCCAAATGCCTTTCGCCTCTCAGTTCTGCCTAACAACATTGACTGTGGGTCATCTCACCGACTACCGGGTGTGGTAGCCCGTTTATGGATCCGCTAATTCAATACATCCTTTGTCTTTTGCCAGTGACCACTTCCTTCTGACATGGGACCTCATTAACTCATTTGCCTCCATCCTCCTACCTCTGCCAAGTGGTATCAGATACTAGTTATCTCTCCTCAATTACCAAGCCTGGACGCTCATTTCTACAATCAACTGTTTTGACCTTATTTGCTGTCTACTGGACTAACACTTGCTGCTCCCTCCTAGACCTGAGCCATGTCCCAAATGTGCCTTCCCCTTCACACATTATCTGGAGTGTTGTGTCCAGGCCATCCCACCTCAACTACCTTAGTTAGGAGCCTTCCCCAGCACCTGCTAGTCCATCCTTCTGCATTTTCTATCTCCTACCCTATTACCACTTCTCTTCAGACAAAAGAACCTCTCTGCTCTGACTGACTTGCACACTTCCTCACCACTCACCATCCTGCATTTCCATGGACCATCATACTTGACCCATTGGCCTCCTTTCCTTCATGCTTTAGATCTTGCCAGCTGGTTTGGTATCTGTCTCAATCCATTTTGACTTTCTCATGGACTTTCTTGCTGCAGGTCACCCCTTCCAACTGCTATACAAGTTTGTTTGTCTCCTTCAAATGTGGGAACCTCATCCGTTTTGCTCCAGATCCTTCCATCCCTTCCTCTCGTCATTCAAAGCCTTAGTCAGATGTGGGACACATGCATCTCAACTCAGTTACTCTTGGTACTTGGCTTTGCACCTTGGTCTTCCATAAATCATCTTCTAGTGAATTGCTAACACCTTCCCGCATTCCACTGCCATTTACTGAGGAGCTGACCCAGCCCTGTTCCTTCCTGCACTGTATGCCATCTGGCTTCGCCTAGACCATCTCCTTCCTTGGATCATTCAGTCCATTAGGAGTCACTCCAGACTTTCCTTCCATTTGGATGGCTGCCTTTTCATCTCTGCCTTGCAACCTCAGGGCTTCATCTTCCTTGCTGTGGCTCTTTGAGCATATTACCTTATCTCTGGCCAGTATTCCTACCCAGTCAACTTCTCCTCCCATTTATCTATCTCATACTCATACTCTGGCCATTCTGACAGCTCCCATCCACTACTCGATGAATCACTTGTTCAGTACACTTGAGGAAAACTACTTCTAGCAATATCCATTGGATAACATGCCTCTTAGATCCTTACATCATCATAGAGTCTTCTATACCACCCAATCAGATACGCATAATATTAGCTAGAATCCCATTCAACAGGACAATAGAAATAACTCATCTGTCTCTATTGGATACTCTCTATGAATCCTGTCTATTCAATCTCTGTGGCTTCTCTGTCTACCATGTCTCACAGGCTATCCTCATCCATGGAAAGGACTTCAGTTCTTCTGTTATGCTTCGACTCCATAACCATTATCATTGCTACTGATAACTGAGAATTGCAAAATACCTCATACCACTACGGACATCATCCATTTTACCTTCTGCAGCCTGTCCTGCCAATATCGACTCTGCTGACATGTTACTCGACTCCTACTTTCTCAACTGCTATTACTTGTCCTAAGACATTCTCAGCTGCCTTCCCAGAACTTCCATCATTGGATCTCCCATGCCTAGCTGCTTTACTAACATCATGCTATCCAAACCACTGTTTTCTAGCTCCTGGACAACACCAGATCTCCTACAATCTCTTCTTCTTATTACCAGCAATCAAATTAGCTGTCCATCCAGTGGTCTTTCTAGTCTAACCTTGATGAATTATCTACATTACTCCCTCCAGTGAAGACTTCACCGAGAACAGGCTCCTCCAATTCTCAGTTGGGAAACTTCAACCATTACTGAGAATTCACTATCCCAGTCTTGCTTCTCAACAGGTCTCACTCAACCATAACACTAGTCTCCTCTGGCATTCCATACTACTCGACCTCACTACCAACCCAGCTTATGGACTCTTCCATATGTCCACATTCCAAGCTTCCCTCAAGTATTCAGGCATAGGATTACCTGTAAACCTAACCAGCCACAATCACCTCTGTGCTTCTCATGGATGATTACGCACAGAAATACCTATATTTACTTCAACCAGTGGACCAGCACAAAATGTACAAGTATAGCTACAACATCAATGCCCAAATAAGCTGTCAAATTCCTTGTACTGAACTTCCACTCATTCTCTATATATATTCAATTACCATCTGGACTGCATATGCCAATCTTCCTTTATTTGTCTACAAATTACTTATGGCATTTCTTCTATAAGACTCTCAAAGACTCTTCTCAACTCCTTCTTCCACTTCATGGATGCTTATACACAACTATCACTCACCACTGAATTCTTTACCTCCAGACTTTACCTTGAATATCAAACCTCCCACAAATTGAATCATTCACCTATGACTTCACAACTCATTCCATTTCTCACTGTTCACTGTCTGGTAGCTCATAAATCAAATCATGCTCTCCCTGCTCATTGCATCCCTGTAATCCCTTTGGACAATCATCCATCGTTACCTTGGAAATCTGGACTTCATTCACCCTTCTTTAACTTGATCTGCTTCACACTCAGGATCTATTGCTCCTTCAGAAAAGACCTACTTTTTCAACCTCAGGATCATCCTCCAAACTACATCATCGTCATCCATGGATCAAGGATGGACCATCATCTCTCCAAGAAGCTCACCTTCCTCAAAACTAACTATGGTTACTAGAACCTAGGTCCTTCCCATCTTAGTTCACCCAGAGGATGGGCAGACCAATGGCCATGGGTCCTCAGAGGTTTCCTCCACCTGGGGGGTTTCCTCTCCTGAGTGCCAGCGGTCATACTCTCCATGAGTTGGAGGAGATATCTTTTTGGGCCTTCTGTTCCCTACAAATTCCTGCCTACATACCTATTACTCAAGGATGGAAATAGAGTAAAGCCACAATACTACAACTACAAGTTACTAATACCCCATCGCTATTTCCAAAACATTGAAGCCATGTATGGCAACACTCTACCCCCCTGACTGCAGCATTTAATTACATATGCAGTTAAGTGATAGATGATGATGAATAGTTAATGGCATGGAAACCTGTGTCAAAAGGAAGATCTAGTTTGGCTTAGCAACCCCCACATAAAAAAGGGCAGAACACCAACACTGAACAGGGTATAGAAAAGGTCCTATAGTGTACTTGAAAGGATAAATGCAGTGGTGTACCATATCCAGCAGGCACCACAGTTTAAACCTATAGTGGTCAAGAGGGACAGACATTAGCGGTACACTGTGGATGCCCTGTTATCTTAAGAGGCAGTGGTGGAGGAATTGACTGCTGAGGCTGAACTTCTCAACACAGCAGTGACTGTCAAGACACCTTTAGGCTCTGATAACAGTGAGATTGCCATGGTTCTGCTGTATCAAGCTTGCTACTACATAGATCAAACAGGCCCAAGTAAATTCCTGAACATTTAGATTGTTAAAGTTCAATGGGATCTAACTGGTAAAGTACCTGTGTTTTCTTTCCTTTTTTGTATTTGTTTTGTTTTGTAAAACAACTTGTCTAGTTACAGTGTATTTGAATATTTAATTAGATAATGAGGGTGTCATCTTCTTGTGGGAGAGGCAGTGTAAAAGATTTGGGGTTTTACTAACAAACTAACATACTAAGATGCCAGCAGAGTAGGCCATACAGTCTATCAAGTCTGCTCAAGGGTCAGCACCCATGCAGGGTACTGCTGTCACCCTCCCCTTCTGCCCGTAATCCTCCAACCCCCAAGCTCCAACCAATCTACACCTCTACTTTTGGGGTTACTCATGTTCACCTTCCCCCTATACCTGTCCCATCCCCTCTTGAACCCCTCCACAATTTCTATAGCCACCAGTTCCGCAGGCAGTGCATTCCAAGGTTCCACCACCCACTCAGTAAAGTGTCTTTTCCTTATCTCCCCCCTTAGTCTCCCACCCACCAGTCTCATTGCGTGCCTTCTGGTGACCACCCTCCTCCCTCAGTTTGAAGCCCCTACCTAGGTTTACTCTATTCACCCCCTTAAGATACTTAAAGCCCTAAAACATAACCCCTCTGTCCCTACTCTCCTCCAGGGAATACAAGTTTAGCTCCTCCAGTCTGTCCTCATAGGACCTATCCCCCAGCCCCTGCAACATCCTGGTCACCCTCCTCTGCATCTTCTCCAGAAGAACAATGTCCTTTTTCAAGTGTGGGTGCCAAAATTGCATGCAGTGTTTGATGTGTGGTCTAACCAGGCAGTTATACAGAGGGACAAGCACCTCTCTCCTTCTCGAGGTAATCCCTCTAGCTATACACCCCAGCATTTTATTGGCTTTGGCTGCAGCCATTCTACACTGTGCAGAGTTGTTCATTTTTGTTTCCACAACTACACCAAGGTCCTTTTCCCATCCAAAACCTGCAATATCTCACCACCCCAAGAGGTACTCATACCTTGGGTTTCTAAGCCCAAGGCATAGTACCCTGCATTTATTTGCATTAAACTTCAATTTCCAGGTGCATGCCCACCTCTTGAGGCTCTTCAGGTCCCCTTTCAGGGTGCTACTACCCTTCTCCCCGTCCACTACTGCACCCAGTTTTGAGTCATCAGCAAAAAGGCTAGTCTCACTCCTGATGCTGTTTCTGATGTCTGAAATGTAAGTATTGACCAGTAGTGGGCCCAACACTGACCCTTGGGGACCCACGCTAATGACCCAACAAGGAGATGAAACCTCACCCCTGACTAACACCTCCTGAATCCTCCCCATCAACCAATTTCCTATCCACTTGACCATCCTTTCCCTCACCCCCATATCTCTCAGCTTAGCTAGTAGCTAAATATGTGGCACCAAGTCAAATGCCTTGCTGAAGTCTAGAAAGAGGACATCTACTGGCCTGCCCCATATTTGTATGCTTAATTTCTACTCTTGTTTTGCTGTCTGCAAAATATTTATATATTGGCTCTAGGAATGCCTTTATTAATTGAAGGATTCCGTGACAAAGGTTCAATGATTTGCAGATGTGATCATTGTCCTTGGAACCAGGGAAGTTTACAGCCATTACCAAATAGCAAACTCATTGAAAACATCTCTCTTAAAATAGAATTGGCAAGAATTGGGAGCTGCACTAATGATATCCTCACATCCTCTAAGTACAAAAAGAAAACATACGAAAAGGGTCACATATTGATATTCAAATCAAGATAGGCACTCACCACACCACTGGCTGAAAAGTTGGAGCAGTTGTTTTCTCCATCACTCTCTGGCTGAAAAGATTAACACACCTACCAACTCCATTATGCTAGCATTGTGTATTCCTGCATTCCTATACAAGCAAACACAAAAAGGGGAATTCATCAGAGATTAACTTTGCATTCTTTGGTGATCTGACCTCATACTCAACAGGGATTTTGTGGTTGAGGGAAATTCAAGTAAATGTGACTGATCTACAGTTCAAACTAGACTCTAATAAATGGAACTGATATCCCAGTGAAGGTATACAATAATGAAAGAGACAGATCACTGGTATAGCCAGAAAAAAATGCTTTATGAACTTTATAATAACCAGTTATTTGTCTGGAGACAGTTTGTAGGGGTCTTGTGCAAGGTCACTGCACAGCTATTAATATTTGTAATGCACCATTTAACCAGAGCTCTGAGGTCTATGAACAATAGGAGCACTGAATCTTGTCAAGGGAGTCAACATTGTGGATGCCAAAAAGTGTTTTACAAAAAAAGACTTTCAAGATTGTTTACTGTACTCAGTAAATTACAAGGCACATATGCTATGATACTAACAACATGAGCAATGCCATTTACCCTAACAACACCCGTTAAGGTACCATTAGTCCACTTGAGAAGGCAAAGGATAAACTGATTACAATGGAAGTCAGCAGGAGAGAGTTCATGGGTTAAAGACCCAATAGACTGGTGCACTTGTATGGGGACTGCACCAAAAGATGATTGCTGGTTAATGTGTGGACTTTACATGACTCAACAAAATTGTCTGTAAGACACCTTTTCACTTCTGTGAATAAAATGGTACCTTTCAAGCTATCAAGGGCACAAGTAAGTAATACATTAAATGCAAAAGTGCCACCAATTTTCAAATAAATAAATAAAAGCACATCTTGCAGCTTTTTTTCTTTTAAACTCTGTTTTCCTCTCTTGATTCTCTGGCCAGGTCCCTCTCTGGCTGCTGCTAGTGCTTCCTTCTTGTCTTATAAGCTCCTTCAAAAAACTCTTCAGGCACATCAGATCTTTCCACAGTTGTGGTACCCCTCATCTGTTCACTACCAAGTCAGGTCCCTTACTTGAGCTTCATGGTAGGTAAGATAATGATTAAATAACTGGAGTGTGGGGGACTGGTACTCAGGCCATCACTGGAATCTGAGAAAATTAGCCTTTGATGGGAATGGGGTGAACAGAACATCATCTGCCCAACTAGCAATGTTTTGCCCATTTTTCCTCATACTGAGGAACAAAGAGTGTAACTAAGTGGCAGCATACCTCATGCACATGTGTATATATATATATATATATATATACAGTATATATCCTCTCCACCCACATGCACACATTGCATTCTCCCTCAACTGCATCACTGCCTGGTGAATTGATGCTTTTTATTGGACCAACAAAGATTTACAGAAAATCCTTAAGCTCTCCAACCTACAGTACAAGGTCCTTTTTCAGAAGGTAATGGCAGTGATTCTAAAAGAACTTACTTTACAATCCCCAGTACGTACACATTCTACACATGAATGCCACAGATCAGTGCAGTAATTATATAAGAAAGACAACAAGAGATAAGAAAACAGTCTAGTTCTGTGTGGGTCAAATGGCACAGAAGAAATGTTCTTTAGAAAAGAGCCTATACATTTTCTGATGCCAACTGTCTAACTAATGAGAAACGAGAGAGGGAGTGTGTGTGTGTGTGTGTGTGTGTCCATACGGGACTAAAGAGGTGTCCAGTCTTCCCCACATACAGTAACCTGTTTGTGGACATTTCCTACACTGAATGTAATAAACAACGTTCTGAGATGCACATGTATAATTACCCTGTATGCTGAATTGTCTGTTTTGAGGGATGTTGATAAAATGTGAAGTGGAAATGTGCCCACATGTCTTACATCCAGAATGATTGCAAGGTCTTGTGCCACTTAATGTTCTATTGTTTGTGTCAGGTATATATTTGCTCCTGACAATTAGGTTAGACAGATTAGGTGATTGTCTGAAAGACAATATAGGTAGTTCTTGGAAGATACAGTTCAACTTGTCATCCTCATTAAATATTGGTTGAAGGTCCTTAATAATTATGTGTAGTGGCTCCAGATCAGCGTTGTATGTGATAAAAAAGCATTACATGACTGCACTCCAAGTTGATAAAATAAAAGCAAGAAAACTTACAGCAAAATCAAGCTTGCCATCTAAATGTTTTATTTTCGAGCCTACAGCCTTGGTGCTTCATGACTGTAGCATAATGCTTCATCAGGAGGAGGAGTCTGCACCCTGCAAGGCTCTTTTTAAACATACATCCATTAAAGCAACAGTGTTGTTAAAGTCATTAGAACAGTGACTCTGTTATAAAAACAATTATAGGTACAACCCTGCAACTGAGTAGTGCAAACTCCTAATACCTACTAGAGAAATATATATATATATATATATATATCTATATATCTATATATATATAGATATATATATATATCTATATATATATATAGATATATAGATATATATATATATATATCTATATATATAGATATATAGATATATATATAGATATATATTTATATATATATCAATACCCTCCAAAAGGGTAAGGCCTCAATAGCAGCAGCAGACATAATATCCAATGGGACTCGAATCAGGAATCCAGCAGAAATGGCAAAATGTAATGCCTTTTTTATGAATCTCAATACATATAGACCGACTTCAACTGGGACACATTCCCCTCCACTAGAAAAGGGTGAGGCACCCCTCCATAGGCCTCAATTTCACCTTAAGCTTATCTCCTGGTCCAATTTCCTCAAGCTTCTGCTGAAGGTGGATAGTGCAGGATCAACTAGCTGCGACAAATTGGAGCCTAAGCTACTAAAGTTAGCTGCCCTGGTCATTGCATCCCCAATCACTTGGCTATTCAACAGATCACTCTTGGAAGGGAAGGTGCCAACACTATGGAAGGTGGCCATGGTTACCCCAATACACAAAGGGAGGTCCCAAGAGATAGAAGAAAATTATAGACCAATACCAGTCCTCCCTACATTAAACAAAATATTAGAGAGATTAGTCTATAATCAGATACAAGATTACCTAGAGAGGTTTAACATCATGACTCCAGAACAGCACAGCTTTAGGAAACAACATGGTACTGATACTGCCCTTGTTAGCCTGACCAATAACATCTTAAACACGGTAGATAAAGGTCTACTAGTAGATAGGGTCTTTATAAACCTCACCAATGCTTTTGACTTAGCAAATCACCAACTACTACTACTACTACTAACAGAAAAGTTAGTATCCATAGTGCTAGACAAGCACTCAACTAAATGGTTATCAAACTATCTGGACAACAGATCACAAATTGTCAAATGGGGTGGGTCTCTCTCTGACCGGCAACCCATACATGAGGGGGTCCCACAAGGATCGATACTCAGACCGCTACTATTCTCACTGTTTGTAAATGATCTCCTGCTACACAGTGGAGAATCTAAAGTGACCCTATATGCAGATGAAGCAGTACTTTACAGTACTGCCCCAAATCTAATGCAACTAAATAAGCAGATCGGTAATGATCTCTTGATAGAAAAATGGCTCCTTACCAATAAGCTAGACCTCAATGGTAAAAAAGCAAAGGCAATGGTATTTGGACCCAGGAAACTGGGCCCGGACCATTCTGCAACACTCAAACTATGTCTGGCGAATGGTACGAAAATAGAGGTGGTTAACTCCATCAAGTGCCTAGGGATCTACCTTGACCAGGATGGTACATACTGTACAAAACCCACCTCAACCACCGAACTAAAACTATTAATTAAAATGTGGGCCTCCTTTATCGATTGAACCCCTTTCTTACCCCTGAATCTCATAAAAAAATTGCCCAAAGTATTCTACTTCATACCCTGCTCCATGGAGCCCCGGTGCTTGCCTCTGTCAGAGGAACCAAACTCCAGACACTGAAAACTTTATATCACAGAATAGCAAGATTTGCCAACTCAGCCAAACCTCTTGACCATCACTGGACAGTGTTGCAATCACTGAACTGGCCAACTCTAGAGAACAAGCAGGCCTACCCCACCCTTTGCCTCGCATACAAGCTAATGCAGGACAATACCATCCCCCAGGCCTAAAAAGTCTTTTGCTACCAAAACAAAACTTCAGAACATTAAGAACATCAGAACTCCAACTATTACAAGTGCCCAGGGTGAGAACCTCTGTTGGACATAGGTCTTTCTCCTACTTTGCCCCTGTCCAGTGGAATGGACTTCCAAGTGGCATCCAAAATAGGAATTTTCAGGGATGAGTTCAGATCTCATCTACAGAGATCTAACCAATGTTGCTGCTACAAGTAAAAAAAATATTAAAGTTAGCATACCAGGCCTCAATCTACGAACACATGTACTTCTATGAGTTATAGCCTCAGTATTGCTCTGTAAATTGTGTCTTGTGAAGAAATTTGTGGACTAATAATGCTGTACACCCCGGTATGATGTATTTATTATTACTATCTGAATGTATAATGGATGTGTTACTGTACTATGCTTCTACGTAATTAACCCCAGGTCGCCTCTGAAAAGGGACCACCCGGTCTCAGTGGGCCTACCCAGTTATGAAAATTATATATATATATATATATATATATATACATACACACAATAGGGTGAGTGGCAAATGAGTGAGATAAAACAGTGTATCATCCACTGCAGTGTGATATGTTTACCCTCTGCTCTACTGTGATGATATCAGCCATTTACACATACAGGTCACAAAAGGTCTTCACTCTAGGCAGCTTTCCCCTCAGCATACTAGAAACACCTGTGCTGTTACCATAGACACAAATGCAGAACTACTTCAGAGGTCTCACTGCTGCCTACAGCTAACTTAGTGAGCATTACAAAACACACCTATCCCCCCTTCAACTTCCAGCTCATTACTGTAATACTCTCAGCTTGACTGCAGCCAGAATTCTAAACAACACAGCTTCACAGAACAGTCTAAACTGCTGCCTGCAGCTAACTGAATTACCACTGAAACACACTTTCACTTATTCCTCAAACTCTGATTCTTACCCATTACAATTACTGTGAAACTCTCAGCTTGACTGCAGCCAGAATCCTAAAGAGCACAATTTCACAGAACACTCTGCACTCTGGCTGCAGCTAACTTAATTACCACTAAAAACAGTATCAGCTGTTCTGACACTCTGCATCTCAGCTCATTACAATTACTGTGATGCTCTCAGCTTCACTGCAGCCAGACTTCTAAACAATACAGCTTCACAAAAGTATGTTTCTCACTCCTACCGAAAACTAACTCATTTAGCATTGCAAATCACACTTATGTGTCTCCCACAGTTTATAACCCTGCCAGCCCATTAAGAAAAGCTCACACACAGAATGAGCAAACACATAAACAGGAACAGAACACAAGACAGCATAACAAAACTTCTAAAACTCTTGGCCCTATTGTATATATCAAATACATGATGGGCAGATTATGTACTATGGCAAATATTGTCACTCCTGCATCGTGAGCTTGGATATCTCACTTTGCAGGAGTGACAATATTTGCCATATCACTCATGCCCATCATGTATCCTATATATATATATATATAAATCACACATGCTCCCACAATGCAAAGCATCATGGGCTGCATATGCAAATCACCACAGAATGTTATGCTGGTCCAACTTTAAGCAGAATTGCATGGTGCCGGAAGGCCTCTCACACAGTTTGCAAAGGGTGCTAACAGAAGACATAGACACGTGTTTCATCCTACCAGGACTCATCAGTATGCCTCATCTGTATGACACCCCAGTGGAATGGACCAGATATCCCTAAGGCAGTGTGCCTGGGATATATTGTGGTGAACCCATTAAAATAAAAAACTATTTAAAAGACAAAGAACCTCTGTGCGTAAATACTGAGGCAAGGGTTACCCCAAAGGGCATTTGGCTGGGAAGCCAAGTTTCAAGAAAATACAAAATCACACATGCTCCCACAATGCAAAGCATCATGGGCTGCATATGCAAATCACCACAGAATGTTATGCTGGTCCAACTTTAAGCAGAATTGCATGGTGCCGAAAGGCCTCTCACACAGTTTGCAAAGGGTCCTACCAGGACTCATCAGTATGCCTCGTCTGTATGACACCCCAGTGGAATGGACCAGATACCCCTAAGGCAGTGTGCCTGGGATATATTGTGGTGAACCCATTAAAATAAAAAACTATTTAAAAGACAAAACTTGGCTTCCCAGCCAAATGCCCTTTGGGGTAACCCTTGCCTCAGTGTTTACGCATAGAGGTTCTTTGTCTTTTAAATAGTTTTTTATTTTAATGGGTTCACCACAATATATCCCAGGCACACTGCCTTAGGGTATCTGGTCCATTCCACTGGGGTGTCATACAGCTACTGAGAGGATACTGATGAGTCCTGTAGGACGAAACACAGTCTATGTCTTCTGTTAGCACCCTTTGCAAACTGTGTGAGAGGGCCTTCGCACCATGTAATTCTGCTTAAAGTTGGACCAGCATAACATTCTGTGTGTGATTTGCATATGAGCCCATGATGCTTTGCATTGTGGGAGCATGTGTGATTTTGTATTTTCTTGAAACTTGGCTTCCCAGCCAAATGCCCTTTGGGGTAACCCTTGCCTCAGTGTTTACGCACAGAGGTTCTTTGTCTTTTATATATATATATATATATATATATATATATATATATATATACACACACACACAACCAAAGCAGAAAGTGCATCAAATAAATGTTTACACATATGTTGCTAGATAGCACAAAATTAATTTTACTTGTTTTATCAAATAGCATGCCAGCTCACAATTAAATACCAAACTCACTATGAGCAAAGTCTTTATAAGATTATAAATAAGGGGCTGCTAAACAAGCACCCTCTTTAGTAAAATTACTAATTAATAAATCAGTGAGCTGGAAGGCTGTAGTGAATGACACCATACAACTAATGATTATAAGACCTAAACAATGTATACAAAAACAGTGGCTGAGCAAAGTCTAGGCTTATATTAACATATCAATAAATGCACCTCTTTTACCAAACCTTGCAATATAAGTTCATTTCAGAAAGCTCATAAACTATCTATTGAAGTAAGCATAAGGCCTACAAATATGGAGAAATGTTAATGTTTCTGCTATTGAAACCCACAGTGGAATTTGCTCTTGAAGTAAAAATCCATCTGGTTTCATTCTGCAGCAGTTTGGCTTGTCTATCACCATCCCCCCTCCCCCCTTCAGTGGCCATGTTGTACAGCCCACGTAGATTTTAGGATATGAGCATGTTAAAACATATATCACAAATGGTGTTGTACAGTTAAGAAATTGTCTGATGGACACTGTTTTATGCAGAATAGAATGGTGAAAATGTTTAGTCTATACACAAAAATGACAGATATTGCATTTGAAATGAATGTATATTGCAAGATTTGATAAAATAAATGCATTTATAGATATGATAATATAAGCCCAGATTGGTAGCACCCAATATAAACAATTATTATTGAGCGACTCAGGATGAGCAACTTAATAATAGTGCTCATAAGGATAGCAACTGGTGAAAAACGTCACTATATCCTGCAGAGTGAGTATAGCAGGGAGCTACACTTGCTACTGCAGGATATGGGATGATGGTTTGCCTAGCTCTGCTGATCTGGCCATGTAGTGTAGTGGAGTATGCTACTGGCCCTGGAGTCAGCAACCCAGGTTCAGGTCTACTGCCAGATGAAAAAAATGTTTTTTTTTTCCTGTCCTTTGCTGTGTTCTAAGTTCACGCCCCCTGCAGAGTTGATTATATTTATTTTGGGGGGTGCAGGGGGCATAGCTCCCTACATAAAAATAGATATGGTGATGTTTCTTCAGGCAGGAAGAAACTGTTGCTGTTCGCGACCGTCATTCTGGGGTCCATCGCCCTGCTTGTGTCGGGTGGTTTTTAGTTAATTGTATGTGATCAGCATTCATTAGGAGTTGCCGCTATCACATAAAATAGCCTAGATTCTATGCTCAGCCACTGTTTTTTTATACACTGTTTGGGTCTTATAATCATTAACTGTATGGTGTCGTTCATTATATCCTACCAGCACACTGATTTATTAATTAGTTATTTTACTGAAGAGGGCACTTGTTTAGCAGCACCTTACTGGTAATCTTAGCATAACATTCTGTGGTGATTTGCATATGCAGCCCATGATGCTTTGCATTGTGGGGGCATGTGTGATTTTGTATTTTCTTGAAACTTGGCTTCCCAGCCAAATGCCCCTTGGGGTAACCCTTGCCTCAGTGTTTGCGCACAGAGGTTCTTTGTCTTTTAAATAGTTTTTTATTTTAATGGGTTCACCACAATATATCCAAGGCACACTGCCTCTAGGGTAGCTGGTCCATTCCACTGGGGTGTCAAACAGGCGAGGCATACTGATGAGTCCTGGTAGGACGAAACACGTGTCTATGTTTTCTGTTAGTACTCTTTGCAAACTGTGTGAGAGGCCTTTCGGCACCATGCAATTCTGTTTAAAGTTGGACCAGCATAACATTCTGTGGTGATTTGCATATGCAGCCCATGATGCTTTGCATTGTGGGGGCATGTGTGATTTTGTATTTTCTTGAAACTTGGCTTCCCAGCCAAATGCCATTTGGGATAACCCTTGCCTCAGTGTTTGCGCACAGAGGTTCTTTGTCTTTTAAATAGTTTTTTATTTTAATGGGTTCACCACAATATATCCAAGGCACACTTCCTCTAGGGTAGCTGGTCCATTCCACTGGGGTGTCAAACAGATGAGGCATACTGATGAGTCCTGGTAGGACGAAACACGTGTCTATGTCTTCTGTTAGCACCCTTTGCAAACTGTGTGAGAGGCCTTTCGGCACCATGCAATTCTGTTTAAAGTTGGACCAGCATAACATTCTGTGGTGATTTGCATATGCAGCACATGATGCTTTGCATTGTGGGGGCATGTGTGATTTTGTATTTTCTTGAAACTTGGCTTCCCAGCCAAATGCCCTTTGGGGTAACCCTTGCCTCAGTGTTTGCGCACAGAGGTTCTTTGTATCTTATGAACACTTTACTCATATCGAGTTTGGTAGTTAATTGTGAGCTGGCATGCTAACTGATCAAACAACAAGTAAAATGATTTTTTGTGCTCTAGCAAGATATGTGTAAAAGTTTATTGGGTGTACTTTCTGTACTGGTGGTATATATATTTTCTAGTTGGTATTAGGAGTTTGAACTACTCATTTGCAGAGTTGTTCCTATAATTGTTTTTTATAATGGAGTCATTGTTTGTTCTAATGACTTTAATAACACTTTCACTTTAATGAATGTATGTTTAAAAAGAGCCTTGCAGGGTGCAGACTTCCTCCTGATGAAGCGTCACATGAGACGCGAATCACTGAGGTTGTAGGCTCACCAGGGCTCAAAAATAAAACTTTTAGATGGCATGCTTAAATTTGATGGGAGTTGTCTTGCATTTATTTTGTCAGCTTGGAGTGCAGTTCATGTAGTGCTTTTGTGATTAACATGTTGCTACTGCACCCCCCCTTCTCCAAACAAGTACAGTGTTGTTTGTGTTGAACTCTTGTATATGACAATCAAGGGAATTCTGGTGGTTGTAGTCTTTTCTTTGTATTGTAGTCATCCACTGCTCTGTTAATTTCTCATGAGGAATGCTCATGTCCAATAAATGCTTTTTTCAGTGTAGCCAGATGTTTATCCATCCTCCTCACTCAAACAGATACAAGTGGTATCGAAGCGCTTGACTGTGCATTACAGACATTTTAGTATGCCTAGGGTGATTGCTGTTTCTATGCAAGTACCTCTGTCTGTCTGTCTGTCAGTCAGTTTCCTGTAAATACAGGTCTGTAAGGTTCCATCTTTGATGGTAACTGTGGTGTCCAGGAAATTAACACTGGTGTCAGAGTACTCCAGGGAAAGTTTAATAGATGAACAAAGGTGGTTAATTTCCTGATGGAATTCTTTGAGTGTGAAGGTACCCTCTGGCCAAGTTATAAATAAGTCATCAATATAAAGGAAAAAGGCAAGTGGTTTATGTATACATTGTTTTAGGAAGTCCTCCTCTAAATTTGCCATGAAATTGTTGGCATACTGTGGAGCCATCCTGGTGCCTATTGCTGTTCTCATAGTTTGAACATAATGTTTGCCATTAAAACTGAAATTGTGGGTCAGAATAAATTCAATAAGTCTCACAATGAATTTAGGGTGGATATTGTGGTGCTGTCCTTGCTCTTGAAGGTATTCAAGGCAGGCTAACATGACATCAGTATGTGGAATATTTGTGTATAGGGAGGTTACATCCATCATGGCTAATAGTGGCTAAAAGTGGTCTCTCACCAGCTCCTTCTCCTTTGCAGGAATCTGTGCCACAGAGGGTGGCCTCTCCAGCAGAATTGGCAACTAGTAATATGGTGGTTCCAGTGAAGCCTTCAAATGCAGGAATCCTCAAAGAGCTCCAGGACTTTCAGACTGAAATTCATGATTTGCACAATCAGCTTATGGTATCAGGCCTATCACTGGGAAAAAAGTCAATGATTTAGAACAACGTGCAACCAATATGGATCATGGGGTGAATCGCCTGAAGAGAGATTTTGCCCGTCTTCTAAAAGATGCCAGCAGGTCACTGAGAGATGTGAGGACTTGGAGAATCACTCTAGGAGAAATAATAGCCACTTATACAGATTACTGGAAGCAAGGCAAGGCAACTTTTATTTGTATGGTGCCCTTTCCCGGATGCTCTGGGCACCTATAAATACAATACAAATAACAATAATAAAAACAGGAAATAAATAGAGAATAAAATTCAGATCACAGTTTTATTAAATATTTCTGTAAGCTGCGACTCATATAGTCTGGTGGGAGCAGTAAGTCCAGGTAGGTCAGGCGGAAGAGGTGGGCCTTGAGCCTCAGTTTGAACACCCCAACTGAAGGGGCCTCCTGGACTGCAGGTGGTAGCGAGTTCCACAGGGTCTGCCTAGTGACGCTAAATGCTCAATCACCCGATGTCTTGAGCTGAACCCTGAGAAAATCCAGGAGGCCCCTCAAAGAGGAGTGCAGGGAGCGGACAGAAGTAGCAGGTGTCAGGAGCTCCGACCAGTAGCCAGGACCCAGTCCATACAGGGCCTTTAAGGTGAGCAAGCCCACCTTGAAAAGCACCCTCAACCTGACAGGCAGCCAGTGCAGGGCATGCAGGACCAGGGTCACATGACTGGACCTGGACAGGACCATCAGTAACTGGGCCACTGCTTTCTGCATCAGCTGCAGCCTGCAGAGGGTCCCTCCCATGACTCCGAAGTATAGAGAGTTACAGTAGTCGAGCTTAGAGGTAACAAAAGCATGCACTAAAGTTGGCAGCTCTTTGGGTGGAGTGAGGGGCTTGATCCTGGTGATGTTCCTCAAGTGGAAAAAAACACTTTTGACTACAGACTATACCTGATCCTTAAAGGTCAGTCTGCTGACCAGGATCACACCAAGATTACGCACCCTCAGAGAAGCCACCAATGGAGCAGACCCCAGGAAAAGACCTGTGTTCACTCCAGGTGATGACCCATCATGCCTGTGACCTGGTCAACCACCAGTACCTGAGTGTATCTTATCTGAGTTAAGTCACAGCCAGTTGGAAGACATTCAGTCACTGATTTTAGCCAAACAGGTGTTAAGCATGTCAACAACATCGGATGTTCTGGGCCCAAATGACAGATACAGCTGGGTATTATCTGCATAGCAGTGAAACTCCATGCTGAACTTCCAAATGATCTCACCCAGTGGCAGCATGTACACTGCGAACAACATCGGCAACAAGACTGAGCCTTGCAGAACTCCACATGACAGGGGCATTGGGGAGGAGGAGAAATTTCCCATTAGCACCCGCTGCACCCTATCAGAGAGATAGGACTCAAACCACTTGATGACAATACCAGTGGGTCCACAATACTCACAGAGCTAATCATGAAGCACAAAGTGATCCACAGTGTCAAAAGCTAATGAGAGATCAAAGAGCACAAGAATTGACTTGTCTCCTCTATCTTTAGCCCTGAGCAGATCATTATGTACCTTAAAATGCTGTTTCCATGCTATGTCTGGCCTGAAAACCTGCCTGAAAATGGCTCATAAATGTCAAAGGACACAAGACGCTCCTCGAGCTGTTGTGCAACCAATTTCTCAACAACCTTGCTCAATGATGGCAGGTTGGAGATGGGACAGTAATTTGCCAGGACGTCTGGGTCGAGGAAAGATTTCTTAAGGAGAGGTCTCACCAGTGCTTCTTTCAAAGCTTCTGGGAAAACCTCCTCCACCATCGAACACCTGACAATCCTGGCGAACACTGGGCCGACAGACTCGGCACATCTCAATAAGAAATGTGTCGGGATTGGGTACAGTTCACAGTAGGTGTGCTTCAGCTCTAAGATCACCTCACTGACCTCCTACACCTCCACTGTCCTAAACCCCTCCCAGATCAGTGTAGTGTTTCCATTCCTCCATATCTGACTACTGTGAGGCATCAATGACTTTACTGTTGGAATCCTTGACTGGATAGCTGACACTCTGTCAGAGAAAAACAGAGCAAACTCTTCACATAAAGTGGATGAAAAAGACTTTCTTGGCTATAGACAGGCAGGATGTAGTAGCCTCTCTACAGTCTGAAAAAGCTGAGCAGGTCTATTTTTCAATGCTGCAATTTCCCTGGACAGGAATTCTGCCTTCTTATGGGAAATTTCCTTCTGGTACTCACCATAGTGAGCACACAGGACCAGTTTGTCGGCCTCCAACTGGGTCTTCCGCCAACAACGCTCTAACTTCCTACCCTTGACCTTCATCTTCTCGAGATCCCCATCAAACCAAGGGGATCTCAAGTGAGAAGATCTGGGTCCTGACTGGGTGATGATTTTCCAGCAGACTTGATAGACCTTTAGGCCTACTCTGCTGGCACCTGTGTATGTATGTATGTGTATGTATATGTATGTATGTATGTATGTATATGAACTGGAGCGAGGGCGTCCAGTGCCTCAGACACTACCCTATTATAGGTGGCAACCACCTTACTGGTGCCAGTCACACAGGCTGCGTCCACTCTAGATAGGTCGGCTAATGCCAACAATCCCTCAGGGCACAAGCCCCTTAAAGGGCGGTAGCTGACCATCTCCCCAGGGAGAGAGCTTCCAGTGGAGCCCCAAATGTGAACCTCATGGTGCAGTGATCAGACCATGGGACCTGATCAATCCTGAGGCTATCAGTCTCAAGACCCAGCTGGAACACCAGATCAAATGTGTGATTTTGCTGGTGAGTCGCAGAAGCAACCACTTGTGCCTGGCCCTGTGATGATGTCAACTAGAGGAGGTTGTAATTGAAATGTGAGGATTCATCATTGACCCTTGCATTGAAGTCCCCCAGGATTAAACACCTGGGGGACTCCAAAACCTGGTCAATGACAAAGTCCGCTACCTCCTGTAGGAATTCCCCCCTCCAGACAGAGGGGGTCGGCAAATGAGGAGAATCCTGCTGCCTGCATCTGGACCCCCAAGCATAGTGACACATTCTAAAGATCTGGAATTGCCAACCTGATGCACTGTAAAGTTCAAGTTGGATCTAAAATGATGGCCACTCCTCCACCCCTGTGATCCTTTCTCGGGCAGTGCCCAATGGAGTACCCAGCAGGGACAGCTGCCTCTAGAACCGGGCCAGCATCGTCCCCCAGTCAGGTATCTATGATGCAAGTCAGGTCAACAGAGGAAGTCAAGTTCACAAAAATAGCTGTCTTGTTCCTTATCGACCTGGCATTGCAAAGCACTGCTCGAAGAGGATTAGAGGGTGCAGTCGGTCCACCAGCTACCCATCTGCTCGGTTCCATGGGGCCCGTGGGTACAGAGACCAAAGATGTCTGGCCTCTCTCTAGGCTGTGTTTGAACCCAGGGCATCTACTGTACCTAACAACCTCAATACCACTCACCTCCTCAACCCCAGCTTCCTTCTGCCATTTGTGACTCACCCCCCACTTCATAATCTCAACCTTCCTGCAGCGCCTTGCTGCGGTGGAAGAAACTGGGAGGTTGGAAAAGGGGCAGAGGTCGTGTAGCAGTGAGGCAGTGTAGGTGATTCGCACCAGGCCTCAGTCCTAACACATCTCCGCCAAGTTCTCCCACCCTGACCAAAGAGAAGGCCCTGATTTTCCTGACCTTATTGCAGCAAAATAATAAGATTCAACTACCCCACTCACACACTCATTCACTCTATTATGCAATCTCTTACTAACTTCTACACACCCCAGTACCCCAGTCACCCACACCCTAATCAAACCCACCACCACCCCTCAATTATTTTATACTGACCCTCCCACCAACTAAAACCACCACCCCCCAAACAAAATTCCAAAACTTACAATCAGCAAGCTTGCTTCAGGAGAAAAAAAATCAGAGCGCTAAATACAGAGTAGAGTGAGGGAACAGAGGGCAGCAGCGACATGATTGTTTTCCTTCGGGGCTTTTTACCATTGGTGCTAGACATTGAAGACCTCTGCCCTCTTCCACTAAAGTAGGCACAAAGGGCACTTACCCTCAAGTCCACTAGTGCCAATTCACGCCCTCGCTCTGTGGCCATGCAGTTTTATAATTACGCTGTGAAGCAAGCCATCCTGCAGAGATCCTGGCTGAAAGGGATGATTTTTTACAAGAGTCAGGGCCTTGATTTTGCCAATGATTATTCTCTGGCCCTTCAAGTTAAGTGGAAAGCTTTTGTCTGATTTTTCAAATCCTACGAGCGAAGTGTCTGAAATTCTCCACCCCTTATCCAGCTCATTTGCAGATCCACTTTCTGGATGGGGTCAAACTTTATGATGACCCAGACTGTGCCCTACAGGAGCTTCAGGACTGAACTTTAGTCATGTCAGAGGAGCCCATGGAGCAGCAAGACACTTGGGACAAGTGAGCTCTGCCGAGAGACACTTGGGCTAAGATTTCTTCAGACCGTAAAAAGCAGCCCACGGAAGAAGCACTGAATGAAATAAGAACTTTATTGCAATCATTTTGCCAAAAGAAGCCTGGTTGACCTAGACACTTGGTCATTTGGGGCTTTATGGATCAGCCTTGCTCTATTCACTCCTTCAGTTTTAGTGCCCCTGACTTTCTTTCTTGATTTTTCCTGTTGGAATAACTTTTTCAGGGAACTGTTTTATTCTTCTGAGTTGCCAGGGGTTACTTGAATTGCTAGCTGTTATACGAACATACGAATATTCAAAACTGCCAGCAGATACAGGCCAGAATGGTCTATCAAGTCTGCTCGATTGTACAGTTGGCAGTCCTTTACACTACAGCTGCCCCTCCAACCCCTGCTCACAACCCCAGATTCATGCCCACGCTTGCTGACTTCCCCCGCTCCCCCCCAGTGTCCCCTTGGTGACATTCCCCTTGACCCTGTCCCATCCCCTCTTAAAACTGCCCACCGATTTTAAGGATACCAACTCTTCGGGCAGAGCATTCCACCTTATCATTATCCTTTCAGTGAAATAGTGTCTTCTCATCTCCCTCCTGAATATATCAACCTCCACTCTCAGACTATACCCCCTAGTGTCCCTCTCACGCTTTAACTTAAAAATTCCCTTTGTCCCAGTCCTGTTTAAGTCTTTCATGTATTTAAAGATTTCTGTCATGTCCCCTCTATCCCTCCTTTCCTCCAGGGAGTACATATTGAGCTCCTTTAGCATCTCCTGGTAGGGTTTGCCTTCCAGACCTAGGATCATCCTAGCTGCCCTGTAGTGGACCCCCTCCAGCAATTTAGCATCCTTTTTTAAGTAAAGGGGTCAGAACTGCACACAGTACTCCAGGTGTGGCCTCACCAATGATCTGTACAGTGGCAGGATTACTTTCCCTCTTCTGGAGGTGATTCTTCTGGCAATACACCCCAACATCTTATTGGCTTTAGCTGCCACTTTCCTGCACTGCACTGAGTGGTTCATTTGCCCTGTTATTGTTACCCCATGATCTTTCTCCTCCTCTGTAGTGGCTAACTGTACCCTTCTTAGCTGATAACTATTCCTTGAGTTCCTTGCTCCCAAGTGCATGACTTTGCACTTCTTTGCATTGAACTCCAGTTGCCATGTGTCTCACCAGTGCTCAGGCTTAGTCAGATCATACTGTAGCCCCTGCCACCCTTCTATGTTGTCCACCACTGCACCAATCTCAGTGTCAAGATTTGCAAAAAGCTGATCTTGTTCTTAATCCCATGTAAGATGTCATTGAGAAAAATGCTGAACAACACTGGGCCTAGTAAAGTGTCTTGTGTGTCCCCCCCAACAACTACCCTCTGTTGTCTGTCCTGTAGCCAGCTCCTGACCCAATCCACTATTTTCTTCCCTGCTCCATGGTATCTCAACTAGCTAGTCAGACTTCCATGTGGCATTGAATCAGGGGCCTTGCTGAAGTCCAGATACAGGATTTCCACAGCTTGGACTCTGTTGAGTGCCCTGGTCACCCAGTCATAAAAGTCAACCAGGTTGGTGACAGGATCTGCTCAAGACAAACCCATGTTGCCTGTTGTCATGGAGACCATTCTCTTCCAGAAGGGTTACCAGCCTTTTCTTAAGGATAGTCTCCATTAGTTTCCCTACAATGGATGTAAGGCTGACTGGTCTATAGTTGCCTGGTTCATCCTTGGGTCCACTTTTGTGGAGGTGTACCACATGCACCATCCTACAGTCCTGGGGTATTCACCCAGTTCCTGGAGAGGTATTGAACAAGTCTGCTAGTGGCTCCACCAGGATCTTGGTTCTTGTTCCTGCAGCCTCATTACTCATGTTAAGTGAAAACCACACTGTGTGGTGGTCACTCCCTCCCAGTGGCTTCTCCACCCCCAGCTCCCTGACTAGCTTCCCTTTAGTCAGCACAAGGTCCAGAATGTTATCTACCTTTGTTGGCTCCTTTATCATCTGTACCAGGAAGCTGTCCTGGAAAGCCTCCAGTAGGACATGTTCCCTGACATTCGAGGTGGCTGGGGTACTCCAATCTTCCCTGGCAGATTGAAGTCCCCAACAATCACTGTGCTACCCATCCCACTGACTCTCCTTATCTGCTCCGCTAGCTCTCTGCCAATGTCCTCAGCCTGAGTTGGTGGCCTCACACCACTCCAAACTTGACCCTTCTACCATTTGAGTCTTGGATTTGTACCCATAATGGCTCCACCTTGCCCTCCTCCCCCTCCTCCCTGGTACACAGTATCCCCTCCCTTACATAAATAGCTACCCCACCCTCTTCCCTTTTTCCTTATCTCTTCTGTACAGCCTGTACTCTAGGATCACCAGGTCCCAGTCCTGATATTGGGTGAGCCTTGTTTCGGTGATGGCAGCTATGTCCACCTTCCCCTCTTCCAACAGAGCCTGCAACTTGGTTGCCTTATTCCCTAGGCTCCTTGCATTCAAGGAGACTGCTCTCCAGTATGTGCCCCTTCCTTTGTTCCCCCTTCAAATCACTCTTACTGACAATCCCATTTGAATACTCCCCAATCCTTTCTTATTGTTATGGGGGGTAGGCCCGTCAGGCTTCCTGGCCTTTAGACCTTGCTTGATTTCCTCCCACTTGCCTCCCCCCAACACCTAGTTTAAATTCACTCTGGTCTCTATGAACTCCCCAAGCTTCTGTTTTAAGACCCCCAGCCCTCCCTAC
Source organism: Neoceratodus forsteri (assembly GCA_016271365.2). Lineage (NCBI taxonomy): Eukaryota > Metazoa > Chordata > Ceratodontiformes > Ceratodontidae > Neoceratodus > Neoceratodus forsteri. The sequence goes on from CM057452.1 coordinate 948,877,893, forward strand.
TTAAGTGTAACCTGTCTGGGGCATACAGGGTTTTGTTATTCCATGTTCTGTCCTATCCCCCACTAGCACATTTCCTTTGATCTAACACCAAAGCCCCAACCATGCGTTAAACTCTACTATCCTCTGCTTCCTTGCAGTACTTGCTCTCAGAACTGGGAGAATTTCTGAGAAAGCAACCAAACTCCCTGCTTCCTCACATAGTTTCCCCAGTTCCATGAGTCTCTTCTGCACCTCCCTGACTGTGTTCCTTGCTAAGTCATTCGTGCCCAGGCGCATCATGATATAAGATTTCTCACTTTCCCTCCCTGCACACTTAACGATAGACTGCCCCATCCTTCTTGCTGTCATCAGTGACATACATTCACCGATATGCGACTATGCTTTACACCCTCACTTCCCCATCTCACCCCTTTTAGTATTGAGTCACCCAGAACTAAGACCCTACCTTCTTTATCATACTCTAACCCCCACCTCCTCTCATTATTCTGGTCACAGTTATGAACTGTGATTTCATTTAGCATGCCCCCGAATCCTTCTGCCACACAAGCCTCCTGCCTTGCCCCTTTGCTGATCCTGTCCCCCGCCTCCCTAAATCCACTACGCAGATCAACATTCTCCTTCCCTATTCTGCTACCTGGATCAGCACCCCTATTCTCTCTCTCGCCAAAACAGCCTTGCTCCACCTCCCCCTCCTTGGTTTCAGTCCCCCACTAACCCCCTTAGTCTTCACTCCCCTACCATTACCCTCCAATACTCTGACCCTGCTCACCATCAAACTACTACCCCCTGTGCTGCTAGTGTTCCCCTTTCCCCTGCTCCACCCATGAGATCCTCCCCCTCCTGCTCATATAGGTTAGCCAGCACTGAGAATCTGTTTCTCAACACCCCTACCACACCTGGAACTTCCCACGGCATTCTGTACCATGGCTTCCACTTATTCTTACCTCCAGGTCCATTTCTGCCCCTATTCTTGGTCCTCATCCACTCCCCTGAATCTGTACTCATAGGCTCCTGTGGTGGTAGCAATTTCGGTCCATTTAACCCTCCACCTTGCTCTCCCCTGAGCCTCCAGCTTTGCAAACTGCAGGGGCACTCCTGTGGCTCCTAGGTCCCAGGTGGTCCTTCTAGTCCATCCCAACCCCACTCCTCAGTTCCCTCTTTAGCCAACTATCTTCCCTAAGTTGCTCAAGCTGCCGGCACACTAAGCACCCCCAGACTTCCATGCTGTCCCAAAGAAGATAACTGCACCACAGATGTTGCATCTTACCATCCTTCCCACATCACCCCCCCCATATCCCTACCAAACATCTACCCCACCCATGCTCCGCCACCTGAAGCCTGCCTGCCCCATCCCCTGGGACCTTCCCACCTTCTAGGTATCTTCATTACTTCCTCCTTGCAATACACCCCTTCACCAAGTCAACTTCCAAAATCAAAAGTCCCCCCCCGGCAAAAAGTATTATTCCTTCTTACTTTACTGCTGTAAACCCCATGGACTATATGCTGTGCACTTGGGATTGTCCGCTATGAATAGGGTAGTTACAATTGGGCACCTAATATGCTTGACAGAACAGGAAGGGGCCACTCCCTATAAATCCGGATGAGCCCGGGGTGGGTCTCTCCAGTGGTGGTGGGAAACAATCAGCACACTGCAATATCCAGCAACAGAAACCCCCTGCCCCAAACCCTTTTCCCTTCCCCAGGGCAAAGACCAACCAACCAAATAAGTCAACAAATAAAACAAAGTTCACTTCCATGTGTGGCATCCCATCCATGGATCTCCACTGTTGCCTCTTTCCGTAGCTGTCCAGATGGGGAGATAGGTAACTGGGTGGGTGTTTTCTTTTTCTTTTGTCCCCTTTGGTATTTTGTAACTAAGCTGTATTTGGAGCTGGGGCCTGAGTATCACAGGTGTTGATTCTTGTCATTGCGGCAGATAGGGTGAGTGTGGCGGGTGTCACTTAGTTTCTAGTATACTTTTAGCTGGATCACTTTCTGACTTCCACCTCGCTTTGCTCTTTGAAAAACTTTGTCAGGCTATTTCATATAGCTCTGCTCCCTATTACTCTGCCACATATCATGTCCGCTCCCCAGCTACCTTTGTTCTATTGTGTTTAATATTTGGTCCTATAATTGTAGTTGTCTTACTTTTGTTTTTAGGTTTTCTGTTTTTCGGACCTATTCTATTGTTCTTTCCCATATGCTCTTTTATCAGTTGTTCCCTCTGTTTTGGTTTCTTTATTCTTCGCTGTTATAATCTTCATTGTTTTCTTCAATCATTGTTCATCTGGTTGCTTTTTCTTTCTTTGTCTGTAATTTATTTATTTTAACTATTTAAATTTTTTTTTAACTCCTATATTACTGGATTTATTATTTATGTTTTCATATTTATACTTCTGCTTGACAGGGAAATGATTTTATAAATGTCTTCTAGATTAGATTAATACAGATCTCAACCTAATATGTACTGTTGTAATGTCTGCAGGCTGCCATCTCCTGAATGTTCCTTTTCTTCTCTAAAGAAGACCTTGGGGAGTCGTGTTGCTTGCTATGTTTTATTTATTTACCTTTTGTTTACCGGGTAGGTGCACTAGCCATAACCATGAATATTTTCAGGCATGACCCAGGAGGATACAGTACAATACAACAACAAAACATAATTTACAGAAATATCTTTGTGGATAACAATATCAACAGTAAAACAAAGTAAGTCTGGAGAGATAGGTAAATACATCAAACATTTCAGCAGTACATCATAACAATAGGTTTACATTAATTGATAAACAATAGAGATGCAGGGAGGAAAGAAGCAATGCTGAAAGGTGGTTATACAGTATAGAGTGCAGAGAGGTTGAGAAAGAGAAAGGGATAAAAAAAGGGATAGAAATGAAACTGAGTGTAAGTGCAGGACAGTGCTGGTGTTGAGGGAAGGGGCTAAGAGGGTTTGAAACAGGAACATTTGTTTGTTGAGGTAAGGTACTTGCGAAGTTCAGACTTAAAGGCATTGTGAGAGGGAACAAGGTGCACAGACAGGGGGATGGAGTTCCAGTATTGGGGAGCTAGAATGGCAAAGGCACTTGCTCCCTTGGAAGAACTGTGCCTAGGGATATAGACAAGGGACTTGTCCATAAAGCGCAACCAGTAGTGAGAGGGCTGTCTGAGAAAGTACTCAGCAAGAGACGTAGGAGTTTGTGAACTGATGATCCTATTGATGATAGAGCCAAGAGAGTAGAGCCTTGTCTCCTTTGGTGGTAGACAACTCAGGTCTGAGTAGAGGATACAGTGGTGTTTAAGTCAGTGGGCAGAGGAAGCACAGCGACAGATGCTACTGTAGGTGACGTCCCACTTGTGTAGACTAGACTTTGGTGCAGCAGTATAGGTGGAAATGCCATAGGTAAGTGAGGGGAGTAGAATACCTTGAGCTATTGCTAGCCTGGTGGAAGGGGTTAGCACATAACTTGTGTGATAGGCAATGCCCAGCTTTGCATTCACAGACTTGAATGCACTTTGTATATGGAGATCAAAGCTTAGTGATTGGTCGAGGGTAACACCAAGGTATTTAAACGAGGTAACAGACCCAATAGTGGAGCCATCCAAGGCCGAGACTTTGAGATTACTTTGGGGGTGCTTGATTTTCAAGTTAGTACCAAAAAGCATAACCTTGGACTTAGACTCATTTAAAACCAACTTGTGGTTTGCCAGCCATGACTGTATGACTTGAAGGTCACCCAAGAGATGCTGATTTATGTCCTTTATATTTTTGGCTTTGGTGTAAAGGACAATATCATCAGCATACAGAAGGGAGGAAGTCTCAGATAGGGTAGATGTGATATCATTTATAAAAATGGAGAAGAGGAGTGGGCTGAGGATGGACCCTTGGGGCACTCCAATATTTAGTCCTGTGTTGCATGATAAGGTGGAGTTGTATTTGACCATTTGAGTCCTGTTTGTTAGGTAGCTATCAAACCATTTTACACCATTAGGTGCAAAGGTCAGTGAATGCAGGGTAGAGAGGAGGATAGGGTGGTTAACCAAGTTGAAGGCCTTTGTCATGTCAATGAAAATTGCCCCTGTGAGAAGGCCAGCATCTATAGCAGATAGGGTGTCAGATGAAAATTTGAGGAGAGCAGTAGTTGTGCTGTGACCTTTATGGAATCCATGCTGTGCAGCGGTTAGAAGGTCATATTTCTGTAGGAATTCAATAGTTTGGGTTGCTACAAGCTTTTCGGGGATCTTACTGAGGACAGACAGGATGGCAATGGGTCTGTAGTTTTTAGGGTCTTTTGGATCACCTTTTTTAATAACTGGGGTAACCCTCGCTGACTTCCAGATATCAGGTACTTGGCTTTGGCTAAGGGAGAGAATGAAGATCTTAGCTAGGGGAGCAGCTGTAAAAGGGGCAGTCAGTTTTAACAGCTTGGGTTCCAGGGTATCTGAGCCAGTAGACATTGCCTCTGAGACTTTCTTGAGGAGGATAAGGACTTCTTCACATGTAATTGACCTGAAATAGAAAAGGGGGACTGACCTAGCAGGGGGAATATTAGAAATGTGCAGTACCGGGAAGGAGGAGGTAAATGCTGTAAGGTCAGAGAATCTGCGACTGAAAAAGTTTGCAGTGGTCTCAGGGTCATTACAATTTATACCCTTAAGAATCATGTCACTAGGTGATGAGGGCTGGTGTGATCCCAGGAATGACTTGCCATGGGACCAGAATTTCCTGGAGTCACCATAAGAGTTTGTAAGCAATTCCTTGCAGTATGAGCTTTTAACATGCTTGATGTCTTTTTTACAAGCATTCCTCTGAACTCTGTAGAGGTTATAGTCACTTTGTAGGCCAGAGGTTTTGAACAGGTGCCAACTCTTGTCCCTCCTCCTTAATTTAGCAAGAAGGTCGGCCTTTAACCAACGGGTTTTCCTCTGTTTGACCTGTCATGTTTCCAGGCGACAATGATGGTCTTGAATAGCTAGAAAGTTGGTTAGGAAGATATTTAGGGCAGATTGAACATCAGTAGCCTCATACAAGTCAGCCCAATCGATGCAGGAGACATCCCATAGAAAGAATTGGGGTGCAAGGCTAGCATAATTACGGAAGGTGATGAGATGGGGCTTTGACGGAGGTGGGTCAGCTTTGCCTCAGATACAGAAAGTAGGGGAGTGGTCAATAATAGTATCAGTTAGGGTGCCAGAGTTAAGAATGTTTTCAGGATGATTTGTCATAATCCAGTCAAGCAGGGTGCTACTGTTCGAGTGCGGGGCTATTTCCCACCCCCATGGGGTCATCCCCGCTCCTTTTTCCCTCTCCCCTTCTATTCTTTTCAGTTCATAGAACTTACTTTCCCCAGTGGAGTCCTCAATATGTGCAGTCCCAGGATTTTTGGTATAGAAAATAGAGCAGGGGACTAGGACACCTAGAATGGAATTATGATTAGGGGGTTTTCGTTCTACTCTGAGGCTTTTCGTAATTACCTGCTCCCTGTGTTGATGGTTATGGGGGTTGGCAGACCTCCATTTATGATAATTGGATGACTTGCTTTTCCAATTTTGAGACCCCTAATTGTGGGGACAATTCCACTTGTTTTAATATGTCCCTTTTTATTCTGGGTGTTCATGTATTAAAAGGGTGGGTTTTTTTGCACCTCATCTTCCCCCAGTTGACTTACTTTTTTATAGCTATGCACCTGTTCCCACAGTGCTAGATGTACATTGCTATTTTTATACTTTTTATGCCCCACTTTCTTTCCCAATTTGTGACTTTGGTCCCTTCCCTATTTAATTCATTAAACTTCTTCTTTTATTTACCCAGATCTATGGCAGTTTGTTTTTGCCCATTTTTGGCCTAAGGTGATATGTCTACTGTTGGTTCATAGTGAAGCTGTGGGCCTCTGGCTATGCTAGCCATTTCTCCCTGTGGCATTGGCATCTTGTTCAATGTTGCCCAGGAGTCTTGTTTTGGGCCTGGCTGCCTCCATCGGAAGTTCATTTTTATGTTTGCTTGCACGCATGTGCAAGAAACATAGTGCCATCATCCAGGTTTTCAGAGGTGTGTCACCTGTCTTCCAATCCAGTCCGTGTGTTTGCAGGCACCGCCACAGTTCTCCAATGAACGCTGCAGCTGTCTATGACAGCAGTTGAAAATGCAGTGCCATACAGCTGAAAGGGAGAGCTCCGCTTCAGTGAGCAGTGCTCCCCCCTCCACACACACGCACGCATATTGCGTGCTCATGCCTCCCCCCCCATGCACACACTGTATGGCCAATGGGTGTGCCCAATCCCTCATCGGCTCCACGCCCCCTCCCCAAAAAAGCTTTCCAGATGCCACTCTGGGAGCCCACCCCTGTGTGGCAAAACTGTTATGGCTGACGGGGGTGCCCAATCCCCATCAGCTCCAGGCACCCCCCCAAACAGCCTTCCAGCTGCCACGCTGGGAGCCCACCCCAGCATGGCAAACGTCCCACATCGTGTAAGTGGAAAAAACACTGTAAATAAAAACATTCCCTCAGTGCTCCCAGCCCACCGCGCCCACCCACTGTGCACCTGCCTCCCCACACCCCCCCTCACCCCATACTTACCTCTGGAGCTCAGCACGACGATCTTTGGTGGACCGGGAACATGTCTGCACTCTGAATGTGAACTGAGGAAATGCCGGTAAGCTGTATAATGCAATTAATAGGGACTTTTCAACTTTAATGCGTATCACAGGCATTTTTTTGAATTTTGGCACCAAATTTTCAACATGGGATTTTTGGGACCCCTCCTCATGAATTCTTGAACTGTCATGGTGTTAATCGGGCCTGAAGGGTGATTTCAAAGTCACTGGGTGAAATCAACTTTTGGGACTGATTAACAAAACGACAGTGCCAGTGTTCATAAGGTGGGCTCTCAAAAACCTATGTTACGCAAATTGATGACCATCTAAAACTAACTGTTTTACTGACGTCGTTGTGCAGTTTCCTACGCACGCTCGTAAGTTTGCAAATTTTAATATTTCACTCTGGATTTTCAACATTGCCATTTTACCACACCTCCTTATGAGCAGTACAGCTGTCATTTTTCACATCTCACCCAAAATGTGTTTCCGCGCATGTAGCACACAATGGCACAGTCGATGTGCGAAATCAATGTATGGGACACATTAAGAAAATCACAGTGACACTGTTCATGAGCAGAGGTCTTAAAATGGCTATGTTGAAAATTTGGTGAAAAAATTCCTAAAAATGACTGTTTTATGAGTGTGCATTGCACAGTTCCTATGCATGCTTGTAAGTTCACAAATTTTTAATATTTGCACTCCAGATTTTCAACATTGCCATTTTACCACACCTCCTTATGAGCAGTACAGTTGTCATTTTCCACATGTCACCCAAAATGCATTTCCCTGCACGTAGCGCACAATGGCACAGTCAGTGTGCACAATCGATGTTGGGGCAGATTAAGAAAATCACAATGACACTGTTCATGAGCAGAGGTCTTAAAATGGCTATGTTGAAAATTTGGTGAAAACATTCCCAAAAATGTCTGTTTTAGGAGTGCATGTTGCGCAGTTCCTATGCACACTCGCAAGTTTGTGAATTTTTAATATTTGCACGCCAGATTTTCAACATTGCCATTTTATTACACTTCCATATGAGCAGTATAGCTGCCATTTTTCACATCTCACCCAAAATGTGTTTCCGCACATGTAGCACACAACGGTGCAGTCAGTTTGTGAAAGCAATGTTTGGGACAGATTAAGAAAATCACAGTGACACTGTTCATGAGCAGAGGTCTTAAAATGGCTATGTTGAAAATTTGGTGACAATAGTCCATAAAATGACTGTGTTACGAGTAAGCATTGCGTAGTTTCCACGCACTCTCGTAAGTTTATGAATTTGTAATATTTTCAGTCCAGATTTTCACCAGTGGCATTTTTCCACACTTCCTTATGAACAGTACAGCTGTCATTTTTCACAACATGGCCAAAATGTGTTTTCACACTTTCAGCGCAGAAATGTATGGTCGCTGTGGGAAATCATTGTTCAGGACAGATAAAGAAAATCACAGTGACACTGTTCATGATCGGAGGTCCCAAAATGCCTGTGTTGACAATCTGCTGTAAAAAAATCCCCAAACTAATTACATTACTGGTGTGCATTGTACAGTTTCTACACACGCTCGTGACTTCACCAGTTTTTTTAATATTTTCACTGCAGATTTTCAACATTGCCATTTTTTACACATCCCCATGAACAGTACAGCTGTCATTTTTCACATCCTGTTTGGAATGTGTTTTTGCACCTGTAGTGCTAAATGCCATAGTCGCTGTGCAAAAGCAGCTTTCGACTAACAAACTGATATTGCCACTGTTAATGAGGTGGGGATCACAAAAAAACCATGTTGAAACTTTGGAGTGCAAATACCAAAGAATGCCTTAGACGTTAGGGTTTCCGACCATAACGCCCCCACCCTGTACAGAATGACACACATCAGGGGTGTGACTTGGGATTCTCGCCTGTAATGCTTATACCATTCCACACCCTGCAGCCAGTGAGAGGCATCAAGGTGTGCCTTGGACTCTTCGGCCCCAAAGTTTACCCCATTTTCCTATACCGCACCCATCTCACCATATTTCTTGATGGAATGGGGTGCGCCTAAAGACCCCAAGGCACACCGTGACACTTGTCAGTGTCTGCAGGGTAGGGTGTGGTGAAATGGCATGGCTGTTATGCCTGATGGCCCAAAGGCACACCCCAATGCCTGTCAGTCTCTGCAGGATGGTGGTGGGGTTGGCTTCAGTTCAATACTTCACTGCCATTCCTATTATGCAGCTCTCTAACTCCTACACTACCAATGCCAATGCCAGCAAGCAAACATTTGGCATTGACAAATGCTTGTTGATTTTGTTATGCTTGTTGCTAGTCTGGAGTGTCAGTTGGATGAATGTCTACCTGGTTAGCTGACGATCTGGTTCTGGTTGCCTCTCAGAGTCGTACCTTTCCCCACCCTTTTGGAATGAAATATTTGTTAAGGCTTGTTTTTGTATGTCTTTCTTGCGGATCACTTTGGGGTATTGTTATTTCTGACCCTTTTTTTGTGGTCAGTGGTTCCAGCTAAGTTTCTGACTACAGGGCAGCCAATTTTCCTATTTTTTTTTTTGTTTTCAATTTGTTTGCGATTATTCAGTTCTTGTTTTATACATTTTTTATTGCTGGAGTTATTTGTTGTGTTCACTTTTATGGGTATAGCTTTATTTTATAATTCTGTGAAGGTATTTCAATGATGTTGTTGTATAATATATTTTCTATATTCATCATAAGTACCCTTTGTAACTGTACTACAGGACAATTAGGCTTTTTTCATTATTTTCTTTCATGGAGATATGTCATGATTTTACTTTTGGTAGTTTGTAGAGGTGCTGGTTTTATTTCACTGGTCCTAGAGCAAGGCAGGGGCATTTTGTATTTTTGGAGATAGATTTTTGTTCTGTTTTTGTTTTTTCCATCCTGGCTTGCGGGATTACTTGGCTCTTTAAGTGTTTCTGTTTTCTTCCCATTTTACTAAGGTCTCCCTTCCTAAGGTTTTGTCCTATAACAGAAATGGATTTCATAACCTCATTTAAAGATTTCGCCTCCTTCAATATTTTCGTCTAAAACAGGCCAACTTAATTTTCTTGCAAGAAACCCCTATCTCCCAATGAACATAACACATTTTTGAAATTTGACTTTGAACATGTGTTTTTTTCCTCCTATAAATCTAGCTGTAGAAGAGGACTTCTGTTATTATGCCGCCACAGTCTCCCCTTTGTCCCCCAAACCTGAGTTAGTGATAGGGCTAGTTGTTATGTTATTGTTACATGTCATTTTTATGGCTGCCTTCTTACTTTAGTTAACAGTTATTTTCCCCCTTGAATGGAGTACTGACTTTTTCCTCTTTTTTTTCATTATTGCTGGAACATATGTAGGGTCAGCTTATTTGGGGAGGGTACTCTGAATCTTAGTTTACTTCTCAAATGGGACTGTTCAAATCCTAGAACTTTTGTTTTTCTGTGGCTCATAAATGCTTTTGCAATATTCTTCAGCATTTAGGTATTATAGATGTCTGGCAATGTTTCCATTCTAAGCATAAGGAGTATACTCATTATTCGCGTAGACATGGAAGCTTTGCTAGGTTTGATTTTTTTTTGCTACCCTAGAACAGATTGACACAGTACAAGATGTTGAGCACGGACCCCTGCACGTATCAAATCATTCTCCAATTCAAGTTTCTCTTTCTTTGGGGAAACCTTCATGCCGTACTGTCTGGAGGCTACACCCAGGTCTCCTTCGGGACCAGTCTCTTCTGGATAAATTAACAAATCTGATCCCCCAGTTCCTTCAAGAAAACGATGACGGTGAGGTCATTCCCAGTATTCTTTGGGATACCCTTAAGTCAGTCCTTAGGGGTACTATTATTGCCTATGCTTCCGCTCTGCATCAGGAGCCAGAGCAAAAGAGGCAAGAGCTGTACAGTACCCTCTGCTCTCTTCAGACAGTTTGGATGAAAGGAAATATAGCCGTTCAACCTCATATTTTTGAGATTCAGATTCATTTACAAAAATTATTTGATCAGAAAGTCAAACAAGCTTTGTTCTAGCTGTGCCAGTGATCTTTCAAAGGTGGACCTGCAGAGCCTGTCATTTAGCTCTATGTCTCTGAGCTTGTAGAGTTGTTGCTACTATTCTTAAATTGTGTCATCCTGCCAAATGGCACTTTACTTCTAAGGGTGCTGAAATAGCATCTATTTTTCAATCTTATTATTTGTCCCTTTATATTCCTGCTGCTCCTTCTCCCACTGCTCAACAAATTCAATTATTTTTGACTCAGGCACACCTTCCCATGCTCTCATCTGAGCAGGTACAGTTTTAAACATCACCCATTTTAACCTTGGAACTTTGCTGCAGTATTCAACTGGCTAAAATGGGAAAGTGTCTGAGTTTAGATGGTTTCCCATCTGAATTTTATAAATCTCCATCCTTAGCAGGCCTTTTAATCTCCTTTTACTGTAGCTTTTTCATTTTCTCCAGGCCAGGAATATATAGCCTTCCTGGTGCTAAACGGTTATATTGGCCAACCCGGAACCCGGTAAGGACCAGTCTTCTCCAACTTCTTATCACCCAATCTCTTTTCTAAATGCTGACTACAACTTGTTTATGTTTTTCTGGGTACTTTGGAAGGCCTTTTCCCCACCCTGCTGGATCAGGACCAGGCTGGCTTCATGCGTACCAGGCAGGCCTATGACAACTTCCACCACACTTTGCTTTTCTTGGATTATGCTTGCCAAGTCTCAATCCCTCTGATCCTGGCCAGTTTGAATGCAGAGATGGCCTTCATTCAGGTGTCATGGCCCTACCTTTGCACTACTTTACAGGTTTTTGGCTTTCCTTCTAAATTAACATCTATGATGCAGCAGTTATATCATTCTCCTGTCACTATAGTTAAGGTGGATGAGTTACTCTCTTTACCATTTTCTTTTGGAAGGGGCATCAGTCAAGGTTGTCCCCTCTCCCTGGTGCTGTTTGCTCTTTATATTGAACCCTTAGCTGCTCTTATTAGGCTTTCCCCTTTAATACAGGGTATCCCACTTGATGCCCGAGATTACAGAATAGCCCTGTTTGCCGATTATATCATTTTGACACTCACTAAAACCCACTACGTCTCTTGCAGATGTTTTCTACCTTTTGTACCTGTTCGAAACCTTAGCCAGATTCCATTTAAATAAAAGCAAAACCATGATATTGGCTCTTAATTATTTCCCACCTTCTCATATTGTTACATTGCTTTCAGTGCATTGGAATAGAAACTCCTTAAAGTACCTTGGTGTCTATATCCCTAAGAATTCTGAGCACCTAGGTTTACTAAATCTTGAACCTCTGACAACGGCTATTGCTGACAATCTTAATTCTTGGTTGGCTTACTGTTTTTCTTTTTTTCAATGGATTGAAGTCATTTGTCTTGGTGTCCTTCCTTGAATTTTATTTTTTCTTCAAACTCTTCCTCCTTATCCCGGCCCCTACTATATTCACAAAAGGCATAGGATGATTTCCTGTTTTACTTGGGAGGGGACAGGACTCCAGGATCCGTTTGACAGTATTGTACCTTTCTATGTTCCGTGGTAGGGTTCATTTACCTAACCTTTGTTGCTATGCTATTGCATGTCTTTTGCAAATCATATGCTTATGGGTCTCGGATTCTTTCCATGCTCTCTGGAAAGTCATTGAGTTTACTCTTAGTGATCTTTATGATCTGAGTCATATACTTTTTTCTTTTCCCCTGAGCTAACTTACATTTTCTAATTTCTTTTATTATACACAGGTAACTCTTAGGATTTGGCATAAATTGCGATCACAAATTCTTTTAAACAAACTTATATTCTTGAGCACTTCGGCCAGGGATTGACGTAACCCTCTAAATGTCTCTGATCCTTTCTTGTGTAGATGGGCACAGTTTGGTCTGATTTACTGTTACTAGGTTATTGATTTCATGGAGTCTGGTCCTTTTCAGATCTACAAGCCACTTATAGCATACCTAATTTGGATCATTATTGTTGTGTACATCTATGGGCATATCTTCATACTTTGCCTCCTGGAAGCAGATACCTCCCAGATTCTCTGTCGGTGATAACAGCTTTAATTTCACCTCATCAAAGAGGTGAACTCTGGGTGCACCTTATTGGTACTATTTATACCATTTTACATTCCTTGCAGAAAGATTCTACTCTCCCTATACTTGTTCATTGGATGTCAGATTTGTGCATATTGTGTGATTCCTTTGAATGAAAGAAATATTCTTTGATTACTTATAAGTCGACGATGTCGCTTTATCTAAAGGAATTCACCTGGAAATGCCGGATGCATTTTTTTAGGACTCCTGTGGGCTTTGCTCAGTTTTGAGGACCACAGTACATCATACATATATTTTTTGGTTTTGCCCTCTTTTGTGGTCCTATAGGGAGGCTGTTACTCACGTGGTCACTTCATTGCTTGATATACTATCCCCTCTATCTCCATTGCTAGCTCTCTTGCACATGCCTCCTGTTGATTTGTCTATATGAGGGTGGCAGTTATAGATTGTTTTGGCTTGTACCAAGAAACCTATTACTAAGTTATGGCTAACACCCTGTCTTCCACAACTCTCAAATTGGATAAAGTTGGTTGTTTCTATTTACCATTATGAGAAATGCAGTTATGGCTATTTGAACCATTTATCAACTTTTCAAGATATATGGCAATGGTGAGTTTTATATAAGCTACAGTCTGACTCTGAATTTGTTCCCTGACTTATTATAGTTGTTCCTCTCCTGGGATCAGGTGTGCTAATTGTTGTCCTATCCCCTCATCTTGGTTCATTGTATTGATATATTATTGACTCTTTTTTGCATATGTGACCCTGCGTCACCTCGGACCCTTTTGTATTTTTTTTTTTTTGCTTATTGCTGTTCAGATTAGTTTTTTATGTTGTCTTGCGCCTGCACAAGCAACATATTGTGGTAGCTTGTAATAGCAGGTTTTGGAGGTATGGTCATGTTGTGGCCAGTGGCACCACTGCTTTGTCGGGCTGGACTCCATGGCATGAATTAGATTGCATGCTGTCTATGACAGCAGTGCAAAAACATGCCACCAACTTGAAATGATTTAGGTGCTGCAATGAGGGAGTGCCCCCTCATTGCAGGGTGTGCCTTGCCTGGTGTAACATTTCAATAAACATGGTGAGCGGCTGTCACCATCTACCTCTCACAGTCAACAGAAAGCTGACTTCGGCGTGGCCAATCCCCCTGTCAGCATGCCCCCCTTCCCAGTTCATTTGCCAATGGGGTGCCAATCCCCATCAGCATAATGTCCCCCATATAATAAATAATTTGACTGCCAAGGGGGGTGCCCAGTCCCCTTCCGCATCATGCCCCCCCAAACACAAACCCTTTTTTCTTTGCTGACGGGGTACCCAATCCCCATCGGCCCCAGTCCCCCCCCTCAGAAAACACCCAGGTGGCACACTGGGGTGAAAGAAAACCTTCCTGCAACATTTTTTGTAAACCTGTAAACAAGAAAATGGTCCCTCATTGTCTGCGGTGCCCCCTCTCCCAACCAACACCCACCCTCTGTGCACCTCCCCCCTCATTCCATACTTACCTCTGGAGCCGATGGGCAGACTGGGTGGGCTAAGTGGTCCTTATCAGCCGTCAAAGTCTATGTTTCTGTGTTTCTATGTAGCCCAGCACGACAATCTTCGGTGGAGTGGTAACACATCTGCACTCTTCAAAGCCAACCGTAACGTGAAAAGAATACTTGTAAGCTGTATAATGGCATCAAATGGGGTGGCAGGGTTTAACTTAGGTGGATATCTCATCTTTTATCAGATCTCCCACTTCTGCATGTTATATTCCTTTATATCTATTTTATGTAAAACAATTGTGTTTTCAGTACTCAAATCCATAATTTGCATAATAATGCGATTCATGGAACATACCACATTTAATGAATTATACTGCATGCTTGAAGTTTCTCTCCAAGTCAGAGGCAGCTGTAAACTGAATTGTGTTGGGAACTTGCATGGAGAGTTTAAGTATAACATTAGTAAAGTCCTTTGCCTTGCAAAACCCAAAAGGATTATAAGGCATGCATTATGCAGCCTTCTCGAGATTCTGAAATCAACAAGCCTTAATCTTATCATTTTAGATATTCGATTCAGCACATTTTTCTGATGATTATTAGTATTTGCAGTGTATTAAATTACATCGACCTGACACAGTGCTGGCTCCTATCATGTAATGACTTCTAGAAACTTCACAGGTCCATATCACTCTGAAACAAATGTAACATGCCTAACTTTTTTTAACACGCGAACTGAGGACTATGTCAATCCCTCACGTGCCTTTCAAAATCAGTTATGGTTATGCAATAGCCACTGTATATTTATGTCAACTGCAGTGAAAAGTGTTGGGTAAATACAGTAATGCACAGTTGCTTCACCTGTAACAACTTTTTATTATTTCTGTCGAGGTTAGAAAATAAGTGGAAGAACATCATTATGCACACCACTTGAGTAACCCGACTTGCTTTGGTGACCTGCAGTATGGGTATAAATATGGATTGTATGTGATCACTTCAGTAGATCTATACTATACTTGAAAATTAGCTGTTCTTTCCTAAATCTAGCTCTTTTTGAGAAAATATTTTACATTACATTAATCTGTAAAATACTTTACTCAGTGCAAGAGCACTGTTTGAGGTCATCAATTTGCTGGTGTTCAAACTGAGAACCTGACAACATGCCTTCCATGAAATGCTATGCATATCACTGTTGGATTCCACCCCATTCCAGGATTACATCGGGAGAACTCCGCAGGTACCATTAGAAAACACATTGAACCAGAAACAACTGGTTCATGCATGTGAATGGATTTTCTACTAGGATTGATGTTTCTTTTTCAGGACACAGCAAAGCTGGAGTTCTTAATAGCTAGATAGTGGTGGATGCATGGACAGACTGTAATATATCCATACAAGACATATTTTAAAAACCTGTAGGTAGGAGATGCACGATAACACATTCGTGGTGGTGGTGGTGGTGGTGGTGGGGAGGGGTGTTCCCACACTGCTTTATATAGAGCACAGATTCACAGAAAGGTCCTCTGATGTAACCAATATTCTGGTGAGCAAACGGCTGTGAGGACTTTCAGTGTGTCATCCCCTCCTTGTGTTGCATAATAACACATACACTATAACACATGGTTACTTCATTTATTTCAGTGGTTTAAAAGGCTGGTACATAAGAACAAACTGTTATGTGTAAGTTTTTACCCCTAAATATTTCAGTCAAATACATTTCAGAAAATTAAGTGGGACTTTTATCCTTGAAGCTGTCAATAAACTAAATCACAGCAGAAGCAGGAGGTGGCACAGCTGCAGAAATTCAAACCATAGCTGAAACCCACTCACAGTAATAGTTCCAGTACTTGATCCCCACTTCATCAAAACATAGTTGCCTTGCATTCAAATTATCCTCCCCCTTCTGTCTCTGCACAGATAAAGACAAACTCAATAAAAAAATGAGGTGCACAGGTGCCCATTATAATATGCAAAATGGCAAACCCCATAAGTGTTAAGAACAGACGATTTTTAATACTTCCTGGATTCTGTGACATCAAGAGCTCTGGAACTGTACTTTGGAGCACTCATGATATCACAGAACTCACTATAAGAATAAGCTTGTTCTTAAAAAGGGATGTTGTGGATTACAACTACCTCAGCAAAGCTGCTGTGAAGTCAACAATCCCATAGCAGGACAGCATTCCCCAACACCGTCCCATCAGATAGTAGCAAAATTTTCCTTCTTTAAAAAAGAAAAATTATAGAAGAAAAGTCCACCCACCCATATAGACCATTTTCCCCACCACCATCATGTCACATCTTAGTATAAGCAGTGTACACAGTTGAAGATCCCCACCATACCTTCCTGTGGCACTCCACCATCCTTCCCATCACTCACACCAAAGTATACACTTAGTAAACAAGTGAGAGAACAGTTCATTGCCATGGTGAACAGCCTCCCTATATGCTAGTTCTGCCATGAATGAATGAATTTGTGATGTCCTATAGTAACAGCTGATTGGTCTCTGTGGTCTAACAGTCACGTGTTACTTTAGCGTACAACATTAATTCATTCATTCATGTAAAATCTAGTAATTTAAACAGGGTGGCTAGCCACCACGGTAAATGACAGTTTTCTCTTTTTACAGGTTTATAATATGTATCCTTTGGGTGACTAGGGAGTGGGGATGGCAGAGAGTTGTGGGGTACAGTTCTTTAACTTTTATTTCACCTGTTCAGTTGGGTGGGAGTAGTGGAAATAGGCAACTGGAAGGGGAAGAAGGGTTATAAAAAAATGTATAACATTATTGTGAATGAGGGAGGTGGGTGCTACAAGTTTGGTCATGGGCAGAGGTACTGATGCTGTGATGTGAGGGGTCAGTAAAATGGTCTATGTGGATGGAGTGTTCTTAAATGAGAAAAAAAATGGAAACTAGTATTACACATAATAGCACTTTGCCAGCAAAGTACAACTGTGTGGAGTCTTCACCTGCTGAAGTGTTCACTTAAGCAGGCAAAGTTGGAAAACAATTACATATAGTTGCACCTTTACAGCAGTTTGCTACTATGCATTTGCTTGGTGAAGTGAGATCCCTTTACCAGGTAGAGGGATATGCAAAGTGTCATTTTGTACAATACAAAGCTGAGAAACATGGTGAATAATTTCAGAATGTGAAGTTTCCTAACATCACCCATGTCTAAGTTCACATTTGACAGTCACTAAAGTAACACGTGACTGTCAGACCACAGAGACCAAACAGCTGTTACTATAGGATGTCACAAATTCATTCATTCATGGCAGAACTGGCATATAGGGAGGCTGTTCACCATGGCAATGAACTGTTCTCTCACTTGTTTACTAAGTGTATCCTTTGGTGTGAGTGAGGGGGGAGGATGGTGGAGTGCCACAGGAAGGTATGGTGAAGTAATAAGATATGCCAAGATGTGCATTGTGGTGAGATAATGAAACTCTTTGGGTGTGGTTTGAGGCATGAGGCATCATCAAGTGCCCTCAGCCACCTGGGAAGTGTCATAATCCCACTACAATGCACACTTTGGAGTGCCTTCTTGTGATAACGAAATGGGTTCAAAATTTTTTTGGGTAAAAAACCCCACAAAAATAAAATAACTTTGAACATGTTAACGTTTTTTTTTTTTATTATTGTAAAACAAGTTCACCCACCCCACCAAAATAGTTCCAGTACATTCAAGCATGTGCACGTCATTTTATTCTCAAATATTTTGTATTACCTCTTAAGTCTTCTATTTTTCCCAGCCCATCACAATTACCCATTTCCACACCTTCCTCCTTTTATAGCATTCCCCCATTCCCAACCTGTTTTTTTTTAAACATTCATTATGTATTCATTCTATAGATGAAAGGGTTACTAGGGATTAAAACAATTTAAATATCTGCTTACTCCTACTGGTAGAATGTTTACCCCAACACACACACACACACACACACACACACACACACACACACACACACACACTAAACAGATAGCCTGACATGGAGCCAACGCATCCATGTTATCTGTAGCAGTGTAAGCAGCAGAGGTTTCCTTGGTAACAAGTGAAGGATAGGAGGGAGATTTTTTATAATCAGCAAAGAGCCACCAGAAAATAAAACTGTAAGCACTGCAACACTTCATTTTATTATTTGTATATGTGTGTGTAAGAAGATTATGACAGCAAATAATCTTGGGCCCAGTTGAAGGGTTTTTGTGAGTAAAGGTGAGGGCCATGTTTGTGATGGCAATCAGGATGTCAGGTTGATATTGATTTTTTTGTGAAGAGTGCTGGATCTTTACCTGACACTATTATATTGAGACAACAGCATAGGTAAACACAATGCAGCTGGGCAATTTTAGAAACCCATTTTTTTGCATGTACTATATGCATGTATGTGTGTGGTTAGGTAACTAGGTACATAAGTAGATAGATATAGATAGATAGATAGATAGATAGATAGATAGATAGATAGATAGATAGATAGATAGATAGATAGATAGATCGATCACTGGGGGGGGGCCGGGGAGAATAATTATCATATAGCCCTGTAGATCACTTGTTAGTTCTGGTCAACAGCAACACACGTTTGCCTCATATTACCTTGTTGTATTTTCTAAATACAGGATGGCAGCATAAACATTATTTAAGGCAGAATATGTCACACATGAAAGTAGAACCCCTTTTTCATATAGTTTTAAATAATACTTTTGCCAGTGGAAAGTGTAGCCCTTTTCTCATACTCCCTAACTTTGGTGACACTATGCACAGTGTGGCCTTCATGAGCCTCTGTCACACTTACTATAACCTGGAAGGAGGCACCACATTCCCTCTCCTGTGTTTGTATTCAGTTTTAAAGTGCAGCTGATGCCTTCAGGATAATGCAAACAATACGTAATATTTAGACAGAGCTTAGTTTATATTTTGCATTAGTTCTGCATGTTTCCTCCCCTTTATTCATTACTGAGGCCATTTGCATGAAAACAGGATCTCTGTTCTTGAAGAGTTCTTATATTCCTGTCGCTTTCTCCCCACCCGAGGTCATGATGCACTGCTTGTAGCATCACAGTTACTCCCATGGCAACAGATTATGATGTCACAACAGGGGATTATGACTTGAAGTAGGGAGCAAGCTTTAGAAGCAGATGAACCCTAACAGATAAAGATCATGTACACATGCAAAGTTCATCAGTAATAAAAGATGAGGAGAAATCTATAGAATATATTTAGAATGCAAGCTGAATTGTACCTAAATATTATGTTTTGCAAAGTTTTGTTTGAGGCATCAGCAGCTCCTTAATGTCTAATAAAATTGAAGCACTCATTTAGAGAGACAGTGTCCCCTGCATGAGATTCTTTGAACTGTGTGCAATTGTTGCACCCTTTAGCAAATTATAAATCAAGGCCAGATGACAAACTCTTGTGTCCTTTGAATCAATATTTTTCAGGGATGGGGACCATGTGAAAAGGTCATTGGTGAGCCTACCAAGCAACATTCAAGGTGACATTGGAGTGGGTGCAGTTTATGGGTCCCGTCAAAATGGTGTATAAGATTTCCACAGATCAGGGGGCTATGCCCTCCCGAACCCCCCCCCCTCCTCACATACATCTGATCATTTGTCACAGCACAGCAACAGCACTTTAGAGAGTGAAAAATAATTTCTAGCTAGGGGTGGAGAAGAGGGATCTAGCTTGGTTCGCCACAGTTTCTTGTCAGTGTTTGATACCATAGACCATGGAGTTTTAACAACTCAACTGAGGCACTTGGGAACATTCACAAGCACTGTTTTGAAGTGGTTTGAGTTATTTTTTTTTCTCAGGGTGCAGTAGGTAGCTCTAAGAAATGCTTACTGGTGCCCTGCTGCTATTGTCTATTGACTATGGGGTGCCTCAGGGTTAAGTCTTGTCATCTATGTTTGCAGTCTACATGCTGCCACGGGGAGAGGACGTTCAATGATATGGTGTCAGCTTCCATAGCTACAGTATGCTGATGATACTTAACTGTATCTGTTATTTTTCCCAGATAAGGTTGGTACTGTTGAGGTGATAAACAGATGCCTATTAAACATCAGTAACTGGATGGCCACTAGTTGGTTAAGGCTGAACCCAGACAAGACAGGAGGGTTGCTTGTGGATTTGCGCTCTCAAAGACTGGCAGGTAAGGAAGGGGAGGTGGCTGGGTTAACTCTTAATGTTGCTCTTTTCCTGGCCAGTGACTGAGTAAAGAATCTGGGATCATCGCTGACAGTTTCATTTTGTCCTGTGACAGGGTCATTTTCTGAGGTGCAGGCAGCTGTTTCCTCACATTTTCCCCCATCTGGACCAACATCCCTCTGACCTCTAGATGTCTTTGTAGTCATTGTAAGCCCATAGAAAAATATTTCAGGGATGCAGACAGGTAATCCACGTCATCCATGTTCTTTCAGTGCAGTGACTTACAGTAACAGAAGTGTATTAATCTACTAACATATGGTTGTAGTGAGGTTCTGATGACTAAAAGTGGTTCAAGTAAATAATTATGGTTCAGGAATTACATGGGTCTAAGCTGCTTTCAGCCAATTAGAACAACAGATTTTTCTACGCATGCTTTAAGCATTGACTTTATATACTGTTTCTTCTTAATTGTAGATACTGTATACGAGAGGCTAGACTATCTATACTACTAATAGAATTGTAATTTTTTTCTTTTTCCTTTGTTTTGTGATGTTCACTACTTGATATATTCATGTATTTACTCATGCTAATATCCCAATAAAAAATAAGGGGTTTATATAATTATATGGTTCCAATTCATAAATGGAAACTTAGGGCTATTAATTATTGTTGGAGAACTGCAGATTTACAGAAAAATTGCCCATAGATGATTGTGAAGTATTCAAGATTTAATACACAATTGAAAAAAAATACTTTACTGGCAAAGAAGTCTAAAGTACAGTTTTATTTAAATAAATGGTACTCTGACAAACCTAGTTCTAGAAATATCTGGAAAGTAGTTAAAAAATTAAATGGACAACCAATTAATAGAGATGCAGTGAAATAAAATTTTGCTGGTTAAATTGCGGCGAAAGCGGCAATTTTGCCATGTGAAATGTTTTACGAAATTGCAGTGAAATTTCACAATTTTGCCAACAGTTTCACCCACCGCTGCTGGCCATTGCAATTATGGCAGTAAGCTGTAGCACCCCCCCACACACACACACACAAATCAACCCCCACTCCCTGGTGTCTAGTGGTCCCCGTCGCCAATCACCGGGCATAATTTAATCAGATAAGCACTCCCCCAAGTTATTCTTGCCACCTCATTTGTTTTATTAAAAAAACAAAACCAAAATTCAACTCTCACTCCCTGGTGTCCAGTGGTCCCCCCCCCCCGGCTGATCACCTGCCATAATTTAATTAGATAAGCACCCCGCAAGTTACCCTGGCCCACCTCATTTGTTTTATTTTAAAAAAAAAAATTCAACCCCCACTCCCTGGTATCTGCAATCGGCTGCAGGTCAAGGGCATGCTAGGCACCCCCAAGGAAGCTCAGCAGGAATTGGTCGCATGTCGCAGGGCATGCCAAGCACCCCACTAAAGATGAGGAATTGGCTGCAGGTTGCAGGGCATACCTGGTGCCCCAAGCAAAGCTCAGGAACTGGTCTTGGGCTGCGGGACATGCCCCCTCCCAAGAGGAGCTAAACAGATGTAGGTATTTTCTTGGCCACTTCAGTTAATCACAGCGCATGATGATAATTTAACACCACACAATGTACCATAGCACTCATTGCAGATTGCACCTCACAGTGCAATTTACAAGACACTGATTTGCCACTATAGGGGGTGCAAAATGTGTCAGCACTTGGGCCTTTGTTGGGTAAGTCACTGCTCTGTTATTTAGCTTTACTATGGCACCTTATAGCACTTATGCTCTTCAATAAATCTTTCATTTCACTGTAAATACTGAAGTGCTTTTGGATGTTTTATGTCAGTTTGCTGTTTGCAGTACCTTCATTCCAAATTATTTACCCAAGATTGACCAGTTAGGATGTAATATTTTTATGTATTTGTTAAGTAGGCATATTGCAGCAGGAACCTAATTTCCAGTGGGGTCTTGCTTCTTTCTGTTTTCAGAATCCATCCATATCTTGGTGGGTAAAAGAGCTGGGCAATAATCTGACTTGGGCCCCAAAAGCAAACGATGAGTATCTTGCTCTGGTGGGGTTCAAACCATCAGTCTAATCCAGATACCAATTGGGTGCCCTAACCATTAAACCACACATTCTAACATCAGAATATTGTGTAAAGGACATTCATACACTTAGGGAGTGTAAATAATGTACTTGCTTGCCAGTATAAAGCAGTGGAAAACAAAATGCCCTAAATATTCCAAAATGCAATTATTTTTCTTGTTGAACAAAACTTGTCTTCATGAATAATTTTTAGCAAATGATAAGTATGAAAAACATTTTCTTTTTAACAACTGAAGTTGTGTATTGGGGGAAACCTGGAACTGAGTAGTTGGCAGGCCATATGATTTTCCATAAGCTATGGATTCGTTTAAATGAAAGTTCCTTCCAGCGAAATGCGGGGCAGGCTTGGTACGGCAGGCACCCCCCCCCCCACAGAAGTTCAGGATGCCACAGAAGCTGAGGATTCGGCCACGGGTCATGATCAGGCACACCTGGGCACAACAGGGCATTCTGGTGCGAGCCCCCCCAACCCACACATAACCATGAATTACTAACTCCATCGTCAGGACAGACGGGAGCAGAGTCTTGGTCCTCAACAGTGACTTCCTCCCCTCTCTTGTCTCTTCCAATCCAATTCCGGACCCAAGTCAGTAAAAAAAAAACAAAAAAAAAACAAGTGAATTCATCAGTTCAAGTGCACCAAAGCAACCACTGTGCCAGACAGACTCCAGTAAACTCCGGCCAACCCAGTGTCCCACACAACAACAACACAAGTAAGGGCAGCTGCCTGCAGTAGTAGTAGTAGTAGTAGTAGTAGTAAACTGTCACTACATAATTTGCTTAGCCTTTAATGGTAATGGCCACTAAATATCACCGCGGGATGTGAAATTACTCTTTGCAACAGGCGAAATGTCACCACGGGTGGTGAGATTTTGCCCACGGGTGGTAAAATTTCAACCACAAGCAAAATATTGCCTGCTTGAGGGCGAAATTACACTCACAACAGAGTGTAAAATTTCACTTTTCGTCCAGCAAAATATTTCACGAAATGCACTAATTACACAAAATATTTCACTGGGTGAAATTTTCCAATTTCGCACATCTCTACCGATGAACAAGCAGATAAGTGAGATTGTGCAAAACGGTATCAGTTTTGGGAATGAAAATGATATTGATGATTTGTAAAAATATTTTTCTGATTTTACACAGAAAAAAATAGAAACAGATGAAACCTGGTTAAACAATTGGAGAAAGAGTAAGAGAAAGAAAGGAGAAAGATAAGGACCACTTGGCCTACCTAGTCTGCCCATTTCCCTACCTAACGGATCAGCTGCAGCTCCTAGTTAACCAACAACCTACTTCTTCCTGCCCCCCACTAGAATTGCCTTATGTCTGTCTCATGCATTCTTGAATTCCCCCACTGTTTTTGACTCTACAACCTCCTCAGGAAGGCCTGTTCCATACATCCTCAACCCTCTCTATGAAGAAATACTTCCTTATATTACTTCTGAGCCGCCACCCCTCTATCTTCAAATTGTGCCCCCTCGTTCTTGCACATCTCATTATCTGAAAGATGCTACCCTCTTGGACTTTGTTGATCCCCTTGAGGTATTTGAAAGTTTCTATCATGTCCCCCCTCTCCCTCCTTTCCTCGAGGCTATACATCTTAAGCTCCTTTAGTCTTTCTTCATATGTCTTCTGGTGCAGACACTGTACCATTTTGGTTGCCCTACTCTGGACAACCTCCACCCTGTCTATGTCTTTGCTGAAATGGGGTCTCCAGAACTGTACACAGTACTCCAGATGTGGTCTTACCGACTGGCTGTACAGAGGGACAACAACTTCTTGTTTTCTACTGGTGATGCCTCTCCCTATGCATCCCAGTATCCCCCAAGCCCTCCTTACAGCCTTCTCACATTGCTTGCCTACCTTTAGGTCATCTGATATGACTAACCCCAGATCCCTTTCCATTTTTGTTGTTGTCAGTATCTCACCACCCATTGTGTACTCTTCCCCTGGCTTTTTGTTTCCCAGGTGCATTACTTTGCACTTCTTTGCATTGAATCTAAGCTGCCATACATTTGACCATTCCTCCAACCTTGCCAAGTCCCTTTTCATCCTTTCCACCCCACCCACGTATCAACCCTGTTGCAGATCTTTGTGTCATCTGCAAAGAGACATATTTTTCCTTCCAGTCCCTCTGCAATATCACTTATAAAGACATTAAAAAGGTCCGGCCCCAGTACTGAACCCTGTGGTACCCCACTAGTAACCCCCCTTTTTTCACTGTGGACTCTGTTTACTATTATCCTCTGTGTCCTTTGTGCAGCCAGTGTTTTACCCATGTTACCACCCTGGAACCCACTCCCAGCACTGGCTAATTTATTAATCTTTTGTGTGGGACTGTGTCAAATGCCTTGCTAAAGTCTAGGTAGACCATATCCACAGCCCCTTCCTGGTCTACTACTTTGGTCACCTAGTCAAAGAAATCAATTAGATTTGTCTGACATGACCTTCCTGCTGTGAATCCATGCTTCCTTGGGTCCTGTGCTCCACTGGCCTCTAGGTACTCAACAATTCTTTCCTTCAGAAGTGATTCCATAATTTATCCTACCACTGAGGTCAAACTGACAGGTCTGTAGTTTCCTGCCTCTGTCTTGCTCCCACTTTTGTGAAGAGGAATCACATCTGCCCTCCTCCAGGCCTCAGGTACCACACCATCCTCCCATGATTTATTAAAAAGGGTAGTCAGTGGTGTTACTAGTTCTTCCCTTAGTTCTTTTAGAATTCTGTGGTGAATCCCATCAGGCCCCTTTGCTTTATCCACCTTCAGTTTTACGAGTTCTTTCAGAACCCTTTCTTCTGTGAAAGGACTAATATCAACCCCCACTATCCAGATTGCTTCTATTGACTGGATTAGGTATCTCCTCCTGCCCTTCCATTGTGAATGCTGAGCAGAAGTATTCATTCAGTATCCCTGCTTTTTCACTGTTGCTCTCTGCCCACCCACCCTCCTCTTTATTCAGACTCAGTATCCCTGCCTTAGTCTTTCTTTGCTCCCTAATGTACCTATAAAAGGTTTTATCCCCCTTCCTAACTGAGTTGGCTATCTTTTCCTCGGTTTGGGCCCTTGATAGTCTGACTGCCTTCCCTGCTTTCTTCTGCTTTAACTGGTACAGTTCACTGTCCTGCTCCTTCTGTGTTACCTTATACTTATGGAATGCTATCTTTTTCTCCCTAACCTTCCCCACCACTTCTTTTGAAACTTACTGAATGCTTCCTGAACATAAGCCCATCAAATCAGTCCTGAACCTATAAGACGTATTACTCACTAAGAACCCCTCAAAGGTGTCTGATTGCGTTTTGAACTCTGCTGTATTCCCAGCATTAGAAAGCAGTTATTGAGGACAGTGAATACTGATAAGTTTGATCTTTCTGATGAGCTCTCAGAAGAGAAGGCTTTAAAGATCAAATGTAAATACATTTTAAAAATGAACCCATTTTCCTGATATGAGGACAACCAGGCCTCATATATTACAAATACACTGCAGGAATTGTAATTTCTTATGTATAAATGCTATTTTATTGCCTCTCTAATTTGTTGACTTTATAGAAAGGTCTTCCAACTTTTTCAGATCAGCTGGTGGAATCTTGAGTGGGTGGTGATGTAATTTAAGCAAGACTGACATCATTTTCCTCAAGCTCCTGGCAGCTTAGCTGATACACAGTACATCATATTATGAAATGGCAAAAATCAGTTGTCACTTCAAACAATATTAAATATACTAGGCAGGATTCACAAAAAGGAAGCGCCCAGCACATTTGAGATGTGCTGGTGCATCTCCAGCATGCACACTGGTGCAATTCTGGAAGGGGACCGATGTGCCAGTGCATTGCCAATGCGCCGATGCACCGCAGATGCACTGCACACCACCCATAATGTTATGTGGTGCATCTAGAGGGATTGTGCAGGGGGCTTGCCCATGCATAAGGTGCACAGCCCTATTCACAATCCAAATTGGAGGCACATCTCTGGAGCAAATCCATAGATGCACCTCTACAAGATAAGTCTATAACAAGTAGACTTAAGTGGGTGTCTACCCACAGACAGGCCACCATACTGCAGACAGCAGCACAGCAGCCTGCCCTCCCCAGCAGTCCAGTGTTCTCCCCCCGCATAAATCCCTGACTGTATGCCGCTCACTGCAGCAGTAAAGAATTCATATCAGAACCCACACCTCCCTGCTCGAATCCAGTTTCGTATGCTGCTCACTGCGGCAGTAAAGCATTCATATCAGAACCCACACTTCCCTGCTGGAATCCACTTTCGTATGCTGCTCAAAGCGGCAGTAAAGCACTCATATCAGAACCCACACCTCCCTGCTCGAATCCACTTTCGTATGCTGCTCACTGCATCAGTAAAGCATTCATATCAGAACCCACACCTCCCTGCTCGAATCCACTTTCGTATGCTGCTCACTGCGGCAGTAAAGCACTCATATCAGAACCCCCTTCTCCCTGCCTGAATCCAAGTTCGTATGCTGCTCACTATGCGGTAAAGCATTCATATCAGAAACCCCCCTCCCTGCCGGACTCCACTTTCGTACGCTTCTCACTGTGGCAGTAAAGCATTCATATCAGAACCCCCTTCTCCCTGCCTGAATCCATTTTCGTATGCCACACACTGCAGCAGCAAAGAAATAATAATGGAACTTCCCTACCGCCTGACCCGATCACAACATCACCGTGATCCCTGAAGTCATCCTAGTGGTCCTGCAGACCCCCTGACCCCCCCACCCACTAAGGCACCCCCACGCCACCCCGCTCCCACAATCCTGCCATGGTCCTAACGTTGGTGCAGCCCAACCTACCTGCATACTGCCATGGCCACCGGCCAACAGAGCTGTCTGTGAATGACAGCTACTGTACACATGGAAGCTCATTGGTGGACCCTGCCAACCAATGGGCTTGCAGTGTGTACCTGTACTGTGTCATTCACAAAGTAATGAAATATCTGACAGAGGAATTGAAAGTAAGATGTATGTGCAATAGGTGAAGAAGAAACATCCTAGTTTTTAAATCTGTATCCTAAGTAGTAAAACGAGTTGTATGAATTGTGTTGGAATACAAGTATATGTATTGTATGTTTAAAATATTTAGAGGCTGAAAGTGACTGTTGTAAACGTTTTTGTATTTGATGTAATTCTAAAGTCTTATTGTCAGGACCATCTTGAAAAAAGGTTTGGCCTAAAGATGTGAAGCAAGAATCCTGAATAAAAATAAATCTTTTACTTCTACTACTACTAATACATTGATTGGCAGGGTTCATCAATGGGCTTCCATGTGTACAGCAGCTGTCATTCACAGGCAGCTCTGTTGGCAGGCAGCCATGGCAGCATGCAGGTGGGTTGAGCTGCCCACCAACTTTAGGACCATGCTGGGACGAGGGGAGTGAGATGGGGTGGGGGTGCCAGAGTGGGTGCGGGGTCTGCTGGACCACCAGAATGATTTCAGGGATCACGGCGATGTTGCAATCAGGTCAGATGGTAGGGGGGTTCTGTTATTATTCTTTATGGCTGCAACATGGCATATGAACGTAGAATCGGCAGGGAGGGGGGGGTTCTGATATGAATTCCTGACCTCTGCAGTGTGCAGCACATGCACAGGGATTCCATCAGGGAAGGGGGACCACTGGACCACCAGGGCTCCTTTGTGAGCATCCTCATGGCCAGCGATCAGGCCAGGGGGAGGTGGGAGTGCAACTTGTCTCTCTGGGACTATTTGTGTGTGGCCCATAGCCTTTACAGGGCACCCAGTGCATACTGCTGGATGTATCCCTGCAAAATGCATGCAAATGGGGCAATAATGACATGAAAATGACCCCATTGTGCCTTGCATGCCTAATGGCCCCATTTGTGTGTTTGTGGCTCTGAATGGCAACTGTGGATGCAGTGCATCTGGAGATGTGCTGCCTAGTTGGATTTCCAGCATGACTAGGGGGTTGCACCAGTGCATCCTGGCCTGGGTGCAACTGTGGTATTCATAGAGGGGATGCACCAGGAGCATCCCATGGTGCATCATCTGTGAATACTACAGTTTGTGCTTAGTGCATGACATTTGCACTGGGGCATCTGAGATGTGCTGAGTGTAAGTGTTTTGTGAATTCTGCCCATTATAAGTTTTTAAATATCTGGTAACATTCATAGACTGACAGTAAAACTTTGTGGACAATATTAAACAAGAGAAGGGGTGCCTAAGCAGCATTAGGTCATGTCAGTTTTTTCCCATTTCCCTGACTAACCAATCTAGCTGTATTTCTATTTTGAGTGACCTCATTTGCTGAGGTTCTATCACACTCTTAATATTTATGCAGTTTCTCTGTTATGGGTTTTCTTTCCCAGAATTTGTACCACTGCCCTTGTAACTATACCAGAATATTTACTGATGTCCAGTACTTATGCCTAATGTGTAATTTTACCTTGTCCCCTACTAATGTCAGATCTGTATTAGTGTTTTCCAAAATGTGATCTCCTCTACTGTACCTTCACAATGTTTTTATCTTCACCCCTCCTCTCTCACAGTTTGCACTTTTACTCCTGCACCCATCCAAATGTGAATCTCATATTCTGCACCCTTCTCTCAAAATGAGTACTTTAGCCCCCCACCATTTATGTGTGCCTTTACCCCAGCACTCCTCCCAAATGAACACCATTTGCATCCCTCTCATAATTTTCACTTATACCCCATCCAAAACTAGAAGTGTCAGGCCGGAAATGTTTCACCTAAAGCCAAGCCAAAGCCAAGCCAGGGGTCTGGCTTGACTCTGCAAGCCAAAACATGAGCCGAGCCCTGGCTACTGCAAGCCATTATTTGCATAGGAGTTGAATGTTTCAGACACTACACCAACTGTTCAGGGTAACAAAAATGCTTACTTTGACCATAATTAGCTTGGTTTGACCTTAGCTCTCAATTGCTTATAAAGGTCAAGCCAAGCCAGGCTCAAACCTGCTCTGGCTTTCCCACCTCGATCTAAAGTCTGCGCTTGCACCCCTGCAACACTTCTGAAATTTGAACTTGCACATCCAAATTTACACTTGTACCCCTGCACCTGTCCTGAAATTTGTACTTACACCACTGCATCCCTCCCTAAAATTGTATTTGCCCAGCATCCCTCCAGAAATTTGTACTTGTACCCCTACCCCTCCCAAAATTTGCATTTGCACTTGTACCCCACACGCTCTTCCATAATTTGTACTTGTACTCCCTCATACCTCCAAAAATGTGTACTTATCTTCTTGCAAACACCCCAAAATGTGTACTTGCACCCCTACACCACTCTCAAAATTTGTACTAGCACCCCTACATCTCTCTCTCACAAAATGTGTTTATGTACCTCTATACACATCCCAAGCATCCCTTCCAAAATTTGTATTTGTACGCCTGAACCCCTCCCAAATTTGTACTTGCACTTTTGTATCCCTCCCAAAATTTGTACTTGTACCACTATACCACTTCAAAAATTCATGCTTGTACCTCTGCACCCTTCATAAATTTGTACTTGTGCCCCTGCACTCCTCCCAAAATGTGTGCTTGTGCCATTATAACAGTCTTAAAATTTAAATGTGTACCCTGCAATCATTCCAAATTGGTACTTGCACCCGTCCCAACATTTGTACTAGTGCCCCTGCATCCCTCCCAAATTTGTATCTGCACATCTGTACACCTCCCATAATTTATACTTGTACCTCTACACCCCTTCCAAAATGTGTGCTTGTACTCCATCACCCCTCCCAAAATTAGTGCTTGTATACCTTCACCCCTCCAAAACTATGTACCTGGACACCTGCACCCCTCCCAAATATGTACTTGAACAACTGCACTCCTCCCAAAAGTTGTGCTTGTACCCCTGCATCCCTCTCAAAATTGAAGCTTGTACCTCTGCTGTCCTTCCAAATTTGTACTTGTACCCCTCCCATAATTTGGACATGTACCCCCACACGCCTCCCCAAAAAACACACTCGTACCTCTACTCACCTCTCAAAATGTGTACTTGTTCCCCTCCCCACCTCCCAGAATTTGTACTTGTTTCCCTGCCCATCTTCCAAAATTTTACTTGTACCCCTACACCCCTCACAAAGGGTGTATTTGTACCACTACACCCCTCCCAAAATTTTTACATGTATCCCTGCCCCCTCCAAATATGTGTACTTGTATCCCTGCACACCTTCCCAAATTTCTACAGTGCTTGCATCATTGCAGCACTCCCAAAATGTGTACTTGTACCCCTGCAAACCTCCCAAAATTTGTACTTGCACCCCTCCCAAAATCTTTAACACACTATGCAAAATCTGAACTTGCATACCTTTATCCCTCAAGGAAATTTGTACTTACACCACTGCAACCCTCCAAAAATGTGTACTTGTACCCCGTAAACATCCTAGAGTTTGTATGAGTACCCCATACCACTCCCAAATTGTGTATATGTGCCCAGCACCCCTCCTAAATTTCCATGTGTACCCCTACACCCCTCCAAAAATTGGTACATGTACCCCTGTACACCTCCCAAAAGTTGGACCACGGGGTCCCTCCCCAAATTTGTAGTTGTACCCCTTCACCCTTCTCAAAATTTGTACTTGCACCCCACCTAAAATTTGTACTTGCTCCCCTTCTGAAACTGGCATCCCTGCATATCTTTATTTCTCTATCATCTCTCATGTCTTAAACTGTAGAAAGAGCTGAAGTGTAGACTTATGGAGGGATTCATGATGGGCCATCGACAAAATATTTGTTGATGGACTCGACAGCAAAACTGGCAGGTTGACTGCATTTTGCAGTTGGCTGATGGTTTCCACAACACACTTGTGTTTTCTTTGGGCTGCTTCACCCCCGAACCACCCACATGGGGGGCTACACCCCCCACACACCCCCAATTTAGGATTATCAACTCCGAGTCAGAGCTGATTGGGGAGGTGCAGGACCCCCAACAGACAGGGCTGGGTTCCAGCGGGTTCCCTACAGCAACGTGGCACTATTGTTGCTGTAGGGGACTCCACTGTCAAAATGTCGACATTGTGGCTGCATACCCTTAGGCAGTAGTGTGTGAAAGGTGCAGTACATATTTTTTGGACTAGTGTGGGGAAAAGGGTACTTATTTGTGGACAGGTGTAATGGTTACTGTGTAAATTGTTTGAGTGTTGCAAGAGAAGGGGGATGCAGATTTTTGGCAAGGTTGCATATTTTGCTATGCATGCAAGGAACTGGGTAAAATGTTTGGGAAAGCATTTGAACTGTGAAATTATTTTCAGAAGGGGTACAGCAGAAGGGATAGAAATCATGGGGAGAGTAGAAGTTGGGTAAATCATTTTCAGAGTAAGGCATGGGGTAACATTTCAGAAGATTTCACTGGCAGGATGCAAATTGTGGGAAGGTAGCAGGGTAGGAGGTACAAATTTTGTTTTGGGTGAGGGGCAGGACAAACTTGTGGAAGGGTGCAGGCTTGAGAGAATGGTGTTGGGCAGGTACAAGTCTCAGGAGTGATGTTGTAGGGGGTACATATTTTTTGGAGAAGTATATATGGTATCAATTTGGGATATGCACAATGGGCACACATGTTGGGTGAGAAAGGATAGGGTACAAATGTTGTTGAGGTAGGGTGGAAGTACAAATTGTGGAAGGGGTGTGAGGGGTTAGTATGCAAATATTGGGATGGGTGCAGGGTAGGAGCACAAATAAAAAGAGTGAGGGGATATATTTAGAGAGAAATGCAGAATCTTTTAAGAGGTGCAGAGGTACATATTTGAGGAAAGGTGTAGTGGTAAGTATACATTTCAGTTGGTGTGTGGGAGAAGGGGTCTAGGCTATGGGAGTGATGCAAGGTAGAGTTAGAAACTTGGGAAACGTGTGTGGGCATGTTTTGGAATAATTTCAAGGGAAGGGAAGAGCAGAGGTATACATTTTTATGGGATTATACATTTGGGGAGATATACTGGAGTGGTAGTACACTTTTTGTGAGTGCTGTGAAACCTTAGCAAAGACAATGAATCTGGACAGACTAGATGGACCTGGTGGTCTCCTTCTGCCGTCAACTTCTATGTTTCTATGAAAAAGAATGAATAAGAATGGTGTTGTGATGGCTATAGTCAGGACTGAAATGCAGAAAACCAAAATTTACGTTTTAAGAGTCTACTTTTTCTTTGGGGGGGGCTTGATAGGGTCCTCAAAAAGTCAACGATCAACCTAGGGAACTTGCCAGATATTTGCCATTTTGATCTACTAGTATAAGTCCATTAATAAAAGCCCCCATCAGAAAACTGGAAGCAAATAATGATTTTTGCCATTTCACAGTGTGATGTACTGTGTAATCTATGCTGACAAGACCTGGAGGAAAATAATATTGTTGCTTGAATGACATCGGCACTTACTCAAGATTCCACTGGCTAGTTTGTAAAAGTATAAGGGATTTTTGTAAAACCATCAAATAAGACTGGCAAACAAAATAGCAATTACACATCAGTAATTGCAGCTTTTGAACTGTATTTGCCATGAATGAGATCTCATTGATCTCATGATGGGCAAATTGCACATTTTTTAAAGTATTGCATTTGATCTTTAAACTACTGCAGGTAACATTTAATTTAATTTCTTCTCAGGAATTTCTATAGGTAGCAAGTGCCTGTTTCCGTAGATAACCACAGTCATAATAAAAATGAAGATAGTGCAAAATACATTATCATAGAATACATATTAAAACAACAGTAGTAGCAATACAGTGGCGTGAAAAAGTATTTGCCCCCTTCCTGATTTTCTCTATTATTGCATATTTGTCACACTGGATGTTTTCAGGTCTTACAGAAAATGTAATATTAGATAAAGGGAACCTGAGTGAACAAATAACACTTGTTTTTTTTTTTAATTTCACTTATTTAATGAAAAAAAGTTAACCAACACCAACTGGCACTGTGTGAAAAAGTAATTGCCCCCCTTACACTTAATAACTGGTTAAGCCACATTTAGCTGCAATGACTACAACCAAACACTTCCTATAATTCAATATCAGTCTTTCACATCACTGTGGAGGAATTTTAACCCACTCTTCCTCGCAGAACTGCTTTAATTCAGTAACATTTGGTAGGTTTTCTAGCATGAACTGCTCTGCTTTCAGGTCCTGCCACAGCATCTCTATTGGGTTTAAGTCTGGACTTTGATTAGGCCACTCCAAAACTTTAATTTTACTTCTTTTTAGCCATTCTGATGTGGACTTGCTTTTGTGTTTTGGATCATTGTCTTGCTGCATGACCTAACTACGCTTCAGCTTCAGCTGATGGAAGGATGACCGACATTCTCCTTAAGAATTTTCTGGTACAGAGCAGAATTCATGGTTCCTTTAATTATGACAATCATCCAGGTCCTTAGGCAGCAAAGCATCCCCACACCATCACATTACCACCACCATGTTTGACTGTTGGTATGGTGTTCTTACTGTGGAATGCTGTGTTTGCTTTACGCAAGACATTATGGGATCCATGTCATCCAAAAAGTTCCACTTTGGACTCATCTGTCCATAGAGCATTTTCCCAAAAGGCTTGTGGATCATCCAGGTGCTTCTTGGCAAATGAGAGACGAGCGTTTATGTTCTTCTTGGTTAGCAGTGGTTTCCGCCTTGCTACTCTCACATGAAGCCCATTTTGCCCAGTCTCTTGATTGTGGAGTCATGAACACTGACCTTAGCTGAGGCAAGAGAAGCCTGCAGTTCTTAGATGTTGTTTTAGGATCCTTTGAGACTTCCTGGATGATTTTCGCTGCACCCTTGAGTAATTTTGGCAGGCCACCCACCTCTGGGAAGATTCACTACTGTTCCAAGTGTTCTCCACTTGAGATCATGGCTCTCACTGTGGTTCGATGGAGTCCCAGAGCCTTAGAAATAGCTTTGTAACCCTTTCCAGACTGATAGAGGGCAACAAATTTTTTCTGATCTTTTCAGGAACTTCTTTGATCATGGCATACTGTGCTTGTTGAATCTTTGTGCAGGCAACGGACTCTGATGGTAAGGGTCAAAATATGTGAGGTTTATATTGA
Organism: Neoceratodus forsteri; assembly: GCA_016271365.2. Classification (NCBI taxonomy): domain Eukaryota; kingdom Metazoa; phylum Chordata; order Ceratodontiformes; family Ceratodontidae; genus Neoceratodus; species Neoceratodus forsteri. The sequence continues at coordinate 948,912,252 of CM057452.1, forward strand.
GCAGGGCTGACTGTAATCAAGCCTGGCTGTGTTCAACCTGCTGACTCTAATTATCCCTTTAATTGGGTTGATTTAACTAGGGGGCAATTACTTTTTCACACAGTGCCAGCTGGTGTTGGTTAACTTTTTTCGTTAAATAAATGAAATAACTAAAAAAAAAAAGTGTTATTTATTCACTCAGGTTCCCTTTATCTAATATTATATTTTGTCTAAAGACCTGAAAACACCCAGTGTGACAAATATGCAATAATAGAGAAAATCAGGAAGGGGGCAAATACTTTTTCACGCCACTGTATATCAATCATAACATTAGCAAATCATTTGATTAAGGAAAACCTCCTTATCTCCTATCCTAAAAGAGTTACAAGACCACTCACTGACCACAAGATGAGGAAGGTCATTCCAGTCTTTTGCAGTCCTATAAGAAGAAGACCTCTACCCAACTTGGTTACACATTCTGGAATAAACTAATTTGCTGTAAGTGATAGCTCTGGTAGTATGAATATTGTAATTTTGATTAAGTATACCAACAATATTAGGTGGGGCCTGTTTAGCAAGGCATGATGGTCCATAAGACATGTAAACTAAACTATTAATCAAAGTATGAGTGGTAACCAAACAGCCTAGGTATAGAGATCACAGTGGTGATGATGCCTAACAACATCAAGAGCAAAAAAACAGGCCATGTTAAATGCCACAGTAACCCTATTCAGTGTTGTGTCATTGATCACACCACCTTAGATGACTAAGCCATAGTTGATCAAAGCAGTGTGTAGTTGTTCAAACAGAAACCTAGATAATGATGACAGAGAAAGACCAAGGGACCATCTAGTCTGCTCATAGTTCCTTATCTGTCCCAGGACCTATTGTCCATATGGGGTTCTATCCTTGCCTGTCCACCCCATTGCTCCCCTCCCTACCGTTACTTTCTTGATTAACCATCAAACTCTTAACTGTGTCCCAGCTGTTCTTGAAATAAGTTATGGTCTTGGCACCCACCATGACATCAAATGGCTCCATCACCCTTTCAATAAAATAGAACTTCCTCACATCCCTCTGAGACCTTCCCAGCACCAGTTTCCACACATGACCTCAGGTTCCTGAATCTTTACTCCTGCTACTGCACAAATGGCACATAGATGATTTATTAATTATATGGGATTGCCCAGAGTGCATTATTACAGAGTTTGTGAAATACATAAATCATAACGAATTAGGTTTGAATTTTACTTCCCATTATGATAACAGAACAAGTAGTTTCCTTGATTTGGAATTGCAGGGCTTTATAGATGAAAAAGTGCAAACACACAGAATGCACCCATCTATTTAGTTCATCCACATACTAAAGGTGTGATACTGCATCTCTTACTATTGTACCATGGAATTAAACAGACACAAGTCCCATATCCAAAATGCAAACAGATTGTTTTTAATGTTCATTCTTGTTAAAAAAATCCTATTATGGTACTTCCATGTAGACAATAAGCACACTAGGACAGTTCACAAAAAATGCAAGAGCAGCAGAAAAAGCTTTACATTTTACTACAGCTCAGAGTGGTTTCATCAGAGGCATGAAAAACATAGCTTGTGCAGGGTGTATATATACCAGTGCAAATCAATCTATTAAAGTGCATGAGAAAATTCAAGCCAATTAATGGCACCCCCCGCATTAATACGACTACCACACAAAGGTTCAAGCAACAGATCATTAACCTAACAATTACAGAGTCAGAGAAACAATAAGATTTAATTATTTCAATAAAGTCCAAAGTTTCTATCTGTGTTAAACCAGGATATTCATTCTCTTCATATCTTCTGGTCCTTGTTAGTTCATTATCAATTTCTTCATCATGGTACCCTTTATAAATTTACCTGCAGATTTAAGAGAACATGTTAAGCACCAAAACACAATATTCATATTATTTTTACATCATTCAACACTTAACTTATAATTTGATGGTTATCATCATTTATCAAAATTCATTGTTTTTAGCCTGCTTAGTAATGATATTTACAAACAACTAAAAGTGTTGTATATATATATATATTATATACCCTGCACAAGCTATGTTTTTCATGCCTCTGATGAAACCACACTGAGTTGTGGTGAAATGTAAGGCTTTTTCTGCTGCTCTTGCATTTTCTGTGAACTGTTCTAGTGTGCTTATTGTTCATTTACCCCCCTCAAAGCGGCATTTCACCAGCAAGGTCCCCCACAAGGACTACAGTGCCTAGCTGCGGTGGGAGACCCACTGGAATCCGGCGCTGCCTGTCGGGGGTCCTGCACCCCCCCAATCAGCTCCGACTGGAGTTGAGAATCTTTAAGTGGGGGTACAGGGGGTACAGCCCCCTATGTGGGGGGTTCAGAGGGTGAAGCCCCCCCCTAAGAAAACAAAGAAATCCATAGTGAACTGGCAGCCGACTGCAGAATACGGTCGACCTGCCGGTGTCGCTGACAGGGCTTTCAACAGAATTTCTGTCAGACTCCTGTCATGGATCCCTTATTGTCTACATGAGAAGTACTGTTATGGATTTTTTTAACAAGAATGAACATTAAAAACAAGCTGTTTGTATTTTGAATATGGGACTTGTGTCTATTTAGTTCCATGGTATAATGGTAAGAGATGCAGTATCACACTTTTAATATATGGAGCGGATGAACTAAATAGGTGGGCGCATTCTATGTGTTTGGATTTATGCTATTTTTGGGATGCACCACCTTACAAAATTGTTTTAAATAGTAGAGAACCTTTTTGGATTGGAATCTATAGATGAAAAAGTAAAAACAAAAGTGTTTAGAAAACCAATAGCGGGTAACAGTGTGCTTCATGGGCATAGTTCCCCTTAAATGTACCATAGAACCACTGCCTTACTTTTATTTATTTATTTTATTTATTTGATTCTAGGATTATAAAATACAGTTGAGCCGAGGCTCTTTTATAAAGGTTCCACGTCAGTGAGTACAGACAATTAACATCAAATTGGTTACATAAGAACTCAAATTGGTTATGTAAGAACAGGCTATCATACTGTTACTATGGTTGACATACTCATTTTTTTAATGGCAGTACAAAAATAAACACTAGGAAGAGGAAGGCAAGAGAGGGAAAAGGGGGGCTGGGGATGGGAGAGGGGAGAGAGCGGTGTGGGCCTGGGTAGAGCAGCCAGAGGCTTTGTCAAGACAAACATGGGGAAAGAGCAATGGTAGGCAGAAAGGGTGACAAGTGCTAGAAGAGAGAAAAACAGAAGGGAAAAAATAAAAACAGACTGCAAGGGCGGTCTACATTATGTAGGGAGCAGCTTAATTAGGTGGAGCAGTCACAGGTGTTGGTGCCTATTAGGGAGTAGTGGAGCTTGGTTTTGAAAGCACCAAGCATTGTTGTGGTCAAGATGTCACTAGAGAGACTGTTCATCCAACTGGGAGCCCTATATGCAAATGACCTTTGGCCTTGGCATGTGCAGCAGTGGGGGATTTGGAGAATTTAGGGTTTTGAACTGCTGGTGTTGCAGTTGTTGGTTTTGTGTTTGAGGAGGGTGCAGGCTCCTGGATTTGCCTTGCCCAGCATGATTTTCCTTGCTGTGATGCAGGTTTGGTATTTTATTTGGTTGTTTAGTTGCAGCCATCTAGTTTGGGAGTAGAGGTCACAGGTATGGGTGAGATGGTGGGATCCAGTAATGAGACGACAGGCTTTGTTGAGGGAGGTGGTAACACATTTGAGGGAGGTGGCAGTGGCAGAGCCATAGATGCTGAGACTGTAGTCAATAATGCTAATGATAGAAATCTGTATGGCAACAGACAATGCTTCTGGTGTTAGGTGTTTCCTATGGCGGAACAGAAGGCCCAGCCTGGTGTTTGCTACTTTAGCAACATTATTTATATGGGAAACAAAGGTAAGATTTGAGTCAAAGGTAAGACTAAGGGACTTAAAGGTATGGACTTGTTCAAGGGTGAGTCTTTGTTTGGTTTTGATGGCGAGTTGATACTGTCTGTTTTTGTTGTGGGAGCTGCTGAAGATCATGGTCTTTGTTTTTCCTGGTTTTGTATCAATTTGTGGTTAGAGAACCAGCTTTTGACTGCTGAGAAAGCCCGCTGGAGTTTTTCTTGAAGATGAGTTGGATCATGGTGGGAGGCCAAGATGACAGCATCATCTGCGTAGAGTAATAGCTTTTCAGGGCAGGATTCTGGCAGCGTGTTCAAGAAAAGACTGAAAAGGAGGAGGCCCAGGATAGAGCCCTGAGGGACACTGGACCAGATGGGTCTTGGATCTGAGAGCATACCAGCAATTTTCACTCTTTGGGACCGGTTCTTTAAATAGCTTTGTACCCAGTTGATGGAGTTGGGTGAGAGCTCTGCTAGCCAAAAATGGGCAAGTAGAAGATTATGGTTGACAGTGTCAAAGGCTTTGGTCAAGTCAATGAAAGTGGCCCCAGTGAGCTGACTATTGTCTATTGAGTGATGGATTTTGCCTGTGAATTCAAGTAGAGCTGTGGAGGTGCTATGGCCTTTTCTAAAACCATGCTGTTGCTTGCACATGATGCTGTGCTTGTCTAGGAAGTCAGTAAGCTGGTCTGCCACTATCCATTCCAGGGCATTGGAGAGGGGAGGTAGGATGGAGATTGGATGGAAATTCTCATGTGCAGTTTTGCCACCACTTTTATGTATGGGGGTTACAGTGGCAGACTTCCATATGTCCGGGAACTGGCTAAGGTTAAGAGAGATATTAAAGATCCTGGTCAGTGGCAGTAGCACTTCTTCTAGGGTGAGTGACAGTAGTTTGAGGTTGAGGTCAGTGCTGGCTCTAGAGTTTCTAATGGCTTTGGTTACATAGCTCTGGACTTGATGCAACTTTACCGCTTTGAAGTAGAAGGGAAGGTGTTTTTTTGTGGGGGGTGTGCCGGTAGGGGGGTCATCCTCCTTGAAGAATTCGGGAGGGAGTACTGCACTGAGGTCCATGAAAGCATCATTAAAAGTATCAGCAATGAGTTTCTGGTCGAGTGTAGTAACACCATTTAAGCAGAGCACTGAGGGGGGTGATTTGGACTGCTTCCCAGTGACTTCCTTTATGTTATTCCAGAATTCCCGTCCATTACCCCAAGAGTTTGTGAGAGCGTTTTTGAAGTAGGTGGAGTTTGATTCCCTGATTGATTTGGTGCAGTCATTCCTTGCACGTTTGTAGTTAGCTATGTCAACTTGTCTCCCAGAGTTTCTGACAATTTCCCAAAGGTGGTCCCAGGCTTTTAGTTGCCTTAGTATGTCTCCGGAGAGCCAGGGGTTGCAGAGTGCTTTTACTTTTCGCTTCTTTAGGGGATCAAATTTGTTGCAGGCTTGGGTAAAGATTCTGATGAAGTGGTCCAGAGCAGTGCTCACATTGGTTGCTAAGAAGATTGGTGACCAATCCTGCTGCAGAAGGAAAGATTTGAGACAGGGTAACTGGCCTCTAGGTAGAACTTGTCTGATAATAGTTTTGGGGGGGGTTGATGAATTTGTTGAACCAGAGGCAGCTAACAGGGGAGTGGTCACTGAGTGAGTCAGGGATGACAGTGGTGTTTGTAATCCTGGTGGGGTGGCTGGTTAGGATCCAATCCAGAAGGGTGCTGGTACCAGTTTTGTAATTTTTTCTGGTTGGAGAGCTTACCATCTGTGTAAGGTTTGCCACCATTATGGATTCCCTATAAGCCCCAGCGTCAGCTGCTGGCCAGTTAATATTAAAGCCTCGGAGTAGGATAGTTTCAGCATCTGGTGAGAGTGATTTGGTGTATTCCAGAACTGTGTTGAGCCCAGTATCTTGCTCTTTTGGCAGAATGTAGATTGTGACAACTGTGAGCGCTTTGTTTTGTGCTCCAAGGAGGATCCTGATTGGAAGAATCTGTGCTGTGGTGATTTTGGCTGTATAGTTGATGCGATGACCTAGGATAGTGTCTTTGAGGTACAGGGCACAGCCAACACCTTTTTTTGTTGTTCTATCAAGCCGATAAACATTGTACCCAGGGAGGCTGATAGCATGGTCAGGGACCGAAGGTGAGAGCCAGGTTTCTACAACTGCAAGAATGTCCGGACAGTGCTGATAGGCAAAAGTCTGGAGGGCATCAATTTTTTGAAGGAGACTGCAGATATTAAGCGAGATGATTGAGAGTGATCCTGTGTGTTTATCCTGAATTTTTTCTTTAGTATTGATTGGGCCAGGATTTGGATGTATGTTGCCAGACAATAGTAGGAGAAGAAGAATAAGCTTCAGAGAACAGGTGAGAGATACCCATGTCAGGCACCTATTTTTAAGTGCCCTGCGACAGTGTTGCACACCAAAACATCCTATTAGGTGGAGGCGAGGGTAAAGCGTGCTGGCAGTAGCACTGGACAGGGGGAGTACCCAATGGCCATTGGCGAGAAGAGGCCACATATTAGAGATAGGCAGTGCCCATGGCAGGTACAAGAGATCCAGTGGAAGGGTACCTAGGGGATGGTATGTGTGCATGGGTAGGTAGCTGTTTGAGGAAGGGGGGCAACAGGCACTAGGAGGATGGAGAAGAGGGAAGAGGGAAACAAAGAGGAGGAGATGGGGTACAGAGAGTGGGTAGGATACATGATTATGAGAATTAGGAGGAGGCGGGGACAAGGAAGAACTAGGTAAGGGGTGAGAGAAAGGGCAGCAAGTAAAGAAGGTGAGAGCACAAAAGGGTCTAGAGAAAAGGCAGGGGAGAGGTTGTGTGAGAAGGGGCAGAGGGAGAGCTGAGACATAGAGCACGATGGTTTACAGAGATAGAGGACACAGCAGTGCATTAATAACATGGAAGAGGCATCACAGGGTTGCGTACAGGAGAGGGAGGGGGTGGAAGAGAGCAAAAGGAGCCAGAAGGGAGGGCTAATCATGATCCAATAGGAAGAGTGTAAGGAGGAGGGGTAAAGCAGGGGGCACGTGAGATAGTCTATTTAATTAAGGCCAGAGGTGGGGGAGGGGGCGGGTGGAAAATATCGGCCGTTGCCACTATCTTTCAATGGGCACAGCAGCCCCAAGTCCAATAAAAGCAGCAGTCCAGTCAATGAGGCAGACAAAAAGGCAGGGGTCCAATCAAGGCACAGCACTATGAGCGATGACCAATGGCGGCAGCTCAGGGCAGCCCCAGTGAGACAGGCAGTCTTACCCGAGCAAGCTGGTTCCTTGGAGTGGCCAGGTGGAGGGCAGCAGAGTGGCTGGGAGTGCCGAGCCGCAAGCGGGCTGGACTGTCGGTGCATTGGCCCGAGAGTCAGGGCTAGACCTGGGAAGAGGGAGAAAGAAATAGGGGATTAGCTGTGGGAGGGGGCAGGACACAGTTCAGTGGATAAAAGGAGCTAAATCGGGGGGCCGGAGCAAAAGGCGCCTGAGATGGCAGACAGCTGGGACAAAGAAGTGGGGGGGCACGGTGGTAACAGACAGCAAAATACTTCAGGGAAAAGCACAATGCCCTAGCAAGGCACCACAGGGGGGAGGTGAGGGGTTGTGGCAGACTGAAGACAGCAGTATCATCAATTAATTCGCTTAAAGCAAAATTGTTCTGAACCAGATGACTACCAGGAAGTTAAAAATGAGTTGTTTGAAAGGTTAAAAATAAGAGGATATTCCACTAAAACATTTGACAGGGCAGAGCAAAGGGCTGAATTGGTGCACAGACAAGAATTATTAAAATACAAACAGAACAAAAATGATAACGAAAAAAATGTGTTTATAACTGAATATGGATCAGATTTCATGGATTTGAGGACAACAGTTAAGAAACATTGGCATATTCCAGGGGTAGATAAAGACTTGAAAGATATATCAGAGAGAGGACCTCTAATAGCATTCAAGAAAGGTAAAGGTTTGAGGGACTCTTTGGTCCAGAGTGAATTCAACCCCCCACCCCCAAACATGCAGTTAGGAAGCAAACCACAGGATTTTTACCCCTGCAAACACTGCAAGACATGTAAATCCTCTGCGCAGTGGAGGATGTTCTACAATCCAGGCAGCCTAGGAGAAAAGGAAGTAGAAATCAAACATTTTATTACTTGCACCACAAGATATGTTGTGTATGCCCTGTGGTACTCCAGTGGGAAATTATATGTGGGTAAAACCACTAGAACACTCAAATAAAGAATCCAGGAGCACTACAGGGCCATACAAAAACACAATGAAAACTATTCAGTAGGTAAACACTTGGCAGAACAAGAATGCATGGGCCAACATAGGATATCTTACTGTGGGGTAGAGCATGTCCCTTTTAATTTTAGGGGAAGGAATATGAAATTGAAAGTAGAAAGAAAAAATAACCATGTGGATAATCAGGCTCAAATCCTTGAGGACACATGGTTTTAATGATCAAATGAACTGACAACCATGTATGCATCAAGGCATAACAAATTTTTTTGGAGAATGTTAAAATTAAGGCATACAACCCCTTTCTTTCCAAGTCAGGTTGATGCCCTTTAGTTAACTTTTAAGTTTATTCCTCTGATACCCCTAATATGTAGACATTGGGCCCGATTCTAAAAGAGATACACCTGGCATAACAACACACTTGAGTCAAAAAGAATGGCGTAAGTAGCAAGTTATGCTAGCAGTTGTGACATGCGGGATTCTACAATGTGGCCTGCGACATGCCGTAGGCCACTTGCACCAAAGAGCAGTTATACCAGCAGCTGCGCCATAAACCCCCTGCAACATGGCAGTAGGGTGTTTATGGCAACAGTTGCGCCCTATTCTAGTAGGGCAACAACAAAGACCCCAATGTCAGGATTCTACAAGAACACCCGGAGGAGAACCAGCAACATAAGTTACACCAGCATTTAGCTGGCATAACTGTACATACATCCTCCATAGGTTCTGTAGACCTGCTGCACCCACTCCAGTATGTGCCCCCATGCCCAGAACACCCCCGTCGGTGCCCACAGGGCAGCCCACAACCATCCCAGCACCCGATCCCCCATAGCAGATGTGCCCAGCTGGGCATCTCACACCCCCAGCCCCCAGAACCCCCAAACCCTAAATGCCCTGCAGGGCAGCCCAAACACATCATGCCACCAAACCCCACACCACTAGTGGCCCACAGGACAGCTGTGTCTCCCCCCAATCCATTCCCCGACCTGAAATTTTGCCACAAATATTTAAAAAGTAAAACCCCTGGAGATCCCTGATAGTCTATTGCCCAACCTCCTCACCCAGCAGTCCAGTCCTTCACCCATCCCCAGCCAGTGTATCGACACCGTTCACCTTCATGTCAGCCACTGATAGAGCTTTGCATGAAGCGCTTACTGTATAGACATACTCAGAAATGAATGAGTACTATTCATTTCTGAGCCGCCTATACAGTAAGCGCCATGCTCATGCGGAGCTCAGTCGGTGGCTGGCCTTGAAGATGAGAGGTGGATTGTGCCAGTTGCTGGTTGGGGATGGGTGGGGTGACTGGCACTGCTGGGTGGGATGGGTGGGGACCCTAGATTACCGGGATCTCAGGGGATTTATTTTTAAACATTTGTGCAAAATATCAGGTCGAGAAATGGATTGGGGGGTGGGGGGACACAGCTGCCCTGGGGACCTTTGGGAGGGCACTTACACTTGCTGGGGGGGCTGCACACTTGCGACATGCCCCTCACTTATGCCCTTAGGTTGGTGTACCTGTCCGCATGTTGCAAGTTGCGGGACTTAGCCGTGGAGACCCTGCCCCTTCTAGAATAGGACGCAGGGTCCACGTCACACGGCACAAGTCACCTTTGGCGGTGACTTGCGCCAAGCTTCTAGAATCAGGCCCATTCTCAGTAACATCAGATATTGTTCTTCTATATGCCAGTTTGTGCCCATTTCTCAATGTTCTATGTTTCGGAATAATTATGGGGTCATGTAAAGATTACAGTCCAATAGAGGCTTAGATCTATGTGATGCCATTTTCCTTTGTTTTGACTATATGAGGAACAATCTGTCGTAATGCAGGTGATTGCTTATATTTAAATAGTCAGCAATCTATATGTGTTGTGACAAACTATGGCACCATAGTTTCTTTTTATTTAAAAACAGTAATCACTGGGTTGTCATCTGATCTTTTTGTGATTGCTACCCACTCGTTCTGGCAGTGATGACGACATAAACAAAGGAACTTTCCATTTAATTATGTTCTTCATCACTAATGAGAATCGGGCTGTGTGGGTTATCACTCACATTTTTAGGATGGATCATACTAAATGCACTGAATGCCACTTTAAATGATTTGTTGCACTCAATTAATGGCACCTGTATTAATAAGTATTTAATGTATTAGATTTTTAGCTTGGTCACATGTCCTGACGAAAGGGAGTTAGTGCCCCAAAGCACCAAGGCTGGAAGTTTTGGTGGCAGTTGCAGCTTTTTATTTTGCACATTGTGTGCTCTATTTCTATGCTCACAATTGTAAGTATCACATTATGTATTCATTAAAAAATACCCTCACTGAATTTCGATTGAGTCTGGAGTGCTGGCTTTACTTTCTTTATTGTCTTTCCTGCTAAATAGTTATATTATTTATTCACTTCAGGAACTTGAATGTCTCTGTCATACCCCCAACCCCCTCACCTGGTCTCCAGCCAGTACGTATTCAGTGTCTTGAGACAACCCTCATAAGATCTACTCTGCTGGCTCTGAATCATCTTGGTCACCTGGCATTGCACCTGCACATTCACAGCCAACAGCCAGGAAGAAACCATAAAATTATCATGGCTATGATAAAAAAGACCAAGACAAGTGTTGATTGTCTTCATTCAGCTGTCTACATGGGCAGTTTCCACACATGACCTCAGGTTCTTGAATCTTTACTCCTGCTAAATAATTTCCTACAGTTTACTTTGTTTATTCCCTTCAGGAACTTGAATGTTTCTGTCATACTCCTCCCCCCAACCTGGTCTCCAGCCAGTATGTATTCAGTGCCTTGAGACAACCCTCATAAGACCCACCCTGCTGGCCCTGAATCATCTTGGTCACCCTGCATTTCATCTGCACATTCACAGCCAATAGCCAGGAAGAAACCATAAAATTATCATGGGTATAATACAAAAGACCAAGACAAGTGTAGTTTGTCTTCATTCAGCTGTCTACGTGGGCAGTTAGAGGTGGGCGAAAGTTGTGAATTCCACTTTCATGAAACTTTCTTGAAATTTCAGAAATGTCATGACATTTTCTGAACTTCTGCCATTAGCAAGAATCTCCGGCCTAATACCCTGGAGACTCCCTTGCAGTATTTCCCTCATCCTCCCAAAGTCTACACTTCTAAAATCCATCACCCTAGTACCTCTGCCTCCAGTCCACAGAATTTTGTTTCGCAGTTTAATACAATAATCCACAATTCATACATTTATTCCACCGTTCTAAGTTAGAATTTCCACAAAAGTTGCTAATTTGATTTCTGAACTTTTGCAGAAGCAAATTTCTGAATTTCATGGAAATTCCGCTGGCAGAAGTTGTTTTTTTTCGCACACCTTTATGGGGGGTAAATGATATGCCACTGTCTATGTAACTTCCCAAGTATCTAAACTCATTTGCTTGCTCAATCAAATCCCCCACAGAGTGGCCAAATTAAACAGACAATCTTCAGTCAAGTGATTATGACTTCCAATGATCATAGATTTGTTTTTTTTCATTAATTAACAATTTCTTTAAATTAAGCCACAACTGAACACTGTTACAATCATCCTGAAGGCAACTTGAAGAGCAGACAACTTTCTGTTACTAGTAAAGATTACTGCTAGTAAAGATTACTGCATCATCAGAATAAAGGTGACACTGACAACTAATACAGGAGTGAGGTAGTTAATTTAGAAATAACCTAAATAGAAGTGATCCCAAAATTGATCTCTGAGGGACACCCACCTGGAATGATAAAGGGAAAGAACACCGTTGATTTTAATCCTCTGCTCTATTTTGGTCAAGTAATTAGAAAACCACTTTAAAACACAAGGAGGTAGGCTCAGATGATCCAGTTCATGAAAGAGCAGTGCATACATGACCATGTCTAAAGCTTTTCATAATAAACATAAAATACTACTCCCATGTGCCTCCTGTCCAAGGTTCAAGGAAGATAATTTGATAACTCAGTAAGTGCAGCTTGAGTCATATGATGTTTTCATTTTAAACTTAAATCAGTCAAATGATGTTTTCTAAATCCATAGTGTTATGATTACCTTGTTATTTGGCTGTAAGAGTTCCAAGTAAACAATTTTGCATTATGTCTTCATATTAACAAGGATGGGGGGGGGGGGGTTCTGATTATTTACCACAACCATTATTAAAAATGAAGGCTAAGGCTTTCTATGGATACATTAGTGAAAGATGAAAGTCCAGAGGGGGTATTGCTAAGCTCAAAGGAGAAAAGGGGGCATGTGAGGAGGAGGACCCTGTAAAAGCATCTATCCTAAATAGATACTTTTGCTCAGTATTTACTAAAGAGAAGGTAGGGCAAGGCCCACAGTTCAGCACCATGGACACGGGGGGGGGAGGTGAGCACTACTCCCTTCACTAAAGAAAGGGTCCTACAAGAGCTCGCTAAGCTCAGGGTGGACAAGGCAATGGGACCTGATGGCATACATCCCAGGGTACTAAAGGAGCTAAGGGTGGAACTAGCAGAGCCATTAGCAGAACTGATCAGTGAGTCTCTGAGCACAGAAAAGATCCTAGAATACTGGAGAAGGGCTCATGTGATCCCGCTCCACAAGAGTGGTAGCAGGGAACTACCGACCAGTCAGTCTTACCTCAGTAGTGGGCAAGATTATGGAGGCACTCCTTAAGGAAAGGATAGTGCAACACCTGGAATCCATAGGGGCACAGGATCCAAGACAGCATGGGTTTACAAAAGGAAGGTCCTGTCAAACTAATCTCCTAGATTTCTTTGAATGGGTAACCAGAGTGGCGGACCAAGGGGGGAGCAGTTGATGTCACCTACCGTGACTTCAGCAAAGCTTTCGACACTGTTCCACATAGAAGATTGATAAACAATCTGGGTAGGCTCGGGGTGGGTCAGAAATTGGTCATCTGGGTGGCAAACTGGTTGACGGGGCAGAAAACAGAGAGTGGTGGTAAATGGTATGCAGTCGGAAGAGATGCAAGTCACAAGTGGGGTACCTCAGGGATCAGTCCTGGGGCCAGTCCTCTTCAATATCTTCATCAGTGACATTGCAGATGGACTAGAGGGTAAGGTATGTCTGTTTACAGATGACACCAAGATCTGCAACAGAGTAGATGATCCAGATGGGGTGGGCAGAATGAGAAGAGATCTGGATAAACTAGCAAAATGGTCAGAAGAGTGGCAACTGGGATTTAATGCAAAGAAGTGCAAGATCATGCACATAGGGAAGAGAAACCCTGAAGCCACCTATAGACTGGGAGCGGATTTGCTGGCAGTCACAGAGGAAGAAAGAGACTTGGGCATCATCATCACTGATGACCTGAAATCACCCAAGCAGACCTCTAATGCAGTAGGTAGGGTTAGGTGGATGTTAGGGTGTATTAGTAGGGTTATCACGAGTCGTAAGAGGGAGGTAATAATCCCTCTTTACAAGACACTGGTTAGGTCCCATCTGGAGTACTGCGTGCAGTACTGGAAGCCACACCTTCACAAGGACATTAACCAAATTGAGGCAGTCCAGAGAAGGGCAACCAAAATAGTACAGGGACTGCATCAGAAAACATACGAGAACAGATTAGCAGAGCTCAATATGTATACCCTAGAGCAAAGGAGGGAGAGAGGTGATATGATCGAAACATTCAAACACTTTAAGGGCATTAACAAGGTGAAAGAATCTAACATATTTCAATACAAGAAAAATAGCAGGACAAGAGGACACAGCATGAGATTAGAGGGAGGCCGATTAAGGGGTAATGTGAGGAAGTTATTTTTCACAGAAAGGGTGGTGGATGCATGGAATGGCCTACTTCAGGAAGTGGTGGCTATGAATACAGTGCAGGGCTTCAAACAGGCATGGTATAGGCAAAAGGGAGCAATACAGATGAGTATGAATAGATAGGCCATTGACAGCAAAGGACGATGGCACATTTATAAGGTAGAAAAAGAAATGGGCAGACTGGATGGGCCTTGTGGTCCTTATCTGCTGTCAACTTCTAATGTAATATCAAGTCCACTTTCCAGTATTTGTATTTTTTTCATTGAAACAGGAAAAGTACCAGTTGATTGAAGAAAAGCTAAAATTACCACCAATTTAGTCTGGCCAGAAGAATGTATAATAAAACTTCTGTGACGGGTTTGAGTAACTATCAGCTTATTTCTGTACTGTATTGCAAACTTCCTCAAAGATAATAGAAATATCTGTACGTGACCAATTTATATTATTTCTTGTTGTCAAAAGCATTATTATAGAATGTCAATCAAGTTTAAAGCAAATTATTCAACATTCTGTACACTGCAGCAACATATTTTCATATGAACTGCTGAATGTGAACCACAGACAAGAAATTGTCCCACAGGTATGAACACCCAGAGACCAGTTCTGGGTTTATCTGGTAGAAGTAAAATAAATGTGCAAGTTGCCCTTGTATGCTTTCTGTTCCATGCTTTTATTGCAAGTAGTGTACTCGTGGGATCAAATGGAGTCCAGCACACGGTCAGGATTGTAGAAATCAAACTTAAATTTATTCATACAGCAGGAAAAATAAATGGACTAAAGGCGAAAAAATAAAATAAAACACTAAGCAGAATGAAAAGAAAATACAATTCTACAGTTACATTCACTGAAGAAAGGGTTTGCCTAGAAACTGGCTAGACAACTGGTAGGCTTGCCTCCCTACCACATACTGACATGGAAGTGCTCGCTAAACAGTGCAAAAATTCACATAAATTCTTAGAAACCTTCTATGTGAAACTATATTGGGGATTTTCCACAGTCAAACAGCAGTTTTGGCAATATCTGGGTGCAAAACAAAGAAAGAGGACACAAAGGGAGATTAGGGAGAGAGTGACTACTCACAGGTGGCCATTCCATGAGCAGGGGAACAGATGAAATAAACAAAAGAATACAGGGACAGAAGAGAGAGCAGAGAGCTAAGTACTGTTGCAACAGGTTTTTACACACAGAGAAAGTTCCTGTTTTCCAGCCCAAATAATTGAAAACTTCAGCTGCCATTTGACTGCAGATAGGTATTTACAAACACCCATTTAACACTTCAAAATACACGGGGATAGAGAGCAGACTGCCCCTACCACAGTCTCCTCCCCACCTAAGAAAAAAAAAAACAGTTTTTTTTTTTGAATACAATCAGCTTTTATCTTTACCAAGACAGGATATGTAGAGCTGTCTAGCAGAGAGATGGAGCTTCGGCCCACCCTCTCCTGAAGCTCCACCTCAGGGTCCCTGATACAATAATATAATTAATACACATGTCTGAGGACATACTGTTTCTTCAAACAATTCAATTAATCAAAACCCTGAGGTCTACTCCTGTCTATATGGTTATATCTGTACCAAAATGAGACATGAAATCTGCATTGCTATTGGCTGTCCCAGATCTGTGCTTCACAGTGAAGTTGTATGGCTGTAGGGTTAAATACCAATGCATAATCCTTGGATTGTTGTCTTTCATATTTTGGATCCAACAAAGAGGATTATGGTCAGTCCAGATTTCAAAGTTATTTCACCATAGATAGTATCGCAAAGTTTCTATTGCCCATTTAAGTGCCAAGCATTCCTTTTCTTTGGTGGAATATTTAGTTTCTCTGGCATGAAGCTTTCTGCTTATATATAGTATAGGATGTTCTTCTCCTTCCTGGATTTGGGATAATACTGCTCCAATACATACATTCGATGCATCTGTTTGGACGATAAAAGGCTTTGAAAAATCAGAACTCTTTAGTACTGAGCTGAACAAAGGGCAGCCTTTATCGCACAAAAGGACTCCTTGCACTCTGTAGTCCAGATTACTTGGGTAGGTTTATTCTTTCTTGTTAACTCAATTAATGGACTGGCTAAGGTAGCGAACTGGGGCACAAAGCATCTATAATAACCCGCTAGACCCAGAAATGAACATACATGTTTCTTTGTGATGGGACAGGGACTCCTGGCTACTGCATCTACCTTCCCCACCTCTGGTTCTACCTGCCCTTCACCTATTAAAAATCCTAAATAACATGCTTCCTTCATAGCAAGGGAGCATTTAGTAGGGTTAACAGTAAGGCCGGCCTGTGTAATGGTGTCTAATACTTTAGTTAGGTGTTGGACGTGGTCTTCCCATGAAGAGCTAAAGACAATCATGTCATCAAGATAAGCTGCACTATATCCCAGATGAGGTCTCAGTAACTTATCCATCAGTCTTGGGAATGTGGCAGGTGCACCATGAAGTCCAAAGGGCATCATGGTGAATTGAAAGGATCCCAAAGGGGTGCTAAATGCCGTCTTTTCTCTGGCTGTCTCATCAAGCAGAATCTGCCAGTACCCTTTTGTTAAATCAAGAGTACTGACATATTGGGCTTGCCCGAGTTGGTCAATGATGTCATCCACCTGAGGCATAGGATACCCGTCAAATTTAGATATCGCATTCAATTTGCGAAAATCTAAACATATTCGGACTCCACTCTCCTTCTTTGGGATTATCACCATTGGGAAACCCCATTCACTGTTGGCCTCTTCAGTGACACCCATTTCTCTCATTTTCTTTATTTCTTTTATGACTTCAGGTTTTATCTTTTCTGGGATACGATAAGGTTTTACCCAGATGGGTGTTGTTTGGGATACCTGGATCTGATGAGAGATCACAGTAGTTTTTTCTGGCATGGTTGTGAATGTAGAAGAAAACTGGTTTATAGTCTGAGCTAAATCTAGTTTTTATTTTTCTGTCAAGAAAGGATTTACTACTAGGGTAGAAGGACACTGTTCAGAGTCCAGTCTCTTATATGCTAAGTCCATTTCATTATCAACAGAAGTAGGACATAGATACATGCTTTCCCCAGAAGGGTCATTCCATTTTTTCAAAAGATTTGCGTGGTACACCTTCAGTTTTTTCTTTCTATCTGGTACTTCAACCAAGTACGTGACAGGTCCAGTTTGTTTTTGAATCACATAAGGCCCCAGCCACTTCATCGTCAACTTATTATCAGTTGATGGAAGTAACAGTAGGATGCGATCTCCAGCACTGAAGTGCTTATTTCCTACCCCTATATCATATCTTTCCTTTTGATACTTCTGTTTGCCTGGTTTTGTTCATGGGCTAGCTGGGTATACCTTGCTACCCTTTGGTGCATTTCTGTAACATAATCAAGGGTAGTGGGGTTCTTCCAAGTTTTTGTATCGTCCCATTGTTCCCTGACCACATCTAGGAGGCCTCTGGGATTCTTGCCATAAAGTAACTCAAAGGGCAAGAATCCTGTTGATGCTTGGGGGACCTCCCGATATGCAAACAGTAATAATGGTAAATACAGATCCCAGTGTTTACCCTCATCCTCCACATATTTCTGTATCATTTTCTTTAATGTCTTATTGAAGCGCTCAACCAAGCCATCAGTTTGGGGGTGGTATGGAGAAGTGTATACCGCTTCCACTCCCAGGACTTGATAGAGATGCCTCAACATGACAGAACAGAAATTGGTTCCTCTATCTGTGAGAATAACCTTGGGTATGCCTACCCTACTAAACATTTTGAGCAGTTCTTCAGCTATCCTTTCAGCCATAACAATTTGCAAAGGAATGGCCTCTGGGTACTTAGTAACATAGTCACATAGTATGAGGCAAACCTATTTCCTTTTGCACTTTTGGGAAGGGGCCCTATAATATCCATGGCCAAACGCTCAAAAGGAACTGTTACCAATGGTAATGGCTGCAGGGGAACTTTGTCTTTATTTGTAACCGGGGCTACCTTTTGACACTTGTCACAGCTTTTACAGTATTCTGCTACCTGGTCATGAATACCAGGCCAGAAGAACCTGTATAACAGCCTCTGTAGGGTCCTATCCCTACCTGTGTGACCCTCCACAGGGCACATCATTTGCCAAAAATATCAATTGCTCCCTGTATTGGCTAGGGACCACTAACTGATCCACACTCTCTCCTGTTTTGGGATTTATACATATTCTATAAAGTTTTCCCTGTTGAACTCTGTACATAGGAGGCGTACCTTCTACCTCCTCAGGAACAATTTGTGAAAACAAAGGCGTTAGTGTGGCATCCTTCTTTTGATCCTCAGCAAATGACTCTAACATAGTAGCTCTAAGCACCACATCATCAACAACACTTAAGTCCTTTTTTTTTAGTCCAGTTAAGTTTATCAAGTCTTCTCTGACTTTTGGACTTTGTGGTTTTCCCAGGTGCTTTGAATAATGTGTCATCAAAAGGAAATAGTTCTGCAACAGTTCTTTCTTGCCGAGCCTGAGTTCGTGTGGTCACAGCACAAACTGATGAGGAGGCAGTGAGCAAATCACCAAAAGTAGGAAAGTCATGACCCAAAATAACAGGAAATGGTAATTTTAGCACTACCTCCACCTTCATATGATGAACAGTACCTTGAACATTAATAGCTGCTTCTTGCAAAGGGTAGAAGTGAGTGTCCCCATGTACACAGGTAACCCCCGGTTTTTCATCACTTAGTGTCTGAGATGCCCCACAGAATACATCAGCATGTGCCAGAGTTTGCTTGCTCCCAGAATCGATTAAAGCAGTCAGATCATGCCCATCAATGTTCACAGCCATTGTATATTGCCCCTAGTTTGCCAAAGCTAGGTGAGAGGGTTCAGTTTTCCTTTTAGGGCAAAATCTGGCTATGTGTCCCTTGGCCTTACAGTCACGGAAAATAATATCTGGGTTATATGGCCTGCTATTTTTCTTATAGGGAGAAGTACTGGAAACATTATCAGAGGAGGTAATAGATGTTTGTCTTACCGTAGTGGTAGATGGGGATGTACCATGAGACCCTTTCTGTCATTGTGGGTGAGCTGTCAAGAAGTCCTCAGCTAGGCTGATGGCCTTTTCTTCTGTTTCCGGTCTGTGTTCTCTTACCCACATCTATACTTCATGGGGCAATATCTTTATAAATTGTTCCAAGACTATGGACTCTACCATTTGCTGCATAGTTCTCACAGTGGGCTGTAGCCATTTGGTGCATAAATCCTGCAACTGAACATAAGCTTCTTGTGGAGAATCAGCTGTATACTATTGAAATGTCTGGAATCTTTGGCGGTACGTCTCTGTACTGATATTGTACCATTTAAGAATTGCCTGTTTCACATGATCATAGTTCAAGGCATTTTGTGTCTCTACATGGCTGTAGGCCAACTGAGCTCTTCCTGTGAGGTAAAGGGCTAACCGATTGACCCATTGGTCCTTAGGCCACCCACAGGCAGTTGCTACTCTTTCAAATGTAGTGATGTATGCCTCTGTATCATCACTGTCCATTAACTTAGATAACTTAATATCCCTGGGCCCTTCTCTTGGTGGATTGGATCTGGCAGTCCCCATAGTCTGTATAGCTTTAAGGGTCTCCACCCACCTGGCCTCATTCTGGCATTGGTCTCTTTCTCTTTGTTTCTCAATGTCCATCTGTTTCAAACACAGCCATCTGAGTAGGTCTTGCATATCAGAAGGAGGTGCTTCTACCTCTTCTTCCACTGAACTGTTGTCCTCACCCCCAATGGCTCCATCTTCTTTCATGTCACTCTTAGTGTCTTTCCTCCTGATGTCACCCAGACCGCTGGCCAATGGAACCTGGTACTTGTCTACCATTGTTCTGGTCAGAACTCCCTCAGGTGTGGGTGTTTCCATCTTTCCCTGCTTCTTTTGCTCCTCCTTGATATCTCTGGACGATATCCACTAGAAGGTCAACTTGCCTCCTTAGATCCCACTTCTAACACCAACTTGTACTCGTGGGATCAAATGGAATCCAGCACATGGTCAGGATTGTAGAAATCAAACTTAAATTTATTCATACAGCAGGAAAAATAAATGGACTAAAGGCGAAAATATAAAATAAAACACTAAGCAGAATGAAAAGAAAATACAATTCTACAGTTACATTCACTGAAGAAAGGGTTTGCCTAGAA
This sequence comes from Neoceratodus forsteri, assembly GCA_016271365.2. Classification (NCBI taxonomy): domain Eukaryota; kingdom Metazoa; phylum Chordata; order Ceratodontiformes; family Ceratodontidae; genus Neoceratodus; species Neoceratodus forsteri. Next base: position 948,932,256 of record CM057452.1, read on the forward strand.
ACTGGCTAGACAACTAGTAGGCTTGCCTCCCTACCACACACTGACATGGAAGTGCTCACTAAACAGTGCAAAATTCACATAAAGTCTTAGAAACCTGCTATGTGAAACTATGTGGGGGATTTTCCACAGTCAAACAGCAGTTTTGGCAATGTCTGGGCAGAAAACAAAGAAAGAGGACACAAAGGGAGATTAGGGAGAGAGAGACTACTCACAGGTGGCCATTCCATGAGCAGGGGAACACATGAAATAAACAAAAGAATACAGGGACAGAAGAGAGAGCAGAGAGCTAAGTACTGTTGCAACAGGTTTCTACACAGAGGGAAAGTTCCTGTTTTCCAGCTCAAATAATTGAAAACTTTAGCTGCCACTTGACTGCAGATAGGTATTTACAAACACCCATTTAACACTTCAAATTACACGGGGATAGACAGTAGACAGCCCCTACCACAAGTAGCAAGGGAGGTTCCAGGCTGAAGGTCATCCTCATAAGCTTAACATAAACCTAACCCAACCTGTACATAAAATGCAATGTGTCAAGGATACAAAGTGTGTTTTGCTTACTAATACAATATAGATTTTAAAATTATGCACCTTATACTCTATATAAATATTGTCTCTATACAAAGTTTGTATGCAACAAGGGAGGATCCAGGCTGAAGGTCATACTCATAAACCAAACCCAACCTGTATATAAAAATACACTGTATCAAGAATAAAAAATGTGTTTTGCTTACTAATACAAAATAGATTATAATGATTTTGTATTTGATACACTATATAAATATTGTCTATATACAAAGTTTTCTGAAAATCTGACATTATAAGACATACTGGGCCAGATATTCAAAGCTTTGTGCCGGGCAAAAAACGTTTGTGCGGGATTAGCGCTGGTCTGCTATATTCAAAAGGCCAAATAGCACACATAAACCGTATTAGCGCCGGGCAAACCATAATTATATGCAAGGGGCAAAGTGAACATGAATACAGGTGCAATGAGATATTCAGTGACTGGTGCTATGCTAAGGTGTTTAGCGCGACTTAGCGCGACCCATAGTGCGGTCCAAATTACCGCAAAGGAAAAGCTGGTCTTAACTATGGGCAAACAGGTTTGCATGACATTGTTGCTTTGCATGGTGATAGTGCGGCACTAGCGTCGCTTGTGTGGCCTTAACATATGAGTATGACACTTAGAAACTGCCAGACATGAAGGACACATGCCGCTCACTGATGGCACTGCCATGATGCCAACAGCTGCCACAGATCCCAACCATGCACAGGCAGAAAGGGGTGATCGGGTCCACAGAGGTCATCATGGTAGTGTGGCAATACAGCACACACCTGCAGACCATACATCTGTAGTGTCCAACAGATGCCAGCACACACAGGCAGCACTGTGGGCATGGTGGCCATTGAGGGGAGGGTGTACGGGTGGGCAGACCTCACCACAGCCCACATGTGGCCACAAGACTAGGACACAGCATGCAGTGCACATGGGCCAGTAGTGGGAATACCCCACCGCCTGTGTGTCTGTCGGATCCCACATGCCCCCCGCTACATACAGCACAACTGTACAGATGCCACAGCACACACAGTTGGCCATGTATATGTCACTGTGTGCATCCCATGCCACAGGTGCAGCATCTGTGGATCACACAACAGTGTAACAGTAATGTCCATAGTCAGTAAACACCTGCATGTTGGGCCTGTCACTGTGTACAGTGCAGTCAGCATCACAGCCCTACACACCATAGACAGTGCTGTGTCCCTCACACTACTGGCCCCCTTGTTACTGTAGTGTCTGCTGTGCACTGTAGCATGCCCTACAGTATGGCAGGTGCATGCAGCACCACCACCACCTGTGCCTATGCTGTCTTGTCTCCTGGGTTACAATATGCTATGCTCTGATCTACTGATTATATATAGCCTGCAGCTATCATCGTGCACTGCCAGACTGACTTACAGGTGGAGCTGCGGTCAGACCTGGCCAGCCCCTGTACTTCCAGACTGACCTACAGGTGGGTCTGTGGGACCCTGCAGTAACGCTGGGCAAACTGTATGCAAATCAGGGCATAATGAGTTGCTAATCTGGATGTTTGCCCAGAGACTACCTAAGTAGGCTCATTTGCATGTCACTTTTGAATATGGCAAAGTTTAGCACGGGGCAAATGTGTTTGCAGTGGGCAAATAACTTAGCTCCGTGCTAATCCCGCGCAAACGCGTTAGCTCCGCGATAACGTCTCGGGGCATATTATACTGTTTTGCACTTGTACTTTCCCATAGGCTGCTCCCTGCAGCTGTACTGGGTCCACGCATTTGCTGGAACACACATTGGCCCCATAGGTCACCTCTAGCTACCTTCATGTCACTGTGCTCTGTGTTGCTGTTGTGGTCTGCACTTCCTGGTTGCTATATTCAGAGCTGTCTTATTCCAGGGCTAAGTTTGCCTTGCACTCCCAGCCCAGTTTGGCCGGCCTCTTTCCCATGCTATATTCAGAAGCTGTTTGCCCCAAGCTATTCCTTTTGAATATAGCTTGCTTTGTGCTCCGGGCTAAGTTTGCCCACCGGGCAGTGCTAATTTAGCCCAGGGGAAAGTTTTGAATATCTGGCCCACTGTATATAAACACTGTGGGCTGGATATTCAAACTGCGCCATTCTGTGGCACAAGCCCTTGTGCTGCTCAAAAAAGTTGCGCTGGGGTGTGGCCGGGGCGATATTCAATGGAGTTGCGCTATTGAGCAACTCCTTTGAATATCACCCCCCCCAGCCACAGCCACTGTGCATGGCGCAGTGGAACTTGCGCCACTGCAAGTGGTCAGAGTGGAGCATTCAAGATGCGGTGGCGCAAGTTTCATTGCGCCATGTGCAAATTTCCGATATTCGAAAGGTGACATGCAAATGGGACCATAATTCATGCAAGGCACACGGGGGGCCATTTGCATCTAATTACAGCCCCATTTGCATGCCATTAGCATGCAGGTGCACCGATCCCCAACGACTTGCACCTGGCGCCCTGCCAGGCAGCAGCTGTCAGGACCAATGCCCCCTGCAGCCCGATCGCGGGCATGATGTAAACCTCCCCTCCCGACTGGCCCGATTGCAGGCATAGTGTAAGAAAACCCCCACTATCCCGATCGCGAGATACTGTAAAAGAACCCCCACTAGCCTGATCGCAGGCATATTGAAAGAACTCCCCGACTAGCCCGATCGGCGGGCATACTGTAACTGAACCCCCGACTAGCCCGATCGTGGGCATACTGTAACTGAACCCTCCCGACTAGCCCGATTGCAGGCAGAGCGGAGTTCAACCCCACCCAAAGACCAATATCCCTGGTGGTCCAGTGGACCATGCAGCCCGATCACGGGCAAGAGTCAAATCCACCCCAAAGACCAATATCCCTGGTGGTCAGTGGCCCCCACCCACCCACCCACGGGCCTACCCGCTCCCCATCAGCGGTGCTGGTGCACCGCACCTGCCTGCCGCCCGCGCCTGACAGCGCCGGTGGGGCTGCCGCCCGTTGGTTCAGAGCAGAGCCAATGGTGTGCAGCCCATACCGTTCAAGGCAGTCAGATATGTGAATGAATTAATTCATTCACATACCTGACTGCCTTAGACGGTATGGGCTGCACGCCATTGGCTCTTGCTCTGAACCAATGGCGGCAGCCCTACCGAGCTGTCAGGCGGCGGGCAGTGGGGTGGCAGGCGGATGGGTCCTGCTGCCGCCCGCCGCTGACGGGGGAGCGGGGTGGTGGGGCTCCATGGTGGGTGGGTGGGGGCCACTGGACCACCAGGATATTGGTCTTTGGGGAGGTGGTGGGTTTGACTCTATGCTCGCTGATCGGGCTTTGCGGTCCACTGGACCACCAGGGATATTGGTCTTTGGGGGAGTTGAACTCCGTTCTGTCCGCGATTGGGCTAGTCAGAGGGGTTCACTTACAGTATGCCTGCGATCAGACTGCTGAAAGGTTCTTCCAATGTGCTGTGATCAGGCTAGTGGAGGGGAATATTCTCGCAGTCGGCTACGGGGTTACTACTATGCCCGCGATCGGGCTGCAGGGGGAAACGGAACAAGTGGAGGCCACCCACAGGTGGAAGCTGCTGTGTTGCACCCTGCAATGTGGTGGCTCACCTGTGGGTGGCCCTCAACTTGATCCTTTTAGTTTTGGCTCAAAGTTGTGCAGGCGCAGGTAGGGGGTTGCGCCTGCACAACTCTGCACAGCCGGCTGAATATCGGGCTGTGCAGTTTATGCATGGTTCCTCCCCCTCCAGTTGAGCATGCCTTCATTAGCATTGCGCTGTTGCTCAGCATGACTTGGGGGATGCAACTGCCTCCTGCTGAATATCGGAGAATGGCGCATTTCGGACTTGCGCAGGTGCAACCCTATTGCGCATGGCGCAACCCTTTTGAATATCCAGCCCTGTATCTGTTTACTTAAGTGAACTGACAGAATACAAAGGGCCAGATATTCAAAACTTTGCATTGGGCCAAAAATGTTTGCACAGGTTTAGTGCGGGATTAGCGCAGGTCTGCTATATTCAAAAGGCCAAATAGTGTGGGTAAACTGCATTAGTGCCGGGCAAACTGACATGAATACAGGCGCAATGCTATATTCAGTGACTAGCGCTGCACAAAGTGGTTTTGTGCAACTTAGCATGACACTTAGCGCGGTGCACATTACCGCCCAGGAAAAGCTTGTCTTAACCCTGGGCAATCAGCTTTGCACGACACTACGGCTTTGCACGGTATTTGTGCGGGTTTTGCGCGACCCTAACAAATAAATATGACACATAGACAATACCAAACATAGAGGAAACATGCTGCTAATTGATGGCATCACAATGATGCCATCATCTGCCACCAGTCCCAGCCATGCCAGGCAGTAAGTGGTGACCCTGCCACCAGTGGACAGCATGGCAGTGTGGCCATACAGCACACACCTGTGGACCACTCTTCTGTGGACACCAACAGATGCCAGCACACACACGCAGCACTGTAAGCATGGAGAATGTTGAGGGGAGAGTGTATGGGTGGCCAGGCCATGCCACAGACCAGGTGTGGCCACAAGGCTGGGACACATCATGCAGTGCACATGGGCCAGTATTGGGCATACCCCAACACCTGTGTGCCTTTCTGATAATATATGCCCCCCCGGCCACATACCGCACAGCTGGACAACTGCCACAGCATGCAAAGCTGGACATGTATATGTCACTGTGAGCATCCCATGCCAGAGGTGAAGCATCTGTGGGTCACACAACAGCATAACAGTAATGTCCACTGTCAGTAAACACCTGCAGGTTGGGCCTCTCACTGTGTATAGTGCAGTCATCATCACTGCCCTACACACCACAGGCATTACTGTGTCCACAAACTACTGGCTCCCTTGCTACTGTAGTGTCTGCTGTGCACTGTAGCATGACCTACAGTGTGACAACTGCATGCAGCACCACCACCATCTGTGCCTATGCTGTGTTGTCCCAGTACAGATGCAGGCAGCAGCACATGTGGAAGTAGTGTTCAAAACTGTATAATATTCCCCAAGCTGTTTGTGCAGCGCTAACACGTTTGCACAGGTTTAACGCAAGGGTAAACTGTTAGCCCAGCGCAAACAGCATGCAAATCAGGGCATAATGAGATGCTAATCTGGATGTTTGCCCAGAGACTATGTAAGTAGGCTCATTTGCATGGCTCTTTTGAATATGGCAAAGTTTAGCGCTGGGCAAACATGTTTGCACCGGGCTAACGATTTAGCCCTGTGCTAAACCAGCACAAACATGTTAGCACTGTCCAAACAGTTCGGGGAATATTTTACAGTTTTGAACACTGTACTTTCACATATGCTGCTGCCTGCAGCTGTACTGGGTCCACGCATTTGCTGGCACACACATTGGCCACATAGTTCACCTCTACCTACCTTCACATCACTGTGCACTGTTTTGCTGTTGTGGTTTGTACTTCCTGGTTGCCATATTCAGAGCTGTCTTATTCCAGGGCTAAGTTTGCCCTGCACTCCCAGCCCAGTTTGCCCGGCCTCATTCCCATGCTATATTCAGAAGCTGTTTTTTCCCCTGGGCTATTCCTTTTGAATATGGCTTGCTTTGTGCTCCGGGCTAAGTTTGCCCACTGGGCAGTGCTAATTTAGCCCCGGGGCAAAGTTTTGAATATCTGGCCCTATGCCTCATGTTTAGATAAGAGAACCGCAATCTAGATTTATTAGGTGCAGCAAAAAAGAAATTTGATCACCTGTCAAGAGAAATCCACAATAAGCACCATAGTAGCTGTTATACAGGGGAATATAACATTAATTTATACAATCAACATTTTTTTATATACTTGCTTTATTATTTCCAAAGGCTTATATCGTTAGCATCTTTTACATTAGATATCCATACATCATTTGCAGTTCTTCTTAAAACAGCTGTAATTCTTTCCGAACATCAGGAGAGAAATTTCCGAACATAATACAAAGTAACCAAGTATAACTAAGTCACAGATATAATCTAAAATCGGGGTTAGGTCATCTAGGTGTAACCCCCCCTGCAAATGGGGGTTCCCAAAAGTCTTCCAGGAGCTTGCCTGAATGCTCCAAGTCTGGGTGGTGTTCGGCATCTGTGCTGCTTAAATGTGGTTGCAAGTGAGTGCTATTTGAGCCTCCACGTACTGTCTCTTTAAAAGCTGTCTGCTTGCAGACTTGATTAGTTTGTATGGGGGGACTGTGTATTTAATGCTCAAATCCCGCCCAAGCTGCGGAGTAATCGCTCCATTTTGCGGTCGCTGGAAGTACAAAGGGAGCCCATCTGAAAGCTGTAACTGTTTGCCTGTAATCATTTAAAGCATTAGCAAAATTGTAGTTTGTCTAACCTGCCTTATTGCAGCTGGAACTCTGTGTGTGTTACCCCTCCGTTTTGGACCTAAACTGCTGTGCTGGGCCAACTGAGTTAAGGGAGCCCTAAAATGGAGCCTGTGGATGAATCAGAACTTGGACTCTTAATTTTGAGCCAGCCACAAGGGGATTGTATGGGCAGTGACTCTGGGAAATGTAGTTTTGACCTTGGTGCCTTTTTCCACCAACAGAGGGTGTCTTATTGTGAGTGACAGTCAAACCAGCCAACAGAATGGTTTGGAGCTAAAGGAAATGCCTTGCTCTGTGACTGGAAAGATCAGATCAGTTGTGACAGTCAAGAGAGAAGGAGCTCTGTGCTTCTTCGGTGTATAGTTTCACGCGGGAAGCACGTGTGAGGCCCTGAGGTTCGACCTGCAGCCATTGTAAGTGCCAGTTCAGTCTGAATCCGATTGGTGAGGAGAAAGAAGGAAGTCTGAAGAATGGAAACCAGGCTTACCCTGTAGAAGACTGGAGAAATTGCTGAATCGTGCTCGGTCTGTCAGGAACTGAAGCTGCTGTGAGTGCTCCCGGGTATTTTGCAGTAATTGCGATCGGGATCGAGGAGCAGCCTGCCTGGTATAGTACTTTCCTTTTACATATGAATATGCGTAGTGCTTGTCGGGAATCGCTATTTCCAATCCCCCATGCTGTGTACTGTGTGTTGAAGCTGGAAGCAACCCCCAGCTTGTCTTGTACTAAATCCGTTTGCTATCAACTGCAGTGGGGTCCAGTCACAAGGACCTTGTCTCCATGCCCTGTTGTTCTGGCAATCCAGAAGAACATCCACCATCTGGTCCTCAGCTTGGGTACTGTGAGTACAAATCAGGGTATTCCCTTGCAGCCTGTTTTCAATCACAAGTGTGTCATCTAATTCTTGTTGTTTCACTGCTTCATGGACTGAGCTATCCGGCTCTGGATTACAATTGGGTGTTGTGCATATATTTTCTTCTACAGGGCCCTACCCATCTGCACCTGCCAGCCAACCCAGGGCAATGGACCTGGCTAGCACCCCCCCAACTGGGTACCCAGAGTGTGACTTTTCAGACCCTGTATGTGTGCACAGCACTGTGATTTAATTCTGCCAATTAACCTGATCTCCCCCCTCCCGTGTTTTATTCCTCCTAAATAAACCAGATTTGATGTTGTTAAACTTTAAACTGTCTGAAGTGTCAGTACCTACATACCAAGCATTGTATTGGTTTGTGTATGTTGCTTAACCTTATTTTACAGGGGGTCCTCAGAGAAGTGTTGCAGAATCAGTCTCGAGGGTAAGTGGTACTTTATGAGTGAACAGTGTGTATACGTGGGGTATTGGGGCTGTAACTCCTGTGTACTGTGTGAGCCACTAGAGGGAACCAAAGGGGGTCATGGTGTCCCAGAGGGCTGTGATAAAGCTAGTCTAACACCACAAATCCTGACCTCTGGGTGGAGGCACCCGTCATAGAACCTAGGCCCCTCAACCTGTTAGTAGTCAAGCAGGCAGGGGTAGTAGCCCTTGGGATAGCGCCACCTGGGGGTTACATAGGAAAGCATCCTCTTTGGTACTAACATATCTTAAGTAAGTTAGAGTTTGTTTCTATCTCCAGGCAAATTTATAAAACATTATACAGCTAAGTATTTCTAAACCAAAGTTCAGCTTAGGTACAAAAAGAGAGTGTTCATTACGGAGTCTCCTATGGGCCCTCCTGCAGTCATCTCCCCACTAGGTTTCCTATCTGTTCTGGAAGTAAGACAGCACTTATATTTTATCATATATTAGCCATCTAGACCACCTATTCTGATAGCAGTGAAGTTGCTGTCTCAGAGCCAGGGTAATTCTTTCCATCTGATGTATTGATTCTAGGACCGCTACCCAGTCCGAAATCTCTGAGGCCGAAATTTGAAGCCATCTTTTAGTTATTGATTTCAATGCAGCAGCCACTAGTATGGACCATAAATACCTCTCATCTCTATCCTTCAGTTCCCTGGGTATTAAACCTAATACTGTATGTTCCAGGCCTATTTTGGTCTGCAGCATAAATAGTTGAGATAGGTGTTTTATTATGTCTTTCCAGGATATTGTTAATGTGGGGCAAATCCAAAATATATGCGTCTGGGAGGCACATCTCTCTCCACATTTCCGCCAGCATTCAGATGTTATTCCCACTACATAATGGACTGTTTGAGAGGGTACCAAGAAGTACCGGACCCCTAATTTCCAACAAAAGTCTCTCCAGAACAATGAGCTAGATGTAGACCATGTGCCCCTCCAGATCAACTTCCATTGTTGATCAGTGAAAGAGAACTGAAGGTCTTGTTCCCGTTTGGTTTCTATTTGTTGTGAAGTGATACCCATATCCTGTATGTAATTTCTATAAAGTCAAGTTATGGCATTCTTCCGCCCCCCCCACATATCCCCAGATCTTGTGAAATATTGGAATCCTTTTGGGAGTTCCCTTTTCTTTTATTATGTTCTGAATGTGTTTATTTATTGCATCCCTAAGCTGATAGTAACGAAACCTGTCTATAGGAAGAAAAACATATTGCTGTTGAAGTGCCTCAAACGAGAGGATGGTGGAGCCGGATATCATCTGATATGGGGAATGAAAGCCCCTTCTAGCTTGCTGTAGGTACCATTTGTCCAATTTAGTTGGGGTAAAGAGGGTATCATAGGCCCACCATTTATATAGTCAGAGCTGTCGCTGAGTCTCACTTCTTTTGATTCCCCTTTTCCAACCAGTCAGTGCCGCCTGTGTGCCTGTGTACCTCTGTACGTGATCTGATCCTCCATCAGAGAAAAGGTCCACCTGGATTGGGGGGTGACTCTGATCTGCTAAGTCTATACTTTTCCAATGTGCCTCGTAATCCGCGTTGCCCCAGAGGAGGGCAACTCTCACTTGAGATGCCACCCAGTAACCCGATAGGTTTGGGAATGCCACTCCCCCCTCTTGCTTCGGGAGATATAGTATTGATCTCTGTATTCTAGGCCTCTTATGTCCCCTTAGAAAATCTAAGAAGATTCTCTGCCATGCTTCTAGTTCTTTTTGTGTAACTTCACAAGGCACACATTGGAAAAGGTACAGAAGACATGGTAGGGCATTCATTTTGAGTGCTTGAGCCCTGGCATTAAGAGACAAAGATAGAAGTGACCATCTCCAATGTCAGTTTTCAATTGTTTTATTACAGGGGGATAATTTAGTTCCACTAGTTGTGCATTGTTTTTGCTAATTCTTACTCCCAGATATTTTATGACATTCAAATCCCATTGCATTGGATATTTCCTTTGCATGGCCTCTTCTGGAATATAGTTAAAACTGAGTATCTCCGTCTTCTCTCTGTTAAGCTTATATCCTGCTATTGCTGAGAATTCTTGAATTAAGGTAAACACTGCAGGTAGGGAGCTCTCCGGTTTAGACAAGTACAAAAGTACGTCATCCACATATAATGCTATTTTAGGTATGGTTCCTCCCAGTTCGATCCCCCCCACTTCCGAGTGTTGTCTAATCATTTGGGCCAATGGTTCTATGTAGAGGGTGAAAAGAAGGGGAGACAAAGGGCATCCTTGCCTAGTGCTTCGACTTAAGTTTATTGCCTCTGATATGTGGACATTTGCTCTCACATGTACTCTCGGGGATTCATATAACCTGAATAAGGCAGAACTAAACTGTTGGGGGAGCCTAAACCAGGAAAGAACACAGCTCAGAAAAGGCCAGGAGACACGGTCAAAGGCTTTTTCAGCATCTAAACTTACTATTAGAGAGGAAATTTTCTTTCTGGATATGTGATCTATTACGTGTATTGTTCGTCTTAAATTGTCTTGGGCTTGTCTGCCAGGTATAAAACCAATCTGATCTAAATAAATTAGGGATGGAAGGTATACTTGTAAGCGTCTTGCCATAATCAACGTCAGAATCTTATAGTCTGTGTTCAGCAATGAAATGGGGTGGTATGAGGAGCACATGGCTGGGTCCTTTCCCGGCTTGGGCACAACTGAGATAATGGCTCTGGACCAAGACGGAGGAGGAGCAGCATCCTCCTTCATCACCTCTGCATATACACGGACAAGCTGAGGGTGGATTTGTTTCCCCATTGCTTTGTAAAATTCTGAGGAAAATCCATCAGATTCAGGACACTTCCCTACCTTTAGTCTCCCAATCTCTGCCATCACTTCTGAACTTGTAGTAGGGGCCAATAGAGCTTGCCCTTGTTCCAGGGTTAATGCTGGTAGTTTCAGCCTACTTAAAAAGGTTTGCTGCTCTGTACTCCCCAAAATTAGTTCATCTGTATAAAGTGTTGTGTAGTACTCCTTAAAGGCATCTGAGATCTCCCGTACCCCTATCACCATAGTCTTCCTCTTAGGATGCCATATGTGGGTGATCAAAGCCCTAGCCCTCTGTGCTCACAGTCTACTGGCTAGTAACTTTAATGAGCGTGGTCCCCCTTCATAGTACTTGTGGTGCAGAAAGAGGAGCTTCTGCTCTACCTGGTAATCTAGGATACCTGCAAGTTCTCTTTTATACAGTAAAAGCTGCTTAGCACTATCTTTGTTTATGTTTTGTTTTTGTAATCCTTCTAATTCTTGTATCCGTTATAGTAATTCTATTCTACGTGTCTCCCTAATCTTTTTTTTCCTGTACGACTATCTGTATTAGCTTTCCCCTTAACACTGCTTTTGCTGCATCCCAGATGATCAACTGCGAGGTGTCTTGGCTAGTATTTTCTTTTAGAAAATTATTATATGTTTCAATTATTGTGTCTTTGAACATCTCCCTGCTTAGAGATGATGAGGTCAGACTCCAGAAAGTGTTACGTTTCACTTCTCCCAGGTCCATTAACATATAGAGTGGGGCATGGTCTGAGAGGAGGAACTCCCCTATCCACGTATCATAGACTTTGTGTAACTCATCTCTGGGCAATAAATAGTAGTCTAGTCTGGAATACATTTTATGGGCAGGGGAATAAAACATGTAGGGCCAGATATTCAAAACTTTGCGCTGGGCAAAAAACATTTGCGCAGGTTTAGCGCGGGATTAGCGCGGGTCTGCCATATTCAAAAGGCCAAATAGCGCAGGCAAACTGCATTAGCGCTGGGCAAAATTATAATGTATGCAAGGGGCACACTGACATGAATACAAGCGCAATGCTATATTCAGCGACTAGCACCACGCTAAGTGGTTTTGCACGACTTAGCGCGACACTTAGCGCGGTGCACATTACTGCCCAGGAAAAGCTGGTCTTAATCCTGGGCAATCAGCTTTGTGCGACATTATGGCTTTGCGCGGCATTTGCGCAGGTTTAGCGCGGGTTTTGCGTGACCCTAACAAATAAATATGACACATAGATAAGGCCAAACATAGAGGAAGCATGCTGCTAACTGATGGCATCACAATGATGCCATAATCTGTCACCAGTCCCAGCCATGCCAGGCGGTAAATGGTGACCCTGCCACCAGTGGACAGCACGGCATGTGTCGCTAACACACACCTGTGGACCACACTTCCGTGGACACCAACAGATGCCAGCACACACATGCAGCACTGCGGGCATGGAGGATGTTGAGGGAGCATGTATGGGTGGCGGGGCTGTGCTACAGACCAGGTGTGGCCACAAGGCTGGGACATCATGCAGTGTACATGGGTCAGTATTGGGAATACCCCAACACCAGTGTTTTTCGGATAATATATGCGCCCCCGGCCACATACCTCACAGCTGTACAACTGCCATAGCACACAAAGCCAGAAATGTACATGTCACTGTGAGCATCTGTGGGTCACACAACAGCGTAACAGTAATGTCCAGTGTCAGAAAACATCCGCAGGTTGGGCCGCTTACTGTGTATAGTGCAGTCATCATCACTGCCCTACACACCATAGGCATTGCTGTGTCCACGCACTACTGGCCCCCTTGCTACTGTAGTTTCTGCTGTGCACTGTAGCATGCCCTACAATGTGGAGTACCTGGAGTACAGTGTACAGTTCTGGAGACCATACCTACGTAAGGACATAGACAGGATAGAGAAGGTTCAGAGGAGGGCAACAAAGATTGTGCATGGGTTGCATCACAAGTCCTATGAAGACAGGTTGAAGGAACTGAACATGTACTCCCTGGAGGAGAGGAGGGAGAGAGGGGATATGATAGAGACATACAAGTATCTTACAGGGAGGAACAGGGTGCAGGAAAACACTATTTTTAAGCGAAAAAGATGTTTCAGGACTAGAGGACATGGGATGAAGTTGGAGGGAGGACGATTCAGAGGAAACATGAGAAAGAATTTCTTCACAGAACGGGTGGTGGACAAGTGGAACACCCTGCCAGAGGAAGTGGTGGGAGCTGAAACAATCACGGGATTTAAGAATGCATGGGATAGACATAAAGGAATTCTAGAGGTCAGGGGTAAGGGGAAATAGACTTCTAGGAAAACAAACTGAACTTACAAGCTCAAATGGGCAGACTAGGTGGGCCATAGGCCCTTATCTGCCGACACTGTCTATGTATCTATGTATCTATGTAATGTGACAGTTGCATGCAGCACCACCACCACCTGTGCCTATGGTGTCCTGTCTCCTGGGGTATAATATGCTATGCTATGCTGTACTGTTTACATGTAGCCTGCAGCTATCATCGTGCACTGCCAGACTGACCTACAGGTGGAGCTGCGGTTGGACCTGGTCAGCCCCTGTACTTCCAGACTGACCTACAGGTGGCTCTGTGGGACTCTGCAGTAACGCTGGGCAAACTGCATGCTAATCAGGGTATAATGAGATACTAATCCGGTTGTTTGCCCAGAGACTACGTAAGTAGGCTCATTTGCATAACACTTTTAGAATATGGCACATTTTAGCCGGGCAACGGTTTGCTCCGGGCTAACTGCTTAGCTCCGCGCATTAGCGCGGCGCTAACGGTACGGGAACTATTATACAGTTTTGATCACTGTTCTTTCACATCTGCTGCTTCCTGCAGCTGTACTGCGTCCATTCATTTGCTGGCACACACATTGGCCACGTAGTTCGTCTGTACTTGCCCTCATGTTGCTGTGTACTGTGTTGTTGTTGTGGGTTGCACTTCCTGGTTGCTTTATTCAGTGCTGTCTTATTCCAGGGCTATTTTTGCCCTGCACTCCCAGCCCAGTTTGCATGGCCTCATTACCATGCCATATTCGGAAGCTGTTTGCCCTGGGCTATTCCTTTTGAATATAGTGTGCTCTGTGCTCCGGGCTAAGTTTGCCCGCTGGGCAGTGCTAATTTTGGCCCGGGGCAAAGTTTTGAATATCTGGCCCGTAGTCTCTTTGCTTTCTATGTTGATGTCTCCAAACGTCTATCAGACCTAGCTCTGTTACCAGTTTAGCTACCGTTGATGCCGTTTGATGTGGTCTCTTAGAATTTAAAGTGGAAGAGTCTAAATATAGGTTAAAGGTCAAATTCAGATCCCCCCACAAACTAACTGTCCTTCACTCCAATCTAGTAGTGTAGTTAGAAATGTAAGATACTCTTGGTATTGTGTACCTGGAGGAAAATAGACCGAGGCTAGGATAATAATGTTGCCCATGAATTCCCCTTTTATCATGGCAAATCTTCCCTCTTTATCCACTTTCAAGTCAATTGTCTTAAATTGTGTCCTCCTGGGAACCAAGACCATGACCCCTCGCCTCCTACCCCATTTGTAGGAAGAAGCTGCCAGCTCACTGAATCCAAGCTTGAGAAACTTGTTATGTTCTTGTGTTGACAGGTGTGTTTCTTGTAGGAGCAAAAAGTCTTCAGAGGCTTTTTTAGCCTGACTTACTATTTTGCTCCATTTTATTGGGTTTGTTAGACCCTTCACATTATATGAACAAATCAATGTACCCCTTCTAGCCATATTTAATGTTATAGTTGCTAAGTACTAGTTCCAAATTTGCCTCCCCCAATGAACCTTCTTTATGATGTTCTTTATCATGACTTAAAGTTAGTTCGACAATACCATCCTGGTCAACAACATCTAATCTACAAATAATGAAAAAACCTTTAAATTTCAGGTTACACTGATCAAGTATGGTCAACATGTCCTCTAACTATTAAACCTGTGTGAACACTTCCAGATGTGGAGACCCAAATTCTGGGGTCTCTTATCTTGCCTAGTTCAAAATATTAGGCAAGTCTGGAGGGGTGTCTATTACATCTCCACACAGTGAGACCCCCTCCAGGAGCTATAAGCTGGTATCTGAGTTCAAATTAGCTCTATGCCCGAGTCTGAGGTTACGTACTATCTGACCTCAGCGGGCTTTAGTTGTGTACACCGGGGCCCCCTAAACATCTACGGGTTAGCCAACTATTTAAGTTTACCAATAGGTTGAAGCTCATACAACCAATGCATTAGTAAATTCAACTTTGTAGTGGTGTATTCAGAACCCACTGCAGGAGTCCATTTAAGAGATGAACCGCCCCCCCAAGCGGTCACCCCATCACCTCGTGGAGAGAGCAGGAAGAGAGGACCCAACAAAGAGATGACAACTGCTATGCCAATCGATAATCCCTTTAGATTATTTATCACCCACTACCAGAGTGGAATATTTTTCTAATTTTCCTTGTTTTGTTTTGTATGGCTGGAGAGAGTGTAAGAGGGTCCAGGCCATCCGACAGACCAATCTATAGGACTGGATAAGCTATTAGAGCTTACCCTCGCTTCCCATTAGGGCATTTATGTGGCATCTTGCTCCCCCCCCGGATGGTCCACAAAGATCACCCACGAGCTGAGCAGTGGGCCACCGCCTCTTTCCTAAAGCTTATATATTTCTTTAAATAGGGTCATATTCGCTCCAATTGATAGTCTGTCCAGGAAGCCCGCCCTCCTTCCTTCCTCCTTGAAATGCCAACAGTGTCCTCTCCACGAGGACCCCCCACCCCCCAGTGTGAAGTGCTCCACCCGCAGGAGAAGAGCCCCCACTTCCCCACTCCCCCATTCGGCACATTCCCCCACCACCACAGAACGGGTGGTGGACAAGTGGAACACCCTGCCAGAGGAAGTGGTGGAGGCTGAAACAATCACAGGATTTAAGAATGCATGGGATAGACATAAATAAATTCTGGAGGTCGGGGTAAGGGGCAACAGACTTCTAGGAAAACATAAACTGAACTTATAAGCTCAAATGGGCAGACTTGGTGGGCCATAGGCCCTTATCTGCCGACACTGTCTATGTATCTATGTATCTATGTATGTACCACATTATTTATCTACTCAGTTTTTAAAGGAAACATCTCTGAACTTGAGCAGTATCAATGAATCATTGCACCAATCTCTAGAGCTCTCCAGCCTCACTGAGTGCACTCCTCCATTCGGGTACAGAGGTCTTTTTAAACCCATTTCCCCTTACTTCGTTATAGGAGAGCAACTGTAATTGTATTAACAAATTGTACTTGCTATCAAGAATACTACGCTCAAGTCTGGGGTGCTCCTTCACCACTCACCGGTCATTCAGAGTTTCTGGAAGAGGACAGTTCAGTTTGAAGTAGCATATCTGGTCTCTGTACACTCTATCTGGAATGCTTCTGGCCGTGTACTGTGTTCCACCGGATCCGTCCATTGTAGAATTTCCTCCCTGTCTTTTCGGTCCCACTACCTGCCACACTCTCCTACGCACTTGTTGCTTCAGGCTTTGGCCTACCATTGAATCCTTGAGCAAGATTCCCTGTTGAGCCAGAAAATCCGATGCTTCCCTCAGCTCCTGGAAACAGATCGGGTCTTTTGGGGTAAAGAACTTTCAAACGAGCTGGGTACTCTATGAATGCATGAATTTCCTTTTGTTGAAGTAGCCTCACAATAGCCAAAACTTGTCTGTGTCTCATTAATAACTGTGGTGTAAAGTCACGGTCAAAGAACAACCTTGTGTCCCCAAATTGTATACTCTTCTTGGCCCAAGCTAAAGCGAGGATCTCTTCTTTAACTCTGTAGTCAAGGAAGGCCAGTACAATTGATCTAGGTCTTGCTTTTGGGTCTCAGGGTCTGGGAACTAGCGAGCGGTGAGCCCGAATGATGTCTAAGGCTTTTTCTGGTGGTAGGTTTAAGATCTCGTGGAGGAACGAATCCATGAAGGTTAACATATTGCCAGACTCTGTACCCTCCGGTACGACATGCATACGGACATTATTTCTACGGTTTTGGTTTTCAGCCTCCTCGAGCCGTTGTTCTAGGTCAGAAGTGTGTTGGTTTAGTTCTAAAAGAGCAGAGTTACACACATCCGATGTTTGTGTATAATCTGTTAGTGTAGTTTCAATGACCCCTGTACGAAGTTCAAGTGTCTTAAATTCTTTCCGCTGGACAGAAACCTAGCTTCAAGATGTTGTAATGTTGCTGTCATCTGTTGGAGGGTATAGCAGAGCTGGTGAGAGGTAATTATGCAGTTGGGTTCTTCTATGTGGGTATCACAGGGCAATATGCCGGCATCAGTCTCCTGGGGCCCCGAGGCCAGCAGTACTTGTTTACCTTCAGAGGCATTTTTCGGCAGTTTACAACCCATTGATTGTAAATGTTCTTTTAATCTCTGTTTCGGTGCCATTAGGTAGTCCGTTATATTCTTTTTGGATGACAGGATTGATGTTTTGAAGGCGTGATGTGAGTAGATTGATTTAGGTCATTCTTAGAGCTTGTTAATTAAGCCACCATTCCGAAGTGCTCACAACCGGAAGTCTACAATCAACATTTTTAAAGGGAAATATATCAACTTATTCACACTGAGCAGTGTGGATGCTATGTCATAGAAATCAGGTCATGGTCAGAAAATACGACCCTCCCTTTAACTTATTTCATAGGTTGACTAGCAAATTATGTCAGTTCACTAACAATTTTCATTCAGATTGATTGGTAATTCACTGTGAATACTACATTTTCCCCCTAAGGTTCAAAATTCATTTGTTTTCTTTTTTTACATCTCTTACACTAAATTCTGTGTACATGTCTTACACAAATGTGATTAATACCTGTATGATTAATTACCACTCTTTGTAGCTGTACCTCAACAGTAAGCTTAATCAGTGGTAGTAAGAGTCTCTCCTGTGGCTAATGCACTTTTCAGGACCAGTTATACTGTAGTTGCTGGATGTTACCGGGCACAAATGGGTTTGTACTTCTTAAAATATGCTACTGACAACAGTGAATTGTATGAACGCTCCCGTACACAGGCTGCAATCTCGCACCAGCCATTTTTCCTGCTGTAATCACTATGGTCTGCTTTAGTACAGAAGACTGTTGTACTGCTTTTATCCTTCTACACCATCTGTTGATTATTTACTTGACCCCTACATTGTACCAGTTGAGTATGTGTAATTTATAAATGGCCATTGAATTTTGTTAATGTAGCATGTTTCATAGAAATGAGAGGTACTACCATCAAAAGATGGGCGAGTAAGCTTACACACACTTGTAGTCAGGGGATACATAATGTACTGTTTATATTAGCATTGCAGATAAGTATTATCCGTTAATGATCACATGGTATTCTGTACATCTGAAAATAACTATGTAATTCTGAAAACTAGAAATACAACTTAATATGAACAAATGGTATGTCCCAAAAAAGCCACATCCTTGAAAAAATGTTCTTGACTATGGCAGCTTCAACAAAGGCAACTAATGACACAGTGTAGTAGCAGAACTGCTAGATGAAGCTTAAATAGTTTTGTATATAATGGGCTAGATATTTAAAGGAGTTGTGCAGGTGCAACCCCAGAAATGCGCCCTGGGGCTATATTCAAAAGGGGAAATTCAGCTGTGCAATTCCTGATGTGCCATGGCACAAAGATAATGTATGCAGTGCATCTCCAGGGGGCGTGCCCCTGCATATGCAGCACATCCCAATATTCAGCCTGGGATGTGTGGCGCATCTTCTGGCACATCCCAGATATATGCTGCATACATGGGCACGAAGTTTAGCCCATAAAAAAAGGCTCAACTGGTAGCCACCCACAGGTGGGCTGCTGTGGTGCAGGGAGCACACAGCAGCCACCAGCCTTGGGTGGTGACCCAAAAACTGTGCATAATCTCCCATCATATGCCCTGGTAGTCTAGTGGATATCCCCTCCCGGCTTCATGCCCCAATCCCCATAACAAACAGTTTAAATCATCCCTGGTAGTCTAGTGGTACCCTCCTCCCCTCCCGTAACCCCAATTGCCATAAAAAATGTATGTTTCATTCCCTGGTTGTCCACTGGTACCCCCTCCCCACCCACAACCCCGAGCACCCGAAACTGCATTCCCACAGTCGTGGTAGTCTAGTGGTTCCCCCCACCTCACCACCTACACGGGACTCCTAGCCCACCAAGCTCCCCCCTAGTCATCGGCGGGCAGCAAATTCACCTTCATACCTCCACAGCTGCCCTCCAAATGACAGCTTACAGTACCTGCTGCAAGCAAATTGTTCCACACTGTGGTCCAATGGACTTCCAGTGCATACTGTAATAGTCATTCACAACTTTGTGAATGAAGTCTTTCATTCACAAAGTCGTGAATGACTATTACTTTGCGCACTTGAGCCCGTGGTTCGATGTGGACCAAGATGCAGATACTGTAAGCTGTCATTCGTCAGGCAGCTATGGAGGTATGTGGGTGGGTTTGCTGCCTGTCGATGACCAGGGGCTAGCGGGCTGGGGATCCTTTGTGGACGTGGGTGGGGGGACCACTGGACTACCACAGATGTGGGATGTGGTTTTGGGCACTCTGGGTTATGGGTGGGAATGGGTGCACCACTGGACCACCAGGGAATGAAACATTATTTTTTTATGGTGATCGGGGTTATGGGTGGGGGACCAGTGAACTGACTGATGGCACTGCATGCTGTGTAGGGGACCAGGTACATTTCGCTGGCCAGCCTTCACAACTCATGCAAATGGGGCCATAATGACATGACAATGGCCCCATTTGCGCCTTGCATACATTATGGCCCCATCTGCATAGTTGTGTCTGAATATCAGAAGTTTGTGCACTGTGTATCTCTGATGCGCTGGTGCAGTTCCCATTCCTGGTATTCAGACCTGTCTAGGGGATGCGTTGGTGCATTGTATTTGCGCCGCAGACATTTTTTTATATATTCAGATGAGAAGCACCATGGGACATCTCTAATATATCCCTTTGTTGCTCCAGCACAACTCAATTGTGCATAGCAACCACTTGCGCTATTGCCAGGCACATTTTTAAATATCTAGCCCAATATATTTATTATAGGGGTGCAGTAGCACCCCTGTAGTAAAGGATGTACCAGCACTTCTATGTAAAATTCAACATTTTTTATCTTACTAACTTTGCTATTGTTTGACAGAATAGCCCACAATTTGGTATGCACAGTCATTCTACTAGTGTCTCAAGAAAGTTTTGTGATGGCATCCTGTATGGTTTTGGAGATGTGGGTCCAGTAATTCAAAACTTTGCCTCAGGACAAAATTAGCCCTGCCCGGCAGGCAAACTTAGCACGGACACAAAAGCCTGCTATATTCAAAAGGAATAGCCCAGGGCAAACAGCTTCTGAATATAACATGTAAATGAAGCCAGATAAACTGAGCTGGGAGTGCAGGGCAAACTTAGCCCTGGAATAAGACAGCTCTGAATATACCAACCAGGAAGTGCAAACCAGAACAGCAACACAGTGCACAATGACGTAAAGGTAGGTAGGGGTGAACTATGTTGCCAATGAGTGTGCCAGCAAATGCGTGAACCCAGTACCACTGAAGGCAGCAGAGCATGTGAAAGTACAGTGTGTAAAACTGTATAATATTCTCTGAACCATTTGTGCGGTGCTAACACATTTGCTCGGGTTTAGCGCAGAGCTAAGCTGTTTGCCCAGTGCAAACACGTTTGCCCGGGACTAAACTTTGCCATATTAAAAAGTAATACGCAAATGAGCCTACTTAGGTAGACTCTGGGCAGACATCCAGATTAGCATCTCATTATGCCCTGATTTGCATGCAGTTCACCCAGCGATACTGCAGCGTCCCACAGCTCCACCTGTAGGTCAGTCTGGAAGTACAGAGCCTGGCCAGGTCTGCCTGCAGCTCCACATGTAGGTCAGTCTGGCAGTGCATGATGGTAGCTGCAGGCTACATGTATACAGTACCCATAGCATATTGTGCCCCAGGGGAGAACACAGCATAGGCACAGGTGGTGGTGATGCTGCATGCAACTGTCACACTATAGGTCAGACTACAGTGCACAGCAGACATTAGGGAAGCAAGGGGGCAAGTAGTGTGTGGGACACAGCAATGCCTATGGTGTGTAGGGCAGTAATGATCACTGCACTGTACAGTGACAGGCCCAACTTGCAGGTGTTTACTGACAGTGGACATTACTGTTACGCTGTTGTGTGACCCACAAATGCTGCACCTCTGGCATGGGATGCTCACGGTGACATATACATGGCCGACTGTGTGTGCTGTGGTATTTGTACAGCTGCACAGTATGTGGCTGGGGGGCCCATACGATCAGACAGGCACACTGGTGTTGGGGTATTCCCAATACTGGCCTATGTGCACTGCGTGATGTGTCCCAGCCTTGTGGCCACACCTGGTCTGTGGTGCAGCCTGGCCACCCATACACCCTTTCCTCAACACCCTCCATGTCCACAGTGCTGCATGTGTGTGCCGACATCTGTTGGTGTCCACAGAAGGGTGATCTGCAGGTGTGTGCTGTATGGTCACGCTGCCATGGTGTCCACTGGGGGTCACCACTTACTGCTTGGCATGGCTGGGATTGATGGCAGATGATGGCATCATTGTGATGCCATCAGTGAGCAGCATGTTACCTCTATGTCTGGCTTTTCTATGTGTCATACTTCTTTGTTAGGGTTGCGCAAAGCCATGCAAAAGCCATGCAAATGGCGTGCAAAGTCACAATGTCGCACAAAGCTGGATTGCCCAGGGTAAGACTACCTTTTTCTGGGTGGTAATTTGTACTGCGCAAAGTGTAGCGCTAAGTACCACAAAACCACTTTGCATGGTGATAGTTGCTGAATATAGCATTGCACCTGTATTCATGTTCAGTTTGCCCCTTGCATACATTAAGATTTTGCCCAGCGCTAATGCAGTTTGTGCATGCTGTTTGGCCTTTTGAGTATAGCGGACCTGTGCTAATTCCACACTAAACCTGCACAAATGGTTTGCGCCTAGCGCAAAGTTTTGAATATCTAGCCCATGGAGTGGTAAAAAATGGAAATCAGAAAAAAACACTTTTTTTCCCATTGGTTAACATGGGATTTTTTGCCCTCATCTACAGCCATAATGGAATGAAACGTTTTCTTGAAATTTTCGAGGATGATGGGGTCTGTGCCAAAGGTGTGCCTTTGGATAGTGTGGTGAGAAGATATCTCACCATTTTTGAATTATAATCGTCTTTGTGATAACCACTAGACAGGCAGGTAAATGAAAACCACTCAAACTGTTAACTGTTAAGGATTTAGGCCCCCATTTTCAAAGGAGATGCATGGTGAATCCTGGAAGAAAACAAAGATGTGTCACACATCCCAAACAATGCACTGCGGCATGATATTCAAAGGGCGGAGATGTGCCACCCAAAGGAGAATGAGCCATGGCCCACAGATAATGTATGTGGTGCATGAAGAGGGGACGCTCCCATGAATGTGCCACACATGGGCATATTCATTGGGAATGAGCTTCGCAAGGGCCAGAACTGTGCCACGCAAAGACAGGCCAGAAAAAGCTGACCTAAATCAGCAGGCCACCCACAGGCAGGCTGCGAAAGTGCAGCCAGGTGCTCAGTAGCCTGCCAGCCCCGGTAGATGAGAGTTACCCGCAACCCATCCCCTATCCCTGATTTTGGTAAATACAGTGCCCTCTCCCATGTTCCATTGTGTAGTGGTACCCCCCCCCACCCAGCACCCATCCCCATTCTGTGTATAAACATGGCCAGCAAGTGTTTATTTATTGTCTTTTTTTTTTTTAAACTGATCACAGATTCCGGCCATATTCAGCAGCGTCGGACAACTTGTCCCAGTCAGATCCTTAGTGTTGTGCTTTGGTGTTGAGGTTGGACTGGTCTCAGTTTCCTGCATGCCTTTTGTGATTGCTGGCCCCCGGACCTTTCTACTGGTGTCAGTGAGCTGGGTTCTAGGCTGCTGCATGGATTATTAGTGATCGTGCAGTCCTCTAATATCACTCTCTCTCTCTCTCTCTCTCTCTTTGCATTTTTGTTTTCAAGTTTCTGAGCTGGAGCTCTCTTGTGTTTCAAGCCTTGCCATGAGCCAGTGGCTGCCAGTCCTCTCTGAAAAAAAAAATGAAATTTATTTTTCTTCCTTGCTGCTTCCTCTTTTTCACATTCTGCAACTACTGTTTTTACTTTTTTGTCATACTCAGCACAAGCTGTTAAAGTATCATGTTTCATAATCTCACTCATATTTTTTCAGTGTTTTCTGTTCTCCAAATTCAACCTGTCCTCTTCTGAGGGTATATCAGATAACTTTTCTGAGCATTCAGTTAGAGCATGTTCCTATCTCTCTTTCAACTGAAATCTGGTAATATTTGCAGTGGGTATTTTATTTATTCTTAACCCAAAATGAATTCTTTTAGTCTTTCTATATTTGCTCAGACTAATGATATCATATCACTGATTTGTCTCTGATACCAGGTTTTGTTCTAATTGCACATGATTTTAAGTCCACAGAAGCCAATTACCCTACTTTCACATAGCAGTAAAAAATTATTTAGCCTGAAGCCTTCTACAGGCATTAATGATGGCCTCCTGGTGGTTTTGTTCCAGAACAGCGGCCAGATTTTCAAAACTTAGCCCTGGGGCTAAATTAGCTCTGCATGGCGTGCTAAATTAGCCCTGAACCATTAGTAAGCTATATTCAAAGCAATAGCCCTGGGGCTAAACCTGCTGAATATAGCGTGCAAAGGAAGCAGTGCAAACAGGGCTGGGAGTGCAGTACTAAAATGGCCCAGGGAAATAAGACAGCTCTGAATATAGCAACAGGAAAGTGCAAAATGCAACAGCAGCTCAGTGGATACAGAGGTGAAGTAAGACAGAATTGAAGTTGGTGGACAATGTGTGTGATAGCAATGAAGTGTTGCACAACAACTGCAAAGAACTATGCAGGCCACACAGTGCATAACTGTGCTATGCTATTGAGAGGTTTGCCCGGGGCTAACTGGATTGCACAGTGCTAACACATTAGCCCAATGCAAACATGTTAGTCCGGGGCAAAAGTTTGCTATATTCAAAGATCCTATGCAAATGAGCCTACTCAGTCAATCCGTAGGCAAACAGTCACATTTGCATCTCATTATGGCCTGCTTCGCATGCACTCCCATGCACTTTGCCCGGTGCTATTGCATAGAGCACACAGCTCCCCTTTTGGTCAGAATGGAAGCACAGGCTAAAAGCTGCAGGCCAGGGTATGCACACAGCAACCTCCTGTTGGTTGGAATGGAAGTACAGGCTGGATGCTGCAGGAAATGGGTGTTGGCAGGCACAGTCAGTGCATACCACTCACCCATGCAGCACTGCAATGAGGGACACAGACGTGCTAACTGAGGGGCATTGAAGGACACCGCTCCCTAGTGGGTGGGACACATTCTCAAACATGGAGATACAAACACAGAACACAAATACCAACACCTTTTCTATGTACAAATGGTAACTATATGCAGGCCCATAGCCTAGAACCTTTTGCTGCCATGTCTGGTTGTACATAACAGTCATGTGACTATGCAGGCTCTGAGCCAGGTCCTCCCACGATAATGGCACTTCACTCTCCCATCCCTGAATGCCTGCTCGGATCCTTTTCCTCCCACCAGCTATCACTGCAACCTTCTCACTGTTTATTATTTCCTTTCCCCTCTCACTGCTAATATCTCCCATCTACTCCACCAAGGCTGAGTACAACTGAACTTACCTACCATACACCTTCACCATTCCTATCCATCCCTTTGCTCCATTTACCCCTATCTGTGGTTACTTCTACTTTCAATACTATCTCAACAACACCTCGCTACCACTGTCCCCTTAATTAATCCCTTCTTCTGCCCTCTACACCTCTCCTATTTTAGTCCCCTTATGCTATGCTGACCCCACTGCACTAGCTCTGTATACACCTCTTCTATCCTCACTACTCTGACAAGGCCCCAGGGCAGCTTTCCTTTGACACAATCTTGACAAGGCCCCAGTGCTGCTCTATAACAGAACTGTATAGTAGTCTACCCTGCTACTAGTGTCACTATTATTTTATAGTATTGCATAACCATATATAATTTTCCTGTTTGATTTAATATTTACTGTAATAATGGCTTGTCTGTACTGTTTTCCCTGTATCCATGATGTGGAACCTTTGTAAAGGAGTCTTGTACTCAAACGTTGTTTCTGAATATAGAAATAAATAAAAATAAATAAATATATAAAGTGTGCAGAGCACTATTCCCACGAGGGATGTATGCAGGCCAGGACTAGATTGAGGGGTACACTGAGGGATGTCCCCCATAATGAGGGACACAGTCGGGAATGTATGACTGTGTGTAGCACTGTATAGATGTGTGTACATGCATAGCTATAAAGACATATATCTACGCACAGAAAGTATATATAAGTGTGTGTGTTATATATATATATATATATATATATATATATATATATATACCTGTATATATATATATATATTTTTTCATTGAAAAAAACTCCGTTAATGCATCAGTTAGGGTTGATAGCACAGTGACAAAAGTTTGGAAATGTGATGTTAGTGTTACACCCCTACCACCCCCTCACCCCCAGCTCTCCACATCCCAGCAGGCATCGGGTGTGCATTGCAGTCGTCGACCTAGCTTTCACTCCATTCCATGTGTAAACAAGCTGAGGCAGTGCAGTATAGGAGAATGGGGTGAGAGTTAGGACCCAACGTACACCCCAATGCCTGGTGGTGTGTGGAGGGTGGGGTGGTAGGGGTGTAAACCTAACATCACATTACCAAAGTTTTGTTGCTGTGCTGTCAACCTTAACTGATGCATTAACGGAGTTTTTTGCAATGAATTTCCCTTCTTTTTGAGAAAGTGTAATGTAACTGGTAACTGGTATGTGTTAATGGCCCTTAGTCCACCTTAGCTGCAGAGAAGAAAAAAGCCGTATCTCACACTGTTTCCCTCTGGGCCCTGTGCTCCCTTCACATTGTCCATTTTTTGTGTAATGGTATGCGTATGTGAGAGCGCGGGCACTACAGAGTCATACAGCTCCAAAGGAACCCTTGTAAAACATTTTAGTCAATATCTCCGTAATCATAGAAAGTGGGGAACAAATTCCAGTGCAGGTGTAATCTATGACTTCGAAACTTGTTCATTAGCTTAGTTCACCTTAGCTGCTGAGCATTGTTTCTGAGATACAGGTGCCGAAAGTAGCCGTGGGCACCTCGACTTTAGCCTAGGGGAAATTTCTCAACTTCAGAGCTCTGTGACTATGGGTCCATTGAATGTTTTGGCACCAAACCACCAAAAGGCACATCTGTTGGACCAGGGCTTGCCACCCTGCAAATTTCATCCCAAAACCCTTAACCGTTTTGCTGCAGGTTGATGGCAAAGATTTGCTGTTTTTGGGCAAAGTACTGTCACAAATTGCGACAGTTTTGCAAAAATAGCATGACACTTTTGTGATTTGCAAGTGTCGAGGCCATTTCTGTTGCAATTTGTGACAGTACTGGGGCTCCAATTTTTAAAATGGCATTTCTGGGGTGGTTTCCCCCAAAAAAGATATGGCTGTCATCCCCATGACCCGACCAGGTAAACACAATAGTCAGTATTTACCTAGGGGGTCCCAAATTTAAAAACCAGGCATTTCTCTCTCTCTCTCTCGATAACTAAAAAGAAGATGGCTGCCACACAACAGTAAAAGGGCCATTTGCAACAGTAAAATGTAGTGGCAGCAGCTTTTGAGAAACACATGTATTTTTTCCCATTGACTATAATGGGAAACCTGTTTTTTGAATAACTTTTGAATGGTTTAATATTTTATGACAAATCTTTGAAAGGCACATCAGTGACCCAGACTGCAACTTCCCTGAAATTCTTAGACAACTCAGACAAATTGTGCAGGATGTAGGCACATGCAAAGAAAAGCACCAAAACCCCATTTATTTTGTGTTCTTTGGCATTCTGCAGCTCCGCAACCGCTCATCTGACCATAATGCAACTTGCCAGATCCAGAGATTTAGGGTGCTTGATTGTGCATGCAATATTTCAGGCAAATTCATTATATAGTGGCAAAGTTATTAAAGGGCAACATTTGGGGTTTAACATACAAGAGGACGTGCAACCCTAACTATACTGCCACTACCATGGCAGCATAATATATCTTTATATATATATATATATATATATATATATGTTACTGCCTGTGTCCATATGTGCCCTGCTAGTCAACCCCTCCAAGTTCCCCGACACAAACATAAGCACCTTCAGTCCCTGGTAGTCTGTGGCCCCCACCCTCATCACAATCCCTGATACCCATTGTTTAATATATCAAGCTTTTCCTGGTAGTCTAGTGTCCCTCCCACCCCCGTTGTGATTCCCAACTCCTGCTGCTTAATATACCAAGCTTTTCCCTGCTAATCTAGTGTCCCCCCACCCCTGCATAATGATCCCAGACTCCCGATGTGAAGTATTTTAAGCTTTTCCCTGGTAGTTTAGTGGCCCCACCCGGCAGTGCCAACCCTCCCCATGTACCCTCCCAACCATCCTGGAACAGAGTTGTGACTGGCTTATCCCACCACTCACCACTGAGGCCAGCCGCTGATTGAGTGATAAATGAACACGTACCCAACTGAGTTATGAATGAGCACGTATGTTCATAACTCAGTGGGGTACGTGCTCATTCATCACTCAGTTGGTGGCTGGCCGCAGTGGTAAGCAGTGGGCTGAGTCAGTCACTGGCTGTG